>CM062930.1:67710833-70419166 GCA_031878705.1 Tapirus indicus | reverse complement strand
GTTTTTGTTTATTAATAATCACATTATCTAAAAGAAGATTTGGGGACACTTACAGAAATGGATATAGACTAGAATAAAAGATAATACACACCCAAATGAGAGTGAAGGCAGAAAAATATATAGGAAGATAAAATCAATGAACAAAATATATTCCATAAGACCCTAAACAATTTTTAGAAATAAACAACATATTTCTCTCTGAGCTTCCTAGAAGCCAGAAAAAAGAAGGAAACAACATCCATTGGCAGCTTCATAGTGTCTACAAGATAACAACAAGGTGTTTAAGGGACATACAGATTTCTGAGACCAACACAAGAAAGAACTGTCTCTAGTAGGTCCCTTCTGTCTCTGGAAATAAAAGAGCAATAAATAAATCTGATACAAACTGATGAATTATTTGCCAAATTTAATGTAGCTGCATAATGTCAAGCAAGCCCTGTAGTTGTAATGTTGATATTTCCCAGATATTGGCAGGGCCTCCACCTCTTGCATCCACTCAACCCTTTCCTGGTTTTGACAAGACCTCCAACTGCACCAAGCATTCTGTGATTTTTGTAGAGGTTATTGAAGATTTGAGGGGTCACTGGGAGAGGTCATGCACTCAGGGTCTTGCCACTTTGCTGCTCACTTTCCCACCCCTTCCGCCTACCCTTTCCAGCCTCTTCATCCCTTCTCCCTGCCCCCTCGCCCCTCCTGCCAGCCCGACCCAGGCTCAGGTCTTCCTCCATCAGGGCAGTTGTTTCCTCCACTCCTGGCACCAGCCAGTGGGCGCCCACACCCTTGGAGCCAGCCATCTACCCAAAGCGAGGGGTGCAGCATTTCCCCATAAAAATCGGGCCTCTCTCGAAGAGGAACGTCCTCTCTTTCCATCTCAGACACTAGGATTAGGGGGCCAGACCCCCTTCCCCACTCCCTCCAACTCCCACATGATGGGAGAGATCCTGGCCATGTCAGAGAAGCCCCTGCCTCTCCTTCCAGGCCGGCCGACGAGGTGGTTTCGAGTCTACTTCACAGAGGAATCATCAGCCGAAGCATCTCCTGACAGTTACCTCTCAGCTCCGGCACTGGCTTTAAAATAAATGTCTTATTTTAATTATGAGCATGCACAGTGGAAATAGACGATTAAATGAAGAGAATCTGAAATCACTTCTGATCTGGGCGAAGTAAACAAGTGCGTACTTCCAAGACTGTTCTACAAATAGCACACGGGCATGCCATAAAGGACGTTTGTCGGATCTTCCCCCGAGCTTGTTGTTCTTGATGTCTGAAGATGTTTCCCTTTTACCTTCTTTGCTTTAGTTACGAGGAGCCTGACAAGTGCCTGATTCTTGACGGTGATGACCAGGTAGGTGTGAGGGTGGAAGACGAGCAGTAGGCACTGAGTCAGGGGCCAGGGAGCATCTGCCATCCTTTCAAGGAGAAGCGAGGGGGAGGGGCGGGGGTGGGAGCATCTGTGTCTCAAAGCTGAGACAAAATGAAGAGGAAAACAGAAGAGGAAATACAGCGTTATGTCAAATAAATAAGATACCAAGAGAGAGAGCATGGACGGAGCGTCGCTCAGGTGCTGGGGGCTGTGCTCGGTGCTTTCCATCCAGTCCTCACGACACCACCACAAGGAGAGGTTATTATTGCCATTTGTGAGAATGGGGAAACTGAGGCACAGAGGTGTCACAGAATTTGCCTGAGGTAACGTGCTGCTGGGAGGTAGCGGAGCTGGATTTGAACCCAAGCAGTTGGATCTGAGTCTGTGCATTTAACCGCCATGCTTTACTGACTTTCTAGTAAAACAAAAGGGACGGTCCAGGCAAGTCTGTGAAGAAGCGGGGCCGGGAGTGAAGGAATCACTCTGAAAGCATTGAAGTCAGAAGCACAAGGGGAAGGAGCGCAGCTGGTTTGCCTCCCATTAGGCAGGGGGTGTTCTTGGTCGTCAGGGCCAGGAGGGAGGAATCCTTTCTCTCTATTTTGTTTCACAATTAGAAGTAAGGCTTGAATGCAAACTCCCGTGGGAGAGGAGACAATGATGTAAACGCAACTAAAGCCAAATGGCGGGACGTCCTAGAGTCTTTTTGAAGAGCACGTCTGAACAGGGCAAAGACAGACTCTCCGGAGACGCTGGATTCTTGAACCAAGGAGTGGGATAGAGGAAGAAGGAAGACGGGATCGTTGCAGACCTTGAAATCCAGCTGGGCCCAATTCCTAATTTTGCTCAGGTGCTGCCTTTATCTTTACTTTCCCTAAAGTCCTCTAACGCAGATTTTAAGAAACGGGGAGGGGGCAGAGAGCAGATGGGCGCTTCTACAAAGACCTACAGCCCAGGGGCCCCCATGTGGTGGGAGCGGGGAATGATCTGGGCATTGCACAACCCCGGGGGGCGCCATTCACACAGACTACCACATGAAGGGTGTCCCTGGATTTGTGCTACACACCTTCCAGGCCTGGAATGCCCCACATGGACGCTGGCACAGGGATGGATGGAAGAGGTAAGCCCTCCCCCACCCAGCCCGCCGTAGTTGTGCCCTGTGGTCACCAGCCCCAGGCGACTGGTGAATCTGGCTCCGGCTCTGCCTCTCTACCTTGCTGCTATCCTGGGTGCGGTCCAGCCTGGGGACTGCGGCAGCCGTCCGGCAGAAGCCAGGCAGGCGAAGCCAGGCCGAGCCAGACGACATTGCCTGTTCATTATCATGCAAGTTCATTGGTAAAAATGCAAATGATTCATTTCACTTCATCCTTCTGACAGACTGTGCTGGTAGCAATAGCTGGCTGCTCCCTAAACCTGTCATCGCTGCGGCACTGCTCACTTTGTGTGAAAGGCCTGCCACACTTCAGGTGTATATATAGCAACCGTCATTAAAGTCCGCCTGGTGGAAACCCGATCATCCACTGCCCCCTAGTGGACTAGATGTGAATGAGCCAGAATACTGTGTGCTTTTGATTTAGGTTCAAAGCTGCGTCTTATTTCAGGAAAGATTCGCGGGGTCGCCTGCTTTAACCGTTGTTGCTCGTGGCTGCAGTTCTTCATTAACAGCGCTGTAATAAGACAAAACGTCAATCATGGGTGCCTCTTTGTGGAGCTATATTTGAATGTTAAAAAGTCACGACATTTGCAGTGTTCGAGCCTTTATTTGATACTCATTTTAAAAATCAAATTTTCTTGAGGCTGGAAAAAGGTGTAAAGTAAATGTAGCATTAAAGAGCTCATGTTGCCATCTAGCAAAGCCATGAGTTGAGCCTGAGAGAGAAAGAAGTTTATTTGTAAGGCAGAAGCACTGGCTCTGCCTGTCTTATCAGCTGATGTCACCTAGTCATCCTTTGGCAACTTTCAAGGTCTTCACAGTTTGGTCATATAACCCTGGAATGGGGGGCCAGTCACACTCGGCATAAGGGAAGCTATGTTTGTGGTGTGCCAACAAAGGCAGGGGGACTTGGTTCTTCACGGTCACACCGCAAAGCTGCTTTGATGAGTGACTCCTCTGTGCTTCTTTAGATTGTGGCATCTGGCCCAGGATCATGCACTTAAAGATCATTTGATAATATTGGTTCACGTTACATCTACCATACCAAGAAACCTTTCCTTCAGAAGGTTAATAACCTACTTTTCCCCTTCCTGAGCTATCTTCTCATAGCAAGGACTTGCACAGATTTGTCACTATCTCAGAGCTCAGTGACTTCGTTGCTCTGCACTTTCAGGGCATCTACTACTAGAATATTCAAGATACTAGAATAACTCCCTTTCCATAGCCTAGACTCTTGCCATAAAGACCTCCATCGATCAAGTCTAAGGCATCGCTTGAATGGATGGATTAGCTTCTCGCCTGTGCATCTAGAATGGTGCTAGTTATGTACCATCCTTGGGAGAATTGGAACTATAGCCCCTCACATCATTTTCTGTGCTTTGTGGTGCAGATGAGGAACCTGGGCTCAGGTGGTTACACAGGAGCGGTATCTGGGGGAGATTGGCAGGGGTAGTGCTGTATCGGCTCCAGGCCAGCCCTGTTCATTTGCCTCGTTTATTTCAGGCTGACTATAGGGTAGACATGGTCCTGTTGGTAGGAAACTTCCAAGAGAGAAAAATGTTGGGGAGAAAGCTTTTGGTGCACAGAACAGAACTCTGTAGATTTTTCTGTAGATCAGAAACCATAGTAAGAGAAGTGCCCCAGGGTTCTTTGGAAGCAAACCATAGTTTTCCCCAGAAAGGCACAGGAAGTGCTGCTGGTGATTCATCAGGTTAAACTTTTCCTCCTGAGTCAGAAAGAAACGGAAGCTGCTGTCCAGTGTGGAGGTCCGGAGGGTTCCGGGGGTGGGGTGGAGCAACTTGTTTACTAACTGGTCAGAACGTTCCAGCCATGAAACTCACAGCTGCTGAAGAACACGGCGAAACCCTCACCCAGGGACACTTTCATTACAATAATAAAAATTAAATAGGCTTGGGTATAACTTACTACAGAGAAATAGGTCAGCAGAGCTGCCTCCCTGCATCTCCATTACAGCCCCATGAATTCCTATGGCTATTTTACTAAAGCTGGGCAAGATGCCCACTGAGTGGCTCCATTTTGCCTGAGCTAGTTTAAATCAGTCAGTCAACATGTCTTATTGACCCCGAGGCCCCAGAACTGTGTGGTCATCTGCTGTACCCTCTGGCCTCCTCATCCAGTGTCTTTGAGATATTATCTCTAAAGATGTGCTTGACATGGGACTGAATTACATGCTAGAGGCAGGGAGAAGGGAAAGCAGAGTGGGGTTGCAGGTAAAAGCTGAGAATATTCTTTCATCTACCTTGGGAATTTTATAACCTAACCGTAAAAATCAGGACAAAACACGTGTGAAATGATTTGAAAGTGCACATAAAGAAAACAGAATACAACCAATATTTCTGCCTTCTAACCTTGCACTGGTGCTTCATCCTGTTAAGATCACTGGCCTCTGTGCACCTCGTGGGTGGTGGAAGTGATACAGCAGGCAGGCGTGCACAGAGAGAGCCCCTGTGCTGAGCTGGCCACCGTTCAGCTGAGAAGCTGGCTTTCCTCGAGGCATCCTGCACGCCATGCTGCCGCGTCCTCTCCAGCTGATCTCCGGCCAAGCTGCCTCATTGCCGATACTGAGCATGTTTTATGTGAGGGTTTCAAAGACTCTGCTGCTGCTGCTGCTGCTGGTGCAGCGGCTATAACCTGGCCTTTCATGTCTCAGTCTAGACAGATGCATGCTTGCACAAAGGATTCATCCCAGCCCCGTGTCACATTGGCCATCTGGAAAGTAGCCAACCACTCATTTAGCAAATTGCTCTGTTTAAATGCAGCTGCTGGGTCTCAGTGTTTGTGCTACCAAGACGGATCCCATGATTCCTCTCCCTTCATTTATCTCAGCCGTTCCTCTCCATCTGCCTAGGAATTTTAAAAGGCTGTTAATGCATGACAAGGCACTTGACCCACATGATTTCCATGCCGAGGAGGAGCATCCGTCTTGTGCTGGGTCGTCCCTTCCTCAAAAGCAAGGGCACCTTGCCTGTGCTCCCCGTCTTAATGAAAGCTGCCTTTATTAAGAATCCCATTAAGCTCCACAGTGCCCAGCTCTCCAGCACTGTAAATATTTCCCTTTAGAAATGCGTCCAGAGACCTGGCACGGGCAGCTGGCCTGATAGCAAGTACTTGCCCTGACAGGCGGGAGGTGACCTCAGACGTCAGATCTTTGTGGACAGAAGGGTGTTGTTTGACAGCCTGGTGCCTCTCTTCATTTGGAAAGATGGATGACAATCGTTAGCAGATAATGTCAACACAGCCCCTGAGATGATTTGAATAAGAGTTGGGAGCAAAATGACTTCAGACTAGCAATGAGCTCTCAGGTTTTTCACCTTGCTTTTCTTTTTTCCAAAAGAAATGCAAGAAATGGGACCACAGAGGCTAAGTAGTTTAATGTCAGGATGTCACTTCTCACTGGCCTGGCACTGATTATTACCTGTTATTTATCTGGCAAATAATCCTGGTGTGACCCCTGGTTTCACCAACTGCTTAACTCAACTGGGGTCCTTAAATCACAGTATCCTTTAAGCCAGAAGCCAAACTAGGTGGGTGTTTATTAAGTAAATATAATGTGCTCAGCCCTTTGGAAAAGAAACAAAATAGTACAATAAATGACCTTTACCATTAAATCCTTTGGGAGGCAAAAAGAAACCAACACAGGAGTATTTAGCACAGCACAGTTGTGAGACAGGTGGGCTTTGGAGCCAGGCTTCCTGGGTTCAAATCCCAGATGGAATTTGGGGCAAATTCACCCTCTGAACCTCGGTTTTCTCATCTGCAAAACTGAGTGGACGTTTATCTCTTGGAGTTATTTTTAGGAGAGATTGAATCAATCCTTGTACATTGTAAGAACTCAACAAACACTACTAACTGTAGTTAAAGGATGCACAATCTTGACTATAAATCCTAGAGGAATTTGGAGGAAATAAAGAACATTTTGGACTGGGGAAAGCAAGGCAATCTTGATGGATTAGCTAGATCCTGAAGCAAATACAAACTGGGATGGGGAAGAAGTTCTGACCAAGGGAACAATGTGAACGAGACGTAGAGATGGGGGCAGAGTAGGAGGTGGGGCAGTGGGGTGATGGGAGGGAAGAGCTCCCATTTTTGGACGTGGATGTGAAAATGGTGAATGAATGCGGAGCCCCACTGATGGAGGACCTTAAGAGTTAAGCTAAAGGGTTTCAACCTAATCTGATTGGTGACAGGGAACCGTTGTGATTTCTTTGGCAGGAAAATGGCAGAGTGAGAGCTATGGGTTAGAAAGACTTACCTGGTGCCAGTGAACAGGGCAGTTACTGGAGCAACTCCAGGCTGGGAGACAGGGTCCAAGGCCAGGCATTATTTCAGGCTTGGTGGATGAAGGGTTAAGTGGAGGTGGCCACAGGATGGATGGGATGGAGTAAAGCCAGTGTTTCCTTGCCCGCTGGACAGACCCGATACCAGTTGTAAGCATTGGGCAGAAGGGAGAAGGAAAAGGCAAGGGAAACTAGCCTTATGGAGCACCCTTTCCGGGCCAGACATTAGCTGGATGCTTTCTCAGCCACGCTCATTTTATCTAGCTCCAAGCTTAAGTCCCCAGGACACCAAGAGACTGGCAGGCCCTGGAAGCTAGTGGAGCTGCTCAGAAGGGGCGCTGTGCACTGGCTGGATGGGCTAATAGTTGTGGTGTTATGCATGTTGACAATGAGGTGACTTTAGAACAGTCACCATCCTCCAAGGACGTGGCAAGGGTCCTGTGGGTGGGAAGCTACAAGTCCCAGTTTTGGATTCAGGGTAGAGATGTAGACATGAATGCCATTGGCTTATGGAAGACAGCTGAGCTGTGAGACTCCAGGAGCAGTGGAGAGAGAGAGAGAGACCACTGGAAGAGCAGAGGGCTGAAACCTCGACCTTAGGGGCACAAGGAAGGAGCTGACAGGGGCAAGGAACCAGCAGAAACCAGGGGAGGAGCATGTCCAGGAGGAAAGAGCCGATTAGTAGCTGAATATCCAGGGAGCTCGAGGAAGATGAGAGGCTGAGAAAATGCCTTTCAATTTATTAGAAATCGAACCAGTGGTGAGAAAAATGTCAGTGGAGGAACTGGGAGATGAGCCAGATCACAGGGAGTGTGGGGTGAGAAAATGAGATGTTAACTAGGAGGAGAGACGTGGAGAGAGGAACAGTATACCGTGATTTCTTGAAATAAAATGAGTTTCTAAATGGCACTGTAATCACATGAAAAAGTGACAGGACCCAATGACCCTAATGTAGTTTTCATTAATAGATTATGCACTGGAAAAATCTTACATAAAACACATGACAGAATTTTTGGCGTATGTCGTACTAAGGTTAAAAAAAACAGCACGGTGAGATTCTATTTGTATCCAGACTGAGCTAGAAAATGACACTACCTGCTGTGAACTCCAGGTACTATGAACCCAGCCAAGACTGTTGCTTGGTCCAGTGCAGATCCCCCTGAGCTCAGAGACCACATGAAATTTAGCAAGTCCAGTGCTTCTGCCACTTAGGACTTCTGTTACCTTGGGCACATCATTCGACCTCTTTCTGCCTCAGTCTCCTCATCTGTAAAATGGAAATAATAAAATTGCCCACCCATAGGATTATTGTGAAGATTTAATGGGATAATGCATGCAAAGCACGTAGTGCGGTGCCTGGCACTTATTCTAGATGTTCTTTAGTCACGCTGATACCAGAAAATACTACAGTAGCTCCCACCAACAGACTAGAAGCATTTATTCCATACGAGAGACGGCACGCTTTGCTGTTATCCACACTTGCTGTGATGCCAGTGTTTTCCCTGTAACACATGCCGTTCCAAGCGTGGTCACTGTGAGAATGTCCCAGAGTGATCAAGGTCTTCCAAGTGCAGAGTCACATGCGATGGGGGCTCCCCTGAGACCACCGCCTGGGCATTTGGACAGAGCAGTCTGGCCAAGCTCATGTCCCACTCAAGGTTATGGCAGGTCCACTTGCTGAAAATGAAAGCCCATCTGTTTGGAGAGGAACAGAAAAGCCAGAAAAACTATTCACTCCCTTCTAAATGGAAAGATATTGCTTGTTTCTGCCCAGAAAGCAAGCTTCTAGTGTGTGGGAAATAAAAGGAATGTGTTGACTTTTTACTTCTAAAGGGAATTTATTTTTCTTTTCTTTTTTAAACTGTGTTGCAGGGATGTGTGAACATTCTGTTTTGGGCTTCTGTAGGTGAACTATTAAGGTAAATACGACAGTTTAAATCTAATTTCAAATAACACATTTTTTAAGCAGGACGTAATCTCTTTATGTAACTGTTGCCATGGGGTAAAGAATAGACCCAGAAAGGGCTTGATGATAGCTTAGGGTTTGGATTTCCTGTTTCTTCTCCTTCTTAATTTTCTCAGATTGTATCTTCATATTCCCACCCCCGATGTACTTACTCGTTTACCTGCTCTGCTCTGATACTCCCCTCTCGCGGGTACTGTGCCACCACGGACCGCCAAAGTTGGTGCATTCATTCATTCATTCAAGGAATCTTTTGGGGGGGTATATCAGATCATTCTGCTTGGTTCAGAGGATAAAGCAGTGAAGCTAAACTAGTCACAGAAAAAGACAGGATGAACATTTCGACTAAATGTAACACGTTAGAGGATCAGACGGAACATAATCAGCCGCTATTAGTCAGGGTAGGCACGCTGCTGTAACAAACAACCCTCCGAATTCAGGGGCTTCTCACTAGGGAAATGTATTTGCTGCTCATGTAACAGGTCACTGCATGTACTTGGTCGGTGGCCAGTGTCTGGTGACTGGGGAACCAGGATCCCCTAGGGCCTTGGATCCCCTGCATCCAGGCAGCATATCAAGGAAGAGATCTGAGGGAGGGCTTGTGCTGGAGGATCCAATGGGCTATGCCTGGAAGTGCTGTGGATCACTTCTGCCCATATTCCAGGAGTCAGTCACATGGCCACACTAATGCAGTGGAAGCTCAGAGACGTGAACAAACACAGAGAGGGAAACGGGTACGTCCCCTGTGTGTCCCCTGTGGTATTTCTGCTGATGGCGTGAAACCCCCACTGCCACCAGGGAAGTCTCTCTTCTCGTCACCTCCCCCTTTGCCCCTTCTTTTCGTTCCTCTTTGCTGCTGCGTGGCCTGCTGAATCCCGCTCCGCACGGGCGCTGAGAGGGGCCTCCTTCAGCCTTGTGCTTGCCTTCCTCTGCGTCTCGGCTCACAAACTTCACATCCGGAGTATGTCCTTCCCTCCATCCTGGCTTTTCAAACTCCTCTGCTGCCTCCAGTGCTCGGCTCACATCCCGTCTCCTCCATAAAGTCTCCCTGATGACCGTGCACGGCCCCCCGTCTGCACGCTCATTGCCTGCACCACACCGAGGGCCTTTGTCAGCCCGCACCTCACTGTGAGGTTTTACAGATGCGCCTTGTCTTTCAATAGATGAACGGATATTACCTGTCGTCTCGTAGGCCCACGAGGCCTGACTGCTGGGGGAGGGCTGAGGTAATGTGACCCGCTGGCCCGGAGCTCTGGTCCCTGTCGTGTGTTCCCTGCGGCCTGGCTGTAGCCAGACACTTACCTGCCTCAGTGTCCTCGTTCGTAACCTGAGGACAACACTGTCTGCATCACCTCTCCTCCCAGGGGGGTTTGAGATTTGAATGAGGTCATTCAGGTGTATCCAGAAGGAGGACAAGGAAGATTAGTCACCAGGCTCACCTAACCGAGAGGGTGTCCTGAGGATGGGCTCAGGTGGCGTCCCAGGACCTGCCAGGGGGGCAAACAAAACCCTCTGCTGTGTCAGCCGGACAAAGAGGTGAAGGAGCCGCCGCCTGAGGTGCTTCTTGGAAACTGGCGAAGTTTTCTCTGAAGTGACTAGGAAGGGGCAAGTCAGGAATGAACGTCCTCGGGTTTTGGCTTTGAAGTTAGCAAAAGAATAGCTTTTCCAACAACACAAATAGCAGGCTAGAATCACTCGGGCAGCATTCAGAGCTGTATTTAAAATAGCGGTTGACTCCCCTGAAGACGAGCACAAGACCTCGATGTAAATAGACCCGTTCACTGGTCTCCTTGCAAGCTTTTGCTGTTGCTTGGGACCTCTGGGGTCGCTCCTGGCATGTCACTCACCTTAACGGGGAGTGACCACAGACGGCCTTGGGAGGCTGGCTGAAGGAAGGGCCTGGGGAGTCCTCATGCTAACCGGGCATCTCTGGGATCCCGGGCTGCGCAGGAGCTCGGGCAGGAGTGCGACCTCCTTCTGCTTCACTTTCCCCATTTGTAAACCTGGGAGCAAATACAAACTGCATCCCGGAGGTCCTGAAAGGACGTAATTGTTAATGCTGAACACAAACGCTGCACGTTAAATATAAATACTGATTTGCCCACAGTGGGTCTCCTGCTGATGAGGAGACCCAGGATTCCTCTCAATGGACACATCATTGATTGATTTTGAGCTGGCTGGATAAAGTGAAAAGTGCAATCTGTAGAACATCTCACTTCTGCTTAGGTGGAAGTAATGATTCCCTTTGGAGCAAAGTGGATTGAAATCCAAGTGTCGCTTGCTCTTTTCTATCACTTTCGGAAGCTGGCCAGAAGGAAGGGTGCTGGGCATGCTCCTTCTTCAGTCTCCCCCAGTTAGTCCTGGAGATGACAAGTTTGTGCTTCTATTAGCTGAGGCAGCTGTAGGAATGTTGGTAGGTGCCCTGGGAATGGGGGTGAGAACCGCTGGGCCCTGTCCCCCACGCAGGGGTCAGCAGGAGCCTGCCCTGGCTCCCTCTCGGGAGGGAGGTGATGCCTGCGTCAAGCTGTGCCATCAGTGGCCGTTCATTGCAGCAGAGGCTTCAGCAAATCACTGTTGGTGACTGGGCTCCCTGAGGAGAGGTGGCCAGGAAACTGGGCCTGTCACAGTCACACTCTGGGGACAGCCAAGCACCAAGGCGAGGTGCGCTCCTGGTGGGATTGCCTTCATGAACTGTAAGTCCACAGACACGCTGAGCAGCACACAGAGCGACCTGCGGACACCCCCCAGACACCCAGCAACACCTTCACAGACACTGCCTACAGAGACACCTCACAGACATCCCCACAAATATTCCCAAAGGCAAATGCATGGTTACTCCACAAATGCCCCACAGATACCCCCACATACTCCAAGGACACCCTCACATTCACCCCCATAGACACCCTACAGATGCTCTACACTCACACTTACACCCCCCACACATCCCCACACATCCCCCACTGACACCACACAGCCACTTTTACAGACACCGCCAAACATCCTCCACAAACACCTCAATACAACCCCCAAATCTTTGCAGACACCCTTCCACACGTCAGATTTACCTTACAACACTTGTGCAAACACGTCTAATTTCACCCCATAATCTCCCAACACAGTCACAGATATCCCCTACAAGACACCCCGCTCTACTCTCTGACACACACCAGCACACCACATAGTCACCTCCAAACACCACTCACAGACCCAGATGCACAATTCACACAGTCATTGCCCCACACTGATGCCCTGTGCACAGTCACACACAGATCCTGTGCACATACACATAGATCCTGTGCACACAGTTACCCCACACAGATCCTCATGCATGCAGAGACACAGTCTGTCACACACAGATCCTGTGCACGCACACACACAGTCACCCCACACAGATCCTTGTGCATACAGAGGCAGATACAACTCAAACATACAAGTATGTCCACCCCTCCCCCTGCACAGGCAATACCACCCACCCAGACAGACTCTCACATGGAAACTTTTCACCTGCAGAGGCCTCCACCAAGACCTCACAGAAACACTCCCCTCAGACACATGTGAACACAGACAGACACTCACAGGCCTAACGAACACAGAGAAAGACACACACAGACATCTTAGCTTCCCTTTTCCATTTGTCATTTCAGGCAATCTTCTAGCTATAGTCTTGAAAATCAGTGAAAGTCCTTTACTGCAAACAACTGAAAATATGGTGCAACCCTCTCTGGTCATGGGCAGATGGGACAAAAAAGGGCTCCAATGAGATCAAAAGATGCCTTCTTCCATCGCCCTGGCTGGCCGATGAGAAAGTCAGGAAGGGGGAGAGACATCTTACTATGCCCTCGAAGAACAGCAAGTGCAGCTCGAAGACTGAGGTGTGGCTTCTGGAACACAGCGAGCCCACTTGTCACCCCACCCCACCCACTGTGGCCTTGTCAGGAAACAAAGTCTGTCTGACCCCTTTCCCACAGGAGGTCTTTGTCCTCCTTTCAGAGACGCTTTTCCTCCCACACGTGCCTGCTGCTGGTTTTCCTTACTGTATAAAAGTGAAAGGAAAAAGAAAAAGAGGTAATGCTCCAAAAAATCCTCAAATTCTCTTAGAAAATAGGTGCTTCCAAAGAGGGGTAGAGTATGGAGGCTGTTAGGAGGAGGAGGGGAGAGATGTAGAGATCAGAAAGAAAACCAAGAGGATGGATAAAGGGATTAGGATGCAAGAAATAGCCCAGGCCAGCTGGCGACCATCTGGGAGCTGGGAAGAAAGGGAAGAACGAAGTTGTTGAGTTTCGAGCAAGTGCGTTCAGTTTCTCATGAGAGGAGATTACTGCTTTGAGGAACTGGAGAGAAGCCAGAGCCTTGCCAGCTATTAAAAAAACCATCTAGTGGTTTCCCTAAGGATTGGATTGCAATGACTTAGCTCCTGTCTCAAGTAAACTAGCAAAGGGCATTGTTGTTTTAGGGAAAGTTAGGAGGCATCTGGGGGTATAGTGAAATGGAGACCTAATCTCTGGATGTCAGTGCAAAAATGGACAGTGGAGAAATGGGAAAGATGTTTGGCTGTACCTTATACAAAGGTTTTTTGTTCGTGAGGAAGATTAGCCCTGAGCTAACATCTGTTGCCCATCCTCCTCTTTTTGCTGAGGAAGATTGGCCCTGGGCTAACATCTGTGCCAATCTTCCTCTATTTTATATGTGGGATGCTTGCCACAGCATGGCTTGATGAGTGGCACGTAGGTCCATGCCTGGAATCTGAACCTGCGAACCCTGGGCCACGAAAGTGAAGCGTGCAAACTTAACTACTATGCCACCAGGCTGGCCCCCCGAGAGGTTTTTTTAAGGCCTCAAATAAGATGATAAGGAAAGCCAATGACACTAAGATAAGCAGTAAATTATTGTAATCAGTTATTTCAATCTTGGTAAAAAATCTGAGGTAAATTATATGTGTTTGCACAGAGGCTGTCTATAAAAGTGAAAGAAATAAAATATGTACTCTGTAATATAGAGAAACATTATGTATCCACGCAGTTGTCCCACAGAGAACTGAAGGATAGAATGTCTGAAACTAAGCTTGTTGTGTCTTTGCCATCCACCAAAAATCAGCTTCTCGTCTCTCTTCCTCCTGACTCCATGAAGGGCACCACAGCCGCCTGGTTGCCCGCGCCAGGTCAGTCATCCTAGTCACTTAGCTCCCACATCCAAATACTTGGTCACCAAGTCCAGACAATTCTGTCTCCTTAACAGCCCTAACCTTTGCCCTCCTTCCTCTTCCCAAGGCCTCTTCCCTCAAGCAACTGTCGTCATCATCATCATCATCATCATCATCATCACAGCAACAAACTCCTAACTGGCTTCCCCAGCCCCATTATCAAATTCTGCACATCCTTCTCCATATTTTCATTTGGTGGTTTTTGTGAAAAAGCAAATCTAATCCCCTACTCATTCAACAAACATTTATTGAGCAGCTCCTATGTGCCAGTCTTTGTCCCAGTTGCTTGGGATACATGAGTGAACAGAACAAAGATATCTACCTCTGTAGAGTTAGAGTTTAATGGGAGGAGAAAGACAATAAACATAATAAATTATACGATATCTTTGAAGGTGATAAATGCTGTGCAAAGAGGAAAAAAAGAGCAGAGTACAAGGGATTAAGAGTGCCAAGTGTGCACATGTGCTTGTGTGTGTGTGCATATGTGCATGTGTGTGGTTTTAAATAGGGCAGCCAGGATAGTCCTCATTGAGAGGTTGGCATTTACTCAAAGGAGGTGAGGAAATGAGTCACATGGATATCTGGACAAGAACATTCCTTGCAGACAGAACAGCCAGAGAAGTGTGCTAAGATGGAATGTACCTGGAGGGTTCAAGAAATAGCAAGCAGGCCAGTGTGGCTGGAGCAGAATAGGTGCAGGGTGAGAGTGGAAGGCATGAGGTCAGAGAGCTAAGGGAGGTCAGGTCAACGGGACCTTGTAGCAGGGTGGAGTCATTGCAGGGTTTTAAGCAGGGGGTGACATGCTCTGACTTCTGCATTAAATAATTACTCTGGTGATGATGATGACTCAGACCAGGGGTTAACAGAAGAGATTGTGAGAGGTGCTGATGTCTCCATCCTGCTCAAAATCCTTCAGTGACTTCCCTTAGCTTTCAGATAAGATCAAGCTCTTCAATGTGACCCACAAAACACTTCAGGATTGGAGCCCTGCTTCTTTTTCCAGATTGATCTCTTCCTGACACTTTCATACCCCCAATGGCCCCCATGTTCTGAAGCGAGTGAGCTTCTAACAAGCATCCTCTTCTCTCATGGTCCCACACATCTGTGTAGGTGGCTTCCCCTGCCTGAACAGAGAGCACTTCTGAGCCTTCACTAAGCATCTTCTCGTTGTGGAAGACTTTCTCTCATCTTTGAACCACACATCTCCAAAGCAGTCCATGCATTCTTCAATGATTGGGATTATAGTCCTGAGCCAGAATGTTCTGTCCACAGTCTCTCTCTCTCACTGGACTGGGAAATCCTAGAGGATAGGAACTAGAGCTTTTATTTCTGAGTCCCTAGTAGACATTGGATGGATGGATGGATGGATAGATGCTAGCTCTTTCATCAGATCTTGAATTTAAGAGATTTTATTTTTAGTTTAAAATTAGTTAGGCATTATAAAATGCTTAAAAACTAACCATAAGATATTAACTTCTCCATTATTGAAGAGTTGGTTGATGGCGTGTACTCAAATAACTGATGTGAACATATGTACACATCAATTGCACATGATGGTTGTGTTGCTGGTGTTAAGGAGGGGAGTATTCCCCCCTACCCTTCTTGGGTTCTTATGGCTGGACTAATAATAAAATTGACACAAGACCAGATTAACAGAAGAAAAAAGAAAAATTAATACATATATATCAGAGATCGTAAAAAGTGATGCTCAGAGAGTGAACAAAGCAGGCAATTTATATATCTTTTTACCAAAGAAACCACAAATTTTTGAGGATTTGAAAGGATAAAGAAACTTAGGTTTGGTGTACATAACTAGTGAGGAGGTTAAGCAGAGTTTAGGCTTGAGGTAAAACAGTAAAAGTAACAAGGTTTCTTTATACAGGCTTCTTGGCCTCGAATTCCCTAACTCTGTTGATAAGGATGTCTCTATCTCCTGCTGCAGGGAGGCTACCTTTCTCATGGGAGGTTTATTTCCTACTTAGGAGGGAACAGAAAGAGAAGGGTCAAAACTTTTAAGTATAACAAGTAACTTTAATTCAAAATAATCAATATGCCATTGTGGGATATTTTGGGGTGGCCTGCCCTGGGATCCAACAGTTCCCTCCTCTGAAACTTCCCTGGAAGTTCCACATATTAAATGTTGAGTTGGTAGATTGTTCCATTATTTCATTGAATTAATCTTTTAGTCTTGAAAATAGGTCAGTTTAGTTAAACAGTTGTTTCTCATTTCAGGAGGCATGTCTTGCAGGTGGGTTCCCAAGGTTAGGTCTATGGTGCAAGCAATCAGGTATTTAATCAGAGGCATTTCTATGGAAACAAAGATAAACAAAGGTTAATGGTTAGAGAAAATTATAAACCAGTTTCTGAGCTTAGGGGGCAGCCAGTCAAGAAGACTTCCAGATGTCAGGATTGAAGCATCTTTTGCAGTTTGAAATGTCTCTGGTGATGTCACCAGGTGTTCAGGAAAACTTTCTGAGTGGCTCACACAGCAACTGGCATAAAGATTGTCTAAACATGTGCTATTGTGGTGATCTCTTTTAAGTTTATGTCAGGTTTTTCAGCTTCAGTCTGCAGGGCTTCAGGGAAAAGGGCAGCTTTAGTTCTCAACAATTCCAAGTTGAAAATGGGAGAAAAATTGGAAATGTTAGTTGGGAGATTTGTAGCCAAATATTGGAGGAAACTAGAAGTTAGGATCCAGTCCAGTATTTCGGTAAATAACAAAACTTCAAGGAAAACTAACAGCACTAGAATCTAATATCCACAAGTGTATGCTATAGTTTTTACGGAAACATAATTTTTCTCTCTAAAATCACCCTCATTTTTTAACCAAAGATAGTCAAATTAAGGCTAATTTGTTTGCAACATAAGTCTAGTTTCAATAAACTTGGCTTACTTATTTACATAAGAATAGCAATTGATCATATAGGCCTTTTAAATTGGTTCTGCTGGAACTTTTCATAAGGAATCTCCAGATTGAACTTTTAATAGCCTCTCAAGGCTGACAAGCCAAGTCAAATACTTGCCATCAGACTCTGCCTGCAATACCTATAGATTTGGATGAATTCCTCTCTTGAAGTTCCCAACATATCTTGAGGTTCCTGCATCGGCCAGAATGTGACCTTCTTTACTCACTGGGTTAGGTTGTGGGGAAACCTGTGAGTAAGGCACCAGGCTTTTTTTTCAAGAGGCTTTATTGGCTTCATAGAGTCAACCTTTGATCCTTAAAGCTGTTTGATTATATCAGAGTTAACATATGTCTCTTTCAAACATAACGTTCCAGTCAAACCTTTGGTAATATAACCAATGTTTCCAATAGCATGCTGTTACAAGGAGAACAGATTCTTATTGAACTTATGCAAATGAATGTATTGTCATGAAAATAAGAATACTCACTGAGATTTTTCTGAATTCTGGAGAGATCAGGAAGGGAGAAAAAGTTATTGTTTCAATTCTGCTTACAAAGGTATAATTCACCAAATTTCTGTAAGTCATAGATAGTTTAAGAGAAAAGAAAAAAAATTCCTTAAATCTGGAAAAACAAAAGATTTTTTAAAAAGTAATATTTCAGACAAAAGTTTATAAAAATTATAATCATTCTCACCAATTCATTTAGTCTCATGTAATTAATTCTTGTTCTACTAGAATCTAGTTTTCGTTTCACTAGTTCTTTTGACCTTGCCTGATGATTAAGAGTGATAAGGACAATGATAATTCCAAGAATTTGGGGTTTTCTTTCTTTCTTTTGCTGAGGAAGATTCACCCTGAACTAACATCTGTGCCAATCTTCCTCCATTTTGTATGTGGGTTGCTGCCACAGCATGGCCACAGACAAGTGGTGTAGGTCCATGCCCGGGAACTGAACCCAGGCCACTGAAGCAGAATGGTGCAAACTTAACCACTAGGCCATGGGGGCGGCCCCACAAGGTTTTCTTTAAGGCTCGTATGATTTTCCCAGTGAAGTGGGTGCCTTGATCACTGGAGATTATGGAAGGTAATCTTGAAAACATATTTTTTAACAGTTTCTTTGCCACTGTGAAGGCGTCAGCTTTGTGGCAAGGGAAGACTTCAACCCATCCAGAAAACATACGTACAACAACAAGAACATATTGGTAACTCATACTAAGTAGTAGTTGAGTGAAGTTCAGCTGCAGATGCTCAAAACACCTATAGGGAAGAGTTATGAAGCCTCTGGGGACAAAAATAATTTTTCCTATAGCGGGTGAAGAAATGCAAAAACCAAAAAATGGGGTTTGCTGGGGAGCTGGGAGGAACCAAGTGGCCATCTTGGGTTTCCTATAACCCCAACTGTTTGTTTAATTTACAGGCATTGTTTACCCATCTTAATTTCTCTGATTCAGGAGCAGACTGTTGCCATAATACATGGACATCAGGATGGCAAGTTTGGCAATGAGGGGTCATTTTTTTGCAGAAGCAGAATGGACTTCATCTACATGTGCCACAATCTTTATAAATTCTGTCGTTGCTGCCTTTGCATGAAAATCAGATAGGATGTTTTCCTGATGCTCAGATTCAGTCCTTTTAGTGTGAGCCTCAATTTTGATGACAGAGACCCAGTTCAGTTTTATGAGTTTCCTCTCTATGAAGCATTTTGCAAAAGCATCAGAGTAACTATAAATGACAGAAGACTTAAAAATCGTTCATTATAATGCAACTGACAAAGACATTTGGTAATTTCTGTGACATGCAACATTTTAAGATAACTAGAATTATGACTGATAACATTATACTAAGACATATCAGATTTTTAGGAATTTCATATAATTTCTACCAAGCTTATATGCCTATGAAAATATAACACAAAGAGGCTTAATGTTACTTTTTATTTGACAATGCTTCCCATGTAATTTAACATGTCAAATAAGCCTAATTAGTTTAATATCTCCCTTTTGATAAGGGGAGAGAACACATCCTTTGAAATGTTCTAGGCACGCTCTGAAAAACTTTAAAGTTAGTGGAGGTCAGAAGACTTCATTTAGAATTTGATTTGGGGATGTTTGTCAAAAATACTGAAAAGGTTTTAAAACTCTGGTCAAGTAAGATCTAATAGGATAGGTTGCTGTAAAACAATACTTAGTTATCTATTCAACCAAAGTGATAATAAAAGATTTTAAAGGCAAATACAGAAGGTTACACAGCTGTTAGCTAGACTTAGCTCTTAATATTGAGAAGATTCAGTTTTCTTAAGTAATCAAAGATCTAATAAAGCACAGAAAATTATTTTGATAAAACAAAATCTTTGCTTTTTTTTTCATAATCTCTTATCAGGAGCAGACCAATATTCCAAGAAAACTTTGTTCTTTTAAGAGATGAAAAGAAAATTAAGTTCCAGTTTTCCATAAGTACACTATTAATATTAAAGATTATTTTTAAAACTCTTGAAATCACAATTTAGTTTTAGCTAACTTGACCACACAAGAGAAGATTTTCTCTCTCTTTTTACTTTCTTCCCCACTGTTTATTTAATTTGTCCTTTTAACAGAGAGAAAAAACAAATATTAATTTTGTACCAGCTTACTTTTGATTCTAAAACTCATTCACTTAATTAAATTCATTCCAATCTTAGCCAGCCCTGATCGTGCATAAAATCTCTTTCTAAAGATTCCTTTTTTGGTAAACATTCTATGACTTTCTATGTCCATTTTAGGTTGTCCCTTGTTCTCTTTTTCACTCAGAAATAACCAGCTTTGTTTGGTGACAAAATTATTTTTCTTTCTCTCAACAAAAATGCATCTCCATTTCTCACACATTTTCTGACCAAAAACATACATCTTATTTTTCTTGCACACAGAGATGTTTCCCTTATTATTTTAGTGGCTTTAATTACATATATTAATTAGAATTCTTAACCCTTAGAAACCTTAATTTCTAGTAAAAACTAAGAAGTAAGCAATTGTGAGCTGTATGTTATACCCGTATTCTTTAGATTGGAAAATTTATGAATACATTTTACAATTTCTAGAAACATGCTTCTTCTTATTGCAATCTTCCAATGTGGCTCAGGACATGTTTATTAATAGACTCAAATTTATCTTTAGTTTCTCTTCGATGGAAAGCCAAAAGTAGATAAACTTCTGTCCAGTAATTAGTGTTTTACTATTTTGTCTTGTCTGGAAATGATCTAGATATTCAATGAATTTCCCATCATTTAATTTAACAGCAAAACTCTAAAGTTTCAAGTTATCAAAAAGATTTGGGGAAGCTGTTTTTAAGTACACATACCACAAAACATAATTATTACACCTAAAAATTTTTATTTTATTTACATCTATGTAATTCATTTGTTCTCAATTATCATACTTATATTATTCATAAAAATTTCATGAGACATTAAAGCAGTTAGCTATCATCTTAAGTTACTTTTTTTCTTTGTGACAAATTTTGTAACAGAGATAACATGAGCTTATTTGCAAGTTGCATGTCTGTGTTATATCCAATGCTGATAACTCTGAAGACATGCCTTTTAACTAAGGCAACAAATTTATACAAACTTTTATTTATCAATGATTATTTTACATCATGTTAACTTGAAAAACATTTGGATTCATTTGTATTACATTTAGAAATAATTTATATAAGCATTTACTTATATAAGCCAATCAAATAGAGCTCTTTTAGAAATTAATTTTGCCAATATCCTCTGGAGGTGGAAAAATACCATATCTATAATGTACATACATATATAGAGACAGACACAAACACCATCTTGTAGCTTTTATTTTAAAATTTTAGCCATGAATCAGGTATACTATAAAACTCACTAATTTATAAATAATTGTGTCTCTAGCAGAAACAAGTTAAAGTTACCTGCTTAAAAACTTAAAAAAATATATGTTTGTGAAGAAGATTTTTAAGATTTGTATTTGCCCTAGACAAGTAATTCTTAAGGAGGCTGTGAGTTAGATTTTTAGCGAGAGCCTTTCTAGCAGCTTGCATTTTAAAACAGCCATTTTCCCCTTTTTTTCTTTAACCTCAGGCTTTACTGACTGAGCTAGCTGGGCTCAGTCTCAGGTGATTGTGGACTGTTGTCTCCTGGGGTGTTTACATTCCAAAGAAATGGCAAAATTTATGACTTCAAAGGACAGATCAAAAAATGCAAGTCTTTTTTTTTCCCTAGGAATTTTGGGGTAATTGCTATTTACTTAGGTGCAAAGCAATTGTACTTCTAATGTCCTGATTTTTTTTACAATATCTGCAAATGTCTGAAGCCAACTAGGAAGAGGTCTGAGTGGACTATAATTTTTGTTTTAATTTCTGTTTTTCCATAAAATATGGACTTAACCATGGATGAGAGAGGTATCCCCAAAGGAGAGTGCAAAGGATGCAGCCCTCACAAGATCCAAAAAGTTCATTCCCAGAATTAGCCTAAGAAAATAAAAGCAGTAACTATGAGAGGCCCTGTTTTTAAATAGCCATTCCAAAACATAGGGAATCACGTGTTCCCCCGCTTCTGAACAGAATAGGGTGAGTTACCAAGCAAAAAGTTCACCCAATTTTTTTAGATTCCCTAAGCTTGGATCCACAGCCTACTCAGCTGCCTTGCAGATGCAATATGCATCTTCTGGCTGGAAGAAAGAAAAGAAAACAATGTCCATCTCTGGGAGAAATGGGACTGACAGAAAACAAGAATAACCTTTCAAATCTTTACCAGAGTCGTTTTTGCCCAAGAAACTGATTTCACAAATATTTTCTCCTGCTAATCTAAATTTAGAAAGAGAGAAAAAAGAAAGATGTTCACCATATTCATCCCCACTGGATTTTTCAGACAGAGATCTGGGAAGCTGACATAGTAAGAAATGCTTTTTTTGTCGGCTTCTGTCAGATGTCCCAGGATCTCTTCATCTGCAGTAGTCCCGAGGAGAAGGCAGTTTTCCAGCTGGTGAGGTCTCCTGGCTGGTTCCTCAAAACTGTTGGGGAGGGAGAAATTCCCCCCTCTACCCCTCCTGAGTTCTTATGGAGGGACTAATAATAAAATTGACACAAGACCAGATTAACAGGAGGTAAAAAAAAAAAGACCATTTAATTCATATGTACAGGAGATCATAAAATGATGCTCAGAAAGTAAACAAAGTAGGCAGTTTATATATCTTTTTACGCAAAGAAACCATAAATTTGTGAGGATTTGATAGGACAAAGAAACTTAGGTCTGGAGTATGTAATTAGTGAGGAATTTGAGCAGAGTTTAGGGTTGAGGTAGTAAATTAGTAAAAGTAACAAAGTTTACTTATACAGGGTTCTTGGCCCTGAATTCCCTTTCTCTGGTGATAAAGATATCTCTGTCTCCTGGAACAGGGAAGGTAACTTTCAAATGGGAAATTTGTTTCCTGCTTTCAGGGGGAACAGAGAGAGGAGGGTCAAAACTTTAAGTCAAACAAGTAACTTTAATTCAAAATAATCAATATGCCATCATGGGGTATTTTAGGACAGCCTTCCCTTTGCCCCAACACTAGAAAGTTGAATATAAGAGGAATTTTAATAAATGGTATCTTATTTTCCCATTGACTGAATAT
This sequence comes from Tapirus indicus, assembly GCA_031878705.1. Lineage (NCBI taxonomy): Eukaryota > Metazoa > Chordata > Mammalia > Perissodactyla > Tapiridae > Tapirus > Tapirus indicus. Next base: position 70,396,664 of record CM062930.1, on the reverse strand, counting down.
AACTTCAGACATGCTTTACTTTCTTGACGTGCTATTCAATTACCAGTAGCTCATGCCATAACTTTAATTTCCTTAATACTCATCTTTCCCTCCCAGTCTGTCGGATACATCATTCAGCTGAATGTGGTTGATTTCTGTGTGGCAAAATACTGAGGAGAATCCTTTCAGAACATAAGGAGTCTTTTTGCAATGCATAAGGATCTCCTAGTTCTCCTGGTTTTTTAGTGTTGTCATTGTTCACTTTGGGTTTCAGGGTCTCCTTTGCTTATCTTAAGAAATACTGAGACGTGTTGACTATACATATTAGACCAGAAGTGGATTTCTTCCCCGCCTCCTGTTGTTTCAGGGAGGCATAGGAGGCAGCTCCCTGACAGTGACTGGAGACTGACTTCTCATCCCCTGTAATCTTCTGATGACAGAACCAAAAGAAGTGAACTCTCCCCCAAAATGTCACTTCTTCACCCAGACCATTCCTCCACAAAAGTACACAGTAAGCTGAATGGGAAATGAAACAAAAACAAAAGCACATTTTCTTAGAGATACCTGAATTTGAACATTACTTCCAGCCTGGAATAAGCGTAATGTAATCAGAGGTTTAAACGATAGATTTGGAGAATTCTGAGTGGGAAGGTCCTGGATACTCATCTTATCTAACTTATGACCCACCAAGGAGAAGTTGAAGCCTCTCTACCACAGCACGTAGACGTGCCAAATTGACTTGACCCTTCCAGAGAAGGAGAGCCCCTGTCTTACAAGGCAGCCCTAAAAATGTGGATTATTTCCAAATATTAAAAAGCAATCCCTTATGTGATTCCAGGTAGGCTTTCCACACTTCCAGGAAACAGGGTAGGTTGAACATATGCATCTACTTTTACTCCCTCCTAAATAAAACTCACCTAAACAACAGGAAAGCAAGCTTCTTATCTTCTGAAGGCACGACCCCATGAGGATGCAGCGAATGAGAGGAAATAGCAGTAAAATTTAGAAGTTGAAAAGCAGATAAACAAATGGTAAGTGACTTAGGAAACCACAGAAAACTAAATGCTTGGGTCAGCTGTAGGAAAAGCTGAGAGCCAATCCATTTCACAACATGGGACCACCTCCCCACCCTTCCAACCCCCCAACCCTCCCATCCCCACCCCAGGCGCAGAAATTGGCAGCACTACCTCCTAGATCTGTGACAGCCATACTTTCCCCTTCTAGGCAGGAAATAACCATAAAATGCCATTTTTATCTTTGGAGAGACAAGATGAAATCCATTAAATAAGAAGATGCCATCACAGAGGAAAATTCAGAGATTAAAAAGAGTTCTTGGAAATTAAAATTGCGATAAAAAAATTTTAACTCAGTAGAAAGGTTGGAAGATAATATTATCCCAGAAAGTAGAACAAAAAGACAAAAATTGTGAAATAAAAGAGAAAAGATAAGAAAACCATAGGACCAGTCTGGGAAGTACAATATCCAAATACTAGGCATACAAAAAAGAGAAGGAGAAGGATGAAAATAATCAAATAAATAGTTTGAGAACATTTCCCAAAACATTGAGAGCAAAGAGAAGATTCTGGAAGTATCCAGAGAAGGAAAAAAATCAGTTCACCATGCATAGGATCAGGAATCATAGTGGATTTGGACTTCACCACAGCAGTACTGGAAGCTAGAAGGCAATGGAGCAATCCCTTCAAAAATCTGAAGGAAAATTATCTCCAATGATAAATTCTGTACCCAGATAAACTATTCTTGAAATGTGGGGGTAGAATAACGTCATTTTCAAAGAGGCAAGGTTTCAAAAATGTACTTCTCATATATGTATACTTCTCAGGAAACCAGTGAAGGATTTTCCCTATAAAATGAAGGAGAAAACTGAAAAGAGGAAGGACTGGGATACAGGAAACAGAAGATACAATGAGGAAGAGGAGCAAATGGCATCCCCAGGATGACAGTAAATGAAGGACCTGAAGGAGAGCAGGATATGTCACCCCAAAATATTTCCATTGGCATAAGGATTGTTTTAGTCTGATTATTTTTAAAAGATAGCAGACACAGGAGAAGCTCTGAAAACCTAGTAGAAGTTATCCTTTCGTAAGGGCAATTTACATTCATATGGGAAAATTCCATTCGTAAATATATCTCCCTCTCTGCACCAGGAAGAGGAGGATGACTCTAAATCTCTAGAAACTCTTATCAATGGAGAAGGCAATGACTTCAACCTGCATAATAACTATACCCTTGTTTACTGTGTTTTGCCTGATAATTTTCCGTAACTGTCTCCCGACCCCCCAACATCTTTCTTTCATCTTTAGCTGAAAATGGTATTTAAGGTGATGGCTTGGGCCACTTTGGGGAGTTACCCAGTTTTCCAGGATATCTCCCATGTACATAGGAGGTATACGTGTTATTAAACATGTTTGTTTTTCTCCTGTTAATCTGTCTTTTATTACAGGGGGGGCTCAGCCAAGAGACCTAGAAGGGTAGAGGGAACATTATTTTTCCTCCCCATAGATCCAAGATGACAACTGTATACCAGGCATAGGGCAGCCAGAGCCCCTCAGAAGATGAAACCAATGGAATGAATATCTGATGGAGCTGAATGCCTTGAGAGGAGATTGAGATGATTGGTAAAGAATGCTAAGTACTCAGATGTCTAAGCAAATGAAAGTAGAGAGTCAGAAGATAATACCCCAAACTGAAAAGCCAAGGAGAAGCAATGCAAGCATGGTATTTAGAGATGTGGAATAGACACCAAATAGTCATCTAAAAGAAGGAAATGTGGAGGCCTTTGAGGATGAAAATGGAGAGAGGGGTCAAGCTTCTTAAACTTGTAGAACTATTTGACTCTTTGGGCAAGTGCGTATAACTTAGATAAAAATAAAAATAAATTTTTTGAAAAAGAAAAACAAACAAAACATTTCCAAAAAATTCTAGTTTTTTAAGTGTTTGAAGATGAATATTTATTCCCTTCTCACATGGAAAACATTTCCAGTTTTCTCAGCTTCCAAGGAGTTGAAAGGTTTTTCTTAAAACCATTTCTTCATATGACCTCATTTCAAGATGTCTCACCATACTGGCATCTCTTCTGGACCATGTCCCGAGTGCTCAGGACTGGACACCACAAGGCACCATATGGCCCACCAAGGCTTTACCCACTGGCATATTACCTCCCACATTCAAGCCATGTATTCTTTATCCTTTCCTTATAAATTGATATTTTGAACCCAAATCCAGGGCTTTCCTTCTCACTAAACTTCATTTGATTGATTTTTGTCATCTGTATTCTATTTGGTTGAAATAATTTTGAATGCTTATATTGACATCCAGTAGATTAGCTCTCTCTGAGCTTTGTGTTGTTAGTAAATTTAACAGTACTTCTATGTATTCATCCAAATCCTAGAGGAGATTGTTGAACAGGGCACAGTGAGAACAGAATCCTGTGGTGTTGATACCAAACCAAGTGGGCTTGCCTCCTGGTGAGTTAAATAAGACTCTACACCAGTGGAAGTTGTCTCACAAAGTAAAGTGTATCTGCAGCAAATAGGAGGCCAGGAGGAATCATTTCCAAAGTCATGGTGTGCCCAAACAAAGGGAAGCAGGAACTTTTATTTCTGTTGGGGAATGAATATTCAAAAGGGAGAGGCGGGTACACTGTGGATTATAGTGATGAGGCTTAATCTCCTCTTGAAGAGATCTTCACATTAAAAATAAGGCAAGGCTGGGCCAGGCTGGTGGTGTAGCGGTTTAGTTCGCGCTTTTGCGGCCCCGGGGTTCGTGGGTTCGGATCCTGGGCGCCTGCCGTCACACTGCTTGTCAGCCATGCTGTGGCAGCGTCCCATATAAAGTAGAGAAAGATGGGCACAGATGTTAGCCCAGGGCCAGTCTCCCTCAGCAAAAAAGAGGAGGATTGGCAACAGAAGTTAGCTCAGGACTGGTCTTCCTCAAAAAAATAAATAAATAAATAAGGCAAGGTCATGGGTGTAGCTCTTGTAGGGAGGCTTAGTTAGCTTCAGGGTGGTTGCTGATTGTGTCTCCTTAACATAAAAAAACAACTTGGAAAAACAGTTAAATGCTTCCAAACCCACCCTTGAGTTCCTCAGGGCACTAGTCAGTGAAAACATGTCACTAAAACCTCCCTTGAGGGTGAGATTCACCTGGTATTATTGACTTCACATTGAGTAAAGGTATTCATTCATTTGCTTACGAGATATAATACAAAGACACCTTTGGAGGAAGAATAGAAAAGAAAGGGTACTGGTAATAACAATTCCAGGAATTTTTGTCCCTCTAAAGAGTCACAGGCACTGCAGTTGCATCTGGGTGAAGAGGAATGAATTTGTTGGAGCTTTGACCAGCCCTCTCTCCCAACTCTCTCTCTCTCTCTCTCTCTCTCTCTCTCACACACACATACACACACACACACACACACACAGTGAAACAATTTCTCAGTTCATCTGCTAGGAGCAAGAGTCCCACATGGTGTTGGCCTTCCACAACCATGGAGCCAGGACTTCTGGATGCTCTACCCTTGTGAAGTGTGGGAGGGGGCTCCTATAGGCCGTACATAGAGTCCCACACCACCTCTCAGGTTGTCCTGGGTGGGGGCAGAGGACTGGAGGTCCCAGTTGCCTTGATGGCCTCCTCCAGTCTCTGCTTCCACAGGGACTCACGCTGGTGCTTGGATAAGTGTTAGATTATTTTTTCACAAACTGAAAGATGAAGCTCAAGGTGAACAATTGGCTGATGACACAAATGTACTCATATTTATCAAGCCAGCACAGTAGAGAACTCTTATCTGGATCTAACCAAACCAATATCAGAGTAGATGAAAAACTGATAAGGAAAGGCTATTTAAATCTCTCCTATAGACACCTTCCAGAAAGAACAGCCTTTGTCATAAGTATCCCAGGAAATTTATCTACTTTATACTTTGTGGAGATTAAAAAACAGATTATGGGGGCTGGCCCAGTGGCATAGCAGTTAAGTTTGCACACTCCACTTTGGCGGCCCAGGGTTCACAGGTTTGGATCCGGGGTGCGGACCGATGCACCACTTGTCAAGCCATGCTGTGGCTGTGTCCCATACAACGTGGAGGAGGATGGGCATGGATGTTAGCCCAGGGCCAGTCTTCCTCAGCAGAAAGAGGAGGATTGGCAATGGATGTTGACTCAGGGCTAGTCTTCCTCACACACACATATAAAAGAAAACAGATAATGAGTCTTATCTGAATTAAGAAAATATTGGTGGATAATACAGAAACTATTATCAGAATGAAATAGATGTTACAATCACGTCCTTATTTTAGAGACTTTGTCCCATCAAATTCATGCATAAAAGACTCAATCAATCCCTGTTTCCAAGCAATAATTCCAAGGAGTTTAAAGGTTTTTCTAAAGTTTTATTTCTTGAAGTGAGAAGGCATGTTTCAAATCAGTTAGCTTTGGTTACTGATCACCATCACCATCTCTTTAATCTCACTAAGTCTGTAAATTTGGATAGTTTTTCTCTCCTGCCTCACTTTCTGTCACAAAAATTCCTTCCCAGAAATTAAATGTATCCAGAGAAAGCTAACACAGATGATGAATGGTATTATGATGGGGAGGTTAATGGAAAAGGGCCAGAAAAGTTTTAATTTGAGAGAAATTTAAATAAGAGAAGACTGACAGAAAAAGTGAGTTGAAGAAATCTCCAAGCACTACAAAGGAAGGTGCAGGCTGAGGAGACGACTTGTTATTTACTCTATTGTTAGAGGACAGACACTTCATAAAGTAACAATACCAGACTTTATTTACACTGCTTCTTGAAAATTGCTTTGTAAAGAGAGATGTTCCATTTAACCAGTGAGATCAGATTCATTGCTGTATTGTTATGGAAACCAAGTAAATTTATACCACAAAATAACTCTTAAAAGGACAATTCCACAGTTAAAATGGAGACTGTCAGGTAGTCAGCACTGCTTTCTGAAGTGCCTGTAATCTGAGTGCCTGTAATGGGAAGAGCAGTGGCTCCTGTGAGTTCTGAAGTTTGGGCCTTGAGATCTGCTCAGTCTATAACTTGCTGTGCTCTTTGGCTAGGGGGGTAGAGGATGAGGGGGCTTGGATACAAAGTTCAAGAAAAATCAGTAGTAAAGAGCTTCATCAGGCAAGGAGGGGCCTGAGATGTGAGGTAACCTGATAGGAAGTTCATTTGGAGGGAAAGGGAGACATCACTAGACTCCCCCTCACCCCTCTACCATGTGAGACTGTCCAGCAAGGGTCATAACCAAACTGAGAGTGCATGCTGAGTGACTGTCAGTTTAGAGTGTCTTCCATTAGTCTGACAGGACCACTATTCACAGAAGATTCTCAAGAAATAACTTTTGAGTGGATTGAAACAAACACATTTAATACTTGAAAAGTAGCCAAAAGTAATGAACAATTTAAATGAAAAAATTTAGCGCCATGCTAGCAATTAAAAAGTGCCGAGTAAGAGACCTTTATTATGATATAACTAATAAAATGAAAAAATAATTACTAGGGGAAACATCCAATACTGGATTGCTTTGGGAAAGCCAATACACTTCTATGATTGCTGGAGGTATGTATAAAAACATCTTGCCTACAGGCTTCAGTGATGCATAGATCACCATTCCAAGTTACGTCAACTCTAATATTTTCAAAGTCATCTCAAAGGATCCCTCACAGCTTTAGAACAGTCCCACAATTCTGTGATTGGTTGAACTGTGAGAACATCAGTTGTAGACTGTTGCGTACAACTAGTCAATCTATCCGTTGAGAATGCTTCAAGCTGCAATCCAGGCTTCCTGGGTTTGAATACTATCTCTGTTACTTGCTAACTTTGGCAAGTTATTTAATCTTTCTGTTCCTGTTTTCTTATTCTTAAAAAGGGAAGAATAACAGTGCCTATCTCACAAGGTTATGTTGAGGAGTAAATGAGTTAATAGGTATAAAGGCTTGGAACAGTGCTTGACACGTGGTAAGAAGTTAATAAATGTTTGTTATTACTAAGTAACAGAAAAAATGGCTAACATGATAAAGGAGCTTATCTTTCCTTCATTAACAAGAGTCAGAATACAGGTGGTTGCTGCACTGGTTTAGCTTATCAATGGTGTCTTCAAGAGTCTTCATGGTGTCACTGCACCATCTTTCGTATCTTGGCTTTTTGTCCTTCAGCCCTTGGCCTCATGGTCTCCCAAAGGCTGCTATAGCTTTATCTCAACAGTGTTTAAAATTAGAAGGAAGAACGCCATCTGGGGGAGAGGAAAAATGAGAGAGAGAGAAAGAGAAAAGAAGAGACTATCTCATACTATTTTTACATTTTCTGAAAGAGCAAAATATTTTCCTAGAGCTCCTCTGCTGATTTCACCTTATCTCCTTGGCCAGAACTGGGTTACATGACATCCCTGAAATCAAGGGATCTCAACCTTGGTTTTGTCGGCAGAGAAGAAGGGGGAGAATGTTTGTTGGGTAGACAACCACAGGTCCTCCACAGTTAATCATTCCTCTGTTACACCGACTGCTTTGTTCCTGCTTTGCCTGTGGGAAGGAGAGTCTGTCTCTCAGAGCATTCATGTGAATTAATTGATAATTAAAGAGCTTTTATAACATGTGAGGTCACTGATGCCACCTCTAAGTTCTTCCCATCTGCCTTCATGCGTGATGCCTACGAACAAGGTCCACGTCTTTGTGGGACTGACTTCAAAAGCCCAGTATCTTCTTTTAAAAGGCTCCTCACATCAGCCGGTCAGTATTGGTTGAGTCCTTGCTCTCCACTGGGCCTCCTGGGCTCTGAAGGAAGCACCCTTGCCTTTGGGTTTTATGTATCTGGGTGAAAGAATAAGAGCAGCATGCATCAAGCTTGTCAATTACATGCTCAACTTTCCTGGAGTCCAGAAAACAGAGCGATCAAAGTTCTGGCATATTCAGAGAGATTCCTGTGGAGGATTTATCAAGGCCTTAGAGAATGGGAAGAATTTATGTGAGCAAAAGAGAGGAGGGAGAGAATTCTCGATCAGAGGGATAACCTAAGAAAAGGTTCCTGGTTGGATTGAGCAGGATGCGGGAGGGACATTCATTCTTATTCTTTTGAGATTTTTATGTTTTTCTCCTTAGAACATGGAAGAAGCTGCCCAAAATTGAGAACATGCCAAGCATTAGCATTAATAATGCTATGACCTCTCCAAATGTAAACTTCACCCACTGGACAGTGCAGGGAGACTGGGTTACTCAGGTAAAAAAAAAAAAAAAAACGAAAGAAAGAAATGTTTAAGTAAAAGTAAATTGGAATTTGCCAGCCTGCCCTCTCTCTCCAGGGGTATTGCCCAAGCAATCAAAGAAATAACAGCTTCTATTCTTTGAGTCACTACTGGTCCTGAGATAACTTTATTAACCCAGCTAAAAACAAAAATAAACATTGCATGAGATACCTATAATGGCACAAAGAATGATAAATATCTGGTTTCTAGAAGCCAGTGAAATTCACCAATTTGAACTTCCTGGCATGCTTGTTTGGGGAATCTCCACCCCAGGTATCCTTTGGGTCTGAAGACGGTAGGAGTGAGAGCCACTCAAATGACTCGAGTGTCCTAGGACCAGTAATGTGACATGGACTTGAGAGTCGCTTCCCTGAGATTTCTACTGGCTCTGAGAAGCTGAATTAGTTTTCGAGTGTATAAAAAAGCAAGACTCAGTCCTTTATGTTACAACAGCCCAGACACCAAATGCAGAGTGGACATCCCAAGGAGCAGGAGGGAGAGCAGGGGTCCCTCAGGAGTGATAAGAATCCTCCGCTGGGGGAGCATAGACATCTCTTATCTCACCAACATCTCTTATCTCTTTCTAAACTCATTAGGCTTACACTAGGTAGAGAAAATTTTTGATAAAGAAGACTTAACTCAAGAAAAGAAAGCTAGCAGACGTTATTGGGTGAAAGGAAAACAACTACACTCATTTGTTAAGTGAAAAGGAAAATTAAAGGGGAAGAAAATTTGACCAAGAAAATAGCATTTTCTAAATGGTCTAAAAGATTAAGACCAACAAAGTTTCAAACATGAAGAGAAGAAAATAAAACACCAGTCCTGCAGTGGAAGGAAAATGTGAATTCAGAGAGCTAGATACAAAAAGCAAACGACAATCTGACTAAACACACATTCGTAAAATTGCCATGAAATGCGTTGTGTTTCTCCAAGGTGATTGAAAACGGTTCTTTTTTTCTTCAACTTTTTTGAGGTACAATTTACATAGCATAAAATTCACCCACTTAAGTGTACAATTAATGATTGTTGATAAGTTTCCTGAGTTGTGCTATTATCACCATAATCCAGTTTAAGAACATTCCCATCACCCCAACAAGATCCCTCTTGACTATAGACAGTTAATCCAGTCCCCACCCCCAGCCCCAAGCAACCACTAATCTACCATCTGTCTCCATAGATTTGCCTTTTCTGGCCATTCCCTGTAAATGGAACCATATAATATGTGGCCTTCTGTGCATGGCTTCTTCCACTTGGCAAAATGGAGCCATGTTTTTTGTAGAGTGTGGACATTTTGTCCCACTGAATTGCCAGGCCCCAAACTCCACTCTCCCAGACAGTCCACCTTCTCTGACTTGCCCTCTTCAGTCTTCTGTGCCTCAGAAAGTAGAAGGAACCATACCGAGATCCAGAGCCAGTGCTGCCCGAGGAGTGACTGCTCATGGAGAGGTGGGGTGGGGAGCAAACAAGGCTGGGCATTGGCATTGATGTTGGTGCAGAAATGGAGCCTGCAGAGAGGAACTGTACTGTAGCAGCATCCCCCAGGGTCTGCTGTCCTTCTGTTCCCCAGAAACTCAGGGAGTGTAGCGTGTTCAGGACCTTCCTCACTGAGAGGTCAGCCATTGAGATGCCTTGGGGAGCCTGTTCCATGGAGAAAAGTCAGGGGACAGTTCTGAGCTTTGCAGTTTGCTCTGGCCACTGATCCTGTTGTCCTGAGCCATGCGTCAGGTACCAGAAAACCTCTCTTCCCTCCAAACTTACCTTTCCTCTTCCTGTGTCTTTGGATCTCTGGTTTCTGCATTCCATGGGGGTTAGAACCAAGGATTATATTCTCTGCATCCTCCTATGAACCTAGTGTAGGGGAGAAAGAAATTTTCCTCCACCCCTCTAGGTTTTTCTGGCTGGTCTAAGAATTAAACGGATGTGAGATGGAATAACAGGAGAAAATCAAACAAAGTTTAATAACACGTATACATGGCAGAAACTCAGGAACACTGAGTAACTGGCCAAAATGGCTGAAGCTACCACCTTAATTATCATCTTCAGCTAAAGACAAAACAGGATGCTGGGGGTAGTGGTTTTGGACTTCAAAGGGGAGGAAGGCAATTCACATGGACATGGAAAAGCAAATGCTTGGTAAACAAATGTTTGCCATACCGTGCAAAGACAATGGGACATGGGGAGGACATTGATCAAATGGGCCTTGCTGGGTTCTTCCCTGTCTCCCACACCTGGTTCATATTATGCTATAGTTACCTATGGTGATAGCTCCTTCCCAGAACAGGCCTTCCATCTTTAATTCTTTTAGGCAGTTAGGGGGAAGGTCAAAGTTTCTTCCTGAGTCTTTTGTTCTGAAAAATGATCAAGCCAAAGAGACACATTTTGGTGGCAAGTTCTGCCCCCCCCACACTAGCATAGTCCCTGGAGAGTCTAAATGAGAAGTGAATCATCCTTTGTGGCTAAAATGTTGTTCTTTCCACGCTACTATGGCTTTGTCAGTTGACACACTCACATTCTTAATAAGGACTTCTGCTGGGGAAAAAGGTGACCTGGGCCTCAAATCCCACCAAATCCAGTCCCTTCCACCCAAGACTAGCCCTGGCCCTTGGTCAGGGTACTGCCTGAAAGCCCTGGTTCCCCAATCCCGGCACATCAGCTTCAGAGTCCGGCTCCTGATTTTCAAAGACAGGGGAAAGAGTCTTTTATCCTTCCCGGATGACATGCAGCATAGCTTCCAATTTAAATATGACTTATAGTGAAGGATACGCTGTTTTCTCTGTGACACCCCTGTGTCTATGCAGGCCGCATACCAATTTTCTCAGGAATATCTAAAACAGGTAGTAGAAACTTCAGCACAGTCTGTCAGACAGGATACCCAGGAATTGCTGGTTCTGGAGTTAGCCTTGAGCAAGCGTGAAGGAAAGAGAACCCCCACACACTCCTCACTCCACCGGGCCACCTACAGACCTCTGCCCACATGCAAATGTTGTTTTTTATTTGGTATTCCTATCCTCTGAACAAGTGGTTCCTTTCTCTCTCTTGAAACGTGTGTCGAAAGAATGCTTGAGATATTGTTAAACTCTTACTTGACCTGGTGTGTGTTCTTCATATTAATTAGCACTTTCTCTTTTTGTGTCATTTCTAGTTGAACTACTACGATTCCACCAAAGCTATCATTTCCAGCTCCAACCATGAGGCCACTGCTCTAGTAACAGTGCTGCTTACACTCGCCTCACGTTGGCAGTGTTCTGCTGTGTGTCAGATCCTCGGGTGTCTCCCACCTTTATCATTTCTGCATTGCAGCAGGCTTCCCACACTCTGCTAATAACTCCTGGTGCAGCTCAAAATGGGACATACTCCACTGTGTAATTTGCCTTTAGTTTTGTAAGCCTCACACTGGGTTGCTGCGGAGGCAGAGTGAGGGAGGGCACTCCGATCACAGGGCTTTGCTCATCCTGAGAGCTTGATCAATATTTGTTGAGTTGAAATACGAGCAAAATTCACTTCAAGCAATCTCAGGATACACCGTTTGAGCAGCCCTAATGTGCTACATGATATTAAATATACAGTAATATTGACATTGGACAGCAGTCTTGGGGCATTTGTATGAAGTGGGATTTGGGAATTTTTAAGAATTCAAAAAGTATGCTGGATGTAACAGCTTTCAGTGATGGCAACTGGAAGACCCAGAACCTGAAGACAATTGAATTTTCTGGAAGCTGGCCCTTGACCAAGTGAATCCTGAGAAAGGCCAAAGGAGAACCCAGGTCCCAATCCATCCCTCACTCTTACAGAGCCAAATGCACAGCTAGTCTGGACATGGACTTGACCAGGCTGATCTTGGGTCGATGGAGTAGAGAGTACAGCAGGGTGTCTCTGTGCCATTCATGTGGGAGTCATTTCGTCTGGGACCAGACAGAGGACATTCATCTTGGCAGTGGGCGAACTTCAAGAGGTCAGTTGGTCCAGATTTGAACCAGGAATCCAAACTCTTTACAGTGGACCATTCCTTGGATACCAGCTCATGGTCAGAAATAGATGCAACCTCTGGCTGGCCCTGGAGCATTCTAACTAGAACACTAACTTAGTGTCAGGTACTGTACTAAGCTCCTTCCATGTATTATTTTATTTAATCTCCATAACAACCTTATGATTAGATTCCACTGTTAGCCCCATCTTACAGATGAGTAAACTAAACTAAAGCACAGAATTAACTTGTCCTTGGGTATTGTTGGGGGCTTTTTCTTTTCTTTTTTTTTTTTTACTGAATTGAAAGAGACCCAACTCAAACTGACCTCTGATTCCCTCTGCATGTCAGTTTCCTCAGATGGCAGTGAGCCCATGCCTCATGCCACTTTGCCACCAACAGGGACTGGTGGATGTTCTTGGTCCCCAGTCCAACCACCCCTGGGAAGGTTCTCTTTGAACCAGTTTGGCCCATCTTTGGAACAATCACGATCCAACTGATCCGGGAAGAGCAGGGGCAATAGGAACCTGGCAGTGCCCTTTCAAACTACAAGATTAGAGTCCAGGAAGGTGTGCTTTCCAGAAGTGGGGACAGGAAGAAGAGATTTACTAATTACAAAAAAGTGAAGAATGACTACTGCACTGTCATGAAACTCGGAAATGGAAGGCCAAAGACTTGAACCCAGGTCTATCTCCAAAGCCTGTGCTTGTAATCCTGCACCCACAGCAACAGCATCTCTTGGGAGTGTGTTAGAAATGCAGAGTCTGGGCTCCTCTCAGAACTACTGGATCAGAGCCTGCTGTGGGTGACTTGTGTACATGTCGAGTCTGAGAAGCATCCTTTAATCAAAATAATATAATTTTTTCTATCTTTTCTATATTATTCTACTAATTTGTGTGTGTGTGTGTGAGGAAGACTAGCCCTGAGCTAACATCTGTTGCCAATCCTCCTCTTTTTGCTGAGGAAGACTGGCCCTGGGCTAACATCTGTGCCCATCTTCTTCTACTTTATATAGGCTGCCGCCACAGCACGGCTTGACAAGCAGTGCATCAGTCCGTGCCCGGGATCTGACCCTGCGAACCCCAGGCCAGCCGCTGAAGCAGAGCGTGCGAACTTAACCCCTACGCCACTGGACCAGCCCCTATTCTACTAATTTTTATAATTTTTTTCTAATAGTTTGCCCCTTGAAGAATCTTCTTCTTAATTCTTCACATTTACTTTATTATACTTCTTGACATATTTTGTGAAGCTCTTGAGAGTACGTTGGAAAGCCCCATCCAATTATTCAACGTCACTATCGTCATATTTCATTTTCAAGTTAATACTGATGATGATTCCTTACACGTGTTTGGCACTTACTAATTTATAAAGCACGTTCACATTTGTCAGTGGTTCTCAGTCTTGGCTGCTCATTGAAATCATCTGGGAGACTTTATGAAATCTGATTAGCTGGGTCTTACCATTGGAGATTCTGACTTAATTGGTCTGGGCATTGAGACTTTTAAGAACTTCCTCTGTGATTCTAATACGTGGCCAAGATTAGAAGCCACTGTTCAAGGGTGTGTGGCCCAGGTATCTATATTTTTTAGACACTTCCCAGTGACTTTAACTGACAGCCAAGATCAAGAACCACTTACATGCATATTATATTTGTTATTTGATCCTCATGGTAGCCAGGGTAGGTATAAGTTGTGAATACTCTCGTTTCAGAGGTGAGGAGACAAGCCTAGGGAAGTTTGCCCATCAGGTCACTTAGCTGGGAGAGGTGGAATTCGGACTTGACTCCGGTTTTTCTGACCCCAGCACCAGTATTCCACCTGCCATCCCCCAGACTCGGGTTGGTAAAGCCCTATCCCTCAGGCCCTGGGACTTTCAGGGAGATTCTGACCCTGGAGCAGAGTAATTCTCTGACTGCAGAGAAAAGAAATGATATCGTTCACCCTAGGGTAGTGAGAAGGTTGTAGCCAGTAAAATCTCCCTTTGCTGGTCTTTGTGATGTTTGGGGGCTGGTGGGGGGGGGCTGCTCCCTGCATACCTGGGCTGCAGCAGCCTGAGAAAGGAATCAGTGAAGAGTCCATATGCAGACACACATGGCCACTGCTCAGCCAGGCCCACTGGACAGGGAGGAGTGGAAGGCTGGGAAGGCAGGACTTGTGTGTTTATCACTGAGAGGATGGTCATAATTTGGGTCTCTTTCTACACCAGATCTTCTCCAGTTATTTCATTTGCTGGGATTACCTCCACCTTTTCCTCTTGGCCTTCCTGACTGTCCCTCACCTTCTTTCCCTCCTCCTCCCAACTCCATCCCTAGCCCTACCCCTGGATCTTAAGGGCCTGATATGAACTCACCAAGCAGGGCATTTGTCATGAATACAATATTTAACAGCATTTCAAGCAATTCAGAAATCAATCACCCACGAAATGACGACAGCCGTTTCTTTTATGATGCCTTCAGCCTAGCTGCGCGGGAGCCTTTCTGAACTTTGGAAAGGCTGAAATCCTAGTTTTTTTCCCCCTCTTTTTTAATCCTTTGGTGTCCTGTTCCAGTTGCCACTGAACATCATGGACAATCAGTAATTAGTCATGTGCAAAGTATCAGCCTCCTATGAAATACCACCTCGCTTCTTTCTTGACAGGATCTGCCCTGAGGGCCCTTCCACCTCTGATTCATAGCCTTCACGCTTACATGATCTTCCAAGGAAACTTCCTTTATAAATTTCTGATTCACTGACATTTAAATCACCAAAATGTTAGAAAGAGATGTGCAGCAGTTAAGAAGTTTCTTGGAAATTTTCATTAGACTTTCTTGGAACTAGGAAGTTGTGATTTTCTCAAACGATAATGGATATAAATCCTAAGAAACTGAAATTCAGCCTTCAGAGACTGAAGCAGCTCAAAGTTCAGTGTTTGGGCAGAACAAAAGCAATGAATCCACAATAAGGAACTCTGAGTTCTAGCTCCGGCTCTGTCACTAACAGACATGACCTCAGGCCTCAGTTTCCTCTCCAGTCCAATGAGAAAGTTGGACGGGGGCTCTAAGGATCCATCCAACTCAGATTCACAGATCCCTCATTCTGCTGTAAGTCTCCTGTCCATCCCATCTCCCTTCTCACGTTACAGATAGTGGGGGCCACTAAAATTGCTTACCCCTGTAAACCACTATTAAGTATCTTTAGAGATCTAGATAATTCTATTATAGAAAGAGCCAGCCCCTCTCCCCGACCTCCCCACTCCCTGGTTCACATCACTGTAATTTCTCTGTAGTGGATATTTGTGATTTTGCCAGGCAGGATGCAAAGATGAGAATAGAGTCATGTGCCACATAACGACTTTTAGGTCAATGACAGACTGCATATATGACGGTGGTCCCATAAGATTAGTACCATACAGCCTAGGTGTGTAGTAGGCTGTACCATCCAGGTTTGTGTAAGTGCACCCTGTGGTTTCGCACAATGAAATCACCGAACAACGCATTTCTCAGAAGGTAGCCCCATCTTCGAGCAACACATGACTGTATTGAGGCTCAGAGAGCCTTTGGGGCAAAACTCCTGGAAAGAATTGCCTATACTGCCCTTTCCAATGCCTCTCCTCCCAGTCTGTCTAAAACCACTCCAACCTGACCTTTGTCACTCTTGTGAGGGCCATCAGTGCCCTTCATGTTGCAAAATCCAGTGACCAATCCTCATCCCACTTGCTGTCTCAGCACTTGAAGCAGCAGATCACTCCAGGTTCCTTGCTGGGCTTCTCTCACTCGGCTTCAGGGCTCCAGCCTCTCTTGGTTTTCCTTCCATCTCACTTGTTGCTCCTCCTCTGTCTCCCTTATTTGTTCCTCCACACCTCCATGACTTAATGTTGGAGCCTCCCGAGTTCAGTCCTTGTCTTCTCCTCGTCCATACCTGCGTCACTCCCTCGATGATCTCCTCCAGTACCATTGCTGTCAATTCCCAAATTTATCTCTCTAGCCTGGCCCCTCCCTAAACTTCAGTCTGGTATTTCCAACTGCCTAGCATCTCTAAAGGACACGTCCACTTGAGTATCCCATAGACATCAAAATTAAGTCCAAACATGAATCCAGATCTTCTCCCTCACACCATATTCCCCATCTCGGTTCTAAGTCCATCTATCCAGTTGTTCTGGCCAAAATCTAATAGTCACCCTTGACTCTTCTCTCCCACAACCCACGTCCAACCTGTTGGCTCTGCCTATATCTGGAATCTGATCTCTTCTCCCCAGCCCATCTAGTGAGAATCACTATCTTCTCTTCCCTGGATCACTGCAGGAGCCTAACTACTTTCCCTACTTCCACCCTGCCCCTATAGTCTGTTCTCCACAGAGCAACCAGAGAGATTCTGTGAAACTAGAAGTCAGATCTGTCCAAATCCCCCTGTGGGCCCCTATCTCACTCAGAGTAAAAGCCAAAGTCCTCCAGGCCCTGTGTGTCAGCCCAATCCTTACGTCTCTAGCCTGGTCTCCTTCTTCTCTCCCTCCCTCACTCTGTCCCAGTCACACCAATCTCCTTGAATATATGAGGATCTTTTCACTGGTTCTTCTCTCTGCCTCGAAGATTCTCCCTGCAGATGTCTACATCGCTTACTTCCTTACCTCCTTGAAGTCTTTGCTCAAATGTCACTTCTCAATGAGGCCCTTCTTGTCCACTTTATTATATATTGGAACAGCCCAGCCTCTGCTCCGGGCATTCCCAACCCTCCTTACCTGTTCTACCTCTGTTTAAATCCATCCATCTAGGCACCTTCTAGAGTACTATCTAATTTATCTATGATGTTTGTTGTTTCTGGTCTGTCTTCCCACATCAGAAGGCCAGCCCCACGAAGGCAGGGGGTTTGTCTGTTTTGTTCACTGTTTTGTCCCAAGTGCTTAGAATGCATGGCACATAACAGGCTCCATAAATAGTTGTTGAGTGAATTTATATGTGAAGTCAAATTTCAAACCACGTCCCTCTCTCTCCCAAAGCTGTGCTCAGAAGCTCTCCAGGAAAACTGGGATTCTGTGGTGACAAGCTCTTCAAGTGTTTTTCTCCTGTGCCCTTCTCCTTCCATCTCCCCATCCACCCCCCAACATGTCCCTGCAGCATCCATATCCCTGCTTCATGTGGAGTATGTATGTGTCTACACAGACACATGCACACTCCTCTGCTATGTGCAAGAGCACCAGCATCCACACCCCTAAATGGCCACTAGAGAGTCATAACCCTGTCAGGAAATAAGGGAGCTGGTTCACCCCATTCCACAACTCCTTTTAAATTACTCTATTCTCCATTCCTCATAAGAGCCCTTCCACCACCCCTTAGGGATCCCCCTCTACATATTCCTGAATTTCAGAATTCAGCTTAAGGTCAGCCATCTACTCCCAAATAGGCTCACCTCTGGCAAGAGGGAAAATCCATAACAGAAGAAACCAACGGTTGCACAGAGGACTCTACAGTGTAGGAAGTGCTTTCAGTTGCATTTGTTTACTTAAGGTGATGGAAGGCCGGAATCTCTGGCTTCATTTGGTTGTTAATGAACATGGAAGGATGACATATTGGTCAAGGCCATAGAGAAACCAAGACTGGGCATTGAATGTCTTCCCTCCTGCAAATCTGAGCAGGGTTCCATTTTGTGACACCAGATCCATGGGCTCCCACCATACTGAGGAAATTGATGGAGGGGAGGAATAAGATATAGGGAAGGATGGGCAGGAGAGGCCCCAGGATCCACCTTGAAACAGGAAGAGTAAAAGTCCAAAGTTGGGGGGAACACACCCACATTGCTGCTGACCCCGTGGGATGCCCTGAGCTCATGACTGTGGACATGGCCTCTGGGCCAGCCCTGATGATAAAAGCCTCAGTGGACAGTCAGAATTCCCCTTGCACCAGGACTCCAGCACCTGAAGACTTATCTGGTAGTGTGCTGGGGACCTGAACCTGCCTTGAATCTGCTCTAGGTTTCCATAGTGATTGCTTAAACTTTTCATCATCCTTCCTTCAGACCTTGGGGGAGAGCTGTGCTCTCTGGTTTCCATGACAACCATTTAAACATGTATCTCTGTCTGGCTCTGTTGGAAAAGAACTGCTAGAGAACATGCAAATGAACTGGCTGCTCTCCCTTCACTTAAAAAAATAAAAATAAAGTCACACACCTGCTTAGAAGTTTCAGATCTCTGCTCATAACAAGAAGGGTGAAAGTGTCAAACCGGCATTTGAGGAGCATTTGCTGTGCTGCTCTGACACTTGAAGTGCTCACTCAGATCCACAGGCTTGCTCTGCCGTCTTAAGTAATTATCTACACTCAGCGCTTACCCTCCCCTCCCTTCTGCCTGGCAGACGAAAAAGCTGCAAGTTCAAGGCTGTTTACCTTTCTGCTGCATATTAAAGGAGGAAGGGAAGGACAGGGCCAGAGTGACTAGCTAGCCACCTACCCAATCCAGCCCTTTACCACTGCGGGAAGAAGCCATGGAGAGCAGGGTTGTCACCTCAACTCACTGTCAATAAAGTAGTCAGGGGGTGCCCAGGACTCAGATTACAGCCCCAAATAATGTGGAAGTCGTGTAACCCAGTCATCCAGAAATGACTCCACATGCTCTATTGGAACTCATGGACTGGACAGCAGCCACTGGACTCTGAGGAAGAAGAGCTCAGGAGAAGCAGGAAGATGGGGCCCTTCCCCCTTCCTGGGCATCTGCCCGTCATCCACCAAAGTGACATGCCCTAAACCAGAGGTCCTGAGAGGCAGCAGTGGGTCAAGCCACCTCAGACAGATTTAAAACGTGTTTTGAAACTGGGTACTAACATTTAAAATTCTGCAAGTTTCCAATGAAAATAGAGATTTCCCACTTCTCTTGAAAAATCAACACATCTGCATCAGAATCCTACTTCATGAGGGTCCAGTGGACTGCAGCAGCCCCACCCTCCCGGAAATGAAGCATGCACTTGCTTTGGTTGAACTTTTCTGAATAGCAAATTCTTCTGGAAAATAATTGGGCTTGTAACTTGTGATGGCAGACACAACACCCAGACAAAACCAGTTATGCCTCAACCAATTGCTGAAGTCACAAATGATGAAAGAGAATTCTTATTTGGCGGTGGGGGCAGGGGGAGGCTGAAGATTAAATATTCTTCCTCCTTCTTTCTCCAATGCCCTTTTAGCCACTTAGACGAAGCTGAGGTTGGATATCAGCATAAGCCAGGTGGGGTGGATGGGAGACACATCGATGAATGTATTGGGGATTTTCTTCATGACCCTCTGGTGAGACTAATGTCTGAAACCTTCAGGAAGGCCCTTGATTGCCTCTGTATGATGCTACTATTTTGATTCTATTATTCAGTAGATTCATAAACCAATAAGTCATTTGACTGAAAATAATTGTAGGACAAAATTGGCTTGTTGATTGATGAAACTGATAGGTCAACTCAATGAGCCCCAGTTTAGGAATCAGACAGCCCTGGGTTTGAGGCTTGGCTCCACCATCTTCTTAATGACACATTTCTTAACCTCTCCAGGTGTAAGTTTCCTTACCAGTAAGGTGGAGGGAAAGGAGCTCGCCTCAGTGAGTTTCTGTGAGGCTCAAACAAGATCGTGTATGGAGAGGCCCTGGCACAATGCCTGGCGCTCGGTAGAAATTTAATAAAAGTTAGTTTCCTCAGAATGAGATGGCCTCTTCTTGTTTCCTCTCGCTCCCAGATGACCCTTCTTGTCTCTTTCTGGAGAAGGAGGGGGAAAACATCTTGCTTTTCTTACACATTTTCATTCTTCAGACTGTCTATGGTTTAACACCTGGGGATGAAAGAAGACAAAGAAAACACTAGTCATTGCTAAAAGCAAACCCGGGACCTTTAAAAATCAGCAACTTGTCAGAAAATTGACTGATCATATTAAGAAACTGTGTTTTGTTTTTCTGTGAATATTTTTAGGGTGCACTATGGGAACAACAATTGTCAAGCAAAAGATGAAAGAGATAAGGGATGTTAGAAAAGATGTCAAGGCAAGAAAAGGCCAAGCATCCCTTGGTTTGCCCGAAAGGCGAGCAGAATGTGATCAAACAGTTTTTCGCATCTATAGAGGAGTCAAGGCATTTTCATTCTGTAAGAGAAAGAACTTGCTGCTGACAGGTGGAATGGATCGAATAATTAGAGTCTGGAATCCTTATCTGCCTGGGTAAGTTTTTGTTCTTTCTCTCTCCAACCAAGAGTGCCGTTGATCTCATAAGGCACATGAGAGCAGGACTGGGGATGCTAATTCCCTTTTGGAATAATTTAAGAACCCCTGTCCAAAATCGATCTTCCATACACGCAGAAGTTCCATACAAACTTCTGTTGTAGCCATTAAAGATTCATTCCTTGGCGCTAATAAGCAACTCGCTTAAAATGTAAATATCTGGCAAGAACAAAGAGACTCTGTGTGAAGCCATCATTCACTCACACTTCAGAATGATTTTCTTTAATCGGATTGCTATCCTCTCCACAATGAACTGTGATCAGTTGCAGAGAGCGATTAGGGATTTTGATGTGTAATCAATGTCCCTTCTGTGTACCTCACTCTCAGGGCCCTAAATTGACCGCATCTCCACTGGAGTTGTTTAGCCT
Organism: Tapirus indicus; assembly: GCA_031878705.1. NCBI lineage: Eukaryota > Metazoa > Chordata > Mammalia > Perissodactyla > Tapiridae > Tapirus > Tapirus indicus. Next base: position 70,375,877 of record CM062930.1, on the reverse strand, counting down.
CATCTGAATTAATGACTCTACCACCCCTAAGGCGTAAGAATTGACATAAGAAAACAGGGATTGTTCTGGAAAGCCTAGAATTGGGGTAGCAGGGTAGCAAACAGTTCAATCATTGAAAGTAGGTTGCCCTCAGACCTTTAATGTGTAATTGTTGTACACCTTAGAATTGGGCCCAAACCTTTCATCGTGTGCCCCTCCAGAGCAAGTACCCGGTAGCACTTTCTTGGTTATAATAATAACTACCATTTATTGAGCACCTACTTTGTACCAGGTACCTTGCAACATAACACATTATCTCCAGTCCTCACATCAACTCCATTTACCAGTGAAGAAACTGAAGCTCAGAGGAATTAAATAACTTTTTGGAAGTCATGGCAGAACCAGGGTTCAAATGCAGTTTGGCCTCTTCTGAAAGTCATTTCCGTTGATAAGTGTTGAAGAAGGAAGGAGAGTGGGAACAGGGATTTGTCTTCCCATGCATTGATAGTGGGGGTTTGGGGATAAAAACACGTCATCTAGGGTGTGCCACAGTTCCTCTCTGAGCCTCTGTTCTAGGCATCAGTGGAGGACCCGCAGGGTGACCCGTGCCCCTCTCCACAGAGCGGGCAGCAGTGGGGGTAGTGCTCCATGCAGGGAAGCACACCGGAGCCCATCCTGCCCCTGTCACTTTCTAGCGGGGGCCATCCTGAGCAAGGGCTGCAACCTCAGTTTCCTCATTAAAATGGTAATTACAGGAGTACCCACTCCTAGAGTAGTAATCAAGATGACAACTGAGATAATCCACGTATCGACCTCAGCACGTTGGATGCCTAATACTGCCATGCCTTATTTTATTGCACTTCCCTTTATTGAGCTCCATAGACATTGCGTTTTTCACAAGACCCCCTCCACCAGCAAAAAGATGATGATTCGCTGAAGGCTCAGATAATGGTTAACGTTTTTTAGCAATAGAATATTTTTTAATTAAGGTGTGTACATTTTTTTAGACATAATGCTATTGCACACTTATGTGTGCATAAACATAACTTTTAAATACACTGGGAAGCCAAAAAACTCATGTGATTCGTTTTATTGTGATATTCATTTTATTGCTGTAGTCTGGAACCAGATCTGCAATATCTCCGAGGTATGCCTGTAAGTAAGAAAGAGAAATGATTTTCTCCCCGCTGCGATTGCCTTAGACTCCCGTTTGTCTGGTGTTGGAGAACAATTTGCTTCCTTTCCAGTGACTTGGTTATAAAAAGACATTGTGCTCCCTCCTTCAACCTCAGCTCTGCCTCCCTTCTTTCTACCTCCCCCCTCCCACTACTCACCCTGCCCTGAGATCCTGAGGGCACTGTGCTCCCTTGGAGCTCCCTAAAATAAACTTATATTCAAAGACATTCCTCCCAGATCTGAATACTGCATAGAGCAACAGCCTGCCATGGAATCTATTCCAGCCCCAGCCTGAGCTCTTCCTTGTCTATTCCTTTTTTAGTGATATTGTCAGCAGTTGGAGAAACAAAGCCCAGGGCTTCATCTCACACTGAGTTGTGTTGCTATAACTGGGTATTATTCACTTCAGTCCTTTTATCGCACAAGATATATACTTGTGTAATTTCAGAGGGAGACGTAACCCTCCTCCCGGCTGAATAGAACTGCCAGATCCGGGCCAAGTTTAGTCTTGCATTTTTATTTAGAAATAGCAGATAGAACTGCTGGGTGTTCATCTGTTCTTTTTCCATTCTAGAAAACCAACAGGTATGCTGAAAAGCCACACGGCTCCAGTGATCTACATCCATGTGTCTGCTAAGGATAACAAAATATTTTCCATGTCCACTGACAACACCGTTAAGGTCTTTGCCCTTTTATGTTCTGATGCATTATCCAGTAAGGTTTCCGACAGAAAGGGGGTTCTTTTCATGTTTTCTTTTCCCCCTCTCTGCATCTTTAGGCACCTCTGCATCAGCAGATACCAAATGGTATTTACCTTTGTGAGTTGGGTTTGGAAAGGGAGGATATGTAAGCAGTTGAAGGGCAGCCTCTGAGAGACCTTTCCATATCTGGCATTTTTGGTTGCGATGAGTAAACCTTATAGCAGTTAGGCCCCTAGTACATCCTGTCCAAAGAGTCCCTGTGAGAGTGTGTGTTGGAGGATGGAGAAGGGGAACGGGGGCCGGAATGGGGACATGCGGGAGGCAGCAGCCCCTTGCTGCTAGTGGCTATCACTTTATATCGCAGTACGCATAGGACAGGTGGGCCCTCTCTGAAATGTTGCCTGTGAGGCTTAGCATTTAAACCTTCCTGGCCCTGGTGGAGGTAGCGATACCAGCGTCTTCTTTGTGTTTGCCTTCCCACCTCTCTTTATACCTAAAGTCCTGTCCACCTCAAACTTCGGTTGCCCTGTGATCTTTATAATGCACTATTTTTTTTTACAAAAAGAGAAGTCTCAGTGATTTGCTTCATCCATCGTTTTATATGCTTTTCCAATGAATATGACAAGTTTTCATGCTTTGTCCACCTTCTTTCCTGGACTGTCACGGGACCAGAGGGTGGGAGTTGAGCGCACTCTGAATGAGAGGAATGCTGGAACCTCAGGCAGGAGATCAGCATCACTGCATTGTAGACACACATGAACCAGCTCTCCGACCACCCACATAACAAGTAATTGACAGATGTTGTGTCCAAATTGTATCCCCTCAAGTCGTAGCCCCCAGTACTTTAAAATGTGACTGTATTTGGAGATAGGGCCTTTAAAAGAAGTAATTAAGGTTAAATGAGGTCATATTGGCTGGCCCTAATCCAATATGATTTGTGTCCTTATAAGAAGAGGAGTTCAGGACACATAGATTGAAGGGTGACCATGTGAGGATGCAGCAAGACATGGTCATCTGCAAGCCAAAGAGAGAAACCAAGAAGGCCTCAGAGGAAACCAAATCCATCCACACCTTGATCTTGGACTTCAGTCCCCTTCCTCACACCATATACAAAACAACTCAAAATGAATCATAGATCTAACTGTAAGAAGAGCTACAACTTCAAAACGCTTAGGAAAAAACATAGGAGTAAATCTTCATGGCCTTGGACTAGGCAATGATTTCTTAGATAAGATATCAAAAGCACAAGAGACAAAAGGAAAAAACGGGTAAGTTGGACTTCATCAGAATTAAAAACTTGTGCTTCAAAGGACACCATTAAACAAGTGATTAGACAACCTACAAAATGGGAGAAAATAATTGCAAATCCTATATCTGATAAGGAACTTCCATCTAGAATATAAAGAACTCTTAATGCTCAGCATTAAAGGCACAAATAGCCCAGTTTAAAAATAGGCAAAGGACTTGAATAGAAATTTCTTCAAAGAAAATATTCAAATGGCCAATAAACACATGACAAGATACCCCACATCATTAGTCATTAGGGGAATCCAAACCAAAGCCACAATGAGATACCACTTCATACCCATTAGGATGGCCAAAAATCAAAAGACAGACAATAACAAGCGTTGGCAAGGATGTGGGGAAATTGGAATCCTCAGACAGTGCTGGTGGGAGTGTAAAATGTTGCAGTCACTTTGGAAAACATTTTGGCAGTTCCTCAAATGTTAACTGTGAAATTACCATATGACCCAGCAATTCCACCCCTAGGTTTATACCCAAGAGAACTGAAAACGTATGTTCACACGAACACTTGCATATGAATATTCATAGCAGCATTATTCATAGTAGCCAAAAAGTGGAAACAATCCAAATGTCCATGAACTGGTAAATGGATTAACAAAATGTGCTATATCCATGCAGTGAAATATTATTCAGCAACAAAAAGAAATGAAGTACCAATACATGTTACAACGTGGATGAACCTTGGAAACCTTATGGGAAGTGAAAGCCAGTCAAAAAAGGCCACGTATTGTATGATTCCATTCATATGAAATGTCCCAAATAGGCAAATCCACAGAGAGAGAAAGTAGTTTGCCAGTTGCCAGGAAGTGGGGTGAAGTGGTAATAGGGACTGGCTCCTAATGGGCATGGAATTTCTTTTTGGAATAATGAAAATGTTTTGAAATTAGATAGTGGTGATGGTTGCACAACTCTGTGAATATGCTAAAAATCACTGAATTGTACACTTAAAAATGCAAATTTTGGGGTATGTGAATTATATCTCAATAACGTTGTTACTTTTTTTTAAGGTGGGGGGAGAGGAGTCAAGGATGACACCAAGGTTTTGGGCCTGAGCCAAAAACTGACAGAGCGAAAATGGTGGATGAGAAGAAGGGAAGATAGAAGCTTGGTTGTGGATGTGCTGGATAGAGTCATCCTGAATTGAGGGGAGATGTCAGGGCTGGAGATATAAGCTTGGGAGTCATTAGCATTTAGATGGAATTTTAAGCCCTGGAGTGGGTGAGATCTCACAGGGAGTGAGAGTGTGCAAAGGAGAGAGACGCTTCAAAGACTGAGCACAGGGGCGCTGTGATGTGCTGGGATCTCGCTGTTTGTGGGATCCAACATGGCTCCTGTATCCTATGGCAAAGAGGAGGATACTTTCTATAAAAGTAGGTGCCGAGATCACAGTCAGTGATGCAACCAGGACCCCACTCAGTTCAGTCCTCCGAGAAAATTTGATTAAAATGGTAAGATTTATGGACTTCAGTTTTGATTTACTTTGAAAATCAAATTCATCCAAAGGCATCCTCCAAAGCCACAAAGTTGGAGACTTCATCTTTTTAATGAGTTTTTTTTCCCAAAACTTGGCACTGTCAGATAATCATAATTCTATATGTGAGGACACGTCTTCTATCCTATTTTCTTTTCCTGTGCCTCTCCATTTTCTTCCAATCTAAACTCATGATTACAAGATTAGCATCTTGCCTGTGATGATCCAGGCATATTGAATCATTTCCCAAAGTGTGTTTAAAATATATTGAAATCCTATCTTGGAAATATGGTGTGTAATTTATTTCAGAATATATTATTCCTATCCAATAAAAACTAATCAACTAGGAACCAAACAACTAAATTTCTAGCATGCCTGACCAGATAGTCTTCGTTCTTTGAATCGATTTCTCACCCCAAATATTTCACTTCTTTAAATCATGGGGACACACGAAACATTTCAGGAGTCTGCTGGTTTCTGGCATTCTCCAAAGGAGAGTAAAGTGACAGATTTGGATTTCCGTTTTCACTTGTTATTTTCTGTGAATTTAATATTGCATGCTACAAAGAGAGTTGTTTCATGTCAACAGAAATTAGGATGGAAAGAAAGTGATTTCTTGGAAGGAAGATACCAGGGTGTGTTAGTTAAGGTAAGGCTTGCCACTGTATTTTCCATAGGTTGAAACAATAAAGTTCATTGTTTCAAACGAGCTGACCTTGGGTGAAGTATTCAATCCTTCTGAACTAAGTTACTTAATTCTTTTAGACATCCGTTTACTCTTCTGCAAAATGAGAGAAAGACCCACCTTGTAGGTTAGTTGTGCTCCTTAAAGATAATGTATGAACTGTGCTCACCACAGAATGGTTTTACCAGGTAGGACTCTATTGAACCTAAGAGACAAAAATCTAATTCAAATAGTTTAAGCTAAAAAGGAAGGATTTATTGGTAATTGAAACCAGATCATTGGGCAGACGGCCTCATGAGCAGCTGGGTTCAGAGATGGCACTGTTTTTCCTGTGTTCTCTGCCTGCACTTCATGTTTCTGCTTCTTGGTGCACATTGGTCTCATCCCACTGCAGAAAGGCTTTCTCCTTCCAAATGGCAGGGACCATGGATGCCCACAGCCTTGAACTCACATCCCAATTCCAGTTTCACTACCAGCTCCAGCCAGAAAAATCCAAGGGAAGGACACAGATTGACCAGGGTCCTGTGTCTACTGCTTGTGGTCAGAGAGGCAAATCTCCGAACAGAAGACAGATAGCAGCGATGCTTAGTTTGTTGTAGCTATTTTTATTTGGGGGATTTAATGCCAACTTGCCAAGTCAACCTCAACATCAGTAGGAAGAGTTCCTCCCCACTTTTCCCCTTCCCTGACCTCACAGGGGTCCCTCCACAGCATCCACCTGAGATCGCTCTTCCCATGCTCCAGAATCACCTCTGTCCTTCTTATCAAAACCCTCTTTCTCTCAGTAACATCTCACGAAGTGAGAAGAAATTAACAGGTAAATGGATTCCCACTGTGGTGTTAAGTGACGGATAATAACTGTGCCTGTTACCTCTATCCAGGAAAATGAGCATCTTCAAACAAATCAATACTCCCAAAGGGAGGGGATGCCCCTCGAACAAGCAGCCCTCGGAGTCACCTTTTCCATGGGATGATTTTACTTTGATCACCACTGCCACGTCCATGCAGACCTCCCAGGATGCATTGCTCCCCCCTTCTATGCCACGACCTAAAAACATAGATAAAAAGGCAGGCTGGGACCTTCAAAATGAGTTGGCTAACTGCTGGGGAGAACGAACGCCTACTCAACAACGGCCGCCTTCGCGATGAACCCGATCTGCCTAGTTTTACACTTGGTGCATCTGCTCCTCCCCAGAGACACAGCCATGCCCGCAGCTCTCCTCAGATCGCAGTACCTTCGGCTACGCAAGAGCCGCGGCACGACTCTGTACTAACCATATTAACTGTAATATTATCATTCAAATCATACCATTAGACCATGTTCTAGCCACTATCCTAAGCACTCTATTTCTTATTAATTTTTTTAATTCCTTAAAACAACTCTATAAGATAGGTACTATGGTTATTCTCTCCATTTTTCAGATGACGAAACTGAGGGAAAGAGCATGTCGCTCAAGGCTACACAGCCATTAGGTGGTAGAGTTGGGATTCCAACCCCGGGCAGGGGGTTCTGGACCTTCATACCCTCAACCAACAGCCACCCTGAGGTTTGTTCCCTGTGTCCTCTGAATCTCTCTCCAGTGGCTGGTTTTGAGGACCTATATTAAGAAATGGGAACGTACCTGGGGGATAGAGATAGCTCTGTGCCACGAATCAGCCCCACAGTGTCAGCCTGTGCTGTGAAAGCCAGGTCCATGGGGAGGGAAGCCATCTCCTCGTTGGGGGGAGTAAGCGTCCGGGGTGGCTTGGCTGCAGGTGTCCCCGTTCCCCAGGCAGCATCAGCATGGCAGGGACTCAGGAACTCGGGCCCCACTTTCTGCTTCCTTTACAAACCACAAAGGAGAAGAAACCCCTTTTAACACTGGAACCCCTTTTGGTGAGATGGGAGTGGGGCAATGTTTAAGCTCTGGTGAAGCCTAACTGGACCCCACAACAGGTGACAGCTTTGGAAACAGAGCAAAGCAGGCTGTTCAAGACCTCTGGTTACTTGTTCCCAATTTCCTGCTCAGATCTGGGATCTGGAAACTGACAGCTGCTTGTTTACCGCCTCCTCCAAAGCCAGCGCTGTTAAGGGGGAGCTGGCAGCCTGCCTCTATCTCCCTGGCCCCAGAGCCCTGTGTGTGGCCACTGACGCTGTTGCACTCCTACACCTGAGACTGAGGTATGAGTTATCCTTTTGGCCCCAAGCAGTCAGCTCTCTCGAGGGTACTGCAGAGCCCAGAGCAGCTGCTTCCAACTTTCTACTTAATGTTCCACAGTTAAGGTCTCTGTGTGAGCTCCCGAACTGTATGCCCTGTGTCCCTAGTTCGCAACATATGTTCAGCGAGCTCTCTTTAACATTTCTCATTAATTGCTCCAGCACCACCTCCCTATATTGTCAAAAAACCTGGAATCTACCTTGTGAGCCCTGTTCCACCCACTGACCCGATAGGAAATTGTCCAAGAGGCCCTGGGGGCTGCTTATTCAGTCCAAAGGCAGCGACTCCACTTGCAGTCCCACTGCCCCACATCTGAGACCCTGTCCCTAAAGGAGGGCAGCCTTTCAGGGATGGCACACGCCTAAGTGATGAGATGGGTCCTTATGGAGGATCTCCCAGTGGGCTTCTCCTGCCTCCGTGTCAGGGGGCTCAAATGCCTTAAAGACCCAAGTCTCCTGATTCCTCGGTAGATGAGTCTACCTTGGTTTCCTTGGCACACCTTCACCAGGCCACAGTACTGTTGCCTCCTCAGCAAGGAAATTGGGTGCCCACCTGCATTTCCTTTCACACTCGAGAGGCTGTGGAGATGCTCCTCCCCTCAGCAGTGAATGTCCGCTTTAGGTGGCTGTCTCTGTCCTGCCTAGGCTGAGACTGTCCAGTCTTACTGAAGAGTTTTAAGTCCTGCCTCCCAGGTACCCAGAAGTCATTTAGTCCAACCCTGGAGTTTTACAGATGAGCAAACAGAGACCCAGGGAAGGGAACGTATTGCCCAAGGTCGCACCGGGAGTTAGGAGCAGAGCAGGGACCAGTGCTCCCGTCTCAGGATGCCCCGGCCACCGCCTTCTCCCTGTACCACACCACTCCCACAGAAAGGGAGAAACTCACTCTGAGGCTTCAAAGAGGAGAGGGAGACTTATGCTCAAAAAAAATATATCAGACACTAGGAGGCACATTGGCTAGTCTTCCTTCTCCAAAGCCTGCAGAGAGAGCTCCTCTCAGACGGTCCCGAGAGGCACCTGCAGGCATTGAAGGACCTAGCTCTGCCTCCCTGGGCCCAGTGGCCATAGGGCAAGTCACGTCCTGTCTCAGCCACAGCAGGAGAGGAGCTCTACCTGCTGACCTGGCAGGCGCTTTGAGAACCGACAGGCCCTCTATGTTCTCCAAGTATGAACGTGGTTGTAGCCTGCTCTTGGTTCCAACGTGGCCCACTCTCTAAGTCCAGACATCCCCCACCCTGTTCCCCCGCTTGCTGCACTGACACAGATACACTCCTCACTCCCGCTGCAGCTTTTTCTCTCACGTCCAGTGGTGTTACGAATCCCAAGGCAGCAGTCACTGAGAAGGATGCAGGGAAAGCTTGCAGGCTGAATATGTAGTTTGCAAGTTTCAAATCCTATTTATGTGATGATGGTGACTGGATTTCCCGAGCCAAAAATGGTGGCATAGAGTCTAGAAATTTTTTTTTAATTTTTAAATTAACATATGTATAGAAAGAATCTTAAATACAATGCGTTGTACTCAGCGATTACATCACACATCAAGAATTAACTTTATGGAAAAGTGATCAGATTTCACCACAGCAGGACTACATGGAGAAGTCCAGAATGTGTGGCTGCTGCCGATGTCCGTACCCTCCCTTCCTGATTTGCCCACTGAGGCCAAAGTGGAAAAGGCCTGCGTGGATCAGGAGAACCCTGACAGAACAACTGCCAAATCGTCATGACAGCCAGGCCTAGAAGCCTGGGCTCTTCACTCAAGATGCCAAAGCAACCAGCTGAAAACCGGGAACTTCAGTCAGTCAAACTGCTGTTTGTTCTACATGATGTCACTGTGTAGAGCAAACAGCCTGTTTGATTGATTTTTTTTTTTGGAGCAAAGTGACTGAAATTTACGTCATTGCAAAAACAGCCTCAATCTCTAGCGCCAACACTTAGATGACAGATAATAGCTGCCAGTCCGTGCTCTGTCACTTGGGGGCTTTGTGATCTGAATCAAGTTACCAGACCCTTCTCAGCCTTCTGGTGGTTTCCTTGTCTGTGAAGTGGGGAGACTCAGCTCCTTCCTCCCAGTTCTGGGAAAAGGAGATGAGGTAAAGTAGGGCCTAGCTGTAATGCCCAGCACTTTCTCTTTGGGACTGTGCTCCCCACGCCCTTCCCTCCTCCTCTCCCACAGGCCAGACTCCACCCTCGCATCTTGAAGCCCAGGGAATGTTCTAATCATCCTTATTCCAAATCCTGTTCTTTCTCAAAGAGAATTCCACCCACACCGAGAATTGCCTGGATGTTAAGTCTGAGGCCCCAGATCCACCAAATCTCTATTACCGTCCCAGCCTCAGGGCTGAGCACTGGAGGAACAAGAGAGAAATAGAAGGCAGAGCAGCAGTGCTGGGAACCAACATTTGTTTATGAAGTGTCCACTGCATGCCAAGCTCCTCCAGGCATTTTACATCTTTTTCCTCACTCCTTACAAAATTTCTATAAAGAATTTCATTTCACAGATGAGGAAATTAGTGCAAAGGCATTGGGTTGCTTAACTCCGAGGGCTGTCCATTCTGTGTGCTGACCTCCCAGAGATGGCTCATGGGGCAGCGCCCATGTGCACAGGTGAGCCCTTTGCACCTGGGTGCCGGGAGAAGGTACACTGCAGGGCTTCCCAGGATCTGGCCTGGCTTCGCCCCTGCTGTGAGCGAGAACTGCTGCCTTCCAGGTTTACGGATTCAGAATAGGATAATACACATGTGTTTATTTGGATGAAGATGTAAATTAATAGGAAAGAAGGTCCACTCTGCAGGCTTGGGAAATCACACTCCTCCTGTCCTGAAGAGGAGACGTGTGGTATCAGGGTTCGTGGTTAGTGCCTACTGCTCATTGCATGCCAGGTTACGTGTGTGCGAGGTTCTTTGTTAAGGACATTGTATACGTTTTCTCCTCCAATCCTCAAAACAACACTTTAAAGTGGATACCATTATCCCCATTTAACAGATAAGAAAATTAGAGTTTTGAGCAGATAAGTGGCTTTTCCAAGATCACAGACCCACCATTTGAATTCCTCTTAACCATTCTTTTCTTTTGGTGAGGAAGATTGGCCCTGAGCTGACCCTGCTGCCAATCTTCCTCTTTTTGCCTGAGGAAGAGCAGCCCTGAGATAACATCTGTGCCCATCCTCCTCTATTTTGTATGTGGGTTGCCACCACAGCATGGCTTGATGAGTGGTGTAGGGCCGTGCCCAGGATCTGAACTCACTAACTCAGGCTGCCAAAGCGGAGCGCACCAGACTCAACCACTACACCACTGGGCCACCCCTCCTCTTAATCATTCTTTAATAAAGCAATAGATGCCCCATCCTGGGTATCCATGTTGTACACTTGGTCTAGGTTTTCATCCTCTCTTTCTGTTTTTCATGAGCAAGATCGCCCCCAGAGCCTCACCTAGTGGTTTCTCACAAAGAGCCTGTGGTGTGCTGCCAGTACAACCCTGCCTTCTGGCAGGTGGTCAGCTGCTCAGAAGCATCTGTAAGTATCAATCTTGCTCTCTTTAGCAATGATGTATTTGCAAGTGTGGGCCTAGCCCTACCATCCTCACCTTGGAGCTGAGCACAGTGTTCTGGGGACATTCTGTTCCTGGAAGTAAAGAATGGGAGGTTCAAGTCTACTCTAGTAATCATCAAGTATTATTTGGAAGAGTTTCTGTGAAAGCTGGATGGAAGAGCTCACAGATTCTCCAGTAGCTTGTAGTGTGAGCCACACTTAAAGTGGAAGGACCATCTGGTACTATGGAACAGTATTATTTCATTGTGATTCCCTTGTACAGTATAGGACAATGAAGACAACTCTAATACACTGTAACTGTCATCCAGATTTGAGGATACAGAGCATTCCACATCCTTCCCCTTTCAGAGGGGCTCATGAGGACCGTGCTGGCCCTGTCCTGGATGAGTGGCACAGTGTCTGTCCCACAGGAGGGGACATCATAAGTGCTCGTTGAATTAGGAACAAGAGCAGAGAAACAGGCACATCCCATGATTTATATTCTGTCCTTGAGCTAATGGGAGGTCACACCCTACGTGCGCTCGAGATGTTTAAATGTCTCAAATCTCCTAATATTATTTCAGTCACTTTCTGAATCACTGGCCTAGGCTCTGGCATTACAAACAAGTGTCCCAGGCCATCTGGCCATGCCCTGTTTTCTTCTTCCTGCTAGAGCCTGGTGCCCCATCTTTGATATTTACAGTTAGGGGGGCATCACAGCCCCGTCACATCCTCTTTACGTTCACACTCACTTCAGCTTCATTCCCAGTGAGACCCGGTGTTCTTCACATATGTTCTTGCCTAGATTCCACTCCAGAGATTAGTGATCACCATGGTTTTATTAAGTATTAACAGAAATAGATTTCCTGATCTGTTGGTCAAAAGTTTTTAATGATGACTCAGTCTCAATTCATCTCAAAGAAGGTGGGTTTCTGCATAGTTTGGGTTCATACTTGTAGAGAAACATTTAGCCTCCAGATTTATCAGAATCACCTGTGACTCCAAGGAAGCCAACCTTTTTACTTTCTCAACATCCTGCACCTTCTTGGCCCTGGCTCTGTCCAACCTTTCCCCATCTCCCCCCTGGAATTTCCTGCTTCCTCTTCTTTTCCTACTCACACCTAAGCAATCCTTCAAGGTCCAACTCAAGTCCTATCTCCTCCGTGAAACTTGTCTTCTCTGCCCTGACTCACGCAGGCATCGCCCTCTTCCTGACCGCCCACAGCTGGTGCCTCGCGTGTGGAGCTGGATTCTGTTCTCACTTGCTCTGCTCTGTTTCACCTGCGTGAGACTCGCATCTCTGACAATTCAGCAGGCACTTGAGGACAGGGTTCAGAGCAACCCCCTTTGTTCCTTCTTGATCTGTCAAAAACCCTCCTTATTCTTCAAGGCACAATGCAGAAATCACCTCTGAGAAAGGTTCCTAGATCCCCTCCCACATCCAGGCAGAATGAATGGCTCCATTAGCATTTGGGTTTCTAATTCTATGCTGAAACCATCGCCTCCCTCAGCTGCATTACTTCTGATATGCATATCTCCCCTGGTGTGGGTGGTAAGTAGATGTTGAATTGAGATATAAATGCTTTCACAGCTATCACTGTTTCAGGCACAGGCTGGTAATAAGCTCTCTGATACTTACTGGTTAAATGATTGATGTGAGTATTTGCTCACCTTGCAAATCTGTTGCTGTGTGAAATCTGTCACATCATTATGCCCACTGTCAGAATCCATAGCATCCAAACCAGGCTGCACTCTTGATATCTGTGGAGGAGAGAAGATAGCCCAAGATCTTCGTGCATCCTGAATCTATGATACCGCTATGCCACACTTTGTCCCTTCAGTCGTGTAAGCAGAGTGCTAGGGACCACCAACTTTCAAAGCTTCTGAAGATGCTTGAAAACTGCACGGTGAAAATTAAGAAATGTTTACAACATGTTACATATGAACTGCAACTTACACACTTATATGTAATGTGAAAGTTTATAAGAATAACAATTTTCATCAACAGAGTTTAAAACTATAAATATTCTTAAATTATTTTAAAATTATGTGTAATTTGGGATGTGGCTGCATTCTCATATGTGTAATTGGATGGGATCTCCTAAAGGAAGAACAGTTGGGGCAGTGAAGTTCTGATGGAGCCCTGCTGTGGCATGAAATCCCTCCACAAAATGCCAGCAAGGTGCACTGAGAAGTATAAATAGCACCTTTAGACTTTCTTGATTCTGTGAATAGAACCCTAATGTCGTTTTAAAGACATTTTCATTGCTCTCTTCAATCTCTTCACTTCCATTACCAGCAGTAGCAGGTGGCTTTCTTGGGGGAATTTATTTTTTAAAGAACCAACGGTGTGTCTGTTTAGTCACATAATGGGAAGGCAGGTCCAGAGGGAGGATGTCTCCCTCGGGTGTGGGGCCTGGGCTGTCTGCCCAGCTCATGCCCTCTCTGCTCACTCTTCCATGCCGACAGCTACTTAGTCCAATTCTGAACCTCAGCCATATTACAGATCACTGCATGTTGTGGAACTTTGGGATATTTGCAAATGAGTGAAGCCACTAAAGTAAAACCCAGTAACGCTGAGTCTATGGCAATATTAGGGAGAACAGATGAATGCACTTGAGCTGTAGGCACCCCTAGCACTCACTGTAGGAGGACAGACGGAGGGAAGCAAAGTGTGTACGACTGAAAATATGGTCTCAGCAATCTGAAATCAACAACAGTGAGAGGTTGCCTTCTGGTTTCTGGTTTGGAGACCCCGAAGTTTCCCTGATGCCAGTGGAGCAGCCTCTTTTACAAAGTGGAAGATGAGAAGGAACATTTGATAGTCCCGAGAAAGAGCACTGTCCTCAAGTGTTTCTCCTCCACATTGTCACTGCCTTTAGGTACAGGCTCCGGAAAGCCTGCCCCAGGGGAAGTCCTTCTCAGGGGTGGGCACTGACCTCAACCAGTCACGTAAGATGCCTTTAAAGATGATTCTCATTCAAAGGCCACTCAAGGAATGGAACTAAAGGAAAGTAACTTCAAGACTGGAGCTAGTTGGACTGAGTGAAATCTTAAAGCTGAGGATTTAGAATAGATATCCTCTCCCCCCGCAAAAAAAAGCTGTCTTTCTCATTCAGCTGTGCTTTGAGGGTGAATAAATTTTGCTGCTCAGAATTCAGTCCACACCTATTTTCTCTGAGCCTAGATGGTCAGGAGATTTTTATCCTAAGATTTCTAAATCTTCTAGTCTTCTCACTGAATGTTATGGGCTGAGCTGTGTTTCCCCAAAATTTGTGTGTTGAAGTTGTAACCCCCAGGACCTCAGAATGTGGCTGTATTTTGAGATAGAGCCTTAAAAGAGGTGATTGAGTGAAAATGAGGCTGTTAGGGTGGGCCTTAATCCAATATGACTGGTGTCCTTATAACAAGAGGAAATGTGGACACATCAGGAGAGACTGGGGCACACACACAGAGGAGAGACCACGTGAGGATGCAATGAGAAGGTGGCCATCTGTGAGCCAAGGAGAGACGCCTCCGAAGAAACAAAACTGTGCCGGCAACCTGATCTTGGACTTCCAGCCTCCAGAACTGTGAGACTTTAAGTACCCCCCCCCTCAGAACTTTAAGTCCCCCAGTCTGTGGTATTTTGTTATGGCGGCCCTAGCAGACCAATCCACTCAGGTAAGCCAACTTGTATTGGAGGTGCAGATAGCTTGGGGGTAAACGTTTATCTTTCACATCTATGACACTAGACCTCTAAATGCAAATTCTCTTTAATTTGATAGCCAGTCTATCTCTAACTCTAGGTCACTTTTTTCCAACTTCCTGATACAGGTGGTGAAAGTCTGGGACTTGGAAACAGGAAGACTGTTGTCTGAATTTATTGGGGTTCATGGCAATGCTGGGATCACTTGTCTGACCTTTGACTCCAGTGGAAGGAGGTATGTGCCTTCTCCAGTATCTTCAGCCATTAGCAGGTGATCCCTGACACACCATCCTGATGACAGACTCTGTTTCTTAGGCTGATTACTGGGGGCAGAGATGGCTGCCTGAAAACGTGGAGCTACAACAATGGGCATTGTCTGCACACCCTGAAACGTGGCAAGTCACTTCCTACCACCGATCCCCATAAAATAGTGATGCAAGATTAAGCATTCGTAGTAAGTGTAGAAGTAGTCAAATGAAACAGAATCTAGGATGCATGTCACAATCCTACTACATCGTTTTTCTCTGGCATTTCACTTTACCAATGACTCTCAACTCCTGTTTAGGAGGGACACACTTTACATAAACGTATGTGCTCCCAGCTATGCCTCCTGCATTTGTCCCTTCACTACCTGCTATATACCTGATTTCTTAAAAGAGCTTAACTTTTCTAAACATTTTAAACATCACGTACCTCATCTCTAGATTAACAACTGAAAAGCTAGTCGCTTTTGTGTGTTATTGTGATTTTTTTTCAAAGCTGCTTATTCCATTTATTTATTTGCTGTGTCCGTTCTTGGTAAAATTTCCACAATTCAGGCCTGTAAAACATTCTGTGAGGAAGATAAGAGGCAAACATTCTTCGACTAACAGAGAGTGTAAATGAAGTTGGAGTAAAAAAGACAAAAATTGCTCAGAGTACTGAGTTTGTGATTCCTAGTTCTGCCTTTGACCCGCACGTGTTCGTTCACTCACCAGAAAGTGCCAGGCCCTGTGCAGGTCCTGTCAGGAGAAAGTGAGCTCCTCCCACAGCGGAGCAAGGACAGAAGCAGCCTTTTGGGGCAATGAGGGTGGCAGGAGGTCAGCAGTGCTTTAAATGCTTGAAAGACAGCTAACTGTGGTCTGAAAACTAGAAAGTAAGTACTGAGGTTTTCCCCAGTCATCAGTGGGATTAAGTCAATGCATGTAAACTGATTCAAGAACTAATAAGGAAAAATGTTTAATGTAAGTTCATAATGTTTTCTTTCTAGATGAAAAGCAAAGTGAAGTCTGTGATTGTATCTACTTGGAGATGAACCAAAATAAGTGAGTTATATTTATCTTTTTTAATACAAAATTTGCAGAAGGAAACGTGTCAAAGAATTCCCAAGGACCCTGGTTGCTCCCTGATGGTAATTTAGGCAACTAGCCTCTTCCAGAATATTGGAAGCAATTCTCTGCACCCTTTTGATGACTGTTTAGCAGTAGAGATAGGGAGCACTGTATCTCTCCATGGATTGCTTCCTTAGGGAATAAATCACAGACTAGAGTAATTAAATTCAGCAGCCATAAGTCAAAGAATAAGAATCCAATAAATTCCCTCCTGAACGCTAAAAGGTAAAAACAATTCTCAACCAATTTTTGTTTGTGCCCTTGCCTCTATGGCTCAACCATGTTCTTAGGGTCAAGTAAACGTCAGGAAGGCAGCTGCTCATGGACTAGTGTCTATGGACCTTGGAAATTACAGGGTGTCCTGTTTCCGTTTCCTGATCCTTTAAGCACCAGGTCAAAAACTGACCCTAATTTATCAAATCACATTTTTTAATCTAGTTCTTCATAAAAAACAGAAGAGATTATTTTCCTGCTCTCTTTATCACATGGACAAGGCAAGATCAAACCACAGTATTGATCTCATGTGAAGATTAAATAGATGATAAGCTTAAGTATCAAAATGTGATATTCTGTTATTGTTCTAGGTGTACCATAGCTGTTGGGTGGGACAGAAGAATAAACGTGTATTTTGTAAGTGAAATGTACAAAATTATGATATTTCACAACCCTGTTTCAGATTGATATCCTTCTCCTCTCTCTCTCTCTCTGTTAATTCTTTTCCCTTTAAAAACAGATTTGGAGTAATTCTTTATGCCTCTATTCTCTGGTACACGTCAAGCCATGATATAGACAAAAGAGTTTCCTCCCTCCCTTCCTTTTTTCTTCTCATCTTCCCTTCCTCCTTGCCTTTAAAAAACTTTTTACTTTGTTTCAGTTTCTTCCCTCTGCTTCTCTTCTATGGGAAGAAGTATAACAACTCTGCACCCAATTCTGGAGGGGCGTGCGGCTCCCACACCAACATGCAGTTCTCTGACATGAGCTGGGTGTCCAAGAATTCAACTCACTCCTGACACTACCTACCCGGAGAGAGTGTCAGATTCCACAGGCTAAGGGCTCAGTTCCACAAAACTGCCTCCCCACCAACTTCAGATGCCAGTTGCAAGTCCCAGCTGTCACCTGTGCTTCTGACCAACTGGCTATAGGTGGGAGGTTCCAACGACCCCTCCTTCAATTTGATTAACTTGCTAAAGTGGCTCACAGAACTGACAGAAACATTTTACTTCCTAGATTGCCACTTTATTATAAAAGAATATAACTCAGGAACAGCCAGATAGAAAAGATGCATAGGGCAAGGTATGGGGAAAGGGCGTGGAGTTTCCATGCTCTCATCACTTAGGAAACTCCCAGTTTTAGGAGCTCTGTGCCAGAAATGGAGACAAAGACCAAATGCGTATTTCTTCTTGTAAATCACAATATGACAAAGTGTTAGTTGGAAAAGCTGTCGGGGTCAGAGAGGGCGTCCCTGGGAGTCCAGACCAGACTATGCCTTGGCACCCGTGGCACCTGTGGCTCTCCACCCCTGGCCTGGTTTTCTCACCCTCTGTGCAGGCTGGCCGGGTTCCCTCCCCCCAGCACGCAGGGCCTTCCAGCACTTCCCACACGCTGTCACCCTCATGGAAGGTTAGCCTGTCTGTCCACTGTCCAGCCCTTTAGTTCTTCCTTCCTCCTCCCACCTCGTCTTTATGCCCTAGTCCCTCTCTAAATGGAAGGAGGAGATGCAATGCCATCCATAAGCATCTCTGTGAAAAGAGTCCTTTTTTATGGTTTAAAGATGAGGAAGAAGATTAAGGGACAAGGGAAGCTGAAAATGCTGACTAAAACTAAGTTTTAAATCTCCCTGTGGCATTTTATTTCCCCTGCTTGCTAGGCTGGATGGTCATGGATCTCTGAATGTCTTTAAATATCGTAAGTTCTTTATGCATTTGGAAGAGTGCTGCGTTTCACAGCCTAAGCTTTGCATCCTCAGATGATTTGAGAGACGGCTACCTAAGAAGTCTGGGCGCTGAATTTGTCCTTTGGTATTACAGGTTCCTGGGCTGATGGCTTTTGCTTAGCATGTGCAACAGCTATGGGTCTTATTATGAAGGGGAAGTTATGCAGACCATCTGAGGAGAGCTTGTCGGATGACATATGATTTGCTGAAATGCAATCACCCGAACGTCAGGAGTGGATTGCTTTTTATTCCCATTGGCATGAGGGGAATTTGCTTTGACATTTTGAAAATCTACATCACTGGCTGGGTGAGGGGTGGGGTTATAAAATGTGCCATCGCCTTCTCTCTGAAGTTGCGAGTGTGTCGGCAGCTCATTTTACTGCTCATGCAACATCTCCCATTTGGCTTTGGATACAGGACATACCATGTGACTTTCATCACTTCTGGAAGCCACAGCCACACTGGCAGCATGACCTGGTGAGCCCCAGTCCATCTTTTGGCTATTGACCCAAACACTGGCACACGATGAGGATCTCTTTCACTCCAGGGGCTCACCCCGAGTCTCCTGGGCCTGCCTAGGGTGGTCACAAGCATCTCAAAAGCCTCTGCTGTGGTGGGATTCATGACTGGGGTCCAGGCAGAGCCAAGAGCACTGAGCTCCAGGCAGCCACTTCTGCTCCAGGAAGAGTGATGTTTGGGGCGTGAGGCCACGGGAGCAAATCCATGCAGCTCTCCATGAGTTCAGCCAGCAGTCCTGTAGTGCAGGAATAGCAGCCCGGGATGTGGTGGGTGTGACTTTCCTTAAAGAAGCATCCACTTCCTGCTTCTGCTTGGTATGCAAAACTGTATGCATTCACTGTGCCATCTGTGGGCAGCCAGGGAGCCTAAGTGATGACATTCCTGCTGTCCCTGTGGCTTGTTAGGGGCCCATAGCCAGGGGACTTCTTATGATTCTTATGACCACTCAGAATGCTCCCAGTTTTCTACAGCTTCCGAGGATTGAACGACCTCCCTCAAAATTGTCTTGATGCCAAGCCAATAACACAAGTGTTGAGAAAAGAAGGTCACTGTGCCCCCCCATCTGCCACCACCCAACCCTGCCTTATGCCCCTGTAAATATTTCAAAAGGTGCAAGTTACTAGAATACAAACCTTGTCTGTCTTCACCATGGTATTCCCAGGACCTAGCCCAGTGCATGGTTCATAGTAGCTGCCCAATTAATATGTTCTCATTCAACCAGCACATGTCAAATGCCCATTGTGGGCCAAGTGTGTCTTGTTCACTGGAGATGCAGTGATGAGCAAAAAGGTCTCCACATGCCTTCGTGAAGCTTGCAGATCAGTGCTTGTTGAGTGAAAGAACAGAGTTATGCAGAAAATGCCCCGGGGAAGTCATGGGCATCACAAGGGCAGAAGTCATGCAAGAGCCAGTGAAGTGTTAGTTCATTCAGATATTTATTTGTTCAATTATCAGTTCATTCAACACATATTTATCGAGGACTTTCATAGTGCCACCTTTAGTGGATAGGCACAGAATATACAAATGAGAATAAAATGTGATTCCTGGACCAGAACCTCACAGACTTGCTAGTGTATTTCCTTGCTAGGAAATAAACTAAGAAAATAATAATCATACAGTGTGACAGATGATATAACAATGTATAAAATGCTGGAGAAACCCAGAGGCAGAAACTAACTTTGCTCTAACATCATATGGGATATTACAAGATTACTAGGATATTTCCAGGAGGCCAAGGTAGGGAAAGGCAATCTAGATGAGGGAAAGGGGGAAGACATGAGCCAAGTCTGGAAGCATGAGAAGCACACTGTTTGGAAGGACTATGAAAAGTCTGAGGGGCTGGAGCATGAGGTACAGGAGGGAAGTGAGGTTGGAAAGTTAAATTAGAGTTTGAAAGTCACACTAAGTCATGTAAACTTCTGTAGGCTGTGGGGGACCACGGAAGGAGCCCAGACATAAGTGCTCA
Source organism: Tapirus indicus (assembly GCA_031878705.1). Classification (NCBI taxonomy): domain Eukaryota; kingdom Metazoa; phylum Chordata; class Mammalia; order Perissodactyla; family Tapiridae; genus Tapirus; species Tapirus indicus. Next base: position 70,355,861 of record CM062930.1, on the reverse strand, counting down.
CAAATTGCGGAAGGAGGCATGATTTGGCAGCAGAGAGCCATGGACTTCTCTTTCCAACAGTCTTACAACACCACATTCCCAGCAGCTTCCAAGCAGAAGGGGCATATTAGATGATCATGGAGAGGTCCTCAAGGGACACTCTGTGGGGAATGTGTGAGGGCAAGGGAGAAAGAATGTCTTTACCAAGAGAAGCCAATCCTTTTCACGTGGAAACTGCACCCCAGTGAGAAAGTTGAAAGGATGATGGCCAGGGACTCTTTGAACTCTGCAGCACTGGCCTCGAAAAATCCATTTTGTTTTTTTATTTTTCTTAAGGGTCCACATCCAAAAATCCTCCTTTTGAGAAGAGTAGGTGATTTCAGTTTATAACCCATAGTGGAGCGCAGATGGGAGCCCTGTAGGAACTGAGTCAAGGGACACCACACTCTGGAATTGAGACCTGGCACTGTTGGGAAACCATACCACCTTGGCCAGTTCCATTGTCCCATTTCCATCAACATTTTAGCCCCAAAGAGGGCTCCTTGTAAATCCTCTGCTTTCCGGCACTATGGGGAGGTAGGGAGGCTGCCAGAAGTAGCACTTCCCTGGGAAGGTGATAGAACTGACCCAAGGAGATGCAGCACCTCTCTGGCTGACCTGCAAACAGACTCCTACATGGAGGGATGCCCCTGATCCTCCGGGCTGGGCCACACGTTCCGGGCGAGTCCTTGCTGTAGGCAACTGCAGAGGGGGAACCCCTCCACATCCCCTGTCTTAGGGACTGAAGAAGGAAGTCTGCTGTGGGTGACTGGGAATTTGATTTCTTACTCTGTCCCTCTCTGTCTCTCTCTTTCTTAGAACCATGGGCACAAGGAGGACATCCTCTGTGTGGCTCAATGCCCAGCTTTTCTTCTTGCCACCTCCAGTTATGATGGAGAGATTATCATTTGGAATGTCATCTCAGGCCACATGTACTGCAAGCTGAATACTCCCAGCCCCTCTGATGACCCAGAAGACAGAGAAGGTAGGTGAGGGGGCGGGCTCCATGGCCAGTCTGCACCAGCTTCAGCAGGCTTGGACTCTTGGCAAGTTGTCTAAAGGAATTTCAGCTCTGGACTGCTTCCCAGTTATAAGGGATTGGCCTGCTTTCAGGTTTAACTTGTCAGATGGAGATTCCCAAACCTGGGAGGGAGCTTAAGAGTTAAACTAGCTCAGTCCACATCCTTGGGCATCAAAGCCCATCTCACAGGCCAGCCCCCCACCTCCAGGAGCCCTTTTCTCATCCATTGCCCACCCGAAGGACTCTCTCCCCTGCTGAGCCCCTCAGGCTTTGTTGGTACAAAGCTCCTGCAGCACCGGTTTTCCCCTTGCTTTCAATACCAGTCTCCATGGGCTTCTGTCACCCAGGTAGCAAGCCTGCACCCCCAGCCCTGCTCAGACATCATCTCCAGATGGGTCACTCATCTGTGAGCCCTCCTGCTTTATGCCACCCTCACTATCAGCCCGCTCTGTGGCCCCTAGGGTCCAAAGGCCCCTACAGAGTGGGTCTGTCCTTACTACTTGTATACTGTATTGCAAAACTTTTCCCTACTCTCCCTAATTTTTCTGCCCTCATTCCATTTCCTTGAGGCCTTCTCTCTCTACTAATGTGGTTCTGGGTCCATTAATTCACTCATTCAAAAAACATTAATGAGTTCTTGCCATGTGCCAGGCCCAGTGCTAGGTGTTGGGGCTGGTAACCACATCCTTCTCCCTCCAAGTCCTGAACCATTTGATAAATACATGTGGGAGACAACTGGAGGACCCAATTATCTACCAGTTTCATTGCTGGCTGTGCTGGATTGGAAAACTGGCTGGAACCCACAGCCCAACAGGCTTCCTACCACTCCAGTCCCCACCTCCAGCATCCAGGCTCATCCTTCCCTAACAGCAGTCTGCAGACACTCATCTGCTTACAGCCAGGGGACCCACTGCCTCACACCCTTGGAGCCCCAATAGGGGAGACACAGGACGTTGGGCATTTTTGCATAAAATTGGGGAGTTCTTACGTCTCCTGAAGCCTAATCAGCAAACCCTTAAGAGAGCCATGAGCCCCAGATTACAAGCTCCTGTTTGAGGCATTTGATAACTTACCACCCAAAAGAAAAGCTCTAATGACTCATTCAATCAGAAAATATCTCGGAGCCACTCCTGTGGACCTGACTCTGGGAGACGCAGAGAGGAAACCAGAGAGAGATCCAAGGCCAGGTGCTGCCCTCAAGGGGCTCACCATCTAAATTCAGAGACAAGATGTGCATGCTCAACAAGTAAAATAATGAGAAAGCAGTGGAATCAGCCTCACTGGGCTTGAGAGACACTCTGGAGGGCAGTGGTTAGAAACTGAAACCACCAGACACTACAAAATTAAAAAGAAATTCTTACCAGTAGATTTATTATCCAGGCTATTCCTGTCCCCCTTGACTACATATAAAAAAGATTCTTCTGTGAAGCTCTTTCTGAGAGTGCCTAACAGTTTTAACAATCTTTGGGGAATAGTGGTGGCATTTTCTTCTAAAGGTTTATTTTCATTGCCATTAAAATGAAAATAAAGTCACTGGCCAAGAATGCGGTGCTGACCTTTCAGCCAGCAGTTCTAATTTAGAACCCTGTCTGCAGCAGCATCTATTGCTTAGAGTTATGCTATTGCTGGTTTCGAAAAACTCCTCTTCTGCTCCAAAAATGCAAAGCCAGCTATAGCAAATAATAATTCACATTTCTGCTTGCAAAATTAGCAAAAGTGAGAGGGAAATCTGGGAAAGTTCCCCACCCTTCCAGGAAAGAGCATAATGGCTCTTCTTGAAGGTCGAGCCAGAACACGGTGGTCTTCTTCTCATGGGACTTGTTAGGAGGTCGCCACCTTGTCTGGAAAACCGTCTGGACAGTCCTCTGAAGTCATCCTCAGCAGAGAGGGGAGCTAAGAGACAAAGGCGATTGTGCAAGACAAGCTGGCTGAGCTGAAAACATATTCTTTCTGCTGACTGTCAACATTTTAGCTTCATTCTTTCTTATATTGGGGATTGTTACTTCTTCCCCCACAACAAAAAGAATTCAAGAGTGAAAGAGAGAGACCAAGAGATTTCAACCAGACTGAAATCCAGGAAGTCAGTGAGCTCACCGAGAGACTATAACTTTTTCTTTCTTTTTTTATTGTGGTAAAATACACATAACATAAAATTTACTATCAATTTTTTTTTTTTTTGGTGAGGAAGATTGGTCCTGAGCTAACGTCTGTTGCCAATCTTCCTCTTTTTGCTGAGGACGCCCGCCACAGCACAGCCTGATGAGTGGTACGTAGGTCTGCACCCGGGATTTGAACCTGAGAATCCAGGCCACCAAAGCAAAGCACATGAACTTAACCACTATGCCACCGGGCCAGACCCATTTTAATTATTTTTAAGTGTACAGTTCAGTGGTATCAAATACGTTCACGTTGTTGTGCAACAATCACCACCATCCATCCCCATAACTCTTTTCATCTTGTAAAACTGAAACCCTATACCTATTAAACATTAACTCCCCATTCTCCCCTCCCCCGAGCCCCTTGCAACCACCATTAAACTTTCTGTCTTCATGAATTTGACTACTCTAAGTACCTCATATAAGTGGAATCATACAGTATTAGTCCTTTTGTGACTGGCTTATTTCACTTAGCATAATGTCCTCAAGATTCATCCATGTTGTAGCATGTGTCAAATTTCCTTCTTTTTAAGGCTGAATAATATTCCATTGTATGTATATACCAGTTTGCTTATACATTCACTGGTTGGTGGATACTTGGGTTGCTTCCATGTTTTAGCTATTGTGAATAATGGCTGCTTTGAACATGGGTGTACAAATATCTCTTCATCTTTGAGACCCTGCTTTCAATTATTTCCGGTGTGTACCCAGAAGTGGAATTGTTGGATCATGTGATAATTCTATTTTTAATTTTTTGAGGAACTGCCATACTGTTTTCCAAAGTGGCTGTACCATTTTACATTCCCACCAACAATGCACAAGTGTTCCAATTTTTCCACATCCTCGCCAACACTGTTATTTCATGCTTTTTTGATGTAGCCATTTTAATGGGTGTATAGTGTTATCTTGCTGTAGTTTGGTGTTTTTTTTTTTTTTGGTGAGGAAGATTAGCCCTGAGCCAACCTCCATTGGCAATTCTCCTCTTTTTCCCAAGGAAGATTGGCCCCGAGCTAACATCTGTGCCCACCTTCCTCCATTTTATGTGGGATGCCTGCCATAGCATGGCTTGATAAGCGGTACATACGTCCGCACCTGGGATCTGAACCCACGAACCACGGGCCACCAAAGCGGGGCATGCGAACCCAACCACTATGCCACAAGGCCAGCCCTGTAGTTTTGATTTGCATTTCCCTAATGATTGGTGACGCTGAGCATCTTTTCATGTGCTTATTGGCCATTCTTTTTAATCTTCTTTGGAGAAATGTCTATTCAAGTCATTTGCCCATTTTTGAATCAGGTTGTTTGTTTCTTTGTTGCTGAGTTTTAGGAGTTCTTTATATATTCTGGATGTTAATGCCTCATCAGATATATCATTTATAAATATTTTCTTCCGTTCGGTGATTTGCCTTTACTCTGTGGATATGTCTTTTGACACACAAAATTTTAAAATTTTCATGAAGTTCAATTTGTCTGTTTTTTCTTTTGTTACCTGTGCCTTTGTTGTCATATCCAAGAAATCGTTGTCAAATCCAATGTCATGAAGTTTTTGTTTTACGCTTTCTTCTGAGTTTTATTGTTTTAGGTCTTACATTTAGGTCTTTGATCCATTTTGAGTTAATTTTTGTATATGGTGTCAGGTAGAGATCCAATTTCATTCCTTTGTATGTGGATATCCAGATTTCCCAGCACTGTTTGTTGAAAAAACTGTCCTTTCCCACATTAAATGGTCTTAACACCCTTGTCAAAAATCATTTGACCATATATGTGAGAGTTTATTTCTGGGCTCTCTGGTCTGTTCCATTGGTCAATATGTTCCGCCTTTATGCCAATACCACACTGTTTTGATTACTGTAGCTTGGTAGTAAGTTTTTAAATCAGGAACTATGTCTTCCAGTTTTGTTCTTCATTTTGAAGATTGTTTTGGCTGTTCAGGGTCCCTTGAGATTCCATATGAATCATAGGATGGGTTTTTCTCTTTCTTCAAAAAACGTCATTGGGATTTTGATAGAGATTGCATTGAATCTGTAGATCGCTCTGGGTGGTAGTGACATTTTAACAATATTGTCTGCCAGTTTGTGAACATGGGATGTGCTTTCATTTATTTATGCTTTAATTTCTTTCAGCATTGTTTTGTAGTTTTCATTGTACATCTTTCACCTCCTTAGTTAATTCCTAAGTATTTTATTCTTTTTGATTCTATTTTAAATGGAGTTGTTTTTGTAATTTCCTTTTCATATTGCTCCCTGTTAGTGTATAGAAATCCACAGATTTTTGTGTGTTGCCATTGTATCCTGCTACTTAGCTGAATTCATTTTATTGGTTCTTAGAGACTAAGGTTTTTTATCTAGGAAAACAATAAATATTTGCTTGTTTATAGATAATCATATTTATTTATTATAACAACACAATATTTAATAAATATAATTTAAACAGTATTTAGTATTTAATAAGATAATTATAATTAATATATAACATCACAATACTTATATAAATAATGTATTTAATTTTATATTTCATTTACCTGAGTGCTTTTAATATTTTATTTCATGCTCACATTGACCCTGAGAGATAGGTGCTATTATACCCACTTTCACAGATGAGGAAACTGAGGCTAGAGAGTTGAGTAACAAGAGTTATAACAGCTACCATTTGTTGAGCAACTCTGCCAGACACTGCAGGTTCACTGCCTCCATTCAGCCTTCTCAGCAATGTCAGGTAGCACGATTCACATAGTGTCCCATTTAATCCTCAAAAAAACTCTATGAAATAGGGAGCATTGTCTCCATATCACAGATGAAGAAAACTGAGGTTCAGGGAAGTGAAATGCTCCCCCAGACCACCCATAGGTAAGTGGGGAAGCAGCATGCAGGCCCATTCCCTGGACTTCGAAGGCCCTCCCTCAGGATGAATGTGGCAAAGTGAAGGGGGTTTATCTCTACTGTGCCTCCTCCTCCTTTACTCCCCTCTACCACACTGCTCCCTATATCAATGCCCCCAAGAGCCCTATAACCGGAGAGTAAGTTTATGCTTAGCCCAAATCACTAGTGGTGCCTCCCAGGCATCAGGAAGGACACTGGGGAGGAGTCAGGCAGGAGCCACACTGCCATGTGGGTGACCCTCCATCCTACCTCTGAGAATCCTTAGCCCTCCAAGGACAACCATAAAGCCCAACCCCAAGGGCACGGACTTTGGATACAAACACATCTGGGTTTGAATCTCAACCTCTCCGTATATTACTTGTGTACCTTAGGCAATATGGTTCTTTCTAAACCACAGTCTCACCGCTTGGACGATCTGGAGCATAATGTCTGCCTAGGATTGTTGTGACAATTAAACATGGTCATGTTGAGGAGTTCTTAGCCCAGTGCCTGGCACATAGAAAGTGTCCATTAAGCAGATAATCCAGCTGTGATCATTGTCCGCTTGAGGGCAGGGCCTGAGTCTGCCGTGGCCACTGTGGTTTCCCAAGTGCACAGCACGGTGCCAAGCTCAGAGTCAGGCTAAAATAAATATTGCTGAACCATTAATGGCCTGAGTAATGGGTGTCCCCATGGTAGTAAGACATGGGAGCAGCACCTCTTATATTTAACTCCAGCACTGACCCTATTGTTTATATAGCCCCTTATTTATATGAGACCATTTGTCTCATCTCCAGGAGGGCGATGTACCCCTGGAGCCCGCAGACTCAGGGAGGGTAAGATAGAGTCCTCACCCACACTCCCAACGTCCATGGAGCAGTGTTCTCTGTGGCTCTTGGAGGTTTGCATCTAAGTAGTTTTGTGGGATTTTTATTCAACAGCAAATATTTGAGTTCTCTGTATGAAGCACTGTGAAAGGATTAGAGATAAGTGGTAAAAAAAAAAAAAAAAATAGGACAGATGTGGCCCCTGTGTTGATGGTGCTTAAAGTCTAGCAGGAGGAGTGGAAGCCCAGGGACGTGGGAGGTGGGTTTAGAGGTTGCTCCAACTTACCTGTGCTGTGAAGATCAGTGTTTGACGTCTGCTTCTCCCCAGACAGCTCTTCTCTGCCCAGTGCCCATTCCATCCTTCAAAATTCCAGAGAAATGCTGCTTCCCCCGAGCAGCCTTCTCTGACCTTCCCTTCTCCATACTTAGCAAATGCCCATCCTGCACGTGCTGACAGCATCTTGTTCATTCCTGGGGGTAGTTCTTTTGGGTTTGGCTGGGTTCTCTGCTTCCCTTCTTCCCACAGCACTCAGCACGATGCCTAGTCCCTACCAGGGATGGAACAGATGTCGATAACAAACAAGTGAATGAAGGAATGAACATCTTTATGGCCTTGAGCAAAGCTCGTAACTTCTCTAAGTCTCTGTTTCCTCGTCTGACCGTCAGACTAGTGGTGCTCATGGTCCGAACCCAGCATCAAGTGATTTCACATGGTTTTACATCTCGGTAAAGGTAAAAGGTGACATAAGGTTAGTTAGTATTCCTCCCATCCAGGCATTCCGAGAGAGTGGGGACCTCTTGGGAAGTGCCCCCAGAGTCCCAGGCAAAGCCCGAAACAAACACCCCACCTGCCCAGGTTTCTCAGCTCTCTCAGCCCCTCCCTCCAGCCTACACCAACTTCCCAATCCTGGTCTCCCTCCAAAAGTCCTGGGGTCCTGGGGTGATGCCAGGGTGCCCTGGGCCCCCAGGGGCCATCAGCCTCCCGTCTGACTTACCCCTCCAACCGGGCTGGGCTGGTTCTTACCCAGCGAGGCCGCCCGCTCCCAGGGCTCCGCTCCTGCTTCAGGCTCGGCCCGGGGCAGCTCTGGGACACGGGGGCCACCGCAGGAGAGGGTGAGAGGAAGAGCTGAGAGCCGCAGGGGAGCGTCACCAAAACACTGTCCTTCTTGCCAGGCCCAAGCCGAGGTGTTTCCTGCCTCACCTTCCTGAAGACGTGGGCCGCCAACTTGGAATCAGCGGCTGCTTCCCTCGTCGCCAGTGGGCCCCGAGGTGACGGGGAGCCCCGAGGGGCCGTGCCGCCCTTTCCTAGGACTCCAGGCCCGGGTTTGGCTGCAAGGGGCCTTAAACGTTCACTCTGCCCTGGTGTCCCTCTGCTGTTTCCCTCTGGCCGTGCCCTCTCCTGGGAGCCCAGGCAGACTGACCCTCACTGCTCCTGCCAGCTCAGGCCCTAGTCCCTTGGGGAGCCAGGACCCACTCCCACTCCCTCCGAATCCACCTCTCTGCCCCAGCCGCCGCCCACTCAGAGGCCCTCTGCAGGTGAAACGGGCCACTAACAGTCCTAGGACAGCATGTCACTTAGGTTAAACACCACGCACAGCCTGTAAGGGGGACATTGCCACAAGCAGCCACAGGCAGCCTGACAGAAGAGCCAGAAGAAGAAGCGCAAAGAATCATGTAATGGAGATAGCTATATAACTCCCTCATTTTAGAGACGAGGAAGTTGGGCCCCCTGAGAGCCGGAGGACAGGCTTCTGCGTCCAGATCTGCCACTCACTAGCCAGGTGACATTACACAAATGACGTGACCCTCAGGCTTCAGGAAAATGTAATGAGTGGGCCAAAGTCCTGCCCCAAAGCTCTAGGATTTTAATTAAAATTGTGAGTTAAAAGCAGCCACCTGTGTCGTCTAGTTGCAAGGGAGGCTCAGGATGTGTGTGTTGACCCCAGGGTAGTTGGTTGGTTGTGCCCCCTCACTAGCGCGGGAGGCCACCTCTTCCCGCTGCTGACTGGCTGCCCAGCCCCAAAGCTTCAGGTCTTCTGGGTGCCAGGTGCCCCGGGAGGCCTCTCTCCGCCTCCACCTGAGGCCTCCACAGCTTCCGCTTTACCGGGTGCGGGCGCAGAGCCCCGTCTCCCCTGTGAGAAGAGGAGGAGTCTACAATCCAGTCATTTAGGGAGCTCCCGAGAGGAAGTGACATGCATGGGGTCCCCACTTCACAAAGGCTTGCTACACGAACACCCACATATAAAACAGTCAAGAATTGTGACCGATAGGCCTAAAAGAACCCCCAGAGAATCCCTTTGACTAGGGAAGTCCCATAGTGTGTTTACAATAAGTGCTTACACACACACATGCACAATAGACATTAGTTATTGCCATAGCACAAACTTCTATACCTTTCCTCCACAGTCAAAGCTGGAGCCATCCCCTGTCAGGAAGGCTGCCCTGGTTAGTGGAGGAGGGAAATGCTTTTGAGCCATTTAATCCAAAATCCACCAAGAGAACCCCCTTCCCCAATATACGCCAATAATTCTAACTGAGCAAAATAAGCCAAGGGAAAAAGGAAAAGCCCCCTTGTGCTGTGAGGCTACAGTGCTCGTCAGCAGAGGCTCAGAGACAGCCCCAGGAGCTCAGCAACCGAACTTTGGGCAAAGCGCAAACACCAAGGCGCCTTCCTACTGCTTCCCCCTCACAGGCTCTGTCACCTTCTGGAGGCTGTTCCGTGGGGCCTGTCGCATTGCAAACTTCACTCCTGTAAGAAACTTCCATGCTTCGGGTTTGGGTTTTTTGACACTCGCCTGACTGTGTAACACAGCAGCTCTGCTGGTTCCATATCCTTAGCTTCATTCATCTACGCGGCATTTCTGTCTCTCTGGAGGAGTAATACTGGCAGAGTGGCTAGTTCTTATTATACAGGGGAGGCAGGATTTCACTTGCCATTGTCTGACAGGTAAGCTTTATCTGTGATGGGCCCTGTGTGTGTGTGTGTGTGTGTGTGTGTGTGTGTGTGACGGGCCCTCTGTGTGTGTGTGTTGTGAGTGTCTGTGATGGGCTGTGGGCATGTCTGTGATGGGCTCTGTGTGTGGGGGTATGTCTATGATGGGCTGTGTGGGTATGTCTGTGATGGGCTCTGTGTGTGTGTCTGTGATGGGCTGTGTGTGTGTTTGTGTGATGGCCCTCTGTGTGTGTGTGTTGTGAGTGTCTGTGATGGGCTGTGGGCATGTCTGTGATGGGCTCTGTGTGTGTGTGTGTTGTGAGTGTCTGTGATGGCTGTGGGCATGTCTGTGATGGGCTCTGTGTGTGTATCTGTGATGGGCCCTGTGGGTTTGTCTGTGATGGCCCTGTGGGTATGTCTGTGATGGGCTGTGTTTGTGTGTGTGTGTATCTGTGATGGGCTCTGTGTGTGTGTCTATGATGGCCCTGCGGATATGTCTGTGATGGGCCCTCTGTGTGCATGTTGTGAGTGTGTGTGTGTCTGTGATGGGCTCTGTGCACGTGTCTTTCAGTCTGGAGACAAACCCCAGGTCAGCAGCATCGTGGTGACAGCAGGAGATGCCCTCGCCCGTGTGGCCGACCAGGAAGACTTTGTGCACGTCTACAGCATCAAGGAGTGCGGCCTACAGGGACCGGAGTTGCGGCCTCCCAAGAGTAGGCAATGAACTCGTCATGTTAAATACTATGACGAGCACAGCTTCACTTTTAGTTTCCCATTCTGGTTGGTAAAATTAAATTGTACCAGTGAGAAGGGCTTCTTAAAACTCTTTAAGAATGGATTTAGAGAAAAACATTTTCATAAAGTATTCATTGTTGGCAAGGATACTAGAAAATGGGCACTAAAACACTCTCAGATAGAGGGTAAATTGGTGTTTACTATCTGAAGGGCAGGTTGGCAATATGTATATAAAGCTTTGAAACAGCAATTCTACTTCTAAGGATTTGACTGAAAGAAATAATAAGAAATGTGCACAAAGATTTAGTTATAAGGTTGTGAATCAACACTTTGTTTTTAAGAGAGAGAAAGAGAAAAATAGAGACAACCTAGATGTCCAACATAAGGAGAATTGATTAAATATGTGATGTATAACACACTGAGGTATCATTTCATCATTAAATAATGATGCTGTATGTGAAAATGTATTTACAGGAAAAATATTCATGATTAATTGTTAAATGAAAAAAATCAGCTTGCAAAACAATATGAATCTATCTTTGTTAAAACAAAGAAGCATATGGAAATTAAAAATCTGGATAGATATACACCAACGTCTTAACAAATGTTATCTGTTCATAGATGAGGTTACAGATATGTTTTGTTTTCTTCTTTTTGGAAATCTGTCTTTTCTAATTTTTCATGATACATATTGCTTTGGTAAAAAAATATATTTAAAATTTTGAAAACCTTTCATACAATTGTAAAAGTGCTCATGTTTAGAAAAAAATCAAACAGCACAAAAGAATGGAAAATAAAAAGTAGTAGCTGTTTCTCTGACCTCCCCTATCATGTAACCTGCCATTTCCGCATGTTAGTAACACTGTTGATGAATTTGAATTTCCTTCCAGAAAGTTTCTGTGCATATTTTTACATGTATATACAGGGGCATATACACAATACACAATTTTCAGGACTTTTTTTTTCCTTTGTATCTCTTAGACAACTTTTCAAATAAGCATATTTAGTTTTATTTAGCATTTTTAAATGGCTACATAATATTCCATTAAATAGGTTTTTGTGAAGTCAATGAAGAGGTAAATATTCACATACTTCCCTTTAGTCACCTTTTCCTGTTCCACCACAGGAGAAGTTTAAATGCTAAAGTAAGAGAAATCAGAATATAGAAGTGAGAGTGATCTGCCTTGCATTGCCCTTCACTCCAGGTATTGGAGCATAGCTTTTATCAGGCTATTTGAAAAATGCATTTTGATTACTTGCCTACTCCTGCAGGCTTACCTGCAGGTTTGGAAGCACCTTGCATGGGTCCCATTTTGTATGTCTTTGGACCTGGCATGGGGTCTCACACATAGTGAGTACTCAGTGAGCACTTATCAAATTAATGTAGCAAGACCGATGATTCCAGTACCTCTCTCCCTGCTGGACCCTCATCCTGGTCTGACCCTGTCCTGTAGCAACCATTATATGGCATCTAGCATCATGGTGGTTAACTCTCCCACTGTACTCAGATGTATTCTTTCCTCTGGTTTAGATGTGACCTTCTGGCGGGCCCATGTCAGCGTGGTGACATCGTGAGTACCATTTTAGAGTTCAAGAACCTATAAAAAAGTTAAAATAATTTTCACAGCTTTGATTAAGTCAATCCTCCCAGAAACCCTCTGAATTAGTCGAAAGAGGAAGTCAGTGTTACAATTCTGCTGTTGATGAAAACAAGATGTATATATTGCCTGCACAGAATAAAGGAAGAGATTGGAAATCTTCATTTTTCCTCTAAATGGATGACTGTTTTCCTTGAATTGACCTGGTGTTTCAGTGTAGGTTTAGAAGCTTAATAAGTTGAAGATTTGTTTCACTGGAGTTGAAAGAAGTCAGTGGTAGGGGTGGACCTGACCTCTGGCCAGATAGTTCTTTCCAATCTCTTGATCGTCCCCCCAGACCCATCATCCACAAGATGGTTTCTGTTATATCTTGTTTGATATCTTGGGGTTTGAGTTGGGGAGTTTGGAGGGGGTGCGATGTGGCAGGAGGCGGGGAGAGTATGGTACTAAGAATAATTCAGGAGGTTAACCTGGCTTCTATACTCCAACTTTAATTAATGGAATATTGACATATTGATCCAGCATCCCTTTCATGCTGGAGCAGCCTTGGAGCATCTCTCCTCCTCTTTTATCTCATTAGCTTGGAGCTAATAGAAGAAGAGAAGGTTCTGCTGTCATCCTCCCTCGACGGCACTGTGCGCCTGTGGAGCATGGTCGGGGAGTACATAGCTATGGAACGTCCACCTGGCCACCACCTCAGTCCCAGTTCAGGGCCTCAGATGGAGCCTCCACTGAGTCATGAATTCTCTGAGGTAAAGTGTACTAATCAGCACAGACTACCATAATATAAGGCCACAGACTGGGCAGCTTAGGCAACAGAACTTTCTCTCTCACAGGTGAGCAGTTCTGGAGATCTGAAAGTCTGAGATCAGGGAGCCAGCATGGTCTGGTTCTGGTGGGGGATATCTTCCTGGATTGCAGACTGCCACCTTCTTGCTCTGTCCTCACATGACTGAGAAAGAGAGAGCTCTCTGGTGTCTCTTCTTATCAGGACCCAATCCTATTGGATCAGGTCCTACCTTTTTGACCTCATTTAACCTTCAATTACTTCCTTAAAGGCCTTATCTCCAAATACAGTCACATGGGAGATTAGGGATTCAACATATGAATTTGGGGGAACACAATTCAGTCCATACCATAAAGTCAGCTTACTTTCACAAAAAGTAGCAAAATCAAAGACATTCAAACTTAGAGAACTCAGCTAAATAAGGCAGTGAGTTTGGTAAGGAAATGTGTTATCACAGGGTCATATCTTGGCAGGAATAATTCAGGGCTGGGGAGCTGTGTGTGGGGAAAGGCCCAGCCTGAGTGGGCCGTAATGCTATTCACCTGACTTCCTACTCAGAGAAGCTCTGTACCTGTTTCAGCAGCTTAACTTGCCTCCCTAGCTGATGTTTCTTGAAGCAGGTGCTAGAACTATTTTGAATTTATCCTGCAAGTTCCTAGTATCTTACTGAGTACCTTATTCCCCCATGTGATATGTTTTGTAGGAGGCATTCTAGGCTTGAGTCTCCAGGACCAATGGAATTGTTTCTTATGGAACTACAGAAGCAGAACTGAATTTGATTAAGGTAGCAAGGATTAAGGAGACCTAGCAAAGCTTTGCTCTGATTAGAAGACAATTTACCTTCCATCCTGTGCTTATTATTTATTAATTTATCTCTACTCTTCCAGGGACCTTTGGGCAGAGTAGCCCCTGGGATATTTTCACTCCTGCATCCTGGGGTCACCCTAGGGTCCCCTATGAAATTTTGACAGATCCCCATAGCATGCCTGCTCACCCGGTGCTGGAAGGAGATGTTCCTTCAATGCACCCAGGAAAGGAGGAGGAAGAGGACATGCTGGAGGAAAAAGCCAGTGCTGAGGTTGTTCCTTGCACATCCCATTCATGTGTTTACTTCGTAGCTTCCACGCAGATCAGCAGGGAATACAAACTGCTCACCGAACAAGTCAAGGAATGGCCCAGAATAAAAGTGTGTTCCAACATCATGCTACAGATCAGGGCCAGGAGGACATGGTCCGTCTGGGGGAGCGTTGGAGCTGATCTCCCAGCATCACTTGATTTTTTCTTCCTTTTGACCAGCCAAAGGCTGTTGTCCATTGCCTTGGGACAGAAGGAGACTCAGCACCATGCTCAGCCCAACTGTCACATCTGAGAGAGACAGACACTGAAAATGCAGCCCATAGCACACACTCACCATTTGGAAAAACATTTAAAAGCTGGGCTTCCTAACGAGCGAAAGGAAGAAAGGATCAGTTTAGTGCCCAAGTCTACGAAAGTCAAAATCGGAGCAAGAGATTTTGAGAGGGCCTGGGAGAAGCTGTCTTGATTTAAAGCTCAGGAAAATATATGGATTTCCAAGAAATGCCCGCCCTTTAATAAATTGAAAAGAAGGTCATTTCATGAGCTATTGCTCACTGGTTATGTTACAACTCAAAGCAGGACACCTGCTCTGCCAGCAAAATAATGTGCCTTCAGTTTTTCCTTGGCAGCCTCCTAGAATACTGATCACACAGTAGAATCGACACAGACTTCTGCTTAGAGCCGCAAACATGTTCAAAATAGGAAATAAAGGGAGAGGGAAAGCAGAGATCAAGAAAACCTTCTGTCTTGTCAGAGGCCCTTGCATTCCCCTCGTCTTCGTCTCACAAGCCTTCCCAAGGTTATGAGGAGATGCTGCGGCAGCTCTCAGCAGACTCGGCGCAGGCTACAAGGTCTCTTCAGCCTATTTAGAAACACAACAATTTCAGTGTGCGTTTGATACACAGAAAATAAATGAGTTCATTAATTTCGATAAACCCATAATTTGGAAAAGAAAATCCAGGGGGAGGTGGGAAGACAGGAAGGGAAGGAGCCGATGGGGAAACGTGCGGACACACACACAGGCCAGGGATCAGATGCTCAGCTCTGCACCAGACCAGAGGACCCGGACTGCAAGTTCAGGTGGAGGGAGAAGGGAGCTGAGGGAGGTGAGGCGGGAGGAAGAGGGGAGAAAGCAGGAGAAAGGGGGAGGGCAGGGGAAGGGGAGGAAGGATTCTCGGTTCAACAAAATCAAAATATATGACTTATATGTTGTTTACTCTCCAAGGGTGAGAGAGAGTGAGGCACAAACTTCATGAGTGACCTTGATCTTGTGTAAGGAAACTATTAGGCACTTCTGTGTTTATTACTGTCAAATTTGACTGCAAGTAACTCAGGAAACAGTCTATAAATTTTTTCCAAGAAAAATGAAAAGAACCTAAGCCCTTGTATAGTGTACCTGGGCCAGTCAATGGGAATCCAAACTGTGAAATTACAGAATGAAGAGTTAGCAGCATTGTTTACGACTTAGGGTTCCCTGAGTTCTACTCTCAAGTTCACCTGCATTAGTTCTGTTCCCCCAGCCATCACTTCCACTGATCTACAAAATGAGGGGTGGGATTAGCTGATCTTTAAGTTTCATTCCAGCCCTAAAAATGTTTTGTTTCTCTGAATGTCTGTTTTGCAAAACTGAAAGTATTGATTGATTCTGGATGTCAGTAGCGATTCTTCCAGGATGCCAGTATATCAAACACAACCACGACTAAAATAAGTTGACTGAATGCAGAAAATCATTCACCTGGAAAACATCACATATGAGTTGGTAGTTTGAAAATTGAGTGAAAGCTCAGGTGAAAGAAAATGCTCTTGTTATCTGACGGGTTCAGCCAGCCTGGATCTCGTCCCAACATGGACAATCTATGTAACTGACAAGTTATCCTTGTTCCCTGTCACCAGTGTGATCATGGGTTCCCATTCCCATATCGCCTCCTTTTTCTTCCAGCCTGAGAAAACCTCTAACCCTCGCTCTCCAGAAGACTCCATCCTTGAAGCTGAAATGAAGGAAGACATAAATCGATGGTATGCATTTTGCGATGGCAGGTCAGCCTGAAAGAAACACCCAGGTCAAAGCAAGGGCCCTGCTGAAATCCCAGGCTGCCCTGTCATCAGCATGAGTCACTTGTCCCTAAGGGCCCCAGCCTATGAGTATCAAGAGGTCACGACTCAAACCTCACCAGTTTAATGTCCTATCCGCATGACTCAGAACACTCTAAGGAGCCCCGGTTTTGTCTGGTCATCCCACGTGGTCAAGGGTCACCCTCTCAGGTTCTTCACCTCAAGTTCTATCGCTGCTGTTGCTGCAAGGCTGCTTGAGGCAGGACCACCTCACTGTTCCTCCTGCAGGAGCCCTGTCAACCACTCTGACCTCCTGAGGGTGTGGGGTAGGGGGCCGGCCCTGGGGTTCCCAAAGCTGTGAAAGCCTGGGCTGCCACAAAGGCCCTGTGTGCTCTCCAGCTGTCCCTGCACTGGGACATGGCTGGGTTCTACAGAGAAGTAGGGTGAATGGAGGAATACCTCTCTCTCCACATCTCTGTAAGGTGTGTTGTTCCCCAGGCCCCACACCAGCCTTCTTGGGTCCCCATCACTAAGAAGCCTAAACAAACAGCCCCTTGGGTGTCACCTGCCACTCTTCTCATCATGAGATTTAGATCTAGGCCCCAGGGCCACATTAGTGATGAACCCCCACCCCTAGTTCCTTGATGCAGTGGCTCCATGGTCATCAAGATCCCAGGCCCCTTCTACATACTTCCTCCCCATTATCTTAGCTCTGGCTTCTGTCTTCACAGTCACCTTATGGTACAGACGGCTGCTGGGGCCTCCTGCCTTCCACCCACACTCCAGGCAGTGCAAAAAAACTGGGGTGTGAGAAGCGGGGATCCAGGGAAAAAGGGGTGAGCCTTCCAGCCAGATCAGCTCCCTTTACAGATTTTTCCAGGAGGTCCTGCACACTCCTGCTTACATCTCATTGGCCAGAACTTAGTCCCATGGCCACACGTAGCTACAAGAGAACCTGCGAGTTCTGTAACTAAGAAGGAAGGCAAGAAGGGGTTTTTGGTAGACAACTAGCAATCTCTGTTCCCGTAGGTCAAATAGTAAAATGCTTTGGATGCTGTCAAAATCGGAGGGTATCATACATGGAAACCATCAAGTGTATCATGTCAGAAAACGGCTCAGAGCCACGAATCTAAAATGTGGTTGGCTTGTTAGAAAATGACATGGACTTGGGTTATAGTCATAGGTCTGACTTTGAAAGCAGTGTGACCTCAGACAAGTCCTTTAAACTTCCTGTTTGTACACCTGGAGATCTCCCAGGTGGATCTGGAATCTAATGAGATGGTGAATGTGACAGTGTGTCAGGGTCGGAGACTGGACAGGAAGGGGGCTCCTCTGTCTGCAGACGTCTGGGGTTTGACATCATCAGCATCATCACTGTCATTACAGCCACAGCAGCACCGTTCTTTAAACACCTTCTCAGGACCTGCTCTGGTTTTAGTTGCCTTTCTCCTCAGAGTATTAGTCAGCTCAGGCTGCTGTAACAAAATGCCACAGACTGGGGGGCTTAAGCAACAGCCATTTATTCTTCACAGTTGTGGAGGCTGGAAGTCCGAGATCAAGTGTCCAGCCAATTCAGTTCCATGCGGGGGCCTTCTTCCTGACTTGCAGGTGGCTACTTTCTCACTGTGTCCTCACAGGGTGGAGAGAGCAATCTCTGTCTCTTCCTCTTCTGAAAAGCCACCAGTCCTAGCATAAGGGCCCCACCCGCATGACCTCATCCACCCTCATTACCTCCCAAAGGCCCCATCTCCAAATACCGTCACATTGGGGGTTAGGGCTTCCACACATGAATTTGGGGGGACACTATTCAATCCATAGCACTGAAACTGCTATAGGGTGTGAGGTGGGAAAAAACTTTCAAACAACATGAACAAACAGCTCACGCAGAGCAGGGGGCGGCCACAGTAAGATGCTCAGACACTCTTGCTTCAGTCCACTCCCAGTAGAGGCAGCGTGGAAAGTCAGCTCCGAACTCAGAGCTGGTTCCGATTCTCTACCACTCTTTGTTGAATGGCTGAGTGAGGGAACGGGAAATGAGAGATGCGAGCAGTGAAAGAAAGGGGCCAGAGAGGGGCTGCTTAACAGCAGAAATCCTCTCATCCAACTGGATTGACACCAGTGGTTGTTGGAATAATTTTTAAAAATCTAAGTCAGGGAACCATTAAAAAATGATGTGTACATCCTATAAATGTCTTCTTTCAATTTGCAATAGTAAAATATACATTCATTCCCCAATCTTCTGCTGTAGGGCCGAGATTTTCCTTCAAGTAAGAGATGAGTTCAGCACAGTCTTCCACACAGTAAATGCATTATATATGATTTTCAGTGTCTGGTTTTTTTTCAATAGAGCACGAACGTAAAGATATTTGCAAAGCAATATAAGTGCAGAAGGCTTCTAGATTTTTATAATTTTCCCCAAGCTTTAACAGTTGTCTCATCTATCTTCAATTCAATATCACCCTCATCTAGTCTTTTCAAAGTATTCATCTGAATTTTCCCAAAGTTTTTTCACACTAATTTCATCAATTTTCATTTTGTTTCCATAGTTTATAATCACAATAAAATGTACAACTGGCACACCCAGGTTTGGGAACAAATACAGCTGATTCTTGTGAAGCACACAACTCAACCCTCGGCTGTTGGGAGCAGAAGCGCCATCCACCAGACGTGAAAGTGCCAAGGGCTGTGGGCATTTGCAGGGTGTTTAGAGAGTCAGTTAATCTATCAGTTCAATTAAGAGAGTGTCTACTCCATGTCATCCTTTGAGAAACAAGGATTCCTTAGAAATCAAATCAATCCTTTCCCCTGGACAGCGTGCTGTAGCACCGAGGACAGGGGGAGAGAACATGGGAAGGAGGAAGGTGATGACCCTGCTGTTAGTCTACCCGTGTTAGTTTTACAAGATACCTCACCTGTGTTATCTCTGTGGGGCCCAACCTTCTCAAATACCACACACCTTATTCAATGTTGAAAAATGTTGAGGATCTTCCACCCAGGCCATCTCTGACATTTAGGTAGGAAATTACTAAATTACTTTGTTTTGTTCTCACAACATCCCTGGAGATGTACTATTTGTTATCTCCACTTACAGACGAGGAAATTGAGGCTTAGGGAGGACATGTGATTTTCCTAAAGTCAAACCACTGCTTGGTGGTAAGGCAGGAACATGATCCCATTCCTCTGTCCGGTACCCCAGAATGAAAAGACCAAGGGCTTTCACTTGAGCATTTCACAGAGAAGCGCTTTTATATGAGCATAGAAAGGAACAGTGTAGCTTTAACATGCTCCAAACACTAAGTAGAAGCTATCGGCAATGGGTAGATTATTGTGGAATGAAGCATCCCTCGCAAAACACAGGCCTGAATGATGGTGCTAGTGTTAACTGGCTGAGACACACAATGGCCAGGGTTTGCTTAAATGAAAGGAGTGGAGAGGTGGCCAGGAGTAGATGCTTCACAGGCTGTGCAGGGTGAAGTGAGGCCGGGAGAGGCAGACTGGGAAGTCATCTCCAGAGCAATGGTACCAGGAAGGTGAGTGGATGATCCGGGGAATATGCGTGAAGCAAAGGGGGTATAGAATACCTTTGGGCCCTCAAAGAGAGGGAGGTGCTGATCGAGCAGAGATCGCAGGACAGGCCATAGAATCCAGTGAACAGATGGAGAATAGCTCCATAGAGACAAACCATGCTCCAGCAAAGTTGGGTAAGCATACCTCGTGCCCCTGACAGATCAAGAACGTTCAGATTTGGTCTCAAGGTCTTTGCTGGCAATTGTCAGTGGATACGTCCAGAGAAAGTTTGTTCAACATTCACTCTACAGTATTTGTTGAGAACCACTCTGTGCTGGGCACGGTGCTAGGATGCAGCACTGGGGATTCAACTGGGAATGGAAAGGAGTCTGTGCCCTGAAGGAACTTACATTCCGGTGGGAGGCAGAGGGGTCTCCAGGCTCTGACCCTTCAGTTCTCAGCTATCCCCTTGCAGGAGGGGTGCAAAGTATTGTGGGAGCACTGGCCTGGGAGGTCAGTGGGGGAGCTTCCTAGAGGAAAGGAATTTGTACTGAGGCCTGAAAGATGAATAGGACACAGCTGTTTGAAAGGAGCCCTTAAGGGAAGGAAGAGCTGTTACTACACGGATGAACTTTGAGAACATTAAGCTAAGTCACAAAAAGACAAATACTATATGATTCCACTTAAATGAGTCTCCTAGAGAAGTCAAATCCGTAGAGACAGAAAGTAGAATGGTGGTTGCTGGGGGCTGGGGGAGGGGGAACGGAGAGTTGTTTAATGAGGACAGAGTTTTAGTTTTGTGAGATGAAAAGAGTTCTGGAGATGGATAGTGGTGATGGTTGCACAACAATTGTGAATGGACTTAATGCCGCTGAACCATACTTAAAAATAGTAAATTTTATATTATGTGTATCTTACCACAATTGAAAATTAAAGAGAGGGAGAGAGAGAGAGAGGAGCATGAGTCCAGGCCCCTAGGCGAGAGAGAAGGGGGAGTTCTGGGAACGGTGAGCGTTCAGTGTGGCTGGCACAGAGTTGAGGGAGTGACAGGGCAAGGACTGGACAAACGAAAGGAGTTTGAGGGGAAGTAGGTGGCTTTCCAAGGTGTTTAGAAATGAACAGGAGGGAGGAATGAGTTGACGATAGAGTATGGAGTAGAAGGAAGCACCATATACACGTTTTTGCTAATGGAAAACATGCTAGGATGAGAGGTACCACTGTCAGTCTGGGGGATTACATTTAAGCAGGAGGCAGCAGCGAGCCACCAAGCACCCCAGGAGTCTGCCTACTTACCTGGGTCTTTTCTTCTAGGCCGTGGCTGGAACAGAACAAGCCTTCCCGGAGAGCGCCTGAGCTGGGGAGACCCAGCATTTACCAGAGCCGCCGGTGCCACGAGGTCGCCTGCGTGTCAGCTCTCAGGGACAAGCGGGATTTGTCTATTATTGGCTCGGATTCGTTCAATTTAAATTTTCTTACACAGGAAAAAGAAGGAAGCGAGGCTGCCCAGAAGGAGCACTGATCACATAGCAGTTTCCTTGTTTGAGATCTGAAGAGACCAGGCTGCTATTTTCTTTTCTTGGCAAATTCTTCTTCCCCAGTTAACCAAGAGTTCTGACTGGGATTCAGCTTTGCCCAACAGGGGCAAGGAAGAACAAAACAAGGAATGATTTCAGCCAACGCGGGCTTCTTCCCAAAGCAATTAGAGCTTGAATTTAAGCAAACAAATTGGATTCAAGGCTTTTCTTCCTCTGAAGTCATTATTCCATTGAGTGAAGAGAGCACAGACCTGATGGGCTGCAGCCAAGCCTCCCGAAGCAGCTCCACCACAATCCCCAAATGTCACTGAGAGCTGGTGCCCACGGGTGGGCCGAGGACAGTGGGAGAGAGAAGGGAGGCTGTTGGTAAAAAATGGCTGACAGTTTTAAAAGTTTGCTTTGTGCCAGGCAAGCCTTGGTTAAGAGCTTAGATGTATTTCTTCTTTATTCCTAATAACACTCCTGTGGATGGACGCTGTTATTTCCCATTTCACCAGCAAGGAGACTGAGGCTCCAAGAAGTTAAGTGACTTGCTGATGGTTAACAGTTAAGAAAATGGCACCAGAACCCACACTCCTACCAACACCACTGATGCTCAAAGAAGAGGCGAATAAGCTCTGGGAGTAAAATCAGGAGGCCAATTGCCTCTCCTTTCCAGGCGTGGTCCTGGAGCTGCCATTTTAAAGCTATAAGCCACCTCAGAAACCTCAACAGTAGTAGGAGAAGAGTAACCACATAGCTGACAGTTACAGGACACTTACTCTGCTAATCTCCTCAGGGACATCATTTAATCCTTGCCGTAACCTAGTGAGGGTTCATCTTCACTTTACAGAGGAGAAAACCAATTCTCAGAGAGATTAAGTATTTTGCCCAAAGTCACACAGCCGAAGAATTCAAAATTCATACCTTGGTTTGGCCCCAAACACTGGGCTACAAATCTCTATCTCTAATTCAAAGCCATCATTTTGCAAAAGAAGACCTTGAGGCGCAGAGAGCCCACAACTGCAAAGCTAGGAAGTCTCTTGACCCTCCTCCCCCAGTCCAGCACTTTCCAGTACCCACTCACCTGCTCCTTGGTCAGCCCGTGACCAGTACCATTCTCAGAGGGGCAAGAGGGGCGCTGTCCTGGACAAGGGTAAGGGGTCTTCAGGACGAAGGAGAAGTGGCCACCCAAAGGCTGCACCCCTTCTAGACCACGCCGCAGGTCCTGGGACTTGGAAACCCCATGCCCAGATAGCCCTGAGTCTGTGCCCAGAGGCAGTGCAGCATCTTTCTGATCCATCCACCCATGGAGGGACCACACAGTCCCAGCCCAGCGAGGGGGCTAAGGGGTGGGTGTTAGCTGGGGTGCAGACATGCTGGCTGGCGGTGCCTGTGCATATGCACATTAGGGCCCTTCGTGGTTCAGGAAGAAGCTAGGGGTGGAGGGAGAAGGGCAAGCTGAGGGCTGGGAGCCAGGGGCTATGTCCCTCTGCACTGCCACACTCGCCACAGAACTATTAGGACTCCAAGAACTCCACGTCCAAGCGCCTTCTGGGGCCTGATGGAGTGGCCAAGCTAGGAGGATCAAACACTCACCATGTGTTAAATATTGTATTTCACAGTTTCTTAACTTGATACTTAACTTTTAAAGACTGGGCCTCCATTTGTACCCCCCAAATCTTAGGGGTGACCCTGTCCCTGACTTCCCTTTCACTTCTCAGACTCCTCTAATCCCACCCCTCAAGGCCCCTGTGGCCTCATTCCCTCTTGACAGACCACCCCTGCCAAGAATGCTGGGTCCTCACTGGGCACTTTCTAGGAGTGCCCCCCACACCCCCCTGCAGGGTTTCCTGCAGCTCTGGGGAAGACGCTGCTCTGCTTTCCAGTTAAGTTGCCTGATTGTCCCTTGAGATTTTTCTGACCCAACCAGCCGGGAACCCAGACCTCAGCACCTCCAGCTGGTGCTCGTGGGGAACCCTCACATCAGCGAGGACTCCTGTCTCCCCATGAGGAAAGCAGGGTTAACAAGATTAGGCGAAATGAGAAACTTATTGGCTCAAGGAACTATGGGGAAAAGTATGACCAGGAACTTGAAAACACCTCAGGACTGTCCTTTCATCTCTTGTGCCTGCAGTGCTGTCTGTCCTCTCTCTCTGCACGCCGGTTCTCTCCACATTGCAGGAAACATGTCCACCACCGTCTCCAGATTTAATTTGCAGCTTTAGCTCCACAAAGAGACTGACTTTGAGTTCTCTTGGGTTCCAAGTCCCAAGTTCCCAACAAAGGCACTTGCCGCTGTATCTTGGGTCAGTACTTACCTCAGCCCAACCAACTGTGAGCAGGGGGCTAGTTCCTTTAAAAATGGCTGCTCTTGGGGGCCGCCCGGCAGCCCGGGGTTCGCGAGTTCGGATCCCAGGCGCCCGCAGACGCGCGCTGCCTGTTAGCCATGCCGTGGCGGCGTCCCATATAAAGTGGAGGAAGATGGGCACGGATGTTAGCTCAGGGCCAGTCTTCCTCAGCAAAAAGGGGAAGATTGGCAACAGATGTTAGCTCAGGGCTGGTCTTCCCCACAAAAAAAAAAAAAAAAAAAAAAAAAAAATGGCTGCTCTTATAGAGCCACAGGGCTGCAAAGGGCTTGCTGTTACCAGGAGAAGAGGAGGATGCTAGGTACACAGACAATGTTTTACGTGTCTCCTAAGGCTAGACTATGGATTTCCACTGCCTCAGTCTATTAGACGATGCCTGTCTGCCTGCCTGCTTGCCCTCCTTCCTTCTTGACCTGGGTTTAATCCTGAGTTTTCTCCTTCCCACTGAATCCAGGCTCCAGAGGCACAGAGAAGACCCGGTCCCAGCTCTGCCACCAACTTGCTGATGGGCCGGAGCATATTACTACTGTATCCCTGAGCCTTCATTTTCTTAGCTGTTAAAAAGGGAGGGAGAAGCAGTTTGCTCCCCAAACAGGTTTCCCCCTCTGTTTTGGAATCTTTGAGCCTCCTAAGCAATCAGCCTAACTCATCACCCTCCCCCTACTCCCGCTTTTTATAAACCTTCAAACAATGGATTTCTCTCTATTTTAATGAAGCATTCATTTTAAATCCTTGGTTTTTGGACCATCGCATTTAGCATTTAATCCCCGTGGTCCTAGCCCGCCTACTTGGGGCTATTTTAATTGAGCTCTGCATTAACGCTGTTTTGCTGAGGGTAGTGTTCCCTCATTAACTAATCACTTGAGGAAATAATGTCATTACATGAAGTCAGTGGTGTCCAGAACAAAACCTATCTTATAAATCAGGCCAAGCAGGCTTCCAGCATCTCCAGGTGCAACTTCCAACTGGTCTGGCTTTGTTGGGAGCAGTGAAAAGTCTGCCCTGGCTCCTCTTTCTGTCTCCTTCCCATTCCTTCCTACCTCTGCAGCCAGAATCCTGCTTTCCCACCTGCCCTCGTGTCCATCAAAATGGGAGCAGGGACAAGGGCAACCATTACCCTCAGGTCCCTGCATTAAAGTGGGCCTATGGGGTGGAGGGATGGGGCGTTCCCTGAAGAAATAAGTTTGAGAAATGCCGGATTGAAGACAGCTACATGGGTTTTTACCCCAGTACCTCCCTGGGCCCTTAAAATTCCTAAGCGCCTGATAAATCCCCAAGAAAGGAACAGTTTCTCAAACTCTCTTGTCCAGGGAGCCGCTTTTCAAGATGCGTCTTGTGAGAGGAGTGGTCTAAGGAATATACTTTGGGAAATGCTGTTTGTTTGAACTGCAACCTATCTTATTAAGGTTCACCTTATTAAGGCTCCATTCAGCCTCTTATGTGTAAGTCTTTTCTATCTAATTGTCAACTTCTTTTGCTTTAAATTTTTTAAAGAGCTTCCACATTTCTTCTTTCAACTCTCCCTCCCAACCATCCTGTGAGACGAATACTATTTCTCAAAATTCACAGATGAGGAAACTGGAGCTCAGGAGGGTCTCCTAGTCCCAGGTCTCACCTCTGGGAGGCCTGGAAGCTGACTAGGTATATCCGATGACTCCTGATGAACATACCAGGAAACTGAGGCACAGAGAGTGTCTTAGTTCAGGTTGCTATAACAAAATACCACAGACTGGGTGGCTTAAACAACAGACATTTATTTCTCACCTTTCTGGAGGCTGGAAGTCTGAGATCAAGGTGTGGCACAGTCGATTCTTGATGAAGGCTCTCTTCCTGGCTGGCAGACAGCAGCCTTCTTGCTGTGTCCTCATGTGGCAGAGAAAGGAAGCTCTGGTGTCTGTTTTCCTTCTTGTAAGGGCACTAATCCCACCATGGGGACTCCACCCTGATGACCCATCTAAACCTGATCACCTCCCCAAAGCCCCACTCCAAATACCATCACACTGGGGTTAGGGCTTCAACAAGTGAATTTGGGTGGGACACCAACATTTAGTCTATAACAGAGAGGTAACTTGTTCAAGTTCATAAGCAAGAAGGTGTCAGAGCCAAGTCTGGCACCAATGTCTCTGGATTCCTGTGTCTGTCCTCTTTGTACACAAAGGACAGCACAAGGCATCTTCAGCCATCCAGCCGGGAGAATATGGGTGGCAAGTTGGGAGGAAGGATGGGACTGGATAGGATTCGGAACGCTGATGGCTGGCATTTGAGCAGGGGCCCACGAGAGTCTGAATCTGCCCTGCCAATTACCCCTTCTGTCATTGAGATCCCAGAGGGAGACACACAATGGAAATGGAACAAGGAGCCATTTTATTGTTAGCTGAGCTGGCTGTTAGTCCCTCAGATAGAGTGCTCCAGCAAACTGAGCTGGGGTTATTATAGACTTAGAGCCTGAGTGGGGTCTTCCCTCCTCCCACCCAAATCTTACCACCAGGATTTGGTGAGCTGAAGGCACTGGTTTGAGTAACCCCGCCACAAGTAATGAAGTCTAGTCAGGTACCCCATCTCTAATCAATGCTATCAGAGGAAGGGGACTGTCTTCTCTCTTCCTGTCTAGGACAACCCAAACTAGCAGTGCTTGGCTAAGCCTAAGAGCACAGTTTGTTTGCCTTTTTAGAATGCTTTGGTAGAAGATAGGGGCCCATCAAGGAGAGACCGTGGTCTTTTCCCCACTTCAAGTTCTCAGGAGAGGCTGGCTATAGCTCCTAGAAGCCTGATCGGGCCCCTCTGAGATTCAGGACGGGGGCAGGATCATTCGTCTAGACCCTGGAGGCCACTCTGTTGGACCTGAATCCTGACTACTCTGGGTACCTCCCTGAGGCCATCCTCTACCCTCCCTCCCTCGTGCCACGCCTGCCCCTGCTGATCAGGTTAAACCTGGGCCCGCCCTCCCCTCACCCTCAGTCTCAAGATTCCAAAGAGAATATTTTGTAGTTTAGATGCTAGCCTGAAATAATTGGGCTGGTTTGACATATCACACCTTCCCCTACCTGTCTCCTGAAACGCACATTCCACCCTCCTCCTTCATTTCTACCTCCTGTCATGGTGACTCTTGTGAAGAAAGACGTCATTTGTGTGCATCTTTATTACCATCAGAGGTATTACTAAAGGCTTAAACATTTTAATTACTGGTTTAATTTTCCTAGATAACAACAAAGCAAGCACATGTTATCTGGGAGATGTCTCCCTGGTGAGACACAGACAGGAGAACGTTGCCAGAAAGATGTAGGCAGTATTTTTTTCTCATCCCCTGTGGAGCACCGTAGTGGGCTGAATAATGGCCACTCAAAGATGGCAAGTTCTAATCCACGGAACTTGCAAATGTGACCTTATTGGAAAGTGAGTCTTTGCAGATGTGATTAAGTTCAGGATCATGAGGTGAGGAGATTACCCTGGATTTTTTGGGTGGGCCCTGAATGCCATCACAAGTGTCCTTATAAAAGAGAGGCAAGGGAGATAACAGGGACACATAGGGGAAAAGGTGATGTGAAGAAGAAACAGAGAGATGTGGCCACAAGCCAGGGCACGCCTGGAGCCACCAGAGGACGGATGAGACCAGGAAGGATTCCCCCTAGAGCCCTCGGGAGGAGCCTGACCCTGCCAATGGCTTCATTTCAGACTCCTGGCCTCCAGATGTGTGAGGGAATAAATTTCTGCTGTTTTAAGCCACCTGGTTTGTGGTTGTTGGTTACAGCAGCCTTGGGAAACACACACAGACACTAAGGTTTCTAGAATGGGGCATGGTTTTCTTTCTCAGTAATGTGGGATCTGGCCAGTGCCTATCTATTAATTACTTCATTTGTTCATTTAATTAACATTGAATTTATGTGTCAGGCTCTGTGCTAAGCTGTGGGGACATAAATAGGATTAAGAAACCGTTCCTGTCCTCGGGAAGCACACAGTCTAGTGGGAGAGAGAAATATAAACAGATCTTTATAAGGTAATGCTTTAAATACAACAGGAGAGGCATAAGGGAGCTTCCCAGGGGAGAGGTTTGGTGGACATTTCCAGGGAGAGGAAGGCCCAGGCAGGGGGAAGATAGACAGGTGAGGGCCAATGGGAGGTGGGGCTGGGTGGTATGTGTGGTGCAGTGTGTGTGTGTGTGTGTGTGTGTGTTGTACGAGGTGGCAGATGAGATGTATGTGTGAGTGTGTGTGCCCATGTATGCACACCTGAGGATGGGAGGTTGGGGGGATGGTGGGCAGGGCTACTGTGGCCAGGGAAACAGGGTATGGGGTACGGAGTGTCCCTCGGGGTCACTCCTTCCCCACTCCAACATCTCTGTGGCCTTTGAGAAGGGGCTATTCACCATCTTAAGGACCCTCTTCAATAAGCCCAGGGTTTCCCCAACCAACCACAGGAGATCAGCCTCAGACTGAGTGACCGCTCTCCTTGGTTGCCAGAACTGGCTATGACACCCCAACCTCTCCTCTTAAAAGAAAGTAGGGATTTATCAGCTTATGTAGGAAATGATGCACCACGTTAGGAACAGGATCTGTGCAACTTCAGTCCAGAGTTGGTCCCAACGGCCAATGGCAGCCCCCAGCCCTGTGCATGCCCCCTCATGCCACCACGTAAAACCAAAATCGGGACTGGCCTTATGTGGACTTCTATTTCCAGCCCTATTATTCCAAAGAGATCTTTGTGTCATGCAACTTTCCAGTCTCTGTGAGAAAGGGGGTTTGACATTCATTATTGGCTAAAACTCCGGATAGCACGTGAAGGGGGAGGAAGTCAATTCTTGGCTGCAGTTGATTCAGCAGGGTCCCAAGTAGGAAACAGAGTAGGCCAATGGGGCAAGAACTAGGGACACCAGATGGACAGAAGGGAGGACCAAGGACACTCGGTGGTTCTTTCTGGTTTTGATGCTGGTAGCTGAAATAGGTGCCTCTGATTCCCAGGGCCTATTTACTCAGTGAGACAAAAGACAAGTGTATGAAGACTAAGATAGGAGAGCAAGGAGAAAACCATCTTCCTGTGACCCACAGAACACTCGGCTCTCGGTCTCCGCCCCCAGGCTCTTGTGGGATGCATACAGGCCCTAGAAATAATTTACTGTTCCAGTTTACCACTCACTTTACTCATTTTACACGTGGGAGAGTGTTCTCCAAATGCAGTGTTCCTTGCTTCCTGACACCCATTCAGTACAACCGCTCTCAGAAATCACAGAGATCTCTCTGTGGGTAAGTCTAGTGAACTTCTGGGTCCTTATCTCTTCCAATTGCTCTGTAGCACTGGCCACTCTTGATCTCTTTCTCCTTCACCTTCTTCGCCCTTGGCTTCTGTGACCCCCTCACCTGCCCTATTTTCCTTCCAGCTCTCCAGCAAGTCCTTCTGTTTCCTCTGACATCCTTCTTTCTGCCCTGCTTCTTGAACATCAGCCTTCTGAGGGTTTCCGTTTTGAACCTCTATTAGCAATTCAACAAATATTATCTGAGTACCTATTGAAGTCAAGTCCTGTGCTAGGCAATTGAGCTATAAAAAAAAAATGAATAAAACTGAGCTCCTTCCTCCCACATGAGTAGGTGAGGCTAAAAATCGAGTAGAAGAGGGTGCATGTAATTTGAGGGGCATTGGGAGCGTGCAGAGAGGGCAACCAATCCTCCCCCAGGCTCTGTGCATGACCCACTTGTTTGTCCACACCCGGAGCTCGGGGCACTGTCTCTACTCTGTTTCAGCTCGGGTCGCTTTCCTGGCTATCACAGCTGGCAGCCCACTGCCCACTGGCTCTCTGCAGACACTTCAAACTCAGCATGTGCCAAGGTGAACCTGGCTCTCCCTCACCCCCCTCTCTCTCCTCCTGTGGGTTCTCCTTCGAGGAATAGCACCATTTTTCACCCCAAGACCAGTGTCAGAGGGACCTGGGAGTCAGCCTGGACTCCTCGCCACCCCTCTCCCTGCACCTGCTGTTCATCTGGAGCCCGCACAACAGCAGGGCGGAGAGGAGCTGAAGCGAAGATGGGAACACTGAGGCTCAGGGTGGCGAGCCTTCTGGGGCAGACTGTGAGGGCCAGAGAGCTGTGCTCAGAGAAAGGGGTTTGTGAATTGCTCAGAGTATTTGTGATGATTTCCGGTGACAGGAAAGGAATGAGAACTCCCTGCTTGCCTCCAGGGGATCTGGGAGGTTCTCAGCATCTCAGCCCATCCTCATTTTGTGCAACTTTGGGGACTACCTGTGACCCATGGACTCCTAAGGCTGTGGACCAAGCGTTGAAGAATCACTCCCTGTCCAGTTTCCTCCATGTCAAGTGGGGGTAGTGCATATGCTCTGGGATGCTGCGGAGAACCAGGGAAAAGCATTACATGCAGGCAGACATCTCTAACTGGCTGTGCCAAGCATTCTTCCATTTGTCTGGGAGCAGCAGCCCGGTTTTGAGAAGTGCTCCTCCCTCCACTCCACCCATGGCTTGAGTGGGAGTGCCGTGTTCCTACAGAGCTCACTCCTGGGCACAGTGCAGTCCCTAGGAGGGCCCCTATCACAAGTTTCTCCCGACTCCTTGACATAGGGAGGGGTGTGTCAGCACTGTCTGCTGGGGGACTTCTCGCCCCGCCCAGGAAGCAAGACAGCAGACACCAGCAAGGACAGTGGAGAGGTGTGTCATACTCACCACACCGGTCCCAGTGTTCTGGAAGCCCAGTCACCCCAACTTATCCACAGAGTGGTTATCCAATGCTTCCTGAATTACATGCAATTGCTCTTCCTATAAAATTCCCTCTTTGAACCAAAGTACCTTGAGTTTCGTACATTTGACAACTGAGAGGCCTGGTTAACACAGTGACGGCACTGCCTCCTCCTGAGGCTCCAGGCTGACCCTGCGGACAGGGATTCCGGATAGGGGAGCACTTGTGGCGCAACCTGCACACAGCGGCCATGTGTGGGAAATGTGTCCACTGGTCGCATGCAGGACACATGGACTTAGCAATTGTAAAGTAGAACTCGGCTATTCTAGGTTTTATTTTTGTGGCTGTTAAGACTGTTTACTCCTGGATGTGTATTATCTACTAATGAAGGAGTGTTTATGACCCTAATGACTAGATGAACCCAAGAGCGTTTATAAAGATGTAGTTTAACAAATACATTCTACAAAATTTATATAGACCTTTTGGTTGATGGGCCACATTTATTTTTATTTTATTTTACTTTTCTCTTGAGGAAGATTAGCCCCGAGCTAACATCTGTGCCAGTCTTCCTCTACTTTATACCTGGGGCACCGCCACAGCGTGGTGGGTGAGTGGAGTAAGCCCACGCCCGGGATCCGAACCTGAGAACCCCGGGCCGCGGAAGCGGAGTGCACGAACTTAACTGCTACGCCACTGGGCCGGCCGATGGGCTACATTAAATGCTGCTTTCTGATATGAGTGGATTCAAGTGCTATCTAATCAGAAGTATTTGACTAACAAAGAACCATCTTCTAATTTCTCTAATAAAGCTATCCTTTAGGTTAAATGTTTATGTATAGCTGTAAAATGTCCAAAATTCTCAAAGCTTACATCATTTAAAAAGTGTTAGACTGATTATAACAACCAAATGAAATGTATAACCATTGATTGTATCCTGAATCCAAAAAATAGCTGCAAAGGACATTTTGGAGACAACTGGACCTGATAATACTCCTGTGCCAATGAGCAGTTTCTGGGGTGTGATAATGGACTTGGGGTTTGGGGCGAGGAGGTCCCTGTTCTGAGGAGGGATGTGGTGAAGAAGCAGGGGTGACCGGTCAGTGTTCACTGCACCGTTCTTTCAACTCTTCTAAATAAAAAGGTGCAGGAATTAAAACAAGAATGCTACTCTGGTATTGTTGTCTGAAGGGAAAGAGATATTATTAAAGTGAGTCTTTCAGAGAGGTTTTTTATATTAGTAGACAAGACAATTTACAAATCCTGACAATCATGACATCTGTGGGTCTGGGAAAACATCGCCCTCTGCTTATGGACTGTGAAGTCATGATTCTCCAGAGACGTTTTTGGCTGGCTTTCAGAACATTCCCAAACCTGGAAGTGGTTAGCAAAGAGATAGCCCTGGGCACCCAGCAATAATAAATAGACTCTGAGTTCCCACTAAACCCACTGTGGCTGGTTGGTTCACTCAGCAGGAGGAAAGGCACGCTCTGACTGCCGAAGTCTGTTTGAAAAGCCACACTTTTCACAGAAAACATGAAAGAGAGGAAAAAGAATCATCGTGTTTGTGTGTGTGCAGTGGTGGGAGGTGAGGAGTAAACAGGATATGCTGATATTGGAGAGGAAAACCAGCAGGAGGAACTGCAACGGGGAGCAGCCCTGCACTCAGGGTACCAGCAAACCTTCACTGGGTGCCTGCTTGGCACCAAGGTCACCAAACAGTGCACGTGTGCAAATTCCTTTAATCCTCACAACCACTTTGTAGGGGGAGAAACTGATCATACGGAGGAAACTGGCTGGGGGAGGTCAATGCCAATGCCATGCTGATTGTAAAAGTGAGCCAGAATGTAAACCCAAGTATGTTTGACTTAAAAGCCATGCAAGCACTTAATTTACTATCCAGTACTGCTCCCTAACTCAGCTGGAGCCAGTACTGGGTACATAGGGGGTAGTTTCCGGATTCTCTGTTCTTTACTTACCTTGTTTTTAATAAAAGCAAAAGCATCTAAAAGGAGCACACTTGTAGGAAACCTCTGGGACAGAGCATGTGTGTGTGCAGAGGATGTTGGGTGAGCGGTGGTGGTGATGCAGGGAAGGACCCTCTAAAAGCACCAGTGCAACTAACTGCTGCCATTCGGTTGTCTGCAGAGGGGCTCGTTCCCAATATTACTGGAGCCCGAAACGATGAACACAGAAGCCAATAAAACAATGTACAGAGACCTATGGAAAGGCACCGCAGCCATTTTACAAAAATCAATCCCCCAATTCCTCTAGCGAGAAGCAAAAGGAGAGGCGTATGGAGTTGGGTAACTAAAAGGCTAAGTACAGAAAAATGTAAATGGATGGGCATATATCAGTTTATCTTCAAATTATAGATAGCATCGATGCTCAGAAAATGAAACTTCAAATGCTTAAGGCTGAGATGTCGAAGTTACCACAAAGGACACATCACATATAGTCAGTAGCCCAGGGACTGGGCTTCTGCCCAGCTTCAGCCCATTCTTCAGCTTGTACATTAGACTCATCCAGGAAGCTCATCCCCACGCCTGGGTTCCAACCCAGACCAACTAAATCAACCTCTGAGGGTGAGTGTATTTTTTTAAAGCCCCTGGGAAATTCTAATACACAGCCAGAGTTGCAAATCACTGTTTCTAGTCCAATATTCAATGAAAAGGCAAGCTTGTGTTTTGTTTTTCAAATGAACAATTGCAATTGTCAAACAAAAACATCAAGAAACAACATTCACCTTGATTCCTTCTGATGCACTATTTTTTTTCTTTCTTTTCTTTCTCTCTCCCTCTCTCCCTCCCTCCTTCCCTCCCTCTCTCCCACTCCCTCTCCCTCCCTCCCTCTCCCTCTTTCTTTCTTTTGAAAAATACTGTTCTCTACCAGGTTTTTAAAAACACTAGATTAAGAATATGTATTTGGTAAAGAAAAGTTTTGGTGTTTCATAAAAGCATGGGTTTAGAAAACTAGATACAGCCTTGTGAAAAAACAGCAAATCTTCACATGGTTGAATTTTATGGATAATTTCAGAGACCAGATTTTGAATTCTCCCAGGAAGAGTTTTTAATAATGATGAAAGTGTATTTTGACAGCGCTGATAACTTTCACGCCTGGGTGGGTCCACACGAATGTTTATCACTCTACACCAGAAAACACGAGCTTCGGAGTCAGTCACATCTCAGTTCTGCATAACATTTTAACTTGGTCGGACTGTGTCTTTCACCCCATTTTCCCACCTATAAAACAGGGGAAATGATACCCTCCCGAGAGGATTATTGCGAAACCTGAGTAAGAGCACCCGGCATGGTGCCGGGTCACTGGAGGGCATTCGGTTAATGCCTGTTTACTTCCTCCTCTTTGTGTATGATTTTGAAGTTCAAAGTCACTTTCCCTGGAGCAGACATTCTCAAGGGGCAGGGATCGTTTCTGGTTGTCACAACAGGGGCATCTAGTGGGGAGAGGCCAGGGATGCTGTTAAACATTCTACAATGCACAGGGCAGACCCTGCACCAAAGAATTACCCAGCCCCAAACATCAATCAATAGTGATGAGGTTGAGAAACTCTGCCATAGAGGAATCCACATCAGAGGTGATTCAGCCAAGGTTATGTTTTGTAGGCTTGGATGAGGAAATGGAGATTTGGAAAAGTTGGGTGATCTGCCTAAAAACCATAGCGCTTGGGGGTGTTGGCGGGGTGCCAGGGGCAGCACAGTTTGAACCCTTTGATGTGAAGTCAAATCTTGTCCTACCCCAAAACGTGCTCTTTCCACTATACCATACTGCCACCTGTCCTTAAGCAGAATAAGCTTGTTAAGGAACCCATGCTATACTACACTCAGAAAATAAAGCCACTAGTGACTGGAAAACCTAATTATCCTAAAGCTTTCCAATGTCACACATGCTTTTATTGTTTACAAACCACATGCAAATATAGACTCAAAAATAGCTAATTTTGACTGGTTGTCTCTTAGAAAGTATCCAACGCTAGCAAAGCTAGACCACTATGAGAAAATCATAGCACATTTGCCACAGAAAGCAGCAACAGCACAGGGGGACATTTCCCATCATCCTGCCCATGGGAGAACTTAACCATACCAAAACTACTCAATACTTTGAGAAAGTGTATCTATCACTCTGTGTTATTTGACTCAATCTCCTCATAAAAGTATGACATAGTTGTTTTGTGCTATGATTACACATAGTGAGATATTCCTCCACAGCAAATACCACAGGCAAGATTGAAGTCTGGATATAAACTGACAAGTGGTAATGTCAAAAAAGTGTCTTGAATGCTGCTGATAAAAGTCACTGATCACAGTAGCTCAAGATTTTTTTTTTTTTTGGCCTTTCAGAAAGTAATTCTTGATAGGTTACTTCGTAGAGAGGCATGTTAACACTTCTTGATGAGGAATCAAGGACCAAAAAAAAATCAAGTAAGCATTGGGGATTTTACCCAAGGAAGTAAGTTAATCATTGCTCAGACATGACCAACATTCATGATGAACTAGACTCAAGGTTCAATTCTCAAACTTCGATTACTAAAATGACTAGACATTTTTAGAAATATTGTCATAAAGTGACAATTTATGTGAAAATTAAATATAAAATTCAATCCTTTGTTAAACAGCATTTATGCAAACTAGTCCACGTCCTGAGGATTCTAGGTGGTTACTAGGTATATATCACAATTGCGTGAGCCAATGATATCAATACTATAACATAGTCAATGTGAAAACGTTTTTTTCCCCACATCCAAAAATGCAATTCTGAGGTCTGCAGACAAACTATAGACAGTTGCGCCATTTTTTGAAATACTGTTTCATCTTTACAGTAAAGTAACGCTACAGGAAATTTCTAACCTTTAACAAAAACAGATTTAGGCCAGACTAATGCTTCCCCTACTATCATCAAGTACTATTTTGGAGTAGAAAAAATGTTTTCCCATTCATATTTTTAAAAATCGTGTGTCTTTTGTTTTTTATGAGCTTCCCAGTTGTTGTACACAGAACACTAACCTATCTTCACCTCTCCAAGGGTAAATGTATATCCATTGAGTATGTATTAGTGTGCATTAAGAGATAAGAAAAACTATAAAAACCATAAAAGAGATAATAGATGACATAAAAATTTAAGGTTTCTAAATGGTAAAAGTTAAAAGAAAAAGTGGGAAAATGTGGACTACCTGACAAATGGTTAATATCCTTAATAAGAACATTTTCTATAAAATCAACAAACATTACAAATGAGATCATTCAGTTCATGAAATGCATATAGGCAAACCAATTTAAAATGCTGAAGTCCACACGAGACACACAGATGAAGACAAGTTACTTACAGCAAACCAGCTGTTTGGAAGGTGGGCTTTAAAATCTAAGGAACCTGATGCCCAGGTTTGCTCCCAGCTCTACTTCCTGTGTGATCTTGTAAATTACTTAACTGCTGAGGCTGTTTCGAGGACTGAACTATGTGAAGTACCTGGTACATAGCAGCTAAACAGTAGGTATTACAGACTGGCACCAGTTAGATGAATCCTCCCTGGTGAGGGAAACTCGCCCTCATTAAGGCACACACGTCATTGCACCTGAGTGGGTGCACATCTTCTTCCCACCCTACCCCTCAACACTACTTTAATTTTTCCTTAGAAATAATAACCAGATAGACAAGATTCAATGCATTATTTAGAATAGCAAAAACCTGAGAAACACCTAAATCCACTAACACTGGGATTGGTTAAAATATTTTTACATATGTCTTTATAATGGAACTCAGTACAGCAGTGGAAGTGTAACCTCTGACTATAGAAACTTATTTCCCTGGTATACAGTTTTAAAAAACAGCCTACACAACACTAACACTTACACCTATACTGACACATACCCATCATTAGAAGGAATAGGCTTGAAGGATCTGCAACAAGAGTTAACAATGTTTTTTTCTGGGTGATGGATTATAAATTATATTCAATTTTATATCTAAAACAATTTTAAATTTAATAACATGTGCTACTTTTCTATCAGGAGAAAGTCATTTTCATTTAGAAAAGTGATAGCATATATAAGGAGAAGCAAAAAGGAAAAACTGGATTTCCACACAAAATAACTTCATTTTGCTACAATCGTTTACAGTTACCACTCTCCCCAACCCCATTTTTAACTTAGTGACAAAACCGTTTAGAAATGACACCATAAGATGAACTTTATTTTAAAGCTCATAAAAGGCTTCACAATATCATTTACAAACAGAATCAACATTTCTTCCATTTTACACCTTCACATGACAATGTACTGTATAACGAGAGATATATTTTAATGTTTTTGTTCTGCATGCTGCTAACACATTTCACTAGCTTTTGCTTTACTCATTGGTTTTTAAAATCAAAGCAAAAAGTCATATTTTATTGGACAAAATTAATTTTAGAAAGCAATTATGAAATCAGACTTAGTCTTGTTTATAAACATCCACACTCACTCACATGCTGAAATGGAGAGCAAAATGCAAGAAAACTACCTTGGCAGGAACAAACACGTAAAGATTTTAATCACAGCCCTCTTGAATAAGCAGTACTGTTTGTTTTATTTTCTCCAAAAGACAAAGTCAATTTCATCCTCAGTGATACAAATGGTAAGATTGCACAGAAGCTTAGTATGAATTCACAATTCCACAGGAATCTGAAAGTTACCAAGGCAAGTTTCCCTTTTAGGATCATAAAGACTACAGACTTAAGCTTTTTCTTTTTCCATATAATACACAAAATTTCTAAACATCCTTAAAAAAGAAAATATAAATAGTCTTAGTATGTTATGTAGAATCACATACTATGGCAAAAATATTTTATTAAGTGAAGGACTAAGCCAATTAATGTTATCTAGTCCAAGTCCATATTAATGGAACTCTTCTCATTAGGGTAACATTCACCATTCTGATGTGGGGGTTCAGCACCAAAATTGTTTTTCCCTTCTAAATCTTCTTCCTTTTTATCAGTATTTGGGCCATTTGGCGTTCTTTCTAGTTTAGGTGATTCAATTTTTGGTTTGGGTTGTGTTACGACAGGTTCACAAGTGTTATTCAACTCCTAAGAAAGAAAAACAAAATTAGTAATCAGATTAACTCAGATCCATCCAGTTCATTTTCAATTACTTTCCTACACACCTGAACCAATATTTTTCTACCAGCTCCAATTACACATATCTCAGAGAATTCTATTTACTCATTATACTTGCCCAAAACTATAGACTGACGCTCAATCAAAAGAGAAGTGAATATTCTTCTATGATGTGTCAGGGACTTGTTAAGTACTCACATATTATTGCCTCATTTAATCCTCACAAAAATATTAAAGTAGGAATTATGATCCCCACCTATGGAAGAGGAAAATGGCTCGGAGAGGTTAAGTAACAATCTCAAGATCAGAAAAACTAGTAAGCAAAGAGGTGGAATCCAAGCTTATAGCCTTCGTTGTGTTTGAATATGCTTCCAGACAGAAAGCGAAAGTTCCTTGGTTTTCTTCCCAACTTCCCTTCAAGCCTCACACCCTCAGCTAGGCCCTCCCTGATCAAACACCAACCTGGCTCCTCTCCATTGTCCAGAATTTCCTAACTTCCCTTTGGTTCTATTTTTACCCTCAGCACTTAACACCATCTGATATACTTCTGTACTTGTTACTGTCAAGTCTTCCTCACCCTACCAGGTGACTTCCACAGGGGTAGGGGCTTGCTGTGTACACTGAAAAGTTCAACCACTAGAACAATGGCAGGCACATAGTTGGGGCTCAACAAATATATTTGTTGAACTGAATGAAGAAATGGAAATTTAACAGAAACTTATAAGGTCTTCCATATTTTGTGATATGAACTAAGAAATCTGGTCTCAGTAAGGATGAGGTAAAAGACATGTAAGAAAAATGGCTATGGTTCAAGCTTCAAATGATTGCAACTTGAGTCCCTAAGAAAACAACGGTAAACATTAGACAGTAACACACACCTTTATTCTAGCTTTAATTTCCTGAGCACGTACAACCGGATCCTGATCGAGACTCTTTTTAGCCTGAGCATTCATGACATTATTCATCCACTCCATCACTTCATTAACAGACTTCTCAACCTTTTTCATTTCAGACTCATCAATATGGTTATATTTCTCATCCTGAATGGAAAAAGCACAGTCATTCTGTAGAATTAAGTATTTAACAGTAAAATCTAATTTGACTCAATCTTCCATGAAGTCCAAACCTACCTCTAGTCTCAAATACGAAAAACCAATTTCTCATTTAAGAACATTTGTTCACAATGAAGGTTCCTCAACTTAAATATTAGCTTATTAAAATCTAGGGTAATTTCCTCACTATGTACAAAAAGACTTACATTATTTCTAAAGTCAGCTGCTATCTTGGCATAGTGCTGCAGCCTCTGTCCTAGTTCTTCAAACATTTTTGGCCGCTCCTCAGCTTCTTGAAACCGGACATTAATTGGTGTGCCAATTTTCTAAATGAAATGTAATAAATTAATATTTGTCATAATTATATTTTATAAGTCTGTAGTCTAAAACACAGGTACTGCTTTCTAGGCAGAGAGAAGGGCCTACCATTAATTCTTCCAACTTGTCCACATATGCTTGTTTAGCTTGATCCTCTCCTTCTTCATAGAGCCAGTTTTCAGTCTCTGTGAGCAGTCTCAAAAAATTCTGATGATCCTACATATGAAACATGAGAATCAATCTTAGTGGCAATCTTACTTTAAAAGTTTTCACAACAAACAGAGTCATCTTCAGAAGTGTTAAGCGCTAAGCAGCTACTTTTATTTCTAGAAAGGCACTCTGATCAGCTGGATTCTCTTCACTGAAAAATATCAAGGGGCAACAAACATTCTACTATTAGCTCCATACAGCATTTTACACGAGGGATTAACAGTTATTCTTTGGCTTCTGTCTTTTGCACAGGGACACTTGAGAATTTTTATAAACTGCTCTTATTGACTTACAATATTGTGTCTTAGAAGTCCAATTCTGGACAATCTAGACATTGAAATGTGGTTATGGAAGAGCAATTATCTTCCTTCTCTCCGAAACAATTAGGTCTTGCTTAGGAGCTTTCTATTTGCTTCCACAACTATCATATACTGAATGGGAAACTAGGTAAGTTGACAATTCAATCACTGAACACATGAGAAAATCATTGCTAACCAATTCATATAAAGTAAGTATTTCTACTCTAAACTTAGAAAGTCTAGCCTGGTTTGGGTCATCTCTACTTCAGAATCCCAACCATAAGAAACCCAGGAAATGTCAGGGCAAAGCCAAAAACTGAAACATATTACAAAGTAGCCCAAGGATCTTAGGATGAAAACAGACTCCTGGGTTTAAATTCTTTTAACTCCATAATCAATCCCAACCCCTCCTTGATTTCTATCTAGCCAATTTTTTTCCAAGTCCCATCTTTCACAGTTGTGCTTCTGGGATTTACTCAGAGCCGTACTGACTTTGGGAGTTTAGAAAAGGGCTGAGGGGAATAATGGTGCCTAATAAATTTTGGAATGACTGGATGAACAAGTCTTATGGGATAAAACAATGACTGAGAGCAATCAAGGGACCAGAGTCATAAAAAAAAAAAAAAAAAAAAGTCTGAAGTCTTTGAAAGCAAGGATTTTCTCTCATTTATCTTTCTAGCCCCCATAACTATGTTTAATAGGTTCTTTCTTCCAGATGGTAAAAACTAAAAAGTCATTGGGATAAACCAGAACAGAATAAAATTGCACATCACTAGTGAGCCTCTGTCCACGTCTTTGTTTATATAATTTCTATTTCAAGTTGTTTTCTGTTTTTGAAAAGCTCAAGTTACATAATCTAGTAGAGATTTGAATGTCAAATTTGATATTAAACACTTTATATGAGATTACTTGAATAAAAAGAGCTCTGACCTTACCTGCTCACATATAAATTTTTCGTACGGACCACACAGCTTGTCCCTGAACTCATACACATATTCCTCCACTGCATTTTTAGCATCATTTCTTTCCTTTTCCAATTTATCCTGCATTATCATCTTACCCTGTCGGAAAACAGAAAGGGTTAATTCTAGTCTTCTCTTACCTCTAACTAAATTTTAACTATTTAGACTCTGGCGTTAACAAAACCAAAAGCTGTACCAAAAAAAATTAGCGTTAACAGTTCTAATTTATACCTCATAACTCTTCCAGCAAATCCTACAAAGTTCTTCATTTTCTACATACACATAATGGGTTGTGGGTTTTTTTTAACATTATATAATAAATTACATAGCCTTCACTTTTCAGATTTAATACTAAGGAAAAACAACCCCAATCTAATGCTTTTATATAATTTTATTTTCTTTTATGTAGTTATACGGTTGTTTCATACTGGGATTAATATTGGCCAATGTCTAATGGTCATACCACTTTGGCACCACATTTTTAAATCAAGGATAAATTTACTTGTAGTCCATTCATCTGTCAAATATAAATAAATGGAATACAATTTATTGTTAAATAAATTTCTAAACACAACGTTCCCATCTCAGTAAAGGAAAACTGAATCTCAATTATTTCACATATTCTAGACTACCAAGAAGCACAATGTATTTTAACAGGAATATTTAGTGTGGCCTGAGATAC
Organism: Tapirus indicus; assembly: GCA_031878705.1. Taxonomy (NCBI): domain Eukaryota; kingdom Metazoa; phylum Chordata; class Mammalia; order Perissodactyla; family Tapiridae; genus Tapirus; species Tapirus indicus. The sequence continues at coordinate 70,315,107 of CM062930.1, read as the reverse complement.
CAACTGTACCGTGCTTTGTGGTAGGACATATTGGCATCCTATTTCTTCACAAGAACTTGGGTAATCAATTTTTTTTTTTTTTTGAGAAAAGGTTGGCCCTGAGTTAACATCTGTTGCCAATCTTCCTCTTTTTCCTTTTTTCTCCCTAAAGCCCCAGTACATAGTAGTATATCCTAGTTGTAGGTCCTTCTGGTTCTTCTAAGTGGGACACCACCCTAGCATGGCCCGATGAGCAGTGAGCAGGTCCACGCCCAGCAGACAGAACCCGCGAACCCCAGGCCACCGAAGCAGAATACACAAACCTAACTGCTGTGCCACCGGGCCAGCCCCTGGCAATTGATTTTATACCAAGCAGAATTAGCTAAATGATATAGATCTCTTTAATAAGGATGCAAAAATAGAAACAAAACTTGTTAAAAAAATTAAACTGAAAAAACCATTAGTTTTGACTTTATGCTATCCCTAAAATTGTGTAAAACTTGGGATATAGGAAAGAATTATAGCCATTTATCTATTAGAAATACGGGTAACAGGGCCAAACTACTAAACATATTCCAAAATAAAAATATTTACTTCAAGTCTTACCTCTGTTTCAATATACATGTTAAGAAGGTCTTTCCCTAACTGCCAGACCAAGTTGGCTTCAATAGGCAGCTCAACATTCACCACCTTTATTTTGGGTTTTTTAGCTTCTGGAGGCTGGTCAACTTTCTTTTCATTTGCCTTGGGAAGGGGGGTAAAAAAAAAAGGAAAAATTCTTAATCCTTGAAAAACAAAATGAACCTCTCTATCATACTTACTGGTGACTTAGGCAAAAATAAAATCCCTAAAATTATAAAGTTCAGAGAGTGTACAAGATCATCTAATTCTTATCTGCTCCTTTTAAATCAGGGCTGCAATTATAGTTAAACATGCCACACTCTCCTTCAAGAATTATCTCTTGAGAAATTCTCTCAGGGTATTTTTCTCTTTTCATATTAAATTTAATCTCTCCTACTAAAGCCGTTCTTCATAGGTCTTTAGTTTCTAATCCCTTTAAGCAATGCTTTTGACTCTGAAAAGTCAAAAATAATATTATTAAATTACCACATCTTTAAATTATAGTCTAGAATCTAACAGTAACCTAAGACAGACTTTGACCAAGGCTAAACATTGTTAGGATCAACTCTGTTCCTATAATACACATTTGAGTCTCTATATCCCAGTATTATACTTGCTTTCATTATAATTTGCACTACATTGTTGAGTGCCTTTTATAACGTCCTACTGAATTTGGAGATCATATATATATATATATCCTTATTCCTACTATCTGCCTTTCAGTCATACCACTTCTTATAAGTGACTCTGCAAGGTAAAAAGAGATGAGGGAGTCTTAAAACAGCAAATGGAATGATGCAGCAAATGCTAACGGTTTATCATAGGTTTTTCAAAATATGTAAATACAGGGCTAAAGAAGTAAGTATCTCCTATGGCCTTTAATTTTCTAAGCCTTTTCCACATATTTCCATTTCTGCAGGTTCCTGCTAGCACAAATGACAAAGAACACAATTTAGGAAACTCAGCTGTAGAACACATTAGAAGATAACCAAGAGGTACACCACATGTACCCTGACAGGCTGGGATGGTTAAACAGGAAGAGACTAGCCCATGAGGCACAGCAAGCACAGTCACTGGATAATTTGGGGATCTATAAAGGATGTTAAAATTCTAGAATTAATTCTAATTCTTGATAGAAGAAACTGGGACTTGAAAGAGGTTCAGTGGATTGCCTAAAATTACAGACAGAGATGGGACAAGAATGCATGTTTCCCAGACTTCTATTTCGGTGTTCCGTAGAAATCACGTGTCTGTGAAGTGCTGTAAGCTGTATCACTAGCAATGAGCTAGTCAATCAGCCTGCAGTCCCTCCCTATTTCTTCCCTCTAGTGCACATGAGAATCTTCCAATATATTGTGCTTGCTCAGGGGACATGAACCACAAGAAAAAAATGAATCAGATGACACCTACACCCAGCAAAACACAGGAGTGCAACAGACATTTGGGAAACGGATGGCATACGTGGCAGTTAAGTTGGGATAAGACTATCTGGCAGTACAACATCAAACCAACTACTAACAAAACCAATATATCACAAAATGGCATTCAACACAGTATTGATGAGGAACCCTCCAAGGTGGTATGTGACAATGTTCCAAAGGGCCTGACACTAGTGTTCTCACCTACAACTGAGAATATCAGATGCTACCCAATGTCATGTTCTAGACAGGTATTGAGACTATCGGCATGAGTCAGTCAGTGCTCAACACTAAGTGGAGTGATGCTGAAATTAAGGAGCTATTATCGCAAAGAAACCAACGCTGCTGCACGATCATCATGTAAGTCTTTAACAGGAGAAAAAGGCGGCAGCCTTTAGAATTCAGAATCAGGACCTACAGTTCATACTAGGACTCCCAGAGAATCAATCAGGGCATGGGGAGATTAAAAACTGCAAACTTTTACAAAGTGTGAAATGTATTTTGACCCCAACGAATAATCCTGTAATTCATCTGAGGGTAAAGACTTCTATCCTCAGAATGTGACAGAAAACCAAAAACCACTAATGAAAGGTTAATAATTTACATGCACCTTGCACAAAGAATGAAGTTCTGCAAAGCAGAGTGACCTGGACTAACAACGGACACTTCTCAGTATCCATCTGACCATGAATTTTAAAGGTTTGGTTAAAGCTGTCATTTTTCAAGGGACACAACACAACCATTTACTTTATCTTCCAATACATACTGTGGAATCAGGGCAAAAGAATAATTACTTTGAAATGCAATCTGGTTATTACAAGATCCTCATAATTAAATTATTTAAATTTGACAGGTGATTTGAGAGGAGAAAACAGTTTACTAGACTCCTATAGCCCATGTATTTATCATCAGACTAATTCAAGTGAAAACTAACCACAGAGCACTGGATACCTCTGGCACTAGAGAAGACAACAAACGCTATGCATTTGTCTCTTATTGCTTGGACTGGCAGTTAATTGAGAGAAGCTTTCAGTTCTAAAGCAGGATATTCAATTCCCTTAGTTGAGTCTGAGTACCTCTAAATGGTTTTAGTTGAAAAACACATAGAAAATTAACAGAAAAAAAATCCTACAGAAAATAAGGTAACTTGGTCCTTGCTCTTGAAACTGCAGATTTAATGGTATCATTAGTGATCACATGTTGCAACATTGTCTAATGGAATGAACTAGAAGAGTCACTCACTTTGTCAGCATCTGGGATTTTGTTTTCTTCTGAGGTAAGTTCAGGTGAAGGGGGAGACTGTGAGGTTTGTTGACCATCAGTTTGTACCTGGGGCTGTGTTCCAGCTTCACTGTTGTCTTGCTGGATATTTTTCTGAAATGAAAGCCCAGGCACAAAGGATGTAGAAAGCAGGTGTACTTGTATAAATTTAAAAGGTTATAGGGCACCAAAGACAGTACACTCAATTTCTGAAATCTTAAGAGGTGGGGGGAAAAGATACTGGGTAAAAGCAAAATGAACACAAAATATTTGAAAACTTCTTAGAAATTTTAAACCTGTAAGAAATTCTCTGAATGATGGTTAATATAGTTAAACACCACAAGTAGTAGCCATTTTGACTGATGTGATGACAATCAAGAACTCTCCTTTAAGAAACTTTCACCTAGCCTTGAACAGAAATTAACTCTCAAAAGCACAGGAAATAGGTTTACTCCAGGGCTTTGTCCCAGAAACAAGCTTCCAAAACCTAATTTCACCAGCAGCCATCATGCATCTCGACATATCTCCATTTCAGTGAAGTGAACAGTTACGTAAAATAGCCAACTATCCGTTATTCAGGGGTTCATCATTGCAGCTTATAGATACACAAGACCCTCTCTGCTCCCACTTTCTTTCTGCGATCCAGCTATTTACACCTCCAAAGATCTCAAGATAAAGAATATATGCTACATGTTAGTAGACCTCAAGCCCCAATAAAGGCAGTGCTTGCTATGATCTTTTCCCTTCTTTGGGAGAAGGCTGAAACATTCTAATTTAACTACTTTCTGCCCACTCTGAAGTCTCTCATATTTTTCTTTCAGAGCTTCAAGATTCTAAGGCAGACACCGAAGTATTTAGAAGAAAGGCACTCCTGATACACACATCCAAAAGGGACAAAGAGAGCGACACAACAGATATTAGAAAAATGATGTCTGTAGCCAAATAAGAAAGTAGATGGCACCAGTCATTTAACTCATTATACTGAAGTTTTTCTAGATGAGAACAAAACTAGGCTCAGCCGTTAACATTCCTTAAACGTTCTTGGAATGGTTAACAGTGATAATAGAGTTCTCTGACCACGGGATACCACACTTTCTCACATCTCAACTAAACACTATAGTGTTTTAGCTATTTCTGATTTTTACCCAGAAGTAAACTATAATAGCTGATCTATTTTAAAGTTTCTTAAAATTATTCTCTTGACCATGTAAAACTAACATGCATGCTAACAAAAGTCTAAATTAAGAACATGAACAATATACAACTTTCTATACTCTACACAGACACTTCTCGTCTGTCCTCCCACAATATAGCAAACCATGTAAATAAAAGCAATTAAGTTCTGTAATACCAAAGCCAATTTTGTCACACGATAAAAAAAAAAAATCAGCTTTAATATTTGGTATATATGTCATGAAATAGTTTTTATAATACCCTTTTTTTTCTTTCTTTTTGTCTTAATCATCAGTCAACAACTGACTTCTCAATACGTGGTCTGTCTTTAAAAAACAATTCAAAGAAACTTTACCTACTCTAATTAAATTGTGATTTGCCAGTTCAAATAAAGCTACACAGAATTTAATCACAATTCACCAAAGTCCAGGCTGTATATTACCATCAATTACTATTATTATCATCACCCAAAGTTCTAATCAAAATTAAGAAAAACATTTTAACTCTTCGCTACCCTTCTCTTACAGCTTAGAATTCAGTCAACTACATATTCAAACTCAAAGGCTTATGCACCAACTTACAACATCAGAGTCTGGGTTTTCTGGTGGTCTCTGATTCTGACACCCCATGTCTGCTTCAACAGAAGATGCTTCGCTCTCCTCAGTTGGGACTTTCTCCACCATAGATGCTGTAGAAATGGTGAAAATGCCATGGGTATTGACTCGCACTTTGACTTTCACTCTAGATTTTTCTCCATCTTTCTGTGCAGAAACATTCTGAACTATGAAGCGGCCTAAAACAAGAAGAAATTGACAATTTTAGAATTGAATCTAAATTTCTGTAAGGATGACAAAGGCTAAGAAATAAAGCTTGAAAGTATTGCTATTCCAAAATCTCCCCATTTTCTCTACCAACTGAATTAGATTTAAGTCCTTTAATGTATACTATAAATATAACCTCTCAAAATAGACTTATAAGTATAAGGTATACTTATAATACTTGGGATTAGTCTTAATATGCCATAAAACCTTCAAAAGCAAGGGCACTCTTGTGACTATTTTTATTTAACACTTACGACACAGACACTATGTGTAAGATACTGATGACAAGCAGTCCCTGCCTCCTCCTACCCTATTTCTCCAGATGGGTGAGCACAAACTAGACATGAAAATCTATGAGCAAGCATAAGGCAGATGTTATCAAGTACATGCTGCATTTTAATCCTACAGGGTCTTTCAGGGAATGCTGTTTTTCTGATTGAATACTCAAAACATTGTCCTATGTTTTAATAAGAGAGGTAAGCTAAAACCTGTATCAAAGCCTGGAATTATTACACATAACAGAGTAGTTCCAGAGCATTACTGAGCAGTAGTCAAGAGTGCTGACCCTGACTATCTAGGCTTGAACTCTGGCTGTGACCTGCTGCAAGTTACTTAACCTATGCTTCTGTGGATTTAGTAAGTGTTTACAATGAGCAATTAAACTATGGAACCAACTAGTAAGCATTAGTTACCATCTCCACCAACCAAGAGTACTGTTATTCCAGAGACCTAAACCAAAATTAAGTTATTTTGAACTTATTATGTGCAAAGCACCACACAGGATCTAATAGTCTTGTATTTAAGGTGCTGTCTACACAAACACACGGAAAATTACAGATTTAATTACCAGGTTAGTGAAAGATGTTGACTTTCATTAATTATTAAATCACTAGTTCAGGAAAAAGTTGCCATAAGACCCACTTAAAGAAACACTATTTACCCTGGAATATCCAAGAAGACTGACAGGAGAGAGAGACATTAGACGGTTCTTTAGGTATGTGCAAGCTTTTCTGTTTTGGTGATAATGCGAAAAATTTAATGCCATGCTAAAGGACTTGGCTTGGATTTTATTCTCTGCACAATGGGGCGATAATGCATAGAATCCAACCTGTCAAAATTTTAGTCTATATTCAACGTTTTCTTAATTTCCTACCAATAAATTTGTAAAAACTGTTAAAACAAAAACCTTCTCTGTATCAGAACATTTTTAGTCTTAACTAGTAAGAGGAAAGCACAACTGGCCAGGTTTGACTCCTTCAAACAATTTCATTATGAAAAGGTGTAGGGCAAGGGTGAGCCCTGAAAAGATTGAGCAATATTGGCAAATTCTACCCACAGCCTGGGAAAGAGATACGACCACTCAAGAAGATGCCTGTAGCTCTCCCACAGATTTCCAGAGCCACTATGGGTTCAAAATAGATGAAGAGTGTTAAGCCTCTCAAAGAAAAATGTACCAAAAAAGATGTACTTTCAAAAAAGATTACAATACAAAGGTACACTTGAGGAGTAGTTTCAATGGTTTCTGAGCCAGGTTTTAAATTGGAAGTAACATTCTGCAAGTAACATTTCACCTAGAGGAAAGGTTAATATTAAAAGAAGATGGCAATCCTTTAAGTATATAGACTACATTAGAATAAGAAAAATACTAAAATGTTCCTAAATATATACACTTGGAAGTCACAGCAGCACTAGCAAGTCATTTCATCTCTATAGGCCAGTTTATTCATCAATAACATGAAGAGATTTCTCCATCACCATTATTCTAAATCAAAAATGTCTTCACAAAGAATTATGTTCCACTCAACATTGCTAAGAATAAGAAAACTTTTAAGTTTGTACACTGAGTAAGTTAAATCTTTTTTTAAAAGAGTAAATACATACAGTTAATTGCTTACCTATTTTTGCTTCTGGATACGGAACTCCTTGAGGATCAGAATAGAAAGCTTCCAGCTCAAAAGGTCCCCTTCTCAAGAAGGTGAGAACTTTGGAGAAAGGAGCAGCATGGTTCCGACTAAACACTTCATGGACACTAGAAAGGAAGAGGCATGCAATATTTCCAGTATGTAAGCTTGCTGTGCTACACAAGCAAAATACACACATTCTAAAATCTCTATCAATTCTATCTCACCATTTAGAACACCAAAATGAGAGAAATATTTTGATAGGTTTGATTGTTGGAAGATCCTAGTTAGATTAATCAGATACTCTACTGTAAGCCATTTAATTTTTCCTCTTTATATTAAAATATATCTGAAAGTTACTTTCTGCTACATACCCTTCAGTATCTTCTGAATCATTGTTCCAGATCAGAGATATTGGAAAAGGAACTGCATCTGTGACAGAAAATTCTCTAACTTTAAATGCTGGGGAAAGGATTGCACACTTTAAAAGAAAAAAGAAAGAAAGAAATGATTACCCTGAGCACACGAATAATTTCCCTTACCTTTTAATATAAAACTGAATTCAAATGGGATGGGTAGGTTTACATTCAAATTCAAAAACATCTTACAGTATATGTCACCTTAAATGTAAATGATTTGTCATCTTAAGCATAAATGATTTATCATCTAAATACTATGTCAATCACTAGATGTAAAGACAAATAACAATGAATCTTAGGACAGCAATTGTTAACTAAGTTTCATAGGGGCTTAGGAAAAAACACTGGTCTTTCCAGAAATGCCTTGCTGATAGCAATTTCAATTACAAGCTGTGTCACTCTTGAATGTGGACAGTCAGTGGTCCATATCCCTGGGTTTCCCATCAATCAATTCAACTAACCACAGATCAAAATTTGGAGGATATGGAGGAATTGAATGGAACTCGTGGATACAACGGCCAGTGGTGTCCATTGTACTACGCCATTTTATTTAAGGGACTTGAGCATCCGCAGATTTTGGTATCAGAGGGGTGTCCTGAAACCAATCCCCTACGGGTACCAAGGGAAGACTGAAGATTGTATATATACCCACAAACAGCTGCCCACATTGCCTTTCAAATGCCTCAGGAACTGAAAAAATGTAAAACCCAAAATGTTCATATTTTCAAGTAATTTTATAAATAAAATAAGCAATGGTAAATTCAAAATTGTTGAAGACAGCACCTGACAGGTGGATTTAGACCAGTCATAAAAATGACTAAATAGACTAAATTAAAAGTCAATCTCTGATTGGCATAGGATCATTCAAAAGAGAGGCCCAAATAAAGAAGCTCTACTTCTATAAACTAGCAACTTCTAATGTTTGGGGAATTACAGTTAGTTAAGGAGGCATACTCCATTATTAAGGAAAAAGCAAAAACAAAAACTCCATAAAACATGATGGATCTTGATGATACAAAGGATTATGAGTAATAATCAGTATCTACATATTCTTCCTTTTTTAAGTTTTAAAGGGTGGTCAGTCTAAATACCTTTTCTACAGAATCTCACTTTATATTAAAAAACTGTGCTAACTAGATCAAAATCCAAACATGTTAATTGGAAACTTTAGTTAAAATTACTTGAATTTATCTGACTATCCTAAATATAAACTAATTTTTTTCTTTTATCAATAACTTCTAGATTTGGTGCTTTTGTTTTGCCAAACAAAATTCATGCCTCTGAGCTGCCTCCTTCTTCGGTAAGCAAGTTAAAATCAATTTGGAGGGAGGAGTGGCTATTTTCTAATACCTCCTGTTAACTAATGCTCTTAACCCTTCAAACTTCCCCCAAATCAATTTCTGATTACACCAGATTTGCCATTCTAATTCCCTCCTATGTGCCTTGCAACAAGTGTCACCACCACGCAACTAATAAGTGCTTTACAGCTGTGTTTTTTTGTGATCTCCCTCCGAATCATGCCTGTTCCTAATCCCCAGTTTGAGAAACACTAGCTCCACAGTTCTTTTAACCTTAAATTTCCTGGATCTTCCAGATTTGAAGATCTTTGTCTCCCCCACAGGCTTATGGATTTAAGTTAACTCCTTCAGGCACAGGGGCTCTGCTTACTAACTGACCCCACCATGATAATGAAATCAATTAGAAATGGTTTAAGGAATGAGCACTAAGAGAAGGGCTGAGGAGGTAGTACCTGCAGTGCGCACCCTCTGGCTACTGCTTCGTCTGCATTGAGTGTTGTGCTAACATCCTTTCCAAAGAATTTGGCAATTTTTTCTTTCACAGCTGGAATTCGTGTAGTGCCTCCAACTATCTCAACAGCACTCACATCTTCTACTTTGAGCTGAGTTTGTTCCATCAGTGAATAAAGGGGAACCTCTATCTTTTGCAGAAGTTCAGCACAGAGTTCTTCAAATTGTGCCCTTGGCAAATAAGGGAAACACTTTATAAATCTTTAGAAAGTTATCTTAAGACCAATATCTCATCCTATTTTTTTTAAACAGCAAGTCTTATCAACCCAATGAATTTCTTTTTTTTTCTCATACACCCTGGATTCCACATGGGCCAAGTTTAACTGTATTATAATTCATAATTTTTTTTAATAAACATATAAAACAGGTGCAGAAAGGGAATGGGGGAGAAAGTCAGTGTTATTAGTATTACAAAAAGAAATTACTTTTATATTAAGATTACCATTTTACTCAATGTTTTATGTGATCTAATTCTCATTACTTTGAATATTTACTTCCACTCACTTCAAAATATTTCTGTGAAATATTTTGTGAAACCATTATTCAATTACGGGCCAAGAAATACTAAAAAGTGAAAAAAAATAAAAAGATTTCATCATGAGGGCACTTAGCAAAGACTTTTTGAAAAACCCTCTTTGCAGAAGTGACCTAGTTCTACTGGTGCTAACAGCCTTTCCAGCATGCAGCACAGGATCTTGAAATGTGGGCCAAGACTCACCCCACCACAGCTAGAACTGACACCTGGGCTATCAGTTTCAGCAAATAGTTCCTTCCATTTAATTTGGCAGAATTCAAGACACACCTGTTCATCTTTCCCGAAACATCTTTGTCATTCATAAAGCACTCGATATTCAGTGGTAGGTCCGTGCTGTTAGAGCTCATTAGCTTTTTCAATTTTTCACATTCCTGATACAGACGAAGGAGTGCTCGTATTTTGGATTTTGCATCCAACTTGTACTTAGTTTTAAATTCTGCACAAAAATGTTCCACTAACTTTTCATCAAAGTTTTTTCCTCCTAAGAAAGGATCAAAAGCTGTTCCCAGTACCTAATTTAGTTAAAACAACAAATAATCTGGTTATTTTCAATCATATTTGTAACTAGAAACTTAAATATTGCTACTCAAACAACTAAAGACTAATAGGCTCAAGACTTCTATTTAAATTACAACAAGACGAAACCCAAGTCAGTTAGGAGTAATATAACTACAAAATCCAAATGAAATGCTAAATCTCTAAGATGTTTTTGACTTTTAATGATTACACAGAAGACAATCTTAAAAAGCTTTTCTTTCCTAAGCAAGAATACTAAGAGCATGCTAAGAAAACTACATCATCTTTATGGAGACCAATCTTAGGGAAAAATTCCTTATTATTATCACTACCCAAACTCTTCATTCCAAAAAGACCATAGTCAAAAAGCTCAGCAGCTTTAAGTAATGATAAATATAACACATTAAATATGTTTCAGTCACTTAGTTCCAGTTTATGACCTTACCTTCAATTTTCCCTTGTTAAAGGCACAGGCAGACACTTGAAAAGCTGAGTGTCCCATATCAACAAAAACCACTATCCGAGGTTTCTCATCCAGGCCTGGGAGATCCTGCTTATAAATTCCATAATTCAAAGCAACTATAAAAAAATAAGTACGCTTCAATTCTCTGGTTCACATTTCCTTAGGAATTTCATTGTTACCAATATAATTACACATGTAGGAAACTTTGACTACACTTCAATTAACAGTGAACACATTCCTTTTATAGCTGACTTCACACTAATTTTCTTGGCATCAATTACTTTTTCCCTTTCTGATTCTAGAACAATGCTCTACCACTTTTCAATATATGAAGAGATGTGATGGAGAAAACATACATGGTGTGAATACAATGAAATGTCATCACAAACAATATCAGACTCATTACACAATACTTACATTTTAACCACAACCTGCCAGGAGACTGCTTATTCAAAAAAATTAAGAATTTAATACACAACTACAGCAACTGTAGTTCCTACCAATTTTTTTTAGATGCAAGGCAAATAACTGATCTATCTTAAAGTATCTGTGTTAGCTTTTTCTTTTTTTTTTTTGTGGGGAAGACCAGCCCTGAGCTAACATCTGTTGCCAATCCTCCCCTTTTTGCTGAGGAAGACTGGCCCTGGGCTAACATCCGTGCCCATCTTCCTCCACTTTTTTTTTTTTTATATGGGATGCCACCAAGGCATGGCTGACAGGCAGTGCGTCAGCGGGCGCTTGGAATCCGAACTCGCGAACCCCGGGCTGCCAAGCGCGAACTAAACCGCTGCGCCACCGGGCGGCCCCTGTGTTAGCTTTTTCTGAACTTTGAAACCACCGTATTTCTAAATGTGTATACCTAAGGACACACCTTTATCAATACTTTAATTAAGAGTTAAAAAAAAAACTATTAGAAACATTTATGCTAAAAAAAAGTTTTATTTGCTTTGCCTGAATACACTCAATTGTAACTGACTTTTTGTGTGTAATCCTAATAATCTGGTAAAAGCTCTAGGAGATGACAGTGACTACTGTGCTCACCGCTACATCCACACTTAGCACAATGCCTGATGATGGTACAGCTTAAATCAGTATTTGATAGAAGGTGAATGATCAACACCTAACTACATATAGGAAAAATAGGAAAAATGTTAGCCCTTCTGCCTCTATTCTTTCATATTCTAGGGTACACTTATAGCCAAGGTAGTTGTGAAACCCAGAATCCTAAGGTTTTGGGAAAACTTCTTTCTCCACTATAAAAACAATGTAAGGAAATAAAAAACTAAATCCAACACAACTAATTCAGAGGATTGAAATATATATATAAAAGAAATTCCTAATGAAAACAGATTCATAAATTTGACAAAGTGCCAATTTCTCATTAACCATAAACATCTGAAAGGCTGGAATCTTTGCTTTCAAATCTAACGCATGTTTTTTAATAGGCTGTGTTTCTACAGCTACATGGAAAAGTGTTTAGTAATAGTACCTGGTGTGTTTTAACTCTACACAATATAATATATTCACTTCTACGCAAAAATAGTTTTTTTCTTACCAGCTGTCATGTCATTCATAAGTCTTAAGCAGTTGAGGCCAACAATTTGTGCAGCATCTAATACAGATCGCCTCTCAGCATCTGTGAAGAAAGACGGGACCTATACACAAGAAAGGAAAGAATTTTAACTTATCTAGAACATGAAATACATACAAATTCCTCACAACCACAATTCACAACAGTCTGGGTAAACAGGTGCCTAGCCAAGTCATAAAATAGACGTAGAACTTTATTCTCAGTTTCTAACAAGTTCCTTAACTTTCAGAACAGTAATTACGTTTGAAAAGACAGCCCTAAAATTACATTATCAAACTAATCTTTATTAGAACCAAATTTCAACCCGAAATAATAATTAATCAGGAGTATTCGTAAGACATATTGACAGTTACTTAAATCTAATAGAAAGCTTTAAATTTAAGTGGATGAAATACCACTTGCAAACTAGTCTTAAATTTCTACTGGCATTTGGAAATTATAATGCTAAGTCAATATTTAACGTTAAATATAATTAAACTACAGGTAAAGACTATAGCAACTTAAAGATAATACAGAGCTAATTCTAGCATATGCCACTGCCCTTTAGTTTTGCTATTCGTCGAGTTCAAAAATTAACAGACAATGGAGTACCTTCTAATTCAGCAGACCTGTTAAGATTACAAAAACATTTTTTGGCAAAGCCTGTTAATTTTCCTAAGAGGAAAAAGAGCAAAAACAGCTCAAGGGATGAAGTATCTTACGGTGCTGACTTATGCTTCTAGCTAGATTCTTTTGATTGCTTTCTAGGACAGCATTGTAACTAGGACACTCTTCAGGAAGAGCATTTAACAATATATTCACAGAATCAGTTAACTGGAAAGTACCTAAGAGAAAACTTAATACAGCGGCTTTCACATTTTTCCCCAAAGTATTTGTAGATGCTTCAGAGAGAGACAGAGGCAAGAGCAAAGGTAGGTCTCCGCTCACCTTTCAAATTAGAACACCACTTTCATCAGTTTTCCATATTAGGTTATGTAAAGAAAACAAAACAAAAAAAGCTCTGTGGCCAAAAAAAGGAAGGAAGGATGACTAATCACTGACTTATAACTTAATTCTTTAATTTTACCAGAGATTAATGTTATTTCTCCAAACAGCAGCCAGATACTCCTCTAGTAGAACACCTTCTATCTTGTAAGAGCAATAGGAGAAATGTTAGCCCTTCTGCCTCTATTCTTTCATATTCTAGGGTACGCTGCCTGCCCTAAACGCTTCTGACTGATCTGGGCAGGCCACCTTGCCCATGCTGTAATGCAAAGACTGTAGGGCTTACCTAAAGTCCATTATATAGACAGTCCTGGTGCAGAGCACAACCACACAGACCAAGAAGTGACCCTAGATATTTGGGAGAGCAGTGTTTACAACTAGCTTTTTAGTGTCCAAATAAAAGACAACTTTTGTCCTTTTTAACTACTCCTTGACAATCTATTAATTGTCCATCGAAGGTAGTGGGTTTGCTGTTGCTAAACACCTAGACTTTATCACTACTGGTAGGCTATATTTTAAAACTTCTAATGCACTGGTTCTCAACCAAGAATGGAATTCTGGAAAGCTCCCGTACAAGTATACCAGCTGTCTAACAGTGCATTAACTAACTGTATCAGAATATCCCCCAATTCCACCAGTCAGTCTGTATTTTCAAAAAGCCCCACAGAAGACTCTGATTTGCACCTCTAGGCAAGAACTTCTGCAACTTCTGGCTGAAAATACCACTCAAACCTACTCTGAAATGCTCCTGAACACTATGTTAATACAATCCAGTAGCATTTTAATCTCTAAACAGAACAGCTTTCACACGCTTGATACCCAAGAGTAACATAAAGAAAGCAAATTAAAATAAAACACATTGCCTTGCTGAATTCTACTTACTGAAATAACACAATCTGTTACTGGTTTTTTAAGATTGTTTTCAGCAGTTTCCTTTAACTTAGTCAACAGCATAGCTGTTATCTGCTCCACGCTAAATAGATGCTCTTCATCCATGTACATTACCTATATGGAAGAAAGAAAATGTTTTAAACACTGTAGTACTTAAAGCTACATGCCAGTATTAACTTCCAAATATTACTACATATTCTCTTCCAGAAAATCTCTATTGTTATAGCTGTTTTAGGAAATAAGAAAGTAGGAAAGGAAAGGGAAAAGAAAGAGAAGCAAAGAAAAAAGGAAGAAAGAACTTTTTCCTCGAGGTGAAAAGAAAAAAAAGCTGAGGCAGATTTTTCCCCTATCCAAGTACTGATCAAAACATTACAGAAGGTAGTCAATTTCCACTGTAACTGAAGAGATGAATCACTGGAATAAATATTATTCTGTGTAGATAGTGAGACAGGAATGCCTCTGCTAGTTTAAAAAAAGCTTTCTGGCTGGATTACACTTTTGCTCTCCAAACAACTGGACTGTACTGGAACAGACTTTTATTTGATATGACAACACAATTTCAGTTTTTTTAAACACCAGTAAGTAAACCTAAATTTTATAATTGCCAAGAAATTATAAGAAACACAAATTAACTTACAGCACTATATGCCATTTGAATAATTTTCAAAGACAATTTAAACATATACCTACAGCTTAAAAGAAGCCAGACAAAAAAAAATACAAAGACCCTCTTGTCCAATTAAGAAACCTGAGTTAAATATTTATTAAGAATTAAGTACTTTTCTCTATGATGAATTAGTTTCCTAGTAAGAAATCTAAGGTTGCTCAATTATATTACCTTTATTCCAACTCCACCGTTTTTCATTGGAACCAAATCATAACTTAAGTTTTCCTTCTCCTTTTGAATGAAGGGGTCATTGAATGTTCGTCCATGAAACCTCTTAAAGTTAGACACTGTATTGTTTGCATGAGTGATTTGCTGCAAAAGAATTCAGAAATTTTAAATTTTCTAATTTCAATACCTATCAGTTTACAGCAATTTTATAGACAGTCACCTGTACAATTCAAACCATAGGGATATGAGTAACTTTCCTTGGAGCCCTGAATTTCACCATCAATTAATAGACTTTATTCTTTCTCCATTTCAGGCAGTGAGCAGGAACATGAGGCAATACTGTCACCACAAATTTTAACACAGACTTCAAAATCTTCAAGATAAACTCGAAGACAGTGAAACTATCACTAAAGCTCTGAACAAACCACGAAGAACTGCATCACTTTATTTCATTCCTTTTCTCCACTAAACTTGTAAGTTTTATACCCAATGAATGAATAAGGAGGTCTATAAGTATTTAGTCAAATTACATTTAAAAAAAAAAAAGTTAACTGTTATAGTTTAATAAGTTGCTAAGGGATCAGGATAAACATTCTGTGCCACAAAAATACATGGATTGCTTTTCCTACCAATAGTATGGAATGCTAATTATCTATAGCAAAAAGCAGAAAAGGCAAGGTTAATTCAAAAAGCTTGTAAATAACTTAATGCTTTCAACTGTATGTACATATATTTTTTTCTTTTATGATGAGGAAGATTCATCCTAAGCTAACATCTGCTGCCAATCTTTCTCTTTTTGTATGTGAGCCACCACCACAGCATGGCCACTGACAGATGAGTGGTGTAGGTCTGTGTCCAGGAACCAAACCGGGCCAAACATGCTGAATTTAACCACTAGGCCACCAGGGCTGGCCCTGCATGTACATATTTTTGATGATTAGGCTCTGATTAAAAAGTCCCCCATCATAGCATATTTCACTCAAAGATGTCAGGAGTGGGAACCTTGTTTAAAATATAGAAATAATTAAAATAAAAGACTAAAAACTAAGACTTTTAAAGCTATGAGCTTGAAAATACCAAAACAGTTTACTATTTGCTTTTTTCTCTGATCTACTTCTTCTAAAGGGTAGAATACAGCTTGGCAGTACCAGTTTTCAAACAATATGGAATTTAAGCATCTTTATATACTAAAATTCCCTGTGATTCTAAAACTGAGAAGTATATCTAGTAATCTACAGACTAGATCTGAGCCTCAACTTATTTTCCTCACAAACTAAAAAAATGCATCAGAATCTTAGGTCTGGGATTATCAATATTCTCAATGGCCACATTTAGGGAGACTGGTACTTCACTGAAGTGCCTCTCTCCTCGTGAGATTGTCATTTTGAGTGTGAACACCTGTTCCTCTTCTGTTTTTTCCTCTTTTGTCTTATATCTCTTCCATCTAGCCATAATATAGTATTCCAGAGTTTTGTTTCTTTTTTAGCAATACTATTTTCTGTATTTAAAATATTTTTTAGGCTCTTTTTTAAAGCCTCTCAAAAGGGATTTCATATTTTTCTACTTTATTTTTTTCTCCCCAATTCCAACGGTTCAACAGTGACAATGTGAGCCCTAAATTTTAGGGAGTGACATATGTAAATTTTTTAGTCATTTTTAAGTAGTTAACAGGTGAAATTAATTTTAATGACTTATTTAGTCTAGCATATCTAAAACACTATCATTTCAGCATGTACTCAACATAAAATACTGATGAGATACTTTATTTCATTTTAAGTCTTCAAAAGCTCATATGTATATTTTATACTTACTTCACATTTCGATTCAAACTAGGCACAATTCAGGTGCTCAATAGCCACGTGTAGCTAATGACTACCATATAAGACAGCACAGGTCAAGACAGATACATTAAGTAACCTGAAAACACTTTTAAACACAAAATTCCTAGAAAAAATCTTCACCTCTTAAATGAGTATCATGAGAAACTTCACATGAAAGCACTTCAAATGTTTTATTTATAATTTTTAAAAATTAGATAAATTAGAAGGTGGCAAAGTTACTAAAAATGAACATTGGCAGATTAGAAAGTTAAAGTAGATCTTTGTCAATAAAACAAGAGGAAGGAAACAGAAGGAAAAAATAACTATCTAAGAGCTCATAAAGAACACTTACATCACATTTCTAAAACTCGAAACTAGAATGGTTTCCATATTTCGTACTCTTGTATGTCCTTGGGATTTTACTTTTAAAATCTCCCCCCTTAAAAAGTGATCAGAATTCTAAAGAATGTACCTGATTTTTGGCTGCAACTCCAATTGTTCTGTTTTTTGATCCAAATGATATGACTGATCTAGAAGAAATACAAACCACGTTTCAAAAGTGTTAGCACAAATGTGGACATTTTTAATTGACAAGAGAAAAATTCTAATATAAATTTTCTACCCGTGGTTGGGTGGGGGACACAAATGTAGCACAATTTTGGAGTCTAAAGCTTTGGTGAGATACTCAAAGGGTGTTCACTTAACTGCTTGCTCTGAGAACCCAATCTAGGTGGCAGCCCTACCCCCCTGAAAGTCTGCTCATGGCTCGGGGGACATTTTCTAACACCTCAAGTACCAGTATAATTCCCCAGGTCCCCAATTATTAGGAAGTGGACATTAACTCTGAAAATGCTTTGAATAGTTAAAGGGTATCATTAACTTGGCCCTAGAAACATGATTAACAAAAAATACGGCGCAACTCTACTTTTCAGTTACCAACTCCATAAAAATCTAAATATCATTGTCATACTATTGCTGTCCTGATATACCATCTGCCTCTTTAGGATCAGAAATTTTTATATAAACCCAAAGAAGTGGGCCTAAGTTATGCTTCCAGAGTTTAAAAGCACAAAAGAGGGTCCCATATGAAAGACTCCACTTGAGGAAGCCAAGTAAAAATGATGCAGAGCAAGTACCAAGTATAAATGTTGAGGGAAAGGAGTGAATGATCAGTTACATTAAGTCGGCTTTGAAGAGATGAAAAGTGACTTGTAACTGTGAAACGCCTTCTCAGCAATGGAAATGGAACGGCAGCACAGAAGAGACACACACGCACAGGAAAAGGCTCATCAGGGGAGGCAAGTAAATTAGGTTTTAGATTAGCGGGCAAGTGGGAGTTAACAGCAAATGAGATGAACAAAACGGGAATATACCGAGGGCATTTAAATATACCAGACTGAATCAAGTTTAAATTTGCTATAACAGATATCCTAGACCTAGCTTATCTGAGGAGGTGCTAAATAGCATCCTAAAAGCCAGAGAAGTATTCAAGCAAAGGCTAGACCTTTAAAAGACCTTCCCCAAACAGTTATCATTCTAAGCTCAGAGTAGCTATACACTTGTAGAATGAATTTACTCATTTTCCAAGAAGAGAATCAAATTATACTAACCACAAATTAATAGAAGCCAATGCAATTGAGTCAAACATCTATGAAAAATATTAAGGGGAACTCCAATATTGCCCCCAGTTTATATTTTTTAGAGCTATACCTGTTGTCTTTAGTTTCACAGTGGTCACTATAGCTGCATATACAATTTTTCTTTCTCTCCTTTCAACAGCTTTTCTTTCTTTTATCGGATCAAAGAAAACAAAGATGTAAACTGCACCTAGGCACGGATACTGTCTTCTTTCTTACCATACTCCAATTACAGAACCCTATGCACAACTAAAGAACAGAGTGTAGATTTGCCCAGAGGTAAATGGACAAGACGCTCAGGGAATAACACTCTTCTCAATGCTGCCAGTACTGTTAAATGTTTGCTTATTTTCTGATTTTCCGTTCACTTTCATAAATGTTCATCTGCACTCAAATAGTGATACAAGCCCTGTCATTTTACCTTTGGGCTCGATGTTTCATTCTCTGCTTTTTATCTTGGGCTTAAGTCATTTAAAAATAAATTAATACCTGCATTAATTTCCCTGAGAAGTAAGCGGTTGTTTTCATCAATGCACATTCAGGTATGTTTATTATCTTCAGAAAATAAGCACCCCCCCCCGCAAAAGTTGCTTTTTTTAAAAATGTTAGCCTTTGTCCACCCGATGCTGCAGTAAAATATAACATTTAATTCAGTGACAACACCCATCCTCTTCAGTACTAGCACAGAAGTATGCAATTTTTATTTTCTCCCTTTTATTTAAACTGTACAAAATTAATAAAGAAATTAGAGCACGATTCCTCTTGCACGGCTCTCATAAAACGAGCAAAAAAGGATGTTTACATCTTTCATAAATGATCTCAAGCACCAAAGCTAAGAACGCCAGCAACCAAGAGAATGAGTAAGAAAAGGTAGATTCATCTATCAAAGGGGTGATTCTGTGGTTGCTAACAACAGTCCGCCTGCTCACTGGCCAAGCAGCAGCACACAAGCTCTGGAAGCTTCCAGTTCATTTCGAGAATCACAATGCGGAAGAAAAAGCTCGGCAGCCCCAGCTCTGCGACGCGCAGATATGCTCGGAGGGAGGGGGACAGCTGGGGGCGGCTTAGCCCGCTCAGAGAAGCCGGGTGGGGAAACGGAGGCGGCCGAGTCAGAAGCTGGCTGGAGCTTGCCAAGAAAAGGAAGCGAAGTCGCGGGCTTGACTGCAGCCCGGTCCCCAGTAGGAAGCCCGCCCAAAGTGATGACCCTGGGAGACTCGACTCTCGGACTTCTCTCCGGCCCGTGCATCCCGAAGACACCCCCTCTCCGATTTGTGGCGGCAAGCCCCCACCCCTACTCCTGGGCAGGCGTCCTGCCAGGCCGGGCCGCCGGCACCCAGACCCCCCCGGAGGTGCGCACCGCTCCCAGCATCGCCCTCCGCCCGCCCCGGCGCTCCGGAGCCGGCCCGCAAGCCTGCGGTCCCCACGCTCCCCGGCCCCCGCTGGGCTTCTCTCCTCCCTCCAGGGCCCCCACAGGCTCTCACTTACGGGGTGCACCGGTCGCTGAACTCGTTGGCGATGGTCTCGATGCCCCCGGCCCGGGCCACCGCGATGTAGCAGCTCTGAGAGCCCACGTCCAGCCCCACCACCGACATGGCCGGCTCTCGATCCGCCTCCGCCTCGGGTCTGTCTGCGTCCTCCGGCCGCCGCTTGCTGCCCCGGCCACGTGCGGCTCCCGCGGGGTCCGACCGCTCCTCTGTCACTCGGACGGACAGTCGGCCTGGCTGGCGCCTCCGGCTTCCCGGGGACAGCGGCGACTCGCAGCGGAGGAAGCACGGGAGAAGGCGGCGCTCGTGCCGGCGGGTCGCTCCGCAGCTCGGCCGACTGCCTTGACGTGCAGCCGCTCGCTCACCGGCGCGGCGCAGAACTACCGACCCAAAAGGGGAGGTCCCACTTCCTCAGCCTTATGTATCCCACTGATCAGAACTTTCCAGAATCTGCGGCATTTACTCACCGGCGCCTCCACGTGCCACTTCCGCTTCCTTCTTCTCGAGCCTTCTCGAAAGATTCTACCCAATGGGTGGCTGGTCCTCTGGGGACGGCCGCCGTTGCCATGGTGGCAGGAAAGCCGCACCGGCGCTATTGGCTCAAGCAGGCCAAGCCGACCCGCCTACGCCCCCGCCCGCCCTAGCCAGAGGCTCCTTGCTGTCCTAATAAAAGGGGCAATGAAGAATGACTCGAAAAATCGTAATCTCCATACTTTACTAGTGGGCGATGGTGTCCGACTCTTAGACTCTCAAGAGAGGCCGAGCGGGCGGAGACAGCCCGCACTTGGGCCGAGACCCGAAACCCGAGACCCCCGGTCGCGACCAGCTGTCAGGAGAGCATATTGGGAACCGTAGTCCTGTGGGAGGCCGTGTGCGCCGTGCATGCTGGGATGTGTAGTCCCGGCCGCAGTGCGTGCTGGGACCCGGCTTTGTCTTGGCGACTTGGGGGAGAGGCCGGGTTCTTTCTAGCGCCTTTGCGCGCGTTGGTAGAAGTGGCGTTATTTTGTTTGCTTGTATTGTATTCGCTTGTATTATTGTTTACATTACCCCGGTACTGGTGAATTATGAATTAGAAAAGGGAATTTCCGTTTAAACCGCTAATAATAAGCACAGGGTTTGTGTTAAATGTTCTTGTATTCATCAGACAGGATATTCTTTTGTGGAATAAAATGCCAGAAGATTTTTTTAAAGAAAGAGAATTTTAGATGTGACGTAATTTGGAAAGCTCACTGCCGTACCACTTTCTGCTTGTTTTTGATACGTCTGTCTTGACCAGACCTTGTTCTACCCTGCCACTCCTAGGCATAAAGCACTAGATAAGTTTTGCTTCTTGTTTGATCTGAAACAGCTTTTGTCTCTTTCCCTGAAAGGCGATGTCCCTATTAACCTATTTTCAGTACAGAGACAAGCATAAAAAGAAGAAAAGGTGGAACCCTACTGCTATTATGGGGGCTTTTATACCCTTCTGTGTCTTTTGTAAGTTTGCCTGATATCTCCTTGCTCACTCTCCCTCGGGCACATAGGAATACAAGGACAGTTCATACGTGAGTAACTGGATAAGTTAGCAGTTGTGACCTAAAGTTAACGAAAATCTAACTCCCGAAGAGTAGGGCAGTTCTTAGGAGGTCCAGTCAGAGACAAGGCTAGAAGGCCAGGTTACATATAAAGTAAATTGTGTGGGCTTTTTGATGGTTGGCCTGGCACATAGACAAGCTGCTTAACCTTTAAGTGCTTCAGTTAAATCGGCTTTAAAATGGGAGCAATAATAGTAGCTATCTAAAGGTGATTGTATTCTTAAATTTGAAAACATAGCTATAATTATTTTTGTTTTGCCTTACAAAAACTTCTTCCCCCACCCCCACCTTTTTTGTATATCAAAACCTGACATTGAAATCCACAGAATCATAGCATTTTTGCACAGAAATAGAACTTTGAGATTTTTTGGTCTGCTTCCCACATTTTATATGAGGAAACTTGTGCAGAAAGGAGAAAGGAATAGTTCTTAGTCTTTGGAGCCAGACAGATTTGGATCAGGTTCAAATCCTGGAGCAATGCTAATATACTTTTATAGTACAGCCTGTAAGAGGAGCAGCCCTCCTGGAGTTAGACTTTATGGGCTTGGTCTTTTCTGTACATATATGCTTCTAATTTATTTGCTAGTTGTGTGACCTTGAGATAATTACTAAGCCTTCCTGTGTTCCACCTCGTAGGGTGTATGTAAATGATTGAAAATATATGTCAAAGGGCTAAACATATGTCATTATTATGTGATATCTGTGTAATCTCCTCAAATCCTTCTTTGGGCCTCAGTTTCATCATCTGTAAAATGGAGTTAATCCTTACCTTGCTGGGAGTTTGGAAGGATTAGATACAAATAAAACATCTAGTTTGGTAGTAGGCATTCAATAAATTGTAGTAAGAGTAGTAATGTTATCCAAGAAAAGCTAGTACCAGAACTTCTATCTCAACTCATACTGCCGTGGATGCTGGGTTGTATCTTTTCGAAGCCTGCTTTTATTTAATCAGTTCACCGTAACTATTTATTGGAACAGGTGAGTGAGTAGGGGTAGTATGAACTACCACATTTATTATCTAATTGAATAATACTACATTTATTATCTAATTAGAATCTTTGTCATTCTTAGTACTTCATTACATTTTATTATCTTATTTTGATTTTTTTACATTTTTAATACATATGCAATTTCTCACACCGTTTCTGTCATAGTATCAGAACTTTTAGAATGAAACTAAGACCAGAAAAAAATAATCCCAACAAATCGTTATTATCTAATTATGGATCCAAAGGTAAACAGAGCGTTAAGGTGACTTTATCCTAAGTCCACTAGCAGCTACCTTTGCAATTATTGGGTTTTTTTCCCATACTTGTCTTAGAAAACAAGAGAGTCCTCAAAATTGGAAGCAGAGAGCTCCCAAAGAAGAACAATAAAACAAAAATGCAAAAAAAAAAAAGAAGGAAAACCCAAACAAAAATGCCATTCAAAGAGATGATGTGCGGTAGATATAAAAAGCTGTGACAGGCTTCCTCAAAAGGAGGAAATGGGTAAAAGAATGGATACGTAGACAGAATAATAAACATGAAAGTGCTGACCTTTAACTTCTGGGGCGAATCAGTATTCTGGTGACCTTCTCTGTATTCAGCCGGGTACATGTATGGTGCCAGGTACTGAAGGTTACAGAAGGGGTATAAAACTTGTTCTAAATCAAGATGCATTTTGCATAGCTTTTCTATTATGCCAGTACATCTGAATGCTCAAATATCTGAAATCTTGTCCATTTGAGCCTCTTTCAATATTTGCTTTCTAGAGGATTTTTTTCTTCTCATATAGTGACTTGAAATATATTCTTTACAAGTTAATTGGTTCTGATGAGAAATCTATTATGTCTGATTTTGTTATCTTAAAAAGAATGACCACCTAAAAATAGGAATGCGTGGAAAAATCCTGAAGAAAACAAAGACAATTTACATGTTTTTTCTTCTAACCTAAAAAGTTGTAACAAATGTGGTTAGCAAAAACTCAAATTATAGGATAATGTTCATATCTGCCCCTCTAAGCTCACAGCGAACCTCTTTCCCCTTGGAGCACTGTGGCCTACTTTCCCACCTCAAGGCTTTTGTGCTTGTTCTCCCTGCCTGGAAAGCTCTTCCTTGGGCTCTTGGCTAGGCAGGCTCCTTCTCATCCTTCAAGGCTCAGTTTAAATCTCATCTCCCGATGAGGAAGTTTCTGAATGCCAATCAGGAAGCACATCATCCTCCCCAGATAACCAGTGTTGATTCAGTTATTAAGGAGTAGCTGGTGCCAGACCTGGCACCACAGGGTGATCATTGTTTGGCTTAAGCCAATCAGCACATTCCATTGCCCTTGGCCACAGTCATTGGTTGGGGGGGCACGTGATCTACGCAGCTCAATAACGTGACTCTCAGGACTGTCACTTAGAAGGCTGAGATGTGAGAGTTACCTTTCTGCCCCTCTCTGTCTCCCTTGCCTTCCCCCTCCCTCCACCTCCTCCTACTTCCTCCGGGCACCGTTATTATGAGACCAGGAATGCAGAGTACTTAATACTATCCTGAAAAGGAAGCTGGTATTCAGAGTTGGATAGAAGTTGGAGCCCAGGGCTTAAGCCAATCCTGAGACCCATCCTACCTCTGGATGTAAGTTACATGGACCCTACATTTCCTTACTATTTAAGCCAGCTTGAATTGAGAGTTTTTGTTATTTGCTGCCAAAAACATCCCAATTTCCTCAGGAAGGTAAGTCTTCCTTGACTATATTATCTAAAGCACCTCCCAGTTTACTCTCTATTGTTATCCATTTATTTCCTTTACAATATATACCACAATCTGCAATTATCTTCTTTATTTATATATTTGCTTACTTATTTCCTCTGTTTGAACTGTATGGCTCAGGAAGGCAGTGACCTTGTTTTTCTCCTTCACCATGCCTCGCAGATGCTCAATAAATATTTGGTGAATGATTGAATAATAAAACTATATCATAAACTTATTGGGAAAAAGAGACATTTATCAGCTTTCCTGTAATACGGGGTTTCTCAGCCTTGGCACTGTTGACGCACCAGGTCAGATCATTCTTGTGTGGGGGTTGTCCTGTGCATTGTTTAGCAGCAACCTAGCCCTGTACCCACTAGATGCCAGTAGCAGCAAAAAAAAAATTGTCCTTGATTGATAACCACTGCTGTAATATCTATAAGATTCTATTTAAGCTTAACGGGCACAAAAAGGGCATAATCTTAGGACATGTTTTGGAAAGAAAATAGAGTAATGTTTGGTTTCTGAGCCATGGAGGCTAAGAGATGGGAAGTGAGAGAACCTAGCTATGAATGAGTCAGACAAGTGCAGTCTGTATTCGATCCGATAGGTGAGGGGGATGGCACGTCTCCTGTTTAGCTACAGGACATGCTTGCTGTTGTGAAAATGTGCCCTGCCCATTCCAAGGAGTTAATTTTGACTGTGGTTGAGAAGTATTTTTGTGATTATAAGTTATTTCCTTCAGACATGTATATATAAGTAACCACTTTTCTTTGCCTTAGTTTCCTTATTTATGAACTAATAATTAGAATGCCTACACAGACACTGAAAATTATTAAGTAATTCTTACATTTATGTTTACTTTAACCATTCTATTATAGTAGAAAAAAGGAAGAAATTTATTATTTGGATAACCAGGATCACTGTGGCCCTACATAATATTCTGACTTTTCACCCTAAAAACTAAATTCATATGCCAGAAATAGATTCCTCTTTTCTCTGTTTCTTCAGCACATGTGAGAAAAAGGAAAGGGAGGAAGAGTTAGTATCCTGTGTCTTCTCTGTTCTGAACTATAATGGGGTAAATTCAAAGTCCTTCTACATAAAGATGAGTCATTTCAGTACAGACTATTTGGGTTTGCCCTGTTGAAAGGAACCACCTTCATTTTAGTGGGAAAACAGCCACCAAAGTGTTGGTGTATTTTTTATGAGTCAGATAGATTCTGAAACCAGAATGTGTCTGAGCTCCAGAGACGTTAGCATTATTATGGGTGCCATCGTTGGGTGGCACATTAAGTTCTTGGAACCAAGGATGTATTCAGTCCCCCAGATGAATTAATAATCCACTGAGGAGGGTGAGAGTGGTAGAATAAACAACATTTTCAGGATTTGTTTTTACTGGGTAAGTCGGACTGTTCTTACCTCGTTTGTGCCAAGTGAAATGAAATCCCTCCTTCTAAACACTTCAGGAGGGCTGGCTACCTGTTTGCAAAGGCAAATCTTGGCAAGGATGGATCTAATCACAAAGGGCTAGTTGTCTAGTGGTGGAAAACTAGATAATGTGGAAAAGAAAGAGACATGAGAACTAAGAGCTGCGCAAATTAAAGTTGCTTTATTTAATTCCCCAACATAAAGGAGAAACAGCAAGAAGGGTATTTCTTGCCAATTCTGAATGATGAGGCTCTCCAAAATAATTGCACATGGCTTCCAACTGCTTTCTACATCAGCAAACATAAGTTTTAAGGTATATTAGGAGGAATGAGTAAAGTGTTGGAGAAGTGTATCTTTCAACCTCCTAGAGAGGGAAAAACACAATTACTGTTAGGAAGCTGATGTTGCTGACTAATGCCCCTGAAACCAGCTATGTAAAATTGTGAAATGTTAGGTCTGTTTTTCCTGAGGAAGTTCTTAAATTATTATTTTCATTAAAAAAAATGTCACCCAGAGAAGTCCCTAAAACATTTTCCATGTCTAATGCTTTGTTTTTAAGTTGTGCTTGCTTATAGTAACCAAGTCAGAACATTGCCAGATGGCCAAACTGCAGAACCAGTCCAACCAGAAAGGTCCATTATGGCGATGGGGTGCTGTGTGGAAAAGGAAACATGCATAAGGTGCCATGTGCAAGAAGGGAAGATCTGAACATGCCCCAAATGTCCCCGCCACGAGCAATGACGCAGGACCCCTCCTCCTTCACATCCCATAAGAACCCTGCTCACCTTCCTTTCAGAGAGGAGGTGTTTTAGAGCATGAGCTCTGCCTCCTCCGTTTGTTGATCAATGAGTAAAGTTTCTGTTGTTGTTCTATTGGCGTGAGCAGCTCCAGGCAAAAGGACCCACATGCAGGTCACCGATCCCTTAGGGCTCAGTAACAAAAGTACAGTCCACAAATATGTTATTGCATTTTATTTTATGCTTGCAAAGGCTCTCTTCTGAGAAGTTCACCATTTATCAACTCTTTTTTTTGTTTTTGACAGAATAAATTCTTCCTCTTTGTCTCTGAAGGGAGAGAACAGGGTCAGCCCAAGAAAAAAAGTCAGGAAAGTCTATCTTTAGCTCCTGACCTCTGCCTTTCTATACCTGTCTCCAGCCTCCTCATTTACTACTGGTTGTATTTCCTACATGTCTCAGAATGCAAATCCCTGACTACTTCTGCCAAGGTTCCTAAGCAATATATGCATGTTCTGTTTCTATCTGATTTCTCATTGGCCTTCCGAGGGCTGAGAGGCCTAATCAGCAAAAGACAACCCTAGACCTGCCTCACATCGTCAGCCACGAGGCAGTGAAAAAGTGCCCCTCTCTGCTAGAACAAACCACTACAGACCATCTTTTCCTCTGGCCCTGCACTGGCCTTGATTGGTCTTCCAATGGTGAGGACACCTCTTAAGGAGGAGCAAGTATAATCTCAGCTTGTTACCCTTGGGGGAGGAGATGAAAGGAAAGGACTTTGTTTCTTGAAAGTACAGGAAGCCCCACCCTTACTACTATGACCTATGACATGTCTCTGAGGATCACATTGGTCCTTGAACAGAATAAAAACTCTTTCCTGGGGCAGAGTAAAGTGTGTCCGTTTGTGAGTAAGGGAATGTGGGGGTGGTTGGCAGGAATGGTGGGGAGGAAGACTGTAGTATTGAGGAGCCTTGGGCTGTTTTCAAGAAGGGTCCTATGTACCTGTTGACTTTTTTCAATAGCAGTGGGTCTCCAGGAAATTAATCATGATAAAATAAAACCAATACGGCTAACCTTTTGTGCTTTTAAATACATGCTTACAGATTTTGTTTTTAGCGGTGTTGAGTCGATTTCAATTCCGAGTTACCCTGTGTACAGCAGAGCAGAATCCTGCCCAGACTTTTGGGTCATTCTCTCACCTTCAAGTGCTATATCAGACAATGCTCTGCTGCTATTCATAGGGTTTTCTGGAAGTGGGTGGCCAGGTCTTTCTTCTTAGTCTGTCTTAGTCTAGAAGCTTTGCTGAAACCTGTTCACCATGTGTGACCTGCTGGCATTTGAAATACAGGTAGCATAGCTTTCAGCATCACAGCAACATGCAGCCACCACAGTATGACAGGCAACAGATGGGTGGTGTGGTTTCCTGACCAGGAAACAAACCTGAGCCTCAGTGGTGAGAGCACTGAATCTTAACCACTAGACCACCAGGGCTGGCTGTCCTTACAGATTACAGAATGAAAATGCCTATTAGCCTTCAACTTGAAATAGTTCCTTTTTTTCAATTATTTTGTTGAGATCATAATGGTTTATAACATTGTGTAATTTCAGGTGTACATTATTATTTATCAATTTCTGTATAGACTGCATTGTGCTCACCACCAGCAGTCCAATTTTTGCTGTTGAGGAAGATTTGCCCTGAGCTAACATCTGTGCCCATCTTCCTCTATTTTGTATGTGGGTCACCGCCACAGCATGGCTGATGAGTGGTGTAGGTCCACACCTGGGATCCAAACCTGCGAACCTGGGCAGGTGCAGTGGACCACACTGAACTCAACCACCATGCCATGAGGGCAGGCCCCTAGTAGTCTAATTTTTATCCATCACCATACATATGTGTCCCTCTACCACTTTCGCCCACCCCCGAGCCCCCTTCCCCTCTGGTAACCACTAATCTGTTCTCTTTATCCATGTGTTTATCTTCCACATATCAGTGGAATTATGCAGTATTTTTTCTTAACTAGTCAACTCTGCACTTTGCTTATACAGGGTAGCCCTTGGCTTCATCTACAGTGGATGAGCACCTTCAGTGTGCAAGGCTTTGTACTGGGGATAAGATGAAAAAGAGCCCACATGCCTGCCCTCAGGGAACTGAATGGGAAGCAGCTCAGAACCATGGCAAAGTTCAAGGCCTGGCCAGCCTGGCTGTGGATTCAGTGTTGCAGTGAGAATTAAAAGCTTCCAAAATGCTTGAAATGCAGCTGCACATCACATCTTTATTCATTTGTAGTCTAAGAGGAATGAGCCACTTATATTTCTTCCTCTCTCTCCCAGCCCATCCAAAAAAGGAATTACTATTCGAAGGCCATTTCATGTGACTGTGTCACTATTGATCAGGGGCTCAGCAGGGGCCAATGAATGTGCCCAAGATCACAGCAGAATCCTTCCTGCTCCTCAGTATGAAGAGGCTGGGTGCAAAATTATAAGACAATACTCTAGACTCTGTGTCTGGAGTCAGATGGTAGATCCTGGCATCTGCAACCTCTCTTGGGCAAGTTACCTAACCTCTCTGAAATCTTACCTATAAAAAGTGGATAGGAAATCCTACAGCATCATGGTATTATTGAGACCAATTAATGAAATAATATAAGCAAAGTGCTGACCACAAAAAGGGAGCACAATAAACGACAGCTATGGTTATTGCCTTGATTACTTAATCTCCTGTCACCTAAGACACCTCCAATTAGCTTTATGCCCCTCATCATCCTCTCCCAGTAAGACAACACGAAACTGTTTACTTATCCTCATCTTTCACAATATGCTGCTCACATTGCGTGACTGTGTAGATAATCAAGACGCCACAGATTTCAGAAAGTTAGATAGATTTGTGTTAATATCTTTACAGATAATTCAAAATCAGAGAATCGAATTTTAGCGGGGAGGTTAAAATGCTTCCTTTCTGTTGTGAGAGATTCTTAAGAATATTGCGAATACCACAGATTTTAACTTTGTCACTGTCCTAGAAAGATTAACTTAATTTTCTTTACCTTTATTTGTATTACACTGTTCTGAAAGCCCTTTCCCCAACGTTATTTTATTACACATTATTTTTCTGCTTAGTGGATCACTACAGTGATATTAGTACATTTTCTAAAGGAATAATATAGTTCCATGCACTGAATGGACTCGTCAGCTACCTTTGTTTGTTCAGCACTGGAAGTTTCCCCAAGACTAGTCATTCATCCATTCATCCAACAAATATTTGTGGGATTCCTCCCATGGAAAGCCACTATGTAAATGTGCTACAGTTGATTCAAAGTTCATTACTGACAAAAAAATATTTGCCTACCTGCTGGGGTGAGGGATCTAGAGAGGTGCAAGTAGAAAGGCACAGGGAGATGTGGGTGAAGCCAAGGGCATGGGGACGAGAGAGAGCTGTGCTTAAATCTCAACTCTCTCGCTGTAACTGTGTGACTCTGGGAAGTAGCTTAGGCTCTCTGAGCCTCAGCATTTTCATCTTCAGAACGTGGATCCACCATCATTCATTCAACAAACATGTCCACTTTATGCTAGGCACATTTCCAGCTCATTTACTTACACTCTCTTATTAAATTCTTACCACAGCACTATAAGGCATCTAGTCAATAGGTCCTCAACAAATGCTATTTTATCTTCTCTTGTCCTTCTAACTCATATACTCATTTAATAAACTTTGGGCCAAGCCCTGTGCTGGGAGGCACTTGGTTTAAAGAAAAAAGAGATAAAGACCACACCTCAAGCTTCTAAGTCTAGCTGGGGACACAAGCCATAAACAGATAATTATCCAATGTAATCACTGTAATGACAACGCTGTGCATAGAACATTATTGGAAACAGAAGTGGGACACCTAGCCCAGCCTGGGCCAAGGGTGTGGGGCAGGGGGATAAGGTAGTTGACACCTGAGCTGAGGTGAGGAGGATGGAGGAAGGGCACTCCATATTTCTGCCAGGGTATGCAAATGCACAGGAGATGAACGATACCTGTAAGGACAAGCAGGTAGTGTTCCTGAAGTGCAAAGGTCTAAATAAGAAATGAGAAACAATTATGTAGGGTAGACCTTGGCCTACAGAGCGGCACATACTAAAGATGTGTTTCAGATTATCTATTAGGGAACTAAAAGGTTGGTAAGGTTTACAAGGACTTGACTTTCTGCAATAGCAATGGCTCTCTAGGAGTGAATCACGATAAAATAAAACCAATATGGCCAAACCTTTGTGTTTTTAAATATGTCCTTACAAATTTCATAATGAAAATGCCTATCTGCTTGAATTTTTTTTTTTAATTCTGCACTTTCCTCATTCAGAGTAATCTAGATGAGTCCAATTCACATGGCTGGGGTTTTTAAAAGCATGATGGAGTCTGGGCTGGTTCTCACAGTTGGTTGGTGAGATCTTCTAATAGTACCAAAATGGTGCTTTGTGTCCTGACTGCTTCTGGAAGAGGGTGACCCCCTGCCCCTTGACTTGGGCCACTCACTATACCACTGACCCAAACCCAGTGGCCACCCCAAACAGGACCAATGAGGGGACTCGACTGGCTCACTGCAGACACACCTAGGAGCTCACAGCTAGGAGAGCAGGTGGATCATGAAAAAGAAATTTGTCAAAGCATTTGTGGGCTAAGAATAAACCCAAGTATACTCTCGCAGAATCCATAGAGGAGTCGAAGTGTAAATAAATTGTAGAAATGAGAATGCTTATGCAGAGAGTAGGAATCCTAGCAATGTGAATTTATTCTCTTTGCCACCCAGGGGAGCCAGAGACTCACGAAAATCTTATACAAAGCTGCCAAGTTAAGAGCCAGGGCATGAAAAGCAGCATTTTAGTTTGGGCTTTTGCAGTTGCAGGCAACGAAAGACCAACCAATCAATAAAACAAAACAGAACCAGGGACTTTATTGATTCACACAACTTGGAAGTTTTGGAGTGCATCTGGTTTAGGCTCAGCTATATCCAGGGGCTCAAGTGGGCTCATCAGAACTTGCTCCATCTTTCTCTATCCATCTCTCAGCTGAGCTCTGCTCTGTGTTGCTTTCCTTCTGCCATGGGCCTTCCTCATGTGGGAGCAAAGTCAGGCCCTGCAGCTCCAGGTTGATATAGCACTTACAGGTGGGGAGAAGAGAGTGCGTGGGCTTCATGCATGTTTTCCAGATAAACTCCCAAGGTCCCTCTGAGATAGGTACCTTCTGTTTCATCCTCATTTTACAAATGAGAGTAAGGCTCAGCTGGATTAAGTAGTTTCCCAAAGGATAACTGGTAAGTGGTGAAGCCAGGCCAAGCCCTTGCTTGATCAAAAGGAGAGGGAAAGTGAAGGGGAGGGAATAGGGGGCACTGGCTGGCAGCTGGGAGTGACTGACGTAGTGGGTGTGGGTGCAGACAAGGGGAGAATACAGAACAAAGTGCTTTTAAGTACTCTTTCCCTTTCTTCAAGCACAGCCTAAGCCACAAAATCCCTAACAGGTAAGTTCCAAAGAATGGAACGGACTTTTCATTCTGTTAGAGACACAGGTTAGTATCTGGTGCTGGGTAATTTGTGGGGATGGAAGGGGGTGAGGCTTCAGGGGTAGAGGCGGAACAGTCCTCCTGTTTGATCTCACGCAGAGCAGATCCTAACCCTGCCCTGCGGAAGGGGCACTGAGGGTCTGGAGGCTGCTCTCAGATGGTAAGACTGAGTTCCAAGAGGCTCTCCTACTGTCTGGGGCCTTCAGCCTTCAGAGCCTCCATTTCCCTGTTGGTTGAGACCAAGTTGCTAAATCTTGCCAGAGGGGCTGCCTTGAGTCTGGTAGGGGTGGGAGCAGCCCACACTGGGAATCTCGAAGCCAGTTGGGGCAGAGGAGGGGACTGACTGGAAGAACTGAGGATTAACTGCATTTAGAGGGACTATAAACTGTGAACTAGAGGTGTCTAGAAAGTAAGGGTTTGTAACAAGAAAAGTTGACGTTCCAGTTTCTCCCTGAATTGAGGAGAATGTTCAGGAGTCCACTAGGTAGTGGGAAACGAGGTGACGTCCAGAGCACATACGACCTGGAGACAGATGAAAGCTAAGCCAGAGGAAGCCAGGCCTTGCTCTTGAAAAGTGAATCAGTCCGTGACTTGACTTTAGTTAATGCGGGATCACAGCTCAAGCCCCACAGTAATGGGTTTTATGTTATTTGGATTTCTTAGCTTTCTTTTGATTTTAAGAATTTAAGAATTCTTAAAATCTAAGAATTTAAAAATACTGTTTTATGTTTTAGCTGTGCTTAAAAAAAGAAAAAGGACACACAAAAAAGAGATTGCTGTAAGCTGTGTCGGGGTTGACAATATTTGGAAGCACCAGCATCCCCCGGTCCTGTCCTGCCATGGCCACCTTCTTGAGTACCTAGAGAAAACAAAGTCAGGCCAAGGGCACCCCATTTCTGGGAGGCTTTGGCTTCAACTCCAGCGTAGAAATCTATTGGTGGGGAAGGAGATTCTTTTACTTAGGTGAGCGGCAGACTTGGGCTTAGCCCAGGCACACTGGGCTTTTCCCCCCTGGATCCACGCACATTTACCACTCTGACATCCATTCATTCAACAAACATTCATGGAGTGTCTACGACATGCCAGACACTGTTCTAGGCACTTGGTCTTCAGAGGTAGACAACACAGACAAGAATCCTTGCCCTCACGGAGCTGACATTCTAATAGAGGGAAACCAACACAAACCAAAAAAAGGACACTTGTAGTAAGAACTATGAAGAAAGCCAAAGCAGAGTAAGGAGGGAACAGGTGGTACAGGGGAGTGTGTGTGCATGCCTGTGTGTGTGAGCATGTGTGCACTCCTACTTCAAATAGGGTGATAACAAATGAGCAGAGATCTGAAGGAAGTGAGGGAGTGACATACAAGTGTCTGGGAAAAAAAATTCTAAGCAGAGGTAAAACCATATGCAAAGGCCCTGGGGTAGAAGGATGGCTGGCATGTTCAGTGAGTAGCAAGGAGGTCAATGTGCCCTGAATAGAGTGCAAAGGCAAGAGTGATAGGAGAGGGAGTTGGAGAGGTAGTTGGGATCATCTAAGGTCGTCTAAGGCCTTAGAGGCCACAATAGGTCATTTATTGGCCTCTGAGTGAAATGTAAAGCAATTGGTGAGCTTTGAGTAGAGGAGAGACATGATATTCATGATTCGCAAAGGATCGTTCTAGGTGCCGCATGGAGTGTAGAGCAGCGTTGTCTAATAGAAGTATAATGTGAGTCACAAATGTGAGTCATATATGTAATTAAAAAATTTTTTCTGGTAGCCACATTAAAGTAAAAAGAAACAGGTGAAAATAATTTTAATATATTTAACTTAATATATCTAAATTATTAATAGTATAACATAATCAATTAAAAATTTTTATTGAGATAGTTCATACATCTTTTTTTAAATACTAAATCTTTGAAATCTGTTGTGTATTTTACTCTTACAGCACCTCTTAATTCAGAAGAGTCACATTTCAAGCTCTTAATAGCCCATGTGGTTTGTGGTTACAATACTGTGTAGCCAGGTCTACGCTACAGCGGGCAAGGGTGGAAACAGGGTCACCTGTTCGGATGTTCTTGCAGTGGTGCAGATGAGAGATAACCGGGAGGAAAGATGAGCCTAAGGGCAAAAGCACGCCAAGGATGAGCCATCCAGAGAAAGAACAGCTTCTCCTAGAGGCACAGGGTAGAATCTGCTGAATCTTTCACCCCTGCTCCTTGGAGGGAGAAGGAAGAACCAAGTTGGGAACAACTCCAGGCCCAAGATATGACAACTGTATTGGAAGAGAAGAATCCAAAAGTAGACTTTCTGCTCTGGCTTAGCACTGCAATCCTTCCTCATCACACTCCACCACCCGGGAAAGCTCCACCATCTCTTGATCCCTAGATTATTATGTAGACCTTGAACATCCTCATTGGCACTCTTGCACGTGGTGTGCCCTGGGGTGGGGAGCAGGGGGAAGCCCTATTTTCGCCTTGAGACCAAAATTTCCTCATTTGTGTTCTTGTCTTGTTCATCTCAATGCATTTGATAGGGCTTAGTCAACCACATTTCTATTGCTCTCCAGAGAAAAGGTTAGGGGAGAATCCTGGGTGCCCCTTCTAGGAGGAGATTATGACTTTCGTGGGTCTTAGGTACTTTTGTCTTCATGAGCCCCTTCCTCTGTAAAAAAATATTATATTTTACCACTGCATTGGTAAAAAGATGAATATATTCATATTAAATATTAAAACATTTTCTTTGACATAAAAGTTCTTTTTTTCTTCTGATTTTCAAAGAACATAAAACATTTTCATAGGCCTGTAAAAGAATTGTGGGCCCCAGACACTATGCCTGCTGTGCCTAATGGAGAAGTTGACGTTGGCTCCTTCACAGAATTATCCTCCCCATCCTTTCTGCCCTTTCTACCCCCTCCCCCTCCCAGAATCTATAATGTGGGCATTCGAGCCCCTCAAGACTTTTATGATGTGGCTCCCAGAGGCCTCGAAGCTTGATCAGGACAAGACATTAATAGTTGTACCCAGGTCACACTCTACAATAGGCTGAGAAGTCATTGATAATCTCTTTCCATGCCCAGCTAAGTCTGCCTGGCAGGTTTACATACTGAGCGTCAGGTATGAACCCAGCCCAGATAATACGATGCTACTATACAAAATAACTCGAATTTTGCCTCAACATACACAATTTTAACCCTTTCATTTTTTCCCACAGAGAAGTTAAAGTTGAAGAGACATGCAAAAGATGGTTTTCACTGTCCCCTGTTCTTCACAGTCTGGCCAGAGCAGTCACAGGTCCTTGGTGGATTCCAGATTCTTATTCAGTTGCTCAGCCTGGGCCACCTTCAACACCTTCTGTGGTCGTCACTGGGCGGGTCCCTGTGGTTTGGTTCTCCTCCTTCTGGACACACTGTGGGATGAGCGCCTTCCCTTTAAGTTTGGGCATGGCCATGTGACCTACTTTGGTCAACAGAATGGGAGTAGAAGTGTCATGTGCCAAGGTTATTGATGAAAGTCTTTAAGACAGAGTGTGCATATTACCATGTTCTCTTTCCCTGTCCTGGGTCCACTGTGTCGCAGATGATAAGGTGGAGACGTGTGTCTCTGAGTGAGGACACCATAGAGCAGAGCCCCCCAAGATGGACATGTATTTTGAACAAAAATAAGCCTTTTTTTTAAGAGTTATTTGACCATGAATCATAACTGAGGCTGGAACACTTCCTTAGTTGTATTTCTCCATTTCCAGGTCTCTTTTGTGTCTCACTTTTCTAAAGTTCTCTGGGGTCAATACAAAAAGCATAAGAATGTAACAACATGCATTAGACTATAATTTGGTTTAACCATATTCAGTGTCCTGCTTGTGGTGACATTTTCTAGAAAGGATGACACATCCTCTCCCTGTGTGGCCATGCAACTTACTCTGCCCAATGAAATGTGAGTAAAAATGATGTATAGTTTGCTGAATTTTTTCCCCTTCTGCTATGGCAACTGCCAATGTCTCAGACAGAGGCTGCTCTGTTATCTTGGGTCGTAGAGTCAAAATGACATGGAGCAGAAGTATAGCTGACTCTCAAGAGACACTTAGTGTGAGAGAGAAATAAATCTTTATTATGCGAGCCTCTGAGAGTTTTGGGGTCATTTGTTATTGCAGCATAGCACAGCCGAACCTGACAGATACATAACTTCAAACCCACAAAATTTAGAAACCACCAGCAAATCATATAACTGAATATTACCCTCATTGGGGAAGAGGAATTTTCAGAACTTCTCATCATTTTAGTCCTCCCTCCCCATAGTGGATGGATACTTTAACCCATATTTATCCCTATACTCAGTTCCACTTTATTCGTGCTTCCATAGAAGGAGGACTTGCTGATCTGACTGAGTGAAATTCAAGACATTCTCTGGCCTGTGGTTTGCTAGTGAGCTGTGTTACTGGACTTAAAGGTTAAGACTGACAAGCAGCACTTCCTTGTTTACATTCTGTTGTCCACAGGGCCTTGCTCCTGAGGGAGCATGTCATTCCTGCCCATTTGATTGCCTGGGCAAGTGGACTTGCCCTGCTCTACAGACCCAGCCATGTTAGATTTGGAAGGGAAGGAGTAGGAAAGGAAGAGGCTTCACTTAAGCCCCCCCGCCCCCCAGCCTCAACCATATTCACCCATATAGTCGGCATCCAGCTTAACTATAGCCCAGCAACGGGGGTTATGCGCAAACAGTACTTCCTCGGGTGTAGGACATTTAGGAATAAATCCCCAGAGGGAAGGATGAATGAGTGGTCTATTACCCCAAACACCAACTCAAACCCTAAACAACTCCTTTAACAGCATACAGTCTACTGTCAATTTCCTTATCTGTAGGATTTCCCAAACGAAAGCAGCATTCCTAACAGCTCACCTATATTTTGAGAACAAAATAAAGAATAAGTGCTCAGTCAAGACTTTTTATAGAACTATTTCAAATTAGCTTTTTTTCATAAAAAGAGTATGTTTTATAGAACTATTTCAAATTATTTTTTTGTTCATAAAAAGAGTATGTTTGGGGGGTTTATTGGAAGGATGCTGGGATATGAAGCTATAGAACATTACGTACAGTCAACACACACTCAGTGAGCCACCTCCCCATCAGGCGGGAGCACTCGGGCTCTCCTCACAGAACTCACAAACTGCATTATTGACACGTCAATACGTTGTTGCCTACGGAGCTGGGCCATCAGCAGTATAATTTACACAACTAGAGTGAACACTGCAGAGGACCACAACATAACAGTATTTTTAAAAATCCCATTTTTAAACAAGTATTTCACCGTCAGATAATTCTCATAAGAAAAAGCACTGAGCCTTGAATGCCCAAACCTGAATAGGATTTTCCGAAATGGGAATTGCAACTATTTAAAGTACATTCCTATTGTTTATTCCCTCTGATTCAAGACTTGCATGAATTATTGGGCTTTTGGCTTATTTGGGGAGAATTTCACATTTGCAAATTAATGACCCAGTGCAAGCTGAGCTGGTAATGTCCAAGTATTTCATTTCAAGAACAAACCCAGATCTGGAATTTTTAATAGCCCCAGACCTGGAACTGGATTGTCATTCATTTGGGCCCTAAGGCAGAAATCCAAGACTGATGGAAGAGAACACCCAACTGAACATGGGTGTTGGGACAGTTTAAAGGAAGGAAAGCAATTCACTTGACTTTCAAGCTGCAGTTGTTCAGGTAAGTCAGTCGATACACCAGTTTCTACAACCGGACATCACTGAGACGTTAGGGGAACTTGAAACTGTCTACATACGAAAATAATTTCTAATGTTATACAAGTTAATTCAACAGATATTTATAAGCACCTACTGCATGTCAGGCACTATGCAGATACAAAGGCAAATTAGACAGGGTACTGAAACAGAATTATAATAGAGTGTGATAAATGCTATGAACACGATGGAATTATGTACAAAGGGTGTGCACCCTGGGCTGAGGGTGGAGTGGGGACAAGAAAAAGATTAGAACTTGTCTTTATATTTTTTATCTCTTAAGTTTCTCTATTTTTGTGTGTTTTTAGGTATACATAATTGGTACAGTGGCACACATATAATTTATAAACAGGTCTAGGTAGCTATGGGGCATAATCAGTGGTTTAGAGAGCACCGCTGGAGGAGAACAAAAACAGGAATCATTTGATCCAAGGTGTGGAGGACACAGGACAACTTCCCTAAACAAGCAATATTTCATCTGAATCTGACAGGAAGTCTGTGATTTTGCCAGCCAGAAAAGTGGGGGACCATGTTAGTCAGAAGGAAAACATTGCAGTGTTTTCCCACATGTGTGAAAGAATATGACACTTTTACAAAATGTGGTGTGTTCCCGGAGAGTCCTGCATCCACTGTGGGACAGGTGAGGGAAAGGAGAGGTGGGACAGGAGAGGGAAGGGAGGGACCGGAGAGCGAAGAACTGGTATGCCAAGTTCAAGAGCCTGTGTTTTCCCCCAGATGAAGGAGAGGTGAGGAGGAAACAGAAAGACACAGTGGTCTTCTGGATAATCAGACCTGTCCACTGTCCCTTAGTTATGATGCTAAGAGTGGGTCTCCCTCTGTTGGAGGAAGAAGGAATGAGAACCAAAAAACTCTCCTGCCTCACTTAAAATATAAATTGTAGCCCCCAGCAAGAGAAGACCTCAGATTTTTAACAATTGGACTATAATGTGTCCTCGAGCAGTCTAGTATAAAATCCATATTGTTGGTTAGCACAGTATTGATCTCAGACATGAGGTTAAATAAGCATTACCTTTGAACTCTCTCTAGTCCACTCCTAATAACATTCTTTCCCTTTACTGGATATGTCTAAAATCTCCAAATAACCAAATCATGAAGCCAAATGCCTTCTTGAACAATCTGCAGTACTGGACATTGTTGGCAACATTTTTATACTAGT
This sequence comes from Tapirus indicus, assembly GCA_031878705.1. Lineage (NCBI taxonomy): Eukaryota > Metazoa > Chordata > Mammalia > Perissodactyla > Tapiridae > Tapirus > Tapirus indicus. The sequence goes on along the minus strand of CM062930.1, from coordinate 70,276,056 downwards.
CATGGGTCTTAGTTGCAATCAACAGAAATTACTCTGGCTGATTTAAAAAGGAACAGAAAGGTATTGGGCAGCTCAAATAATCTGGGAGGATTGGGGAGCGGATGTGGGTGAGGGACAGGGAACCAGGTCTGGAGGCCAGGAATCCAAGAATAAGTCCCTATATCATGCTGGAGATTGATCCATTGAATCTGCTGTTGGCCCTGGAGGTTGCTGCTTACATTGTTGGTGGCACCAACACTGAATGTACAGTCACTGCTGCCACCATTCACTGCAGAGTGTACCCTGCAGCATCTCTGGCTTCTTCTTCAGAGCCTGGGGCATGAGTGTCTGACTGGCATTCTGTCTAGGTTATGCCCCTGCTTCCCAGCTGCAAGGGAGGCTGGGAAAGTGATCAGGCTCTGCCTAATAAGATGAGGAATTCCCCAGATGTACCAAAGGGGCTCAGATGCTGGAGAGTCAAAGGAGAGCTAAATGTCTACTTTCTGCCTCCTTCTGGAATGCTCCTGTCTTATCTCCATGACACTGCCCAGTCTGGTACCCCTCCTACCTCTCAGATCACTTTGCCACTAGCTTCTCTTCCTCTCCTTGGCCCTTAAATGAGGACAGCCCCTGTGGTATCATAAAAATATATTTGGTCTTTTCCTTGGTCCCTGGCACAGAGCTCCTAAAATCCTTGGAATTTCCTGAGTGATAAGGGTGATAGGTGTTTCTTTTGTTCTAATGAGGTGACTCTTGGTGGGCCCCTAGATACCTTCAGGATGGGGCTGGTTGCCAGAAAATTGAGGCCTTGATTAGAAACTTGGAGCTTTCAGGATCATCCCCTCAATCCCCAACCTCCAGAGAGGGGAGAGATGGAGGCTGGAGACTGAGTTAATCACCAATGGCCAATTATTTAATCAATCATTTCTATGTAATGAAACCTCCATAAACCCCCTAAATATTGGGATTTGGAGAGCTTCCAAGTTGTCAAATACACCCACATACCAAGAGGGTGGTGCACCCCAACTCCATGGGGACAGAAGCTCTTGCGCTTGGGACCCTCACCCTATGTATCTCTTTATCTGGTTCTTCATTTGTATCCTTTATAATAAACTGGTAAATGTAAGTAAAGTGCCTTTCTGAGTTCTGTGAGCTGTTCTAGCAAATTATGCAGCCTGAATAGAAGGTTGTGGGAACCCTCACTTTATAGCCTGTTGTACAGAAGTACGAGTGATCCCGGACTTGCAGTTGGCATCTGAAGTGGGGACAGTCTGTAGGACTGAGCCTTTTGACTTGTGGGATCTGATACCAACTCCAAGTAGAGAGTATCAGAATTGAATTGAATTGTTGTACACCCAGCTGGTGTCAGAGAGGTGGAGAAGTGGTATTGGAAAAGATGCCAAGTATTTAGCATCAAGAAGGAAAAAATTCTAACAGCCCCCAGATGGTGTCCCCAACTTGCTGTTCTGCCATCCGCCACTCTCTCTCTTCTCTTAATGGCTCTCATGAATTTTTTTCCCCATTCTTTTGTGGCCCACTTCAAATCTGTATTTCAGTCTCTGACTCTTCTCTAAGCTTCAATCCTCATGTCTACCTGCTTACTGAACTTTTCTATTTAGGTGGCCCACCCTCACCTCAAATGCAATTTGTCTAATACAGAAAATGGAAAAATTTTAAATTAATGCATTCTTCTCCCTCACTTCTCTAACTCTAGTACTTAGCCACTCAGATTCCAAACTTCAAAATCATTTTTAATTCCTTCTGTTAATCCTAAATCTTTTTGATTTATCCTTCATGATAACTCTTGCATTCACTTTCTTTTTCTAATTCTGCAGCCACGACTCTCGTTCAGTTCCTTATTGACTTATGCCTGGACTATTGCAACAGTCTTCAAACCACCTCACTGCCATCTGCCTATACTCTTCCCAGTGCATCCTGGAATCTGCTGCCAGTCTTCTTAATGGACTACTTTTACGAGTGTCAGCCTGTCAACAACACAGCGTTTCCCTATTGACTGTCGGAGAAAGGACGTCTTTGTCAGTCTGTCATTCAAGGCCTCAACCGTCTTGCCTCAACTTCCCTACTCTGTTCCAGCCTTATATATTTTATGATTTAACCTCAAACGTTTAAATGGACTAAGGGATGTTACCTTGTGGGGATCACAGAGAGAATATGTTGACCTCCAATCATTCAGAGGTCCTTTAAATGCTATGCCTGCGATGTTCCTCCTTGCAATCTCTTCTATTCCATTACCACTACCCCACTTCAGTTTCCCTCTATTCTCAGTCAACCCCGAGGTGCTTCAATGAGTCATGGCAGCTTCCCTGAGCAGACGCATAACAGACATCTCAAGATTTGGGGTTTACTTCTTTCCTCTCTTTTCTCTGTGTCCCTCTAAAAGTGGATTCAGTGTACAAACACTGAAGGGAAACACAGAAACAGGACTTGCCTACTCTTGAAAACCAAAGAACATGACAATTTAATTTAAGCAAGATATTCCAACATCCACTTAACTTAAAGGTAGTACAATGCTATTTCTGAAAATTGTATTTTCATTTGTGTAAGACATTGTCATGCCATAGCTATTTTATTGTGATTGAAGTTGGGAAATTATAAAGGAGATACATTTTTAGAAAAAAAGAGACATAAATCATGCGTTGGTTCTAGTTCCTTCAGTTAAAATAAATGCCGTCTATATCTCTAAGCATAACATTTCTCTCATCAATTAATAAGAAATCCCCAGGGCCTCGTGGCCTCCTTTCCCTGAGGCCTGCCCAGCTGTACCCTCACCTTCCAGGGATTTGCACCCTCACCAGGGCCAGCACCCCACTCCTGGACTTGCTACTGTCCTTTCCAGACACCTCTCCTGTCTCCTCACCCATGATGTCATCTTTCTATGTTAGCAATGCAGTTTCCGACATGACTGACTGTAGCCACACTGGTCTATTCACCTTCCTGCAAAAATCTCTTCTTTCACGGACTTTGTCTTTCTGCACTTGCTTTTTACCGTGGTTCCATTTCCACCAGTTTGGGTCCACCCCTCATTTCATGATCTCTTTTCCAATCCCACCGACTCCCTGAAAACATTCTTGATTTTCCAAGCCAGAGTTTTCTTTCTCCCAAGGACTCTTCAATTCGTCTGGACTTCTCCTCTAACTGCCCTGTTCAGTGATTATTTTGTGGTGACTTGGTAAATAGTAAAGAGCTGTACAAAGGTAAGGTGACATATTTGTAGTTTCATCTTTTCTTTGCAGATATTTTGTGAGTTCTTGAAGGGCAGAGGCTGAGTTCTCAACCTTATTCACGCCCCCTAGCATCTAGCGCAGTCCTCTTCAGGGCAGGTGATGGGGCGTTTCAGGATGGAGGCACAGAGGAATGGTAGGTGGTTGGCAGTGCTGCACCCAGCAGTATCCAGCCTTCCTCTATTCTGGGCTATGGAGGACTGTACCAGCCCCACCCGCCATGAAACCGGAGCAGAGATGACTTGTGTCCCTGTCACTGGAAGCATTTGATGGCTGGTGCTTCACTCTCTAGCATGCTCCTCGCCTGCAACAATGATGGTGGAGGAGAACTTGAGATGAGATGGCAGCCAGCCTGGAGATCACTGACAATTGAGAACAGCTGGCCTGGAGAGTTGCCCGAGGCAGCAGGACACTTGGCATGACCCAGAAAGCCTTTGTAATTTTAAGCCACTGAAATTTTCGTGTTGCTCGTTATCATAGTGTAACTTTGCCCATCTAACTGACACTCATTATTATTTGAAATCCCTAATGATTAGGGTTTAATTAGGTGACTGAGAGCCAAAGTGGGATTCTTGGAAATTTGGCACTTCAAATACGACAAATCTAAAACTAAATATGGAGTAATTCAGGGTAAGAGAAAGGGTTTTGGAATCAGACTGACCAGGGTTTGAGTCCTAGCTCCCACAATTTACAAGTTATATGTTCCTAAACTGGCAGTTTTCAAACGTTTTTGTCTCAGGACCCCTTTATACTCTTAAAATTTCTTGAAGACCCCTTCCAGTTCTTTCCACTACAGGTGCAGTTTGTTGCCACCGCCTCGATCAGTGCTAAGGCAGAGCACTTTTACCCACGGTGGCTTCTGCACCATTGGTGGAAATTGAACGCAGAAAAAAGCAAATGTTTAGTATGGTTATAAAAATAGTTTTGGCTTTGTGAACTTGAGCATCCTGAAAGAGTCTCAGGGACCCCTAGGAGGATCATGGACCACACTGTAAGAATCGTTGCGTTTAGGCAAGATACTTAACCTCTCTAAAAGAGCAATAAAGCTGTTTCGAGAATTACGTGAAATATTATTTAACAAGAAATAATGCACGTAAAGCACTTAGTGGAGTGCCTGGTATATAATAAATGTTTATTAAATGTTGGCTATTACTGTTAATCTATTGATATTGTGAAGGTATAGCTATTATTTGTAATAGTAGTAAAGATAATAATCTTTCATTTTTCTCCACAAACTCATTGCTCTGGCAGACCTCCATTCTAGTTAACGGTTCCATCTGTCTCCTGTGGTCTCTCTCGTGGCTCCAGCCAATATCCACTCACTCACAAGTACTATTGATCGATCTTGGTCATGCCTTCACTGTGATCCCTTCTTTTCTCTTCCTGCTCCTATGGCCACAGTCAAAGAACATGATTTCATGGAAAGAAACTGCCATTAAAAGCAGTTCTGGCTGTTGGTGTTTGACCTGCCTGAGACTCAGTTTACTAATCTGTAAAGTGGTCATAAGAATAGTCTCTTCATATTTTTTTTGTGTGAGGGTTAAATCAAACAATATATCTGAAAGCAACTGGCAGAGTGCCCAGCTATAGCATTTGCTCAGTCCATGTTAGTTTCCCTTTCTTTCTCCTTTTCTCATTTTTTTAAACCCACTTTCCTCTTTTCCTTCCCTTTTCCAATCCATCCAGAATTAATCTTCTCGCAACATAGCGCCTTCATTAAATCAGAACCCAACACGCATGAATTGTGAACTAGGCCCTTGGACAGGGTTGCAGACTTAAGACACGAAATAGGCCTGAGGGGCTACAGTCTCCTAGTGGAGATTTTCACCACCACCTGCTGAAACGTCTTTCCCATCTCTCCAGGGCCCTCACTGCCACACTCAGTGGAAGGTCAGTCTCCTTGGTATGGCATTCAAGGTCTTCCTTGAAGTGGCCAAACTGGCTTCCCCTTCATATTCCCTGTGTGCTGGCCAAACTGAACTCCTCATCAGTTTCTGAACACATAGCTCCCGTCTCCCATGTCATTGCTCACCCTGCTCCCTCCGCGGGAAATGCCCTTCTCTCCTTCTCTATCTGCTGACAGCCTGTCTGTTCCTCAACCCCAGTTCAACTGCCCCGTGCATGTGTGAGGCCGTCTCCAGGCCCCAGGGAGAGGTGCTTTCCTTCTCCCTGCACTGTTGTCACACCTCGTCCAGGTGCTTCTGAGGGTGCTTGCCGTATTCCACATGGGCTCGTGGCTGTTTATGTACGTCCTGTTTCTCTCGACCAGACTGTGATTGCCCCAGGAAAATGCATTTCTCTTCCCAACCTCAGCAGGTCACGTGATGGCCTCACATCGGCTGTTATTCTGGGACATGTTTGGTGATGGATAAGTGAAAGTTTTTACTCATTTTGGTTAGCTTGTTAACCAGGATCCTACATCTGAAAGCAGCTGTTGTAAAATGAACAACTACTTATTAGCAACAGCACCAAAAATACCAACACATTTCATGTAGGCTGCTGAATAGTCACGGCCCATGCCTTTTGTTCTTAATAAAAGTCAAATGAAGACACTTTCTGCTGCTCCGGTTGATACGCCTGTTAGGAGCAATTCCTGATCTTTCCTGAGAACTGGAGGATATGGGATTCTAGAAAGGAGAACAAAACAGCCCAGGGATAACCTATTTCTGATCAGAAGTTTCTAGGACATAGCTCTTTTTTGCAGAGAAACCTTTTCACCACTTTATGTCTTCAAAAGAACAGAAAATCAAGTCTGTAAGAATCCCGTGGGTAAGCCTCTGTGGGTAAAAATCTTGGTTGAAGTCTGATTTAACAGAACGGATTTCACTCATCATTTGTGGGTAGCTGTGGAAGCACAGTGAGATGAGCTCCTCTGGGGGGTTGGCGAGGTCACCTCATTTATGCCATCAGTGTTCTTCTTGAGCACCTGCTGCAGGGGGAGGCGGTGGCCACTGAATCTACTCTGAGGGATGAAGGTTCTTGCTGTCTCTTTTCGTCCTGTCTCATTCTTCTCCCACAGGGGAGCAAGATTCTCTTGCTCCCCTAAAGGTTAAAGCATCAGGTGGAGCGACTGGCTGCTCTAGTGTTACCAGGTGTGCACTGACTCCAGGGCTGTGGGTCTCGTGATCACAATGACCTCATGTCCTAGAGACCCAGTTTTAGACATTCTATCTTCTTCTGGAATACCTATTATCCTTATGTTGCTTTTCCTCATTGAGTCTGATATTTCTCGAAGAATTTCTTCATTTCTTTTTAGTCTTAGCTCTCTCTCCTCCTCTACCAGGAGCATTTCTGCGTGGCTATCCTCAATAGTGCTAATTCGTTCCTCCATCTTGTCAGTTCTGCTCTTTAAAGACTCCATTTTTTCCACTAACTCGTTGATTTTGTTTTTCATCTCCAAAAATTCTGATTGGTTTTTCTTTATGGTTTCAATCTCTTTTGTGACGAAATCCCTGAATTCGTTGATTTGTTTCTGTGTGTTCTCTTGTATTTCATTGAGTTTGTTTATGATAGCTATTTTGAATTCTCTGTCATTCAGGTTATCAAATTCTGTGCCTTCAGGGTTGGTTTCTGGGTGTTGTCATTTTCCTTTTGGTCTGTAGCCATAACAAATTGTCGCAAGGATCCGACAGGGACGGCCTTATTTTTTTCCCCTCATGATAAAGTTGGTCTTGCAGTTTCCCCCTGCTGCCACTGGATGGAGGTTGCGAGCGGTGTGCTCTGAGCCTGCTGCAGCCCCTGGAGGGATTATGCTGAAACACGGGGTGTGTGGGGGGAGGGGTCCTCTCTTTCTCCTGCTCTACCCAGGGGTTTCCTTTCTGGCTCTCTTAGGGTGTTTGCTACACCCCCTAAACAGTCCGTCGTCACTTCCCAGTGGGGATCTCTGACAGTCTGTGAGAGCACCTGGATGGCGATAGTTTTCCCCGCTGTGGGCCACCCCTCCCCCCTCTGTCTGCGGGCCGTGCTGTCTTTGCCGATCGATTGGGGAGGGGGAGTACAACTTCTTACCTCTCCTCCCGTCCTTTTGGGCTTCCCGCGCCTCCACCGTCGGATGTATGGCAGCAGGGGTTTCTTAGAAGTCCTTTGTAGTGTTTGATTGAGCTCTGTTGGAATGCGAATGATGTTTTCATTGTGTCGTAGGGGGCAGAGATTCACAGAGGGAATCTCACTCCGCCATGATGATGACGTCCCTTTCCAGTTTTAGACATTCTAGCCTGCTGTCAGACCCCAGGCCTAATTCCAGGTTTGGAAAATAATCCCTAAAGGCACTCATAATTCATGAGGTCATTTCTCTGTGTGCAAAGAGAATGGCCCTCTTGAAACCATGTGAGAGCACCTCGAGAGAGTGCAGAGTGGAATCTTTCCCTTCATCTTTGCTGGGACAGGAATAGGATGCCCAGGAAGCCTCTTCCAAGTCCCTGGAGGGGCAACAGGCTGGGGGGTGGGGGTGGGGCGTGAAGAAGCCTTTGCCACCTTATTGCCACTCCCCAACCCGCCACACTCCCTGGGGCTGATCTGCCTCCTGCATGCTGCCTCTGCCTGGGGCGCCTTTCCTCTTTTTCTCAGTCCAGGAACCTCCTATTTCTCCTTTAAGATCCTGCACAAAAGTCACTTCTGCCTTTCTGACCGATTCCCATGGCCCTGATAGATTTCATTCTTCCCTCTGTTTGTCCAAAGAGTTCCCATCTACCTGTGCTAAACAGCATTTATTCCATGGCAGTAAAATTTCCTGTGAACATTTTTCTCTCCCTAACTAGATTGTGAGTTCTTGTGCCCAGTGCCACATTTTATGCTTCTCTGTATCTGTCCCAGAGCCTAGCAATGGGCATGTCAGCTAGAAGGTGTCCACTATCAGTTGAATGAATGAATGAAGTCTAGCCTTTCGGGCCTAAAGTATAGCTATTATAAGATCGGAAACCATCTGTGTGGAACTTGTTTATTAGATTATTTGGCTACCTATGGTTTCATGCATGTGTCTTTATGTTCCCCTTTAGTCTTTAGAAAATTCTTTTAAAATTTACCAGCCTGTTTTAATCATGTTGCAATAGGGCCCCCCAAAAAGAGGTGACTCCTTGCTCCCTGCCTGCTTCAAGGGAGGGCGCACTTTCAGAGGCCAGCATGAGAGTGGCATCTGGAGCTAAGGTTAGTGAACCATAGGAAGAGAGCTATGGCCTGCTCTCTCTCAGTCTTAGAGTTTATGAGATTTTCTTGTATTGAAGTTGTCCCCTTACAGTTGGTTCTTCAGGTGGCAAAGCAGCGGCTTACCGTGAACCTGTTAGCATCCTCGTGAGCACATTGTGCTCCACGAACCTCTCGACTTGTGATTGGGAGAGAACTCCCAGCAAGTCCATTCATCATATGACTAGAGTAAGTGAAAGGTAATCCTTTTTAAAATGTGAGTTATGGAGCTTTGTAACGTGCCATTTATCTCTGTCTCCTGTGGAAAGGAAGAACACCAGGGCAAGTTTATGACTTAAACACGGTATGCTCTGTTGTCCTAGGGGCTCCACTTCCCACCCCTGTTCCAGCACACTGTACTGCTCTAACAGGAGGGATTTTGATGAAAACATTCATTAAACACCTAAAGTTTCTTGTTACCAAACGTGGAGTAGGTATCTGAATGTATACCTGGTAAGCAAGCTGCTTAATTATTAGGCTTCTGTGTCTATTTAAACACATCTCGGTGTAATGTTTCCTATCTAATATATGTGAGGAATATTTTCTTGGAAGAAAGCTAAACAGCTTTGGAAGTTGGAAACCTTCCAGAACTCTTAACCAGGCAGGAAAGTTTTAGAAGAAGGGTAAAAAGGATCAATGCAGTCAACCATAAATTTGAAAAGCCTCACTAAAAATGAAAGAAAGGATTTTTACATTTCTCTTCGCTCCCATAGAAATGATATTGACACGTAGCCATGAACTTTGGCTGAATGGAACAGAATGGCACTACTTGCATTCACACTAAATGGAAAACACACAAAATATTTAGTTTCCAGTTTTAGGAAGTCAATATAAACCAGAGAGAGAAAACCCATTGTCTCCAGACTTCCTTTTTAAAAAACTTGCAGCAGCTGTTACACAAACAACAATACTGTCCTAATACATTTGAGGCTAAACCCCTAGTGGCACTCATACTTATAATGCTCAAGCCAACAAGCATTTATTCAGCACCTGCTTCTCTATCTCGCCCACATCTTACTTGTAGTCCCAGGGACTGGCACTCGTCTTCATTTAATGTTTAGTGAGTGGGTGAATGTTGCATGTCCATGTGGAAGAGACTGGTATTAGTAGGGTGCTTAGCACAGTCCCAGGCACATAGTAGGCACCACAAAATACAATGAAGTATGACTGAAAACATGGACATGACCTTCAGGAGGTCATGGTCTAAAATCGGGTAAGAGAGGAGCACTTCGTCCTGTCTACTCTCTAGGAGACAGAAATGAGTCAGGGCTTGGGGGAGGCACAAGGGAGAGCAGAACCATGAGAGCGGGTTTCCAGTTCTTCACTTGCCATTCCTTTCCTCTTCAGTCCACCAAACAACATGAGGGAGCCGGCCCTCCGCCAGGGCCACCACTCTTCCTGGCTGTGGAGGGAGCCATTGACAGTCCCACGGGGACAAGAGGGACTTGCCGCATGAGGTTTCTGCATGTCACTCCACTTCTCTGTATTCCAACTTAATTTTATCAGACGCTTTGAATAAAATTACACTCTCCCTCTTCCATTATGGCGAACACTTAAAATTACATTCACATGAAATTACATTTACACAAACTTCTATTAAAAGCCAAATTCCAGGCCTAAGCTATTGGGCCAAATTCCATTAAAAAAGAGCATATTAAGTAAATTAGTTGAGCTGATTAAAAACACCTTCATCAAAATAGAACATTGGTGCCAACAATATTAAAAGTCGAATTATTGATTTTTTTTTTAATAGCAGATGGTACATTAGCAGGGAAGAAAAGTGATTTTCCTTCCCTTCCTCTGCTCCCCCGGCCCCCTTCCCTTTGGGGGTAAGAAGGGGAACTACTGACCTTTTGCTGGGGATCCAGGAAAAGGATATGACAGAGTAAGGTGGGAGGGTATGAAGGTAGAGGATGGTGCCTAGGTAAGGGAGAGGAAGGGAAAGGAGGAGTGGGGACTAGCGGCCAGAGGGAGCAGAGGTCAGATGCCTGGAAGGAGGGCGCTGTCCTTGCGAAGGAGCGGCTCTCCCCTCACCTAGTCGGCGGGACCCCAGCCGCAGCCGCGAGCCAGGCGGGCGCTGGAAGCGCGCACAAGGCCGTTGCCGCTTTCGGCCGCCAGAGGGCGCGGCCGAAGCCGGCGCGGCGGAGCGAAGGAGGAGGGGAGCCGGCGGAGAAGGGTCAGCCGCGGCGGCAGGGGCGGCAGCGGCGCAGCTCGGCTCCCCGCGCGTCGCCCGTCCCCGCGCCCAGGCAGGGCGCGCAGTCCCTGTCGCCGGAATGCGGCTGCCTGCCTCCCGCGGCCGCCGCCTCGCGCTCCCAGCCCTGCTCTCGCTCCTCACCTGCTCCCTGGGTAAGTAGCGGGCGGACCGGGCGCGCACGGGAGAGGCGTGGGCTTCCAGGGCGCAGCCCCCGCGCCCGAGCGCCGAGGGAGGCGCCGGGCGGCCCACCCTGCCCCGCGGGCGCCCGCGTCCCGCCGTCCCGTCCCCGCCGCGCCGTCAGAGCGCCCTCTCGCGGCGCCCCGGTGGGACCCTGCGTCCCGGGACCCCGGGGCGCGCCGTGCCCGGCCCTTCTCGGCACGCCGGGTCTCCGCCGCCGCCCGGCCCGCCTCGCGCCTTCCCGCCTCCTCCCGCCGGCAGCGGGCCGCCGGCCGAGCGGCGAGGGCGAGGCGCCCACCCCCACAGGAAACGCCGAGTGAGTGTGCAACTGCGAGAAACTTTGAGAGCAGGGAAGCGGCGGCCGCGGGCCCGCCCCCCCGCCTTCCGCCCGCGTTCGGCCGGCCCGCGCTGCAGGCGGAGGCTGGAGGCGAGCGGACTCCGCGGCCCCGGCCGCCCGCCCCGCCCGCGGGCGAGGCACCGCGCCCCCCGGCTCCCCGCGGGCTCCGACGTCCAAGCCCCGGCCCCGAGGCGGAGATGCCAACTTGGCGCCGGCCCCTTCTACGGATTCCTCGACCAGGAAGGGAGGAGCGGGGTGCCCGGCCGGGCCTCCATGTGTGCGGTCGTGGCGTGGGGAGGCCGTGGGGAAGCCTTCCTAAATCTTGGGTCTTTGGGGGGGGAAATGAACACTTCTGAAAACAATGCTCGTCGGGTCTCTTGCTGCCGTAATACCCCTTCGCCTTTTTCTTCCATTCTCCTCGCAGGAGCATTTTCTCTCCTTTATCATAAAATGATGCGATAAAAGTTTTTTAAAAAAATCATTATAATTGACTTTCATGATGAGATTTGTTCAAGTTTGAAAGCTCGGGGGAAAAATTATTCCCTTTTCCGTGTTCTCAGGTCTGTTGTCTTCTGACCCAGACTTTTGTGTTTCCAGCCTAAAAGGCAGTAATTTCAGATTTTGAGAAATGGCAGAATGGTGCCATTAGGAAAAAACGGAGCGTTATTGCACATTGCTCTTTTGGTAACCCGCCCGAACCATTACAGACCGTATTTCTTTGGATTTAACTCTCCGAATAAGGACCTTATTTGCGTACCCCTGGCATTTCTATAGGTGCTCAGTAAGTGGGAAAATCGAGTGAGATTAATTGGTAATTAATTGTTCACTCGTGTGATTAAGTAAGCAACAATATAATTAAAAATGTTCTGGCACCTTGCACAGAGAAGGCTGTAATTGACGGTGGGGAGCAACTGAACTTGGCGAGATCTGACTTAGTGGAAGAAAATGCATTGCTGGGGGCAGCCCTGGGAGAAGGGAAGTTTGGAGGGGTGGGAAATTTGGCTAATTGACTCCTGGCTGCATCAGTTGGCTTGCTGTCTGGAAGTTTTGCACCTAACCAAATGGGGTGGGTGGTAGCTGAAACTGGCATTCTATTTATAGCACTGCACTTTATAATGCAGTACTGGGGATATAATATTTGTATGTAATATATTCAATATATGGGCTGAAACGCACACTTGTCTTGCTATGCGTATCTATTTTTTACTGCACTTAAGGGAATATTTGCACTGTTCAAACTTGATAATACATTAAAGGACATTCAGAATGAACTAAAATGTCAACATGTTTTTAGAGATGTCTATTAGCATTGTGAAGTTGTCAGATAAGTACAATAAATAAGCCATAAAACCTATTAAAAGGTCCCTGTGAGACATTGGGCTTTGTGAACCCGCTTTCATGGATTGGTGCAGACAGGAGGCTGTTTTCTTCCAGGTCTGACGTAAATCATGAGTTCATTTTATGGAGCTCTGCTTTGATGTGGGGGGAGCACCAAGATGTAAAAAGATGTGATACCCACTCTTTGTATATCTTAAAATCGAGATTCCTGGAATCTTGCTGAAACAGAGACTGTGGTAGGAGTTCTGAGGCATGTGAACAATCCTGATAGTTTAAAAATACCTTCAATACTCCCTTATAAGGTTGGCCTGAGTGTGTGTAGTTTAGTTTTCCCACAAACTGTACCATGTTCATTTGAGTTTTTAGAAAAAAGACAATATAGAAAATTTATTTTAAACCCATATGATTATACAGACAAATTCATTGTAACTTCAGCTTTAAAGTCTGGTGCCAGTTCTAGAATCAGAAGATGTATTTGTGCCTCTAGGTCAGCCACTGTGTGGCTTCTCGGGTCTTTGAGCCTCAGTTTTCTCATATCAAATGGGAGGCAAAGACTAGATAAAATACTAGAACTTTGCCATCTCTTACAGTTTTAATATCCTGATTCTGTTGTACTAGAGACTGCTATCTGCCTACCCAATTACCCTTAGTTCCTTCTTTTCCTGACTAAAAACCTCTTGGATATTCAAGAGTATCATAGACTGAATTGTGTCCCCCAGATTCATATGTTGAAGCCTTATAATGCCATGTGACTGTATTTGGAGATAGGGCCTTTTAGGCAGTCATTAAGGTTAAATGAGGTCATAAGGGGGGGGCCCTAATCCAGTGGGACTGGTGTTCTTATAAAAGAGGACGAGACACCAGGAATGCAGGCAAACAGAGAAAAGGCCACGTGAGGACACAGTGAGACGACATCCATCTACAAGCCAAGGAGAGAGGTCTCAGCAGAAACTCAACCTGCTGACACTTTGGTCTTGGACTTCCAGCCTCTAGAACTGTGAGAAATAAATTTCCAACCATCCAGTTGAATGGTTTCTGTTGTGGCAGCCCTGGCCGACTAAAAATATAGGAGGTGAGGGAAGGCTGGAGGAATGGTGGTGGTGGTGGCAGTGTGTCCAGTGACAAGACATTTCTCAGTGGCCCTTGCAAATAGGTAACCAGTCTATGGAGATTTTTGGGTGGGTCTCTTGGTCAAGCTTATTAAAGGTGGCTGAGCCAGCTGGGATGCAGGCCTTTTTTTTTTGCCATTGTCTCATCCTCATCATGTGAATCTGATGGCTGGAGCCATAGTGGCCATCTTGTGACCATGAGGTGACCTTGAAGATGGAAGCCAGTAGTAAGGATGGGAGAGCACCACCTGGGTGCTAGATGGAAGTGGAGCACCATGTTAGCCCTGGATCGCCTATTTCCAGACTTGTATTGCATGAGCTACAAAACGCTTGTTTGAACCGAAGGTAAAATAATAGATATTAGCTTTTATCTTTCATATCCCTGTTTCTACTCCGTATGAGTCAAGATTGTATTTCTTAGCACCTGCTAAAATTAGGGATGAGTTTTTCTTCTGAGGCAGGTCTTGCTTAGATTCTTTTCACTGAAGTGAGTCAGACATTTTAGGACACCAGGAGTCAGGCCTGACTCCAAGTTGTTTTGTGTTTTTTTATTTTTGCTTTTTAAAGCCTCCTTTTATTACTTAAGCAGTACTCAGGTGTTACTGGCACACATTTTAACTGTCTCTATTGTCCAGGTAGTCCGGGACTGTCAAGTTGGCATGGCCTCCTTGGTCATGGACTTGACCCAAGGGAGTTTGCCTGTAGCCAGTAGTCAAACTCTTTGGAGAGGGGGAGCGATGGAAACGGCGGGGGAAAGAACATCTGTTTCAAATGGGGTGGGGGTAGGGAGGAGATGTCCTGTCCCTTGTGTTGCTTTCCTCTGAGGCAGCCATTGTGGGCCCCGTACTTGAGCCAGTCCTAATAACTGACTTCCTTTGGGGCACTGAGAGCCGGGTTTTTTGCTTTTCATTAGAAATGTTATAAAGCAAGCATAATTTCTAGGCACAAAGGGATTGCTTACGGGATGTTTGCAAATGTTAAATGTTTTACCTCCTCATAGCATTATGTGTAATCCATCTTTGGCGCTGCACAGATTCTTGCTTAAGAACAATACACAGGAGTGTTAATTCTATCCTTCCCAATATAAAGGAAAAATTATAGTGACTATCAGGAGTTCATCAGACCTATTATTGATTGAGTCTCCCTTAATACCATATTTCAGAGCTCTAGTCACGAGGCCACTCCCAAAGAAACCCAATTCAGTGTAGGTGCTGATTTGAACTACTAGGAAATGTTAACAATTTAAAAATAGTATTAAAAGGGAAAATTGTACTCAAAGTTTCTTTCATTTATTCAGAAACTGTTGAATATCTACTCTGTGTCAAGCATTGGGGATGTTGCAGGAGGAAGATAGATCTGGTCCGTCTCTACCCTTGAGTAGCCTGCAGTGTTGAAGGGAAGGTGATGTTAAACATTAACTACACCAGAAACTGATTGCAGTGTGCTTAGTGCTGTGAGAACGTGGTGCAGGGACAGGTACGGCCTTAGCCTGGAGTCTGGAGCAGTGGTTCTCCACAGGGGGCGATCTTGCCCCCACCTGCACTTCCCCGGGGAACATTTGTGGATGTCTAGAGACGGTTTGGTTGTCACAGGGGGTCGTTTGGCAGGGAGTGCTCCTGGCATCTAGAGTTAGGGGTGTGGCTGGACATCCTACATGCATAGGAAAACCCCTTCCCCCCAATCAATTATGTGTTCTAGAGTGTCAGTAGTGGTGGGTTGAGCCACACTGGAGTAGGGGCTCAAGGCAGGCTTCGTAGAGGAAGGGACATCAGAGCTCAGACCTGAAGGGGAAGCAGAAATCAGTCAAGCAGATGGAGGAAGGGAGCATCTTTGGGGAGGTGGGGGTGGGGGGACGGAGGATGGAGAACCGGGGCACTTGGTGCTGGAGGAATGGACTGGAGAAAGGACCAGAATGGAGAGGCTGAGAGAGGGACTGAACTTTGTTCTTAGAGCAGTAGGAAGCTGTTGACGGCTGTAATAGGAGAGTGACTTGATTTGACTTCTGTTTTTTTTTTTTTTTTTTGTGGGGAAGACCAGCCCTGAGCTAACATCTGTTGCCAATCCTCCCCTTTTTGCTGAGGGAGACTGGCCCTGGGCTAACATCGTGCCCATCTTCCCTCTACTTTATATGGGACGCCGCCACGGCATGGCTGACAGGCAGTGCGTCGGCGGGCGCCCGGGATCCGAACCCGCGAACCCCGGGCTGCCAAGCGCGGACTAAACCCCTGCGCCACCGGGCGGCCCCCTTGACTTCTGTTTTAAGAAGCTCACTCCAGTTGTCCTGTAGAACGGGGACTGCAGGTGGCCGGTGTGGACCTGGGAGAACAGTGAGAGCCTGTTGGAGTCAACCTTGTGAGAGATGATTAAGAATCTGTATGATGCGGTGATGGTACAGTGGGCTGAGAGAAAGTGGGGTCAAGGATGAGTCATGGGTTTCTGTCCTGAGCTGTGGGCAGATAGTGGTGCTGGTTACTGATATAGTGGAGAAGGACTAGATTTAAACAAAACATTTTTATTTTAGTTAAATATGTGTAACAAAATTTATCATTTTAACCATTTTTAAGTGTACAAATCTGTAGCGTTAAGTACTGAGACGTCTTTCTAAAATTTACTTTTAATTTTAGGAGGAGGTGAGGATGCTGAGTTCAGTTTGGACAGGTTGAGTTTGGGGTGCACGTGAGATATTTGGGTACCACGTCAGGTGGGCAGTTAGATCTGCGGGTCTGGAGCTCAGAGGAGACAGATTTGGGGGCAACCTGAGTAGATTTTTTTTTTTTTTTTTAAAGAGAGCCTTGATTGACAAAATAAATTCAATTAAGCTTTTATTCAAAATGTGTGTGTACCAAAGATTTGGTAGAAGTTGGGGAAGAAAACAGTCTTTATTTGTATGGTGTAAAGCTGCAGATTTAAACAAACAAAAAAATGAGTAAAAATATCATCAAATAAGATTTGAATGTATTTTGAGTGTAGCAATGCCATTTTCTTCTAGGGATATGACTTATTTTTACTTCTAAGAGAATATTTTATGATCTGAAAAGGTGATATGTTTTAGTTTACATCATTGCTTCCCGTAAGAAGCTCAAGGCTCTTTATACATCTTGTTGAATTTATCTTCTCCAGCTCCTTGAGGGTGGATATGCAGGAGCTTGTTCCTTGTTTATGAGATGAATGAAGTAAAGAAGGTAAATGGCCAAGGCCTGTGGTGAAAACAGCTCCGTTCATTTCCCTTGAGTGCCTGTCTAGCCCTCCCTCCCAGTGTGTAGACTTGAGCACACAGCAGAATCCCCTCAGTGTCTTAAAGAGGCCTCTTTGTTAAAATACAGATTCCTGAGTTCCAGCTCCAGATTTTTCTGATTCAAAAAAATGTCAGATGAATCCTGTGGATCAGCATTTTTAACCAGGTGAGTTGTATGTGCGGGATGGTGTGGGAACCCTGTCTGGGCCACCCTAGGCCCAGAGATGAACTGGAACTATCACTGGATGATTTTCATGCACATGTGAAGAATGTGAAGATGATTGGTGGTTGCTTTGTCTTTAAAATGAAATAAAGAGCTGTTTTGGAGGGAGCAACGTGTGGAATTGAGGCCTCATACTCAGCAGTCAGGTGTTTTGTCTACTTGGGAAAGGAACCAGAAACCCCAGAATACAAACTAAGAAGTCTTTCTCTGGTTCCAGCACTGTTTGGCAGATTTTCAAATGCTCCTGGAGGGACTGTAGTGTGTGGAGCATGAGTCTCAGAAACTAGAGCCATGGGTCGTGAGAACAAAGGTTTTTGGACGATAGACAAGTAAGTTCCTAAAGGTGTTAGGATGTCTCAAATTCTGGATGCCATGGATTCAGTGGTACCAACAGGGGTGCTTTTAAAAAACCCACTCTTTGTATTACAGACATAGGATACCCAAACGTTAACATAAATGGTATTTAAAAAAATTAGCCTGACAGTTAATAATACTCAGTTCAATAATACTCTCGCAAACAAGGGAATTGTACGAAGTGCTGATGTCCTTGTGTGTGAGTATTTGCTCTCGTGGGTCTCTTCAGTGTGTTCTGGAGTAGGTGTGTGCCCCCTCCCTAGGACTCAGCCTGTGGAACGTGCTTCTGAGGATGGTGTTTTGAATCTCTCCCGAACACTCTGTTTGAGTTGGAATTTTTTTGTTTTCATAATCTAAGTGGCATTTGGGTTTTCATATCATTTGTTTAAATGAGATGTAAGTCAAAGAAGCAAATGATCTTTTTTCCCCCTAAAATACATGGTTATTTCCTATTTCTTTTTCTTCCCCATTTACTGTCCTTCCTGTAAGTATGTTTACCCTCTGGCACATAGAATATATTGGTCCTGGCAAACTTTGTTGTCAAGTGAAGAGAAATCTGTATTCCAAACTCCATTTTCCCATTGACTTCTATGATAAAACAGGAGATGTGTTTCAGGTGGAGCAAGATCAAGTTTGAGTAGGTGGTGGGCTCAAAAGAGAACAAGTGTCATGTCTGTTATGCTCACTGCCGTAGTTGTGTGGGAGGCCAGGTCTCCTTCTCTCATTGCTTCTTTCAACTGGCTGAATCACTTTGTAAGTGTTGTAGAACCCGTGGAAATGGGCAAAGGGGTTCTCTGACCCTAATGTTGTCCGTTTACATTTGTTCATTTTCTGGTCAGGAAACCACACCACCTGTCTGTCAGTTGTCATACTGTGGCAGCTGTGTGTGGCTGTGATGCTGAAAGCTATGCCACCAGGATTTCAAATACCAGCAGGGTCACCCATGGTGGACAGGTTTCAGTGGAACTTCCAGACTAAGACAGACTAGGAAGAGGGACCTGGACACCCCCTCCCGAAAACCTGGCCGTGAAAACCCCGTGAAGAGCAGCGGAGCGTTGTCTGATGTAGCGCTGGAAGGTGAGGGGATGGCGCAAGAAGACTGGGCAGGACTCCCCTCTGCTGTACGCAGGGTCACTAGGAGTTTAAAGTGACCCCACACACTCCCTCTAGGAACCTGTCTAAGGCACACATTTCAACATGGCACTCCGCTTGTTAAAAGCCTCAGAAAGCTTTTCCTGGCACTCAGAATAAAACCAGACTCCCTAACAGGAACCCCTTTCATGATATGGCCCTTGCCATCTGCAGCCTCATCTCCAGCCCCAGTCACCCCCCGCCCCTCGGGTGTCCATGCCTCTGGCACACTGGACTGTTTACTGTGCTTTGAGGGCAGAAGCCTGTCTCCAGGCCTCCTTGCTTTTGTACTTGAAGCCTCTGCTGCCTGGAATGGACTTCTTCAAGCATGGTGTTGAGCTTGCTCCAAGCAACACTTCTCTCTCTGGAAGCCTCCCCATCCCTCTATTGCCCTGCGTGGGTGAGATGCCCTCTCTCTGCACCTTCAGGTGCTCCCTTAGCAACTGACTGCTGTTAGGACTGCCATTGGGGCGCGCACTTCTGCACTTGGTTGTTGACTGAGGGACTTGTCTCTCACAGGAGACCGTAAGCTCCTTGGGGAGCTGCTTATTCAAATTCTTCCCAGCTCCCAGCATAACATGGCACATAATATACACATGGCCACTTTTGGATTTTCTGCTGAACGAATGAAAATGTAAATGAATGATGATAATGACAATAGCTGCTAACACCCAGAGCACTTAGCGTACGCCAGGCAGTGTTCTAGGGGCGTTGCCCGTTCTAAACTGTCTGATCCTCAGCCTCTGCCTGGCTGGTCCTGTCTTCAGCCCATGCAGAGTGACAGGGCCCTTATCCTGTGTTTGGGTGGTGGTGCCCCACGGCGGATGGAGCCACTGCCCAGCGTGTCCACCAATCTGGGCAGTGGATTTGTCTGAGGACGAAGGAAAGGCAGGTTCTGCCCCCGGTCGCTGGGCCGGGTGCGTTTGTTTCTGTTCCTTCTGCTGCCACGGATTATCTTCAAAGCAGGTTATTGGAACCAAGTGAATTGGCTGTCGGCTGTGCATCCTGGAGCTTAAGGCCCCCTCTGGAGGACCTGGAATTAGACCTAGAAAGCTCCAGGGAGCAGAGCCACTTGGGGGTGGAGCTGTGCTGGGTGAACCATTTTGTAAGTAGGTCACAGGAAAGAAAGAGAAGCCCCGAGGCCTCCCTCCCATGGTGTGTCAGAGGGAAAGTGGTGCAGGGCCGGGTGAGACCCTGCGCCCTGTGGGGGCGGGGCGGGCACCAGCTGCAAGCTTCCAGGGGGTGTGCTGTGCGCTTTGTCCTGGATGGCAGAGCCAGGGGCATGCAGTTTTATTCTCTCCCTCCTGGCTCCGGTGTAGGGCACAGGATCCCCTAGACCCTGCCCAGACTGGCAGTAATCATTTTCACCAGCAGCAGCGTTACAGCAGCTCTCTACTTGGATGTTAATGTATGCTGAGCCCCCGCTGAAGGCTTTATGCATTATCTCACTTAATCCTGCAGCACCCCTCTGAGCTGGGGTTATTTAGCCTTGTGGTGCTTTTTGTGTTTTTTTGTATTTAATTTGATTTCTATGATAGATGTTAGTGGGAGGGTTTGGGAGGCCAAAAAGCAGAGTCCGTAGTTAGGAGGTACAATCATCTTCCTGCATGGGCGTGGGGTCCCTTGCTCCCTCATAGGAACAAGAAAAGATAGTTGCTTAAATGCGTTACGATTAATTCCTCTCCCGTTTCTTTGCACTGTAGGGCTTAGGTCAACCTATAAATCTTAGTCCCAGGTTAGTAGTAAAATCTTGATTTATCTCTCAGGATAGGTGTGCTAACACATTAGTTGGCTTGAATTATTTAAAATTATCATGAAAAAGGTCTTATTTCTATTGCCTGCCCTGATTTGCACTTTAAATATAGTTCCCTGTAGCAATTCACAGGAATTCATGTTGAAAATAGAAAAGGGAAAATTACTTTTAAACAGCAGTTTGGCATATAAGAGCATGATTTACCTTGGAGTATTTCTCCAACTGCACATTAAAGCCGAGCTTTCAAGAATATTTTTTCCCACTGAATCTGGAAATTAGTATGAAGCCAAACAGCAAACATTGAGCCCCAGGTGGCTGCTCCCTTTGGAGGGGTGGGGGCGTTTTCCCTCCCCCTCCCTCCTCCTCCTCCTCCCTCGCTCCTCCCCCCTTGCTCTCTCCTCCCCGCTCGCTCCCTCCTCTCCCAGGCAAGTGGTGTTCAACTTCCACTGTGTGCTCTTGTCAGAGCTGTTGAAGGTGACAGGTAATTTCTTACCTCACTTGCTGATTTTCTCACTTTTCCTCTCTGTTTGCACCATTTCTCCTTCATTTCCTCGAACTGTAGAAGCTGGGATTTCATTGGTAGGAATTCTGTAAATGATTCATTATTTTAAGATTGGATTTGTTAGTGGTATAGCATATTCTGTGCCTCCAAAATCCATCTGGTTCCTTGATGATTTGTTTTATTTAGATTATGGAAATATAAAGATAAAACCAACCAGTATATATTTTTTAGTATTCATCTAATGGGGATTATCTTGCCATGTGATTTGCTTTTATGCCTGAAAGTAACTCTGATGCATTTTTTATGTTATTGCTTTAAATATTATATAATTTATCTCTGTCATGGGAAAAAGGAGTTCTTAATTTCCCAGCAGAGTGATGGGGAGAAATGACAGCTTTTTTTTTTTCAAGACGTTTTAACTCTAGTCCTGTGTGTTTTTGGAGGGAACTAAAGTCTAGTTTACCCTTACCTCGGTTAAGCCTTGTCTAAATAAAGGTATGGTGTTTTGATTATGACCAGCAGGATTTGTGGGATTCACTTGATTTCATTTATTTTTAAATTTTTTATTGAGGTAACATTGGTTTATAATATTATATAAATTTCAGGTGTACATCATTATATTTTGATTCCTATATAGATTACATCATGTTCAACACCCATAGACTAATTACAGTCCATCACCACACACATGTACCTAATCATCCCTTTTGCCCTCCCCACTCCCGTCTTCCCCTCTGGTAGCCACCAATCCAATCTCTACATGATTGGTGGTGGTGTTATCTCCTGCTTAGGAGTGAGATCATGCGGTAGTTGACTTTCTCCTTCTGACTTATTACGTTTAGCATAATACCCTCAAGGTCCATCCATATTGTCACAAATGGCTGGATTTCATCGTTTCTTATGGCTGAGTAGTGTTCCATTGTGTATATGTACCACATCTTCTTTATCCATTCGTCCCTTGATGGGCACCTAGGTTTCTTCCAAGTCTTGGCTATTGTGAACAATGCTGCAGTGAACACAGGGATGCATGTATCTTTACGTATTGGTGTTTTCATGTTCTTTGGATAAATACCCAGCAGTGCTATAGCTGGATCATAAGGTATTTCTATTCTTAATTTTTTGTGGAAGCTCCATACTGTTTTCCATAGTGGCTGCACCAGTTTGCACTACCACCAGCAGTGTACCGGAGTTCCCTTCTCTCCACATCCTCTTCAACACTTGTTGTCTCCTGTCTTGTTAATTATAGCCTTCTGATGGGCGTGAGGTGATATCTCATTGTAGTTCTGAGTTGCATTTCCCTGATAGTTAATGATGTTGAACATCTTTTCATGTGCCTGTTGGTTATCTGATATCTTCTTTGGAGAAATGTCTGTTCAGATCTTTTGCCCATTTTTTAATTGGGCAAAATAGAATTTAGTGTTTAGTTTTTTTTGTTGTTGAGGTGTCTGAGTTCTTTATATATTTTGGATATTAACCCCTCATCAGATATATGGTTTGCAAATATCTTCTCCCAGTTGTTAGGCTGTCTTTTTGTTTTGTTGACGGTTTCCTTTGCCGTGCAGGAGCTTTTTAGTTTGATGTAGTCCCATTTATTTTTTCTATTGTTTCCCTTGCCCGGTCAGACAGGTACTTGAAAATATGTTCCTAAGACTGATGTCGAAGAGCATACTGCCTGTTTTCTTCTAGAAGTTTCATGCTTTCAGATCTTACATTCAAGTCTTTAATCCATTTTGAGTTATTCTTTTGTGTAAGGTGCAAGATAATGGTCTACCTTCAATCTTGCATGTGGCTGCCCAGTTTTCCCAACACCATTGATTTAATGGGAACATCTTCCCTCTAGGTAATTCCTACTTTAAACAGTAACATTGTCAAATAATATTAGCTGCTTTTTTATGAAAGGTGATACATTAGTAATTTTCAGAACTGATACCAAATAAAGATGCCTTTTCTTCAGTGTAGGATCTACATTCTAAAGGGCCAGGGGGCTTTTGTGCTGACGTTCTCTTCTTTTTCACACAGCCATCTGGCCTTGCAAAAAAGTGAGCTAAGACTAAATACTGGGTATTAGATGGTAAGTCATTGAACATGGGAAATTGAGGTTATTTTTCTTGATAGAAGAGGAAATTCTAACCTAGAAGGCTTTGACTGTCCATGTTTGGAATTAGGAATTGATGGGGTTGGTGGCAATGGGTTTTGGAATCAAAGTTATGTATTAGATTGACCACAGTTTTTATATCCTGCAAGTTGTTGGAATGTTCTATTTTCTAGAATTCTGTGGAGTGATGTTAACATGTTGTGACTTCCTGTATGATGTTTATCAATAATTCTATTTTTGATATCTTCTTGAGGGATTTAAATGTGGATGCTAGCTTGGAGGTAAATAAAATAAAACAAAACCAAAAAATTAAGTACAGTCATGCATCGCTTAACAACGGGGATACGTCCTGGGAAATGTGTCCTTAGGATATTTCATTGTTCTGATGTGTGAACATCATAGAGGGCACTTACACAAACCTGGATGGTACAGCCTAC
Organism: Tapirus indicus; assembly: GCA_031878705.1. NCBI lineage: Eukaryota > Metazoa > Chordata > Mammalia > Perissodactyla > Tapiridae > Tapirus > Tapirus indicus. Next base: position 70,252,772 of record CM062930.1, on the reverse strand, counting down.
CACACACCTAGGCTGTATGGTACTAATCTTATGGGACCACCATCATATATGCGGTCTGTCGTTGACCAAAATGTTGTTATGTGGCGCATGACTACCCAGAAGCAGAATTTAAATGGTGTTTGGGGTTAAATCTCTTTTTTCTTCTTAGAACTTAATGAATGATTTGAGCTTTGCATTTGCTTTGTTGTGTGTGTGTGTGTAAAAAAGTGAGAAAGTAGATTAGATCCTAGTGAAAATAAATTGGGAGGCACTAAACTCCTTCATTCTGCTGGGTTGATGCTGGTTAGAGTAAGGAGTAGATAGCCCTTAAGTGATGTGATCCCAGAGCCATTGTGAGGACTGGCATTCATTCATTTCATTCATCATTTATTCGATAAATATTTATTGATCTTCTGTGTGCTGGGTGTGTTCTAGGTTCAGGGGCAAACAGTAAATAAAACCATATTTCTGTCTTCATGGAGCTTACAGTAAACTAATATATAAGACAAGCAATAAACAAATATATGTTATGTCAGTGGTGGTAAGTGCTCTGGAGAAAAATAAAGCAGAGTGAGGGGGGTGGAGAGGGGTTGGAGTTGGGGATTTACTGTTTATGTGAGGTGGTCTCAGGGAGGCCTCATGTAATACCTGTCATTATCTCAATTCCACACATTGAGGTTCATTTGGCTTACATTTCAATTTCACCCTGCTTTCTGAAATGTCATTCTGAAATGGGAATGATTAAACCATGTTAGTCATTTGCTTCTTAGTGTGAATATGTTTTAGATTATTTCCCCTGAGCAAATGTTAATGGAGAGAGAATTTGAGGCAGTGGATGCCTTTCAATTAGAGGCATCCAAATGGGTGCGTTGTCTGCTACTTCTGAGTAGGGTCCCCTCTGTTACCCAGGGAGCCCTCCCACCCACGCTCCTCGTGCCACATTATTGCTCCATGGAATTGGCTGTGTGTTGTTCAGTACACTGTCACTCTATGGCATTGCCCATTCTCTCCTGGGAATGCTAATTGGTGAAGGCAAACTATGAAACGCTTTCCTTTTAGTTCTTGAGGAGAAATGCACTGTAAAATTAAGTCGTATTTTTTTGTCTCGTTAACCTTCCCAACTGTTTGGTTTATCATTTTGCTTTGTATTTTCAAAGGGTTACTGTCATGTCATTATTATTATTATTAACGTAGAGCCTGGATGTGTCTCTAGGGATATCTTTGTCTGTTTATGGGCTCCCACTCAAAACACTAAATCATTCTAAATGGGGTGATTTTAACTCCTTGCCTTCTCCTGGCTCCGTGGCTTGAGCAGGGTTCTGTTAACTCTCCCCTGCGCGCTGGTCGCAGTATCTGCACCACATCTCCAACCTCGCAACCCCCGAGACAGAAAGCTTGCTCTAGATTTAGCTCCGCTGCCCGCCAGGCTCTGGCAGTGATTGTGACAGTGGGAATTTGTCCTTCCCTCTGGATTCTCAGGAATTCCCCTTTGCTCAAGAAGGCACCAGAATCGAGGTATCGAAGAAGTTATATTCTATGTGCATCTGTTTTGTGGTGTATATCTATAGACACGAATGGTGTACACAGATTCTGATTTCTTTGATGTAGATTCTGATTTCTTTGGCTTGGTAGCCTAAGCATGTCAGCTTAGCACTGATGAATAATTTTAGGTCCAGAGATGAAGGCGGCCAGCAGTGCAACTGTTCTTAGAAATGAGCAAAATATGTCCTGTTAAAGTATCAAGCAACAGTATTTAAGCAAAACTGTTGAATGTGAGAATGAATCTTGATTGCTAATTTTAATGTAAAAATGTTTCCTTTTTTTCCAGGTTTTGCTTTGGCTTCTGAAGATATAAAGAACGAGGTCAAGCAGTCTAAGGTACTAATTCTGATGATCGAGTCTATTCTTTTCGTCTGAGGTTCGTTTGTATTTTCTTTAATGTGAGCTGTAATGTTTCATGTTTCAAAAGTTATCAAATTTCTTTTTTTTAACGAATTAATGAAATGTTGGTCAACATAGATTTTACATCCCTAGCACAACCTACAAATAAGCTTGCTTTAAAAAATATCCTTTAATAGTTAAAGCAGATCTACTAGGTTTCAAATTTCATTTTAAGAAAAAAGGTGTTTTGGTATAGAGTTAGACATTTTAAAAGTCTTGCTTGAATACCATGCTTTTCTCCACTCTTACCCCATCTTAACCTTGGGCTTAATTTTCTCAGGCTGTGAAAGAAGGATATGCTATGTCTCCAGGCTTGCAAGAGCCTGAGCATCCCTCAGCTTGAAGGTGGCACCGTGTGGGAGGGTGTGCTGGGGACTGGGCAAGAAGCCCCAAAGGTGACTGCCAGGCTCCTTGTGCAGTCCGGACCAGAAACCAAGCCCTGGGTTTCGATGGAACGGGGACAGCACTTATCCAAACCTCAGAGCTGCCTCTTTTTCGTCATTGGTTGTATCCAAGAACCTCATCTAAATTTTACCATCTGAGCTTTGCACTAGATCAGTTTAGCATCTGAGAAAAAAGAAACAATATTTTAAAAATATGAGATATTTTTGTCATATTAAGGCTCAGTTAACTCTACTTTTTACCCCACAGTTAGTGTAAAAGCATTTTTTAATAGAATGTTTCTTTTATCAACAGAGTATTATCTGTTCTAACTATACTATGGGATTTCTACACGGCGGAAATGATGATAATGATTCCTTATGGTTTAAGATTCTTTATGGTTAATAAAGCATTTTCAGACATTTCATTTAATCTAATCTTCTCAACGATCCTGTTATTGCTGAGCAAGGCAGATATTCCCATGATTAGGAGAGAAAGTTTACCCTCAGAGAAATTAAATGATTTGACTGAGGTTACATGACTGTTAAAAGGTGAAGTCAGAATCCAAATTTTCTAAATCCTTGAATTTTTTACGCTGTAATTTTATATTACACAGCCACATGCATCATAACATGTGTGTGTTTAGCAATAATGAGGCTCATTTATAATGAATTTAAAGTGCTATGTAAAGGTTATTAAAATTTTGTGTAATAAATTTAGAAATTATAGTGTAGACTTTTTTTTATTTTTGAGAAGATTAGCCCTGAGCTAACATCCATTGTCTACTGGGCTGGCATCCATGCCCATCTTCCTCTACTTTATATGTGGGACGCCTGCCACAGCATGGCTTAGTAAGTGGTGCATAGGTCTGTGCCCAGGATCCGAAACTGCGAACCCTGGGCCACTGAAGCAGAGTGCTAACTTAACCACTACGCCACCAGGCCGGCCCCAAGCATATACTTTCAAATACAGGTTTTAACTCATCTTTTTAATTGAGGAACTATATGTATTCTTTGCTTTAAATGCATACATAAATATAAATAGAGATAAGTTGAATCCTATATCTTAGTGTCATTTTTCATGCAAAGGTATTAAAGCCTTTGAAAAATGTCATTAACTCCATCTGTGCTTAGGCCACAAAACTAAAAAAGCCGTTAATCCCACGAGGAGAAGCAGTAATAAAATACCCACTATTGGCTGTACCTGCGAGTGGGAGATAGAGAAGAATCCATTTGTCAAGGTCCTCCCAAGTCTGTAGATGAACCCAGAGATAGGAGTTAAGGCTCAACAAAACCACATTAATTTGGGATTATCATTAGTTTATCACTCTCAGCAGAACTGATCAGCATCTGCCCCGTCATTGCTGCTTAGAAGCAGCCACCTCCCACCCCCTCACCTCACTGCTGGTTTTAGTCAGGGGCCCAGGGAGGGCTCTCTTTAGAAGATAGGCCAGCCCTGCTCAGGGCCGGGGTCCTTCCCTGAACAATGTTCAGATTCTCTAGTTGGTGTCAGATTGGTTTCACATCCAAATCCTGAGGGCTGCCAGTGCCCGTTGTACTGCCTGCAGCCGGACCCCTGGGCCCGGGCTCCTCTCCTAGGCTCCTGGTCCCTGCACTGCCCTGGGTTCTGACCTGCCCCAGCTTTCAGGGGAGCCTGCCCACCCAGGCTCGTCCTCCAGCTGTGGGTGCTGCCTCAGCTGTGGCCGTGTTCCTGTCTTTGAACAGCGGTTTTGCCTGGCTTTACATCCTGTAGTGGCTGTGATATCGTCTCCTTTATGACACAGGGGTTAGGGCTGAACCCTGGAGCCAAACTGCCAAGGTTCACGCTGCCTTCTCCACCACTGACTGCTGTTGACTTGCTGACCCTTGCTGTGCCTTGGCTTCCTCATCTGTAAGACGGGTTAATAGGACCTATCTCCGAAAGCTGTTTTGAAGATTAATGTGTACGTCACCGCTTAGAACAGTGTCAGGCTCTATTTAAATGTTTACCTGGTATGACAACAGGAAATGTCTTATGCAGCGTTCAAGATGAACCTAAACAAATCTAATAAAAAGAGGAGCCATAGCCCTCACTGCTTTTATCAGTTGTGGTGGTAGTTGACTTCATATGAAGTAGATGATGATGAGGACAAGAGTGGGAGCCAACAGTTATGGAGCGTTTGCTTTGGGCTCACAGTATGCTCAGCATAATATTGTCTAATTAAACTCACAACAACCTTGTGCAGGAGGTCTTGTAACTATTATTCCTGTTTTACAGATGAGAAACTGAGGCCTGAACTAATAAGTGGTGAGAGCGGAATTAGAACACAAGAGCAACTTATAACTGAGTGCTCTGATTGTGTCATTTTATTCAAAATCCTGTGGGTGGTGGTGGGTGTTCGCGACTGCCTAGGAGATGCCATTTTACTTCTCTTTCTTCTTAAAGATTTCATGTCAGATTCTTTTGAGGATGTTTTCTTCCTGAAAATTTATCTTGAGGATAAATTCTTCTTGTCATGAAGAATTTATAAATGAAGCATTACGTATATGGATTGCAAGTACTCAGATCTATAGTGCCTTAATAATAAACCTGTGCAGAAGGGTACCCTGGATTTGTCTTTTTCCAGCTGGGGTGGGAGCTGTCTGTGGGGTAGGGGCATTAGTAACAAATCTCTTTCCCATCAGAATAGTAATCCAGTTGACTATAAAGCTTCGACAGTGAGCACATTTTGATTGATATTGATAGGCAGTGTAAGAAACATGCGGCAGCAGAGATAATAAAACAAACCATGGGTTTCTTTCTTCTTAGGAAGAACTAAGCCTTTTCACAAGGGAAGCTGGAGACAGAATTTTAAATGTTCTGTCAATTCGTTCATTTAGTCTAATTTTCTTTTTCAAAGGGGAAATTACTCAAGACCATTTTGGTTCAGTTTCAATTCACTTAATTCAACTGTTCCTTGCATATTTTATTTTTACAGTTTACAGATTGAGCCATTTGAAATGGCTAATCATTTCCTAGCTATTGTGTCAGCCAGTTGGAGCTGCAGTGCTTAATAACAAATAGAAAGATGTATAATTTTGGTTGATTTTCTTTGGTTTCACAAAGCTATCTGGTGGAAAGTTCCATTGGTGTTCCAGCTTGTTTGTGTTAGTCTGGAAACAGAGTTCAGGATATTTTTTTATCTTTCCATTTATCGATAAAGGTGTGACTTCTGTTGTAGGTATTACTGTTAGCTTACTCTCTGAATATGTTTACATCTAAAGATGCTCATTTTCCAAAGAATGCCTCTGGAGGAAGACTGGGCATGCGTTATCATGGGGGTGTAAGAAATGGGCAGTGGGAAGGAGTCATGAGATGTGGATTTCAATCCTGCTTCTGTGGCTAGAATGTCTTGGACACTGGGCAAATCCTTTCTCTTTTTCTGAGTCTCCGTTGTCTCCTTTGTAAAGGGGACAGTTGGATTAGATCATCTCTAATGCTGTTTGTTTTTTTTTTTAATTGTGGTAAAATACACATAACATAAAATTTACCATCTTAACCATTTTTAAGTGTACAATTCATTAGTGTTAAGTATATTCATAATGTTGTGCAAGCAATCTCCAGAACTCTTTTCGTCTTGCAAAACTAAAACTCTGTCCCCATTAAACAACAACTGTTCATTCTCCCCATTTCCCAGCCCCTGGCAACCACCATTCTACTTCTGTTTCTGTGAATTTGACTACCTTAAGTACCTCTTATAAGTGGAATCATACAGCGTTTGTTTTTTTGTGTCTGGCTTATTTCACTTAGCATAATGTCCTCAGGGTTCATCCATGTTGTAGCATGAATTAGAATTTCCTTCCTTTTTAAGGCTCAATAATATTTGATTGTGTATATGTGTATACACACCACATTTTGTTTATCCATTCCAATGCTACTTTTAGATCTAAAATTTCTAATTTTCCGTGATCCTCATCTGGCAGCCAAATCTGTGGCCCAGCAAGGAGAAGGCAGCTTGGCCAAAGGGTGGGCTGCAGGTTAATGGTGGAAGCCAGGTGGACCTCTGGATCTGAGGCCAGCACTCCTTCCCCGAGAGCAGGCTGTTCTCCTGGCCAAAAGTGGCATTGAGTGTATGGAAGACGCAGTCAGTCCACACATGCTAACTTGTGACAATAACCTGGCTTTGGTTCAGCACATTTAGAGAGTATCTTGAGCTTTCCTGTCTTTTTAGTGGGTCATTCCAAAAAAGTACGTGTTTTATCAGGATTAAGGAAAGTGTCACTTGATCCCGAGGTATAACAAATCAGTACATAACTGGGGTTCTTCTTGACTCACTGATATTTCTATTCTTGAGACAAAGGTAATTTCAGGAAATGCTACCAAAGGTAGATGCTTCTCCGTGTGTCTCTGTGTCTCCTCCCTGTCTATTGCCACGGTCCCTTTGGCATCCCAAGAGGATATATCTCTGTGTGGCTGTGTCTTGGCTTTTAAGCTGTTCCCGGTTTTGTTGTTAAAGGCTCACAACTGCATTTCTTGATGCAGTCTTTGAAGAAAATTGAAGGATATTTGGCACTGTCCAGTTGTCATAATTATAGCATATGGCGGTTGAAAGTGGAAAAGGGCAATTAAAGAGAAAATTCCTTCTTTGTGTTCTGGAGAAGACAATGAAAATGGCAGGTTTAGCTGCTGACACTTTGCACTTTGTCTGAGAAATTTTTTAAGACCTCCTCCCCTGATTTATTGAGGATCAGGATCAGGTATTTCTGTGGCCACGTCCAGATCTCTGTGTGTGGAGCTCTGCAGCTCTAAGACGCCCCTTCTCTGCTCATGCATTCTGTGACCACCTCCAGGGCCCTGTGTAGGCCTCCAGTGCTGCTTCTCGGGTAGGAGAGAACATCGTGGTGACATTTTGATGACAGTATGTCTGAGCCCACAAGATGAGAAATACAATAATTAGTGGAGCTCATCTTCAAGAGGAACACACTGCCAGAACTGATACTGTCTCTGATGTGTGTGTAACGCTTTAGAGTTTACGAGGTTTTTAAATTAACCCTCCCAAGAACACTGTGAACCAGTTAAGCATCAGCTCCATTTTATACAGAAGCATTTAGCTCCAAAGAGCCTCAGTTCAATTAGGTGACTTGCCCATGATCACGGAAGAAAGGGACAGCCCCATAGGAAGCTTTTGTCATGACACAGAAGTCCATCATTGTTGTAAGTTTTGGTCTCTTTCTTTGGGAAAGCATTGCCAAGCTCTATCTTCATTGTCTTCCTCCAAAGTTTTACCATGTACCATACATTTTATTTGGTGCTTTGCTAACTTTGTTATGGTGATGAGATTTATTTTTTTCTCTTTTATTTAAAATACAGAATTTGGAGAAAAGTGGTATATCAAGAAAAAATGACATAGGTAAGTAATGAATTTTTTTTTCAACGTGAATGTGTACCCAGGTGTATTTCTTGTAAATTATATTTCACTGAAGTGAATTTTTTTTTCTGATTTTATTTATGGGGTAAATAGTGTTATCCAAATACTCTGTCTCTGGTCCAACCCGGTGTTTACCCTCATGAAGACACGGGAAGAACACTTTTCAGGTTGACATATGGACATGCAATTGGAAGTAACAGCTAATATGTTGGATTTAATTCCCTCGGCCATAATTTATCGAATTTCCAGTAAGGACAGATTACCATGCCAGGTGAGCACTGTGGGAGCTACAGAGATGAATAAGATGTGGTCTCTGTTATTAGGGGCTCACACTTAGTGGCAGGAAAGGACCTTTGCTCATGCCCTCTTCTGCCTGGAGCCAGGTTCCCCACTCAGCAGACACCACTTTACCAACCATGTCTTCTGTCAGACTTGTCCCAGGAACCCTGGTGTGGAAGCAACTACTCACTTCTCTGCAGACACACCACACTTCTATCACAGCCCATATACACCCTTATTTGCACTCTCTTTTAAACACATCTTTCTCCCTCTAGTATATTGTAAGCATCTTCAGGGATGTGACCATGAGTTAGTCTTTTTTTGTGTTCTGTGGGAAATATGCCCCAGTGTGTTGATGGGAGGGTAAGGGCGCACCTCTGTGTGTTGGGTCTCTTCCCAAAGGGTGTGAACCTTGTCAGTGTCAGTCATCCCAGGTAGGCCATGGAGACCCGGAAGGTGGGCCTTGGACAGGAGGGGAAAGGCACACTTTCCTTTCTAGGCCTTCCTTTCCTGGGCCTGGATTCTGAGGAGTCTAGAAGGCAGGAGAGGCCCCATCGGGTGGTAGGGGGAGGATGGCGTGTGCTGGGGCCCGGGCATGTAGGGGACCGTAGGGGCATGGGTTGGAGTCTTCAGGCTCTTAGAACAGCCATATTTAAGGCGCCACATTGGTTCCTTGTTGTTTCTTCTGTATATTACAACACCCCATATGGCTCAGCCACAACTCCCCACGTGGAGATTTTCTCTCTGCTGCCAACCCTGTGGGTTTGGGCATTTGTTTGTATGTTTATTTTATGGGAACTGATGAGTCTCCTTGTAGTAAATGGTTATTAAATGAACTAATGACCCTAGTCTGGAACATGGGCTTGAAAGTACCAAGGGGAAGTTTACCTGGACAAGTAAATCTCCATTCTTGGAATTGCAAATGGCCAATCTAGTGATACTTAACTTGGTATCAGTTCATCTGAAAAAGACCCAGGAAGCTTATTTGCCATAATCTTAATGAGTCTGAAGGACTTGGGCCCGGGGAGGGTATGCTTTAGAGTAGCTGCCCCAGTAGGGTCTCCCTGGATCCTGGTCTCACAATACTCAGGGCTGGGTGACAGCCTCCAAGGGTGGGGCAGCCTTTGTTTCTCTTTCGACTCACTGCCTAATCCATAGATTCACTAGTGACAATTATTCTCATCAAGTAAAACGTAATTGGAGTGGCTCTTCGTGTACGTATGCATGTTTACCCCTCAGCCTAAGTCATAAGACTGCCTGTTACTCAGCTCCTACCAGAAGTGCAACATGTTGATTTCTCATCAGAAAAACACCAGCATGATGAAATCCGTGTTTCTGGATAATTTCTGACTGGAAAGATTAGTTCTTAGTAGAGGGTTTGGCACGTGGTAGGTGCTCAGCAACTGAGGAAACAGAGAACCTTTAATTTCCTTTACCTTCAAGGAAGAATTATTTCTCCTTCTGGGATCCTTTTCTAAGCATCTCTGGTTTGACTGCCTTTCTTTCCCACTGGCTTCAGAACCACATCGGTCTAATCTGTATCCTTGACTGATTTCTTTATCTTCCCTTTCTAGCCTGTCACGCTCATCATTATTGTCAGGCACTTGGTGTACGACCCATTTATTGCACATTCCTGGAGGAGAAACAATGACAATCTGTCTTGCGTTGCGACAGTGTTTGCTGAAGGCAAATTGCTGTGAGTTTAGAGAAGTGCAACCTGAGTGATAAGGAAACAGTGGGGTCGTCTTCTTCAGCTCCACTGACAGGGCAGTGGGAGCTTAAAAGTCAGGTGGTCAGACGGCATAGACAGAAGACAGCTCCCGTGGTGAGCCCTGGGGTTTGGACTCAGCCAGGATTGATTCAGTTAGGGAGGCCTTCGGATGTATGTCAGGAAATGCTTCCTGGTGCTCATATAAGCAGGAATTTAAGCACATAAACTGTTTTCAGCACCAAACTGTACTAACCTGGTTCTTTTCTGGAATGGGGCTGAATGGCACGTAAATAATTTTCTGTTATTCTTATCAGGATTATAGGACCTGGGTGCATGCTTCCTCTTTTGCCTCATCACCAGTGACTCCACCATATGCATCCTGTTCTTTAGTCATACCTAACTGTTCATATTTTCGGGGCTCTGAATTCCACTTGTTGTCCCAAACCTTCACTGTTCCCCCTGTTGGGAAGGTCCTCCCACCCTTTCTCTGGGTGTCCCCAGGACACAGTGTCCTCATCACTTCCTCTGTGAAGTCCCCGCTCTCTGGGGCCCCAGGTGGCTCTGAGGCCCTTCCCCAGTTTGAAAGCTATTAATCTACAGACCCAGCCTTTTACAGTGGCATATAAATCCTTCATGATCTGATCTGGCTGACCTCTCCTCCCTCTGTCACTTTATCACTGACTGTTCCCTTCATCCTTTTCTCAGAAATGCATGACAAACTCCCTGGTCACTTACCTCCTCCGGGATGCTGCAGATAAGGCAGGCTGTGGGCTCTGTGATAACCCACTTCTGTCTCTGCTGCTGATCTGCTGCCTTCTGTGCCTGAGCCTGCAGAAAACTGCTGTTTTTAGAGGAAACTCAGGAAACACCCCCTCCCAGAAGCTCTTCTTGCACTTGCTCCCCCTCTGCTGTGCTGCCATAGTCCCCTGTGCTTGGCTCTGGATTTACACCTACTGCCGTGTATCGTAATGGCCACCTTCTGAACTAGACCCAGGGGACTGCGCTTGCTCATGGTTGTATCCCAGAGCCTTGCATTTGGTAGCGACTCAGAGATGTTTGCTGAATGAGTACTCATGGCATGCGTGATCGAAGCACGTGAAAAAGGAAGGTGGTGATTTCTTAGTAGCAGAAGAAGCAAATACAGCACATGACTCAAGTATATGAAAAGGGGAAGAATACACTTTTTTTTATTCTTGCAAAGCCTCTGCCCTGTGTGGAAGAACTGTTGTCTTTGTGAGAACTGTGGGAGCTTTGCTGATCTGGGAGAAGTGGCAGGAGTTGATTACTGCAGGATTAACCTTTTGACAGATGGATCTGCTCTTTAAAAAATTTTATTATGAATTATTTTGAACACACAGGAAGCTACAAAGAGTAAAATAATGAACATCCATGTATCTACCACCTTGCTTAAGAAATAAAACATGACTAGCACAGCTGAGGCCTTTTAATCATTATCTTGCTTTGGTGTTTATCATTCTCATGTAATCTTTTATACTTCACATCATATATAATATATATACGTGCATATGTATAGTATATATCCATTTTATATATATTTGTGTTTGTATTTTTGCAAACCATTGATTTATGTAGTTACTCCTTTGCAGCTTGCTTTTTTCCAGCATTCTATCTTAGGCTTCATCTACGATATCCATCTGGATTGATAGATGTAGTACTAGTTAATTTTTATTGCTATATAGTATTCCAATTTGTATATCTTGTTAGTGGGTATTTGGGTTGCTTCTAATTTTTTCTTTTTATACAGTGCTGCTGTGAGCACTCTTGTTATGTATCCATATATATATATGTACACCTTATATATTTATATGTTATATATATCCTTATATATATACACACATGTGAGAGATTCTCGAGAATAATTAATAGGAGTAGAATTTCTAGGTCGTTGGGAGTGTGCATCTTAAATTTTATTAAATTTTGCAAAAATTATTCTTTGAAGTTTACTCCATTGTTAACAAAAATAAGTCTTTATAACTCCTCTTTTGATATTTCAGTTATGTTAATGTTTCAGATGTAGTGGATCGAAGATTACATTTCAGTTGAAATATAACACACCCATTTAAGCCTTATCTGAGTGTCTGATTTATAGAGCCAAGAAGCTGATTTAAAAATGGAGATAGGTATGTGGAATGTTCGTATTTATATAAACTCCTACAGAAAAGGAATTAGGTCATATTCAGTAGTTTGTTCAGCATTTTCTTTTAAATTTTTTATTGAGTTTGAACCAAAGAGCATTTTGGATTATTTTTGGGATCTAGATGGCTCACTGTGGAGCTGTTTGTTGTATGAGTATTTGAGTGAGGGAATAAATGAATGGAAGTATAGAACTGAACATAAGAACAATAAAATATAACGGAATAAAATTAAAACCAAATTAGTGTCCCTGAGTCGAGGTGTTAAAGGGAAAAACTCATGGTCCCCACATTCATTTACTATAAACCTGGCTGGAGGCTACAATTTCATGTGACATCTGCCTTCTGCCAACACCCCTGTCTGTGGCAGGGTCCTGACTCAACGGCTCTTTCTATTCCTTTATTACAAGCTCAGAACTCGGGGAAGCCTCATGTTCCTCTTCAGTGTGGGGCCTGAGCAACCACCCGCTCTGGTAAGACCTCTGATCATCTGCCCTGGTCAGGTGGGCATGACATACTAGGGTTTCCTCCCTGCTAGCCATTGTTAAAAAGCTGGCTGCATTGAAGTGAGTCTCTAGTGGGCTGGCAAATACTGCCAGTGTTGTAGATGGGCTTTTATGCAACACTTCATGCAACAGCCCTGCTGCTGTGGAATTGTGGCTGTTTTCCTGGAGATAACACTTAGGTGCCTTGTGAGGTAGAATAGGGATTATTGAGTTATTTATTTGCAAACTCTTGGGAACTCATGGGACATATGCAGTCACCGTTGAGTGTCTCCTTAAAGGGCCATCCAGAACGTTCTTGAGGTAGTATATTAGTTTGCTCAGGCTGCTGAAACAAAGTGCCACCAAGTGTGTGGCTCAAACAGCAGAAATTTGTCTTCCAGTTCTGGAGGCTGGAAGTCTAAGGAAAAGTGTCAATAGGGTTCGTTTCTTCTGAGGCCTCTCTCTTTGGCTTGTTGATGGCCATCTTCTCCCTGTGTTTTTACATCATCCTCCTGCTCTGCCTCTGTGTCCAAATTTCCTTTTTATAAGGACACCAAATATATTGGATTAAGACCTACACTAATGACCTCACTTCGACTTGATTATCTCTGTAAAGACACAATTCCATATGAGGTCACCTTCTGAGGTACTGGGGGTGAGGGCTTCAATATACAAAGTTTGGGGGACACAGTTCAACCCATATCAGGTAACAGCACAATGTAGGATTATGTGTAAATTGTTAAAAGACCTTGCAAACATTGGAATTTTAGCTCTAGGGAGGTTAGTATTCTAGACATTTTCATACTTGCACACATTTACATTCACATTCTTTTTGACAGATGCAAGAGCAAATTCACAGTTTGTTACCACAGACTTGATCTAGTACAGCGAGCTTGTTTACTTGCTAACTTCTAGAAAGGAAGTTTCAGAGATCAGTTTAAAAAGAGAGATTTTTGTCAAAGAATTACATGTAAATTGATTTTTTTCTAAGAGTTTATTGCCTGAAGGCTTGCCTTGTGGCTGGTGTTTTTTTTCCTACTTGTTTTCAAGTTTATTTCAGTTGTTCTTAAAAAATAAATACCTTACCACTTTTCTTTTTTTGGTTCTAGATTTAAAAAGAATTGTGTTTGTCATCCAGAGTCAGAGTAATTCTTTTCATGCGAAGAGAGCAGAACAGTTGAAAAAAAGCATCTTAAAGCAGGCTGCAGATCTTTCACAGGTATGTAGACATGGCTTGTGGGGAAGACCAGCCCTGAGCTAACATCCGTAGCTAATCCTCCTCTTTTTGCTGAGGAAGACTGGCCCTGGGCTAACATCCGTGCCCATCTTCCTCCACTTTATATGGGACGCTGCCGCGGCATGGCTGACAGGCAGTGCGTCGGCGGGCGCCCGGGATCCGAACCCGCGAACCCCGGGCTGCCAAGCGCGGATGAAACCGCTGCGCCGCCGGGCGGCCCTGCTAATTATTTTTTAATACGTTTCTATTTTCCAAAGCACTTGGTCTGTGAGAATCAGTTTTATTTAGATGAGAATAGAGTGCTCTGACTCGTTGCTTATTTAATATTGACTTGTTGAAAATGCTGTGGTTAGCTCCTCATGTTCAAAGCGTCATGTTCTAAATCATTATATATATATTTTAAGAGAATTATAAAATTGTGTAGGACTATCATGGTTTTGTCATAAAGTATGATAAAAAGAAGTGGAGGAAATAACTTTTTAAAGACAGGGCTTAAAATTAAAGCAGGGATAATTAATGCTCAAAATTTTGGTAGCAAGTTCTAAGCCGGTTTTCATGTTGAAATAACATTTTCACTAACCTTAGAGCCGTGCTTCCTCTTTGAGTCTCTTAATCTGTTTTTTAATTGGATATCATTAATTGAACTCTTGATTTGATTTATAATGTAATATCCGAGGAGGATTATGGAGAGAAAGATTGACACATAGAGATATATTTTAGTAACATTTAAAATAGGCATGAACTGACTCTGAAGCTGTTCTGTGATGCTGGAGGTTTGGAGCAAAGAAAGATCTACCTTCTTGTACTGCCATATAGGTGCTTAATTCTGTAGCTAAGCAAAAAAAATTCCTCCAGGCCCATTACACTACATTGCTATGGCCTTCAAGACAGAAGTGCTTGTCTGTAGATAAATGCCATCTCTTGGTTCTCTCAGCAAGAACTCTTTGACAAAAGATGTGTGTGTTTGACAGATTGCTTTCTTTCTGTGGGTGGGTGCTGGGAAATAAAGGGTTGGAAATATCAATGGGGAAATTAGCAGCCTTAATGGTTCAAGGCTAAGAAACTGCTGAGAATATGGTTTTCTATGCTTAATCTTTAAATGCTTTTCATATAAATTCATCCAACCTTCCTGCATCCCTGCAAGGATGGGTCCTCAGTTCCCCTCCTTGGAGAATTATACCTTCTCATGGGAGAGGAAAGAAATTGCATGCTATAGACAGATTGTTTTTTTGGTTATTGGAGATAGGAGCAGCTTGATGAGTTTAAAGTTCTTCTTTGTTTGGAAACTCAACTTTTAGAGATTTTCTTCTACTAAATGTTTTTTTCTGATTTCATCAGAGAGGCAGACATGCAACAACCTTGACTGGCTGGGCTTCTTCCATTTGCTCTGGTAGAGGCCCTAGTGGAGTGGCCAGTGCTGGCTGCTGCAAGGAGGAGGGGGAAACAATAGCAGGAATAATCCCTGAGCTGGGTGCAGGCAGCATTAATGGAATTTAGTTGAATCGAGCCTTGGCAGTGACACCAAATTGTGTAACCAGTGATGACATCGGGATAGAGTTATGTAGCCCTTACTTATATACAAATTAAGAGCACGTGTATACCTATGTACCACATGTGTCCCTGCTCCCAGAAATACCTTCCATCTTGTAGAGGCAGATTCCTGTGTTTTAGCTTATATATTTTCCCCATTTAATCCATACTAATAGTCTTTGTCATTAGTGTGGATAATTACATCCTTTGCCAACCAAGGCCAGTTGATTCAGTATACCCCCATATTTCCTCCATTATTTGTCCGCTCTTTTTTTTTTGGTCCATTTTTGTGTAAATGGGCACTCATTACTGGCTGTCTGCTTACCTTTCGCCCTTTACTCATCTGAGAAGAGTAGCTTCCAGGGAATCTTAGGGCAGGACAGTGGTCCCAGGACTTAGTTTATAGTAGGGATAAGGTATGTGGGTACCTTTTGGTGGGAAACATTATAAATTATAAAATATTCCTTTTTCTTTCTCCTTAGGAAAAACAAGACTTGGGAGGGTGCTGCTGGGGGCTGGGTATACCTGCTTCTTCGGGAGGCCGGGGCTCTGAAGAGGATAGGGCCCAGGTGCGCGACCACTGGATGCTTAAAACTGGCTTTGGTCTCTGCGGGACGATGGTTACAGGTTTCCGTCTAGGCCGAGCTTGGCAGTCGTATTTAGGAATGGAGAATGTGTGTTGGTTAGAGCTTCGCTGTGTCTCTGGAGAGTTGAGGCAAGATAGCAGGCAGTTCAGAGGGTGTGGACCCAGCAGAGCAGTGGGAGCCTCCAATGCTTGTTGCCTTTGGTGAGACAACTGCAGCAGAGCTTCTTAACTCAAGTCCCTGTCTCTGGATCCCAGCTTCATTTCCCACCACTCAGCCTCTTGCACTTTATTTGCCAGTCCTTTCAAACTTCTTAACATTCCTGGGATCACCTTGCTATACTGTGGCTTTGCATATGTTGACTCTTGTCTTCTCAATGAGCTCCTCTGTCCCCAGGAAACCTTTCTGTGCACTTTCTTGACTCACAGTGATAAATCACTTCCTCTTTGGTTCCACTTCTTTATCTTGCACAAACTTTTATTGTACATTTTTCACTTTCTATCATTATGATTTGTTATACCTCTCTCTGTCTCTTTTATAAATTTTGAGAGCAGAGAATGTATCTTATTAGTTTTTGATTCCTTAGAACCAAGCACAGTGCTTGGCATGTACTGAGCCTGAGTCCTCTGAATATTAATTGAACTGACTCCCTGAAATTCATTATCTCATTTTTTTCCTTACACTCTTTTCTATTGTAATAGAAGTTTCTTTTTATTTTTCTTACAGCATAGTTACCTTTGACCACACAGACACACACACACACACCCTGTAATAAATCACAAGTTCGACTTGTTCTACTTTTGATTCCTCCATAGCACCTTAAACATAGTGGGTATTCAACATATGGCAGGTGAATTGAATCCAGAAGAAACTGACTAAATTAAAATTAAAATTTATTTAAATAAATTGTTTTATCTAGTTTAAAAAGTTTTTGTTAATTCTTAAATTGATAATGGTTAACACCTCTTATTTTACTTCTCTTGGTGAAACCACAGAGTTTAGGGAGAAGAGTAGAAAAAAATTAAGTATGAGTTGGTGCTAGGAAAATATGATCTCATGATTAAGTGAATCTTTGAGAGATAATATGGAAAAGAGCCAGAAAATTCACTTGACGGCTTTAACACAGACAACCTAACAATGATTTAAGGAAGTTGGAGATTTACTTCCCCTCACAGACAGTCCAGCTGGTGGGCAGGCCAGAGATAGGCAGCTCTGTTCCAGGTTCCTTCCATCTTGTTACTTTACCCTAGGCCAAGGTGTCTTCACCTGCCTGGTTGCAGCTGGCTTACCACTGTTATGTCTGCATTCCAGTGTGTGGAGGCAGGCAGCTTCCTTTTAAGGATGTGACCTTGAAGTTGCACATGTCGTTTCCCCCTACATCCCATTGCCCAGAACATAATCATGTGGGCAAATCTAGTCTGGGAAAGGTATTATCTAGTTGGGTGGCCTTGGATCCAGCCAAAACTCAAGGAGTTCTAATCACTAAAAGGAAGAAGGTAGGAATGGAGACTGGGAGACAAATTGGCGTCTCTGCTGAAGTCAGGATTTTGTTTACACGTCAAGGACTCACCTAGTCTACAGAAGAATTTATCTACGAACCTCTCATTCATTCATTCAGTATCTACAGAGCTACTGTGGGCAAAGTACTGGGCATACAAAAATCAGTAAGGCATAGTCCTTCTACTTGAAGAACCCACAGTCCAGGAGAGGAGATAGGCCCATAAGTGGACACTTGTAAAGCAAGATGGAAGTGCAGACACAGAAAGACGGGTACTGTATGATTCCACTTACATGAGGTATCTAAAGTAGTCAAATTCGTAAAGTCAAAGACTAGAATGGTAGTTACCAGGAGCTGGGGGAGGGGAAATAGGGATTATCAACAGACATAAAGTTTCAGTTAAGTAAGATGAATAAGCTGTAGAGATCTGCTTTACAAAATTATACCTATAGTCAACAATACTGTATTGTGCACTTAAAATTTGTTAAGAGGATAGAGCTCATGTTAAGTGTTCTTACTGCAGTATGATAAAAAAATTAAATAAAAAATTAGGTACTAGCTGGTTTGAGGGGAGTCATGGGAGCAGGGGAGGGCTTTCTAGGTAGACAGCCATGTAAAGACAGCCAGGTGAGAAGCAGGAGCACAGGGTGTGTGTGGGCACTGCATGCTGTCCTGGGATGAGTGTAGAGGGGGAGGAGGGCAGTGTGGGCAGCCAGCTTGGAAAGTCAGGTAGGGACCTGATCACCAAGGAGCTGTATATTCTTTCTCAGGGGGCATTACTGGCATTTTGAGAGATATTTCTCAAGATATATCCAAGACATTTAGCATTTCTGGTCCCTGGCAGTACATATAGGAACAACCCCCCGTCGTTGTTACTAAAAGTGCCCCCGGTTGAGAATTACTACTAGGGAGAGCTGTTAGGGTGTTGACCTGGTCTGATTTATGTTTTAAAACCTTCACTCTGGTGGCTGTTAAGAGAGCCAGCCCTGGGGCAGGGAGCCCAGTTCTTTGGCCCTTGGACTCCTCTAGGGAATGTTGCGCAAAGTGAGAGTCGCAGATGGCTGCTGGTCCGTCATCACAGACAGTTTGAGAAGCACTGGGCTGAGGATGAGGGGTGGAGCTGGCTGAGGTGGTGGTGGTTGGGGTGACACAGGGCTAGAATGGGGAGAGATTGGGCGTGGGTTAAAGGAGAAGTCAGGACCCGCTCCCAGCTAGGACTGAGGTGGGGTGGGGTGGGGCCACTGTCTAAGACTGAGGACGGGATTTGCAGGTTTACAGGGTGCAGATGACTTCAGGTTTCCATAGATGGAGGTGAAGATGGAAATTTGAGGTGAAGGTGTCAGCCACCTGAGGCTGGATATTTGTTTTAAGCTCAGGAGAAAGGTTTGGCCAGAAGATGGCAGATTTGGGAGCCAGCAACATATATAGGTAGTGGCTGAAAGCTTGAAGGTGCCACTTCCAGGGGAGCAGTGGGACCCTGGGGAAAACCGGTGTGTGGGGGCCGGACAGAGCAAGAGCAGCCCTCTCAGGAGAAAGGAGTGTGCAGAGACACAGAAGGTACATATTATGTTGTCAGGGACCCCGAGGGAATAGCTTTCAAACAGTGACTGGTACTGTCCCAGTCCCCAGAGAGGACTTGTAAGAGAGGGTCTCAGACTGTCATTGACTGGGCGGTCTTGTGTGGACTTCTGCCTGTGCACTTACCTCAGGAGGCATCCCCATCCAGAGTGCTTTATTGTTGCTGCTGCTGCTGCCATTATTTTTAATTGTGGTAAAAAATATATAACAAAATTTGCCATCCTAACCATTTTTAAGTGTACAGTAGTGTAAGGTATGTTTACATTGTGCAACCAATTTCCAGAACTTTTTTATCTTTCCAGCTGAAACTCTGTCCCCACCAAACAACTCCCCTTTCCCCCTCCCCCAGCCCCTGACAACCACCATTCTATTTTCTGTCTCTATGGATTTGACTCCTCTTCATACCTCATATAAGTGAAATCATACAGTACGTGTCTTTTTGTGACTGGCTTATTTCACTTAGCACAATGTCCTCAAGGATCATCCACGTTGTAGCATGTGACTGTATTTCCTTCATTTTATAGGCTGAATGTTATTATTATTGTTATTTTGACAGACTCTCCTCCATGCCTTTGCTGGTCACCTCGGTCCACCATGACGATGTTTTCATCCCCAGGCACTGCTTTCTGGGATGTTCATTTGGTATTCCCTATGGGCTCCCCTGCAGTGCCCTTTGTTCTTTAGGGCATCAGTTCTGCCCTCAAAATTGGAGGGAGGCAAGACCTGCTCTGCACTCCTCTTTGTACCCCCACGGCACCTAGTGTAGTGCCAGGCACTCACAGTAGCAGAAACTGTATTTTCACCCATACATTTTTCTCAGCTTTTAAAACTTAGAAAAGAGCTCCATTTATCTAAAGTATTTAACTTTTCTTGTACTTCATTCTGTGCTTCCGTTTAGTTTCAGTATGCTTATGCTTAATTTTTACTGTCCTTTACATTTACAATGTGCAGTTTAGATAACCTGTTTAGTAGGTGACTTAGGTTGCCACTAGGTGGCAATATTGGTTTTACATTTAAAGACACATAATTAAGCAATATCATTAAGCAAACCCGCCCCCCCAGCATTTAATTTCTGTGATAATAAATGGAGTCTAGACGAAAGCAATAAGGAAGCCTCCCTTTAATGATAAGATAGTCTGTTTTTCTTATTCTGAAATTCTTTCCTGGAATGGAAGCCAACTATGTGTACTGGAATAGTTATGACAAAACTTTAACACTTGGATTTAATTTGCTCACAAGATCCAGAGTGTACTGTTACGGCTTAGATAACTTCATATTTGGATGAACAAATTTTTTGGTAGTTGAAATGGCCAGAAAGATTTTAGAATTTGCAACTATACTTGATACTGGTTCATTTTTTCTCCTTATGTAGTTGTTTATGCTACATATGTGATGAAAAGCTGAGTTCATTCCGTGGATAGCATTTTAGAGCTCCAGAGATTGTTGACAGCTAACATAGGGTCCGCAGACAATACTTGGAGCAATGATGAAATGCCCTGACCTAGAACTACATGAAAATAGAGAAATAAAGTTAACGCCAGAGAATTAAATGCTAAGATGCACAAAACAGAGAGAGACAAAGTCACTTTAAGAGACAGGTATGACCCCCTAGTTAAAACTTAACTGGAACGTGTGTTAAGAAATTGATGTATTCTTGACAAAGAATTGACAGCTCAGTCATCAGCCATGGATGCTGAGAAAGGTTGAATGTAAGGCAGAAGTTGGCAGGGCATCCCCAGCACTGTGGCAGGGAGCCGGCTGGCTCCTTCGAGGAGGGGTCAGGCCCGTGGTTTGGTGGGTGTGCACTGTACCTCTAATGGGACAGGATGTGGAGGGTCTTTGTGTTGCCTGGGGCCTGAACCATGAAGTCTTCAGGTTGCAGTCCTGGTTTTCTCCATAGATTTGCCCACCACGAGCATTCACAAAAGTTGCTTGGTGAGGGAGGAATCAGCACTAAGTGTTATCATTTGAATATTTATCTGATAGCCTGAAATATCTATTCCTCCCACACTACCAGATGTCTAGAACTGCTGTTTATTTATTCATTACTCCTGTCAGGTTGCACTTGACTACAGAATCTGCCAAAAATTAAGGTGCAGAAATTTAATGGTTCCTGTGATTATGCATCTGCTTCCAACTGTTCTCTTTGTTTCAGCAAGTCGTTACCTAGGCCTGTTTTGCCTCAAGGTGCTAAAATGCAGTCTTATTAAAAATGCAAATGTTTTTCATCCTTCTAATGTGAATATAAAAACAGGAGCCTAAAATAACTTCCTATTTGAAATTTAATACTGTACTTGGAGTTACTAGGGTGGTGAAACTGTTTCCCTTGTTTTCTAAAATAATTTGGGTCATTATAACTTGTCATTCCCATCCCCAGTTTTGAAGCTTATCATGCAGTTTATAACGGTTTTGAAGTTTATAATTATATGTTTCTTCTAATCAGTAAGCCAGCAGACTTTACTAAGTGCTCTTCTGTGTGCAGATTACCTTTTAGATTGCTGTGGAGCAAAAGTTTAGAAAGGAATTAGAAAAGATTTTCTAGTTCCTTGATTTACTTATATGGTAGATGGCAACATTTCATAATATAAATGACTATATCATTAAGCAGAAATTAGAAGTCCAGCGTAAATGTATTGTAATATTTATTCAATAAATATTAATTGGACATCTACAGTTATATTAGGTACTTTTGAATGAAACAGGACATCTCTAGGCAGTCCATGGGGCCCTTGAGAGAGACAATGCACGTTTGAAGCTGTTTAAGAAGTAGAGTCATATGTAAAAAGCACGAGTTAATACAGTGCTAAGAGTGCATATGAACCCTGAGAGGATAAGGAAGGAACACTTGTCAAATCAGGTAAGAAAGACTGGGAAAATTATCTGGAGGGATGTCAGTTTAGAACCTGGTTCTGGAAGACAAAGACGGGAATTGTCAGGAAGGTTAGCTGGGGTGCCAGGTGGGAGCTGGAGTTCGTGGAGGCACAGTTTGGGGATGAGTGAGGCATGTGTTAGCAGTGGAATAGCGATCTTTTTAGATTGGAACGGATGGAAAGTAAGGTTGGTGAGCTGTGGTTGATGAATATGGGATTCCGAAATGCAAATCTGTAGATATAAGAATACAGATTTTGAAGAAGTGCTATTTTTTTCCTGAGTTTTTTTCTCCCTGCATTACAGATGGAAGGGAAATGTGAAGTTATAAAGATTGACTTTTTAAAGAGGTGCACGAACGAAAAACCAGGTGGAGGTGAGGCTAACAGAAACCCACGATGAGAGTTTGTGCAATGATCTAATAAATCAGACACTTCAATGTATTTTGTTTTAAATGCCCACTATGTGCATAGCATCTCTGTGTCAATTATGATTTGACTTCTGTTTTTTGAACTTAAAAGAATTCCTTCTTGAATGGATTTATGTGAAGATTTGTGTATTTTGTTTGTTATGTGAGATGGAGCAAACAGCGCAGAATCTGGTGAAGACTCCATTGGAGTATCTTGTATTTATGTTGTGATGGGGAGGCTGTCCTCTGAGAGTCTTTTACTCCCTTCTGGAACCTGGGGTCCAGTAACCAAGGGGATCCTAGACTGAGATGGTTTGTACCATAGCTTCAGAGGTGTATTAACACTTGCCCAAAATCATGAAAACCATTATTGTTCTCCAGAGGAATTTCAAAATATGATTAAATTGGAAACAATAAAGGAGAGAAGATAAAGCATCATTGTGTTTTTTTTTTGAGTAGGATCTAGTAACACAAGGATTCGTGCACCATTTTGAAGACTCTAAAGTGTGACCTTTAACCTTAGCACAAGGCAAGGGTCATGCTTGTTTGGGGAATCACTTTGAACAGGGAAGTAAGCCACTGTAGGAGTGAGTGATCGGAGAAAGGGGATGGACAGAGTTCAGAATGAAGCCAAGACCTGAGATATGGGCAGAACCACAGATAAATTATGGTTCCATTTTTAAGGCGACCTGCAAATACACAGAAGAAAATTCAGAAGTGGGATATGTTTATAAGGGTTATTTTGGGGTTGGGGGTGAGGGATGTTGCAGCTATAATTTACATTTTGTGGCAGCTGTTGGATTACATTTTCTGCTTTAGGCCAAATGGAGCCAGACTAGCTTCTTAGAAACCTCCCTACTCTCCCCACCCCCATCTCAATTGCTCTGAAGAGAACAGACACTTCTAATTTAATTGCCTTCTTTTGTGATATGAACTTTATTTAAGGCCTGGCAGAATCTCAACCGTCCAAATAAATGATTCTTTTTTCTTTTTCACAGAAAGTTTTGGAAATTACTATTTTCTTGAGACTAGTTAGTCAGGCTTTGGGTCATTAGTTTAAAAAAAAACCTCATTTCCATAAGATAAGCCAGGAAAGTGAGAGCAAAGCCCTTCATAGATTAATGTGAAGGAGCTTGAGAAGGATGGCCTTGTGTTTCCTATTTTTAGAAATTTTTTTTATTGGCAAGGAGACAGTGTGAGGTACTTCATTAAAAGGTTAGCTTTGAGAGTTGTGTTGTCATCTATCACTAAACTTTTCTTTTTAGGTGAGAGCAGTGGATGCTTAATTACTGTAGTTACTACAAATTCATTTTTTGTAGTAATTGATAGGTGTTAAGTTATTTATTATAATTTATTAAAATAAATTGTTATTTATTAAACTGGAGACTTTATTACATTGCTGTTGGATAAGAATTTACTCATCCATTCATTTAATAAATCTTTATTGAATATTTACTTTATGCACGGGCCTGTGCAAGATGACCCAGGAGAAAATAGAATATTGAGACCAAGTCCACTTCCTCAGGGGTGTTGCTCAGCAATAATGAATTCTTCACACTGTGTAGAAGGCTATGTCATGAACATTTGTCTCTCTTTGGCTGCCCAGCATTTGAACCCCTTCCTTGTACTGGGGAACTCTGCCCACTGTGAGTCTGGTGGGGGCTAAGGCTGGCCCACTAAGAAGGTCAGAGACTAAATGCTGGGTCTCCCCAGGCTCAGGGGAGGGCAGCCTGTCATTGAGCTTGGCCAGTTGGATGTTGCTATGCAGGATTCTGAGTCTGGAGCCAGAGACCCAAACAAGCTAGTCACTTTAGAACTCACTCCTCTGGTGGTGACATCGGTGCCAGTGTCTAGAGGTGACAGTGCGGACCAAGTTAAAGACCACATACAAGTTTATGGAGGACGTGGGTGCTCCTTGGGGACAGTGCTACCAGTGGGTGATACCCAGCAGGGTGGCTTCTTCCCGGGACAGTCATTGTGGATGGTGCCATGCCTGTCACCGCCCTCCAGGAGGCTCATTCTAGTAGGGGAAACACTGGATGTTGCTGCATGAAGCAACATCAGCCCGGCACTGTAAGAACACAGGCAGGAAGCAGCCAGCCCTGCCTGGAAATGTCAGTGAAGGCTGTGACATTTGAACTGAGCCTTGAAGAAGGAGTAAGAGTTTGCTAGACTCCTGCCTGGACCAACTGTGAGGACTCCCATTGATGGAGGCAGTAAGTCATGGGTCTCACTGGATCTTAGCAATGGGTGAATAAAAGGAGGATGAGCTCCTCTGTGAGCTAAAATGATGAGTTTCTGTTTGGAAAGGCAGAGTTGGAGGGGCTAGTGAGACATCTAGTATATGAGGCCAGGGTCTGGCCTAGAGACAGAGAGTTGGAAACTACAGTAGTGATCACAGTTGACTTTTATTGAGTGCTTGTCATCATTATTTTATTTAGTGCTCAGATCAATACGCTATGCTGTGCTGTTTTCAAGCATCAGCTCATGTAACTCTATGAAGTAGTTTTTGTTTTCTCCACATTTTGCAGAGGGGAAACTGAGGCTTAGGGAGATTGAGTGACTTGCCCATGCTCACGTTACGAATAGTGCAATCAGGCCAGCGTCTCAGTTCTGACTGCTCCAGAGCGTCTTCTGTCTGCTCTGCTGCCTTCTGATGCACAGATTGGGCCTTAATCACCCGGGCAGCAGGCTGGTGCAGCTGATGTGTGGAAATAATTCCATGCTGATTAGTAAACATTGTCCTATTCACTCTATCTCTTTAGCTGGCTTATCTTTTTTATACCATTTATCCCTGACATTATATTCTAGATTTATTTGCTTGTTGCCTGTCTCCTTCATTAGAATGTGAGATCCAAGAGGGCAGGGACTCTGCCCTGTCTTTTCACAGCTGTTCACGGTGTTCCTAGAACAATGCCTGGCACACTGTGGTTCCTCAACAAATTTTGTAAAATCATAATAATGTTAATACCATCACATGCTTATCATGTGCCAAGTGCATGGCATGTATTAACTCACTTGACCCCAGAACTATGGTTATCCCCACATTAGAGACGAGATAACAGAGCCACAGATAGGTCAAGGAACTTGCTCAGGGTTGCATGGTCAGAAGAGATGGAACGAGGATACTGATGCATGTACTTTGGCTCCAGAAATCAGGTCCTTAAACGCTAAGCTTTACTGCCTTTCGTGAATGAATGAATGATTAGTTAAAACAGATTTATATGAGCTATAAAACTGTACTTAGTAATGCATTTCAAAATAAATAGTTTATAATAATAAATTTTATAAATAATGAGGTAATACTTTTCTCTTGTTAGGAAAGGGCAGTTAATGATTAAGACAGATTTCTGGAAAAATTTCTCTCTCTCTTTTTTAATGGAGACTCAGAGTCCTGGAAGGTATGTTATTATAGCATCACATATAATCTACTGATCCATAAATGAAGACTGGATTTTTAAAGGCTAGTAAATCTGTCTGATATCTGTTCCAAATAGTGTATTATACATCTCTATTATTATTCTCATAAGTTATACCTACTTCTTATGGAAGAAATTATAACAATAAACAGATGTTAATTTTCATCATAATTTATTTGTTGGTCTAAAAGTTCAGTTCAATGCCTAAGGACTATGTAATAATTGGAATTGGAAATACAGTTGAACTGGAGTCAGTCCTAACACAGGATTCAGTCTTTCAGAACCTTTGCATAACACTGAATGAATGCCTTGTCTTTTGCTTTCTAATTTAGTGCTTGGTCTGAAGAGTGAGACTGAGTTAGACCATAAACTTGTGTACTGCTAGGCTTATCTTTTAAATTAAGGTATGGACAAGTTACACTTGTTGGGAAACAGTCTGTTGACAAGGGAAAAGGCCAGCAGCATGGAGTTAGAGTAATTGAATTCTTTCCAGACAGAGACAGAAAGACCAAAGTGATTCAAAACCAAATTTACCTAGTAATTAAAGTTATTTATGATATTTAAAGTATTAATGTGTTTTAATCCTTCTTCAAATGTTGGCTTTTTCATTCATACTATTAATATTTCTAGATATAAATTTTTAATGATTTCCCTCCATATCAAGAATAATGGGCTTTCTTCATTCTCAAAGCATTTTTAGAATGCTCCGCTATGGGATCAAACCCTTTCCCAAGTGAAGATGATGAATATGTATAAGAACCAGGTAATGAATTAGAGTGTTGGTTTTGAATTTGTTCTCCGTAATTATTAGTGGGTTTTAGTGTGAATATATGCCTTGATAAGAAATATGTTCAAAGGAAGTACTGACTGAAAGAAAGTCCAGTGGACTTTCTGACTTCAAGGTGCTTATTAGGATACCAGTAGATGCTGATAATGGAAGTTAAGGTAAACTTTGGTTCAATGAGGCAAATAGAGTTGACATAGGAGTTTAAATTACTGTGGTCAACTTTTCATTTTCTTTCCCTTTTCTGTCATTTACCCACATTTGATGGTTTGTATTTTCAGCCTTTTTATGCTTGCCTCTGTTACGGCATTATCTCATTATTGCTGAAATTTTGCCTTACCTTTTAGGTTTGAAATAGTAGCCTGGTTTGTTGAATAGGCATCGTTTAGACTGACAGCAGACAGTGCTGGGTGCATAAGTGCCTTCACTGTAGCCTCTATTCCAAACGGCTCTGTTGATACAACATTTTCTTACTTTCTCCTTGACTTTTCATTTGAAAGCTCTTTCTCAGTCATCCATCCAATTACATATTAAAAAAACTTGCTTTGCTTCTAAAAGTGCTGTAAGCTGGTGACACAGCACCTTTAAGGAGGTCTAGATCTTGGGTGGTGTTAGAGCAGACAGAAAAAAAAATTATTACAACTGCAAGTGGTAAGTACTGAGATAAGATCATTTGATGGAAAATTTTATTGTGATCTTTTAAATTATTTTATGTTACAAGTGCTAATATATGTGAGTATGTGTGCGTGTGTGTTTGGGTCTGTGTGTATTCACACACAAAATCTATGTATACACACATACATATATTTATACAACACACATATATATATATATATACACACATATGTATATAAAACAAGAATAAAAGCTCTTGGGCCTTTTTGAGGATTGATAGATGAAAATTTATTTATAATTAAAGTGACCTTGGCTTAATCAAGAGTTAATCAAGACCAGGTTTGTGAGTGTTGAGGCAGAAACTACTTTGTATTTTGAGACAAAGGTATTTGCACCTTTGGAGACAGTTATCGACACAGCGCACTAGTTTTTGAAATGTTTCTATTTGGAGATAACTTGATGGCCATTTTTGTGTTCACCAACTGAAGCAAATATGAAATCTAGGCATATGATTTAGTAAACAAAAAGTGATAGAGATAGGAATGATTATGATCCATAGAGTTTATTTTAGTCTAGAATTTAACTCCTCCTTTGTGTTGACTAACCCTTCGTCTGCTGCACTTTACTGTTGTGACAGAAGTTATTCGTAAGCCTGTCATTGAATCTGTGCCAGGAAAGTACCCTCACAGCCCCTGCTGAGGTCACCTGTCTAGGTGTAATACCTGTTGACATCATTTATATATTTTCTTTAACTAGGAAGTATAGTACTTGTTTGGAAGGAAAATTTTGAGGTACATTCATTTTTCCTCAATAAATTCTTTTAAGTAAACTATGTTTTAACTCCATTAAAGAATTTTTTTTTTTCTAAGGAAGACTAGCCCTGAGCTAACTAACATCTGTTGCCAATCCTCCTCTTTTTGCTGAGGAAGATTGGCCCTGGGCTAACATCTGTGCCCATCTTCCTCCACTTTACATGGGATGCCGCCACAGTATGGCTTGACAAATGCTGCATCGGTCCGTGCTCGGGATCCAAACCTGCGAACCCCAGGGTGCCGAAGTGGAACACACAAACTTAACCACTATACCACTGGGCCGGCCCCCATTAAAGGATTTTTAAAGCATATATGTAACACTTTTGTCATCTTGACACAAATATCTTCATTTTTCTGGTTCTTTTCAGTCTCTATTCATATGTGAATTTGTTTTACATAGTTGGAATCATGTCTGTTTTTCCATTTAACATAAAGACGTTTCTATTGTTATAGTCTTCATTGTTATAATTTCAGTTGCTACGTAATAGCTCATTCTCTACTTATTTTCTTATAAAACTTTACTATTCGCTGTTTCTTTTCTAGCTAGTTCATATTAGCATGCTCCCATAGTTATTTGAAGGTTTTATGTAAATATTAATATTATTAGTTTTCTTCATGCATGATTTTTATTCTTATATAATCCCTCATGAATATATATATATTATGTTATATATATTGCTATTTTTTAAAGACAGTGAAAATTACTGCATAATTCAGCATCAACAGTAGGAAAGCCCTGAATTATATTGGGTAACTGCTAATTCAGTCTTTAGGTTTGCTTTTTCTCTCTCACAAGCCGTATTGTTAGTCTGATTTAATCTTTGATTACTGTTTTTGCATTTCATATTTTTACACGGAAGTTAAAACAAACGCTACATAAAGAAAGGAGGCTTATTTGATATTCAATTCCAAAGATTTATATTAAAAATCATTCTTGTCTTCGTAAGTAACAAACTTATATGAACTTTGACTGATATGGAATCTATATTAGTGCAGTAATATTTCAAATATTCAGGCGTTTATTCTTAAAGTCTTTTGTCTGTAATAGTTACCAGGATATAGTTAGTATAAAACACAGAACATACTAAAATTTGTTTGGGGGGGGGGCATGTTGAAGTATATTAGATATCTGACTTTGGCTTCTAACAACTTAAAATATATTGAATAGTGCTTTACGTCAAAGTTAACATTCATAGCCCTAAAAATATTAATCTCTCTCTCTTTCTCTGTGTTTATTTAACCATAAGTTTATTTAACGATAGTTGTGTCTTATTTCTGAGTCTTAGTTCCTCCTAAGGAATTTTGAAATTCCATCATTATGCTATTGCTGTTATGGCCTGAATACTTAAAGATTCTATTTCTAGTATTTAAACCTGAAACTCCTCATTACCATAGTGTTTTAGTGTTTTAAGGACACTTTAAAAATGTTTTTTTCACATGAAATAATTGGATATTATATTCTCTTGTTTAGCCACAGTGTCTTATTTTCCATGTGCTACCTGTGATGTGTATACAATAAAAACTGTTTTTCTGCCTCTGAGTTACCCCTGACTGCTTCTTCTGGGCTCTTCACTTCCAGTCACTTTTGCAAATCTGCAAATTTCAGGTCAGCTCCGGGGATCACTGAAGACCCTTCTTGGAGGTCTTCAGCACTGTTCTGTGCCTGGGTGGTGGGGAGGCTTTGTGGATTCAGCCCAAATCCTTCATTTCTAGTAGCTCCTGAGGAGAAGAAAAAGAGAGTAGTACGAAGAGTAAAATGTCAGGTCTCTAAAAATACCTGCGTTTTAGAATTGAGTCTTCTTTTTTTTTCAAATTGGAGTGATCATATCGTATTTTTATTTATTTCTCTTCTTTGATAATATTTCTTTAGGAACTCCCCAGAGTCCTTCTTCTTCATCAGCTGTCTAACCAGGAAGGTGCATGGACCATACTTCCATTGTTACCACAGTATGTTTAACTCAGAATGTGTAAATTATTAACATTTCTACCAGAACACTTATGTGCTCCCTAGTTTACTTATTAAGAAGGTGTATTTTTCCTCAGAGTCAGTAAGTAAAGTAAATTTGAACTTTACTTTTTACAACAACTACATTAACCAGATTTCTTGATGGGTGATTCTTAATCATGAATGGCTTTTATTTTTAAATATGTTTCTTTCTTAAAAGATAAAATGTTGATGTATTTGATGTTTATATTTGAAAATCATCTATCTTCTGAACTGATGTTATTGAGCGAATTAGCTTTAAGAACTCTGTTTTATTAGTTTATGGCTTTCCTATAAGCTGAAACTATACATTGAAGAAGAATATAGGGGAAAAATTCTAGATTTCTTGCCATTTTATGTGTTCTTCATCCATTTCCTGCTTACCAGTTTTAAACTTTATTATAAACTCACTTTATAGAAGTGATTACTATAACCTGTTTCTTTTTGTCAGCTTTTCTGTAATGTATAGCAGAAATTCATCATGGATTTTCTTCTGTGAAGAAGAGACAAGAATACAAATTCCAGAACTCTTAGAAACACTCAGAAGATATGACCCATCAAAGGTGAATACAATTTCAATACCAGTATTTATTTTTTAGGGAAAATGCTTAAAAGAAGATTTAATTTTGATTAAGAGGTTTTTTTAATCTAACAAAAACACTTAATTTAAAATTAAAACAAAACTAAATAATAGTTGTATATCTGGAAGCAACTTTAAATAATTTTCTTTGAGGTTTGTAACTTTCAGAGGGATGGAACTTATCATGAGCCATTTTTAAATGAAAAAAAATCTATTTATATGTGTTGCAATTTCAGAGTTAAAAAACTATAACCCAGAGTTAAGAAATAAGTTTAAATTGGTTATTTCTCTTTATCAACAGTGACCACATATTATTTCAGATAAGAAAAACTTTTTGAGTCCTAACGGTGTGTGGAACACTATGGGGAGCAGGGGCTAAGACAGGCAGACAAGGATCTTGACCACATAGATGGTGCAGAAGAGCAGGGAGAGGACGGACCGTTAGAGAAGCAATGACAGGTACAAGTGAGACCTCTTTTAATAAGGGAAGCATAGGACACTGTTCGGAGCACATAGCACGGCATCAGACCTAATCTGGGGGGCGTCACAACAGGACGTGACATTTCATCTGAGTCCTGTAGGATGAGTAGGAATTAACAGGGAAGAAAGAGAGTGTTCTAAACAGAGGGAACGATATTTGAGAAGGTCTGGAGGCGAGAAGGGATGCATCTTGCATTAAAGTTCACTGCTACTTTCATGTTTTCAAATTTTATTTTGAGCAGATGTGATGTAGCAATTGGATCTCGTTGACTGAGCAGAGTGTTTAACACTTAGTAGGTGGTTAATAAACATTTGTGACCCAACTGAATAACCCCATAATGTCAGCTTTCCTGCTGGGCTACACTCAGGAACTCAGGAGGTTTGGAAGCTGCCTTGGAGATGTGTGGAGAATAAACCAAGCATCCAGTTCTCCCGGAGAAGGCCAGGTTACACCCTGATCACGTTATAGAATTCTTTAAACTTGGAATAAGCAGAATTGGCTCCTTTCTGGTACTGCTAGACACCAGCCCCACCTGTATTCTGATACCCACTCCAAAACTAAATCAGGTTTAATAAGGATATGGAGAAGGAAAGGTGGCTTCTGGGTGCGTGCTTGGTTTCTTGATGTAGACACAAAAATTTGGGCAACAGTGATCATTAGACTGATTTCTCAAACACTGGAGAGTTTGTTACTATAATAAAACCACTAGTTTTGATATTCTTTAAATGCTGGAAGAATCCATTATGATTTCTCTTTATGCTTTTGATTTCTGGAAAGGTACAGATATAATTGAATGAGAAGGTTGTCAGGTTAAAAATAATAATTCCTTCAAAGGATAGAAGAATTATGACTGTGCCTCAGCCAGTGTTTTCAGATGATGCTGACCAGCATCTCTACTTTCTGCCGTGTTTTATGTGAAACATTTGTTAGGCTTTTATGTTTCCTTGTGACTTGAGAAAAACTCCCAGATCTTTTTTAGGATGTAGGAGTTTTAATCTCCTCCTAATGTTCGTTTCACCTGGAGATTATTTTTCCATTATCCATAGCTCTAATTCTGTATGGAAGATGGTGACTCACTGTGCTTTTTAATGAAAATTGGAATGATAAATTTAAAAGTTCAAAGCAAGTTCATGAAAAGCAAATACAGAACAGAGGTAAAATGAGATGGTTTCCCCCCCTTTTCTGAAGTCTACCATGTGAAAAAAAATCTAGGCGGCTTTATTTCTTTTGAAACTAGCATTAAGGAATAAAGATTACATAATGTTGAAGTTAGCTTAAACCAGTGTGGCTTTTTTCCCCTACCATTTGAAATTTTAGGAAAAAAGTATAAAGCAAGCCTGGCTTTGATAATGACACAAATAAACTACATTAATATTATGTAATGTCTTACAGTATCAGTTATTTTGTCTGATTCTGACATTTTTTCCTTTCAATATCTTTGTCATTCTTACTAATGCAATACATATTTTAAATGGAAAAATTTAATCTTTATTAAAGTAATTAATCTTTGTTAAATTGCCTTTCTGATTTCTATAAATTTCTGTATCTTGATGAAGTCTTTCTTTTTTTTCCCACCATATGCTTTTAATATAAGTATGCATTTGCTGAAATGTCCTGACTTTTTTATTTTTAATAGAGGTGAAACATGGTGCTGATAAAGAGTAATTCTGATATACTAAAGAACATTGTCTGAGTTATTTTTTCACAGTTTATCTTGATTATAATTGTCTTTATTTTGAAGCAATTAAGAAAATCATTCAGAAAGATGGAGGAATGCCTCTTTCCATAGATTCTATATTAATTTCTCCCTTAAAGTAGTTTACAGTATAAACCTCCCCCCCAAACATTTTGAAAAACAATCTTACATACTAGCTAATAGCTGAACACTGCTATTAGGAGTTAAAACATAAAAACATGTTCTGCATAAAATCATGTTTGGAACAGGAAATTATAATAATGAAAGATTAATGAGAAAGGTGCTAAAATATACTGAAGTGTTCATTTTTTTTAAACAAGCTATATTGACATGATATGTTAAATGTGATGATTTTCATATTGGTTCATGTTTAGTAGTTTGATGAAGTGCTATATTATAGATATATTTTTAAAAAGATGTTGGATTTTCTATCTCAAGCCAAGGCCACTTACTTTATAATTATTCCTTGTGCTCGGTGATGACTTGATGTATCCACAGACAAAGTATCAAGAAGAAAATCGTGAGGTGGACCTGGGAACCTAAGCATACAGTTAGGTTAATGGCTTTCACACCTGGTCACTTATGGAACTGTTGCTGAATTGACTAAAAAACACTAAGACTCTGGGAGGTATTTGGGACACAACCACAAGCAGAAGAAGGTTCTTAAGAGATAGTACTGTATCTTTCCTGCTTTTATTTTCTGGTAAGGAATAGGAGTGAGGTGTTGATGGTTGGATGAGAGAGAAAATATATAAAACTTTTAGAAGTTAGGGCACTTGATTTAAATTAAATGCTGTAGTTTCTTTAATAGGGATAGTTGCCTTTTAAAGTTTCCCTGGGCTTGCTCCATTCTTTTAACAAAAAGCTAGTAAGTACTTATTACATGTTAGGTATATCAGGAAACAGCAGTGAGCAAAATGGGCAGCATCCCCGCCCACAGGAGGGGATATTCTTGTTGCGGGGGAGATAGGTAATAAGCAAAAATGCAAATCATGTGTCAGATGGTAATAAGTGCTGTGGAGAAAAATAAAGCAGAACAAGAGGGATAAAGGATAGATTGGGGGTGAGCTTACTATTCTATACAGAGCATTCAGGGAGTACCTCATTGATCAGGTCACATGGGAGCAGAGTGTGAAGGAACTGAGGGAGTGAGCCATGTGCTCCCTACTCCTACATTAAACTGCCTACTTAATACCTCCACTTATCTAATAGGAACCTCAAACTTGGTATGTTCAAAACTGAACTCTGAATGCCTCTTTTAAACCTCTTCAGTCTTTCTCATCCCAGAAATGGCATCATCATCTATCCAGTTGTTCATATAAAGAACCTAGGATTCTTGATTGATTCCTCTTTGCCCCCCAACCCTGAGTTAGCATATCCAGTTGAGTCTACCTCCACAGTACATCTCTCATCCATCTTCTCTCCGTATTTAACAATCCCACTCTGGTCCAGGCTGCCGTCATCTCTTGCCTTGACCATTATGAGAGTCTCTTAGCTGGTCTCTTGGTTTCTACTCATGCCATCCTTATAATCTAGCCTCTCTGTAATTCAGATCATAACACTGACCTGCTCAAAAACTGCCAGTGGTTTCCCATTCCACATAAGATAGTTTCACTAGATATAGCATTTTAGGTTGGCAGTAATTTTTTTCTATCACTGTAAAGATGTTGTTTCAGTCTTTCACATTCTGTTGTTTCTGTTGAAAAATCAACAGTGTGTCTTCTATTTGCTCCTTTGAAAGAAATGTGTACACCCCTCCCCCAATCTACTTTAAGATTTTCTCTCTCTTTGGTTTTTCAACCAACATATGCCTATGTGTGTGTGATGTTTTGTATTGGTCTTGACTGGAGTTTATAGAGCTTCTTGAATCTATCTATGGCTTGATCACTTTTTTCAGTTTTAGAAGATTCTAAATCTGTATTTCTTCAAATATTGATTCAGTTCCATTATCTTTCTCCTCCTATTCTGGGTTTCCAATTTCATGTATTTTAGAGCTTTTCATCGTGTCCCATATTGCTCTTATGCTCTTTTCTGTATTTTCTTCCTTTTGTTTTCCTTTTTTGTGCATCAATCTGGATATTTTTTACTAACTTACTTTCCAGGTCACTAATCTCTTTGCTTGTGTCTAATAGCTTCTTGAATTCCTAACTTCATTTATTGCATTGTTCAGTTTTAGAGTTCCCATTTGACTCATTTGTATATTCTAGTTCTTTGGTAAAATTCTTCATCTTTTCATCTATTATCTTAAAGATATGAATCATAGTTATATTTTTGATAACTGCAAAATCTGATTTATCTGTGCATCTCTTTCCATTTCTCATTTTTCTCTTTGTTTCTGGTCTGGTCTTGTTTCTTGGCATGCCTGGTAATTTTCCACTATATGTCAGATATTTTGTGTGAAAAATTGAAGAGGCTATGGATGATATGCCTTCCTACGGGAGGATTTTATATTCTTCTGGGTTGTAGACCTTGTCTAGGTATGTCTGTTTACAGACTGCCCTTACTCCTAGACTCCTTTCCACTCCTAGACTCCTGGTAGACCCTGCATTTCAGCCTTGGGCTACCCAGGACCTCTCCTGAAGTCTTTGCTCAGCTTTTTAGCCTTTTCACTGCTGCTTTCCACTTGGTTCTTGGTTTTTCCCTTGGTTTTTGTGCTGCCTAGGAGTTTAAGGGAAATTACATGCAGAATTTTGGGCTCATTCTCTGGGATCCTCTTAAATCTATACCTTCTTGGCAGCCTCCTGCTCCAACCTCTGTCTCATGCAGTGAGGTTGCAGAATTCCTCAGCTGCTGCTTTCTGTTGTGTGTTATTCTCTGCTCTGGGAACCAGCCGATTCCTTGAGGGCAAAAGGTGAAGAGGTTCCCATGGATGGACTTCCCTTCTGTCTGGGATATTAACCCTCACATCCTCTCTGTCTTTGTTGTTTTCTGATGCTCTCAATCATTTGCATTAAGTATTTTCTCCAGCTTTTATGCTTGTTCTCGATGGGAGAGTAGATCTGAGCCAGGCTGTTCTGTTGTGGCCAGAAGTGGAAGTCTTCCACTGCACCTAGAATAAAGTCTATGTTGCTTTCTACTGGCATCTACAACCCACCTGGTCTGTCTCCTGCCTCTCTCTTTCATACCATGTTTCCCCACACCCAGTATATTCTAGTCACACTGGACTTCTTTTCTCATCAGATGTGTCAAGCTTTTCCCCATCTTGGGGACTTCGTGTTAGCTGCCTTGCCTGCTCTTCCCCAGATTTGTGCATAGCCGGCTCCTTGATGTTATTTCCTCTCAGTTTGATTGTTACCTCAGAAGGGGTTTCCGTCTCTTTCCAGGGTAGCCCCCAGTCACTGTTTTATTTTCATCAAAGCACGGGACAATCTCTATGTAAACTTCTTTATTTACTTGTGTATTTTATGTCTCCTCGCTATTGTGTAGCTGTGTTCCTGCCTGGTGTGGAATAAATGTTAAATGTTAAGTGATAACAATTAATAATAAATGTTAATTGAATGAATGAATGAATAAATGAATAAAGTAGGCACTGATTCTGGAAGGAATTTTTCAAATTCTTTGCAAACGTCAGTGGGGCATAAATGAGCACTGTTATTTTTGCCTTAATAGTATTTTGATGTGGAATATCCTATAAAATACCACTTTTATATATTTATGGTATAATGACTAACATTTTGTTCATCTTGATGATATGATAGTCAATTACTCTCTTTATAGAAAAAGATTATTGCTATGTTCATTATCATATGAGTATTAATTATATTTTTGTTAAAGTTCTTTAAAAATATATAATCTGTGCTAATTCTCTGTCACCCAGAATATTTAACTAGAACTAATGATATGATTTTGTTTTTGGTCTTATGTGAAATAGCTTTTTAAAAAAATGACATTTTATATCTTTATTTAACAGGAATGGTTTTTAGGAAAAGCATTACATGATGAAGAATCCACAATAATTCACCATTATGCCTTTTCTGAAAATCCTACAATTTTTAAATATCCGGACTTTGCTGCTGGCTGGGCCCTTAGTATTCCACTTGTAAACAAGTAAGAATTTATTAGACTTTTCTGTTTTTTTTTGGTGTGTGGATCAACTTTTATTTCCCTGAGTATTGTAATTGAAGGATCTCAAGAGAGTTTTTCAGCCGGAGGCAGTGTGCAGTAGAGTGCAAAGACCTGGAGTGGGAGCCGCACACCTGAGGGTTCTTGCTTCTCCTCCGTTGCTTACTGGTCCCCTCAGACTGGTCGCTCATCCTCTCTGTACTTCCTCTCGCTCACCTGCAGAATAAGGTGAATAATAAATTGTGAGACTAAGGGAGGGCACAGGAGTCTCAGAACTCTATACCCAGCACTGTTACCGCTATTGTTAATGGACCTAATTAGCGGTAGGGATGACTTTGATTATAAGAAAATGAATCACTATCATGCCCGGGGGTGGGAGCTGATGACTAAATGTGTGTACAGGTCTACATGTTGAAACACGGGCCACACAGGAGAGACAGCGACTCTGCGACACTGCAGATATTCATACTTGGCTATTGGTGTGTGTGATCGCGGTAATGCTTTTTCACATGTGAAAAGTGAAGATAATTAAGTTGTGATTCAGGACAAATATGGTTGTTGAGAGGCCCTCTCTTAATCTGAATATTTCAGGTTAATTATTATATGTTTTCGTTCTTTAGAGAATGAAAAGTTGATAAAGCAGTTGTGGCCTTTTTATCTTCAAAGACGAAAGAGGTTCTTTTATTTCTTACAGGAAGTGTGCTGTTTCTAGGGTTTGGAGGCTTGAAAAACTTTTTAGCCCATTGTAAATCTACAAGGTAGCAGACACCTTGTCATTTGTGGCTGGCCAAATCTTGACTACTCCCTTGACATTTGAAAGTTCCTTTGAAATACCCTCCTTCCCAATGTAGAATCCAAAAATCACAATGACAGCAGAATCCCTATGTTGTCCAGCCTTCCTTGCTACTAGGGAACAGCTGTGTGAGGTAGGTTCCATTAGGTAGATAGGAGGTAGAAAATTCTTTCTGGGAACTGAGTTATATGGGGAAGGAGACAATGCATGGAGGTCCATTTGGCTTGAGAGGGTATGACAGTGGAGGGGTCATTTGGGGGCTGGCAGCTGAGACAGTGGCTTCTTGATGTAGCAGCTTCCCAACTGTGGCAGAGACTACATAGCTCCTTGACCACCCATTTCTGTGATATGAATCTGGCGGTTGTTCTTGGAATCTCAGCCTAGAGTCTCTTTATGCAGACTTTCCAGTAATTCTGTGAGCCATCCATATGCCTTAAGAAATACACTTTGTGCTTAAACTGGCCAGAGTGGATTCTGTTATTTCCAACTAAAAACCGTGACCTATGTACCCAGTCCTGAGACTGCTGGGTGAGGATGCCCTGCTCCCAACCTGTACCAAGCATGCCTGGGAGGATCTACACATTTTCCTGCTCCATTCTTGGAAGGGTTGGGGCAGAAGGGGAGGGGAGATGAGAAGAGAGAGTCTTCATTCCCTTCTCACCTTGTGCTGGTTTGCCTGGCTTTGCTGTTTGTAGGGGTGAGGGGAATATGTTCTATCTCAGCAGCTCAGGGTCGTATTTATTCTCAAATTGATTAAGCTTGGATTTGCTGCAGCTTGAAGGCCTGGAGCTCCCAGAACACTCTTTTCCCACTGTGTCCAGCAGCCTGTGTTTGGGGCCAGCTCAGCTACCTTTGTTTAGCCTGGAATCTTCAGACGCCATAATAAGTGGCACGTCCCAGGCTGAGGCGCTGTTCCTCGTCCTTTCAGGATTCTTCCCATCTCCTGCAGCAGCAGCAGACTTCCTCTAGTTCATCCTCACTCTCTCTTTGCTTCATAGCATGGAATTATTTGGGCTGGGTTCTCTACAGAAGTCCCAGGTAGCTGTGGTTTCTCTGACTTGGAGGAATCTCTTCATAAGTCTATTTCTCTCCCATTTCTTGGAGAACCAGCTAAGTCCCCCGAGAGAGAGACAAGTACAGCTATAACCTGTCCCCTGACAAACTGAGTACAGACAGTGCCTTCTTTCCCATGGCTAATGAGGAAACCAGCGGACCTACGAAGACCCTATACAGCAAGCTTGGGGATATAACCATTTCTCTGAAGCCATTGTAACCTCCTTTCTCCATCCGTCCCCTCTGATCCAGGAGGCCTCTCATCCTGGAGACAGATCCTGGTCGTCTAGAGAGTTTCACATTCCTTCATCCCATCCCAGTTTCCCCATCTAGCAAGGACCTTCTTGGAGACTTCTTGATGCTGAATGCAATTCACCTTTTATTGAGTTAGGTGTAAGAAGTAACTGTTAAGTCTTACTTCCCTTTTGACTTATTTTTTAAGCCAGGTGGATGGAAGTGGTCTGTCTTAAGCACATCTTTGACTCCTAGTATCCTCTTACAGGACAGTTTAGTCCAACTCTTATTGCTTGGCCTGCTGGCATTAAAGCATAACCTGTTCTACAAAACCTCTTGGGTCTATGAATTCTGCCTTCTGGCCTCCCTGCTCGTAAGGTGTAGAGGAGCCGAAGTCCTGGCAGGTTCTCTTGGCTCTAGCTTATACTCGTCTCGTAAGTGTCTCATTCTGCGACTAACTGGCAGGGGCTTGGGAACTGCGGCTGCACGTTCTGCAGATGTTAGTCAAGATATTAGCCTTGTTAAGGGGAGACTGTGTTATGGATTGCCTGGCATTCTGTAGAGGTAGTCCCACAGGCATGTGATTCTCTTCCTTGTTGTGATTATGAGGTCACTGAAAACATCTACTGACAAGTGCCAGCTTACTCTCTTTCTGGTCAAGCTTAACAACGTTCTACTGAGATATGGGAGAGAACTGACGGCCTCACGTCATTGCAGTAGGGTGGGTAGGGAACTATGCTAAGGGAATTGGGCTCAAAAGACTAATCTTCTGCATAAGTTCAGAAAATTTCCAGTGCTTCCCCCATAACTCTGACATGATAGAGGAATGAGGCACCACTTAACCTTCTGCATTCGGTGTCGTCTGCTATCACAACACTGAACAGTTACCAACAAACTGTAGAATGTTTGTAGTTAATTAAATCCGTAGTCTTCTCCCTGCCTCCCCTCCCTTTCCCCTGCCAGCAGAAACAAAACAAAATAAAAATGTAGGCTCTACCATAGCACCAAATTCAAAATTCTAGTTATCTTAGACTGTATTTCCTTTTTCTTGTGATACAGACAAGTAATCAAACAAAAAAATGAGATAACCCATGTAGCATAGCAACTGTCTTGTGGCCCGGATATATCTTAAAATGGTTTTCGAAGAGGAGATTCTTATTTATTCTTTAAGAAATTGGTATTATACTTACAACTAAAGGAGGCATAAAGTATGAATTAGCCCCATCAATCACAAAATTGGATCTTCCCAGTTGGTTTTTCCCAGTTCCAAAGCTAATATGCTGACTTTATTTCCTCCTCTTATTAGGAACTGTATCAGCATGTTGGATTAAGGAAATATTACTGTAATTGGAAGGTGAGGTCAGTGGGTGGTTGACGCAGGAGTCAACAGTGTTATTGAGGACCCTGGTTCTCTCTGTCTCTCCTGCTTAGTATAC
Organism: Tapirus indicus; assembly: GCA_031878705.1. Classification (NCBI taxonomy): domain Eukaryota; kingdom Metazoa; phylum Chordata; class Mammalia; order Perissodactyla; family Tapiridae; genus Tapirus; species Tapirus indicus. The sequence continues at coordinate 70,212,804 of CM062930.1, read as the reverse complement.
AGCATCAGTTCATCCTAAATCTGGTTCTCTTTATGGTTTCAAGGCAATAAGGGCTACATTTTCTTATTTATGTCCAGCAATAGAGAACCTCTCTAATCATGGAATGTAAGTGCTTATCCTCAGTCTCTAGTTGGATCTTGTCCAGTTGAAGTTGGTTGAGTCAACTCCAGGCATGTCCCAACCCCTGGACCATTCACAGTTGGTTACCAGGGAATTTCAGTGCTTTCATTGGGATCAAATTAATTCTGACTGTGGAGCCTATTTATTGGGCTCAATAATGAATCAAAATCAGAATTCTTTTAGGAAGAAGGAAGGGGAAGCTCTGTTATTGTATAGGCAGTCAACAGCGCCCACTATAGGAATGTCGATTCCCTTTGTCTCTTTGTGTTATTACAGGTGTTATTATAGAATGCTGTTTTTCCACCAGCAAACCTTATCTCGATTTCCTTCAATATCTTGCTCTGGTGACTGACTCGCAAGCGGGACTCTAGAAGTCAGCTAGGAGGTTTTCCTCTTATGGAGTTGGAGGGGCCCTATGTCTGTTGCAAGTTTCCAGTCTAGCTGGTTGTGTCATTAGAAATGTTATTGGGACATGACTTAACACCTTCTAAAAATAGGAAAGCTGAATATCAAATGTCGTATTTGCCAGGAACTGAATACTTAATGAGGAAATATTCTTTCTAAGTAATTGGAATTTCTGACCTTAATTGTTTTTTTGGCATTGTTGTTTACTGAAGTTAGCATTTGAAAAACCTTGTGCTGTCTTGCTTGGTGTATGGAAAAATGAAATCTAGTTCCCACTACTAGGATCTGCCTTTTCAGTGAGGTGAACACAAGGTGACTGACTTAGGCTTGGGCTGTCACATGAGGCTGACTCATCACACGAAGTTCGTGATGTTGAGGTAACCATCACTTGGTTATGGTAGACTCCACAGGTGGCTAGACACAGCCCCTGAAAAATGTCAGTATACATATTCTTTTGTCCTCAAATCAGTCATTGTCAATCTTAAAGAAGTTCTGTCAGTGGTCTTCACATTCTCCTCCTTTGAGGTTTCCCCCAGAGAAAAAATTTCAAGAATTGAATGAGAAAGAAATTTAAAAAGTGAAGTAGAGAGCATGTTTAGGGTAACAATTCAGAGGTGTTTATTGTCAATTAAGAAGGGGCCCGTGAAGCATGGCCATCTAACAAGCGGTGTCACGTGCCATTGGATTCTGGTCACAACTTTGTGTCCCTTGCCTGTGGCTGTCAGCCCAGGTATGACTTTTTCTGTCTTTGGAGTCTGAATGTGGTCTGATCAGATTTTGAAGGCACTTGGCATGAGTCCAAATTCCAAAGTTACCTTGATGTAGTTTATTTATAAAAACTGGCTCCAACCGAGCAGAATTCAAACTGGACAAGATTCCCTGCCAGGGCAGATATTTTCTCTTCATTTAAATCGAGAATGTATCTGAGGACATAGTCTCTTTATGTGTCCTCACAGACTCCTGCTCACACATCCACGGGCAGACATTGAGAGGAATGTGACAGAGATTACGTGGGGCTTCTTTTGAAGCTCCCTGCCGCCAGGCTACATTAATATCAACCTTGAGACAAATGCTTTATAACTAAGCATAGATTATAACCTGTGTCCTCCTTCTTTATCTTTCCTCTGGTTAGAAGTAAATTTTTAAAGAACCCTTTGTGGCTCAACCAGGCTAAAAACTCAGTAAAGATTTTTGAAACGTATTACTACTTTTCCTTTTTAAATCATTATTATTTCTTGGTAGTTAAAGTATGTATTAGGAGGTTTGTATTTGAAACCAATGGTCCAGTCTCCAACCCTGTAACAAATATAGAACTGTGTGGTATTTCAGTGGTCTTGGTAAGTATGTAATTCTACCTCCCTAGGCTTGGAATCCAGGACTACATTGCCCTCATCCTGAAAGGGCGCTCACTGAGTGCTCGTTTTGGCCGGGCATGGTGGGCGATACGAAGAAGCTGTAGTACAGAGAGGGACATGTACACAATGGATTGTAATGCATGTGATAAAGCTAGTGGCTGTGCTTCCTGCTGTGGGTGCAGAGGAAGTTTCCATTTATTCTGGTGGGCAAGTCTGGAAAAGTTTCTCAGAGAAGGTGCCCTTGAGTTTGGTCTTGAAGAAAAGTTTCCAAGTAAAGGTTGGGTACGGGCGTACTAGGCAGACAAGCAGCGGGAGAGAACAGCAGCAGGAGTGTGGAGGGATAGTGGAGGAAATGGCAGGGCTCTCAAGGCTGGGCCCAGAGGATTGGAGCTTTATCCTGCATTGAAAGGAGCCATCGAAGGTTTTTTAAGGAAGAAAATGACTTGAAATGAAACTGTTATTCTTCCCTGAAACAATACACTCGCTCCCCCTAAAAACTCCACAAACTGTAATTCATTTGGGTTATCAAAAGTAGGAAACTGAAAAGTAGCAATGTTTGTTTCTCTGTCATGCAAGCTTTTTTCCTTTTCTTTTCTTTCTCTGTCATTATTTACTGTAAGGATTATCAGGAGTCAACAGACTTCCTGGCTTTTTTTTAAGGCATTTAATTTATTGTATTGTATTGTTTTACATTATTTCCCAGATGTTGAAATACTGAATGCTACATTTGCAACATTTCCTGGTCAACAAATAATTGCATTTTCACAGTCCTTTGCCTCAACAAAATTAAACTCTCATTTTTATCTTAAAATTTATACTTTCATCTGTTTTCAAACAGTAGAAAGTCTCAAGAATGTGTTATTCTTGTTTGACACTTCTGGTTTAAAAAAAAAAACCTCAAATTGTCTCTGTTTTCTAGGCTTACCAAGAGGTTAAAGAGTGAATCCCTGAAATCTGACTTTACAATAGATTTAAAACATGAGGTATGTCATGGTTTGTTTGGTTAAAAGTCTTAGTAATCAAGAATTCATGTCCTTTGGGGCCAGCCTGTGGCCTAGTGGTTGAGTTTGCGCGCTCTGCTTTGGAGGCCTGGGGTTTCATGGGTGCAGATCCCGGGCGCGGACTAGACGCACCGCTTGTCAGCCATGCCGTGGCGGCATCCCATATAAAGTAGAGGAAGATGGGCGTGGATGTTAGTCCAGGGCCAGTATTCCTCAGAAAAAGAGGAGGATTGGCAACAGATGTTAGCTCAGGGCTAGTCTTCCTCACAAAAATAAAAAGAATTCATGTCTTTTGATATGAAAGATGTTTTGTATTCCCTCCCAGTGCATCCCCTCCGGCAACATGCATCTTCTCCCCACCGAGGTCATTCCACTCCAGTGAATTAGGGCCTTCTCTTTTAACCTCATTTTAGTCATGTAGGTGGAGAAGGAGCAGTGAAAAAGATGGCATCTTGTGACTCTTGATTCTTTTTTTAAAGCTAGGTGAATGGGTCCAGAGGCAGATTTCTAAAAACATGCAAAAATGTCATTAAAAGTATCTCTGGTCTTATTTGATGCTTTGGTTGTGCATAAGCCTTTGTCATGTCTCTGCGCTTGGCCCTCTGGAGCAGAGTTGAGCCAATTGGTCCCAGGCAGGCAGCTGTGGCATGCCAGCCGGGACCCCCAGCACCCCTGGCATTTAGTGGACATCTGTGACCAGTCATCCTGCAGGCAGGTGGCTGGTGTCCCATCTTTAATCATTCCTGAATCATCATGAAGAAGGTCTCTTTGTGCATTTCATTCTTGGGCATGTCTGACTGCCTGAGACAGACCTGCCTTTCACTCTGCAGGAATCTGTATCTTAGGACATTGGGGTCAACCTTGACATGTAACTCAGTCCAACAGTGCTGGCAGCCTGCCAGGAGCAAAAAGGGCACACTTTTAGAGACTTTAACCTCTTGCGTGTTTTTAAATGATGAAATAACTTATTTGAAGAGAAATATACATGTGAAAAATCATTCTTCTCTTCCACAAAAAGGAAAGAATGACTAGTTGAAAGCCAGGGTCTGCCTAGATATTTTTAATTAGAAGTCAGCTCTGGTATAGATATCCAAGTTCGGGAATCTATTAAACATTGAATACATACAAAAGAATATTTTTAGCATATGTGAAAGGTATAAAGATCAAGGTGTCTGTATAGTCACCCCCTGGCTTAAGAGATGGAACATTACCAGTCACCATGAGGCCACCTGCGTGCGTGTCCGCAGTGGTGTCCCCTTCCTTCACATCAGGGTAAACACTTCCTTGAATTCTCTCTCTCCCTTTTCTTCATATTTTACGACATACAAATGTATCGCTGAATATTATGTAGTTTTGCATCCTTCTGGGCTTTATATAAACAGAATTGTACCATGAATATTGTTCTAATTTGAACCTCATCCATTTTGATGCCTGTGGCTCTAATAGACTGATTTTCACTTTCTATAGCAGTCTCTCCTGTGACTGTACCACAATTTATCCATTCTCCTAGTAGTGGGCTTCTGGGTTGCTACAGGTTTTTTGCTATTACAATCCTTGCTTCTATGAGTATTTTTGACGTATGTCATGATGATCATCTGCAAGTGTTTCTTTAGGGCAGAGGCTTTTTTTTTTTTTTTCCGCTGAGGAAGATTAGCCCTGAGCTAACATCTGTGCCAGTCTTCCTCTACTTTATATGTGGGCTGCCACCACAGCATGGCTGACAAGTGGTGTAGGTCCACGCCCAGGACCCAAACCTGTGAACCCTGGGCCGCCGAAGCGGAATGTGCCAGACTTTAACCACTATGCCGTGGGACTGGCCTGGGCAGAGGCTTTTGAACTGCTTTTTGACTGTGACCCATTTTAATAAATAATTGTTCATTGTGACCCAGTATATTTGTGTGTACTATTACTGTTTTGTTATTGATTTCTAACTTAGTATTATTGTGGTCTATATAACAGTGTTTTGAAATATTGTTAGGCTTTATTGCTTAGTTCATGTTCACTTTTCATAAATGGAGAAAAGGATATATATGCTCTAATTTGGGGGGTATAATTTCTCTTTATTAGATTAAAGAAGAAATAAATTGAATCCAATAAGTTAATCTATTAAAGCACAATTAATAATGTGCTTTTTAGATATTTTATTTCCTCCCATCCGTCCATCTGTCCGTCTGTTTGATCTATCATTTACTGAGGGAGGAATGTGAAAATCTTCCGTAATAATGGAGAATTTGACAACATCTCCTTGTGGAACTGCCAACTCTTGCGTTTTATACTCTGAGACTACGTTAATTAGATGCATTCAAGTTTAGAATCGTTACATCTTCTTAGTGAATTTATCTTCATTTCTAGTAATACTCTTTGCCTTAATGTTCAATTTGGTGATATGAATATTTCTATACTAGCTTTCTCTTGATGTTTGCCTCATAATTGTTTTTCATCTTTTTCTTTCAACCTTTTTGTGTCCTCGTGTTTTAGATGTGTCTCTCTTAAAAAGGATGTATCTTTTTTTCCCCTCCCAGTTTGACAGTCTCTATCTTTAAAATAGATAGCAGATTTACATTTATGTTGATCATGGTTACTAATATATTTGAATTGATTTCTAACATTTTATTTTATCCTACCCCTCATTTTTTCTCTTTAAAACTTCCTTCTTTTCTTTTAGTTAGGTTTTTTTTTCCTTTTTTATTCCATTTTTTTTCCTCCTCTGCTATTTTGGAAGTTCAGTCTCTATGTCTGTGCCTTATTGGTTATTTTAAATATTTTAAGACGGATTCTTGGGGCCGCCCGGTGGCGCAGCGGTTTAGTCCGCGCTTGGCAGCCCGGGGTTCGCAGGTTCGGATCCCGGGCGCCCGCCGACGCACCGCCTGTCTGTCATGCCGTGGCGGCGTCCCATATAAAAAAAAAAAAGTGGAGGAAGATGGGCACGGATGTTAGCCCAGGGCCAGTCTTCCTCAGCAAAAAGGGGAAGATTGGCAACAGATGTTAGCTCAGGGCTGGTCTTCCCCACAAAAAAAAAAAAAAAAGATGGATTCTTAACTTAACAATGGCTAATTAATCAATATCCTGAAAATTCAGGGGCCTTAGAATAATTTAACTCTGATTATCCAACTACCAGTTCATATGCTCTTATTGTGGGGTATTTTTGTTTTGTCTTATTTTTAACCCTGTGACTTAAATATTATCATTACTTTATACAGTTTACATTAGTATTAGCTTAACCATGTATTTGCCTGTGTCTTTGCTCACTGTTCCATCTTGCTTCTAAGACTTGCCAGCTGGGATCATTTTTATTCTTCCTGAAGTACATCCTTTAGAATTTCCTTTGGTGAGGTGGTGTATTCTTCTCTCTCTCTCTAAAAATATTTATTTCAACTTCGTTCTTGAAACATAGTTACTTTGTATATACAATTCTAGATTGTCAGTCATTTTCTCTCGTCACAATGGTGTCATTCCACTGTGTTCTGGCTTCTGTTAAAGCTGCAGTGTTTGGAAATAACCATCAATCTAATGTGGATCCTTTGTAGGTAATCTGTCATTTCTCTCTGCCTGCTTTTAAGATTGTTTGTCTTTGGTATTCTTCAGTTTCACTAGGAAATGTCTAGATGTAGACCCTTTTTTTCTAATCCTGCTTAGGATTCATTGGCCCTTTCTATAATCGGATTGTTAAGCAATTTTTGGAAATTCTCAGCCAATGTCTCTTCAATTCTTTTCTCATCTGCATTCTCTCTGTTATCTCCTTCTGGAACTTTAGATGTAGGCTAGGGTCTGAGTTTTTACATTTTCCATCTCTATTTCTTGCTGTGCTGCTTTTCATGTAATCTTGGGGGCTTCATCTTTTAGTTCTCTAATTTTTTATTAGCTGTGTTTAATATGCTATTTATCCTAAACATTAAGTTTTTCATTTTAATTATGCTTTTCATTTCTAGAAGTTCTAGTCATTTCTTTTTCAAATTTGCTTTCTTGTTTTGTATAATCTTCTTAATAAAAATTTTGCTCATGTTTTAAAGTTATTTTCTTTATCAAAATATATTAAACATAGTAATTTTATAATCTGTGTTTGGTAATTCCAGTATCTGAAGTCTTTTGTGTCTGTTAAGCTGTGTCTGCTGACTCGCTCCTCGGCTCATCTCTTTGTGCTTTTGTGATTTTTTTTTCTGCGTCCTCTCGCTCCTCTGGAGCTTTATCTGAGTCTTTTGTTAAGGTTGTGGTTCCTGAGTAAGGATTTGTGTTTCTTTTGCCCTGCTGCTAGAGGGTCATACTGACTTGGGGCCACTTGAAATTACTCTGTTGGAGGTGTTTTGGACCATCTAGATGACAAATTAGGGAGGCCTAGCTTTTGGTTACAAAATCTTGGAGGTTGGAGATCACTTTTCCCTTCCATCTAGCTTCAAGGTCCCAGCTTTGTGTGGGGGTTTGCTGTTCGACGCTCTGCACCGTGGGTGGGTCACAGGCTTTATTTTCTAGACTCGTATCGGACACTCAGCATCACCAGAGTTCATCTGGCACCTCATGGGGAACACCACCCTGAGAGCCTGTTTTCCCAGGTTCTCACCTTCGCATTTTTGTCCTCACAAGTTCCATACTTTTGTGCCAATTTAGCAATACATTTAAAATGATTTTAAAGATATCCAATAGTTTTAGATGTTTTTAGCAAGTTGGTTAGTTGGGGTATGCACTTACCGTAGCACAGGAAACACGAGTCATGGTAATATTTTCTTTCATCTTTCTCTGTGATGTTTTAGAATCTCTAAAACAGCTTCCCTAAAATTGCTTATGACAACTTTGGAATATCTTGGAGGTTAGAATATTGATTTCTATCAAAAGATTAGATCGCTCTACATGGAATTACTATTTTTATAAGTAAAAAATACCTATTGAATATTGACAAATTGATCTGGTTCGGTGTGATACTCTAGAGAAGGCATGGTCTGCTTTCTCTTGAGATATTTCACACCTTCGTTTACTTGTAGTGTGGTTGAGTTTTTTCACTCATTGCCAGTTTCCTGCCATGTGACAGATTGCCCTCTACATCTGGGACAAAGGCGATGGACCTCCCCTTACTCCAGTGCCTGAGTTTTGTACAGATGCTGTGGACTCCTCCTGTGCTACCACTTTCCATTCTTTTCTACCACTCTGTGTAAGTCATAGAAGGAAAACTTCCTTGCCTATCAAAGGAAAATGTACATGCTGTGCATAATGTTGTCCTAGCATTTTACATACTGAAAAAAATTCAACATTTGCTATGTGGCAGGTAAAAGCTCTGTATCATGTATCTGCTGATAGCAACCCTATAAGGTAAGCACTGTTGTTAGCCACTTTACACCCGAGAAGAGCGAGGAGCTGGGAAGTGCTTGCTCAAGGTTGCCCGGGAAGAAGGCAGGAAGTGAGGATTGTGAGGTCCCGTCTCACTGCAGAGCCTGTGTGCAGCCCTGCCCACCCCAGCTCCTTAGAGCCAGCACGCCCAGGGTCAGTTCTCTTGTTGATGATACAGCACATGTCTATTGGAACATCTATTCCATTTCCTAGAAAGGCGGCTTCAGACATTTCCCATTATACCTAAGCCTTCTCCTCAAGCCCACCCCTTTTACCCTCTCAGCCGGTGACCCTGCTTTGATCTCACCTGAAAGTCCAGAACTGTCAGAATGAACTTACTTGTTATGGCAGATCCTTGGTCCAGTCCCCAGGATGTCGTTAACAGTTCTTCCTCATAAGAAGAGATGTATTTACCACCCTCAAATGTTGTCTGTTATTTTCAAGTCAGTCACACAGAAATCTGTGTGTTGCATTTTCAAAGATGAATGTATGTACACACACACACACACACACACACACACACACACACACACACACTCTCTCTCTCTCTCTCTCTCTCTCACTCACTCATTCACACTGCAACAATGGGAGAGACTCTAATGTTTGCACATTGCCTGACGGGGAAAACCTGTCTTTCTAGGCATTATGCTTGCTGTTCTTTCATACTCTTTTAGGGAATCTGGAGGGGTTGACCTCCTAGTGCCTTGAGTGACATGACAAAGCTGTGGTTAGATGTCACTATAAACCAGGCTTAAATGATGTAGGAGTCATGATTGACTATTATTACAGTCCTGAGACAGGTGATAAAGGGGTCAGAACAGCCCCCCACCCCATGAAACAGTCCATGGCCTTGGATTGTCCACAGATCCCTCTATGTGCCCCCTTTCATATGAGTGATCAGCTTGGGCTGGAGCCACCTCAGGGCTCCAGCGCCTCCCAGGTGTTCGAAGTAATCCTACCTTTGGTAGAGGACTGACATCACTGTGGCCTAGACTTGGGTAGACAATAAAGGGGCCATAAAAATACCTTAAACATCAAAAGGGAGTCATCTCTTATTTTGAACTAAAACATCCCCCTACTTCTCTCCCTTTGTCAAAATCTTCACCAGCTGGAAAAAGGAAAGGAAAGAAAACTAACATTTATTGGGACTCTGTGATGTTCTTCATAAATAGTGATAATAAAAGCAGCCTTACTGGTGGTTACTATTCCCATTTTCTAAATGAGCAGCCTGAAGTTCTGACAGCTGAGGAAAGTGGTCCAGATGACACACAGCGTGTAAATGGCAGAGTTGAGGTTCAGGCACAGGTCTGGCTGATGTCAGTCTTTGTTGTCAGCTGAACTACAGTTCCTTTTTTCCCCTAAAACTTAATCCTGAAAATAGGTTTGATATTCCTGACACTGGTAAATTTGAACTCCAGAGCATGTGATGAGATCTAATGTGGGTGTGAAGTTAAGATAACATTGACTCATGTATGCATATATTTTTTCTTATCTCTTTAGGGAAATCCAGTGAAGAAGGAGGATATTTTTGTTGCAGTAAAAACATGCAAGAAATTTCATGGTGATAGAAGTATGTTTTGAGTTATTCATTTTTATTGAACTTGTAAAATCTAAACTGCCTTTTTAAAAAAGTACAAGTCAGGGGGCTGGCCCAGTGGCGTAGTGGTTAAGTTCGCGTGTTCTGCTTCAGCGGCCCGGGGTTCGCAGGTTCGAATCTCTGGTGCGGACCTACGCACCGCTTATCCAGCCATGCTGTGGCAGGCGTCCCACATAAAATAGAGGAAGATGGGCACAGATGTTAGCCCAGGGCCAATCTTCCTCAGCAGAAAGAGGAGGATTGGCAACAGATGTTAGCTCAGGGCTAATCTTCACAAGAAAAAAAAAAGTACAAGCCAGATATAAACTCAAGAAAGGGATAATGACACATATGTTATTGAAGTGAAAGCAATTAGTTAATCAGTATTCCTCATTTACCACTTCAATCACCAACGTCAATTAGAAAAGACAATTTTGTATTGAAACATGAGTGGTCATAGCCCTCCTAAGTACTATTTAGAGCAGTATTTTAAATTGGAAATGGGAAACTCAGCTGTGGCCAGTCTTAGAGACGATATCTGAATAACAATCCATTTTGCAAAACAATGTCCTGTTATGTTCATGCACAGTCTCTGAACTGTATGAAGAATATTAGAGGAGATTTCAAGGTAACAGAATGCCAAAAAAGAATGTTTTCTTGAAGGCTGTTCCTTCTTTTTACACTTATTTCAAATGCACACATTGGACTTTTAAATAAAGCTAGATATTTGCTCAGAGTAGATATATTGGAGAAAAGGAAAAGTTGCTTTATAAGCAGTGGCCCCTTCTTAAGGAAATCCTGGCATGCAGATGAATGTTGTTTTTATTCAAGTTTTTGGTGTCATTACAGAATTCTACTAAGCTATGGTGATAATGTTTTAAAAAAGCCTGTTTTAAATATAAGTAGACATAATTTCTCTCTTTTTTACCTTATTTCAAGCAGCACTTTTCTGAAATTGCAAATTAGACAGTCTTTTGCATTTTCTAATTTTAGCACATATTTTAATTTTTTTCCATGAAAAGACTGTCAATTTCACCAAGAATATGATATTTATATAAGAGAAATTTCTAAACCAGCTGTCATTTTTGTGGGATTAGAGCTATGAGGGAAGTTCATTTATATAATTTATGTGATAATAGGATACTTATGAATTATATTCTAAAGGGGAACATATTTTCCATATAAAAGAATATTATAATTTGGGATTAAAGTTTTGTCTAAGACATTGACATCAGTTAAAATCTGGTTATAATCAACAATATCTTAAAAGAACCTTAACTGGGGCTGCCCGGTGGTGCAGCGGTATAGTTCGCGTTTGGCAGCCTGGGGTTTGCGGGTTTGGATCCGGGGCACCTGCCAACACACAGCTTGTCAGCCACACCCTGGCGGCGTCCCATATAAAGTAGAGGAAGATGGGCACGGATGTTAGCCCAGGGCCAGTCTTCCTCAGCAAAAAAGAGGTGGATTGGCAACGGATGTTAGCTCAGGGCTGGTCTTCCTCACAAAAAAAAAAAAAGAACGTTAACTGTAAATCCTCATGTTTACCTAAAATAGTCACGTTATGTTCCAAGTCCTAGTAAATCAGCCTAAATAAATATATGTGTTCTTTATACGAGTCCTAAAATACTATTAAGAATCAAATCAGTGTAGAATTTAAAATAAGGTTTTCATTTATCACATATTTAACCTAAATTTAATGTATTTTTGCTTTTTTCATAATCTGGAAGGGCTTTGTGGGACAATTTTTGACAAATATCTTTTACGAAAAAGTGTCAAGAGAAATGAACGAGGCTGCTTTTTTGTTTTTAATTGCAAGCAGAAGCATTTGAATTGATTTACTTGATCCTGAAGCTGCACTTGGAGTGGAAATTGTTTTTATAATGTTGATGTTGAGAACGGTATTGGTGGTGGTATATTCTCCCTTGAAACACATTTGTAAAGTGACAGTAAAGCAGTAAAATTAGGGACTGTCCCTGTTGTATTTTTTAATATTCTACAGAAATGAAAAAAAGTTTGCTAATTTTAATTTAGTAATTTTGAATGACCTAGTTTATTGCTTTCTTATTTGCATAAGTTTGAGATAATCCTTTCAGATATCCATCAGATGCCTTTGTATTTGAATTTTGAGCCAAAGGTCTTTCAAAATTACAAAACCTTAAAAGCCTATCAGGAGCATTAAAACCAAACCTCCCAAAGCCAGATGCATCGATTTGCTGCTGTTAATTTGGAGCTGGGGGTCACTGAAGCCTGAGACCTAAAAGGTATTGTGAGGATTTCACAGTTGGGTTTCTGTGGCAAGCCATTTTTAAACTTGGACATGTTTGTTTGAAAAGATAGTCTATGGCAGCAGGATTTTAGGGACCTCGTTGTCCATTTTGTTTGATGGAAGTGTTGCCTGACAGGCCACTGGGCTCTGCCCCTCCTTTTGGAAGTCTAGTCTAGCCACCAGTTGGCTCACAGAGTTATCCAGTAATCAAATTAATTACAGTGACATCACCACAGTAACTGCTTCTAACTGCTAATCTTTTTTTACATTTTCTGGTGTGTTTTTCATGTACATTCTGTCATCTAATTTCAGGTTGACAGTTCCTTGCGATGTGATAAGGTGTTCACTTGATATTGTAGAGAAAGCTGAGTATGGGATGAGACATAACTGGCCCAAGGTCTTGTGGACTCCTGTGTAGGGAGCTGGGACTAGAGTTTTCTGGCTCCAAGTCCCAAATTCTGTCTGCCACAGCACAGCTATCCTGTAATCTTGGACACATTACAGAACTAACAGTTGATAAATAGTATTTGATATTCATGTTGGTGCCCTGCTGTGTTCAAGGTCAGTTTTGACTTAGCCAGAATCTGTGAAAGCAGGCTTTTTATTTTCAGCAGCAGTGGAGATAGCCAGGAATTGAAATCCACAGATGATATACATCGAGCTAGGAATTTGGACTGCCACCCCTGTCCAAGCAAATTACTGCTCTAGTCAGGCAGAATACATGGGCTGGGATGTTGGGTTTTTTCTCCTTTTTGTTTTCCTGTGCCCTCTGTGGTAGAAACACTTGATGTTACAAAGGCCAAATGACAATGAAGGAGAAAAACATAGATAAGATTGTATTTCTCTTTGAAAAATTGAGAGGAGGCTATACTGGTAGTGACTTATCTGGTAGCAGGGTCTTGCTTGTGGGTGCACTGCCCCCCCGGGTACTGGGCAGAAATGGACACTAGCAATGGCCCCCACTCCTCGCTCCTTATAATGCTGGCCACCTCCAGGATGAGTGAGGGATGGAACATTCTGTTCAAAGCTGTAGTCAAGGCAAAGGAAAATATACATTGAACTCATTTTTCGTACTCTCCTGGAAGAATTGATAATAAAGCCAAGTTCCAAAATTAAAAGAAATTATTTTGCATCTTGTACTTTTGCCTAACAGTGAAACAAATGTTTATGTAACTGCTTGTGTCTGGATTCTGATTTAAATGAAATAGTGCATTCTTAGGACACAGCAAAAATATATTCTATCTTTTGGCTTAAGAAAGAAAGACATGCTGACACCATTGAAGCAGGAACACCCTCTGAGATGCAAGAAGTTAGTAGGGTTTTAAAGAAACTTGAAAAGTATTATGTAAAGTGGTGAATTGGGCAAAGCATGTAAAATTATATTTAAGCAAGGAAAAGATCTCTGGAGTTGAACATTCAGTTTGATCACTTCCTCTCTTGGGTTGTGTGTTTCTCATTGTGTGACGTGAGCTGTCAGAAAGTGTTCGGAATTTTCTCCGCATCGTTTCGCCGTGCGGTTCCTTTGCGTGTCTCAGGTATCTCGTGGCAGCCACTGTTTCTGTCCATCAAAGGGTGGGTTGTGACATGCTCTCCTCCTGCAGTCTCCCTCTAATTAAAGAGGTTAAGTTGCTATTTGCTCAGCCTTTAGTTCCTTTTCACAGCTTCCTGAACTCCTAAAAATAAACACTTAATTCCTTTCAGATTAAAAAAAAAACCTGATTGATATCTTTACTGCAGTGATCTTGTCTCGAAGAGGCAAAGCTGAACAAATTTATTAAAACAAGTGTGCGGTGGCTGTGTTCCCTTTGACTAGAGAGGCTTCCAGGTACTGGGTACAGTCTGCTGATTTGAAAGGTGAAGCTTGAATTAAAATGCTGCCAGACGGGAGGCTACTTGCTGCGTTACATGGAGTGATTAGATTAATTATTAAAGAGAGGAAGGGAGTCAGGTGTTGCCTGCCTCAGTTCTCCCCCGGCTGCCGAACAGCTGAAGGTGTTCCAAATTGCCCTGAAATGTTGTTTTAGATCAGCCGTGAGGGGTGTTTTTCAGGCTTGCATACATCCCGTCTTTAAAAGCAGGCAGGTAGCACACTCTTGGTGTGTGTGTGTCTAGCTGTCTCCTGGGAGGAGAAGAGCAACCAGGGATTTATTTTGTGGTCATTGACTTACATACTGAGACAAATGGTCATTTGTTAGTAGAAAATAGCAGATTCCTTAAAATCAAGAGTCATTCACCTTTGTGTGGTAGTTTTTATACAGTGTTCAAGTGTCAAGTTCATTTCCATTTGTAAGCGGAGTTTTGCAAGTAAATTCACTGGGGGTAAAAATGTGTGTTTTGTGCCTCGTTGTGAGACATTATCTCCTCCTGCTTCCAGTCTGTAAAGCCATGTGGAAAATTTATGCCATCTGCACAGTGGGGTTTTTTTAATAGTACAGTTTTTCTTTGCTCCAATTTTAAGTTATCTTGTGGCAAACCTTCTTGAAAGAGGCATTCACTATTGTTTTATTATGTGGTAGAAAGTATGCTTCTCTTTACTGAAAATGAGATAATAGATCATGTAACATACTGAAATATTTTCTCAAAGTTTTTATCTTCAGGAATACAGTGCCTCAAAACAATATAAAATATTTTATAAATAACAGAATGAATTCAATTCAGAATTCAAACAATGCTAATAAAATAGACCAATATTTTAAAAGTTTTAAGTAATTTAGAATCAACCCTGGTTGAAAATAAAGCCTTCACCTGCTGTTGTAGAAGACTTAGCCTTAGTTTTAAATTCTTTACAGCTGGTGGATGCAACAAACGCACAGGAGTTATAGTGATGTGGGGACAGATGATCCAAACTGTTGACTGCTTTTGGTACTATGGAATCATGACCCCTTACTATACTAAACTGTTGGTCTATTTTTAATTGATGGGTAATGGTGGTACCAGTCTTGTACCAAAGGATGAATTGCTGTTAGGAATAAAACATTCCTTTAAACTAGTTCCACAAATAGCCCTAGGCCTTTTGTTGGAATTCCTACAGAATCCAGTCCTCATTCAACTATTTACTGAGTACCTACTGTACCCCAGGCACTGTGCTGGGGGTTGGGGAATGAATCATACAGTAATTCTTACCTTTTATTCAGTGAAATTTCCATTTCAGCTGAAAGCCAGTGATTAGGTAGAGCAAAGAGCTAACTCACACTTGATTTTGATATTGATTTTAATGTCATTTAAATCAGCTGATTGAGAAGAAACCCCTATGCTGTTTCATAAAGCTATTAGAGCAAACAGGAACTGAAGGCTAAAGGCTGAGAAAAGTGAAGGCAGACTCTGCACAGCCTGCAGGACCGAGTGCTGGGGACTGAGGGAAGTTCTGACCTTTCCTCACAGCCTCTTCCAGCGTTATGCAAGGGAGGACATTTTACCCAAGAGAGTGAACAGTTAGTGGCTGCAAGCTGCAGGGAGCCCTTCCTGGGGTAAGTCCTCCTGCTTCTTATATGCAAAGCAAACTGCCACTGCAGTGCCAAGGTTAAGATTTTTGTTGTGCTGGAATTTGGAAGTAGGACAGAGTGAGGATTTTTCTTTTCCCCCCAGCAACCATATCTATTATTCACTGCATCTTTGTTTTAACACAGATCTTTATATCTGCCTTTTTATGATTGCAGAAAAATTATATTTTAATGTATAAAAATAATATTTAGTGGGTTAAAATAGGTAATTTGAAGATTATTATAGCAAATGTCCAGAATTCATCGATCTTTTTTTTATTAAAAGCTGATGAATAATGGACTTTAAATTGGTAACACTGTTGTATTTTGTATACAAGGGCTGTCTGACTTTGACTCTGAGTTTGTTGACTTGCATAGCTAAACACTTAAATTTGGCATTGCATTGGCAGTTTTTGCATATATTTATTTTTTGGGTGGTTGGGAAAAAGGAAAAGATAAATGATCTGATAAAGTCTCAAAATATTGACCCGAAGATTTGGTTCATCAGAGGTGAGATTCTTAAATTAACAGGGTATGAAATCTAGATATGATCTTTTCTATTAAGACAATAATAAAAACCCTTTCTTCTCTTTAAAATTTAGAGATGCACAAACAGTAATCAATTACTTGGATAGTTGGTCAAGTGAATTAGTATCAGCTGTTGGTGATCAGGCAGAATTCTGTGTGAAATGGAGACAGAGCTACCTTTGAGCATTCCACCCTAAAATACAGAAAACCAGGAGTTTTCTGTTGTTCGTGTTTATTGTATTAAAGCAATTTATCTGTAAATGATAGAGTTTTAAAATCTGCAATGGTTCTTATTTCTTTCACATTTTTCAAAAGTGCAATACGATAATATCAGTCATCATATACAGCGATTGTCAGTGTTAGGGTCATGCCCTTTGTAGGATTGCATGGGGATGTGTGTAGTTTGAAAAGGTCCGTCCTTCCGTCCGTCGTCGTCCCCCACCCCATCAGGGAGACAAATTTGCATCTCAGCCAGAAACACAAAGAGTATTCCAATCCTTAGAAGTAATTATATTCCCTACCGCCCTAAAAAGCATTTAAAAAAAATCTGGTTGTGAATTCTAAGTGAAATAGCCTATTGGGAAAAGAGAAAAACTAGTTAAAATTAATTTAAACACAACAGTATAATTAGATTAGAAAATGTATTGTCATATGGAAGTGAGTGTATTTATGACCAGGGATGAGAAGTGCTTGGCTCTAGAGTATATTGAAATGCCTCAAGAAGAGGGTTTTATTTATGTGCTGCCATCAACAACCAACTTTGGCATTTCTCAGGGTAGAAAAACAAGCTTTAAGTCTTGGGACACCTGAAGAAGAACAAGCAATGTTTCTCTTCCTTTAGAAGTGATTATGTTGCCCTTTTGAGATTCCAAGCTTCCCTACATAACTGTGCCTCTCTCCTTTTTTCAGTACCCATTGTAAAGCAGACTTGGGCGGGTCAGGCAAGTCTTATTGAATACTACAGTGATTACCCAGAAAGTTCCATTCCTACAGTAGATCTGGGAATTCCTAATACAGATAGAGGTGAGTCCTTAATTCTTACTACTCCTCTTATTCAGAGTGTCCATTCTGTAAATATAGCAAATTAAGATAATAGTGAAATATTTTATATTTATATAAATATATATAATGATTTTTGCCTTATGTAAGTTTTTTTCCTTCCTTCCCTCCCAACATCTTTACCCACAGATATGGACCGATTCCTTCAGATTAAGAGCTGCATTATAAGTACTAAGAAAAGTTATAAGTTTCTAGTAGGTCATATTGATATGACTGAGCACATGACAGTTATGATAGAGTTCAACAGTAGATTTTTCATACCTTCGTAATTCATCATGGCCATAATGGAGTGTCCAAAGTTAACTTATCATCTTCCCACACAAAGCTTCTCCTCATTTAGTTTTAGCAATTGAACCAGCCAGGGTTGTTATCAGACGCTGTTAGACACTGGGAAAACAAGAGTGAAGCTGACAGCTTCTGTCCCCGTGAACCTTGTGGTCTAGCTCACATTTTGTATGTACCTCTCAGTAGCACTTAACCGCATTCTGCACTGGTTATATGCAGTATAAGCTCTGTGGTGTATATGTATGTTTAGCTGTATATGTTAGTATTTTAATTAGTAAGTTGTTGGAAGTACACCTGCTTTCCTCTTTAGATTGCAGGCTTTCTAATTTAAAACATTCTTTATTTCAAGAAATGGAAGTAGAAATTTGGCCACCTCACCTTCAGCTGTTGTTTGTTCATCTTCATTTTTATCCAGTGCTCCTGCCACATTTTTTCTTTAGTTTTCTGGTTTCCCAACCCTTTTATGAATAATAATAAAAAAAGTAGTAAGTTGATTGTCTTGTTCTATAGGATAATTTATCTTGATTATCTTATAGTAATGTCAGTCATAATGCCTTGATTGATAAAGTACAAGTAGAATCAGCTATGCCATCCTTTAGTGATCAGTTCTTCTGACGAGGTTAAATTATCAGTCTGTTGCTGCCTGTTTTGGAAAAATGATTTTAGACTGAATTTTTTTTGGTTAATTTTACTTTTTAGACTTCAATTTAGATTGGCTTTAAACATCATTTGTTCATGCATTCCTTATTTGATTTCTTAATTTATTTTTAGTCTGACCTTATTATTGCTCATGTTTATAGTCTACTTTATTCCAAAGGGAATTTGAGATGGCTTTCAAAAATACATACCATAATGGCTAAAAATACATAAAGAGATCAAGAATAATGAAAATAAAGGTCAAATTGAGTGGTTTAATATTAATTAAATAATATTAGTTAATATTAGTTCTCTATTGTGTCACCAAATACTTTGTTGAAATGAGCGGCATTTTCCTATTTATCGAATTGATTTCTCTTCCCAAGCATTTTATTCTAATCTTGGCCCCAGCATTTTCCATTAAAGGATCGCTATTTTATCAGTTGGCATCTGAAGGACTGTGACTCTGTCTCAGTCAGTACTGTATCTTTAGTGCTTATCCTAGAACCTGCCACAGCATCTGGCATATTAGAAACTTAATAGCAAATATTTACAAAATGAATGAATGAAGGTGTAATATTCCATTTTTGCACCATTGTTTCCCTATGGTTGTGATGCTTGGAGTTCTAACAGTTCCTTCAGAATAGGTATATCTAAGGAAAGATGCCAGGCTTCTATCATTTCTGTGAGGCTTACAACTTTCTTGTTTGTCTGGAACGAAGGTACTAGTCCTGTCTCTGCCTCAAAGTGACCTTGTGTAATTCCCCTCATCTATCTTGGTCTCCATTTCCTCATGTGTGAAATGCATGGCTTAGACTTCATAGTCTCTAAAGTTCCCAGTGGCTCACTATGTCTGTGAAAATTAGAGAAGGCTAATTTTTAAAATTTCAAATTATTAAGGTACATGTAGCGTTTAAGTTTTTACTTTTAAAACTTTAAAACTAAAAAAGAAAATGTTTTAAAATGAATTATATATTTTAAAGAAAATAATGCATTGTAAGTTTTCTTCTTACCTTTCCTAGGTCATTGTGGAAAGACGTTTGCCATTTTGGAAAGATTTTTGAATCATAGCCATGACAAAATAGCATGGTTGGTCATTGTGGATGATGATACATTAATAAGGTAAGGAGTCCTTTTCATCCTAGGGTGGCTTTAAATTCTACACATAGTCATATTCAGAAACTATGATGCTTTCTTCTGCTTCTGGCCAAGATGGAGTAACAGGGACTGAATTTACCCTCACATCTGAAACAACCCCCTAAAAGGACAAAATATATGAAATGAGGGTTTTTAAGACACTGGACATTAAGCAATAAAGGACGGTAATTTGTGAGACACATGAAGCAAATAAGGTGAGTCCTAGGACTGCCTTAAGAGAGTGTCCCAGTCACTGCTCAGGGAGGGGAACCCAGGTGGAACCTGGCCAGCTCCTTGAGTCGAAGAGGTGAAGTTGAGAGTCTGGGGAGACCAAGCATTAGAGTTTGCAGGATAGAGCACTGGAGAGGAGAGAGCTCCCCTTAAGTATTCAGTGGAGTATTGATTGGTGCATATGTGTGAGGAAACTACTGGAGGCTGGGGAGAGAACCAATCAAAATGATGAGAAGGAATGGTGCCCAACACTTGCACAGGGCTGAGTATGGTACCTGTTCCCACCAGCCAGACTGGAAAACCCTTGCCTTATAGAGTTTTGTGTAGAGTACGTAGAAGAGTCTTGCTTTAATAGTGGGAAATAGCTAACCCTGGACTAAGCACTGCTCCAGTCCTGCCTAACAAATCTTACAAGCGAGACCCCAAAAGATAGAATTGTTTCCAAGTAATTAGCCTGTATCTGAGAACAAAGCTCAAGGAGATTTATAGAAACACCAAAATATCCAGCACCCAACAAGGTATAACTCACAATGTCTGGCATCCATTCAAAAGTTACCAGGCATGCAGGAGCAGGAAAAGTCACCTATAATGAGGAGAAAAATCAGTTGATTGAAATTGTCCCAGAAATGTTACACTGTTAGAATTAGCGGTTATTAAGTTGTTACTAATGAATAGCTATTATAACTCTGTTTCATATGTTCAAAAAAGAGACATGGAAGGTATAAATAAGACTGATCAAACTTCTACAGATGAAAACTGAATTGTCTGAGGTGAAAAAATCTGCTGAGTGGGATTAACAGCAAATTAGACATTGCAGAAGAAAAGATCAGTGAACTTGAGGACATTACAATAGTAACTATCCAATTGAGACACAAAGATAACAAATAATTTTAAAAAAATGAACAGAGCATCACTGAGCTGTGGAGCAATTTCAGGTGGCCTTGAGTATATGCAGTTGGAGTTCCCAAAAGAGAAGGGACCCATGACAAATATGTAAAGAAATATTTTCCAAATTTGATGGAAACTATAAACCCACAGATCCAAGAAGCTCAGTGAACTGCAAGCACAACTGTGAGCATCAAAGCAGAGCACAGCCACCTCCAAGAATGGTGTCCTCTTCAGCATGTTCATGTAGCATTTATTATATCTGTAACTGCATCACTTATGCCATGAATCTTCAGTGCACTTACTCCACCTGAAAGTTTTGCCACATGTTCATTTAGTTTTTCTTTTCTTATTTAGTAGCAACAATATCTAACTGCTCAATGATGTCTTAAATGTGCTTTTCAATTTGAGTCTTGTCACCTTTTCCTTTCAAGACTCTGACATTATCCTTGATCACAATGAACTCTCTAACTTTTGAGTTGTGAAGCTAAATAATTGCAAGATTTGGGGTCAATCCTTATTCTCCATGAATAGCCACATCTTTAAGTTGGTCTTTCTATTATCACCAAAACTTGGAGCTTCAACTCCAAGGCAAACAAGATCAACAGACATTTGGGGACATGAAAAAATACCTTGAATCTAAAATTCAAAAACTGAGAAAAGGAAGTGTTCAAAAAGTGGAAGAAATGAGGGGCTGGCCCAGTGGCGTAGTAGTTAAGTTCACACACTCTGTTTCGGTGGCCAGGGGTTTGTGGGTTCGGATCCTGGGTGCGGACCTACACACCACTCACTCATCAAGCCATGCTGTGGCGGTATCCCACATGCAAAATAGAGGAAGGTTGGCACAGATGTTAGTTCAGGGCCGTCTTCCTCACCAAAAAAAAGGGAAGAAATGAAACTAGAATTGATTAGACTCAAGAAAGAAATAGAAGAAAAAGACAAATTCATATCTGAAATTATGACTAAATTACCAAAACACCCCAAAATAAACAAATTCAAATAAAAACTTAATAAGGGATATGGATGAAAATTATGAAAGCAACCAAGAAAATGAAAATGGGATAAAGAAGTTAAAAAGATTAGAAAAAAAGTAGTTGAAATGGAGGAGGCAACAAAGTCCAACACATGTATAATTAGTCCCTGATTGAAGAAAATCAAAGGAACAGAAAAATATTTAAGTTACCAGAAATAAAAAAAGACCTTAATGTATATATTGAAAGGGCATGCCTAGCAGGTACCAGTGAAAATTGATCTGGGATCATCAACTTCCTTACATATCCTAGGAAAATGCTCAGATTTTGATGATAAAGTCCTCTGAATCTCTAGGCAAAATGATGAAATAACTTAAAGAGCAAGAATATTAGACTGACATCAGACTTCTCAAAATAACGTAAAAAGCATGGAAATAAGAAAGGAACACTTTCAACAAACTCAAAAGAAGAAATTGTGAATCACAGATTTTTATATGCAGCTAAGATGTTCTTCAGTATCAAGGCTATAGAAAAAGTTCTTAATGTACATGAACTCAGAAAGTAGTGTACACTTGTGTCCTTCCTGAGGGGACAGTGTTACAGAAAGAACTTCATACAACCAAGAGAGATGAAATTCGGGCAAATGACCAATGGTGAGCATTTCATGTACAGTCATGCATCACTTAATTATGGGGATACGTCTGAGAAATGTGTCGTCAGGCAGTTTTGTCCTTATGCAAACATCACAGTGTACTTAAACATGCCTAGATGGTATAGCTTACTACACACCTAGGCTATATGGTACTAATTTTGTGGGATCACTGTCGTATATGTGGTCCATCATTGACTGAAATGTCATTATGTGGTGCGTGACTGTATTTAACTGTAGAACTAAAAGTGAAATGGGTGGGGGCAAGGGTAGGAGAATAGTATGTAAATGTTATGTGTTCTGACAAAGTGGAAAGTATGCAACTTTAAAAAAATGGAAGGAAGAGGGAAAGTAGATTAAGATCATGGCTTATTGTATTGATAATAGATGGGATTCGAAGGATACCATGTAAAATTGACAGATTGAATAATACAATGTTACGTAAGAGAAACATAGTAAGGCATAAAAAGTTAAATACAAGGTAAATATGAGGAAAAAAACCTTTCTCAATACCAAAAATATTTTTTGAAAAAGGAAAAAGTAAGGAAACACAGTAAATATAACAATACATATAGTAATTCAAACCTAAAGTAATTTTAGTATTGAAACCAAACATTATCAGTCATATCACTAAATGTGAGTGGGTTTAACTCACCTAATAAAATAACAAACTTTCACATTGGCTCAAAAAGCAAACCTCAACTCTATGCTTTATATAAGAGACACACGTAAACATAGTCATTTAAAAAGTCTAAAAATAAAGAGAGAAAGATTTGCCAAACCAATGGGATCCATAAAAACAAAAAACTCAATTCCTGACTCAAAAAGCTAAAAAAAGAATCACAAAGTCAACCCAAAAAAGCACAAGGAAGGAAATAATAATAAAGATACATGCAGAAATAATGTATTTTTTATTACATTCTTTTTTTTTGAAAAAAGGAGGATCAAATTAATGAGTCAAAATTTTGGTTCCTTGAAAAAAAAAAAAAACCAACAAACTGTATTGAATGATTTCCAGGATCATTAAATGAAGACAGCACAGTGCACGAGAGTATATTTAGTATTCTACACATATATTTAGTGTGTGTAAGAATGAAGGGGAAATAAAACATACCCATGTCTGCTTATCTTTACAAAAACAACAGAGGACAGATAAACCAGAAAAACATGTAGCTGTTTTCTAGAAGGGGCCAGGTGGGCCAAGAGGGTAGATGGAGGAGTAGGGAGGGTCTGACACTTCCATGAGTGTATCTCTTAATTTAGTTTGACTTTGGGAAGCATGCTGATATTTTAATTTTTGTGTGTGTGTGTGAGGAAGACTAGCCCTGAGCTAACATCATTGCCAATCCTCCTCTGTTTGCTGAGGAGGATTGGCCCTGGGCTAACATCCGTGCCCATCTTCCTCCACTTTATATGGGACTCCGCCACAGCATGGCTTGACAGGCTGTGCCTCGGTCCACGCCTGGGATCTGAACCTGCAAACTCCGGGCCACCGAAGTGGAGCACGTGAACTTAACCACTATGCCACTGGACCAGCCCCATTTATAGTTACTTTTTCTGCTCTCCTTCCCTTTGTCTTTTAAGTTATAATTATTTGCTACCATGCTTTAACTTAACCACTATGCAACCGAGCCAGCCCCTACATTTTTTTTTCAATTATTTTATTGAGCTCATATGGTTTATAACATTGTATAATTTCGGATGTACATTATTATTTATCAATTTCTGTATAGACTACATCACACTCACCACCAGTAGTCTGATTTTTATCAGTCACCATACACATGTGTCCCTTTACCCCTTTTGCCCAACCCCTAGCCCCCTTCCCCTCTGAGAACAACTAATCTGTTCTCTTTGTTCATGTGTTTATCTTCCACATATGAGTGAAATCATTCAGTATTTGTCTTTCTCTGTCTGGCTTATTTCACTTAACATCATACCCTTAAGGTCCATCCATGTTGCAAATGGGATGATTTTGTCTTTTTTTTTCTTTTTTTTTTTACAGCTGAGTAGTATTCCATTGTATATATATATATATATATATATATATATATATATATATATATATATATATACACCACATCTTTATTCATTGACTCATAGAAGGGCACTTGGGTTGCTTCTGCATCTTGGCTATTGTGAATAATACTGCAGTGAACATAGGGCTGCATAAATCTCTTTGATTGTTGATTTCAAGTTCTTTGGATAAATACCCAGTAGTGGGACAGCTGGATCATATGGTATTTCTATTTTTAACTTTTTGAGAAATCTCCATACTGTTTTCCATAGTGGCTGCACCAGTTTGCATTCCCACCAGCAGTGTATGAGGGTTCTCTTTTCTCCACATCCTCTCCAACATTTATTATTTTTTTGTCTTGGTAATTATAGCCATTCTGACAGGTATAAGGTGATATCTCATTGTAGTTTTGATTTGCATTTCCCTAATAATTAGTGATGATGAACATCTTTTCATGTGTGCTTCTGGCCATCTGTATATCTTCTTTGGAAAAATGTCTGTTCAGATCCTCTGCCCAATTTTTGATTGGGTTGTTTGCTTTTTTGTTGTTGAGTTGTATGAGTTCTTTATGTAATTTGGAAATTAACCCCTCGTCAGATATATGATTTGCAAGTTTTGTTCATGGTTTCCTTTGCCTTGCTGAAGCTTTGTAGTCTGATGTAGTCCCATTTGTTAATTTTTTCATTTGTTTCCCTTGCCTGAGTGGACATGGTATTCAAAAAGATGCTGCTAAGGCTGATGTCAAAGAGTGTACTGCCTATATTTTCTTCTAGGAGTTTTGTGGTTTCAGGACTTACCTTCAAGTCTTTAATCCATTTTGAGTTAATTTTTCTGTATAGTGCAAGATAATGGTCTACTTTCATTCTTTTGCATGTGGCTGTCCAGTTTTCCCAACACCATTTGTTGAAGAGACTTTTCTTTCTCCATTGTATGTTCTTGGCTCCTTTGTCGAGGATTGATTGTCTGTAGATGTGTGGTTTTATTTCTGGGCTTTCAATTCTGTTCCATTGATCTGTGTGTCTGTTTTTGTGCCAGTACTGTGTTGTTTTGATTACCATAGCTATGTAGTACATTTTGAAGTCAGGGATTGTGATGCCTCCAGTTTTGTTCTTTTTTCTCAGGATTGCTTTGGTTATTTGAGATCTTTTGTTGTTCCATATAAATTTAAAGATTCTTTGTTCTATTTCGGGGAAGAATGTCATTGGGATTGCATTGAATCTGTAGATTGCCTTAGGTAATATGGACATTTTAACTATGTTTATTCTTCCAATCCATGAGCATAAAACATCTTTCCATTTCTTTATATCTTCAATTTCTTTCAGTAATGTCTTATAGTTTTCAGTGTATAGGTCTTTCACCTCTTTGGTTAAATTTATTCCGAGATATTTTATTTTTTTTGTTGCAATTGTAAGTGGGATTGTATTCTTGATTTCTCTTTCTGCTAGTTTGTTATTAGTGTATAGAAATACAACTGATTTTTGTAAGTTGATTTTGTACCCTGCCACTTTGCTGTAGTTGTTGATTATTTTGCTGTAGTTGTTGATTATTTCTAACAATTTTCTGGTGAGTTTTTTAGGGTTTTCTATATGTAGAATCATGTTGTCTGCAAACAGCAAGAGTTTCACTTCTTCCTTTCCGATTTGGATACCTTTTATTTCTTTTTCTTGCCTAATTGCTCTGGCCCAAACCTCCAGTACTATGTTGAACAAGAGTGGTGAGAGTGGGCACCCTTGTCTTGTTCCTGTCCTCAGAGGAGTCTCTCAGAGGAGTTTTTCACCATTGAGTATGATGTTGGCTGTGGGTTTGTCATACATGGCCTTTATTATGTTGAGATATTTTCCTTTTATACCCATTTTATTGAGAGTTTTTATCATAAATGGATGTTGGATCGTGTCACATGCGTTCTCTGCATCTATTGAGATGATCATGTGATTGTTATTCCTCATTTTGTTAATGTGGTGTATCATATTGATTGATTTGCAGATGTTCAACCATCCCTGTGTCCCTGGTATAAATCCCGCTTGATCGTGGGGTATGATCTTTTTGATGTATGGCTGTATTTGGTTTGCCAATAGTTTGTTGAGGATTTTTGCATCTATGTTCATCAGCAATATTGGCCTGTAATTTTCCTTCTTTGTGTTGTCTTTGTCTGGTTTTGGTATCAAGGTAATGTTGGCATAATAGAATGAGTTAGGAAGCATTCCGTCTGCTTCAGTTTTTTAGAATAGTTTAAGAAGGTTAAGTATTAAATTGTCTTTGAATGTTTGGTACAATTCTCCAGTGAAGCCATCTGGTCCTGGGCTTTTGTTTTTTGGGAGGTTTTTGATTACTGTTTTGATCTCTTTACTTGTGATCGGTCTATTCAGATTCTCTATTTCTTCTTGATTCGGTTTTGGGAGGTTGTATGAGTCCAAGAATTTATCTGTTTCTTCTAGGTTATCCAATTTGTTGGCATATAGTTTTTCATAGTATTCTCTTATAATCCTTTGTATTTCTGTGGTATCTATTGTAATTTCTCCTTTTTCATTTCTAATTTTATTTATTTGAGCCTTCTCTCTTTTTTTCTTAGTGAGTCTGGCTAAGGGTTTGTCAATTTTGTTGATTTTCTCAAAGAACCAGCTCTTAGTTTCGTGGATCCTTTCTACTGCTTTTTTTAGTCTCTATTTATTTTTGCTCTAATTTTTATCATTTCCCTCCTTCTGCTGACTTTGGGCTTTGTTCTTCTTTTTCTAGTTCTGTTGGGTGTAGTTTAATTTTACTTGTTTGAGATGTTTCTTGTTTGTTGAGGTGGGCCTGTATTGCTGTAAGTTTCCTTCTTAGAACCGCTTTTGCTGCATCCCATAAGAGTTGGTATGGTGTATTTTCATTTTCATTTGTCTCCAGGTATTTTTTAAATTTCTCCTTTAATTTCTTCATTGATCCAATGGTTGTTCAGTAGCACGTTGTTTAGTCTCCACATATTTGTGACTTTCCCAGCTTTTTTCTTGTAGTTGATTTCTAGTTTCATAGCATTGTGGTCAGAAAAGATGCCTGATATGATTTCAGTCTTCAATTTATTGAGACTTGCCTTGTTTCCCAACATATGGTCTATCTTTGAGAATGTTCCATGTGTACTTGAGAAGAATGAGTATTTTGCTGTTTTTAGATGGAATGTTCTGTATATATCTAGTAAGTCCATCTGATGAAGTGTTTCATTTAAATCCACTATTTCTTTGTTGACTTTCTATCTGGATGATCTATCCATTGATGCAAGTGGGTGTTGAGGTTCCCTACTATTATTGTGTTGCTGTTAATTTCTCTCTTTAGGGCTGTTAAAAGTTGTTTTACATACTTTGGTGCTCCTGTGTTAGGTGCATATGTATTCATAAGTGTTATGTCTTCTTGGTGGAATGTCCCTTTTATCATTATATACTGCCCCTCTTTGTCTGTCATTGTCTTTTTTATCTTGAAGTCTGCTTTTTCTGATATAAGTAAGGCAACACCTGCTTTCTTTTGTTTGCCATTTGCTTGGAGTATTGTCTTCCATCCCTTCATTCTGAGCCTGCGTTTGTCTTTAGAGCTGAGATGTGTTTCCTGGAAGAGCATTGTTGCGTCTTATTTTCTTTTTTTTTATGATTTTTTTTTTTATTGATGTCTTAGTTTATAACACTGTGGGGTTTTAGTTGTACATTTTTGTTTGTCCGTCACCTTGTGGATGTAACCCTTCACCCCTTGTGCCCCCCCCCACCCCCCTTCCCCTTGGTAACCACCAATCAGTTCTCTCTGTCCGTGTGTTCACTTATATTCCATATATGAGTGAGTTCATGCAGTGTCTGTCCTTCTCTCTCTGGCTTATTTCACTTAACATAATACCCTCTAGGTCCCTCCATGTTGTTGCAAATGGGACAATTGTATCTTTTCTTATGGCTGAGTAGTATTCCATTGTGTGTATATACCACATCTTCTTTAACCAATCTTCAGTTGAGGGACACTTGGGTTGCTTCCACTTCTTGGCTATAGTGAATAATGCTGCAATGAACATAGGGGTGCATACGCCTCTTGTGATGGTTGATTTCACGTCCATTGGGTAGATGCCCAAGAGTGGGATTGCTGGATCATACGGTATTTCTATTTTTAATTTTTTGAGGACTCTCCATACTGTTTTCCATAGAGGCTGCACCAGTTTGCATTCCCACCAGCAGTGAATGAGGGTCCCCGTTTCTCCACAACCTCTCCAGCATTTGTTGTTTTTTGTGTTGGTGATTATAGCCATTCTAACCGGTGTAAGGTGATATCTCAGTGTAGTTTTGATTTGCATTTCCCTGATGATTAGTGATGTTGAACATCTTTTCATGTGTCTATTGGCCATCTGTATCTCTTCCTTGGAAAAATGTCTGTTCATATCCTCTGCCCATTTTTTGATCGGGTTGTTTGTTTTTTTGTTGCTCAGTTGTATGAGATCTTTGTATATTACTGAGATTAATCCCTTGTCAGACAAACGATTTGCAAATATTTTCTCCCAGCTGGTGGGTTGTTTATTCATTTTGATCCTGGTTTCATTTGCCTTGTAGAAGCTCTTTAGTCTGATGAGGTCCCACTTGTTTATTTTTTCTTTTGTTTCCCTTGTCTGGGTAGACATGGAATCTGACAGGATCCCTTTATGTCCAATCGCAGTTAGTGTACTGCCTATATTTTCTTCCAGGAGTTTTATAGTTTCTGATCTCACTTTCAGGTCTTTGATCCATTTTGAATTGATTTTTGTATGTGGCGATAGGAGATGGTCTACTTTCATTCTTTTGCATGTTGCTGTCCAATTTTCCCAGCACCATTTATTGAAGAGACTTCCCTCTCTCCATTGTATGTTCTTTGCTCCTTTGTCGAAGATTAGCTGTCCATAGATGTGTGGTTTTATTTCTGGGCTTTCAATTCTGTTCCATTGATCTGTGTGTCTATTCTTGTACCAGTACCATGCTGTTTTGATTACTGTAGCTTTATAGTATATTTTGAAATCAGGGATTGTGATGCCTCCAGCTTTGTTCTTTTTTTTCAGAATTGCTTTAGCTATTCGGGGTCTTTTGTTGCCCCATACGAATTTCAGTAGTTTTTGTTCTATTACCGTGAAGAATGACATTGGGATTCTGATTGGGATTGCATTGAATCTGTAGATTGCTTTAGGTAGAATGGACATTTTAACTATATTTATTCTTCCAATCCATGTGCATGGAATATTTTTCCATTTCTTTATGTCCTCCTCGATTTCTTTCAATAGTGTCTTATAGTTTTCATTGTATAGGTCTTTGACCTCCTTGGTTAAATTTATTCCCAGATATTTTATTCTCTTTGTTGCAATTGTAAATGGGATTCTCTTTTTGAGTTCTCTTTCTGTTTTTTCATTGTTAGTGTATAGAAATGCAATTGATTTTTGTAAGTTGATTTTATACCCTGCCACTTTACTGTAGTTGTTGATTGTTTCTAGTAGCTTTCCGATGGAATTTTTGGGGTTTTCTATGTATAGGATCATGTCGTCTGCAAATAGTGAGAGTTTCACTTCTTCGTTGCCTATTTGGAGTCCTTTTATTCCTTTTTCTTGCCTAATCGCTCTGGCCAGAACTTCCAGTACTACGTTGAATAAGAGCGGTGAGAGTGGGCACCCTTGTCTTGTTCCTGTCCTCAAAGGAATGGCTTTCAGTTTTTCCCCATTGAGTAGGATGTTTGCTGTAGGTTTGTCATATATGGCCCTTATTATGTTGAGGTACTTTCCTTCTATACCCATTTTGTTGAGAGTTTTTATCATAAATGGATGCTGGATCTTGTCAAATGCCTTCTCTGCATCAATTGAGATGATCATGTGGTTTTTATTCTTCATTTTGTTAATGTGGTGTATCACGTTGATTGATTTGCGGATGTTGAACCATCCTTGTGTCCCTAGTATAAATCCCACTTGATCGTGGTGTATGATCTTTTTGATGTATTGCTGTATTCGGTTTGCCAATATTATGTTGAGGATTTTTGCGTCTATGTTCATCAGCGATATTGGCCTGTAGTTTTCCTTCCTTGTATTGTCCTTGTCTGGCTTTGGTATCAGCATGATGTCGGCCTCATAGAATGTGTTGGGAAGTCTTCCATCTTCCTCTATTTTTTGGAATAGTTTGAGAAGGATAGGTGCTAAATCTTCTTTGAACGTTTGATAAAATTCTCCAGGGAAGCCATCTGGTCCTGGGCTTTTATTTTTTGGGAGGTTTTTGATTACTGTTTCAATCTCTTTGCTTGTGATTGGTCTGTTCAGATTCTCTATTTCTTCTTGATTCAGTTTTGGGAGGTTGTACGCATCCAAGAATTTGTCCATTTCCTCTAGGTTGTCCAATTTGTTGGCGTAAAGTTTTTCATAGTATTCCCTAATAATCCCTTGTATTTCTGTGGTGTCTGTTGTAATTTCTCCTCTTTCATTTCTAATTTTATTTATTTGAGTCTTCTCCCTTTTTTTCTTAGTGAGTCTGGCTAAGGGTTTGTCAATTTTATTTATCTTCTCAAAGAACCAGCTCTTTGTTTCATTGATCCTTTCTACTGTTTTTTTGGTTTCAATTTCATTGATTTCTGCTCTGATTTTTATTATTTCCCTCCTTCTGCTGATTCGGGGCTTTGTCTGTTCTTCTTTTTCCAACTCTGTTAGGTGCAATTTAAGGTTATTTGGGATTTTTCTTGTTTGTTAAGGTGAGCTTGTATTGCTATGAATTTCCCTCTCAGGACTGCTTTTGCTGCATCCCATATGAGTTGGTATGGTGTATTTTCCTTTTCATTTGTCTCCAGATAGCTTTTGATTTCTCCTTTAATTTCATCAACGACCCATTGGTTGTTCAGTAGCATGTTGTTTAGTCTCCACATCTTTGTCCCTTTCCTAGTTTTTCCCTTGCAGTTGATTTCTAGTTTCACAGCATTATGATCAGAAAAGATGCTTGTAATGATTTCTATCTTCTTAAATTTGTAGTGGTTTGCCTTGTTTCCTAATATATGGTCTATCCTTGAGAATGTTCCATGTGCACTTGAGAAGAATGTGTACTCTGCTTTTTTTGGGTGGAGTGCTCTGTATATATCTATTAAGTCCATTGCATCTAGTTTTTCGTTTAAGTCCATTATTTCCTTATTGACTTTTTGTCTGGATGATCTATCCATTGATGTAAGGGGGGTGTTAAGATCCCCTACTATTATTGTGTTATTGTTAATATCTCCTTTAAGGTTTTTTAGCAGTTGTTTTATGTACTTTGGTGGTCCTGTGTTGGGTGCATAGATATTTATAAGTGTTATGTCTTCTTGTTGAAGTGTCCCTTTTATCATTATATATTGCCCATCTTTGTCTCTCATTATCTTTTTAATCTTGAAGTCTACTTTGTCTGATATAAGTATGGCTACTCCTGCTTTCTTTTGTTTGCCATTAGCTTGGAGTATTGTTTTCCATCCTTTTATTTTGAGTCTGTGTTTGTCTTTAGAGCTGAGATGTGTTTCCTGGAGGCAGCAGATTGTTGGATCTTGGTTTTTAATCCATCCTGCCACTCTGTGTCTTTTGATTGGAGAATTCAATCCATTTACATTTAGAGTGATTATTGATATATGAGGGTTTAATGTTGCTATTTTATTGTTCATCTTCTGGTTCTTTTGCATTTCCTTTGTTTCTTGTCCCTTGTGTTTTGGACTGCAAATTCAATTTGGTATTTCTGCATGCTCATTCTCTTGGTTTTCTCTTTATTTGTCATGTGTGGTTCTCTTCTGGTTGTTTGTTTAGTGGTTACCGTGCGGTTTATATAAGCGATCTCCTGGATAAGAAAGTACATTTGCAGATGCCTCCTTTTTCCTGAGGCTGGGTCAGTTCAATCCCTTACCTCTTCCCCTCCTTATTTGTGATCTCTTTATTCCAGATTGTGTCATGAATGTGTGTTTCCAGTGATGAGCTTGAATTAATTTTTGATGTTTTCCAACTGTATTTTGTTCTGGTTTAGTCTCCTTGCTTTTCTCCTTGTTGAAATCTTTGTATCCCCTTTCTCATTTGTTTTTTTTTCAGGCCTAAGGGCCTTCTTGAGCATTTCTTGTAGTGGGGGTCTTGTGGTGACGAACTCTCTTAGCTTTTGTTTATCAGGGAGAGTTATTATTTCTCCATCGTATTTGAAGGATATTTTTGCTGGATAGAGTATTCTCGGCTGAAGGTTTTTGTCTTTCATGATTTTGAATATATCATTCCTGTCTCTCCTAGCCTGTAGAGTTTCTGTCGAGAAATCAGCTGAAAGCCTGATGGGGTTTCCTTTGTATGTTATTTTGGTTTTTTGTTTAGCTGCCTTCAATATTATTTCCTTGTCACGGGTATTCTTCAAGTTTGCTACTATGTGGCGAGATGATTTTTTATTCCTGTTTATATATTTAGGTGATCTATTGATTTCATTCACTGTTATTTCCCTCTCATTCCCTAGGTTGGGGAAGTTCTCAGCTATTATTTCTTTGAACAAACTCTCTGCTCCTTTTTCTCTTTCTTCTCCTTCTGGAATACCTATTATCCTTATGTTGCTTTTCCTCATTGAGTCTGATATTTCTCAAAGAATTTCTTCATTTCTTTTTAGTCTTAGCTCTCTCTCCTCCTCTACCAGGAGCATTTCTGCGTGGCTATCCTCAATAGTGCTAATTCGTTCCTCCATATTGTCAGTTCTGCTCTTTAAAGACTCCATTTTTTCCACTATCTCGTTGATTTTGTTTTTCATCTCCAATAATTCTGATTGGTTTTTCTTTAGGGTTTCAATCTCTTTTGTGACATAATCCCTGAATTCGTTGATTTGTTTCTGTGTGTTCTCTTGTATTTCGTTGAGCTTGTTTATGATAGCTATTTTGAATTCTCTCTCATTCAGGTTATCAAATTCTGTGCCTTCAGGGTTGGTTTCTGGGTGTTTGTCATTTTCCTTTTGGTCTGTAGCCCTGACATATTTTCGCAAGGATCCGACGGGGACGGCTTTATTTTTACCCCTCATGATTAAAGTTAGTCCTGCAGTTTCCCCCTGCTGCCACTAGATGGAGATCGCGAGCGGTTTGCTCTGAGGCGGCTGCAGCCCCCGGAGGGATTATGCTGAAACACGGGGTGTGTGGGGGGAGGGGTCCTCTCTTTCTCCTGCTTGACCCGGGGGTTTCCTTTCTGGCTCTCTTAGGGTGTTTGCTACACCCCCTAAGCAGTCCGTCGTCGCTTCCCAGTGGGGATCTCGCGACAGTCTGTGAGAGCACCTGGATGGCGATAGTTTTCCCCGCTGTGGGCCGCCCCTCCCCCCTCTGTCCGCGAACCGCGCTGTTTTTGCCCATCGATTGGGGAGGGGGAGTACAACCTCCTACCTCTCCTCCCGTCCTCCTGGGCTTCCCGCGCCTCCACCGTCCGATGTATGGCAGCAGGGGTTTCTCAGAAGTCCTTCGTAGTGTTTGATTGAGCTCTGTTGGAATGTGAATGATGTTTTCGTTGTGTCGTAGGGGGCAGAGATTCAAAGAGGGAATCTCACTCCGCCATGATGCTGACGTCACTCCAGTACTATCTCTTAAGAACCTTCTTCTGCTTGTGGTTGTGTCCCAAATACCTCCCAGAGTCTTAGTGTTTTTTAGTCAATTCAGCAACAGTTCCATAAGTGACCAGGTGTGAAAGCCATTAACCTAACCATATGCTTAGGTTCCCAGGTCCACCTGGGAGAGATTCAAAGAGGGAATCTCACTCCGCCATGATGCTGACGTCACTCTCCGCGTCTTATTTTCTAATCCATCCAGCTACTCTGTGTCTTTTGATTGGAGAATTCCATCCATTTACATTTAGAGTGATTACTGATATATGAGGGCTTAATACTGCCATTTTATCCCTGGTTTTCCAGTTGTTCTGTATTTCCATTGTTTTTCTTCCTTTGTATTTCTGACTGCCATTTCAGCTTGGTGGTTTTCTCTTTTTTTATGAGTTGTGGGTCTGCTCCGATTTTGTTTAGTGGTTACAGTGAGGTTTGTATAAAAGATCTCATAGATAGTCCATTTTCCAATAGCCTCTTATCTCCATTGGCCTAAACAGGTTTCTTCCCTTTCCTCTTCCCTTTCTGAGTTGTTATTACAAATTATTCTGTTTTGTGTTATGAGTTTGTGACTAAGTTGAAGTGTTTATAGTTACATTTTTTTTTTTTTGGGTGAGGAAGATTAGCCCTCAGCTAACATCTGTTGCCAATTCTCCTCTTTTTGCTGAGAAAGATTGGCCCTGGGCTAACATCTTTGCCCATCTTCCTCTACTTTATATGTGGGATGCCTGCCACAGCATGGCTTGATAAGTGGTGCATAGGTTGACACCTGGGATTCAAACCTGTGAACCCCAGGCCACTGAAGCAGAGCATGTGAACTTAACCACTATGCCACTGGGCTGGCCCCATTTATATTTACTTTTGATGCTCTCCTTCACTTTATCTTTTAAGTTATAGTTAGGTATTTTCTACCCTGCTCTGAAAGAGAGCTGCAGTTTTCTGGTTTTGTCTATTTATCTCCTTGCTCAAAACTTTGTAGACATTTGCCTTTTTATTTCAGGTATGAGGACATCTTTAATTATTTCTTGTAGAAGAGGTCTAGTGGCGATGAACTCCTTCAGCTTTTGTTTATCTGAGAAAGCTTTTGTTTCTCCATTGTCTCTGAAGGATAGTATTCTTGACTGAAAGTTTTTGTCTTTCAGTATTTTGAATATATCATTCCATTCTCTCCTAGCCTGTAAGGTTTCTGCCAAAGAATTCCACTGAAAGCCTGATAGGAGTTTCCTTTGTAGGTTATTTTCTTCTCCCTTGCTGCCCTTAGTATTTTTTCTTTGTCATTGACTTTTGCCAGTTTTACTCTTATATGCTTTGGAGAAGGTTTTTACTATTGGTGTAATTAAGAGTTCTTTTGGCTCCATGTTTTTATAAGTCTGGTACCTTCCCCAGCTTTGGGAAGTTCTCAGCTGTTATTTCTTTGAACAAGCCCTCTGCTCCTTTCTCCCTCCCTTCTCCCTCTGGATGCCTATAATCCTTATGTTGTTTTTCCTAATTGATTTGGATATTTCTTGAAGAACTCCTTCATTTTTAAAAAATCTTAGTTCTCGCTCCTCCTCCACCTGAAGCATTTCTATAATTTTGTCCTCTAAATCACTAATTCTGTCCTCCATAACGTCAGCCCTATTATTTAAGGATTCTAGATTATTTTTGTGTGTGTGAGAGGAAGATTAGCCCTGAGCTAACATCTGTTGCCAATCCTCCTCTTTTTCTTTGCTGAGGAATATTTACCCTGGGCTAACATTCGTGCCCATCTTCCTCTACTTTATATGGATGCCACCACAGCATGGCTTGACGAGTGTACGTCAGTCCACGCCTGGGATCTGAACCTGCGAACTCCGGGCCGCCGAAGCAGTGTGTGTGAACTTAACTGCTATGCCACCAGGCCAGCCCCTCTAGGCTGTTTTTGATCTCATTAATTATATTCTTCATATCCAGAAGTTCTGCTTGTTTTTATTTTTAATAGTTTTAATCTCTTTGGTGAAGTATTCCTTCTGCTCATTAATTTTATTCCTGAGCTCATTGAACTATCTTTCTGAGTTTTTTTGTAATTCATTGAGTTTCTATATGACAGCTGTTTTGAATTCTCTGTCATTTAAATTGTAAATTTCTGTGGCTTCAGGGTTGGCTTCTGGAGACTTGTCATTTTCCTTCTGCTCTGAGTTGTTGCTGTAGCGTCTCACAGTGTTTGATGAACTAATCCTTTGCTGGAACAGTTGTGGTAGTATCATTTCCAGATTCCACCTGCTGCTGCTGCGGGAAAGCAGGAGCTGTGTTTCTGATCCCACCCCATTTGCTGGAAGTTGTGAGGGTCCGCTCGGCACTCCTACCAGCCGGGAAAGCATTTGTGCACAGGCTCAGGACTGCCACTACCTCTTCTTACGGGTGCGCTGAGGCGCGTTTCCACTTGTGGGGCCACAGCAGTCCTATAGGTGCTCTCACTTGCTGGGAAAGCGTTTGTGTGTGTGCATAGATCTGCTGCTGTCTCTTCCTATGGTTGCACTGGCTGCCGTGCTTTGTGGGTGAGGCTTCCTCTCAGGGACCTAGCCTGGGCCACTTGTTGAGACCACAGCAGCACTAGGGGCGCTCCCGCTGGCCAGGAAAACGTTCGTTTGTTCTTACAGGGCTGCCGGGGAAGGGCTGGGAGTGCTCACCTTTCTCCGCTACTTCCTGGGGGTTGCGTCCATCCACCTTCAGACGTATAGCTGCGTGGGTTTCAGGAGTCCTTTTTGCTGTCTGGGCTTCCTCTGTTGGTCAATGAATGTCCATTTAGTTGTAGTTCAAAGGGGGAGAGATAAAGGGAATAGCTCACTCTACTATGTTGCTGATGTCACCCCGATTTTACATTTTAAAAAATAAATCAGTAAAGACAGGAGAAAAATCAACAAAGATGGAGAGAAAACTGAAACAGATGAACCCAACTGTATTTCAAATGAACTGTGTTTCAAGAATATAACTAATGCAAGTAACTGTTGAAGACACTGTTTAGATATACACCTTCAGTCAGGCATGAGAAACCACAAACAAATCCTGAAGTTTTAGTCAATCTGATTGTGTAGTGGTATGGGTGAGGCTATTCTGAAATGATTTTAGGTACATCGTAGGATTGAGTAAATGGTAATATTGTTGGGAGCCAGGGTTCTCACTGTGGATGAAGGGAAATATGGATGTGGAATGAGGCAGGTCGAGTAAATGGCCTTTGGTGGGTAGATTGGAATTGGAGAAATCTGTAAGAACTCATAATTTCTGTCAGACTCATGATTTCTAATTTGTGTGTGTGTGTGTGTGTTTACATACGTGTGTCCTAGTTCTATCTACCAAAGAAGACTAGAGGCAAAGATATCCCAGTAGCACTGAGCAGCAAGTGACCAGAACTAGTGTTGCTGCTTTCCTGACTGAAATGAACTAGACTTTCTCAGAGAAATAGCTGATTCTAAGGCTGAGGCAAGAAAGATACAAGAGGACATTTGGGACATTCTTTTTTATACCAGAAAGTAAGTCTTAAAAAGTAGAAAGGAAAGAAAAGTGGGTCTCAAGAATACACAGAAGGGATAAGTTAAGCGTTAATATAGTTAAGGACAATAATGAGTTATGAACCATTAAAATTAGGAATCAATGAGTTCATTCTTATAATAAATAAATAAGTAAGTAAATAAATGGGGGAGAAGGATAGTATATTAGTCAGATTGGGCACCATAACAAAATACCACAGACTGGGGGACTTAAACAATGGAAATTTATTTCTCATGGTTCTGGAGGCTGGAAAGTCCAAGATCAAGGGGCTGGCACGGTAGCTTTCTGAGGCCTCTTCTCTTGGCTTCAAGGTGGCCATCATCTCCCCGTGTCCTCACATGACCTCTTCCCTGTGCTCTATGGGGAGAGAGCTCTCTGGTGTCTCTTTTTATAAGGACACTAATTCTATCAGATTAGGGTTCAACCCTTATGACCTTATTTAACGTTAATTACCTCCTGGTAGGCCCCATCTCCAAATACAGTCACGTTGGGGAGTTAGGGCTTCAACATAATGAATTTTGGAGGAGGGGGGATCCAATTCAGTCCATAGCAGGTGGGCTCTTGCTTGCAGGATAATGAGGAGTTCTGAATGATCAATGTCGAGGGAGTGGTAGAGTTGGAAAAGTCATCACTTTGTAACCATCATAGTAAAGATTGATTAGGGCAAAAATCATTAGTGGATGCTAAACTAGGGATAAATTTTGATAAGACCAGGATATTTGCTTGTGTTAAAGTGTCTGCCCAGAGACTCTAAGAAATAGCAAGGGAAAGTAGTAACTCTTCAGTGGAGAAACCAGACAACACCTTGACTGGGTGATCAAAATGAATATTACAAATGAAGGACAGATGGACATTGTGTGCCAGACACAGCATTGCTTATATAATACTGTGACTGGGACAGGTAACCTGGACTTTATCATGAGGAGACATCAGACAAACCCAACAGGAGGAGCATTCTATTAAAAAAGAGGGAGGGCAGGGGCCGGCCTGGTGGCGGAGTGATTAAGTTTGCGCACTCTGCTTCGGTGGCCTGGGGTTTGCAGGTTCACATTCCAGGCGCAGACTGACGCACTGCTTGTCAAGCCATGCTGTGGTGGCGTCCCATATACAAAATAGAGGAAGATGGGCACAGATGTTAGCTCAAGGCCAATCTTCCTCACCAAAAAAAAAAAAAAAAAAGAGAGAGAGAGGGCATTTATTATTAAAAGATTTCAGTGTCAGGAAAGACAAAGAGAAACTGAGGAACTATGCCAGATTAAAGGAGAATAAAGTGATATGATAAGTAAATGAAATGAAGGGTCCTGGGCTGCATCCTATACTGGAGGGGGAAAATGCTGCAAAGGACATTATTGGGTCAATTGATAAAATTGCAATATGGTGGTAGCTTAGATGTAACCATTGTGTTTCCAGTTTTAGATTATTGTAATTAAGGTGCTATGAACCTTTGTGTACATGTCTTTGTCTTGACATCTGCTTTCATTTATCTTGGCTAGTACTTGGGAGTGGAATGGCTAGGACTAGGTAGGTATATGTTTAAGTTTTTAAGAAACTTATTTTTATCGATGTTAAAGTTCCTGAAGTTGCTAACTATTCCTGTGCTTAGGAAATATACATTGATGTATTTAGGGGGAAAGGGGCATAATGTATGCAACTTACTCTCAAATATTTCAGAAAAGTATATATAGATCTATACATACACATATACATACATATATACATATATATGTATACAAACACACATGTGTGTATATATATCTATATATCTCTATCTAGAGCAAAAAAGAGAGTGAGAGAGAATGATAAAATAAATGGGGTAAAAATTAGCAGTTGGTGAATCGGGGTAAAGGGTATATGGGAGTTCTTCATACTACTCTTACAATTCCTCTATAATCTTAAAATTATTTCCAAATAAAAAGTTAAAAAAGTAAAGGCCATAATAGGTTAGATTGGAACTTCATCTAGATTTTAAAAATCAGTATTATGCTGTTAAAATCTGCATGAAACACTAAGATGTATTAAGATAATTTTGATAGCACTTAAAGTGTTGCCATACTGTTTTTCTTCATTTCTGTGCCTCAAAATTGCCTGAAATGGTAACAGATTTTTAAATGAAGTTCTTTTCCTGAATCAGTAGCCAATCTACTTGGATAGAATTGGAGATCTGTCTCCTTCAGCCACACTTACAGTTTTTAGCAAACATGAAGTGTATGATAGTTGTCAGACTCAGTTTATGGTTCTTCAGCTTTAAAATGATATTTTGAATATGGAAACAGTTAATGTTATAAGGAAAAAAAATCCAGAGAAGGTATTAAATCCTACTTATTTTAACCTCAGAAATTGAAGGCTGAGGGTTGAATTGATAATTTTATGATATATAGGAGGAAGAGAAATACTTTTCATTTCTTCTCCTGTCAAGAAGTAGACATAAATTTGCCCCAGAGGTCTTTGAATTTTCACAGAGCCTTTTATGAAGCAAAGGCTGTGATTTCCTTAGAGATCTTTAAGAGTGTATTCCCTATAACTGAATGGTGTTTTACTAGGTGTCCACACACTCGCTGGCCCTCCCCTGCAGAGTTATTTATTAAATGATTTCCTCTAGTTCGATTCCAACCCAGATGCCTAGACCGTTTAACTTATGTGCCCAAAACAGGATAGGTTCCAAAGGTAACATTTTCTAGCCACCCGGAAACTGTCAACATTATGAGAGGCCTTGACCTTCAGACAGTTATAAACCTAATCAGCAAACTTGTAGACTCTTTTAGCACCACACTTGTAAGAGATTGTTTTCATGCGTTGTTTTCTTCACTTTCAGCTTTAGCTTTATTAGCTGGGGTATCTTTATAAGATGCATGAGCATGTTTGGAAAAGATGATCTCTTGTACACCTCTACCTTGTTTCTTATGATGCCACCCCTCCCCCCAAAAAAGAGAGGAAAAATGAGACTCCACAACACTGGTGTTCTAGATGTTAATATTGCTCTGTGGGAAAAGAATTTGGATTAATAATTTAGGGAAATGCTTGTTATCATATCCACCTCTTGGAGATGCATGATGCTCGCAAATCACAGGCTTGAGAGACATTGAACTTTATTAAGCCCATTAAAAATATTTAGTCCAAAGTTATTGACCATGGAAGAACTTCTTTCAAGGAACACTGAGTAGTGTCATGAGGGAACCTAGGATTTGATGCTGTGTGACCTGGAGAGCTCTAGTTTAGAAGAAACAATGGAAGGACTTTATAAGGCATTTGTAAGTGGTGTAAGTTCTTAAAACATGGAAAAACTAGCCTTTCTTAACATCAACTTTTGTCTCCACTTTAAAAAGCTATTTCTAGATTTTATTTTCCTATGAAGTCTTTTTTTTCCATCCTTACAGCAGCCATAGTTGCAGGCATTTTTCTGACCAGCTCATGGATATTCTCACTGCCCTTTGTAAGCTGTCCTCGTTGACACATGACAAAGAAGGCTAGGGGCCAGAAGGTGTAAACAAATAGTCATGAGAAGACCATCGTCTAGGGTGGCCTTACTTGAGGGAAGCATGAGCATAGTTGTGCATGATAATGGGAAGTTTCCCAGAGAGCCTCACTGTTCAAATTCCCTTCCCCTCCTGCCGGCCACATGCCTGGCATGGACCTCATTTGTAGCCCAAAAGCTCCTTTGTTGGCCATCAGGAATTTAAAAAGATACCAGGTACGTCTGAGAAGATGTGAGGATTAGTTCACATTCACTGGGGCACAGGGCTGGTAGAAGTGGGCTAGTGCACCAGCCACCTTTACTTCATTAACCTGCTGTCCTCCCCACCCAAACTTGGCAGCCACGTCTGGCAGGGGCTTATTAAAACTGGGGAGTCTCTTTTTTCTCCATTTCTCTCCTGTTTCTAGCAATATACAGTGTTCATTGATTTTTTTTTTTTTTTGTCTTTTAAAAAAAATTCAGTTCTGTAAGTCACTTGAATTCCATCTATAAGTGATTTCAGTATAGTATTACATACTATAACCAGTGGGATGTAAAAACCATAAAATATTTACTCTGGAAACACATTTGAATTAAATAACTATTGCTTATGTTCCCTTTGGGATCTCAGCATCTCCAGGCTCCAGCACTTGCTCAGCTGTTACGACTCCAGCGAACCAGTGTTTCTGGGAGAGCGCTACGGCTACGGCCTGGGCACTGGCGGCTACAGCTATGTCACAGGAGGAGGAGGGTAACTATGAGCATGGCTTTCTGCAAATACTCCCAACATTAAACTTCCGTTTCCACAGTGCAGAGGTGGGTCTGGTGGTGGGATCTATGCTGATATGTAAGTGCTCTGTAAATGGTAGCTGTGACCGTAATAGGAAAGTCAACATTAAGTTTCCTAAATGTGAAAAGAACCCACAATAAGGAATATTTTACCCCTTGAAGAGACAATATACAAATGTATATAGGGTCCTTGGTAGAAATGTCCCTCTAGAAATGATTGCTTCTAGACAATTAATCATTGTCTGTTTAAATGAAAAAAAAATTGGATATGGATTTTAATTTCAGAAAATAAGACATTAGACTCTTAATTATCCAATGCTGCACATTTGGGAAGAGAGTGGTAAAGAAGTTTGGAGTTAAGCAATTAAGTGTTATTTGTGTAGGATTTATAGGTTTTAAATAACAGTTAAAAATCAATATTTTTAAATGAAGCATCTGCCCAGTTTCTTATGGGCAAAGATTTTAATTTGATTCATATGGGTAAATCAATTGAGCAGTTAGTCTTTTCTATTTTTTCCATAGTCTCTGCCATTGGGGTATTTAGGGAGACTCTTAACTTGTTATCAACTATAATAATTTAAATTCATTCAGCAGGTGTTCGCTTAATGTCCACTATGTGCCAGGCAACATTCTAGGTGCTGGGTATAAATTTCTGAAGGGCTAGGACTTTATATTCTTACTTTGCAATCCCCTAGGTTAGAGCGGTTCCTACTACAGGACCTTAAGAATCATATTCCAGGTGTTCTGGTTTGTTCTAGCCGATTCAGTGGTGGGTGTAACATGGCTATGAAAGTGGCTCTCTCATAGTGATAACCAGGCCTGAGCAGGAGTACTCATCCTTGTTGAGCAGTGGCATGCGTCCACCTGAGGTCATGAGCAACAAGAGATGTGGGTCCAGGTAGGCCTTTGAAAAGACACTGACAGGCAAGGCCAAGGGGTTTTGACCTCTTCATTAGAAAAAGGTTCAAGCTATTTGCAGCCTTATGGTAATAGTTTTCTGGGTGAGGGGTTGGGGTCAATGAAGGATCAAGGCATGGTACCCATTGAGCCAGAACTTTCCAATTTTTTGTGTGTGTGTGTGTGTGAGGAAGACTCGCCCTGAGCTAACATCTGTTGCCAATCCTCCTCTTTTTTTTCTGAGGAAGATTGGCTCTGGGCTAACATCTGTGCCCATCTTCCTCTACTTTATATGGGACACCACCACAGCATGGCGGTGTATCTGTCCACGCCAGACATCTGAACCTGCGAAACCCCAGGCGACCGAGGTGGAGTGCGCGAACTTAACTGCTACACCACCAGGCCGGCCCCCAGAACTTTCCAGTTTTGAAAGGGACCCTGTCATTCGTATATGGGTTCATATATTTTGTATTACAAAGGTGTTAATATACTTATAACACAGAAGTGACTTTTTGTGTGCTTTCTGCAAGAAAACTATCTTGTTGCCTTCCTTGCCTATAGGATTTAGCTGTTATTTCTGAGATGGGCAGTTGAGTCCTTCTGAAACCCCACTTTACCTTACCTAACCAGCCTTGCCGTTCATTGTTCCAGTTGGTCATTCATTAATTCAACAAGCCGAGTGTGTGCTGCATGCTGGAATACCGCTGGGAGTGCAAATGAAAGCATAGCTCCTTCCCTGCAGGAGCTCGTGGGCTGGTGCTGGATTGGCAGATACCTTGCATAAGTGTCACTGCTCCCCCTTCCCAGGCTCTGGCAGGCACAGCTAAACCACCAAGGTGGCTCCTTTAACCTTTTATATGTTCAACCTCTGCCGTGCTACTGGATATTTCCCACCATCTCCAGTTTTCCCATCTTAAAATTTCTTCTGCCACCACA
The DNA here is from genome assembly GCA_031878705.1 of Tapirus indicus. NCBI lineage: Eukaryota > Metazoa > Chordata > Mammalia > Perissodactyla > Tapiridae > Tapirus > Tapirus indicus. The sequence continues at coordinate 70,169,763 of CM062930.1, read as the reverse complement.
CCATCTTGTCTCTCCTTCAAAACATGTTAAGAATTCACTACTCTCACTGGGTCCGCTTCTCAGCGCCCACTTCCGTCTGACTTCCATGCTTGGCCTCCCACTGAACTACCTTGCTGAGGTTTCCAGTGATCTCCATGTAGCCACATCAGATGGATTGCTGCCAATCTATCTTATTTAACTTCTTGGCAGCCTTTGACAAAGTTGACTGACACTCCTTTCTCTTGCTTTCCAGAACACCGTCCTATCCTTGTTTATGCCTATCTTTCTGATCATACCTTCTCAGTTCCATTTTTCTATCCTTAAATGTCTGTGTTTTCCAGGTATCTTTTCTAGTGTGCTTTCTCTTCTCGCTCTTCACTTCTCTGGGTGGCCTTTTCCACCCCCATGGCTTTGTGCTGAGTGCACCTAAATCTCTATCCCCAGCCTAGAACTCTCTCCTGACCTCCTGATTCACATATCTTCCTACCAAAGGACATCTCCACTTGGATGATGCACAGGCACATCAAACTCAACACCTCCCATACTGACCTCATCATTTCTGACTTTAGCCGCTGTTTTGGTTGGTCCTCTCTCAGGGAAGACATCAGCATAGGTGAGTTCCTACTCCGGAAATCTGAGAGTTGGCTCTCACCCTTTTCCTTCCTCATTCTGCCCTCCCCTGCAGTCGACTCAATCACTAAGTCATGTCAGTTTTGTCTCCTAAATATCCCTTCCATCAGTACTTCTCTCTGTGTCCACCTCCACGATGCTAGTCTAGGTCACCATCGTCTCTTGCATGTTCCTGCCCCAGCCTCCTAGTCTCCTTGTTTCTTGTCTCACTCCACTCTGTGCTGTATCCACTCTGTGGTCAGAGAGGCCTTTCTAAAACCACATCTGATCCTGTCGCTCCCCTGCTCACAGGCCTTCACTAGCTTCCCGTTCCTTTTATTTTTCCCCGAGAGTGTAAACCCTTTCCTACTTTTGGCATCTAAGACTAGGAGATAATCGTTCAGATGTCAGCAAGAGTCAGATTGTTCGGGGATTAGGCCTCGATTTTAGTCACCTCTTGTTTGCCTGATCCACAGCCGCCCTGGGGGCTCCTGAGGCCACTGCCTTGGGGCCACAGTCTCTAGCAGACCTTTTCTCCCACCTTCCTGCCCTCAAAGCTGCCACAGCTGCTCCTCACCCATGAAGGATTCCTCACTCTAAAAATTAGTTCATCCAGGCTTTGTATCATCCACCTCTCCATAGCAATTCCATAGATTAATATGATTTTTATTTTATTCAGATTTTTCTTTGTATTACCATAGGAGTGGAAGTCTTTTGCATCCTCTTATAACCTCCATTGCCTTTAGGATAAAATCCCAGTTCCTCATCAAGCCTTACCAGGCCTCCGTGATTTTGCAGATGCTGTTTTATCTTTCTAGCCTTGTTCATCTGCACCCTCATCTTCAAGAATTAATGCCAAATTTATTTCAGTTCCTCAGAGGCACTATTTTTTTCTCTTCTCCCAAGATATGGTGTCTGCTGGTCTCTGCATAGCCATGTTCCCTCACCCCGACTTTCTGCCTCTGTCACCTGGCTAATCCTCCTCATTCTTTTGGACTTGATATAGCCATCATTTATGTATTCCTGGAAGCCGTCAGCCTAGTCTAGCCTTTTCAGTCTGGGTTTGATGCCTTTCTAATGTACTTTCATAGCATATTATGCAAACCATTATCATTTAATTGCCTATTTACTATTCTATTTTCCACCTAAATTATGAATTTTTTGAAGGCAGCACCCGAGTCTCATTTTCATTGTATCCTCACTTCCTAGCATAGGGACTCATCTTTTACAAGATACAATGAATAAATGAATAAACAAATGCATGAACACTGAGCATCGATCTTTGCATAATTACCATTGACCAGTGTAATATTCTGTTTTTAATAGCACTTTTACAAAGATGCAGAAACATTCTTCATGAGCTTGTCTCTTATGTCAACCTTTTATAAAAGCTGCAGACCTAGTGTTAAAGTTCTTCTAGTATTCAGTAGACTTTTCTGATGATCCAGCTTAAGAATCAGCATGCTTTTTAAAACAGCAGGTCAGGATGAATTAATGGCTTATAAAACCAATTAGTGGATCATAACCATCATTTTAAAATAATGAAATGTAGAATGGAATAGAATAAAATAGAAATATTATAGTGCATCATCACATGTAGTAAGGGTATGTACTATTATGTGATATTTTGTTGTTTCAGTTTTATACACACACACACACAACACATAAATGGTTGCAATATGTGTTTTTGTTTTCTCACTGTGGTTTACAGTCAGTAAGTTTTTGAAAACCTTAAACCACTCTCTGAAGCCCTGCTTTTCAGAACTAAGTCGGGGGTGTCGCCTCCTGTGATTGATGGGTAGGTATTCTGTATTTGGAAAATGGACCTTGGCACTATTCAAATCCAAGTGTCTGTTTTTTACTTTGTTGCTTACTCCTTGAGAGTTTGGGTATTTGGAAACAATTAGTTCAATAACTGTTTTCTTTTTTGAAAATACTGATTTACGTATGCTTGGGTAAGAAGCTGTGATCAGGATGTCACTAGTCTCTTTGGCAGCCTCCTTGGAAGAGGCCGTGGGAAATGGTACCCAGACAGCCATGACCTGTTCATCTGCTGGAAGACCAGGAGGGGGCGGGCGCATTGCTGATGCACTTTATATTCTGAATGTGTTCTTCGTTTGCAGGTGTGCCCTTTGGCAAGTCCCTGCCTCCCATTTCAGTTTTTCTTATTTTTAAAATTTGTATGTTGTATATTAAAGGAAATCACATTATTATTCTTACAGCCTCTCAACATCTTTTTAATATTTAAAAGATGGCAGACAGAGCGGATGTACCATAATATGACTGGTAATTTTCCATTTTGGAGGCAGCTTGATTTTGAAAGAAATCGTCAGCATACTAATAAACAATTGTTATTAAAGGCCCATGTGTACTTAGTTTATGTGAATAATTAATGTAAGACTGTTCTAAGTAGGCAAAAAGAGAAAAAAATTACGAATAACAGTTTCATGCTTAAATTTTACCTTCCTATAAAGTTAATTTTTCAAAACACGGACCAAAATAGAAGACCTTCCTTTTCTTTTTCATTCTACTAGATGCTGGCAAAAGAGAAAGAAAGCATTTTTATTTAAATATGGCTTAAGAGAACAAGATGGCTCTGACTGGGTACAATTAGTATACTTATGAAATCTTCCTTGATGTGGCATCAGATGGACATTTTAAGGGAAACGTCTATTTATAATTGACGTGTGTCCCCTCACACAGGCCGTTTTCCTGGGGTGAGTCAGTTGAGCAGGAGTTTGACTCAGCCATTTAGGTGTGAGCCCCAGAGTCACTGGGGGACACTAGACTTTCTCAGAGAAAGGCAGGTTAGGTGAGTTTTCAAACTGGCAGTTTTCCTTTTTGTATAGTTCACAAGAACTTTTTTCTTCATCTCTTACAGTTGTATTTCCTTGTATCATCTTACATAAGGAGCTTCTTTTTCCTCTTGTCATATTTCTTCCCGTCCTCTGATATCTTAGCAGGGGCTGGGAGTATGCCTTCCATGTTGTTGCGTTGCCAGTGCTTGGTCACTAGTGTTGTTAAACTACACTGGACTGAGCCCAGCTGAGCTGCTGTCAACGTCTTGGAATTGGGTTGTGTTCAAGCAATTTGTCCTTTTTCCCTTCCTACTCAACTGATTCACAGAACTCTTCCTCTCCCGAGAAAAATATCTTTGCAAAGCCCGCTTCGTCCTCACTTGTTTGATGCGTCCAACTTTTATTGAGTGCTCACTGTGTGCAAGGCCCTACATTTGGCTGTGGGAATATGCGGATACATTTTAGCTAGCTTTGCCTTCAAAAAGGTCTTTTCTGGTTGAGAATGAGCTTGTAAACCATATTTGTTCCTTCAGCCCTATCAACTATTGAGTTATTCATGATATGAGAAGATTCATTACTACCCTAAGACCAGAATGGAAACCAGAAACCAATCTATATTTTAAAAAGAGGAGAATTTATTGCAGGAACTTTGTTCAAAGGTGTTGGAAAGGGCCAAAGGAATAAAAGGGAGCAGGTGGTCTTATGTAGAGCTCAGTAACTATGGAAAGCTGCTTTTGCCCCAAAGGTGGAGGAGCAAAGCACATGCTGTTCACTGGAGCCCATTCGTGCAGGTACTGTCGGGTCACAACACCGCACCTGAGCCAGACCCAGGACTGGCTCCCTGCTGCTGCTGTGGGACCTCCACTGATGCCCTGCCACCCGATGCCGGCTCTGCTGGAGCCTGTGGTTGCCCACTGTCACCTGTCTTTGCCACAGAGACTGCCAGAGCCAGAAGCAGATGGCCTCCACCAGTATTGCACGCCTCTTTGTCAGAAGGAAGCCAGGACTAAGCTGGCAAGAAAGTCTGGAAAACATTGTTTTAAAGTCTCTAGCCTCCTGCAGTGCTGAGGAGAGCACAGAAAGGCAGGAATGGGCATGAGTCCCACCAGAAAGTACCCAACATATCAGGCCACGTAGCCTCATAGCACTGTTGGAGGCAAATCAGTCTCTCTCCCTTTTTTTTTTTGTTCTTTCTCTTTCTCAAAATCACCCTAAGGAATCTTCTCTAAGCTGGAATCACTTGGACAATGCATGGTTTCTTCAGTTAGATTTGATCTCATGTCTGTCATCACCTGTATGAGTGAGATGCCTCGTATTTTTGGGCCCATCCACCTGTAGGGAATGCTGGCAGATTTTGTTATTGATCTCACCGGAAGTGTTGAAACTAAAGAATTGTTCTAATTTTCCAGTGACATAGTAGAAAAAACATCGCATAGTGTTAGTTTGCAAGAGATATGTAAAGAAATAAAATTACGTGTGAGATAGGTAAACATCTCTTAAAGTGATTTTTCTTTCATAGAAAGCGCAAAAGCATTTTCCCCAGAATAACTGTTAACTATAAAACACTGCTGATGTCAGTGTCTTTTATCGGACAGGTGGCGTCTGAACTGTATTTCTTTATTCTGATTAATGGTCTTGAGGAGCTGTTCTGACCCCTCTCTCTGTTTGCTCTGGCTTCCCACTAGGATGGTCTTCAGTAGAGAGGCCATCAGGAGACTTCTCGCCAGTAAGTGTCGCTGCTACAGCAATGATGCTCCTGATGATATGGTCCTGGGAATGTGCTTCAGTGGGTTGGGAATCCCTGTGACACACAGCTCTCTCTTCCATCAGGTGAGAAAAATGTTTTTATTCCTGCTTCAGAGGGAGAGAGGAGGATTTTCTTCTCTCTTAAGGATCCTACTTCTTTCCCTTCACATATTCTTCTGGAAACAATCTTAAGAACTTTGTGGACAGGCTCCAGGGGGGCATCCTTAATAGACTTCTTTATCCAGAGGGTTGATGCCGTACCATGTGCAGCATGAAGGTGGAAGGCAGAAACATTTAGAAAACAAAATGGTGTTTGACCAGTATCCTTGCATGCAAGACCAGGAAAAGCTGTTCTTTTTTTCTTTCTTTTGAGTTAAAAAATTGATGGCATTTAAAAATTATTAGGTGCAGGGGCCGGCCAGGTGGTGCAGCGGGTTAGTTCGCGCTTGGTAGCCCAGGGTTCGCGAGTTTGGATCCCAGGCACCCGCTGACGTACCGCTTGTCAGCCATGCCGTGGCAGCGTCCCATATAAAGTGGAGGAAGATGGGCACGGATGTTAGCCCAGGGCCAGTCTTCCTCAGCAAAAAGAGGAGGATTAGCAAGGGATGTTAGCTCAGGGCTGGTCTTCCTCACACACACACACAAAATTATTAGTTGCTATCTGGAAATGTACAGGACTGACCTAGTACTGTCCTGCTGGCCACGAAGTGTATGTAATTCTCGGTTTTTACACTGTCCATTGGCTGCCTTTTTATTGGACTTTCTCCCCTTTGGTTGCTGTTAAACTGAGTAGCTAAACTTTATTAAATTTCAATGTAGTATCTCAATAAGCATATATTTGGGGAAATTATTATGGGAAACATTATTACAGGATTATAGGAGAAAAGGTGAGATGATATTTACCACCAATGGTTGGTACTAATAGCTTCGCCATACTCTAGTTAGAGGTTGGAGGAGGGATTCCTTCTGCATTATTTTTAGCAGTTTTTTAAGAATCAGGTCAGTGAATGTTCTGATAGTACAAGAATAACAACAGATATTCTTGCACTAAAAATAACCTTAGCCCACACCCATTTAATGCTCTCCTTCATGAAATTCAAAGCATTTTGAAATTGGAAATGTATGAATGTGTGTGTATTTTAAGTGCCCTCCCTTGTGTTGAAAATACAGTTTTCATGCTTTATTTAGTAAATAGTAGCAAATGCTATCATAGCAATATAAAAACTTGAGCATGACAGAAAAGACACTATAGAAGATAACTTGAACAAGGCAAGAAAGTGTTTGCATTATCAAGAAATGCAGAACCCAGAACCCATTTCTACATTCTTGAGGACCACAAGGGAGGATAAAAATAGAAATTTAGTAATAAGAAATGTATAAGAAACCTTCTTCCTGGTACCAGTCAGAAGGTACTTATCCATTTTTTAAAACCTTGAGAGGGCTTACCCACTTTAAGCCTATATGTTGTGTAATGATGACTTAGAAAAGCAAGTTATTCTTGTCTCTCTCTCCCTTGCTCTATTTCATGTTTCACTCATAGAAAAGGGAGGGTAGTTAAAACTGTTGGTGTATAAGGGAAATAATTTATCATTGTTTTTTGTTTGTTTTTTATATTTTGTTTGTGAGGAAGACCAGCCCTGAGCTAACATCCGTTGCCAATTTTCCTCTTTTTGCTGAGGAAGACTGGCCCTGGGCTAACATCCGTGCGCATCTTCCCCTACTTTATATGGGACGCCGCCAAGGCATGGCTGACAAGCAGTGCATCGGCAGGCACCCAGGATCTGAACCCATGAACCCCGGGCTGCCAAAGCACGAACTAAACTGCTGCGCCACCAAGCAGGCCCAATTTATCATTGTTAATATGACAGTCTTAGATTTTTATAGCAGCCTTTTTTACTTAGGGAAGAATACATTAGTAAATAAAATGATAAGGAGAAAAGAAAGAAGGAAAATAATCTTTAAACATAAGTCCTTGAAGATAATTAAAAAAAAAAACCAACTCTTGATTTCTGTGATTCACATAATAAATTTTAAACCTTTCCAAAATCATAAAATATGCTTAAAACCTATCCTCCCTGACAGATACTGCTGTATCTTCCAATTCTTAAGCCTCTTTTAGAGAGTTTGCTATGATTTGGACATTACTTTCCATTTGTAATATTTAAATACTGATCCAAACAGTATATTTGTTCCTGCTGACAAAGAGATATGAGGCAAAGAGATAAAATCTAAGATTCCTGATGAGTTAGAGATAGAGTGGGCATTTGGAAACAGTCTCAGAAACAAAGTTGCCTGGGCCACTTTCCTTCTCTTTTTGGTCACAGAAAGTTATTGTGAAATCATAGGTTTAGAAGGGGACTTCAAGGAAAGTCTAGTGTATCCCTTTGTTAAAAACGAACTGTCTTGGGTGATATGGCTTTCTGTTCCACCAAAATTATATACCACTAATGGGTATGGCAGTATGCAATGGCTAGTGAATCCTCTGCCCAAAATTGTCAGAATAACCAAAAGCACTAAGAAGCATTTATTCCTGAAGAACTGCTCCAATTTTGGGTAAGAACCACAGAGTCTGAGGCCTTTGTCTGAAGCTCCAGCTTGGTTGGAGAGAGCAGGAGCAGTTTCACCAGTATGGGCCTGGCTGGAAAAAACAACAACTTTGCTGTCTGAGGGGGTGGACTTGATATGGGGAGGGAGACATAAAAACCCACAAATATGTCAGCTAAAACTGTCAAACTTGGTAGGAAATAAACAAGAAAAACCTGCTCCTTTACTGGCCTGAGATTGCAGTCTCAGATACAGTGAAGGGTAAATTAGCTGGAAATTTAATACCTAATGCCCTGGAAATAAGAGAGCAGTAGTAGGGCTAGGAAAGCTCTCCACTAGGAAACTGTGTGCATGCACATGGGACAGTGAATGAGCCTAGCAGAAAGTAAAAGCCAAGGTGTATTTGAAAACCCACTGAAGCTTTGAATGTATTTTCCAATCCACAGAAAAGTGGAAGCCTTACGGGCTTGAGGTGTTTGAGCACAACCTATGTCTATATCATAAGTTGACCACTAAGCTATTTAGGCACAGGGGTGATTTCTAGCAAAGCAAGCTGAAAAATAAAAATAAGAACTAAAACTTGAGTGGAGATATCAGCAGCCACACACTGCAGGGAGGAAGATTCCACAGTTCAGGTCCAGGCAAGTTACTTAAGAAAAAGTAGTAAAAATAAACAGATTTGTGAATTACTATAATAGATTATCTAAAATAACCAGTTTCCAACAAATTATTGTGAGACAAGCAAAGAGACATACTCAGGGAAAAATGTAGTCAATGGAAACTGACTCTGAGTGGGATCAGATGGATCCCAACTCAGTGGGAGTTGATAGACAAAGACTTCAAGGCAGCTAGTAAAACTATACTCACAGAATTAAAGGAAACTGTGTTCATAGAATTAAAGGAAAATATGATGACAATGACTTAATAAATAGCAAATCTTAATAGAAAAATCGAAACTATGTTAAAAAAAAAATGAAAATTCTATAGTTAGTTGTAAAACCCAATAACTGAAATGATAAATTATCTAGATGCACTTAACAGTAGATTTGAGATGGCAGAAGAAACAATCAGTGAATTTGAAATCATATCAATAGAAATTACCCAATCCAAACAACAGAGAGAAGAGACTGAAGAAAAATGAACAGAACCTCCTCAGAGACTTGGGGTAAAACATAAAGTGTACTAACATACAGTTAATAGGAGTCCTAGAAAGAGAGGGGAGAATTAGACAAAAAAAAATGTTTTTTGAATAAGGGTTGAAACTTCCCAAATGTGATGAAAAACGTTAATCTATAGATCCAAGAATCTCAACAAAGCTCAAGTAGGATAATCATGAAAAGAATCACATGTAGGGCCAGCCCAGTGGCGCAGTGGTTTAGTTCACACTTTGGCAGCCCGTGGTTCACGGGTTGGGATCCTGGGCGCCCACCAACACACTGCTTGTCAGCCATGCCGTGGCTGTGTCCCATATAAAGTAGAGGAAAATGGGCATGGATGTTAGCCCAGGGCCAGTCTTCCTCAGCAAAAAGAGGAGGATTGGCAACGGATGTTAGCTCAGGGCTGTCTTCTTCACACATACACACAAAAAAAGAATCCCATGTAGACATGTTATAGTCAAACTGCTGAAAATGAAGAAGTGAAAAATCTTAAAAGCAACAGAAACCTTATGAAAAGGAAAACAAAAAATGATTATTGGCTGATTTCCCATTAGAAATAACAGAAGGCTGAAGGCAGAAAGAAAAAAGAAACTCATCAACCACGATTCTTTATCCAGTAAAACTGTCCTTCCAAAATGGAAGTGGAATAAAGACATTTCCAGGTAAACAAAAAATGAGAGAATTCTTTGCTAGTAGACCTTTCCTATAAGAAAAACCAAAGGAAATCCTCTGACTAAAAGGAAATGACACCACATGGTAATTGGAATATATATATAGGAAGAAATGAAGAATACTGGAAAGGGTTAACATGAGGGAAAATATAAAAGACTATGTGTTTGTGTGTATATATACATATATGTATATATGTGCATATATACATATATGTATATATGTGCATATATACATAAAATTAAGAAAAATTGGTGTGTATAAACAAACACATACATATATATTTTTTCTCTTAATTTCTTTAACAAATATGAGAGTGTTTAGAACAATAATTATAACCCTATATTGTTGGGTTTATGACATAGATAAATGCAGTATATATGATGACAGTAGCACAAACGCAGGGGAAGGAAATGGAGCTATATTGTAGAAAAGTTGATTTTATTGGAATTAAGTCAGTATTAATCTAAGTTAAAGATGCATATTGTTATTCCTAGAGCAATCTCTAAGAAAATAACTTTTAAAATATAGCTTAAAACATCAATAAAGGGAGTTAAATGTACACGAAAAGATTTTAACAATAAAGTCAATAAAGGAGGAACAGAGGGACAAAAAACACATGAGACATATAGAAAGCAAATGGTAAAATGGCTGATGAAAATATGACTATATCAATTATTACATTAAATGCGAATGAACTAAACACCCTCGTGAAAAGGCAGAGACTGTCAGACTGTATAAAAAGCAAGATTTGACTACATGTTCTCTATAAGAGTCAAGTACACTTTAGATTTATAGACACAAATAGGTTGAATGTAAGAAGATGGGGAAAGATATGCCAGACAAATCTCTTAATCATAAGAGAGCTTGGGTGGCTAATATTAATATTAGATGCAGTAGACTTTAAGAACAGAAATATTGCTAGAGAAGAAAGAGGGACATTTCATGACAAAAGATCAATAAATCAAGAAGATATAAAAATTATAAGTATGTATATACCTAACACCAGATCTTCAAAATATGTGAAACAGAAATGGACAGAATTGAAAAGAGAAATAGACAACTATTAACTACTTGACTTAACTGACATATATATAATGTTTCATCTGTCAACAGCAGAATGCACATTCTTTTCAAGTGCACATGGAGCATTCTACAGGATAGACCATAAGCTAGGTCATAAAACAAGTCTCAGTAAATTTAAAAGGATTGAAAATACACAAAATATATCCTTCCAGCAATGGAATGAAATTAGAAATCAACAGAAAAAAAAATTGAAGGAATTCCCAAATATTTGGAAATTAACACAGTTTTAAATAACCCATGGATCAAAAAAGAAATCATAAGAAAAATTAGAAAATATCTTGAATGGAATGAAAATACAGCATATCTAAATTTTTGAGTGTAGCTATATAGTGATTAGAGGGAAATTTATAGTTTTAAATGTATACTAGAAAGAAATAAACATATTAGATCATTAATCTAAGTATATACATTGAGAAGGAAAAGAATAATATCAAATCAAACCTGAACTTAGTAGAATAAAAGAAATATTAAAGGTTAGAGCACAAATCAATGTAGAAAACAGAAAAATGGTAGAGAAAATCAGTTAAGCCCAAAATTAGTCCTTTAGAAAGACCAACCAATTCGGTAAACCGTTAGCTAGGTTGACTAAGGGAAAAAGAAGACACAAGTTGCCAAAATTAGGAATGAAAAAGGGACATCATTACAAGCCCTACCAAAATCATGCCAACAAGTTAAACAATTTAAACGAAATGGAGAAATTTCTAGAATCACACTCATTAGCAAAACTGTCTCAAAAAGCAATAGAAAGTGTATTTAAACCCATATACATTGATGAAATTGGATTAGAGGAGCAAGAATGCTTCCCAATTCATTTTATGAGGCAGATATTAATCTAATATGTCAAAGATGCATATTGTTATCCCTAGAGCAAGCACTAAGAAGATCACTCAAAAAATATAGCTAAAAAATTAACAAAGGGATTAAAATGGTATATCACAAAAGTAAACTATAGTCCAATATTACTCTTGAACATAGATGCAAAAATCCTTAACAAAATATTAGAAAACTGAATCCAGCAATATATAAAAAGGATCATATGCTGTGACCAAGTGGGATTTATCACAGGAATGCAAAGTTAATTTCATATTCAAAATCAGTTATTTTTATGGACTGTATGAGTAGAATAATGAATAAAAACCACATGATCCTTTCAATAGACACAGAAAAAGTATTTGATAAAACCTAACACTCCTTCATGATAAAAAACAAACAAATAGAAAAACAACTGTCAACAAAATAGAAGAGAACTTCCTCAACCTGATAAAGTGAATCTACAAAATAACAAGATTGGGAACAAGGTAGATATGTCCAGTCTCACCACTTTTATTCCACATTGTATTCAGAGGTTCTAACCAGTATAATAAGGCAAAAAAACAAATATAAGGATACAGATCGGAGAGGAGGAAATAAAATGATCTTCATCTGCAGACAACATGATCTTGTACCTAGAAAATCTTCAGGATCTATCAAAGGAAAAAAAGAACTACCAGAACTAATAGGCGAGTTTAGCAAGATTGCAGGCTACAAGGTCATATGTAAAGCAATTTGTATTTTTTAGCAACAAGAAATCTGAAAATGAAGAAAATTTCATTCAAAATAGCATCAGAATGAATGAAATAACTTAGGAATAAATCTCAAAAAGAAATTACACTGAAACTATAAAATGTTGCTAAGAGAAATTAAGATCTAATAAATGAAGAGATTTATACCATATTTATGGATTAGAAGACTCAATATTGCTATGATGGCAGTTTTCCCTGTTGATTTTTTAATATTCATTTTAAATGAATTTTATTTATTCATTTTAATGAATTTTATTCATTTTATTCTGAATGCCCACATGAAGTGTTCTGGATCAGAGACAGTTTCTTAAATTAAATACCTCACAGTAAATAATAAGCACATCTTGCCCCCATCGCCCACCCCCACTGCCTCTTTGACCTAGTTTTTACCTCTGGGGCAATATGATGAGAGCCAGGTCAATTGTCCTACACAAGTGGCAGATACCCCATAGGCAAGGGACAGGGAAAAATTGTTTTCTCTACTTATAAAGGTGAAGGAGACAGTCATCCCTTTCCCCTTTTTACTCCAGCCCTTTGGTATGCCAATCAAACCTCTCCACGGGCCTCATTCCTCCTTGAAATGTAAATGTAACCCTAGGGTGATAGTGTTCAGGTCTTCTGGCACCTTGGGACTTAACCTAGGAGCCTAGTTCAGGGATATAACCATTGGCCTTCTCCAAGAGATAAGGGAAGTTTTACTCTCATTTTGGATCAGAGCAATTAACTGAACAAGTGGCTACAGATCTAATTCTCGTGGAATAGGAGATGTTTATAGTAGGTTAAGGCTCAGGAACACAGAAATTCAAGGAAATTTTATTTTCCCACACTCCCCAAATTGAACTATAGATTCAAGTGCAATCTATACTAAAATCATAGCAGACTTCTTTATAAAAATTGACAAGCTGATCCTAAAATTTGTGTGGAAGTACAAAACAATTTTTTAGAGGAGATCAAAAGACTTAAAACTTACTGTAAAGCTATGATAATCAAGACAATGTGAAATTACTATAAAGATAAACATGTTTATCAATGGAACAGGGTAGAGATTCTAGAAATAAACCCTCCTATTTATGGTAAACTGGTTTTTGACAAAGATGCCAAGGCAATTCAGTGGGAAAATGAAAAAATGTTGCTGAAATAATTATGTATATATATCCACATACAAAAAGTAAACTTGGAACCTTATGTCACAGCATACACAGAAATTAACCCAGAATGGATCATAGTATAAAAATAAGAGCTAAAGCTATAAACTTCTGGAAGAAAACAGGGATAATTCTTTGTGACCTTAGTTTAGGCAAAGATTTATGGCATCAAAAGCATGATCCATAAAAGGAAAAATTAATATATTAAACTTCATAAAACTTTAAAAACCTTTGCTCTTCAAAAGATATCATTAAGAAAATGAAAAAAAAAAACAGGTCATAGATTGGAAGAAATGTTTGCAAATCATACATCTGATAGAGAGGACTTGTGTCCAGAATATAAAACAATCTATGACAACTTAATAAGAAAACAAACTGCTCAGTTTAAAAAGGGCCAAAGATTTGAGTAGACATTTCATTCAAGAAGATATATGAATGGCTAATAAGCACATGAAAAGATGCTCGACTTATTAGTCATTAGGGAAATGTAAACTGAAACCACTATGAGGTGCCACTGTACATCCTCTAGAATGGCTGTAAATCAGGTGTTGACGAGGATGTGGAAAACTGGATGTCTCATACATTGCTAGTGGGCATATAAAATACGGACACTTTGGAAGCATTTTGTCAGTTTTTAAAAAGTTAAACATACGTGTGGTAGGCAGGTTATGACGTGGATCTCAGTGGTCCCTCCTGATGGTATTCACACCTTGTGTAAGCCCCTCCTCTTGAGTATGGGTCAATAGAATATAGCAGAGGTGATGGATGTCTTCTGGAATTCCACCTTCCTCGCAGCCACTCCCTGTTGCCTTCTTGGCTTGCCCGTTTTGATGAAGCAAGCTGCCATGGGGGGAAGGAAGTGAGTCCCTCAGTCCAAGAGCCCACAAGGAGCTGAATGCTACCAGTGACCACCGCGGGAGCTGGGAAGTGGATCTTTTCCTAGTTGAGCCTTCAGATGAGACCCCGGAGCCTAGGCTGACATCCTGATTGCAACCTGGTGAGAGACTGTGAAGCAGTGGTCCCGGTTAAGTTGTGCTCAGGCTCCTGACCCGTGGAAGCTGTGTAATAGTAAATGTGTGTTGTTTGTATGGTGTGTCCATACAGTGCAATATTGCCCAGCAATAAAAGGAAGGAACTACTGATACAGGCAACAATGCTAAGTGAAGGAAGCCAGGCACAAAATACTCATATGATTCCACTGATAAGAAATTTCTAGAAAAGGCAATATGGTAGAGGAAAAGCAAATCATTGATTTCCTTGGTCTGCCAGTGGGGGTGGGGATTGACTGCAGGGGAAGGGAATTTTGGGGGAATGATGGTAGTGTTCTAAAGCTGGATTTGTGGCTGCCTAACTCTGGAAATTTACTAAGAATTTTCAAACTACCATCACCTGTATGAATTGTATAGTATGTAAATGATACTTCAGTGCAGCTGTAAAAGAAGTGTGTGTCTAAGGAAATAGAATTTTAATCTCCATTTGTTGCACTATTCGGTATGCTCTAGTCTTTACAGATAAGCTTTTATTCTTGCCCATTTTATGTCCTCCTCATGCAGTTTAAGCCATCTCTCTTTTCCAGTGCACAGCTTCCCACCGTGCTCCACATCTGATCCTACGTCCTCCTTCCTCGCCCCTGACCTGCCTGTTTGGGATTTCCTTTTGGCATTTTGGGCACAGAGATGTGATTATTAGAGGCGAAGTAGACTTCCTGGTGTCACAGCTGCCCCTTTGGATGCAGTTCGCTTTTCTAGTTTTGTCTTGTTCTTTTCCATGACCTCGTTTATCAGAAATGATTAGCATAGTCTAATCCTTGATAAGCTGACTCTTCACTTGCACACATGGCTCCTGGGATGCAGTTAATCACTTCTGGAATCTGCATTAACAGAGGGAAGCTGTTACGGATTTATTGTTTTCCCGTTAGGTGCATTTGTATCTCCAGCAGTTCATTTTCAAATGTGAGCCACAAGCAAAGATTTGTTTCCACTGCTTTCGTTTCTTTCTTCTGAGTCCATCATGGGATTATCCGAGAACTGAATTGAGAGTATGTTTCTCCTAGGTTTTCTTCCCTGCCAGTAAACTCTCCGAGGGCCTATAAACATTGTATAATATATGCATCCGCTCAGCTAATCCTCAAAACTTTCCCAACTCAATTCGACTTTATTCCAGTATGTGTTTTTGATCTCTGTCTCGCTGTGTTTCCCTTTAAAATTCCCTTCTTAAGTGGAAGCAACCCAAGTGTCCCTCGACTGATGATTGGTTAAAGAAGATGTGGTATATACATACAATGGAATACTACTCAGCCATAAGAAAAGACAGAATTGTCCCATTTGCAACAACATGGATGGACCTAGAGGGTATTATGTTAAGTGAAATAAGCCAGAGACAGAAGGACAGACACTGCATGAACTCACTCATATATGGAATATAAATGAACACACAGACAGAGAGAACTGATTGGTGGTTACCAAGGGGAAGGGGGGTGGGGGGTGGGCACAAGCGGTGAAGGGTTACATCCACAAGGTGACGGACAAACAAAAATGTACAACTAAAATCCCACAGTGTTATAAACTATTAAGACATCAATAAAAAAATGGTAATAGAACAAAAAAAGAAATTCCCTTCTTAGATTTTTAACTCTATGATCACTTAGAATTTTTAAAGGGCAATAAAATGTCCATTATGGAAGCTCTCCCTCTACATTATTTTGAAGTCTTCCTCACAGGCATTGTTGTTTCAACACTCATTTGAGCAGGATATTTGTGCCACCAATGGATAAAGCCTCCCAAGGAGGCCAGGGTGGTCGAAGTGCAGTTGACGTGCGAGCCTGTGGGCTGAGGACCAGTGGCAGGTATGCTGGCAGGACGCTGGACTAGGAACTGGGCACCTGCTCGTGCCCCCCTTCCGACATTTGCTGGTCACGTTACCCCAGGAAAGTCATAGCTTCTGTGAGCTCTGCTTTCCTCATCTGTAAATTGGGGATGAATCATGATACTCTGACCATCTTGCAAGGTTATTTCAAGGACTGAATGAGATAAAATTTAATGAAGGTATTCTGTAAACCATTTAAGAGAGTTTAAGTATTCATATCAAAAATTTAAGCAGAATGTAATAAAATATTAGGCTAGAGAAGACTTGTTTTTAAAATGTATTATTATATCTAGTTTTAATGAAGTCAAGACTATTTTAGTATTGGTAACCCAGTGAGTTACTGTATAACAGAGATGGGCTATGTAAATTTATAAACAAGGTAAGCAATGAGAGAAGATGGATGCTTTGTTTAGAGTGAACATAATAGTACCTGGTTTCAGTTTCCTTCCATACCCTATAGGTTACTTCTTCAATCTCGTCATTCTAGGCTATATCTGATTCTGCTCAAATTTAATTTTTTAAGTTCTAGAGTATTTTGAAATGATGATGATGATGCAAAAACTTTTTAGGCCCTCTTGCTGAATGTTTCGGGTTACTCAAAATTTCCATTCACACTTGTGGAACCAGACTAGATATGGGTTGGAAGAGGGTGTGTGACTTACCCCTCTCCCTGAGGAGCTCCGTGTTCCCTGCTCTGAAAGACATACACCGTGTTACCCTTTAGAGCAGTGGGCAGACGAAGGGAACCCCAGGAACACCTGGCCCCAGCACCCTCCTCCCCACACAACCCATGTATGGTCACAGTTGCTTTAGAGGACCTGGGAAGTAATAATTTTTCTGCCTTTTTGCAGAAGTCATAATGGTAACCTAAACGACTTACCAAGGAAAGCTTTTTATATTTATTACCGTGGTTGAGGCATCTCCCAGAGGCATGACCATGGAACATGGAAGCAAAAGGCCATGCATTTGGAATGATGCATTTGGGATATTAAGGTAATTGGAGATGCAAAAGCAAAAAGCCTACAG
Organism: Tapirus indicus; assembly: GCA_031878705.1. NCBI lineage: Eukaryota > Metazoa > Chordata > Mammalia > Perissodactyla > Tapiridae > Tapirus > Tapirus indicus. The sequence goes on along the minus strand of CM062930.1, from coordinate 70,152,577 downwards.
TTGGAATGAAGATTTTAGTGGAAAAGATTTTCCTTCTTGTTTTTAGATTCCCATAACTAATATGAAATATTGAAGGAAAGCAGTCATGAATTCATGAATTCAAATGCTATTCTGAAGCAAAAGTGTTTTCGATGAATGAGAGAGCGTAACTCTCTTTTCTTCTTCCTGCAGGCTCGGCCCGTGGATTACCCTCAGGACTACCTTTCTCACCAGGTTCCCATATCATTCCACAAACACTGGAACATTGATCCAGTGAAGGTATATTTCACCTGGTTGGCACCCCGTGAAGAAGACAAAGCCAGGCAGGAGGCACAGAAAGGCTTTAGAGAAGAGCTGTAAAGCGTGGTGGCTGCGAGCACAGTTCGGGTGGGAATCAGAAGTGAGGACTGGCGTCCTGCTGTGCTGCTGTCGTACTACTTGTGTGTGCCACGTAGCATTGAAGCTTCCTGACTTTACGGGGAGATTATGTATATAGTATTTTTTGAGGCGGGGAGAAGAGGAGTCATAGGGGAAACAGATTTTTTTGCGGGGGAGAAATCACTTGCTTTTGCATTATGCAGTTGTAATACACGGTGATTACTGTGCATTTTTCATGCTGTGATACAGCAGCTTTATTTCTGTCACAGAAAAAGAAGTGGTACCAGAAGTCTCCTTCCTGTCTCTCTCTCCATTATAACGAAAGGTTCAGTTGGGCATGAAACTCGAGAGACGTGACTATCATTCTATATATATACAAAAAAAAAAAGGGAAGGTGTGTTGACATGGATATTACAATGGTGTAAACTTTTTAACCATATTGTTGGTGATGAAAATTATTTCCTGATAACACAGTTGGAATAATGCTGTATGAAGGATCATTCATAAAACATCATAAAAGTCTAGCAGTGAAATCTCCTGTAATCTATAATCAGAGATATATTTTATCTAGTTTTCTGTTTGTGCCTCGTAAAAAGAATAGAAAATATTCTGCTAGAGCTTTCTGTTTCTTTAGAGGTTCATGTGTTCTCTTTCTCTGTGAAGCCCTGTCTTTATGACCTACTTGTAACACAGAAGTGTTGGATGCTGCCAGAAGGGAGTGACCTCAATATTTAAAAACAATGTTGTGTTTTATTCACATCGGTGAGCTCCGTCTAAGTCTCAGGAAGTGAATTAAATTAATTTGTACCTGATGTTTACTCTTATTTTTCTTGAATGTTACTTAATGACTCTCTCTGACTCAGAGTAGACCCCCCAGTGTACCATGAAACCCGAGTGGAAGGACAGCTTGGTGATTTGACAGTTTCCCTGGGTTCTTAAAGAGTGAAATTTGAACATAGTATTCTGAAACAGCTCTCATTTTCAAATCTATGTTTAATATGTAGTAATTTAACACAGTATTAATTTGTACAAAGTACTCTGCATTTTAATGTTTTAATTATATAATTCAGTTTTCTAAAGTATTTGCATAAAATTTGATTTTGATATTTCTAATTTTGGTATAGTAAAATACTTTCCTCGTTTTTTAAAATAAAAATTGCCACTCATTAACTTTGCTTGTAATGCTTTTATAGCCAAGCACAGAGTTTTAAAGCCGTACCACCAAAAGTACCCATGTGTATGTTTTTTAACAATATATTTTTCTTGTAGCTTAGATTTGATTCATTTCCAAAACAATGCAGTAGTGTTTACCATTTTTCCAAATCAGCAAATACCAGAACTGGTGTGTTTCAATGATAACTGAATGCGTTAGATTCATTTTGTGAAAGTGGATTTTGTGGCCTGTCCAAGGAATGGATCAGGGGCGATCAGCTGGGTGGGAAGCGCCCTAAGGATTTATAGATCCCGTCAAGCTGTTAGTGATGACATCAGCATTGTTGTCATAGCTGGGAGTATTGTCACTGCTACCATCATAGTCACCCTCATTTCATCTGTAATGATGCCCCAGGAGGGCCTGGCTGCCTAACCTGGTCGAGAAGAGTCTTCTGTTCTTCCTACTCCTGCCTACCCATAGCCACACTCAGAAAATAGCATATTCACTTGACAGGGTTGAGCCGGCCCTTGTACGGGAAGACCCGCATCAGGCTTTCTCTGTGTTATGATCAGTGCCTTCTACTGACACCGGAGCACCTCCTCTGGTACTTTTGGGTGTTTTGTTAATTATGTTTGCTTTTTGGAACTATGTAAGCCTAACCACAAATAAAGATCTTTGCCTATGTTTCTGACTTCCCAAATGTATTGATTAGTCCAACCTAGAGTGGGAGTGGGGAGGGTTGTGGGATAAAGGACTTAATCGGAGAAAAAAGTTGGCAGCTCAGTAAATACAATTTTCAGAAAGAAAAATTAATAAAAAGCTATCCTTTTAAGAGAAAACCATCAGACGCTGAAGATACATTTATACAAAGTCTATAAAACCATTATCAATTTTATTAAATAGTGAATTGGACATGTTATTTTTGGAACTGATCCCCATACAGTTCACATCTTAAAAACTAAGTTTTGAATCTGAACTTTCCAGGGCAGGTACTGTCCTATTCATATTTCCTTTGCCTTCTTAATAGGAGTTTACTTCCAAATGGCTCTTTTTATCCTAGGGATGTCAACATCGAGGAGTTACGTGTGGAGTAACTGGAATGCCATTTTTGCTTTTAAGCCACTTCTGCTGATATAAAAAAGCCAAAGCAAGTTGTCTGACTATGTAGGATTTTTACATCTTGCAGCTAAATCAGAGATCCAGGACAAACGCAGCCTTCATAGAATGTTTGAGAACATGAGACAATAGCCTGCCAGGCTGCAAGTGACGCTGTGCATGAGTGTGTAAATGTCAGTGCTCTCTGAATTTCCTGCTTTGTTGAATACCTTTAGTGCTTCCACATCTGTATCCATTATAATTGTTTGTGTTTTCCCTCCAAAGTTAATAATAGAGTAGACATTTGTAAGAATGTTTCTGTTGTCTTCCATTCATAATCAGAGATGTAATTTCTGTGGACTGAAATGAATCAATCAATAGATTCATTCAGCACCTGTTTATTACCCCCTGACTGTGTGCCTGACATTCCAGGATGCCCCTTGTCTGTCCTATTCACCACTCTATCCCTGGCATCTTTGAAAGTCTGGCACATAGTAGGTGCTATTGTTTCAAGTTCCCAAGCATTCTATAAACGTGTCACCTGCAAAATGTGTTTCCCTCCTGTCTGTAGAAAGTGAAGGCTTTCTTTCTACACTGTCTTTTTTTAAATTAATTTTTTTGTGAGGAAGACCAGTCCTGAGCTAACATCCGTCGTCAATCCTCCTCTTTTTTGCTGAGGAAGACTGGCCCTGGGCTAACATCCATGCCCATCTTCCTCTACTTTATATGGGACGCTGCCACGGCATGGCTGATAGGCAGTGCATCGGCAGGTGCCTGGGATCCGAACCGGCGAACTCCAGGCCGCCAAGCGTGAACTAAACCACTGCGTCACCAGGTTGCCCCTGACACAGTCTTTTAGCACATGTTTTCCCTTTAAAGGCACCTATATTCCTGGAGGGAGGAGGGGGTAGGTGCAAGAAGAAGGGACATAAAATAAATCAGTAAGCAAATAATGGACACGATGATTTCTAATAATGATAAATGCTATAGAGACACTCAGGACAGGGCACTGTGATAAAGAAAACCGGGGGAGGCATCGGGACTACTTTGGATGGAGTGGTCAGAGAGGGCCTCTCTGAGAAGATGATGACTGAGCGAACACCCAAATGAATAGGAAGAGTCAGGAACGCAAGGATATCTGTGCAGGGTGTTCTAGGCAGAGGGAACAGCAAATGTGAAGGCTCTAAGGCGGGAACAAGTTTGGCATGTCTGAGAAAAGAAAGCAAGCTTGTGTGACTTGCTTAGCTGCTATCATTGTTATTACTATACATCCAGATGATGTCAAATCAACAGTCGATAGGGAAGTCTGGAGCCCAGTGGAGAAGTCAGGGCTGGAGACAGAATTGTGGGACTCATCAGCATTTTAAAGGTTTTCAAAGCCACAAGACTGGACAAGATCTTGTAGGGAGAGAAGAAAACAGCCTTAGCAAAAGGACAGTCATTGAGGTGGGGGGGACAATTGGAGGGTATTGTGTAAGGGAAGCCAAGGAGAGTGTTTCGAGAAGTGAATGGTCAAGTGTCACATGTTGCCAAGTGGTCAATAAGAGAGGACAGAGAAGTGATCATGTGACTGAGCAGCATGCCAGTGACCTTGAAAAGACCACTCCCAGTAGGTGGGGCAGAGTGGGAGCAGAACGGGAGTTGAGATTGCAGAGAGCAATTATAGACAATTTCTTTTTCAGTTAATCCTTTTTAAGGGTTAAAGACAAGGGAAGGTAGCTTGGGAGGAAACGGGGCCAAGGGAGTTTGTTTTAAGATGGAAGATTCTAGGGAACGTCTATATGTGATGAGAATGATCAAGCAGAGGGAGGATGATGGAGGATGTATTGGCAGTCTTGGTGAAATGGGATGGAATCCAGAGCTCAGTGGAGGAATCTACTTTGATAGGATCCGTTGTCAAATGGGGGGAGAGTGTAGGCACAGAAAGATTTTTTACATTTGTTGACGTGACGGTGTGGGTATTTGCATAGGGTCACTTCTATTAAATGCGAGACAATGTTATCTGCTGAGAGTGTTTGACTTTATACATATGCTTGTTCTTATGGAGAACTGCAATGCAATTAATAATGACAACAACCACTTATTTAATGCTTACTGTGCTTGGCACAATTATAATTTATTTAATCCTCAGAATAACCCTTTGAAGTGACTACTATTGTTTTCCCCAATTAACACTGAGTGTAACTGAGGCTCAGAGAAACTAAGTAACCAGCTCAAGGTCACACAGCTGGTAAGTCACAGAGCTGGGTTTTGAACCCAGATATTTTGGCTCCAGAGTTTATTCATTTAATCCCTGTGCTCTTTCACCTCTCACAAGAACATGTAGCTCCTCCCCAGACTGAATATGTATCTAGTTCTAAAACACTAGCAAAGCAAGATGACCGAGAATCCAAGAGTTAATCATGAAGTAACTCTATATAAGAGAGATTAAAGGCAAAAATGATTATATATCAAATAAATTACAGAGGCAGTATGTGCTCGGAGGTTAAAAAGGAAGAAACTGGCTACTTGAGATTGAATTTAAGCTTTTGTATTAGCACTTTGGAAAACTATATCTAGTAAGGTGAAGGTACTCCTACGCTATGTCCCAGACGGTCTACGCTGAGGCATATGCTCTAGTGAAAGCACCAAGAGGCATGTACGGGAATGTTCACAGCAGCATACGTGGTTCAGGAGAGCCGAAAGCTGGAAGCAACCTCCATGTCCATTTCTTGAAGAACTGATAAAGAAGTTGTGGTATAGCTTTACAATATCATATTATGCAGCAGTTAGTGTGAATGAATGACAGCTGCACGAGACATCTCAGTGTTATGCAAATAAAAAAAGTACAGAACTTACAGTAGGATTTCCTTTTGTAATTTAAAACCATACAAAATGAAAAAATAAACGTGGAGATACATACATATCTAAAAAAGGGGATGATAAACAAAATTCAAGATAATAGTACCTCTAGGGGACAGAAAGGGGACTCAGAGAGACACATGGAGACTTAAAGGTAATGGTTTCTTAAACAGGTTGGTGGGTACATGGGTGTTTTATAAGTACTCTTTATGCCTGATACATATGTTATGAAGAATATTCCCTGTTCAACATTTAATTTTGATGCAATTAATGTTAATTATGACTTGATTTAATTAAAAAACAAAAATGTCTTGTTCAGCACCAAATGTGCTTTCCTAATTGTGAATCTCCTAATTTTAGCATCTTTTACCATGTAGATTGGCTGAGAAGTTCCCAAATCATCAAGTCCAGGTTCCGTTTTGCTTAACAGTTCTCAATTTATCTCTTTCCTCTCGAATTTTTCTGTAAGCTACAAGAAGAAACCAGGTTGCACATTCAGTACTTGGCTTGGAAATCTCAGCAAAATATCCAAGTTCATTGCTTACATGTTGTGCTTTCTGTATAACTGTAGGACGTAATTCAGCTAGACTTGCTGCCACTACACAACAAGGATCCCCTTTCCTCCAGCTTCCAAAAGTCTTTTCCTCATTTCCTTCCAAGCCCTCAGCAGCAGGGCATTTAAGGTTCAAATTTCTGTCAACATTCTTATAATAATACATGTATTCTCAAGATGATGTGGGCTTTCTCTCCCATGCTCCTTACTTTCTCCTGAGTCCTCACCAGGAGCGCATTTAACACCCATTTCTACCAACAGGCTGTTTAAATTAATGTAGGCTTTTTCTAGCATGCATGTCAAAAATTCTTCCTGCTTCTACCCATTACTCGATTCCAATGCCACCAGCACCTCACTTCTCAGGACCAAAGTTTATACCTGTGGTTGCTGTGACAAATTGACACACATTTGGTGGCTTGAAACCAAAATGTATTCTCTTACAGGTCTGGAGGTCAGAAGTCTGAAATCAGTATTGTTGGGCTAAATCAGGGTGTTGGAGGGCAGCGCTCCCTCCAGAAGCTCTAGGGAGAATCCATTCTTCGCCTCTTCCAGCTTCTAGTGACTGCCGCATTCCTGGATTTGTGGCCATATCACTCCAGTGCCTTGCCCTTGGGGTCACATTGGCTGTGTGTCAAATATCCCGCTACCTCCCTCTCATAAGGATACATACATACATTTAGAGCCCACCCGGATAATGCAGGACCATCTCCCCATCTCTAGAATCTTTACTTAATCACATCTGCAGAATCCTTTTTTTGCCATGTAGGGTAATGTCCACAGGTTCCAGGGATTAGCATGTGGATATCTTTTTGGCAGAGGGGAGCATCATTCAGCCTGCCACAGTGTGCTACCCTTGATGAGCTATTTCCAGACTTTGGCAAGCAAGTGGGTGAATCAGTGGAGTCTAAGGATGACATGCCCACTCTTTCATTCATTCACTCATTCATTCATTTGACAAACATATTTTGAACAATTGTATTGTGCCAGGCATTGTGCTAGGCACTGGGTACTCAGTGGTGCCACCTAGACCATCCCACATTAGGAAACACACACACACAAATTTCTATTTTTAAAAAGTTGTTCTTTAGGTGGAGAAGTTGTTAAGCTAGAGACCTGTAGCATTCTGGGCTTCTTTGCACTCCAGTCTACTGGATATTTTCGGAGATTCCTAAACCTAGAATTTCTTTTCACTATTTTACCTTCCTGTTTTATTCCTCCTCTGAATTTCTCCTGATTCCACAACTGGAATCGGGAGTCATTCTGCTCCTTTAGGTTGAGGCAGAACGAGCACCGGGTCAAAGGGCCTGGTGCTGGCTCCACCAGGTGATTTCACGCCATTCACTTTGTGTCCCTGGGCTTTCATTTCGTAATGAAATGAAGCAGTTTGAACTTTGAAATGTCATGATTCCACTGTCCAAAGACGGCCTGCCTTACTAACTATTCCATTACTAAGTGTTTCCTGTAGCTACAATTTCCACAGCTGTTCTCATTATGAAAAGACCTTCATTTGAATACTCCAGGGTTCTCCAATTACAGTGAATTATCTACTCTATCAATCTGGAAAATTTTGTCATATTAAGTTTAATCAATTTGAAATATATTTGACTTTCATTCATGGATTCAGAAACATAGGAAAACTATAATAAGACAGTTTTAAGATAATATTTTTTTCTGGATGCAAAAGTTAACTTTGGCCCATTCAATAAATATTTAGTTTCTTTTATGTTCCATGTCCTGGAGATGCATTGGTGAGCAAAGCAGATAAACCCTCTGTCCTTGTAGAGTTTATAAACTAGGGCACAGATAGTAATAAAAAACTACTAAAACATATAATTACAAGCTTTAATAAGTGCTGAGAGGAAGTTGGGCTTTAATTTGAGATATAAAAATAAAAAGCAGTTAACCAGGTGAAGGGGTCAGAGGGGAGCATTTTATGTAGAGGTATATGCAAAAATGGAGAGACTGTGGCTTCTTTGAGAAGCTGAAACAAGCCAGTGTGGCTGGAATGCTCCAAGATCACATTTTACATACCCCTTTGTGACTTGCTTTCTTCGCTTCAGTATCGTGAACATCTTACATGTTGTTAAATATTCTATAACAAAATCTCCACATAGTATTCACTGTATGTTTACACCATAATATATCTAAGGAATTCTCTATTATCAGTTGTTTTGGTTTTTTGCTACTTTCACACTTTTAATTTTTATAAGAGATTAAATTGAAGCAAGAGAAGCAGGATGACTGGTAATATTAGACATGAAGGCAATGATTTTGAGTTAGATTGGTTATGTTGGTCATATCAGGTAGGTGGGTGGTGGAACTTGAACTTTTTTTATTATTAAAGGTGTTATTCTGAAGAAAGTGAAAGGAAAATAATAAAAACCATCTCTAATACAACTCATAACTTTCCCTCTCCCTATCTGTCCCTATCAAAGAAGTCTTCTCTCCCTCCCTCCCTTCTGCTTTCATTCTTTTTGTTTCTCTAGTGTGTATATATATTTATATATCCCCCATCTTATGAACAGTGCTGTGGTGCACATCCTAGTAGCTAAATCTTGGTACACGTTCAAGAGCTCAAGATTACTTCTTTAGGCTAAATTCCTACTTAGCTACAACAGTGTAAATATTTGAATGCATTTACTGTGTAATATCAAAGAGCACTCTAGCACTGTGCCAAGTTACACTTCCACAGTCCTGTAGAACTTTCCATATTTCATAATATTTTTATTCTTTGTGTAAGCCTTCTATTTTCTTATATGTTTCATTTTCATTTTGATTTAAATCTACTCATTACTCTGTTACAGGAGGATTCCCAGATGAAAGGACTCTGGCTTACTCATTCCTGTGTCCTTTACAGGGCCCAGCACAGAGCTCATGCTCCGTAAATACTTGTTGAGCAGCATTAACCTGTAGGTCAGTCAAGAACGGTTAAAACAGGATTGACCATCCCGGTCCTTCTGCTCAGAGGGTGCTCTCTCCTCTCTGTGCTTTGATTTTTTAAAATTGAGGTATAATCGACATAACATTATATTAGTTTCAGGTTGTACTATGTAATAATTTGATATTTGTATATATTCCAAAATGATCACCACAATAAGTCCAGTTAATATCCATCACCATATATAGTTATGAATCTTTTTTTCTTGTGACGAGAACTTTCAAGATCCACTCTCCTAGCTACTTTCAAATATACAATACAGTATTATTAACTATGGTCACCATGCTGTACATTACATCCCCAGGACTTATTCATTTTATAACTGGAAATTTGTGCCTTTTGACCTCCACCCATCCCCCACCGCCACCTCAGGCAACCACCAATCTGTTATCCATATCCATGAGTTCATGTTTTTGTTTTGTTTTTTAGATTCCACACATAAGTGAAATCATACAGTATTTATCTTTTTCTGTCTGACATTTCACTTAGCATGATGACCTCAAGTTCCATCCACGTTGTCGCAAATGGCAAGATTTCATTCTTTTTTTATGGCTAAATATTCGTTTTCTTTATCCATTCATCCATCAATGAACACTTACATTGTTTCCATGTCTTGGCTGTTGTAAATAATACTGCAGTGAACATGGGAGTGCAAATATGTTTTTTGGTTTGTTCCTTTTGTTTTAATTTTTTTTTCGCTGAGGAAGATTCACCCTCTATTTTGTATGTGGGTTGCCACCTCAGCATGGCTGACGAGTGATCCCGCACCTGGGATCTGAAACTGTGAACCCGGGCCACTGAAGCAGAGCATGCTGAACTTAACCGCTATGCCATGGGGCCAGGCCCTGCAAATCTGTTTTTGAATTACTTTTTGTTTTCTTCAGATAAATACCCAGAAGTGGAATTGCTGGATCATATTGTAATTCTATTTTTAATTTTTTGAGGAACCTCCATAGTATTTTCCATAGTGGCTACACCAATTTACAATCCCACCAACAGTGCACAAGGGTTCCCTTTTCTCCACATCCTCTCCAACGCTTGTTATTGCTTGTCTTTTTGATGATAGCCATTCTAACAGGTGTGCTTTAACTTTTAAGTTGATGTAAGTTTCATTTCACCTATTCTTGCAATATATGATCTAAAGACTTTCTGATTTCCAGATCCTAAAGGCATTATGAATATACTAAATTTACAAGGGCAGTTTGTATCCTACTTTCCAAAAGTAAGTGGAGAAAAATTTGCTTTTTTATTGTTCTTTGGAACAAAAGGACCTTGACCTGGTGTATTGTGGGCATGATTCACTGGCCATGGCCCAACAGGGAAGGTGGGCACGGGAGGCTCCTGTTCTCTTCACCTCTGCCGTCCTTACCTACCCTGGGCAGACCAGCTGCTCCCTGTCCTTTATCACCTCTTAGGCTCCTTTCAGGTTTTATTACTTGTGATGTGCAGAAACAAGCAAGTAGGGCAAAGAAGATGGTTTGCTGCCCATTGTGACAGCTTTGGTCTCCCTTTGCAGGCGGGCCCTCCCCGCCCTCTTCCTGCAACTCTTTGCAGGGCCGGTGGCACCTGGCACCTGCACAGACGGCAGGCTTGCCAGGTCCTTTACATGTGGCTTTTTCCCTTTGGTCTTCATCCACTCTGGATGCCTTAGTAATCAGGAAGTGAATTATCTGTTTTAATCTAGAAAGAATTCTGCCTTTAATCTCCTGGCAACATTATTTTTCCTTAGATGAGGTAAGATTTGTGCATATTCATTATTACTGTTTGAGGTGATATTCCAGCTCCCAGAACAGGGCCTGTCCCCAATCCAGGCTCAGTAAATACTTTTGAAGAGGGGATAAATGAGTGACTGAGTCTCTGGGGCTCTTACTTCACATTTCAGCTCAGCAAAAAGGGAGACAGAGAGAGAGCCTTGTGTCCTATACTGTCAAAGCAGTACAGCTTTGACACCCACTTGGCTTCCCTAGACCAAGGCAGCGCGGGTGCAGCAGCAAGTGGGGGACGTATCATCACCATGTAAAACAGACCCGGAAAGAGCTCCTTGGGAATCTGGCTCCCTCTCCATCTTCTCAAGCCCATGTTTCCAGGTGTCTTTAGGGCACAAGTGTCCATAGTGGTCAGGACCCTACCACAAGATTCCTTAACCTATTTTTACAGATCCCTGGACATATTCTTGGGATTTTGAGAGTTCTCTGTGACAAGTTTTTAATTCTGAGCTTTCTTTTAGATTATATGATGAAAATTAATCTAAGCATGTAGGCAACCAGTTATAGCTATAATCTTTGTGTCTGCGATTGTGTTACCACTGGACAGTCACCAATGTCAAAATGACAACCACCATGACATTCTGTTACTGACTCGAAGGTAAAACTCTCCTTTTTCAGAGACAGTTAACCAATGAGAGTCATTTTCACAGAAAGTTATTTAATAGATTAAGGGTTTGATTTGATGTGAAAACAACAGTTTGGGGCAAATAATGTGCTACTTTGTCATTGTTTAGTCAGAAAAGAATGGAAACTGATCTTCACAAATGGTGCTGTTGTTTATAGCAAATGCCAAATGATGTCATGGCACGCTACAGAAATAGACTTTGCGTGTGTTTATATAATCTGCATTGAAGGCAAAGTGGAAGCAATAACAATCAACCTAGATTTATTGTTCAAAATGGAGTGAATAAGCCATTTCCCTTATTACTGTTTTCCTTTAAGAGTCTGAATTGTTTTCATTATCTGCAAGATTGCAAATTAACTTCAGATATTCTTCAGATCCTAATTCCTAATTGGATTGGATATCCATTTAAAGTAGATTTCAATAATGCCACAATACCAACTTTGTTTTCAAAAGACCAAATTGATGTAAGAGTGTTGCCATATTGTACTATTACCACTGTTTTGGTTATCTATTTGATTTAATTATCATGAACCAGCAAACAGTTTGTGGATAGACAAATGGGATTGTCAGCAAAATGACCCCAGAGCTCTCTCCAGGTTGCCGGGTATGCTGGGTATTTTCTGTTTGCCAGTCAGATCTACTCTCCACCCTTCTTGTGTCCTGGGAGGCTCACTGGCCCTCTGGCTTCCAGTTTGGTTTAGCCAGTGGGAGACACCTTCAGCAGATTGGGAAGTGGTAAAGAGTGAGGTATTTTACCTCTAGCTCCCTCCCTTCTGGGCCACCATGGGTTGGCATGCCCCTCTGACAAAGCCTTCTGCTCCTGCTGGAGAGCCTTTGTCATGCGGCTCCTCTGTATGTGGTCCCAGGAACAGCTCCCTCCCCTTGTCCCTTCAGGCATGGGGGTGGTAATAGCTCCTCAGAGTTGCTAGTGATGAGGTACTGCAAGATTCCTGTTGATTTCCCTAAACCGTGCCCACTCCTTTGCAAGTAATCCCCTTCTCAAACTCTTCTCAGTTACCCAGTTTGAGTGTGAGATCTGTTTCCTGCCAGACCTCTGACACCCTTGGCAGAGCTGGCAGTGAGTTAGCTGGGATCAGGTGCTCCCTCTCACTGAGCAGGAGGGGCTGTATATGTTTTCAGGCTTTAACATCGAAATGCTTTCGGTGTTTTTCTCAGCATGCAACTCCCCTGAGCAGCGGGCACCCAAGCCCAGGCTGTCCCCTGCTTACCAGGCAGCTCTCGCGAATGCCTAAAAGGGAGAGCCACTGTGGGGAGGGCTGCCTCCGTCTCCTGGAGCACAGCTTCATGGTGCTAATACACCCAGCTTTGTCCCGCCCAAGCACATGCCCCGTGTGTGCCAAGAGAGCAGGGAAAGACTTATGAATCTGTGACTCTTCCTATGATTTCCAGCTAACACCATGGAACAGTCATCGATGTCTGCCTGAGCCCTTTTGATCAGAGTCTTGAGGTTATTAATAACATGTGTATTCTATGTTCATGTGAACAAGAATCTTAGGCAGTAGGGTTATTGAAGTCAGAATGCAGAGAGAGTCAAAATAGAAGCAGACCTGAAGTTCCATTTTTCTACTATTAAACCTAATACCACCAATTTAATTTTAGGGGGAAAATCCATCACACTAAATTAATGTATTTAGTTTTATTGGATTGGGAATGTTGTTTATATTTTCTTTGTAAATTTTTTTTGCTTTTATAGTTGTATAAGAGCTATAACATAAGAAATGGTTATGGACTGAATTGTGTCCCCACCAAATTCATATGCTGAAGCCTTAACCGCTAATGTGACTGCATTTGAAGATGCGGCCTTTAGGGAGGTAATTAAGGTTAAATGAGGTCATAGGGTAGGACTCTAATCCAACAGGACTGATGTATTATAAGAAGAGAAAGAGACTCTAAGATCTCCCTCACTCTCCACATGTGCGTGGAGGAAAGGCCCTGTGGGGACACACTGAGAAGGCAGCTGTTTACAAGCCAGGAAGAGAGGGCTCACCAGAAACAGAATTTGCCAGCACCTTGGTCATGAACTTCTAGCCTCCAGAACTGTGATAAATTCTGTTTAAGCCACTTGGTCTGTGGTATTTTGTTACGGCAGCACAAGCAGAATAGTACAGAAATGTGCCATCAGTTTTATGTACATGCTTAAGTAACATTACAATGAAAATAATTTAAGCTGAGGGCCAGATTCCATGAACAATGTAACCTGGAAAAGGGCCTTATATTATTCAAATTTAACAAACAGGGCTTTGTAGTTAAAATATGGGACTGCTGGAGTCATAATACCTGGATTTTAACCCTGGTTCTACAATTTACTATGTGATGCTGGACAAGTTAATTAACCTCTCTCTGCCTCAGTGTTCTCTTCTGTAAAGTAGGTATAATAATAGTTCCTACCTTTTAGGGTAGTTGTAAGAAATAAATGAGTTAAATGACATAATGAATCAAAACACCTAGCATTGTATATACAAATCTATATTAAAGCTATGTCTTGTGTTTAAAAAATTATTCATTCATACCATTTTGCTCCTAATCTTCCTAATCCTGATAAATTTCCCTAGTCAAACAAAAAAATTATTAACAGTGCCACTTATCCAACTTACTCTCTTAGTGTGCTATTAGTAAACAGCTCTTATTATTGAAAAAATTTTAGACAGAAATAAACGATGTAAGACATTCTAAAATTCCCAAGCAAAGGGGATTTAGTAAAGTTGCCGATAAGAAATCCCGAAAAAAAAGAGGGCATGAGATATGCAGGGCAAGATTTAGCTTGGGCTGCCGGTTCTAACAAAGGTGCAAATTATTTGCTTATAAAGTTGCATGCTCCTTTGGTTTAGAAGAGGCGTACTGGGCATTGCTTAACTGATGACTTTGCCAAGGATTCAAAGGATTAATTAAAAATTTAGATTTCCTTTTCATATTAAGCAATAGAATCATAAAACTCTCTGAAAACATAACATAAAACACATACTCAGACTTTTTGGGCAGTTTGTATCTTGAAAATATGTACCCAAAGTTTCAACTTCCAGTTGGGAAGTACATGAGACAGAACATGGAAACTTCTTCCATAGCCAGGGATTTCCATGTGCCAACTGTATTAATTTCCTATGGCTGCTGTAACAAATTACCACGACTTAGTGGCTTAATATAATGAAAGTTTATTATCTTATAATTCTGGAGATCAGAGTCTGAAATGGATCGCATCAGGCTAATAATGAAAGTGTGGGAAGGGGTGCTTTCCTTCTGGACCCTCTAGGGGAGAATCCGTTTCCTTCCCTTTAAGCAAGAAATCTGTTTCCCTGCAACTTCTGGAGGCCACCTGCATTCCTTGGCTCCTGGCTCCTTCCATCTTCAAAGACAGTATCACGTCATCTTTAAACCTTTCTCTTCCTCTGACCCTCCTGCCTCCCTCTTATAAGGACCCCCGTGATTACGTTGGACCAACCTGAATAATTCAGGATAATCTCTCAACCTCAAAATGTTTAGCTTAATCATATCTGCATACCTTTTGCCATGTAAGGTAACATATTCACAGGTTCCCAGGATTAGGATGTAGACATCTTTAGGGGCCATTATTCTGCCTAACACACTATCCTAGGCTCTGTTTTATATGGCCAAAAGTCAGATTTACCTGGTGTGCTTCTGTTAAGTGCTACATTGGGTTACATGTATGATTGTGCTAAACGTGTGACTAGCGCTTTCTCTGCCAAGTCAATTCCTCATGCATTTATGCATAACTTGAACGCAACCAGCATTGTCCTAAAACTCTGTTTTTAGTGACAGCTGTAAACATTTCTCCCTGTCATCACACAGAAGATTTAGAACCTACAGACTAGAGGCCCACTGACATTTCTGTAACAGCTTATCAACATGTCTGTTTACACATGATTATCACTTCTTGGTGTCCTCACACTTTATTGTGGAAGGCAGAGCAACTCAGAGGAATGTTGTGCAACAATTCCAGGTGAGGATCAATTGATGACGGAGTTGGAAGCCAGCCTCTTTCATCATGCGAGTGCTTCTTATTACTTTCAAGTGATAAAATCTTTGGATTGATACTTAAGATGCTCTGTGTCTGCTAGTTTAGAAAATTTCTGCAGTAGCTCTTTAGGAACCAAAGTTAAGGGAAAATAGCCTTATGGATGAAGTCATAGCTAAATTTAAATAAAGTTCCAACAAACGATTTTAGAAACCTTCACAAAAATTGAGTTTATTGCTGCTTTCAAGGGGGATTCTATTCCAAGAGATGAATCCAACTGCAAATCTCCCAGAGAGTGAGAAATGGGTTATGATTGAAACAGAAATGTTCTGCAAAGCACAAATTAATACAGTTCTGCTTTTATATTTTGTGCCATGAGTGACACACACCCTCACTATAAGACTGATGAATGCATTTCCCTGGGAGGAAAATGTGGTGTTCAGAAGAGGAAGATAATGTAACTGTTTTCAAATGATCCCACGTTAAATTCTGTTATTTGCACTTTGAGAGAGCAGAGAACCAAAAACATCACTGAAGAGACTGACAAGCTTATGTGGGCAATATGGTATCCAACATCAGATCAAAGAGGGCTACAGAGATGTGAGAAGGTCTGATCCGTTACAATGGACAGATCAGAAAAACACTATAACTGAGGACTATTCCCTGGAGGTACCACTTCTATATAAAATTGAGGGGCTGGAATCTCACAATGACTGTCCAGAAAGAAGGGAGTGGGTTGAGGTGGCTAGTTGTGGTAGAACACAAAAAATCACCCCTGAAAGAGAATCCCACACCAAGTGGGGAAATACTGAGAACAGGCCTGACGCCTGGTATATCTAAGTACTGACTGCTGAGGAATCAAAACAAATTGTTGGTATTTTTCCGGGGATCATGTTAAATGTTTTCCACTTCTACCCTGTGCCAAGGTATGAGACAGGCAGTTTTCCTTACAGTCCCTGGGGTAGGGCGGAGGAGTGTCTGCTTCACTCACACTGAGGCTGTAGCCCTTGGTGGCCCCAGCTTTATTAGAGGGTCTCTCATTAGAACTCCCATGCTAGGCCCTGGGGTTTGTCTTCTGTGCCCTTCACCCAGGATACACGGCAACTAACTTTGAGTTTATCCAGTTTGGCCAATGCCCTCAACATGAAAGCAGCCTCTACCTACTTCTTTGGTACCATCTTAATTTAGTTTTTGCCTTGTTTATTCTTTACTTATTTCCAGTTCAGCTTTTTGTTTAAGGATACGTAAGAAAGATTTTCTCTATTCTTTTTTAGTTATTTTCACAGTAGGGTTGATACCAGTCCACCATACTTCTGGGAACAGAAGGCTTGATTCTCTTAAATATTTTAAAGACTTTAAATAATAAACACAAATAGATTTCCATAATGATTCTAAAATGTAAAACCAAAGTATTCACATTATGGCTTTAATTTACTTTGTAGTTTTCTAATTATTAGTATAACTTCTTGGTGTGACAACGCCATTTACAGAACCAAGGGGAGCAGATTGCCATCATGGGCTGAACTTACTGTATTGGAGGTTTAGCACTGAGAGCTGATACTCTTCTGTCACAGATTCAAGATTGAGACATAAGAATTCTATGAGCCACAGGCGAATGTTCTGAGTACCTAGTCAGTTATGTGTACTGTGTCAGTGGTGAACCCAAAAGAGACACGTGTCTTTCTGCTTGGTTAAATTTCGCCCCCAGCGTATCATGCTTTTGTGAGTTTCAACCTCATTCAATTTTACTGTGACCTCCTTCAATTTTTTTTATCTCCTGATTTGGGTAGGTAAAATTCCATAGTCTGCACCTAGATTTCAGCTACTCTTTTTGATATGTACTTCGAAGAAATTGACTTCTGTAGCCTATTCAGTATTAACTCTATATTTTATTTCATTATTTTTCCAGGCCAGATGGGGAGAAATATTCATAATACAGGTATCTGACAAATTACTTTTATCCAGAATATATTAAAACTCCTATAAATCAATGGTAAGAAGACAATTCAATTTATGAATGGACAAAAGATTTGAACAGCTACTTCCCAAGGAATACATATGAATAGCCAATAAGTAATTAGTAATCTGTGTTAAACTCTCAAATTGGGGACTGTGAAAGCTCTGAGATTTTATTCTCTTTGCAAGCTAACAGGTTAGTCTGTCACAGTTTAACGAATACTGGCAAACAACCACGAGGCATCTGAGTCAGAAACAATAAGTAATTTATTACTCTTAGCAATAGTGGGAGCCAGAGTAACATTTTATCTTTGTTCCCTGAGCCTCAACTCTCACAGGAATGTGTGCTGAAGGACAGGTGTTTCCTGCTCTAGCGTGGGAGGCATTCCAGAAGAAGAACCAGGGATCAGGAAACCCTGATCTTATGTAGGTGCTCCCGGCAACCTGCTCATCTTCTCCTCCAGAGAGAGACATTAGCATTATCGTAGTACCCTGGATTGTAAGCAGATCTGCTCGGAGAGAGGAGGGAGACATCTCTGTCTTTGTTGTACTGTACCAGTAATGTAATATATGTAAGGAATGTAAATAAATCTGCTCCAGAAGGAATCACTGTCTATTTTTCCAAGGCCGTTTGCTTATACAAATATTCTTGCAAAGATTGTTCCAACCAAATTGGCTGTTAATGCCTAGAGGTTTAGAAATGTAAGATTTGAGGAAACTTGTCTTGCAAGAATCATTTTGGTTCACTCGTTAAAGAGGTTGGAGCAGTACATCCAAATGTCCCTGTTTTTTGGTGGTGGGAGGAGCCAGATGCAATAATTAATCTTCACCTTAGAAGATATATCTTAACATGCCCCACACCACTGAACCCCCGGAAACTTCACTGAGGTGGAAGTTTGCCACCCTCTGACACAAAAATGTCTTACCAATATATCTAGCATAGCTGCTATTTCCTGACAACCAGGCCCAATCTGCATAATGTCATCAATGTAATGGGCCAGCACGATATCTTGTGGAAGGGAAAGGTGATCAAGGCCCCTGGGGTACCACTTTGTGACACAGAGATGGAGAATTAATATATCCCTGAGGTAGGACAGTGAAAGTGTATTGCTGGCCTTGCCAGCTGAAAGCAAACTGCTTCTGGTGGTCTTTACTAACAGGGATGGAGAGAAAGCATTTCCCAGAGCAATAGTTGCATAGTAGGTACCAGGGTATGTGTTAATTAGCTCAAGCAATAAAAGCACATCTGGAACAGCAGTTATAATTGGAGTCATCATTGTCATCCTCCAAGATCCATCTGCCTTCTACATGGGCCAAATGGGGAAGTTGAATGGGGCTGTGGTAGGAATCATCATCCCTGCATCTTTCCAGTGTGATGGCATTAATATCTGCAATCCCATAAGAAATACAGTATTGTTTTTGGTTTACTCTTTTCATAGGTAGAGGCAGTTCTAGTTACTTTCATTTGGTCTTTCCTACCTTAATAACCCTCACTTTGTGGGTCAGGCAACAAGCATGTAGATTTTGCCAGTTACTGAGTATGTCTACCCCAGTTATGCATTCTGGAACGGGGTGGGTTTGGGGATGCACTGGGTCTACCATCAGACTGATCTGAACTAAATCTTTATTGATCACCTGACCTCCAGAGCCGCTGCTGTGATTGCTGGGCCACGTGACATTTTGGGTTCCCAGGAATTAGTGTCGGTTCAGAGCCAGTGTCAACTAATCTCTGAAAAGTCTAATTATTTCCTTTTCCCCAGTTCGCAGTCACAGCAGGTCCCTTTGGAGAAGGCTGAGAAAAAGACTAAGTGTAAAGTTTTGGCAGTTTAGTGTGTTGCTTCCTCAAAGGGAGTCATGCTGCCACTTCATCCAAGGTTCTGGGTCTGAAGACTGGGAATTAAACGAGGGGCTGTGATTATTTTGGTGATTCGGGTCAGACTTCTATTTACTAGACCTAGAACTCTTTTACTTATACAGATCAAGGAAGAATTTAGTAGGCTGCCTATTGATTTCTTTTCTAGAGACACAGATCAATTGGCCAATGCTATAGGTCTCAGCCAGTTGGACTATTTTGATTACTGCTTTGGTCCCTCTGCCCATTACAGTAACCATGCCCACATTGTTTTTGTCAATTAAGTGCTACCTCTTGGCCCTGCCACCCTGGGATCCCATCATCACATTGCATTACAGTTTCCACTGTAATTTCTGACCTACAGAGAAGAGCAACCACAGAGTTCTTCAAGGATGCTGGGGCTCCCCTCCCAAATCAGTTTCTCACCATCATGGTAAAAAGTGTGTTCTCTGGTTCCTTTCAAGGTGAATGAGAAGGATTTATATGATAAATCCACTTAACATCCCAATATCCCTAAACCTTTGAATACTTTCTTCTACAGTAGAGCCAGGCAGTTCTGGCATTTGGCCACCTTTGATCCATATTTCAGTCAATTAACCAAACAGAGCTCTCTTCCTAACCCCTCAAGCTAAAACAGCGAGTCCAGAATTGTGCTTAGTGAGCCCATCTTAATAATTTCAGCGTGACCAACTTTGTATTCCTTCCACCTTGATCCCACACTCTTAAATCCATTCCCACATACATTCCCCAGTTTTCTGTCTATATAAATTGGAAAGATCACACAGTTCTTTTGGTGTGTATCTCACCTCCTCACATATTAGACCCCAGATAGGGGGAAAATAGCTATAATGGACTTCATTAGGATAATTGATGTTCTTAGAAAACACACACAAATCTGGGCAAAAAATAGCCTTCCAATCCTTTAAAACACAGCTAAAAATAAACTTCACACTTCCACTTCAATCATAGCATTAGTGTTCATGTATCCCCTAAAAGAATTTTGAAAAATTATGTTTCTCTTCTTACCTTTTTAAGTTAACATTTAAAATGTTTCATCCTAAGTTTTACTGAGGAGAATTATCCAAAACTTGTAAATAAGATAAAAAGATGATTGTGTGACTTTTTAACGTCTTGCTAAGAGCATTTTCTAACAAGCCAGTTTTAGGATAATCTGACTCTTTCAGAGAATGTAAATTTGACTTAGTTTTGTACTTGATTAGGGCTCAGTCATTTTAGAATTCTGTTAAGTTAGAGGTTAGTTTGTAGAAAAATGATAAGGTGTTTTGATTTTTCTTTTCTGTCTGCTAGAGCAGATAACCTTGAAGGTTAGGATTTTATTGCTCCATAGCATGTTAACCAGTTTTGTTTCTAATTCAGCAATCTTGTTTTAACATTCCTTCTTTCACTGGCTACATGCAATCCCAGTTTCTCACATCCTTTTTAAAATGGCTTTATTTCATGCTGGTTCCTTAAATGGGTTGACTAAAAATTTGACTCATCTATTTGTACAATATTTAACTTCTATTTGTATGATAATTATGTTTTTAACATTTTGTGAGTTATGCTTTGAGAGTTCAAGTAGTAACAAAACATGTAATTATAGTGTATTGTAAAAGATTTAAAATAAAACTGTAAATGACTCTTTTGATCTATCCAGATGAATCCAAATACCATGGCAATTTAATACTTACTATCATTCATTTAAAAAATACAAGAACGAGCTCTTCTTTAACAATCAAAAGCTTAAAATCATTGCTTTCCTTCCTTAAACTCATGCCCAGAATTCTCAAAAGTCATTTGTTAATGATCTATTACACTTCTTGGCAAAAAAGTATATATATATAAAATATTGTTTTAAAAAATTTCCTCTGACTCTGAAGCTTTAGATGTTAAAAAATTGGGGGTTGATTTATCATTATAATCATTATGAAGACACAATTGATCAAGACAGTTATATGTTAGATTTTTGACAATTATTAAATATAAGAAAGTATTTTATTGGAAATGCAACTCAATGAGGTTAGTAAAGCTATATGCAATTTTTTATGTATTCATGGATCAATATTATTTATTGCTATTTCAATTTTTATTGATCCTCTGAGTTCTATGCCAAAAATTACATAGTAATTTATTAATTCAAAATGAGGTTTAGTGATCTAACAGTTAATAACTCCATTATGTCATCCTTCAACTTGGTTGACACTAAAGAATTGGAAACCACCTGACTTACATGAGGATTTTTACTTAGTCATTTCTCATTGCTGATGGGAAGATTTTGAATAGATCCTTTGTTTTGCATCCAGAGGTTTGTCTGCCCAGAGCAATGTATCATAGTGAGATTAGGGATGGGAGAGTAATAGGCCTTTCTTTTATAGAGTGAGAAGGGAGATTATGAAAGGGGAGATGAGGGAGGAGAACCTGTACCTGCAGTATGAAGCTCAGAGTGATATGCAGGTGCAGATCAGGAAATTGATTCTGTTAAACATCCATAACCACTTACATAGCTTGAAGCCTGCTTGTCTAGAGAATTTAGCTCACGATTTTGTGATGCTGCAAAGTAGGATTCCTTTAGCTGCCAGTGTAACCTTTCAATGGGTTTAAATGACTTCCCAGTACAGGTGCACTGAGCCCACCATATCAGCTGTGTAATTAACCCAAACATATCTGCCAAGATAATTCCAAAGAGAAATTCACAAAATGAAGAAAATACAACCTAGAAATTTATATCGGCATTTAACAAAAATTTTTTGAGGTTAAACCACCTTAAGAAAGATGAAAAATATCCCCATATCATCAGAAGCTAAAGGTAATATTTTATTCTCACATATCAATGCAGAAAGTTGCATGGACTCACTTGCCTGGAATTAAGATGCAGAAACATCATATCATGTCCCTAATGATCTGAAGACAGGCAGTCAACCAAAGAAAGTTAGCAGAACACACCAATGTTTGAATAGTCTAATCAGAGACATCATCAATTACTGGATAATCTGTTCAAACAACGCAAAAGGGCAAACATACGTTTTCTCCTTCCTCTCCGTCTTCTTTTCCCAATAAGCTTTCAAGCAGTTTGTACTTAAATTTCAATAAATGATCAGTTTGTAACCCTTTCTTCTAAAATATAAAAGAAATAGAGTTTTGTATTCTCTTGTCACAATCCATTTTCGAATAATCACATTCTATAATCTCACCTGGACGTCAGAGCTAATTTAATTAATTAGAAAAAAGCAAATACATACAAAAAAACATATTAAGCTTCCTAAACTCATCCTAAGGCATTCCATGTTAACTTGTAGACTAGTCCTTGCAAATGAGGTAATGTATATATTCTAATGTTTCATATTGCAAGATTTATCTGCCCACTGATTTTATGAAGATTATCTTAACATAAGAAGATTAAGAGATTTCCCCAGTGTGGAATAGGGTTCCCTGCCAGTTACATACAGCAGTCTCCATCTATGAGGGATTAGTGGTCAATATACTCTCACTCACTTCCTTCTCTTATTGGGAGTCCCTCGTCATCACATTAGCCCAGCTGAGAGAGAAAAGAGGCGATGATCCCGTGCTGCCTCTGTGATGGGAACTGATGTGAGGAGAAGATGCAGGGGTCCTAGTGATGGCTTCATGTGACCGCTGGCAGAGGTGAGGAGAGCCATCATCATGGTTGGGAGTCCACAGCTAAACACCCCACTTGTCCACACCTCTGACCTAGGGAGCAAGGAAGGAGGGGGGTGATCGTTTAACTTTTCAAGTGTGTAGAAGTGGATTCAGAGGGAGAGGAGGACAGTTGGTCTCATAATTCTTGTCTTTCACCACTTCCAGATGGACTGTTAAGACAAATGATCCATATCCCCAACCTTTCATTCCCCCACTAAGCAAATGGCCTGGCCTGTGAAGAGGGTGGAGGATAAAAAAGAAAACCACAACCAAATAATTCTCCCCCAAATATTTTTCCAAATGCTTTGGAAATTCAAAGTCAATGTTTAAAAGAAAGGTTCAAGTGAGGAAAGGGAAGGTTTCTCTTTTTCTCAGATAAATGATTTTGTTTGTTTCATCTAGCACCCTGAATCAGACAACTCAGAAGGGGAAACAAAGAGAGGGTGTGAGAAGAGCAGAAGCAGTTGACCAATTGTACAGTTTCAACTCAAAGAATACTTCCCCTATTTAGTTAACAGACTCTTTTTTCATGTTTCTTCAGTTTAGAGCTTTATGTCCTCAACTCTCAGTGATCATAAGGGTTTCCTGAGTGGCTTTGAAAAAATACAGATGCCCAGGCTCCATCCTTGGAGAATCTAAGACAATAGGTGTGGGATGGGATCTGGGCCACTGTAGCCAAGACTATATTTTTTGCTCTCTAGCATAACAAAGACTGAATTCTAGAGATATACTAAGTCCCTTTGATGCTTTCCCAGATATGACTTGGATGGCAGGTAGGGGTACCTGCAGTTCGCTCCTGGAAAGTTGGATCTATGGCCTGACATCATATTAGGTGTCCAATTTCTTTTGGGGATTTTCATCAAACTTAATAGTAAGCACACCCTTCTCCTTCTCTTCTGGTGTAGCTCCCAGTTATGCTGGAAATAGCAATTATTTCTCCTAAGGTCATAACTTAGGAAATACTTTGCTTTCTGTTTTTCCTAAACAAGAAATATCTTGTATTTTTTTCTCATTATAAAAGTACACGTTCATTATTAAAAATTCAGTGAACACAGAATATATAAAGAAGAAAAAATATATGAAAAAGATAAAAATCACATGTCATACGTGTACTTGGAGAAACTATAGTTCATATGTGTTGTGCAAGACGTTATTTTATATCTGATCAAAAATCAGGATCATATGGTACACAGTACATACTGGTTTATTACTTGAGTCCTTCACCTAATAAAATATCATGGATATGTTTAGGTCAGCAAATGCATACATACACGTGTGTGTGTGTGTGTGTGTGTGTGTGTGTGTGTTTACTTTAATGACGGCATAATAGTTCACTATATGAATAACTATAATTTATTCAGCCCACATCCTCTTGGACATTTTGATTATTTCCAATGATGAACACCCTTGCATGAATAGTTTTGCACAGCTTTCTGATTATTTTTTCAGGATAAATTTGTAGTTATTAGGGAGGCTTGTGATATATATGACTAAATTGACCTCGAGAAAATATATCAACTGGGACCTCTAGTAGCATTTTATAAGTGGACTCATTTTCCCAGAGATCACCTGATCTGAGTATTGATTGGTGAAATTGGTGATTCTGTTTATTTACTGATTATTTATATTTCTTATTTGTGAATTGCCTAGTCATGTCTTTTGCTGTTTTTTCAAGTGGAGTACATATTTTTATTAATTTGTGATTAATTAACATTTTAATTTGTATGTTCTGGCTATGAAGTCATTGTCATATATGTTGTAAGTATAACAGTTTAATGCTTTAGTTATGGGATTCCAATTTTATAACAAAATTTTCTATTTTTTCACCTATCTTCTGGATCATCTGTTTCTGCTGCTTGTTTTATCTTTTGATAATCAGTTATTTTTTCTGTCTCCTACCATGCTTGGTATTTTTTGATTAAATGCCAGACATTTTGTATGAAATATTATATAGGCCGTGGGTGATTTTATCTTTACCAGAGATGATTTCATTTCCTCTAGACAGTAGTTAGCCTAGGGGCAAAAAATTTTGTCCGATCAGGGTTTAAGATGCTTCAAGGGGAATTTCAGACATTCTGAGGGCTGGTCTTTCCACTCTGTCCTTACATCTAGGGCTTTGCACTTTAGGGTTTTATGCTGAAAACCTGAAGTATTTACCAGGGTCCCTCCTCCTTGTTTCATCTGGAACCGTAATTTTACTTCCCCCAGCTCTGGTAGATTGTGTAAACTCTTTCATCACGTAGCCACTTAGTAACTGTTTCTGCTTAACTTCTTGGCCTCTTGACCCAGAGTAGTTTATGATGTGGCGAATTCCTTGAGGACAAATGCAATATGGAATAATACAGAATGTTGGGCTCGCTTCTCTGTGGTTTCCTTTACTTTAGGATCTTGGTCCCTCAAGTCCTGGTTGCCTTATTAGCCTTGTGTTCATTTTTGCCTCCTAACTGGAAAAATCTCTAGGCAACTGTTGTCTGCTCAGCCTCAATCTTTCACACTGAAAATGAGCAATTCCCTGAGGGAAAGGGGGACAAATAAGGTCCAGCTCACCCCACCACATTGTCCTTCACTCTGGGCTCTTAGTGCTTTGTATTAGTTATCTATTGCTGTGTAACAAATTATCATAAACTAAGAGGCTTAAAACAACACCCATTTATTATTTCACAGGTTCTTAGGGTCAGAAATCCAGATAAGGCCTCTCTGGGTCCTCTGCTTCCAGTTCTCTTGTGAGACTGCAATCAAGGTGTCAGCTAGAGCTAGGATCTCATGTCAAAGTTTGACCAGGGTTGGGTCTGTTACCGAATCAAGTGGGCTCGCCTCCTGGTGAGTTAAATAAGACTCTACACCAGTGGAAGTTGTCTCACAAAAAAGTGTATTTGCAGCAAACATGAGGCCATGAGGAATCATTTCCAAAGTCATGGCGTCCCTGAACAAAGGGAATCAGGGACCTTTATTTTGGGTGGGAATGAATATTCAAAAGGGAGAGGCAGGTATTTGCCTGCACAGGCTCAACTGGAGAACGTGTTTCCACATGATGAGGCCTGAGCTCCTCCTGGAGAGATCTTTGGTTAAAAATAAGGCAAAGATCATGGATGCAGCTCTTGTGGTGAGGCTTGGTCAGTTTGAGGATGTTTGGTGGTTACATCCCCCTTGAGTTTCTCACTTGCTCAGTTTTAGGCTGGTGGTGGTTACATCTCCTTAACATACAAAAGGAAAAGAAACAACTTGGAAAAACAGTTAACTGCTTCTGAACCCACTTCTGAGTTTGTCAAACACCTAGTCAGTGACAGGTCCACTTCCAAGCTCACTCAGTGGTTGTTGGCAGGAGTCAGTTCCTCGTGGGCTGTTGGACTGAGGGCCTCATTTCCTGGCCAGCCTTTGGCCATAGGCTGTCCTCAGTTCCTTGCCACATGGGCTACTCCAACATGGTGGCTTGCTTCATCAAAAGTATACGAGCTGAGAAGGCAAGAGAGAGAGTCTGCTAACAAGATGGAAGTTACAATCTTACGTAATGGAGTCAATGAAGGATAGCCCATCACCTTTGTGATATACTGGTTAGAAGTGAGTCAGAGGTCACACTCACACTCAAGAGGAGGGGATTACACAAAGGCATGAATACCGTGAGGCAAGGACTGGGGACCATGTGAAAGTCTATCACACCTCCCATGTCCTGCTTCCTTGGCCAATTTTTGATGATCATATTTGAAAGTTTTGTTTTTTTTTCTAAATTTTACTCTGTTTTTATAGTTTCTCTTGGTGGAAAGTTTGGTCTAACACAAGCTACACCAGCAGTGTTGCAAGCAGAAAAACAGTATGCATGTACTTTTTTTTTTATTATGGTAAAATACATAACATAAAATTTACCATTTTAACTATTTTAAAGTGTACAATTCAGTGGCATTTAGTCCATTCACAGTATTGTGCAACCTTTACCACTATCCAATTCCAGAACATTTTCATCACCCCACACAGAAACCTCATACCCATTAATCAGTTACTCCGGTTCTCTTCACTCCCAGGCCCTAGAACCACAAATCTGCTCTCTGTCCCTATGAATTTCCCTATTCTGAATATTTCACATAAATTGAATCATACAATATGCGGCCTTTTGCATCTGGCTTCTTTCACTGAGCATAACTGAAAACAAGGCTAATCCATGTTGTAGCATGTGCCAGTATTTCTGTCCTATTTATGGCTCAATAATATTCAATAATATGGATATGCTGCAATTACTTTTGATTTACACAAATACATCCTACTATAGATCTCTTTTTGCTTCTTACTGTTTTGACTCAGCTCTTTTTTAATGTTATTGTCCTTGAGGTATAACGTACATACAATAAAATTTTCCAGTATTAAGTGTACAGTTGGATGAGCTTTGGCAAGCATATGCATTTATGAAACTACCCCCATGATGATAATATAGAATATTTTTATCTCTCAAAATGTTCCCTCTTGTGCCCTTGTAGTCAATCCCGTCTGCCCACCAGAAGCCCTGGGCAGCCACTGATCTGCTTTCTGTCATGATAGTTTTGCTTTACCTAGAATTTCATATAAATGAAATCATTAAGTATAACATCCAATGAATGGGGTTTCCATGGATAATATAGAAACTGGAGGGGAAAAACTATAAGGAGTAATTTTTTAAAATTTTCCAGGGCTGAAAAGAGACTTGAATCTTCCAATTAAAAGGTCCTATTCTATGTTTGGCAGCCCTGGTGGTCTAGTGGTTAAGATTTGGTGCTCTCACCACCACAGCCCGGGTTTGTTTCATAGTTTATTGCAAACACACACCGCCCATCTGTCAATTGTCAGTTGTCATACTGTGGCGGCTGCGTGTTGCTGTGATGCTGAAAGCTATGCCACCGGTATTTCAAATACCAGCAGGGTCACCCATGGTGGACAGGTTTCAGCAGAGCCTCCAGACTAGACAGACTAGGAAGAAGGACCTGGACACTTCTGAAGAAATTGGCCATGAAAACCCTATGAATAGTAGGAGAGCATTGTGTGATATAGCACTGGAAGATGAGAGGATGGTGTGAGAGAGACCAGGCAGGGTTCTGCTCTGCTGCAAGCAGGAACTAGAAGTCGGAATTGACTTGAAAACACTAACAACACAATAAATAATAAACAAAACATAACAAAGCAAAACAAAAACCTCTCACATTTAGACATAGCAATGTGAAATTTAATAGAACCAAAGATAAAGGAAAGATCTAAAAGATCCATGAAGAAACCACAGGACTCATATTAAAGGGAGTGTCAACTTAGAAAAAAGAGGCAACTGCAAAGAAAAGGAGAACATTTATTTGAGGTCTTAGAATTGCAATTCAGCCAGAAAAGTGTCCCCCTGAGAAGCAAAAGTCGGGAGTTTTTATTAGCAAAAAGGAGATCCCAGAATAATTACCTCAGTTGTTTGTTAGGGAGGATAAATTTGTGCTACAGTTCATTGGCTTACTCAAGGACATCTTGTTACTACCAGAAAAAGTATATTTTTGCACATCCCTTCAGAAAGTCTTTTTGCAACAAATAACTCCCTTTCGGCAAGTCAGCAAGGTCAGCACAAGTTTCATATTTTTTTAACAAGATCGAGTTCAGGGTACAAAATAGAGGCACTGTTGTCAACTTGTTTCACATTTTCTCCTTTTGCTCATGATTTTTCTGGAAGAAAACATCAACAGAGCAACATTGGTCACTTGAGGCCGGATGGCTTGATTACCTGCTCTGGTTCCATCCAGTCCCTTGGTGGGAGTCTTTTGAAAGAATCAACAGCAATTTCCCCTAAACCTTCTGATCCATAAAACCCATCTCAATGAAGAGCATCTAACATGGTCGTGTGGGCAACACAAACTGATAAACAAGTGCCCAAATACTTCAATCCAACCATCCTTCATGTCCAGTCTCCCAAAGGATCTGTGAGATGATTTCTAGGCTAAGATGCCAAACATAAAGCCATTCTTGGGATTCTTCACTTTGTGTAGAGATACACAAGAAAGAGTACAAAGATACAAATTACAAACGTATGTCATGTGCTTTCAGTATGTAGAATGGACAAAAGAGTTCTCCCAATAGGATGACTAAGATTAAAGTATGAAAGGAATAACAAATTGTTCAGTGAGAAAGGACATAAAAAATATACAGGCCTGGTCCAGAATCTTAGGAGAGCTGTCTGCTCAGCTGTCTTCTGCTTCAGTTCGTGGAAATCTTACTTTCAGGTCACCAGTTGGTGTGCAGGTTCAGTCAAGGTTTGGAGATTTCTTTAGACATAACACATCTAATTTTTGGAGTTTAGTGATGCAAGGGTTGGTTAACAGAACCTGATAAGGTCCCTCCCAGTGAGGTTGGAGGGAGTCTTTCTAAAGGTGTCTTTTTCAGTGGATGAAAGCTCTGGATTGCAGTTTATGATGTCTGGTGTTTTTGTCTCCTGAGTGTGTGCTGTGGAAAGATTGTTCTACCAAAGTATGATTATTCTCTGTGGATTTGATTAGGACTTTGCAAAATTGAAGTATATCCTCTTTTATCAACTGTAGAGCAAAGGAAGCAGAGACTAGGTGCTTTGGGAATCCCATTATAAGGAGAACAGATTCTCATTGAATTTATGCAAATATATATAGTCATAAAAATAAGAACATTTAATAATGGTTGCATAATTTTGGAGGGATCAGGTAGGGAAAAAAGATAAATGCTTCAACATTTGTTGCAAAGGTACAATTTACAAAATTGCTGTAAGTTATAGATAGCTTAAAGAAGAGGAGAAAAAGGAGTCCTTTAAATGTGGAAAACAAAATGTCAAAGCAATTGGTTTCCCATAAGCATTTTAGAGATTCCCACCCAGTTCAGTGTTATGATGCTAAACTTATCAAAAACCTGTGTTCTAGAGTATTTGTCAAAGTCTTTTCTATGACTGTCCTTGAAGATGAAGCACTTTTGCAGACACAATTCTTGTCAAAGCATCAGAGTAAAACAATAACTGTCTATAAATGACAAAAGACTTAAAAATCCCCATTATTAAAGATCTGATGAGAGTTCATTATAATGCAACTGACAAGGGAATTTGGTTATTTTTGTGATATACAACATTTCAAGATAATAATTGGAGTTATGATTGATAACATTTAACCAAAGTGACAAAAAGATTTTAAAGGCAAATACAGAAGGTTACATAGTTCTAAGTAAAATCCAGCTATTTTAATATATTTAATATTGAAAAACCTCAGCTTTTCTAAGTAATCAAAACCCTGAAAAAGACAAAACACAGAATCTTTGTTTCCTAGGCAGCTTACATTAAAGGCAAAAAAACTTTGTTTATAATTTCTTATTAAGAGCAGAACAATAATCTGAGCTGACTTTATCCTTTCACTAGAGAGAAAAACCAAATTCTGATTTTGTGCTAGTGTACTTTTTTTTATGTGTTCAACTTACACATTATATGTCAATTTAAAAAAGAATTTTTTTATTGATGCCATAATAGTTTATAACATTGTGAAATTTTAGTTGTACGTTATTGTTTGTCGGTCACCATATAAATGTGTCCTTTCACCCCTTGTGCCCACCCCCAACCCCCTTCCCTCTGGTAACCACCAAACTGTTCTCTCTGTCCGTGTGTTAGCTTATCTTTCACATATAAGTGAAATCATATGGTGTTTGTCTTTCTCTGTGTGGCTTATTTTGCTTAACAGAATACCCTCCAGGTCAATCCAAGTTGTTGCAAATGGGACGATTTTGTCTTTTTTTATGGCTGAGTAGTATCCCATTGTATATATATACATATAGCACATCTTCTTCATCCAATCGTCAGTTGAGGGACACGGGTTGCTTCCACTTCTTGGCTATAGTGAATAATGCTGCAACAAACATAGGGGTGCATAAGCCTCTTTGGATTGTTGGTTTCAGAATCTCAGATAAATACCCAGTGGTGGGACAGCTGGATCATAAGATATTTCTATTTTTAATCTTTTGAGGAATCTCTATACTGTTTTCCATAGTGGCTGCACCAGTTTGCATTCCCACCAGCAGTGAATGAGGGTTCCTGTTTCTCCACAACCTCTCCAACCTTTATTATTTTTTATCTTGGTGATTATAGGCATTCTAATGGGTATAAGGTGATGTCTTAGTGTAGTTGTGATTTGCATTTCCCTGATGATTAGTGATGTTGAACATCTTTTCACGTGCCTATTGGCCATCTTTATATCTTCCTTAGAAAAACATCTGTTCATATTCTCTGCCCATTTTTTGATGGGGTTGTTTGTTTTTTTGTTGTTCAGTTGTGTGAGTTCTTTATACATTATGGAGATTAACCCCTGTCGGATATATGCTTTACAAATATTTTCTCCCAGCCGGTGGGTAGTCTTTTTATTTTGATCCTGGTTTCATTTGCCTTGCAGAAGCTCTTTAGTCTGATGAAGTTTCACTTGCTCAATTTTTCTTTTGTTTCCTTTGTCCAAGCAGACATGGAATTCAAAAAGATCCATTGATGACTGATGTCTAAGAGTGTACTACCTATCTTTTCTTCCAGCAGTTTTATAATTTCAGATCTTATCTTCAAGTCTTTGATCTATTTTGAGTTAATTTTTGTTTATGGTGAAAGAAAATAGTCTACTTTCAGTCTTTTGCATGTGGCTGTCCAGTTTTCCCAGCTCCACTTATTGAAGAGACTTTCCTTTCTCCATTGTATGTTCTTATCTCCTTTGTTGAAGATTAGCTGTCTGTAGATGTGTGGTTTTATTTCTGGGCTTTCAATTCTGTTCCACTGATCTGTGTGTCTGTTTTTGTACCAGTACCATGCTGTTTTAATTATTATAGCTTTGTAGTATATTTTGAAGTCAGGGATTGTGATGCCTGCTGCTTTGTTATTTTTTCTCAGGATTGCTTTAGCTATTCAGGGTCTTTTGTTGCCCCATATGAATTTTAGTATTCTTTGTTCTACTTCTGTGAAGAATGTCATTGGGATTCTGATTGGGATTGTATTGAATCTGTAGATTGATTTAGGTAGTATGGACATTTTAACTATGTTTATTCTTCCAATCCATGTGCATGGGATATCTTTCCATTTCTTTATGTCATCATTGATGTTTTTCAATAATGTCTTATAATTTTCATTGTATAGGTCTTTCACCTCCTTGGTTAAATTTATTCCTAGATATTTTATTCTTTTTGTTGCAATTGTAAGTGGGATTGTCTTCTTGAGTTCTCTTTCTGTTAGTTTGTTGTTAGGGTATAGAAATGTAACTGGTTTTTATAAGTTGACTTTGTACCCTGCAACTGTGCTGTAGTTGTTGATTATCTAATAGTTTTCTGGTGGATTCTTTAGGGTATTCTATATATAAAATCATGTCATCTTCAAACAGCGAGTTTCACTTCTTCATTGCCTATTTGGAGTCCTTTTATTCCTTTTTCTTCCCTAATTACTCTGGCCCAAACCTCCAGTACTATGTTGAATAAGAGTGGCAAGAGTGGGCACCCTTGTCTTGTTCCTGTTCTCAGAGGAATGGCTTTCAGTTTTTCCCCTTTGAGTAGGATGTTAGCTGTAGGTTTGTCATATATGGCCTTTATTATGTTGAGGTACTTTCCTTCTATACCCATTTTGTTGAGAGTTTTTATCATAAATGGATGCTGGATCTTGTCAAATGCCTTCTCTGCATCAATTGAGATGATCATGTGGTTTTTATTCTTCATTTTGTTAATGTGGTGTATCATGTTGATTGATTTGTGGATGTTGAACCATCCCTGTGTCCCTGGTATAAATTCCACTTGATCATGGTGTATGATCTTTTCAATGTATTGCTGTATTCGGTTTGCCAATATTTTGTTGAGGATTTCTGCATCTATGTTCATCAGCAATGTTGGCTTGTAATTTTCCTTCTTTTATTTTTCTTGTCTGGCTTTGGTATCAGGGTGATGTTGGCCTCTTAGAATGTATTAGGAATTTTTCCATCTTCCTCTATTTTTTGGAATACTTTGAGTAGGATAGGTATTAAATCTTCTTTGAATGTTTGGTAAAATTCTCCAGAGAAGCCATCTGGTCCTGGACTTTTATTTTTTGGGAGGTTTTTGATTACTGTTTCAATCTCTTTATTTGTGATTGGTCTGTTCAGATTCTCTATTTCTTTTGATTCAGTTTTGGGGGGTTGTATGAGTCTAAGAATTTATCCATTTCTTCTAGATTGTCCAGTTTGTTGGCATATAGTTTTTCATAGTATTCTCTTATAATCCTTTGTGTTTCTGTGGTATCTATTGTAATTTCTCCTCTTTTGTTTCTAATTTTATTTATTTGAGGCTTCTCTCTTTTTTTCTTAGTAAGTCTGTCTAAGGGTTTGTCATTTATTTTTATCTTCTCAAAGAACCAGCTCTTTGTTTCATTGATCTTTTCTACTGTTTTTTTGGTTTCAATTTCATTTATTTCTGCTCTGATTTTTATTATTTTCCTCCTTCTGCTGACTTTGGGCTTTGTTTGTTCTTCTTTTTCTAATTCTGTTCGGTGTAGTTTAAGGTTGCTTATTTGGGATTTTTCTTGTTTGTTAAAGTGGGCCTATATTGCTAAGAGTTTTCCTCTCAAGACCACTTTTGCTGCATCCCATATGAATTGGTGTGGTGTATTTTCATTTTCATTTGTCTCCAGATATTTTTGATTTCTCCTTTAATTTCTTCAATGATCCATTGGTTGTTCAGTAGCATGTTGTCTAGTCTCCACATCTTTGTCACTTTCCCAGTTTTTTTTCCTATATTTGATTTCTAGTTTCATAGCATAATGGTCGGAGAAGATGCTTGTTATGATTTCAATCTTCTTAAATTTATAGAGGCTTGCTTTTTTTCCCAACATATGCTCTTCCCTGAGAATGTTCCACGTGCAGTTGAGAAGAATGTGTAATCTGCTGTGTTTGGGTGGAGTACTCTATATGTATCTATTAAGTCCTTCTTGCCTAGTTTTTCATTTAAGTCCGCTATTTCCTTATTGACTTTCTATCTGGATGATCTATCCATTGATGTAAGTGGGGTGTTAAGATCCTCTACTATTATAGTGTTGTTGTTAATATCTCCTTTTAGGTTTGTTAATAGTTGCTTTAGGTACTTTGGTGCTCCTGTGTTGGGTGCATATATATTTATAAGTGATATGTCTTCTTGGTGGAGTATCCCTTTTATCATTATATATTGCCCCTCTTTGTCTCTCATTACCTGTTTTATCTTGAAGTCTTCTTTATCTGATATAACTATGGCAACAACATCTTTCTTTTGTTTGCCATTAGCTTGGAGTATTGGCTTCCATCATTTCACTCTGAGCCTGTGTTTGTCTGTAGAGCTGAGAAATGTTTACTGGAGGCAGCATATTGTTAGATCTTATTTTTTAATCCATCCCACCACTCTTTGTCTTTTGTTTGGAGGATTTAATCTGTTTACATTTAGAGTGATTATCGATATATGAAGGGTTAATGTTGCTATTTTACCTCTCATTTTCCGATCCTTTTGCATTTCCTTCATTTCTCGTCCCATGTGTTTCAGACTACCAATTCAGTTTGGTAGTTCTCTATGACAGTTTTCTTAGTTTTCCATTTATTTACCATATGTGTCTCTGTTCTGATTATTTGTTTAGTGGTTACCATGAGGTTTGTATAAAAAAATCTCTTAGATGGGATAGTCCATTTTCTGATGGCTTCTTATCTCCTTAGTCTAAGTCGATTCCATCCCTTTCCTCTTCCCCTTCTAAGTTATTATTGTCACAACTTATTCCAACTTGTGTTGTGAGTTTCTGTTTAAAGTGATGAGGTTGTATTTATTTTTGGTGTTTTCCTTCCCTTAATCTTTGGCATTATAATTGTTTGCTAACCTGATAGAGAGCTGCAATTTTTCTGCTTTTGTCTACCTATTTTTCTCCTTGCTCAAAGCTTTGTAATCCCTTTCTCTCTCTCTCTCTCTCTCTTTTTTTTTTTTCTGGCATGAGGGCCTTCTTGAGCATTTCTTATAGTGGGGGTCTTGTAGCAATGAACTTCCCTTAGCTTTTGTTTATCTGGGATGGTTATTATTTCTCTATCATATCTGAAGGATATTTTCACTGGATAGAGTATTCTTGGCTGAAAGTTTTTGTCTTTGAGAATTTTGAATATATCATTCCACTCTCTCCTAACCTATAAAGTTTCCACTGAGAAATCAGTTGAGAGCCTGATAGGACTTCCTTTGTATGTTATTATTTTTTTGTCTTGCTGCCCTTAATAATTTTTCTTTATCATCAACTTGTGCCAGCTTTACTACTATAAGCCTTGGAGAGGGTCTTTTCATGTTGGTATATTTAGGAGATCTATTTATTTCATTCACTTGTATTTCCAGCTCCTTCCCCAGATTTGGGGCGTTCTCAGCTATTATTTCTTTGACCAAACTCTCTGCTCCTTTCCCCCCCTCTTCTCCCTCTGAAATACCTATAATCCTTATGTTGCATTTCCTAATTGAATCAGATATTTCTCGGAGGATTTCTCCAATTCTTTTTAGTTTTAGTTCTCTCTCCTCCTCCATCTGGAGCATTTCTTCATTCCTATCCTCAATATTGCTAATTCTTTCCTCCATATGGTCAGTTCTGTTCTCTAAGGATTCCAGATTTTTCTTTATCTCCTCCATTGTGTTTTTAATCTCAAACAATCTCAATCTCAAACCAATCTCAAACATTTCTGATTGGTTTTTCTTCATAGTTTCAATCTCTTTTGTGAGGAAATTCCTGATTTCATTGAGTTGCATATCTGTATTTTCTTGTAGTTCATTGAGCTTTTTTATGATAACCACTTTGAATTCTCTATCATTTAGGCTATAAATTTCTGTGCTTTTGGGATTGATTTCTGAGTGCTGGTCAATTTCCTTCTGGTCAGGAGATTTAATATATTTTTGCATACTGCTTGAGGGCGTGGGCTTATTTTTCCTCATTCTGAAGGTATCTGGTCGCAGCTTCCACCTGCAGCCACTGGGTGGGGATCAAGAGCTGTGTATTCTGGGCCAGCCCCAATCCACGGGCACTCTTGCTGACTGGCTGTGCTGGTGCTCTGGGTGGGGGAAGGGGTCTTTCTTTTGCCTACCTCATTCTGGGGGCTTCCTGCTCTTCCCTCACTATCTGTTCTCCTGGAGTGCTAGCTTGATGAAGGCACCTCTGCAACAGTTCAGTCCCCTCTGTGTGGGAATTTCCCACTGGCTGTGAGAGAAACTGGAAAGCGACAGTTTTCCCATGAAGGGCCACCCCTCCCCCATCTCTCAGCCGTGTGGTCCTGGTCCCAGTGTCACTGTTCTTGGGGAAGGAGAGGAGTTCTCCTTACCTCCTTCCACTTCCTCCATGGGTACCAATGGAGGTACACCCTCAGATGTAAGGCTGCGTGGGTCTCTCAGACATCTTTTGTG
The DNA here is from genome assembly GCA_031878705.1 of Tapirus indicus. Taxonomy (NCBI): domain Eukaryota; kingdom Metazoa; phylum Chordata; class Mammalia; order Perissodactyla; family Tapiridae; genus Tapirus; species Tapirus indicus. The sequence continues at coordinate 70,116,428 of CM062930.1, read as the reverse complement.
TTGTATGAGTGTCCTCTGTTGGTATATGAATGTCCTTTTTGTTGTATCTTAGAGGGGGAGAGTCTCACTCTGCCATGATGCTGATGGCACTCCTTTGCACTAGTGTACTTTTGATATTAAAATTCATTTTTAAATATATTCATTTTAATCTTAGCCAGCTTGACCACACATTAAAATTTCTTTTTAAAGATTCGTTTTTCACAAACTTTCTACAACTTTCTATGTCTATTTAGGTTTCATCCTATCTTTTTCTTTCTTATTTTGGGACAATCGTTTTGTTTTAAGACAACTTTACTTTCTTGTTTTCCTTTAATAAAAATGCATATTCATTCTTCATTCCTTCTTTTACTGAAAACACATATCCCACTTTCCTTGTCTATTTTTCATATACAGTTGTTTTCTCAATTTCAAAACCTTACAAAGTTTATCTAGAAAAGAAATGATGGAAGGCAGTTGCAACAGACTAATTACAGATTTACTCTTAGAGGATAGCATAACTGCCTATGCATTAAGTTAAATGAATATAAACTCCTTCTACATAATATAGTTAAAATAAACACTATGCTTTTTGGAAATTACAGTATGAAATTCACCCTGATATTGCTCTGCCAAACCAAGAATGATAGAACAGGCAGAGGCAACAAGATCCCTACATTATTGCTGAAGAGGGTTGCTCTAAGTTGAGTAGGCAGAATAAAGACTTGAAAGATAGAACAACTTCTGAACTGACAGCAGAGCTATAGATATCTGGGAAGCCACCAACAGAATTCTCAGCCTTGCAAGTAATTATAAGATATGGGGGAAGATTTTTTTAAACAAAGATTGCTGCCTGGCTGCAAACCTGAAAAGACAAGGCAGTAAAGTATGAGCCTATCAGAGAGTGATTACACCCTGGCCTTGAGGAGTTATCACTGTGTGTGTACAGTTCTTGTATTGGCTACTCCATCTGGCTGCATAGACCCTCTGTTGCTGTTTCCTGTGGTATAAGAGCAGTGGCTTTCAAAACATGTTGGATCATTCCGCAGCAAGAATTATAGTGTATATTATGGTCCAGCATCTACCTACATATATAAAACCATACAAGTAACTGAAATAAAAATTTAATAAATGGACACATATTTTTTATTTTTCTTATATACCATACATGCATTCTATTTTGCATTTCATAAGGTTATTTTCTTTTTATTTCATATAATAAATTTATCTATGAATTGTAGGTAAACTTAAAGATATATATTATCCACTTATCCATATTGATAAATATAGATGTCATGTACATTTTCTATTTGAATAAATGTTAATTATAATTTATCAATAGTCTGTGACCATGTTAGAAAAACAAGAAGTTACAGTAAATCCTTCCACAGGAGGAGGAAGCTCTCATGAGACATCCACTGCTTCTCATTTTTCAAAGGGGCACCTGCTGCTTTGCCCGCATTCTCAGCATCAAGCACACAGTTTGAATAGAGTTAATTTACATTTATTACTCTAAATGTTCTGACATTTTCTCTTGGTTCATTTTGTATTCTCAGCTCTTCTTTCAACTTTTTAAACTATTTGTAATCTTTGCTTTCCAATGAAAACTAGGAAGCAGGCAATTGTGAACTATCATATATTAGCATCCTGTGGTAGATTAGCAACCCTATAAACACACTTTATAACTTTTAGAAGCCTATTTCTCTTTACAGTAAAGTTTTCAATGTGGCACAAAACATGTCAAAGATTTTTTTCATTTGTTTGCATGCTGTAAAGATCCTTTTTAGAGCTGTTTTTGAAGTCATTTTGTCTTTCAGAACCTTTTGCATACCAATCAAAGAATGCATTCCATTGTATCTGAGAGGTTTAGAATCCTCTCTTTTAAGGTAGCCCCTTAAGATGGACTTACCTGAAACAAAGTTTTCTCAGAATGGCCTTTACAATCCCAGATTATCCAAAAGTTCACCCATTCTGCTTGCTTAGCTTGGTTAGCTTTTCTAACCATGCATGCAAATAAACTAATTTAGGTATTTCAAATGTGCCCCATTGGGGCCAAGCAAGTTTTAAATCATCCTTGGTATACCAGTGCCATTTCTCTAAAAATCTACATGCAGAGGGCCCATAATTTTAAAACATAATTCCAGCAGGAGCCTCAAGTGGGGGGTTGAATTCCTGTAGCTGTCCTAGACTGCGTACTTCCCACTACAAGTATGTACTCACCTAAAGAAGAAGTAAATTCTCTTAAACTGGTTCCAAAAGACAACCAGAATAAAAGCCAGACCCTCAACCAAGGTGGGAGGTTTGGAACCAAGAGGACTCCCCAACTGGGCCCTGGGTCACTGGGGAGATGATAGAGCGCAAAAGGCTCACTCACATACCTTGCTCAAAACCAATGGCGGTGCCGGAAATAGGCAGAAAGTTGCTTTGAATCTCACATCTCTGACACCAAATATGTCAACTTAGAAAAAAGATGCAACTGCAAACAAAAGGAGAGTGTTTGTCTGGGGTCTTAGAATCGCAATTCAGGGATAGGTTCTGGCTGCAGCTAGAAAAGTTTCCCCCCCTGGGAGCAAAAGTCAGGCATTTTTATTAGCAAAAAGGAGAGCCCAGAACAACCACCTCAGCTGAGGGTAAAGTTGTTGTAACTACGGGGCCTGGAGGACCAGTTCAAATGACCCCACCTTATCAACCAAGGGTTATTCAGAGGCAAGCCAAAAATTTGCAAGTCTCATAGCTAGAGCATGTGCAGAGGAGAAAACCTTGACATGAAATGACCCCGGAACCAAAGATTTTCTCCTGCTTGGAACCAGAAGACAGGGACAGGACTGGAACTTGAAAGTCAGACTATTATCAGAAGTGGGCAGTTCGTTGTCTAGGAAGATCCAGTGTTAAAGCCCCTTGCACATCTTACCATAAATGTTTAAAGCCCTCTGACTGAAGGCTGCCCTGCCAGCATTTCCATGTACCAGCCTGTTCTCCCTAACCACTTATATTTTGCCCCAAATCCTGAATTGGGGAAACAGATCTGAGAGCTTGTGCCTCGTGTATCCTTGCAGATCCATCTTGCAATAAAGCCTTTTCTTTTCTCAAAAGCTGATGCTGTAATAATTGGCTCTTTATGTGCATTGGGCAGGAGAACTCCAATTTTGTGCAGTAACATTATGTTACAGTTCATTAGCTTACTTAAGGATATCTTGTTGCTACCAGAAAAAGTATATTTTTGCACAGTCCTTCAGAAAGTCCTTTCTCAGCAAATAACTCACCTTTGACAAGTTGGCAAGATCAGTGCAGTTTCACGTTTTTTTAACAATATGGAGTCCAGGGTACAAAATGGAGGCAGTGTTGTCAACTCATTTCACAGGAGAATAAGATGGGCATTGAGCAATACTAGATATTGGAATCAAATGGATCAATGCATTTAATGTGCTGAGAGTAAGTGATTTAAAACTTGGAATGCTCTGCAAGCCAAACTATCAATCAAATGAGAAGAGCCAATCAATATATTATTAAATATGCCAAGATGCAGAACTTATATTTCTCATGCACTATTCACTACTTTTAGGAATTTACTCATGTTCCAGCCAAACAAGACAGTAAACGAAGAAAGGGATCCAGAAAACAAAGGCTCCTACTCAGTTGAACAGTAAGAGTCACAGAGTGACAGAATGCAGGGGGCCTAGAGAACAATCAGGCAAGATTCCAGCAGAAATATGGACAACTCAGGGGGAGATGGAGAAAAAGACGATTCATAGACCTTATAGTGAACTTAAGAATATGATAAAGGGAGGAAATGCTAGAAAGAAGAAAGGCAATTAGACATTTCAGAAAACAAAAGCTGTAAGGGAAAGAACATCAGCAGAACATACACTAGCTCTGCATGAATAATATTTACATAGTCATAATAATGTAAGTATGTTATCGATATTTAAAACTTTAAGAATCAACCTACTCACAAAGAACAGAAAAATTTATTGCTACAGAATAGCATATGAAGTTTGTAAAAATAGAAGTGCATTTGACAAAAGTTAGGAAGGGGAGTGGAGCGGGGAGGAGAGGTGAAGGAAAGAGTAGGTAGGTTATTACCCTCATGTTTCAGTCTGAAGGGTCAAAAGATAGTATTTAAAGTTGATGCAACAAGAAATGGAAATTTAACTCTATTATTTGAGTTAAAAATGTTATTTGAGTTTAAAAAATGTAAGCAGTAGAGTGATAAATAGGTGATCTAACTATTGGGAAGAGGTGGAGAATGCAGGTAAGGAGATCCCTATAGTTGCTAAGTTAAAAATGATAGTAAAAGCATATTATCTAGAAATACACTGGTAAACACCAGAATTGGAAACATGTGATGAAAAGTGCTTGCCCTAGGGATCTGGACTAGGGGAGGGGAGGACTGGGAAAGGAAGTTTTTGCTTCTAATTATAGGCCTTCTGTATTACTTGGTTTTTAAAACTATGTATATGTATTATTTTGATAAAATACGAAAACAGAAATATCTCAAAATGGGTGACATTAAAAAGATGGTGCTTATTTGGGAACTAAGATCCAGATTTATGAGGAACTTGGTGGATTGTAAAAAGTAGTTAGATTTTGTCCTGGATGATGGTAAGATCTTGAAGAATTTTTATCAAGGGAAAGGCTTATGTTTATCAAGGAAAGGCTTACATATTAGAAAAAGATTTTGACTGATGTGGTTTAAGACCAGAGAAAGGTAACGGTAAGGATATTTTTGTCTTGGGTCGAGTAAAAGGTGATGAGGGCCTAAGCCAGAGCAGTGGGAATAGGAGCCGAGGAAGAGGGTTGGCTCGGGCAATGGGAGTGTGGTGGAGCCATCCCTAGAGGTAAAGAATAAAGGAAGGTAAGCTGATTTAGGGAGGAGGAAGATAAAGAGTTTAGATCTGGTCACGTTGCATTTGAAGTCCTGAAGGACTTCCAACTGGAGACCTCTGGAAGACTGGAAATATGAGTGTGGAGCTCTGGAGAGATGTTTGGGGCAAAAACACAAATCCACTTAGTGTTTGTTGAAGCCATGATTGTGGGTTAAAACACCCAGACAAAGACTAGAGAAGGAGGAGCCACGGGCCAGCAGAGCATCCCTCTAATATCAAAGTTAATGTGGTGGGCAGAAGAGCATCCCGGGGACCGGGTGCCCTCAGAAGACACTTGGCCTGCCCTGACTCGGGCACACCTCTCCTGGCCTAACCACCTCTTTCAAGTTTAAGGTTTACTCTTTATTTTAGAACTCTTGGCTCAGACACTGTTTGAAACTCACTTTATTTTCACGTTCTCTGTCATAATTGTCTTGTTAAGTGGCACAAAATTACAGTTATTTAGTGAGAAACAGAATACACAGGTGTCGAAAATAACAACCAGAAAAACAAACGAATTTTTTATCTTTAATTTAATTGTTATATAGTACAGAATTTTAGTTGGATAAGTAAGAGTAGTTGACTCTCCAGCTGGTACATTTACTGGTATTATTTTCCGTACTGGGCCATATCATCTTGGGTGCCTATTTCAATACAGGCAAAGTATCTCCTTACTTCTTACATAATAACTTTAAAAGCAATTAGACATTTGGAAAAAATAACAACAGGTCAGACATAAAATCTCCCTGGGAAGTTTATTGCTACATTTATTGAACAATTTATTGATATGTGAAAACAAGTAGAAGTGAAGTGTTCAACCGCACCACAACATGCAGAGTGATAATTTCTCCATGGAAAGCAATTACCGCGTCACCTTCTTGTCCCACTAAGATCGGAAGACCTGGGAACACAAAAACCAAAGTAAACTTTGAGTTGACAGATGGGTCATAAATATCAAGTGTGTGCTCTCAGTGGAGGCATGAAATCTCCTGCAAGGTGATCTATATTGCAAACACGTGGGTGCACGGCTTCCATATGTCAAATGTGTTATAAGATGGCTTTACTCCTCTTAACCCAAACTCAGCATCCAGCCTCATTACTGCAGATGAACAGTTTGATGAATGATGTTTCCTTCATTATTTCATAGCACTTGATTTATGTGTTTTTATATGTTTTCATCTTAAATAGGCCCACAGAGATAGTGGTTTAAATCATTTTGTTGACTTGAGGTTGAATGGTATGTCATTCAAGTCAAAACACACACACACACACACACACACACACACAAACATAAACCGATAAATAGTAACACGAACATCAAAATCCATCCATAGCTAGCACAGCCATCAACAAAGAACCCTAGCAGAAGCTCATTTGGCATTAAGGAAGCTAAATTTTCCCAGACAGGAACAACCATTTTTCAAATCGATATATATTGAAAAAAAATAGACATTCTAATTTTGTGGTTTTGAGTGTCAAAACTTAATGAAAAAAACCCATCAAAGAGACAGTTGGAGATAGACTCTTGATATAGAATTTTGGCCTTCTGTAGTGCTGATTCAGGAGTCCCTCTTGGGTTGACTGGGTTGCCAATGAATTCTGAAGAATGTAGAATATGTAGCATGCAGATGTTTTTAAGACTGAATTTTAAACACTTTATAATTTCACAATTATGAGGGGAAATTGATCTGGGTCATGGTCTGGGATAGTGAGTCACAACTTTGTTTAGATAGTAGGACAACTAGAAACCAAAGAATTCATTTAGAAATCCACAAATATTGAGTTTATTTCCTCATGAAGCCAGGAACAATTTCAGACTTATGAAATGATGTATTTGGAAAAAAAGATGCAATCAGATTCAGCAAGATTACTGGATTCTGAATTTTCTGTTAATATCTGTTTGCTATTGATTCATTAGATTTGATCACCTGCTGGCTTTTGTTAACAAACAGGTAAGCAGCAGCAGCTTCCACATGCATGAACACTATTAATGGGAGAAAGATCTTAAAGTTAAGAAAATATTTCAATTCATCTATTTTCTTTCCAGGTAATTGGGAAAAGACTATTGTTAAAATATGAGCACTTGAATACATTAGCCTGTCTCACTGGGGAACTCTTCTGTAGGAGTACCTTTAGGGGAGTCACTGTTTCAGCCAACACAGAAAGCAATGCAAGGCATCAGAAGTGTGTAACTCACCTTTGCCCTTTTTTTTTTTTTCAGGAAGATTGGCCCTGAGCTAACATCTGTTCCCAATCTTCCTCTTTTTCTTTTTTCTCCCCAAAGCCCCAGTATATAGTTGTATATCCTAGCTGTAGGTCCTTCTAGCTCTTCTATGTGGGACGCCGCCTCAGCATGACTTGATGAGCGGTGAGTAGGTCTGCACCCAGGATCTGAACTGGCGAACCCAAGGCCGCCGAAGCAGAACACATGAACTTAGCCACTGCGCCACCAGGCCGGCCCCTGCCCTTCTTTACTGAAGTAAACATTTGCTTAACTCACTTCAAAAAAATTATGGAGTCCTCAATTTGTCGTGTTGACTCAAAAGCCAGCAAATTCTTCTGATCATATTAAATGGTTGAATTAATAGAACAATACATCAACTTACTCTAGAAATTCAAAACCTTTTGAACTATTGTTGCAACTTAAAGTAAATAAGTAAAGATTGCCATCGTTCTCCCCAAGACTGTTTGCAATATCTAAAATTCAGGTAAGAAAAGAGATATTGCGAATGTCAGCATATACAGGGTAACAGTGGATTTCAGGTGAAATCCCAAAGAAAGCTGGTGGTGTGAGAGCAGAAGGAGAGGAGGCTGGGAAAAGGACTAAGAGGGCAGGAGAGGGCAAAAATAAACAGGAGACCCTGGTTTTTAGAAACAGAGAATGGGAAATTAGGGAAAAAAGCACATATTTTCACACAAAGATGACCGTTTTTGTCTCCCCTCCAAATCTGGCAGGGCAAGGAAAGGTAGGCACATGATTTTGGATCTAAAAATTGTAGGAGTCACTGGATTGGAAATCAAACCCACAGAAAGTGCAAACAGAGAGAAGCTTACAAAATCCATGCTAAGAGAGAGAAGCAAATTACAGACAAAAACTGTGTGCCCTGTACTCCCTACCCCTCACCCTGTGAAGTGCTGATACCTAGCCTTTCTCCTTTTTCTGTCAGGGTTGGCTTTGCGGTGCAGGGTGAGCAGCTCCGGCAAACTCAGCTTGGTCAGCCAAGATCTATACCCATACCTGTCCATTCAAGGGAGAAACTTTTAGCTCCCTTCAGGGATGCAATTTGCCATGGAAATAGGTCCAGTGTTCTTGTTCCTGATGGGAGAAAGATTGCTAAGCCTGGGTTGACTCTCACTGGCTAACCTTTCCTGAAGGCTTGGCCACCCTCTTGGTCAACCCCTCTGAGTGCACACAAACTCTGGAGCTGGACAGAAGTACTCAGACCTGCTGTGGGTTGGGAACACCCACATTCATTTTTTTCTTTCTCTCTCTTCTCAACATAGCCATTTTGAGTCCCTAATATGTGCCAGATCACTATTACTGGCACTGAAGATGGTGATGGGAGCTTTCCAGGAGCTTACATTCAAGGGGAGGGAAATGGAAAATTAAGATAACAATTCATTTTTCAGATTTTCATAATTTCTGTGATGTGGTACAGAATTACTTGTAGGGAAGTGGGTCAGGAAAGATCCTTCCAATGAAGTGATCAAAATAAGAGTGACCACACTGTTATATAAGCCCCACGAGAGTAGGAACCTTCTTTATCTTGAGACTTAGCCAGCTACAGTTTCATGGATGCTGACAGAAGACACAAGATGCTAGGTCAGAGACAAAGAACTTTATTTTTCACTGCACAGAAAAATAGCAGGAACTTCATACTCATGCCAGTTCCCTTTACCCCCAAATCCCACAGGGGTGATGTGTGGATTTTGCGCACACAGTGGGTTTGCATCACAGGTGAGGAACTCAGAGCTTAGGGAACCACAATTTTTTTTTAATGGGTTCCAAGCAAACTGGCCCATTTGTTGCCTCAGAAAGACATTATCTCTATTATATTGACAGTAAACAAATCTGCCCCATGCTCCAAAATGAAGCATAATTTCTATCTTCCACGGCTCCTTGCTATACAGACATCCTTGAAAAGATGCTCTGGAACAAAAGCTGTCAGTACCTCTGCTAGTAAGACATGCAGAAACAGGAGAGACCTGTGGACAACTGTCTCCCATCAGATGATTCTTATTGGTGATATTCATCAGTGGAGCTAAACTTTCTGGCTCCCTCAAGGTTGGGTGGGCTATGTGACTACTTCCACCAATAAGTTGTGAGCAACCATTACTGATAGGGAACTTTCTAGAGTCCTCTTTTCACTCTGGCACAATGACTATCATGTTTGAGGTGGTGGTTGTTCAGTAGGCCTGGGTCTTGAGTCACTACGATGAGTAGAACCCTCAGCTAACCCATGATTAACATGGACCACAAGTAAGAATTAAACCTTTATTGTTTAAGCCAGGGATTGGCAAACTACAGCCCACAGGCCAAGTCTGGCCCACAGTCTGTTTTGGTGTGGCCCATGAGTTAAGCATGGTTTTTTACATTTTTAAAGTGTAGTTAAAAAAAAAATAGGAAAATAAGGGACAGAGTCTATGTGGCCTACAAAACCTAAAATATTTACCATTTGGCAATTAACAGAAATGTTCCCCAATCCATGGTTTACCTAGCCAATCTGCCAGCTATGGAGGAAAACCGAGAAAATATGTTGTTGGGGAACCACAATAGGAAAAGCATTTGAGAAAGTAGTAAATGTCAAAGGCCACCAAATTAATTGAATAAGGTAAGTTTCTGAGAAGAAGCCATTGGATTTGAAAACATGAGGACCTGATAAATCCAGTTTCATTTAGAGAGTCAGAAACAAAAGCCAACAGGAGGGGATGAGGAAGTTAAGTCACCAAATGAATACAACCATTTCAAGAAGAGTTGCTGTGCATGAGAACAGAGAAATGAGAAGATACCTGGAATAGGCTGTGGGGTCAAAGGAGAGTCTGTTTTTGAAGATGGGAGATCCTGGATCCTATGAATATACTGATGGGATCGATTTAGTGGAGAAGGAGCACTGATACAGAGGAGCAGGAAAGAAAGGAGATCATTGAAGGAGTGAACTCCTGGAGGAGCAAAGAGTGGGGATGATCTGAGTACCGTGGAAGGACTCGCCGTTGTTAGGTTGGAGAGCCTTTCTCCCATTGCAGAAGGAGAAAAATATGTCTGAAAATGCAGGAGGACCTGTGGATTTGATTGCAGGAAGATGAGAAAGTTCTTGTCTGATGACTTCTATTTTTCAGTAAAATATAAAACAAGTAAGGGAGGGAAAGGGCTGTCAAGAAGAGGGCATGCAAGGTTTGAGGGGAGAATAGAAAGTTGAAATGCCTCAGAGTGAGGGAAAGCGAGCTTATGATGAGGGAAACAGTAGAGTCAGTGGGGAGGGTTGAGTGTCCTTTTGAGATTAATGATCATGAGTTTAAACTCAGTATGACAGTCTGGCTTTGTGACGTCTCTAGCAACTTTCAGTGTTTGGATGCCAAGTGGAGAAAGTGAATCTTTGGGTTCAAACAGATTTAGAGTGTATCCATTTGAGTGTAATGGGAAACATAGTGGCTAAGTTACTGTGGGAGTTTTTAAGAGCTGTCTTGAAGGATCCCTCCAAAGACACTCTAAGCTTGACCACCATATACCTGACTTTAGCACAGTGGTTAAGAGCGTGTGTTCTGGAGCCAGAATACCCAGGTTGAAATCCAAGCTCTGCCACTTGTAGACCTCAACCGAGTAATTTAACCTCATTTAGAACAAGGCTAATAGTTGGACTGACCTCCTATGGTGGTGGTAAGAATTAAATGAGCTTTATTCTATAAAGTCTTTAGAACAGTGCCTGATACATAGAAAGTGTTCCCAAATGGTCTTGGCATCTAAATATATGCCAGAAGTTTCAGATAACCTAAGAGCCAGATTAATATTCAGTTTGCCAAGAGCTGCCTAGGGAGCACTTGCCACCCTGCCTTAATTTCTCCTAGCCTTTCTTCCTCTGGGGAATAAGAATGGCACAAACACGTTGAGAAATGTAGGTGTTCCCTGAGGCTCATCTCTGTTTTTAAATTCTTAAACCATTTTCAGAATCTGTTGCAGGATGGAAATGTTCACAATGAGTGCTGTAGGTTTGGCTTTAGCAAATGAGTCTTTGCCTGCATTTTACCAGAAAGTGGACTCTGAAGGTATTCAGGGGAGTGAACTGGAGGAAGCCTGTGACGGTGACGTGCCCCACCGGAAGCATCCTGCTGCATGTCTTCCTGAGGTGGGTGGTGGGGGAAGATGCCCACAGGAAGGTGCCACATGTTGCTGGCCCATCAGGCACAGCGGGAAAGAGCACGTGCATGTAGCTGTCTGATGAGAGGAACATACTGAAACCAGGAAGAAAGGCTCTTCCTTCTGCAATGTCCCTCCACAGCACTCCACCGACAAAGCTGAACATCACACTTGCCGCAAAGGGAAAATGCTTAAATGGTCCAGCTTCAATATGGCAGGGCAGGTAATGAAGGGTGGATTGGAGCTGAAAGGCAATCAGTTGATAACAAGTACTGTTTCCAAAGGCTTTCGCACAGAAAACACTGACAGCACTAGTCCAAGAGGCCCAGAAATGACCCTCTAAGAACTGTCTAGCTGCGTTTTCTGTTGTTATCTGCCCTCTAAGAGGAGAGATAGGAAACCAACTTAAGCAGCCTAATCTACAGTTCAGCTGTCAGGATCAGGGTGAGGGGCTGTTTACGAGCAATAAGTAAGCACTGGAACAGCAGACATGTGATCAGTGCTGAAGGGCTCAACATTTAGTCATTAATCTTAGGCCTTAAGATTCAATTTCATTTATTGTTCTAAGTGTTATCTAAACGAAACAGAGATATGTAAAGGTTCAAGATTGCTCTTCTTTTTTCCTAAGCAATATTCTAGCTGCCAGGATTTCCCCTCTGGCAACCTGCCCAACATTAATTCTTAACTACTTGACTCCTTTAATCTCTTAACCAGGCGTGGCTTCAGACAAAAGGTAAAATAGGTATGCTTCTTTCTAGGGCTACCCCTAGGGTGCTTGGGGCTATGGGAAAATCTTTTTGCAGGGCACTCATCTACATAAACAATTTGATTGAAAAATGTATTACAAAATTCATGGACCCATACGAGTTACAGTGATTTATTGATGAAGACTTAGAATTATGGGTAGAGAAGAGGTTTGTTTATCTTCCCATCAGTGCATGTGAAGACCCTTTGTCCTGTGTTCTATGTGAGTGAGAGTCACCCCAAATCAGTGTCTCGGGAAGATTCTGGTGGCCAGATCTCACATGATCCTGTGAAAGAACTTCTGTGCAGGCTGGTGGGAGTAACTGCCTCCAGGCTGCCCTGTGGGACTAGGTCCTTCTATGGGGCTGGGGCTGACTCCATAAGCATGAGCTCCAGAGCTCCATAGGGCTTTTGGTCTACTCCACATTTGAGGTAGAGGGCTGGAGAGTGCTTTCAAGAGAGGAAATGAGGACTAGGACCCCTGTATGCCATGATCTGGGCTTGGGACACCAAGTGCAGGTGGAATGGCTGGTGTCAGCAAGTGCTTCAGAGAGGCATTTCCTCCATGGAAGACACTCCAGAGCACTGGGTCCTGAGGCATGGGACCAGTGGCAGGGATCTGCTTCCCTGATCTAAGGGCCATACTGCCTCTTTCTACGTCTGCCTCATTATATTTTTGACCATAGAAATCACCCATTCATTCTTTTCATTTTAACTGAAGATATACAAAGTGGTTGAGCCATAGCCCATCACACAGTAAGTTGGTGGTAGGGCCTGAACCAGAACCCTGGTCCCCAGGCCAGAGCCCATTCCTTTATGCTACATGCCATCTGTGTGATTTTCTCTTGCTCCTTCTCCTCAGCATTCAAAACCTCATTGTGTTCCCTGGTGTTACGGGCTGAATGTTTGTGTCTCCCCAATATTCATATGTTGAAGCCCTGAGCCCCCAGTGCAGCCGTTTTTGGAGATGGGGCCTCTAAGGAAGTAATTAAGGTTGAAAGAGCTCATTATGGTGGGGTCCTGATCCTATAGGATTAGCGTCCTTATAAGAAGACACACCAGAGAGCTCTCTCCTCAATGCACAGGCACCAAGGAAGGACGATGTGAGGACACAGTGAGAAGACAGCCATCTACAAGCCAGGAAGAGAGGTCTCACCCAAAACTGAATTTACTGGCACTTTAATCATGGACTTCCAGCCTCCAGAACTGAAAGCAAATAAATTTCTGTTGTTTAAGCCACCCAGTCTGTGGTATTTTCCTATGGAAGCCTGAATAGACAAATATACTTGGCTTCCCAGGAAATGTTCTTCCTCTTCCAAAACTACCTTCCAAATCTCTCTTTGCAAACCTCCTTCAAATTCTACCTCTTTGTCATCTAAATCTTTCAGAGGCTTGCCTTCAGCTGGCATCCTGGTACACAAACCCGCAACGATGGTTATTAGTGTTACACCTTCTTGCTAAGATATTTACTTTAGTCAGGACCACTTCTGGATAATTTCCCAACTCCAAAGAATGATTTTAACAGTGGGCTTTCAAAACACTAGGACAGGCAGGCTGAGGAATTCAACTTCGCATCCACAGGTCTTTAAGTGGCCCTTAAATCCCTCCATGAAAGCAGATGTCTTCTCACTTGTGAATGGCATCAATCTTAATCTTCAGACTAAATCAGTCTTTTCACTTTCAATATCTAGGCAGGGAATACTTATTTTCCCACAGGGAATAGGGAAAATAATTATGTTTAGAAATATCAGTTGTTCATTATTGTGTCATTTATTTGAAATGGGACTGTTGTGCATCATGTGTTCATGTTTTAATATTTGCTGATATAGTTCTCTATTTATCTTGAAAGACAGTATAGTTCTTCAGAGTAGGAATTATGTTGTGAACTCCTTTGAATACTTTGTTAAACAAAAAGCTTAGCAAAACCACTGTGTATACTACAGATATTCAACGAATCTGTGTTGGCTTATTGAATTACTGAAGCTGAATTGAAGTATCTGTTAGCAATGCATTGAGTTGCAAGTAACAAAAAATTGAACTCACAGACTTGTAATAGGGATTATTTTTCTCACATATAAAGTATCTTGAAGTAGGTAGTTTCTGGCTTTAGTTATCTGTTCAAAAATGCCATCAGGGACTCATTCTCTTTATATATTTTTACTCTGTCATCCTTAGTCTGTTGGCTTTTGTTCTTGTGCTTGTGCTTCAAGATCAAAAATGGCTGCTGCAAACACAGATGCCATGTCTGCATTCAAGGTAAGAAGGGAAGACATGTTGGAGCCATGTCCAGTGACCACTAGTTGCTGAGGAGACTTGGAAAGTGAGTATTTAGTTTTTTAACCTAATAGTGGTGGTAAAAGGAGAAGATGATTAGAAATAGGTGTTAGATGAGCCATAATTGGAAGGAATTACTTTGTGTTTAGAAATAGTGATGTTCTGAAAATTAATCATTAATGCTAAAATGTTTGGAGTAATTTTTGTACATGATGTATCTTGGAAGTTTTATGTAAATTAATAATTTTGATTGAGAATTATTTCCTTTTCTCTGATCATAAAACCAATGCATGTTTGACTTTTGCTCCTGGTTAAGATATAGAAAGTAGCAGCAGACCACCGTTCCTACCACAACAAATAGAAGAAACTGGATGAACTATACAATAGCACGTTTTAAAAATGACTATGGCTACGGTGGATAAGAAAAGGCATAGAGGAATTCCAGAGTAGAAAGATCTCTTTCTATGTGAGTGTAGATCTGTAGCTGTTTTCCTCCTTGAGGCGTTTGACAATGTGTGCATGGGCTGAGAATTGGACTCATCACTGCAGAGGAGCTCTGTTAGGATAAAGAGAAACAGTAGAACTTTTGAGGGCTGGTGTGGAAGATTCAAATCTGGGGGATTCCTAAATGCAAAGACAGTTTTCTCTGCATGGCAATTTGAATGAGTTCATTGGTGATGAGAGGGGTGCAAGCTGGGCTTGAAAGGGAGAATAAAGTGTCTTGCAGTCTCATGGAGCTTAGTAGCTAAGATCATGCCAGAGAGAGGAGCTTGCAATAAACGAAGCACACATCTCACCTTTGAGACATTAAAACCAGAGATGGATTGAGTCTAACAAAATCTACAGCCTGATCCCAGCTCACCTGTTCACTGGACCATGGTGATCAGTGTCTTACCCTGTCTACCTGATGAAGGAAAGGGCAAACCATCTCTGGGGAAAAAGGTATCCACTTCAGTCTTTATGCAACTTTTATATACAATTTCTGGCATACAAGAAAAAAATTACAACACATTTTAAACAGCAGGAAAATGTGACCATAGTTAAGAGGAAAAAAAACCAATAGACGTGGATAAACAGATGACCCAAATGTTGTATTTAACAGAAAAGGTTTTACAATGACTACTATAAGTATGTTAAAGGAAATAGAGGAAAAAAGTGAAGAAAACTGATGAAAAGATGGAGAATTTAAGCAGAGAAATGGAATGGCCCCTCTCTTTCCCAAATGGACATTATAAGCCTGAAAATTTCAAATAACTTATTGAATGAATTTAATAGCACACTAAACAAATGAGGAGACAGGATCAGTGAACTGAAAATCAGATCAATAGTAGTCATCCAAATCTAAGCACAGAGAGACAAAGGAATTTAAAATGAAAGGCGGTGTGTAAGAATTGTGAAGAACACTGCCAAATGATCTAACATATGAAGTTGAAGTCCTAGAGGAGAAAGATATTGGGACAAAAGCAATATTTGAATTTTCTAAATCTGATGAAAGACATCAACCCATAGATTTAAGAATCTCAGTGCATCCCAAGCAGGAAAAATATAAGTCAGATCTAAATACATCATAATCCAAATGCTGAAAGCTAAAGATATAGAAAGAAATCTTCAAGATAGCCAGAGGAATAGAAAGACACATTAACTTCAAAGGAACAACAATTAGATTGGTAGCAGACTTTTCAACAGAAACTCTGGAATCCTGATGACAACGAATTATTTTAAGGTGCTAAAGGAAAAGAAAGAAGTTAAATTATATTTGCTGGTGAAATAATTGTATTCAGAGAAAATCCAAAGAAATTTACTAAGTATCTTATCTAATAAATGAATTTACCAAGATCATCAGAAATAAGGTTGATATAAAATTTTTAATTGTACTTCTCATACTAGTAACAATGAAAAATAAAATTAGAAAAACAATGTCACTTACAACAATACCCAAAATATCAAATACCTAGAAATAAATTTAATGAAATAGTTGCAAGACCACTACACTGAAAACTATAAAATTTTGCTGAGAGATATTAAAAAAGAACTAAATAAATGAGAGATTATTTGATTTACTGCAATATTCAATGTTAGGACTACAATGATCTCAAATTGATCTACAGATTCAGTTCCAATCAAAATCTCAGTATATTTTTTGAGTGTAAAAATTGCCAAATTGATTCTAACTATATATGGAAATGCAACAGACCCAGCATAGCTGAGCCAACCTTGTTGAGAAAGTTTGAAGATTTACATTACCAGATTTCCAGACTTACCAAAAAACTAATGTAATGTGTTTTATTAGCATAAGGATAGAAATTAGATAAGTTGAACAGAACACAGAGTCCAAAAATAGATTCATACACGTATGGGCACTTAAAACAAAGGCAATAAATGTGATTCATGAGGAAAATGATGGTCTTTTCAATAAATGTTGTAGAGAAATTAGATATCCATATGGAACAATATGAAGCAGCCATACAAACTTTGGTGGATAATAGATATACTATTGAAAGATTAAATTATAAAGCTTCTAAAAAAAGTAGTTCTCAACTGGGGGCTTTTTGGCTCCAGGAGACATTTGGCAAGGTGTTTGGTTGTCACAACTGGGGAGGAGGTGCTGTTGAAATCTAGAGGCCAGGATGCTGTTAAACATGTTACAATGTGCAGAAGAGTCCCCAACAACAAAGAATTATCCAGCCCCAAGGGTCAATACTGCCAAGGATGACAAACCCTGGTCTAGAAGAAAACATAGGAGAATATCTTCATTATCTTAGGTAGGCAATGGATTGTTAAACAGATCTTAAGAAGCACTATCCATAATAATAGGTGGAGGTTTGATTTTATTTAAAATAACACCAATGTTTTTTCTATCAAAGAAAAGGCAAAGGCAAGTTCCAGACTCGGAGAAGATATGTATGATACATATGTCTGGCAAGGACTCTGAAGGGCGGACTCTAAAATAGTCCCAGTAATCCCTGACTCCTGGTATTCACACCCTTGTGTAATCCTCTCCCCTTGAGTTTTGTTGGGACCTGTGGCTTGTTTCTAACCAATGGAATATAGCAAAGGTGATGGGATGTATGTGATTACGTGTATGTGATCATGTTCTGTAGTCCTGTAACATACTTCCTGAGGAGACACTCTCCTCACTTTAGGAGAGAAGAGGTCATGTTGAGAAAGCCCACATGGCAAGGAAGTAAGGGCAACCTCGAGGAAATAGCCAGCAAGAAGAAGCTGAGGCCCATGCACTGACAGCACAGAAGGATCTGAATGCTACCAACCACGAGCTTGGAAGCAGATCCTTCCCTATTTGAGCCACATGTGAGACCACAGGCCTGACCAACACCACGATTGTGGCTTTGTGAGAGACCGAATCTCAGGGCCTGGCTAAACCAGGCTCAGCCTCTTGATCCACAGAAACTGTCAGACAACGAGTGTGTGTTGTTTTCTCCCACCAGGTTTGTGGTGATATTGCTGTGCAGGAATAGATAATGCAGATTCATAGCCAGGACATCTCCTACAAATCTGAGATAGACACACCCCAATCAAAAATGTCCAAAATACTTGAACAAGTACTTCACAGAAATTCAAATGACTAATAAATATATATATATAATTAAGTGCTCGATATCTTAATATCACGGAATCACAAATTACCACTACAATGAGATATACTCCACACCTACAACAATGGCTAAAACTGAAAAGACTGACAATTCTGAGTGTTGACAAGGATGTGAAGCAACTATTGAATTCTTGTAAAATATTGCTTGGTTTTAAATGACAGCCGCTTTGGAAAACCATCCAGCAGTTTTTACTAAAGCAAAGCGAACATCTGTACCAGGGTTCAGCAAACTATAGCCATGGGCCAAATTCAGCCCACTATCTGCTTTTGTAAGTAAAATTTTGTTTCACAAGCATGCCTATTTGTTTATGTATTGTCTATGGCAGAGTTGATTAGTGATGACAGAATGTGTGGCTTGCAAAGCCTAAAGCATTTATTACTGGCCCTTTACAGAAAAAGTTTGCTGACCCCTGGTCTACACCGTGTCTCAGCAACTCCTCTCCTGAGTGCATAGTTCCAAAAAATGAAATGTTCAAGAGAGTTCATAGAAATTTTATTATAATAGCCCCAAACTGGAAAAACCTAAATTCGCACCAGGAAGAGAATGGGAAAATTATGATAGTCATATGATGGAATACTTCACAGCAATTAAAGGGAGCAAACTATTGGTAGATGTAACATGAATGAATTCTCACAAGTATATTGAGCAAAAGATGCCAGACACAAAAGAGAACATATGGGGTTCCATTTATATGAAATTCAAGAACTGGTAAAAGCAGTTGATAGAAGTTAGAAAAATGGAAACTTCTGGTGGTGAAGTATAAATAGGGAAGCCACCTAAGGGAAACTTCTATGCTGTTGGAAACGTTCAATGTCTTGACCAGTGTGTATACACAAGAAATCAAGTGGTATACTTTATGTACTTTATTATTATGTCCCTCAATTAGAAAATGCATATTTACTGTAGAGTATTTGGAAAGCATAGCAAAATTTAACAAAACATTTAAAAAATTAGGCATAATCCCGGTACTTCTATGGCAACTACTCTTAACATCATTTTGCTTTATTTTCTCCCAGTTTTTGTTTTGCTTTGTTTTTAGAGATTTCAAACCTACCAAAAAGTTGCAAGAACAAAACAATGAACTCCCTCATTCCTTTTACCCAGATTCCTTCTTACCACTAAATATTTTGGGATGTACTTCTCCCAAACAAGAATACTCTCCTACATTGCTACTGTGTGACCTTCTGAAAACCAGAAAATCCACACTGGTACAACATTACCGTCCAGTCTATAAACCCCATTCATATTTCACCAACTGTGCCATCAGTGTCTTATTTTCCTTTCTAGTCCAGCATCCAATCTAGGAACATGTGTTATATTTAGTGGTCATGTCACATCAATTTCCTTCAATCTGGAACAGTTCCTCAGTCTTTTCCTGTCCTCATGTCCTTGGAAAGCTTAAAGAATACAGGCGGTCTGTACCATGACCACCAATCTGGGTTGGTCTTATATTTCCTCCTGTTCAGACTCAAGCCACGTATTTTTGGCAGAAATAGCACGGAAATGATGCTGGGCTCCTCTCAGTGCATCATGTCAGGGAGCACACAATGTTGACTGGTCCCAATAAGATGTTAATCATTATCACCCAGACAAGTTAGTGTCTGCCAGCCTTCTTCACATAAAACTACCATTTCCCACTTTGTATTTCATCAGTGTTTTGTGGAGAGATGTTCTGAAATTATCCTATTGCTCAAACCTTCATCCACCAAACCTCACATCCATTGACAACACCTGCCTGTATCACCTGCTGCTGTGATGGTTACCAAGTGGTGATTATTTTCATCGTTCCCTCTACACCTGTTGGTTGACATTCTATTTTAAACAAAAGCTTTCCCTTCTCCCTTTTGTATTTATTAAGTTATTTATATTAATATGGAGCCATGGGTTACTATTTTACTTACTGGGTTATAATCCCACATTGTGTGTATATTTCAAAACAGGGTGTTAATTATGAACTCAATCCATTTGGATTATTTCAAAAGGTGCAATACTTTTCTTCACTTATCAATGAAAGAAGTTAGAAAATAACTTCAAAAACAGCAAATGGCAAACAAATTTCCCTGAAAGTCACGGTCACATTTTTGGTGCATCCTAGAGAAGAGGAGGGGAGTGAAAGTTTCATCCACTTTCATAAATTTCATCAAATATGGACCCACTCAAGAGTGGAGAAAAAAAATCAATTTTCAAAAAAAGAATATGTGTTATTAAATGAAAGATTTACTGTATTGCTTCATAATAGCACCAGATGGGGGATATATTTTCCAGATTAGATCAAGGAAGTGGAATGAGCAATCAGTCCAGCCTCCTCTGCCAAGGGCTGTCCACTGGTTAATTAATTAAAAAACAAGCCCAAACAAAAAATGCTTCATACATCCTCTCAAAGGAAAAAGAAAAAACAAAAAAAAAGCCCACTAAGATGTCCCAAATTACTCTCCAGAGTGTAAGCAGGAAGTATTTTCAACAATTTGAGCCAAGAATTTATCAGAGAATCATCACAAGCATGCTTTCCTTTTAAACAAACAAAACGTTTGAAATAAACAAAACAAAAATTGGTACTCGTCACTTTTCTTACAATGCACAGTTACTCGACATTAACTAGTACTTAGAGTTAGGAAGGGAAGAGGGTCATGCCTACGGGCCTTGTCTCACAAGAGTACGTGCGGGTGAATGCAGGGCGTTGGTCATCATTGCTACGGTGAATTTTAATTTTTAATCTTTAGTTTGATTTAAACATTGCATTTAGCAGCATGCCAACACCGCTGGAGCAGAGAGGGCTCTGGAGAGATGTTCACAGCAGCACACACCTTGTTATTCTTCTGTTCTGGAGGCTGCAGGGCAGCTAATCACTAGTGTCTTGTCAAATGCACTCTTCAGGCCTTTCTGTGTGATGCAAAACACTCCACACATGTAATAGCCTTGAGGCCACGGGCCTGCTTTTCAGCAGCCTCCAGGGTGACAGGCTTTTGTTTGTTCTTAGCAAGTGTCTCAGTAGTAGAAGGATCATCTGGGGTCATCTTGGTCCCAACAATCAAGAAAGGAGTCTTTGGACAGTGGTGTCTCAAGTACCTACATTTTTTTCATATTTTCACGTGAAGACAGAGAGAGCACAGAGAAATAGACAAGGGATGCATCTGTTTGTGGATTGGTGCGAGATCGTAACTTCATAATATCTTGCCCTATAGTATCAAAAAGTCCAAGAGCATATGGCTGTCTACCACCCCTTACTGTGCCTGCAGGGCTTTCGGGTATGGCTGGCATATATTCAGATGGGAATTTGCTTGTTGGATAGGCTGTTGAGTGACCTTTCTTACCAATGGCTCTTTCACTGACAACACAACTCTTTGCGTTGCTAAAGTATTTTTGCGCCTACTTTACTTCAAGTCCAGTGTTGGCCTCAAATTCTTCACCAGGGCATTGGCAGCACTGTGTGGGGTCTCTGCAGCTGGTGGAGAATGGCATGCCCATTATATATTCAGATGCTCAAATTTTTCTGGATTTGGCCAGTGGGGGCCCCTTTAAGCTGGTCTTATTCTTTTTGTCCTTATAATTCTTTGAGCATTTTTGTATTTTCTGGCAAAAAGAAAAAAGTTGTGCTCTTCCTAACCCAGTGATGGAATCAGCTATTTCTCTGAGGAGCTCTGGTTCCTTTTAGTGAAGGATGACATTTAAAAACAAGTTTCATTTGAGCACTCAGCACGCTCATTACTACTGGGCTGTCATTGCTTCTAGGCCCCTTCAGCAGATGGAGCTGAAAATATTAGTATGCACCCATATACAACATCTAAAACTATTTCTCTATCTTTCTGTGTGTATATGTATTAAAAATTCCTGAGTTAATACCAATACACTGAATTCCAGTTCAATACTAGAGTTATTGCAAGTCATTCCCTTTTCCATGTTGGTAAATCCCTTCTTGGATCTGATCAGAAGGTCTTTTTTCAACTGAGATTGAAGTTGGAGAAAGAAAAGTCAAAATTGCAAGCCTGGAAATATATGCAATAAATATTACATGGAAATAAATCATTATTGCCTTTCTGTAACTTGTTTACGTACAGGTCACTTTCTCTAAGTGTAAGTCCTTGCTGAGACCACGATGGCTCAGAGTTGCATTGTTGCACAGAATATAGCAGGGTATTCTAGAACTCGGATGTGGGGCAGAGCTTGGCAACAGTGTGCTAGGATCCAGGAAGTAATGAGAGGCAGAGATCCCCCTAAGGAAGAGATTCTTCTTATCCAGTCTCCAGCCTACCCTGGAATGCTCTAGACTGCAGGCAGCTAGAAGGGGCATCTTCTTTCTGGTACTTTTTGGGTGTTATCCAGTGTCTGGCAGCTTGTTTCAAAGTCAGGTTTATCAGAGGTGCTTCTTGAGGTGCATTTCCCACACCCCAGTTCCCTCCCTCCTTATAATGCTGGCTGTGCAGGGAGCGCCAGAGACTGAGCTCCTCTGATCTCCACAAGGAGCATAATGGCCAGGAGATTAGAGTCCCTGGAGTCACATTGTAGGGTCTAAGCTAGAGACAGAAGATGGTTAGCCTGTTGGTTGAATTTGGCCCACAGATACTTTGTCTGAGTTAACTTAAAAAAATTATGTTTTCAAATAAAATCCAGATTTCTGACTTTTCTTGAAAAATGTGAAGATCTGGAAACAAGGGGTCCATATTCCTTTGCACTGATACTTAGCTAGAATTTTAGGGGCAAGTATTCTCCAGGGGTCCCATTGTTCCCTGCCTGCCCTACACACAGACATTGACTGTGCAATAGCCTTCCCTGGAACTGGAGTTGTCAGTGCAGGGAAGCCTCATCAGAGGGCACGGGATTTTCTTTTGCTCTGTATTTGCTTTGACTCCACAATTACTTCTTTTATTTCAGGACCAGCTTAGGACTACCAGTCTCCTTGGAAGCAGAAGTCCAGCAGTGCAGGTAGAGGCCAACTCCGGGCCAGTCAGGGGAGATGAAGCAGGGGAAGATGGCAGCTTATACCAAGACTGGACTTCAAGTTTATTTTTGAGACAAAAGTAGAAAAAAATATGGAGTCTCTGAACCAAGCATCTGAATCTCTTCACTCTACCATGTACCTAGTGAGCAAAGCAAGAACAGAATCATGGCAGAGGGGCTCAGAAAGAAAGGCTAAAGATGTGTTTGCTTTTCTTCCTGGGCCCACACCTCAATCATATTCCCCAGATAGCCCTCTGGTCAGAGTGGGGTCATGTGACTGTGCTATAGCCAGGCACATGTGGAAGTGATGTACACTACTTTTAAGCCTAGCCCTTACTCCTTACTCCTCCCTCCCTCTCCCCATCTTCTACTCACAATTTCTTTCCATGCCTAAAGGGTCACTGATTCAATAGAAGATTCTGAGGTCTTAGAAAATGGATGAGCCACAAGCTGAGAGGAGCCTTGGTCCCTGAGTGACTGTGTGGAGCAGAGTGCTCCTCCTCCACAAACCCCACTGGGCTATAATGAAAGTAAGAAATAAACTTCTATGGTTTCAAGCCACTGAGATTTGGGGGTTGTTAAAGCAACAAGTGCATCCCGACTAGTACACTGGCCTTGTACACAGGTTAAGGGTTTACTAAGGTACTTCCAGAAATTTCAGTTTCCTTTGAGATCAAATTTCTCAAATAAATGCTACCTATCCAGCTACTTCTAAGTTCTTTCCATCCAATCACTGCCTCATTACCAATAATCTGGTTTCTGTTTCTGTGACTCAACTTGAAGTGCACTTTCTAAAACTTTTAACTGTCAAATCCAAAATACTTCCCAGTTCTCATTTTACTTGTGTTCTTGTGGCATTTGACACTATTAACTATACTCTTCTTCTTGAAGCTCTCCCCCCACTTTGGGTGGAAGAGCTTCCCCTGCCTCTACACATGAGCTCTAAGAGGTAGACTGTTTCATATTTCAACTCCACCACTTACTAGCTGTGCAAACTTGGGCAATTTCTTAACATCACTGAACTCACGTAGGGGCTATTGTAATGATTCAATAAGGTAATGTCAAGCTTACTGAATGAATACAATGAATAAATGCAAAAACTCACTGAATATTAGCCACTGTTACTGTTATTAATAATGCAAGTGTCTTGATTTTCTTCTTTCTTTTCTGGCTTGTCTTCTGTAATATTTTTTAAGCTCTTCTTTCTCACTGATTATTGGTTTTTCCAAAGGTTGTTGCCTTGGAGCTGTTCACATCTTATTTCCCCTCTGTGACTAACAAACTTTTATGTCAGGTTCTGAATGTTCTATCAAGCTTTATTTCCAATTTTTGTCCTCTCTCTCTTCCCTTGCATGTTGTCAGAGCAATCATACATATACAAGAGTAGATTGACTGAGCTCTTTCCTTTGGGACTTTGGGGCAGACCCAGTCAGAGACTGGCTCAACACAGAATTCCTCAAGGACATGAAATGTGTCATTTGTTCTACTCACTAGAACTGGGTGACTAAGCCACAGCACATCCCAATGACAGTAGAGATTTCTTGAAGGGATCACAACTGCTCACTAACTTCTGAGGCCTTTATATACTTTAAGATCAAAAAGTACGGTTCTTCACTCATGGTCCTTCTAGTCTTCTCTCCCTAAAACAGCCCAATCTAGGATTATTTCATTGGCTTAATTTTCTTTAGACTGGGTTTCCCAGGGTGTGATCTACAGAATACCTGAATTTTAGCATACTTCTCAAAAGGAGACTTTCAAGTTAAGTAATTTTTAAAAACTGTTAGAATTCTCAGAGCATGTTAGTACGCTAAAGGCTCTGGGAAGCCCTGCTGTAAAGAAACATGGAACTTAGGTCAGCCTAGCATCTTCCAAGCTTATTTGGCCACAGAACTCTATTGACATTGCTCTTTGGGTTGAGCCCAGTTTATGGAGGTCCTATAGCTGCTACAGGAGACCTCAGCAGGGACACAGAGAGAAGACCCTCAATTGCCTGGAAGCCACCTGAGGGGTAGTTGAGAGCAAATATTCCAGAGAGGGATGAACCAGCATTGTGAGGAACAAGGAAATAAGTGCAGTGTCCCAGAAGTTAAGGTGTCCGAGAGATTAAAAGAAGATGGTATGGACTACAGAAAATGACAAAATGTCAAAGAGAATTTGTTCACTCCTACATCGAGTATTCTAAAAAGAAATTTTTGGATTACTGGCACCTATGTAGGGATTTGTGTTGAATGCCTGGCCAAGGTTAGTTTAATAGCAGTGAACAAGACAGACATGGTTCCAGCTCTTGTGACAAAAGGGATTAGAGGGACTGTGGGTACCCACAGCAAACTGAGACCCAGATGGAACGGCCAAGATTGATGTGGGCTGACACTGGGCTGAGTAGCACTTAGAGCTCCAGGGATAGAACATCATGGAGCAGAAGCTAGTGGGAAATTGGGTTGTTCTGAGTCTTTTATGATAGTCCTCAAAAGAGAAGAAGAATGCCAGAGAAATTGGTGAAGAGGGAGACCCAGGCACGTTGGATGCCCTTGAACTAATTAAAGAAACCTCATAGTAATCTTGCCTTTTGATTATTGGCTCAAGGGGGTGATTCTGGGAAACAATTTTGCAGTGTACTATTTATTTCCTCTCACTCAGATTCCACAGTTAGAATAAATGACGCTGGCGTCTTTAAAGAAGAACTTTCAAAATGTTTTGAAAGAAATTCCAGAGAAGAAAAAAAACATGTCTGTGTCCCTTGCAGCTCGGCAGAAGGAGCATGACTCATGGGTTGGAGCCCTTCATAGTCTTCCCAGTTTCTTATAAAGATTCCCCATGTAGCCCTGGTGCAAAGGCCATGGAGCAGAGGTTGCATAGCGGATGACCAAGATCTAAGAGAGACTAGCAGACTTGCTTTGTTTAACCTACATAGTGTTATAAAATATTGAATTGGTTGCCAACATTTAAAAATAGGGAGTTTTAGCATAAAATATGGATTTCTAGCTTCTCTTGAAAAAATGGAGAGTCTGAGTAAATTGGCTGGATCTGCCCCTTACATGGGGTGGGCACTGTATTTCTACACCAGGGTAGATTCATCCCCTTATGTCACTTGCCTGGCCCTTGCAGAGATCTGAGTTGGTGATCTTTGCTTTGAAGCACTGTTGGAATTCATACTAAGATATTATTTTTAATCATGTTTTCAGGCAACATTATGAAATTTGGGTTTCTTAGTCCCTAGGAACAGTAATATAAATGAATGGGCCAATCTTGCCCCTTAAAATTCTTCCCAAATATACTTGGGATCCTTTTGGAGGTGTGTCTCATAGTCGTATGGACTCACTACATTCACTTTTTCTCTCACTTTTGTTCCAACCTGTTGGACCCAGCGTTATAGAAGCTACTAATCCCCAGTGAAATGGGTATTATGGGTTTTATGAAATGATTGAAAGTCCCATCCAAAGTGGAGATTAATGTTCACTTCATAGAGTCATTATGACAATTAAATAAGGGAATATTTGTAAGGTGCTTCAAACAGGGCCTGGGAAATTGTAAGTACTATATCTGTACTTATTAAATACAAAAATTTAAATGCTGTCAATATTTAATGAGGTTACCAACTCATATTTACTTGTTCTTATTGTTCTCTCTCTAGTCTGGGTTCAAGCTGAAAATTGGCTTATTTCTCCCGTCACTGTGTCCGTTCTTGGTTCTAGTATGAAAAGGATCTGTCACTCTTGCATATTTTATTCTTTATATTCATAAGTTTCATAAGACTACACTCCCGAGTCCTCAATGCCTTATAGAGATTTTTAGCATAAGAGATCTTTTAGTCTTTATTTGCTCTTGATTGTACCCTCTCCTTCTGCCCTACCTACCCTAGACACAAGGACATGGTGCCTAGATAGAAAGAATCTAAATCTCAGAGATTGGGTGACATTCAAATTCGCAAATCTTCTCCCCATGTGTAAATTTCATGTTCCACCTTTTTCTTCCTACAGGAAGGGTTCTACGGCTTTGCAGTTAGAACCTGTAGCCCAGCTCCCAGAGTACTTCAGAAAGCCCAGCTCCTCAGAATCCAGCAATGAGCACAAGTTAGGGACCCAGGCTGGCTTTAGGCCACAGCACTCTTGGTTCTCTTCCAAACTAGGAGTCATCTTCTAGTGGCTTCTGTGCCCTAGCCATCTTCACAGCCAAAGTGGCACATGTTCCTGATTTTCAGGGCAGTAATTCTCTCTAGGGTAGTGGCCATCTCTACCTTTGAGTGCCAGAAATCAAAGTTGGAAGAATCTTCAGTAAGGAAATTTAGTATAATCTCTATTTTCTGCCAAGCCCCTCCTTGCCATCCCCACTCCCAAGTCACAACCAACGACCAAATACAAAAATAACCTTTTGTCAGCATTCATCAATAGCTATCTGAAGAAGTGATACTACTGTTGAAAAGGCCATGCAAAACGTGAATCACTCAAGCAGGTACCCCACTTTCAGGCCCTAAGTAATTTTTTTTGCCAAGAATAAAGAGATTCTATTTCTTGTCTCTTTTCTTCCTCTTTTTCACATTCTTTGTAGAATTTCTTGAGAGATTATTTATTTGTTGCTTTCCTTGAAGTATTATATTTGATTATGACTTTAGACATAACCACAATAAAAGGATATATAGGTGCTATATAATAAAACATTATTTATATATAACTATTTTAGGTAAAACTGTATGTATACATAATGCTTTCTAAAAAATGGTGTGTGTAACCTTGTGCACAGGCACAGGGGCACTTGTGTCGACACCAATCCACAGCCATAAGGTAGTGAGTGCTCTCTAGGTACTTTATTTGATTGGGATATGCCTCCCATGAGATAGATAACAACATTTCCCTTCTACAGATGAAGAAACTGTTCTTCAGCAAACTCAGTAACTTGCTCAAGGTCACACTATTGGTCAATGGCAGAGTTCAGATCCAGCCTCTGCTCTATCAGGTCCCAAGTCCTTGAGCTTCCCCAATAGTGTGTGGCTAGCTCTTTAGCTCTCAACCCTGAAAGGACAAAAGGCTTTGAGACATAAGACACTATTTACAAAACACACTCTGATTGACTCTTCATAACAGCCATAGGTTTTATGGGCTAGGTCTCTGCCTTAACTCCAGACAATTGTGGGTAAACTACATTGTCAGATTATGAGAAAGGTGTGCTGACAGCGATGCAATACTGCAGTTAATATCAGAGGGAGAAAAATAAGCTTACTAGTTCTTTTGGGATTCGAGAAATGGATATTTGTAGAATTTGACATAGATTAAAGCATTTTCCAAAAGGACCTGGAACCTGGGCCAGTGATGTTCTCCTTTGAAAAATTCAGTTCTATAGCTTGAGTTTCAGCCCGTTGTTTGAGTGGTTTGTATGGACACTGTCTGGGTGGGGTCAAGAACACAGTTACACACTCTCTGGGACAGGACAGGCCAAGGGTCCCAGCCATTGATAGAAAGGCAGCTGGTGGGTACTGACCAGGGAAGAAATTTAGCCACATTTAGGGCATTTTGGAGATTGTGGTCTCCAAGACATCCTAATGATGTTAGAACACACAATTCTTACTCAAATATCAGGAAACTGCTCAGAAATCCTCAGAAATATGTTTCTGAAACAAATTGGCCCGTGAACTTCTTGCCTCCTTCAGTCTGTGGCATCTTTGAGCCATTTGACTTTGATTTTCTACATAGGCCTTATACAGGCGACAGCAAACTAAATAATGGCCTTGATATTAGTGATGTATACTTTCAATAACAAATATAGCTGTGGTGTTCCTATTGTTTCTTCTAATGATTGATAATAAAAAGTCATAACATTAAATGAGTTCTTAATAAAAATGGTTTTGGGAGGGAGCTAATCTAAGATGGTATAAACATATACATTTCTGGAAGTCTCACTGGATTACATTTCAGTATATTTATCATATTACTTTATCTCCTTTAAACCAAAGTAATTCTTGTACTCAGCCCTCTCCTATAGGGCGGGCAGAAAATTTAAAGTTCATAATTATTGGGATTCCCTGCAGGATTGTGTAAGGGTTCTCTCACTCCCTTACACGGAACGGAATGCTCAGGGTGGGCCTCCATCTTTGTCCACACTGGTTCCTTGAGATATCCAGAGCCTCTATTGATTTCTGTGATGGCTTTGCCATGTGCTCACTTGGCCAGGCTGAACTACACTTCCCATAATTCCCTTTTCATGTGTGTTTCCTGTTAGTGTGAGCTAAGAGGGAGAGTCTGTCTCGACAGTTGGAGGATGGAAGGAAGGCAGCAGCCATTTTGTAGCATACATGCATTGTTTCTGATCTGTTAATTCATCTTATTGGTGTGAAGCAGCAACTTGGCCTGCAATTGCTCTCCCTTCCCCCTAGATCTTCTTTCAGTTTCTCTAACTCTTGGGTCAGATGTGTGTGCATTTAGGTGCTTGATACAGGGCCTTGGCCTCTGCAGGATACTCTTGTTATCAAGGTCAGAGGCAACAAGAACTGACGTGGGTCAGTCTGGCCTCGTGGGGTTCTAGTTCATGCTTGTGGGGTTCCACCCTGCCTATGACCTTCCTTCTTGACTTCCAGCCTGTGAGTTCTGGGCTCCAGCATTAGATGTGAAGACAGCTTTGCAGACACTGCCTAGTGAACCCCCACGTATGCGGAAGGCAATTCTCTTTAATAAATCCATATGTATCTATCATCTCCTACTGGTTCTGCTTCTCTGAGTGAGCCCTAATCCATTTCCACACTGCTGTCTGAAGGTACAGGGCTTTGTCAGGCTGGAATTCCAGGGTCTAAGATGGGCCTCTCTACACACACACCTGCAGCCTCACCTCGTTTTCAACAGAGTTCTCTGCCATGGTAAGACCTCTGACTTCTGTCCCTTTTAGTCTAAGAGAAATCCCAGTACACAACTCTGCTCCATCATCTCCTCTCTGGAGTAGCTAATGACATCTCCTCAGTGGGTTGAGGTTTTCACAAAAGACAGGAAGGGAGTTTGACTTCAGGCCACTTCTGCTTTCAAACCCAGTAGAAATTTACAGTGAGGGTAGCCTGTACAACTCCTTACATTCTTGGAGCTGGAGAGGTCAGTGTGGGAGAAAAAAATAAAGGGAAACAAACACTTCAATAATTATCCTGCCGTAGGTAGGGATAGCTAAGATGCAAATAGCGATATGCTCCTTAGCCAGTGGTTCCAAAAGCCAGTGAAGTTGATCCCAAATTCTCTGCCTATCAAATCAGAAATGTCTAGGGTGGGATACAGGGAATCTATATTTTAATTAAAACTGTCTCAAGTGGTTCTTATGCACAGCTGAATTAAGAGTAGCTATCTTACATCATCTTCTCTCTATATAATGCCAATTCTCTGAGTGGGGCATTTGATTACTATTTGATAGCAAATAGTAATAATTCCCCTATACAAAGATCTGGTGTGTTGGCTACTCCATATGGTTAAATATGCATTTATGTGTTCTGGAAGGCAGAAGAGGCAGGAATAGTGTTGACATTCTATTATGAAAGTTAAAAAATTTTCTTCTCCAGTATTCTCATGCAGTTGGGAGACAACCCCATCTGTGGGAGAACATGGGCAGTTGGGATTATAAGCAAATAAAAACATGCATTTTGGGGTCAGGACTGGACAGTCGCTGTGGCTGCAGCTCACAGACTGGGGGACGCCTGGGCCTGAGATGGGTGCAGCCTATACGTTTGTCTGAGTGTCCTCCTGAGGCAGATGGGCTGAGGTGTCCTCATGGCTATGGGTCAGGCTGCCTTGAGCTGCCCTGGCGAGATTCTAGAGGCTAGAGGAGTTTCAGTTCACCGAGGACAGAAACACAAGCAAAAGCATGGTGATGATGGAGACTGTCCAGTAAGAAAGCAAATCCTGATTGGAGCAGTGCTCTGTGCTGGGTTCCAGTGGCAGCATTCTTGATGGACATCAGAATGTAAGGGCTCCGTGCTTGGGTGACCTTTCTGCATTTGGCACTAGAGACCTTCTTTGTGAAACAATGGATCAGGCGATTGGAGAGTCGCCGTGGGATGCTGCCCAGAGGAGGTTGCAGGAGATTGAAGATAGAGTAATTGAGGAAGATGAAAAAGTTGAAGCTGACAGAAATATTAATACCCTCAGTCTTGTCCTAAAATAGATTTGAAGAGGGAGTTCAGTGAAGTCTTTACAAAGGAAATGATTGAGTCCATGTGCTGTTCTTCCATGGAGTTGTATTCTGGCAACTTTTCCCCGAACTTCTTTTTTTTTTTTTTTTTTTTTTTTGGTGAGGAAGACCAGCCCTGAGCTAACATCCGTTGCTAATCCTCCTCTTTTTGCCGAGGAAGACTGGCCCTGGGCTAACATCGTGCCCATCTTCCTCTACTTTTTTTTTTTTTTATATGGGACGCCGCCACGGCATGGCTGACAGGCAGTGCGTCGGCTGGCGCCCGGGATCCGAACCCACGAACCCTGGGCTGCCAAGCGCGGACGAAACTGCTGCGCCACCGGGCCGGCCCCCCGAACTTCTTTTTGATAAGCCAAAGCTGTCACCTAGTGCTAAGAACTCCTTGGGGGAGAGCCCACCAAACACGCGGCTGCTGGACCCTCAGCAAAGACGGGTGCCTTCACTGTGGTTTGGAGAGAACCGCTTGCACAGAAGAGATGGAACTCAAGAAACTAGTTTCCAAACTAATGGTGTCAGATTTTAGAAGGCTCCTGTGGCTTTGAGCCTACTAGCATAATAGGGGGACTTGAGAGCTTTATGAAATGGGTAGGATAATATTGTGGCCTGTGATTTGGGGTGGGCATCTCATTTTGGGTTGCCAATTTATTGAATTCAACTTCTTGCCAACAAAGCTGGTCTCAAAAGAAAAGCCATTTTCTCGGGGGCTTATTAAAGGCATGTTAGATTATGGCCTCTGTAAAGGCAGGTGTAGAAGCTGTATGTAAGGATGACTTACATCACTGGCCAGACTGTCTAAACCATTAAGACTCATGGAGAATGTTCCCTTTAGGATGAAGGAGGGGCCTTGAGAAAGAAGGCTGCTCCTGCTCTAATGGTAGCCTGGCAGCTGAATCACAGTCTAATTCATTGTCAGGGGCTCTGTTTACAGCGGTGACCGTTAATATAATTGTAACAAAAAGTTAACACCTCCGTTAGCAAGCTGAGTTTTTGTTGAGGGTTAATTTAGACGATGATCAATGAATTCTTAACTGAGAATGTATTGGTAAGTGGCATTGAGATTTACTGAAAGAGTCAACTTGTCTGGTGCTTAAAATATCGTGCGGTAATCCTAAAGGTTAGTGGAGGGAAGTTTCCTAAACCAGACTCTAAGGTGTCCTTTAGGGGTATACAGGATGGAAGTTTTAATTTCTCAGGAAGAGCTCTTTTGTGTGGAAAGAACTTGTAGTGAAAAGTGAAATGACAATTCCTTTCCTGCTACAGAATATCCACGACGACTTTGAAAAGTGTGCATAGCTGGCCCTCGTATCACACAACAGAGGACCATCCCAGTTTTTTTGGTCTATTTTTTCTCCTTAGTGAGAATCGAATATTTGTGCAGAAAAAAATGGTTTATGCCGAGCAGAGATGAATTTTGAGAAATCATTTCCCAGGCTTTTTTGAAGCCCATGCTGAAAATCTCTTCCCTTGTTGCAGACGCTGTAGATGAGGCACAAATTTATTAATTCCACTGGTTTCATGCCTTGCCTGACGTCCTGCTCTCTCTCTTTCTGTCTGCATAGTCAGGAAAACTTTTCCTTTTTAATATTTGAATACAATATTTAATGTCTACACAGTAAAACTATTTGAACTTCAAACCAGTATTGAAACCAGGTGTAAAGCAGCTAATGGTTTCTTAATCTCAGACTTGTAGATGAATGTAAACTATTTTTCTGAAGTGTGTTTGAAAAACTCCTGCCTCAAGATCACTGTTTAATAGGATTAACTTTCAAAGTTGTTTCCAAGCTAAAAAATTTATTCTCGTGCAAACGGAGAGCCTGTCCAGAGGTAGGGGAGAAGGTGTGATGCTGGCTTTCCAAAACATGAGTGAAATTGTGTTTTATACTAAACTCTGTGATGCTATTCCTATAGAATACATAGGAATCGCTGGACAGGCCTCCAGACAAAGGTCTGTACAACGAACAGGGGGAAAGAAGGGGCCCAAAATGAGGCTCTCACGTTGTTGGTAAAGACAGGGGAGAATTAAGACTCTGTTGAGATCCAAACAACTTATTTCAGGAGTCTTTATCTGACATGATACATTTTTTCTACAAAAACGAATATTTAATGTCTCTTTTTGCACTCTATCTTCTTACGTATATTTTTACAAAAATAATTTCCTTTATCCTGTGATGCTTTATTATTTTGACTTCTGTAGCATGGATTACATGTTAGCTTACCGTGCTAATGTGTGAAGAGGAAAAATTATCTTAAGTAAATGAACTTTAAGCAACAAATGTATATTTTCTTTAAGTTTTGGGGTAGAATTTTGTTTGGTGTTTTTTAGTTGCTGTTGTTAATATGAAGAAAATGAGTCCGGTTCTCATAAATATTAAAAAGATACCCTGCTACCTATTCGTGAAATGGTACAGATGCCAACTTTAGAAAAATAACTAAGGTGGGGCCAGAACCGTGAGAAGAATGTTTACTAGAGCAAGGTATATTTGTTAACTGGGATCTGGAATTTAGATTTTTTTCTTTGCTGTTTTTTTAATAGTGACAAGAATTGTGCAGTACTAGGGACGTTTTGGAAGATGCTGTCAATTTTACATTAAAATGAGAATGTGATGTTTTAGTATGTTATCTTTTTTTTATGTAACTTAAGTGATTTGGGGAGAAAAAATCTAGTTTCAGTTCCCATCATCTTTGATAATTGCTCTGGGCACACATGAGGGATAGCTGGGGTCATGGTCCAACTTGAAGTCAAGGCCAGAGTATTCAGGATTCAAGACACAGAGTTGTGGAACAAGTGAGATACCGGTCAGAGACACTGCCTCAACAGGGCCTAAGCCACTCCTGCATCTTCAAGTGACCTACGATTTTTTATTTTTTGAGTATTATGACTGAGTATTAAGTATTATAGATTTATGCGTTCCGTGTGTTTTAATCAATCTCAGTCATTCTTTTTGACCCTCAAAGTGTTCCAATTTGACCAGTGGGGGCCCCTTAAATTGGTTATTGTGTTCTTTTGACATGGCCCATTAGTATCTGGGTACTTCTGTGCTTTCTAGAACAAGGCTCACCTTCATTCCCAATCCCAGACCTGGAGTCAGTCAAGTTTTGTTTAGTAGCGTGATAGTAGGATGGTATTTTGAAACCAAATTCTTGACACTGCTGGGATGCTATACGAGTGACATGGCATCACCAATGACATGTGTGTTAAAATGTTAAACTCAAGGGGCCAACCTGGTGGCGTAGTGGTTATGTTGACGCACTCCGCGTCTGCGGCCTGGGGTTCGCAGGTTCGGATCCCGGGCACGGATCTATGCACTGTTTGTCGAGCCATGCTGTGGCAGGCGTCCCACATATGGGGTGGAGGAGGATGGGCAAGGATGCTGACTCAGGGTTGGTCTTCCTCAGCAAGAAGGGGGGATTGGCAACAGATGTTGACTCAGGGCTAATCTTCCTCACCAAAAAAAAAAAAAAAGTTAAACACGGTGATGAAACCAGCAGGCAAATCCAGACTATGAGGCATTCTACCAGACACCTGGCTTGGTTTCTTTAACAAGTCAATGTGATAAAGAATGTGGGGAGGACTGTTGTAGATCTGAAGAGACTTAACAGACCTAACAAAAGCAATATGGGGTCATTACTTGAATCCCATTTTGGAAAAAAAAACCCTATAAAATAATTCTGGAACTTGTTAGGGAAGTTTTAATGTAGACTCATTAATAGATATTAGGTAACTATTAATTTTTGGGGTGTGACAATGGTATTGTGATTGTTGAGCTGAATTTTTTTGGTGATATGGGCTAGGGTGTTGAAGGGTAAATGTAATGATGTCTGTAGTTTATTAAAATTATCTTACAGCAATAAAAATCAAAATAAAATGTTATATAACTATATAAAAACATACAAATACAATATATATTATGTATATATGAACCAGATATAGCAAACTCTCAGTTGTTGAAGAATTTTTGAACCTTGGTGATGGGTATTTATTGTACTATTCCTTCTCCTTTTCTATATGTTTAAATTTTTTTATTATAAAAGAAAGGTTAAAAAAGAGGATGGGCAACTCCCTGACTTTGGGACACAGGAAGCTTCTTGCTCCTGAGAGTTTTAAGCCAACGTTTCTTCCTACATTTCCTTCACTGGAGATGGTACCACTGTCCTCCCAGCTTCCAAGTCAGAGTCTGAGAGATTTCCTTGTCCCCTCTTTCTCCTTCAGCTTTTTCATTCAATGAGCACCACTTTTTCCCAATTATATCTTCTAAATATGTCACGAATCTGCCTCTATGTTTGGCCGTTCTCCTGGGGGACCCCGGCCGCAGCCTTCTGACTGACCTCCCTCCTCCATCATCATCTTCCTCACATCCATTCAGCCCCCAGAGTAATCTTTCTAAAGGGCAATTCTGATCATGCTGCTTCTCTGTGACTCCCCATTGCTTAGAGGATAAAGTCCAAGCCCCTAGCATGGTGTGCAATGCTGCGTGACCTGAGTCACCCATCCCAGCTCCAGCAACATGGAGTTCTACCCATGTTGCCTCCTCTGTGATGCTCTTTGTCTCCTCTTCCCTTGGCGACTCCTCATGGGGATCATGAGATTCCCAAATGCACAAGTCCTCCTTCTCCAGGACAGTTCCTCAGCCACACTGTTACCTTACTGGGCTGCAAGTCCCCCATAATAGCATATGCACATCACTGTTACTGCATTTGCTCATACTTGTGCCAGGCAGTAGATTGGAGCCAAAGTGCCTGAGTTTGAATCCTTGTGTGACCTTGTGTGACAAGTTACTTTACCCTTCCATGCCTGTAGTTCTCATCTATGGAGTCAGGATAACAGTAACAGAACCTAACAGCTGAGGATGAAGTGAGTCCACATGTGGAAAGTTTAGAATAGTGCCTGGCACCTTATAAGCACTCAGTAAGTGTTAACTATTTATATTGTCTCAACTGTGTCGCTATTTTCTCACTAGATGGTGAGTTCCTTGAAATGAGGGGCAGTATTTACAGATGTTACCATGTGCCAGGCACTGTGTTAAGTGCTTGTGTTTCACTTAATCCTCATTAATGAGGTAAGTGCCAATTCTTCCTCCCTCCCTCCTTCCCTCCCTCTCAATACCTTCTCTCCCCTGCTCCCCTCTTCCCTCCTTCCCTTTGCCCTTCCTTCCTTCCACACACAGTTTAGTGCCAAGCCTGTGCTGTCATCCCTATTTTACAGATGAGGAAACCAAGGTACGGAAAGGATAAGTAGTTTGTCCATATGCACATAGCCAGTTTAATGGAAGCCCCTGGGTTGGAGTTTCCAATGCCTAACTCTAAAGTTGGTGCATGCAACGTTGTGCTCTATATTCTTTGTATCCACAGCATGTAGCATCATGACTGCCATTTAGTGCTCACTAAATGTTTGTGAAATGAATGAATGAATGAATGTGAGTAAGTTAAAATGAGGGAAAGAGGGACATATGGGTGGGGGTATGACGAACTCAGGTTTGATTGTAGGCATAATATGCTGTGAATATCCTGGCAAGTAGCCTGTCCAGGAGATATTTGGGAAGTACAGGCTCAATGTCAAACCATGGGCGTGCTGAGGGGAATCTTGAGGGCACACACATCAGTTCTTTGAAAATCAGTGTTGCATTTTGCTGAGAATTCACATTAAACTGAGCAACCTGGGCCAAAATCTTCACTTTCTTCCCTTGAGATAAATAATCAACTTTTTTTTTGGCTCCCCTCTCATCCTCCATAATTCCTCAAAGATCACTCAGTTTCCAGGCTTAAATCTACAAATTCCCTCTTGATTTTAGATCTTCTGAGCAGGGATTTAAAATAACTAGCTGCCAGGAGTTCTTTTATTACTTCCATAGTTGAATATCTTCTTTACTACTTTCTCTGGGGTTTTCCAGATTGAAATTCATTCTGTTTGTTTGTACTGCCTGGGGAAAGGCCATTTCCGTTTTGGCAGTGGGCGGGAGGCCAATGTCACTTCATCCGAGAAGGCTTCCTTGACTGCCCTATCTGAATTAGTCATCTATCCCCACGACTGTCATACTATCCAACATTACGGCCTTAATAGCATTTATTTTCCTTGAAATTATCTTAAGCCGTAAACACTGTGTGTCTCCAGCCCCTCCCTATGGGAATGTAGGCTCTGTGATGGCAGAGCCTGGCATATCCCACTCACTACTGGTGTGTGTGCTGTAGGTGCCCAATAAGTACTTGTTGAATGAATGAAATGGGGATGCAAGTAGCATGGAGAAAAGAAGATTCTAGAAAGAAGGGTAAAAGCAGGGAAGAGCACTGATGTGCCTCCAGCATGCTGCACTTACTGCTACCAAAGCATGTTTCCTTTGGTGCTTCATTTTCTATTTTAGTAGAAAATAAAATAATTTTCTCTTCTATTTTTCTACTGTTTTCTGTGCTATTCTGTCTCCATTGCTGGCCTGTGGGCTCTGAGAGCTTGGTAATGTTTGCTAACTTTTCCATTCATTTCATTCATTCATTCGTTCCTTGTATTCACTCATGTGAGATTTGTTGAGGCAGTTTCCAGGAGCTGGAGGTCCCTGTGTGACTGACAGAGGAAGGGAGACAGGATATTGCAAGGCTCTTGACGTCTTAATTTTGCTTGTGGCTTAGCCTGCAGCATCAAAGAAATATTTTCCTCCTCTTGTTGCCCAGGAAGGCTTTATTTAGAAGCTGTTTGTTACAGGAGAGCAATTTGCTCCCTGCAACCCAACCTCAGTTCCCCAGGAGACCAACCCGCTTATGGGCTGACAGGATTAGGATTTTTTATTTAACCACTTTCAAAAAACATCGCACTGATCAGGCGGACTTTTTTTTTTTTTAATGTGACTAGTAGTTTATATTCCTTTGCATTGTAAGTGGAGTAATTTATGTGTTTCAATCTTGAATATAGGTAACAGTCTAAATTCAATTATGACAATAAGACAGTTTCCATTTTTCATGTTTGTTGGTGATAAACATTTTATTTAAAAGTTGTTTTTGTTTAAAATAGTTATTATTTTTTGGTTTAAAAAGACCTGCCATGCTCAGGATATGTGAAATGTAGGAAAAAAAAATTTACTTCTCCTAAGAGAGCAACTGTTTGTATAAAACAATACTCTCACTTATCAACCAGATGCAAGAATATCAGGTGATTGCTTCAAAGATGATATTCAGCACGTTATTTAGAATGCTATGCTTGAATTGTCTATCAAGAACATTCATGTAATTTATGAAGTTCTTTTTAAAAATTATCTTGTATACCCACCATCACCTCCATATGAAACTGCGCAATTCCCACTTCCACCCTAGCCTTCTCTTAGCTCAGAATCTCACTGTCGGCCACACCCTCCGCTTCCTTGGAAATCCCATCCTTTCCAATAACTCTCCTGCGCCTCTCCCTACCTCCCAAGCCACCTCTTTTTCTTCTCATCACCTCCCCTACTTCCACCACCACTATCAAGTACCCTCCTGCCCCCTCATCCCCGACACCTCTTCCCCCCTCTCCTCTTCACCCCCCCTCTTGCATTCCCTGCCACATGGGCTTTCCTCAGGTGGTGAATCAGAGTCACTCAGCCTTCCTCCCCTGTCAGGCATGCTTCCTGCTAACTCTTTGTTAATGGTGCATGGAATCTTCTGGCAAGTGCCACTATATGTACTAGCGATTGTCACGAGGAGCTGGTAAATTCTTTCCATGTCATTGTTTTTACCTTTGCCCCAGTCCAAAGGACTGTACAGTCACATCTAACTGTTTCATTAATACCTGAAAAATGGAGTTCGTTTTCATAAAAAAAGAGAATCATCGATTTCCTCCACTTGTTTCACCTATTTTGAATTCAAATAATTTTTTTTGCAAGTATCTTTTCAAATAGCATTCCTGGACTTCTGAGAGATAACTCTACCTTTGATTCCATGTGATTTAGCATGAGAGGAAGGTCAGAAATGAGTAATGTTGGTACACCAAAGGTATCATGGATAGCTGGAATACTTGGTTGCATTTTATTATTTTTATTAAATGGAGAATTTTTGTTTCTTATGCTGTAACATCTGTACGGGTTAAAGCTTTGTTCTTAAAAACAATAGAAGTTTGAAGGATCATTCTTTAAAGGAAAGGGTCTTTAATATCTTCTGATATGAGATAATAATATGGACATACCATTTCTTTTCAAAAACCTCTTAGCTTGGGCTTGGAGCTATCTGTGTCATCTCTTCCAGGTGATCCTTTCTTCCACTTCACATGACAGGTTTGTTTGGAAGACTAACCAAGTGTGAGTTTTAACATTCAGGGGACGGTCCCCCTCTGTTGCTCTGACAAGGGCTTGCTCTTTGACAGTGGCACCTTACACGCAGACACCTCTAGTGTGTCCAGCATGACCCCATCCATCATAGGTTCAGCACCCAGCTCTGCCATCTTGTGGTCCTTCTGAGGAGACATTTTTCATGGGTGACTCAGGGAAGGGAACTCCGTTGCCAAATAAGGGTTTATTCTGAGGATGTGGCAAACATCCTCACATCCCTCCACCAATGCACACAGCTGGAATTCAATTTGAATTGAGGTTTCTGAATGTCCTTTTCCTGGGCACTGCCCCTGCCACGGTGTAAGACGGATTTATTCCAATCTATCCAAGGCCTGAGTCCAAGTCAGAAACTGGAAAATTTCAAAGTAAGAAATTAATGACTGTGACATTTCTTTAATGAGGACATGCAGAGGGTTTCTCAAGAGATGCATATAAATGTTTCAAAATGAAGGACAGTGAACATGAAGTGACTAGCAAAAATAAATCAGAACTCATACTTTTTCTGACTAGGAGAATGAAAAGTAGTTATTTTAATTTCAAGTCTAGTATCCGAAAGCTAATTCCTTCTGAATGCGCAGGTAAATTTCTTTCTAAAATCTGGTGTCAATGCCGTGACATCCCAGAGATAATTTTATAGTCCTCCTCCATGGCATGCTGTTCCCTGCCCAGGCCCCTGGATGAAAGCGCATCAGGACCTTCCAAAGGTCTTTTAAAACAAAAGTCATCCTGATATTCCACTGACTAAAATCCTTTCCACAGCTCCTCATTGCGTACTGGATAAAGTCCAAGCTCCTTCTCCAGACAGGCCCAGCCTTTCACATCTGCCCCTGCTCGCTGCTCTGACCCAGTGATACATTACATGACCTAGAATGCAAGCTCTTCTGATGAATCACACTGACTTCCTTGACCTGGTGCCTATTCCTTTTGGAATCCCACTCTCTGCTTCCTCTCCCCCTTCCAGCCTACTTATTCTTCACTCTTCAACTTAGACTTCTTTCAGGAAAACTTTCTTGACTTCCAGTGCTAGGTTATGCACCTTTTGCACTACATGACAGCACTGATCACAGCATCATTATGTCTAGTCTTTTGTCTGTCTACATCGCGAGGATGCAAGTCCCATGGAGGCAAGGACTGTGTTTCAACTCATTATATCCCAATACCTGGCATGAAAATATTTGTTGAATGGATAAACCGTTAGATGCTATATGGGAGAGGCATGCTGGGTTCATTGCTACTTGAGGGTATTTTGAGAATAAAATGGGGGAAGCTATGGCTAGGTGAGGTCATGGGACAAAGTGAGTGCGAGTTTGGTTGATACGAGTTCCCATCCTAGTGTGGAAAATTGTAGCACAATCAGGAAAATAAGATTCAAACTAGTCACAATGCCGGGATTAAAGAAAGACTTGGTGGACCAATGGGTATCCCAGAAATCTCTGGAGAAGCACGATACCGTGCTTAGAGGGGTGAAGAGATCAGGAATGGCATGGAGCTAAGCTCACAGCTTGGGGGTTCTTCAGTCCCTACAGCTGATTGGGGCTGGAGGAGACCAGGAGGGCGGATGGAAATCTTGGAAAGCTCTCCACACACACATCCTCTGAGGAGAATTGCTCAGAGGAGAGTTTGATTAACCCATTTTGTTTCCATTTGTGACTGAAAAACAAAGTGATTGGGTATACTTCGAGTGGCCCATGTAGTGGGAAAAAGGGGCCAGAAATTTATACAGGTCTAGAAGCCAAAATAAAGTTGGCACTCTGAGTGCTAGCTAACTCCTAAGGAGACAAATGGCCATGGAAACTGAAAGCAATTCAAAGCATGGATATATCCTGTTCGGGGGGCACTATAAGGAAAGAGCACTCTATAGTCCTGGCGTAATTCTCAGGGTACTTTAAAAGTTTGTGTGTTGACCATATTTCTCTAAAGTGTTTTAGAGACTCTTGGAGATTCCAGCACCTGTCTTTCAGGGGAGGCACTGAAAAGGCAAAAGTCTCACAGGAAGAGCAAGGCTAGGATCTGTTCAGAAGGTTGCCCCCCACATAGTTCTTGCCATTCTACAGTCACTGTCAGGCTAACTTATTCTTTCTTAGCTAAGTCAGGGGAGCAGTGGGAGAAAAAACAAAATCCCGTCTTGGTGGGTGATACAGCAAGGCAGTCTGTAGCAATCCCAAGCTCGTCTACACTCACGCAGCCATAGGAGAGAGAAGAAGCGCAGAAACTTTGTAACTCAGAGACTTTGACTCCAAAATTGCCAACTTGTCAGGTTCCTCTGGGAATCGGACCCAACTGCCCACTCCCTCTTGAAACCTTCCATTCATTTCCCTGAATCTGCTCTCTCGGTTCACCTCCCAACCCTCTGGCTGCTCATCACCAGA
Organism: Tapirus indicus; assembly: GCA_031878705.1. Lineage (NCBI taxonomy): Eukaryota > Metazoa > Chordata > Mammalia > Perissodactyla > Tapiridae > Tapirus > Tapirus indicus. The sequence goes on along the minus strand of CM062930.1, from coordinate 70,074,866 downwards.
GCTCATTATGGGCTCTTCTTACTCTGCCCCATGTTCACCCTCCTTACATCTCTGCCCTGGGCCCTTTTTCGCTCTTCTCTCTACGCTTGGCCACTGGGCAGTCTCACACACAGCATGACTTCAGCTGCCATCTGTATGTTGATGACTCTCAAATATTGGTCCCTTTCCAGATGTCTGTTCTGAATTCCTCACCAGCAGAACTAGCCAACCGAATGTGCCACAAATGCCTCAGATCCGGCATCCCCTTTATTTCCTCTCACACACCCAAACTGCTGTTCTCTCAAGCCCCTGCCTTTCCTGGTAAAACCAGTGTGTGACATTCCCCTGCATTCAAGTCCAAAGGAGCTGGCTACAAGTTACCCTGAATCCTTCACCCTCCATTGCCCTCTCCTTAGTCAAGTATCAAACAGTAAGTTCTCTTGCTTTTACCTCCTAAGTCTCTCTGAAATCCATCCTCTCTTCTCAACCTTGCTATTCCTATCTCCCGGACTGGTAAAAGTCAGCTTCCTTTCTGGTTTCCCACCTCCAACATCACCCTCTCTGCTCCATATTGCTACCTTTGTGAATTTCCTAATGTGAAATTTATTTAACAAGTGGCTTTCTAGCCTAAGTGCAATGTTTCCCCGCTGTAAACCCCTCTTGCAGGACAGTGTCTCCCATGACTATAATTGCCTGCTGCTTTCCCATTTTTTTTCTACTCTTCTGCAATACTGTTTTTCTTGTACTTCTCTTGGCATGTACTGCAAGTCTACACCAGACCATCGTGAACTTGAATGTGAGCAAGTGTGACATTATTTTCGAATAGTGAACTCGACTTTGCTTTTGAGAACAGATAACTCAATTTTTCCCATTTTGGCATATTCAGTCTAATCCAGGGATGTTTTTTCAGCTACATTCAAGTGTTATTTTCTCAATCACTGTCAAGTTCAAAGCTTATCATGGTGGGATAAATGTTCTGTTTCCCAGGGTTGCTTTTCTCTCCACTTTCACCTGCCTTTCTTTTTGGAGGTGACATTGAGTACCTGGGGGGAAGGGGACTAATGTATTTTCTGGCACTGGGAAAGGGGTGTCTGGTCCCCAATGGGCGTGACTCTCTGTCCCTGCAGTATCTGCTCAGCATGGCTCAGTGGCCCGGGCATCAGATGTCTGATGCTGGGATCCATCAGGTTATGCTCTCCTGCTCCCTGCTAATGACCAATGTCCTTACCATTGTCCTCCGTAACTTCCTCTTTCAGCCTTGGACCCCTCTAGGTCACTCTTCCTCTCAGAATTCCAAAATCTCTTCTAAGATATGAGAACATGAGTCAACTTTCTCCACACCCCATGGGAATCGGGGGGCCTTGTGAGCTTTCTCAGCTTGGCTACAGCTGTGGTTGCTCCCCCTTCTCCTACCACAGTGTGGGCAGTGCCATTCCAAATGTGGAATAAGCCCTCAGAATAATCAACCCTCAACAAATTTTGCCTGTTTTCTGTAGGTTTACAGATTTTTCATTTGAAGAGATGTCTTCATCAGTTGTAACCCGGGCTCAAAGGTTTACATACTATTTTGTATCCTCTAGGATACACATGTATCTAAATGGCCACACATCTCAGAAATTTATCTTTCAATTTCAATTTATCTTTGAAACTGTCAAGCTGATAGGGTGATGGGAAGACAATCCCAGTCAAATTAGGGATTCTTACACTTTTGACTCAGGGTCTTGGCCAAGTTCCAGGGGCTTTACAAAATGGTCAGGAGGGCCAGCCGGTCCTCTGTGTCACCTGTCTGCACAGTGTCCACTGTAATTTCGATTGTTGCATTGGGCCTACAGTTGTTGGAGCACACAGGCTGCTGGAGGGATGTCCCTGGGTCCCATCTTCTGGTTCCCACTGGTTCCCTTTCAGTTCCACTGATACACAATGTCTCAGGAACAAAGGAACCAGCTTTGGATTGTCAACTTCTCTGAGCTGCATGAAAGTTTTTGGAGGCCTTCTAAGACCCCATCTTTCTAGAAATGCCCTTTGTTCATCTATTTTTTGGAGTCTGGCACTTCTCTAGTGATTTCCTTGGGGAACGGGGCACGGGTTCCCTCTTTGTATGGCCCCACAGACCTCCCAGGGCTTGTCCTGGAGAGCAGGCTCTCTTCCCGAGACCCACGAACGTCAGCCCTGGTGTCCCTTCCTCTCTCCTCCACTCCCCCGAGAGGAGTCTTCTTCTATTGTTGGGGGTATAGTATGGAGCAGAGTGGGGTGTTGTGCTCTTACCCACTAGTCTTTCTCCCAAATCCTTTATAGCCAAAGACTTTTCTATTTCCGTAAAGGTCTAGGCTTTTGAAACTCAAAAAGCAGGAAGACACTCTTGTGCCCTCAGCTCTCCGTGGTCACTCCTCCTTGCCGAGGGCTTGGGGTCACACCCAGTCTCACTGCTGAGGCGACGGCCTCACAGCCTGAGGTGAGGGAGGGTCCCAATGCTGCCAACTGGAAGCCCGAGTGGGCCAGTGTTGTCCGGCATCCTGGGCCCTTACTGCTTCTGGAGGTTTTCACTGACATATTAAATGAGGAGAGTGCTTGGAAAGCACAGGTAAAACCATATCTTGGGAGGAAGATATTTTCTACTCTTGCCCTTCAGTGTTTTGTTACACTTTTGAACCAGGACTATGCAGCCTGCTGAGCATCTAGGGAAACCATTTCAGGATCCAATCAAAAAGCTGAGTCTGTTTTTCCTCTCTCTCTTTTTTCTATTTACTGTTGAGAAGCCTCTGAAGTATAGACCTAGTTGAAAGAGACCATGATGAACCTAGATCGAGGGGCCTCTAGAGCCCAGGTTTCTCCCTTTCAGCCTGATGTTTGCTTGTTTACCCGGGAAAGACAACCACGGACGCCATATGCTTCTATGAGGAGGGGAAAAGAGAAGCAGTTAAAACACCACATGGCCGGGGGAAGCCAGCGTGTCTCTCAAGAAGGCCCCACAATTGCTCATGGATTTAAAAACATGGATGCTAATGCTACAAACCATCGAAAGCAAATAGAGGACAGATTAGAGAGAACTTTCGACAAGAGAATGATTGGCTTCCCCGAGGATCAGGCTGAGATCTCTGGACAGGATGGCTGCTTTTCCTCGATGACACTCCTCCTTCTCCTTCTTCTGCTCCTATTCCTCCTGCTGCTGTGACTAGCTAACGTTTACTGAGTGCTTACTCTGCGCCAGACACTTTCTAAGGGCCTCACACAAACTAACCCGTTTAATCTTCACAACAGCTCTGTGAGGTAGGTACTGTTATCATCTTAATTTTCTCAGATGAGGAAGATAAAATGCTGAGAAGCAATTTGCCTGAGATGGCACAGTATGTGGCAGAGCTGGGACATAACCCCAGGCAGGGGGAGTCTGTAGTTCCTTGCCTGAACTCCACGACAGCACCGTCCATGCCTTTCGTCTGTGTACGGCGTTGTAGTCTACAAAGAGCTTGCCCCGATCATTTGTTCCTGAGAGTCAGCTGTCACCTTGGACTGGGGGCATCTGCTCTTCAAGCTTTTGCACCAAAATGTTCCTAAGGGCAGAGGAGAATGAATTTATACCATCCTGTCATTCTTGGTACCAACCATACTCTTCCAAATCTCACTCTAGGCCAGCCCATAGCTGCCCCAGAGCATTGATTCTGTTTTGAAATTTGTATTTTGTCTTAAAATTCAGGCCATTTGGTAACATAGTATATCTGTGTTTATTTTTGTACTCCCTCCATATTGACAAATGGCAGTAGGTTCAGGTTGATAGACTGGGCCTATCAAACAAGCTCCGCTTCTCTGCGGGATAAAGAAGTCTGGGAAAATGGGATAGACGGCAGAGAGAAGAGCTACATCCTCCAGTGACAGATGGAGGTCTGAGCTTCCAGGGCCCCAGTGTAGGCTTGTAGCAGCTGAAACACAGCACTTAAATGCTGTTCCCGTCAAGCCTGGCGTTGTAGCCTGGGAGCATGTGCTGAGGACCCTCCCCTGTGCAAGCTGCACACCAGCAGTCTCAGTGTTACACCAGATAATATGAGGGGCCAGCACAGCACACTTGGGGATAAACATTTTCCTGACTTGTCACCCTCAGCCTCTCCAGGTCAAACACTGCCTGAAATCTTTCCTGATCTTAGAGCTGGGAACTTGAACAAGGCTCAGACACCCACGGGTCTCTTGAAATCAGGGTATAACAATCCTGCAATTTTAACAATATTTAATTGAATACTTTAGGAAAATGTACACATTTCATCTAGTGGCTTGGGTACCCCCTAACCTTCTGCCACTTATATCCAGACCTAAGCACCTCTCTTTTTTGGAATGCATAGAGATGGCATTATAGTACCAGGGTTATGAGCATAGAGGTTTTGGGGAACCAGATGGGACACTTTGGAGTAACAAATTTCACAGGACCCGTGGACTTGGCTTAAGCACAGAGTCATTGGCAATCACCCATGTCCCCAAAGTCCTGGACCTCAGCCCCATGCACAGCTGTACTGCCCTTGTGTGTGTGGCAGGAGCCAGAGATTAGAGAAATGGTTCAACAGTCTGTGGTCCCCATGTGCGGAGTCATTTTTCCAGGTTGGGAGAAGCTGCACCCTGCCAGCTGTGGCTCTCCAGGGTAACCAGAACTTAGGGACTGTCCAAGTTACTGCTCCTCAGGGGCATAGGGACCATTGTAATGGGACTCGTGGAGTTGACTGTCTGATTACATAGAATGAGGGGCCAAACCAGGAGCTGCAGGGGGGTCAATAATGTATTTGAGGCATTTTCCTTTATGCGGCCCAGCAGAAACACTGATTACACTGAATCAAAACACACTCTTATAAGCAATTAAAATCATCCATTTAATTATGCATATCTTGCCAGCACATTCTTTAAAGTACACTGTCAAGACCACATCTTCAGATGACAATCTTATAAAAAGACCTTTGTCTAAACTCATCTCCAGGGATAGCAAGACACTGTAGTTTTGTTTGAGCGGCCTTGCCAGCAGCTAGCTGGCCTTGGGGGACATATTCTCATGTTGCTGTAGGAAGGCAGGCTCTGGGTAGACCTGAAAGGACCTTATGTCCTAACGTGGCCCTGCCTCTCAATGGTGTGTGATTTTGGGCCAACTCCTTCACCTTGCTAAGGCAGTTTCTTCATCTGTAGAATGGGCACAATAATATCTAACCTATGGGACTGCTGTAGAACACGAGTTTAGTACAGGGACACAACCAGCATTCAACAGCTTTTATTCCTATTTTTACTGCCTGAAGTCCTACAGTTACTAGGATGCAAGGAAGATGCTTAGAGCTACTAAGAGCAATTGCTTTTATGTTCTCATGCTCTGTTCTTTTTTAACATTTTTGTGTTGTAAAATAAAACAACATACAGAAAAGTGCAGAAATCCATGTGATTTAACCAATATTTGTAAAACCAATACTCCTGTAGCCACTGCAGAGGTCAAGGAAAGGACATTAATGATATCCTAGGAGCATCTTGTAGGTCCCATCCCTCCCCTTTCTTCCCTCCCAGCCCCTCCCCTGCCTGACGGGAGCCCTTCCTCCCAGTGGTCAGCCTTCCTTTCACACAGCTCCCAAACAGAGTTGGTGTGATTCTTTGAAAATAAAACCTCCTCTGGCGTATTCCGCTCTCCCTGCAGCACAATATACTGAGCTTTGGAGGATTCCAAAGGACCCAACAGACGAGCCAACCCGCTCTCCCATCCCCACATCCCATACAGGTGGTGGGTGAGTCAGCTCCCCACAGGCCGCTGCTCCTTTTCAGGACCAAGGGACAGCTGCCCACACAGAGTAATGAGCATGCCTCAGAAGTCATAGTCCAATTATCTATTTCTATGTCTTCCGCCCATCTTTCCTAATCAGAGACCAAGTTCTGTTAATTCTTTTTCTCCTAATGTCTCCAGGCTCTTCCCCATGGCCCCAGCACCATGCTCACAGAGAGGCACTGGTGACTCATTTCTTGGCAGATCGCCTACGGTTTAGATATTATGTCTGGTGAGAATGGTATTTCTATCAAATCTTAATGCTCTTGTTTACTCTTGTCCCTTAGGATATTAATTCTTGAGTTTGGTTTAATCTTGTTTTTGACTTTCTTCTCAAGGACTAAAAAGGACTGGTTTGATTAGGATAAACTTGTCTGTTTTGAAAAACTTCTCACTTCATTCTCTAATTCAATATTAATGGAGTGCCTCTGTGAACACCGGGGTAGGGTGGGAGGCACAAGGCCCAGTCTCTGCCTTTTGGATGTAAGATTTTCTGGGTGGAGCAGGGGCAGTGGGTGATATATCAGGGCCACCCCAGCCCCTGGACCTGTGCACTGCCCCCATAAATCACTTATATGATTACTTATTGAACTCAACTATAGGAGTTCTTGGGCTGCTGGAAACTGGGATCCTGGGTAACCTCTGGCTGGATAATAACCTTGGTTATATAAATCTTGATTTAGGAAATTCTTTAAGAAGTAATGTTGAGAGCTCAATATCACAAATTCCTCCTTTTCATGACCCATCCTGGTAGTATTTCTTTAAAAGAATTGTAAGGCAGGTGATGTCAGCTTTCTGGGCACAACCACGCAGGCTCTGAGGGAAGCACCAGGAAGGAGTGCCAGCATTACACAAAGCATTAGGAGGTGTGGGGGAAGCTTGCCCTCTAGAACTCCGACCACCCAGGGGAGTCCTAGAGTCAAGGTCAGTCTTTGAGCATTCGCTCCTCTATGTCCTGGGCACACCTAATAGTCATTCAGATAGGTCCATATATATAAGGACTTTTTCAAGGAGCAAAGCCTTGAAATACAGTAAATGTTTAGTAAAAGCTTACTGGATTAAAGTTGAGTTATATAAGACTATGCTTTCTTGGCATTAAAACAACTGAAAATTGAAGAATTCAGACCATTAAACAGATATTTTTACAATAAGCAATAAGCAGCAAAAATTTTGAATTCTTACTATATATGATCCTGAATTTAAATAGTCCAAAGCAAAAGCTTAGAGGTAGAGAGAGATAATGTATCCAGATGCAAAATTATTTTCCTATGGAACTACAGGAAGTACTATGATACTTTTTCTAAAGATCTGTGGGAACCGAGAAATCTATTAAAAATTGGGCAGGTGAGTTGTATTTCATTATTTCCCTAGATTATCTTCCTGTTAATTTAGCAAATGAGAAAATTAAATGACCTCTTTGGTGAATTAAACATCTTGTTAATGTTACTGTGTAATCTTTTACACAGTCAAGACCAAGCCAAATCAAATATAGACAGATGGAGCCATCACATTTAATCTCATTAGTGTACAATTAAAGACACCAAGAGAGATGGCCAGAACACTCTGCATATTACAGGTGCTTTCAATTTGAAACAGAACTTATTTCATAATATGTCAAACATTCAAACTGACTAGGTGGGGTGGAGGTGGTAATCAAGACAAAAAATGATGGCGTTTACAATTACAGGTTCCATGTTGGTCTGTAAAATCACTACAGAATTTGTAGTGTGAAATAGTTAAGAGTTAAATCTTATTCTTCACACCACGCAGTGCATTCATTCTTACATGTGTTTGTGCAAACGTGTGTACATGAAGTCAAGTCTAAATTAAAGGAGTATGTAAAAAATTAAAGGGAACAAAAGCAGAAGACATGGAGACAAGAGACCATAGCGGATAAAAGGTTCTCAGTGTAGTTGGAAAGCAGAGGAGATGTATAGTGATGGTAGACAGTGTTAGGTGGTAAAGATAGAAAATTGGAGAGAGAAGCCAGGGCCGGATCCAGCAGGGTCTGTAAGCCAAGATAAGGAATTTGGACTTCATCCTAGAAGCAATGGAGGACCTTGGAGGGATTTTAAATAGGGAAGCGACATGATCAGATATGCATTTTAGAGAGATACTTTGGTCTGTGTTGTGGAGAATAGATTGGAAGGCAAGAGACAGGGAATGAGGGAGAGCAGTTAGGAGAGCTTTACAGTAAAAATGATAAGAAAATGTATGCTATCCTTCCATGTCCATGTTTCTGGAAATCATATAATAAGGTGAAAAATCAGATGATACTATAAACTGGAAGTCTTCTTGATAATTTAAATATCACCCAGTGGAACTTGATTTAGGAACTTCAATTTAGGATTACAAACCCTCCATCACGGCCTATTTCTGCAATACTGTTCAGTGTCTGTCTAGAACAAAAGACATTTAGGATATGATTATCATGTGCATGACTACCTCTCAGTGTTTTGAATCAAATGGGTTTTAACTATGTTAGGGGTAACAAAAACTGATGTCCTTTGATATTTCTGGGAAACAAGTAATAGCCTAGGAGCCAGGAATCTTCATAATCCCCAGATCTCAATGAGTGGTTGAATTCATGGCTTATTTTTACTTTGGAAAAATTCGTATTTCTCAGCTGGATGAACTTATCCTAACTAGGACAGTTTCGTTTTTTCATCCAATCTGGAAAGCTTGAAGAATGCCAGGAAAGGATATGAGTAAAGGTCACCCCAGTACAGTGTTAATAATTTTGTAGCTTGGGATTGAAGGTTTTCTTTAGTCAAGAAAAATACAGAATTCATTTCAAGTCTATTTTTTCCAGTTGAGGGCATACACTGTGTGTTTGTATTCTGATGCACACTACCACCTACGTTATGTAAATATATGTTCTGGGAATAGTTGGTAAGAATGATCTAAAATGCTATCAGTAGCTTCCTTAAGACTTTAAAAACCGTTCTGCTTTCAATTCTTCAATTATCCTTCAATTACCCATAATAAATCTTTCTCATCTCTTATACCTGAGGGAAATCACTGAGAGGGAATCAGTTGGATTTCTTCTGAGAAGATAGATAAACCAAGACTTCCAAGACATAATTTGTCACTTAAAAGACATCCAGAAAAATAAGAGTTGTATTGAGCCATCTACTTTGTCAATTTTCTCAAAAACTCTATTTTAAACTTTGAATAATACAATTTGTCTATCGAAAATAAGATTAACTGGATAGATTCTAACTCTTGACCTCATTCTCTATAAGCATACCTTTGGACCACTCCTTGTTTTTTCCTTTCATGACGCTTTAGTCTAACCTCAGTGTGACACATTCAGGCATCCTGAAAACAATGTTCAGAAGATTTTTGCTCTCCTTGGTTTATGCCTGGAAAACTGGCTTCAGTTGCCTCCTGCCTATGAGGTGGACATGCAATTACACTATCAACATTGATCAACAACCTTGAACACTGAAGGCAGTGAGGACAAGCAAGGATGGAAAAGTGTTTGGTCAAGATATAGATGTGGCAGGTTTAGAAAGAAAACTTCAGTTTGGCACATCTTCAAAGGGATTGGTCTGTATGCTTTCTTTTCCTATATTTCAATTCAACATTTATGGAAGAGCTACATGTGTGTACTGTGTCAGGCAACATGGGGAGTATAAAAGAAATGTAAGAACCATCTCTATTGCCCTAAAACTTTTCACAGTTGGGAACACGAGACACATAGAAAAGTTAAATAAGACTATGCAAAAATGAGATTAAGTGAAGTCGACTTCCAGGAGTATGAAGCAGGGAGGACAGGTGCCTTTCAAAAAAGATAGAGGTAGGAGGGGTAACAAGATAATGTTGAAGGAATTATGGTGGAGGCATGCTTTATAGGCAGAGGAGAGGGAAGAAACAGCAACATAAGCAAAAATACAGAGGCATGAGGTTGTTTCACGTGTTCAAGGCTCTCTGAAGGAGCCAAAGTAATTAGAGTGGGAGAAAGTGACAGGAGATTACATTGGAAAGGAAGGCTTGCTTGGGCCAGATCGTGAAGAATTGTGAATTTTGTGCCAAGGAGTTTGATTTAACTTGACAATGAGGCATCATCTAAGGTTTTAAGTGGGAGAGCGCCATTTACCTCATAAAGTATACATTTTTTAATTAAAAATGCTTTTTAAATTAAAAATAAAAATAATCAAAGAGAAAAATAACAGAATGAGGCTGCTCTTGCATCAGACTTTAAAATCGTCTGTTTTACAACTGGGAAGGTTTCTACTCAATGCTGTTCAACATGCTAGGGGAGATGATGGTAAAGAAGACATGGAGAAGTCACCTTCGCTGGATAAAGTAATCTCAGGATTCTTTTAGGAGTCCTGAGAGTCTTGCAAGCAAGTAGCTTAATGAGCTCCAGAAGTCAGGAGACACAAGAAATGTCAGCATCCAGAGCTTTCATGGGCCACACTGACATGGCAGGTTTAATGAAACAGAGCACAAAGCTAACACCTTCAGCCTGAGACATCCCAGCACCGCCCGCTGGGCCCTCTCTCCCCTGCCTCTGGATCTTCAGACTCACAGTTCCCAGGGATTCCCCTCTCCACTTTTCCCTATCCTCCTCGAAATCTGGTTAAAGAACCAAGGCTAGAAAGTCAGTGACCGGCCCCAATTCACCCAACCAATCGGCAGCATAAGAACCGGAAGCTAATGCTTTTCTTAACCTCATGGGGCCTTTGCCAAAGGAGTCAACTTCCACCCCAGGGGGCTCTATAGATCTAGAAACCTGAATTTCCAAACTCTGCACGTGTCTATGTAGACTTATGATGTCTACGTAGACTTATGATGTCTACTTTTCCCTCTTAACTTTCGCCGACTTCTGGAGTTCAACATCTTGACTACACCACCTTCCAGCCCTTTCTTCCTGTGAAGCTATATTCCTGTTATCTGGGTCCTGCTGGCCCTCTGAAGGGGACAGCAAGCACGGGCAGCAAGAGTCTAGACCAGGTAGGTAACTAGGTTACCTACAGGTTAAGTATCGGGGCACAAGGTGGTAAGTTAAGAAACAAAGAAGCAAAATGACCGGAGGTGGGCAGGGAAGTCTGAGGGCCTGCTCTGCGGAGGTTTGCATTAATTACAGGCACAAAATTGGTGAAATATACTTGCCGTCACTTACTGTGGTAAGGGGATGGGGTGGGAGGCTAGAGAGAGGCTTCCTGCCTATGGCTGCGTAAGGAATGAATTGGTGTCCATGTTTTGGACTAGTGGGGAACACTTTTCACCTCAAATTTGAAGCAGGAACTGACCTTTTATGTCAAAAGTTTAACCCCATCCCCATTTTTTGTCCAATAGGAACTCTTTTAAGCTGATATTCAGCTGCTGAGCTGGATTTAAAACTCCTCTTTGATTACCACAGCATGTAGGAAGAAGCTGGGTCTCAAGGAGAGAATGCAATTGCCAAAGAGAACACAGAAACAGACACAGCCAACTTAGGCTGAGAGGGAGGGCCCCCCAACGGCCATATCAAACCTCACGGAGCACAATGCAGGGAAACAGAGCTTGCCATGAAATGAATGGTAAGGGCATGATACTTTGAGGCTTTTCTGGGAACAACTGCCTAAGCAAAGTCCAGGTCTCAGAAATAAGGGCACCAAAGCAAGGAGGGATACCCAGTGAGGATCTCATCCATGGAACAGGGACACATGGGATATGAGGAGGAGGATCCAGGCTGGGCCAGGACGGTTTAATTATCCACCCTGGCTAAGGGTTATCACCTCTACCTCTGGATCTTCAGACTCACAGTTCCCAGGGATTCCCCTCTCCAGCTTTTCCCTATCCTCCCCAAAATCTGGATAAAGAACCAAGGCTAGAAAATCAGAGACCTGCCCAAATTCACCCAACCAATCTGGCACAATAAGAACCAGAAGCTGTATGCTTTTCTTAACGTCATGGGGCCTTTGCCAAAGGTGTCAACTTCCACCACAGGGGGCCCTATAGCTCCAGAAACCTGTATTTCCAAACTTGGCATGTGTCTTTGTAGACTTATGATGTCTACATGGGGAAGAGTTCCAGATTCATACCGTCACCCATTATATACCCTCCTTGATTTATATCCACTGAGTGCACACACTCCCCACCTGTAGTGGCCCTGCCAGTCTCCCTGCTCCGGCCTCCCACTTCTTTTCCCAGTAAAAAATTCTATTTTTCCCCCTTCATGATCCCTCTTCCAAAATGTTCCTCAGGATTTCTAAGTGTGTTTTCATTTGTAATCTGAACACTCCTACTTCTAGGAAGGTATGTTCACTTTTCTTCCAGAAGTACCTGGACAGAGGCATAGTGACACATCACAAAAGCACACATGCTTTACAATCCTTCTACCCCCATCTCCACGCTCAGGTCTACTCTCACAGAGGCCACTCCGCACAGTGCTGCCCATCTCCTCTGGATCACCACTCCACTGGTACTGGAGTGCAAGTGACAAGATTTGTTCCTTTGAAACCAGCCCTCCCCATTCTGGAGCCCACTCCTTTCCTGAGGAAGGGGAGAAGGTTGGGGGTAGGTGGGTAGAAAAGCTGGCTCAGGGATGCATAAGACATCCCCACTATCCGGTGAATGTGCACTGCTGCTCTGTCAGATCCAATCAGCTAAACTTTATTCACAGGGATTTTCTCTAGACTCCTGTACTTCTTCCCTTTAGTCTGGTTTACTTCGGGGACACTCAGTTCGGGAAAAATGCCTGAATATACATGGTTTCAAATGTCCCTACAGGGTTCCTGCTCCATCTGGTGCATTAAGAGATATGACTGGACAGTGCTGTCGGTGGCAGTTAAGAACTTTCCCAGAGTTCTATGGCAGTTAAGAAGCAGGTCTGCCTGGAGCATCAGAGCTGACCTCTGGGTCAGAGGCCATGAGTTCTAAGCTTCCTCAGCTCTGGCCTGGATAAAAATGCCCTTTTACATGTGTATAACAAACTATGTATAGTTTTCATTTCAAAATATGTGTTCAATCACATTCAGTATATCATTTTTCTATTTTCACATAAAATCCTAAATGAAAGAATTCTATGTATTTCTCCACGCCCATATTTGGATTGGGTGGACCTCAAGACTAGGTTCCCAGAGTTTACAGGCCCAAGTGGACAGCACTCTTGTGCTCAGTAGAGGCTCATTTCTTCAGGAGGTGGAATACTGATACCGGGCCAGGTGGGAGAGGTCATAAGCCAAGAGGGAAGCCGACGGGACATGGATCAGGAACCTAGGCAAAGGTTGGGGTTATGAATGGATCAAGACTCATGACCTACTAACAGATATGGGCAAGAAAAGGATGTAATTTTATTTTATTTATTTTTTTCACAAGGGACATTGGTCTGTAGTTTTGTTTTTGTATTATTTTTGTTTGGTTTTGGTATCAGGTTACTATCAGTGTCATAAAATGAGTTGGGAAATATTCTGTCATGTTTTATTTTCTGGAAAAGATTGTGTAGAACTGGCGTTAATTCTTCAAGCATTTGTTTTAATTCTGCCGTGAAATCATCAAGGCTTGGAGATTTCTTTTTTTCAGGAATTGTTAATATCACAAATTCAATTTCTTTATTAGTTACGAGGCTATTCAATGTATCCATTTCATATTGGGCAAGATTTGGTAGTTTGTGCTTTTATTTATTAAGTTATTTTTTTATTGAGGTATAGTTGACATATTATATTAGTTTCAAGTGTACAACATAATGATTTGGTATTTGTATATATTGCAAAATGATCACCAGAACAAACTGGTTAACATTCATCACCACACATAATTACAATTGTTTTTCTTGTGATGAGAAATTTTAAGATTCACTCTCTCAGCTACTTTCAAATATGCAATACAGTATTATTAACTATCATCACCGTGCTGTACATTACACCCCCAGGACTTAGGTATTTTATAACTGGAAGTTTGTACCTTTTGACCCCTTTCACTCATTTCACTCACTCCCCACCCCCCACCCCCACCTCTGGCAACCACCTATCTCTTCTATCTATGAGCTTGGGATTTTCCTGTTTGTTTGTTAAGGTTCCACATATAAGTGAGAGCATACAGTATTTGTCTTTCCCTATCTGACTTATTTCACTCAGTATAATGCCCTCAAGGTCCATTCGTATTGTTGCAAAAGGCAGATTTCATTCTTTTTTATGGCTGAATAATATTCCATTGTATATATATACCACATTTTTTTAATCAATTCATCCATTGATGGACACTTAGGTTGTTTCCTTACCTTGGCTATTGTAAACAATGCTGCAATAAACATGGAGGTGCATATATCTTCTTGAGTTACTGTTTTTCGTTTTCTTCAGATGAATACCCAGAAATGGAATTGCTAGATCATATGGTAGTTCTATTTTAATTTTTTTGAGGAAACTCCATACTGTTCTCCATAGTGGCTGCACCAATTTACAGTCCCCCAACAGTGCACAAGAGTTCCCTTTTTTTCACATCCTCACCAGCACTTGTTATTTCTTGTCTTCTGGATAATGGCCTTTCTAACAGGTGTGAGGTGACATGTCATTGTGGTTTTCATTTGCATTTTCTTGATGATTAATAAGGTTGAGCACCTTTTCATATACCTGTTGGCCATCTGTATCTCTTCTTTGGAAAAATGTCTATTCAGGTACACTGCCCATTTTTTAAACAGATTGTTTGTTTTTGCTATTGAGTTGTATGAGTTATTTGTATATTTTGGATATTAACCCCTTATCAGATATATAATTTGCAAATATTTTCTCCCATTCTGTAGATTGCCTTTTCATTTCATTGATGGAGGACATAACTTTAAAAAATACTAAAAGTTAATTATTTTCCTCATTGTCTTTATTTTTAGAGATATAATGCAGAATACATAAAACTTTCTGTATGGTTTAAAGAATAATTATTAAACAAACATCTATGTAACCTAATATATGTTTTCTGTAAAGGCAGAATCTAGTCCTTGAACTTGACTGGTGTGGAACTTGCAGGGCAGCAGTGGAATGGTTGCTAGAACATGTAAATGAACAGTGGTGTGGGGTTAGGATGGGTAGAAAAAAGCTGGTGGGGTAGTGGCGTGTGAGTGGCCAGCAGCAAGGCACGTGGCAAGAGCAGTGAGTCAGGAACAGCAGACCTGGGCTTTCATCCTGGCATCTTATCAGAAATGGAACTGAGGGCCGTCCCTGGTGGCCTAGTGGTTACGTTCTGTGCACTTTGCTTCGGTGGCCTGGGTCCAGTTCCTAGGAGTGGACCTACAACACTCATATGTCAGTGGCCATGCTGTGGTGGTGGCTCACATGCAAAAAAAAGAGGAAGATTTGCAACAGATGTTAGCTCAGAGCGAATCTTCCTCAGTGGAAAAAAAAAAAAAAAGAAATGGGACTGAGCAACGCACTTAATTCCATTGAGCCATGCTTTCTTCACCTGTAAAAGAGAGTAACCATAGTACCTCTTCCCATTCTGTAGGAAAATGAGAAATAGAATTTGTTCAAGTTCTTTGAAAACTGAAATAGTGTTAAATTTAAATTCTATTGCTTATTCTTATTTTCTCCTTATGTAATGTACTACTGTTTAATACTGTATAAAGTTGACTTTTAGAATGTGATCAGTCTTAATTGTCTTGCAGAATTGGGATAGGTTTTAGGAAATTTTGTCAACCTCTCAAAACATCTGGTGAGTATTAGCTGAGGAGTAGTCATGGTGATGATTTGTGAGAATCAGAACAGCTGTCAAGATGGAAGTCTGGCTTTGAACTTTTCAACATACTACAAACACACCTCTTACTTACTTTAGAAAGGATGCCACTTACCCTTTAACATTGGAGTTTCTTTTTTAAACACAGTCATGATACACTTCTCGGATCGTTTTGCTATTGAAGAGTTGTTTGTTCTTATTCCACAAAGTGTCTTGGATTTGAGTCTCCATGGTCTCTGCCTTCAGTGGAAGGGAGGGTGATCCCATACATTTTGTTAGATTTAACACTCCTTTTAATTATATATCCAGTTTCACAATTAAATCGTGTGTATCTGTGAAGGAAAAAGAAGACATTGCAACTTTAGCTTGTGTTTTTTTACATTCTAGGAACAAGTTAGTGAAACATGTATAGTTTTAGAGTGACTTTCTGAGCCAAGGTTTAGAGTAACTTCCATGGGTTTCCATCTCAGTCTCACTGAGAGCAGCCACAACTAACAGTTTAGCAGAGTGGCTAAGACCCTGGGCTTTGGAGTCAGGCAAACCAGGGTAAAATGTTCGTATATATCCTTCTGGTTATTTTTCAGAGTGAAAACTCACATAGGCAAAATTAATCCATTTTTTCTTTCTATAAAAGTAGGAGCATATTTCATAATTTGTTTACTAATCTACACTTCTCACTTAATTTATAAAGAATATTTCTATATTACTAAATATTAATTTGCAATTTATGATGTCTGCTAGTATTTTATTGTATTTAACCAGCTCTCTGCTCTTTGTTTAGATTGCTTTCAATTGTTTGCTTTGATAAATACTGCTGCAATTAATAACCTCATAGCTTCTACTTAGTGCTTATTTCTGATTATTTGATTAGTACTAAGGACAGACATAGGAATCTTTCTCAAAATGTATGAATATTTTTAAGAGTTTTTCTTTAAAGTTACTGCAAAGTAACTCCCAGTAGGTTGTCAAGAGAGGAGAGAGAATGATATTTTTATGTTGATGGAAATGACTTAGGAGAGAGAAAAACTGATGCCTGGTAGAAAGGGCAGAATAGCGAGAGCAATGTCCTTGAGAAGGTGGGAAGGTAAGGGACCTTAGTGCACAGGCAGGCAAGGGGGCTGGTTTTAAATAGGAACATCTCTGGTAGTGAGCAGGAAAGCAGAGTATGTGGGAGAAGATGCTAGAAGTTCGGTAGGGTGGTGGTGGGAGTCAGAAGTTCTCTCCTGATTGCTTCGATTTTCTTAGAGAAGTAGGAGACAAGGTCATAAGTTTGGGTGAGGGTAGAGGAGAAGATATTGAAGGTTTGAGATGAGAAGAGAAGATGTAAAATATAATTGATTCTCATTGTTTGTGGATTTCATATTTGCAAATTCACCTACTTGAGAAAATTAATTTGTAACTCCCAAATCAACCCTCTCAGTGTTTTCATGGTCATTTGCAGACATGCGGGTGCTTGGAGCTGTGAAAAGTTTGAGTCTCCCAATGTGCACACTTCCAGCAGAGATGGAACAAGGTGACGCTCTGCTTTTTTGTCTCAGCTCTCATACTGCAAGCAAGCACCACCTTTCTCCTCGTCTATTTAGGGGCACACCTTTAGCATTTTTGTGCTTTTTATTGGTGATTTCGCCACTTAAAATGCCCCCTAAGCATAGTGCTAAAGTGCTGTCTAGTGTTCCTAAGTGCGAGAAGACTGATGTGCCTTATGGAGAAAATATGTGTGTTAGATAAGCTTCATTCAGGCGTGAGTTATAATGTTATTGTCTGTACGTTCAATGTTAATGAATCCATAATATATGTTAAATAAGATGTCTTTAAACAAACACACATGAAACAAGGTTATATACTGATTGGTTGATGAAAATATTGTGGCCAGAAGCTCACAGTAACCTAACTCTGTATTTCCCTTAGGAGCATTGGTTTGGGATTCGTTAATTCACTGTTTGTGCTGACTTCATAGACTGTAACTGCAGTGGATAACGAGATTCAGCTGTATTTGTCTAGAAGACTAGGAGAGTGAATGAACTAGGGAAGTATATTACGATTACTGGGCAGTCATAAAATAAGGGTCCACTTGACTTTTAAGATCATGAATTTAAAGTAGGATCAATCAGTGTATTTGTGTGTTCTCCTCCAGCTGCGTTAGCTGCACAGATATAGGTATGGAGTTTGCAGAGAGTTGGTTTTAACTAGGATTGTGGTTTTGCCAAGTGAGTATGGTGAAGCCAGGCAGAGACGGGAGTTGAGAGTCTATGCAAGGGAGTGGTTATATTGTCCTTTATGGTTTATGTCTTAGTGTATATATATATGAATTTTTTTGCTTGTGTAGAGGGAGACAAGACTATCTTTTTTAAAAATTTGAGTGAATTTTAAAAAATATTTATTTCTATGGCATCCCTCCATAAGAATAAGGACTGTTTCCTAAGACACATAAACTATAACCAATATCTTTGATTAATAGAGACTAGAATTTAATGGCATCTACTGATGGACAGCCAGCTTTCATTGCTTACTTTGTACTCACTTAGCACTTCCCAGAAAATCAGGCACTGTACAGATTTATCTCTTTTTCAGTGTGGGATTCAAGATTTTAAGGCTTCTGCTGTCAGTTTGTCAGGATTAGAATCCATGTTCCACCAAATGCTAGCAAGATAACCTCTTTAAACCTCAGTTTTCTTATCTAGGGATAAAGTTAGCATTTTACTCATTGGGTTGTACAAATTTAATGGATGATATTTGTTAAGTGCTTTAAAAGTAGTGCCAGACACATAGTATGTGCCAACAAAATACTAGTTGTTGTTGTGATTATCACTGTAACATTAGGAGGCTGGTCAATAGTTAGGAATATAGGAATTGATGGCTGCCAGTTTTTACTTCAGACAATAGGGATTATATTATGACTGGAGAAGAATGAGCCTCCATTCAGATTTTGGAAACATCTCACCAGGTTCACAAATAAGCCCACTCATTATCTCAGAATCACAAAGGAGCAAGATGCCAAAAAAGGGATATCCTCATGGTGTATATACGTGTGACTGTTGGCCTAGGACTGTGGGCCTGGTCCCAGGCTATTTGTTGGATCAGTCTGTGAAAGAGATACAGAAAGGAGAGAAAAGAGACTCCCAGAAGCTGGATGGAGAGGCCAGTCTCTGGAACAACTGTCCACAGAAATCTTTTTCTAGAAGGGAGGTGATAAATCACAGATTAAGGTAGGGCAGTTGAAGCTAGAGAACTAGGACACCACACGTCACTAAACCAAGACAGCCAAGAAGCTAAAGAGAGGTGAGTGGGTTGGGGAAAGAAAGATGATCAGTTTGAGGCAGTGGAAACGGAATAAGACATGGATAAAGATAAGGACTCATTGCAATCAATCTCATGAGCCCTGAGCTTCACTGGAGAAGAAATGCCCTTCCTCTCACATGGGTTTTGATAATATCACTACTGACTGGAGGCAAGTGGTTAAAATGAAGGGTCCTAGTTGGATGCTAGCAGCTACCTGTCCAAGATGTTAGGGGATATAAAATCCACCCTCTCTTCTGCGGAGTAGCTTGGCAATACTTTGTATCTCCCAAATTTTGTTATTGAAAACAATAGTGTTTTCAATATATCTTTGGGATGATTAGCAAAATTAAGGTGAAGAGATTTTAAGTCTCCTTCTAGCTAGTCAGGAAGGAGAAAGTAAAAGGGGGAAAGAATTTAGCAAAGAAAAGGGAGATAGATTGGTTTCTGAAAGAAAACTCTGCTCCTGGTGTGAAGAAAGGTCTCAGAAAGGATTGGGGACAAGAATTGAAGGAAGAGAATAAAGATGGAGCCAGGTGGTGCTTGGTAGGCCAAAGGTTGTCAAATTGGGATTAGAAACTGCCAAGGAAATAAGGAGGGGTTGGCAGCCCAAAAGGGACATTAAGAACTGAAATGGTAGGGTTGGATCTGCTAGGTGGAGGTAGAGGAAATTATGAGAGAGAGAGAAATTTGACCCATGTCTTGGGCTAGTGTATGTGAGACTGTTAATGAATTGTACCTTTCTTAACCACATGAACAAATGAAGGCAGAGAGGGATGGCTTTCCCAGCAGAGCCACCAGGAGTCTGGGTGAAGCCTGACCCTTAGGGTGCAGCCAAGTAGTGTCTCTGACCTGTCCGACAGAAACGATGTTCACTGTTGAGACACACATGCTCTACGGAATGTGGATTTGTAGAAGGCCAAAGAGAAAGCCTCTCCTTAATTTTTCATTAACTTTGCACTATACAATAGTTGAAGTGTGCAAAACAATATGTGCAAATTATGAGGAAAAATGCACAAATGAATGATGGGACAATGGTAACTAGAAGATTACCAATACCATTGAAGTTGCCTAGGCTCTTCCTGGAGTCCATGCATCTTCTCGCTGAGGTGTTGGCTCTGCTCCTCTCAACATGAGGCTTCCATCATCAAGTCCAAAGCAGCTGCTCCGGTTGTTCTGTGTCCCAGCCATGGGGATGGGGGACGAGAATCTGAAGCCTTTCAAGAGGTGGCGTGGAAGTTGCACAAATCACTTTATCTTACGTTCTGCTGCTGGAACTTAGTCATCTAGCCACACCTATCTGCAGAGACTGGGGAAATCTACTCTGTAGCTGGGTAGCTGTGTGTCCAGCTAAAACTTGGGGGTGTTCTGCTAGTGAAAGGAAGGATAGGTGTATGGACACTGGGGGACCATCCTCAGCCAATTACTGACATATAGTGTATTCACATGTTCAGCTTTACAAGGCAATGCCAACCCACCAGTGGGGTATAAAATTTCCATTAATAAACATTCTCAACAATAGTTGTTATTGTCAGATGTCTTATTTTTTAAATCCATTTATCAGATGTAAAATGGTATTTCATTGTAGTTCTAAGTTGCATTCCCTTGATGGGGGAGGTTGAGCATCTAGTGTCCATTAGTATTTTCTCTTTAGTGAAATAATATCTGTTCAAATCTTTTGCCCATTTCCCTCCTGTTGGCTTGTTTATATTTTTAAAAATATTTTTGTGTGTGTGTGTGACTGAGGAAGACCAGTTCTGAACTAACATCTGTTGCCAATCCTCCTCTTTTTGCTGAAGAAGACTGGCCCTGGGCTAACATCCGTGCCCATCTTCCTCTACTTTATATGGGACGCTGCCACAGCATGGCTTGACAAGCGGTGTGTCAGTCCATGCCCGGGATCTGAACATGCAAACCCTGGGCCGCTGAAGCAGAGTGTGTGAACTTACCCGCTATGCCACCAGGCTGGCCTGGATTGTTTACCTTTTCTATTCATTTGTGGGAGGTTTTTAGATTTTTGAATAAAATTATGAATATGGACCATTTGTCAATTATACGTGTTGTAAATATCTTTTTGCTTTTCTGGCTTGACTTTTCACTTCATGATATCTTTTGTTTAACATGAGTTCTTAATTTTAACATCATAATTCTGAATCTTTTAGTCTTAGAGCTTTACTGTCTTGTTTAAGATGGATTCTCCTATTCCAAGGTTATAAAAATCCTCTTTTGTTTTCTTCTTAAAGTTTTGCTGTATATAGTTAAGTTTTTAAAACACCTAAAATCAATTTCATGTATGGCATGAGATAGGGATCCAATTTGGTCTGTCTTTTCCTACAGATGTATAATGCCACCTCTGTTACTTAAGTTTCTATATAAGTGTGAGTCTTTTGATGAGCTCTTCTTGGTTCCACTGAACAATCTGTCAATACTTACATCCAAATATAGAATGTTTTAATTAGTGTAGGCTTACAGTAAGTTTTGAGATCTGATAGTTCAAGTCCCCTCATCATCATCTTCTGCCTATTTTTTTTCTTTTCTATTTAGATTTTTAATTAAATTGCCAAATTTCTCTAAGAAAATATCAGTTTGGATTTTCACATATAGGCAAATTGGTGGAAATTGGTCTCTTTACAATATTGACAAGTTTACAATCTTTTCAATAATATTGATATCTTTACAACTTTGAATCTTTCCATTAACCATGGTATATCTTTCCATTTATTTAAGTCATCTCTAATGTCTTTCACTAACATTTTAAAATGTTCTCTGAGAAGATCTTGCACATAGTTTGTAAAATTTATTCCTAGGTAACCTGTTTTTTGGCCATTAAATTGGTTTCTCTTTTAAAACTACAATTTCTAACTTGTGTTATAGAAATTGTACATAGAAATAGAATTGACTTTTTAACAATTATATCACAAACTTGGTTTCCTCTATTATTGATTATTATAATTTGTAGGTTATTTTGGGTTTACTATATAGACAATCTGATGTGAATAACAATTTTATTTCCTTCTTTGTAATCCTTAACATCTTTATTTCTTTTTCTTGATTTACTGCTCTGTCCAGGACCACCAGAACAATGTGGGATGGACATGGTGGTAGTGGGCAACATTCTCTTACTCTTGATTTTCAAGAGAACGCTTCTACTATTTCACCATTATGATGCTTAGTGTAGGTTTCAGATAGATAACCTCAATCATATTAAGAGAATTCCCTTCCATTTTTTACCATGCCTCTGCCAAGAGTTTTTTTTTTTTAAATCATGAGTGGGTGTGGAAGTTTATCAAATGCTCTT
The DNA here is from genome assembly GCA_031878705.1 of Tapirus indicus. NCBI lineage: Eukaryota > Metazoa > Chordata > Mammalia > Perissodactyla > Tapiridae > Tapirus > Tapirus indicus. Next base: position 70,052,889 of record CM062930.1, on the reverse strand, counting down.
TGTGCCCCTGTTGAGGTATTTGTACTTTTTTCTCCTATTTAATGTGACAAATTACATTTAGAGATTTTCTAATGGTAACCACTCTAGAACAAGCCCAGTGAGGTCAGAAAGTAGTTTTTATTCTTTATATAGTATTAGATTCAGTATGCTTTTATAATGTCTAGAATTTTTTTTCATGTAGATAAATGAGTGATATTGTCCTATAATTTTCTTTTTATTGTATGGTCCATGTCTGACTTTGGTGTTACAGTTGTGCTGGCCTCAGAAATGAGTTGGGGAGTGTCCTTCTATTTTTCTGTTCTCTGGAAAAGTTTATGTCATATACCACATGAAATTGCTGTTCTTGTAGATAATAATGAAAATTCTGGAGCTTTGGGAAAAAACAGGTTTTAGCCAATACATACATACCATTAGCATGAATAATTTTCTTATGCTGAAATATTAAATACTACACTCAATTTTTTTAAAAGTGGGTGGTTTTATGTAGCATAAACTATTCCAGTCCTCCAACTTACTACTTCTTGATTGGGGAAGGTTTTGTTTTTTAGAGCTCCAAATAAGGAAAGTGGTCACAGTCCACTGGAGAAAGTTCTAGTGAGTATGCTAAATGCAACATGACGATGTTGATAGTTGTTTTATCTGTATTTACAGACCACATGCAGTCACCAGAATCTTTTCTAGTTGCGGTGATGGTTTCTGTGCATATTTATATGCTTTAGCGACATCCAGCTCCTGTCCCGATTGCTTTTGATTATCATACAATTTATGTTTTCTTTGTCACAGACTTTGATCCTTTCCAAAATGGGTCTCAGTTTTTGATCACCCATCAATTAGTGTGCCCACTTGTCCAATTTTTTTAACCCTTTCTATTGTAGCCCAGTCTTGGTACACTATTGATGTACTTACTAGCCTTAAATTTGCTATAAATTTTTGAATTATTGCTTTTCAGTTAGCTTTTTATTAATTGATTTTTGTTTTTATTTAAAACAAATTTGCATCTTTCTTGAGACTCAAGTTTGAAAATCAGATTCCCAGAATGAAATTTTTGAACTATCATTCAAGAATCTTTTCACCAAAGAGCTTTTCCAAGGCCAGATGATGCTTCTATCTGCTTCAGCTAAAGGATGTTCCAGTTTGAGCTGATATAAAAAATGATTTGCATTTCTTTCACAGATATCATGTTGTTTACTTCTGTGGAAAAATAAAAACAAAAGTCAACTCAATAACCAAACAAAATTGGGAAGCACAATATCATTGTAAATTCTCAATAGCACAAAGGGAATCATATTTACATCAAATTTACAATTCAAAGTCAATTTTCGACTGACCTAATATTGACATTTTATGTGGTACACTCGAATATATGTTTGGAATAGTCTGTTTCTTAAAAGTTTGGTAGAACTTGCCCATAAAACCATATAGGTTACACACACACATACACACACAATGAGTGAAAATTGAATAAGGTCTGTAACCTAGTTAATAATATTGTGCCAATTTCAATTTACTGGTTTTGATATTGTACTACAGTTATAAAAGGTGTCACCATTAGGGAAAGATGGATTCTATTCTATATTTTAAGCCAACAATGTTTTTTGTCTGTTTTTTTGAGCAAGCTTGGCCCTGTGCTAACATCTGTTGCCAATCTTCCTTTTTTTCTTTTCTCCCCAAAGCCCCAGTAGATAGTTGTATGTCATAGTCGTACATCCTTCTAGTTGCTGTATGTGGGAAACAGCCTCAGCATGGCTTGATGAGCGGTGAGTAGGTCCACGCTCAGGATCTGAACTGGAAAACCCTGGGCCACCAAAGCAGAACACATGAACTTAATTGCTATCACCGGGCCCTTCCCTATTCTATTCTGTTTTTGCACCTTCTTGTAAGTCTAAAATTATTTCAAGATAAAAAGTTTAAAAGGAAACATATGAGCTTGTTGTTTACTAGTCTTATTTATTTTAAAATTTTTTGTCAAAAAGATAGAAAGCACGTAAGGTTTACTCTTCAACCCATCCTGTTGTTGCTCACGTTAACTAGAAATGGAGTTCCTTACAAGGCCTGTGTCAAAGAAGCAATGTTTTCACATTTATCTTTCTCAAACTTTGCTCTATAGAATTTGATCTCTGAGATAGTCAAAATCATGAGTATTAATGGCTGTTGGCTAAAAAAACAATTCTCAGGGAGTTTACCTACAGTTCTCTGTCATCCATCTGAACTCTGTGTTAGTATAAACAACCTAGGTTTGATTATAATTAAAGAAACAACAATGGACGGTATCATCTACTCAGTGACGTCCAGGGGACTTCATAAAGATGGTAGTTTAACCCATTGACAGAGGTAATAATTGGAGCATGACTGCAGCAAATCCTCTTACAAGCTTTGCATTTTCAGGTTTCTAATACTAATTTAAAATCACTTTGATTCATCTGGCATCATAGCTTCACAATTCCATTTCCAATCCCTGGAGTTTCAAAGATTATTCTGTGCTTTAACTTGAAAGTTCTCCCTCTGCTCCCAGGTGGAGAGGCATCTTTGCAACTTGCTGGAGGAAGCCTTTTTGTCATCCCTCCTGTCAGTGTTGCACTAAGTGCACTCAGCCCATCATGTGGCCCTTTGTTTGTCATTTTCATGGATCACTGGGTGGCTGTTATAAAGGGAGTCTATCCAGAAACACCATGAGCAGAGACCACATCCAGGAGAAGCTCAAATAGGAGTGAACAATGTGAGGCTTTTAGCTCTTACTGAATGTCACCCTTTTTGAAGTTAATAGTCAAAGGCTTTGAAAAAAAATTCACCTTGTGAAATGACACAGTTCTATCCACTCTTTTTTTTTTTTTGGAGGGATAAAAGGTCTAGTGTCATTTATGCAGTTTATTAGAAAAACTAATAGCTACGTATTTAAAATCATTGGACTACTTTCAATTTGAAAAGTCTATTCCTAATCTTTTAAAATTAAAATGGCAGAAATATTCTTACACGCTTTGTAATCTCCTTTTCTGCCATAGGTTTTCATGGATGGCTCAGGCTGGTCAAATCTTTGCTCTGAAGAGATCCACTACAATGAATGGAGAAGAAATCCAAGCACCGGTGGAGTATTTCATGTTGCCAGATGCCTCTGAGGTAGAGAGAAGGAGCATGCTTTCCTGTGCCTTTGTGCAGGGGAAAGTAGTAAGAGGAAGAGTAAACACGATTTGGGGCCAGCACTGAATTCTGAGAGTTTCACTGCCCCTCTGGCCTCAAGCCTTGTCTGAACATAGCAGGGGCCGACCCAATCTTTGTTTCTTCAATCTTCCACCAAGCTTTTTTGGATTTTTCCTTTTCTTTATATATGAACAGTCTTTTTAGATTCCTAGGAAGCAGGCTATTTGGTGGAAGAAAATTGAGTAACTTCCTCCTTAAGGGAGCATTTCAAATAAATTATTTTTTTAGTGCTGTTATTTATTTCATTAAAAATTGACTTTGTCTAAGTTAATACTAGGAAAAAGAATTCTAATGGTTTTCAAATATTCCTTATCTTTATCCTATAAATACTTTATTTCCAGTGACTCATCCTTGAGAAATAGGTGACGTTTCATAGACACGTAAATCAATGCTCACAGAAGACCAGGATCCTCACTTTAAATTGCCAAAGCACTAGGTGCTCAGGTCCCATTACCACCTTTGATTCATCCTGCATCATCTCCAGCCTCTTAACTTGGAGGTTAAAGGGATTTCTAATGACCTTTGTTCCTGACTCTCTTATCTGAGAGACCAGTCATTTGGAGTTGAGAAAATATAAAGAGTGGAATCCTGGCTGACTTTTAAGAGTGACAAGCAGAGACGACTTTGCTGGCTCTTATTTTTACTGGACTTCAGTTTAATAAAGTGAAGATGTCTTTCTCACCATTTGAGGATCCTCTAACAATGATCTTTGAATCTCTCACAATTATTATTGCACTTTGATGGTTGGACACATAGTAGTGAGTAAGGAGCTGGGCCACAGGGATGGAAATAAATGTGACCCTGTGGCCATGCCTCCCCCAGTTCCCTGTAGGTGATGCTCCATATGATTAAGCCAGGAACCAGCCTCGGAACTCTTCTATCCATTGCTCCAAGGGAGACACAATTAGTCAGAGCTGACACTCCAGATGAAACCCACTTGCCACCCCCGAGCTGACAAAGTCTATAGAACCTGGAGAAGACCCTGCTTCAGTTTCAAAGAGCTGACTGAATAAAGATGAGTTACAGATTCAAAAAGGCTGAAAGAGTAAAATGATTTCAGAAGTATAGAAAATAATATTTTTAATTAGAGAAAGTTAGGAGAAAATTTACTGACATCTTGGAGAATGTCTGAGGGAAATTTAGTAAATGTACCAGGGAAAGTACATTTAGGAAGGGAAATTGCAGACAAAAATCCTCTCCATCTTTCTCTGGCATATTAGATATTCACAGGCCAAATATAAATGAATTGTGATTACTTGCTTGATCTCTGTGTTTTGTCAGTTTGGCTAATTGAGAATAGACTGTACAAGTCAGCTAATCAATATGTGTGTGTGCTAGAAACTTTGGTACATAGTAAAAATAATTAAGCACAGTATTTAATGTTGTATAATGCAAACTGTTGCTTCAACACAAGTGACTGTCGTTTTTAGTGAGTTACATGAATTTTTTTCCTGTTAAAACTACTTTACATTTAATCCCAAATATAAGGCAGCAATGCATGGTGGTTAAGAACGCAGACTCTGTAGCCAGACTGTGCTCTTTGGTTTGAATCCCAGTTCTGTCATATTACGGCTTTGTGACATTAGTTGAGTTATTCAAACTTTAAAAATGAGGACAATAATACCTACATCATATGATTGTTATTAAAATTAAATGAATTCATATTTGTACATTGCGTAGAACAATGGCTGGCAAATAGTACTATGCCCGAGTTTATTAAACAAAAAATCTCTCCTCTTAAAGTGTGTTCACATGGGATAATTATAGATATTAACAAATCTGGTAGAATTGCAATTGATATGATTGTTTCTATCTTTCAGTTAAAGAAACTAAAACCCTGAAAAATAAAATATCTTGCCTAAGGATCCAATAATTGGCAAAACTGATACTCAAATCCATTTACATAGAACACTGCCTAGGAGGAACACGCAAATCTCTTCTATTCTCTCGCCTCCCAGTATAAAAAAAAAAAAAAAAAGAATCACCAAAAGAACAAAAAAAGGCAGGGAAATGAGTTGAGGTTCCATCATTTATGCCCTGATAATGTAGATTAGTCTAGCTATGTAGTTGGATCAAAGTATTTGATACAGCCTCTCCCTTCTGCTGACTCTCTCTGCCTTAATAATAGCAACTAGAGGTAAAAGCAGACATGGGAGGGTTTCCACTAGGTAAAGCGCTGAGAGGGCTTAGAGTCTACACTATATTAATATGAAGAGCATAATTGACATGATGGTGAAGCTAGAGGGGAGAACAACTGGTTCCTTTGTCCTGGGTAATGGAACCCAATATTGCCAGTAATTGGATTATTTCTCTGTATGGTTTCCTTTCACTGACTTTGAATTTGATTGTTCCATCTCTAAATCATTTTGTCTGCATAATTACATCACAATCATCACAATAAAAATAGCAAATATATTCATCACCTCCAAAAGTTTCCACATAACCCCTCACCTCAGGCAATCACTGATCTGACTTCTATAAAGTAAAGTTTATAGATTAGTTTACATTTTCTAGAATTTTGTGTAAATGGAAACTTACAGTATGTACTATTTTTTTTTTGGACTGGCTTCTTTCACTCATATTTCAGATTCATTCATGTTCTTGCTTTTTATTGCAGAATAGTAAGCTGTTGTATGGTGTTATGGGTTGAATTGTGCCCCCTCAAAAAGATATTTGAAGTCCTAATCCCCCGTGCTTCAGAATTTACCTTATTTGGAAATAGGGTCATTAAAGAGGTAATCAAGTTAAAATGAAGTCATTAGGATGTTTCCTAATCCAATATGACCGGTGTCTTTATAAAAGGTGGAAATTTGGATGCTGAGAAACGCACAGAGGAAAGACCATGTAAAGACACAGGGAGACCATCACATACAAGTCGAGGAATGTCTGAAGCTGCCAGCAGCTAGGAGAGAGGCGTGGAACAGATCTCCCTCATAGCCCTTGGAAGGAGCCAGTCCTGATAACACCTTCATTGTGGATTTCTAGCCTCCAGAACTGAGACAATAAATATCTGTTGTTTAAGCCACTATCTTGTTATGGCAGCCCTAAGAAACTAATATATACAGATATACTAAATGTGTTTGTCCCTTCATCTATTGAACATTTGGGTTGTTTCCAGTTTGGGGTTATTACTGAAAGCGTCTATGATCATAACAACTTTGTATGGACGTACGCTTTCACTTCTCTTGGGTAAAGATCTAGGAGAGAAAGAATGGATCACATAGTAGGTATATGTTTAACTTTTTCAAGAAACTACCAAACTGTTTTTCAAAGTAATTGTACATCTACAAATCTGACCAGCAGCCTATGAGAGTTCTATTTCCTCCACATCCTTGCCAATACTTGGTTTGACCAGTCTTTTTAATTTTAGCCATTCTAATAGGTGGGTGGTGGTATTTCATTGTGGTTTTTTTTTTTAATTTTTTTATTTTATTTATTTATTTATTTATTTTTTTGTGAGGAAGACCAGCCCTGAGCTAACATCCGTTGCTAATCTTCCTCTTTTTGCTGAGGAAGACCGGCCCTGGGCTAACATCCGTGCCCATCTTCCTCCACTTTATATGGGACGCCGCCACGGCATGGCTGACAGGCAGTGCGTCGGCGGGCGCCCGGGATACGAACCCGCGAACCCCGGGCTGCCAAGCGCGGACTAAGCCGCTGCGCCACCGGGCAGCCCCTCATTGTGGTTTTAATTTGCATTTTCCTAGTAACTAATAACATTGAGCATCTTTTCGTATGCTTATTTGCCATCTGAATCTCTTCTTGGGTGAAGCATCTGTTCATGTTTTTTTGCTTATTTCACTGTTGTGTGTTTTCTCATTATTGAGTTTAGAATATTCTTTATCTGTTCTGGATAGAAATCCTTTATTGATTTATAAATATTTTCAAATTAAAAAAAATCTTTTTGACTTTGATTTATACCTTGCACTATACAGTAACTCAAAATGGATTGTAGTCCTAAAAGTAAAACCTAGAACTATAAAACTTCTAGGAGAAAACATTTGTGATCATGGGTTAGGCAAAGATTTCTTCAATATGATACCAAAAGCGTGATCCATAAGTGAACGAATTGATAAAATGGACTTTATCAAAATTAAAAATACCTGATCTTTAAAAGACTCTTTAAAGAAGAAAAAGACAAACAGCAAACTGGATGAAAATATTTCCAAAACATACATCTGATGCAGGAATTTTATCTGTAATACTCTTGAAACTCAATAATAAGGAAATCATCAGCTCAATATTAAGAATGGGCAAGGTATTTTCTCCCAGTCTGTAGCTTGTCTTTTCATTTTCTTATGTTTCCTTCCAGAAGTTTAATAATTTTAGATTTTATATTTAAATCTATAATTCATTTTTAGTTAATTTTTATATATAGTATGAGATATGGATTGAAGTTCTCTTTTGCTTTTTTTTGGATATGGATATCCAATTTTTCCAGTACCATTTGTTGAAAAGAATACTCTTTTTCCACTGAACTGCCTTTGCACCTTTGTCAAAAATTAGTTGTCCGTATGTGTTGGTCTGTCCATATATTTTTGGAATCTTTCTTCAGTTCTGTTGATCTATTTATCTATCGTTATGCCATTTCCACACATTTCTTGATTACTTTTGTTTTATAATATCCTTGAAGTCAGGAAGAGTTAATTCTCCAACTTTTTTTTAAAAGTTCTTTTGGCTAATTTAGATCTTTTGCCCTTCAACACAAATTTTAGATTTAGCTTGTCAATTTCTACCAAAAAAAAAAAAAAAAAGAAAAGAAAAAAACCCTCTAGAATTTTAATTGGGATTGCATTGGATATATTGGTCAATTAGGAAAGAACTGACATCTTAACAATATTGAGTCTTTAGAGCTGTGAACATAGCATATCTCTCTATTTAGGTCTTCTTTAATTTCTCTCATTAATGTTTTATAGTTTTCAGTGTGCAGGTCTTGCATACTTTTTGTCAGATTTATCCCTAGATATATCATATTTTGGGATGCTACTGTATGGTATTGTCATCTGAAAATAAAGACAGTTTTACTTCTTTTCCAATCAGGATGATTTTTATTCCTTTTTCTTGGCTGATTGCACTGATTAGAACCTTCAGTACAACATTGAATAGAAGTGGTGAGAGCAGACATTCCTGTCTTGTTCCTGGCATTAGGGAGAAGTATTTAGTCCTTTGCCGTGAAGTATAATATTTGCTATAGGTTTTAGTAGATCTCCTTTATCAGGTTGAGGAAACTTTCTTCTATTCCTAGTTGTTGAGAGTTTTTGTCAGGAATGGATGTTGGATTTTGTTAAATGCTTTTTCTCCAGCGATTGAGATGACTACTTGGTTTTTTATGTTTAGTTTGTTAATATGATGAATCACATTGATTGATTTTCTAATGTTGAACCAACTCTTTATTCCGGAATAAATCCTACAGGGCCTTGTTCTATTTTCTTTTTAATATATTCTTGAATTAAGTTTGCTAAAAGTTTGTTTAGAATTTTTGTCTGCATGTCCTACCAATTTTTGATAAAAGAATATAGAGATCTCTGAATATAATTTTGGGTTTATCTATTTCTCCTTTCAAGTCTATTGATTTTTGCTTCATATAGTTTGAAGCTCTATTATTAGGTACATAAATAGGATTTTTATGTCCTCTTTATGAGTTGATCCCTTTATCATTATTAAACGTTTTTATATCTGGTAATATTTTTGCTCTGAAACATATTTTTTTATGATATTAATATGATCACAACAGATTTCTCATAATTAATATTAGCATAGTAGAACTTTTTCTAATAAATACATATAGGTATAAATAAAAGTCATGCACATGCATGTATCATCTTGAATGGCAACAGCATTTAGTTGGATCCTGCTTTCTTATCCAATATGTATAAATAATTAGCTTTTAAATACATTTAAATAATAAAAGAAATCTTATATTTCTGATGCTCTCTATTCCTTTTTTTAAATATGTATATTTCATCTGATAATCAATTAACTTGTGCCTGGAGGACTTCCTTTAACATTTCTGTTGTGCTGGTGATGAATTATTTCAGCTTTTGTATGTCTGAAAAATGGTTCATTTTGCCATAATTTAAAAAAATATTTTCACTAGGTATATATTTCTTAGTATGTCTATTTCTATATAATAATTTTTGTTTTTGTACTTTTAGAATATTGTCTACCGTCTTCTTGTTTCCAACAAGAAATCTGCTGTCATTCTTATTTTAGTTTTTCTATACATAATGAATCTTTTTTTCTCTGACTGATTGAAAAATTTTTCTCTTTATTATTATTTTTGAGCAAGTTGATGCTCATTGAGCTTTTTGGTTGTGGGAGTTTATACCATTCCTCAAATATGGGAGACATTTTTTTCTACCATTTCAAATATTTTAATTTTCTTCCTGTCTCTTCTAGTTTAGGGATTCCAATTACACTACTATTAGGCTCCTTGAAGTTGGCCCACAGTTAACTGATGCTCTTTTCTTTTTTGGATTCTTGTTTTCTCTGTGTTTTAGTTTGGATAGTTTCTAATGCTCTGTCTTCAAGTTTCTTAATCTTTATTTTTGTGATGTCTAATCTGTTGTTAATCCCATCCAACTTTTTTTTTTTTTAATCTCAGACATTGTAGTTTTCATCTCTAGAAATTTGATTTGGATCTTTTTATATCTTCTTGTGTCTCTAAACTTTTTGAACGTATATAATATGATTATATTAACTTTAATGTCCTTTTGTTTGCTAATTCTAACATCTATGGCAGTTCTGGGTTGTTTCAATTAATTGATTTTTATTCTCATTATGGGTCATATTTTCCTGCTTCTTTACATGGCTGGTGATTTTTTAACTGGATTCCAGGTATTGTGAATTTTATCTTGTTAGGTGCTTGACATTTTTTGTTTTCCTGTAAACATTCTTAATCTTTTTTTCTGGGATGTAATTAAGATACTTGGAAACAGTTTGATCTTTTTGTGTCTTGCTTTTATGATTTGTTTAAGCAAGCTCAGAAACATTAACCTAAGGCTAATTATTTACCACTGCTGAAATAAGATATTCTGAGTACTCTACTCGATGCTTCATGGGTTACGAGGTTTTCCACTCTGGCTGGTGGGAAAAGGCTGTATTCCTGGTCCTGTGCAAACTCCAGAGAATGTTTCCTCTCCTCCTTTAGGGTGGTTACTTCCTAGCATCAGGTTACTTCCTACACATGCACTGATCAGTACCCATTATAATACTCAAAGGATGTCTTCTACAGATCTCCAGAGTCCCCTCTTTTGGAAGTTCTCTCACCTCTGTTATTTGTACTGTAAATTCTAGCCACTTTGGCATCTCTGGATGCTTGGCTAAATCTCCTCAACTCAGGGAATCCACTGGACTCTGCTTTGGCCCCCACTCCCTGCAGCATGGCCTGATAACTCTCTCAGGGAATTAAAAGGGGCAATTGCAGGGCTCACCTCATTTGTTTCCTATCCCACATGGATTGCTGTCCTTTATTGCCTAATATCCAGTGTCTTGAAAACCACTGTTGCATATATTTTGTCCATTTTTAGAATTGTTTCAAAGGAATAGTGAAACTTGTCTCTGTTACTCCAACTTGGCTGGAACTGGAAGTCCCACTTCCCAAGATTTTAACAGGACCCAGAGTCTCATCATATTATATTCAAAATGTCTAGGATACAATTTAAACTTACTTGATATACAAAGAACAGGGAAAATCTCAACAACTCATAAGGAAAAACACTCAACAGCTGCCTACCTTGTGGTGATCTGAATCTTGGTGATCTAAATCCAACAAAATGTTAAAGCAGCTATAATAACTATGTTCCATGAAGTAAGGTTGAATGCTCTTGAAACAAATGGAAAGATAGTAGTTCCCAGTTGAGAAAAAGAGGCTGTAAAAAAGAAGAAAATGGACATTTTAGAACTAAAAAGTAGAGTAACTAATGATGACAGAGGAAAGAATCTATGAACTTGAATAGAGCAATAGAAATTATCCAGTGTGAAAAACTATATGGGGAAAAAAGTTAACAGAGTCTCAGGGACCTGCAGAATAGTATAAAAAGGTATAACATTCATGCCAGTTGAGTCCTAGGAGAGGAGAATGTGATTGGTGCAGAATAAATATTTGAAGAAACAATGGCTGAAAACTTCCCAAATTTGGAAAAGACAAATTTATAGATTCAAGAGGCTTAGAGAACCCCTAACTGGATAAACTCAAAGGAAACCATGCTCACCTACACCTTAATCAAACTGCTGAAAATTAATGTTTTAAAAAAATCTTGAAAGCTATCATAAAAAAAAAATGACACATGATGTTTGAATGATTGTGGATTTCTCATGAGAAACAATGAAGGCCAGAAGGAAGTGGCACAACATTTAAAAAGCATTATAAGAAAAACTTGTCAATGCAGAATTCTCTATCCAGTAGGAATATCTTTCAAGAATGTAGGAATAATAACAATAGTCTCAGATGAAAGAAAACTAAGAGAATTAGTCAAAAGCAAGCCTTCTTTAAAAGAAATGTTAAAGACAATACTGCAGGAAGAAAGAAAATTATACCACCAGGAAACTGGCAACTTCAGTCATGAAAGAAGAGCAACACAAATGGTAAATAACTAGGTAAATATGACAGATTATTTTCTCCTCTAATGTTCTTTGAAATATGTATGATGATGGAAAACTAAAATTTTAACATTGTCTGGTAGGGTTTTTAATGTATGTGGATGTAATACACGTGAAAACTACAAATACAACAGAAAAGAGAGAGGATAAAGTTTCTACATTTAACTTGAAGAGATAAAATATTAATTTTAATAGACTGTAAAAAGTGACACATGTATAGTAATGCCTAGAACAACCACTATAAAACTACACAAAGAGATAAAGACAAAAAGCCAATATATAAATTAAAATGGAATACAAATATATATTCAAATATTTCAAAAAAATTCACAAAAGGAGAAAAGAGGAATACAAAACAGAGAGGACAAAAAGAAAACAAATAAAATAGTGGTAGACCAAAATACCACCTTACCAATAATTCCATTAAATATAAATGGTTTAAGCACACCAAATAAAAAACAATGATCATTACACTGGACAAAAAACTAAGACTCAGATACATACTGTTAAGGAACCCGCTTGAAATATCCTGGTATAGATAAGTTAAAAGTAAAAAGATGGAAAAATATATACCATGCAAACACTTATCAAAATAAAGCTGGATTGTCTCTATTCATATCAGACAAAGTAGACTTTAGAACAAGGGAAATTACAAGGAAAAAAGAGGCATCATTATGTAATGATAAGAGGGTCAGTACACCAAGAAGACATACAATCTTTAAAATACACACACAGAAAAAAACAAAACCAAAAAGTATTGAAATACAACTGGAAGGATTGCAAGGAGAAATAAACAAATCCACAATTATAGTTGGAGGCTTTCCGTCCCCTCTTTCAGTAATAGAACAAGTAGACAAAAAAAATCAACAAGACCGTGGAAGACCTGAACAATGCCATTCCACCAAACAACAGCAGAATACACATTCTTTTCAAGTGCACATGGGACACTTATCAAGATAGACAGTATACCGTGTGATAAAACAACCTTAACATATTTAAAAGTATTGAAATCCTGCAAAGTGTATCCTCTGACCTTAATGGAATTAATCTACAAATCGATAACAGAAAATTATCTGGAAAAACCCCCCAAATTCTTAGAAATTAGGTAATATACTTCTAAATAATCCATGGGCTGAAGAGAAAGTCTCAAGGGAAATAAAACATTTTGAACTGAATGAAAATAAAAATGCAGCATATCAAAACTTGTGAGGTAAAGCTAAAGCAGTGTTTAGAGGGAAATATGTCATTAGGAAAGAAGAGAGGCCTCAATTTAATACTATGATTCCACCTTAGGGAACTAGAAAAAGAAGAGCAAAATAGACCAAAGTTATCAGAAAGAAATAAATAATAAAGTAAGAGCAGAAATCAATAAAATTGAAAACAGAAAAACAATAGAGAAATCAATAAAACCAGAAATTGCCTCTTGAAAAGATCAATAAAATTGATAAACCTTTATACAGATTGACCAAGAAAATAAGGGAATAGAAACAAATTACAATATCAGGAATAAAAAAGATGATATCTTTAGAGACCCAACATACATTAAAATTACAATAAGGAAACACTATGAAGAACTCTGTGCATGTGCATTCAACAACGTAGATGAAATGCAATAATTTCTCTGAGGACACAAACTACCAAAACTCACTGAAGAAGAAATAAATAAGTTCTATATCTATTAAAGAAATTGAGTTTAGTTAAATGTCACAGGTCAGTACGGACAGAGAAAAATAACCAAGATTCACTTGCTGATGTGGGGCACCTTATTTTGCCTCTGCTGAGGAATAGACTGGTCCCCAAATCTGAAATTTTGGTTATGAGTTTATTGGATGAAGTGTGTTGAGTAATGGGTTGAGAACTATAGGTTTTGAGCAAATGTCTTGAAATAGGAGAATGATATGATAAATGGTTGTTAAGGTCTTAATCTCCTTAAATTAAGGAGATTTTGGCAAATGTGTTTTGGAACAGATGTCTACTTATAATAGACAGCCTCTCGAGACAGGGATACTAACCAGGAGGATGTTACCGAAATGTAATGGTAAAGATTTGACATAGGCAGGCAATTTTCAAAAACGAATATAAGGGATAAATCTAAGAATTGGTATAGTTTATACATAACCACATGTTTATTTTTATTTTTCTCCAAGTAAGATATTTTTCTACATAAGACAATATGTAGTTACGCTTTTTGGGTAAATGGAGATACATGTTAAGCATTTCTAAAGCATCTGGAAAAAGCTGCCTGGTTCCCCCATCTGTTCTAGACAGTTAAACATGCTTTGGACCAGTTGCATTTTCCGCAATAGTTTTTTTGGACATCAAAATGACTGAATTCTCCAAGCAGAAAATGAAAACCCTGAAATAGAGGCAGAATAACACATATTATTTCTGTTCAATCAAATATAGAATTTAAATCCACAATTAAGCTGCCTCTGTTTGTATGCTTTAACATTTGAATCTTCTTACCCCACACAATAATTGAAATTACCCGAAGGAAAATAACCAATTTGAGACGGAATAAAACGAGCCTGGTGGTCTCAGGGACAAGCACATTTAGTCAAGTAGTGTTGGCAAAATCCATTTTCATGTGTAATTTTGAGAGTAAGCCTTCAGGTCAGTGCTTAGTTTGTGCCTGTGCTGAGAGCTAAAACACAGTGGCCCATGAGGACAGCTCCAGCATCCTCCTCACTGTTTTCTAACTTTAGCCCCATCTGTTTGGAAATTTCTGCAGCAGAGCCCAGAACAGCTTTTTGGTAACACTAAGGCATTTTCAAGGGGCAAATTTTTCTAAGGACAAGATAATCTTCAAAATATTTAAAAGAAAAACAGAATGGTCTTCTAAGCTCTTGCTACTTCCAGTGCAGTTCACAAATCTGCAGCGTTGACATATCTTGGGAGTGTGCTAGAAATGCAGAATCTCAGGCCCCCCGCCCTGACCTCCTGAATCAGAATGTCATGTCATGTTATCAGGGTCTCCAGGGGATGGATGGAAAGATTCAAGACATTGTGTTTTAAGCTTTTTGAACAGAAGCTCTTTGTTGGAGGGTAGGGTAGGGGACAAGAGGGTTACATATTTCAAGAGATAAGTGTTGATTCCTTATGCAAAGGTGGGGAAGGGGTTTGGCATTGCAGCCGTGCAATTGAACAGCACGCAGGGAAAATACAGAAAAGGAAAAGGCCTCTTTGAGAACTCAGCTTCTGCTGACAACAATGCTCTGAGGACTAACACCTACTGTGGCGCACAGAGTTCCTGGAGATCTCTGGGATGCTTATCAAGTTCAAAGGCAAGAGTTTTGATATCAGGCAGGTGGTAGTAATGCTTTCTTCACATATACACAAATCCACCTGGTTTTATAAGTATACATTTATGAATTAATAACCATCTTCAAGGGGCCAACCCTTTAGCACTTTATCAGACCACAAGAAAATGATTTAATTTCTAAACAGTCTGACTTTTTTATCACACAAAAAACATCTCCTGGGGCCTATAGTGGTTAAGTTTGCACGCTCTGCTTTGGTGGCCCGGGGTTTGCAGGTTCAGATCCCAGGTGTGGACTTAAGCACTGCTTATCAAGCCATGCTGTGGCAGCATCCCACATATAAAGTAGAGGAAGATGGGCACATATATTATCCCAGGGCCAATTTTTCTCAGCAAAAGGAGGAAGATTGGCAACAGATGTTAGCTCAGGGCTAATCTTCCTCACCAAAAAAAAAAAAAAAAGAAGAATCTCCCTCTGACATGAGGTACACAGAGTGAAAAGGTTCACTTCGTAATCCAAGACCTGGAGAGATGCTAACTGAGTGATGTACCAGAGTCTAAATTTGATCTTTTTCCAATTTCCAAAGTGCAATCCTGGCCTAAACCTCTGGACACGCCTAGAACTCTGCCAGTAACACTCTGTGCAGGGCAAGGAAATCCTTCCCATTTTAGCCTCTGGCTGTCAGGATCCCTCTATTTAGTTCCAAGATTAATTTTCTAGCTAAATCCTTGTACTTTTTGTTCTCAAAGATCGTTATGGGGAGAACAGACAGATCTGGATGATCTAGATGAGGTTGGCTAAGTGTTTTCACATGGATGGAGCACCGCGCTGGGCTTGGGGAGGAGGGAGAGCTTCTCTCCCTCATTTCTCTTCTTGGGTCTCTGTGCCTGCTCCTCACCTTTCATGTTTTCATCCCTGTAGCAGCCACTTTCATGACCTGTAGTTGGCTCATCAATGTGACTCCATTTAGAAATGACTCAAGAGATATCTAAATGTCACATAATAATGGTGGTTTAACCATCTGCTTTTATTGATTGCTCACTTTGTCGTTTTAGGACTCTCTTATCATACTGTGCTTGGATATTTAAAATGTTCTTCATTGAATCATTCTCAAAGCTTCTGAAAACTCCACCAGTGAAGTTCCACCCGGAACCTTCATAGAAACCCTGGGCCCTCAATGTCCTGATAGCAGAGACAGTAAGGAGCAGTGGGAGCAATACTGGCTCTGAAGCAGGACACTCTGGGGTTAGCACCTTAGCTCTGTCACTCCTAGCTGCGCCATCTTGGGTAAGCTACTTAAGTCTCAATGAGCCTCAGTTCCTCACTGTAATAAGGGAAAAATAATGCCTATTGCATAGTTCTCCGGGAGGATTAAAAGAGATAACATGTAAATCACTTAGCAAAAACACAGGCAAAAGTAGGGAATCAAGAGGATTGTGCTCCCTTTTCTTTTTATGGTGAATATTTTAGCCTGGTTCTGCTGTAAAATTGAGCCTAAGTCAAAACTTATGTGCTAAAGCTTTGTCAAAGGTGTGCAATCCAGGGAAGCAAAGGTGAAGGAACCAGGTACATGAGGTAGGGGAAGAGAGAAAGCAAGCAGAAAGGACTACATTCCAAGCTGTCCAGACTTTACCAGGAAACACACTGGTTGCTCCGTCACATAGGACATCTCCAGGGAGGGCATATGGAAACGCTTCCTCCCAGAATAGTCTTTCAGGAAGGAGGAAGGGAGACGAATCTATCACTTGGCTCCTTTCTGTCTCCTGTTGCTCACGGGCCAAAGCCTACCCCTTTCTCCACCATTGGGATGTTAAGTCCCCCACATTTCTGGGTTATTTTGCCACAAGAGCAGTGGCATTGAGCCAGTGAAAGGGCATGAGCCGGAAATATTTTATGCCTGCCTCTCTACAACCTGCACCCTCAAAGGCCCATCCTGGAAAACTAGTGGGGTGGGTGGGGTGGGGGGAGCTTAATAAGCCCCTGACATCTGCACTTTAGCAGCAACAGGAAAGCACAAGGGCAGAAGGGGAGAGCCCTGCAGTGTGAGGTTGGAGGTGTGAAATGAGGCATGGTTTGGTCCTGCTTCTAGCAACGTGGGAGGTTAGGAGCAGCTGCTTACTGCAGCAGGGCCAACTGCTGGGCAGCTGGTGCAAGGACAACTCGGTCTCCATCGTGAGGGCAGGGACCGAGCTCAGTGAGCCTTTCTCTAGTAAAGATGGACATCTCCTCTGAGTACCAACAAGAAGCCATTGGTGCTGAGTGATCTTCCCGAAGGGTCATCTGTATCACCAAGCAGAAAACCATGGCCAAGCACATCCGAGGACTGCATCAACTGGGTCTGGTATTATGAGAACAGGAGATGGGCTTTCAACAGTTTGTGAACGTGGAGGGATGCAAAATGGGCTCACGACACAGTTATGACCTGGGTCAAGTTCATTTTTAGTGTCCCTCTGATTAAAGCTCAGGAGAAAGATTGGAGTTAGAGACTTTGATTTGCAGAGTTAGCTTGTCATCTGGTCCATGCTCAACCATGTCTCTGTGCCCACCGCCTCAGCACAAAGATGGCGCTGAAGCCATGAGACTAAATACCCTCACCCAGCATGAACAGAGGGGAACCTACAATGATAGAACAAGAGGCTGTAAAAGACACTGAAAAAAAAGTTTTAACAACAGGAAGAGAACCAAGAGAGGTCAACAAATTAAGAAAGAAGAGATTTTCAGGTTGAAGGGAGTGACCATCGGTGTTAGATGATGCTGAGGAGGCAGCCTGGTAGAATAGGAATAAGAATCAAGATACTAATAGGGTTTTGTTGTTGCTGCCCTGACCAGAACCACTTCTGTGGCCAGATGGAGGCTGGAAATATTGCTTAAGATTGAGCAGTGCAATGGAAGTGAGGAAATAGAGCTAGTTTTTTTTCCCCAAAAATATTACTTAAAATTGGCAGATAGGAAAATAAAGAAAAGTTTTGGTAGCTTGAGGGGGAAATGGAGTGGAGGCAGGGTATTTTTTTTTAATATCACAATTCATTTATTTGATCTGCCTTGATATCATTGGGTTGTTCCCAGTTTTTGACCATTATAAATGGTGCTGCTATAGACATTCTTGTAGATGTCTTCGGGTGTATACATGTGCCTGTTTTGGTTGATCATATCTAAGAATAATCATAGTGCATTTCTATATTCAAGTGGTAGGCCCATTTATTCATATGTCAGTTAGATTGTGTTGATCAAACCATCTGAAATCTTACTACGTTTTTTGGTGTCTGTGTGTGTG
This sequence comes from Tapirus indicus, assembly GCA_031878705.1. NCBI lineage: Eukaryota > Metazoa > Chordata > Mammalia > Perissodactyla > Tapiridae > Tapirus > Tapirus indicus. The sequence continues at coordinate 70,034,559 of CM062930.1, read as the reverse complement.
CTTGTTGTATAAGTTACTGTTGCAGATGGACGTGTATTCAAACCCACACTACATTACTGATATGTATTTCTTCTTTTACTTTTGTCTATTTTTTGCTGTCTATATTTAGAAGAATATACAAATTTAGAATTGTATATTTAAGCATATACAGATTTAGAATTTTTGGTATCTTTCTTTTAAGTTGAAATTTTTGTCACTGTGCAACTTTTTTGTTTATCACTAGTAATATTTTTGCCTCAAAGTTTTCTTAACCTCATATTCACTATCTTTTGCTTCAGGTTTGGAAGGAATATCTTTTTTCTATCCTTTTACTTTCAATATAAAGATACTCTCTGTATCTTTATATTTAAGATGTGTTTTTGAAATCAGAATATAACTATTATTGTTTTTAAATCCCATCTGCTTGGATCGAACTTTCCCATTTGAAAAGCATTTTAGTCCATTTATGTTTCTTACAATTATTTAGAAACAAGGTATTTTTTAGAATGGTGGAAGCATTTGTTCTACCTGTAGGCAAAGGGGAAAGAAAAAAACTAAAAAGACTGAAAATATCAACAAGGGAAAGGAAAGTGCTGACCGATGGGGCAAGCTCTAGAGGTGATGGCTGGCGATGATATCCTGAGTCCAGAGCACAAGACAAGGAGTAGTCTTGCAGAGGAAGCTGAGGAGGATTGGTACAGATTTATGTTTGATGGTGGTGTAAAGAGATGTTTACATCTTGGTTGGCCTCTATTTTTCTCCTAAGGTGGGAACAAGATCTTCTGCTAAAATATCTGAGAGCAGAGCTGAGAGCTTTAGGGACATGGAAAAGTTTTGCAAGGGCCACCATGGAGTCTGGGAAAGAAAGGGTGACAGTGGGATAGATGTGTTTGTTTGAGAGGTGAGGGAGAGGCTGCCAGAGGCCTTTCCCATCTGCTGCTAATGCTGCCATTCTGGTTGGAGTGGGAATTTGGAAGGAGTCTATTTGGAATGGCAGAAAAGAAGGACTTTTTCATTCATCCCTTTGATTTCTGTCTTAATGCGTAATCCAATTTGATCTGATTTTATTTTTCACACAAGCTAGTACTCCCTGTATCCACGATGTTGTAACCTTTCTTCTATTTATAGAGTGGGTCACTTACTAAGTCCTCAATTTGTGTTCATTGCATGGTGGGATCGCTGTGGAGCCTATGACAATGGAAAGCTTATGATTCTCTGATGCACAAGAGCTAATGCTGAGCTCCTCTTGGCTTTACCTTTTGCTAGCTTTTCCCTCCACAATTCTCAAATGAGAGCATCGTTAGCAGAAAATCCTTGCTACTTGGTGAGACAGAAGAACACAGTGGTTAAATTCACAGGCTGTGAAGTCAAAGTCCTTGGTTTCAAATCATGGCTGCGTCCTCACCAACTGTGATCTTGAACAAATTCTTTACCTTCTTGAGCCTCTGTTTCTTCATCTGTAAAATGGGGATAAAATGGTACTATCCTCATAGATTTTTCATGAGGAAAAAATGGCATATATGTTGTGATGGTCGGTTTTACCTGTCAACTTGGCTAGACCATAGTACCCAGTTATTCAATTAAACATGAATCTAGGTGTTGCTCTGAAGGTATTTCGTAGATTTGGTTAACATCTATGATCGGTTGACTTTAAGTGAAGGATATTACCCTCTATAATCTGAGTTAGCATTATCCAATCAGTTGAAAAGCCTTAAGAGCAAAACTAAGGTTTCTTGAGGAGGAAGAAATTCTCCGTCAAGATGGCAGCATCAGCTGCTGTCTGAGAGTTTCCAGCCTGTTGGCCTGCACCATGGATTTTGAACTTGCCAGCCTCACCATTGTGTAAGGCCATTCCTTGAAGTAACTCTCAGTGTACCGTGTACATATCCCACTGGTTCTGCTGCTCTGGGGAACTCTGACTGATACCGTTAGCACACTGCCTTACCTGTCATAGTCCCAGGAAGTGTTGACATATCATTATCATTTTATGCATATCTGTTTAATATAGAGATACTTTCTGGAAACACGGGCTGCCAGAGGATAATCCCTGTGAAGAGGCAATCTTGACAGCCAGTCGTTCTTGTCTCATCATATCTCCTGAAGTTGTGACATGTCTCCATTTAGTTTTATTTTTCCAGTGCAATGATGAAGCTTTTGATACTATTCATAAGGTCTTAGGTCTTGCACCACTCCCTACCTGGCAGCTGATTTTCAACTTGTGCTTCTTTTGCATTCCTTGGGAAGGCCACTAGCCACCAAGCTTGCACTTCAACATCACTCTCCATCACTTCCATGATGCTTTGCAGCACCCGAGTCACTGTCACCTGTGTACCCTTTGTTATTTTGTGAGTCAGTATTGAACCCCAAGAATATATGACAATGAAAGAAAGGTCACAGAGTGTTGAACCTCATTCTCATTGAGCAAAGCACCCTGTGAGAAGTGGGTCCATTGGCTGAAAGCTTATGATAGTACTTTACTGTACCCACTCTACATAAGAAAACATTTTTTGTAGGCCTAAAAGCTTGAATATTGCTAATTTCATAGGTTTCACCCTTACAATTGTACTCTTCCTCACTACTTTGTCTCTAAATATTTTTAGTAAAAACCATTTCTGTGATGAGAGTATTATAACAAGTCAGTGCTGCATAGGGCAGTGTTAAGGAGCATGTGTATATTATTTTTAAATTATTTTTTATTGAAGTATAATTGACATACAATAGCATATTAATTTCAGGTGAACATCACAGTGATTCAATGTTTATACACATTACGAAATGATTACTATGATAAATCTAGTTACCATCTGTCACCTACAAAGTTATTACAATATTATTGACTACATTCTCTATGCTGTACATTATATCCTCACAACCTATTTACTTTTATAACTAGAAGTTTGTATCTTTTAACCCCCTTCACTTATTTTGCCCGTCCCCCCCAACCCTCCTTCTCTCTGGCAACTACCGGTTTGTTTTCTGTATCTATGAATCTGTTCCTGTTTTGTGATGTTTGTTTGTTTGTTTTATTTTTTAGATTCTACATATAAGTGAAGTCATATAGTAATTGTCTTTCTCTGTCTGACTTATTTCACTTAGCATAATACCCTCTAGGTCAATCCATGTTGTCACAAATGGCACAATTTCATTCTTTTTTATGGCTGAATAATATTCCATTATATATATATATACATACCATATCTTCTTTATCCATTCATCTATCGATGGACACTTAGGTTGCTTCCATATCCTGGATTATTATAAGACTTTAGTTATAGCAAAATGTAATCCAAGGGCAACCCAGATGAGTCTTGGCCTTAACAGGCCACTTTTCTGGTGTTGGCCTCTTGGAGATGGTGGAATATGCTAAGTGTCGACGCTTGGGGAGCTCTCTCATTGTTGACACCACAGACTTCCTAGGCCTTGTAGCATAGGCCCGCAGTCCAGAGAGCTGTCACGGAGCCACTGGTTTGCTCTAGCTGATCCATACATTACCCCAGGGATAGATGAGATTTAGGAGTCAGAGTGTCAGCTCTTCTCTGCCAAGTGAGCTATTTTCACTGTTTTGGGGATTTTCAGTAGAGATGGCACCAAAGACTTTGTGGCAAACTGCTAGGTGTACATATGCATGGGCTTTTGGAAAGTAGAAAAACACTAAATATTATTTATTAAAAATTTTTAAAAACCCTATCATATATTTCACATAATCTACAGAAACTAGCAAAGTGCCATGACCGCAATAGATCCTCAATAAAAATATATGGTGCAGTGCTTGATATAGTAGTCTACAGGTCTTGATTTTTGAGCTGGATTAACTGGGTTTGAATATGAGTTCTGCCACTGAATAGTTGTATAACTTTGGGCAAAATTAGCCTCTCTGAGACTCAGTTTTCTCTTCTGCAAAATGGAGATGAAAAGAATCATCTATCTTAAAGGGTTGTGATGGGATAATATCTGTAAACTATGATGCCTGGCATATAAAAAGCATGGTATGTGTGGACTATTATTATTAAATGAGTGACTTTTAGTATATAGGAGAAGTTTTAGAGTTCAAATTGATAACAAAGAAGAAATAAAATCCTAAAAACCAACAATCCACAAAATGCCCAAACTCCAAAAACTGCACAATTTTTTTCTTTCATTGGAGGGTCTGGTATTGGTGACTGTGTGCTATTATGTAGGTCATAGGCCAGCTTAGATCTCCTGGTCTCATGAGTACTTTTGTTGTAATTGCTTCTACTCTATCTCATTTCTTCCTCCTCATATTTGGTATGTCTTTGCCAAATGCCTGAAATGGCTGATGCAATCCTTTCCCTCCCTAACGACTGACGGCCATGGAACTGGTAATGATCATTAAGACTGGTCAACAAAGTAACCTGACTGGTATGCCCAGGTCCACCTCCTTGGCCTCAAATGCATCTATGCATTTTGTCCACAATGAGTTAAAAATGAATATATTTTGCTCTTATATTGCTACATGGCATTTTGGAATTCAACAGTATGTAATCACAGGAAACTGTTGTTCCAAACCACCAGCTTCTTTGAACGCTGTTTCTCACAAGACTTCAGAGGAACCCTAAGCATCTTTATGGGTTATTTTCAAAAGATTTCTTGGAGGAAGCTTGGCATGTCAACACTGCATGATTTTTCTTTCTGCTCTGAAAACTGAATTCAGATTCACCCCAAAGCTACTGAACTTGCATCAAAGAATTCAGCCTTAAAGCAGAGAAAGGGGCTTTTCAATAAAAGTGATAAAAATAACTTAAATTTCCAGGGTGCCTTTCTTCTGAAAAACTCATGAAGCCTTTACCTGATTTGGTGAAGGGATTTTTATCCAGAAGGGTTTATTTTCATGGGTGGCATTTGATTGATAAAGTTTCTCAAAGTTTAAATGTATTTCTGAATATCTTTCTTGTCTTTTGTTGTTGTGTTTTCAGGTTCAACACAATTCAGTTTAACTTATTATGGACACTTATTCCTTTTTTAAAAAAAATCAGCATAAGAGCCAAGTCACTTTTCTTAGTTCCCTTACTGTTCAGTTTCTCCGGATAGAATTTTGTTCCCAAATCCTTTCTTCTTGTTCAGCCGCTCCTAACTTCATCCTTCCATTTCATCTGGGGTGTCCCCAGCTGGGGCTGATGACCTGACAGTGCTGATGCAGGGCCCTGGACCTCAATTAACAGCCTTACTTTTTAGTGAGTGTCATTTTCCATTCCCTAGCGTTCAGACATTTGGGCTTGGCTCTCCCAGGAAGTCAAATCTCTTATTTCTTCCCATCATGTGGTGGTTAATCCTATTATCTGTACTCCTGTCTCTCTGTCTCTCCTGCATATAGGTTTGTTTATGATGTTAGGGGAATTGACTTATATTCCTGTACCCCTGAGTTGTCAACTTCTTAATGTTTTTCAATATTTCTTTAATTTCATCCACATGATCCAAAATTTCCAACTCTGCTTTAATTGCATACTATAAAAATAAGTATTTTTATTTTTCAGAATCTTTATTTTTTCCTTTTATAAGAGCAATATATGTTCATTGTAAATAGAAGTTAAATATTCCATATGTAATTCCATCTCAAGGAGATTAACAATGTCCTTTTCTTTCCAGTTTTGTTTTTGAGTTAAAAAAATTAAAATTAGGATCATACCTAATTGGAATGAAGTTTAAGAAAAATCAGAACGAAAAGAACCAGTGCACTGGGCATGATGCACCAAGTATTTATAGATTTTCTATGATTTAAAATTTTTTTTAATAATTTTGTGAACATTTTCCCAGGTCTTATTACTTTTATCTTTAATATTCTCCAAAAACTGAGTGTGTTTATCGTCTGAAAGCACCTGAGGGTTTAGATATTCCTAAGTGCTTATCAAACTTTAACTATTGACTGATGGGTTGTGTTGCTAAGACTTCAAAGAAAGGAAAATAATAACAGATCATGGTCCCTTGAGAGCGAAGGGACCGTCATAAATGTAGCAAACTTTGGGATATGTGTGTCAGTCAGGGTTCTCCAGAATAGAACCAAGAAGATATACATATATATATGTATACATGTACATATACATATATATGGCAAGTCTTGCAGGGCAGGCTGACAGGCTGGAAACTCAGGCAGGGTTTATATGTTACAGTCTTGAGATGAGGAAAATGGAGTTCTGTGCCCAAGTAAGTCACTCAGCAATATCTTAAATAATTGTTTTCATGTATGGTCTGCAACCAGGCAATTCAATACCAAAGGCACAGAAAATGCTGTCTTGACCCATAGTAAAGAGTTGAAGAACAGTCCAGAACTCAAAGACATGCTTAAAGTCAAGTGTTCCTTCCTGGTTCTATTACTGAATCTGTGTCAATTTAAATAACTTCCATTTCTTAATGATTCTCATTTTCAAAGGCCAAAACTCTACATTAAAATCAATCAACATTAATCATTATCAAACTTTTAAGGGATAGATTAATTTTTGTGCTGTTAAAACTCTTCAACAGCATAAAAAGATAAAATTCTTCCCAATTTATTTTACAGACCTACAGTCATAGTTTTAGTCTTCAAGAAGCTTATGGGGGCCGGCCTGGTGGTGTAGTGGTTAAGTTCCCATGTTCCGCTTTGGCGGCCCAGGGTTCCCCAGTTTGGATCCTGGGTGCAGACCTGCTCACCACTCATCAAACCATGCTGAGGCAGCGTCCCACATAGAAGAGCTACAACTCTACAACTGTGATACACAACTATGTACTGGGGCTTTGGGGAGAAAAAATAAAAAGAGGAAGATTGGCAACAGATGTTAGCGCAGGGCCAATTTCCCTCAAAAAAAAAAGAAGCCTCTGGCCATGTCAGTGTCTTTGCTGCTATCAGAGTTTGGAGCAAATCAGACCCTCTGTACATACTTACTGCTTTGAATAATATATCACAGGAAGAAAACTTCAGAATAATCTATCTTATGAAGTGCATGAAAAAACTCCTGTATAAACATTAGCAAGCTGAGTCCAGGATTTACCTGCTCAGGTGCTGGCCCAGAGAAAGCAAAATTGGTACCATCCAGGGAAGAGATTTGTTTGGGGAGATCAGAAAAAATGGCAGATGGACAAGAGAGTTTAGATTTGGGGCAAGAGTGGGGTGGAGACGACACACCGTGAAATTTAAATTGCAGGAGGGAAGTGAAAAGAGGTGGGGCTGGTGGATGGAGACAAGACAAAGCGTCCTTGAGCCAGAGACCCTGTTGACCGTTCCAGGGTGCAGTCAGGGATGATGTGCCCAGGTAGCATGCACTTCACAGGGCAGGGGTCTTCACGGAAGGTGGAGGAGGACGGTCTAGAAATGCGTTGGGGGAGTGAGGAGTTCAATGACCTCACCTCCTGACCTGAGGAGTAACAACAATGATAATGATAACAATGGAATATTAATAGCTACTGTTTCTGGAGGCTTTCCTGGTTACCAAGCTGTGGGCTGAGTGTTCTATATATCCTATCTCATTTTACAGTTTCTCAGGATGGTAGGAAAACTGGTGCCTTCAGGAGAGAGCTAGTGACAGTTAAGATGGACAGAGGGGGAGGAGGCTCAAAGAGAGAGCTGAGGACACAGGGAGTTTGTAGATAATGGAGAGAATAGGAGGGTAGAGTGCAAGGGTTTGGGAGGAAGGGGCAGAACGGGAGAGGTACAAAGCATTACAAGGATAAGAGTGGAGAGGATGTATTGTGTATCCATGCAGGGTGGAGGGAAAGCAGACTTGTGGCAGGGGGATCTGATCATTGCTGGAGCTGATGGATTCTAATGATGGCTGAATACAGAAGACGGTGAAAGATCAAGGGTTAAATTGTTGACCCAGAGGAGAAGTCTAGATGTAGGGAGTGGAAAGAGGGCAGAGCAAGGGCCGCTTAGAGAATCTCTTTGCCTGGGCCTCTTTCAGATGTGGTCAGAGGCCAGATGGAGAGAAGAGGTTGGAGCCTGCAAATGACACTCAGGCCATGAGAAGAGCTGGCTTCTTTCTGTTTCTCCAGAGAGTTAGCATCCTGAATATATATTTTCAGTCTCTCATGAGAATAAGGCTTCTGGAGGATCTTGAACTATTTTGCCCTTTTAACGTTATCAACAAATATGTATTGAGGCCCTACTGTGTGCTGTACTAGGTGCCATGGGATACAAAGATGTAGAAAATAGGGCCTGTGCTCTCAAGAAACTTAGGGTCTAGTTGAGAAGAGAGGTCATAAGTCAACAATATGAGACGTTAATGATAAACACAGCAAAGTCGTAATGGGGTACATGACTTTTGGGAAATAGTATGGATAAATAGGGGTCTGAATTCAGAGAAAAGAGGCAAATCCAAGCGGTATGGGAAGGTTTTAGAGGGGACATGGAGCAGCTTGCATGGGGGTGGAATGGCATTTGGACAAGTCATGAGGTAGGTGTGCACCGGGCACAGAGCAAGACATTGGCAAAGTCAGAGAGCAGGCAGCAAAGGGCTCATGTTAGAGTGGTTGTGGAGGCAGCAGGACCTGAGTGAGGAGGGCCTTGAATGTCAGGATAAAGAACCAAAGAGGCAGGATGTGTCCTTGGGCAGGGAGAAGCTGTGAAGGTGGAATCTTCACTCTCTGTAAATTGATTTCTCCTTAGAGATTGGGTCTTTGAAACAATTCTTTGTGGCTAGCTCCAGGTTGCTCGTAAACATCCAATAAATAAGAGTCTTTGATTCAGGACCGGACCCCAGGCTTTTCAAGGCCAGAGTTGCAATTGCTGTCTTTTGTGGGTTGGGGTGCAAGGACAAAAAAAGCATAGCCAAAGGAGTGCCTAACTTGGCTGTGTTTGTTCTAGTATGTTTTGGAATAGACTTAACAGGAAAAAAATGCAGTGTGCAAAGCATGGAGTGGAGAAGAAACTGAACAGGGCACTTGCTGACAGCTGAATGGTTTCAACACACGCGGGTGGATTGGATGTGTTTCGCAGATCTGGTGTTTATGAGTTTTTGTGGCTTGAGGATGGGCAGGCCTAGTGTGTCTGGTTTCAAGCTCATCATGAGACCATACGAATATGTTAACCCAACTTGGGAATGATTAAACGCTTCTTTCTCATGCCTCCAGCTTGCATTTATGGACAGATGGCCATAAAGATAAGGAATTATTATGTGCATATGTGTGTGAAAACACATTACTCAACAATGGCTAATGCTCGACCTTACCTTGGACTGCACAAACAAAGGCAAACCATTTGAGGAGCAAAGGAATTTTTGGTGAAAATAAAATGAGATGCCCATTTAAGGTGTGGAGAGTTTAATCTGTAGTGTTCATTACAGGAAAAAGAATGTACATGAACCCTCATGCATATTTCTTAAATTCCCTAAAGTCTTTATGTTGTTACCATGTTTCTATATCCATGTTTTTGTCATGAACTTCTTACTATTCTGATTTCTAAAGTGTGGTGTAAATTATATATCTGGAGCAAAAGTCTTAGAATACCTAAGAATACTTAGAATACCACTTCTACACACTGTCAGAATGTTTAGAATCTCTTTTTGTTCTTCTATTACTTTTAGCACCAAAGCCAATGTATCTTCTAACTTATTCTGAAACATTTGACTAATAATCAGATCAGTCAGTTAGATAGGAAGAAAAACTATATATGTAAAATTGGGGAAAATAATTCACAGAGATGGAAAAGAGGGAAAATACACCGATCAAAGTTGCTTACTTAGTAAAGTCTTTTCTCTGCCTACAGATGACATAAAAGTTCATCTCAGTTCTGTGCCCTTCCAAAAGATTCTGAATTTTAAATCAATGGAGACTTTTTTTGAAAATTATTTGAGCTTTAATCAATAAGGTTTCCTGGCTATTTCAGACAACTTCACCACAAGCTCCGTGGAAATGTACACACAGATAGCAGGCCATGTCTCTTTAGCATTCTCATCCTTGCTCTGGGAACACTGGATGATCACCAACCTGGAGAAAGCCATTTGTAAATGTCTCACTGATGTATCTTCAGTCCCTGTAGGAGGAACATCTAAAGAAGCAGCAAATTCTCATATCACCCAAAATCTTGTCTCTTGACAAGGAGCAGGGAATTAACAGCAAACCACCAATGAATGAATCCATCACTGGGCATCACATCTCAGATCATTCCTGAGCTATTTTTCAAAAGAATTTGTGAACTGAGGTTCAGATTTCTGTCAGCATGTTAGGTTTTAACCATAAAAAGCATCTATCATGACTTATTGGAGTACCAGTCTGGGCCCTGGAGTTGTTACTGAGCTCCGTTTCCAGACACACAATAGCACTGATCCCTGCTGTATGGAAAACCACAGTACACAGGCCTCACCGTCTGAGACAGGGAGCACCATGGGGACGGAAATGGGCATAACCAATTTTTAGCATTCACAGCTTAACACAAAGAATGAGCAAAATGTCTGATAGGGATGGAGGGTGGAGGTGTGGAGGCTTTGGGGAGAGTCGGAGGTGAGCTCTGAGAGATAGCCAGGGAAAATATATTTAGTTATTAAAGGTGAAATGACTACCTCTCTTCTAGGAAATGAGTCAAGGTTTGGAAGAAAAGGTGGAAGTTTTATAACATGTTGGAGCAGAGGGAAAGAGCTTAATGAACGGCGGTGGGGGACATGAAGAGATGTTCCAAGCAAACGTTAATGAAGCGAATCTCTCGGGACCAGGAGCTCCATCCAGCACAAGCTCACCCAGTGGAAATGTTGCAGTTTAAACGTTGCTTAATACTTGATGTGTCAGAACATATTGCACCCTTCATTCGAGAAGCCTAGTTTCATTTGTCCCCTTTCTGGATCTCAGGAAGCCACATGCCTGACTGCCCCCTCCACCCCTTCCAGAATCCCATTTCTCCATTCTTCAGCCATGCTGGGCCATTCCACAAGTCCAGACAGACTTTTAGTGCTTTCTCTGCCCATGCTCTTGAGGGTGTCATTTCCTCTCTTGAAACACCCTTCTCTTTGATCTTTTTTAGTGCTTATTAAATGTCAACTCCTTTACAAAGATTTCCCAGATCCTTCTAATTTGATTGTAATCTTTTCCTCCTCTGGACACCTATAGCATTTTTCACTTATGGTGAAATTCAACCTGTTTCATCATATATTAAGGTTATCTTGCCCTAATCTGTTCCCATTTCCAATAGATTATTAAACGTTATGAATATATGGATTTTTATTTTAATGTTCTTTGGATCCTTGCCTGTACCTAGCATAATAAATACTTGTTGAATGAAATTGAATCAATATTTGTTGAATGACTTTGAGTCAATGCTGTGAAAATGGCTCCCTTCCTGTGGGAATCCTTTTACTGAAAAGTGGGACTGGGGTTCCACACAGGGATTCTGGGGTCTGGATTAGAAGTGGGGGTGGGGTGAATTTGGTGCTAAGGTTGTAGAGTATGGTGCTAGGGGCATTCACAAGACAATATCTCAGGTGAAGCCAGAGTTTAGAATAGAACAGATAGTCCAAAAGAAGTATCAGCTGAAGAGGCAGCAAATAACAGTTCACCAAGACAGAACAAGCTGGTTGGGCGGAGGAATGGCCAGGAGGTATGGTTGAAGACTCTTCTCACAGTTACTGGAGTAAAAAGACTGGAATTGGTTGAAGAAATGTTAAGTTCAGTAATCTCTTTACGACACTTTCCTCCTCCTCACTTTTCCTCCAGTGAGATTTCAAACCAGTGTTTGCCATTGTCTTAGTTCAGATATCATCAGTGTAGCTTGTAGAAGTTCTCACCAGCCAGTCTGTGTTGGGTCATCTTAATGACCTAGTTAGAATCAGTTTTTCTTAACCTTTCATTTTTAATAGGAAGCCTTCAAAGTGTTCTTCCATTGCCTTGTTGTTGTCTATAACTTGCCACAGCCCTGTAAACAGGGTAGTTGAGCAGCTTTCTCTAACCCGGATCAAGTTGAGTGAGCTGGACACACCATAGATGACTCTTCCTGTCAATGACAGATGGCCTGAACTTGTCCAGCCTCCTAGAATCTGATGGTCGGGTTGTATCTCTTTTGACTGATTTTTTTGTGGGTTCTGGATCTAGTGATTATGGTGAAGTATGGTGGAAAGAGTTCTGAAAGTAAACACCTCGTCCGAGTCCCACTTTTCTCGCTGAAAAACTTTGTAGTTTAAGGTCAGTCTCTTGGAGTTTCAGATACTTTGCTTTTAAAATGGGATAATAATGGAAGTAGCCCTATTTGTAAAGTCTTCAAGGTAGTGAACTTGATATGACAGGTTCTTGAGGTTCTTTTCTTTACTTAGTTAATTAATATTTCTTGAGCACTTGTTTGCAAGGGGCCAAGACTGAACAAGATAGGGCTGTTCCCTCTAAGTGTCTACACTCTGGCTTTGGGCTGCTTATCTCATCGGACCAATTTGTCTTGAGGGATCAGTGCTTTCCACAGTTCTAGCGACTGTCTGCAATCTAGAAAAGTATTGACAATGAAATCATTGGCCTTTGTCTCATTTTATAAGTGCTTCTGTAAAGCGAAGATGATAAAAAGCACTACTTGATGAGGCTATGCCAAGGATGAAATGAAATGTGATTTAGAAAGGACTTATGAACTGTGAAGGGCTGCGGAAATGTATATGGTCATTATTACCACTTACTCTGAAGACCCACGAGTACCTCTTCCAGTTCTGGTTTGAATGAGACCAAGAGAGGAAATGGGCGGGATGGAGTTCCTCATTGCGCTGGTGACTTTTCAGGCCACGTCTGCCCTCTAGTGGCCGCGATCCGCACTGTTTTATGGAACGGGTGCCCAGAGGGTGAAGGAGCAGGCCTGTCTGGGTGGATAAAGAAGTGTTCAGCAGGGAAGTCAGCCTTGTCCTCAGCCTCCTCCTCTGTAGAAGACGTTGCCCACATCCCTTTTACTTGTCTTCAGTACCTGATACAGTGGAAGGCACAAAGCTTTGCGGGTGAATAGACCTGCCACTGTCATTTACCACTGTCCTAAGCCAATTTACCTAATCTCTCTTAGCCTCAGTCCCCACATTTGCATAATGGGAAGAATAATATCTAATTTGGAGTTGTTGTGAAGGTTAAATCAACTAATTTATGTAAAATAGTCTGCACAGTATCTGGCGCATGTTAAGCACTTTGAAAAGACTTATTGCCTTCAAACTTTATTCATATTTCTGGGTTCATGTTGGCAGGTTATTTGGGGCTGGGAATATATATTTAATCCTTATTCAATTCATCTTAGCTGCTTCCCCAAAAAGCAAATGTTCCCTCTCTAACCCTTTCAAAGGGAAAACAGTTGTCCTGGAATTGTAAGTTCTACAATTACAGGGTTAGATAAATCTGCGCCTCTAACCCTGCTCTCATTTTCCTTTTCTGATTTGTGGGTCTACTTGCTGCTTTACCTGGGGGCTGCCTTCCGCCCAGCAGGGCTTTTGAATGGAATATCTTATAAGCATCCGAGGTAAAGGATTGTCTTGTTGTCTAGGCATTTTCCCAGAATGGGCAGATCTTCTTCAAAAGCTGAGCATGAATGAAATTCACTGGGTAATCATTCTCTCCACGTTACCTCTGTTTTACCCTTCGCATCCCATACCAAGGGGCTGTGCGGCAAATCATATCACACTGTCTGTGCTTTGCTGGGAAGAGGCCCATTGGAGGATGGAGACATAATTTGGTATTCCCAAGGTGGACTCTTTAGTACTATCAGGATCTTTTAGGCATTTGAAGGGATGGGTCCTTAACTCTCACAGAGGTAACAAATTGAATTCAGGCAAGTTACTCAGCCTCCCACAGGTGTGCTGTATTCTGCTGGTACTGGTTCACGAGAGCCAATTGTACCCCTCATCTCAGCTTCACATATGAGCGAAGATCTGAAGGAGGCAAAGGAATGAGCCATTCAGCTATCCAGGAGAAAACTGTTCCAGCAGAAGGAACAAACTAGTGTCTGGCATGTTTGAGAGTCAAGGAGGCTGGTATGACTGGAGAAGAGAGAGCAGGGGTCTGAGAGGTAATCTGGCCTTGAAAAGACACTGGCTTTTCTCTGAGTGAGAAGGAAAGCAGGGTTTGAAGGGAAGAGTGATCTAACATGTTTAACAGGATCGTCTGGTTTCTGTGTTAAGACAAGGGTGTCGGAAGGCATGTGCAGAAGCAGGGAGAACAGTTAGTTGCAATTTTCCAAGTAAGAGATGTCCATGGCATGGACAGGGTTGGTAGTGGTGAAGGGGATGAGGTCCTGGATATATTGTGACAGTAAAGCCTAAATATTTTCCAATCGATTGGCTGTGGGCTGTGAGAGAAAGACGGAAATCAAAGATGGTCCAAGTATTTTGGCCTGAGTAACTAGAAGGATCAGGTTGCCATTACTAAGATGAGAAGACCATGGGAAGAGCTGGTTTTGGAGGGATAGTCAGGAGTTGGATTTTGGATATGTTAAGTTTGGGATGCCTAATAGACATCCAAGAGGACATGTCAGTTTGCTATTTGGTTACATGACCTGGAAATTAGGGGAAAAGTTCATGTTTGAGATAAAAATATAAAAGTCTTCAGCCATACAGTTGGTATTTTAAAGCCAACACATTAGATGAGATCACTGAGGAGGTGAGTATGGATAGAGAAGAGGTCCAAGTACTAAGCTCTGAGGTACACCAATGTAGAGGTCATGGAGGTTAGGAAGAATCATCCAAAGAGACTAAAGATGAATAGGGTAAGGTAGAAATCAAACTAGGGAGTCAGGGGAAGAAAGTACTACAAGACTAGGGGGTGATCAGCTGTTTCAAATGTTATTGATAGGTCAAGTAAGATGAGGGCATAGAATTGACGATTTAGTCTGGCAACATGGAGGTCATTATTGACCTTGACAGAACAATTTTGATACAGTGTTCTCTATCCAGATTATAAAATCAATCTTGTAGCTTTATTTGTTTACATTTCTTTCTATACCACTGATATAGTAAACCACTCTCTCAGAGAGGACATGATGTCTCACTCATTTCTGTGTCCTGACATATAGTAGGTGCTCAATTAATGTTTATGGAATGAATGTGTAAATACATGAAAAGGAATATTTTAGATATTGGCTTAGGATGCCCATTGTAAGGCTGCCATCACCCCAGAACAGTTGGACCAAAAAGTGATCTGTCACTAGACAAGACTGTACTTGAATCACCCGGGGATATAGATGGCCATTTATCGTATTCTTAATGACATTATCATTCCATAAGTCTCATTTTTGCATATCATTATCATCATCATCGTCCAATTGCCATGTCCTGTCAATTCTTCCCGCGTAGTTCATCTTAGAGTGATTATTCTACTTTTACTTACCAACTTCTCATATATTCCATTATTATAAACTCCCTAATACCAGCTGCATATTACTACAATATTAATTGTCTGCCTGCCAGACTTTCAAGGACCTTTGGTGGCTTCTTTCTGCTATTTATTATACTTATTATCCTTTTTTGTCTTTGAGGGATGCCTGTAATTTAATCATTCAACTGGAGATATTTATTGAGTGGAGTTGTGTGCCAGCTAGATATTACTCTTTGGAGGTATAATGATGAGCAAGGTAGACATGCTCAGTACTCTCAGGGAGCTTGCAGTCTGATGGGCTTATTAAACAAGCAATTACGATAAATGCCGTGAGAAGGAAAGTGCAAAGTCTTCTTTAGCCATGTCTTCCAGAGTTCTATCCTAGGTCTTCCTTTCCTCACTTTACATGTGCTCCTGGGTCATCTCATTCACCCTGTTGGATTCAGTTAAAGACTCCCAAATAGCGATCACCAGATCAAATTTTTCTAAACGTATCCAACCAATAGCTATCAGATCTCTCCTCTTGAGAGTCTCACAACCACCTCCAAACGCAACGTTTTGAAAATAGAACCAGCCACCCCCCTGCCCACCACACGCACACCTACATCTTAGTTCTTTCCCTGTGTTCTGAGCCGCTACCATCTGCAGCACCACTGAGTCAACTGCCCACCTAGACACCAGAGCATTAGCCTTGGCTTCCTGGTCTACCTCATCCCACTTTAGCAACCTGTCACTAGTCCTATTCGTTCTTTCTCCTAAATATCTCTTAAATCTCCTCGGTTGTCTCCATTCCTACTGAAATGACCATTAAATAACAACTGTTAACTTTCATTGGAATTTTATTATATACCAGGCTCTGTACTAAGTGCTTTAAATGTATCTCTTTATTCTTCAGAACAATACTAGTGGGTAAGCACCAGTGAGCTCTACTGTTAGTCTCATTTTTACAAATAAGGAAAATGAGGTATAAAGAGATTAAGCACTTTGCAGAGGTCACATTGTTGGTAGGTGAAGGAGCCTTGTAGTATGAACCAAAAAGGGTTATTAACCACTGAAGCCTTACTTTCGGCAGCTATATCATCTCTTCTCTAGATTTCTACAACAGCCTCCAACCGTGCCCTTTTCCAAGCTTCACACCAGAGTGAAACATTTCTACTTAAAGCTCTTTAGTTGCTCCCTGTTACCCTTAGGATACATTCCAAAGTCCATGATACAGTTTTTGACATTGTTCTCCATGTTCTGACCTCTGACTACTTTTTAGGGCCTTCTCATGCCCTCCCTCCCTGACCCAACACACAACCCTAAAGCACTTTCTTTAGTTCCACAAATATGCTTCCTTTCACCTCTACTTCGTGGACAATGGAAGCCGAGGTCAGAGTGATGAAGCCACTAGCCAGGGAACACAGGGAGCCTCTAGAGGCTCAAAAAGGCAAGAAAGCAGAAGCTTCCCTGAAGCCTCCACACAGCTCTGTGGACACCATGATTTAGCCCCGTAAGACCCATTTTGGACTTCTAAGCTCCAGAACTATAAGATAATAAATTTATATTGTTTTGAACCACTAAGTCTGTGGTAATTTGTTGCAGCAGCCATAGGAAACTAATACAGATGGCTTTCCGTGTGCTTCCGTGCCTTCGTCTCCTTTCTATGTCTTCACACTCCTCAGATTCTATTTCAACGCCTGATTACTTGTTCATCTCCCCAGTAGCCCATGAGATCTGTAAGAGAATATACTGAATCAATATTATTCAGCTTATATCCTCAAGGACAAACATGGTTCTTGGAATGTACCTGGTGCTAAATTAATATTTGTTGGATTAATGCTTGTCAAGTGTACAGAAATGCTATGATTGATTTTCTATATTTCTCAGAGAATTGTGATCAGAGGGGAAGTGTAGTGCTTCCCTGCAGGCTTGCCTCAATCAGTCAATCTCTCTCTCTACATATATGTATAAGGAGCCAAAGTTACATTTTTCTCCATGGGACTATTCTTAGTTTGGGCTAGGTCTGCTTGACTTTGCACCCTGGAAATCCACTCTTTCATAAAATACTTTCTTATTTTTGTATTCCTGTAGGCACAAACCTCTTTTTATGAAAAGCTTAAAATAAAGACTTCTCTCACTTACCAGTCTCTCCTCTCTGAACACTCAGGTTAGTGACCTCAAACTACCTACAGCTGGCAGGTGGTTAAGAATCATTTTGGAGATCTCTTAAATATAGACCTGGCCTTGGCCAGGAGCTGCAGTATCAGGTTCTTTAGGAGAGGGGTCTGGTTCTCCAGGTGGTTCTGATGCAGATTCAGGTTGGAAACTTCTGAGAATAAACCCTGCAGCAAGATGTGGTACAACTGTCACTTTCACCACTAGATGTCAGGCTTTTACTCTTCACTCTATGGTTATAGCACAGAAAACTTGTTAGCCCTTCGCCTCCCCCCTTTCTCCCCCAAACCTCAAGCGAAATTCAGTATGTTTTGGGCCAAGTGCTAGGACAGGTATTTTCATATGCATTATCCCATTGAGCTTCACAACTACACTGTAAGTTGGGCATTATCCCCAATTTACAGATGAAGAAACTGAGGTCCAGTGGGATAATGCAGTAACTGGTTGAATTGGGAAAAGTCCAAAGGCCACAGCCTTTCCACTTCACCATGTTTAACACATTCACTTAACAAATGAAAAAGCAAAAGACTTAAGTCTAAGAGCAGATCCAGGTGAAATCTCTAGGTTCCTTTCAAAGCAATTTAATTACAATGTTATCTTATTTTTATTTCCTTTTCATAAAAGGGTGAGGAGAAATAAAAAAGAATTAAATGTGGTGCCTTTTAAATTTCCTGGGTTGCCTTTGGAGATGAATAAGCAAAAGTCTAATATTGGACATGCCAAAAAGACATAATCATATTCAGGATGACCCATATGGCTACCTATAAAATGTGATAGTATGAGACTAGACAGAATGAGGCCCATCAAGAGCTGTGGCTCTAAAACTGTGTCCCTCAGAAACTTCCATTCCGGGGAGGTACGTTGGGAGCCTCCTCGGTGCGTGGTACGCGTCTCTCGTGAGTGTGGGGAGAGTATGTGGGGTGTGTGTGTATGAGAGGAGGGGAGCCAGGGAAAGATCAAAGGGAGAGGACATTTAGGCCTTTTAACCCTCATTTCAATGAAAACACCCAAATTTTATTGACTTTATATGTTGGTAGTTCGCATAAGATTCCGTTTTTAAAGATTATTTCTGCCACCATTAAACAGTGGAAACTGTTGATCTAGGGTCATCCCACAGACTGATAAGCAGTCTTAATTTTGTGCAGAATTCTCATCTGCATTAGCAACATGTTAAATAAAGTACTTTGTATTTATTACCTTATCGTTTAAGAAGAAAGTCCAGAAAGAAATCTTCTTTTACCTATTCTGGTCTTTTTTTTCTTTCTGCTAAAAGCCAATAGGATGTATTAACACAAATGCTGGGACTGGAAATGAGAAGCTCCTCCTTTTTAGCAACTCTTCCCTGAATCAGGGACACGATTATGTGACAGAGGGTCTGTGAAATGCACTGTACTGAGGGGAGTGGCGTGGTGGGCTTGTATGCTGGTTGTTGAGTATTTCCTAAACCTCCCTCCGTCTACTCTGACCAGATTTTAAAGACTGTTAGGAAGGAGATGTCATAAGGACTGGGATTAGCATGTTAAGCTTGTATGAGCAGTACCATATTTCCCTTTCTGAGCTGCTTATGATCAAAAAGGAAAAAAAAAGGTTAGAAAACCCCCCAATGTCAAATATAACATAAGATTGGAAACACAGCAATGGTTGGAACAAATAAGAACCACATTTCCATCCTCAGGGCCCAATAACCAAAGGAAACAACCTTTCTCCTCTTGAGGAACTGTGTTTCTCTTTGGAGTTTTGGGAAGGCCAAGGGGAACATTCAGACCATCTGGCTTCAGGCGAGGCTTGACTAGATCCCACCAAGTCTCTGACGGCCCTTCTACCACTTCTCTCCCGTTGAACTACATCCCATCTCGTTCTTTCACAGGCCACCATGATTTTCAGGGGGTGAAAGGTGATGGCAGCATTTCCTGGCGATTTTGCAGACACCAAACCTCCCCGGGTAAGTCTGCAGCCACCTTCTGGGCGCTTAGGACAAAAAGAGCCAGAACCCAGGCTCTTGTGTTTTAAGGAACAGAGGGCATTTACAGCACTGGTTTACAAAACCAGATAGTCCTGTTTAGAATAGTTGTTCTTATTTTCCAGCTTCCTTATGTTCTCTGGTGTTTATATATTTCAAGTGTATATACTTGTTTATTCTTGCCAATCTGACTATTCTTTAAACAAGTTTTTCATTCCTTCTGACAGGAATGAACACCTCGTTTCTGAACCACAGCTTCACAGAGAAAAGGCAGCTGACATGTAACATTAAAGGGTCTCAGGGGTCTTTCCTGACTGCCCCTTTCATACCTAGTGAAGTCACTCTGTCTTTTACATCTTATTATTATTATTTTATTTGTAGCACTTAACTTGTGAGACAATGAGATATTATTTCCTCTCTCTCCCAATTAATGAAGGCGGGAACCTAGAATAGTGCCTGGGACGTAATAGTTGCTCAATAAATATTTGCTGAAAATATTTTTCAACATTTTGAGAGGGGAAGGGGCTTATTCAGAGAGTGAGGAGCTTGGAGAGGGGTGGCAGGCAGGTCAGAGGGAGGCAGGGTCTTCTGGGAGGTAGGAGTCCCAACACCACAGCCTTAACATTGGAATGTGTCTGGAACACTTGCATACTGGGTCACCCGCTCCTCCACTTCCTGTCTAGCCCTCCATCCAGGCCAGTGAGTCGGTAGGTTGATCAGCACCCTTCTCTCTCAGAGCATCGAAGCTGTTCAGAGTAACTGAAAATACTGAGTTTGTTACAGTTGTGGATGCAGAAGCTTAGATTAATGAAAACTGCTATCAGATTTTTACTTCAGACTCTAATTGTTAAATCTGTCTTTTTTGCTTTCCCTTCCTTTTTCTAAGGCTTTTGGAAAAGGAAAGAAAATTTTAAGTTCATGTAGATAGGATGAACAGGAGAGGCAAAAATTCAGGTCTTTTGAAAGTGAAGTGGAGTTTCAAGTGTTAAAAAAATGAATGATAGATTTCCAGTTCAAAAGCACTAGTGCGAGAACAGTTAAGCAAATAAGTCTCAGAAAGTGATAGTTCATTGACTTAATAGATTTTCGACTCAACCAAATTGCCTTTTAAAAAACAACTAATGCTATCTTTCTGATGATAAGTGTTTTTTTTCACCTCAGTTTTTTCATAAGCCCAAGTTTCTTTACATTTAGCTAGGCTTCTGTGTATGGATTTTGGTGTGAATATAGATCATTCTTAAATTTCTTTCTATTTCCAAACTGCTATTCAGCATTTCTTCCATAAGCATGTTTTAAGTGGGTCCACTGATTTTTATTTGTAATATCTCATTAAGCTAAAGAAACTCCACTGATTCTTCAAAACTTGCCTTATAATAGTGGGATACTGAAGGTCACCAAGTCACCAAAGGGCAAAGGGTGCAGAATGTGTTAGAAACACCTCTTGCCTGGTTACAATTTTGGTTGCAGCTGGCCCTGACTTGCACTACATGTAAATTGCAGGGAGGTTGTTACCTGTAAGTATGTTTCTGTTGTGAGGTATGAGGTTGTTCTGTGCAAACTTCAGAGGGTCCCTTGTACCAAAGTTTTACACAGATTGCGCTAGCACCTTCCCAGCCATGTTGAATTCTCACCAGGAGGTGGCGAGCTCCCAGTGACTAGCAGGGAACACAGAAGGACACCTGGGAAAGTTGAGGCAGAACCCTTGAGGTCTGGTTGACTAGGTAGGTGTGCTGGTGTCGTGGCTCATGGGACAGGAAAAATAACATGTGCACACCTACACGTTGTTTTGGACTGAAAGAAAACTCCATGGTAGACATCTTGTACGCACTTTCCGAAAAAGAAATCCCACAGTATTTTGTTTACATATTTACAACACTGTTGGAAATGTTCATAATCATAGTCACAGGGAGACCAAAGATGATGTTTAAATTCTGTCCTTTGCCAGTCTAAATGTTCAAGAAAGAAAAGAGATTAGTTCTGAATGCATGTATTTCTGCATTCCATAGTTCATATCTGGATGTTAACCATTTTTTGGTTAAGCAAACCATATCTGATTCTTATTAATGATTTCTGTTTATTTTGGGAACTTTCCCCTTGAGTAATTAGCATTATTATATTTGAAATGTTCATGCAACCCTCATAATATGCCAGAAAATGGACAAGCAGTATCCATCCAGCTTCCCTCCCACCACCCGCTTCACTCCCCTCTTCCAAAACAAGCAAAAGTAGCCTTCAATGCACATTATCATCAATAATAAAAGGAAGTATGCGGCGGGAGTTTTATGCAGCCAGAGAAGCACAGGACTGGAGCTAGGAGAGAGGATATGACACCTTATTGCCCCCAGCAAGCAGTGTAATGTTGAAAAAGTTAGTTAACATCTCAGGGTCATAATTTCCTCACGTGTAAAGTAAGAAGAGTCAGCCAGATGATTTGTATGGTCTCTTCAACTTCAAATTCTAGGGCTAGGGTTCAGAAGGCAGCAGAGAGTCCGAGGGAGTGCTGCACAGCGCAGACTCTGCTTTTTCTTCTCAGAGAGACAATATGCACATTGCGACGTGTAATAAAGAACATTCGACAGGTGGACACTTTGTCTGCACTGTGAACATAGCTTCCAAAAGGAAACAGAGAGAGAGAAAGAGACGAGACTAAAACAAAGAATTTGTAATAAAAAAAAAAGATAAGGGAAATTTATGACCACTTGATAAACTATGTTTGTGCATCAAAAGAAACACTCATGGTATATGGATAGCAGGTGAAGAGATGAAGGACGATAAGTGATTTTTAAAAAGGAGACAATATTTACCTATAGCCCAAATCAATCTACACAGTATTTTATTTGAAGTGTCCTACCATCTAGAGTGCTTAGGAAATGAGAATTTCTGGATGGCCAAGTTTACTCAGATACCTTTAAACTTTTTAAATTTTATAATTCATTCTTAATGGGAAACTTACTAAAATGGACATTTCCATGTTTTATGAGACAGCGTAGACTTAAAGGAATACACAATTTCAATATAACTAATCCTTGGGAATATGAGTATCAGTCATTATTCAATTTGTGTTCAAATTTTCACTGTGCTCATTTTCTAGCTGTAGACTCAGATGTAGATGTCGTTGTAGTAGATTGTGGGCTGAAGGAGTGTAGACACAATTGTGGTTCTGAAATGTGGGGTTTTTTGTTGTTATTGCTTTAGAAAGTCCCTGGTATCAATTTCCGTCATACTCACTTGTCCCTTTTTCATAAAGGTGGCCCAAGGCTGTGACAGCTAAATGAATTCCTGGGGAGTTTAACATAGTTCCCTGTCAGATCATTAGTGACCTAATTGAGGCAACCTTTCTAATTATTGCTAGTAGGCCCTTTTACTTGTAAGCACTGTTCAATACACTGGCAGGTCCTGGACCACAGCTCCTTGTCAGGAGGGGCCACTCCTTCTCTCTCTGTGTCACTTGTAGCGCCTTTTTATAGTCACTTCTGCCAGGGCATTTTGCTCTGGGGTATGGAACTGCACTAATATAACAGCCAGTCAGGGTCCTCTTCTCCTTCTGGCCAGCAAATCAACCGATTGTATTGTGTTAGTATAACCTTCAGGTATTTGACTCAAAAATTGGATTTATTGACAGCTGGGTGTTCAAGAGCTGGTGCCTTTTTGTTAAAGAGAAAATTAACATGATTAACAAAATACATCAACATATCAGCCATTACTACCGTTACCCAAATATACTGGATTTGTTTGCTATGGCCCATATGCCCAACCCCCTCCAAATATGACAAGTTTTCCCTCCATCCAATCAGCTCCTATTCCAATTGTCCGGCCAGGCCCCCAGGGTTTCAGGGTGGTGGACAACAGGACAACAGTGAAATTATTGCTCCTCGTGGTGGCAGCTGGCATCCAGGGGAGGTGTTTGTTTGTTAAACAGAAAACAACAAGCCTGAAGCCACATAATTGATAAGAATTAGATTTAGGGTTATTTCACTAACATTTTAGATATATATTTGCCTCAAAATAAGCTATGACTTAAAACCAATAACCACAAGTTCAAAGTATTATCTATCAGAATTCGTTATGTTCTTCCTTGTTTCCCGTTGTTTACTCACAGCAAGGGTAGTATTTGGTTTTGTTGGATGCATAAGCATGATATTGGAATTCCTTCGAATTTATTATGTAGTTTAAAGCTTTCTATCAGTTATTATTAGTTGTTTTTTATGTGCCCTTTGGCTCTATATCTATGAATTAATTTCAAATTTATTGTAGCTTGCCATTTGCTTTTTCAGTTTTGACTAATGTATTTACTTTGTCCAGAGTGCTATATAAAAGCCCATTTATGTGTATTTTATATTATGACTGGCTTTTCAGGTACTGGTGTTCCTTGATGAGCAAAATTATTTGCATTTATAGAATCACATAAAAGGTATAGGATTTTATTCATCAGTAAATTTGTTGCATTTTATATTTATTGATGCCAATAAAGTTAATTTTAGCCATATGATTTTATACTTTTTGCCCAGAATTGTTGGAATATTGCTGCATCTACAGATTATGATTTTTTGTGTAAGTTCTGATAAATTGTATATATTTTTATGAATAAAATAATATTTCTCCTATAAAATGACAATAAAATTACTTTCAATACTTAAGCATGATAAAAAGTACTTAATTTCCCCTAAAGTTCTTCATAAAATCTGGAGGTATCTTGTAGTTAGGCATGTCTTATAACTGTCTATTCAGTTTGTGTAGAGAGGAATGCTTCTACCTTCATTTAAATTTGTTGAACATTTATTTAGTATCTTCTGGGTGATTGTCTGTGAGACACATTTCTGCTTCAAAAGCAGTGTAGCTCGGATCTGCTTCTGGCACATCTTAAGCACTGACACTTGTAATACATGGGTGTGGGGGATTTTTCCAAGCCCACGCAGGGCCGCTCCTCATATTTTATCATCAGGGCTTCCAGCCTTTTCTCTTAACCAGTTATCTCATTAAAGGACTGGTGCTGCTGTAACTTCAACATTGTAAGTAAATCCATGTGTGAAATATTATCCAACAAAGTGGAAGAGGATCATTTATCCATGAAATTTTTGTTGTTGTGTGATTGGAATTCTTAAGTAGCTGCAATGAGTGATGATGATTTTCATTTAGTGATTTAAAAAAAAAAATTCCCAATTTAAAGTCACTTTCATTTAGCACATTTTTGTGTTTCTTTAAAACCATTTTTAATTCTGATTCAAATTCAGGCACATTCAGAGGGGAAAACAGTGGTTTGTTTTTGTTATGTTAGTATAACATAGTGCAGAAACGTCTTATTTATTTATGACTTGAAATTTATACGACCATCTAATTCCAAAAGAGATTTGAGGTGGTACATGGAGATGTTGACTTTGCTCTTATCTAGGCGCCTTAAAATGTAATTTATGCTGGTTGTTTTGTCCCATGTATTTGCCACTTGGCATTTGGTGATTAATGTCTGTGAGTGGAACAAAACTTACACTGAAGGTATAAAACATCCTGTCATCTGCGAGGTCTTGGCAAGCACTGAGAAAACTGTGAGAGGAAATAATTTGAAATTGTACTTTAGGCACAAAAGAGCTGAATGGCTGTTTTAATTTTAAAGAGGGACTCAGACTGAAAGATAAAGTCTTAAAAGGCATTTCCGCTAGAAAAGCATTAATGCCTCCCCCTTTGCACTCTCTGCATATGTGACACTCAACCATTGGCCATCCCTGTGAGAAAAGGAAATGCGACAAACACTAAGAAGACCAGGCTGTGATGTCGCATGATTCCTTGTGGACTTTAGGAACCAGGTGACACCTTCACATATTTGCATGATGTCATATCTAAAAACTCTTGAGAAAAATAAGTCAAATGAATTTGACATCGTGTAAACAAGGCAACTTTTGTATTATTCTCTCTTTCCAACTTGGTATTTCACGTTACACATGGGGAAGTAAAATCAGGAAGAAGAGGAGGAGGAGGGGGACGGAGAAGGAGGAGGACAGAGAAGGAGGAGGACAAGGCTGGAAGAAGGAAGGGCTGCAGCAGAGGATTGCATTGTGTCTCATTAGGTGAGTGGCTGACCACACATTTATTGGGTTGACAGATGGCTGAGGGCTGTCTTCCAACAGCCTGGACTGATGTTTGGGAGCAGTAATCTCCTTTGGCAAAGTGAAGAAGCAATTGCCGCTGTCCTCCTGACCCCTCCAATTCCCTTTCTGCGCACCCTCCCTCATACCTTTGTGCTTTCCTGTTTCCCCCAGGTACTCTTCTGGGAGCACAGCCCACCTCTCATGGAGCCAGAGGAAGAATCGGAGACACAAAAAGAGAACCAAGGGCCAAAGGTGGTGGACTCTGTGGGCCTGGCCCTCAGCTTCCTTATTTGCAGCATTGGGAGGTGTGCATATTGAGGGCTTCCAAATCAGAATGAGTTGTGCTTATTAAAAAGTCGCTTTCCTGGGCTCTACCATAGACCAAGTGAATCATAATCTCTGTGGGTAGGGCCCAGGAATCTGAATTTTTAATAATCCCTCAAGATGATTCAGATGGATCACAAACCTGATACCAATTGGGCTCTCACCTAGATTATCTCTTATTTACCAGTCAGCACCAACATTTTAGGGTTCTAAGGCACTTGAGTTTGTCTTTCTTATTCCCCCTATAGGGAAGCTGGGTCACAGATGTCCAGCAAGAACTCTCTGAGAACCTTATCCTCATCAGCTCTAAAATCTGCAGATACATTCCTCAGCACGTCATGTCCTGGCAGGCAGAGTGTGCAGGTGCACATGGGTCATGTCTCAATCTGTGCAGATGGAGGCAGAGCTGGTCCCAGTGTAGCCTAGTGACTAATCCCAGCTCATGGTCACCAGGTGGCATCAAAAGACTCTTCGGAGGGGCAAATGAGGCAACATGCTGCTGGACCAGTGTGCAAATTCCATGGCAAGGAGATTGATACTAGACAGAGTCAATGAGAAGGAGAATCAGGTCAGGCTGAGGGGAGAACATTCTGGATGACATCAGGATTGTCAGGAAGCTGGGAAAGGAGCATGCAGGGTCAGGCTGTGCCAAGAGTCCAAAAGAGTAAGAGACAGAGTCAGCCTATTCCCAAGGGAGAGCAGATACTTTCATAATGGCCTGTGTAGCTGGACTTTGATGGGGTGTTCTGGGGGTTGCAGGAATAGTCTGCCATTCTGAGAAATTCTACTGACGTAAATTCTTAGAAGTGTAGCCAGCTCTGTGAGAGGAGCCAGATTCTTCTTTGAGGATCCTTTTTTTCCATGGCTCACTAAATAAATATAACTTATGCTCTCTGGGCCTCAGTTTTCTCATCTGTAAGATATGGGTGTTGAACTAGATAATCCCGACAGTATTTTCAGGCTCTGTTTCTGTGGAAACAAAACAAAATAAATAACAGAGACAGGAAAGAATGAAAAGAAATTGTTACACAAGATAGTTATGAGAGGAGGTAGAACTTCCTGGAGAGGCAAAAGTTGCTAAAGGGCAGAAGGAAAGCTTGGCCAAAGGAAATGAGTGGAGCCGACCAGACGTGGGCAGGGATGGGAGAGATGCCTCCAGAGACCAGTGTACATACTTTGGATCTGGCATTGTAGGGGAGCCAGGAGGACGTGGGTGCTCAGCTTAAGACTATCTAAGGCCAAGATAACCACTCAATGCAACCACTGCTAAGAGTATCCTCCAAATAAAATGACTCAAACTCCTCAATCTACTTTCAAGATGCCATTGTTGTTTATGCAGCTCTGTGTAAAAGATGCTCATGCATTAAGGTCTCCAGGGAATATTCACTTTGCTCAAATCTTCAATAATAGTGAGCATCAACCTTTCTAATGGCAAGTATACTGTTCATAGTATTTTTTAAATTCTGAATAAAATGAAAGAAAATTCCACATACATGTTCTATTCTGCAGCCTCAAGTCCCACAGTGACCCTCAGCTTCCCAGCATGCTTCTGGTATCTGGGCAGAGATCTTTCAGGGGAGCTATTGTCACCGGCATGCACATCACCCTCAGCTACAAAGCCCTTCTAGTCCGGAGGATGATGGCTTCTTCAGCAGGTGCTGCAGCTCTAGACTGTGGTACCCGATGAGGGGCCCTTTTTGATGCATCTTATTCCCCACATATTAGAGACTCAACCAGGAATGGGGCTCCTCATAGTCACATACACAACCCTTCTTTTGGAGCTTGGTTTTGCCCTGGACTGCACAAAATCCATCAGCACTATTTGTCTCTTCAGACAAGGTAACCAGCACCTCTTCTAATGCCCAAACTCTCTCCTCTGCAACTCCTGGAACGGAGATAGATGTTCCTTCACTGAGGGATTTGTCCCTTTCCCTCTTGGGTTGAAGGGACTTCCAGATTGGGCCACTCACACTACGGACTCCATTAGAACACAGGAGTTTGGTCACTGAATGCAGTCCCCATCCCAGATGCTCCATCCCTGTCTCTGTCACCTAAATGGGCTTGAGGAGAGTGGAAGGGGCAAGTCACTTCTCATTGCTTTAGAATCCTTATTCTAGCAAACTGGGGCTACACACCCCTTTACAGTGACTGAATAGCCTTAATGTACAGAAACAAGATATGTTTATTCTTAGAAAGCTTTCATCAGAGATGGCTGCTACATTAAGATTGAAAGAGTTTAAGTAGACTCAAAGCAACATCTCTCACAGATGTTAGATGCCTTTGGGAAGAAAAGGGCAAGACCAAGTAGACATTTTCTTTCTGATGTGAACTGAAAAGCAGCCTTTTTCCTCTCTATTGCCCAAATAACTCATCTTTCTTCAACTTTGTCCTGTCTGGAATTTATCCTATTTAATTTTTATTTTGATATTATATCTTTCATTGCCAAGTTTATACTTAGTTCTTTTTCATTGCTACTTGCACCTATTTCATTTCTCCTTGTTTTTATTTTATGGAGTCTTTTTCTTGTTAAAAGAAGTTATGCCTCATTTATCTATTTGAACACATTTAGCATACTTATTTAAAGGTTTTGCCAACAATATTCTATACAATTAAGCCTATACAATATTCTATAAAAATGCTTTGATTGTTGATTTTCTTGGCTGTCTTTTTAATATTAGATTTCCTAGTGTGTTTGTCTCTCCCTCTCAGACTAGCAGATTTTCAGTTGCTTCCTCCTGACCTTTGTGCCTCTGAAATCAAGAAGAGTAAAAGCAGTTTCAGCTGCCCTTTCTACTGTGATATTAGAGATAGCAGATCCTCTCGCAGAGCCAGAGGCAACTCATACTCCGATGAACCAATGTGTTGCTTTCTTAGCTCCTCAGCTCTCTAAAAGTTATAGCTCCAGGAGGAATTTGCCACGTTATTTTTCCTTTGTTGTTGAGTCTCTTTTCATGATGAGGGAGAGCCGCCCTCAGCCCCTGCCTTCACGTGGTGAGCCTGGCTCCTGCTCCATGCATCATGGAGAACTTTGAGTTCCCTTCACCGCTCTGAACCTTACCTCCATGTGGCCACCACCCACGTCAGACCCAGCGCCTAGTGGGCTTTTGGTTTCAGCCAGCTCACCATTTTGCATCTCTATTCCATTTCTGGTCCAGGGTCACCTTTATCTTGTTTTAAATTCTGGCTAAGTTCTTTCATTTTTTCCTTTTAAATATGTCCCCTGTCATTGCTGTATGTCTTATTTCCCTATGTGTAAGCTCACAGAGGGAACACTTGCCTATAACCCCAAAAATGTAGTTATATTCCTACATTATCCTATCTAAATCCTGCTCTGCCTTCATGCGTTTCACAAACATTTGTTAGTCCCTGATGTACACAGGTCACTATTCTAAGTTCTATGCGAGTGTGTGTGTGTGTGTGTGGGGGGGGGGGTGTATAAAATTTCTGACTTCCAAGTCCTTTTAATTAAATCTAGGATTAACTCTTATACTCAAGTAACTATAACATGGACAGCGCACGTCATCTTCTGAACCAAAAATCAGGATACGTGGTCTAATTGTAAGCAAGCAACTTAATCTTCCTAACTGCTTTTTCATCTACAAAACTGCAACCTACTACTTTGAGTTGACTTGAAGATTGAACAATTTAATCCAAGGAAAGCACTTAGCTCAGTATGTGGTACAATGAAAGCATTCAGTGATGTCATTGACCACTATCTTGAGAGGCAGTGTGCCAACTTCAAGTGCCATGGCTTTAAAATATATATTACTAGTAGACTCCTGGGCAAAATGTTTTCATTTTTAAAATTTTCTTCTCCCTAAATTCTTGGTATTCCTCTGTGGTAGAATGGACTTTTCTGTCCCCTTCACCACCTCTAATCTTGTGCCTCCTCACCTCTGCCCAGGAGGGATTTTTCTAGCAGAATAACATATCCTTGTTATGCATGAGGGAGATTTGTTTGTTTTGAAAGGGCTCTACTCTGAAGATGGTGAGAACTCACCATTCCCTCTTTGGATTAAACCAGGGATGGGTTTTCCAGGGCTCAGACACATGGTCAGTGACACAGGGGTGCTTGGGGGTGGACAGATGGTAGAAAAGGAAAGGAAAAAGGAAGCCAGGGGGAAGGGACTTCTGGAGGCCTATCTGAGAAGGCCTCCACATGGTCTGGAAAGTGACCTAATAGGAACAGTGAAGAGATATTTTAGACCCTCCTCTTAACCCTGAGAATATTTGTGATTGGCTGTGAGTGTGACAGGATTCTTTCTAGTAACAGTCTATGCTTGGTTCTGCTGCAGAAACGGCTGGGTTTTGTCACTTTGTACAAAGATAAAAGCTTGGTCCAAATCTTGATGCCCTGGGATACCAGACCCTGGATCACTATAGGCAGAGCTAATTGTGAAGACTCGTGAGAAAGTAGTGCCTATACCGAACATTTCCATAACTCCTGTGTGGATATTTCAGTCCAAGAAATATCCAGTGGCCCCTTCACATTCAATGTCTTAAGGCAACAGAAAGACACAATATTTAAAACTGAGACTCTTCTGGAAAAGACACACACACTCGCATAGAACTTAAAACAGTGACCTGTGTACATTAGGGACTAACAAATGTTTGTGAAACACATGAAGGCAGAACAGGATTTGCATAGGATAATGCAGAGTAGGGTAGATGCCACACAAACCATTGGACATGAGAAAGGCATAATGGCTTTTCCTTCCTGACCAGAAAGGGCCTGTAGATGTTGTGCTTAAGACGTCCTTTGAGTGAATTCTGCAGTATAAAATCGGAACAACGATGCACCAAACACTGAGAGGAATGTTTTATTTAGTTTTTTTTTCTGTTTTACAACCGCAAAGTCAGCTGATAAGGAAGCATAATGTTGGCTGGTGGCCTGTTGTGGTGATTAAAATGAGAAGGCTGTAAAGGAGGTAAATGATTTGCACACATGGCTAAGTGCCCCCAGGGTCATGCCTAACAAGTCAAGTTCCTTTGGGTGAACACAGAAAAAAAAGTAAACTTTGAACAGAGTCCAAGATTTAGGATGGATTTAAAGAAAAAAGTCAACCAGCCACACTCATTTTTCATAACCTTGGTGTCATAGCCAGAATATGTTTGATATACTGGAACTTCTGTAAGTTAAAACAACCCTCTTGAGCGGAAACCAGGCGGTGCTGAGCTTCATTTTTAAATGTTCTCTTGGATTTGGTGTGGGATAGTTGGAAAAGAATAACGGCTTTGAGTTTTGCTGACTCCCTTTCTGAGAGTGTTTATTAAGCTCGCTCAGTCCCCAGGTACTGGGCCATGTCCCAGGACTTCCGCAGATGTGGAGCGGTTTCCTGTTCCCCAAAGGGCAGATGGTGAGGTTGGAACTTCATTAATATATTTGTATCAGGAGATGGAAAACATTTTTATTTCCTCCAGAATCTATCTTCTCCTCCACACTGCAAATTAGAAAATATGGAGAGAGTTTACTGCTTTCTGGGATTCTGAAGCAGTAATGCCTCCGTGCCCAGAAAGACCTGGAACGTGCTTCGGTTACCAGGCTCCTCAGGACTCCGAGTGGCCCTGCATACGCAGCTTCAACGTTTGGGTTCAGTTTTGTGCTTGTCTCCAGGTGATTTTCAAATAAGTTAAGACCCACTCAAATTGAAGCATGAGCATTTCAGTCGGTCTAAAACAAAGGAGGGAAATTGGAATACCATTAACACTAGGGTTCAGAGAAGCAGATTGGAGGTCACAGAAAACCTGGCTCTGCCAAACCAAAGCCCAAAGGAGAGCAACATCAAGATGCTTTTGGCTAAACCCGGGCCCAGAACATCTGGGATGGCTCAGAATTTATCTCAAATTTGATCTGTTTTTCTGCATTACCTCAAATATTGATACAATGTCAAAATAGAACTAAATTGTTCAATTGGATGACCCAGGCTTCCTATTGGAAAGAAGGTAATTTTCCACTTAATAATTTTAGCTGAATGGTCTTTCGTAGCATTTGGTTCAGGATACAGAATTCATACAATCAATACTTAAAAACAGGTTTCTTTTTGATTTTACTTTTCCTTATTTAAGTGCCACAATCCACTAAAAACTATAATTTGTTAATTTTCTTCAGTTTTCCTCTTCACTGCTCCATTTTATATCCACTGTTCTCCCTCTTATTTTTTTTTTTTTCACCAATCCCTGAATTTCTTACTGCTTGCCACTTTTTGAATGTTATGGCATTTTTATGATTTTGTTCTCATTGGTTTGATGTATTTCTTTGTTCCTGTATCTTGTCCCTGTGTTGAATGCTCCGTGTTCTTCTTTCATAATATGTCATTTTAGAAAATTAAGCTTTGATATTTTCCAACTCTTTTTTTTTCCTGTGACATTGCTTATTACCTTATATTTTTAGAATTATATTTTTACAAGTTCTCAAGTATTGCCAAAAGGAATCAATTAACATTTTCTTGAGACTTTATTTTGGAAATAAGAAGATAATAAATAAATTTCCCCACACTAAAAAATGGAACAATGTCCTTGTGTTCATCGTGGTCAATTCAGATTTTGGATTTGAAAATAATGTCTAAACACAAAGGAAATTTATGGACAAAAGAAGACTATTAAGAAAAAAATCTCAAGAATTACTTTTTATAATTAATTAAGTAATGTAGAACAATCATGAGGTGGCCAAATTATTAGAGAAATACTTTTTTACTGGCTTAGACTATATTAAAACTCTGACACTTAATACTGTCTTGTCTGAATGGGTGAAAGCAGAATATTCTTGAATGTATTAAAACAAACATGCACTTTTTGTTTGTTGTTAGTGCCCTCGAGTCATTTCCCACTCCTAGTGACCCTGTGTACACGAGGCCAGAATCCTGCCCCGGTCTTTTTGTGCCATCCTCTCACCGTCCGGCGCTATATCAGACAATGCTCCGCTGCTGTTCATAGAGTTTTCACGGCCATTTTTTTTCGGGAGTGGGTGGCCAGGTCCTTTGTCTTAGTCTGCAGGCTCAACTGAAACTTGTCCACATGGGTGACCCTGCTGGTATTTGAAATACTGGTGGCATAGCTTTCAGCATCTGAGCCGCCACAGTATGACAACTGACAGATGGGTCGTGTGGTTCCCTGATCGGGAAAGCACTTTTTATGCTTATATTTAAATATCCCATGTCTGCTTGCAAATGTCAGCAGAAGTAATTATTAACATATATATTGAAAAAATAGGGGTCATATTACATGAAATTTCCACATCTTATTCTGTGATAACATCTTCTTTGGTTTAGTGTCCTTAGAAAAGCCTTTGCAACTAACCCAGGTCTTGTAATAAATGCTGAGGTGAAACCCAGCTACTGCAAAGTAACATCACTAATGAGACATAATCTGATTATTTTTTCCTCTGGAGTGTCATCATTTTAATACCAGAAGTTTCAAATCAATTTCTTTTTCCATTATGAATATCCAGAAGCTATAAAATCAGATATTAGCAATGGGGAAGACTTATTGCAAAGGTTATGTATTGAATTATCCATTCCAAGAGACCCGATATAGTCAGATACTACAGTGAAGTTCTTGGACAATTATCTTGGAGATTTTTTTGTTTGTTTTGTATAAAATCAACACTATTTAATCTGTCTAAATATGTTACAGCCTGGCAAAAAAATTGACTTAGAAATATTCCCATCATTAATAAGTACCTGTATCTACTTGAAAATCCTTAGTATCTATGAGATCTCCCACTCCAGTCTTCTCTTTACATTTGATTTAAAAAATAATATTATCTCCTTTTAAATTGCATTTTTAAAGTAATATAGGAATATATTCTCTTTGTGAAAAAATCAGACATAAATTAAGCTAGTTTTCCTCAGCCTTCCACTTCTGATCCTGGTTCCCTTCCTAGAGTAAACCACTGTCATCAGTTCATTGTATATAATTCAAGACCTTTTATTTCTTCTGTGCATTTCCATCTATATCTACAGCCATATGGCCATTTGGTCCACTGGGTGCTATAAGCATAAAGGACAAATACCTACATACTTTTCAGGGGTCTTTAAAATATTTAAGTCCTAAAATTTTTTTCTTGCCTCTAAAATATAAAAACTACACACCTAAAAAATAATGTTTAAAATTCTACCAAATTTAATATTGCCAAGTTTAGTATTCATTAACAAGTCATCACATTTGAAAATAATAGGTAGATTAGATTTTCCTCACGCCACAACATTCCCAAGTATGAACGATAATTGTTGAAAAATCAGAGCTAATTGCAAATTAATTGCTTGTAACCAAATCTTTTCAAAAGCAAAATTAGAAAAATCCTTTCTAAGTTTTGCAACAAAAACATATTTAATTTGAGAAATGTGTCCCAAATTAGGTGGAGAAGTGCCTTCAAAATTTGTTTGTCTAGGGCCTACAAATTTCTTAAAACTGCCCTATAGAAATATATAGTGTTATTCAGTGTAAGTATTTTTTTAATTGCTTTATTCACTCAAACAGCTTAGATAGTTTTCAATATGAGTAGATATATATCCACCTCCTTGTTTTGTAACTGAGTACTAACATTTCACAGTGCCAACCGAGAAGTGGAAGCAATGGTGGAGTATAGTTATCAATGGAAACCAGTTGATAAACTTGGTACTTAAAGACTACTGAGCATAAGCAAAATTAAGAACTATGTGTAATTACAAGTAATTAAAAAATAAATAAAATGAATAAATAAGTAAAAAATAAATAAAAATAAAAGCTCTGAAAAAATAACCAGACATCACATCACACAACAGGCAGCCTAGTGGGTGGAAAATAATGGCAGGGATATTAACTTGGTCACTCACTTACTCTATCAGTAAATGTTGTTGAGATTCTAGTATGTGCTCCTCACTGTGCCAGGCATGGGGGATATAATGCTATATAAAGTGGACCCCATCTTCATGGAGCTTAGAGCCTGGTGGGAGAACAGACATTACACAATAATGCATAACGACTGTTATTACAGGGAAAGTAGGGGGTGCTCTAACCTATTTTAGGGGTTCAGTAAGGTCCCCTTAAAGAAGTGAAATTTGAGCTGGACCTGAGGGATGAGTAGGATTTTGCCCACTCACATGGAGGTGTCAATCTGGGTTGGGGAAAAAAATGGCCTTACAGGCTGAGAGACTAGCACACGGGAAGGCCTCAAAGCAAGAGGGAATATGGCTGCGTGTATAAGATGATAAACAGGAAAGGAGACAGGAAAGCTGGGCAGATGTCAGAGTCTGGATGACTTTGAAAGCCAGGTAGGGAATTGAGTCTTACAACTAAAGGCAATGTAAAGTCATTGAAGGGTTTTGAGCAGGGCTGTGGCCTGCTCAGATTTGTCCCTTAGAAAGAGAACTAGAGTGATTGTGTGATGGATGAATTGGAGAGGAGAAAGCCTACAGCAGGGAGATCAGTGTGAAGGTTGTTGCAACAATCCAAATGAGGCATGAAGAAGTTCGGACTAGGGTGATGGAGAGCAGTTCACTGATTCAAGAGATAATAAGAGGCAGAATTGACATGACTGGTTACAGGGAGTGAGAGATGATGTCTAAGTTTCAGAGACGAGGACCAGAGTGGACCAGAAATCATCTTTTAGCCCTACTGGTTAAGGTTATCATCCATTCCTTAGTGGGGGTAAACTAGAGAGTGATATCAGAACCTAGTTCTTTGCATATAATTATAAATGGTAAATAGTATATACTTTCACTCCAGGGCAACGTTGATCATTTTCATAATATGTTTTTTGTTATTTTTATCCTCTTAGAGAATGTTCTGCACTATATAGTTAAATTTGGATCCCCCGCCTTACAGTCAACGATTCAGATCTTGCAGTGAGCAAAACCAGGTAAGGACTGATATGGAATTCTGAGGGAAGGAGGTTTACTTCTATTTGGATAAGTTATACACATACTTTGACTTCACATGTGTAACCTTCTATGATTCTCATTATAGTCCTCTGAGCTTGGAAGGGCAGATATTATCTGCTTCATTTTACAATAGGGAAATCGAGTCCAAGAAATGTTAAGTGACTTGCATAAAGTAATATGGAACCAGGATATTTGACTCAAGTTTGGAGAATTCTTCCTAGTTTAGTGCTCTCTTGTCCCTAGCTAGCTCAAAAGTTGGAAATGGGCCAGCTGGGAAACGAACAGCTGCTGTTGGTGGCTAAAGCAAAGGGGCTAGGAGGAACAGCAGAAAGCACCCAGCCAGGGGAAAGAAACCAAGAGACGGGGTCCCAGCTCAGCTGTTTTACCAAAAGTGATTGTTCCCCGTGTTTGTCCTGAGAGTGCACATGTTCATTTGTCAAATGATACCCAAATGGGATCAGAGAAAGCATTAATATGTTTGAAATGATCACATTTTCACCCTGTGGAGCAGTGTACCTTAAGTGCCTAATCTTGAAAATGCGTGTCTCTGAGCACTTTGGGGCAGGGATGGGGTGAGAGGTGAGTCTCGGTGTCCACAAAGTGCCTTGGCACACAGCAGGAGCTCAAAGGAATGTTGAGTGGGTGACACCAACATACTACACCATCAGCTGAACATAGATTGCTTCCAAGTTCCCCTCCATAGGATTCTAATTCTGACAGCCAGTTTTCTCCATTTCACACTGGGCTGATCAGCCAACTTGCAATTGAATGAAGGTCCTTTTAGGCCTATGGACACACTTACAAGGCAGTTTGATGAAATTTTGTTTTTAACAAAAAATTCTGTTGACATAGCTCAGTGTGTGTGTGTGTGTGTGTGTGTGCATGTGTTAGCTGCTTGGGTTTTGTTTTTTTTTCCCTTTGGTCATTTTGATTTTAAAAATAAATATGGGTACCCATTACAAGTAAGAGATTTGACTAACTTTTTCTAGTTGAAAACTGACTGTTTTGGCTTCTGAAGTTATGGCCTGCTGTATAAGAAATAGGTGATTTATTGCGTGTTCTAAACTAAATCATTTTTATGAAAAAGCTCTTTCTCATGCACATGCTCTTCTGTATTATGTACAAAAGCTCTCAATCAAATTACATGCTACTATTTTAAGAATTGTCTCAAATATGTAGGCAAAGTAGAATCTGTAAATTTAAGAAAAGTAGCTCTCCTCATCCCAGTCCTCCCCCTTCCCATTTCATGGGGAAGACATTTCAGATAGGCTTGGCTGTAATTTTGCTTAGAGAGCATTTCACGGTCAATTCAGAGTGCATATGTCTTCTTGCTTTTCCTATTTTAAAAATATCAAGCCAGTTACTGGCTTCTGAAGCTGCAGAGCCTGCCAGCGGGACACATCTGTGCTGTCTCTTCTTGGTCCCAGGAGGTCCTGGATCCGAATAAAGGTCTTGGCCCATCTGGCTCTCATGGTGGCACCATGTCTGGAGTCACAATGATGCCACATACCAGAGGTCCCATGCAGGAAAAACTTAGGTCCCATTACCTGTGCAGACCTGCCTAGACACGTCCTTTAGATTCCAGACCAGAAGTCTGGGCACTGGCAGCCTCTGGGCTGCCCACAGAAAGGTTTTGTCCACACAGTGTTTTTCTTTTAAAAAGGAATTAATTACCAATGTTTTAATATTGTGATATTTTATATTAAAATCTGGATTTCACCCTCTCTAGGAAAATCAGAAGACCTGGTGACACTGGTTTCTGTTCCTATATACAACAGCCAGTGTGTTTGGATGAGGCCTGTGCTCGTCCCTTTGTCACCTTCCTCACCAGCATCAGTGTCACCTTCTTGTCATCGTGCTTGCATGGTGTGTTGCACTCCTCATGCCCAGCCTGTCTTTGCTCCTTTAGGTTCCCTACTTGCATCTATGGGCATTTAAGTTTGTGACTCCTGTCCTGGTATATTTTATTTAAAACCTTAAATTGGCTTTAATTGACTTGCTTTAAACTAACAGGGATAAATTCTTGTCCTGTAGACTTTACATTTAAGCTGAAAAAAGGCATTAATATTCATTCATTCATTCAACATTTCTTGAGTACTTGCTGTGTTCCAGGCATTGTGCTAGACACTCGGGTTCAATGATACAAAACAATCCCCGTCCCTGCCCTCGTGATTTTACAGTCCAATGATAAGATCATTATTACAATATGATGATGATTACAGTCCAATTCAATTATAAAAATGGTAATTTTTTGCTATGAGAAAGTAAATGGTTGCTATGGGAAAGTGGAAGAGGAAACCTTAATCTACACAAAACAACCAAAGAAAATCTCCAAAATATAACACATGCTCTCTGCTCTTGGCATGAGTACATAATGTGATGCTCTGAGGATACCTATGCTGCAGAACTGGGAGATGTCACACAAGAATTTCCTGGAATACTTGTTTTCTGAGATTAGTATTCAACTCTGGAGCTGTAATGAATGTAAACAAATCATCCTTTGATGATTGTGAAGTCAATTCATGATATCACTGGGCCTCAAGGCTGTCTTCAGGAGCATCAGTCTTCATGCTACTGTTTTGTGTCATCGGGAAAGTTCCTTAATCTCTCTGGGCCTCACCATTCCCTTCTGTAAATGATCCCTAGGGCCCCTTCCAGCCCTCAGATCCTGTGATTTGTGAATGAAAGGGCTGAAAATGCATGATAAAGATTTAGAGTATTAACAGGGTACCAAAGTATCTTTGAGGGATGGGGTAAGCTTGGTAAGGTAAGTTTTTAAACTCTGGGTCTTGAAGGAATTTGAGGATTTTGTTTAACGGAGAGAACTTAAGAGAGTATCCTAGGTTGGAGATTAGAAACAAAGGCAAAGATACAAAATATGGGCCAAAAATAATAAAGGAATAGGTAAACAACAGGGCACCAGCTGATGAGAGAGTTGGAACCAGGGAAGAACAAGGTAGAAGCTTGGAGAGATCAAGTGAGACCTGTAAGCGGAAGGGATTGGATCCTAAGGTGGAGAATTTAGTCTTGATCCAATAAGAAGGACTAAAATGTTGTTTTAAGACAATTGTTAGGACAATTCTGTAGACCAGACCGCTGCTTTCCACCCCATCCCAGCCCCCAACGTCACTGACTGACAATTTTCAAAGCCACTCACTAAGCGTCTGGGCAGAGCCTCCTGAGTTCCTATGAAGAAAGGCCTAGTAGCCTTTGGGTCTTAAAGGAATTAGTCACAGCCTAAAGTCAATTGAGCTGTGATAAATAAAACTGTGACTGAAGTGAAATTATGAATGCAAGCGGCCTCACAGATATATATTTTTAAAAGCCAACGGCTGAAAAATTTTCAGTCGTTTACAGTCTGAGTCAGCCCCGGGTAATTTGCCATTGCCAGACACGCTTCCCCTCCTCCTTGGCTAAGAACATACAAAAACCTGTCAACAACAGATAAAGGAAGAAAGAAGTAGAGTTAATCGATTTTTCTGGCTCTCTGACCTGAAATATGATCTATCTGATTGTTTGTAAATGGCAGGCAGAGCATCATTTTCCTGGATTCTTTGGTTCAAGAAGTTTGAGATTGAGTTTTCTAAAGTCTCTCACCTCTTTTAAAAGTGAAAAAGATAATAGTAATTTGCTATGCTGGCAGAGTAGAATTGGGGTCATAAGCGTCAAAAGATGATTTCTGAATTAAAATGATTTAAAACACAGGGATGAAACTGCCCGCCAGGATCCCTGTCTATCGCAGCAAGTATTCCAAAGCACTGACCCTAGCAATCGTGGCTTTCATCAGTCCTTCACAGTATCTTCAGAAACAATTTTGTTTGATTATTTTATGTCTTCTAAATTTGAAAATCATTAACTCAACAGGATGCTAGCCATTGGAAGCAAACTCTAAACTCAATGTAGAAATTCCTTGGAAAAATACCCAGGGCCTATCACATGTATTGTTGCCCTCATTTTGAGAAATTTCCTTATAAGCTTTCTTTTGTTTACCATAAGGCATGAAGTGAATCCTGTCCCAGCTTTGCAGAGAGCCCAGAGAGTACTGGATTCACGGCAACATCTCAAAGCAAAAGAAAAGGCAAGTCACCGTAAGGTTTCAAAGAACTGTAGAGATTTTTGGTGGGGAAATGGAAGATACATGTCAGGGACTTATACATCTGCATTGCTTGGAGCCATTGTTTTGATACTTTGAAAACATTTATGATGTGGGTGGTACAAGACCCAGTCATAGTTTAACAGGTTTAAAGTTGCTCTAAGTGGAACTGCTTTGTGCCACCGAAAAATGGAGGCACAGGGCATTACAACACAGAGAACACCTGTGCTTTATTGGCCTGCAGCTGCCCCAGCAGTGGTGTGCCCTGCTTGCTACAGGGGACGGGTTAAGGGCTTGCTCTGTGAAAGCAGAACTTTCGAGAGAAAAAAAAACAAAACATATTTTAAATGTAATAAGGGAGCTTCTATTTAAAGAATTCTATCTTTCAATTCACCCTCTATATCATTTCTAAATGTTCTTTTTAAAAAAGTTACAAATCAGAGCATGGCACTCCTGCTCTTACTAAAAATGTTCAGTGATTTTCTATTGCCTATACCTAATCTCTGTCTCCAGAATCTTCAATTTCCCTGCTCCGATTATAACAACAATCTTTTTGCTCCTATGATATAAAGGGAGGATTACTCCTAAACTCACATGAGTCCTTCGGTTATTATATCTACGTGGTCTTCTAGATTGGAACACCATGAATGCAGTGGAAACCATGGCAACGCATTGATTTTTAAAAAACACTTGCTGACTTTTCTATTTTGTCATCCTTTGGGAAAGCTCTCCCTTTTTGTCTAGTGAACACATTCATTTGCTCTTGAAGCATCACCTTCTTTTTGTAAACTTGCCCAGTATCTGCAACAGCTAACTGTCCCAATCTCTGTATTCCTGAAGTGTTTGCACTTCCACTGGAACAATCGGGTGTGACTGTAATTACGCGTGAACACCTTGAGCTCCTCCAGTACGCTCCGCGATCGGCAAGGGCAGGGGATCCTGTTCTATCTGGTTTTGTGTCTACAGTGCCTGAAATATAGTCAGTGCTTAACAAATGTCTGTTGAAAAAATGAATTAATAAAACAATGGTGAATCCTTTTAGAAAATGAAGAGCTTTTTTGTGATGCAAATAACCATACCCAGATCCATTTGGATCATGAGTTTGGATATTCATCTGCTACGTTTTTGTTAATTGTGGTACAACAGTATGTCATGGAGCTTTAAAGAGAACAATAGGAAAATTTTCTCAGATATTCTCAGGCCTGATACATGATTTATCCACTGGAATGTCAAACATGAATAAGGAAGGTGGTGGAAAGGAAAATGAAAATCCCAGGCTTCAATCTATTTTGTTATTAATTTTCAACCTCTGTTCTTTACCAGTCTGGAAAAGGTATGATAAAATTCTCTGGTTTGAATTTCCTCTCCCCATCCCTAGAGGAGGTACCGTTATCTAGAGCAACGTCCAGAAGCTAGAGGTACTTTGGGGAAGGATGCCCTTGCTTAGCTGTCCTAGTACACCGGGTGTAGTATCCTCTCTTGTCCTCTGCAGCAATTTCTGAAACACCTCAACTTCCCTCCCTCCAGGAGGCCTCCTTTGGTCAACTCCTCAGCTCTTAGGTTCCCAGTCTGGACATAATTGTGTTTTGTTTGTTGTTGTTTTGCTTTGTAAACATTCTTAAGCATTTCATAGGTCTGTTCAGGATTCTTGATTATAACGAAGACTTCCTCAGGGAAAAGTGTACGTGTGCCATTTCTTTGGTGTCTTCTTTCCACACGCAAAGGTAACCAGCATAGGATTCCCCTAAGGTTGACAAGTGAAACATTTACATCTGTAGGGAATATTTATAGTGTCTTCAACTTTCTTCTCACTGCTCCCCCCAACTCCCCAACAAAGTGATATATGGAATATTTAATTCAAATGATTTCTTTCTTTTTTTATGTAGAAAATATTGTAGCATCTCTTAAAATTAATTGGAAGTCCCAAATAGTCCAAAATAAAATCCTATGATGCTGTATCTCAAAACCAGGATAGAACAAACGTGGTGAGTCAGGAGACTTGGGTTTTAGTCCTGGTTCTGCTCTGATAGGTATTACTTTGTGTTATTAATTGCTATGCCTCATTGTTTCAGTTTGCAAATAGGTAAAATAGGAATAATAATAATAATAATAAAGAGTATTCTGCCACTGTCATAGAATTGGTGGAAAGATTATTTAGATAAGATGGAAACACACTCTGGAAAAAACAAGCCACCATTTTTGAAGTGTCCTCCTTTCCTTCCACGTGTTGTGTAGGACACGTACTCAGTGGTGTGCTGGTAA
This sequence comes from Tapirus indicus, assembly GCA_031878705.1. Classification (NCBI taxonomy): domain Eukaryota; kingdom Metazoa; phylum Chordata; class Mammalia; order Perissodactyla; family Tapiridae; genus Tapirus; species Tapirus indicus. The sequence goes on along the minus strand of CM062930.1, from coordinate 69,992,607 downwards.
ACTGGCTCTCTGGGCAGAAAAAAAAGACCTCAATTTGTAGCATTTGTTGATTTCTGTGTTGTAAATACTCCCACCATGGTTGACTTCAAGCTATCAACGGTTTAACAACCAGGTTACAAAAATCTTGACTATTTGACAATTGGTTCTTGATACAGGCTGGCTTCAGCCCACTACTGCAAGTACCTTCACTCTGAGGTCACGTATTAGAGTAGGTCGTTGTAAAATAACACACTAACTCCCAAATTAGCCATTTTCAACGTGAAGGGTACTCTTAACCTTCACATAAGTCCTTCTATCATTGTATCTAGTATCTGTGTGGTCTTCTAGATTTGGATACCATGAATACAGGGGAAACATGGCAATAAAAGTCAACACATCAGTTTTTAAAAATACTTGCTTATTTTTCTATTTTGTAATAGCTAACAAAATAAGATTTACCAGGCCACCCAGTTTGAACTCAGGGGCTGTAGCAATCTCTTCCCAGCGAATTATTTTGCTTTCTAGATGAAATGTAGATAAGGTAATAGCAATTATTACTATAGCTAATGTTTAATGAATGCTTGTGATGTGCCAGCCACTTCTTGTGTATGAATTCCTCTATTCCTCACAACCGCCAGTGCAGACATGTAATTATTATGACCCATATTACACAGCAGGAAATTGAAGCCCAAGTGCACAGCAGGCAGAGGGAGTGGGAACGCAATCCTAGGCAACTTGGTGTCAGCCAGGACTCCTCACCACCAAAGCTTAGTAGCTCCCATTTCCCTGTGAACTACCTTTGGCACAGCATTGACAGACATTCACTTCTTCAATGTCTTTAACCCTGTTCTACCAGTGGGAATAGCTAGTTGCATTCATCACAATGCAGTGATGTTCTGTTTCCATCCTTGGCTTTACAGCAGGAAACTTGTTGAAAAATTCTGCTCATTAAGAGAGGAAGCTAATTGGTTTCTATTAATGGCTCAGATATTCACCTCATCATCTAATTTTAATTTAGACTATTTTTTCCATGTGGTAGTTGCAGATTCCCCTGCACTGGATGTGTAGCAGGGTAGAATGTTTTCTCCAGAACCATTGAAATAAACAGTATGATACAGCCCTATTGCATAAAGTGAACTCTTCATGCTTTTCACTATCAGTACAATGCCTCCGTCTCTGGTCTAAACAAAGCTTTCTTACTCTGACTTTGATTTTCATATTCTTGTGAATTTCCTACAAATAGAGCTTCACATTTTTTTCTTTAGCTACACCAAGACCAAGAGAAAATAAAGTAAATATTAAGTGCTCAGTAGATTGGGAAGGAGGGTCATGGTGGGGATTTGGGAGAGAATTTTGGTTTTTATTGAATGGTGGTTTACAGAGGAGAGGTAGAGAGGAGTGTGAGTTGGAGATAATTTTTACAGCAGAGCAAAAGATATGAAAGGCTAGGCTGCAGTTCAGTTCTCCCAAGGAAACAGCCGAGAAAAACTGCATAAGCAGCCTACATAGAGATGAGTTTCATTTTATAAACTGCTGCTGGAAGAACTCTGTAGCGCAGCACTCTTTATTGTTATGGAAACTCATGCCCTGTTTGGAAGTTATCTATGTAAGATGGAAGGGATTGGGAAGGGTGGGGCACAAGGAAGCCTGTGGGAGGATTCCCCAAACTTCTTTCTCAAGGCATACCAGCGAAAATGTCTTCCTGGCAGTGTATTTCCTGCCATATATGTAAAGCATGTTGCACAGATCCATTCTGCAATTAGCCATAGTTCAAAAAGCTTGATTTGACCCGCCGCCTATCAGAAGCTGCGCTGCAACGAGGAAGCCATAGCAGCGTTCTGTTCTACTGGTATTTTAAAAATTGCCTCTTCTAGATAATGATTTCTGCTCCCTGTCTCTCTCTTTTGACAATCTCATTTTGGAGTTATAAAGTTCCTTAAGTTATTTTTGGAAGTAAATGATTGTATAAATAATCAATAAATACTCAATTCAGTCTATACGATAAGACTTTTCTCTCTTGACTTAGGCTCTGAGTTTCAGAAATACTTGATTAGTTGCAAGGGCTAAATGAACAATGCAAGTGAGAAGTAGCAAGAAGTATGGGTAAAAATGAGTGCTCTAATTTGAGTCTTTCTAGTTGTTAGGGACAAAGGCAATTTAAGTAGTAATTCAGCTAGAATCAAAGTTATACATTACACAACTACATAAACATGAATTTTTAAAAATTTCCAGTCATAGAAGAGGTTTTCATATGGCAAATACTAAATTATATTTGTCATTTATTTCCATTTTTTATTTTATTTCTCTTTTCCAATTTTTAAGGTTTCTTAATGTAATAAATGCACAATGTTAAAAGAAAATAATAATGGGGTTTGGCACATAGTTGGTACTCAATAATTTTCCTTTGAATTAATGCAGGGATTAAAGAAATTATAAGCCCTACCTCAGTCCTAGCCCTAGTTCCAGTTCCCCAAAACAAGTACTTTAAAAAAACCTATTTTTTTAAGATTATTTTTTTAGAGTTTTAGTTTCATAGCAAAATCGAGAAAGTACAGAGGTTTCTCATATACACTCTGCTCCACCCATGCATAGCCTCTCCACTGGAATGGTACATTTATTACAATTGATAAACCTACGTTGACACGTCATAATCACCCAAAGTTCATAGTTTACATTATGGTTCATTCTTAGTCTTGTACATTCTATGGGTTTGGACAAATGTATAATGACATGTGTCCATCATTATGGTATCACATAGAATATTTTCACTGCCCTAAAAATCCTCTGTGCTCCGCCTATTCACCCGTTCCCCTTCCCACCCCCATCCCCTCACCCCTGGCATCTGCTGATCTTTTTATTTTCTCCATAGTTTTGCCTTTTTCAGAATGTTGTATAGTTGGAATCATACAATATGTAGCCTTTTCAGATTGGCTTCTTTCATTTAGTAACATGCATTTCAGTTTCCTCCATGTCTTTTCATGGCTTGGTAGCTCATTTCTGTTTAGTCCTAATATTTCATTGTCTGGATGTACCACAGATTATTTATCCATTCACTTACTGAAGGACAGCTTGGCTGCTTTCAAGTTTTGGCAATTATGAATAAAGCTGCCGTGAACATCCATGTGCAGGTTTTTGTGTGGACATAAGTTTCCAACTCCTTTAGGTAAATTCCAAGGAGTGTGATTGCTGGATTGTATGGTAACGGTACTAGTTCTGTAAGAAACCACCAAACTGTCTTCCAAACTGGCTGTACAATTTTGCATTCTCACCAGCAATGACTGAGAGTTCCCGTTGCTCCACATCCTCATCAGCATTTGGTGGTGTCCGTGTTCTGGATTGTGGCCGTTCTAATAGGCGTGCAGTGGTATCTCATTGTTGTTTTAATTTTCATTTCCCTGATGACATATGACGTGCAGTATCTTTTCCCATGCTTATTTGCCATCTGTAATATCTGCTTTGGTGAGGTGTCTGTTAAGGTCTTTGGCCCATTTTTTTAATCAGGTTTTTTTTCTTACTATTGAGGTTTAAGGATTCTTTGTATATTTTGGATAACAATCCTTTATCTGGTATGTCTTTTGCAAATATTTCTGCCATTCTGTGTCTTGTATTCTCATTCTCTTGACATTGTCTTTTGCAGAGCAGAAGTTTTAAATTTTAATGAAGTCTAGCTTATCAATTCTTTCTTTCATGGATTGTGCCTTTGGTGTTATATGTGAAAAGTCATTGCCATACTCAAAATCATCTAGGTTTTCTCCTGTGTTATCTTCTAGGAGTCTCATAGTTTTGCCTTTTGCATTTAAGTTTATGATCCAGTTTGAGTTAATTTTTGTGAGGGATGTAAGGTCTGTGTCTAGATTCACTTTTTTGCATGCGGGTGTCCAGGTGTTCCAGCATCATTTTTTGAAAAGACTTATGTTTGCTCCATTGTATTGACTTTGCTCCTTTGTCAAAGATCAATTGAATCTGTTTATGTGGGTTTATTTCTGGGCTCTCTATTATGTTCCATTGATCTATCTATCTATTCTTACACTAATATCATATTGTGTTTATTATTGCAGCTTTATAGAAAGTCCTGAAGTTGGGTAATGTCAGTCCTCCAACTTTGCTCTTCTTCAGTGTTGTGTTGACTATTCTGGGTCTTTTGTTTCTCCATATAAACTTCAGAATCAGTTTGTCAATATCCACAAAATAGCTTGCTATGATTTCAATTGGGATTGTATTGAATCAAGACAAACACTTTTAACCATTTTTGTTAAGGTAATTATCTCCCTATATTCTAAATAATATGTTTACATCACTATTTCTTGATTTTACATTTAATACATACCTCCCCACTGTGAAAGATGATGATTTACTTCCATAACTTAACCAAGTTTGTATCTCCTTGTTCCAATTTTGGTAGATATTATTTTAGTTCTTTTGCTTGTCTTTGTAACTTTAAATGTCATGTTTAAACTTCTATTTCTTGTTTCACCAATTTTAGATATTATATCTCAGCTTCCCACAGTGTTAGATGAGGAAATTTGCAACATTTCCTTCCTCCTTTTCTGCACTCTTTCCCTTTTATATCTCAAGGTTAATGATGTTTATATTCTGTTTTGTAACTACATTTAAGACCTGAGGACTTTTTCAATGAAATAGCTCTCAAAGTTGAAAAACAATAAATAATATTTACAAAGGTATAATTATATGCAAAATAGAGTGCTAGGATTATATTTCATTCACTATGGTGCAATGACCTGACGGCTGGGTCACTAAAAAGAGGCAATTCAAAGCATCCAAGCTAGTGGACTTTCTTTCCTTATACTTCTATCGTTGAAAATTATTCCGTAGTTTACTTTGCAATGTATTTGGACGTGCCTTTCTTATATACAGTTTTATAGCTTTTTAAGCTGTTTTAATTATTTTACCTCTCTCTTGTTGAGAGTAGAAACATATTTTTGTTTATTTTTATTTTCACCATTTTTTACTTATATAAGATAGCTCTGCAGTCATTGTATATTGCTTGGAATCAATCCTATTCCCTTTACTTCTTAGAGTCCAAGACTTCCTATTTTAATTAGAACCAGTTGCTTGCTAGACATTCTGTGTGACTGTCATGCTGGAAAACATTTTCATTGAGCTCCTCAGTAAGCTTCGTTATTTCTTGTATCCCATGACTTCCCTTCTCTCTACCCTTTTTCTTCTCACAAAGGGTGTATGTGAGGTAATGTTTTGAGCCCGTTAATAGATAAAAATGCTTTTGTTTGTCTTATCTTCATTGAAAATTTGGGCGGGTATAATAATCTAGGTTCAAAATAATTTTCTCTCAGAACTTAAATGCCATTACTCCATTGTCTAATGGCATTTAGTGTTGATTAGACAGCAATGCCCGTCTGATTCTTATTTTCTCTGTCTTGCATTATGGAAATTTTAAGGCCTTTCCCTTAGTATTCCCTTAGAAAGTTCATGGCGATATGTCTAGAGTGTTTTGTTTTTTCATTCCTTCTCCTTGGGTCTTTGTAGATTCTTAAAATAGGAAGGACTTGTGCTTCTTCTCAACCCTGGGAAAACTTTTGCTCTTATTTATTTTAAAATTTCCCCTCTGTCTTTTTTTTCCTTCTCCATCTGGAACACCTGATGGTCAGATGTCATAATTCCTGAATTAGGTTTTTTAATCTTTTATGTTTCAGTCGTTCAGTTCCATATTCTAGGAAATTGCCTTGACTTCAATTTCTAACTTCTATTACATTTTTTCAAAATTATTTTCAAAATCATGTTAACTTTCTAAGTGTTCTTTGTTGTTCCTATTGTTTCTATTTCAAAGTGTCCTGTTCTTGTTTAATGAATGGAATATGTTCTTTCTTAAAACAACTTTATTAAGATACAGTTTATGTACTGTAAAATTCACTCAATTTAAGTGTACAGTTCAATGATTTTTAGTAAATTTATAGAGTTGTACAACCACCACCACAATCTAGTTTTAGAACATTGCCATCACTGCAAAAAGATGTTTTGCGCCCATTTTCAGTCAATCCCTGCTCTCATCCTCATTCCCAGACAACAGCTAATCTACTTTCTATCTCTAAAGATTTGCATTTTATAGACATTTCATATAATGGAATTGTACAGTATGTAGTCTTTTGCGTCAGGTTTCTTTCACTTGGATGTTTTTGAGGTTAACTCATGTTGTAGCAACTAACTTAATAATTCAAATTCATTCATCTCAACAAACACTTACTGACTGGTGATACAGTTGCTCCTCAAGGAGAAACCCCTTGACCAAGAGAATACGTTCTGTAATTTTTAAAAATAGGAGATTTGGGGGCCAGCCCAGTGGCATAGTGGTTAAGTTTGTGCATTCTGCTTTGGCAGACCAGGGTTCACTGGTTCGGATCCCAGGCACCCGCCGATGCACTGCTTGTCAGCCATGCAGTGGTGGTGTCCCATATAAAGTAGAGGAAGATGGGCACAGATGTTAGCGCAGGGCCAGTCTTCCTCAGCAAAAAAAGAGAAGGATTGGCAACGGATGTTAGCTCAGGGCTGGTCTTCCTCACACACACACGCACACACAAAATAGATTTGTACTCTAAGATTCTTTTGTGCTATAGTCAAAAGAGATGTGCCCTTGAATGGACTCTGTGTGTGCTTCAATACAGTAGGCATGGTTGAAAAAAAAAAAACGAAGAAAAGATATCTGGGCAAGACTGTAGATCCAAGAGTCATGGCCAAGGTTTTGGCAGCCAAAAGTGAGTGTAAGTGAATGTAACAGATGGACTTCTGCTTTAGAGGCTATTCTCAGCATCACTCTGTTTTATCCCAAGTGACTCAGGCATAGAAGAAATGTAGAATAAATATTCCAAGCCCAAAGGGTATGTGCGTTCTGGCTTCACAACCTTCAGGGTGACTGACCCTAGTCAGGACATATGCTTCTCTGAGGCTCAGTTTCCTTGTTTGTTAACAGAACAAAGTATGATTTGGTTATGAACATGAGCTTTGAGGTCAGACATGGTTAAAGTCTGGCTTGGCCATATACTAATGATTTAAATATGGATACATTACTTAACCTAGGCCTTTTTAAATGTTTGCTTTTATTTTTGTTCTTAAGCTGGGAAATGACCATTACAAAAATACGAACTTCATAGAGTTGTGAGACTGAAAAAATTTAATCCATTTAAAGCGCTTAGCCTCAATGCCTGCACAAAGTAAGTGTTCATAAATGTTATTGCTATTATTATTATTTCAGTTAAGTTTTTAGTGTATTGTCATATCTAAAATGGGTTGTTGTAATTATTATTATTATAATGTTACAAAAAATAAATGCTCATCAGAGGTGATCAATAAAAAGAGCCTGGGTAATTACCCTTACTCATTTACAAAATCTTGGAATCAAATGATCTTAACCAAGTATCTTCAGTCTCTATGTACTCATGCACTGAAAGAGAAGATGCAGTTTGAGCACTCAGAGAGAAGAGCCCTTACTAGGGCTTACCAAAACCTAGTCCTTCTTTACTTTTTAGACATGTAGAAGACTTCAATTTCCAGCAACCTTGCAGTTAGGTGGGGCCATGTGACTTGTTCTACTCACTCATGGGTACAAATGAGGTGTCATATATGGTTAGAGGCAGTGAAAAGCCCCTGGAGATTCTCTGGGTCGTTCTTCCTCACGTTGAAATGGTGGAACCAGAGGATCTAAGCAGCTTGGATGACTGAATCACTGCTTGGAGAAAAGCTAATATGGAGAGTCAGCCAGACCTATGGTGGACTTTGTATGAGTGAAAAATTTTTATTGTGTAAGGCACTGAGATAACGGGGCTGTCCATTGCAGTTGCATGGCCTAGGTGGTCCTCATTAACATGCTGTTATAATGATCAATGTTACTTTTCATTTTGCAGACCCTAAATTCAGAGAGTTAAGTAGTTATATAAGACAGAGATCATCCAATTAGTGGCACAGTTTGGACTGAAATCCTGTTTCCAGGTTTCTTTCTACTACATTACTCTGTCTATTAATATTCTAGACCCCACACCTATTTACAGGACTACTTAGTAAAGAATAGAGACAAAGTAAGCAAAGTGCCCAGCACAAGACCTATCCCACAGTGGGTAATTAAAGAAGGATAACTAATGTTTTGATTCTCCATTTTTAAAAACCTATTATTATTGCTCCATACTGCTGCCTGTGCCAAACATGCTGATTAATGACCTTTAATTCTGAACCACTATTAAACTAGGAATTGATAATGTATCTCAATTTGGGAGCAATTACATTTTTATAGCTTAGATTGCTGGCACAGAATCTATCCTTCAATCTATTTACATCCGCTTAACACAAGAGAAATGCCTACCATTTTTCAAACAATGACAAGAAATTCACTCACATTTTCTGCATCTAGAAACTTTGAGAATTTATAAAAGCAGAAGCCAAGCTCAGGGGAATTATTTTATCGTCATCCCCTCTTGGTCTTATTTCCTCTATCCACATGTCTCCTTTAATCTTCCTAATCCTTTCCTGTGTCCTTATGTTGTTCCCTTGTCTTTTGAAAGAAGTATTATCACATCATTGTAAATTCCTTTTGGCATACCTAAGATAACATCTGACTCCAGCATAATCAGCATACATCAGTAGGCATTCAAACTATTAAAAGAAATATAATACCTTCAGTTTAGAAGGGGCCTTAGAAGGCATCCAATTCAGAGAGTCATAAATTCTCATCCAAACAAATATCTCAAAATTGCCTGGGGTGCTTCTTAGAAACGTTGATTCTTAGCCCCATCCTTAACCTACTGAATCATAATTCCCAAGATTATAGTAGAGTATAGTAATTTTTAATTTTTAAAACATCATTTTCCTTACATTCTTCTACCTCTCTCATGTTATTTCTCCAACCAGGTTATTTCAATTCCTACAGTCCAGTTTGGGAACTTTTGATCAAGTTTCACTTCCCACCTGATTCTGGAATCACCTCTACAAACCCCTCTGACAGATTTTTTTCCTACTATTACACATGTTGTTCCCAATTTGATTCTATTACCCACCATATTAACTATCTGCTCCTTTACCCAAGGCTGTATATCATCTATAGAGATGATAAATAAGAGTGCTTTGTTTTGTTTCTAAAATGTTGAACTGGGAAGAGACCCTATCCCCGACAGAATCAAGGACAGAGTCATATATTACGCTATAGAAATCTCCCTTCAGATTGTTATTGCTTATATGCTTATTGAGTAAATACTACTTTTTTCTAGAAACACATTTCCACTTTTAATAGTCACTTAGGTCCTACTTTTGAAATTGATAGTGGCAATGTTTCAAAATTAAGGTCAATGCTAAGGCATTTTGAACACTTTTATTCCATTTATTTTTTTAAAGACTGAAGGAATCCTCAAGAGCTGAATTATAGGCAGTTGTTCCTTAGAAATTCAGCAGAAGCAAGTAGACTAACTTGGAAATATTTGTTGCAGCCTTATTCATAACAGCCCCAAACTGGAAACAAATCAAATGTCATCAACAAGAAAATAGATAAACAAATTGTGTTGTATTCAAACACTGGAATACTACTCAGCCATAAAAAGGAACACACTAATGATATATGCAATGACATGGATAAATCTCAAAAGAATTATGTTTAGGGATGAAGGGAAGCCTGATTCCACATGTATGATTTCTAAGAAGAGGCAAAATAACTTCTGGTGATAGAAGTCAAAACGTTTTTACCTTGGCATGAAAGAAAGATTACATGGCAGGAGGCACAAGGGGATATTCTTGGATAATGGAAAAGGTCTGTGTCTTGATTTTGGATGGTACGTACATGAAGGTGAACATTTCTTAGAACTCAGTGAACTGAACACTGAAGATCTGTGCATCGCGTGTAAATAACATCTCAACAATAAAAACAACTACAGTGAAACATGCAAATTTGGAAAAACCTGCATCAGAGACAGAAATTAAGGATAATATCATTGACATATCACAACCTTTATGGAATTTTTGTCCTAATAAAGAGTTTGGATGGGACAACATATAGATGGTAAAGACCTTACACACTATCCTCTTCTCCTAGAAAGAAAGTAGCTTTGCACAGGGTGGGGTGGGGGTACTGGTAGGCCTCCACTGTTACTTGTTTACTACTAGAAATATTGGAAAGAACAAACTGTGAAACCTTCATGGATTTACCATTTACTTGGCTAAGCCAAGCAGTTCTAGGGACATGGGAGTTCAATTCAACTATGGAAACCACATTTTGCAGACAATCAGTAAGGCTAAATCATGGGGTGGTAGGATAGGAGCAAGATAAAATATCTCTACTGTAACTACCTAAGCCTCATTTCCCAGTACCCACAGAAACCAGTTAGGCCTCAAGTTTCTTCTATGAACACCTTGATGGATATCTCAATTAATCTCTTACAGAGTTTAGCTCAATTACTACATAAATATGAGCCAATATTTAGTATATTGATTATATTGATGGTCTCAGATAATGATCTCCATATATATACTCCTGTGTCCTATAGCTCTATAGTCATTTCTCCCTCTGACATTGAGCTTAGCCATGTGATTTGCTTTGACTAATGAGAGAGTAGAAAACTTAAGGCAAATAGAGATTTGAAATGTGGCTATTGTTTTAAGCCAATAAGTTTGGACTGGTTTGTTATGCAGCAATAGCTAGCTGATACACAATGCCAAATAAGCATTCACTTCCCTCTTTAAGGAAAAGAAGGGAAAAATCATGGTGCCACTAAAGAGATGCTGTGGTTCAAAATAATCACAAAGTCTACCTCCTTTTGAAATACACTTAACAAAAGGAAGGTGAAAAATCTTAGAAAAATTTTGAGTTATATTTCTATTTTTCAACGTGATTTGAGAGGCTTTTTCATCAATGCAATTGAAACAATCAGTCATAATTAATGGATAATCCACAATTTGAAAGGATGTGGAAAACACAGTTAACAAAAACTGATTTAGAACATAAATTATAGATTTGATGCTGAAAACATTAAACTTTTGAAGGAGAAAGAATCCTCCCAAAAAGAGAGTAAAAGTACAAATAGGTATAAAAGGAGGCTCAGTTTAAGATATCCAAACTACAGATTATAGGAATTTCAGAGAGATGAAATATAAGACACAGAAACAACAATTAAATAAATAGAAGCATGATTTATAGATCTAAATAAATAAAACTTTTAAAATTGAGACTGTACTTTCTATTATGAGAAAAACAATGATAAAAAGACACTCTGGTGGAATTTTGAGAGATTAAAGGAAGATTCTAAAAGTAATTATGAGAACATGTTCAGGTTATCCATAAACGGAAACAAATCAAGTTGGCCTCAGGATGCTCCTCAAAAAACAAGAAATTCTAGAAACACTGGAGCAACACCCACAGCTCTTGGCAGAAGAAGATTATGACTGACGTTTACTGTGAGGATCACAGAGCACTGTCCTCAGGTGTTCCATGACAGAAAATAACCATCTAAAGAAAAATTAAAGAACTTGAGAATGAAAAACAAAAGTGACTGGAAAGGATTAGCAGAGAAATTTGAACTCAGTTGAAGATACAGAAGGAGGTATGGCAATTGTTTTATTTATTTGTTTTCACCTCAGTTTTATTGAGATGTAATTGACATATATCATTGTGTAAGTTTCCACTGTAAAAATAATGATTTGATATACATATGTATTGCAAATTGATTACCACAATAAGGTTAGTTAACACATCCATCACCTCACATAGTTACTATTTGTGTGTGTGTGTGTGTGTGTGTGTGTGTGTGTGTGGTGAGAACTCTTAAGATTTATTCTCTTAGCAACTTTCAAATATGCAATACGGTACAGTTAACTTTACTCACCGCACTGTACATTACATCCTCAGAACTTACTCATCTTATACCTAGAAGTTTGCAGTCTTTGACCACCTTCACCCATTTCCCCTGTCTCCATTCTCCCCTCCAGCAATCACTAATCTACTTTCAATTTCTATGAATTCAGTTTTTTTAGGTCCACACTGAAGTGAGATCATACAGTATTTCTCTCTGGATAATTTTTCTTAGCATAATGCCCTCAAAATTCATCTAAGTTGTAGCAAGTGGCAAGATTTCCTCATTTTTCCATGACTGAATAATATTCCACTATATTCCACTTTATACACACACACACACACACACACACACACACACACACATTAATGCATCACTTAACAATGGGAGTCCATTCTGAGAAACGCATTGTTAGGTGATTTCGTCATTGTGCAAACATCATAGAGTGCACTTACACAAACCTAGATGGTATAGCCTACTACACACCTAGGCTACATGGTACTAATCTTATGAGACCACTGCTGTATATATAGTCTGTTGCTGATTGAAATGTTATTATGCAGTGCATGACTGTATATCACATTTTCTTTATCCATTCATCTGTCTATGGACACTTAGGTGGTTTCCAAGTCTTGGCTATTGTAAATAATGCTGCAATGAACATGGAGATGCATATATCTTTTCGAGTTAGTGTTTTTGTTTTCTTCAGATAAATACCCAGAAATGGAAATGTTGGATCACATGGTAGTTCTATTTTTAATTTTTTATGGAACCTCCATGCTGTTTTCCATAGTGAATGTACACAATTTACATTTCCATCAACAGTAAACAAGGGTTCCCTTTTCCCCACATCCTTGCCAACATTTGTTATCTCTTGTCTTTTTGATAATAGCCATTCTAACAGGTGTGAGGCTATAAATAAAATACACATTTTACACATAAGATATAAAACCATAAAAAATACAGTTAAAAAACAAGTACATTTTAAAATGAAATACATCAAAATTTGTTTTATCTGATCTCAAAATGGAGAAAGAACTTCCCACGTATAAAATCATTGAAAAAAGTTCTAGTGAAAAAATAGACTTTTTTGACTTATATTAAACTTACGTAAATACTTTTAATGCACACAGAAACATAAGTTTAACAGTCAAACAAGATATTAGTGATACATTTACCTCAAATGTGATAAGCAAATGCTACTTTCCTTAATATATAAGAGTGTTTGCACATTAAAAAACAAGAACATTAAAGGACAGTGAACAGAGGGCATTTCCAGGACACTACACAGAAAAAGAAATGCCAATGACCAATAAGCATAAACCATATTCAACTTCACTAATAATCAAAGACATTCAAGATAAAACAAAATAATGAGGTACTTTGGGTTTAGGTGCCATAAAAAGAGTCAGAAATCAGGGGTCAGCCCAGTGATGCAGTGGTAAAGTTTGCATGCTCTGCTTTGGCTGCCCGGGGTTCACAGATTCGGATCCTGGGCACAGACCTACACCCCACTCATCAAGTCATGCTGTGGCAGGTGTCCCACATATAAAATAGAGGAAGATGGGCATGGATGTTAGCCCAGGGCCAATCTTCCTCAGCAAAAAGAGGAGGGTTGGTAAGAGATGTTAGCTCAGGGCTAATCTTCCTCACACACGCACACACACACAAAGAAATCAGAAATCAGAATCAAAATTTATGTACAGAGATAATCTGATTTCCACCTCAGTTGAGTTATTTTTATTGGAGTAGTACAAGCACTGCATTTTAACACAAATTTGAATTGCAAATTATTGCTTTTAATGCCTTAAAATTATTCTAGAATAATTTTGCATACTTGAAACAAAAATTATTTTGTATGCATAAGATTGCCTGTCATGCACTTGGTTGGTCACACATTAGGCAATGGCATTAAAGTCTATAGAAATTGTGCTTGGTCTTAAAATTTTCAAAGCTAGGAGAGGTAGCATGACCAATGTGAGTGTGATGAAGGACTTTTACTCAGGCCTGGATATCTACAATTCAAAAGCTCTAGCTGACAATCAAGAGAAACCAAGTATTCCAGTTAAGGAAAACCCTGAACTGACTCTAACCAAACAGGAAACGCAGAAAAATCCTGACATTTTTCACTATATCTCAAAATCATATTTTCAGTTCTGTAAGGGATGAAGAAGTAATGATCACAGGCCTGGATTATGAAAAGCACATGTCACTCTACTACCAGTGATGGCTGCTGGGGGCTCAAAGAAATTTATAACAATATTTAGATTAAATAAAATAAAAGGCTTGGAAGAATGCATTAGTCTTATATAAAAAATAACCTGTTTTCAATTATTAAAAATAAAAACGTGTACATTTTAATTTTCTTAGTAAAAATCTTATTAAACTAATAATGTGTCTTTAAAGCGAAAGCTTCCAAGATCAAGGAAGTATGATACACACACAGAGAGGTAGATTTCTAGAAGGATATACAATGAAATGTTAAATATAGTTATCTCTGGATTGTGGGATAATGACTACTTTGCGTTTTCTTTTTTCTACTTCTTCTCTTTCCCAATTTTTCATAATGAAAGTTTTTCTTTTATAAAACCAGGGTAAAGAAAAACATTTTTTAAGTGATTGAAGTCATCTACAAATCACTTAACTCTTAATCTAAATAGAGGAAAATTCCCAAATGACCTGTAGTGTAGTTATTATTTGACCTTATTTATTTTTCAGGGCTGAGTCTTTATCTCTGGTTTCTGGTTGTTGGTTTACAAATTGCAGCTTCCCCACTCAGATCAGTTGCTTTACCTCTATGCCACTTGTACAAATACTCCTTTATTGTAATCTCTTTATGTTGGCATTGATCTCCACCCTGCTCCAAAATATTATTTCCACTTTAACCAAACTACTTTTTACCTTCTTTAAATCACAACTCAAGTTGTCAGTTTCTCCATTAGGATTTCCTTCATTAGAGTCATCCTTTCTCTAATCTACTTCTCTCTTCTTTGTTTATACCAATGGAGATATAGATACATAGATATAGTTGTAGATAGAGATAAGTGTATATATATATACATTAATAAATATATACATATTACATATATTATACTATATGTAATGTCACCATGTACCATTGGTGTGGTAGTATAGTCCCCATTAAATGTGGGGGCTCAATTCTCACTACCTAACTCAGTGGGTCTGAGTTTAATTTAATTGGTTTGTGGTGGCGTCTGGGCCCGAGTATTTTTTAAAGGAACTTAGGTGATTCTGTTGTATCCAGGGTTGAGAACCATTGAGCTGATTAAGTTCCATCAAAATAGCCTCCATATTCTATAGCAATTCTTTTCACATTTCAGTGTTCACAAAATCACTGGAGATGTTGTTAAAATACAGATTCTGATTCAGTCAAGCTGAGGTCAGGACTGAGATTCTGCATTTCTAACAATATTCCAGGTGATGCTGAAGATACTGGTCCATAGACCACACTTTGCAAGGACGTAGACCATACTACAGAAATGTAAAGGAATTATATGAGACAGAATGAAAATGGCCTGTAACAATATTGGACAATGTAGAAATTATTCCACAATATGGACATTGTTTATTCATGTCAAATATTGTTGGATGATAGCTCATTTAGTCATTGGCTGAGTCATTCAAAAACACCTTGTGCTTCTTGAGATTGAGAATCTACCTTGTGCTAAAAACACTGTGCCAACTCATGTCAATTCATGTGCCAATAAAATTATTTGGAAAATCTAAGCATTTGCCATTTAAAGCATGTCAATAGTGTGCTCTAAAACTCAGAGTATGGATGATGACATGCATACATTTGCCTGCTATTATTTGTCTTTACTTATGTTTGCCAAAGGCTCTTCACACTGGCTTCCAACGGAGTTTAATGTAAGAAGTGACAAGAGATGTTTCATGTTAATCCAATATCAGAAGTTAGTAGCCTTATAGAGCCCAGCACTGTCATTGATGCACCTCAGCTTCATCCTTAGGCTTTCCAATTAGAAACTTCCATCCTTGTGTCTTAGTTCAGTTCTCTTAGAGAAGAATGTGGTTGATCCTGCTATCTTTTTCAGCCAGACTGTACATGTTGTAGGTGCTGGCCAGTCTATGGACAGGTTCACTTTGGGTCGGATGTCTACCTCTTCCAATAGTCAATCAGCTATGATCATAGAGAGTGGGGCCAAGCTGCCCACTCAATGGATCAACGGATGGAAGCAGAGAGGTCACCAAAATAATTGTAAAATTTAAAAATTGTGTATTTTCACAAGGTTGAGTTGCTTCAGTTTCTTTCAGCTAGACACAAAGAAAAAAAACCAGAATTACCCACGTTTTATTTGCAACTATACTTTATACAAAAAAGTGGTGTCTCAAAAAGCATTTCGTTTCCCAAGAGATTTTTCAAAAACTCTTGAATTAAGTAAGTGATTGCCCAAAGACTTTGGGAAGTCCAAAGTTCCTATTATTAGTAGTGTTTTAATTTAATTCATTTCAAAGCTCTGAATGAAAATTAAATAATATTATAATGGGATAAATAAACCTAATCAAAAAGTCTCCAACATATGAACCTGCCTAAATATAGAAAAGACTAGGGAAAGTCTTATCCTTAATTGAAAAAGTCTTCTAAACTCAATTTTAGCATATGATATAACTGAGAAAAGACCAACTTAAATATCTTTCTCTTAATAAGAAGACTTTAACAAAGACTCAGCTCTAAGCATTTTAAGAAGAAATCAAGGTAGGTTTAAATTCAAGTCAGAAGCCCTTCTAATTTGCGAAGATCCACTTCTTAGCCAAAAGTGCCATATAACAAATCTTGGAGTAAAGAACTTTGAAAAAGTCAGGAACAAGGAAAATAAAGGGAGACATATGGAAAGGTGAAAAGATGTATGGTTAGAATCATAGGATAATAGAATCTCAGTTTTGGAAGGGATCTGCTGTCTGGATTTTCTCTATGATGTCTTAGCCAAATGGTCACATAGCTTTTTCTTAAGGACCTCAGGAGTATAGGAAAACCACTTTGGTAGTAGACTGGGGATTGCATTAAGAAGTGGAAAGACTAGAAGCGTGGAGGCAAGTGAGGAGTTGAAGGAGTTGACTGTAGTAGTCCAAGTATCAGGCTAGGGCAGGAAGAGGGCAGTGAAAATGAAAAGGAAGACATTAAGAGAAATAATTGAGTTTGGCAACTGACTGCAGCTAAAGTTCCCAGGAAAGGGCTGATTTTGAATTTATAATGTGAATGATTGGGAGACAGAAATAGCATTATCTTGGCTGTTTCTGGTGGGAGAAATAATGAGATATTTTTGAAAAATACTGAATTTGAGCTGGTGAGATATCCATGTGATAATATCTGCTGGTTATTTTCTATTTTCAACCCCAGGACCATCAGTTTTCTTCTGCAATCATAGGTATGACTCACAGAAGTCCTTATTTTTAGAAATGGAGAACATTAAAGAGGTTATTTATAGGATTTAACAATCTAACTTCATATGCTCAGAAATGGTAGAAAAAAATCCCCAGAAATATCATTGACAAGGGGAAAAATAAATCAGAGTCAAAAACATTGTTTTAATGTTATTTATTTTTCTACTTAAGTGTTTAATGAGAATTGATTTGCTGTGTTTCAGTGGTTCAAAGCAACTATCCACCCACTACTAGTGAGCATACAGAAGCACAAATCTTGGGGCCACCCAGTGGCGCAGCGGTTTAGTCCGCACTTGGCAGCCTGGGGTTCACGGGTTCGGATCCCGGGCGCCCGCCGATGCACTGCTTCTCAGCCATGCCGTGGCAGCGTCACATATAAAGTAGAGGAAGATGGGCACAGATGTTAGCCCAGGGCCAGTCTTCCTCAGCAAAAAAGAGGAGGACTGGCGATGGATGTTAGCTCAAGGCTGGTCTTCCTCACAAAAAAAAAAAAAAAAAAAACAACACAGAAGCACAAATCTTATTGATGATGAGTTAATAGTTATCTCTATGGGTAAGAAAGAACATGGTAGTATAAGCAAATGAGTGCTTTCTTATGCCCAAAGAGTCTGCAAAAATCAATCATTTACATAAAATTAAGGTAAAACTTTAAAAGAAAATAATCTTTAGAATTTAAGCTGAATATTCTTAATTCTTAGAGGACAAATAATGAATAACTTTTACATTAAAATGAATTTTAGTTGACAAAACAATTTATTTTTTATTTTATTTTTTTATTGATGTCTTAGTTTATAACACTGTGGGGTTTTAGTTGTACATTTTTGTTTGTCCATCACCTTGTGGATGTAACCCTTCACCCCTTGTGCCCCCCCACCCCCCTTCCCCTTGGTAACCACCAATCAGTTCTCTCTGTCCGTGTGTTCACTTATATTCCATATATGAGTGAGTTCATGCAGTGTCTGTCCTTCTCTCTCTGGCTTATTTCACTTAACATAATACCCTCTAGGTCCTTCCATGTTGTTGCTTTCACTTAACATAATACCCTCTAGGTCCTTCCATGTTGTTGCAAATGGGACAATTGTGTCTTTTCTTATGGCTGAGTAGTATTCCATTGTATGTATATACCACATCGTCTTTAACCAATCTTCAGTTGAGGGACACTTGGGTTGCTTCCACTTCTTGGCTATAGTGAATAATGCTGCAATGAACATAGGGGTGCATACGCCTCTTGTGATGGTTGATTTCACGTCCATTGGGTAGATGCCCAAGAGTGGTATTGCTGGATCATACGGTATTTCTATTTTTAATTTTTTGAGGACTCTCCATACTGTTTTCCATAGAGGCTGCACCAGTTTGCATTCCCACCAGCAGTGAATGAGGGTCCCCGTTTCTCCACAACCTCTCCAGCATTTGTTGTTATTTGTCTTTGTGATTATAGCCATTCTAACCGGTGTAAGGTGATATCTCAGTGTCGTTTTGATTTGCATTTCCCTGATGATTAGTGATGTTGAACATCTTTTCATGTGTCTATTGGCCATCTGTATGTCTTCCTTGGAAAAATGTCTGTTCATATCCTCTGCCCATTTTTTGATCGGGTTGTTTTTTTGTTGCTCAGTTGTATGAGATCTTTGTATATTACTGAGATTAATCCCTTGTCAGACAAACGATTTGCAAATATTTTCTCCCAGCTGGTGGGTTGTTTATTCATTTTGATCCTGGTTTCATTTGCCTTGTAGAAGCTCTTTAGTCTGATGAGGTCCCACTTGTTTATTTTTTCTTTTGTTTCCCTTGTCTGGGTAGACATGGAATCTGAAAGGATCCCTTTATGTCCAATCGCAATTAGTGTACTGCCTATATTTTCTTCCAGGAGTTTTATAGTTTCAGGTCTCACTTTCAGGTCTTTGATCCATTTTGAATTGATTTTTGTATATGGCGATAGGAGATGGTCTACTTTCATTCTTTTGCATGTTGCTGTCCAATTTTCCCAGCCCCATTTATTGAAGAGACTTCCCTCTCTCCATTGTATGTTCTTTGCTCCTTTGTCAAAGATTAGCTGTCCATAGGTGTGTGGTTTTATTTCTGGGCTTTCAATTCTGTTCCATTGATCTGTGTGTCTATTCTTGTACCAGTACCATGCTGTTTTGATTACTGTAGCTTTATAGTATATTTTGAAATCAGGGATTGTGATGCCTCCAGCTTTGTTCTTTTTTTTCAGAATTGCTTTAGCTATTCAGGCTCTTTTGTTGCCCCATACGAATTTCAGTAGTTTTTGTTCTATTACCGTGAAGAATGACATTGGAATTCTGATTGGGATTGCATTGAATCTGTAGATTGCTTTAGGTAGAATGGACATTTTAACTATATTTATTCTTCCAATCCATGTGCATGGAATATTTTTCCATTTCTTTATGTCCTCCTCAATTTCTTTCAATAGTGTCATATAGTTTTCATTGTATAGGTCTTTGACCTCCTTGGTTAAATTTATTCCCAGATATTTTATTCTCTTTGTTGCAATTGTAAATGGGATTGTCTTTTTGAGTTCTCTTTCTGTTTTTTCATCTTTAGTGTATAGAAATGCAATTGATTTTTGTAAGTTGATTTTATACCCTGCCACTTTACTGTAGTTCTTGATTGTTTCTAGTAGTTTTCCGATGGAATTTTTTTGGGTTTTCTATGTATAGGATCATGTCATCTGCAAATAGTGAGAGTTTCACTTCTTCATTGCCTATTTGGAGTCCTTTTATTCCTTTTTCTTGCCTAATTGCTCTGGCCAGAACTTCCAGTACTATGTTGAATAAGAGCGGTGAGAGTGGGCACCCTTGTCTTGTTCCTGTCCTCAAAGGAATGGATTTCAGTTTTTCCCCATTGAGTAGGATGTTTGCTGTAGGTTTGTCAGATATGGCCCTTATTATGTTGAGGTACTTTCCTTCTAGACCCATTTTGTTGAGAGTTTTTATCATAAATGGATGCTGGATCTTGTCGAATGCCTTCTCTGCATCGATTGAGATGATCATGTGGTTTTTATTCTTCATTTTGTTAATGTGGTGTATCACATTGATTGATTTGTGGATGTTGAACCATCCCTGTGTCCCTGGTATAAATCCCACTTGATCGTGGTGTATGATCTTTTTGATGTATTGCTGTATTCGGTTTGCCGATATTTTGTTGAGGATTTTTGCATCTATGTTCATCAGTGATATTGGCCTGTAGTTTTCCTTCTTTGTATTGTCCTTGTCTGGCTTTGGTATCAGCATGATGTCGGCCTCATAGAATGTGTTGGGAAGTATTCCATCTTCCTCTATTTTTTGGAATAGTTTGAGAAGGATAGGTGCTAAATCTTCTTTGAACATTTGATAAAATTCTCCAGGAAAGCCATCTGGTCCTGGGCTTTTATTTTTTGGGAGGTTTTTGATTACTGTTTCAATCTCTTTACTTGTGATTGGTCTGTTCAGATTCTCTATTTCTTCTTGATTCAGTTTTGGGAGGTTGTACGCATCCAAGAATTTGTCCATTTCCTCTAGGTTGTCCAATTTGTTGGCGTAAAGTTTTTCCTAGTATTCACTACTAATCCCTTGTATTTCTGTGGTGTCTGTTGTAATTTCTCCTCTTTCATTTCTAATTTTATTTATTTGAGTCTTCTCCCTTTTTTTCTTAGTGAGTCAGGCTAAGGGTTTGTCAATTTTATTTATCTTCTCAAAGAACCAGCTCTTTGTTTCATTGATCCTTTCTACTGTTTTTTTTGGTTTCAATTTCATTTATTGCTGCTCTGATTTTTATTATTTCCCTCCTTCTGCTGATTCGGGGCTTTGTCTGTTCTTCTTTTTCCAACTCTGTTAGGTGCAATTTAAGGTGATTTATTAGGGATTTTTCTTGTTTGTTAAGGTGAGCTTGTATTGCTATGAATTTCCCTCTCAGCACTGCTTTTGCTGCATCCCATATGAGTTGGTATGGTGTATTTTCCTTTTCATTTGTCTCCAGATAGCTTTTGATTTCTCCTTTAATTTCATCAACGACCCATTGGTTGTTCAGTAGCATGTTGTTTAGTCTCCACATCTTTGTCCCTTTCCTAGTTTTTTCCTTGCAGTTGATTTCTAGTTTCATAGCATTATGATCAGAAAAGATGCTTGTAATGATTTCAATCTTCTTAAATTTATAGAGGTTTGCCTTGTTTCCTAATATATGGTCTATCCTTGAGAATGTTCCATGTGCACTTGAGAAGAATGTGTACTCTGCTTTTTTTGGGTGGAGTGCTCTGTATATATCTATTAAATCCATTGCATCTAGTTTTTCATTTAAGTCCATTATTTCCTTATTAACTTTTTGTCTGGATGATCTATCTATTGATGTAAGGGGGGTATTAAGATCCCCTACTATTATTGTGTTATTGTTAATATCTCCTTTAAGGTTTTTTAGCAGTTGTTTTATGTACTTTGGTGCTCCTGTGTTGGGTGCATAGATATTTATAAGTGTTATGTCTTCTTGGTGAAGTATCCCTTTTATCATTATATATTGCCCTTCTTTGTCTCTCATTACCTTTTTTATCTTGAAGTCTACTTTGTCTGATATAAGTATGGCTACTCCTGCTTTCTTTTGTTTGCCATTAGCTTGGAGTATTGTTTTCCATCCTTTTATTTTGAGTCTGTGTTTGTCTTTAGAGCTGAGATGTGTTTCCTGGAGGCAGCAGATTGTTGGATCTTGGTTTTTAATCCATCCTGCCACTCTGTGTCTTTTGATTGGAGAATTCAATCCATTTACATTTAGAGTGATTATTGATATATGAGGGTTTAATTTTGCTATTTTATTGTTCATCTTCTGGTTCTTTTGCATTTCCTTCATTTCTTGTCCCTTGTGTTTCAGACTGCAAATTCAATTTGGTATTTCTGCATGCTCATTCTCTTGGTTTTCTCTTTATTTGTCATGTGTGGTTCTCTTCTGGTTGTTTGTTTAGTGGTTACCATGTGGTTTATATAAGCAATCTCCTGGATAAGAAAGTACATTTGCAGAAGCCTCCTTTTTCCTGAGGCTGGGTCAGTTCAATCCCTTACCTCTTCCCCTCCTTATTTGTGATCTCTTTATTCCAGATTGTGTCATGAATGTGTGTTTCCAGTGATGAGCTTGAATTAATTTTTGATGTTTTCCAACTGTATTTTGTTCTGGTTTAGTCTCCTTGCTTTTCTCCTTGCTGAAATCTTTGTATCCCCTTTCTCATTTGTTTTTTTTCAGGCCTAAGGGCCTTCTTGAGCATTTCTTGTAGTGGGGGTCTTGTGGTGACAAACTCTCTTAGCTTTTGTTTATCAGGGAGAGTTATTATTTCTCCATCGTATTTGAAGGATATTTTTGCTGGATAAAGTATTCTCGGCTGAAGGTTTTTGTCTTTCATGATTTTGAATATATCATTCCAGTCTCTCCTAGCCTGTAGAGTTTCTGTCGAGAAATCAGCTGAAAGCCTGATGGGGTTTCCTTTGTATGTTATTTTGTTTTTTTGTTTAGCTGCCTTCAATATTATTTCCTTGTCACGGGTATTCTTCAAGTTTGCTACTATGTGGCGAGATGATTTTTTATTCCTGTTTATATATTTAGGTGATCTATTGATTTCATTCACTGTTATTTCCCTCTTGTTCCCTATGTTGGGGAAGTTCTCAGCTATTATTTCTTTGAACAAACTCTCTGCTCCTTTTTCTCTTTCTTCTCCTTCTGGAATACCTATTATCCTTATGTTGCTTTTCCTCATTGAGTCTGATATTTCTCGAAGAATTTCTTCATTTCTTTTTAGTCTTAGCTCTCTCTCCTCCTCTACCAGGAGCATTTCTGCGTGGCTATCCTCAATAGTGCTAATTCGTTCCTCCATATTGTCAGTTCTGCTCTTTAAAGACTCCATTTTTTCCACTATCTCGTTGATTTTGTTTTTCATCTCCAATAATTCTGATTGGTTTTTCTTTAGGGTTTCAATCTCTTTTGTGACATAATCCCTGAATTCGTTGATTTGTTTCTGTGTGTTCTCTTGTATTTCGTTGAGCTTGTTTATGATAGCTATTTTGAATTCTCTCTCATTCAGGTTATCAAATTCTGTGCCTTCAGGGTTGGTTTCTGGGTGTTTGTCATTTTCCTTTTGGTCTGTAGCCCTGACATATTTTCACAAGGATCCGACGGGGACGGCTTTATTTTTACCCCTCATGATTAAAGTTAGTCCTGCAGTTTCTCCCTGCTGCCACTAGATGGAGATTGCGAGTGGTTTGCTCTGAGGCGGCTGCAGTCCCCGGAGGGATTATGCTGAAACGCCGGGTGTGTGGGGGGAGGGGTCCTCTCTTTCTCCTGCTTGACCCGGGGGTTTCCTTTCTGGCTCTCTTAGGGTGTTTGCTACACCCCCTAAACAGTCCGTCGTTGCTTCCCAGTGGGGATCTAGCGACAGTCTGTGAGAGCACCTGGATGGCGCTAGTTTTCCCCGCTGTGGGCCGCCCCTCCCCCCTCTGTCCGCGAACCGCTCTGTTTTTGCCGATTGATTGGGGAGGGGGAGTACAACCTCCTACCTCTCCTCCCATTCTCCTGGGCTTCCCGCGCCTCCACCGTCAGATGCATGGCAGCAGGGGTTTCTCAGAAGTCCTTCGTAGTGTTTGATTGAGCTCTGTTGGAATGTGAATGATGTTCTCGTTGTGTCGTAGGGGGCAGAGATTCAAAGAGGGAATCTCACTCCACCATGATGCTGACGTCACTTCGACAAAACAATTTAATACCTATTATTTTATGTGAGCTGCAGCTCAAGTCTGTGAAGGAGGCAGGGATTATTGCATTCCCATGAGGGCTTCCAAGCTAGTTGATATGTTTAAAGTTGACCAATGAATAAAAATGTGATCGTTAGTTAGAGTTTCTTATTTCTGAGTTCCACATTCTTTTCATTATAACTTTCTGCATGGCAGAAAATTTTTTAATTTGTATTTGTGGGAGATGGTATATCTTTCCTAACTTCTTTTAACCATTAAGATGAAAAGTCTGTCTTTTGAATGACTTAAATTTTTTTGATTCACAATTTTAATACTGTATCAGTCAAAGTCCACTTAGGAAAAGAAACTGTACAAGTTATTTTAACAAAGATAATTTAATATAGGGGATTGGATAACCAAAAAGTAATGCAGAAATAGTAAATGCAGGAAGCACTTACCATCCCTGGGGCTGGGAGAATAAAGGGAAGTTGGAAGTTGGGCCGGCATGCATGGAAATGGTAAATGGCTGCTATGGACTGAATTGTGTCCTTCCAAAATCCCTAGGTTGAAGCCCTAATCCCCAGTGTGATGGGATTTGGAGATGAGGTCTTTGGGAGGTAATTAGGGTTAGATGAGGTCATGAGGGTGGGACCCTCATTAATGAGATTAGTGTCCTTATAAAAAGAGGCACCCAAATCTCTTTTTCTCTCTGCCATGTGAGGACATGGCAAGAAGGTGGCTGTCTGTAAGCCAGAAAGACAGCTCTCACCAGAACCTGACTGTGTGGGCACCCTGATCTCAGACTGCCAGCCTCCAGAACTGTGAGAAATAAATTTCTGTTGTTTTAGGGAGCCAGTCTATGGTATTTTGTTAAGGCAGCCTGAGCAGACTAAGACACCGGCAAAGGGGATATTGGCATGACACTGACAATGTCTGCTAAAGGTATTCTCAGAGAATAATTTATTTTTTAGTTTCTCTTATCAAATGCCATTAAAAGTTAACCTCATCTTTCCAGGGTTTTCTCAGTTGTGCAGAATACAGTGATATTCAGGTAAGTCAGTGGCATACAAAGGGTGTGCTGCTGGGAGTGGAGCTCCCTGGCTTAGGCAGTAAGGAAATTGACTGTAGAGAATTTTAAAACAATAATAAAACTGTTTAAAAGTCTGTCTGCTTTTATTATCACAATGCACTGGCAATTATATCAGTGATAAAATGTCAGTGGCAAAACACTCTTTCCTCATGGGCCAACCAACTCTTCCCTCCGACCCCTATTTCTTGTATATGCTGCTGAAGCAAGTTATTATAGCTTCTAGGGGAATATATTTAGGGTCAAATTGTTTTAGAAGCCACTTTTTTTTTTTTGTCACAGCTTTGGATTCTCCAAGTAGTCTGATGAATGAAGAATGGCTGCACCTAAACATTTTAAATCATTCACACAAGCAATCCTGAGATCAGAGGTAGCCATACTGAAGCAAACTACTGTGGTTGCATTCAGGTGATCATTCAGCGTGTGAGTGGAGAGTTGTAGTTGACCAAACAAGAGAGTGCTTTGTACATCTTCTGTGATAGTCACTAGCCCTTGTGCAGGGTGAAGCCCCTGCCTACTCTATCCTTGGAGAGAAATGGATATGCAAATATCAAACACTAGCGTCCATCCTTGCTATTGGAGTGACTCTGTTCCACATGGTTATTCATAGACCCAGTTGTTGCTTCCATCTCATTGTTCCACCATCCTCAAGGGCATTGATGTCATCTGTCTGGAGGAGTTGGGTTGATGCCTTGTGCCTCAGCCCCTGGGATGTGGAGGGCAAGTGATTTTTCTTTTTTAAATCAAGTGATGCAGAAGAAGCATATATCACTTTCCTTTATATTCCACAATCTAAAGTATTCAAAGGAATGGAACATAGTATAATCTTACAACACTAACTTAAAAGATATTACGCACATGCTCTGGGATCTATCAAGTGAAAGGACACAGAAATATCATTTCCACAGAGTCCTGTCTACTCTTTATACACTACAGCCAAGGATGAGAAAACTACCTGCTTAAAGAATTCATCAGTGAGAAACCAGCCCTATAGAACTTAGTCGCTTGCTACTTCTGGCAGTGAGGGAAGATGAGAAATGTAGTCTCTAGGTAGGTGGCCATGGGCCCAGCTTAAGCTGAATTACTGTGGGAAAAAGGAAGAACAAATTTGGGGGAATAGTTAGCAGTCTGCCATAAACAGTATGTATTCATATAGTTTTATAAACATGCCTTATCTCTCAGCTAAAAAGATAAGAAAGACTAAGCCCATAGCCAAGATAACAGGTTTTAGTCCCAGCTTCTAGAGACTGTGAAGTTGACAGATTAGTAAATATGTATTCACACAAACATAATGAGGTCAAAATGTTCTGATGAATTCAGAGCTCTGTATTTTCATTTTATTTCAGCCCAACTTTTTTCTTGCCAGATAGGAAAAGGCTCATTTATTCTTCCCTGTGCAAGAACAATGCAAACAACAAAAATACAGCAACTTGCTTAACACTTGGAAAACTTTCATTTAAACACATTGAACATAACTCATTTAAACATTTAGGTTTCCTTGGAGACTTTTAACCCAAGGTTTACACGAATCAAGACAAAAACATTTTTAGATGGAACACCATTATATAAAAAAACAGGGACAAGTCTTCCTGTCCTAATGCTATTCAGTCAAATGTCCAACGATTGATAGAATTATGTACTTAGGGGAGCCACCCTCTATAGTGATAGCCAGCATGTCCTTCATTAGGTCAAATCAATAATTAATAACTAGACCTCGTCTTGTCTACTTTACCTTATCACTAGGTACACAATAGTTCACTACTAGTCATGATACTGAATATATTGCAAGATATAAGTTGTCAAAATTTTCTGTGGGCTTAATTCCTATTATTTTAGCATCTCTCTGTTGTTCACTATATTGCTGCCCAGGAGTGAAGCTGGTATTACAATCATCTGCATATGCTAGTTCACAGAAGAATAGGGACCAATTTCTTCCTAGTAAGAGAGATTATTAAAAAATAAAATTATAATATTTACTTCTATTTGAAAGTATTGATACAATAATATTTGCATAAAATAAAGATCACAACCCAAACAAAAGCATGAACTACAAGTCTTATTGCTTGTTATAAGATCTCTTACTACTATGCAGGGGTCCAGTTGACTACTCTATAAAGAGGGATCAGTATGTGAAAGCATGGGTAGGAGAAATGCTCTCTATATATTATGTAACATTTGGAAATAAAATAATTTATTTTGTATAAATGTCAGAAATTAATTTTTCTCATTAAAATGTGGCTGTTTCCAGGGGAAAGATTAACATACAAGTCTTTGACTTACAGAATCATAACTGTTGGAAGAAATCGTAGAGGGAATCTAGTTAAATATTCCTCTCTTTATCATCCCTGATGGATTATCCTTCATTCACCTCATTCAAATGCTTCTGGGGAGGCATATCGAATTCCATTCCATCATTCCATTGATGAGCAGCACTAAACCATTTCTTAAACATCTTTTTTATTCTCAACAGCCTTCTCTGAGACAACAGAGTATAAATCTCTTCTCACTCCCATGTGATTATCTATTAAATACTTAGAAATATTATGTTCCTTCTGAGGCTTTTCTAGGCTAAATATTCCCAAATGTTTTAGCATTCCTTGACTGAAGTGGTTTCCTGTCCCATTACTATCTTGATGACTTTCCTGTGGACACACCTCTGTTTTTCAGTGTCCTTCAATAAACTGCTGCAAATGTGTTGTGAGCAGTCTAGAGAACAGAGTCCAGAAAATAACCTTTTATGAACTGAATATTATGCATTTATTGATGAAAGGAACATGACATTAACTTTTCCATCAGCTGTATCACATTCTGTGGTCTTATTTGATGGCATGGGGCAGGCTCCTCATCCACAGATATGGCCTTTCAAGGGGTCTATACTTCAGTCACTAAAGATTTTATTTATTCTTTCAATCAACACAGATTTTTATTTATGTTGAAGTTTTAAATTTTTTCTCCTTCAAGACATTTCTAGAGTCCTCTAGTAAAATATAAGTTACTTAGTGTAGGTAATACCTTAAACTTCTTTCAGTTGACACTGTTCAGAATTAGTTTACAACTGGATGAGAGCAGGAGGGGAAGTAAAGCTGGGAGTAAGATAGTTTGTGAAAGGAGAAGTGTCAATAATACCATTCCTATGAAGACATTAATAGGGAATTGGGAAGATACCAAAGAATAAACTTTGCCTGCTACAGAACTTTCCTGGCTCTTAATGCATTGTATTGTATTTACTGACCCTTATGTGATGTGTGCACTTGTACCTCAAACACCTAATACTACAAAGGGTCTAAAGATAGGTGGAAAGAGCAGGGTATAGTGAAAACTATGTAACCTTTAGTGTCACATCTGGGATATAGACCTGCCTCCATACTTTTTCTTGTCATTCATCCTGTCTTTACATTCAAGACTGGGTTCCTGCATACAGCATATAACTGGGTTTTGCTTTTTATCCCATCTGTAATCTTTGTCTTTTAATCAGAATGTTTATACCAAAGCTGTCAGAAAGAAATATAATGTGAGCCACATAGGTACTTTAAAATTTTCTAGTATTCATATTAAAAAAGAAAAAATAAAGAGGTGAAATTAATTTTAAGTGTATTTTTAATTTAATACAATATATTCAAAATATTATTTCAGTAAGTAATCAAGATAAAATTTTTTAATTAGATACTTAACATTCTTTTTTTGTACTAAGTCCTCAAAATGCAGTAATTCAGACCAGCCACATCTCAAATGCTCAATAACCACATGTAGCTGGCAACTACCATATTGGATAGCACAGCTTAAAACAATTTACATTTAATTATCATCATGTTAGATTAAACAATCATATTGCTAGCTATTTTTTAAATTTAAATCTATTTTTTTGTTCTTTTCCCTCTTTTTTTGACTTACTTTTTATTAGTTGAGTGTTAGTTGTTTTTTTTTTTATGATCCCACTTATCTCCACTATTGGCTTATACTTCTTCTTTTTATTTTTTATTATTGCTCTAGGGTTAACAATATACATCTTTAACTGACTGCTGTCTATTGTCAAATAATATTACACAGCTTTTTGTATAGCATAAGATGGTTTTTCTCCTGCCTTTGTGCTATTGTTTTTGTACATTTTAATCTACATATATTATGCACTCCACAATAC
Organism: Tapirus indicus; assembly: GCA_031878705.1. Classification (NCBI taxonomy): domain Eukaryota; kingdom Metazoa; phylum Chordata; class Mammalia; order Perissodactyla; family Tapiridae; genus Tapirus; species Tapirus indicus. The sequence continues at coordinate 69,963,489 of CM062930.1, read as the reverse complement.
AGTGCTAATATTTTTCTTTAAATTGTCCATTATCTTTTAATGATATTAGCAAATGAGAGAAACACTTATCCAGATATTTATCATTTCTAATCATCTGTATCCTGTTGTGTAGTTCGAATTTCCATGTACTTATTATTTTCTTTCTTCTTGAGGAAATTTTGTTAACTTTTCTTGTAGTTCATTCCTCTGATGATGAATTCTTTCAATTTTGCTTGTTTAAAAAGTTTTTGTTTCCTCCTTCATTTTTGAAATATATTTTTGCTAGCTATAGAGTTACAGCTTGACAGAATTTTTTCTTTTTATTTCAACATTTTGAACATGTTATTCCATTGTCTTCTGGCCTGCCTAGTCTCTGAAGAGAAGTCTTTTGTCATTCTTATCTCTATTCCTCTAAATGTAGTGTTTTCTTTGATTGCTTTTAAGGTTTTCTCTTTATCATGGATTGTCAGCAATTAGATTATAATGTGCCTTGGTGTGCTTTTCTTTTCGTCTCTTCTCCTTGGGTTTATTATAAACTCTTCACTGAGTTTATTGGATTTGTAGATGTAGAGTGTTCATGAAATTTTGAAAATATTCAGATATTATTTCTTTAATTTTCTATCTCTCTCAAATAACTTGCATTTATATCTGTTAGTAATTACTCATGCTAAAGTAGCTGAATGGACCCCTACAAGTATCCAGGAGTCTGATTTAAACTGGCTAAATGGGTGTAATATAAGGAATTGAGGAAGAAAGAAATGTGGTCTTTTTTTATACTGAAGAATTTGGGCTTTTGCATTTAACTTCTATAGAGAATGGGGGCACAATATTTTGGAATTTATTTTTCCATGAGAATAAAATAATATAAGGGAATACATATTATTCAAGCTTGAGGCTTCTTTTATTATTGACCTTACATTACTGTAGTATCTTTATTCTATCATTTGACCTTATTAAATGCCTGAGAAAAATTTGAGTTGGAAAATGAAAGTGAATGCATTTTCAGTCTAGATTATTGAATGGCCTTGGAGTTGATCCAGTTCACGACAAAAGTTGAATTGCCTGCCAGTGTTCCCAGGAAGATATATAAAACAGCAATAATACAAACAGTATTGAGGGAACCATACTAATAAAGATGTTAGCATAATAAGATGTTAGTATTAATGTTAAGTAAAAGTAAAAGTAAAGATGTTAGTATTAATAAATGACTGACCTTGCTCTCGAGGGGATAGCTACAATCCATATTAACTTCAGACTTGATTGGTAAGCCCAAAGGTTTAAAAGACAAAAATGCTGGATCCCTATATGCTCTCATTTCACAATGGTCTGTCCTCAGAAAATACATCTTTTTTTCTCTTCTCTACTAAATGGTCAGTGCCTGCCATGCTGGCCTGCTTATATGCAGCACTACTTATAAGAAAATTTACTAATGATGTTGGTAGGAGTGGGGATGAAGAAATGTTGGGAAACTCTTGGCTGAAGAGTTAAGTTTTCAAGTTTGTCAGTACCAGAGATAATGTTTTACTCTCAACATTTCTACTATTATGTCCTATGGAAATAAGAAACTGGTTTAGAATGTATGCAGAGACATTGGAGTACAAATAATTGCCATTCCTAAAAACCGAGCAGCTATCATTGATATGGCAGACAAACTCTTAGTCGGAGCCCCCGTTTTCCCTGCCTTGTGTGATCCTTTCTCTTTGAGCATGGGTGGGACCCATGACTTGTTTCTGACCAATAATGAATGCCAATATTGATATGATGTATGAGATTTTGTGTATGCAATTATGTTACATAAGATTTTAATGCCTATTTTTCTGGAGTTTCCCTCACTCTATTCCTGCCTTTAATGTTGTGAACTGCCTAAACTGAGTAAGTAAAAAACTGAAGTCCTTAATTCTACAATAGCAAGGAACTGAATTCTGCCAACAAAAGTAGATCCTTCCCCAGCTAAGCCTCAGACAAGGCTGTAGCCTTGGCCTGTATCTTGATCACAGCATTGTGAAACCATAAGCAGAGTGCCCAGCTAAGCTGTGTCCAAACTCCTGATTCACAAAGTCTGTGAGATAATAAATATGTGCTGTTTTGTGGCAGAACCTGTCTAATGTAACTCTTGAAACTCTGGAGTCTACTGAAGACTTGTAACTTCCAGAAGACTTGGATGGTCAATCATGCTCAATTTTAGCTCTTAGCACAGTAGCAGCTACCTATCCCCCACCCTCAGACACATGGCAGGCAGTTGTGCACATGTTCCTAAAGCAGCTTGCAGGAGCTAGGATGGGTAAAAAGGACCAAGTCCTCCATATATCAGAGATCTGTGTTCTGATTGTTGGTTGCTGCTTCTGATCACAGAGGTACAAATAAAGAGGTGGGCAGTCATTGTTGTTGCACTTCTCCCCATTTTTGCAAACCCCTCTCCATTTGGCTAAAGTAACTTCCAGGGTACTTAAAGGGCTGGTGCCATTTCCCACCTTCCATTTTTCACATTTTCCCCTTTTGGGAGCCAGGTATTAAAGATTAAGACATTAAAAAACAAATGCATGTATGAGGAAAATTAGAAAGTGACTACATGTGTCCAGGGGAATGTTCAGAAAAGATATGAGAAAATCTTAAGTTCACACCTCAGGCTGATCCTCTGCCCAGAGACTGCCTACAACAATTATAAAATCCCCAAACCATTATAAAACCCAGCCAACCCTGGAAAGTGGACAAGTTTGATTTCTGGAGTTACCACATAATTAAATTCAAATGTCCAATTTTCAGCAACAACAAAATCACAAGGAATACAAAGAAACAGAAAAGTATGGCTCATTTCAAGGAAAAACATAAACCAACAGAAATGGTCCCTGAAAAAGACCCGATCACAGACATAATGGATAAAGATTTTAAAACAATTGTCTTAAAGGTGTACAAAGAACTAAAGGAAGATATTGGGAAAATCAGAAAAAAATAATAAATGAACAAAATAGAAATATCAATAAAGAGATAGAAAACCTGAAATGAAATTCTGAAGCTGAAAAGTACAATAATTGAAATGAAAAATTGACTAGAGAGATTCAAAGGCAGATTTGAGCAGGCAGGAGAAAGAATCAGTGAACTTAAAGATAGGACAATGGAAGTTATTGAGTCTGAGAAACAAAGAGAAAAAAGATTGAAGAAAAGCCAGTAGAGCCTAAGGGACCTCTGAGACACCATCAAGTAGACAGACATATGCACGTGGGAGTCTCAGAAGCAGAATAGAGAAGAAAAGGGGAAAGAGAATATTTAAATAAATAATGGCCAAAAAGGTACCAAATTTGATGAAAGACATGGATATAAACAACCAAAAACCTCAATAGACTCCAAGTAAGATAAACTCAAGGAGACCCATGCTGAGATACATTATAATCAAACTTTCAAAAGACAAAGACAAAGAGGTAATCTTGAAGGTAGCAAGAGAGAAGCAAATTGTCACATACAAGGGATCCCTAATAAGATTACCAGCAGATTTCTTACCAGAAACTTGGATACATTCGAAATGCTCAAAGAAAAAAACTGTGAATCAAGAATTCTATATATATGCAGGAAAACCATCATTCAAGAATGAGGGAGAAATTAAGAAAATCCCAGATAAACAAGAGCTGAGGCGGTTTGCTACCACTAGACCTGCTCTGCAAGAAATGCCTAACGGAGTGCTTCTTGGAAAAAAAGGACACTAGAAAGTAACTTGAAGCTGTATAAAGAAATAAAGATTTCAGTGAAGGTAAACATGGGCAATTATAAAAGCTAGCATTATTGTAACAATGGTTTGTAATTGCACTTTTTATATTCTACATGGTTTAAGAGACTAATATATTTAAAGAAAAAAACAATTATTAGTCTAAAATCTAGTATTATTGTAACTTAGTTTTGTAACTCCAAATCTTGTTTCTACCTAATTTAAGAGACTAATACATTTAGAAGAATTATTAGTTTATGTTTTGGGGCACAATATATAAAGATGTAGTTTTGTGTCACCTACAACCAAAATAGGCAGGGATGATTCTGTAAAGAAATAGAGTTTTTGTATGTCATTGAAGTTAAGCTGGTGTAAATTCAAATTAGAGTATTGTAACTTTAGGATATTAAATGTAATTTTCATGGTAACTGCAAAGGAAACAGCTGTAGAATATACACAAAAGGAAAGGAATTTAAACATTTTACAAAATAAATCAACTAAACACACAAGAAGACAGTAATGCATGAAATGAGGGAATAAAAAGCAATAAGACATAGAAAAAACAAATAGTAAAATGACAGAAGTAAATCCCTTCTTATCAGTAATTACTTTAAATGTAAATGGATTAAACATTCCAATCAAAAGACAGAGATTGGCAGAATGAATAAAAACATGTGATCCCACTATATGCAGTCTACGAGAGATTCACTTTATATCCAAAGTCACAAATAGATTGAAATTGAAAAGATGAAAAAAAATATTCCATGTAAATAGTAACTAAAGAGAGCAGGAGTAGCTATATTAATATTAGACAAAATATTTTGACTTTAAATCAAAAAAGTTTACAAGTGACTAAGAAGGACATTCTACATTAATAAAGGGTAAACAAGCAAGAAGATATAACAGTTATATGCATTTATACACCTAATTACAGGCCATCCAAATATACGAAGCAAAAATGGACAGAATTGAAGGGAGAAATAGTCCTACATTAATAGTTGGAAACTTCAATGTCCCACTCACAATAACAGATAGAACAACCAGACCAAATCCAAGTAAGGAAACAGAGAACTTAAACAACACAATAAACCTAATCTACAGACCAAAGCTAAGTAAGGAAACGGAGAACTTAAACAACACAATAAACCAACTAGATCTAACACATACCCAACGATAACAGTGTACATGTACATGTCTTCTCAAGTGCACATGGGGCATTTTCCAGCATAGAACATGTTAGGCCATAAATTAAGTCTCAATAGATTTAAAAAGACACATATTATACAGAGTATCTTCACATACCCCAATGAAATGAAGTTAAAATCAATTAAAGAAGGAAAACTGGAAAATTCACAAAACTGTGGAAATTAAACAACACACTGTTAAACAACTAATGGATCAAAGAAGAAATCACAGGGGAAATTAGAAAATACTTAGAGACAGGAGGGGTTCCAAGATGGCAGTGTAGGAAGATCCCGAACTCACCTCCTCCCACAAACACATCAAATCTACAGCTATATATGAAACAATTCCCTTTGAAAAAGATCTAAAAACTAGCTGAACAGCTCCTTCACAACAAATGACAAAAGGGCCACATCTAGATGGTAGGAGAGGCAGAGATGTGGTCTTGCCAAAAACCTCACCCCCAGTGTGGCAACCTACAATCAGGAAGGATCTCACAAAATCAGAGCTTCTCCCTGAGGTGCAAGAGGTTTGTGCCCCACATTGGCCAACCCAACTCTTGGGACCTACACTAGAGAGACAAGCCCCCTAAATGTCTGGCTTTAAAAGCCAAAGGGGCTTAAGTCCAGGAGACCCAAAGGGCTATAGGGAACTGAGATACTGCTCTTACAGGGCTCACACACACACTCACTCACTCTAGGGCCCAGTGCAAAAGCAGCAGTTTGAAAAGCACCTAGACTATATGTGAAGGAGGTCCATTTGCTAACCTTAAAGCATCTTCCAGAGGGACAGGGGCCTGATGGGACCCTGTCTGAAAACAGAAGTGCCAGTTGGCACATATTTGTGCACTCCCTCTACCTTGCTAGCTCCAGCAGGTGCACACAGTCCCTGCACTCTTCTTCTGCCCTGCTAAAGTCAGCAGGCATGCCCCACCCCTGTGCTCTCCTGAGGCCTTGATAAGCTGGTGAATGTGCCCCAGCCCTGCGCTCCCCCTCTTCCTCACTAAAGCCAGTGGGAGCACACGGTCTACATAGGGGACACTCCTTGAACACCTGGCTCTGGTGGATAGGGGGCTTGTGTTCTTGGGTCCCATGAGACTGTAACAATCAGAGAGACAGTTCTTGGCAGGCTATCAGCCTCAGGACACGGCATAGACAGCAGACTGAAACACACCCCCAGTCTTTCTGTGGAAAAGGCCTATTTACTTGTCCTGGAGCTTCAGCCTGAGGTACAGGCTTCAGGTTTGTCACACATGGCCATGGAGGTGCTCTCAGGGAATGTAGGCCTGGGGATGCCATCTTTGTGCTCTCCCTCAGCCTTGCTACAGCTCACTGTGCTCTTGGAAAGGAGCTTATACACTCATCTAGAGTCCCAATTTTTGCAACTGTTGCCCAGGGGTCACCTTTAGATTTCCTGGTCTGGAGGCCAGCAGGGTTTGCCATTGTGATCCCACAGGACTGTATATATTTGCATGCTTTAAAGGCTGCTATCTGAGGGTCTGTTTTCCAATCAGCCTGAAACTAGACACTGACTTAGATTCCCCTCTTTGGGAATCTGACAGATCAAGACTGACAGGTCTTGGCATACCCTCAACAACCAGGACCTATCAAGAATTAATCAGGCTGCCTAGGCAATCACAAAGGTTCAAGAGACAACCAAGAGCTAGGGCAACATTGACCAATAAGGTTCATCTCCTACACTAGGCCACTCCTTCAAGAATGGGAGAGGTAGCTGTTCTGCCTAAAACATAGAAACAAATACAGAGAGTCAAGAAAAGCGAGGAGACAAAGGTATATGTTCCAAATGAAAGAACAAGATAAAATCACAGGAAAAAACCTTAATAAAATAGAGATAAGCAATTTACCTGATAAAGAGTACAAACTAAGGGACATAAAGATGCTCACTGAACTTGGGAGAAGGATAAATGAACACAGTGAAAATTTCAACAAAGAGACAGAAAATATAAGAAAGTACCAAACAGAAGTCACAGGCCTGAAGAATATAATAACTGAACTAAAAAGTACACTAGAGGGGCTCAAGAACAGAATTGATGGAGCAGAAGAAAGGATCAGTGATCTAGAAGACAGGGTAGTGGAATTCAGCCAAATGGAGCAGCAAAAAAGAAAAAAAAGAATTTAAAAAAGTGAAGATAGCTTAAGGAACCTATGGGACAACATCAAGTGGAATAACATTCACATTATAGGGGACCCAGAAGGAGAAGAGGGAGAGAAAGGGACAGAAAACTTATTTGAAGAAATAATGGCTGAAAACTTCCCTAACCTGGGGAAGGAAACAGACATCCAGATCCAGGAAGCCCAGAGAGTTCCAAATAAAATGAACCCAAACAGATCCACACCAAGACACATTATAATTAAAATGTGAAAATTTGAAGATAAAAGAGAGAATCTTAAAAGTAGCAAGAGAAAAACAACTTGTTATATACAAGGGAACCCCCATAAGACTATCAGCAGACTGTTAAGCAGAAATTTTGCAGGCCAGAGGGAGTGACACAATATATTCAAAGTGCTAAAAGGAAAACACTTCCAACCTAGGATACTCTACTCGGCAAGGTTATCATTCAGAATTGAAAAAGAGATAAAGAGTTTTCCAGACAAATAAAAGCTTAAAAGGTTTATGATAACTAAACCATCCTTAAAAAATGTTAAAAGGACTTCTTTAAGCTGAAAAGAACGGGCACAAATTAGTGACAAGAAAACTTATGAAAGTATAAATCTCACTGGTAAAGGTAAATATATAGTAATGACAGTGGATTAATCACTTATAAAGCTAATATGAAGGTTAAAAGATAAAAGTAGTAAAAATAACTATAGCTACAATAATTAGTTAAGGGATACACAAAATAAAAATATGTAAAATGTGACATCAAAAACATAAAATGTGGGGTGGGGAGAGTAAAAATGTAGAGTTTTAGAATGTGTTCAAATTTAAGTTGCTATCAACTTAAAATAGGCTGTTATAAATATAGGCTGTTACATGTGAGCCTCACGGTAATCACAAAGCAAAAACCTACAATAGATATATAAAAGATAATGCAAAAGGAATCCAAGCATAACATTAAAGAAATTCATCAAACCACAAGGGAAGAGAGTAAGAGAAGAAAGGAAGAAAGAAGAACTACAAAACAGTCAAAAAACAATGAACAAAATGGCAATAAGTACATATCTATTAATAATTACTTTAAATATGAATTGACTAAATTCTCCAATCAAAAGACTACAGTGGCTGAATGAATAAAAGAAACAAGACCCATCTATATGTTGCCTACAAGAGACTCGCTTCAGATGTAAGGACACATACAGACTGAAAGTAAAGGGATGGAAAAAGACATTCCAGGCAAATGGAAACCAAAAGAAAGCAGGGGTAGCTATATTTATATCAGACAAAACAGACTTTAAAACAAAGACTATAATAAAAGGCAAAGAAGGGGGTTACATAACGATAAAGGGGTTAATCCAACAAAAGGATATAACATTGGTAAATATGCACTCAACATAGGAGCACCTAAATATATAAAGCAAATATTAACAGACCTAAAGGGAGAAATTGACAGCAATACAATAACAGTAGGAGACTTTAATTCCACACTTACATCAATGGATAGATCATCCAGACAGAAAATCAATAAGGAAATGTCAGCCTTAACCAATGTTAAATCACATTAGACCAGATAGACTTAATAGATATATATGGAACATTCCATCCAAAAGCAACAGAATACACATTATTCTCAAGTGCACATGGAATATTCTCCAGGATAAATCATATGTTAGGTCACAAAATAAGTTTCAATAAATTTAAGAAGATTGACATCATATCAAGCATCTTTTCCCACCACAATCATGTGAAACTAGAAATAAATTACAAGAAGAAAATTGGAAAATTCACAAATATGTGGAGATTAAACAACATGTTACTGAACAACAAATAGGTCAGTGAAGAAATCAAAAAAGAATTTAAAAGATATCTTGAGACAAATGAAAATGGAAGTAGAACATACCAAAATCTATGGGATGCATCAAAAGCAGTTCTAAGAAGGAAGTTCATAGTGATACAGGCCTGCCTTAAGAAACAAGAAAAATCTCTAATAAACAATCTAACTTTACACCTCTAGGAACTAGAAAAAGAAGAACAAATGAAGTCCAAAGTTAGTAGAAGGAAGGCAATAACAAAGATCAAAATGGAAATAAATAAAATAGAGACTAAAAAGACAACAGAAAATATCAATGAAACTAAGAGATGGTTTTCAGAAAAGATCAACAAAATTGACAAACCTTTAGCTAGACTCACCAAGAAAAAAAGGAGAGGACTCAAATAAGTAAAATCAGAAATGAAAGAGGAGAAGTTACAAATGATACCACAAAACTACAAAGGATCATAAGATACTACTGTGAACAATTATATGCCAATAAATTGGACAACCTAGAAAAAAAAATGGATAAATTCCTAGAAGTATACAATCCTCAAAGACTGAACCACGAAGAAATAGAAAATCTGAATATACTGGTTACTAGGAAGGACATTGCATCAGTAATCAAAAACCTCCCAACAAACAAAAACCAGGACCAGATGGCTTCACTGGTGAGTTTTACCAAACATTCAAAGAAGATTTAATACCTATCCTTCCCAAAATCTTCCAAGTAATTGAAAATGAGGGAACACTTCCAAATTCATTTTTCCAAGGCCAGCATTACCCTGATACCAAAACCAGACAAGGACACCATAAAAAAAGAAAATTACAGACCAATATCCTGATGAAGAACATAGACGCAAAAATCTCAACAAAATATTAGCAAACCAAATTCAGCAATACATTAAAAATATCATGCATCATGATCAAGTGGGATTTATTTTAGGGAGGCAAAGATGGTTCAATATTTGCAAATCAATCAACGTTATATACCACATTAACAAAATGAAGGATAAAAATCATATGATCAACTCAACAGATGCAGAAAAACTATTTGACAAAATTCCACATCCATTTATGATAAAAACTCTCAACAAAGTGGGTGTAGAGTCAATTTACCTCAACACAATAAAGGCCATATACGATGACCCCACACATAACATTATACTCAAAGGTAAAAAGCTGAAAGTTTTTCCTCTAAGATCAGAAACAAAACAAGGATGCCTACTCTCACCACTTTTACACAAAATAGTATTGGAGGGTATTATGCTAAGTGAAATAAGTAAGACAGACAAAGACAAATACTGTATAATTTCACTTATACATGGAGTCTAAAAAACAAAACAAATGAACAGCAAGACAAAACAAAACAAAAATCATATAAATAGAGAATGGAATGGTGCTTGCTAGAGGGATGCAGTTTGGAAGGTGGGCAAAATGGGAGAAAGGTACCAACACCCAGTTATAAAATAAATAAGTCATGGGGATGTAAAGTATAGCATGCTGACTATAGTCAATAATATTGTAGTGCATATTTGAAAGTTACCAAGAGAGTAAATCTTAAAACTTCTCATCACAAGAAAAAAAAATTATAACTTTGTATGGTGACAGATGGTAACTAGACTTATCATGGTGATCATTTCACAGTGTATACAAATATTGAATCACTATGTTGCACACCTGAAACTAACATAATGTTACATGTCAATTGTACTTCAATAGAAAAAAATTAAAAAATAAAAACAAAATTAAAAAAATACTTAGAGACAAACGAAAATGAAAACACAACATACCAAAAGTTATGGGACACAGTAAAAGCAGTGCAAAGGGGAAAATTTATAGTTATGAATGCTTACACTAAAAAACAAGAAGGATCTCAAATAAATGGTCTAACTTTACAACTTAAGGAACTGAAAAAAGAAGAACAAACTGAACCCAAAGCTAGCAGAAGGAAAGAAATAATAAAGATTAGAACAAATTTAAAAGAAATAGAGAATAGAAAAACAATAAAAAAAATCAATGAAACTAAAAGTTGGTTCTTCAAAAAAATCAGTAAAATTCACAAACCTTTAGCTAGATGGACTAAGAATAAAGGATAGAAGACTCAGATTACTAAAATCAGAAATGAAAGTGAGGACATTACTTAATGATTCTACGGAAATAAAAAGGATTACAAGAGAGTGCTATGAACAATTGTACACCAATAAATTGGACAACCAAGAAAAAATGGACAAATTCCTAGGAATACAAAAACCTACCAAGACTAAATCACAAGGAAATAGAAAATCTGAATAGATCTATAACTAGGAAGGAGGTTGAATCAGTAATCAAACATCTCCCAACAAAGAAAGCCTTAGACACAATGGCTTCAAATCTACCAAACAGTAAAAGAAGAACTAATACCAATCCTTCTTAAACTTCTCCAAAATGTTAAAAAGGAGGGAGCACTTCTCACTCATTCTATGAGGCGTGCATTACCCTGATAGCAAAACCAAATGAAGACACTACAAGAAAAGAAAACTATAGACCAATATCCCTCATGAACATTGATGCAGAAATCCTCAACAATATACTAGCAAACTAAATTCAGCAGCATATTGAAAATATTATACACCATGACCAAGGGCAATTTATTCCTGGAATGCAAGTACGGTTCAACAAATAAAAACCAATGAGTGTAATATACTACATTAATGGAATGAAGGCAAAAAACACACGATCATCTCAATTGATATGGGGAAAACATTTGACAAAATCCAACACCCTTTCAGAATGAAAACAAGAAATAGAAGGAAGCTACCTTAACATAATAAAAGCCCTATATGAAAAACCCATAGCAAACATCATAGTCAATGGTGAAAGGCTGAAAGCTTTTCCTCTAAGATCAGGAGTAAGGCAAGGATGCACACTTTAGCTACGGTATTCAACATAATACTGGAAGTTCTAGCCGAAGTAAGGAGGCAAGAAAGAGAAATAAAAGACATCCAAATTGGAAATAAAATTTATCTCTGTTCAAAGAAGATATCATCTTATATGTAGAAAATCATAAAGATTCCATTAAAAAGTGATAGAATTAATAAATGAATTTAGCAAAGTAGCAGGATACAAAGCCAACACACAAAAATCAATTGCATTTCTATACACTAACAATGAACAATCTGAGAAGCAAAATATGAAAACAGCCCCAATTATGATAGCATCAAAAATAATAAGATACTTAGGAATTAAATTAACTGAGGAGGTGAAAGACTTGCACAATGAAAACTACCAAGCATTCCTGAAAGAAGTTAAAGATTGGAAGACAAAATTGTTAGAATGTCAATACTACCCAAAGTGATCTACATATTCAGTGTAATCCCTATGAAAATCCCAATGGCATTTTTTGGCAGAAATAGAAAAACCCATCCTATAATTCATATAGAATCTCAAGGAATTCTAAATAACCAAAACAATCTTGAAAAAGAAGAACAAAACTGGAAGACTCACACTTACTGATTTCAAAACTGACTACAAAACTATAGTAATCAAAACAGTGTGGTACTGACATAAAGACAGACATATAGACCAAAGGAATAGAATAGAGAGCCCAGAAGTAAACCCTTGCTTATATGGTCAAACGATTTTTGACAAACGTGCCAAGACCATTCAATGGGGAAAGAACAGTCTTTTCAACAAATGGTCCTGAGAAAACTGGATATCCATATGCAAAAGAATGAAGTTGGACCCTTACCTAACACCATATACAAAAATTAACTCAAAATAGATCAAAGACCTAAATGTAAGACCTAAAACAATGAAACTCTTAGAAGAAAACCTAGGGCAAAGACTTCACCACATTGGATTTGGCAATGATGTCTTAGATATGACACCATAGGCACAAGTAACAAAAGAAAACAGACAAATTGGACTTCATGAAAATTTAAAAATTTCATGCATCTAAAAGACACTATTAGCAGATTAAAAAGCCAACCCACAGAATGGGAAAAAAATGTTTGCAAATCAGATATCTGATAAAAAATATTAATATCCAGAATATATACAGAAGTCCTAAAACTCAACAAAAAAGCAAACGACCAGATTCAAAAATGGATAAAGGACTATAGTAAACTTTTCTCCAAAGAAGACATACAAATGGCCAATAAGCACATGAAAAGATGCTCAGTATCACTAATCATTAGGCAAACGCAAATTAAAACCATAATGAGATACTGCCTCACACTCATTAGGATAGCTACTATGAAAACAAAACAAAACAATAAATGTAGGCAAGATACGGAAAAACTGGAACCCTTCTGTACTATTGGTGAGAATGTAAACTGTTATACTTGCTGTGGAAAACAGTTCCTCAAAAAATTAAAAATAGAATTACCATGTGACCCAGCATTTCCACTTCCGAGCATATACCCAAAAGAATTGAAAGCAAGGTCTCAAAGAGATATTTGAACACTCATGTTCACAGCAGCAGTATTCACAATAACTAAAATGTGGAAGCAACCCAAGTGTCTGTCAACGAATAAAGGGATAAGCAAAATGTGGTATACACATCAATGGAGTATTATTCCTTAATAATAATTATTTATATAATTAATATAATTATATTAATTATTATATTAATATATATATTAATATAATTTATATAATTAATTATATAATAATAATAATTATTCCTAAATAATAATTCCTTAATAATAAGTATCCTTCCTTAAAGAGGAAGGAAATTCTGTAATATGCTACAACATGGATGAAACTTAAGGACATTGTGCTAAGTGAAATAAGCCAGTCACAAAAAGTCGAATACTGTATGATTCCGCTTATGTGAGGTACTTAGAGTAGCCAAAATCATAGAGGCAGAAAGTAGAATGGTGGTTGCCAGGGACTGGGGGAATGGGGAGTTATTGTTTAATGAATATAGAGTTTCAGTTTTACAAGATGAAAAGAACTATGGTGATGGATGGTGGTGATGTTTGCACAACATTATGAATGTATTTAATACCACTGAACTGTACACTTAAAAATGGTTAAGATGGTAAGTTTTATGTTATGTGCATTTTAACACACACAAAAAATTGAAAAAAGTGCTGTTTTAAGCTATTAATTTTGTGATAATTTTTTATGCAGTAATAGAAAAGAAATACAATTACTAACTTCATTTTCTTAGACAAACTGTTGCTTAAAGAGTTTAAATAACTTATTCAAGTTCATATGGCTATGAGTAACAGAGAAGAGGTTTAGACCCATCCAGTAGAGGAAGAATTCAAGATTTTAACCATGAATGTGTACTGTCTTCCTTTTAAAAATTGTTATAAGTAAGTTGGAGAGATTAGGTGATTTTCAAAGAATTAAAAAGGTTATTACTTCTCTAATAATACATCACCTTTAGGACAGATTTTCTTCTGCCTTTAATGTTTTGTATCTACTTATCCATGAGGATGGGCTTTAAAAATTTTGTAACATTAAGGGTTTTTTTGTTGTTTATTTTGTTTTGATAGGGCAGTATTCATAATAGGATCCAACAAGACTGAAAAGCTGCATTAAAAAAATACTAGCAGAGTAATGAAATAAAAGCCAGATAATATAGAATGAAGTACCTCTAATTACACAAGGAATAAAGCACCTATAGTGTTTACACATTAAAGAAGCATACACTAAAAGTCCATGATAGATCCTTATTGCCCACAGAATAAAGTACAATCCCCTAGTCAGCTGCAACATGCACTTACAGCTTCATTTTCAACTACTTCACTTGTCTTCATAACCTTTCTATTCCTGACTACTAACAATTTCAAAATGCCTGGTGCCTTTCTGTATCTCTCTGTACCTCCACTCGCACTACATCCAAATGAAATTATCTTCCTTTTCATCTTTGCCTCTATAACTTTAACTCATTTCTTAAAGCAGAGCTCAAATTTCACCCTGTTGTAAAACATTTCACCATAAAAATCCCTACTTGAAATCGTTTCTCTCTCTTTCATCTCTGTTGATGCTTATTGTCTACATGAATTCACCATTTACTTTGTAGAATTATTAGTATTCAGTTCAGTTCCTTAAATATTTATGGAATTTCTAGGTACTCTGCCAGACTCTAGAGAGAAAACAGTGAATAAAAAATAGCCCCTGCCTTCAAAGAGTTAATTCTCACTTGATTAATAGCTATTTGAATGACAAATACCTGAGATTCCAAAGTAAATTTAAAAAACATAAGTTAGGTTTTCAAATAGAAAAAGCTTTCATAATTTAATGGGAAGAATAATATTTATTTTAAAAGTAAGCTTTGAACTTTAAACAAAAATAAACACACTTTTCTTATAGCACAGAGAAATAGGCCCAAGGCTCTAAAGCTCTGCCTGTAAGGTCAATACTTTCCTTAGAATGAATAAAAATGGAAAAGCAAATATTTGCTACTGGGACACAAAATTTGAACAGATTACGGTTGAGGCAGAAAATGTCAACTGAGGAAATAAATTATGTTAAGAAAACATATTTCTTTATTAAAGGTGATAAAAGAGAAAGAAAGAAGATTCATCATCAAAATATCTTGTCTCCTTAAATTAATATATGCAAAGACACCAACAAGTGTTTTTCTAGACTAGTGATTCTAAAGTTCATACAGAAAAGAAATTAAGGAGGCTGTTTCTACCAGATAAAAAATATTATAAATACTGTAATTACCCAATATTTAAAAGAGTATGGTATAGGTACATGAATAGATAGCCCAATGAAAACAAATAGAAAGTCCAGAAATACATACACACATAGGAATTGTTAAGTGTTTAAAAGTATTATCTTGAATCAATTTGGAAAATACAGACTTCTTAGGATGGATTTTGTATAACTAGATGGGCACCTGGAGAAAACTAAAGTTGAGTCCATATTGTCTACTTACAAAGATAAACTCCAAAAGGTCAGTGATTTACATGTAAAAAAAGAGATTATAACTTCTGCTTTGGGGAAGACAGACTAGATACACTTTCCCCTATTCTTTCTGCTAAGTACAGCTAAAAACCCTTGGCATTATATTTAAAGCCAAACGTAAGAAGACTCGGAGAGGTGGAGTGAAGATGCAGACCAGACGGAGACTTTGTGACCAAAGGAATGAAACAGAAGCAAGTTCCATGGATTTCCTTTTTGCTTCATAGTCCAGACTTGGAACGAATGAAGCTGGCAATCCAGAAACACCAATTAGTGAAGACAAGAAAAGCCTCAACAAAAGCCTGCTCTCTCTAGCCAAGGGAGCAGGAAAGGGGCAGCCTAGCAAGACTACAAACTATTAGATAATAACTGCTCTATTCCAGCCAAACACCACAGAAAGTACTTTGGCCCCATTCCCACCCCTCCCCACAAAGGCAGAGTGAGGAACCTAGATTTCCATCTCTGCTGTACTGTAATGAGGTGCCCCAAGACACTCCCAATGCAGGATGCTGTCAGAGAAGGCTAAGTAGGGAGCTGGGACTTTTGCCCCCACTGGATGGTAATGATGGCCCCCGCAGCCTCACCGTGTCAGCGATCATTGTGGGGAGACTGGAATTCCACCTCCACCCAGAAGTAATGAAGCTCCTCTTCTCCGCCACACAGGGGTAGCATCAGAGGAGGCCTAGTAGAGAGTGGGGGTGTTCCCCAATGCCAATCCCCTGTGACTAAGTGGAGGCCGTGAGGGGAGCAGGAATGAGGCACTCCTAAGCTCCTCAGCCTCCTGACAAGGTAATAGCAGTGGAGACAGTTCAGGGATTGGGAACTCCCACCTCTTAGTAGCAGTAATGAGAAGACTGTCACCACTTTGTGTGTCAATAGAAGCCAAGTGGGGAACCTGGACTTCTACCCCACCTGGCAGTAATGAAGCAGGACCACCTTTTCCCTCTTCTCTTGCCAGAGTATTGTCACAGGAAGCCAGCTGCAACAGAATGTTTAAAAAGATCCAAAATCTCATAACATAATACTCAAAATGTCCAGATTTCAATCGAAACATCAGTAGTTCATCATACAAAGAAACAGGAAATCTAAACTTGAATTAAACAAAAACAACTAATAGATACAAACAAGATGATAGGACTGTTAGAGTCATCTTACAAAGATTTCTAAAGCAGTCATCAAAAAATGCTTCAACGAGCAATTATGAACATGCTTGAAACAAAAGAAAAAATAGAAAGTCTCACTAAAGAAATAAAAGATACTAAAAATAACTAAATGGAAATTTTAGAACTGAAAACTACAACTAAATTTAAAAATTCAACAGATGGGCTCAAAAGCAGAATGAAGGCAACAGAATGAAAGAATCAATGAACTTGAACATAGGAAAATATTAGAAATGTCAGAAATTATTCAAAATTAACAATAGAAATAAAATACACTGAAAAAAAAATGAACAGGGTCTCAGATCTGTGGAACTATGGCAACAGATCAAATACTTTTTGTCATAGGAGTCCCGGAAGGAGAGGAGAAAGACAGTGAAGCTGAAAAAGTGTTTGAAAAAATATTGGATGAAACAGCTTCTAAACTGGCAAAAGACATAAAACTATAGATTTAAGAAGCTGAGCAAATCCCAAACAGGATACACCCAAAGAATCATAAACCAAGACACATCACAGTCAATCTTCTGAAAATGAAAGACAAAGAAAACCATTTTGAAAGCTGGAAAGAGAAACGACTCTTTACCTATAGGGAACAGCTATTTGAATGACTGCAGAGTTCTCATTAAAAATCGCGGAGGACAGGAGGAAGTGGCACAGTGTTTCTCACGTGCTGAAAGAAGGGCTGTGACACAAAGTCCTATGTGAAGCAAGAATATCCTTCAGGAATGAAGGGGAATTAAGACACTCTGAGAGAAGAAAAACTGGGAGAATATGTTGCCAGAAGAACTACCCTGGAAGACTGGATGAAGGAAGTTTTCTAAACACAAAGGAAATCATAACAGAAGGAATCTTGGCATATCAGGAAGGAAGAGAGAGTAATAGAAAGAGCAAATGTATGAGCAATTCTACTGAATTTTCTAAATGATATTTAAAGGTTGAAGCAAAAATTATAATATCTGTGTGGTTCTAAATGTATATAGAGGAAATACTTGACACCCTTATAATATAAATGGGAGAGATTAAAGGAATGTAAAGGGAGATAGGGTTTCTAACTTAATTCTAAGTGGTAAATGTAAACACTCATAAGTTATTGTTTTAATCTACCCAGGGTTTGTTTTAATCAGGTATGGTAAGACATATAGACATAGAAACGACTGTCATGAAGGAAGAAATATTTTTTCCTCTTTTTTTTGAAGGAGATTGGCCCTGCACTAACATCTGTCACCAATCTTCCTCTTTTTCATTTTTCTCCCCAGGGCCCCAATACATAGTTGTGTATCATAGTTGTAGAGTTATAGTTCTTCTATATGGGACACCACCTCAGCATGGCTTGATGAACGGTGAATAGGTCCGCGCCCAGGATCCAACCAGGCGAACCCCAGGCCATCGAAGTGGAACCGGTAAACTTAACGGCTCTGCCACTGGGCCTGCCCCGGAAGATATTTTTATACTCACAAATCCATAGAAACAGGAGGCTTGGCACATGATGTAGGGTCACATGTAGAAGCACCATGGTTCGTCAGGAGGCAGAGAAAGTGAGGGGAAAATGTGGGCAAGAGCCTTTATTGTGGTTTCTGTGGGAAAAGCAAGGCAAGGCAGTGTAATCAGGCTTAGTATTGGCTGGTTTGAATAATTTCAGTGAGCTCTTGGGTGTAGGGGCTGTCTTGAGTTGTCTGGTAGCGGGGTGGTTAGGGCTGGTCGATAGTAGCCTTAAGTGTAGGAGTGTAAGAGCTGGATAAACAGGGTGATGGGGGTATGGATTGATTAGTTTGCATATGAAAGGCACATTTGCAGGTGAATCATTTGCTATCTTTAGGAATTAGCTAGCCCTGGAGGGGGCAGTCCCTCCAGGATCAGCAAGGCGCCAAGATGTCAAGGCATCAAACACAGAAACTAGAGAATGCAGTTCCTACAACTGTGGTTACTACTATATATATATGTGTATACACATATATATATTTACATATATATGATGTATTATTTATTACATATATTATGTATATACAATGTAATAATTAGAGCAACAACTGAAAAAACTGATGGACAGAAATATGCACTCAAAAACATTATAAGATATCACAATGTAATTCTAAAATATTTTCAAGTAACCAAAAGGAAGGCAGGGAAAAGAAAACAGAGAAATGAAAAATGGAGAGAAGAAAAGGAAAAAAATAAAATGAAAGAAATATCTGGTTTCAGCTCTAACATACAAATTGCTTAGAAGTCATCATTTTCATGCTGCCAAAAATAAAAGCTGAGCAAATGAAAACCAATGACTTTTCTTGGAACCCTCAGGGAATTGAGGTCACAGGGAAAACTGCCACCTTGAAATCTGGTGAGACAGGCCAATCTAGAGAGTCTTCAATAAGATTTGCTCAATAGGAGATGGTCCCCTAAGGAAGCACAGACATTATACTTGGTAGACAAAGATTTTTAAGGCAACTGTCTTAAATATGCTCAAAGAACTAAAGGAAATCATGGACAAAGAGCTAAAGGAATCTAGGGGAACAATGTATGAACAAATAGAAAATATCAATAAAGAGGCAGAAATTCTGGTGTTGAAAAGTCCAATAACTGATATGAAAAATGCACTCAAAGGTTTCAGTAGCAGATACCAGCAGGCAGAAGAACGAATCAGCAAACTTGAAGATAGGTCAGTTTAAATCTCCAAGTCTGAGGAGCAGAGAGAAAAAAAGAATGAAGAAAAATGACCGGAGCCTAAGAGACCTGTGGGACACTGTCTAGTACATCAACATATGCATAATGGGAACTCTAGAAGGAGAGGAGAGAGAGAGTGGCAGAAAGAATATTTGAAAAAACAGTGACTGAAAACATCACAAATTTGATAAAAGACATTAATCTACACATTCAAGCACCTCAACAAATTCCAGAAGGATAAGTGCAGAGAGATCTACGCTGAGACATATTGTAATCAAATTGTTGAAAGACAAAGACAAAGACAAAGAGAGAATCTTCCAGATTGTGTGACAGATTTGTCACGTGGAAGGAATCCTCAAAACAGCAGATTTCTCATCAGAAGCCACGGAGGCCAGAAGGGAGTGAGATGAGACGACATTTTTGAAGTGCTGAAAGAAGAAAAAACCCTGTCAACTGAGAATGCTGTATCTGTCAAAACTCTCCTTTAAAAATGAAGGAAAAATTGAGACTTTCATAGGTAAACAAAAGCTGAGGAAGTTCATCACCAGTAGACTTGCCCCACAAGAAATGCTAAAAGAAATCCTTCAGGAAAAAAGGAAAACACTAGATAGTGACTTGAAGCCTGACAAAGAAATAAAGACCACCAGTAAAGGTAACTACATAGTTAAATATAAAAGCTAGTATTCTTGTATTTCCATTTTGTGACTCCTCTTTTTATTTCCTAGATGGTTTTAAAAATAAATGTAAAACCAATCATTATAAAAGTGGGGCCTGTGAACCCACATTTCTATAAAGTTCCCAGAGGACGCTAAGGCTGCTGGGCCAGGTACCACACTTCGAGAACAGATGCTCTATAGGATGTTTCTTTGGAGGAATGGAAGTGAGCTCCAGCTCAGCTCAGGGATTCACCCTTCAACACCTGAAGCAGATGTCTCTGTAATCGTGATCACCCAGACACCACCTGGATGCAAACCTGGCCAAAACAACCACACTTTAGCTTCACCTTGTGATTGACTATCACATACAGCTCTTATTTTCTCTTCTCAAACATTATTGATAATTAATGGTTAAACAATGACTTGTTAATACTCTTTAACTGCATATGGCAGTGGAGCAATCTTTGTTTTCACCACAGTCCTCTTGCCCCTTTTTAAGTTCCTGCATCTCTACTCCCCACCCAGTCTCATTACTGACACACCCCTGAAGTACAAGCACGTGATGAGGGCCTGGTGTGAAGGGAAGCTTTCCCGCTTTTCCACTCTCCCTTTCCCACGGAGCCTGTGGCTTCTCTTCTTCCTCAGCGGCATTGAGGCCTCACAAGTATTTCAATAGGGGCCACTGTGTTACTTTTGTAAAACTTTATTTCAGACGAGTCAGCAAAAGGCTTTTCCGGTCACTACGCTTTTGCTAACTCTGCTGCTCACTCGGACGTCTCACCACCCACTCTTAGTTTTCCTCTCTTTCCTGAGAAATAGATAAGTAATATCAAAAAGATTTATTGACCTAGGCTCTGCATGTTTTAACCCTTGCCTCTGGAAATTCCAGAGCTGCTTCTCACTGAGTGCTTCAAAGGAGACCATTCCTTTTGTTTAGCGCATTCTCTGCTTGTATCATGAACAGATTGACTACAAGTGACTTCAGGGCTATCCACTTACACTTATGCATTGACAACTTCTGCTCTTAAGACTGATGGCATCTGCTATATATTGCATGACCTAGCAAACAGGTACTATATACTGAATATTTGCCATGTGCCAGCATCTGTGCTGAGTGCTTTACACTGTTTATATATTTAATTCTCTTAAATATTTTAATTATGTCTATTTTACTGATGAAGAAACCAAGGATAGAAAGATTAAGCAACCAAGATCACAAGGCTGATAGTAGAGCAAGGTTTAAAACCCAGTGAAGGGGCCGGCCCAGTGGCGCAGCAGTTTAGTCCGCGCTTGGCACCCAGAGGTTCTCAGGTTTGGATCCCAGGCGCCCGCCGATGCACTGCTTGTCAGCCACGCTGTGGCGGCGTCCCATATAAAGTAGAGGAAGATGGGCACGGATGTCAGCCCAGGGCCAGTCTTTCTCAGCAAAAAGAGGAGGATTAGCAACGGATGTTAGCTCAGGGCTGGTCTTCCTCACACACACACACACAAAAAAACCCCAGTGAAGACCTAATACATTTTACTCCAGAACACTCAACTGCTTCCCATTTATTTGCTGGCCCAGCTATCAGCAAATTCACACAATCACTAACTACACACTCACTCCAGATCCTAGAGTATCTTAAAACTGATTTCCCTTTCCTTTTCGATTCTCTCCTTCTCCCTGATGTTCTCTGAAGGCTTCATTTGGCCTGGCAACAGAATTGCTAGTTTCAGTTTCCTGCCTTCAAAATTTCTTCTAGACCCCATGGGCCAGTGGCCTTCGATTTTCCATCTCAGAAGGTTCTGTCTGACAAGTCTGTTTGCTGGTGCATCTCTGTGTGGGGAGGAGAGGAAATCCCTCCTGACTTTTCAGAAGGGCCTTTAATTAGTTTCAAATCCAAACTGAAGTTGTTAGTTTTTCCTTACCAAAATTACATGTTCTTGGGAGGCAGGTATAGGAGGAAGCAGCCTGGGCGTCTTGTTTTTGTGGTTTGTTCTGTTTCCCAAAGATCCAATTTCATGTTTTGAAAACTTTAATAGTAAAATCAAAGTTACCAGGAAAGACAATACCCTGAAAAGAAAAGAACCAGGGGAAAGCAGATAGCTTTCTTTGCGATGGAGTTTTACCAAGTTTTCCTGATTATGTTTGATTTCAACTTGTAAAGGCCACCATAGATTGCTGTGTTTATTTTCCAAGTTTCTATTTCTAACATATGACCCTCATTTGGGTGAAAAAATAAAATTCATCCCTTGCTCCTTTGAGCACCCTCCTTTCTGCTGCTACAAAAGAGAAGTGAGGAAAAATGGGCTACGTTCGTGATCAAAGCTGAGAACGTACACAAAATAATGCTATTTTGTATGAGCTTGCATTCCCCAACTTTTAACCCTTTATTGAAGTATAATACACATAGAAAAATGCACAAAACATAAGCCTGCATCTCACTGAATTATCACTAGGAAACACCTGTGTACTCACCAAGACATAGGACACAGCCAACCATCCTTCCGTCCACTCCTTCCCAAAGGTAATCACTGTCCTGACCTCTGCTGATATAATTCAGTTTTGCTTGTTTTTGAACTTTATATAAATTGAATCTTACCCTATGTATTCTTTTGTGTCTGATTTCTTTCACTCAATAGTATATTTGTGAGATAGATCCATGTTGTCGTATGTTGCAGTAATTCATCCGTTTTCACTGCTGTATAGACTTTTGTTGATGTTTACACACATTTTACTTATCCAGTCTATTGCTGAATGATATTAGGGTTG
Organism: Tapirus indicus; assembly: GCA_031878705.1. Classification (NCBI taxonomy): domain Eukaryota; kingdom Metazoa; phylum Chordata; class Mammalia; order Perissodactyla; family Tapiridae; genus Tapirus; species Tapirus indicus. The sequence goes on along the minus strand of CM062930.1, from coordinate 69,940,571 downwards.
TTTCCTGTTTGAGGCTGTTACTAGTAATACTACCATGAACATTCTTGTACGTGTTCTTGGTACACATATGAGTGCATTATTGCAGTATATATACGAGGAGTGGAATTGCCGGGCTATAGAGAATCTGTGCATTCAGCTTTATTAAATAATACCAAACTGTTTTCCAAAATGGCCAGACCAATTTATGCCCCCACCAGTAGGGTTTCTGTTATTCTACATCTTTGCCAACATTTGGTATTGTTGTTCCCAAATGCTTGAAGGGATTCTTCCCTTTAATGCCAAACTAACATTTACTGAGCCCCCATTCTTCATGACAACAGGAATATCAGCCTTTTTAATAAATTATTCTCCCCAATAATTTCAGAGACTCTCCACAGAATGCTTACATGTCTTATAGATCTTTCATGGTTGTCAACTTAGCCTACATCTTCTAGACCATTCCTTCACTCCCTGCATGTCACCTCTTGCCATCATCTGTCCTCAAGCCCCTCTGAGGAAATTCATTGAAAGGCACTCTTCCAGTGGTGAACTTGGTGAGGACCTTGCAAGAAAGAGAGGTTTGAGGGGTAAGGAACAAGTGATGGATTCCAGAAGCTGTGGTACTCATTATCCAGACTAAAAAGTAACTGGAATATAGGTGAGTGTAACCAATTTGAGGTAAACACTAGAGGTGGTAAGCCTTGGGTTAAGTCTCTTCCAGTTGATTTACCTGGGACCTCTGACTTGCAGCTTGATGCTCAGTTTCTTTGACTCAACTAGGCTTTCCTAGTTCTCCTTGCTGGTGGGCATTCCTCTTGTCAATACTGCCATTAAATTTGGTCAAGAGGGACCCTGGTCCTCGGCATAGAACTCCTGTCCCAGACTTCTTCAGGTTTTGCTCCATGCCATAGGGCAAGGAGTGCTCAGAGTCAAGGAGACATGGCCCCCTTCTACACCATGCTCCAGGTACATAGCACATAAGAATCCCCTGTCCAAACTGCCCCAAGCCTACTTTCAAAAATGTGTGTGCTTCATCATTGGGCCTATCTTCCTGAGGCAGAGATTACCTGTGAGTAGACCTGCAGGCCCAGATAGCTGAGGGGTGGTGAATTGCAAAGGGTGTGAATGGAGTTTAGATAGAGCTGGGTTGACCTCAGGCATGTGTGCAAGTCCCTTCACTCTTCTGAACTGAGCTGAGGGTGAGAAGAGAGAGGGGAGCCAGGAGCTGGACCAACTCTCTCTGTGCTGCCACATGGTAGCATAGAACTCTGAGGAGTTTGAGAATTTTATACTCAAATCTGGCCTTCCAAGTTGTTAGGAAGGTGTATTTGTCAAGGTAGGAGGATAGAACATCTCATTTAATAGTTTGTTAGCTTGATTTATTACACCTTTTAAGTATGGAGACATATGGTGAGGGCCTGCATTTGTACCCTAGTTCTGGACCCTGCAGTTGCCCTGCTTCTTGTGTCAACCACTATACCTCAGTTGCCTGCTCCAGTGGGATTCTCGCTTCCAGCTCTGGAATCTCCCACCTAATACCTGGCTGATATTAATTAATTCCTGGCTGTTCTCCCAAGCCCCTCTACTGTCTGATTCTGCTCCCAACTCTGCCTAAGAGTATATAGTGACTGAGATTGTCACCCTGCACCTCACGCTTCAAGGGTTCTACCATTCCTGTTGATTAATACAGGAATAAAGAATATCTTTCCCTTCCTTTTCCTCCCCCTAACCACCTAGGAGATTCTTACAAGCTTTCTAGTCAAAGAAACATCTTGGATTATAAAACGAAGAATTATGCACCTCTTTAATGAATTGGATATATCAAGAGAAATCAAACCCCATTATCATGAACCTTTCCCAGATAATACCTCACAATAAATACTTTAAAGTTAAGTTTTCATTACTCAGTGCATTTGAAAGTTGGAGAAAATCCCTGTGTTAATTTGCAGGAAGATTCAAGCTTAAGGTAAACTGTTGAACATTTATATAAATGAAATTTTGGCTCAAGAATCTAATTGAATTCTGCAAATAAGTAATTGCCCACTAGCTCTGGGCATCTAAAAAAACAGAAAATACAAAATAAAGAATCAGCAAAATGATATAACATATATATTAATTTTTCCCCTTAACATTATGAAGGATTGTTGCATTATTTATGTATTAAAATGAAACAATATTTTTGGGGGCCGGCCCAGTGGCATAGTGGTTAAGTTCACATGCTCTGCTTTAGTGGCCCTGGGCACAGACCTACACACCACTCATCAAGCCATGCTGTGGTGGCATCCCATGTACAAAATAGAGGAAGACTGGTACAGACGTTGGCTCAGGGCCAATCTTCCCCCGCCCCTCCCAAAAAGAAACAATATTTTCATGCTGATGGAAGGATTCATCTTGGTGAGAGAACAGTGTTAAATATCCTGATGATTTTATCCACTGTGGAAGAGGAAAGTGGTCTGGATATGTTAGGGGAAAAAAAGTGGGGAGGTGAGGTGTGGGATTTTAAGTTTCCAGGAGTAGTCTGCCAAAGAGGAGATGTGAAAAGAGAAAGATGCACGACAAACTGGTGGGAGGACAGAGGGCAGAGGACAAAAGTCAGCCAGCAAGAAATCACCCGAGGTGGGGATGGTGGGAATGGTTTAGAGGTATTTAGACTGAGATTCAATTTCAAATTATCTCCTATGCTTTGCATGTTATTCTCCTGTCTTTCCTCTACAAACTTTTAAATAAAATATCTCTATACAAAATTGTATTGTGAAAATAGTATTTGTGGAAATTAAGAAGAGAAATTATGCTTATTGCTACTACTATAAGATGAAAAGCAAACACAAATCATAAGAGGAGAAACTTCAGTGAAATGGAAAATTCTACAGAGGCAAGAAATAAGAATAAATTGTGACAGAGAAACATAATCTCCTTTAGAATCCCTGAATTTTGTGGGACAGGTGCCAAGTTATTTTAATATAAATGTTGAAGGGAAGGTGATTCTGTAACGCTGGAGGGTTTGGGGACATCCATATGACGGCACCTGTGCTATCCTTACAAATTCAAGCAGTCTTTATATTGTAGAATATGGTGCACATAGAACTAATTAGAAATGATTTAATTCTCTGTAAAATGTGAAGTTTCACAACTAACAGGTTCATTGACTAGAGGATATGATGTATTAGATAAGGACATTAGTCAACAGATATTTTATACTCTCTGTTCTCAGCATCAACGAATATATATGTCAGAAACAGTTCTTGCTCTATAGAAGATGACAATGACTAAGTCACATGAGGCATTAAGAGGACTGAATGCTTACGCTTGGGCTGTAAATGTCGTGGGAGTTCAGAGAAAGAAAAGATCAGCTGAAACTCATACATCCAGAGAAGGTGAGCTGTACCGGAGGGAAGGCTAGGCCCGGACAGGGGGCTGGAGGAAGAGGTGGTGTTCCAGGTTGAGGAAACAGCACAAGCGGAGATGCAGGAATTCACTATGGCGAAGAACACCATGTGTACTCCAAAATGGATGAGCTGACCTGAGTGGATGATTCTTCCCAGGGAGGGAATGAAGGGAAGTCTTGAGATGCTGTTGCTTGCGAGGCCAGAAAAGATAATGGGGAACTTTGAAAGACAAGGCCGGGGACACTGTATATTATTGCTCTATATGAAGGAAATTGAATGGCATTTTAGAAACATTTGCCTGACAGCAGGATGTAGGATGGCCATGTAAATGAGGAACTGGAGGCAGGAGGGAAACAGTGGCCCAAATCCAGGCATGAGCAATGTGTGACCAGACCAAGACTGTGGAATCACTGTGTAGTCGAAGCAGCTCAAGATATTTTTCCATATTTTCAGCCTGGCTCTATTTAGCATTATACCTCTGAAAGACTCGCTCAGATAAAAATACACCCTTTAACAGAGATCTGGCTATCACTATCATTCTACAATCAAAACGTATTTTAAACTTTCTTCAGTTTGAGAGAAGTCTTCATCCAACTTTAAAATAGAAGCCCCTTTAAAGAAATTTACTTCCCATTTTTGGTAACTTTCATGCTCACGCATTCTTATAAACTTGAGACAGCTAAGCTATTTCCTACAGGACTCATGCATTACAGACCTTCTAGGAAAGGTGAAGATTAAAATCTATTATTACTCTGTCTTTGTGGTTTCTACAGTCTCAGAGTGTATGAGGTGAGGACAACACGTGAGGCCAGGCGCCCTGATGCAAATAGGCTCTGGGGTTGCAGGGCTGGTGACAGCCGTTGTGGGGTTGTGGGTTTGTGGTGATATTTGAAGTTTGATGAATGAATACAAAACGTGTAACTGGTATTGTCTAAGTGGTTGTGATATAATTTATGTTCCAACTGTGCAACTCCAGTAAGCAATAAATCCAGGCCAATGGCAGGGAACTCCCAGATGTCGGGCCATTCTGCAAACTACGTACACAGGCCTCAGTGAATTTATGGTCTCCCCGTTTCTGACTCCTTTCTCCCATTTTGGAGATTAGTTCCTCTCTTTAATTCTATCCTGCAAAGTGTGCAAGCTAAAACTGCCTCATGAACCTTCCTCATCATTAATCCTCAGATTAATTTCAGCATTTGAAAATGCTAAGATGCCAGAACTTTAAAAAAATATGGCTTTGCCATCTGTTTTATTAATCACTGTATCTTGGTCTCCAGAGATAAGTGCAACATTAATCAGAAATTCAGGGAAGCATTTTCCATGTTGATTTAAGTGGGTTTCGGGGGTCACTTACAAAAAAGTATAAAACATTCACTCATTATTCTGCATATACTAAGTTGCTAAAAGGTTATTTTTCATTTTATGATTCCTCATTTTATGATTTATAATTCAAGCTAAGTTTTAGTCCTTAATTAAAGAGGGATTAGGAAACACAGCAGCTTCTCATTTATAGGGAAAATAGGCTTTACTCATATTTATATGAAATTTTTTTATAAATGCAAACAGTACTAAGGCAAAGTCAGGAAAACGGAGTATTTGAAAAAATATCTAGTGCACCAAAGTCTCATAGAACAAATATTTAAATAAATGAAAGAAAAACCTCATGGAGATGTAAGATATGGACTTATAAGTTTTAAATTTAGCATAGCTAAGTAAGCTTCCGGATGCTAGATTTTTTCTCTTCAGCTACCAAACCTGCAACTTGAGGATCATTGTCTGATGAATTACCTAACGCAGCATGGCATCCATTGGGTGCAGGTGTTGGAGTAAAGATAATTTAATAAACATGATTGCACTAAAATAGTTAAGTCTAAGCAGTTATCAGTAATGACTGGCAGGGTTTCTGTCTCATTTCTAATGAAGAGTACAGAGGGAGGATCGCTTATCTCTAGGCATCAATTTAATTAAAAGTTAATGGTTCTGCCTGAAAGAAACTGGATGAATTTTCACGTCATCCGACTTTGATTGCAGCACCACCTTCATCATGAGCCTTACTGAGTCCTTTGCTGGGAGGGTGTTCCACCCTGCCTTACTGGCCACAAAACCTAGCAGCTCGGTGGGCTGCCATGAATCAATGAGAAGCACCTCGTCACGTGGTTTTGTGCAAGATGGTGAGGCTATGCTTCTGCAGACTTTGAATCATTACTTCAAATCAATCAGGATTTCAGAGCATCACTGATCAGAGGTTTCCTACATATTTGTGTTCCTGGAAGCACCTAACCTGATGCCCAGCATGGAGTTAGTGCTGAATAAACATTTATGGACTGAAGAGATCAGCGGAGGTTTTCATTTTTCAGATTTAAAAAATTTGTATTTATTTATTTTTGATAAATAAAAATTGTATATATCTAAGGTGTACAACGTAATGTCTTGTTTTGTTTCCTAGTTTGATTGAGAAATAGTGAGCCTACATCACTGTATAAGTTTAAGGTGTATAGCATAATGGTTTGATTTACATATATTGCAAAATGATTACCACAATAGGTTTAGTTAACATCCATCATCTCAGATAGATACAATAAAAGGAAAAGAACTTGTGATGAGAATTCTTAGGATCTACTCTCTTAACTTTCCTATATATCATGCTGCAGTGTTAACTATAGTCATCATGTTGTACATTACATCCCTAATGTTTATTTATCTTATAACTGGAAGTTTGTACCTTTTGACCACCTTCCTCCAATTTCTCTTCTCCCCACCCTCAACCTCTGGTAACCTGATCTCTTTTTCTATGAGTTTGGTGGGTTTTTGCTTTTTTTTAGATTCCACATATAAGTGAAATCATTCAATATTTGTTTTTTTCTTTCTGATTTATTTCTCTTGGCATAATGCCTTCAAGGTCCATGCATGTTGTCGCGAGTGGTAAGATTTCCTTGTTTTTTATGGTTGAATAATATTACATTGTATATATACATACACACCACAACTTCTTTATCCACTCATCCGTCTGTGAACACTTAGGTTGTTCCCATGTCTTCGCTGTTGTAAATAATGCTACTATAAACATGGGGGTGTAGAAATCTTATAGAGTTAGTGTTTTCACCTCCTTTGGATATAATCCCAGAACTGGAATTGTTGGATCATGTGGTGGTTCTATTTTTAATTTTTTGAGGAACCTCCATACTATTTTCCATAGCAGCTGTGCCAATTTCCAATCCCACCAACAGTGCACAAATGTTCCCTTTTCTCCACATCCACACCAGCATTTATCTCTTGTCTTTTTGATGATGCCCATTCTAACAGGCGTGAGGTGATATCTCATTGTGGTTTTAGTTGGCATTTTCCTAATGACCAGTGATGTTGAGTATCTTTTCAAGTACCTGTTGGTCATTCGTATATCTTCTTTGGAAAAATGTCTATTCAGATCCTTTCAACATCTTTTAATTGGATTATTTGTGTTTTTGCAATTGAATTGCATGAGTTCCTTATTTATTTTGGATTTTAACCGCTTATCGGTTTACAAATATCGCTTATATGGTTTACAAATATTTTTTCCCATTCTGTAGGTTGCCTTTTCATGTTGTTCATGGTTCCCTTTGCTGTGCACTGAAAAATCTGATGTAGTCCCACTTGTTTATTTTTGCTCTTGTTGCTTGTGCTTCAGAGTGTGATTCAATGCAATTTTTTATGTCTATTTGGTTGTTGATCTTTGTTTTTTTTTTTCTCTCTACACATAGGAGGAAGGGACTGTAAATATGTGATAAGAGTAAGTTGATACTTTAAAAAGTCAATGATTGAAACAATGACACATGAAATTGTCTATTGTGTAAACCTTCACCACCAAAGCTGTCTCTGGCCACAGTGTAGGACTGTTAGAAGTTGTGAGACACTTTTAATCTCTGCCAAAAGCCCATGTGATTCACACTTTAGAGTCTTTGTCTGTGTAATTTTAATCTTAACTCATTTGCCTACCTATGGGGAAAAGAAAAACAAGCCATGTTACAGTTTGTTCACTAGTCAAGAAGACTGACACTTTAATTCTATCTGCATTAAGTGAAACTATTTATTCTGCTGCATTTTGTGCTTTGAAAACGTTTCAAGAAAGACACAAAATATGAAGCAGGAGAGGCAGAATAACATAGCAGACAAGAGCCAGAAAACTTAGGCTCAAATATGGCTCTGCTATATGACTTTGGGTAGATTACTTAACTTCTCTGTGGCTTGAGTTCCCGATTTGAAAATGGGGAGGATAATAATACTAGTTAACTCATAGGATGTTGTGAGGACAGAATGAATATCTATATAAAGTGTCTAGACAGTCCCTGGTACGTAATAAAATGTAGATAAGTGTCAGTCATTTTGGTTTTGAGCTTTACGGTAAGCTTGGATGCTGGGAAGAATAATTCACTTACCAAAAACTGCAACAATTTCATGGATATGAGCACATTGTACACAAGAAAACAATAGAGGGGAGATACATTCCAACAGCACATGTAAAAAAATATTTTACAAATCTATGATTATTGAATTTTACTATTCTAAAATCAGAGATATTGGTGGCATATTGAATTGGAGAAAAAAATTCCAAGAGTTCCAATAGACGATGAGTAAGAACAGTGATTTTCAACGTTGGTTCATGTTAGAATCTCTTGGGGAGGCTGTTAGCTCCATACTGGGGGCCCAGGCCTCTGTAATTTTGAGAAAATCCCTAGGTGACTCTCTGTGTAAAACAAAGACAGAAACGAGACTTAGAGAATGAAGGGAAGCCAAAATCTGGGTTCTGGGGTTGGGGTAGGCTTTGGATAAGCTACTCAGTCGTTGGAACAAAGCATAGTGAATTTCACTCAGCATTACCAAGCCACAAACTAGAATAATCCATTCAAGTCAGATCGATCCATCAACTTGTTACTGAGTGTTTCTGTTTCGAGTTCACATGAAAAAGGTGTTTATTTTTTAAATCTACCATGGTCTCTTGCTCTGACATCGGTGAGTAATTGCTTTCTACAAAGGAAGTTAAAGCCCTAGGCAGTAACTCTTTCATCATAGCAAGTCTTACTTTCAAGACTATTCACACGTCCCATTTTTTAAGATTAGACAATCTTTACATATATACACATTCTGAGTCTTTTGGCAGTAGATATTTCTAAATATTGGGAAAAATAGTGCCCGAAATTTCGTGCCTTCCTAGCTCCCACCCTTCTCTCTTGTTAAACCACTTTGATGGGATAAGGTAGAGACAAAACAGGCAAAAGGTTTAATTTGGTGACTGAACTAGACTTCTGAATTAAAAAAAAAAATTTTTTTTTAACTTTCTTTTTAATCCTTACAGTTACTTCTTTCCCGGGATCAGGCTCCATCTGAAAGGAAAGTGAGTTTTCCTGAAAACTTGATTGAAATTAAAGTTATCTCATAAGAAGAAGCTTTGGAAATAGTGGCAAAAACTTGACAGCAGGCATATTCGCTTTCTATTTATTTGAAAGAATGGGTCAGAATTTGGGAAGATTTGAAAGTGGGGAGGTTGTATCTTTTGAAATTTGGTCTTAACAAACTCCCAGAATGGAGATATTTTATTCCCATACTTGGTGTTCCCTATTTCAGCTCAGTGTTTTCACGTCTCTAACCAATTAACCCAGTATCATATTTTTAACAAGCTCTCCTTTTCTCTCCAATTTGTGACGCTATTTGAATTCTTGTATGTATTAAGCTGCATTGGAGATTTAAATTATTATTATTTTAAATTCTTATACATTGGGTTATTTCTGGACTATATATTTTGTGACATTGTTTTATCTCTATTTTTGCATCAGTATCAAGCTTGGTAATTGTATTTCTAAGATGTATTTTAGTGTATGGCAAGATGACTTCCCTAGCCTTCCTCTTCCTTTTCAAAATATACTTAGCCATTTCACCTATTTGTTAACCTAGTATTACTTAAAACAGTCAACAATTTTTAAAAGCCCATTGCAATGCCTATTGAAACCACAATAAACTGATAAATTATTTTGGAAATGATGAACATTTTCGTTATTACATCTGCCGTCAGAGAACATAGTACACCTCCACAGTTATTAGTTTCTCACACTTCTCAGCAATATGTAGTTTTCTTATTGTTTGGAGATTTCTGGCTGCTTGGTGATTTTTGGTGCTGTGGTGAATGGCATTTTCTAACTGGTTATTGTTGGCCTAAATGAGTTTTATATTTATACAACCATACGGTTTGTGAATAATTGAAAATTTTCTCATTCAATAAATTTACCTCCTATTTCTCTTTTGTGTCTTGCAATAGCTAAAACTTCTAGAACATGTTGAGTAATAAGACTATAGCAGGCATCTTGGTTTTATTTTCAGTTTTATTGGAACTTCCTGTAGTATTTCCATTTCAGCTATGATGTTGTCTACGGCCTCAGATCAATGTCATTTGTATTATCTTATGAGAAACTGTCTGGGATAGCCAGCCTCCATGATGCCCCTCACGATTCTTTCCTTCTGGTACTCACATCTTTGCAGGGTCTCCTCCATACTGAGTAAGGCTGACCCACAAAACAAATAGGGATATTGTGGAAATGATGTTTGTGACCTCTGGGGCTAGTTCATGAAAGATATTGAGGCTTCTGCCTGGTAACTTTTCCTTGATCACTCACTCAGAGGGAAGCCTGCCATGTTGTGAGGACATTCCAGCAGCCCGATAGTGATGAGGGGCTGAGGCCCCCTGTCAACAGCAGCACTACTTGCTAGGCATGTGAGTAAGCCACAGTGCAAGCAGATACTCTGGGCCCGGTCCATCCTTTAGACAGCTGCTGCCCTGGCTGGTGTCTTGACGGCAGCCTCATGAAGCATCCGAGCCAGAATCATCCAGCTAAGCCTCTCCTGAATTCCTGACCCGCAAAAGCTTTGTGAAACAATAAATGTTTATTGTTTTAAACTGCTAGTTTGGGGGTAATTTGTTATGCAGCAATAGGCACCTAACATAATTCCAAAATTAAATTTAAAAGAATTTATTTAAATCTCTAACGGTAACAATTATATTGAATGCCTTTTCAATATCTATTGAGATGATTCATTTTTCCTCCTTATTTGATCTATCACCGTGATGTTTTATTTCATTAGCTTACCTAATATTAATCCATTCTTTTCTTCCTGGATAAAATCTTGATCATGGCAGATTATCATTTTAATATACTCTCTAATTTTATTTTCTAGTTGTTTATTTGGAATTTTGTATATGCACTTTTATAAATGAGGTTGGCCTATACTTTTTTCGATTAATATAAAGACTATCCTACTTTTATTATTAAATTATCCGGGTTTTTTTTCTATATTGAATTATAATTTAAAAGGAACCATCCATCCTTTGAAACCTTAAAGGAACTGAACCATGAAAAACCTCTGACCCCAAGGCGTCTGGCTGTACTTTCTTTGATAATGTTCTCAAATGCCTTCATCGTTATTGGACTATCCAGGCCACTTGAATCAATTTTTAAGGTTTACGTGTAACAGAAAATGTTAACTAAGCCACTCAGATTATTAGCCCATATTTTGCTTATAGTATCATTTTTCTTATGATTTTTAAACATCTGCCTGAAATAAGAAATGAATGTGAAGAAACTGAATCCATTAGCGGAATTAAACATCCATTGTGAGGGTGTGTCCCCCATAGTAGAAACTAGCCTTGGGGAATGACTTAGCTATTTTACCCACGTGGAAATGTATTCAACACCCAGAGGAAAGGTTCATGAGGAACTGGATCAGTGGACTCCAAGGAAAGCTGGGAGAGTCAATTAAGAAGGAAATGTGCTCATAAATTTTGCTTGCCACTCCCCAGAAGAAACAGGGTTTTGTTATCGACAGTTGAAGTAATTTATGTGGACACATTAGGCCACTGAGAAGAATTAATGGTACGGTAGCTAGTACACTTACCACTATGAGGTATCAAATTAGGAGGAAAAGTGAAAGTATTTCGATTGCATTCCCTTACAGGAATAGTGGTGTTTGCCCTCACTCTGTCCTGTCAGCATTCTGCTCATAGCTCAATCTTGGCTACAGCTTTCATCACCTTCATTATTCTCATTACATCTCAGTTGACATGAAATAAAGGTTTCCCTTTGGCCCATGAAGTTGAGGGCTATTCACTTTTTGAAAGGCTTGAATTGGCTGAACTCAATGCTTGGAGCCATGTCGAGAAAGGTTTTTAACAGAGTCAGTACCATATTTCTCTTTTATAACATCCTAAAACTTCTACCAAAAGAAAACTTCAATTCAAACGTAAGTTTTCCCCCCACACTATCCTAATTAATCGGCACTTAGCAAAGCCTCTTGCTCATTTGCTTTGGCTTCATGTCATCATGTGGAATGAATTTACACATGGAATACACACTCCAGAAATCTTCTGATTCTGTAGCACCTTCTCAGTCATTTTCTGCAATAACTCCTTCCCCCTCCCAAAAAAAGATGTCACCTTCTTTGGCTTCAATGGACTGGCTGGCTGTGGACGCTGATGATGGATGCTTCTCTATGCCCCAGCTCTGCCAGTATTTCCAAATCTGGACTTTTTAAAATCTGGTCTTTGAAGGCTCTCTTGTTTCACTAAACTTGTCAGTGATGTATCCTCCTATGTTCTGCTCACAGCTGCAGTGGAATCGTAACACTGTTCTTCCCCTTGGCTAAGTGTCTTCCTAAGGACACGTGTGGTGAGGTTCTCCTTTGCTCCTGAGGCCAACACCGTCAAAATGCTGTTGTTTTACCATTCCAAGCCAATGAACTGTTTAAAAAAGTCAGCAATTTAGGGGTCTGTGGTCCCCACAATAAATGCTAATTAGTTTCTTCAGCCGTCCACCATCCCATAAGAACTTTAAATGCTGACAATCAGCGTCAAATCTTCCCCATGACTGTTTAAGAATTTCCTTAAAGATTCCTCATGGCCCCTTATCAATCAGCTTGATTAGTACTTTTTTGAGGAACGCCCCATTTTAAAGAGCCCATGCTGCAAACTGTATTAAATAGTTTCTCCATGGAGATAAGTTTACTCCTCCTTCAAGTCCAAATAATCTGCCTAAATTGTAGACTATTAATATTCTTTACGCTTTGATGAAAAAGTCTTTGTGACTGAGGTTTTTAAAGTGTTCTCCAAGTGATGATGAAGCAAGTCGGGGGGGGATGTGGAAGTATATCCAGAAGAGCAGAGAGCATGGACTTTGACGTAAGTGCTGCCTCTACCATTTACCACACAAGTGTCCTTGGGGAGTTCATATCTTCTCCTTGATCCTGCATTTCCATGACTGTAAAATGGGATGATGCTAATAGTACCTACTTCCCAGGTTTTTTTTTCTTTTTAATATAAAATGACATGCTCAAAAGTGTTGCATAATGTGTAAAACATCAGAGAATATTAATAACTATTCTGCAGCTTCTGTTCTTGCAGAGGAGTATGGAAACATCACATGCCTTTGTTTATTTACCATATTCAGAGATTCTGCTCCTTGGAGAGAGTTCCACACACACCTCATGCTGGGCTCCCAGCCCGACTGGTATAACAGATCAGCTTGAGTTTTTATTCTCTTTCTCTACTGTGCAGTCTTGCCTATGGCTTGGATAATTTAACCACAGAATGTCCGCTTATCAATTTTTTGTCATCTCTTGGTGTGTTATGTTCCCTTCCTTATCTCCAATTTTATTTGTTTGTGTTTATGTTTTGCTATTTTTTAAAATTAGATTTGCTAGACTTTATTATTTAATAAGATTAAAAAATAATCAGCTTTGGGCTCCATATATTTTACAATTTTCAGTTTTCTGATTTTTTCAACTTTAAAATTTTAGTTTCTTTTTATCCTGGTTTTTTTTTTTTTTGAGTTGAATATTTAATTAGTTTTCCCCCTAGAGGCATATGGTTTTTCCTATGCTAACTAATAAATAATCTTAAAATCACAACTATACATAGGGCACTTATATTAGTGTTGACACAAATAATCCATAGCCAATCTATAAATCAAAACTGGGGTGAGTTTATTACGAGCCAATTTTGAGGATCATATAGCCCAGGGCCTTCCTTCCCCAAGGAAGGAAGGGCACCAAAGAAGTGGGGTGTACAGAGTGGTTATATACTGTCAAAGATCACATATGAATGCAATGTGCTTTTTACAATAGTCACAAGATTGCCCTGTTGGCACAGCCTTTGATGGATACAGCAGGTAGCAGGTCTGCTGTCTCGAACTGAGTGGTCACAGGATGAGCACAGCAATCAAATCCTCACCTAGGGAGAAATGCTTATCTTTAAGGAAATGCCAGTGTAGGGGAAGTTGCATCCTTATCTTAGGGGCATTTGTTCTTGTCCCTGGGACATGGTAAATGTTTAAAGCAGATATACAATCATGTTCAAAGGCCAGTCAGGCCCTTTTGGAAAAGCAAGGTCAGGCCAAATTAGTTTTATACCAAATGGCTTCCTCATATACTCCAATATATCCTATTGCTTGCCATTTTACTTATCATTAGCTAATAATTACTCTTTCCTGACAGAGATATAAGACATTACACATATAATAACTTCCCTGTTGTCTCATGGGAAATTTACAGGGTTTTAAAAAGTGAGCTCCATAATCATCTCTAGCAAGATCATCATTAATATACAGATTATCTTACTTTTATTAAATTATCTGGATTCTTTTTTCTATACTGAGTTATAAATTTGTTCCCTGCACATTGCTTTTTTAGGGGGAAAGAAAGGAAAATGAAAGAATTTCTTGATAAATGGTGTCTCTCACCCCTTCCCTTTTTCCTGTGTCAAGTCCATTCTTCACTGTTGAATTCACATTTGCTAGCACACACATGACACTGACAATAGCAAATATAGTTCAAATACATATTGCCACAAAATAAGGAAAAATGAGCTAATTTTCGTTGTTTATTAGTATGAAAATGTGATGGTGGCCTGTTTTCGTTAGTGAATTTGGGTTAACTTACATTGTCATCACCAGATGAGCCAGATGGAAATGTTAATTCATTGAGTGAATTTGTGCCAATACCACTTGGTTAAAAAGATGTGAGATATGCCTCCTTGCATCAGCTGTACCAACCTCAAGGGGACAGGAAGTTGAGTTTCTGTGCGTGTTGCTTTGCCCTCAGTGTGTATTTTATTGTCATCACCACAGCATGCCTTTTAGTTGCAGCACAAACAGAACTTGCCACATGTCTTACACTCTTGATTCCTTTTGCTAAGACAGCTTCTGGATGTTTACCTACACACGTACACACACAGAAAATGGGATAGCATTCTGTTCTAGTTCACCAAACATCCCGCCACATTAGACATGCTAGAATAATTTTGTGTCTAGTGTATTTTCTAAGGTTTGTATGGAATCACTGAGTTGCCTCCCTCTATCAGCTACTCTAGATCCTGAAACTATTGAGATGCAGAGTTAAAGTATCTGTCTCATAAAGGAGAGAAGCTGCAAAACAGAGGACCTCCCTGATGATCTCTTTCTCTACTGTGGACACACCATGCCAGTCTTTGAGTCACCATGCTCGAACCGCTGTTATTTTTAGAACCCAGGACTACTGTAAACATCTTTTCCCTCTTGGCAGTATTTTGCATTTGCATCAAGAGTAGCTGAGGTGTCACTGATTCCTCTGTGCCAAGGAGAACTTTCTATAGCTGTTGTTCCCCTGGAGCACTACTTCCGGAATGTCTTCTGAGGGGCACAAACAGGCCCATATCCAAAATAATTCTCCCACTGACCTGCAAACATGCCTGGGGGTTTGAACTGAATTCAGAGACTGTATGATATCTTGAAAGGAGTAACAAATTAGCTAGCTAGAATATTATCTGGAATTAATTTATCACTACTTGCTCCCTGGCAGAGGATATGGGTCCCAGAATAGAACTACTTCCAGGGCAGAAGAAGTTGGAAAGATCTGAAGTTAGGAGCTCCATGAAGTCAGCCTGAAAGTTGTTTAACTGTTCAGTTACTAATCTGTGTCACCTATTTATCGTTACACATATAATAACTTCCCTGTGCAAGGTGATGGGGTTACAGTGTTAAGTGTCATAAGAGACTACCATGTAGCTTTGGGTGATGGAGGCAGATAACAGAGTTGGCTAGCCACTCTGAAAAGTGTGTGGGTTGAGGACGGCATCCTGCAGTTGTGTCTGTGGGCACACGGCCAGGCTAAGGTAAGGCAGGACAAGAGCAATCACCTCCTCCAATCAGTATATGGCTTTTGGCTGTTGAATCCCCAGTCCGATTCCCTAGCAACACCTCTGTGTACTTGGCTCAGTCACTTACCCATAACCAAAAACATCTATTCTGGAGTATCTGGAGTGTAGCTTTCTTCCCCAGCTCTGGGTTATTCTCAAGAATGTCAGATTGAAACAAATCTGTCAGAAACAGTTTCTAGACAGCTCACCAGAGAATGGGGCTAATTCTCCCCTAAACCTTAGGAAGCAAAAGCACTTTGATTTCACCTGAATCAAAAATAAATTATAATGAAACATCTAATGGAAATGCAGAAGTACCTATTGGCAAAATTCACTCCATGCTTTGAAATTAATTCCAAAGCACACCAGCACTTATCTTTGATTTAGAAAGGGAAAAATTGCTTTTCTTTTTGTTCTTTAAAATTTATGTAACTATTACAGGGGGAAATTTGAGTACATGAAGTATAGAAATTGAATTATGGTCCAGTGCAGCATATTTTCTTTTCCGGAAAGTCAAATGTCATTTGCCTTTGAGTTGATGAGCCTCCTTTGGAATCTTTATAAAGATTTTTTTCCCTTTCTTCCTCTTATAAGCTTCATATTAAGCTTTTATCATTCAAGGATCTCTAGTTGTTTTTGTTTTATGCAGGTTGCTATAATAGTAATTAGGTTCCCTGAGAAATAAGTAGGTCATTTCAAAATAGGATCTGGTGCTCACAAAGAATTGTGTGGAAATTACTGGGGAAACAAAATTCAGCCATTTGATAATGGTGGTGAAAACCCAGTGTTGACCAAAGTGGAACATGAGCCATCGGGTTTAGAAATTAGGAGGTCATTGCTGACTTTCCTAAGTGTAATGAAAGTATTTACTTCTTTATAAGACCTTCTGAGCCTTGAGTGCACTTTATGCCAATTTTTATTTTTTCTGATTGCAACTGGTATTTTAAAAAATGTATACAGAAGAGGCTTGGCTCACTACCTGCTAGGGCTATGAGAAATAGAACTCAGTGAAGTTCAGTTTCTGTCCTCACATTGTTTAAAGTTCACTTTCTAGCCTGGCCTACGATATCAGATAACAGATAACATATGTCTTTAAGATAGAGTGTTTATTAACCATTGGCTAAAGTGTGTTAGAGAGAAACCAGCTGGACACTAGTTAAAGGTAGTAAAGACAGATTTTATTCAGTCCTATTGCAATAGGGGAGAGAGGTTTCAGGAAAGCTGAGCTCAATTCCAAACACAGAAAAACAGCTGGGGATTTATAGCCAATGAGCAGAGGGAGGAGGCAGTGGGTAAAACATTACTAAGAGAGGACATCAAGAGTCAGGGAATTCTTGCTAAACTGGTCTAACAGGATTCTTGCTAAAGCCAGGCCAGGAACTTAGATAAGAAATTTGATCAGATATCAAAGGTAGAGAGACTCTCCCTAAACCAACTTAGCAGGATTCTTGCTAAAACTGGGATTGGTGGGCCAAGGACAGACCCCAAGGATGAAACCTAGTCAAAAAGAGGGCTCAGAGGAGCTTGTCTAAAGTTTGTTCAAGGAGAGAGTCTTTGTTAGGTGACGTATCATCCTACTGGCCCACTCTAATTAATTGATAGTGGTTGGCTGGGAACTCTTTAGAAGAATGTTGGCATTTTCTCCATGTTTTTAGTCAATTAGAGGTGCCCAGCCCCGGTGCAGCAGGGAGGGGTGCAGCTCACACACCTCATGTGTCACAACCTGGGTTAGAAGGTGGATTTTTGCTTCAAAAGAACATGTGATCCCATCATTCTGAAAGTAGCCACTGCTCAAAGACTGGTTCCTCTAGCCCAGTGGTTCTCAAATTTGGGTGAGAATCAGAATCACCTGGAGACTTGTTACAACAGA
This sequence comes from Tapirus indicus, assembly GCA_031878705.1. NCBI lineage: Eukaryota > Metazoa > Chordata > Mammalia > Perissodactyla > Tapiridae > Tapirus > Tapirus indicus. The sequence continues at coordinate 69,923,149 of CM062930.1, read as the reverse complement.
GATGGCTGGGCTGGCCCCTAGAGTTTCTGGGTCAGGAGGTCTGGGTGGGGCCTGAGGTTTTATATTTCTAATAAGTTCCAGGTGATGATGATGCTGTTGCTCTAAAGAACCAAAGGCTCTTGAAAATCTGTACCAGATGTACCTTTCCCCACCTCACCCCTCTCTTCGAAGGGGCTACTGGAAGTCAGCCTGGGGGCATCCATATCTCCCAAAATACAGTAAGCCCAACTCAGTAACTTCCAGAGGAGAAAGAGCAGGTGTGTGCAGGCGCAGGTGTTGGGGGGTTAGTGATTGGAAAGAGCGTATCTTTGCCAGCAAACCACTCACTCTCTTTACTGGACAGGAATCAACAGGTGAAGCAGAAGTGGGTGGAAATCTCTATGGAGTTGTTGAGGGAGATGCACCAATTCCTCTTCAAGTATTTTGGAGAAATGAGGTCGATATTTAAGAATTAAGAAATAAATAACATATGTGCCAGATTGAAACACATGTCTATGTCACATGTTCCTCATGTGGAGTCAGTTGGCCCTACAGTCTGCAGGACTGGAGTGCTTCCCTCCAGAGCATTAATTAGTTCTCTTTGAAAGGAGACGGGTTTCAAGCCTGAGTCTGTGGCTGCTCAAATGGGAATTTTCCTGATCTTCTCCCTCACATGCGCCCCCTGGGTCTTTTATAATGTGAATTGTCAGTTATTAGTCACAGAAATAACAGTGGGATAAGGTCAAGCTGTCTCAGTCAATCCCTCTGCCACATTTGTGGATATTTTAAATTCATTTTGTTCAAACTTGCTGCCTTTTCTTTCTCAGGGTAGTTACTGAATTTAATGGTCTTATGTAAAAATGTTTGTGTTGTTCCTGTTACATTTGATTATTAAATATTAAAATTCTTGTCCTAGGAAAATGTCTACCACATTTATTTAATAAGTAAATCTGAATACTGGATTTCACTTCATAATGTAAAAGTTCATTGATTCCCCCAACAGCTCTTTATTGTGAACCGCTATGTTCCAGGTGTAGATAGTTAGTGCTGGGAAAAAAAAGAGTCCCTGTGCTCACAGAGAATAGAGAGACAAGGTGATAAATGCTGCGAAGAAAGAAGTGGGGTGAGTGTTACTGCACAAAGGGCTGATCTACTTGCCACAAGACAAAAGCCAATCATCAAGAGGCAAGATGGTGGAAAAAAGAAAGGGCTTATTACAGTTTGCCAGCAAAAGGGAAGATGGCTGACTCATGTTCAAAAGAACCATCTTAAGGGGGCACAGAATCTTACAGCAATTATATAGGCTTGTGGGTTACAGGGGAGGGGACTAGGAATGTTGACCCTCGGGTGCTACAGACTGGGAGTCACCACACCAGATTTTTCAGTTGTCCTTGATGATGGCTGTTCGAGGGTCATCACGTTCCTAAGGAACTCAAAAGAACAAAGTTATCATCTTATTGCAGTTGGGAGGTACATGCACAAGCAGGGGTCGTAAAATCTACAGAGCAGTTAGATCTCCTGGAGCATGCAAATCCAGCTGGGGTAGTTAGTCAGAGGTCATTCAACGTTACAGTAGGTTTCTTTTCTACAGTATGGCTTCCCTTATGTCAACCTTGTGTTGAGCTGGTATCATGAGTGGAGAAGGACAAAGAAGGTGACATCTGAGCAGACACCTGAATGATGTGAGAGGAAGGTCCATGTGAAGAGCCCAGCCAGATGCACAAAGCCATTTTCTTTGTTTTCTCTCTTTGCTCTAAGGTAGATTTCACCTGGTTGCCATTTGATCCAGTCCCAGGCCTTCAAGGGTACCAGCCTAGAGTTCTCAATTCCACATCCCCCCTCTCAGCTTTGTCTCCTGTCTTCTACACAACTGGTAACATTTAAGTGTCTTAGTATTGGGGGACAGTATCCCCTAGGATGGCCAGGCTTCACTCTAAGTTCAATATTCAGGTTTCCAGCTTCCCTTTTTCTTTCTGCTTCTGGTCTTTTCTCACTCTACATTTTAGTAGATGTTTTTCTGCTTTGTTCAGAATTTCTGGGTATTTTGTATTGTGAGGTCTTTAAACAGGCCACGATATGGCTAGAAAGGGGACTCTATCTCATTTAGTCTTAGCAACAGCCCCGTGGAGTGTATATTTTATCCCCATTTTATAGATGAGAATACTGAGCCTTCGAGAGTTTGAGTGGCAGCTAGCCTAAGATAACATGGCTTGCAACAGGGTGAAGTGGAAGTAAACCCACATCCGAAGATGCTCAAGACTGCACTTGTCTTTATCAAACTACAGTACTGTTTCTGTATATCCACTAAATTGGGTATCTTCACAAAGACATCTTCATGGGATCTCAGGGGGATCTTACCTGCCAAGAGTGGGGAAGGATATAGTCTTAGCAAAACAAAGAGCAAGGTCCTAGGCATTGCCCCTCTTTGATTTCCCCCTCTGAATGAAAACACTCTTCATTGCAAGTTTGAAATAAGAAAATCAACTAACCTAATTGTGCATATTAAAACTTCACTCTAGATCTCCATTAAGATAGACACTTACATTCATTAAGTTTACATAAAGATTTTACATTATAAAGAGTTTATAATTTTCAGTACACCAAGCTAGAAAAAAGTCTAGCTAAACTAGCATACTCTAAGGGGTATAATTTACCTGCTTTCTCATCCAGAGTCCTGACCGCTATAGTTGGGTTGAATCTACCTAGCCCAGACATCTATCCGTAAATACTTGTGTGCTGCGGGGATCTGCTGGGAGATATTTGGAGAGAGTAATGTCTTCGTGGGACTTGATGAAGACAACCAAAGGCTTGAGGCTGAACATGTCACTCTGTGGAATGAGTGACCATATACAGTTTGCTCTGAGGTAACCTACACACAGTTGTGCTCAACAAAGTACACACAATGTAAGGTGGAGCCCCAGAGCAGCACAGCATGGTAGAATGAATACGGGACTGGGGCCGATGGGCCTGGATTGGAATTTGGCCCCCTGCTTTTACTAGCTCTGTGATCTTGATCAAACTCTGAAGTTCTCATAGCCTCCAATTCATGTCTAATTGGGGATAATATCAATTGCTTATGAGAGAATTTTCATAAACCCTGCATTTGTGTACTGTCTCCCTCCTCCTAAAAATTGTCTGTATCAGGCTCTCTCTTCCTAACAAACTATCAGGTTCTCTGTAAAAAAGGTTGTGCTCCAATGCATAAAATATTTAGATTGTAAGAGATTTAATTAGAAGTTTCAACTTGGGGTCAAACATGAGTTTTTTCCCCCAGCGATCACTACCAACTGTGTTCTGTTGAACACTTACCCCGATAAGCTGCCTCAAGGGCATTTCTTCCACATTAGATGACTTTTCAGCATCTCTTGGTTGTTAAAACAGTCTCATTATAGTTTTCATCATGATTCAGTTCTATTCAAATTTTTTTCTCATATACTCTCAGGGTCAGCTTCAGGGACATGCAACCACTGTAGTCATGCGGGGCCCTGTACGTGGCCCTTATTCCATCACCATTTTGAAATTCTTTATAAGTTTGAACAAGGGGCCCAGTGTTTTCATTTTGCACTGGGCCCCAAAGATTATATCACCGGTCCTGTGTACTCTATTCAAGCTCTTCTCCCACCCCTAGTGTAGGGTGGACTTGGACCTCTGGGGGTCTTAGGATGGGTGGGCTCAGTGTGTCCTCTCCCACCCTTCTCTCTCTCCCTCCCCTGCCCTACTCCTCTGGTGTTGCAGCAGAGAAGAGAGTGAGAAAGACAACAGTCTCCTTATGAGATTGTTTGCATCAAGGTTATGCGTCAGCCTCTCTGGTATGGTTGAGGGAGTGGAGGTGGCTCCTACAGACCATGCTGATGCAGGTGACACAGTCCCAAGCTGTTCCCAAGGTCCACTCCTCTTCTGGTTCCCTCAGCCCTTGCCTAGCCATCTCCTGCACATCACTTCAATGCTTGTACTTATGGCAATGTGTAGAGTCTAATTCCTAGTTAGCAACTTCTCTGAACTAGACCCCACAGAGTTCAATGCGGCCCTTCTTAGTATAGCAAGATCTCGGCTAAAATCATTGTACAAGCTGGTAGCCTGGAACCACATGCAAGTGACCACTGACCCAGCTAACAGACACCACAGACCAAGTGGGTGAGCACTCAGGAGCTTTCCTCTGCTGCTCTTTCCTGTCTCCCGACCTGCTGTCAGCCTGCCTTTGGGGGATTAGCTCCACAGGTGGGCAAGCAGTCCTGGATCTACTCCAAGGTAGCAGGGGCAGCCAGCCCAGTCTCAGCTCACTGGCCTTCACTTCACAGTCAAGTGCTAAATTTTGTTGTGGGTTAAATGGGCCTAATTTCTGATGACTTTTGGTTGCTTTAAGTAAAAGTAAAAGCAACCCAAAATACAAATTGTTTTAGAGCATTTTGTTCCCTTTTACTCACATCACTTAGACAAAGTAATCTTGGCAGTTTGTGTATATAACTGCATCAGGTTTTTATGTATAGGTATTTATACCAGGTATTCGTCAGGTTGCCAGCCCTGGTGGTCTATTGGTTAAGATTCGGCACCCTCACTGCCATGTCCTGAGTTCATTTCCCTGTCAGGGAACCACATCACCATCTGCTGGGTGTCATACTGTGGCAGGTGAGTGTTGCTGTGATGCTGAAAGCTATGCCACCAGTATTTCAAATACCAGCAGGGTCACCCATGGTGGACAGGTTTCAGTGGAGCTTCCAGACTAGACAGACTTGGAAGAAGGACCTGACCACCCACTTCTGAAAGAAATGGCTGTGAAAACTCGATGAATGCTGAAAGGTGAGAAAACAGTGCAAAAGAACCAGGCAGAGCTCAGCTCTAATGTACACAGGGTTGCTAGGAGTTAGAATCGATTGAACGGCACTAACAAATTTATCAGGTATTTGATGCCAAGTCTCTCTCTCTAAATTGCTGGTGAAAAGTTATGCCAAGGTTAGCTAAAACAAAAGTTTTGTTCTGATCCAGAAGTTTGGTTCAGACTATTCTCTGTCCTGGTTTTCTAGGTCCTACTGATAGTGCAACCCACTCTTCCTGTCCCTAGTGATCCAGGCTTATACTGAGGCCCTTACTATTATTTGAAGAAAGGCCCATGACTTTTTTATACACTTGGTCAAAGTTCACTTGAAACCCTGAGTATTTTTTTTTAATATATGCAGTTTACTATCCATGCTTGCATGAAATAGACCATTAAAGATGCTGTATGTTCTCATATAAGGAGCCAGTTTCTAGTCTCTAAGAAAAAGTGATAATTGGTCATCAGTGCACTAAAGGAATATGGCTGGTTTCATGTCTATTCTCTCTTGTGGGCCCTCCTCCAGAAAGTCAACCACCACCGTGAATTTAGTGCATTTTCTTCTAGTCTGTGTGTGTGTGTGTGTGAAGTATGGTATTGTTTTGTGTCATTTTAAAATGTACATCAATATTATCAGACTTTACATATTAGCCTATAATTTCCTTTTTTCATTCACCATTTTGTTTTCAAGATTTATCTGTGTTGACTAACATTTTTAAGGATTGTATTGTTATTTTGTGAATCCTATTTGCCATAATTTTTACTCGTCCTTACCTTCTTTTGTCTTCTGTTAGATTACTTGATTTTAAGAAATTTTTACATTATTAGATTTTTTAAATTCAATTTATTTAAACTGAAAAAAACCCAATTCACCCATTTCTCCTACCCCTCAACCCCCACCTCTGGCAACCACCTATCTGTTCTCTGTATCTATGAACTTGTTTTTTTGCTGTTGTTTTTTGCTTTTTCAGATTTCACATATAAGAGAGATCATATGGTATTTATCATTGTCTGACTTACTTCACTTAGCATAATGCCCTTGAGGTCCATCCACATTGTCACAAACAACACAGTTTCATTCTTTTATATGGCTGAATAATATTCCATTCCATATATATATATATATATATATATATATATATGGAATATATATGAAGATGTGTTGTGTATACACACACACACACACACACACACACACACGCACACACACCACATCCCTATCTATTCATCCATTGATGGATACTTAGGTTGTTTCCATATCTTGGCTGTTGTCAATAACACTGCAATGAACATGGAGAGGCACATGCATATATCTTTTCAAGTTAGTGTTTTTGTTTTCTTCAGATAAACACCCAAAAGAGGAATTGCTGGATCGTATGGTAGTTTTGTTTTTAATTTTTTGAGGAACCTCCATACTATTTTCCATAGTGGCTGCACCAATTTACATTCCCACCAACAGTGCACAAGGGTTCCCTTTTCTCCACATCCTTGCCAACACTTATTATTTCTTGTTTTTTTGAATAACCATTCTAACAGGTGTGAGGTGATATCTTGGGGTTTTGATTTGCATTTCCCTGATGATTAGTGTTGTTGAGCATCTTTTCATGTACCTGCTGGCCATCTGTATGTCTTTGGAAAATTGTTCATTCAGATCTTCTGCCCATTTTTAATCGAATTGTTTGGGGTTTTTTGCTATTGAGTTGTAAGAGTTCTTTACATATTTTGGATATTAGCCCCTCACCAAATATATGATTTGCAAATACTTTCCCCCATTCACTAGGTTGCCTTTTCATTTTGTTGATGGTTTCCTTTGCTGTGCAGAAGCTTTAAATGGATGTAGCTCCACTTTTTATTTTTGCTTTTGTTCAAATCTTCTGCTTTGGTGTCAGATTCAAAAAATCATCGCCAGGACCTATATCAAGGAGCTTACTAGCTGTGTTTTCTTCCAGGAGTTTTATGGATTCAGGTCTGACATTCAAGTCTTTAATCCATTTTGAGTTAATTTCTGTGTTAGGTGTAAGATAGTGGTCCGGTTTCATTCTTTTGCATGCGGATATCCAATATTCCCAACAACATTTATTGAAGAGGCTGTCCTTTCCCCATTATATATTCTTTGTTCCTTTGTTGTTAAGTTAACTGACTGTATACGCATGGGTTTAATTCTAGTCTCTCTATTCTGTTCCATTGATCTATGTGTCTGTTGTTGTGCCAATACCATACTGTTTTGATTAATATAGCTTTGTAATACAGTTTGAAATCAGACGGCATGATGCCTCCAGCTTTGTTCTTTCTCAAGATTCCTTTCGTTATTCAGCCTTGTGTGGTTCCATTTGTATTTTAGGATTATTTATACTATTTCTGTAAAAAATGTCATTGGAATTTTGATAGGGATTGCATTGAATCTGTATATTGCTTTGGGTAGTATGGATGTTTCAGCAAGATTAATTCTTCCAATCCACGAGCACAAAATATCTTTCCATTTTTTTGTGGCTTCTTCAATATTTTTCATTAATGCCTTATAGTTTTCAGTATACAGGTCTTTCACTTTCTTGGTTAAGTTAAAGATTATTTGATCTTTATTCTTTTTTTATTCATCACTGATTTGGAAATAATACATTCTATTTACATTTATACTAGTGATTATCCCTAACAGTTAATACACACCTTTTATTTTATTTTTCTAATTTATTTTTTATTTTGTGAGGAAGACTAGCCCTGAGCTAACATCCATTGCTAATCCTCCTCTTTTTGCTGGGGAGATTGACCCTGGGCTAACATCTGTGCCCATCTTCCTCTACTTTACACAGCACGCCGCCACAGCATGGCTTGACAAGCGGTGCGTCTGTCTGCGCCCGGGATCCGAACCTGCAAACCCCCGGACTGCCGAAGCAGAATGTGCAAACTTAACTGCTACACCACGGGGCCGGCCGCGAGCACACGTATATTTTAAATGCCTGAAGACGACCAGCATCTTAATCTCCCTCCTGAACTTTAGAATATTTTAACTCCAGTTTTCCTCCTCTCCTTTCTCCAGGGTTTTTTTACGTCTACCTGGTTTTAACCTTCAAAATTAGTCAAGATCTTAGTAATTATTCCTATTAACATTCAGTAGTTACTTTGAATTATCAATAAGTTTACCTTTTTTGGCTAACCATTTTTTTCTTTACACCTTTGGTTATTCAATATTCTCTCCATATGTATGTAACATTTTTAGTGAGCATCTGTGAGTGGTAAACTCTGTCAATATTTTTATCTTCCAAAATATCTTTGTCTTTATTGTTGAATGATACTTAGTTGCTTATAGAATTTTAGGTTGACAGTCATTTTTCCTCAGCATTTTGAAATAATATTTTATTTTTCTGATAACCATGTGCTGTTAGGACATCTGCTGTTTGAAATGGCAATTTTCATTTCTTAGAGGGTGATCTGTCTTTTTTGGCTGAGAAAAGGTTTTATAGTCTTTGTCTTTCATGTTTTACAGTCTCACTCCTAAGTGTTGATTTTATTTATCCTGCTCAGTGTGCTTTTACAAGGCCCTTATCTTTTATTCAGTTTGGGAAAAATTTCATCCATTATGTCTTCAAATATAACGTTCCCCCATTCTCTACTTTGAAAATTCTTCCAAGACATATGTTAGAACTTTTAATTTTTATCCCCATGTGTCTGAATGTACTTTCTTTTTATCCTCGGTGCTGCATTTGGTTGATATTCCTATACTTCCTTCTAATTTACTATTTTTCACTTTCTGTAAATCTATTTGTCTACTCTTTGAGCTTTTGAGTTCCAATGGCCATATATTTAATTTCAAGACTATCGTTTTGGTTCTGTCAAAGCTTTGCTCTTTTGTCATGCTGTCAACATCTTATCCTATTTCTTTCTTTCTTTATTTAAACATTTTAGATGTACTTATTTTAAATTCTCTTTGACATGGTTCTATTATCTTCGGTTCTTAGGAAGTCACCTCTTCCAGCAATGTCTATTCTCCCGATTCTCCTTGTTTTCTTTTCTCATTTCACTTTTAAAATTTTTGTTAGTATTTTTTTCTTTCTACCATGAGATCCCCTTCACTGGGTTGTTTTCTGTGGGGATCTCCTGTGTGCTGGTTGAGACTTCATTCTTACAGAGTAGTTTTCTATTTGCCCGTGTTGGGATTGCAGTGGGTTCCACCTACAACTTTTATGTTAAGTTCTTAAGTTGGTGTCCCTCCACCATGCAAATGTGATGGATTCAGACTTCACACTTATGCACGGTACAGGAGTAGGGTTCAGATTTCTCATGAGTGGTTCCTTTTCTCCCATCCTCCTCTGGCAAGGCAAACTTCCTTGGACTTTCCCACTGGACTTGCCCTTTGTGATTCCTGCCTTTGGACATGATGCTGCGGCCAGAACTCGCTCCCCGCTCAGCCTCCCATCCCCACAGGTCAGGTTGCACATGTGGAACTAGTTCCTATAGCTCCTTCTCTTCAGCTTCTCCTCACCATTCTGACCTGGAGGGTCCTGCTTATTTTTGGTTTTGAGCTGAGCTATGTATTAAATACTTTTTTTGTTGTTATTGTTATATTCAGCATTTCTATGTTCTAGAAGTTAAAGAAGTTTTTTCCTCCCCTACATCAGCTCGATCAAAGACCTGAAATACTGGATCATTATCAATGTCACTCCTACTGAGGTTTGCTTCATTCAATACAGGGTGCAAAAATCCTGTCACTGGCTATAGATGAGCTACACAGGACTTTTCCTTCTATCTGATTGTTTCTGCTGCTTTCTCTCTTTTGTGTGCTACCCACATCACCCCAGTCGAAGGGCCTTTCCTCATATATTTCTTTTGGTAGGGAGAATGATTTTCATTTTCAGTCTATGGCAGAAAGGATTCCCCATGGGCCAAATACATTATCTTCCCTATTTAACTCGCACATCTTTTCTGGGGGCAGCACTTCAGAGTTTTTAACCTTTAGTCCTTTCACATCCAGTATTGGGTAGACGACACTTTCACTTACATTATCTCATTCGATCCTCCTAAAATCCAGCATAGCTAATGTTGTCTTCATTTTATGGCAAAACAGGGCTTCAGGAGATAATTAATTTATCCAAGGTTAGTAAGGAATGAAGCTGCCCTTCCTCCATTGAGGAGGAAACTTACCAGGAAACATGGCCCACATGGGGCTTACTGGCCCTTTTCCTTTCCTGCTGCGGTAGTGCCCAGAATCTGCAGGGCTTCTTTCAGCCTGAGAACTTGTGTTTGTAAACCCACTCAAAGAATCCTCTGCATGATCTTGCCCTTTGTTTTGTGTATCTGAAACAACATCAGAATTCCTTGGAGATGATGACGATAATAGATACGAAAAGGATTCTGAGAAATGCATTCATTTGCTCTCTGAAAAGCTGTGTGTTGCAGTTTTAAATTTCTTGGATTCATTATCTGAAATTTCTAGCATGTATTTTTTGGCACTGACTGCTACAAAATTACAGAAAATGGCTTTGTAGACTCAATATATCTACATGAAGATGTATTTGATAATTCTGTATCATGGAATATTATGTATTTTAATCCTCAGAAATTCAATTGGCATACTGATGTAAAATTCATAAAAATACTGATGAATTTTACATCAGTATACCAATTGCTTTGCCTCTGCTCTTCGTAATGGAAGTTTCGTGGTGCCTTAAAGAAAGAAGCATTAATGTTCTGCCTTGAGGCCCTCCGTTTTCCTTGTCATCTTTGTTGCTCCTACCCCTGCAATAAGTGATCCCCTGAAATCACCCAGTGTTTTGTTCTTTCTCTTGTTTGCCTGTGGAGTTAATAACAAAGGAGCTATCAGCAGCTTTTGGGGGCAAGCTTCCATTTATTTTTGGCATCCTCAAGGTGCCTGATGAGACCAACTCTCTGTCTTCTCCTTCTTTACTTTCTACACAGAAAATGGAATTCAAAGGCTTTTTCACCCTCCCTGCATTTGTCTTGTGGCTTCAATAATATGAAACCCGATCAAAAGAGAAATCTCAGCTTTTCATAGCGTGTAGCAGCAGGGGTCTCCACTTTAAGGAGACAAAAGAAAATGGGACAGAACGTACAAACTGAGAGAGTCCAGAAACCTTCAAAGGTTCATCCCTAGGGTCTTTTAAAAAGAGAAAGCCTGTGCTCTGAAGGTTTTAACCTCTGGGTTTTCATGTACAAAGATGCTTTTGACACTTCAGAGGGGTTTGATGTTTTACAGTTGTGGGCAGATTTCCTCAAGTTGCATTTTGCCCAGTACAATGTTCAATATCATTCTTCATATCAGTGATTTCAGCTAGAGCTACACTTTAATGTCTTTCAGATCTTGAAAACACTCACTGTTATGGACTGAATGTTTGTGCCCCCCACACACACACATTTGTATGTTGAATCCCCAGTATGATGGTATTTGGAGGTGGGGTCTTTGAGAGGTGATTAGGCCATGAGGGTGGAGCCCTTATTAATGGGTTAGTGCCCTATAAAAGAAGACCCAGAGAGCTCCCTTGTCCCTTCTGCCATGTGAGGACACAGTGAAAAGAGGCCGTCTATGAACCTGGAAGCAGGCTCTCACCAGAACCTCAACAAACAATCTTATTTCTCACACTTCTGGAGGCTGGGAAGTCCAATATCAAGGCACTAGCAGGATATTGGACTTCCAGCCTCCAGAAGTGTAAGAAATAAACTTTTGTTGTTTCTAAGCCACCCAGTCTATGGTATTTTTGATATAGCAACCTGAACAGACTAAGACACTCATCCTGCCACTCTAGGGAATTCTAATCTTACAACAGCAGAAAATTTCACCTAAACACCACTGACTAGATAAATAAAGGAAATAGATGATGGTCTTTAATCACTGCCTTGAGACAGATGCTCAATAACATCTGCCCACTCACCATCCTGTAAGATGTTCTTAGGGAAGAAGGATTATTTGAGAGCTATGCTTATTCTGGTTAGTAAGGGTAAATTTATATGTATGTGTTTTGCTATATTCCCTAACTCCTTCCGTACGATTCTATTTCATTTTGTCAGTTCCAGGATTATCTGCTCTCAAGAAAGGAAATTTGAGACACCTGATGTTTGCTCTGCATTTATTGTCTTACTATTAATCTTTGGTTCCTCTCCCTCTAAGTACTTACGCAAAACATCATGTAACACATTTGGAAGAAGAATGTCAAAATCTGTATAGTATTGCTGAAAGAATAAACAAATTCTCCAGAGAAAACATCTAGCACACACAAAAATATACCTTAAGCTTCATTTGCAACAAGAAAAATAATCCCTTGAAAGAAAGTGAGGAAATCACAGAAAAAGAAATAGGATATTGGACTCTACCCAAATCGCAGAGATTAATTGTAAAGGTGTTTTATGGTTTCTACATTAGAATGGAAGAAATGACCAGGCCAGGAGCAGTCCTTGTTTTTAGTAAATTAGGCAGGACACTCAGGAAGCAGTAGCTTTTTCTGATTTTCTATTTGTCTTTCTAAATTTTTTTTTATGAATTGCCAATACTTTACATGACTTCTGGCTCTCCCATCTTGCTCGCTGCATAACACACAGGGCAGATTTCAAGCACTGGATGGATAAGTGTCCAGCATCAGATCAGTGAATCAGAGGTAGGGCCAGGTCCTGAGTCTATAACCTTTAAATCATGATCTGATTGATCTACAATCAGGGAGCTCACCTTCACCATTTCCAGATACAGACTATTGATTTGTTAACCATCTCAACAATTCATCTAGAAATAATTATTCACAGAGCACCTTTAATTTGTTTTTCACTGTTTGTAACTGAGTGGGAGTATCCTTTATCTGTCCTTGTATAGCTGATGCTAATCTGATTGATGAGATGCATTGTTTAATATGTGTTGGACACAAAACAATGAGCAAGCTGTGCAAGTTGATATTATCAATATGGTTAATGTTGTAGAGATGAAACTTTCTTTTGGGTTCACAGACAAGGAAGATCGAGGAGAATAGAAACTATTTAGGAAGGCTTCAATCATAAAGGAGGTTAAATGAGCCAGGGGAAAAGGGAGATGCATTACTGGCCAGAGAACAAGTGAAAATATATTGAAGCAAGATTTGTGGAATGTGGTGGTAAAACATGGAGAGTAGCCTACTCGGGGGAAATAAGATCGGGAGAGAAGTATAGGGCCATCCTACACCTCCACCCTCATGTACTACAAAAATCTCCACACATCTTCAGCTTCAGCCACTTTTAACCACTTACCATTATCTTAACCCATTTATTTATTAATATTTTCATTCAGTCACCCAGTGAATATTTATGGAATGCTCACCTTATCCTAATACTATAGCAGTCACTGGGGGTGCAAAGGTGAGTAAGAAGTCATTATAGCATATTGGCTACAAGCATGGATTTTGTAGTCAAATAGCCTTGATTAAGGCCTGGCTTTGCCATTTACCACCTGAACAAATTTTTTAATCTCTCAAAGCATCAATTTTATTGTCAGAAAACAAGAATACCTTATTGGGTTGTTAAAGTTAGTATGTTTTTGCCTAGCCTTTCTTCCTCCTTATCAAATTTCTTTTATAGACTCCGGACCAAGATGGTGACAAAGGAGGCTCCTGAATTTCTCTCCTCCCTACAGATACACTGAATGTATGGCTAACGTATTTCCCTGAGAAAAATTCAGAAACTAGTTGCATGACTCTTACACATCAGGTGAATAAGAAAATACCCACATCAAAATGGGTAGGAAAGGCTGAGACACACTCTCACCATAAACCCCACTCCTGGTGCAGTGCCATACAATTAGGAGGGAAACCCCAGCTCTTAGCTTCTCCCTGAGGAACAAAGGGTTTGGACTTCACATCTATTGCCCCAACTCTTAAGGCTCTCACCTGAGTGATGGGCCCCCCAAACATCTAGCTCTGAAAGCCAATGGAGTTTGCACTCAGGAGTCCCACAGGGCTATTGCAAACAAAGGAGGAGTTCTTAAAGAGTGCATGAGCACTCACTGAGGCTGTGCCCCCAGGGCTCGGTGAAGAGGAATCAGGCAAAAATCCCATCTCCCAGTCTTTCCCTGGAGGAGTTTGACTCCATACACTACAAGCTGCTGCCTAAGGGTCCAGCTTCTAATTAGCACTCATCTGGATGCTGGCTGAGATCCTCCCTGTGTCACAAAAGAGTTGGTGGACTTTTCCCCCACCTTCTCCTTCTGTCTTGCTCCAAAAATAAAACCATAGGCCAGCAATTCTCTGGAAGGAACTTGTCCACACATCTGGCACCCCAGCTTTTGCAGCTGCCACCAGAGGGGCAATATCCCAGCATGCCTGGCTCAGATAGCTAATGGGACTTGCATTCATGAGTTTCACAGGACTGTAACAAACTAAGAAACAGTTATTAATGAGCACATGTGTGAGCACTTACTGTGGCTATTTCACCAGGGCTCAGTGCAGAGGGAGCAGGCAAAACCCCTATCTCTGTTTCTTCCTGGAAAGAGTTTAACTGCATACTTTCTCAGCTGCTGCCTGAAGGTCTAGCTTCTAATCAGCTTGCACGCTGATGCAGACTGTGATCCTTCTCTTTGAGACACTGACAAATCTTGGCAAACCCTCAACTACTGGGAGCCACTAAGAATAAAGATGGAATCTTGGACAATCACAAAGCTTTGAGAGGCAGCAAAGCTTGGGCCAGATTGAGTGACAAAGTTCATCTCTTACACAGGACAAGTCTGTGAAGACTGGGAAAGTTGGCTCTTTTATCCAATATACAGAAATCAACAGAGTATCAAAAAAAAAAAAAAAAGAGGAAACAAGGGAATATGTTCCAAACAAAAGAACAAGATAAAATCTCCAGAAACAGATCTTAATGAATCAGAGATAAGTGATTTACCTAATAGAGAGTTCAAAATAACAGTCATAAGGATACTCACTGAGGTCAAGAGGACAATGCATGAACAAAGTGAGAAATGTGACAAAGAGATAGAAAATACAAAACAGTACCAAACAGAAAGTATAGAGCTGAAGAATACAATAACTGAACTGAAAATTTCAATAGAGTGGCTCAGCAACAGATTAGACCAAGTGGAAGAAAGGATCAGCAAATTCAAATAAGGGGCAGTAGAATTCATCCAATCAGAGGAGAAAAAAGAAAAAAGAATCAAAAAGAGTGAAGATAGCTTAAGGGACTTATGGGACACCATCACAGAGATCAATGTAGGTATTATAGGGGTCCCAGAAGGAGAAGAGAGAGAGAGAAAGGGGCAGAAAGTTCATTTGAAGAAATAATGGCTGAAAACTTCTCTAACCTGGGAAAAGAAACAGAGACATCCAGATCCATCTAAAAAAGATTAATCTAAGGAGACCCACACTGATACATATTATAATTAATTATCAAAAGTTAAAGATGAAGAGAGAATCTTTAATGAAGAAAGAGAAAATCAACTTGATATGTACAAGGGAATCCCCATGACTAGCACTGGATTTTTCAGCAGAAACTTTGTAGGCAAGAAGGCAGTGGCATGATATATTCAAAGTGTTGACAGAAAAAAAACTGTCAACGCAGAATATTCTATCTGGCAAAGTTGTCCTTAAGAATTGAAAGAGAGATGGAGTTTTCCAGACAAACAAAAGCTGAAGGATTTAATAACCATTAGACTGGCCTTATGAGAAATGTTAAAGGGAGTACCTTAAGCTAAAAGAAAGGATGCTAATTAGTAACATGAAAACATATGAGAGTATAAAACTCACTGGTAAAGGTAAAGACATAGTTATGTTCAAAAAACTCTAATGTTACCTTACAAGTAACATTGAAAGGAGCCCTCCTATCTGAAACTAAAAAGCAAAGGTTTACAAACCCCTGAGCAAGGAGATAAAGAGACAGACAGAAGTATAAAATTGCAGCTCTATATCAGAATAGGTTAGTAAGCACTTAATTTAACCATAAAAAATAAAGGGAAAGAACACATCAAAAATAACTATAACCAGGGGGCCATCCGGTGGCGCAGCAGTTTAGTCCGCGCTTGGCAGCCCAGGGTTCGTGGGTTCGGATCCCGGGTGCCCGCGGACACACTGCTCATCAGCCATGCCGTGGCGGCATCCCATATAAAGTGGAGGAAGATGGGCACGATGTTAGCCCAGGGCCAGTCTTCCTCAGCAAAAAGAGGAGGATTAGCAATGGATGTTAGCTCAGGGCTGGTCTTCCTCACAAATAAATAAATAAATAACTATAACCAATACAATTTGGTCACAAACTCACAGAACAAAAATGAAGAATTTGTGACAATGAAAATATAGAAGGGGAAGAGGAAAGGGATGGAAGCTGCATAGGCTAATGGAGATAAGAGGCTATCAGAAAATGGACTAGCTCATCTACAATATCTTTTATACAAATCTCATGGTAACCACAAAACAAAAAAACCAGAGCAGAGTCACAAAGCATAAATAAAGAGAAAAACATCACAGAAAACCACCAAACTGAAACGGCAGACAGAAATACAAGGAAAAATAAACAATGGAAATATAGAACAGCCAGAAAACAAAAGGTAAAATGGCAGTATTAAGCCCTCATATATCAATAATCACTCTAAATGTAAATGGATTGAATTCACCAGTCAAAAGACACAGAGTGGCTGGATAGATTAAAAATCAAGACTCAACAATAAGCTGCCTTCAGGAAACACATCTCATCTCTAAAGACAAACATAACCTCAAAGTGGAGGGATGGAGGATGATACTCCAAGCAAATGGCAAGCAAAAGAAAGCAGGGGGAGACATGCGTAAATCAGATAAAATAGGCCTCAAGATAAAAAAGATGACAAGGGACAAACATGGGCATTATCTAATGATAAAAGGGACATTTCAACAAGAAGATATAACTCTTTAATATACATGCACCTAACACAGGAGCACCAAAGTATATAAAGCAGCTAGTAAAAGACCTAAAGGGAGAAATTGACAGTAACACAATAATAGTAGGGGACCTTAACACCTCACTTACATCAATAAATAGATCATCCAAACAGAGGATCAACAAGGAAACAGTGGCCTTAAATGAAACACTAGATCACATGGACTTAATAGATATATATAGGACATTCCTTCCCAAAACAGCAGAATACACATTCTTCTCAAGTGCACATGGAACATTCTCAAAGATAGACAATATGTTGGGAAACAAAGCAAGCCTCAATAAATTTAAGAAGATTGAAATCATATCAACCAGCATCTTTTCTGATCACAGTGGTATGAAACTAGAAGTCAACTGCAAGCAAAAAGCTGGGAAAGTCACAAATACCTGGAGACTAAACAACATGCTACTGAACAACCATTGCATCAAAGAAGAAATCAAAGGAGAAATCAAAAAATAACTGGAGACAAGTGAAAATGAAAATACAGTATGCTAAAACTTATGGGATGCAGCAAAAGCAGCACTAAGAGGGGTTTATAGCCATACAGGCCTACCTCAAGAAATAAAATAAATCTCAAATAAGCAATCTTACACTACACCTAAATGCACTAGAAAAAAGAAGAAAAAACAAAGCCCAAAGTCAGTACAAGGAAGGAAATAATAAAAATCAGAGCAGAAATAAATGAAATAGAGACTGAAAAAACAATAGAAAGAATCAATGAAACTAAGACGTAGTTCTTTAAGAAGATAAGCAAAATTGACAAATCCTTAGCCAGACTCACTAAGAACAAAAGAGAGAAGTCTCAGATAAATAAAATCAGAAAGGAAAAAGGAGAAATTCCAACAGACACCACAGAAATACAAAGGATTATAAGAGAATACCAAGAAAAGCTATATGTCAACAAGTTGGATAACCCAGAAGAAATGGATAAATTCTTAGACTAATACAACCTCCCAAAATGGAATCAAGATGAAATAGAGAATTTGAATAAACCAATCACAAGTAAAAAGATTGAAAAAGTAATCAAAAAGCACCCAAAAAACAAAAGTCCAGGACAAGGTGACTTCATTGGCGAATTCTATCAAATATTCAAAGATTTAATACCTATCCTTCTCAAACAATTCTGAAATATTGAAGGAGCAGGATGCTTCCTAATCCATTCTATGAGGCCAGCATTACCTGATTCCAAAACCAGACAAGGACAAAACAGAAGGAAAATCACAGGCCAATATTGCTGATGAACATAGGTGCAAAAATCCTCAACAAAATATTATTGCTTGCAAGAGACTCACCTCAGTTAAGGATACACAAAGACTGAAAGTGAAGAATGGAAAAGGAAATTCTATTCAAATGGAAACCAAAAGAAATCAGGGGTAGCTATATTTAGATCAAACACGATAGAGTGTAAGCCAAAAACTGTAACAGGAGACACAGAAAATGATTATATAATTATGAAGGAATCAATTCATCAAGAGAATATAAATATTTTAAAAATTTATGCATCCAACGTTGGGGCATGTAAATATATAAAGCAAATATTAATAGATCTGGAAAGGAGAAATACATTAATAGTAAGAAACTTTAATACTCTACTTTGTTCAATGGCTAGATCATCCAGACAGAAAATCAATAAGGAAACATTGAACTTAAAGTACACATTCACATTCCATCCAAAAGCAGCAGAATACACATTTTTCTCAAATGTGTATGAAACATTCTCCAGGATGGATGATATATTAAACCACAAAACAAGTTTTAGTCAATTTAAGAACATTAAAATAATTTCAAGTATCTTTTCTGACCACATGGTATGAAAATTGAAATCAATAACAAGAGGAAAACTGGAAAACTCACAAATATGTGGTTAAACAACCTACTCCTGAACAACCAATGAGTCAAAGAAGAAATCAAAAGGGAAATCAAAAAATATCTTAAGACAAGTGAAAATGGGAACACAACATACTAAAACTTAGGGTATGCAGCAAAAGCAGATCTAAGAGGAACGTTTAAAGCAATAAACACCTACATTAGGAAGAAGGAAAGATCTCAAATAAACAACCTAACTTTACAAGGAACTAGTAAAAGAAGAAGAAACTAATCCCAACATTAGTAGAAGGAAGAAAATACCAACAATCAGAGTGGAAATAAATGAAAGGGAGACTAAAAGATAATAGAAAATATCAATGAAACTAGGAGTTGATTCTTTGAAAACAAAAACAAACTTGACAAATCTTTAGCTAGACTAAGAAAAAAGAGAGAAGACAAATAAAATCAGAAATGAAAGGAGACATTACAACTGATACCACAGAAATACTAAGGATCATAAGAAACTACATGAACAATTATACACTAACAAATTAGATAACCTAGAAGAAATGGATGAATTCCTAGAAACATACAACCTACCAAGGCTAAATTATGAAGAAATAGAAAATGTGAACAGACCAATAATGAGTAAGGAGATTGAATCAATATTCAAAAACCTCCCAACAAAGAAAATCCCAAGACCATATGGCTTCACTGGTGAATTCTACCAAACATTTAAAGAAGAATTAATACCAATCCTTTTCAAACTTTTCCAAAAATAGAAAAGGAGGGAACACTTCCAAACTCATTTTATGAAGCCAGCATAGCCCTGATACCAAAGCCAGAAAAGGATGCCACAAGAAAAGAAAATTGTAGACCAACATTCCTAATGAAAATAGATGCAAAAATCCTCAACAACATATAAGCAAACTAAATTCAACAATGAGTTAAAAGGATCATGTACCATAATCAATTTGAATTTACTCCAGGGATGCAAGGATTGTTCAACATTAGGAAATCAATCAACATGATACACCACATTAACAAAATGAAGGATAAAAATCATATGATTGTCTCAGTGGATGCAGAAAAAACATTTGACAAGATTCAAGGTTCTTTCACGATAAAAAACTCTCAACAAATTGGGAATAGAAGGAATGTACCTCAACATAATAAAGGTCATATATGATAAGCCCACAGCTAACATCGTACTCAACAGTGAAAAGCTGAAGGCTAATATCAGGAGCAAGACAAGGATGCTAACTCTTGCCACTTTGATTCAACACAGTACTGAAAACCCCAGCCAGAGCAATCAAGGAAGAAAAAGAGATTAAAAAGCATCTAAATCAGAAAGGAAGAAGTAAAATTGTCTCTGTTTGCAGATGACATGATAATATATACAGAAAACCTTAAAGACTCCAGCAAAGAACTGTTGGAACTAATGAATTAATTTATAAAGTTGCAGGATACAAAATGAACACACAAAAATCAGTTGTATTTCTACACACTAACAGTAAACTATATGAAAGAGAAATTAAAAAACAATTCCATTTACAATCGCATCCAAAACAAGAAATACTTAGGAATAAATTTAACCAAGGAGATGAAAGATCTGGACACTGTAAACTACAAGATATTGATGAAAGAAATAGAAGACACAAATAAAAGGAAAGATATTCCATGTTCATGAATTTGGAGAATTAACATTGTTAAAATGTCCATATTACCCAAAGAAATCTACAGATTCAATCCCTATCAATATTCCAATGGCATTTTTCACAGAAATAGAAAAAAAATCCTAAAATTTGTATGAAACTACAAAAGACCCTGAATAGTCAAAGCAATCTTGAGAAAGAAGAACAAAAGTGAAGGCATCACACTTCCTGATTTCAAACAATATTATAAAGATATAGTGATCAAAACAGTATGGTATTGGCATAAAAACAGACACATAGATCAAAGGAACCAAAAGAGAGAGCCCAGTGGGGCCGCCCGGTGGCGCAGCGGTTTAGTCCGTGCTTGGCAGCCCAGGGTTCGCGAGTTCGGATCCCGAGCGCCCGCTGACGCACTGCCTGTCAGCCATGCCGTGGTGGCGTCCCATATAAAAAAATGGAGGAAGATGGGCATGGATGTTAGCCCAGGGCCAGTCTTCCTCAGCAAAAAGGGGAGGATTGGCAACAGATGTTAGCTCAGGGCTGGTCTTCCCCACAAAAAAAAAAAAAAGAGAGAGAGCCCAGAAATAAACACATACCTATATGGTCAATTAATTTTTGATAAAGGCAACAAAAATATACATGGGGAAAAGGCATTGTCTTCAATAAATAGCAGTGGGAAAACTGGACATCCATTTGCAAAAGAATGAAACTGGACCCCTATATTACACCCCTCACAAAAATCACCTCAAAGTGGATTAAAGACTTGAACATAAGACCTGAAATTGTAAAACTCTTGGAAGAAAACATAGAAGTTAAGCTCCTTGACATTGGTCTTGGCATTGATTTTTGGATTTGACACAAAAGCAAAGGCAA
This sequence comes from Tapirus indicus, assembly GCA_031878705.1. NCBI lineage: Eukaryota > Metazoa > Chordata > Mammalia > Perissodactyla > Tapiridae > Tapirus > Tapirus indicus. The sequence goes on along the minus strand of CM062930.1, from coordinate 69,902,163 downwards.
TGAAGCAAAAATAAACAAGCGGGAACACATCAAACATAAAAGCTTCTACATAGCAAAAGAAACCATCAACAAAATGAAAAGGCAACCTATGGAATGGGAGAAACTATTTGCAAACCACATAACCAATAAGGATTTAATATCCAAAGGATACAAAGAAAAATATACACTCAAGAGCAAAAAATCCCATAAATAACCCAATTTAAAAATGGGCAAAGGACTTGAATAGATATTTTTCCAAAGAAGACATACAAATGGCCGATAGTACGTGAAAAGGTGCTCAGCATCAGTAATCATCAGGAAAATACAAATCAAAACTACGATGAGATATTATCTCACACCTGTTAGCATGTCTATTATCAAAGGGACAAGAGATAAATGATGATGAGGATGTAGAGAAAAGGGAATCTGTGTACATTGTTGGTGGATATGTAAACTGGTATGACCACTATGGAAAACAGTATTGAGGTGACTCAAGAAATTAAAAATAGAGCTACCATATAATCCAGCAATCCCACTTCTGGGTATATATCCAAAGGAAACAAAATCACTATCTCAAAGAGATATCTGCACATCCAGCATTATTCACAATAGCCAAGATATGGAATCAATCTAAGAGTCTGTTGAGAGAAGAACAGATAAAGAAAATATGGTATAAATATATACAATGGGATATTATTCAGCCTGAAAAAAAAAAAGAAGAAGAAAATTCCACCATTTGCAAAACAGTGATGACCCTGGAGGATGTTATGCTAAGTGAAATAACCCAGATAGAGAAAGACAAATACAGCATGGTATAATTTATATGTGAAATCTAAAAAAACAAAAGCCAGTAGAATGGTGGTTGCCAGGGTCTGTGTGGTAGGGGAAATAGGGAGAGGCTGGTGAAAGATTACAAACTTTTAGTTATAAGATGAATAAAGTCTCAGGATCTAATATACAACACGGTGACTATGGTTAATAATACTGTATTGTATAACTGAAATTTGTTAAGTGAGTAGAACTTAAATGTACTCATCAAAAAATAAAAAGTAAATACGTGAGGTGACAGACATGTTAATTTTCTCAATGGTGGGAATCCTTTCACTATATATATATTAAATCATCATGTTGTACACTTTAAATTATTGCAATTTTATTTGTCAAATATACCTCAATAAAGATGTAAAAAATTTCCTTTATAGAAATATTTCTCCCTCTTCCATGAAGATTTGAAATGTTTTCACATGGAAACTGTTTGGCTTGCATGATCTACTGGGCTGCACCTTACAGATACTGTGCTAGATCCCAAGGTTGTCCCTGACTGCCATCTACCCCACAACTTGGTTGTTGAGCTTTTCCTTTGATTCTATGAATTACTTCACACCCTTCCCCTATCCTCCCCAATTTTTCTTTTGGTATTTAGCTTAGCCAGCATCAGATTCTGTTGCTAATGAATGCAGATATTATGAAGATTAAATGAGATATGCCACATGAGGCATTTGGCATAATTGTTAGCATATAAGTGCTTAGTAATGTCAGATATTATTATCATTTATTTATTAAAAATTCATGATTTCTGCTCTTACTGATCTTACTGTCTAGTGGGTGATGTAGCAAAGTAAACAAGGACATGGTGTGATCAAGTGCTCATCAAGTAGGGGATGCTCTGGGCACACAGAGGGAAAGGGACTTTACCTAGGCTAGGAGACAAGGGAACTCATCATGGAGAAGGACAGCTAGGTTCAAATGTGAAGAATGAAGCAGAGAAAGTCAGACTCAGAACTTAGGAGGGAAGAGTACTGGCATAGATGGCGGACAAGAAGAGTTATTCAAGGCAAGGGGACAATGTATATGAAGATCTGGAGGGAAAGAAAGTGGAACTTTCTTATGAAACCTAGACAGGTTGGTTGAGAATGCTGGAGAAGTAACCAGTGACAGAATATGCAGAGCTTCCTAAACGGGGTTAAGAAGTTTTGACTCTACTCTAACAGCAAGGAAGAATTATTAAAGTGTTTAAAGCATGAGAATGATGTGAGCATAGTCATAAGCTTTAGAAATATCTCTCTAAAGTGGAAGAAATGAAGCTTCATATTTTGCCTAGATTAGAGCTCCCCAAACCAACCATAATCTTTCTAATACTGATATCCGTACACAGAGAGAGACAGACTGGGTAGTCAAAATACTTCAGCTCAACAAAAAATTCACTCAGCCTTTATAGACTAAAATTAATTATCGGAGAAATCTGTTCCTATCTTTTTATAACTTAAATGGAAAAATATAATCTTCTATAACAAATGTTATAGTGTAAATGGTTAGACTAGTCACCCTTGAACTCAAACAGTTATATCCCTTGGGATATTAGTATATATAGGGAGATGCTCCATAACTCTGATAACCAGGAAAAGATGCTGTATCTTTAAAACTTGGCCCCACTTGGCTAGCCTCCAACAGTGCTTCTGACAGAATGTGATCCCAGGGAAGCAGGAATGTAAACATCCCAGAACTTCTTCCTTATCATTCCTAGAAAAACAAATTCAACACAGCATTAACAATTCTTCATGTGCTTGTGCCCACAAGATTACTTCCTGTTTCTTTACAAGGTCTCATTTTCTAACACAGTTGTAATTTACTTCTCCATAACCAAGGTCAGTCAAAGTTTAGAGAGGATCCTTTTTTTTTTTTTTTTTGAGGAAGACCAGCCCTGAGCTAACATCTGTTGCCAATTCTCCTCTTTTTGCTGAGGAAGATTGGCCCTGGGCTAACATCTGTGCCTATCTTCCTCTGCTTTCTATGTGGTATGCCTGCCACAGCATGACTTGATAAGCAGTGTGTAGGTCTGTACCTGGGATCCTAACCTGCGAACCCTGGGCTGCTGACATGGAGCATGCAAACTTAACCACTACACCACCAGTCTGGCCCTAGAGAGGATCCTTTTTGATTCCACACAGGCTACTCTATAGAGAGTTGATTGAAGGCAGGAAGGTTGGGGGCAGGGACACCAGTTTAGAGATGATGGTAATCTGGAATTTAAATAGTGGGAATAGGAATGGGTTTGAGAAATACTTAGGAGGTGGACTCAATGAAACTTGGTGATTTATTGGGTAAGGGTATTGAGGAAAGTGTGTGACCAAGGATGACACCTAGGTTTCTGTCTCAGGTAACTGTGGATGATGGTGCCATTTTATGAATAGAAACACAAGTGGAGGAGCATATTAGGGGGTTAAGATGATGGAGTTCTGTCCAAACATGCTGCATTTAGGTGCTTGTTACCATGTGCTGAATATTCCAGTGTTTCCTGGCGGAGCCCTTCCCTGCCTGATGGATGCAGGATTGGCCATATGGGCCTTCCAAGCATAAAGCTCAAGAGCCAGATATTTGCTGTCAAATCTGGATCCCAGAAGGAATACAATGTAGAGGCACAGCTCATCTGAGATGAATATGTAGTGTGAGCAAGAAATAAACATTTGTTAAAAATTGTAAGCCTTTGAGAGCCAGCTCTGATAGCCTAGTGGTTAAAGTTCAGTGCACTCCACTTCGGCGGCCCAGGGTTCAGTTCCTGGGTGTGGAACCACACCATCCATCTGTCAGTTGCCATGCTCTGGCAGAAGCTCACATAGAAGAACCAGAAGGACATACAACTAGAATATACAATTGTGTACTGGGGCTTTGGGGAGAAAAAAAAAAGAGACGAAGATTGGCAACAGATGTTAGCTCAGGGTGAATCTTTCTCAGCAAAAAAAAAGTCAGGTGCTATAAAAAAAATTGTAAGCCTTGAGGTCATTTGTTTCCTCATCATAACCTAGCCTATACTCACTATTACAACGTCAAAGTAAGGTTTGTATTTAGGACATTAACTCTCAGAAGAGACATAAGAATAGAAGACACAGATCTGGGTACCTTTGATGTTTAGGTAGTAAACATACTCATTAGAAAGGCTGATATTTTCTAGACAGACTATATACAATTTAATAAGAGAAGAGAATCTGTATAAGTGAAAAGATAAAAACAGGAAAAGGAGATACCACCTTGGGTATCTAAAACAAAGAATTTAATACAGAGAATTTGGTGCATAAGTAATGGAAAAGCTGGAAAGCCAAACCATAGGACAATGATACCATCCAGAGATTAGCAAGAGAAGAAAGCCACTACTACCCCTTGGCTGGAGGCCAAAGAGAGGCAGTGGAATGACCACAGTCCAGAGTTCAGGACTAGCAGAAGCTGGAACCATGGTGGGCCTGTCAGTGAGAACTGGAACCACAGAGTGACACAGTTGCTGCTAGAGAAGCCACCACCACCAGAGACAGACAGGGAGTTGGGGGAAGACCCTGGCTCACCCTTTCTTGCACCCTGCAACCTCCCGCTCAGTGCTTCCCAGGCAGCCTGTAGGAGTCAGCCTCCCTATGATACAGAGGACCACCGAGATTTCAGACTTGGTCTCCTCTGTTACCTTTGTGTAGCAGCAACTGATTCCCCACTGGAAACTGAGATCATTCACCACAGCTAGTAAATCAACCTCCCCTCTGTCTATTGGTTCAAGAGCATGAGGAGCCCCAACAGCCAAATGATAGTCCTAATTCCAGTTTACTGGGATCATTGTTGTTTTCCCTGGTAGAAACATTCTTCCCTTGGTTGCCGGGATAGAAAGCAAAAATTTAGTGTGCTATGAGGTATAATAGTGAGAGTGGCCATGCCCAGTTGCACCACTTGGATCCAGGAGACATGCATTGTGGCTATGGGAAAAACAGCATCATATATTGCTTACTGGTTCAAAGCATATACTGGGCCCACAACTGAGTCTTCACTGGCCCTGGGCTGACATTAACCTTTGGGGACATAAAATGCCACTGTGTTGTTTAAGGAACAGAAGGATCTAGGTTTAGATACCAATTCTGCCTCTTACTAACTGAGATCTCAGGCACCTGACTCAATTTTTCTGAGGCTTATTTTACTCATGTGTTAAATGAGAATTAAAAAATGCCAACAGGATATTGCTTGGATCAACACACAGATGCTGAAAACATCCAGGAAAATGATAAACCATGAGATAGAAAGAAAGACTTCAAGCCAGGTGCTCAGTGAATGTATAGCGTGATAGCAATGAAAGGAGGTGGAGGGAAGAACAGGCAAAGAGCATGAGCCTCAGAGGAGCAGGGACATTACCTCTGGGACTTTGCTAATGTTCTTCCTCCACTAAAATGCCTTAACCTGCAACCGCCTCCTCATTTAGAAATCCTGCTCTTCTTTCAAAGATCCCCTCAAATGACGCTTCCTCCATGAAGCTATGCTCGATAGGAGACATCAACAACAATAACACAAACAATATTTATTGAGAATTTGCTATGAGCAGAGTCCTGTGCTAAAAATATAATGAGGTCAACTTATCAGGTCATGAAAAAATATGGAGGAACCTTAAATGCATGTTACTAAGCCAAAGAAACCAGTCTGAAAAGGCTACATACTGTATGATTCCAACTATGTGACATTCTGGAATAGGCAAGTTGATGGAAACAGTAAAGACCAGTGGTTTCCAGGGATTCAGAAGGAGAGAGGGAGGAGTGAATAGGTGGAACAGAGGAGATCTTTAGGGCAGTGAAACTATTCCGTATGATACTGCAGAGGTGGATTGTATGCTGTTATACATTTACCAAAATCTACAGAACTGTACAACACAAAGAGTGAAGGCTAACATAAACTATTGGCCTTAGTTAATAACAATGTCTCAATGTTGCTTCATCAATTGTAACAAATGGACCACACTAATCTAAGATGTTAACAATATTAGGGGAAAGTGGTGATGGGGGGAAGGGTATATGGCAGTTCTCTGACCTTTCTGCTAAATTTTCCTGTAAACCTGAACCTGTTCTAAAAAATCAAGCCTATTAATTCAAAAACTATATAATGGGCTCTGCAATCTATTTGCTCTAAAATTGGAAATATTTCTGAGGAGAGATGATGTCCACAAAATAATTTGCATGCAAGCGTGCACTACAAGTACTCACAAGACAATAATGATAAAAATTTTCAGGTAAGAAAGTACTTTAAGAACTGAAGCAAGGCCTTGATGGGAGGGGAAAGCCTGGATAAGAAGAGAGGCATTGTAGGAGCATTCTGAATCATGCAGGCCATGTGACTAAGAGTGGCAGAAACGGAAACATGTGTGAAGCCTCCTGGTAACTGTAGAGGGCCTTTTTCCTATATAATTATAGTTTTCAATTATCCAGGCTTGGGAGAGGAGAGTGAATATCAAATTTGTTTTTGAACTGCGGGTAATAACTTTGTACTTCTTATTAATGGCTTATTTACAAGGATGATTTAGTTCTTAGAGTTACCAAACTTTGCCTCCCTGAGGAGCTGAAATAGTCAGTTAAGCCCCCAACTCTGTTGTAACATCCTAAGGGAGACAGCCCTGATTTTGCTGATAAGAGTGGTGGATATGTGGAGGGATGGGTAGGAACACTGTGAAAACATGGAGTCCTGGCCAAGGGTGGAACTACAAGGTGCATATTCTTGGTTGTTCAGATAATGTTTGAGACCACACCTGACACTGATTTTCCCTGGAACAAACAATTTGGTCAGGGCCCAGAATCAGCCAATGCCAGGTCTCAGAAGGTTCATTCATATTTCATTCATCAGTGTATTAGTTTGCTAGGGCTTCCATAACAAAGTACCACAGACTGGGTAGCTTAAACAACAGAAATTTATTTTCTCACAGTTCTGGAGGCTGGAAGTCTAAGATGAAGGTGTTGGTAGGATTGGTTTCTTCTAAGTCTCTCTCCTTGGCTTATAGATGGCCATCTTCTTCCAGTGTTTTCACATGGTTTTCCCTTGGTGTGTGTCTGTGTGCTAATCTATTTAAGGACACCTGTCATATGGGATAAGGACCCACACTAAAGGCCCCATTTTAACTTAATTATCTCTTCAAAGACCCTGTCTCCAAATACAGTCACATTCTGAAGTACAGAGGGTTAGGACTTCAACATGTGAATTTGGGGTTATACAGTTCAGCCCACAACAATCAGCAACCACATCTATCCTGAGACAAATGCTGACTGCAAGGACCTCCTATTCTAAGACCAAGGGTGGGAAACCAGGGGATGTGCAGTTATTGCTATTACTTAACAACAGCAACCAAAATAGATGAAGTATATTGAACGTTTACTGTTAGCCAGGCACTAAGCTAAGTGCTTTAAAAGGATTAGTGATATGTGACTCAAGAGCCCATTACAACCTTCTTTGTCCACTTCACCAATAAATTAACATTTCTCCTTTTTCAAGGATTAGGTATTAAGAAGGCCCATTGTTGGGAGACAATATCCATGGGTCTCTTGTGGTTTTGTACATCTTGAGAGCGGAGGCACCAACTCCCCTTTTTATGAACTATCTTTTCAAGAATGTTTGTAGAGAGAAGTGCCTAGAAAGACAGTGATAGTGTCTCCCTCAGGAGTAACAGCTGGCATGATTACTGCCCATTATAAAAAGTTTGGTTTCCCTAAACTCAGGGTTCCTCTCTTATAAGACAACTGACCATGCATGCTGATATAACCTGGCCTTTCCTGTGTTGCCCTGTAGGAACTGGAGCTTCAGAAACTAGCACAGGAAAATGTTTACGCTATGGTTACTGTTATTGCTGTGAGTAATAAAGTCCTTTGTCTCTGATCCTGGAGTCTTGTGTCTTCTACAAGCATCCATGAAACAATAGCAGGCTAACATTAAGTTACAAGTAGAGCAAAATCTTAAACCCTTCACAGTTCTTGCTTCTCATTTAATCCATCCATTTGAGTAGATTAGGAAGAGCTGGGATAAGTTCTTTCTTCTGAATGGTTAAATTGACCAGGCCAGTTTTGATGGAACAGATAGTTCATGTCCATGTGTGGAGGAATTAAGGCTGGAACAGAGGGAGACAGGGTCCAACCATAAAGGAATTGGATGCCCTGCAGAGAGGTTGAATATTTCTGATAGTTAAAAGGGATTCATGCAATGATTCAGAACAGGGAGAGAGTGTATATAACAATAAATCAGGAAGCTAAACAGCTGTATTACTCAAGATCAATTGCACAGGGAAAAGTTCAAAGTATAGGAAGAATGGTTAGGAGAGATTTGTCCAGGCACAAGGTGATAAGAAATTGGACTGGAAAGATGAAAATAAATGATGGGAAAAAGAGAAAAGGATTATATACAGAAACCTCTAAAGACTCCACTGAAAAACTGTTGGAACTGATAAACAAGTTCAATAAAGTTTCAGGATAATAATCAATATACAAAAATCCATTGCATTGCTATATAGTAATAATAAACTACTAGATAGAGAAATTAAGAAAATGATCCCATTTACAATTGCATCCAAAGAATAAAATACCTAGGAATAAATTTAACCAAGGAGGTGAAAGACCTGTACACTGAAAACTAGAAGGCACTGATGAAAGAAATTGAAGAAGACACAAATAAATGGAAAGATATTCCATGCTCATGCATTGGAAGAATTAATCTTGTCAAAATGTTCATATTAGCTAAGCAATATACAGATTCAATGCAATCTCTATCAAAATTCCAATGGCACTTTTCACAGAAAAAGAACAAACAGCCCTAAAATTCATATGAAACCATGAAAGACTCTGAATAGCCAAAGCAATCCTGAGAAAGAAGAACAAAGCTGGAGGCATCACACTCCCTGCTTTCAAACTATATTACAAAGCTATAGTAATCAAAACAGAATGGTACTGGCATAAAAAGAGACACATAGATCAATGTAACAGAATAGAGAGACCAGAAATAAAATATATGGTTAATTAATTTACGACAAAGGAACGAAGCATATACAATGGGGAAAGGATAGTCTCTTCAATAAATGGTGTTGGGAAAACTGGACACCACATGCAAAATCATGAAACTGGACCACTATCATACATCATAACAAAAATTAACTCAAAGTGGATTAAAGACTTGAACATAAGACCTGAAACCATAAAACTCCTAGAAAAAATCATAAGTGGTAAGCTCCTTGACATTAGTCTCAGTGATGATTTTTTGGATTTGACACCAAAAGCAAAGGCAACCAAATCAAAAAGAAACAAATAGAACTATATCAAACTAAAAAGCTTTTGCACAGCAAAGGAAGCCATCAACAAAATGAAAAGGCAACCTATGATATGGGAGAGAGTATTTGCAAATCATATATCTGATAAGAGGTTATATCCAAAATATATAAAGAAATTATACTATTCAAAAGCAAAGAGACAATCCAATTAAAAAATGGGCAGAGGATCTGAGTAGACATTTTTTCCAAAGGAGACATACAGATGGCCAACAGGTACATGAAAGGATGCTCAAAATCACTAATCACCAGGGAAATGCAAATCAAAACCACAGTGAGATATCACCTCACACATGTTAGAATGCTATTATCAAAAAGATGAGAGATAGCAAGTGTTGGTGAGGATGTAGAGAAAAGGGAACCCTTATAAATTGTTGGGGGGGATGTAAATTGGTGCAGCCACTACAGAAAATAGTATGGAGGTTTATTCAAAAATTAAAAATAGAACTACCATACGATCCAGCAATTCCAAAAAGAAAACATTAACTCAAAAAGATGTATGCATTCCTGTGTTCACTGCAGCATTATTTACAATAGCCAAGACATGGAAGCTACCTAAGAGTTCATCAATGGATGAATGGATAAAGAAAATGTGGTATATATACACACACAATGGAATATTATTCAGCCATAAAAAAGGAATGAAATCTTGCCTTTTGCAACAACATGGATGAACTTGGAGGGCATTATGCTAATTGAAATGTCAGACAGATAAAGACAAATACCACATGATCCCACTTATATATAGAATTTTAAAAAGTTTTAAAAATTAAAAAAAACCCACCTTGCTAGAGGCAGCAGAGGCAGGGGTTGGGGGGTGGGCGAAATGGGTGAAAGTGATCAAAAGGTACAACCTCCCAGTTATAAAATAAATAAATCCTGGGGATGTAACGTACAGAATAATTACTATAGTTAATAATACCATATTGCTTATTGAAAGTTGCTGAGAGTAAATCTTAAAAGTTTCCATCACAAGAAAAAAATTTGTAACTATGTGTGGTGATAGATGTTAACAACAATAAAAAGAGATAGAGAGAGAGAAAACGAATGAAGGCAAAAGTGTGCATGTATATTGAATGCCCGAGTTCCTGCTCTGACGAGGAATGTGAGATATGTGACTCATCGATCGACTAGAAGTGGGAGTTGCCCAGTTATAAGCAAGGTAGCCGGGACTGAGGCAGCAGGTGTTGAGGTTCTTAAGAGATGCTGGCACGAATGGGGCACAGGCCACACACAAGCTTCTGCCCAATGATTTAAGTCTCTCAACATGAAGTCATAGAGAGAAGCAAATCCTAAGTGGCCAATATGACAGGCTGAGGTACCCCAGAGTGAATAGACGGTGAAAAAGCAGAGCAGCTATCATGATGTAGATATGATAGAGTAGCTCATTAATGCTATGAGGTAATATCGTGACAACAACCCAGTAGGTCTTACTGTTTGCTTAGGATCTTATACCATTTTTTTATTCCACCTTTTATGTAGTTTAGTCCAGCTTTTTATTATGAGCAGCTCAGGTCCTTTCTAGGTATTTCAGTTCATGGGACAGCTCTTCTTTGGCCTCAGTTGGGTCTGCCTTCTGTGATGGGTCCTGATCTTCAAGGGTAGATGCTATATATCCATTGCCCTTTGTATCTGGGGTCACATCAAAGTTTGAGTTCCTACAGACTCAATGGACTCTAATTCCAGAGTATCTTTGGGAATGTCTTTTTGTAATCTCCAGATAATTATAGAGAAGAGGAGACTAAAAGCCAGATAGGGAGAAAATGTTTGAGGATGACACCAAAATTTTGCACGTCTGATGGGATCGACTGCGTTAGTGGCAGAAAGATAGACTTTGGAGTGGGAGCTAGTTTGCAGGGAGGGAAATGGTGGGATTTAGGACCTCAGATCTTCCATTCTACATCATTTTCCCCTTTTAGTACTTTCATACCTCTCTATATCATCATTACTCTTCCATTATCCCATTGATTATCATCGCAAAACCTCTTATTCCTTTCCTGTGCTTTTTAAATGGCTAGTAGTAGTGCCAAAGAATGAACAATGTTCTGAGTTGTGTTTTAGATTTTCAAATCATCAGAAGCACTTTCAGTTCACCCGGTCATATTATAATCAACAGCAGCAGGAAGAAAACAGATAAGCTGCTACTTCAAATCTCAGAAGTTATACTGATTTTTTTTTTATGGTGGATGTGGAACAAAAGATTTTAAAACATAGCAAGTTTATTCTAAAACCAGTTCTGTCTGGAGTGATTAGCAATAAATACAATTAATGAACTATCTCTACATCCTACATGTTTTTCACTTTCTGCAGTTATCTAAAACTTTTCTCCAAACAATGTTCTCCACGCAGATATAAAGGTTTACACTTTCAGAAAACATTTTGTCATAAAGCTGTTTGACATCATGCCTTATCTCTTTTCACTGAATGGAAAGAAAGCAGGCGCTTACAATAGAGAGTACAGCACAAACGCATCAGACACTGTTTCTTCAAATGATTAGTTATCTCTCTAGAACTCTTTGTTGAGTTTACTAGGTTTTAAATTCTGTTTTTTAATCAGCACATAGAAGGACTTACAACACAGCCACTCAAAAACTCAGGACTTTCAAATTTAAGGAGATTCCTCTCTACTTCTTTTACACTAAAATCTGATTCTCTTCTAAAAGGGATGCTCATATTTCTGATTTTATAGTTTCTCTTTTCAAAGGGGAGGCTTAATTTATTTTGTTTTACCACCATTTAGAAAGTTACAGCTTTTAGAATCTGCATTTAGGAGATTCAAAACTTTAAGCCAATAGTGTTCATATTTATGTTACCGAAGACCTCATTTGCAAACAGAGTAAACTTCTGACTAAGAGAAACACGACCACTATACAATTATCTGAAGAAGGGTCTATGTTATGGTAACTAGAACTAATAAAAAAATTGAATCCATGAAAATTATGTAAAAAAGAAACCGAAGAAGGTACACTGAGTTTCATGGCTTAAAACTAAGGAGGCCAGGGGCCAGCCCATAGCCTAGTGGTTAAGGTCAGCATGTTCCTCTTCAGTGGCCCAGGTTTGGTTCCTGGGCACAGACCTACACTGCTTTTTGGTGGCAACCCACATACAAAATAGAGGAAGATTGGCACAGTTGCTAGCTCCGGGTGAATCTTCCTCACCAAAACCAAAACCAAAACCAAACAAAACAACTGAAAAACACTAAGGAGGCCAGGGTCAAAGGAGAGATCTCAAAAAAGTCTAGAATTGCATGCTTCTGCAGACAAGTTGGAGAAGCATATAGAGGGATGCCTTCCGTTACTATTACTTATCAATAGACTTTATTTTTAGAGCAGTTTTAGATTTACAGAAGAACTGCGTAGAAAGCACAAAGAGTTCCCATATATCTTCTCACAATTGATGAGCCAATGTTGATATATTATTATAAGGCCCATATTTTACTTTGGGGTTCACTCTTCGTGTTGTACATTCTGTGAGTCTGGACAAATGTATAATGACATGTATCCACCATTACAATGTCATTCTGAATAATTTCACTGCCCTAAAAATCCCTTGTGTTTCACTTACTCATCCCTCCCTCCTTCCCTGCCCCCAAATCCCTGGCAACCACTGATCTTGTTACTGTCTCCATAGTTTTGCCTCTTCCAGAAAGTCATATGGTTGGAATCATACAGAATGTAACCTTTACAGACTGGCTTCTTTCACTTAACAATATGCATTTAAAATTCCTCCACATCTTTTCATGTCTTGATAACTCATTTCTTTTTATTGCCAAATAATATTCCATTGTATGGATTTACCAGTTTATTTGTCCATTCACCTACTGAAGGACATCTTGGTTGCTTCCAAGTTTTGGCAATTATAAATAAAGCTATTATAAACATCTATATGTAGGTTTTTGTGTGGATATAAGTTTTCAACACCTTTAGGTAATTACCAGGGAGTGCAATTGTTAGATTTGTGCGGTAAGAGTATATTTAATTTGGTAGGAAACTGTCAAACTGTCTTCTAAAGTGACTGTAACCATTTTGCATACCCACTAGCAATGAATGAGAGTTCCTGTTGCTCCACACCCCTTGCCAGCATTTGGTGTTTTCACTGTTTTAAATTGTAGTCATTCTAATAGGTATGTAGTGGTGTCTTATTGTTAGTTTAATTTGCAATTCTCTAACAACATATAATGTTCAACATCTTTTTATATGCTTACTTGTCATAGGAATATTTTCTTCAGTGAGGTATCTGCTCAGATTGTTGGCCTATTTTAATATGGGTTATTTGTTTTCTTATTGTTGAGTTTTGAGTTCTTCGTATATTTTGAATGCCAGTCCTTTAGTAGATATGTATTTTGAAAATATTTTCTCCCAGTCTGTGGCTTGTCTCTTTGTTCTCTTGATGTTGTCTTTTGCAGAGCAAAAGTTTTTAACTTTAATGAATTCCACCTTATTAGTTATTTCTTTCATGAATCATGCCTTTGGTACCGTATCTAAAAAGTCATCGCCATACACAAGGTCATCTAGGTTTTCTCCTATATTGTCTCCTAGAAGTTGTATATTTTTGCATTTTACATTTAGGTCTATAATCTATTTTGAGTTAATTTTTGTGAAAGTTTTATGGTCTGGGTCTAGATTCTTTTTTATTTTTTTTCATGTGGGTCTAATTGTTCCAGTATCATTTGTTGAAAAGACTATATTTGTTCCATTGTATTGCTTTTGCTCCTTTCTCAAAAGTCAGTTGACTATATTCATGTGAATCCATTTCTGGGCTGTCTATTCTGTTCCACTGAACTATTTTTCTGTTCTTTTGCCAATACTATACTGTCTGAATTATTGTAGTTTTATAGTAAGTCTTGATGTCAGGTAGTGTCAGTCCTCTAACTTTGTTCTTCTCTTTCAACATTCTGTTGGCTATTCTAGGTCTTTTGCTTCTCCACATAAACTTTAGAATCAGTTTATTGACATCTGCAAAATAACTTGCTGGGATTTTGATTGGGATTGCATTGGATTTATAGATCAAGCTGGGAAGAACTGACATCATGACAATATTGTCTTCCTATCCATGAACATGGAATATCTCTCCATTTATTTAGTTTGACTATTGATGTTTAAAGTGATTATTGATATACAGTCATGCACTGCTTAATGATAGGGTTACCTTCTGAGAAACGTGTCATTAAGCAATTTCGTCATTGTGTGAACATCACAGAGTGTACTTACACAAACATAGATGGTGTAGCCTACTACACACCTAGGCTCTATGGTACTAATATTATGGTACCACCATCATGTATATGGTCTGTTATTAACCAAAATGTTCTTATGCAGTGCATGACTGTAATTGGGCTTGTATCTTTATATTTGTTACAATTTTCTGTTCATTATCCTTGTTTTTTGTTTGTTTTTGTATTCCATTCTTTTTCTGCCTTCTCTGGTTTTAACTGGACATTTTATATGATTCCATTTTCTCTCATTTCTTAGATCAACTGAGAACTAATGTTCTTCCTTTCTTTATGTGTATTCAAGTTGCTGACATATGTAATTTCCCTTCTTTCTGAAGAATTTTTTTTTCTGAAGAACTTCTTTTAACATTTCTGGCAAGGCAGGTCTACTGGCAACAAATTACCTCATTTTTTTGTTTCTCTGGGAAAGTTTTTATTTTTCCTTCACTTTTGAAGGATAACTTGACAAGATATAGAATTCTAAGATGGTGGATTTATTCTTTCAATGCTTCAAAATTTTCACTCAACTATCTTCTTGCTTTCATGGTTTCTGAAGATTAGTCTGATGTAATTCTTGTCCTTGCTCTTCTATGGGTAAGATTTTTTTTCCTTCTGGCTTCTTTGAGAATTTTCTCTTTGTGTTTTCCACAGTTTGAATATGATATGCCTATGTATAGGTTATTTGGTCCTGTTTGTTGTTCTCTGAGATTCCTGGATCTGTGGTTTCATGCCTGTCATTGATTTTGGAAAATCCTCTCTTCCTTTCTCTCTTTCTTCTCCTTTTGGTATTCCTATTATGCATATGTTGTCCTACAGTTCTTAAATATTCTATTCCATCTCTTTTACTCTTTTTTCTCTTTGCATTTTAGTTTTGGAAGTTTCTGTTGACATTTGTTCAAACTCACTTTTTCTTGGCCACATCCATTCTATTGATTGTACTGATCAAAGCCATCCTTCACTTTTGTTAGAGTGTTTTTGATTTCTAACAGTTCCTTTTGATTCTCCCTTAGATTCTTCCTGCTTACATTACCCTTCTGTTCTTGCATGTTGTCTGCTTTGTTTTAAATTTTTGATCTGATAATTCCAACATATCTGCCATATCTGGGTGCAGTTCCTATGTTTTCTGTGTCTCTTCAAGTTGTGGAGGGTTTTTTTCTTTTAGTATACATTGAAAGTTTTTGTTACAAGCTGATCATGAGGTACTGGGTAAAAGAATTGAGGTAAATAGGCCTTTAGAGTGAGATTTTATGTTTATCTAGATAGGAGTTGGGCTGTGTTTACTGTTTGCTGTAGCTGTAGGTGTCAGAGGCTGACCTTTCCTCTGGTGTCCTTGTTTTTGTCTCCACTGTTGTCTTTTAGTTTCCCTAGGGATTTCTTCTTAAATAAGGTGAGGTAGGAAGTTCTTTACATTGTAATCCCCTGTTATGATACAGAGCCCTATTTATGTGGTATTCAAATGTGTGTGTGGCAGAGAAGGGATTCTATAGTCCTATGATGAGGTTTCAGTCCTTTAGTAAGCCTATGCCCCGGGGCTCTGACCTTCACAGTGTTTCTCAGCACCCACATCCCCCTTGGATGAGACATTACAGGGGACAAGAGTTTGATATTTCCCTTCCCTCACATAGAAGAATACAGTTGGCTGAAGTTTGATATTTCCCTTTCCCCAGGTCAGTAAAGATCTGATAAAATAGTTTTTCTTGAGGACAGACCTTTTAAAAATGGAGTACTCTGTGTGTATCTCAAAGTGGCTACTTTTCTTCTCCTCCTACCAGAAGGATGAGGAGATTTTTCTCTAATCTTTACTGTGAGAATCTGGTAGGACTCCTACAGGTAAAAATCACAAAAGTATATGGGCCCTCGTAGTCTAGGCCCCTGGAGGTTTTAACTCTCAATCTTGTCTACTCTGAGCCTCCAGCAATTCATTAGTTACAGGGTAAAGTTTTCTACCCCAGTACTGGCTCTAAGGGTGGTTTTTGCTCCTGGATTTCTACTTGAGGAAGTTGTGGTTCTCTGTATCAGCCTATTTATCCCTCCAATTTTGAGAGTAATGGTTTGCACCATGACCTACATTCTCTGGTGGATCTAAGAATTATTGATTTTCAGTTTCTTCAGCTTTTCTTCTTGTAGTGAGGACTGGAGTGATGACTTTCAAGCTCCTTAAATGCTGGACTGGAAACCAGAAGTCCACTCTTCCATTTATTTTTGAAAAAGCACTTCTTAAGAGGTGGCCTAAAGTTAGCCATTCCATGAAGACAGATTAATGTCCCAAACTGACTAATAACTTGTCCATCATTTTAATCAAAAGTTTAGAAATATTTGTTCAAAATTTATATTTTTGGAGGTGGCAGCAGTGAAGAATGCTTTATTTTTTTCTCTTGAAAGTGTTTTCTCCTTGAGTGACAGCAAAACCAATTTACATTTGGCTAGTTAGATAAAGAGATCTGAGTCAAGTGGCATATATTTCTGATTTATTCCAAGAATGTTTTAGTGCCCCTTATATATTGCAAACAAATATAAGATTATGTACTATCTTGTTTCTCACTGCACTTAAACTTCAAATTCTTACCATGCCTGTGAAGGCCTACATTACCTGACCCTTCCCCTTTTTTTTTTTTTTTACCACCCCTCTGCCATATTTAATATCATTCTCTTCTTTGCTCACTCCATTCCTGTCAAACAGCCCAAGCTTGTTCTCAGCTTAAGACTTTTGCACTTATTACCTCTGCCTGGAATGCTCACATCCCAGATCTTGCATGACTGGTATTTTCTCATAACTCATGTCTCAAGTTAACAGTCACCTCCCCAGGGAAGCCTTCTCTGTCTGTCCTATCTGAAATACTCAGTATCAGCATTGTTCCCCACTTCCCTTCCAGGGAGGCTTCACCCTGTTAGTCTGCTTTACTTTCTTCATAGCTCATAACACTATTGAGATTATTTATATAATAATATCTCATTAATTTTCAGATTCACCAAAATACTGCAAATGCCATGAGCAGCCTGAAGAGTCTTCCTTCTACTCTAGCTCTGTATGTGCCCCTGGCAGGCTTTATTTCCAGATATGGATTCAAGCTTGCCTAATCCTCCCTTCCCATTGTTCAGTGGGGTTAAATCAGGAGCAGATGCATTAAGCATTGAATAAAAGAATATACTTCCTTACCCCTCAAAGAAGATAAAATGGCTGAACACTGTAGTGGTCACTTAATTGCCTTCCCAACATTCATCCCCTATTCTTCCTTGACAAGATAACTCTGCTTTGTTCAGGGAGGTAATATGTCCATCAATAGATGATGGATCATGATTGCTCTAAGGCCAGAGTGACAATCCTATTTTCCACTTTTCCAGCCTCCCTCACAGCCTAAGTATCTCATATGATGTGGTTATAACCAAGGAAAGTTGTGCAGAAGTCTGCTGGTGTTTCTGGAATTGCATTTGTTCTGTTTAGAGGGAAAATAGCCAGCTGGCATAGCTTTTCTCTGATACCTCCTTTTCTGCCTTGCTGGAGCTACACCTGCTATTTAATATCAATGAGGTAACAAGCCTGAGGTCAAAAGCTCGCACACTGAAGGTGAGGAAGAGATAAGGTGGAAACAGCCTGGGTCTCTGATGACATCCCTCAACAGCTGAACAAATGTCAGCAACCACCTACGTGCAGACTTGGTATGTTATACATGTAAGGTATTCCTTTACTTTCACTCCGTATATTCGTAGTTGATAGTGTATGATTCTTGGAAGCAGGGTGCTATAAGTTGGTTAACAAGCATAAAATGTGGGAAATGACTGAATAGAGGAGACAGAGCAATGATGGGTGAGGATCCAAGTATTCCTTGCTGGAAAGAAGTGAGCCCCACTGTGCAGTGGCAAAACATTTGGCAAAACTGTCACCTGCTGAATCTCGGTACATACATCCTTTGCCAACTTAGACTAAAGTGTTGGGAGAAATGTTAGGAAAATGTAAGGTGGTATACAGCACTTTCTCCAATTTTTAAAATCACTCACCCCATTTATTCTAACTGAATTAGTAAAAGAAGAATATGTAAAATTATATAAATTAAAAAATTAACTAGTAACAGATCAAAAACACTATTTTCTATGTAAATTCTAAAGTTTAACTTAGAAATCAACTTATAAAGTAAGATGTTGCCTCCAGGGATGACTTAGATTAGTAAATTAGTGTTTTTAGTTGTTAAGTAAGCAGGTAATTGCTTATCTGATTATTGATATTGAATAAACATATTGATGCTAAGTTGCTACCAAAGGTTGGGCAGGCAAAGATCCATTAACTTTAGTTGTTTATCAGCATTTTAGAAGGTGGGTCTTGGGAAAGAGTAATTTACCTTTTTGGTACTCTGAGATCCGTGAACATGGCAAAAATCCAAATCATTTCACTTGCCTGCTTCTTTGTCAGCAGATGCCTCTCAAAATATGCATCTCAAGAGAGGTATAGAAAACAATTTCAGTGTAGAACAAGCTTCTCTACCCCTGGTATGTGGACTACAGATTAGGAAACTCAGCAATGTGAGGCAGTTCTGGGCTGATGGGCTACCTCAGTGACACACAGCATAAGGACTGGAGAAAGAGGGCGCACAGCCCAACAGAGGGGCATTGGGAGCATTTTCCCAGAAGGCCTGTAGGGCATGTCCACCGATAAATAAAAACCAAATGCCCTGAGGCTCACCAGCCTCAGAAGAAAAGGGACACACAACCTTAAACCAAAAAAGGCAACACAAGCAGAAACTGAGTGAATTTGTTCTATTTCTAACTGGTTGCTCTTAAGCAAAACAATTCAGTCTGTCCCCTTTGTCCTTATATGTTAACAAGGCTCTTACACCCTGGGCACTTATTACAATGGATAGGATTAAAAGACTACTGTTCTTTTGTTCTCATCTGTGTGGAAATTCTCTCTCTCTTTTTTTTTAATAGAGCAGTGATTTGATCATGGGACAGAGAAAGGTCAGAGACAGCTCTTAGGATAGTCAAGGAAAGAAGTAATTCTAAACCAAAGTTGCTCACAATTGCATTTTTTTAATTTTAGTACATTTTGTAGAATGTTGCATCAACTATCGCCAAAGGATATTTTTCCTTGACCCTTTTAACAACTTCATCTGTCTTTTACCCATCTTAGCCATTAGCTGAGCAGAAACTCTCACCGATTTTCAGAATGAAACAGAAATACCAAGGGGTGGGCCTTTCCTGGCCAGGAAGTAATTGGTATGTTCTTCAGATCAGGTTGACTTCAGAAACAGAATAGAGATTGACGGTGTGGTGCCAAGCAGATGATCCAAGCTGAGAATCCTGTTTCCAACAGCTGGGGTTCCAGTGGCTAAATGCACTAAACGTTCACCAGTGTGAATCCTGTGACATCACTGATCTCCTCAGAGTTAAGAAAACACTTAAGATGAGCAGGAAATGCTGAAGAAGCCTCATGGGTCCATTTTTCAAGGGAAGTGATTATGAGCACATCGCAATACCTATTCAAGAAAAAGGATATGTGGGTGCCCTATAACTGAATATTTAAATGGAGTCTGAGTTTTCCATTAGGCACCAGAGAATGGAAAAATAATACAAGTGAGATAGTATTTTGATATTACTGTCCAGACTTTTTTCCTTTATTTTCTCTTTCTTCTCAATTTCCAAACATTTGACTTGGAGCTTACACGTCCATTATGGTGGTAGGATTGGGTGGAGAACTAGGATTGCCCGACAAACATATTTTCTCTTGGCTTGTACTTCTAAAAGCCTAAGCTCAAAAGGAGGAGAGGATTCATGAATACAGGACAAGAAACATTTTGGAGAAGTAGAAGTGAATGTGGGGATCCCCACTCCAATCCTAATAGATTCTTCTTGAGCTGAGAGGGAGAAAGATAGAGACATCTGTGGGTCCACAGCAGAGGGGCTCTGGACTCTGCTTCTCAGTAACTTCTCTGGAAAGATCCCTCTACTCTGGAAGGAATACTGCATGGCACATCTAGGAAGATGGCATCCCAGAGCAAAGTGGTACAGAAGTAGCAGGAGGACTCTGCAGTCAGGAGCAATGGAGTCTGTGAGACAATGACAAGTGACCAAGGTGTCCCCTGCCCCCACTGCTTTGGAGCTACATTAGAACCATGTGCCATGGCAGAACCCAAGAGGTAGGAAGGAAGCATTGGAATGCCTGGGATTAAGGGATCATAAATTAAGTTGCATGAAAGAAAAAGTTAAAGTTCTATTTCTCTCATTTATATGTTTTTCACTGAGTTTTATATCCACCAAACTGTCCCTCCCCAGGTAATCCATAGACACACCCCTCTCCCTGCCCTGGCCACAAGGTAACTACTATTCTGATTTCTAATGCCATAAACGAGTTTTGACTTTTAGAGATTTTCCTATTAAATGGCATCATACTATCTGTTCTCCTTAATGTCTAGCATCTTTTCCACAGCATAACATTTTCGAGTTTCACTTAGTTGTTACAGGTGTTAGAACGTTGTGGATTTTATTACTAAGTAGAATGCCATTGTATTAATTTATAACAATTTGTTTGCCCATTCTGTTGATGATCATTTGGGTTGTTTCCTGTTTGTGGCTTTAAAGAATAAAGTGCTATGAAGATTTGTGTACGTCTGTTGTTTAAAAAATACAATTTTCAATGTCATATATCAAAAAAGAATCTCAATGAATGATGAAGAAAGAAAAACATAGAATTGAATTACATTGAAAGTATGACATAAAACTTGTGGAAATGAAATAAAAATAGTGCTTTGAAGAAAATTGATAGCCTTACATGCTATAATTTTTCATTTATAGCCATAGAAGAAGGCTATAAGCTAAAAAATCAATGATTAGGGATTTAGTACTGGCCATGAGGGAGTCACAGGTAACTTATTCTTCTGCTGTAAATAACGATAAACCTGTACAAAATATATGAAACAACCATTTTTAGGCGATGGACAATAGGCAGCACAAGGTTATGATCTTTGAGGAAAAAAACCACACAAGGTGAGTTCAACATTCTTGTTGGCTTTCTGTCTGTTTGGAAGTTTTCCAAACTTCCAAAGAAGTGGCACCCAAACAGACAGCAGTCTGTGGAGAGGCAGAAGGCACAGAGGTCTGAACTAGTGTGGCTAGGGCAGCTGGAATTTGTGGGGAAGGCTACTGGAAGGTGGGAATTGCACAAATAAAGAGCCTCAGAAAATTGCATTGAAATCCGCTTGAGATTTGGAGCAAATACTAAGTAGAGTATAGGCAGAGTGAGACTCTGTGCAGGCTGTCGGAGGACGGCTACCGGGTGCTGAGAGGAGAGCAGAGGTCCCGTGGCGGCACTGTGTGGGGAAGACATTGGAACTCTGAGCTGGTTTTTAACAGTTTTTAACCACCCTTGTAATTTAATACAGACAATACTTGTTAGGATTTACTTAAATACTCACCATTTTATTGCCTACCATTTTGTCTTGCAACCCCCACTGTCCCTCTAAAATTTTCTTTCTTCCTTTTGAAGTCAATAATTTAAAAGTTCTTTTGAAACAGATGTCTTGGTAGTAGACTCTTCCATTTTGTAAATTTATAAATATTTTACTTTACTTTTATTCCTGAATAACAGTTTTGTGGCATTCTGGGTTCTAAGTTGAATTATTTTCTCTCCACACTTGTAAATATTGTTCCATTGTATTTTAAGCTCCATTTCTGCTATTGAGAAGTCTGCTCTCATTTTACCATAGTCTGTTCTTTCTCTATGGCTGTGCTTAAGGTATTCTCTTTTCCTTTGGTATTTTGCAGTTCCTCTGCAATGTTTCTAGGCATGGACTTCTTTTCAGTTTCCTGCTTGAGATACACTGTGTTTCCTGGGTCCTCTGGGATTCACATGGTGTTTTTTAAGTTTTGCAAAATTCGCAGTCATTATCACTTAAAATATTTCGTCTCCTCAATTTTCTCCCTTTTATCCTCCTGAGACACTATGTTAGATCATTCATATGTTAGATCATTTAATTCAACCCTCCTTCTCTCTTAACCCCTCTTTTGTATTTTCTTTCTTCTTGTCTCTCTTCAGTAAATGTTGGTTAAATTCTTCAGACATATCTTCCCTTTGGCTGTATCTAATCTGTTGTTGAATTCACCCATTGCGTTTTGACATCAACAATTATATTTTTCATTCCAGAAGTTTTACTTCATGGTTTTTTCATTTCTTTATTAATTCCTGATATTTCTTTATTATAATTGTCTTTTATATTTTTATACAACTTATCACAACTATTCTGCATTCTGTATCTGATTGCTCTAATATCTACAGATTTGGGAACCCTAAATTGGCTGTTTATTGATTCTGTAATTTCGACCCACAGTTTTTCTTCTCATGTATGAGGTAATTAACATTTCTAAGGTCATGCTTGATTTTAGTCCTTTAGGCCAAAGAAGAGAAGCTTTACTCATATGGGAGAATGCATCTTCTGAAGGTAGTTCCCTGCTCTGTGGCCCCCCCATTGTCCCAGGGCCCCTGTTGGGAGGAGACACAGTAATTCTCCTTCCAGGTGATCCATTGACAAATGGATCAACAAATATTTATTAGAACCCATTATGTGCCTGGCACAGTTCTAGGTGCTTGGGATGCAACATAAGAAAAATACTACAGGCTAAATGTTAAGAAGTACTTTGGGAAAAATGAAAGCAGTATAGGAGGAGAGAATGTGCTTAGGTTGTTTGGGGAAACATTTTGCAATTTTGAATAGGGTGGCAGGTAAGCCCTCACTGAGAAGACAGCATTTAAGCAAAGGGCTCTGCGAGATGAGGGAGCCAGGCATATGGATAACTAAGGGATAAGCATTCTGGGTGTAAGCAGCAGCAGATGCTAAGGCCCTGAGATGGAAATATGCCTATTGTGTTGGAAGAACTACAAAGAGATTAACGTGGCTGAAGGGGAGCAGGTAAGGGGGAGAGCAGTAGGAAAGGTCAGAGAGGAAGGAATATCAAATCCTTAGGGTTTAGTAAGCCATTGTAAGAATTTAGGCTTTCATTTTGCATAAGATAGGAAGGAACTGGCGGTTTTGAGCAGGGCAGTGACATGATCTAACCTAGGATCTAACAGAATCACTCTGGGTTCTGGGTTAAGAATAAATTGTAGGAAGAGCAAAGGGATGAGGCAGGCAGATCAATTAAAAGGCTACTGTGATAATCCAGGTGAGAGGATGGTGGTGTTGACCAGAGTGATAGCGATAGAGCCCACAGGAAGCAGTCAGATTCTGTATATAGTCTGAAGGCTGAGCCAACAAGATTTCTTAATGGACTGTATGTGAGATGGGAAGGGAAAAGAGGATCCAAAATTAACTCTGAGGTTCTGAACAACTGGCAGGATGGAGTTAATATTTCTTGAGAAGGCAAAGGCTGCTGGAGCAGACATTGTTGTGGGGGAGAAAGAGGAAAGATAAATCTTGAACATTGTATGTTTGAGATATTTATTAGATATCCAAATGGAGTTGTCAAATAATTAGTCAGATATATGAATTTGAAGTTCAGGGAGAGGTCTGGGCTGGAGATACGAATTGGGAGTCTTCAGCATATAATAGTACTTAAGCCCAAGAAACTAGATGGAATTATCTTGTGATTGAATGTAGCTAGACGGAAAAAAGAGATGTAAAGACCAAACTCTTGCACACTCCGACATTAAGAGATTGGGGAGATGAGCAGGAACAGGTAAAGGAGACAGATTCAGCAGCCATAATAGTAAGAGAAAAACCATCAGAAGCCCAGGAAGCAAGTGGTTCAAACAGGAGAATGTAATTGGCTGGGAGTCACGTACAATGAGGTCTGCGATTTAACCTGATTGCAGTGGGTTCAAAGGGGAATGGGAGAACAGGAACTGAACAATGAGTTTAGATGATTTTTAAGACTTGCTATGCTTTAAAGGGGAGCAGAGAAATGGGATAGTCTAGTGGGAAATGGGGATCAAGAGAGAGTTTGACTTTTTAAGATGGATTAAATAATTGTATTTTTATGTTGATGAGAATGATCTAGTAAAGAAGAGAGACAAGAGAGAGAAGGGAGAGTTTCTGAAATGATGTCATTGAGTAAGAAAGAGGAGATTGGCTCCTGTGCACAGGGAAGAGCCATAGCTAGGAACATGCACAGTTAATTCATAGTGACAGGAGGGAGCCTGGGGCATATAGGTACAGGTATTGGGATATGGGGAGATGGAAACTTGTGGAAGATTTTCTCTGATTTCTCAGAGTAAAAGCAGCCTCAGGAGGAGGACCCATTCTCTTTTTCCCGATTTTAAGGATTAGTGACTTTATAAAAATGTGTACTCAATGGCCAGATCAAGAAGCTGGTTCTGTTAATACCAAGAGCTCTCAAATGTGATGAAAATACCTCTGACTGGGAGAAGATAGCAGCTGTGAGAAAACACAGACAGTGGACAGCAGCTTGATTAGCTGGGGCCAATGGTGGGAGAAGATATTGAATGGGTGCTGTGCCTTCATCAGAAAAGATCAGAGGGAACTGAAGTAGTACTTATTGGGCAATACTTATTGTGGCTCTTAAGCAAGGTTAATGGCTGATTATAAAGAGTAGTGCTTCTCTTCTTTTTAATAAAACTTTAATCTGCTACTTTGTCATCAGCACATTTGCAAAAATGTGCCATATCACCAGGATGTACTAAAGTGTAATTTTTTCACCTCGTTGGGCTTTCTGGTTTCAGATTGATCCAAAAGAAGCAATATTCTAAAAAAGGTTATTTTAGAATGCTATCACATCTCCAATAAAAATGGAGCATAGGATTATAATCTGCTGTGAAAATAAGCACAAATGAGTTTCATCAGCATTAATAACTTTAAAAAATCCTCATTCATAATTGTCCTAATGTAATACTTTATTTCAGATTGTATTAGTGCTTCAATTAGAGATTTAATTTTCCCCTTTGGGAGGTAATTCAAACATGATTGAACTATTTCTACCCTTGTTTTCCCTTGTCTTATTCATTTTAGTATTCCTCATGCCTACCACAAGGTCTGAAATGGTAAGCATTCAATACATTTTTTTTAAATGAATGAGCCCAATTTGGGTTTTCAACGTTTAAGTTTCTTCTCTTTATTTCTTTCTGCTTTATTACAATATGTTATTTCTTGGATCCTGTTAAATCAAAGAATTTCAGGATTATAATTATAAAATGTGAGAACAACATAAAACCAAAATGTGATTTTACTAGCGGAGTAAATTAACACTTGAAAGTCCAAATCAGTTTGATGATTCAATTGATGCACAGATTGACACAGTGCATTTTTGACAGTGAAACCAGATAATTCAGGACAGAAATGCTGAAGAATTTTAGCCTGAATCATTTAGATTGTTCTAAACGTAAACTTTGTGTTCTTTCCTTATTGGCTCCTTTATTCAAATAAAAGCCAAAATCTTCTCAGTTTTAGCACTGGAAGAATATCTATGTAGGGAGGGAAACTGACCACTTGACACAGTGCTGCCTACTCCTAGTTTCACCTTTTACCTGGGACTCCCTCATTTTAGTTTCCAATGCTTATATATCCCTGGGGCTTAGGTGTACATGTTTATTCCTGTAATTCTCTACCCCCTATTGTATGGGCTTGAGGAAAAATCCTTTCCTTGATTTTCCAGAGTACAGTTGAGATGACTACCATTTTCAAAAGGCATTTCCTAAATAATATAAATAATTTATAAAAATTAATCATGGAATACTTGAAGCATAAATCCAATCTAGCTTCTCAGTACCTGTTTCTGATTCTATAATACTAGATTACAATGGCTGACTTCTGGAATGGTGACCTAAGAACCTCCAAAAATGTTATCCTCCATAAAAGCATAAGAATACTAACAAACATTGTCAAAATCAACTTTTTCAGAACTCTAGAAAATAACCAAGGAATTGCAAAAATCTCGAGACCTTGTATTTAAGATAAATGGCTGAATATTGGTAAAAGTAGTGAACTTTCTGTTTTTTAACTTGCCCTGTTCCCAACAACCTCTCCTCAGCTTTGCAATAGCCTTGAAAACTAACAGCTTTGCAACTATGGTAGCTGTCAAAATTAACAGCCTAGCCACCACTGGAGAGCCCAGAATGGGTTTAGAGCACCCCAAAACCCCATCTCCATAGAATTATCACTGTTTTACCTGTGTGGCAGCTTCCTAAAAACCCTATTATCAGGAATTGCCTTTATTTTACCTTACTTAAAGCTGGCTCTGTGAAAACAGCCTTATCTCTAGGTGTTTGTCAAAAACGATCAGTGGTATTTGTTTAAAATCACAGCTGCCTGAGGGAGAAATAACCAGTTCGAGGTAACAAGAGACCGACTAAAAAACTTAAAAGGAAAGACTGGGGAATGACATGTACACAGGTAGCTTTGAAAAACTTTGACATATTTCCAGGGATCTAGAAAACCATGTACATGTGCAGGTCTGTGCACATTCCTGGAATGATTTGAGAAGACCCTAATCTCTCACCTCTAGCTAACTTTGAGGCTTTATGTGAGCAATAAGTGAAGGTTAAGGCAGAGTTGTAAACTGACTGCTGGAGTGTTGAAGACATACCCAAACACACAGAAATAGCCCCTAAGCAAAGGCTGATAGAGGTATTGGGTCAAAGCATTTAATGTAATCTCTAGCCAATGCTACCCAAGCAGAGACATCAGTGGCCACACGTGACAGAATAAAGACTAAAGAATTAGTCCAGGAAAGTCACTAAACAAACAAATGGGAACAACAAACCCTAGGAGGGAGGGACTCTGATTTCCCAAATTGTCATATTATATTGCCTAAAATAGCCAGTTTTCAACAAAAAATCATAAGACATGCAAAGAAATGCAGGAAAATAATGCACAGACAGGAAAGAAAGCTGTCAATGGAACTTGTCCCTGGGGGAGTCCAGCTATTAGAATTACTAGAAAAAGATTTTAAATCAGCTATTATAAGTTTGTTCAAAGAACTAAAGGAAACCATGCTGAAAGAATGAGAGGAAAATATGAAAATGATGTTTACCAAAAATAGAGAATAAGCACAAAGAAATAGAAGTTTCAAAACAGAACCAAATAGAAGTTTTGGAGTTTAAAGTGAAAAATTCCCTAGAGGGGCTCAACAGCAGAATGAAAGGACAGAGGAAAATAATTAGAAAACTTGAAGATAAGTCTTTTGAGATTATCTAGTCTGAGGAACACAAAGAAGCATAAATAAAGAACAATGAACACAGCCTCAGCTACCTGTGGGACACCATAAAGCATACCAACATATGCATAACGGCAGTTCCAGAAGAAGAGGAGAGAAAGAAAGGGGCAGAAAGTATATCTGAAGAAATAATGGCCGAAAGCTAGATTACCCCAAGCCCTATCTTATTTCTCATTTTATCTCCTTGGAAATTTATATTCTTGCCCTAAAGGACTGCTACAATTTGCAGACACCTTATCTGATTTTTCACTTTTGGCTGCCAGCCTACTTCACCAGCCGAAAGCAAAACAAAACAAAAGGCAAAAGCAGGCAGGCTTTGGAGTAAGTTCTAAATTTGAATTTCAGCTCTATCATTTATTAACTAGGTGACCTGGGGAATTACTTGTCCTCTTCCAGGCTTCAGTTTCTTCAATTATTAAAATGTGGATAATTGTACCTTCTTCATAGGATTATTGTAAGGTTCAAAATCATATACTTATAATGTGTGTGTGTGTGTGTGTACATGTGTGGCCCTTAATGGAATTATACTTTCCTCCCCTGCCCCTTTCTTTTGATTAACTTATCAACCTAAGAAAGTGGTTTCAAAAAATGGCAAATTTCTTCAGAATGGAATTAAACTTCGTCAACTGAACTCAACATCTAAAAAATCATCCCTTACTGGGTGGAGGTATGGGGAGAAAAACCGAGCCATTACGTCTGAAGATTCCACTAGGACTGGAAAGGAAAAGGAGAGCCAGAGCCTGGGGAAGGTGCAGAGTTGAGAGTTGAGTGAAGGGCTGAGACCAATATGCTCAAGAGAGCAGCTTGAACGATCCAATAAAATTGAAAGAGCCCAAAATAGAAATGCCACCATAATGATAAAAGCAAAAGCGTGGTTTGAGAGTTAAGGGGAAGTGGTCCAGGGCAAAGACTTGGAAGAGGCGATGGTTGACTTTTCTCCTTTTTTTTTTAAGTGCTAGGGACAGGTATTAATTTACTGACCTGAATAAAGTGAGCTCTACATTTTTTCAATCAGAACATAACTCTCAGAATTCCTGAATCCTCCAGAGAATAGTCTTAGGTTTTCTAACGCTCAAACCGCCACTCCTCTTTCTGGGTTTTTGTTCTACCTCCATAAGGGTAGTACTGCATACTCGTTACAAAGGCCCAGCACTAAGGCTGGGGTCTGAATCACTGAGATCCACATGACATTGTCAGAGCTGGGTTGTGAGAGGCCTGAAACCAAAAATCCCATTCTCCGTTTCCCATTTTCTACCTGGTCTTGCCTAATAACTCATCTATGTAGCTAAGTCTAAGGGCAATCTCAAGTGATTGAGTATACCGGAAGCCTCAATCCCACGTCCAAGAATAAATGTTATTGCTTATAGACCTTGTGTTTTATGGTGTCAGAGGTGGACCTGGGTGTCTGTGAAGCCTGCAAATCACAGTGATTCATTAATCCCCACCTGGTTCATCCAGGCCTTATAGCTGGGCCTGACTCTTTGCCCTATAACTCAAATTAGCTCTTTCCAGTCTCTTCACAGGTCTTTGTTCCTGTTCCTAATATTCTCTCTATTCTCTGGTGAGGGTTCTTTTGGGAATAAACACATATCATATTTGCCTGCCTTTCACCAATGCCCAAAGTGTGAACTGCCCAGCTCCACCAGTCAAATGTCTGGACCAAGCTGGAGCTTGCCATAATTGGGGGGTGGACACTGTAGATTGCCTCCCCAGCATCCCTTTCCATTTTATACTCAAGTTTCCACCTCTTCCCCATGCAGTCCTTTTGCTTTAGGGGAAGCTGACCCCACGGCCCCCAGCTCAGGGATTTGGCCCACTAAGGCAATGTTTCTCAACGCTCATTGCCCATTAGATTCACATTGGGAGACTTCACAATAATGCCTATTGCCTGGGCTCCTTGCCCAGATAATCTGACTTAACTGATCTGGAGTGGGGCCCAGGCATTAGTATTTTTTTTTAAAGCTTCTCAGATTATTCTAATGGTCATCTGTTATAAGTTAAATTGTGTCCCTCCTCCAAATTTATATGTTGAAATCGTAATCCACAGTATCTCAGAATGTGATCTTATTTGGAAATAGGGTCATTGCAGATGTAACTAATTATGATGAGGTCACACTGAAGTAGGGAGGGTCCCTAATACAATATGGCTGACATCCTCATAAAAAGGGGAAATTTGGACAATGACACATACATAGAGAGAACACCATGTGAAGATGAAGGCAGAGATCAGGGTGATACGGCATAAGCCAAGGAGTGTCAAAGATGGCCAGAAACCACCAGAAGCTAGGGGAGAGACCTGGAACAGATTCTTCCTCAAAACCCTCAGAAGGAGGCTACCCTGTTGTTGACATCTTGATCTCAGATGTCTAGTTTCCAGAAGTGTCAGACAATAAATTTCTGTTGTTTAAGGCACCCAGTTTGCAGCACTTTGTTATGGCAGCCCTAGCAAACTAATACAACAATCAAGACTGAGAAGCACTGGTTGAAACTGACAACTCAGGAACCCAAGTCTAAGCCAATTAATGCATATACCCCAGGCCACAGGGGCTGACTCCAAAGTTACACAATGAGATGTGAAGGCAGATATGCCAAAGACTTCTGTGAAAGATGTTAGCCTGGTCTTAAAAAAGAGAGCCACCACATGACTCTCCTCTCTTTCTGGATGCTGTGGCATGTGGGGGTAAACCCTGGATGGAACTGCTCCAGCTGTTTTGTCACCTGAGGAAAGTCAGCTTAAGAATAAAGCCAATGCAAAGATGACATAATCACAGAGAAATGCAGCCAGGGCTGCCCATCAAGCCAGACTTGAAACTTTGTCCTATGTCTCCAGTTATGTGAGTGATACATTTACTTATGAAAATACTTTGAATTGTTTTTGTATCCTTTTTTTCTTATAACCTGATGCTAATGGCTCATTAATTCATTAATTTCAAAAGTAATATATGCCATGATAAAAATTTCAGTCAGTACCAAAGGATATGAAAGCCCCACCCCTCAGCTTTCCATTTCCACATCCCAGAGGTAAATTCTGTTTACAGTCTATTGTTCCATAAAGTCTTTATCTTCCTATACTAACCCATGTCTAATTCATTCTCTCTCTCTCCTTTTTCTTAAATGGAAATAGTTAATAGTTATATATAATAGAACTGTTAAATAGTTCTATATAATTAAATGGTTAATAGTTCTATATAATTCTTAATAGCTCTATGTAATTCAACTTTCAATTTCCACTTAATGGTATTTTCAACACCCTTCCACAAAGATAGACTTTGTTTTTTTAACTGCTACTTAATTTTTCAAATTACAAATCAGTAATTTGCTTAACCAGTTCTCAATTGATGGTCATTAAGATTATTGCCATTATAGATTTTTGCTGCCATGAGCTTCTTTGCACATATCATTGTGTGCTGTTGAGAGCAAATCTGAAGGGTGCATTCCTAGTGGTGATGCGGCAGCCATAGCTGGATGCCTGTCCAATGCTCGTTCTCTCTTCCTTGCTGATGAAACCCCAATTATGTTCAGGGTGACAAAGGCCCTGCCTCCAATGCTCAGCTTCCTGGACTCTTGCACTTTAGGTGGCAGGTGACAAAGTGGCCAAGGTGACAAAGTCAATGATATATAAGTTCATGTGACTGATTTTTCCCTTCTGGGAAAGCTTGTTGTAGGGTGCAGGCTCAGCTGGACATGTCCCTTTTATCCTTTGCCCTTTATGCTTTGCTCTGAAATTTATCTGGTAGAGAGAGACACATATCCTGTAATCATGAAGATGAAAGTCACTACGAATGTGTGTGACTAATGAATGTCTTATTTCAGATTCCTTCCTTAGGACAAAAATAAAGCTCTATTTGGTTAAGTATCTAATTAGATTTCGGTTGCATGCAGCCAAATGCAATCCTGACTGATACAAATGGAAATTACTGGTCAAATAGTGCATACATTTAAAAGTTTTATGGGTTTGGCCAAAATGTCCTTCAAATGGTTGCCATGCTCCCTTACATTGCATGTAGGATTTCTTGACTTACCTCACAAAGGTCAGCTTCTGCAGCTGGGCCAATTACATCAGCCCCCTTATTACTGGGCTTAGCATTCTTCCCCAGCACCAAAGTTCTGTGTGGCTGTTGGTCCAGCAAACCTTATGCTTGTGCTTGCTAAAGTCACAGCATAAAACAATTGATGGTCACAGTAGAGTCTGTCAATTAACAAATGCTTAAATGACATTTCTGTTTACATTCTCACTGATAGAAGTGGTGGCTTCTTTTTTTTTTGGTGTAAAATGCAAGATGTTTAAAAATGAAATGTACTTGTGAAAATACAAAAATGTTTCCATTCACTAATGACTATAATCAAAGCAAGGGATTTCACATGAATTTGTACAATTAGGTTCGATAAATACAATTCCTGATTTTGCTAAGTGATTTCTCTAGATTTGTTAATGACAGCATCAGGGGAAAAGTTTGGGCCCAGACTATTGAACTATAATGGCTGGGATAATCAGCATCAGGAGAGAGCCCAGGTTTAAAACCATAGTATTAAAACAGAGAAACAATCATGTTTTGATTTATAAGGCTGGAGTTGAAAACCAGGAGATCAAGGTTTGAGGCAGAGCAATGCTTCTCAAATTTATAGTGTATACAAATCACTCGAGAATAGTCACAAAAAAATCCAAGAATTAATCATCAGCAGACTGAGGGCAGCTTCCCTAAATAAAAGTCCTCATCCCGTGCCCAGTACCCAGACCTGAGCCATTTTTCTGACCTGGAACCCATTGACCTAGAAGTGAAGTCCCAGAGGAAGAAATGGGCAACACTGCAGCACATGATAATTCTCCCAGTCCTTCTCCAAATGGTTTCAACCTTTTAGTTGGGTAATCATGTACTGTGGAAGGGGAAATGCCACTAGATATTTAAGAACTAGATATCTGAGAACTGTTGGACACAAGATATGAGTTGATATTGATACCCAGGGCCCAACATCATCTGAGCCTGTTCATAGAAGTGAGACACATGTAGGCCAGTAGTACATGGAATCTTGCCTCAGATCCAGGTCACAGCAGGACCACTTGCCCAGTGGTCATTTCCCTAGTGCTCCAATGTAAAATGGGAATGGACATACATGTAATCAGCACATTTATTCTGTGGTCTCTTGGTAAGAACTATAGTAGTTGAAAAAGCCGAGTGGAAGCCTCTGGAAATGCCCATCCCCCAGCCAAGAAAGTAAGTCACAGAGGAGATGGCAGAAATTAGTGCAAGCCTTAAAGACCTAAAGGATGCAGAAGTACTAGTTTTCTTCATATCTCTATTTAATTCACCAGTTTGGCGCCAAAGAAAGCCTGATAGATCCTGGAAGTTCACCATGGACTGCTGCACACTCAATGAAGTTTTAGCCTTAACTGCAGCTGCTGTGCCAGATATACTTAGGGGTACTGCTCTGAACTATTTGACAAGTGACCCAGATGGGCGCCAGCTCTGAGTGTGGCCCAGAGGAGGAAAGAATTCTGCAGCAGGTCCAGGCTGCTCTACAAGCAGCTCATCACTCAGGCCATTCATCCAGGCAGAATGTATCAGACGAATCTGTGGAAGGAAAAGACCTCATGTAGAATTTAGAATGAGGCCTTTCCCAGCCTCAGTGGGAAAATCACATTGTTGACCCCTAAGATTTCAGAGATACCTATAGCAGAGTGTTACACACCAATGGAAACTTAGACCTTGATATGCTCTTGGGCCAAGAATAAAGACAGAGTACCTGGTATATGTCATCAAGTGACCATGCACTCAGATCTGCCCATCATGAGCTAAATTCTGTCAGACTCACCAAATCAGAAGCTTCAGTGGGTCCAGAAATAATCCACTGTAAAATAGAAGTAAGACGCCCAGGATCAAGCATGAGCAAAGCTAGAGGGCAAAAGTAGGCTCTGAGAGCAGGTGACACAAACCTGCATGTCATCCACCACTGTTATACTGGCACCTTTGCCTCAGCTCACATCTCTGACTACATGGGCTGGGGGCAGGGTGTCCTCATAACTCACTAACTGAGGAGCAAGAAAGCCAAGCTTGGTTCATGGGTGGGTTGGTTTAGTATGTGGGTACAGGCTAGAAATGGACTGCTGTTGCACTACAGTCCTACTCAGGAGTGATCTTGAATGATAGCATGAGAGGATACTCTTCCAATGGGCTTCCAGGGCTACAGATGGTGCATCTGATCACTTAGTCTGTGTAGAAAGAAAGCAGCCTAAAGAAAGAATAAGTACAGGCTCATGAACGGTAGCAAATGGCTTGGTTGGTTGGTCAGCAGCTTAAAAGGAAGGCATTGGAAGACCTGTGATAAGATCTTGGGAAAAAGCAAGTGGATGAACATGAGTGTAAATATCTTTCTATTTCATGTTAATGCTCCTCAAAACAGGCATAGGACACTTAAGTAAACAGAATGACTTAGCTACTTGACATAAGTCAGCCTCTGTCATTTTTTTTGCTCCAATGCTACATGATGGAGTGGCCACGGTGGGAGAGATGGATGCTATGCATGAGTCCAACAACATGGGCTCTCACTGAGTAAGACTGACCTAACTCCTGTCACTATTGAATGTCCAACCTACTAGCAACAGACACCAATAATGACCTTGCAATACGACACCATCCCTCAAGAAGCCCAACCAGCCACCTGGTTAGTTGACTGCATTGGATCTCTGTTACCTTTGAAGGGCAGTGTTATGGGTTGAATTATGTCCCCCCGAAAGATATGTTGATGTCCTAACCCCTAGTACCTGTGTGACCTTATTTGGAACTAGGGTTTAGAAAATGTAACCAAGTTAAGATGCAGTCATTGTGACTAGTATCCTTATAAGAAGAGAAAAGATAGATGTAGGCACACGAGAAGATCACTATGTGAAGATGTAGGCAGAGATTGCAGTTATGCAGCTGCAAGACACAGAACATCAAGCACTGACAGAAACCACCAGAAGCTAGGGAAAGGCAAGAAAGGATAGTCCCCAGAGTGTCAGAAGCAGAGCCCTGAGGACACCTTGATTTTGGACTTCTAGCTTCCAGAACTGTGAGAGAATAAATTTCTGTTATTTTAAGTCATCCAGTTTGTGGTACTTTGTTACAAGAGCCCTAAGAAACCAATAGAGGCAGTACTTTAGAGTGACTGAAATTGACACATGTTCCAAGTATAAGTTTGCCTTCCTTGGCCATGTGGCCTCAGCCAACATCATTATTCAAGGACTTAGAGTCTTTTATCTATTGATATAAAAATCTCACATGACATTTGGTGGACCAAGGGATCCACCTCTCAGCAAATGAGTTGCAGTAGTAGGCATGTGACCATAGAATTCACTGGCCTATTTACATACCAAACTATCTGGAGGCTGCAAGCCTGTTAGGACAACAGAAGCTTTTTGAAGGTGCAGCTGAAGAGCCAACTTGGAGAGAATACCCTATGTGGATGATGTGCCATCCTCCAGGATTCAGTAGACACCCTAAATCAATGACAATAAATAGTGCTATGTCCCCAGTAGATGAATACATGGGTCTGGGAACCAAAACACGGAAGTAGAAGCTGTCCTGTTACCATCATTCAGTGGCCCACCTGGGGAATTTGTTCTTCCTATCCCCATATCTTTAGGCTGTATCATTCTAGAGGCTCTGATTCCTAGAACTAGAACACCTCCATGGTGGGACACAAAAAGAGTCCTATTTAGCTTTAAGTATGGCTGCTGCTTAGTCACTTTTGCTTCTTGTGCCAAAAGACCAGCAAGCAAAGAAAGAGAAGTCACCATATTGGCAGGAGTAATTAATCTGATCGTTAGAAGGAGAGAGAGGTCTCATTACACAGTGGTTGCAAAGGAAATATCTTTGGAACTTAAGTGATCCACTGGAATAACTCTTTGTATCGCCCTGCCCAGTTTTGATGGTAAGTGAACAAGGGCGATAACTATGACCTTAGAAGGACAAAGAGACCAGGAGTTTAGACACTTCAAAATGAGGTTCTGGGCCATCCTACTGAGTAAGTTACTGATACCAGCAGAGCTACTAGCCAAGGAAAAGAGAAATCTGGAACGGGTAATAGTGGAGGGTGATGATGAGCATTAATTGTGACCTTGAGACCAGTGGCAGCAATGGGGAATAGAATTCATCCAATAAACTTCCTCTTGAAAATTTCCCCAGGAAAAGAGACTACCGGAATCCTGGGTAGCTATTTCTAAATGCATTAAACTTATTATACAAAGAAACTGGATCCAAGTAGTGCAAGGGGTGAACCATGGTCAGTGCTCTGGTGCATCACCCAGATCTGGCTGCATTATTCTCTGGGAATTCCTCTTGGCTAATGTATTTGCCTCACCCAAGATTATTCCCTGTTCCTAGAGGTAGATGACACCAAAAGATTGAGGAGTGCCTCATGACTAGACCCCCTTGCCTTGATTTTGGATTAGCTGAGGCTGCTGTTACAACTGTATCATGGTTAAAATTCTGCTTCTCAATCCTCCTACCTGTGTTCCTTCACAAATGCTGTTTCCAAGAATACTCTCTAATAAACCCCTGAACTCAAATCTCAGAGTCCCAGATATGTTCACCAGAGAAACACTCCCTTCCCATGACAGCAGAGGTCTTGGGTCATAGATACACAATCAGCTGACAGACTAAAGTATAATCTGAGACTCTAGGTGATGGATCCTAGCTAGCAATGCAGACAGCACACCAAGATAAGTAGGCCTCTGAATAGTTTATGTTAGACCTAAGAGATATCACTTAAATAACAGACTCCTTACCTCAACCTAGCTGTGGACCTCTTTCTCCAATATTCCCCTATGGTGAAGAATAGGAAGAGGGGCAAAAATAGTACCCATTCAGAAGTTTCCAAAGATGGTAAAATAGGACAATGTATGATGCTTGTGTGGATTTCCTGATAGAACATCTGCCCAGGAGAATGAGGCTGCCCCTTGTCAGACAGGAGTTTGAACAGTATATGAAATGTGACTCTCAATTTTGATCCTGAGAACAACTGAGCCAGGTATGTCTTTGTCAAATCTTGAGTTACTAGCTTTTGCATTTGAGCCTGGAATTTTCCTCTAAAGTTAGAAGGTGCCTATAAAACATGTGCTTCAACTTCAGAGGCAGTGGAGCATTCCAAGGTAAGGTGGGTTGTTAAATTGTATAAGTATGGCTGTCACTGATGTGTGCAACTTTGACCTCAGCTGTGCCATGGAACATAAAATGAGCATCTGGAATAGCATGTGGGGAGCTGTTTCATATTGGTGAATCCACATTTCGAGCTTAGGCATGGATCTTAGAGCAGAGCCAGCTTGACCCCACCTTAGTTTTAAGAATTCTTTTTTAGACAGAGAAGATAGTGGTAGACTTATAGCATGTGCTCCTCAGATTAAGATAGATTTCTTCAAATATGTATGCTAATTGGTTGTTGAACAAGGCTGAGCCTTCCTGTGGCAGATGGAGGGTATATTAAACATGGCAAAGAAATGAGCTGAAGTACATGGGCCAAAACAACCTTTCTGAATCAGATTGAACAACAACAACAACAAAAAGAGATAAATCATTTGAGTTAAGTCTCTGTATCTGTCAGGGTTCAGTCAGAAAAACAGAAACCATACCATATCACACAAAGGGGATTTAATACAGGGAATTGATTTTATAAATATTCGGGGGGTTAAAAGAACAAAAAAGCATGCTCAGAGATTAATAACTGCAGGAGTTGGTTCCAATGTTGGCTGAGGGAACTCAAAGGAAGAATTGGGGTTACCTAGGGATTCAAGATGGGGATCTTCAGGACTGGTGTTTAGACATATGGGGGTGAGGTTCACACATCTGGTACTTAGCCTGAGAAGGGGATGCTCTGTGACTGGTGCCCAAAGAAGCTGGGGTTCTCATAGATATAGATAATAGATTGGTGGTTGCCTGAGGTGGGCATAATGGATGAAGGGGGTCAAAGGTACAAATTTCCAGTATAAAATGAACAAATCATGAGGTTGTAATGTACAGCATGGTGACTATAGTTCATAATACTGTACTGCATATTTGCAAGTAGCTAGGAGACGATCTTGAAAATTCTCATCACAAGAAAAAAAATTTTGTGACTATGTATGGTGATGGATGTTAACTGGACTTACTGTCATGATCACTTTGCAATGTATACAAATATTTAATCATTTCATTGTACACCTGAAACAAATATAATGTTATGTTAATTATACCTCAATAAACAAAAAGTAGCTGGGTTGGAACCAAGTGTCTGTTTTGACTGGAGTGAAACTGGCAGAAACTGGAAAAGATAGAAAGGAAACTTCCTCTCTTCTTGTCTTGCCTCCCAGTCTTCCTTGAGTGCCTCTCAATGGCAGAATCTAGTAGGAAGCCAGCTAATGAGGGAACTTGGGAAATATACTTTTTCAGAGTCCCAATTCTAACCATCACAGAAGGGGTGTGGAGCTCAGAGTGAGTGGCTATATAATCAGCCTAGTCTCATAGCCTGGAACTCGGGTAAGACTGTAGAGATAGTCCAGGTGGGCACTCAGATGATTATAGCCTCAGTCAAGATTGACTGTAACTATATCTCTGCAAGTGAGAACTGTTCAGTAGAGTATAGTTAACTGACAGAAATATGAGAGAAAATAATAAATTGCTGTCTTAAGCCATTAAGGTCTGGGATTATTTGTTACTTATCAATAGATATCTGACAGATCCAAGAACGGAGGAGAATCATTCCAAGTGAATAGGACTGGACCTTAATCAAGGAACTAGTAACATAGGTCAGTAACTGCTATGTACCTCCCATTTTCCTGCTTTAGAATGAGAGTGTCTATTGCATGTCTATTGTATATTGGGGCAGAGAAGTTGTCTCATTAATTCACAGTTCTTCAAAGCAAAAGGAAATGTACACAAGGAACTGCACCATAAAAGCCTGATCTACATCTAGACCTGACTTAGAAAACAAGATCCTGGACTCCAAGCCAATGCCATAACAGGATGAGACTTTGAGGGTCTTGTGGGCAGAATCTAAAGTATTCATGGCCAGAGGGCAGGCTGTGGCACATCCAAGATGGCTGCAAATTCTTGACACTCTTCCCATAGAAAAGTGGGATGTGTTTCCCCACCCTTTGAGTTGGAGCTGGCCTATGACTACTATGACAAATGGAGTATGGCAGAAGTAACAACCATTCTGGGCCTAGCCTCTAAGAGGACGAGCAGCTTCTGCTTGGTCTCTCAGAGGCCTGCCCTGCCCTGTAAGAAGTACAATCACCCATATGAAGAGGTCCTGAGACCACATGAGGAGGTAAAGGGCCCAGCCGAGTTCAGCCCTCCAGGTTGCCACCGATGCACAGGGCATGTTAAGAGGTCAGTTGGACACTTTAGACCACACCAGCCACCAGCTATGTACCATAAAGTGACCCTTGTTGATGTCACATGGAGCAGAAGACTCTTCCAGCCCAGGTTTGCCTGAAGGACCCATCAAATCATGAGATATAAAATAAAATGGTTGTTGTTTTAAGCCACAAGTTTTGAGAGTAATTTTTTGTTGCAACAATAAATGCCCGAAATGATACACATTTCTATTTTTTTGCTTACTTCCACTTTATGGCTCTCCCAGACCCACAGTGGGAGAAACTCTGCCTACTCTAGACCTCTTAAATCTCTCCTCAGAGAAAAATGTAATGTCTTCACTAGTAACCTCTCTATTTTATTGCAGACACTCAAACAGCATTAGGAAGACCCTAGCTAGATCACTGGAATTCAGTGTTCTCTCCTGACTTCGACAATCCTGGCCAGACTAGTTTCATCTCAAAGTCTAAAGAGTTCAACTTGGCTCCTTGACAGAAGGCACATTGTGGTAAAATAATGCTCTTCATTTAAAAGACAAGAAGGCACCCAGTAAACAAAGAATAATTTCACTCCAAAGAATGCTCTTTTAATTTGGTCATGTGGTCAAAGGCATTTTTTCTGTGGAATCATTGTGGCTTGGTGTGACATAGAATAATTATATTTAGAAATCATTTACTTTGGACAAGTGTGCCAGATTGTGCAGTTGCACACCATACACTTTTTATTTTGCAGTAATCTCTTCTGAGATTTCCATTTTCCCTGTTTTTACCAGGTAGTCTTTCCTGAATGGGACAGCATGTCAAAAATTGCAGGAGCTATCTTTAGTGGCTTATGAAGTTCTTTACCTCATTTTAAATATTGGTATCCTGGTACTTATTAAAGCCTTTAACTTTGGATATTATTATCAACTTATGTACAGTGACTTTTCTTTTGGAATTCTGTCATTCTATTTTTAGGTTCTATCTATTATTAAGAGCATTAAATACATATTTATGACTGGATTCCTGGGCTTCTCCCATAAATACTGAATAATCAGCTTTTGCAATGAGTTTTGCTGGTGATTCAGATGCAGGTAGTCCAGGACAGACTTGGAAAAGCAGCAGCAGTCTCATTCCTATGCCTATATTTCTACTAGAGGTTTGACGTAAGAGTTCTGGTTTTGAGAGGGTAGAGTTGGGAGGGAGGACAGGCTTAAGAGAGAGCCCTCCCATCAGCCACACAGGATTGACCTAGTGCTTCCTTCAGAATCATGTAGGCAAATTAGGAAGCTGAAGTTAGTTTTGCCAGACAGCAGGATATAATTTATAAAATTAGTGCTGTTAACAAGGATCTGGAAATGCCCTTAAGGCAGTATTTCTTGGCACAAGTTACACAGCAGAATCACCTGGGGAATTTTAAAGGTCTCCATACCCAGGCTCCATCTGAGAACAACTAAATCAGAATCCTTGAATGGGACATCAGTATTTTTAAAGGTCCCCTGGAGATTTTAATGAACAGTCAAGGTTGAGAACCACATGAATGTCAGTCTTCAGAAACTATAGCATCCGCCCTCAACTTTTGGAATTAGTAGCAAAAATGACATGGTATACAACAGTCCACGGTGTGAACTGGCTGTTTGAGGAATATATATTCTAGTACGAACAATGACCAAAAGGACAAAGTGTTTAGCGTGCTTGGGGATTGACATCACGGACGGCCCTGGGGTTCCAGGAATTATCACAGAATTTAAGAACTCAAAGGGATCCTTTGGCTTCAGTACTCTTATTAGTTGATTTTATAAGTAAGGAAAAAAACGAAGTTACAGCAAGTCAGTGGCACAGGCAGGATGAGGGCCTGTCTCTCCACTCCCAGCCCAGTGACTTTTCCACTCGCCCAGTTCACAGCAGCTCAGCCTTCACTTCGGGAGCTCATGGACACAGAGCCCACTTGTTCCTTGAACCCAGAGTGACTGGATTCAATTTCCCTAACTCACTTTCAGAGAAGAACTTTGATACAGAGAGAATATGGGTCAATATTTAATTCACATCTCTGGCTTATTTTCCAGTTAGAAAGTATTTATACCTTTGTTAATGATGAGTAGTCTTTCTGTGCTTAGTTTCCATCCATTCCAAGCAGGATATCCAGGACAGGATTATATCCCATTTGGTCCTCGTAATCTTCCCTCACAACTCAGAAGCGATTTCCCTTTTTTCTGATCTCATACAGAATATACATCTCTCACTCTTTTGACCCTCATTATTTACTTCCCCATATTAGTATATATTTTCCCATATATATTTTTTTTTCTTCTAATATGTTGTTAGTATGTCAAAATCTCACACGAAGTTGATACTCAATACAGGCTTCCAGATTTGTGGGATTCTATTTTAATATTCAATTCATTTTATATTCCTGTTTTCATACTTTGTTACAATGCTAGAGAAGAGGAAGATTTTTCATTTATATAACAAATGAAACTTGAGCCCCAAATCTGGCTT
This sequence comes from Tapirus indicus, assembly GCA_031878705.1. Lineage (NCBI taxonomy): Eukaryota > Metazoa > Chordata > Mammalia > Perissodactyla > Tapiridae > Tapirus > Tapirus indicus. Next base: position 69,860,925 of record CM062930.1, on the reverse strand, counting down.
TTCCACTGCCTTCTGAACCATCCATGGTGTTTCAGCCTCTTTTAAAAAGTGGACATGCCAGATTGGCTCTCATATTAGCTGTTGTCAGTGATGAGATATCTCTGTCATCCTAATCGTTTATTTTCCACCCCAAATCTGTCTACCTGACGTCTTTCTTCCCTGAAAAATATAACCTTCTCATCACTATGATGTCAATTATAGTGAAACACTGTCTCAGCAATTTGTTTCTACTGTAGCTTGGTGCACGGTTTCAGGGGTTACGGAGAAAGTGACCATATTTTCCAAGTGAAAAGTCAGCATGGGCTAAGAGAAGACTAGAATGCGGGACTATGGCTGCCATAGTTAATACCTCTTTCCCCACCACGCAGTCGCTGGAGAAGACTGAAATAACATGATGCCTCATTAAACACACTTGGCATCCTAATCTCTGAGACCCATACGCCAGTTTAAGGAAAAAATTCTATGTATCAATATACCTCTTTTTTTGAAGAAGAAGATTAGCTCTCAGCTAACATCTGCTGCCAATCCACCTCTTTTTTTGCTGAGGAAGATTGGCCCTGAGCTAACATCTGTGCCATTCTTCCTCTACTTTATGTAGGAAGTAGGAAGCCTGCCACAGCATGGCTTGGTAAGTGGTAAGTAGGTCCACACCTGGGATCCGAACCTGCGAACCCTGGGTTGCCCCAGCAAGCATGCACACTTAACCACTATACCACTGGGCAGGCCCCTCAGTATACCTCTTTTTGAAATTTGCCTTTCTTGTCAAAATTTAGCTTGAAAAGCAAAACTTCCTCAATTTAGTTTCTTAAATTATCCTAGTTGTTTTAATTAGAGTCCTATTTAAATCTTTGATTTCATAACTCTCAATTATTAAACTGAGTGGAAGTGAGTTCTTTTGAAACAAATATTAGAAGAATTATACTAATATCCTTACATATGTTATATATATTGTTTATGTATATGCTAATTCATGAAAAACAAAAATGAGCTACCATATTCACTTACATGCAGGCAGTACTGAGCTGTTAAAGCTTTAACAACTGGCTTTTTAAGTAAAAGTCCTGATTTGTAGAATCTTCCAATTTCTGTGGTGCACATACTCCTATACTCTCATTTCAAACTGCCAAATGACATCACTGAACACGAACATGGGAAGAGATGTGCAGAATCTGTGTTTATGTATCAGCTCCTGTATATCACTGTGTGTATCCATGTAAATTGTTTTCCTACATCTTCCTGTTAGAGAGATTTTTCATTATGTGATTAGCACATTAGTGACAAACATTTTAGAGATTGTTTTGACTATTTGGGGTCCTTTGCGGTTCCATCTGAATTTTGGAATGGCTTTTTCTATTTCTGTAAAAAATGCCATTGGGATTTTGTTAGTGATTGCATTCCATCTGCAGATTGCTTTGAGTAGTATGGACATTTTAACAGTAGTAAGTCTTTCAATCCATGAACACAGGATGTCTTTCCATTCATTTGTGTCTTCTTTAATTCCTTCATCAATGTTTTGTAGTTTTCAGTGTACGTCTTTCACCTCTTTAGTTAAGTTTATTCCTAAGTATTTTATTCTTTTTGATGCCTTTGTAAATGGAATCATTTTCCTAATCTTCTTTTCAGATAGTGTTCATTGTTAGTGTATAGAAACATAACTAATTTTTGTATGTTGGTTTTGTATCCTGCAACTTTACTGCACTTATTAGTTCTAACAGCTTTTTGTGGAATCTGTAAAATTTTCATACATAAGATCATGTCATCTGCAAACAATTTTACTTCTTTCTTTCCAATTTGGATGCCTCTTACTTTTTTTACCTAATTTCTCTGGCTAGGTCTTCCAGTACTATACTGAAGAAAGTGGTGAGGGTGGGCATCTTTGCTTTATTCCTGTTCTTACAGGGAAAGCTTTCATATGAAACCACAAAGGGCTCTGAATAGCCAAAAATATCTTGAGAAAAAAGAACAAAGCTGGAGACACCACTTCTCTTGATTTCAAAATATATTATGAAGCTACATAATTAAAACAGTATGGTACTGGCATAAAGATAGATAGAAAGACCAATGAAACAGAACATGGAGCCAGAAATAAATCCACACATATATGGTCAACTGATGTTCAACTAGGGTACCAAGAATACACAATGGGGAAAGGATAGTCTCTTCAACAAATTGTGTTGGTAAAACTGAATATCCACACGCAGAAGAATGTGATTGGACCCTTATCTTACACCATACAAAAAAAAAAAAGCCTCAAAATGAATTAAAGACTTAAGCATAAGACCTGAAACCATAAAACTCCTAGAAGAAAACATAGGGTAAAAGCTTTGGTGTTGGCAATGATTTCATGGATATGACACCAAAAGCACAGGCAACAAATATAAAAATAGATAAATGGTACTACAGCAAAGGAAACAACAGAGTGAAAAGGCAACCCATGGAATGGGAGAAAATATTTGCAAACCATATATCTGATAAGATGTTAATTTCCAAACTATATAATGAACTCCTACAACTGAATAGCAAAATAACCAATAACTCAATTTAAAAATGGGCTAAGGACTTGAATAGACGTTTCTCCAATGATGTTCAAATGGTCAAAAGGTATATGAAAAGAAGCTCAACATTACTAATCATCAGGGAAATGCAAATGAAAACCACAATGAATTATAACTGCACACATCTTAGGATGACTATTTTCAAAAAGACAAGTGTTGGCAAGGATGTGGGAACCCCTGTACACTGTTGGTGGAAATGCAAAATGGTGCAGTTGCTATATGCAACAATATGGAAAACAATAGGGAGACACCTCAAAAAATTGAAAGTGGAACTATCATATGATCCTGAAAACCCACTTCTGAGTGTTCATACAAAAGAATTAAAGCAAGAATCTCAAAGACATATTAGCATTCCCACATTCATTGCAACAATATTCACAATAGCCAAGATGTGAAAACAACTTAAATGTCCATGAATGTATAAATGGATTTAAAAAAGATACACACACACACACACACACACACACACAAAAATGGAATATTATTCAGCCTTAAACAAGAAAGAAAACTCCTTCGATATGTGACGACATGGATGAAACTTGAGGTTATTATGCTAAGTGAAGTAAGCTAGTCACAGAAGGACAAATATTGCATGATTCCACTTATATGATGTATCTAAAATAGTCAAACTCATAGAAACAGAGAGTAAAATGGTGATTTCCAGGAGCTGGGGAGCGGGGGAAAAAGGGAGTTGCTAATCAGTGGGTATAAAGTTTCAGTTATGCAAGATGAGTAAGTTCTAGAGATCTGCTGTACAACATTGTGCTTATGGTTAACAATACTGTATTGTAAACTTAAGAATCTGTTTCAAGGGTAGATCTCATGTTAAGTGTTCTTACCACAGTAATAATAATTAAAAAGATGAAAGAAAACAGATTTTAGAGTCACAAAGCTTTGTTTTGGCTCTATACTTACAAATCGTGGAAACTTGGGCTAATTTCTTAGCCTATGAAAGCTTATCTTTCCCTTTCTGTATAAGAAGATGTCATGAAGATTAAATAAAATGAGATGATCTTTTAATAGTACTATAAGCAATGAGTCAAGAATGAAAAGGAGTTCAGGAATGGACTGGTAGAAGAGGAATCCAAATCTGGTTCAAATCAAAATTCTTCTTTTAAACAAATAGACCGTTTTTGTTTTAAATGAGCGTTTGGAATTGCTCTTTATGTAGAATTTCTTTTTCTGTCCTGTGAATTTAGTCATACTCAAACAATCTTTTGTATTCATAAAGTTAAAGAACCTCACCAGTAGTGCTATCGATGGATATTTGGACTGGGGTACCCACCTAATTTTTTTTCTGGTGACAAGGGTAGGAATGCCTGGTGATAAGTCACCCAAAGCCAAAAGCCAAAGCTGCCCAAAGCCAGCAGCTCCCACTACCACCTGCTTCAGAAAAATGGGAGTTCTGAGAAGAACCTGTTTCTCACATGGCTCACTTCTGAGAGAAACACTTGCACAAGGCTCCCAGTTGTCAGACCCAGCTCCAGAGTTCACATCCCAGTGACAGGGTGGCTGAGATTCTGAGTTTGGATTTGTGCATTAGGCGGACAGAACAAAGATGATGGGCATCAGGAGTGACATGTTCACTTGTCTCTCCAAGACCTATATACAGTCTGCTTATGTGCTTAAACTTTAGAACATCAACAGTTACTCCCCTTAACATAATGCACCTGAATGAATCAAAATTCACCCTATCCCCAAAAGGAAATAATCCAAGAACCTCTGATTGCATCCAGCTTCAAACTGAGGAATTCTAGGCCAACTCCATTTCTCATCCGGTTTTCGCATATTACATATTGGTATTCTGAAGCCTCTGAACTAAACTTGTGAAGTTCACCGCCACAACACATCCTTTATAATAGGGGAATGGAAGAGATAAAAATAAATTAGTTTAAAGATATTATCATTACATGACACAACAAGAAGGAAATATGGTACATGTCATCCTTATCACTTCAGCAACTGGGTGTTAACAACCAGTTTCATCACTTTTCTTTACCAGCTCTTTCGTGGTTCCTTGGCCCATGGCCAGGCCTCAACTTGTCTGACTTCTTTGCCTAGTGGATGGCTCCAAACCCTATTCCTGAGGCATCTGGGTCTTTGGTAGCTCCTTCTGTATGAGGTGCTGTAGTTTTCTTTGCAAAAATTGGAGTGTTTCTCTGTTATCTAAGTAGATAAGCCCATGATTCAAACTCCCTATAAACACAGAATAACAAAGTGGAACAGGATTTTAATCACCCTATACCCAGCCTACATCAGATAGAATCAGAAAATCTGATTGAGAGCAAATGTTCAAGTCACAGAAGGAGGATACTCTACCAGTGGTTATCTGGGCCTGTTTTTGGTTTTTCATTTGTTGAATTTCTGGGAAGTTCTCCAGGCATGTCTCCATCTTATGTAAATTATTAACACATAAACTATATATTTATTAAGGCATCTCTTCATCTATTTTGAGACAAATAAATCAGAGTTTTTTTGTAAATTGCTTTTCTGAAGTAAATTATTAAAAAATTATGAATACCACAAAACAAAACTTTTTGGGTCATTTTTCTACCTTTAATATGTGCTTAAACTAAGTTTTCCAAAAATTTGCTAAGGGAGAAATTACTGTCTGGAAATTTCTTGAAGGCCGAGTCTACTCTACCTTTACCTGTGTCCACAATCTCAGTCAGGAACAATATGGCAATGGAAGTACATGTCTTCTTATCAATAAATTGATAAAAGTGTCAATTACATATCATCAGATATATATATCAAAAATATAAAGGATATATGTGCTGGGAGGGCCCTCAAAATGGAAAAGAAGAATGAAAATACATGTGATACTTTAACCAGACTTATTTCTTAATTATTATAAACCCTTTTACTATTTTGATTGGGCACAATTCATTTCAAATACCAAGAACCAAAAAAATTGGAATATGGTGCTAGTCAACTCTAATTTAAAGTTTGACCCTATTTTAGAAATCTATTATCAGGGAGGTTTGTATGTCTCACCAATTATTTTCAGAGAATGAAATGTTAGAGAGCATTATATTAAAACTGAAAATGAAAAGTAATGGAGGTTCATAATCCTGCTTCTGAAACCCTTGTTTCAGAAGCATAGGTGCTTTGGTATTCAGAATTTTTCAGCAGTGTTCTAAGGCAACATCAATAATTAAATACATTAAAATTTCTGCATGTAAATGTATGAATATTTACATAAAGTAGGATGAATAAAAATTACTGTAGCCTCATGTCTGTTAAGGTCAAATTTTGTGGCCAAATGGGTTCAGGTCAAATCAGGATTTGCAGCTAAATGAGTTACAAAAAAGATTTTCAATTTTCAGAGTTTTTGTGTGTGTGTGCATGTGAGGAAGATTAGCCCTGAGCTTACATCCATTGCCAGTCCCCCTCTTTTTTCTGAAGAAGATTGGCCCTGGGTTAACATCCATGCCCATCTTCCTCTACTTTCTGTGGGACACCACCACAGCATGGCTTGACAAGCGGTGTGTCGGGTCCGCACCTGGAATCCGAACATGTGAACTCCCCAGACATAAGAAAATAATTCACAAAGGAACCCCCATCAGGCTATCAGAGGATTTCTCAGCAGAAACTCCACAGGCTAGAAGAGAATGGAATGATATATTCAAAATATTAAAAGACAAAAACTATCATCCAAGAATACTCTATCCAGCAAAGTTATCCTTCAGATATGAAGGAGAAGTAAAAGTTTTCCCAGACAAACAAAAGCTGAGGGAGTTCATCATCAATAGACCAGCCTTACAAGAAATGTTGAAAGGAGCCCTCCTACCTGAAACAAAAAGGCAAAGGTTTACAAAGTTTTGAGCAAGGTGTTAAATAGACAGACAGAATCAGGAAATTGCAACTCTATATCAGAATAGGTTAGTAAAAGATTATAACAAGACTAAAGGAAAAGAAAGCATAAAAAAAAAAAACCCAAAACCTATAATCACTTCAATTTGGTCATAAACCCACAAGACAAAGAAAGGAGAATATGTGACAACAAAAGATAGAAGGGAAGAGGAAGAGAATGGAACCTGCATAGGCTAATGGAGGTAAGATGCTATCAGCATAAAAATGACTATCTTGTCTATGAGACCTTTTATACAAACTTCACTGTAACCACAAGATTAAAAAAATCAGAGCAAAGTCACAAAACATAAAAAAAGAGGAAACTGAGAAACACATCACAGAAAACTGTCAAACTGAAATGGCAGAAAGAAACACAAGGAAAAAAATGGAAATATAGAGGAACCATAAAACAAAAGATAAAGTGGCAGTATTAAGCCCTCATATATCAATAATCACTCAAATGTAAATGGAGTGAATTCACCAATCAAAAGACACAGAGTGGCTGCATGGATTAAAAAACAAGACTCAACAATATGCTGCCTCCAGGAGACATATCTCAGCTCTAAAGACAAACATAGGCTCAGAGTGAAGGGATGGAAGTTGATACTCAAAAAAATGGCAACCAAAAGAAAGTGGGTATAGCCATACTTCTATCACACAAAACAGACTTCAAGCCAAAAAAGATATCAAGAGACAAAGATGGACATCATATAATGATAAACAGACATTCCACCAAGAAGACACAACACTTATTAATATATATGCCCCTAACATAGGAGCATCAAAGAATATAAAGCAACTATTAACAAACCAAAAGGGAGAAGTTGACAGCAACACAGTAATAGTAGGGAACTTTAACACCTCACTTCCATGGATGGATAGATCATCCAAACAGAAAGTCAACAAGGAAAGAGTGGCCTTAAATGAAACACTTGACCAGATGGACTTAATAGATATGTATAGAACATTCCATCCAAAACCAGCAGATACACATTCTTCTCAAGTGCATTTGGAAGATTCTCAAAGATAGACCATACGTTGGGAAACAATAAGCCTCAATAAATTTAAGAAGATTGATGCAATATCAAGTATCTTTTCTGACCACAATCATACAAAACTAGAAATCAACTACAGGAAGAAAGCTGGAAAAGTCACAAATATGTGGAGACTAAACAACATGCTACTGAACAACTATTGTATCAGTGAGGAAATTAGAGGAGAACCAAAAAATAGCTGGAGACAAATGAAAACACAACATACCAAAACTTATAGGATGCAACAAAAGGAGTACTTAGAGGGAAGTTTATAGCAATACATGCCTACCTCAAAAAACAAGAAAAATCTCAAATAAACAATCTAACACTTTACCTACAAGAACTAGAAAAAAGAAGAACAAACAAGGCCCAACGTTCATAGAAGGAAGGAAATAATAAAAATCAGAGCAGAAATAAATTAAGTAGAGCCCCCCTTCCCCCCAAAAACAAACCCAATAGAAAGGATCAAGGAAACTAAGAGCTGGTTCTTTGAAAAGATAAACAAAATTGACAAACCCTTAGCTAGATCTACTAGGAAAAAAAAGAGAGAAGGCTCAAGTAAATAAAGTTAAAAATGAAAGAGGAGAAGTTACACCAGACACCACAGAAATAAAGGGTTAAGAGAATACTGTGAAAAGCTATATGCCAACAAATTGGATAACCTAGAAGAAATGGATAAATTCTTAGAATCATACAACCTCCCACAACTGAATCAAGAAGAAATAGAGAATCTGAATAGACCAATCTCAAATAAAGAGATCAAAACAGTAATCAAAAACCTCTCAAGAAAAAAAAGTCCAGGACCAGATGGCTTCTCTGGTGAATTCTACCAAACATTTAAAGAAGATTTAATACCTATCTTTCTCAAACTCTTCCAAAAAATTGAAGAGGACTGGATGCTTCCTAACTCATACTATGAGGCCTACATTTCTCTGATACCAAAATCAGGCAAGGACAACACAAAAAAGTAAAATTACAGGCCAATATCACTGATGAACATAGATGCAAAACTCCTCAACAAAATATTAGCAAATTGAATATGACACACCAAAAAGATCAGACATCATAATCAAGTGAGATATATTCCAAGGATGCAGGAATAGTTCAGCATCCACAAATCAATCAACATGACACACCACATTAACAACATGAAGACTAAAAATCACATGATAATCTCACAGAAAGCATCTGACATCCATTGATGATAAATACTCTCAATGAGTATAGAAGGAAAGTACCTCAACATAGTAAAAGCTGTATGTGACAAACTCAGAGTCAACGTCACACTCAACATTGAAAAACTGAAAACTATTCCTCTAAGAACAGGAAAAGACAAGGATGCCCACTCTCACCACTCTTATTCAATGTAGTACTGGAAGTCCTAGACAGAGCAATTAGGCAAGAAAAGGAAATAAAAGGGATCCAAACTGAAAACAAAGAAGTAAAACTGTCACTATTGTGGATGACATGATTCTCTATATAGAAAACCCTAAAGAATCCACCAAAAAACTATTAGAAATAGTTAGTGAATATAGTAAAGTTGCAGGGTACAAAATCAACACACATAAATTGGTTGCATTCTATACACTGACAATGAACTAGCAGAAAGAGAAATCAAGAATATAATCCCATTTACAATTGCAACAAAAAGAATAAAATACCCAGGAATAAATTTAACCAAAGAGGTGAAAGACATATACACTGAAAACTACAAGACATTATTGAAATAAATTGAAGAAGACATAAAGAAATGGAAAGATATTCTGTACACATGGATTAGAAGAATAAACATGTCCATATTACCTAAAGCAATCTACAGATTCAATGTAATCTCAATCAGAATTCCATTGACATTTTTCATGGAAATAGAGCAAAGAATCCTATAATTTATATGGAACAACAAAAGACCCCAAATACCCAAAGTAATCCTGAGAAAAGAGAACAAAGCTGCAAGTATCACACTCCCTGAATTTAAAATATATTACAAAGCTATGGTAATCAAACCAGCACAGTACTGGCAGAAAAACAGACACACAGATCAATGGAACAGAATTGAGAGCCCAGAAATAAAACCACACATATATGCACAGCTAATCTTTGACAGAGGAGCCAAGAACATACAATGGAGAAAGGATATTGGAAAAACTCAACAGCCGTGTGCAAAAAAATGAAAGTAGACTATTATCTTACACCATACACAAAAATTAACTCAAAATGGATTAAAGATTGAATGTAAGACCTGAAACCATAAAAGTTCTAGAAGAAAACATAGGCAGTATGCTTTTTGACAGTGATCTTAGCAGTATATTTTGAATACCATGTCTACTCCCACAAGGGAAACAAAAGAAAGAATAAACAAATAGGACTACATCAAACTAAAAAGCTTCTCCACAGCAAAGGAAACCATTAATAAAACAAAAAGACAACCAACCCACCAAGTGGGAGGAAATATTTGCAAATCATATATCTGACAAGGAATTAATTTCCAAAATATATAAAGAACTCATACAACTTAACAACAAAAAAAGAGCAACCCAATCAAAATATGGGCAGAGGGTAAGAACACATATTTTTCCAAAGAAGATATACAGACGGCCAACAGGCACATGAAAAAGACATTCAACCTCACTAATTATTAGGGGGATTCAAATCAAGACTACAATGAGAGGGGGCTGGTCCCATGGCATACTGGTTGGGTTTGGTGCAGTCTGCTTTGGCAGCCCAGGTTCATGGGTTCAAATCCCAGGCATGGATCTACTTCACTTGTCAGCCATGCTGTTGCAGCAATCAGCATACAAAATAGAGGAAGATTGGCACAGATGTTAGCTTAGGGTAAATCTTCCTAAAACAAAAAGAGAAGAAGAAAAAAAAAAACTACAGTGAGATGTCACCTCACACCTATCAGAATGGCTATTACTAAAAAGACAAGAAATAACAATTGTTGGAGAGGATGTGGAGAAAAATGTACCCTCATACACTGCTGGTGGGAATGCAAACTGTTGCTGCCACTACGGAAAGTTTCTCAAAAAACTAGAAATAGAACTACTGGATGATCCAGCTAGTCCACTTCTCGGTGTTTATCCAAAGAACAAGAAAACACTAATTAGAAAAGATGTGTACACTGCTATGCTCATTGCAGCATTATTCACAATAGCCAAGACTTGGAAGCAACCCAAATGCACATCTATGGATGAATGGATAAAGAATACCTGGTATATATATATGCAATGGAATACTACTCAGCCATTAAAAAAAGATGAAACTGTGCCATTTGCAGCAACATGGATGGAGCTTGAGGGTGTTATGCTAAGAGAAATAAGCCAGACAGAGAAAGACAAATACTATATGATTTCACTCATGTGTGGAAGATAAACAACCAACCAAACACATAGATAAGGAGAATAGATTGGTGATTACCAGAGGGGAAGAGGGTGGGGGGAGGGAAAAAGGGGTAAAGGGGCACATATGTGCAGTGACTGATAGAAACTAGACTTTTGGTGGTGAACATGGTGCAGTCTATGTAGAAGCTGAAATACAATGATTTATGCCTGAAATTTACACAATCTTATAACCCTGTGACCTCAATAAAAAAATTTTTTAAGTCAATATAGTGGTGTCATAGTCATGAATAAGTAGCTTAGTACACCAGAATATACATGTTTTATGAGAACTTAATAGAAAATAACTGCAGTAGCTTAATTCTTTGATACAAAAAAAAAAAAAGTGCGGTCTAGAGAAGCTGTCTGGTATTTTCTTTGAAAGAAAAATGGTTAAATCCCAAAATGAAAACTTGGAACATGACTTTTGGAAAGCAAATGTGTCAGTGTATGAGACTTTAAAATATTTAAACCTGTCAAAATTGACTTTAGCAGAGACATTTTAAAGTGTAGTTGGAGCTGCCTTTCCAGAGAAACTGCCTTGCTGTCTTGAACCTGGGACTGGGCCAAACATTTGGACTGGGCCAAAACAGCAACTGTTTGAGAAGTCGGCAGGAGAATTGACATCTTGATCACAAAGACTGAGGATTGTGAACTTTCTGAAGATATAATCAATAGACAATCTATCTTCAGCCAAGACTAGCTCTCTGCCTCCAACTCCAATTAAAATTCTTTGTAATACAACCTCCTCTCTTTGCGTTTAAAAGCCTCTGAATTTTACTCCTTAGTGGGGCACTCTTTGGATTTCTACCTGAATCTGTGCTCCCTGAATTGCAGTTCTTTGATCCCAAATAAACACTTTGCCTCTTAAACTGCTCTCTATTTTGAAGGTTAACATATGGTGTCAGAAGTGGGATATGAACCACTCTCATCTTTCTGGACCTGCATCCCCTGGAAACAGATTTGGTACCAGCACAAGTTCCTTTGTGTACTCACCTCTTCCAGGGACTGCCAGCTCCTCCATTCATGAGACCTCTCAGGTTATAACCTCCATCCCTTTTGGTTGAGGTTTTTGCCTTCCTTTGGGATTCTGGGAACAATACCTCAATCTAGGGTCAGTCAACCAGCAGACAATTGTCTCCACAGTGGCTGATAGCTATTGCTGTAAAGGGTTTCTCTACTTGAGCCAATTATCGCTGTTGCCTTCTGAGGGTTTATTCCCTATCTAGCAAGTACTCAAATTCTGTCTTTTGTGTTGTTTGTCCAAACAGCTGTAGCCAGTGGCTCAGAAACTCAGGTAACAACATAGGGCTTGCAACTGGCATCTCTTTGTCTTTTGTCCAGCCATGCTTTAACATGGGGATTTCATCTTCTAAAAGTTCTTTAGAAGTTCCTCCCTTGGAAACTCCAGCTGTGTTTATGTTTAAGAGCTACAGCCCTTTCTTTTATAAAGTTTTATCCTGGGGGGCTGATAATATAAAAGATGACTTAAAATCAAAAAGAGCCCAATCAGGAGGCAGGAAAATATCACATGTCTGTAACACAGGTATTTGTGCAAGGTTGCTTCCTTAGCAGTCTGAATCTCCAAAAGCTTCTTTTCTCCCTTTTCTTTCCTTCAGTCTTAGGAATCAGGGATGGTCTAGATAACAGACTAACTTATAAGAAAACTCTTTTTGATCGGTCACTTTGGAGCCCACTTTGGGGCTCTTTTGAGCTTCTCAAACTTGTCTTTTTGCACACTGAATTTGAGAACTGTGGATTTAAGACCAGAAATAAGATCTTTAATTTCTGAAGAGTTAAGTGTGCCACTTTCTGACATAAAAACTGTGGTCCCAGAAGCTGTAAATATTTACAAAGAACAGCACAACCTGGGCCAGCCCAGTGATGTAGTGGTTAAGTTTGTGCATGCTGCTTCAGTGGCCTGGGGTTCTTGGGTTAAGATCCCTGGCATGGACCCACTCACTGCTCATCAAACCATGCTGTGGCAGCATCACATATACAAAACAGAGGAAGATTGGCACAGATGTTAGCTCAGTGACAATCTTCCTCAAGCAAAAAGAGGAAGATTGGTAACAGACTTTAGTTCAGGGCCAATCATCTACACCAATTAAAAAAAAAAAGAACAGCAAAACATTACTAAGCTTTTTTCATGTCCTGAGAGCTTGGCTTGGTAACCATCAGGTTGGGAACCCAAAATAAAGTCAGACAGAAATGTGGGTTGCACATCATTTGCAGCTATGGTCCTACAAAACTGCTGCCAGACCTCAGGGAAATAACAATAACTACTAGAAGGAACATTCCAATTAGATACAATCATTCATGAAGTGCACTTAAAAGCAAAGGCTTCAAAATTCCAAAATAGCCTTACTGAAAGCTAATGAAAACTTAAGATATAAGAGATACCTAAAAAAAGACTGCATAAGAGTCCATTAAGTTAATGGCTTTAAGACACCCATATCCACCTTTAGAGGAGGGCCCCTGTATGGACCCCTCCTAGAGTTAATGAGACTGAGAAATTTTATGGTAAATTGCTATGTTATTCTCTTAAACGGTCAAGGAGAAATTAAAATTTAAAATTAATAGAGTTATTTAATACTGCCAGAAAATATTTACTGTTTATCTCAGCTGAAACCTGACAAGATATTTGAAAAAAAGTTAATAACTAATGGACAGAAATTTGGCCAAATTGAACTTGATATTCAGAGGCTGATAGGAATTTTTTTTCTAGACTTTCCCCCACTAAGCTAAAATAAAACTACCTACCCAGATGGAAAGAAATAGATTAAGGACAATGTAATTGGATGGGTATGTCCATCCTTGATAAGCAACTAAACTCCCCCATTTATCTCTGGGAACTGTTATCTAGACCATCCCTGATTCCTAAGACTGAAGGAAAGAAAAGGGGGAAAAGAAGCTTTTGGAGATTCAGACTGCTAAGGAAGCAACCTTGCACAAATACCTGTGTTACAGACATGTGATATTTTCCTGCCTCCTGATGATATTATCAAGACTAACTTATAAGAAAACTCTTTTTGATTGGTTTAAAAACAAATAAGTACTATATAAATTGACTATACTTTCAAAAAAAAAAGTAACAGAAACTAACGCAAAAGGAATTTTTCAAGATCATGTGATCTAGGAAACTATTCAGTGTTAAAGCTAATTTAAGTTTGTTGGGTTAATTAAAATAGGCATGTCTTTAGAGTTATCAGCACTAAATGTAAAACTTTTGTCCTAGCTAAATTTGCTAAAAGTCAAGCAAATTCATGATCTCTGTGTTACAAAAGTTGGCAACAACAAAAAATTGATGGCTAATTTTGTCTAATGTGTCATAAAGCTTTTGTAGGTAATCTGAACATAATTATTAAGAAAAAGTAAACTAAATAGATGTAAGTAAGATAAAAAGTTTTTGGGTGAAATTTTTAACAATAATTATGTGTTATGGTATATGTACTTAAAAATAACTTCAAAATCTTTTGGTACCTTGAAACCTTAGAGTTTTGCTAAATTAAGTTAAATGATAGAAATTTACTGAATATCTAGATCATATCCAAATGAGATAAAATGATAGACATTAATTGCTAAACGTGGGTTTATCTACTTTTGACTTCTTATTACAGAAAAACTAAAAGATGTTTAGGTCTATTAGTAAACATGTATTGTGCTACACTAAAAAAAATTTATGCTCTTAGAAAATGTATGTTTTCAGTGAAAGAAGGTATAAGGAATGGAGATTTTTTTTGTTAAGAAAGTAAATTCGTCCTCAAGTAAAACTGCTTATGGGAAAGAAGATAAGACAAATTTTGAATGTAACAAAGAAAGTTATACATTTGCAGAAGAGGATCCCTGAGAAAAGAGTTGTGCATGGTCAAGTTGCCTAAGATTGAAATGAATTTAATTAAGTAAATGAGTTTTAATATCAAAAGTAAGCTGGTGCAAAATTAGAATTTGGTTTTCTCTCTCTTAAAAGGACAGTTTTTCTTGGATTGTTGGTCTGCTCTTGATACAAGATTGTAAAAGGTTTTTTTAAAGAGCAATCTGCCTGGAAAAGGCAGAAATTTTATGTTTTATCAAAATAATTTCCTATGTTCAAAAAGCTGAGCCCTCTCTGTTAAGAGAGCGCTTTTTAAAAACTGTTTAACTCTGTTATTTACCTGAAAGTTTTTGTCACTTTGGTTAAATAGATAACTAAGTATTGTTTCAAAGTGACCTATGATCCTATTTGACCAAGTATTTCACAACCTTTTGATATTTTTGACAAACTTTCCAAAAATCAAATCCTAAATAATATCTTTTTCTTTTTGCCTTAAAGTAACTTTGAGAATTTCCAGAGGTCCCTGGGACTTCTCAAAGAATTTGTTCTCTCTTCCTATAAAAAGAGAGATATTAAACTAATTAGGCTTACTTGATGTCAAATTGCATGGAAGGAATTGTCAAATAAATGATGATAAAGCTTCTTATTGTGTGGGTGAATGATATTAATATACGTGTTCTAAAAATTATATAAAATTCCTAAAATTCTGATATGTCTTAGTATAATGTTATCAGTCATAATTCTAGTCACTATCTTACAAGGTGTGTTACAGAAATAACCAAATTTCCTTGTTAATTGCATGGTAATTAGATCTTTAACCATGTCATTTTGTCTTTTGTCATTTACAGATAGTTATTGTTTTACTCTGATTCTTTTGCAAATACACTTCATCTTCAGAAAGATTAATAGAAAGGACTCTGACGTATATTCTAGAATATAGGTTTCTGATAAACTTTCAGATCATAAAACTGAACTGGGTAAGAAGTTACAGAACTCTAACAAAGAAACTGATGGCTTCATAAAACTGCTAACAAAAGATCAAGAATGAATATTAATTACATGGGACTACATAAACTGTGGAGGATGCTCTAATGTTCTGCTTTTCCAGATTTAAAGAAATCTTTCTCTTAAGCTATCCACAATTTGTTAAGACATACCTTTGTGAACAAAGGTGAAACGTTTACTTTTTCTGCCTACCTGATTCCTTCAGTGAATTCAGAAACTCTCAGTGAGTATTTTTGTTTTCACTTAATCCAGCCAAATTTTTAATATAAACAAATTAGTTTTACTGTAATTATCTTTGGAAAAAAATTGAGGGTAATGGTAGAGAGAAAAATTATGTTTGCGCCTTTGTAGATATTAGATTCTAGTCCTGTTGTCTTTGAAGTTTTGTTATCTACCTGTAGACTGGACTCCCCTGGCCTAAGATATTACCTTTGGTCTCACCAACCGTTCACAGTACCCTCCTTAGAAAACATAAACTCACTCCATGTGAGTCATCAGCAGATCAATGTCCATTAGTCTACAACCTTCTGCTGATCCCTTGTTGTCTTATGCTTGCATGACCAGCTAGTGTAAGTCTCTAATGTCTTATACTCAAGCCTATCATCAAGAAGTTAAAAGAGCTTTCCTGGAATCCAACTTAAAGGATTCTGTTGGTCACATTCCAGAGCCCAGTGACTGGGTATTCCGGACATGTCATCAGAGGAAGATGACAGAGCCCTCGAGCCCCATTGGAAAGGACCTTACCAAGTGCTCCTAACCACTGACACTGCTGCAGAACTAGAAGGCATTTAACCTTGGAGATAAATCTCACAGCTAAAGAATGTTCCACCCAACATCTGGTCCTGTACAAATGCTGGAGGCCTCCAAATCATATTGACCAGGAAGAGAAGCAGCCAACATCTGAAGCAGACAGCTTTCCCCAGATGGCTGGATGAGGTCTGTACACCTTTTACTCACTGTTGCTTCTTACTTTATTTTCTCCCTCTCTTTCTTGGAACGACAGTACTCGTATCCACATCTCCCAATCTATTACAAAAAGGGGAAATCTTTCTGACTGGTTTGTCATCAGAAGCCTCATTCTGTACATGAACCTAGAATCCTTTAGTAGATTTAATTACCAATCTCTCTGCCATTCCTCCCCTAATTCCTTGTGCTGAGTGTCTACTTCAAGACTAAAACATGAAACTGGCTGCAAGCACAGTCAAGGGTGTTCAATGCTTGGCAGTGTCAACCTCAGTCAAGCAACCAGATTTGGAAAAATACTTTTCTTTTGGGTAGACACTGCCATGAGTGCATATTTGATCATAAGTTTATCTGAAACCCTGGGGAATATTGCTAAAGCTGCCACCAAAGCAATAACCACCCAAGGAAAGTGTTTGGATTTCTTTGCACAAGTTGTAGTAGATAGTGGAATTGCTCAATTACCTCCTAGCTGAACAAGGTAGGACTGTTTTGATAAAAACCTCTTGTTGTACTTTGGTAAACACCTCTCATGAAATAAAAGCTGAACTAGGCAAAGTCTGAGCACATGCCAAGTGGTTAAATGCTGTGTTGCTGACACCCCATGGTTTTTTGATCTCTTTAGCTGGCTACCCTCAGGAAATGCCTCCAGTTCAGATCTATTCTCCAATTTGGACTTAGCATTTTGTTTATTATTATAGGAATTCTCGCTGTTGTAAAACTTTGTCTCTTCCACATGGCTCAATGTTATAAAAACACCACTCAAATAATGGTCACTCAGCACTTTAAAATGATCGCTAAGGCTTATGAGCCTTCACCTGAGAAATTCTGAGGGACTACAGACAATGTTTGACCTTAAAGAAAGTTGACAGTAAGAGTTTTCTCTGCTCTGGAACTCTTGTTGCTCAAATGCGGCCTAAGGCTCCTAAGAAAACCACTTTCCCTCCTCTGTGGGACATGACATACCAGGAGTAAGCCTTCCTGTTGATGAGGAACCAACAATGTTCTGATGGCTGATCAGCATTGTTTTCCAGTAGTCGATCAGCAGTGCTTTCAAATGGTTGATCAGTGATGCTTTCAAAGAAAGATCTTGATCAAAAGAGGAAAATTTCAAAATTAACTTTAGTGGAGCTAACTTTCCAGAGAAAACACCTTGCTGTTTTGACCCTGGGATGGGGCCAAACCTTTGGACTAGGCCAAAATGGCAACTGTTTGACAAACAATTGTTTGAGAGGTCAGCAGGAGAGTGGACATCCTGATCACAAACACTGAAGACTGTGGACTTTCTGAAGATAGAATCAATAGTGAATCAATGTTTAGCCAAGGCTAGCTCTCTGCCTCTGACTCCAAATAAAATTCTTTGTAATACAACCTCCTCTCTTTGCCTTTAAAAGCCCCTGACTTTTACTCCCTAGTGGGACACTATTTGGACTTCTACCTGAATCTGTGCTCCCCAAATTGTAATTCTTTGATCCAAAATAAACACTTTGCCTCTTAAACTGATTTCTGTTTTGAAGGTTGACAAACCCCTCAGCTGGAAATGAGAAATGGAAAAAATAGACAAAGAAATGGAGATAAATATAGAGATATGCTCCTCCTAACATTATTTATAATAGCAAATAAGAGTAAACAGCTCAAATCCATAACATAAGGCGATGGCTTCTAAAATCATTATGTTCATTGCATGGAATATAATATAACCATTAAAGCCGTCTACTAAAATAACATGAAAAAATGCTCATAATGTTAAGCAGAAAAAACAAGATCCAAAATCTATAATAAAGTATCATTATTTGTCAAGTTTTCCCTCACTGCTGGACCATTCCCACGAGCAAACACACTTGCTCTATTATTGACCAACTTGAAAAAAAAAAATCCCTTAACCCAGACATCCACCTCAAGCTTCTAAATGTCTCTTCTCCCTTTTACAGTAAATTTTCTTGAAAGATCGACACTTGCTTTCTCTCCTGACCTACTCTAATCAGGATTTTGCCCTCACCATTCCACCAAAATCCATGACCTCAGTGTTGTCAAATCTATGGATCAATTCTCACTCCTCATGTGATGCAACCCACTGGCAGTGTCTGATACAAGTGATAACTTTCTCCTCTTTGATTCACTTTTTCTTCTTGACTTCTAGAACACTCCTCTGTCTCAATTCTCCTATGTTACTGGCCAACCCTTCTCACTCTCCTTTGCTGCATCCTCTTCACCTTCCACCATCTAAACATTGGTGTGCCCTAGTGCCTAGCCCTTAAACTTCTTTTCTAATACACTCTACATAGTTTAAAATCATCTGGTCTCATGACTGTAAACGTCATCTATGTGGTGATGACATTAGCCCACCCTCTCCCCAATCTACATGATATCTCTACTTGTAGTTTTTACTTTCCTCAACTAGATCTGATTCTCCCACAGTCTTTCCCATCTCAATAAACGGTTTCTAATTGCTCAGGCTGACAATTTCAGATTCATTCTTCTCTCTTCTCTTTCTTTTTTCTCATATCCAGTCCATCAGCAGATATGTTTGACTTTACCTTCAAAAAAACCTCAAAATCTTTCCCCTCTCCTCTACCTCCCAGGTCCAAGTCCATCATCTTGCATCTCATCTATTATTTCCAATAGCCTTCAATGGGCTGCTCTGCCACCTCCTGTCCTCTCTTATTCTCTCCTATGGTCCTTTCCAAGAGGAGCCACAGTGTTAAGGGTTAAGTCAAATCGTGTCTTCGCTTCTCTGCTCAAACTCTTAGAAATCTTCCCATCTGTGCTTGATAGCATAGATCAACACTCAGCATTAATTATAAACCTCTTCAGTACACAGAGCTTATAACCACCCTGCAGTTATGTTCTGGACACACATTAGATTCTACTGATTCAGATGAAGGCAGAAATGACACAGAAGATAACTAGCCGCTGCCTTAACTGCTGCTGGTGGCAAGTACCACCGTGAACAGTGTGGGTGTTTTTGGTTTAGTTTGGTTTGGTTTTCTGCAGCAGCATCCCAGTGTCCAGGAGCCACTTGCTGGATGGGGCAGGCAGTTGCAGAAGCAGCAGCTTCCTGATCCCTGATCAATGTTGGCCGCGTGCTTCAGAAGACAGTGGGCGCTGTGTGAGCCCCTGAGTCCCTATGTTCCTGATCCTGGCAGAATAGCAGGTCTCATGGCATGCCCTTGTGAGGGAATTTTTCTGGAAATTTTTCTCAGACTTCCATTGAGAACTCGTTTCTCCAGCCCTTTCAAAGATTTTTTAAGCACCAAAGTCACTAAATTATATTCTTTTCTCCTTCAATTAGCCAGAGAGGTTTCCTTTCTCTGATACTGACTAATACACCCATCACACCAGAATCAATTCCCAGGTTCTCACTCTCACCCATGAGACCCAATGTGTTCTGGTGCCCTGTTATCTCTCTAGTCTAAGACCTCCCACTTTCCTTCTTGCTCTTTCTGCTCCAGAAATACAGGCAACAAATAAGCATCCTTTTAAAAGAAGAAGAAAAAAATGAAAATATAGCTGCTGAACAGCATTCTCAGTCAGTGAGTGCAATCAGTGACATATATTTGCATTGCCCAGAACAATAAGATGAAATACTAAATATCACAGCATTCATAAGCATCACTAATCCTAAAGAAAGATTATGAAGACCTGCCTCTTCCTGGTGATTCTCTGGATTTATTCCAGCTTCTTAGAGCCCCTATTTATCTGCCCTGGTCTAATCAGTGTGGAATTCAGGATTATCACATCCCTCATAGGAACACTCTGCTTCTATGACATCAGTTTTTTGTTTTTGTTTTTTTGCTTGGTGGGATATTCAGGTTATTTTTAATAGAAAGCAAAAACAAAAAAAATTTTGGTTTTTTCATGTGAATCGCTGTTAAGGCTTGCATCTCATTTTACATTTATGTTGTTTATATTTAGAGAGATTTTACACTTGAGTGTGTACAGTTTCAACTCACTGGCTGATGCCCTCCAAAGGGCCAGTCTCTAGATTTTATGAATTCTGAATCTGTCATCCTGGGTATTTAGCTATGAATTTTACCAAAGCTCAGCCAATCCGATTATTTTAGCTGCCTACATTCTTAGGGCTAAAGTCCACACCCCAAAATAGGTAAATATGCACAAGCAACTGAAAATCAATACACTGAAATCTGACATGATGGGAAATTTGTAAAGCTACTTCGTTTATTCCCTTTTAGCCACCAAATTAACAGTCAACTCTAGTATCTTGAATTGCAAACTGTATTTATTTCAATTTTCTTTTTAAATTTGCGTTTGATTTCCAAGAAGGAAAACGTATTTATGCTTTAGTGACCTTTTTGATAATATCAGGATATTATTAAAATTACTGAAAAACGCTTTCAATTGCTTTGAATTAGTAGACGGTTTTGATTCATCTTTTCCTTATTCATGGCTTTGTTCTTGAAGAAGTTCAGATTTAAGAGTTAGATTTTAAGCAAGTGCTAGAAATATTTGTAGTGCTAGATACTTGTGATTTAAGGCATAGGATTTCACACTTAGCAAGAGAACTGAGATGAAAAGCTTGTTGATGGACCTCAGGGCCCTATTACTGCTGAACTCACTGACTCTTGGAAGGAGAATGCTTCCTGGATGATTCTGGTGTGTCTAGTTCTTAAAGTGGGAGTGCCCCAGTGAGGGGAGGGTGCAGGTTGACCACTTCTAGCTTTGGGGATTCTGCCATAGTGTTGGTGGAGGACCCAGATGGCAAAACACTTTTTGCAGAAAGCTGTAAGATAAATTCAGAAAATAAATTTTTTCAAATGACCTAGAAATAATTTTACTGGCAACAAGGCCATATTTCAGCTTTAAAAACTGTCAAAATAAGTATGATTGACTTTTATAATTTTTCCATTAATATTGATTTGGCAATATCTCTCATGAACATAGATGCAAAAATTCTAAACAAAATGTTAGCAGACCAAATTCAGCAATACATGAAAAGGATAACACGTCTTGACTAAACATTGTTTATCCTAGGAATATAGGGTTGTAGTAGAGGATAGCAGTAATAACTCCTTTTTGAGTTGTAAGGTTTTGTGAGATGACAGACTTAAAGCATTTAGTATAGTACTTGAGCTTAATAAACCATCAATAAATATCAGCTATGACAACTGCTGATGGCCCAACTTTTTTTCTTTTATTGTTGGAAGCACTAGAAAATTAGATAATTTTCTGGGCATAAGGAGGTCAATACTTGAGAGAAATGATGAAAGTTAGATCAAGGAGGGGCATGGGCAAAAGAGAGAACTGTGATGTAATAACAGGACGGGTGGGAAGAGCCAAGAGCCTGCCCGACGTGGGAATCCAAGGATGGTCATGGCACCGATCTCCATGGTTTTGTATTAACCTCCAGGATAGCTGGGCTATTCATATGTGGAAGGGTGAAAGGCAGATTTTAGATCTGGGGTTAGATCTTGACCAGTGAGTGCAGCAAAGGATAGCAGTAGAGGGAATTGAAGATGCTCATGAGAAAGTAAATAGGACAGATCATGAGTCTGAGAGCAATAGCTCATAAGAAAAAGAAGAGAGGACATGGGGGCTGATAGGCTAGAGGAAAGTGGAGAGATCAAGGAAATGCAACCTCCATAAAAGTGGAAGGGTAGCTGTAAAGGGAATAATAAAACAAGAGGAGAAAAGGTGGAGGCTGTGGTCATAAAGATAGTGTGGCAGAAATTTCCTTGCCTTGTAACACCCATCACGCTCCCCCTTCAGTGAGGACTCCCTTTTTATCTTGGCACATCATCACTCACATAAAGTCTACATTTCTCAGACTCCAACCTAGGCTAAGTTCTGGCCAGTGAGGTATAAGCAGAAGGGTTGTGTGGAACTTCTGGAAAGTCTGGATGAAGCAAACCCTGTCCCTCTTCCACTTTTACTTCCTTCCTTCTACCCGGAATGAAGAGATAATTACTGGAACATGAGAGGCCATCTTGGCCCCTGAGGCAGCTTGCCAAAGATGGGTGAATAGTAAGACAGAAGGCCCTACCTTTTTCTGCCTCTGGAATTTTTTCATTTTATTTTGGTTTTGTGTGAGAGAGATATAAAACCCTATATTATTTAAGTAACTGTTATTTTAAGATTTCTTATTATTCCCAGCCAAACCTAAACCTAACGCGTACAATGGGTACCAACTTTAAAGATTTCTGAAGTGAGTGATTATCAGATGTCTAGGCTGTGGCTGTGAGAAATACCAGAAGTGTAAGCATATATCTGACTACTGAAAAGTTTTCAATTATATTATATTAAAATCTATGCCCCTCAGTTTCCATCAGTTGTCTTAATTCTTCCTTAAAATATCATGCCAATTAAAATTGGTTTTATTGCTTTCCCCCATGACATTTGAAGGCAACAGTTACAGTCTCCAGTCATCTTGTTTTTAGGCTGCACATTCCCTGGTTTGTCGAGCTGTCTTTGTGTGGCAAAGCTTTGTGTTTCTGCACCATCCTCGATCCTTTTGTCTGAACATAGTCCAGTGGGTCCATTTCTTTCTTGAAGTGTGAGGTCTGGACCTGAACATGGGGCACAGGTGTGGGTCCAAGCAGGCTATTATCTCCTTCACTCCAGATGACAAGCTTCTATTACTGCGTTACCTTTTCCAAGAGAGACATCACATTTTCATTCAGAAGAAACTTTGTTTTGACTAGAATGTGTGCCTTTTCCACCTAAGTTGCTGTTAAAGCCACATCTTCCCCAATCTCTACTTGTGTAGTTTTGATATTTTTCAAATGCAAGTGCACAGACTTATATAGCTAGCCCTATTAAATTTTGTCTTATAAGATTTACTCACTGCTTCAGCCCACTGAGATTTCTGGAAATCTAATTCTGGCACACATTGAATTCCGTCTCTGTAAGCTTTGTGTTATTTGCAGTTTGATAAGCCTGCTCTCTGGTTCCTCGTCTAAATGTCTGATTGAAAGGTTGAACACGGCACCTTGTTCTTGGACAAGGACCTTCCTCCAAGTTGCCATTCATTGATCTATTCATCAGAGTTTGAGGAGTATAATTTGCAGCAAATGATTATCCTCATGATGGTATTCAGGGTTTCTTAGCCCAAGAAAAGAAAAGCTTAATAAATATTCCTAAATTAAATCATTTGGCCACTCAAGCCTGTTTGGAGCTGGTGGGTGTAATGGACTAAATGAATCTCCCCAAAATTCGTATGTCGAAGCTCTCATCCCCAATGTGATGGTGTTAGGAGGCGGGTCCTTTAGAAGGTCATTAGGTTGAGATCAGGTCTTGAGGGTGGAGCCTCCATGATGGGATTAGTGCCCTTATAAGAGGAGGAAGAGACACCAGAGCTTCCTCTCTCCACCATGTGAGGACACAGCAAGAAGGCAGCGGTCTGCAAGCCAGGAAGAGAGCTCTCACCAAGAATCAAATCTTCTGGCACCTTGATCTTGGACTTCCCAGCCTCCAGAACTGTGAGAAATAAATGTCTGTTGTTTAAACCACCCAGTCTCTGGTATTTGTGATAGCAGCCCAAGCAGACTAACGCAGTGAATTTTCAGTCAGTGTCCTTCTCAAGGTGCCTATGGTTTACTGTTGTCAAAGTTGTGATGTGTCAAGCTCAAGCTGGGTCACTTTTCCTTATGGCAGCGGTGTGTCTGTTAAGTCAGAGTGCTGAGTCACATGCCTGAATCCTGCAAGAGGCCACTGGAACATGTGCCTATAAGGAGGAGGTAGTCACAGATGCTGCTGCTTCTTCTTCTTTTTTTTGTTTTGAGGAAGATTGGTCCTGTGCTAACATCTGTTGCCAATCTTCCTCTTTTTTCTCCCCAAAGCCCCAGTACATAGCTGTGTATCATAGTTGTAGAGTTGTAGTTCTTCTATGTGGGACACCACCTCAGCATGACTTGATGAGCAGTGAGTAGGTCCACGCCCAGGATCGGAACAAGTGAACTCCGGGCCACTGAAGCAGAATGCACAAACTTAACCACTATGCCACTGAGCTGGCCCCTGCTTATCCATTTTAAGGCCTTACTTTGGAACCTACATTCATGGTGATCACATTAATGTGCTCAGAATTTCTCCTTCTTCATTTATAAGCCACATGGATTTGGATTCTCATTTGTATTTTGTGTTTTTGCCAAGCCAGAGACTCCAGTTTAGCCATGTTTTGAAGCGTGTGGAATCTCAGTTTCATTAGACTCTGTGAGGGAAAAGTGTTTGAAATTTATACAAATCACCATCAGCTTTTAGGAGACTTTTTCCCCTTTCTGGTTGGAGATATCAGATATCAATTTTTGTTCCCCAAATGACATATTCATAAAGAAAAACAGTGGCCTTTTCAAAGGCACTTATTCTACTCAAGAAGTCCTGTCTTTTAAAATGCTAAAACTGTTTGACTTTCTTATTTTCCACATTGGTACAGTAGAGAACAAATTTCTTTTCATATATTGAGGGTTTGGACCCAAAGAGATTCCAAGTTGGTGGCAGGGTGACGATCGTACCTTCTTCATTGGCAATTAGGGGCATTCAGGCAAAAGAAGAAAGATAAATGGACTAAAACCTAGGAGTCTGCTAAGAACACATATTGGTTCTGTGCCCTCATGAAACAGTTGAGGCCTTCAGGCATCTAGAAACTCATCCTCTGATTGTATCCCAATTCTGGGGGCCTCAGGACAGGTGGAAAAGTGGCTCAGGGACAGAAGAGGTGGGAAAGGGAAGAAGATTCTCCAGTCTGGGATTCCCTATGGAGACCCAAGCCAATATCAACTATGATCCCAGCACAAGGCTATGCCAGGAGGCTGAATTACTAGTTCAGGGCTTTATTTCATGTAACTCTCTTATCTAATCTTGTGTGGAGGTTTTCTCAGTGCATGTGTATCCTGTGGTCTCTCAACAAAGGCTGGGTATGGCTGTACTTCACACTGTGCTTCCCAAACCAGTCAGAGGCACATTGATATTTTTAATTCTTGTTAAACTCTTATTATGTGTCAGGCACATAGATTTACAAAGATGATCACATTTAACAAAATCCCTCTGAGGTAGCTATGATACATTATTATTCACATGTTACAGATACAGGATGTGAAAGTCATATTGATTAATCAATCCTCTTAAGGTCACACAACTAGAAGCAGATGAGCCAGGATTTGGATCCAGGTCGGCTTGACCCCCAATCCTGGTTTATTTCACTGTATGTGCTGCTTCCACTTGCTTTGAGCAGCAATATTCTTCCATTTCAGTTTTGCTCATGGAATTTGAGGGGTCAGAGAAACCTTGAGAAGGAGACAGACAGGCTGAAATATCTGTCTGGTCCTGCCTCACACTTCTTTCTGGCTCATGTTTGCTTGCTTCTGAATCCACTCATATAATTCAGGTACTTCAAGGTCTGTAATTCTGAGCTTTGACCCTGACCTGACCTGGGGACTGATCCTGCTAATGGGGAGACTATGTGCTCTACTTCAAAGGAAATATTATTACATTATTTTCTGGCTTATATATCATTTGTAGTTACGTGTGGCACCAGCTTAGTCACCAATATGCTGATCACAGGTAAGTGGCCACACTGGCTCAGAGAATGCCAAGACCAAGGGAAATTGGGATCGATATGTACCGTGGGTTGAATATTCAGAGGCATTATATTAATCCACATATTTTTCATGGCATATCTGTATCTTGTTCTGAAAAACAAGGAGTTCTTTCCGACAGACCCATACAGACAGGCATTAATTACTGCAATTGGACTCCAGAAATAAAGACAGCATAACCAAATGATGAAAAGATAGTGGCTCCAGGAGGTTCAGATGAGCCAAAGAGTTCTACCCGCCAAGGAGACAGTTTCCTGTCCAGGCTGAAAGCAGCCTTCCCGCCTTACAGTGATTCTGCTGTTCCTGTCAAATTTCCTTAGGTCTAGAATTGCATTTTTGTCACTGTCAAAATCCATTTTAAATACTAATCAAATTGTGAATTCTCAAAAACCTCCCTAATAGATGAATATCAGAAGTTTCATGGGAAAAAATGTTGTTATTGGTTACATTCAAATGGTTTCAAAATACAACGTTGGAGGGGCCGCCCGGTGGCGCAGCGGTTAAGTTCACGCTTGGCAGCCCAGGGTTCGCGAGTTCGGATCCCCGGCCCCCGCCGACGCACTGCCTGTCAGCCACGCTGTGGCGGCGTCCCATATAAAGTGGAGGAAGATGGGTACGGATGTTAGCCCAGCGCCAGTCTTCCTCAGCAAAAAGGGGAGGATTGGCGACGGATGTTAGCTCAGGGCTGGTCTTCCCCACAAAAAAAAAAAAAATACAACGTTGGAAATGTGAAAAGAAAATCTGAAATTTAAATCCTGCAAAGCAGATCTAACACAATAAGTCAAGTATTACAAGATCATTAGCCCACCTTTTCCATATCCTGGTTGAAAATATGAATAAATCCAAATTTGGGAGCTGAATTAGTTTGCTAGGGCTGCCGTAACAAAGAACTGCAAACTTAGTGGCTTAAACAACAGAAATTTATTGTCTCACAGTTTTGGAGCCTAGAAGTCTAAAATCAAGGTGTTGGCAAGGTCAGTTCCTTCAGAGGGCTATAAGGGGAGGATCTGGTCCAGGCCCTCTCCTTGGCTTGTAGTTGGCCAGGTACTCTGTGTCTTTACACAGTTTTCCCTCTTTGTATATATTTGTGTCCAAATTTCTCCTTTTCTGAGGCCACTAGTCATACTGGATTAGAGTCCATCCTAGTGACTTCACTTTAACTAGATTACCTCTGTAAACACCCTATCTTCAGATGACATCACATTCTGAGGTTAACTGGGGGTTAAACTCCAACACATAAATTTGGGCGGACACACAATTCAATCCATAACAACCTTGTAAATATTTTCTTATAATTTCTGCCTCCTCCATATTTGAGTTATAATTCCTTTGTGATTTTGTTCATTTGCTTTATCTTCCTTTTACTTGATTAGATTTATGAGAAATTTGTATCATTTTTTTCTTTTTTAAAAGAAATCTTGGGATTGTTAATCAATTCTACTGTTTTCACAATTATTTCTACATTTATTTTATTAGTGATTTCTTCATGATTTTCTTATTAATGTTTATTCTTTGTTTTTATAATTAAAATATTCAAGGCTATGAATTTACTTCTGATTACAATTTAGGCAATAAGTACGTGATTAAAACATGAGTTCAGGAATCAGACTACATGAGTTCAAATTTTAACCCTGCCACTAATCTCACAGAGTTATTGTAAAAATTAAATAGGATATTGCAGCAGTTTCTGGTATATGGTCAGTATTCAATAATTGGCCTACCAGGGCTGGGAGCAGTGACAGTGACAGCAGCACCAGCTCTAGAACCTTGGGCGTGTATTTAGCCTTCCTGCATCCAAGTTTTCTGAAATGCAAAATTTACAATTAATAGTACTTATCTCAGAGGTTTATTGTGAAGATGAAATTATATATTTCATATTGATTTATCCAATGTATATTTACAGAGTATCTACTATTTTCCAAGCACTATTCTAGGTACTTGGCATACATTAGTGAACAAAATATCAAAGATTACTGCTGACATCAAGCTTACATTCTAGGAGAGAAAGACAGAAATGAACAAAAAATGATGAATGAAGAAATCAGAAAGCATGTTAAAAAGTGATAGAGAATATGTGAAAAAAATTAGAGCAGGAAAAGAGGAATCAGGAGTGGCTGACTTGTGGGGAAGGGGCACTGTGATTTGAAATAGGGTGGTCAGGGAAGGTTCATGGAGAAGATGACAAAGAACAGTGCGGGCATATCTGTATGTGAACGTTTATGGGCCTTTTCAAAGGTGGTGGTGAAGAAGCATTGGGAGTTTGCAAGAATAAAAATGTTTTGTTGACAACCCCCCTCCAGCTTTTATTCTTGGCTACTTCACTCCTCCATGGCAGCTCTAAGAAGCAAGGAGAACTATTGGGCTAAACTGCAGGGATTGGCAAACTATAGCGTTCAGGATTTCACCTGTTTTCACACAGAGAACAAGCTGAGAATGGTTTCCACAGATGAACTTTTCCAATCAATCTGATGATAGAGAACACTAATTTTGTATCCCAATTAAGCAAAATAATATTCCAGAAAGAAGAATTTTATACTCATTAGTAGGCCTGTATGACACTCAGCCGATTTTTATTAGTATATTTTGAATTTCATCAAGAAAAAATTTTGTGGAAATTTGTTTTCCCTCTTGTCATATGAGTACCTATATGATATTCTTGATTTTGCCTCTTGGGTCACAAAGACTAAAATATTTATTATCTGGTCCTTTGCAGAAAAAAGTTTGTCGACTCCTGCATTAAAGCAGTAGGCTGTCCGAACTGCTACAACTCTGGTGCAACTCATAATGCTCTATCCCTGCAAGAACCATTCCTTGCAGTGATAGGAAGAAGAGCTGAAGTGGCAAGAATCTTCCAGAACTGGTCTATTTATACTCACCAGCAAATGGGCCCCTGGGAGAAAGAAGGAGCCACTATACCCCAGAAATTCCCCAAATCAGATTTAACATACATACTCATACTTTGATTCTTGTTTGGACTTCACCTAGGGTCCTGCCAATCACCACCCTTTGGGCAGTCTCCACCAGTCTGTTCAGCAGCATGGCTGACTTCCATATCTTCATAAGGCTTGTTCATCTTCTTACGTGTGTTAGCATACCATGATAACACAGAGAGTGGCTTGGTGTTCCAAGTTACTTTGTTTGGCAGCTGGGCAGTCCTTCCTTGATAAGGCAAATACTAGTTAGTTTACAGTGATGTATGAAAGTCAAACTAACTTTCTAAGATCCAAATTTTGTAAAGAGCCCCGTTATTGAACTCCCTTTGTCTCTTACATATCCATTAGCATTAAACTGACCCACTGTTTTTGCACTCCTTTTCTTTCTTTTTTTTTTAAATCTTATAAGTTGTTTATTTTTGGAATTTTCCATTTAATATTTTTGGACGTGGTTGACCACAGGTGACTGCACCATGGAAAGCACAACTGCGAATAAGGGAGGACTACTGTATTAGCAAATTTGATCCACAGGCTATCCAGCATTAACACAGAAAAAATGAACAAGCAAGCTAGGCAGTTAACTCTATAGGTTAAGTTAGCAAATTTGATTGACACTCAATTCTAAAGTTAATAGCTATGTTGAGAACAGTCCCTTGTTACAGTTCTTCTGTGAGTCAGCAGTTTCTTCTTTCCTGGTTCTTGGATGTACCATAAGTGTAGATATGAAAGGTACACAGTACATTGGATTAAATATAAAATGTTTCTTGCATGTGGAACCTTGGCTATGTGATAAAAAAAAATTAGGTTTATAACAGGAACATTTAAAAATTCTTTTCTGAAACATAAAATGCAAGAAAAACTGGTTAATGTGAGATTTTAGTTAGTTATGACAGACAAACTAAAATGCTATTAAAGTTCCTTGTACTAGTCTAGAAATATTTACTGACCATTTTGTCTGGGTCAGTTGGCTTAGTTCCACCTGCCTGCAAGTAGACCTCACTAATCTAGGGATGGATCTGTGTATAGAGAGAGATGGTTCAAAGTAGCAGAGCTGCCCCAGTTCACAATTCTGATTCTGTCATTATTCAGTTGTGTGACCTTACTCAATTTGTTGGACCACTCTTTGCCTCAGCTTTCTCATTTGAAAACTGTGCATAATAATGTTACCAACCTCATGGAGTTTCTGTGAAGAAAAAATAAGATAATATAGCAGAAGCTCTTAGAGCAGCACCTGTCACATAGTAAGTGCTAAGTAAATATTCTTCTTTTTTTTATTGATGTCTTAATAGTTTATAACACTGTGGGGTTTTAGTTGTACATTATTGTTTGTCCATCACCATGTGGATGTAACCCTTCAACCCTTGTGCCCGCCCCCATCCCCCTTCCCCTTGGTAACCACCAATCAGTTCTCTCTGTCCGTGTGTACATTTATATTCCATATATGAGTGAGTTCATGCAGTGAACTCTCTGGCTTATTTCACTTAACATAATACCCTCTAGGTCCATCCATGTTGTTGCAAATGAGACAATTGTGTCTTTTCTTATGGCTGAGTAGTATTCCATTGTATGTATATACCACATCTTCTTTAACCAATCATCAGTCGAGGGACACTTGGGTTGCTTCCACTTCTTGGCTATAGTGAATAATGCTGCAATGAACATAGGGGTGCATAAGCCTCTTGTGCTGGTTGATTTCATGTCCATTGGGTAGATGCCCAGAGTGGGATTGCTGGATCATACGGTATTTCTATTTTTAATTTTTTTTTTTTTTTTTTTTTGTGAGGAAGACCAGCCCTGAGCTAACATCCGTTGCTAATCTTCCTCCTTTTGCTGAGGAAGACTGGCCCTGGGCTAACATCCGTGCCCATCTTCCTCCACTTTTTTATATGGGACGCCGCCACGGCATAGCTGACGAGCAGTGCGTCGGCGGGCGCCCGGGATACAAACCCGCAAACCCCGGGCTGCCAAGCGCGGACCAAACCGCTGCGCCACCAGGCGGCCCCCTATTTTTAATTTTTTTGAGGACTCTCCATACTGTTTCCCATAGAGGCTGCACCAGTTTGCATTCCCACCAGCAGTGAATGAGGGTCCCTGTTTCTCCACAACCTCTCCAGCATTTGTTGTTATTTGTCTTTGTGATTATAGCCATTCTAACGGGTGTAAGGTGATATCTTAGTGTGTTTTGAGTTGCATTTCCCTGATGATTAGTGATGTTGAACATCTTTTCATGTGTCTATTGGCCATCTGTATCTCTTCCTTGGAAAAATGTCTGTTCATATCCTCTGCCCATTTTTTGATCAGGTTGTTTGTTTTTTTGTTGCTCAGTTGTATGAGATCTTTATATATTACTGAGATTAATCCCTTGTCGGACAAATGATTTGCAAATATTTTCTCCCAGCTGGTGGGTTGTTTATTCATTTTGATCCTGGTTTCATTTGCCTTGTAGAAGCTCTTTAGTTTGATGAGGTCCCACTTGTTTATTTTTTCTTTTGTTTCCCTTGTCCGAGTAGACATGGAATCTGAAAGGATCCCTTTATGTCCAATGTCAATTAGTGTACTGCCTATATTTTCTTCCAGGAGTTTTATAGTTTCAGGTCTCACTTTCAGGTCTTTGATCCATTTTGAATTGATTTTTGTATATGGCGATAGGAGATGGTCTACTTTCATTCTTTTGCATGTTGCTGTCCAATTTTCCCAGCACCATTTATTGAAGAGACTTCCCTCTCTCCATTGTATGTTCTTTGCTCCTTTGTCAAAGATTAGCTGTCCATAGGTGTGTGGTTTTATTTCTGGGCTTTCAATTCTATTCCATTGATCTCTGTGTCTATTTTTGTACCAGTACCATGCTGTTTTGATTACTATAGCTTTATAGTATATTTTGAAATCAGGGATTGTGATGCCTCCAGCTTTGTTCTTTTTTTTCAGAATTGCTTTAGCTATTTGGGGTCTTTTGTTGCCCCATACGAATTTCAGTAGTTTTTGTTCTATTACCATGAAGAATGACATTGGGATTCTGATTGGGATTGCATTGAATTTGTAGATTGCTTTAGGTAGAATGGACATTTTAACTGTATTTATTCTTCCAATCTATGTGCATGGAATTTTTTTCCATTTCTTTATGTCTTCCTCGATTTCTTTCAATAGTGGCTTATAGTTTTCATTGTATAAGTTTTTTACCTCCTTGGTTAAATTTATTCCCAGATATTTTATTCTTTTTGTTGCAATTGTAAATGGGATTGTCTTTTTGAGTTCTCTTTCTGTTGGTTCATCGTTAGTGTATAGAAATGCAATTGATTTTTGTAAGTTGATTTTATACCCTGCCACTTTACTGTAGTTGTTGATTATTTCTAGCAGTTTTCCAATGGAATTTTTTGGGTTTTCTATGTATAAGATCATGTCATCTGCAAATAGTAAGAGTTTCACTTCTTCATTGCCTATTTGGAGTCCTTTTATTCCTTTTTCTTGCCTAATTGCTCTGGCCAGAACTTCCAATACTATGTTGAATAAGAGCGATGAGAGTGGGCACACTTGTCTTGTTCCTGTCTCAAAGGAATGGCTTTCAGCTTTTCCCCATTGAGTAGGATGTTTGCTGTAGGTTTAGTCATATATGGCCCTTATTATGTTGAGGTACTTTCCTTCTATACCCATTTTGTTGAGAGTTTTTATTATAAATGGATGCTGGATCTTGTCGAATGCCTTCTCTGCATCGATTGAGATGATCATGTGGTTTTTATTCTTCATTTTGTTAACGTGGTGTATTACGTTGATTGATTTGTGGATGTTGAACCATCCCTGTGTCCCTGGTATAATTCCCACTTGATCATGGTGTATGATCTTTTTGATGTATTGCTGTATTTAGTTTGCCGATATTTTGTTGAGGATTTTTGCGTCTATGTTCATCAGTGATATTGGCCTGTAGTTTTCCTTCTTTGTATTGTCCTTGTCTGGCTTTGGTATCAGGATGATGTTGGCCTCATAGAATGTGTTGGGAAGTATTCCATCTTCCTCTATTTTTTGGAATAGTTTGAGAAGGATAGGTAATAAATCTTCTTTGAATGTTTGGTAAAATTTTCCAGGGAAGCCATCTGGTCCTGGACTTTTATTTTTTGGGAGGTTTTTGATTACTGTTTCAATCTCTTTACTTGTGATTGGGCTGTTCAGATTCTCTATTTCTTCTTGATTCAGTTTTGGGAGGTTGTACACGTCCAAGAATTTGTCCATTTCGTTTAGGTTGTCCAACTTGTTGGTGTAAAGTTTTTCATAGTATTCCCTAATAATCCCTTGTATTTCTGTGGTATCTGTTGTAATTTCTCCTCTTTCATTTCTAATTTTATTTATTTGAGTCTTCTCCCTTTTTTTCTTAGTGAGTCGGGCTAAGGGTTTGTCAATTTTATTTATCTTCTCAAAGAACCAGCTCTTTGTTTCATTGATCCTTTCTACTGGTTTTTTGGTTTCAATTTCATTTATTTCTGCTCTGATTTTTATTATTTCCCTCCTTCTGCTGATTCAGGGCTTTGTCTGTTCTTCTTTTTCTAATTCTGTTAGGTGAAATTTAAGGTTATTTATTTGGGTTTTTCTTGTTTGTTAAGGTGTGCTTCTATTGCTATGAATTGCCCTCTCAGGACCGCTTTTGCTGCATCCCATATGAGTTGGTATGGTGTATTTTCCTTTTCATTTGTCTCCAGATAGCTTTTGATTTCTCCTTTAATTTCATCAATGACCCATTGGTTGTTCAGTAGCATGTTGTTTAGTCTCCACATCTTTGTCCCTTTCCTGGTTTTTTTCCTTGCAGTTGATTTCCAGTTTCACAGCATTATGATCAGAAAAGATGATTTCAATCTTCTTAAATTTATAGAGGTTTGCCTTGTTTCCTAATATATGGTCTATCCTTGAGAATGTTCCATGTACACTTGAGAAGAATGTGTACTCTGCTTTTTTTGGGTGGAGTGCTCTGTATGTATCTATTAAGTCCATTGCGTCTAGTTTTTCATTTAAGTCCATTATTTCCTTATTGACTTTTTGTCTGGATGATCTATCCATTGATGTAAGGGGGGGTGTTAAGATCCCCTACTATTATTGTGTTATTGTTAATATCTCCTTTAAGGTTTTTTAGCAGTTGTTTTATGTACTTTGGTGCTCCTGTGTTGGGTGCATAGATATTTATGATTGTTATGTCTTATTGAAGTGTCCCTTTTGTCTCTCATTACCTTTTTAATCTTGAAGTCTACATTGTCTGATATAAGTATGGCTACTCCTGCTTTCTTTTGTTTGCCATTAGCTTGGAGTATTGTTTTCCATCCTTTTATTTTGAGTCTGTGTTTGTCTTTAGAGCTGAGATGTGTTTCCTGGAGGCAGCAGATTGTTGGATCTTGGTTTTTAATCCATCCCACCACTCTGTGTCTTTTGACTGGAGAATTCAATCCGTTTACATTTAGAGTGATTATTGATATATGAGGGTTTAATGTTGCTATTTTATTGTTCATTTTCTGGTTCTTTTGCATTTCCTTCGTTTCTTGTCACTTGTGTTTCGGACTGCAAATTCAATTTGGTATTTCTGCATGCTCATTCTCTTAGTTTTCTCTTTATTTGTCACGTGTGGTTCTCTTCTGGTTATTTGTTTAGTGGTTACTGTGAGGTTTATATAAGAGATCTCCTGGGTAAGATAGTACATTTTCAGATGCCTTCTTTTTCGTGAGGCTGGGTCAACTCAATCCCTTTCATCTTCCCCTCATTTGTTTTCTCTATTTATTCCATCTTGTGTCATGAGTGTATGTTTACAGTGATGAGCTTGAATTAATTTTTGATGTTACCCAACTGTAGTTTGTTCTGGTTTAGTCTCCTTGCTTTTCTCCTTGCTGAAATCTTTGTATCCCCTTTCTTATTTGTTTTTTTCCAGGCCTAAGGACCTTCTTGAGCATTTCTTGTAGTGGGGATCTTGTGGTGATGAATTCTCTTAGCTTTTGTTTATCGGGGAGAGTTATTATTTCTCCATCATATTTGAAGGATATTTTTGCTGGATAAAGTATTCTTGGCTGAAGGTTTTTGTCTTTCATGATTTTGAATATATCATTCCAGTCTCTCCTAGCCTGTAGAGTTTCTGTCGAGAAATCAGCTGAGAGCCTGATGGGGTTTCCTTTGTATGTTATTTTGTTTTTTTGTTTAGCTGCCCTTAATATTATTTCCTTGTCACAGATATTTTTCAAGTTTGCTACTATGTGGTGAGATGATTTTTTATTCCTGTTTATATATTTAGGTGATCTATTGATTTCATTCACTGTTATTTCCCTCTTGTTCCCTATGTTGGGGAAGTTCTCAGCTATTATTTCTTTGAACAAACTCTCTGCTCCTTTTTCTCTTTCTTCTCCTTCTGGAATACCTACTATCCTTATGTTGCTTTTCCTCATTGAGTCTGATATTTCTTGAAGAATTTCTCCATTTCTTTTTAGTCTTAGCTCTCTCTCCTCCTCTATCTGGAGCGTTTCTGTGTGGCTATCCTCAATAATGCTAATTCATTCCTCCATATTGTCAGTTCTGCTGTTTAAAGACTCCATTTTTTCCACTATCTCATTCATTTTGTTTTTCATCTCCAATCATTCTGATTGGTTTTTCTTTATGGTTTCAATCTCTTTTGTGATGAAATCCCTGAATTCGTTGATTTGTTTCTGTGTGTTCTCTTGTATTTCATTGAGTTTGTTTATGATAGCTATTTTGAATTCTCTGTCATTCAGGTTATCAAATTCTGTGCCTTCAGGGTTGGTTGCTGGGTGTTTGTCATTTTCCTTTTGGTCTGTAGACATAACAAATCACTGCATGGATCTGACCACTTTACTTTTTCCTCTCATCTTGAAGTTGGTCCTGCAGTTTCCACCTGCTGCCACTTAGATGGATATCGTGAGCCGTATGCTCTGAGCCCACTGCAGTCCCCGGAGGGATTATGCTGAAATGCGGCATGTGTGGGGGCAGGGGTTCTCTCTTTCTCCCGCTCTACCCGGGGGTTTCCTTTCTGGCTCTCTTAGGGCATTTGCTACACCCCTGAAACAGTCTGTCGTCGCTTCCAGGTGGGGATCTCTCGACAGTCTGTGAGAGCGCCTGGAGGGCGATAGTTTTCCACCCCGCAGTGGGCCGCCCCTCCCCCCTCTGTCTGTGAGCCGCCTGCGCTGTCTGTCTTTGCCGATCCATTGGGGAGGGAGAGTACAACTTCTTACCTCTCCTCACGTCCTTTAGGGCTTCCCGCACCTCCACCGTCTGATGTATGGCAGCAGGGGTTTCTTAGAAGTCATTTGTAGTGTTTGATTGAGCTCTGTTGGAATGCAAATGATGTTTTCATTGTGTCTTAGGGGGCAGAGATTCAAAGAGGGAATCTCACTCCGCCATGATCTGCACTCCTTTTCTTTTTAACATACTAATATATCTTAAGTTAATTTCCTCCCCAGTGATATATTCTCCAACACATCTACACTCATCATGGCATCTTGCATTGAAGTCCAGGTAAGTAGAATTTTAATAGCTGAAGGCTAGAGGGAAACAGGTAGTACAG
Organism: Tapirus indicus; assembly: GCA_031878705.1. Lineage (NCBI taxonomy): Eukaryota > Metazoa > Chordata > Mammalia > Perissodactyla > Tapiridae > Tapirus > Tapirus indicus. The sequence goes on along the minus strand of CM062930.1, from coordinate 69,824,307 downwards.
GCAGAGAGTGTCACATACACAAAAGATGAGAGCTATGAGAGCACATGCCTTATTGCCTGGACTGCAAGCATATTATTGATTTGTGACTGAAGCATCAGCTATGAGTTGGAGAGTGGTTTATAAGATAATGCTGAGGATAAAGAAGTTTAAACATTATCCTGGAAGTTTGGGTTTTCTTGAGATTGCTATGGGCAAACACTGAAAGATTTAATGGGGTTTATCTTTAAAAATATCATTTAACAACTGAGTGTAGAATGGATTGCAGAATGTGAGAGATGCAAGAGCAGAGGCAAAGACACCAGTTGGAGTTCAGAGTGTGTTGAAATAATCCTGGTTAGAAAAAGTGAGGGTATGATGTAAGGCAACAGTAAAGAAAGGGAAGGATTAAAGGTAAAACTTTTGTGCATCAAAGGACATTATCAAGAAAGTGAAAAGGCAACCTATAGAATGAAAGAAAATATTTGCAAATTTTGTATCTGCTAAGGTTATAGTATTCAGAATATATAAGGAACTCCTGCAACTCAACCACAAAAAGTTAAACAACTCAAAAAATGGGCAAAGAATTTGAATGGACATTTCTCCAGAGAAGATATACAAATGGCCAACAAGCACATGAAAAGATGCTCAACATTATTAATCACTAGGGAAATTCAAATCAAAACCACATTGTGATACTACTGCACACACACTAAAATATCTGTAATTTTTAAAAAAAGGAAAAGAAAAGAACAAATGTTTGCCAGGATGTGGAGAAATTGGAACCCTTGTACTTTGTTGCTGGGAGTGTAAAATGGTGCAGCTGCTATGCAAAACAGTTGGTGGTTCCTCAAAAAGTTAAACATAGAGGGGCCAGCCCCATGGCATGGTGGTTATGTTCAGTGTGCTCTGCTTTGGCGGCCTGGGTTTGCAGGTTCAGATCCTGGGCACAGACCTATACCACTCATCAGCCATGCTCGGGTGGCAACCCACATACAAAATAGAGGAAGATTGGCACAGCTGTTAGCTCTGGGCAAATATTCCTCACCAAAGGAAAAAAAAAGTTAAACATAGAGTTACCATGTACCCAGCAATTCAACTCCTGAGTACATACCCCAAAGAACTGAAAACGGACTTAGATACTTGTGCACCAATGTTCACTGCAGCATTACTTGTTCAACGTGGAAAATCAGCATTGGGTGATTCAAATTTTTTGCCACACTGTACATACCCACTTGTGACCACAAAAGAGCCACAAGTATTGATTTAGGGTTACAAATAAATTTTAATGAGTAGGCAAGTTCACAAATATAGAATCAGTGAATAATGAGGATCAATTGAACATACAATAGAATATTATCTAACCATAGAAAGGAATAAATTTCTGATACATGCTACATAAGGATGAACCTTGAAAACATTATACAAAATGAAATAAACCAGACACAAAGGACAAATACTGTATGTCTCCACTTATGTAGAATTTCTGTAATAGGCAAATTTATAAAGAAAGTAGATTACAAGTTACCAGGGTGTAGGGTGGAGAGTTATTCCTTAATGAATACAGAGTTTCTATTTGGGCTGATGAAAAAGTTTTGGAAATAGGTAGTGGTGAAGGTGGCACAACATTAGTGCCACTGAATTGCATGCTCAAAAAATGGTTAAAATGGCAAATTTTTGGATATCTGTGTTTACCAAAATTAAAACAAACTTTAAAAGATACATTAAGGAAGACAGAAGCCAGTTGCCTTTGGGGGCATCAAAGAAGGGAGGGAGTGCAAGCATGACATATCTCTAGCTCTCAGTGGAAATAAGTAATGGTATTCAAATAACATTATTTTATTACAATCAATATAATTATCACCCTCTTATCTGACTGGATCTGGCACTCAGTACCCCTTCGTGATTCATTCAAGGGTACGTTCAGAATGGAACTGGGGGAAATTATCTGTTCTGAGCAAGGAGAAAGATTAACAAAGCCAAGGAAAGTAGACTTTTGACTATTGTTCATGTAATACACACATTTAAAAACTGAGACTCAGTCATAAGTCTTTGATGAAAACAATCATATTTGCTAAATGTTTGTTGGAGGACCTGCTGACTGTCTTGTGTTGCTGTACGTGCAACAAACACTTTCTAATGTCATTATGAGAGGCCCCAACTGTGTCTGAATCATGGAAAGGATGCAACAAATGACAGGGACCAGGGACACATATTAAGATGAAAAATCTGAGGTTTTACATCCTGTCTAGTGAATTGTTAATAAAGCTGAGTAAGCAACTTACCTCCATTAACTTGTCCTGCGAGCTCCCTGCCTCTCTATACGTGATTACCTCCACGAAATTCTCCTCAATTTTGTATTGATTCAGTCGCCCGCATGGTTTCTAATTCCTTTCTGTTACTTTCCCAAGGGGGAAAAGAAAATCAATTCAGAGTAGCTGAAAGACATTCAGCTTTATCTAAAAGTGATCGATGGCAATAAATTCCATCTTTGTTATTCTTCTGTTCCAAGAGGCTGAACTTCAAAAAGCTTTGCAAAAAGAAAACAGACGGTGAAGAGAAACATAAGGTAATAGTTCCCTCAGGAGGAGGCGCTCAGGATCGCTTCATGGTTCATTCAAGGGCACATTCAGAATGCAACTGGAGAAAATAATCTATTCTGAGCAAGGAGAAAGATTAACAAAGAGGCCGAGGAAAGTAGACTTTTGACTATTGTTCATGTAATATGCATATTTAAAGACTGAGACTCAGTCTTTTGCTAAATGTTTGCTGGAGGACCTGGTGACTGCCTTGTCATCTTAGGTGACGGGTGCTCTGATTATCATTTATATATTACCAAAGGTAGATAGTAGGATACCTTGGGGGAGAAGATTGGAAACATGATGTATTTGGCTTTTCTCATAGTTTTTCCTTCTTTCGTATACGCCAAGAAATGTACACTTTACCACTAGCTAATGAATTATTTTAATTCTATGTCTATTTAATTCTATTATTAATTTATGTCTATGTCTTTCTATGTCACATGTCATATGATGAAAAAGTGATACATTTAGGTATTGAAATAAAGACTCAGTTTTCAATCCAAAGGGGAAAACTAGGCAAGTTAAATTGAGAATTTCTTATTGGGATATTAGGTGTCAACTCTCATACGCCAGCCTCTCCTGAAGCCTGTTTGATTCAAGCCCTTCACTAGCGGCAAGGCTGGCTCTCTCCACCACAGCTCATAAGTTGGGCAACATCAGAGAATGTTTGTTTCTGCAGCATGGAGTCACAGCACCTTGTTGTATCTTCAGAAATGCATGTTTCTTTCCTTGTGCCCGTTTCTGAGTCAGGCCCTGGAGACTGGACCAACTGAAACTGTTGGGGTTGAGTATAATTTACTTTTAGATAGATAGGCTTTGCGACTTCAGAGACCTGTGAACAGGCATAGATGCGTGTGAACAAGGTATGGTTTGCTCTTGGGTGCCTTTGATAGGTGAGAAATTTTCTTGACAGAGAGATTCTACATTGAGTCTTCCGGGTGCTCCATGTGTGAGCATTAGTATGTGTGGCAATATCTTGTCCAATTGCTAACCCTCCACAGAAGGCTCACAGGTTGCTAAATTGGAGAGATCAGGGCTAACTAGGAATTAGTGGCTTTCATCAGTTCCATGTGCCACCAAGAACAGGAGTACTTGCTCTTGGAGAAAGAGAAGAGGTACTAAGAATGACTCTGCTCAAGCTTGTGAAAGGCAATCCAATCTCCTTAGACAGGAAGGAGTACCCTACAAGGAAAAGCGGCCGGAATAAATTTGGAGAAATTTATTAAGAGAAATCAAATGAAGGTGGAAGAATATGAGACCTGCAAGAAAGAGCAGGCTCTTACTGTTGCATTACATCTCCAGGGCTATGTGTCAGGCATGAGGCTCTGTCCTCAAAGGTGATTCGGACTCCCAAGGAAAAGCTGTGGCCCCCAAAAATGGAATATTAAGAAGAAGAAGTACAGAGGACTTCTGTCACAGACGACAGGGGGAGGAACAGATGAGGCAGGGCTGCTGGTGACTCCTGACTGGCAGCTTCAAACAGCCTGCCTTGGCAGGTCAAGGGACCTAGATAGCAGGGACTCAACTTCCTCCTTTTCTACTTGAGGAACAGAGGGACTCCTGGAGGAGTCATGTGAGCTGCGTGGGTTCAAACCCTGATCCCTTTATCAGTTCTGATTCTGCTCAAAAAAACTGCTTTCATTTACCCATTGCACCCACTGGGAGCTGTTTTTAAGGTGTATGTACCTCTGGGAAAGAATAACACACTCTATCTGTAAAATATTCCTAGAGCATGTAAGAATCACAGCTCATATTTACGGAGTGCCAGGCACGGCTTTATATACACTATCTCATTTCATACTCACAACAAACCTCTAAGGAGGTTACTATTATCATCCCCTTTTTACAAATGAGGAAACTGGAACATAGGCTAGGAGCTAGGCACAGAAAAGATTAATTTTGTGCATCATCTTCGAGTACAAAGGGAGATTATTTTTAAAGTGTTCTTTCAACATATGGAAATTAATGTCTTCTCAAAGCATTCCATAACTCCAAGAGAATCACATTTGCAAGTAATCATAGGGACCAATTACCACAACCATAAAAGTCATTTTCATTTCATAAAGAAGCCACATCCAAACATATTTGGAAATAGCACAGCTCACTTCATGGTTGTATTCTTTCCTGATTTCCTTGTTCCAGTCCTACTTCATTTTCATATTTTAGATTACATACTAATTATGCCTTGGGGATTTCAAGCCATAAAGGGGAATAATTTCTATCAATTTTCAACCAAGAGCATCCTTTAAGAAATGTTACTAATTTGCTAAATAGTCACGTTTATTTCTTACAAAATTACTCAATAATAAATTCAAGTCAAATACTTTGAAGAAAAAAAAAAAAGATGTAGAGAGCTTCCAATTGAATGATATTTTAGGAGTGGTATGCAAGTCTTCTAGGCAGTATCAGCTCACTACGTCTTCCCCATCCACTTCCTGCTAGCACATTACTCCAGGCCTCATGTTTTATGTTCCAGTCATAGTGAACTAGGTGCCCTGCTCTACCAAGGTTCAGGCTTTCCAGAACCATCCTCCCTACTTCCACCTTACCATTCCAACTCCTCTTTACTCCTTAGTACCTGGCCCACATGCATCTCCCCAGGATTCTTTAGCATTCTACTTACCTCCATCATAGCACTTACCTACTGCACTGCAATTGTCTCCTTTCTTATTTCTGTCTTTGTTAGACTGTAGACTATTTGAGGACGTGGAATAAATATTTGCTATGGTCTGCATGTTTGTGTCCCCCCAATATTCATATATTGAAATCTTAATGTTCAATGTGATGGTATTAGGAGGTGGGCCCTTTGGGAGGTGCTTAGGTCATGAGGGTGGAGCCCTCATGAATAGGTTAATGCTCTCATAAAAGAGACCCCAGAGAGCTCCCTAGCCACCATGTGAGGACACAGCAAGAATGCACTGGCTATGAACCAGAAAACGGCCCACACCAGAATGTGACCATGCTGGCACCTTGATCTTGGACTTTCCAGCCTTCCTTACTGTGAGAAATAAACTTCTGTTGTTTATAAACCACCCAGTCTGTGGTATTTTGTTATAGCTGCTGAACAAACTCAGACAATATTTCACTTCTCTATCCAGGATGGGCCACAGTCCTTGGCACATTGTAAGTGCTCAGAACATGTTTGCGCAATGAATATTATTTACTCCACTGTGCCATCATTCCAAGGTGACATTGTTTATTTTTCCGAGGCTTATCCTCATTCCCACATCAGGCGTAGATGGCGAAGCTATTGCTTACAGAAGAATCATTTCATCAAGGTCCCTTGTTTTATTCTAGAATAATGTCAAATGAGTCCCAGAAGTTCAGGCTAAGGCAAATTTCAAAGAGGGAAACCAAGATCCAAAGGTGAGACTTTGTTAGACACAAGGGTTTTGGGCTTGACTATCTCTTGCACATTCTATAGGACACATTTCATAGTTGACTTCCCAGGAGATCTGGTCCCTTAATAACACAGGTTAGATTTGAAGGCTTTTCTCCATCTTTTCATAGGACTCTGTTTAATCTTTGCTTAGCATTTTATAGTAGTTGTCTATCTATCTGTCCTTATCTCTCATTAGACTTGGGTTCATTGAATAAAAAAGCTATATCTTATTTATTTCTCAGGTCTAGCACAATGTTGGCATACAATGTATGCTCAAGAAATATTTGTTGTATGAATGAATGAACAAATGAATGAGCTAGAGAATGAGACACAGGGAAAGCAGGTTGCAATCAAATGGGATTAGGGAGAGAACAGAATGAGTATTGAACTGTTGCCTTGAACACAGGCTGTTATTTGCAGCTTCCCTTTATGGTATACTGGACTCAGCCTAGGTCAAGGGCCAGAGGAGAGATGGGACCACCCTGGTTCTCCCAGTGAAATTTCTTGATGTGATCTTGTGCTTTCCAAATTCATTTTTGCTCTAGCATTATTACAATGAAGCTCAATGTGTAAAATGGATAAAAGCAGAGTTCTTCTGGTTGAAGTCAATGAAGGGATTCAGATTCCCACCCACTGGCCCCCTTTCCCCTACCAGCTCACTTCTTTCTCCCCCCACCACTTCAGCAGCCACCAAAAGTGCTTCACAGATGCCTAGTTTGAAAACCACTATTCTATATCTTTCCTGAGATGTGAGCCAAGTTGCCATGACTGCTGTTCTGGTCCACTTTTTTTCTAATGTCAGCAAGTGTTGGAGATGATGGTGGGCATGCAGCACAGAACAGGTAGTCTAATGTCTTCCCTGACAAGCTTATATAAAATTGCCCACCTTATCCTTATTCTTGGCTCATTTTGTGTCCGCTCAGCCTACCTTTCTCTCCAGTCATTACCATGGCCAATAAATTCACACAAGTGTAGCCAGGCAGTCCTTCCCCATCTCTGCTGCAAAGCTTTTGCTTTCTGCCTCTGTGTCTCCTTCTCTCCTGTTCCTGCCTGTGGGAGCCTATGCAGCCGTCCTGGCACACCCTTAAACCTGGAACCAAATGAGTGAACCCTTGACCTATGGGGCATAGGAGCTATGGATAAATACTGCCATCTTCAGTGATTTGGGTGGACATTTAATAAAATTCCTCAGGAGATTGCCATGGGGGTTGAGTCCCAGTTGCCTGTAGCATTGCTTTTCCTCCTTTACCATTTTATTCTCAGTTGCTTCAATCCTGTACCTTGGGATCTACCCAAGATAAACTACCTGCACATAAGCCATTATCTCGGGCTGATTTGGGAGTCAACCAAGTTAAGACATCTCCATAGCTGCTTTATTTTTCTTCTTAGCACTTAACATCCCTGATGTACTTTATATATTTATTTATTTGTTTATCTCCCTCCTCTAAAATATAAACTACACAAGAGCTGGGACTTTGTTTCTTTCACAGGTATGTTACTAATACTTTGAATAATGATTGGTACATAGTAGGCACTCAATAAATATTTTTTTAATTAATCTGTTGAGTCTCCAGATATACATCTGATTCTCTAGTTTCCAGGTTAGATGTGAATTGGACAAGTTCATCAGTAGACACATAACACCTTGGAAAGGGACTGGAGTTCAGTGTAGATACAATACAGGGCTAGAAAGATTCCACTTTACCACCAGCATATATGGTCTTCTGTAGACTGGGAGGCTCTCCTCACAGCAGGCAGCAGTAAACAAAGTAACCAGCCACACCATAGTCCAGACACAGCTGCCCTGCCTCACATTATGTCCATTCAACTGTTGTCACAACAGACTGGATCCTTGGGGTCAGCTCCATTGGACCAAATGTGAGCCAATGGGAAGGATCCCTGGTAACAGTAAGAAGGCATGACAAGTCCCAAAGTGGACCTCCGGCCTCTCTTGTTGAAGAGGCAGGGCAGGGCTCGCCATGCCTGGCCATATTGAGGTTGGCTTCTACAGGTATGAGGTGGAAACAAGGATTTCTCTCCTGACAATAGGTGATGCCAGGGGCCCTGAGTTGATGGGTGATGCCAGGGGCCCTGAGTTGATGGGTGACGCCAGGGGGCCAGATTAGCCTAAAATAATAATAGAGACTTTGGGTCTGACTGCTGAGAAGAAGAGGGATGAGCTTCCAAATCTGGAAGTCTGAAGAGTTAAGAACTAAAATGATGAAACCAAGTGAAAATAAATCAGAATCAAATGGATAGAGATGGTGCATTTGAGGGTGTATACCAAATTCTGGCTGATGTTAAGTCTTTGGCTTTACCTACTGTGAGAAGGGCAAGAAGTAAGTGGAATAGCCTGGCTTCTAGGACAGGTGTCAGTCAGCTGCTATCAGACAGCTAAGTGTCCATCAACAGAGGAATGGATAATGAAATTGAGTGGAATACTATTCAGCCATGAAAAGAAGGAAATTCTGCCATTTGCGACAGCATAGATGGACCTTGGGGGCATTATGCTAAGTGAAGTAAGTCGGACAGAGAAAGATAAATGTATGTTCTCACATATGTGAAATCTAAAAAACAAACAAACTCATAGAAAAAATCAGATTTTTGATTACCAGAGGCAGGGGGTGGAGGGTGGGGGAACTGGATGAAGGTGGTCAAAAGGTACAAACTTCTAGTTATAAGTAAGTATTGGTGATATAATGTACAACATGATGATTATAGCTAACTCTGCTGTGTGACATATTAGAAAGCTGCTAAGAGAGTAAACCCTAAAAGTTCTCATCACAAGGAAAAAGATATTGGTCTTTTGTAACTATGTGAAGTGATGGATGTTAACTATACTTATTGTGGTAATCATCTTGCAATATATGTTGTCAAGTCATTATGAACTTGTATGTCAATTATATCTCAATGAAACTGAAAGAAAAAATACACAATGAATAAAATGATCAGGCTCATAGTCTAAGAAGTAATTGTAGATTTGGGGAATCAACAGTGCAAATTATTTGGACCTGGAGAATGCATAGTTATTATATTTGTATTAGGTCACTCTTGGTAAAATATTCCAGTAAATGCTGTGAAGGCTTACCTCTGCTAATTGCATCTTAAATGCTCTGTTTAGGCAGACTGACAGCTAGTAACAATGCAGACTCTTCATGACTAGGGGCATTTAAAATCTTTTAAAAGAGTGTATCTCAAAATTGCCTGGAAAGCTTATTAGAAATGCAAATTCCAGGACCTTATCCAATGAATTTCAGACTGAGTAGGGAATCTGCACTTTAATCCAACACCTCAGGCAAAGCTGATACAAGTCATTCAGGACCACACTTGAAAAACATTGACTTAACACTTAACAGGATTTTGTGGCACATGAGCTTTTGAAATGCATTGGCATTTATGGAGACATACACCAGTAAATAATTCTATATTCCTGTATTCCCCAAATTCAATCATCTTTACCATGCAGCTGGAGTAGGATGGTTTTACAGTATAGTCTTTTCTTGCTGAAAATCTCACTTCTATTCTAGAACACATCATGGAAGAGGGAATTAATTTCATTTCCAGTTTTATCAGCTAAGAATGAAACACACACTTCAGCTGCCTCAAATCTTTCTAGAATACACACACACATAAAAACACACACAGATAAAAAATACACTAAAAGATCTTTCCAGAAGGTTTTTATACTTTTAATGTGGGAAATTCTATAAAGACAAGGATTACGTTTGTGAGTTAACTCATGTCAACGTGGGCAACTACATGCAGAGATGTAAGTAGAGAATGCAAAATTAATGAAACTGTGCAGAATCCTATACTTTGTATGTGAAATGAAAAGGAGGCTGGAGCTGAAAGAAGGCAGAGACGCCTACATCACTGTCACACAGAGAAAGACCTCAGGCCCATGTGCCACTTGCAGTCAGTATTTCAAGGCGAGGGACACAGGCTGGTTGATCGGCAACTGCATGTTCTTCCTTCCACACACCCCTCAAGTGGCACGTGCTCTTTTGCGAGCTTCTTTCCCATCCTTTCTCTTGTCTACCAAACCAACCATCTAGACATCTGAGCTCTGCAATGACTCTAATAATAGGAGGGCAAAAATAACTTCTATAGTGATCCTTTAGTCCAGCAGAATAGAGTAGAAGCTTTTGTTCACTTATGTGAGGATGTCTGTGCTAGAATCCATTCTGGAAATGAGTATTGTGCTCAGTTCTGGCCACAACAGTATTTAAGAGGAATAGTGACAAATTGAAGGAGGAAGGTGAGGAGTTCTTAAAAACATTTTAATTATGAGAAACGTCTGAGAAAGCAAAGTGTGTATGTGTGTGTGTGTATATACAAGTACATAAACACATTTAATCTTTAAAAAAAATTTTATTATGAAATACAATTTTTCGAGAATTCTGAGGTGCACATCTTCACATTTTAACATCTGTGAGGTCATTCAAAGAGTAATGACTCACATTAAAGATAGAACAGTACCAACATTATGAAAGCTTCCTTTGTGCCTCTTCTGGGTCACATTCTACTCTGACCTCCTGAGGTAGCCACCGCCTTTGTTTTTACATTTATCATTCCTTTTCTTTATACTGTAATTGTATTTTATAGGTATGTATCTTTCCAAATATGTTCTTTATGCTTTATGCTTTTGAGATTTTATAACTGATATACTACAAATAGTTTTCTGTAACATTCACTTAATCTTGTTTCTGAGATTCGGCCATGTTGTATGTGGTTTAATAATTTTCGCTACTGATCAGTATTCCATTGTATGAATGTACCAAATTTATCCATTTTCTATTGAGGACATTTGGATTGCCTCCAGTTTTTTTGTTACTATAAACAATAAATACTACAGTAAACATTCTTGGACATGTTAAAACCTGTTAATTTATGGGAGATCTCTTATAGGTTCTGGACATAATCCCTTGTATCATGTGTGCTACAAAGATCTTCTAGTTTATGAGTTGTCTTTTTTACTTTCTTTATAATAACATTTTAATTAATGACTTTCCTAGTTCTTATGTAGTCAAATATATCAGTCTTTGCTTTATGCTGTATGTGTGTATATATTTTTTGTCTTGTTTAAGAAGTTTCCCTACCCCCAAAGTCAGAAAGACATTCTCTAAATATTTTCTTTTACGTTTTTCATTATTTACCTTTCAAATTTAAAATTTTAATCCAACTGAAATTAATTTTTGTGTAGTATGTGAGATATAGGTCCAATTTCAGCTTTTTCCGCATGAATAACCAAGTGTCCCAGCACACTTGGGAACAGCCGGTCTTTCCGCCACTGATCTGCTCTGCTACACTAGCGTGTAGCTTTTTCATGTCTGCATGGATATGTTTCTGACCCCTCCAGTCTGCCCCATTATTCTCTTCATTAATACTACGATGTCATAATCTCTCATGTTTCATAGTAAATCTTGATTCTGATGAGGCAATTTCTCCCAGCTTATTATTTGAGCGATTCTTGGCGTTCTTGGCCCTTTGCTTTTTCACACATTTTTAAGATTCAGCTTGTACAATTCCTCAAAAATACTTTGGTGGAATTTTATTGGGCCATTTTGAATCTATAGATCTATTTGAATGAAAACTGACATCTTTATGGTATTGAATCTTCCTATACATGACTGCAGTATATTTCTTAATTTATTTAGGTCTTTTTATTATCTCTCAATAAAGTTCTATAAGTATCTGCACTATGGTTCTGCATGTTCTTCATGGGATTAATTTTAGGATGACCATTTTTGGCTGTAATAAATGACATATTTGTTTTAATAATATTTTCTAACTGTCTATGCTGTATAGAAATGTAATTTTTTGCATATTGATATGATATTTAGAAACTTTGCTAAAACCTTTTAGTAATGTAATAATTTATTTGAAAATCATTATGGATTTTCAACATAGACAATCATAACTTCTACAAATAATGACATTTTGTTTCTTCCCTTCCAATCCTTATAACCTTAACTTCTCCTTCTCATCTTAACACACTGGTTGGAACCACAAATTCAATATCAAAAAGAAAACAACATCCTTCACTTGTTCCTAATTACCAATGAAAACGCTCCCAAAGTCTCAGCAGTAACAATAACGCTAGTGCTGATTTTGGGGTATACAGCCCAGATTTTAAAAGTTCTTTCCTATTGCTAGTTTGCTAAGACTTTATCATGAAGAGTATTGAATTTTACTGAATATTTGTATGCCTCTATCGAGATGACTGTATGATTCTTCTCTATTAATGTATTAATATTCTGAATTATGTGAGAAGATTTTCTACTTGCAAACCAGCACTGCAATTCCTGGGATGAACTTAAAATGATGTTTTATGATACATCATTGTATCATGATGTAGCAATAAATATATTGCTAGATTGAATTTGATTTACCAATTCATCTCGGATTTGTTCCTTTTTACTTACCATTAATGAGTGGGAGATGTCTTCCATTTTCCTTGTATGGAGTTTATAAAAACTTTTTATTTGCTTTATAAAATGTATTGTGGGGTAGAATTATGTTCAGCTGGAAGGATCTATTCCTTGAACATGTGGTATGACTTTCTCATGAAGCCACGCGACTTTGTGTCAGACCATATCTTCTGTGCTTTAGGGGACTTCTCTCTTTTGGTCCTCACAACATAAAGAAATAGAGATCCAAAGAAGATAAGCAACTAGCCCAAGATCCCCCAAGTATTAAGCGTCTGAGGGGAATGTGGTCTAAGACCATCTGAGTCCAACATAACACCCCTAATCATTAGATATAAAAGCAGTTTAAAATAACCACGGTGGGGGCAATGTGCAGAGGGATTTAGAGGTGACCAAGACTGGACACCAATTAGAAGGTTCTCTTTTGAGTGACTCACATGGAATATGGAATGAGAAATATTGTTTTAGTTAAACCTGAACCCTCGTTACTGAACTAAAAAACGTTTAAATGCGATTTGGCTTATGTCAAAATATCTTCTGATTTATAATAACTTCTGTAGAGCAGGGCTTTAGACTTCAGAGCCAATAGCTTCAAGAACTTTCAAAGGCACAGCAGGCGTGGCTCCCTTGCGGTTTGGGGGTTGCTGTGTGAGGCTGAGGGGCATGTTTTATGCTATGTAGGCTTCCATGACATGGGATCTCCCTTTACAAAAACTTTCTCTTTAGAGTAACTCTACTTTAGATTTCAAAGTGGGGCTGAGCAGGTTTCACTGAAGACTTCTTTCAATATAAACTACAAATGTAGCATCTCAGGCTTCTTGGAATAGCACAGCTATGATTGCTGTTGTTTTGACTAGGCATACAAATATTCTACCAGACGGAAACCAGATAAAAAAATCCAGTAGATCACTTGGATGACTATAACAGACAGAGGTTGTGTCTCTGGACAAGGTAGGGGTAGACTCTCCCGGAGCACAATCAGATGGCTATGTCCAGGGGTTGCTCATGTGGGGTCTTTATAGGATGGGGGGTAAAGTCTTTTGGTTTAGATTATCTATGGTGGTCAAGTCTCTTGTACTGCTTTTGGAGCAGCATGGCAGAGTACGGCATTTTAGGAGAGAGGATCTTAGGATCATCTTATCTCTTCTGTAGACACGCAAAAGCAAAGGGCAAGGGGTAAAGTCATTTCCATAGTCATGGATGCTCTTTTTGCCCTCCAGCTCAAATGATATATAATTTCATACAAAATACACAGAAATCTATGATTAAAACTAAAATAAAGTATCCATTGACTAACAACACAGCAACAATTTCATTATTTTTAATCCATCAAAACTGGCCATCGTCTCTCATCATTGCTAACAGAGAATAGGGGAAGTTTTCTCTCCCAGACACTTGAATAAGTATATACGACAAAAAGACAAGTAGTGAAGGCAAAAACAGCTCTTGTTCCACTTATTCTTGGAGATATAAAAACAGCAACACGTTTAATCCTGTCTGCTCTAGCTTAGGAGAATACTAGTTGCAAATGTGTTCTTTTAATGGAAGTCGTGTGGGAAAAATATAACAAATTGAAAGGGAGCTATGCATTTAATTTAAATGTGTCTGGGAGTTTTTCTTGTCTATTAAATTACATGTGGTCTTTTTCCTTTTTTCACTGAACACTTAACATTGACAAATTTCCTTTATTCACTTTCCTACTTAGCTAGAATTTACTAAATTCAGATTCTTCATTGAACTATGGTTTATGTACTTAGGTCATCATATAAGAAGTAATAGCTACCTCATTGTTATGGTCCTTTGCACTTAGTATTTATGTTTGTCCAAATTGATTAATTAAATCAAGTGGGATTAGGATCAGTTGCCAAGGATCTCAGTGGTGCTGAGTAGCATCATTGAAACTTAACAATCCTAGGAATTGATTCAGTTTTTAAAAGCTAGATAAAGTAATTCAGAGACTGCTGTATAGGCCAATGGTTCCCTGGTTTGGGTTGCTAAACTATATAATTAAAACAAATAAAGGGGGAGAGACTTCTAGTATGAACATGGCTGGGTAAGTCAGTATCTTTTCTCTTCTGCTCCTGGAAGTCATATGAAAGCTAACAAGGAGAAAGGGGAAAAAACACAAACTTTGTTCTCAGTAAAACTAGGATAGAGTTATTATTCATGCACTTCAAAATAAGTGTGAGGATGCCAAAATGAGTTTAGACTGGGCAAAACCAAATACAAGTGCAGAGAAAATCATAAAGATGGCTAGATGTTTCAGAGCCAAGAAAAATATACTTCCTGAAGATAAGAAGTCTCACTCTGATGTGCAAACAAATATAGATCGTTTTTATTAATGGGAGTGAGAATCTGGGTTAGCAAGAATGTCTCTCTGGACACAGTTTGGCTTAGATAAGGAAAGGATGAAAGACCAAACAAAGAATAACATGGAAGAGTCATTTTAGCATAAGGCAGTTTGTCCGTGTGGTGGAGACGGAGAAAACTTTTAGGATGTGAAGCCTACACACACATGCTGCCCCTACACACACACACATACACACATCTGAATACACACACACACACACACACACATTCACACACACACTAACCTTCAGCAAAATCTAGTCTAAGAAAAATGCATTTGGGTAAATTATAAGAAAAAAGTCACTGGCAAAGCATTGATTCAAAGAGAGTATAAAATAAAAATATGGGGGGAAACAGGAAACTTGGGACAAACAAAGAATACTCACTAAAAAATGTTGCCATACAGCAAATAAAAATCATGACGAAATATTTCATTATGAATTTAAAAGAAGTTAATAAGGTGGCTGCCTAAATGAAGAAAAGCACAGTGAAGAAACACAGGAATTCAAAGAAGAGAGGGTAAGATAACAGAAGATGAAATTAAAGTAGCAGAACTCAGGAAATAAATAGGAAAAAGTGGAAACTATCACAGAAATAAAAAATGAAATTTGAATGAGTACAGGGAGACATGATACTGAAAAAAAGCACAAGTGACACAGAGGGTAGAGGAGACGTGAACGATGGAATGTGGAAATCAGGAGATGAGAGCGATCACACGCATGCAAGGAGAGCTAAAGTAGACAGACGAGGTGTCCAGTTTATACACCACTGGAGTGCCTGAGGAAGAACTAAACAAACAATTAAAGGTAGGTATCAAGAAAAATTCTTGAAAAGCAAAGGAAACGTGAATATATATATATATTATACACACACACACACACACACACATACAAGGGCACACTACGTGCTGGAAAAATTGCCTCTCAACATTCAACATTGAGGCATGAAATAAAGCAAACAAAATGCCACAGAGTAAAAGGTTCTTAAAATAAGCTCTAAAAATATATATAATATAAAATACATTGACAGAACTCAGACAAAACTCTAATAGCAACAAATAAAAAGGGTTTAACTATACACAAGATATGACTCAGAGAGGTTGAAAATGAAAAGGATGAATAAAGGAGATGGGCAAATGCAAGCACATAATTCATCAAAAAGCAGGGATTACAGCAAACAAGGTAGAATTCAGGTTAAAAAAAAGAATTAAACAAGACAAAGAGGAGAACTCTATAATGCTAATGAAGATACAAGATTATGAATATTCAGGTATCAAATAATAAAGCAATAATATTCATAACTAGAAAATCAAGAAGAATGAGACTAACAGCCTAATAGAAAAGTGGGCAAAGTAATATAAAATGTGTTAACAGAAAAGAAAATATAAATGATTGTTAAGCATATGAAAATATGTACATCCTCATTCATAATAATATAAATGCCACTTAAATCTGTACAGATAAACCGTTTTTTACTTAATCAGTTGGTAATAATCCAAAAAATTCGCTGTTCATGGGGCTCTGGGAGAACAGATACTTGCACACACTGCTGGTGGCAGTGAAAATTGGTATGACCCACCTCATTGCCCTGAGGAGGACAGTTTGGCAGCAACATCAAAACCACCTTTGCATTTTTCCTGACCTAGCAATTCAGCTTCAGGGAATTTGTCCTGTAGATATACTTGCATGGTTGTTAAATGATAAATACACCTGGTTAGTCACTGTAGCATTGTTTATAATAGCAAAAGATTAGAAACTGTCCTATACCCATTAATAGAAGACAGGTTAAATAATCATTTATTCCCACTTTGAATTCAATGCTATTATTTAAAAAGAATGTGCCAATACAGAAAAAGAAACTCTCCAGGATAATATGCCTTTGTGAAAGAGCAAAGGGGCAGAGCAGTGAATATTCTCTTTTGTCTACAGAAGGTTGGGAGAGGGGTAAAAATATATATGTGTGTGTGTGTGTGTGTGTGTGTGTGTGTGTGTGTGTGTGTACAAGTAATATATATGTGCATAAAGAAACTACAAAAATAGGAAGAAATCAGTTAACAGAGGTAGGTGGGGTATGAGAGATCATTCATTTTCCTTTTTTAATTGTTTAACCATGTAAATTTATTACTCATATAAAAATTAACTTACAATATGATAAAAGTGAGGGGGAGATTGTCATAGTTCTGCCAAGTTTATATTTTTCCGAGTAATGACATTTAAAAAGATCCCCTAACATCTATTATAACTGTTACATCATAAAAGAAAGGGCATCTTGAAACAAATAAAAAGCAATAAAGAATTATCATTTTTAAAGACAGTCTTTTAAATTGATACAATATTGTTGTCTTTTTTGCACTTCACTGTAGACCAGCGGATTCTTCATCACCACCTGGGTCTGGCCATGCAGAAGCATGTGGAAACCACTAGTAGAGGTGTCAGGAAAGAGGGAGTGCATGATCTTGGAATAGATACAAGGTTTCCTCTGGCACCTAATTGGAGAAACTCTCTTGTAATAAGATTCCATAATTCTTATGGATTAGTACTTATATATATATATATATTTATTTATTTATAGCTCTACCTCCTCCTGAAAAATTCTAAATGATTTTAAAAGACTTAAAAACCATTGAAACAAAGGTAAGAAACTAAGTAGCAACTGGAGTCCAACAGATAACCCCTCAAGCGGAGGCTGAGGTTCTGGGTGAGTAGGAAAGTGGTCCTGACTGGGAGACAATGATCTCCTCCAGGGTAAGCATTCTTGGCTGCTGCCAGGCGATAGGGAATCATGCTGGCCCCAGGTTGTAGAGCAATGATGTAGAGCAATGTTCCGGATGATGGCCAGTGAAGGACACATTCTTAGATCTGTGTGCTGACTCTGGACTCTCCTATCCTTTCTCTCTGTCCCCAAAGGTGGTTCCCAGAATGAGGGGCCAAAAAGTATGGATTCAGTTTCCCTATCCCTTGCAGTTAGATAGATAAGATTAGGGAGGGTATATTAACATGCAATTAGAGCACAGAATCCCTCTCTTAGTTTTACACTTACACATACCACTGTGCAACAGCAATGCCTATTTGCTGTAACAGAATTAGTAAACTGAGACAGAAATTGGTATCCAATAATAATAATTATAATAATGACTAATAATAGCTAACATTTACTAAGCCCTATTTGCCATTCATAGGTTGAGTTCTTTATATGCATTACGTTATTGAATCTGCACATCTCAGTGAGACAGGTAATATTACCATCCCCATTGACCTAGGAGACAGCTGAGGTGCAGAAAATTGAAGCCATTTGTATTAGGTCACACAGCTCCATCAAGAACCCCTGCAAAGCAGGGACCACAGTGCAGTGGAAATGGCTCTGGATTGGAAGTCAAGAGACCCAAGTCCTATTTGTAGTTCTAGCTCCTATGTATGTAATTTTATTTCTCCAGGTCTGTTTGTTCATCTATAAAATGAGCAAAATAGACTCTCTAACAGCCAAACTTTTTTCAGTTCTAAAATTTGATGGATCTAGGACAATTTTAGGTAATTTGGTGGATTCTAGATGAATGTGAAAAATTACATCTCAGTCCATGACCCAAATGATTTGATTCAAGGAAATACTTCTCCTGCAGTACATGGCAATGTAACAGGATGTCCAGAGTTATTTTTCCTGTTGATTTAGTATTTTAGCTTGTGAGGTCTCAACCAAGCTTGGGACAAAATCTCCTTTCTCTCACTTCCTCACTTCAAGGGAGCTGCCAGCAGCTGGAGCCAGCCAACTCCCTGTAGGCCTAGTGAATCAGCCCTCCCACACTGGACTGGGAGTGCTTACAAGTTGGGGCTTACTGAGCTGTGCTACCCACAGGCCCACTCTAATGCCTCCACCAAAGCACAGAGTGATGAGAGTTCCCAGGAGTCTAGGAATCTGTGCCATGCGATGCAGTCAACAACCCTTCCCCAGTAATGGAGAAATGAAGATGATGTTTAGCATATGTCCTCTGAGGTTAGGGATATACTTAAGCAAAGACTGGTGTCTACTTCTGGTTCAAATATTTCTAAAGGTGGTGGCCCACTGGAGTATGTCATGACAGCAACACTTGAACAGATAGTGATGTGGTAAATCTGGTAAGAAGATGGGCTCTATCTGTCCCGCCACATTCTCCTTGCCCTCAGATGATGCAGAAGGGTCTCCAGTGGTTCCTGTGGCTCTGTGAAAGGAGCATAGTTAGAAGAGGGACAGGCACTATGGGGTTGCCAGGTGGCTGCCGGGGAGTGGGGCATGGTTGGAGGTGTCCCATAGCTGGGGCCAAAGGGAAACATGGCTGCCTCCCTGGTGGGGGAAGTGATTGAAAGAGTGACGTTGAAAGTAAACATCAGCCCACAGAAAGCACACACATCAGAGATCACCAGATCAGCAGAGCCATCAGCATTAGGCCAAACCAGAGTGAGACCTGAGACAATTTCCCATAATCACCATGAGGGCAGCTGTATAGGAAGATGTCTAAGAAAATATCCACAACCCTCTTCCTCCTCTTGCTTCCAGAGCCAGAGCACCCTCCTCTCCCTCTCCAAGCAAAAATAGGTAAGCATCTCATCTCATATTTGGCATAGAAAGTTTTAAAAATAAATAGGACACTCAAGTATTGTTACTAGAATGAGCCTGTTCTTATCATCAAAAGGGACAAGAAAGTTAAGTAAGCTGTTATTAGGGGGCTCAGTGGGAAAAGGAGACACGACAGGGTATAGTGAAAACAATGAAGAGAAAAAAAATCCATTTCACATTTATACCCTTGTTAATGCAAATAATTCATAACCAATCTACAAATCAAAATTTGGGGTGAGTTTATTATGAGCCAGATCTGAGGACTATAGCCCAGGGGGCACCCTCCCCCAAGGGAGGAAGCACAACAAAGAAATGGGGTGTACAGAGTGCTTAAATGCCATCTTGGAACAAAGAGCATACATCACATATGACAAGAATGTCCCTTTTACTACTGTCATGAGATGCTTAGTTGGCACAGCAGATTGGTGGTCAGCAGGTTGGTGGTCACAAGCTGAGCACAGCAGGTTGGTAATTAATCCTTAGTTTCCAGGAAGAGATGCTTATCCTTAAGGAAATGCTGATATGGGCGGAAGTCACATCCCTGTCTTTAAGGGCATCATTCTTGCCTTTGAGACATTGTAAATGTTTGAAGTAGATGTACAATGCATGCTCAAGAGGCTGTAACAAGCCCTTTTGGAAAAACAAGGTCAGGCCAAATTAGTTTTAAACCAAATGATTTCCTCATATACTCCAATATATCCTATTGCTTTTCATTTATTCATCACTCTCAAGAAGTGGAAATTTCCCAACTCCTTGATATGATACAATATTTCATTATATATCATATATAAAACATATCCAGTGCAATAATTAGGAATATGGTATAACAGGACGCTGTCAGAAGCTCCCAGGGTTGTTCTATCCCTTTCCCACTCTTTTGCCCTTCTTTCCTAACAACCGCTACCATCAAGCCTTTTATTCAAAAATGAGCATAATAATACTTTTCCTGCAAAGTTGTTTTAAGTGTTAAATAGAATAATATAAGTGTTCAATAATGGAAGGTGTTATTATCAGTATTATTACCATCTTCCCATTGGAAATATGTTTTCCATATTGTTTTACTTTTTTTGTACATGCTACCATTTTGGGAAAATGTACATATTATTTAAATGTGGAGAATTAAATTCATGCTTTTAAGTGCCCTAGGACAGTGATTTTCAAAATTATTTTAGCCTTGGACTGGTTTGCACAAAAGAAGTCTTGTGTGGAAATCCCATAATGAAACAGATGCAAAGCAAATCTGCTCTGGAAACAGAGGGGTGATATCTTCAATATTCTGATTAGAATTTGAGGTGAATGAATCTGCTCTCAGAAAGGGGAACAGAGCAGAAGATGGGGGAAAGGGGAATCTACTAGAGATGATCAAAGTATTGTCTAACAAAATTTCCACTTTGTCTTCATTTGTCTGACATTTTTTTCTGTAGGTCCTTTTGAAAATAATAAAGTAAGGACCCCAAATATACTCAAATAGTACTTTAAATACATTTACAAAGTTTAAAAAATTTTGTAGAGCACATGTGCTATTTTATCTTGCCATCAAAACTGCCCCATGAACAAAACAGAAAAACTATTACTATTATTATTAATCCCATATTAAATATTAGGCAATATAGCCACAGTTGAGTTGGGATAGTTAGAAACAACTGCAGATAATTATCCAAATAGTAAACTGTATTGAACTTGATTTCATAAAACTGTTTTATAGAATTATTTAATTCACAAAAATAAACCATTGAATTTATTTAGGTTTAAACCAACCAAATAAAAGAGAGCAAAGTTGGATATTACTTCAATTATAAAAGATTTTTATAACTATTCCCTTCAACCCTCCCTGAGCTGATTCTCTTTTGTAAAATCACTTGCTTTGCATACAGAGCTTGTCCTATGAAACTTGTCTGACATACCCTCAGAAACTATTCACTTCTCCTCTTCTGTGACAAGTATGGTGTTTTATTTTACCTTGGACTCAGATAAAACCAAAATCACCCAATTGGTTGAATTTTCTCTTTGTTTGTGACCCCCAGGAAGCCTAGCTAGAGGGAAGTAAGTGTTTATTAAGAAGTGTTGATTAAAAATGAGGAGCTAATTATTTCTATGCAAACTACTTAAATAAAGTGATTTTGGTTCATGAAAGGGAGATCAAGAGAAGCTGAGCCATCTGGAATCCAGAAAACTGAAGAAATGCTCTAGGGATCCAATCCTGCTCTGCACATTCCAAAGGAGACAATTTCTGGAGTGGCCACATGATGGGCTCTGCAGACCCACCAGCAAAACAACCATAACTGGTAAAAATTGAGGAAAAAATAACTACTTAGAGTCTCTGAAAATTGTCCTAATGTCATTGAGGAAATGTTTATTCAAGAAAATCTATCACATCTTGGTAAGAGTCTGTAGCACTTGAGTCACACCTGCTGCCTTCCTCCTCCTCAACAGTTTGGTGTGATGGGAATTCCACTGTGGCTGGGTGTGGCCAAGAAGACAAGGCTCCCTCTCCCCCAAACCCCCAGTTGAGTCTGCTATCTCCCTGGGAGGAGCAGGCCACCAGCGCATCTCATCACCTCCAGTTTCATGTTGCAGAGCCTAAATTCCAAGGGAGTGCAGCTGAAGGATCAGGAGCTCCCTTCCTCCACCCAGCCCCACTTGGAGACTGGATGTTCTACCCCAGGTGTGTTGGATTGAGAATACCAGGGGCCCCAATTGCCCTCGCCACAACCTGCTTATAGGGTGGAGGTCCCATGCTAGGTGAGGAAAGCTTAGAAGACCAGAGGCTATAGCCCCTGCCCAGAATCTTTCTCGTAAAGCAGACGTGTCATCCCAAGGGAAGCAGGATGCTGCCTTTGATCCCAGCTCTGGAGCAGCGGCTCAGAGATTTTTCCCAGAGGAGAGACAGACTATAAGAACAGAGAGCTCCAAAGCTCCCCATAAACGAACTGTCTTTATTTGGAAGAAGTGTGGGGAAGTGCAAGCCTGAGGGTGTTTTCAAAAATAATGAAGATTTTGGTGATAAGGACTTAAGAGGAGGCTGGTATCTCCCTGAGAACTAGGAACTAAAGCCTGGAGGCCTGCTTATTTACCAGAGGGAATCACAGAAAGGGATAGCTAAGGAAATCCCTTCTGGAATCAGAACAAACCTCAAACACTGTACTCAAAAACTACCACCACAAAGAGGCTCAAATTAAATTGGATAAGATGCTGGAACAGTTTATGTTGTAGGGCACTGTTGCAAACAATAGAGTCATCACCTGGCAATTAGTGAAGCCTAACACCTGGTTGCGATATCAACAGAGGCAGGCAGCCTCTGAGAAAGGCTCAAAGAAAGAGCCAGTAAAGAGCCCTGCTGAAACCATTGTCAACCCAGGATGGTGTGGGGGATCAGAATTGGCCACCTCAAGACGTGTTTCTTTACCTTGCTCTGAAGGAGGCTTTGACCTTCACCCCCCCCCAACTGTCTAAAGCAATTTTGGATGGAAGGCTTGTCCCTGGGATGTGCCTTCACCTTGGATGACTCTGGGTATAGATAGA
This sequence comes from Tapirus indicus, assembly GCA_031878705.1. Taxonomy (NCBI): domain Eukaryota; kingdom Metazoa; phylum Chordata; class Mammalia; order Perissodactyla; family Tapiridae; genus Tapirus; species Tapirus indicus. The sequence continues at coordinate 69,801,481 of CM062930.1, read as the reverse complement.
CTGGGAGGGTCTTTGCTATGCCCATTCCTACCAAAAGTCTGTTTCCCAAACAGAACATTTGTAAGGGAAATCTCCATTTGTAAAGGTATCACCCTCTCTGTACTGGGAAGAGGGGTAATTACCTCATCTCTAGAAACTTGTCAATGTGGAAGGTGAGAACTTAAATCTGCATAATAACTTTACTGTGCTTTTCTTGTAATCTCTCATGGCTGACACTCCCAACCCCCCCAATATCCTTGTTTGTCTATTTAAGAGGAGAACCTCCACCATTTTGTTGAGAGAAACTCCCTGGTCTCTCCCATGTATACATGTTTTATAAAGCTTTATTTGATTTTCTCCTGCTATTTGGCCTCGTGTCAATTCAATTTGTAGCCCAGCCAGAAAGGAACCAGAGTGGGTAGAGAATGTTCTTTCTCCCCATCAATGGGAAAGTACATGCCCAAGGCTGTGGCTCTGAGGAGTGATTTTAGAAGCTTCATAGCTATCAGCAACTGTCACTAAAATAGTCCAGCTGAGTCACTAAACAAATTAATGAGCCAACAACAATAATAAACCTCTGGTAGAGACATCAGTATCCAGAGTTGCTACAATATATTATTTTAAAGGCCAAATTTTCAACAAAAAACATTGTCAGACCTGCAAAGAAACAGAGAAGTATGACCCATGCACAGGAAAAAACCAGGTAACAGAAACTATCTGTGAGAGGGCATAGATGTCAAATTTAACAAAGACTTCAAAGTAGCCATTATAAACATATTAGGAGAACTAAAAGAAACCATGCTTGAAGAAAAGTATGACAATGTCTCATCAAATAGAGAATATCATAGATATAACTTATTTAGAAAATGGGAATTCAAGAATTGAAAAGTACAGGGGGCCGCCCGGTGGCGCAGCGGTTTGGTCCGCGCTTGGCAGCCCGGGGTTCGCGGGTTTGGATCCTGGGCGCCCGCCGACGCACTGCCTGTCAGCCATGCCGAGGTGGCATCCCATATAAAGTAGAGGAAGATGGGCATGGATGTCAGCCCAGGGCCAGTCTTCCTCAGCAAAAAGGGGAGGATTGGAACAGATGTTAGCTCAGGGCTGGTCTTCCCCACAAAAAAAAAAAAAAAGAATTGAAAAGTACAATAATTGAAATGAAAAAGTACTAAAGGGATTCAACAGAAGACTGAACTGACAGAAGAAAGAGTCAGCAAACTTGAAGACAAATCAATGGAGATTATGCAATTCAAAGAATAAAGAGAATAAAGAATGAAGAAAAATGAACAGAACCTCAGAGAAATGTGCCACACCATTAAGGATACCAACATATGTGTAATGGGAGTACCAAAACCAGAGGAAATAGAGAAGAACCAGAAAAAATATTAAAAAAACAAATGGCTAAAAACTTCCCAAATTTGGTTTAAAAAATTATTAATCTACACATACAAGAAGCTCAATGAAAGACAAAGGCAAAGAGAAAATCTTGAAAACAGCAAGAGGAAAACAATTCATCATGTACCAGTGAACCCCAACAGATTAACAGCTGACTTCTCATCAGACACAATAGAGGCCAGAACGCAACACAATAACATATTCAAAATGCTGAAAGGAAAAAAAAAACTGTCAACCAAAAGTCTTAATTCCAAAAAGAGTGTCTTTCAGAAATGAAGGTGAAATGAAGACATTCCCAGATAAACAAAAATAGAATTTGTTGCTGTCAGATCCTCCTTGCAAGACATATTAAAGGAAGATCTTCAGGCTGAAAGTTATCCTATACAGTAATTTGAATTCACACAAAAACGTGAAGAGCCTCAGTAAATGTAATTATGTAAAACAGCTTATGCACATTTCTTCCCCTTTCTTCTTGTAACTGATTTAAAAATAAATGGTATAAAACAATACATACATAATTGTATTGTTAGGCCTATGTATATATAAATGTAATATATTTGACAATATCACAAAAGAGCTGGATAGAAACAAAGGTGTATTGGAACAAGAAAATGACACCATGTGGCAACTTGACTCCACATGAACAAGTGAAGAAAACCAGAACTGGCAGAAAGAAAGTTAACATAACAAACTTTATAAATATATACTTGTTCTCCTTGCTTCTTTTAACTTCTTTAAAGGACATAAAAATATATAAAATAATTATAACAATGTATTGTTGGGTTTGTAACATATATAGATGTAATGTGTATAACATAATGGCAAAAAAGGAGGAAGAGGAACTTTATAGAACTATACAGTTACACACTGCATAACAACATCTTGGTCAACAACGGACCACATATACGATGGTGGTCCCATAAGATTAGTACCATATAGCCTAGGTGTGTAGTAGGCTGTCCCATCTAGGTTTGTGTAAGTACACTCTATCATGTTTGCACAACTATGATATTGCCTAACAATGCATTTCTCAGAATGTAACCTCATCATTAAGAGATGCATGACCAAAAGAGTAACATTTCTATATCTCACTAGAATTGTTAGCATCTTTCTGAAATATAATCTAAGTTAAGTTGTATATTGAAAAAATGGCCACATAGGAGAGCCCAGCCACCATACCCCCATAAAGATCAACTGTTAGACAGCTATCCAACAACAAAAACAGCTCTGTGAGAGCTCTGGAGTCCACTTAAGAAACTTTAGCAGCACAGTGGGACAAAAAACCTGAAAATAACCACACAAGAAGAGAAGGAACACAGCTTCCTTTTGCCTGCATCATCCCATCCCCAATCTGGCATTGCTCAGCACCAGAGGGAACTTCCCAGCTAGAAAGAGTTCCCCTTGCCAGGAAAGGAAAAGTGGGGTGAGCGACCAACTTCTTTAGCCTTCAGGGCAATGCACAAATGTCCTCTTTCATTTTCATTCCACCCAGACCAGCAAAGCTGAGATGTCTAGAGACAGCTAGGAGCAAGGAAGGAAAACAGAGACTACCAATAGCAGCCATGCAGTGGAACAAATGCAGTTCACAGTGACCTGCTCTGCAACAAATCCATCAGATTTTGCCACTGAAGAAACCAACAGTCATCACAGCTGCTCTGGACACCCTGCAGATTTTATCAGCTTTGGCTCCATAGGTATTTGCATTCCCTGAAGCCAGCCACCTGAGTGCTTCCCTGCTGTCTCCTGTTCTCAGTCCCCTGGAGCCCTGAAACTACACCAGCAGCCAGCCCAGACCTCTCTAACTGTGTAAGTGCAAGATGCCAGCCTAGACTCTGTAGCTGACTCCCACCACTGTATGTGTGCTTGGGGCTGGCCCTTCTAGCTGTGCAGCTGTGTGCCCCTGGCCTGACACCCATCATTGACCTCCACTGCAGTGTGCATGTCAAAGGGGAAACTGTGCAGCTACAGGAGAGCATGCCAACAGCCAAGTCCCCTACAGTTGCTGTGGGCCCAGATCAGCCTTTATCTTCTGTCCCTGGCCTGCACCACAACAAGTGCCTGCAGCTAGCCCCACCGGCTCTGCACCTGTATGCCCCAGGAATGACTGCTATCACTGGACTTCACTGCAGCACACACACCTAGAGGGAGACTGTGCAACCATGTGAAAGGATGCTGACAGCTAGGGCCTCATAGCTGCCAGTAAGACCATAGTTAACCCTGACCCTTGCTGCTTGTCCTGGCCCCTACCACTACATGTGTATCTGTATCTGGCCTCTGCCACTACACAGGCATCTGCAGCTGGCCGAGTGTCTGTACAACACCAGCTCCAGCTACCACTGCTGACTGCCCTGTCCCTAGCCACTGGACCTGGAGGTGCTGCTGAGGTCCTCAACAGCCCTTGTAGCCACTGTGGACCCCCTGAAGTCTTTGCCAAGGACCACATAGTTGTTAATGCTGTGGACCCCAGATGCCTGAGGTGAAGAAAGGTCATGTTCCCCTGGTCCTGGTGCCACCACTTGCTCTGCACTTGATGCCCTGAACTACTAGACCTGGAGTCATAGCCCTCTTGAGTGTGCCCCTACCTACAGGTGAAAGTCTTCACTCACTGAACTCAGTCCATAAAGTGTGGAAGAGATGACTGCTTCTTCAAATGTGCAGACACCTATGCAAGGCTATAGGGATAATGAAGAATCAGGGAAATGTGATTCCACCAAAGGAACACAATAAACCTCCAGTAAGTGGCCCTAAAGAAATGGAGGTCCAGGACTTGCTTGACAGAGAATTTAAAATAATTGTCTAAAAATGCTTGGAGAACTATGATAGAACACAGGTAAATTATTTAATGATATCAGAAAAATAATACAATAAAAAAATAAGTTCAATGAAGAGATAGAAAATATGAAAAAGAAGGAAACAGAAAATTTGGAGATGAAGAATACAGTGACTGAACTGAAGAATTCAATAGAAAACATCAAGAGAAGAACAGACCAAGCAGAATAAAGAATCAGTGAGGTAGAAGACAGATCAATTGAAATTATCCAATCAGGGGAGCAAAAAATAAAAGAATGAAAAGCAATGAAGAAAGCCTACAGGTCTTATGGAACATCTTCACAGAAACCATGTATGTATCATTAGAGTTCCAGAAGAGACGAAGAGCTAGAAATCTTATTTAAAGAAATAATGGCTAATCACGTCTCAAACCTGGGGAGAGATTTGGATGTTCAAGTTCATGAACCTAATAAGACACACCAAAAATTCATTTCAAAATGATCTTCTCCAAAACACATTATAATAAAAATGTCCAAAATCAAAGAAAAAGAGAATTTTAAAAGCAGCAAGAAAAAAAAAAAGAATTTCTCTCATAAAAGTGAGCCCCCATAAGGCCATCATCATATTACTCAGCAGAGACTTAGCAGATCAGGAGGGAATGGGATGATATATTCAAAGGGCTGAAAGAAAGTGCCAACAAAGAATATTTAACCCAGAAAAGCTGTCCTTCAGAAAAGTAAGGGAGATAAAGACTTACCTAACAAATAAAAGCTGAGGGAGGTCATCACCACTAGAACTGCCTTACAAGAAATGCTGAAAAAAGTTCTTCAAGCTGAAATGAAAGGATGCTAATTAGTAACATGAAAGCATAAAAACATACAACATTCTAGTAAAAGTAAGCATATAGTCAGATTCAGAATATTCTAATACTGTACTATGGTGGTATACACAACTTAACTCTAGTATAAAGGTGAAAGGACAAAACTACTAAAACTTCTGATAGCTAAAATAATTTGTTAATGAATAAACAATTTAAAAAGAGGTAAATTTTTAGAACTAATAAAAGAATTCAGTAAACTTGCAGTTTACAAAATCAGTAAATAAAAATCTGTTGCATTTCTATACACTAATGATGAATTATCAGGAAGAGAAATTAAGAAAACATTCTCATTTACAATTACATCCAAAAGGAAATATTACCTAGGAATAAATTTAATCAAGGAGGTTAAAGTCCTATACACTGAAAGCTACAAGGCATTAATGAAAGCAGTTGAATAAGACACAAATAAAAGCCAAGTTATTCTATTCTCATGGATTGGAAGAATTAATATTGTTAAAATGTCCATACTACCCATAGTAATCTACAGATTTAATGTAATCCCTATCAAAATTCCAATGGGATCTTTCACAGAAATAAAACAAAAAATCCTAAAATTTGTATGGAACCACAAATGACCCTGAATAGACAAAGAAATCTTGAGACAGAAGAACAAAGCTGGAGGCATCACACTTCTTGATTTCAAACTATATTATAAAGCTATACTAATAAAACAGTATGGTTTTGGCATAGAAACAGATATATAGATCAATGCAATGCAATACAGAGTCCAGGAATAAACCCATACATACATGGTCAATTAATTTATAACAAAGAAGCCAAGAATATATAATGGGGAAAGGACTGTCTCTTCAATAAATGGTGTTGGGAAACTGGACAGCTACATGCAAAAGAATGAAGCTGGACCACTATCTTATACCATACACCAAAATTAACTTAAAACGGATTAAAGACTTAAATGTAAGACTTAAAACCATAAAATTCCTAGAAGAAAACATAGGCAGTAAGCTCCTTGACATCGGTCTTGGCAATATTTTTTTGAATCTGACACCAGAACAAAAACAACAAAAGTGACATCAGCATCATGGCAGAGTGAGTTGTTCCCTTTGTCTCTCCCTTCTAAGTTACAGTTAAATGGACATTCATTAACTAACAGAGGATTCCCTACACAGCACAACAGGACTCTTGAGAGATCCATGCAGCCATACATCTGGACTGGATCCCTGGGAAGCAGTGGAACTAGGTGAGTGGACACCACCATTCCTCAGTGGAAGTGATCTAGCTTGAGGATCATCACACAGCAGCCAGCACAACTGTAAGTGGAGGCATGGGCAGCCCAGCCTGCACCCAAAAGCTTTCAGAGTAGTAGCCTGGCCTGCAGGAGCACCCACTGTGCCAAGGAGGCCCTGCTCATGGCAACACTTCTGACGAAGTGACAGAGGCTCAGCCTCTGCAAAAGCACCCCGCCCACCAAGCACAGCTGCTCAGTCAAACCTCCTGCCAGCTCACTGCTGGCCCACATGAAAGAAAGCTCCCCTCCTGCCTCACGCAGCAGCTCAGCTGGTCCCCTGCTGAGCACAGTGACCCTGCCTGCATGAGAGTGACCACCCACTGAGCACAGAGGCCCCACCTGCATGTGTATGACCCAGCTGCCAAGCACAGAGGCCCTGCCTGTGCATGCCCAACTGGCCCACTAAGGGCAGAGGCCCTGCCCATGTCAGAAGAACCTGCAGAGCAGCTGCGATCAGCCCACACAAATGCAGTGGCCCTACTGGCCCAACTACCAGCAGATGGAGCAAAATCACAAAACATAGCTCCTCCTCCTCCCCCCAGCAGTGGCAGGTGGAATCTGTGACCTGATATTACCACAAAAGTACAGGCAAATGATCAATTCATCAAACATCATGAAGAACTACAGTAACACTTCAGAGCAGAAGGAAAATGACAAGTCTCCAGAAACCAATCCTGAAGTCACAGAAGTTTACAATCTAAATGACAGGGAATTCAAATAGTTGTCATAAAGAAAATGAGTTACAAGAAAAGTCAGAGAGACAGTTCATTGAACTCAGGAATAAAATTAATGAGCAGAAGGAATACTTCACCAAAGAGATTGAAGCCTTTAAAAAATCTAAACAGAAATTCTGGATATGAAGAACAAAATTAATGAGATAAAAAATAATCTAGATACCATAAAAAACAGAGCTGAACTTATAGAGGACAGAATTAGTCAATTTGAAGACAGAAATATAGAAATGCTTCAGGCGGAAGAGGAGAGAGAACTAAGATTTTAGAAAAATGAAGAAATTCTTCAAGAAATATCTGACTCAGTTAGGAAAAGCAACATAAGTATTACAGCTATTCCAGAGAGAGAAGAAAGGGAGAAAGGAGCAGAGAGCTTCTTCAAAGAAATAATAGACAAGAACTTCCTAAACCTGAGGAAGGAACTGGACTTATGAGTACATGAAGCCAAAAGAACTCCTAATTATATCAATGCAAAAAGACCTTCCCCAAGGCTTATAATATTAAAACTGGCAAAAGTCAATGACAAAGAAAAAAATATTAAGGGCAGCAAGGCAGAAGAAAATAAACTACAAAGGAACCCCTATCAGGCTTTCAGTGGAATTCTCAGCAGAAATCTTACAGGTTGGGAGAGAATTGAACGATATATTCAAAATACTGAAAATATCTTTCAGCCAAGAATACCCTATCCAGTGAAACTATCCTTCATATACAATGGAGAAATAAAAGTTTCCCAGATAAACAAAAGCTGAGGGAGTTCATCATCACCAGACCTCCCTTATAAGAAATGGTGAAGGAAGGCCTCCTACCTGAAATAAAAAGTCAAAGATTACAAACCTTTGAGCAAGGAGACACATAGATAGACAAAATCAGAAAATTGCAGCTCTCTATCAGAACAGGTTAGCAAACACTTAATTATAGCAGAAAAGGTAAAAGGAAGGAAAGCACCAAAAATAACTATAAACACTTCAATTTAGTCACAAACACACAACATAAAAAAGAATAATTTGTGACAATAACTCAGAAGGGGAAGAACAAAGGGATGGAACCTACTTAGGCTAATGGAGATGGAGGGTACCAGAAAATGGACTATCTCGTTTATGAGATCTTTTATATAAACCTCATGGTAACCACTAAACAAAAAATAAGAGCTGAGACAGAAATCATAAATAAAGAGAAAACCATCACAGAAAACCACCAAACTGAAATGGCAGTCAGAAACACAGGGGAAAAGACACAATGGAAAGATACAACAACTGGAAAAAAAGAGATACAATGGCAATATTAAGCCTTCATATATCAATAATCACTTTAAAGTAAATGGATTGAATTCTCCAGTCAAAAGACACGGAGTGGCTGGTTGGATTTTAAAAAAAGACCCAACAATATGCTGCCTCCAGGAAACACATCTCAGCTCTAAAGACAAACAAGGCTCAGAGTGAAGGGATGAAAGTTGATGCTCCAAGCAAATGGCAAGCAAAAGAAAGCAGGTGTTGCCATACTTACATCAGACAAAGCAGACTTCAGGATAAAAAACGCAATAAGAGACAAAGAGGGGCAGTATACAATGATAAAAGGGATATTCCACCAAGAGGACATAACACTTATGAATATATATGTACCTAACACAGGGACACCAAAGTATATAAAGCAACTATTACCAGACCTAAAGGGAGAAATTGACAGCAACATGATAATAGTAGGGGACCTCAACAACCCACTTGCATCAATGGATAGATCATCCTGACAGAAAGTCAATAAGGAAACAGTGGCCTTACATGAAACACCAAACCACATGGACTTAATAGATATAAATAGAACATTCCACCCATAAACGGCAGAATACACATTCTTCTCAAGTACATATGGAACATTCTCAAAGTTAGAAAGTAAGTTGGGAAACAAGGCAAGTCCCAATAAATTTAAGAGATTGAACTCACATCAAGCAACTTTTCTGATCACAATATTATAAAACTAGAAATCTACTACAAGAAAAAGGCTGGGAAAGTCACAAATATGTGGAGACTAAACAACATGCTATTGAACAACCATTGGATCAATGAAGAAATCAAAGGAGAAATCAAAAAATACCTGGAAACAAATGAAAATGAAAAACACAGCACACCAACTTTTATAGGATGCAGCAAAAGTGGTACGAAGAGGTTAACTTTAGTACCTAACCTCAGGCCTACCTCAATAAACAAGAAAAATCTCAAATAAGTAACCTTAAACTACACCTAATAGAACTAGAAAAAGAAGAACAAACAAAGCACAAAGTCAGCAGAAGGAGGGAAATAGCAAAAATTAGAGCAGAAACAAATGAAACAGAGACTAAAAACAAACAAACAAACAAACAAACAATAGAAAGAATCAATGAGACTAAGGGCTGGTTCTTTGAGAAGATAAACAAAACTGACAAACCCTTAGCCAGAATTACTAAGGAAAAAAGAGAGAAGTTTCAAAAAATATAATCAGAAATGAAAGAGGAGAAATTACAACAGATACCACAGAAATACAGAGGATTATAAGAGACTACTATGAAAAACTGTATGCCAAAAAATTGGGTAACCTAGGAGACATAGGTAAATTTTTAGACTCATACAACCTCCCAAAACTGAATCAAGAAGAAATAGAGAATCTGAACAGACAAATCACAAGTAAAGAGATTGAAACCATAATCAAAAACCTACCCAAAAAACAAAAGTCCAGGACCAGATGACTTCTCTGAAGAATTCTACCAAGCATTCAAAGAAGATTTAATACCTATCCTTCTCAAACTATTCTGAAATATTGAAGATGGAAAGCTTCCTAACTCTTTCTAGGAGGCCAACATTCCCCTGATATCAAAACCAGACAAGGACAACACAAAGGAGGAAAATTACGAGCCAATATCACTGATGAACATAGATGCAAAAATCCTCAACAAGATATTGGCAAATCGAATACAGCAATACATTAAAAGGATCATACACCATGATCAAGTGGGATTTATACCAGAGACACAGGGATGGTTCAACATCCGCAAATCACTCAACGTGATACACCACATTAACAACATGAGAAATAAAAACCACATGATCATCTCAATAGATGCAGAGGAAGCATTTGACAACATCCAACATCCATTTATGATAAAAACTCTTAATAAAATGGGTATAGAAGGAAAGTACTTCAACATAACATATACGCCATATATGACAACCCCACAGCCAACATCATACTTAATGGTGAAAAACTGAAAGTCATCTCTCTGAGAACAGGAGCAAGACAAGGGTGCCCACTCTTGCTGCTGCTATTCAACATAGTACTGGAGGTTTTGGCCAGAGGGATTAGGAAAGAAAAAGAAATAAAAGGGATCCAAATTAGAAAGTAAGAAGTGAAACTCTCGCTGTCTGTGGATGACATGATTCTGTACATAGAAAACCATGAAGAATCCACCAGAAAACTATTAGAAATAATTAACAATTACAGCAAAGTTGCAGGGTACAAAATCAGTTTACAAAAATAGGTTGCATTTCTGTACACTAATAACGAACTGGCAGAAAGAGAAGTCAAGAATACAATCTCATTTACAATCACAACAAAAAGAATAAAATTCTAGGAATAAATTTAACCAAAGAGGTGTAAGACCTATACACTGAAAACTTTAAAGCATTATTGAAAGAAATCAAAAGGAGACATAAAGAAATGGAAAAATATTCCATGCTCATGGATTGGAAGAATAAACATAGTTTGAATGTCCATAATACATAAAGCAATCTACAGATTCAATGCAATCGCAATCAGAATCCCAATGACATTGTTCATGGAAATAGAACAAAGAATCCTAAAATTTATATGGAACAACAAAAGACCCCAAATAGGCAAAACAATCCTGAGATAAAAGAACAAAGCTGGAGGCATCACAATCCCTGACTTCAAAATATACCACAAAGCAATAGTAATCAAAACAGTGTGATACTGGCACAAAATAGACACATAGATCTATGGAATAGAATTGAAAGCCCAGAAATAAAACCACATGTCTACAGACAGCTAATTTTTGACAAAGGAGCCAAGAACATACGATGGAGAAAGGAAGTCTCTTCAATAAATGGTGTTGGGAAAACTGGCCAGCCACATGCAATAGAATGAAAGTAGAGTGTTATCTTATACCATAGACAAAAATTAACTCAAAATGGATTAAAGACTTGAATGTAAGACCTGAAACCATAAAACTCCTAGAAGAAAATATAGGCAGTACACTCTTTGACATTAGTCTTAGCAGTATCTTTTCAAATACCATGTGCACTTGGGCAAGGGAAACAAAAGAAAAAATAAGTACATGGGACTACATCAGACTAAAAAACTTCGGTAAGGCAAAGGAAACCTTGAACGAAATGAAAAGACAACCCACCAACTTGGAGAAAATATTTGCAAATCATATATCCAACAAGGAGTTAATTTCCAAAATAAATAAAGAACTCATATAACTCAACAACAAAAAACAAACTACCTGATCAAAAAATGGGCAGATGATAGGAACACATATTTTTCCAAAGAAGATATACAGATGGACAACAGGCACATGAAAAGATGTTCAACATCATTAATTATTAGGGAAATACAAATCAAAACTACAATGAGGTATCACCTTACATGTGTCAGAATGGCTTAATTAACAGGACAAAAAATAACAAATGTTAGAGAGGATGTGGAGAAAAGGGAACCCTCATACTGCTGGTGGGAATGCAAACTGGTGCAGCAACTATGGAAAATAGTATGGAGATTTCTCAAAAAAATTAAAAATAGGAATAGCATATGATCCAGCTATCCCACTACTGGATATTAATCCAAAGAACATGAAATCAACAATACAAAGAGATTTATGCAGCCCTATGTTCATTGCAGCATTATTCACAATAGCCAAAACATGGATGCAACACAAGTGCCCATCAACTGATGAATGGATAAAGAAGATGTGGTATATATATACAGTGGAATACTACTCAGCCATAAAAGAGACAAAATCATCCCATTTGCAACAATATGAATGAACTTTGAAGGTATTATGTTAAGCAAAATAAGCCAGACAAAGACAAACACCATATGATTTCACTCAGATGTGCAAGATAAACAAACAGATAAGAAGAACACTTTTGTGGTTATCAAGGGGGAAGGGAGTAGGAGGGTGAGCAAAAGGGGTAAAGGGGCACATATATATGGTGATGGATAAAAACTAGACTATTGGTGGTGAGCACAGCACAATCTATACAGAAACTGATATATAATAATGTACACCTGAAATTACACAACGTTATAATCCAATATGACCTCAATAAAACAAATGAAAAAGAAAAGTTTGGAAAGAAAAAAACATGTAAAAGCAACAAAAACAAAAACAAAAACATCAAACTAAAGCTTCTGCACAGCAAACGAAACCAACAAAATAAAAAGGCGATCTACTGAATGGAAGAAAATATTTGCAAATTACATATCTGATAAGGAGTTAATATCTAAAATATATAAAGAACTCAAATAACTCAATAGCAAAAAACCAAACAATCCATTTAAAGATGGAAGGATCTGAATAGACATTTTTCCAAAGGAAACATCCAAATGGCCAACAAATACGTGAAAAAGTGCTAGACATCACTAATCACCAGGGAAGTGCAAATCAAAACCACAGTGAGATATCTCCTCACACCTGTTAGAATGGCTTTATCAAAAAAGCAAGAAATAAAAAGTGTTAGCAAGGATATGGAGAAAAGGGAACCCTCATGCACTGCTGGTGGGAATGTAAATTGGTACAGCCCCTATGGAAAACAGTATGGAGGTTCCTCAAAAAATTAAAAATAGAACTACCATACAACTCAGCAGTTCCACTTTTGCGTATTTATGTAAGGAAAACAAAAAGACAAACTCAAAAAGATATGTGCACCCCCCATGTTCATTGTTGCATTATTTACAATAGCCAACATATGGAAACAACCTAAGTATCCATCAATGGATGAATGGATAAAGAAAATTTGGTTTATATATACAATGGAATATTATTCAACCATAAAAAAGAATGAAATCTTTTCATCTGCAACAACATGGACGGACCTTAAGGCATTATACTAGAGAAAGAATGGCAAATACAATACGATCTCACTTATATGTGGAATCTAAAACAAACAAACATAAAACCAAGCTCATAGATACAGAGAACTGGTTGGTGGTCGCCAGAGGAGTGGGGTGGGAGCTGAGTGAAATGAGTAAAAGGGGTCAAAATGTACAAACTTCAGTTAGAAAATAAATAAGTCATGGGGATGTAATGTACATCATGATGACTAAAGTTAATAATACTGTATTGCATATTTGAAGGTTGCTAAGAGAGTAGATCTTAAAAGTTTTCATCACAAGAAAAATAATAATTTTTGTAACAATGTAAAGTGATGAGTCTTAACTAGACTTATTGTGGTGATCCATTCACAATGTATACCTACATCGAATCATTATGTTGTACTCCTGAATCTAATATAATATTATATTTCAATTATATCTCAATTAAAAATAAATTTTTAAAAACTTGTTATAGCTTCAATAATTTGTTAATGAATAAACAATATAAAAAGAGGTAAATTGTGACATCAAAAACATAAAAGGGAGGAGTAAAAGTGTAGGGTTTTTGTATGTGATAAAAGTTAAATTGTCATCAGCATAAAATAGACTGTTATGTCTATAAGATGTTTTATGTAACCCTCATGGTAACCACAAAGATAAAAACCAAGAGTAGATTCCAAAAGATAAAGAAAAGGGAATCAAAGCATACCACTATGTAAAATCATCAGTTCACAAAGGAAGGCAGCAACAGAGAGAGAAAGAAACAAGAAAATGACAAAACAGCCAGAAAACAATTAACGAGATGACATTAGTAAGTCCTTACCCATCAATAATTACTCAATGTAAATGGATTGAATCCTCCAATTAAAAGACTGGATAAAATAAAAAGATGGAACTATATGCTACCTACAAGAAACTATATACATAAGTTCATCTATAAGGACACACAGGCTCAAAGTGAAAGGCTGGAAAAAGATATTAAATGCATGCGGAAACCAAAAGAGAGCATGGGTAGCTACACTTACACAAAATACACATTAAGCCAATGATAACAAGAGACACAGAAGGCCATTATATAGTGATAAAGTGGGACTACACCAAACTTAAAAGCTTCTTCACATCAGGGAAACCATGAACAAAATGAAAAGGCAACCTACTGAATGGGAGAAAATATTTGCAAATTATAGATCTGATAAAGGGTTAATATCCACAATATATAAGCAATTCATATACCTCAATACCAAAAAACCCCCAAACAATCAGGTTAAAAAATGGCCAGAGGACCAGAATGGAAGTTTTTCCAAAAAAGACATACAAACGGCCAATAAGTTTTGAAAAGGTGCTCAACATCATCAAGAAGTGCAAATCAAAACCACAATAAGATACCTGTTAGAATGGTTATTATCAAAAAGACAAGAGATAACATGTGTTGGTGAGGATGTGGAGAAAAAGGAACATTTGTACATCATTGACGAGATTGTAAATTGGTTCAGCCACTGTGGAAAATAGTATGTAAGTTCCTCAAAAAATTAAAAATAGAACTACCAGATGATCCAGCAATCCCACTTCTGTGTATATACGCAAAGGAAACAAAATCACTATCTTGAAGACATATCTGCAGTCCCCTGTTCATTGCAGCATTATTCACAATTGCTAAGATATGGAAACAACCTGAGTGTCCACTGACAGTGAATGGATAAAGAAGATGTGGTATGTATGTATGTATATATATATATATACACATACACATACATATATACAAAGGTATATTATTCAGCCATAATAAAGAAGGAAATCCTGCCATTTGCTACAACACGGATGATCCTTGAGGGCATTATGCTAAGCAAAATAAGTCAGACAGAGAAAGGCAAATACTGTATGATCTCATTTATATACAGAATATAAAAAACAAAACAAACTCAGAGAAACAGAGAACAGATTGGTGGTTCCAGGGGAGGGGATGGGAGGGTTAGCAGAATTGGGTGAAGGTGGTCAGGGAGTACACCCTTCCAGTTATAATAAGAAGAATTTCTGGAGATGTAATATATAGCATGGTGACTATTGTTAACAATACTGTATTGCATATTTGAAAGTTGCTTAGACAGTAGATTTTAAAAGTTTTCACACAAAAAAATTGTAACTGAATGAAGTAACGGATGTGTTAACTAACCTTATTGTGGTAATCACTTTGCAATATATACATATATAAAATCACTAGCTGTATATCTTGAACTTACACAATGTTATATGTCAATTATATCTCAATAAAGTTGGAAAAAAATAGAAGAGTAAGGAAGACTTCCCAACTTATTCTATGAACCAGCATTATTCTGTTACAACTAGACAAAGACATCACACGAAAACTACAGACCAATGTATCTTACAAATAGGGATGAAAAAAATCCTCAAAAAAATACTAGCAAGCTGAATCCAGCAGTATATCAAAAGGAGTACACACCAGGACCAAGTTAGATTTATCCCAAGAATGCATGGCTTGTTTAACATCTGAAAGTCAATTATTGTAACACATCACGTCAATAGAATAAAGGACACAAACCACACAGTCATCCCAATAGGTGCAGAAAAAGCCTTGACAAAATTCAACACTCTTTCATGATAAAACACCCAACTAACTAGGAATAGAATGGAACTTCCTTAACCTGATGAAGGGCATCTATGAAAAACCCACAGCTAACATCATACTTAGTGGTGAGACTGAATAGTTTCCCTCTAAGAGCAGAAACGACAAGGATAACCCCTGTTGCCGCTCTTTTCAATATTGTACTGAAAATTCTAGCCAAGGCAATTAGGGAAGAAAATGAAATAAAAGGAGCCAAGATTTGAAAGGAAGATGTAAATCTATCTTTGTTTGTAGATGACAAGATGTTGTATATGAAAATTCATAAGGAATTCACTAAAAAACTTGAGATCTGACAAGCCAGTTCAACAATGTTGAAGGGTATAAGATCAATATATTAAAAAAAATCAATTGTGTTTCCACACACTGGGAAGGGACAATCCAAAAGTAAAATTAAGAAAGCAAATTCATTTGCAGTAGCATCAAAGGAATAAAATACTTAGGAATAAATTTAACAAAAGAAGTACAAAACATATACTCTGATGGGCTGGGGATTTAACGAGCGTAAGCAAAATTGTTGCTCAGAATAACAATTCACCTAAGAATGTTCAAGGAGAGTGTCAATGCTGGATTACCAGAAACCTTTCATTCCTTATTAAGAAATAGGTTCCATCTCATCTCTATCTGTGGCTCCTTATCCTACTAGTTGTGTGATTTTAGAAAAGTTAGGTAACCTTGGTGCTGCTGTTTCCTCATCTATAAAGTTGCTATAAGTGTGTATATCAAAGATCACTGTGAAGATTAAATGAGAACAAGGTCCCTGACTAGTAGTGAGGGCTTTCTCTGTGTTCATTATTATTGTGTCTCAAATTCAGAGAGTAGCCTTCACCAATGCACTATTTCACAGAGGCTGGATAGTTATTTTATACCGTTGGTATTTAAATATAATTTTAGCTTGCTTCCTCTGATCCCTTATAGTCTATTCCCAGCACAGGAGCCAGAGTTAACCTTTTAAAAACACCGTTCAGATCATTTTAGTCCTCTGCTCAACCATGCAGCGACTCCCCACTGAACTCAGTAAAAGCCAAAGTCTTCAAAGGCCCACAAGCACCTGCACAAACTGGCCCACCTTTTCCTCGCTGACCTCACCTTCGACCCTTCTGCTCCTCACTCACGCCGACCTACCCACAGTCACCTCCTGCTGTTCTTTGCATACACCAACAGGCAGACAATTTAGGGACTTTGCACTGGCTGTCCTCTCTGCCGTAGACGTCCTCATGGCTCACTCTCTCACCTCCTTCACCTTTCGTTCAAATATTGGCTTCTCATTGAAGCCTCATCCTGACTGGTAGCAATCTATCTCCTCCAGTGTTCCTGGTCCTCTTTACCCCGCTGTACTTTTTCTTTTCCCATAGTACTTATCATCTGCAAACAAAGCATATGGAGTGGACCCTAAGCAGCGCTGCCCAGATCCCCCTTTCAGGACTGAAGGGCTTTTCCCCCAGCTGCTGGATGTGTGACCCGCTGGGAGCCGTCAGCTGTCGGTCTCGTCAGGAATTGCATCCGCTGAAGAGAGCTGCCTGGACCAAGGCCATGCTGCTTTCCAGGATGCATCCTGCATTCAATACCTGGTCGAAGTGGCCATATAAATCTGATCCCCTCACTCAGCTTGGAACACTCTGAAGGATAATTCCAGCTTCAGAGCTCCCACAGGGTAGGCTGAGACTTTGAATGTGCTCCACAGCTCAAATTATCCCAGTGCCCATCCTGCTTCTTCCTTCCCACAGGGTTGATCCTGTGAGCATCCCACACAAAGTTGCCTGTGCACTAATCTCTGTTTCAGTCTGCAACACTATGTTTTACTGACTTGTTAGGCTTATTGCCACATCCCAAGTGCCTTAACAGTGTCTGGAACACACTGGACACTTGACAAATATTTGTCAAATAAATGCTGACGTATTAGATATTTTCATCTGTTTGAGGAAATTCTGAAATGTCCAAATATAGATTGAAATCCCCTGTAATTTTACAGAAATAAAAATTTTTTATTAAAAAAATTAATTGTCTGCTATTAACCTAAACAACTGAGGCAGGAACATACGTAGACTTCTAGACCTCACATTCAGTTCAATCTATGGGGGGAAAAGGTCATATCTTTTTTATTAATATGATGATGATAGCAGCTTTTTAAAAGAGGTCCCACACATTTATTTTCCTGCGGTTATGAGAAAAATTCCTTTCAAACTTTATTTCATATATCTTTTCCTTGGAGCATAATGTTAACAGTTTTATTCTTCATAACCTTCAAAATTGTCAGCATGATCTATAAATTTCTCCATATACTTCCAAAACTTTTCCTATTTGTGCTGATTTCTCAAATATACAATTTCCTTTATTTTTCTTCCCTTTTCTTTTTACTAACCCTCTTATAATACAGGACATGAAATTTGACACAGTACTCCAATCAGAGGTGAGCCACATTCAAAAAATTCTCCTGGAATTCCAAAATATCTACAAAATACTAATGTAATTATTAATTTAAGACACATGTTAAGAGTTAAATTTTGGTTTCCACTAACACTATACTCATGATGGAATATTTTGTGTTAGACCACCCTGTGGTCTGAGAAGAACTAGAAAAAGATCTTGACCTCTTGAATTTATATATATATTTATATATATAATACACACACATTCACATATATGAATTATATATTAATATAAAATATATATTATATTATTATGATTAACATATAACATATTAATCCTTATATATATTCTAGTTTTATTTCTTTTTTTCAAGACACCATAGATCCTGGAGAGAATGGCGATCCTAGAGAAAGTGGAAGCACCTTGAGAAGAGCCTCACATGCAATTTTTCTGCCAAAGCTCATGAATTCACCACCTGCATGAAACTCAGAGACTGAGAAGCTCAGCCGAAAGCAGTAGTTTGGAGCTGGAGTAGGACAGAACTTTCGGCAGTTGTATGGGGCTGAGACTAAAATTTGTGTTTAGGGCAACCATGGTTGCCAAGTCTTGAGGGGCCAAGATGCCAGAGAGAAGGAAGCATATTAAGGTGAGTTTGATCTCCTACAGGACATTTCCTTAAATTCATAGGGCCCAGAGGTTGAGAAACTAAGGAAAAGCAGTGGCTAAGAGTCTGGGAAGCTGAACAGGACTTTGGCAGTCTGACAGTGCTAAGAAGTCAAAAATTAGAGATTGGAGCCCTCCAAAGAGGAGGGTCCCTGGTAAAACACCTCAGACCTCAAGGACTCCAGAGGAGCTCTAATCCAGAGGAAGGGAATATCTGAAAAAGACAGCCTATCACAACACTGAGCTGTAGCTTCACATCAGCTCGGTAGGGTGGGCTGCCACAGTCCTAATTTCCAGCCAGAAGCAAAAGTAAACTCTGAGGAATACAACACCATGCAAAGCCTCAAATCACCTTGATGATTCTTTAAACACAATCAAAATTCTTTACATTCAATAAATAATTACCAGGCATGCCAGAAGACAGAAATAAAATAATAAAAACCAACGGGAAAAAAACAGACAGTAGAATAGACCCAAAGGTAATCAGGATATTGAAGTTATCCAACATGGACTTCAAAATAACTGTGATTAATGTGTTCAAGAAAATAGATGACAAGATGGAAAATTTCTCCACAGAATTGGAATATTTAATAATCAATGGCAAATTCTAGAATTGAAAAAGCCAAGAAATTAGTTTAAAAGGAGATTGGACAAAGCAGAAGAGAGGCATAGTTTACCGGAACATATTTAAACTGAAGCATGAAGAGATAAAGGATAGAATATAAGAGGTATGTGGGACATGGTAGAAAAACTTAACAGACATGAATCAAAGTCCTGAAAATCGAGGAGAAAGAGAATGGGGAAGAGGCAATATTCAAGGGCAGGATGGTTGAGAATTTTATAAGATTGACAAAAGATACCAAGTGACAGATTGAAAAATCTCACTGAACCCTGAGCAGAATAAAAATCAAATAAATACATATCTACCTGTCAAAAATTTTAAATGTACCTTCCATTTGATTTAATAATTCCATTTCTCAGAATAATCTACAGATATAATTGCATTTGTGAGACAAAATATATGAAGAAGGATATTCATTGCTACATTGTTAAATTTAAAACAATCTGAATCACAATCAATTGTAGATAGCATTACAAGTTACCTTCTCTCTCCTCCATCCTCTCCAATCACATTAAATTTTTCATAGTTCTCTTATACAGTGCCTCTACTGGGAAATCAATCTTTTGTTCCTTTTCTGATTCTCTTTACTCTCTTTATTCTCTCTTTTAGTGGATGACCCCTCCACATTGGATCACCCCTCTATTTTTGGACTTGGATGAAATAGCACACTATGAGACATACATCTGGTTTCCTGAATGGCTGATGAGAGACAAAATGACATAATTTAGAAGTGCAGAGATAAGCTGAAGGTGAAGCTTGACTAATGAAAAACAGGTGACAGGAGGGAGATGAGCAGATAATATCATCTCCTTTCTTTCTATTGTGGACCACATTGAGGTATGTTTCCTCCTTGAAACCCTTCTGGAGAAGTCCCCCCCATGTCAAGTGAACTGAGCATCCAGCAATGTCTCTTCTTTCTTTGTCATGAAGTAGTAGACAGCATGACACACATAGCATCACATTGCCTCACACTTTGCCTGGCCTCAATTTCTCTTCTCTCACCCTCATTGCCCTGAGTTTGTACCTGTCATATAAAATGTTAGTACTTGATTATTGCATCAGCTCTACTATCTAGAGGATCTGAGCTAGGGCAATATCATTGTTTTATTTCATACAATGGAATACTATGAAATCAACTAAAATGAAACAGTTCCAGATGTACTGAAATGGAATGCATCTACCTATCCACTCATAAATAGATGATTAGATGGATAGATGGAACAAAGCAAGATGAAGAATAGTATTTCTCTTCTGCTATCATTTGTATGGCAAAAACAAAAAGTTCTTATATGATTGGAATATCTTTTGAAGAATACACAAGTAATAAATCTCAATTATTGCCTCCAAGGTGGGTAGCTGGGTGGCAGATAGGGTCATTTTTCTTATATACCATTACAAAACCTTTGAATTTTGTAGCTATACATGTATTACTCATTCATTAAAATTACTTAAAGAAAAAAAGAAATGAACAGTGACCATGAAAAGAGATTTCACAAAAGAGAATAAACAAATATAAGCATTTTTGTGTTTATACCCCAAGAATTTAAGATTTCTCACCCAGCAACTGATAAAAATGAGAGTAGTAAGCAGGACCACATGATGCCAGGTCTTAAAAACCGTGCTAAGGTTGTTGGAATTTATTCTGTCAACAGTCAGAAGCGATACTAGTCCATTGAATGGCTTTACGTTGGGAAGAGAACTCACTTTGACTGCCAGGTGAAGAATGAATTAGATTGGAAAAATATGGAGGGGGATCAATTAAAGGTTGTTGCAATAACCCCAACTTGCATTATGCTCTGACTAAAGATGATGGGACAGGTAAACTAGTGATTTTAAATTTTATGTTTTATGTAATTCTGTGAGCACTGGTATGTCTGTCAAAAATAGCAAATTGCCAGGATCATATATCGTAATTTTCAGCAAAACAACATCTCTTATGTTCCTAGCAATCATTTGATCTCATGACAGACATGCCAGTCATATTTCAGAAAGCATTTTTTTCCTTTCAGCTTATTATAATCTATATCACTGATTCTTATGACAATTAGATGCTCAGAATCACTCTACATCTACAACATAATTTGAAAGCTAAACACTCTCATCTTTGTCCAAGAAATGTATAAGTAATCTGAGTCTATGGACTACAGCATATCTCCTAGGAAACCACCATAGGCAAGGGAAATATTGATTGAGATAAATTCTGTCTTAGAAGGCTAAAATACTCCAGTCAGAGACACTGAAATAAGATAAAACAATATTTTCATCAATCAATACTCTTCATACTCAGAGCTTCTCAAGGATCTTGTGTCTGCTATGCCCTGCTTGCCTTTGAAAGCAAATATTTTTATTTCCATTTCCCCCCTCTTTTGGGTTCTATATTTGCAGCCACTTGGTTCTGAAAAGAAGAAAGGCCTTATTGAAGAATTAAAAGTTCTTAAAAGAAAACCTTTGAAAAGCATGTTTGCCTTCCTTAAAAAAAAGGGAGAGGGTTAAAATATATATATATCCCCTAGTGTTGTGAGCAGTGAAGAAAAGGAATATGTTAAAATATCTCAACAGTATTTTAGGAGAAAATAGAATACTTGCTCTTCAAGATATATTACTAAGGCTCAGACTAAGAAATATCTCCACATTGATATGAGGCTGAAGAGGCAGTTTTACCTCCATCAAATTTTAAGGAAAGGCCTTAATCAGCAACACAACAAAGAGAAGTGACAGGAAACTAAGAAAAAGTATAAAGTTGACCTCTGTCTATCAGATTAACACAGGTTCATGACTTAATGTTTCCAATTTGGAACAGATTGTTCTGTATATGTTTTATGTGTAGTTTTCTTTTGAAAAATAAGAATGACATTTCCTTTAAATTTTGTTTTCTAAGGAATTCATGTTAGTTTATATTAGCTACTACAACACACAAATCTCCAAGTGTCTTATGGCCCTAAGATGGTAGAAGTTATTCATGGAAGTCCCAAACAGCAATGTTGATCTTCTTCATGCATCAATTTATGGACCAGGATCCTTTTATCTTGTCATGTGGCCATGTTAATCACATGGATTCAAGGTTGCTGTGCTTGTCTTCTTCAAGGAGTTGAAGGGGAAAGAGATGGGGGTTGCCAGAAAGATTTTTATGATTCATGCCTAGAAATTGTTCATGCTGCTTCTCTTCACATCCCATTGGCTAGAACTTGGTCACTCCAAAATAGCAAAGAAGAGGAAACATATAGAGTCTGGCTATTTTGTCCAGAAACTTATTTGTTGAACAGCTAGTCTGTCACTATCACAGTCTTTTTTTCCACCTTCATTGGGATATAACTGATATATAAAATTGTGTAAGCTTAAGGTGTGCAACGTGATGACTGAGACACATATATATTGAATTTTTATGTTGTCCTCTTATTGATTTCTAGTTTCATGCCATTGTTGTCAGAAAAGATACTAGATATGATTTCAATCTTCTTAAATTTGTTAAGGCTTGTGCTGTGCCGCAAGGTATGATCTATCCTGGAGAATGTTCCATGTGCACTTGAGAAGAATGTGCATTCTGGTGATTTTGGATGAAATGTTCTGTATATATCTTTTAGGTCCTTTTGGTTTATAGTGTTATTCAGGTCCTTTATTCTTATTAATTTCCTGTCTGAATGATCTATCCAGTGTTGAAAGTAGAGCATTGAAATCCCCTACTATTATTGTATTGCTGTCTATTTCTCCCTTCACTTCTGTTAATTTTTGCTTTAAATATTTATCTGTTCCAATGTTGGATGCATATACGTTTACAATTATTATGTCTTATTGATGAATTGTCCCCTTTATCACTATATACTGACCTTCTTGTGACTGATTTTGTGACTGATGTTTTGTGTCTTGTGACCAATTTTGACTGAAAGTGTATTTTATCCAATATCTAATATATGCATAGCCACTCCTGCTACCTTGATTACCATTTGCATGGAATATCTTTTTCCATCTCCTCATTTTCAACATGTGTGCGTTCTTAAAGCTAAAGTGAGTCTTATAGGTAGCATATTGTTGAATCTTGTTATTTTATCCATTCATCCACTTTGTGTCTTTTGATTGGAGAATTTAATCCATTTGCATTTAAAGCAATCATTGATAGGTAAGGACTTAACTACTACCACCTTGCTAATTGTTTTCTGGGTTTTTTTTTTTTTTTTAGTTCTTTTCTTCCTTTCTTCCTCTATTATTGTCCTTCTTTGAGATTAATTTTTGTAGTGGTGTGTTTTAAATCACTGCTCTTTATCTTTTGTTTAACTACCATAGGTTTTGTCTTTGTGGTTACTATGAGGCTTACATAAAACATCTTATAGATGTAATGGTCTATTTTGAGCTGGTAACAACTTACCTTCAATCGCATATAAAAACTCTATAGTTTTACTTCTCCTTCTCCCTCATTCTATGCTTTTGATGTCACACTTTGCATCTTTTTATATGTGCACCCATTAACGAGTCATTGTAGCTATAGTTATTTTTAACATTATTGTTTTTTAACTTTTATACTAAAGATAAAGTGATTTACACACCACCATTACAGTATTAGAGTATTCTGAATTTGAGTATGTATTTACTTTTACCACTGAGTTTTATGCTTTTATATGTTTTCATGTTGTCACTTAGTGTCCTTTCATTTCAACTTGAAGAACTCCCTGTAGCATTTTTTGTAAGGCAAGTCTAGTGGTGATGAACTCCCTTAGCTTTTGTTTGGGAATGTCTTTATCTCTCTCTCATTTCTGAAGGATAGTTTCCTGGGTATAACACTCTAGGTTGGCAGTTTTTTCCTTTCAGCAAAAATATATATCTTAGAATATATTATCACATTCCCTCCTGGCCTGCAAGATTTCTGCAGAGAAATCTGCTGATAGCCTTATGCGGGTTCCCTTGTATATGAAGAGCTGTTCTTCTCTTGCTGTTTTCAAAATTCTCTCCTTGTCTTTGTCTTTTAACATTTTCATTAGGATGTGTCTTTGAGTACCCTTCTTTGTGTTGATTTTGTTTGGAGTCCGTTGAGCTTCCTGTACCTGGATGTCCCTATCTCTCTCAAGACTTATGAAGTTTTCAGCTATTATATCTTTAAACATTCATTGTGCCCCTTTCTCTCTCTCTCTTCTCCTTCTAGGCCTCCCATGATGTGAATGTTCATTAACTTGATGGTATCTCATGATTCACATAGGCTTTCTTTACTCATTTTCATTCTTTTTTGTTGTTGTTGTTCCTCTAACTGGTTAATTTCAAATAGTCTATCTTTGAGTTCACTGATTCTTTCTTCTGCATGATCAAGGCTGTTTTTGAAGCTATCTATTGAATTTTTCAATTCTATCATTGTATTCTTCAGCTCCAGGATTTCTGTTTGGTTCTTTTTTATAGTTTCTATTTCTTTATTAGACTTCTCATTTTGCTCATGCATTGTTTCCCTAATTTTGTTTGATTGTCTGTGTTCTCTTGCATTTCATTCAGTTTCTTTAAGATGATATTTTGAATTCTTTTTAAAGGCAAATAGTAGACCTCCATTTCTTTGGGCTCAGTTACTAATGCTTTATTAGTCTCCTTTGGTGGTGTCAGATTTGCCTGATTCTTCATAATCCATGTAGCCTTGTGTTGGTGTCTGTGCCTTTGAAGGAGAAAACTCCTCCTCCAGTCTTTACAGACTTGTTTCAGCTGGTAAAGATCTTCTCCTGTTTGTTCCATGAGTGATGGTATTACCTCCAGAATTGTAGTCATGCTGGGTTGGAGCCAGTTACAAGGCTGTTGCTGGGTCTGCAGTGGAGTCTACAGTTGATGGGTTTATTACCAGGGATTAGGGGGTGGGGCATGTATCCTATCTGATCCCTGGGTGGATTGGACTGCCTCCTGCCTCCAGTACCTTGCTCAGCAAGGTGGCACTGGGACAAGGGTCTGCTTCAGAGACCACAGTTGGATCCTTAGATAGCAAGCCTATTTCCAGATGCCTAGTGGGTGTGGCTCCCACAAGGTCCTGAAGAGGGCTACTTCCTGGTACTGGCTGGGTCCCTGGGTGGGCAAGACTGACCCTGAACTCTGGCTGGGAGGGGCTAGAATCTAGTCTCAGTGCTGTTTCAGATTCCACAGCCAAGATTGAGGTCTACAGACATCAATCTGGAGGCACAGGTGGCCATGTCTCCCACCAGGTCCCTGGGAGGGCTGGACTGGTCCCTGGTCATGACTGGAGGGGCTGGATCTGAGTATAGGCCCTTTAAGCATCTCCAGAACTGCAGACAGGAGTGTCTTCTATGGGGTCCCAGAGCTGGCACATTGGCTGGCAGACTATGACTATGATATGGTTGGAGCCCAGTATAAGGCCCTTTCAGAATCTCTGGGGTTGCAGACAGGAGTGTCTCCTGCTGGGACCCTGGACCCTCAGGACTGCTGGCGGACTATGGTTGTGAGGGAGTAGGAGTCAAGTATAGGGGTCTTTCAGGATATCTGGGGGCACTGACAGAAGTATCTCCTGCAGGGTCCCTGTGTCAGCAAGATTGTTTGTGGATTGTGGATGGGATGGACTGAAGCCCAGTGACAGGGTTCTTTCAGAATCTACAGTATTACCAAGTTTGGCAAGCTTACCTCCAGAGGCTCCCACACCATGACTGAGAGGGTTTGGAGCCAGTTCAAGAGCCACTTCAGGTTCCACAGCTAGAACCAAAGTCTGTATGTCTAGTCTCAATGCACAGGTGGGTATGACTCTTCCCAAGTCCCTTGGCATATGGTGGTGGTGACAGACCCAAAACCAAATGGGGCTGTACCAAGTTCTCAGGGGTATGGAGCTGTTTCCTTTTCTGTTGCAGGACCACAATTAGCAAGTCAGCTGCCTGGGTGCAAGCCTGACTTCTCAAACTGGCTCTCCTTGGTCTTGGCCTGTAGCAGGATTTCACAGTCTCTTACCTGGATCCCAAAGTTCCCACAAAGGCACCTTGTCCAGGGATGGATGCCAAATTGTTGTTGTTGATGGGGAGAGACCAAGGGACATATCATTCAGCCATTTTACTGATGTCACTCAGTCTTCTGTTTTTTAAAAATATTTAGTAAATATGTTTATTGTTCTTCAACAGAAAAGAGTCATCATGTGTAGTGTTGAAGAGGAGAATGAAAATGAACAATGCTCTTTTTTGTCAGTGGACAACAGTTTAAGAAGCCATTGATTAAGAGATGTAGCATAATCCTCAAGAATAGACAAGCAAGTCATGTTATGAAACATAGTGTTATGTGCTTTAACAAAACAAGTGTGAAGAGCAATTCCCAGAACTGGTAACTTTATGACAGTGTATGTTAAAGATATCAGCTCATAATGCTATGCTGAGTGTGTTTTCTCAGTAAAGAATGTTGGATGGGCAGAAGAACTAAATAAGTTTTACGTGAACACTATACCAGCAATGTTACAGTGTAAAAGGAATTTTATAAGCAAATTCTGCAAAGCAAGGAACTGTTAAGGAGAGCCAAATCAGGGCAATATAATTAAAGAAAGAAGTATAGAATTTGGATACTTGTAATTTATTTCCGATAAACAATGAACAATTTTCAATATTAGTGTGTCCCAAGCAATATTTTTCCTTTATCTCAATATATGTATGCATAGGTAATTTAAAATAACTCAAATTTAACTAGGTGTCCTGTATTTTTATTTGTTAAATCAGACACCCCTACCTAATAGCAAGTAATCACTCCTTCCTCTAACTCTTACAATTTATCTTTACCACTCTAAGGATTTACCAGTGTTTATCTGTTACACTCCTGAGAGCTCATATAGTATGGTGGTTAAGAGCAAGCAATGGGAGCCAAACTGCCTGGGTTCAAATCCTGATTCCTCAACTTTCTCAAATTACTTAACCTCCCTGGTCTCACATTCTCCATCCCTAAAGTAGAAATGAAAATAGTACCTACCTTAGAGGATTAACAGATGAGTTAACACTTGGAACAGTGCATTATTCATGGCATGTACCACACAAAACATCTACTCAGCATTCTTCAGTCTAGAATCCAGACTCTAAGTCCTGCAAATACAGAGTTTGCTTTACTTGTCTTTAGCATACTCCACAATACTATGCATATATTAGATATTCGAGAATATTCTTTGAAGGAATCAATGAACAAGATATCACAATTGATTGTGGCTCATAACTTCTCTTCTGGATGCAATCCGTAAAACAGCCTGAAATGAATCCATGAAATAGCCTTACAAACAGTATTGTCAATCTCGAGAAACATCAAAGTAAACGGAAAAAGGTGTATTAGGTATGGGCCCCTAGAAGGGTCCTATGTAAACGAGGGAACCTGAAGTTAACTTGCCTCTGAGTGCATTTTAAGTAGATAAAAGAAAGAATACGGAATGAGGAAAAATCCTGGGAAGAGCTTCCAGAGTTGTCAGGTCTTTGCTGCTCTTTCCTCTGGGGCTCAACCAAATGCAAAAAGTTTAACAGGAAACTATTAGACAAAGTTAACTTCTCAGGCCGTTCACTCTGGTTTATACTGAAATCCTTGTCTGTTGTCCATAGAAGACAAATTGGACTTAAATGTGACTTTGGGGGAAGGAAATGTCCAGATAAACTGTAAGAGTAGCCTAGAACAGTGGTTCTCAAACTTTCCATGCATTAGAATCACGAGGAAGGTTTGTTAAACTGCAGATTCCTTAGACCTCACTCCCAGCTTCTGATTCAGTGCCTCTCGGGTGGAGTCTGAGAATCTGCATTTCTACAAGTTCCCAGATGATGCTGATGCTGCTGGTCAGGGGACCGCACACTGAGAACCAACGGCTGGCCTAGAAGAAGAAGCCTGGGAGGCACAGAGTCCCATAAAGACAAAAAAGTTTTCCTTTCCTCCCAGCTCTCCTTTCCTAATTTATTCACAGTCCTCTCCACAAGGAGAAGGTGCCCATTCATGGCAATTTGACTATTTGAGGAATGATTTTGCCTCTACAGTGATTAAGCTTCAAAAAGAGATTTCCCCACAGGTAAAACAGTTAATTTCACATGCAACAAAAAGGGTGAAAGAATTCTATGGGGAAAAAAAGCATTTTAAGTTAATTTCTTCTGTAAATGGAGAGAGGAAATTTAAACTTAAAGCACTGAAACATGACTTTGGCAAGCCCAAACGACTCCTGGTTTTCCTCCCTAACCAAGAAGCAGTGAGCTCAGCAGCCTGAATTGTTCTGTGCCAAGAAGCTGGGCTGGGCTCCCCCCATGACCTCTTTTTCCCTTTTGCCTTCAAATCTAATCCATCTTTTTGTGCTCCAGCTCAGGTCCTATCCTCTTTCCTTTTTACTGAAAGCCAAGAAGAATGAGAATCTGGACCAAGTAAGTTAGTATTCAAGTACGCTTTCTTGGAAGAGTATTCTTAGTTATATATTTTTGTAGTCCACACTACCTGAATACAATACTTTTTTAGCAAGTAATATCTCCATCTTTTTCATTCTTAGTAAACTCAGAACCTATGATGTTACCAACAGCACTTACACAAACATATCTGTTTTTCTTATAAACAACCATATAAGCTTGACTTTCATATAGGTATGTAGATATTCTGTTAAGAAATGAGACCTCTTGTACCTATATAGCTTAACCAACAGAACTGAAAACTGGAAGCATCTGTGTCAACAGGATTTACCTCTTTATTCCAGGAAATTCTTGCCCAGGAAAATAAAGCTGTAGAATAGTAATTAACATGACTCTGTTTCAACAAACCCCTGAAAACCAATTTGTCTTGGGCAAACAGCTTGCTTGTCAAATGAGAATGAGATAATCAAAGATTCACTTCAAGGCCCTACCACTGCTGTGTACACCAATCCCAGACTATCAAGTCTTTGTCACCACCCGAGGGGGAGTCATCTGCCTGCTGCAAGACATGCCAATAGTCAAGAGGCAAGGTGGTAGGAGAGAAAGGACTTTTTATTACAGCTTGCTAGCAAGGGGGAAGATGGCCGACTAGTGTCTGAAAGAACCATCTTCCAGAACAAAGACTACAGGCCCGTTATATAGGGGGCTGGTCTCAGTGAGGGAGGCATCTGGCCTTCAGGTGGGGGCATCTATCTGATCTCAGGGTGGGGGCAGACATCTGGTCTTGGTTTCTGACAGTCTTTTGTTTTACTGGACATGCATCAGAGACCGGAACAATGCCCTATACCCTGATATTTAGTTGTCATTGATGATGGCTATCAGCATAGACTCTCTGCCCGGGGGTCATCACATTCCTAAGGAACTCAAAAGAACAAAGTTTTCAACTTATAGCAGCTGGGAGGGGCCATAAAATCTGCAGAACATGTCTGGATTTGTCACTCAGAGGTCATTCAAAGTTACAATATGGTTTCTTTTCTACAATGTGGCTTCCCTTATGTCAACATTGTGTTGAGCTGGTATCATCTTTAACTCTGCCCAATCCTAATCAGTTTCCCACTGTGAATGACCCACCCTAAATCATGTGAGCCTGTCAAAATTGATATTAGTGGAGCCATTTTAAAATGGAGTTGGAGCTGTCTTTCCAAAGAAACTGTCTTGCTGTTTTGAACCTTGGAGTAGGCCAAATTTTGAGTTGGGCCAAATCTTTGGACTGGGCCAAAATGGTAATTGTTTTACAAGTAATTGAAATGTCAGCAGGAGAGTGGACTTCCTGATCCCAAAGACTGAGGATTGTGGACTATCTGAACGTAGAATCAATAGTCAATCAATGTCTAGCCAAAACTAGCTCTCTGCCTTGAACTCCAATTAAAATTCATTGTAATACAACCCCACTTCTTTGACTTTAAAAGCTCCTGACTTTTACTCCCTAGTGGGACACTATTTGGGTTTCTTATCTGAATCTGTGCTGCACAAGTTGCAATTCTTTGATCCCAAATAAACACTTTGCCTCTTAAACTGGTTTCTGTTTTTGTGGGTTGACAAGCCAGATGCCCAACCCTATAAATATCCTCCCCTGACTTCCCTCTTCTGTGACACAATAGGATGTCATCTGTCTTCTTCTTTACTGTAATAGGTCTAATAAACCCACCTTGGCACAAACAACAGATTTTCTGGTGTCCTTTTGGGGAGTCAAACACAGATACTATCCATACACCATCCAAAAGACTCATAATATTAAAATATTAAGAGATCACTCTTTTCCTCAACACAAACAATCTTTCTTCTCTCCTTATGTTAAAAAGGCTTTTTAGATGACTGAGCTAATAGCCAGAAAATACAAGTATCATCCAGCAATCTTCAAACATTTTATAAGAATTTTGTAAAATATGTATACCTCACAAATTTTTAAATTAATATCTAAAGTTTTCACAAGTTGCAAAGAATGTAATTTCTAGCATTTATTAAATATTGATGCTTCAAAATGAATCTATTACATCACTGAAACAGTCCTCTGCTACATATATGCCATGGAATAAAATACCACAGCCACTTGATAGCGTCTTCTTCCATTTAAAAAAAAATACATAAACAATCTTTAAGGAAATTTGTATTGTTACTTCTACTCTTTGAGCTAGTATTTCCATTCCATTTTCCTCACATACTTTTATCTCAATGTAATATAATTTATAGCTGAAAAATTTTTATCATCAAAATTCTCTGCAATAAAAATCAGTATAAATACAATATTTTTAAAAGTTACATTTCTTATGATCAAAAAGTTCTACATGTTTTTGAGGTTAATGTAACTATTAGAAGTAAATGGTTGATTAAAGTAAATAAATATATTTCTAATTTTTGACTAATAATTATTAACTCTAGACAGTAAAATTTTATTGTAAATTAATCGTTAATTAGATAGTTGGGCCCTTTTTTATTTATTTATTTTTTCTTCTTTTTTTTTTTTTTGTGAGGAAGACCAGCCCTGAGCTAACATCCGTTGCTAATCTTCCTCTTTTTGCTGAGGAAGACTGGCCCTGGGCTAACATCTGTGCCCATCTTCCTCCACTTTATATGGGACGCCGCCACGGCATGGCTGACGAGCAGTGTGTCGGCGGGCACCTGGGACCCGAACCCGTGAACCCCGGGCTGCTAAGCGCGGACTAAACCGCTGCGCCACCGGGCAGCCCCGAATTGGGCCCTTTTTTAAATTAATTCATGTATCCATGCATTAATATAATCCTGGAGTGAGACAGGATTTAATATCAATTCTATTCCTACTTTTCATTTTATATATATGCAAAATCCAAGAAATCCTGTTACATAAATAAGTAAATAAGAGTGGAAGGAAATTTTTGTTTTTAAGTAGCTATAACACTTCTTTGAATTCCTTCTAAATATATGCCAAAATTCATACAGTGACAAAGCATCAAATATAATTTTTTTAAGAGTGAAAGAATATTGATAATTTTTGAAGCTGGATGATAGGTATGTGGGAATTCATTATAAAAGTCTCACTATTTTTGTGTATGTTTGAAATTTTCCATAAAATTATATTTGTAAAATCACTTTTGTGATCTATCAGTTGATAAATTTATTAGGTTCTCCTTAAATTTTGTTGAAAGTGAAGAATTGGAAACCTACTGACTTGCAAAGGGATTCATTACTTAGTCATTAGAATCATTTATTTTCCCAGGCAAAAATTAATATTTTCAATTATCATATTGTTTGGCATTCTTAAGGGCGATGCATCATATTAAGATTTGGGCAGGCGAAAGACATGTGTTTCTTCGGTAAATTTGGAGAAGGACAATTGTGAAAGGAAGAGAGAAAAGAAAGAGCTGCCTCTCCCCATGGGGTTCTTCTGGGCAGATTAATTTTAGGGAACAGCACGTATGGAGGAAGTTGAAGATCTTGCCAGTTTCCTTTAAACTATCCTCTCCTGGAAGGGCTTTAAGTAGCCCCGGGGCTTTGCATAATAGTTTGAAGGCTGGTGGTCTAAGCCACATTTCTCTCCCCACCTCCTCCTACAACCTATCAATATTTGTTTGCATCTGTATAACAGCTTTACTTTTGTAAGTAGAGGGGGACTGGGGTGTTTTATTTGAGAAGAAGGCCTGGTGTCTGTCCCAAACCAGCCGCTTCAACTAGGTTTGAGCCCTTATGATTGAAGAGATGAGGGCTAGAAACTTTTCATGATATGTGGTGAAATTCCAGTTAGTGGACAAACAAAGAAGGGTAGAAGAGAATGAAATATTGTTCACTAGAGGCTTTGTGAGACACTGTAACCAACATAGCTTCTAGACTCTGATGTTAAAATAGATCAAAGAGAAAGAGTTGGAACCCATGTCTAGAGTAGGTAGCTTTGGGAGCAATTAGACATGGCATCTTTAGCTGGAATATTGTAAATTTTAACCTGGGTGATAAGAGACTTAAGCCACTTTCACTTTGTCATTGGTTAATTATACTTCATTTTGTTATCACAAGTTATTGATGCCTGGACTTAGAGTTATTCTAGGAAAATTAGTTTTATCAAAAGTGGTAATGTATTGTAGTGTTCCTTAAAAATGTAAGATTCCCCAGAAGGCTCAGCACCATCATAGGAAGGCATCTACTTTTCCCTCAATAAAGGCAATTCCAATTTTTTTTACATAAAATTTCATTTGGAATAAAGGTTAGTTAGTTCTACTTAGTTAATAGGAAAGAACACTAGTTTTGGAGTTAGACTTCATGCCTAACCTTGGAGAAGTTACCTAAACCCTTTGACCCTTGGCTATCTGTAAAATGGGAACACTGAATAAACAATTCAGTGTTATTATCCATAGCTATTTTATAAAGTTTAATAAATCTTGAGAGTAGTTTATTTAAAATATCCCCTGTTAGGTATGGGTTAGCAATTGAGAAACTACTTTATATGTATGTAGGGTTAAACAAATCTACTGTAGATAATGAGAGTCAGGTTTCTCACTGTCAGAAAAAGGTTACAAACCCCATGGAGGTATCAGTATTAACACATAGTTTAATAGATGATGGATGGTTGAATGGATAGGTAGATAGATAATCTAATACTAATGTGGGTTAGTACTCATGTGTTTATTCCAAAGCTCTGTCTGCTGAGATAGTCAAGAAGCAGTGACAGCCTAGAAGTAAGGAGCACATCTAGTGCCCAGATCTTCATTTCTAAATATAATTCTTCAATAAAAGGAACTGGGGTGCTTTGGATAAGTGGTTGATTTCAGGGCTGGGGCAAGGAAAATACAAGATAAGCTTGAAGAATCTTGTGGTGCCAGAAAATAAGAAAACACTAAGAAGAAAATTTGGGTAGGAAGATGTGGCATGTTGAAAGAATATAGGAGCCAATCTGAAAGAGCTCCCAAAGGCCAAAGTTGGAAAATTTTGAGGAACTAAATAAATAATGATAGTACTGGATTAAAACCCAAAGAATAAAATAAATATCCATGAATCCAAGTGGACAGGGATAAATAATTGGATAAGTAAATAAAATGGGGGGAAAAGACAACTCTTCCTTAAAGAAGCATTCCAATGGCTAAATGTAGAAAGAATGCCGGAAATAGAAAATCATCATGAGAACACCATAGAAACAATTACTGCAGGCAAGGTCCACTAATGGATGCTAAAATTAGTAGGAGAACATTCAAGAAGAAACAGGATATTTACATAGTCTCAAAGAATCTCCCCTCAAGTATCTATTAATTACAAAGGGAAAACCAGTAATTTTATGGTAGAGAAACCTGGCAGACACCATCTTAATCAACACATTGTGAGGGCATTTGAAAATGACTGGGGCAGGTTTTTTTGTTTTTCATGAGTAGTGAGGTGGTGGATATTGCCAGCATTTCTTGATGGCTGCCAAGGATGTTACATGTTCTGCTATGAGTGGGATAGTCATACGTGATGAATTCTATGGCCTTCTGCACTACTTGATGTGAAATCGTGTAGATGGGACATTCTACATGGAATGGAAGTGAAAAGCCTTTCCACAGTCTTTAGGTATTTAAGCTCTGTTTTACATAAAAGCACAATGTATTTATTGTTGTTGTTGTTATTAGTGCCCTTGAGTTGATTTCTGACTTTTAGTGATGCTGTGTACAGCAGAGGGGAGCTCTGCCCAGTTTTGTTGTGCCATCCTCTCAACTTTGGGTGCTATATCAGAGAATGCTCCACTGCTATTCATAGGGTTTTTTGGCCAGTTTTTTCAGAAGTATGTGGCCAGGTCCTTCTTCCTAGTCTGAAAACTCCACTGAAACCTGTCCACCATGGGTGACCCTGATGGTATTTGAAATACAAGTGGCATAGCTTTCAGCATCACAGCAACATGCAGCCACCACAGTATGACAACTGACAAGACAGATGGTGTGGTTCCCTGACCACCAAATTTTAACCAGTAGATCACCAGGGCTAGAACAATCTATTTTTAGTATAGTGTTAAACTTTATTGAATTCAACTGCCATATAAGTCAAGAAAAGATTGTACTTCATTTTGCTAAGAAAGAGTTATTTATTTCAGAAAATCTTATCACTGATTGCAATGTTCAAGTAGCTTCTAAAACATATTGGTCTACAATATAGTCATCCTATGTTTAGGTGCAAGCACATGAGTACTTGAAGTCTTCTAGTGTAATTGTACATGAGTATTTACATAGTGAAATACATAATATCTGATTAGAAATTACCTATCTTCATTTTGTATTGTACTACAATTAAGTCATTATATTGACTTAATGAAAGTATATGTGTTGGTAGATTATAATATCTGTGAATTTCAGTTCAGGTTTATAAAAAGGATGTAAAAATACTTTAAAAAAGTAACTTAAAAATGGTCCTGGAACAACTGGATATTCACATGCAAAAGAATGAATTTGGACCTCTACATCACACTCTATTTGTATATAATACAAAAATTAACTCAAAATGGATCAATACCTAAATAAAAGAGCCCAAACCATAAAAAGCACATGGTAAATCTTCAGGACCTTGGATTTGGAAATGGATTCTTAGACATGAAACCAAAAGCATGAACAATGAAAAAAAGAAGGTAGATAAATTGGGCTTATCAAAATTAAAACTTTTGGGGGGCTGGTCCCACGGTGTAGTGGTTGAGTTTGGTGCACTCTGCTTTGGTGGCACAGTTTGCTGGTTTGGATCCCAGGTGCAGACCTATACCATTTGTCAGCCATGCTGTGATGGTGACCCATATACAAAACAGAGGAAGATTGGCACAAATGTTAGCTCAGGGTTAATCTTCCTCAAGCAAAAAAAGAGGAAGATTGGCAGAGATGTTAGCTCAGGGTGAATCTTCCTCAGAAAAAAAAATTTTAAACTTCTGTACATCAAGGGAC
Source organism: Tapirus indicus (assembly GCA_031878705.1). NCBI lineage: Eukaryota > Metazoa > Chordata > Mammalia > Perissodactyla > Tapiridae > Tapirus > Tapirus indicus. Next base: position 69,765,894 of record CM062930.1, on the reverse strand, counting down.
ATTATCAAGAAAGTAAAAACAAACAAAAAAGACCCATACAGAATGGGAGAAAATATTTGCAAATCATATATCTGATAAGGTTCTAGCATCTAGACTATAAAAAGAACTCTTAGGACTCAACAATAAAAAGACAACCACATTTAAAAAAATGGTCAAAGGATTTGAATAGGTGTTTCTCCAAAAAAGATATGCAAGCGGCCAATAACCACATGGAAAGATGCTCAAAATCATATTCATCAGGGAAATGCAAGTCAAAACAACAGTAAGATATTATTCACAACTATTAGGATGGCTATAATTTTTTTCCATTTTTTTAAATTGTAAAATACATATAATATAAAGTTTACCATCTTAACCATTTTTAAATGTATGGTTCAGTGGTATAAAATACATTCATAATGTTGTTCTACCATCTCCAGACCTCTTTTCATCTTCCAAAACTGAAACTTGATTACCTATTAAACAATAAAACTCCATTCCCAATTTCCTCAGTCCTGGCAACCACCATTCTACTCTCTGTTTCTATGAATTTAACCACTATAGGTATCTCAAATTAGTAGAATCATATGGCATTTGTCTTTTTGTGACAGCCTTATTACACTTGAAACAATGTCCTCAAGGCTCATTAATAATGTAGCAAGTGTCAGAATTTCCTTCTTTTTTAAAGACTAATATTCCATTGTAAATATCTATCACATTTTGTTTATCCCTTCCTCCATAGCTGGACATTTGAGCTGCTTCCACCTTTTAGCTATTGTGAATAATGCTTCTGTGAACACAAGTGTACAAATATCTGTTCAAGACCCTGCTTTCAATTTTGGAGGATATATAGCCAGAAGTGAAATTGGTGGGTCATATGGTAATTCTGTTTTTAATTTTTTGAAAATTAAATCAAACTGTTTCCACAGCATCTACACCATTTTACATTCCCATGAAAAGTGTACAGGGTTCCAATTTCTCCACAAGCTCACCAGCACTTGTTATTGTCTGGTTTTTCTTTGATAGTAACCATCCTAATTGGTGTGAGGTGGTGTCTCATGGTGGGTTTGACTTGCATTTCCCTAATGATTAGCAATATTGTGCATCTTTACATGTGCTTATTGCCATTTGTATATCTTCTCTGGAGAAATGCCTATTAAAGTCCTTTGCTCATTTTTGAATTGTATCGTTAGTTTTTTTGAGGTTGAGTTGTAGAAATTTTCTATATATTCTGCATATTAATCCCTTTTAAGATATATGATTTGCAAATATTTTATCCTATTCTGTGGGTTGCCTTCTATTCTGTTGATAATGTCTTTTGAGGCAAAAATTTGTTATTATCATGAAGTCCAATTTGTCTATTTTTTCTTTTCTGTCTGTGCCTTTAATGTCATATTCAAGAAATCATCGCCAAATCCAATATCATGAAGCTTTTCCCTATGATTTCTTCTAAGAATTTTTAGTTGTAGCTCTTACATTTAGGTCTTTGATCATTTTGAGTTAATTTTTGCACATGGTATGAGATAGGGGTACAACTTCATTCTTTTGCGTATGGATATCCAGTTTTCTCAGCACCATTTGTTGAAAATACTGTCCTTTCCCCATTGAATGCTCTTAGCCACCTTGTCAATAATCATTTGACCATATATGCAAGGGTTTATTTCTGGGATCTATATTCTACCCCATTAGTCAATATGCCTGTCTTTATGCCAGTACCACATTGTTTTGATTACTATAGGTTTGCAATAAGTTTTGAAATCAGGAAGTGTGAGTCCTCCAACTTTCTTCTGCCTTTCCAAGATTGTTTTGGCTTATCAGGACCCTTTGAGATTCCACATGAATTTGAGGATAAATTTTTCTGTTTCTGCAAAAATGTCATTGGGATTTTTATAGGGATTGAATTGAATCTATAGATCACTTTGTGTAGTATTGACATCTTAATGATTTTAAGTCCTTCAATCCACAAACAGGGGAGTTTTCATTTATGAATGTCTTTAATTTCTACAGCCATGGTTTTCAGTTTTCATTGTACAACTCTTCTTCCTCCTTGGTTAAGTTAATTTCTAAGAATTTTACTCTTTTCAGTGCTACTGTAAATGGAATTGTTATTTTAATTTCCTTTTCGGATTGTTCATTGTTAATGTATAGAAATGCAACTGATTTTTCTATGCTGAATTTGTATCCTATTATTTTTCTGAATTTGTTTATTAGTTCTAACAGGGTTTTTTTGTGTGGGTGGGGTCGTTAGGGTTTTCTGCATATAAGATCATCTGCAAAGAGAAATAATTTTACTTCTTCCTTTTCAATTTGGGTGCCTTTATTTCTTTTTTCTTGCCTAATTGTTCTTGGTAGAACTTCCAGTACTAGTTGAATAAAAGTGGTCAGAGTGGGTGTCCTTGCCTTCTTCCTGATCTTAGAAGAAAAGCTTTCAATATATTACTATCAAGTATGACATTTACAGTGGGTTTTTCATATATTGCTTTTATTATGTTGATTTGTTTCTTTCTATTCTTAATTTTTTTTATCATGAAAGGGAGTTGAATTTTGTCAAATGCTTTTTTTGCATCAATTGAGATGATCATGTGGTTTTATTCCCCTACATTCTGTTAACATGGTGTTTTACATTGGTTGATTTTAGTGAGTTGAATATCCTTGCTTCTTAGGAAAAAAATCTCATTTGGCCATTGTGCAAAATTCTTTTAGTCTGCTGCTTTATTCAGTTTGCTAGTATTTGGTTGAGGATTTTTGAATGGCAGAGATTGGTCTGTAGTTTTCTTTTCTTATAGTGTCTTTATCTGGCTTTGGTATCAGGGCAATTCTAGATTCATACAATGAGTTAGGAAGTGCTCCCTCCTCTTAAATTTTTTGGAAAAAATTGAGGAGTTGTGTAAGTTCTTCTTTAAAGGTTTGGTGGAATTTATCAGTGAAGCCATGAAATCTAGGAATTTTCTCTATCAGGAGATTTTTGATTACTGATTCAATCCTGTTACTAGTTATAGGTCTATTTAGATTTTCTATTTCTTTGTGATTCAGTCTTGGTGGGTTTTGTGTTCCTAGGAATTTGTCCATTTCATCTAGGTTATCCAATTTGTTGGTGAACAATTGCTCATAGTTCTCTCTTATAATCCTTTTTATTTCTGTAGAATTTGTAGTAATGCCCTCACTTTAATTTCTGATGTTAGCAGTGTGAGTCTTCTCTCTTTTTTTCTTAGTCAATCTAGCTAAAACTTTCTGCATTTTGTTGATCTTTTCAAGCTAGTATTGGGCTTAGCTTACTTCTTTTTTTCTAGTTCCTTAAGTTGTATAGTTAGATTGTTGATTTGGGACCTTTCTTCTTTTTTAATGTAAGCATTTACAGCTATAAATTTCCCTCTTAGTACTGCTTTCACTGCATCCCATAAGTTTTGATATTTTGTGTTTTCATTTAATGCATCTTTAAGTATTTTCTAATTTCTCTTGTGATATCTTCTTTGCCCTATTGGTTGTTTAAGAGTGTGATGTTTAGGGGCCTGCCCAGTGGTGCAGTGGTTAAGTTCACATGCACTGGTTTGGCAACCCAAGGTTCGCAGGTTTGGATCATGGGTGTGGACCTACTCACGACTTATCAAGCCATGCTGTGGTGGCATCCCACATAAAGTAGAGGAAGATGGGCACAGATTTTAGCTCATGGCCAATCTTCCTCAGCAAAAAGAGGGGAATTGGTAGCAGATGTTAGCTCAGGGCTAATCTTCCTCACACACACACAAGAAAGCATGTGATGTTTAAGTTCCACAAATTTGTGAATTTTCCAGTTTTCCTTCTGTTATTGACCTCTAGCTTTATCCTGTCATAGTCAGAGAAGATACTTTATATGATACGTGTCTTTTAAAATCTTAATTTGTGGCCTACTATATGGTCTATTCCAGAGAATGTCCCATAAGCACTTGAGAGGAATGTGTATTGTGTTGTCAGGTAGAGTTTTCTGTTAGATCTAGTTGGTTTATTGTGTTGTTTAAATCCTCTATTTCTTTGTCTATCTCTGTCTGGTTTTACCCATTATTGAGAATGGAGTAATGAAATATCCAACTATTATCATATAACTGTCTATTTATGCCTTCAATTCTGTCAATTTTTTGCTTCATATATTTTGGTGATCTGTTATTAGGTGTGTAAATGTTCATAATTACTAAATCTTCTTACTGAATTGAACCATTCATCAATATATGATGTCCATCTTGTCTTCTGTAAACTTTTTTGATTTAAAGTCTATTTTGTCTGATATTAGTATAGCCATCCCTGCTCTCTTTTGGTTACTATTTGCATGGAGTATATTTTTCCATCCTTTCACTCTCAACCTCTTTGTGCCTTTGGATCTAAAGTGAGTCTCTTGTAGACAATATGTAGTTGGATCATGGTTTTTTATCCATTCTACCAATCTCTGTCTTTCAATTGGAGAGTTTAATCCATTTACATTTGGAATAATTACTGATAAATAGGGACTTAATTGTCATTTTGCTATTTGTTTTGTCTATATCTTTTAGCATTTTTCTCCCTCATTTCCAGCATTCCTGTCTTCCTTTGTTTAGTTGATTTTTTATAGTAAAATGTTTTAATTCCCTTCTTATTTCCTTTTGTATTTATTCTAGCTATTTTCTCTGTGGTTACTATGATAACTATATTTAACATCTTAAATTTTTAACACTCTAATTTGAATTTATACCAGCTTAACTTCAATAACATAAAAAATCTCTGCCCCTATACAGCTCCATCCTCACATTCTTTCAATTATTGATGTCGCAAAATTACATCTTTTTATATTGTGTCTCCAAAAACGTAGATGAATAATTGTTCTTTTTTAGGCATTAGTCTTTTAGATTATGTAAAAAACAAAACATGGAGTTTTAAACCAAAGTAACAAGATACTAGCTTTTAGACTAATAATTTTTTAATGTATTGGTCTCTTAAGTCATGTGGAAAACAAAAAGTGGAGTTACAAACTGTTGCTGCAATAATACTAGCTTTTATAAATGCCTATATGTTTACCTATACTGAGATCTTTATTTCTTCATACAACTTGAGTTAGTATCTAGTGTCATTTCATTTCAATTTGGAGGACTTCCTTCAGAATTTCTGTTAGGGCAGGTCTAGTGTTAACAAATTCCCTTAGCTTTTATTTATCTGGGAATATCTTAATTTGTTCTTCACTTTTGAAGGACAGTTTTGCTGGATAGGGGATTCTTGACCAATTGGTTATTTTTTTCTTTCAGCACTTTGAATATATCAGCCTTTTGCCTTCAAAGTTTCTGATGAAAAATATGCATGGTATTCTTATTGAGGATCATTTATATGTGATGAGTTGCTTTTCTTGCTGCTTTTAAGATTCCTTCTTTGTCTTTGTCTTTTGACAGTTTGATTATAATGTGTCTTGATGTAGGTGCCTTTGAGTTCATCCTACTTGGAGATCACTGAGCTTCTGGGAAGCTTATATTCATGTCTTTTATCAAAGTTGGGACATTTTTAGCCATCATTTCTTCAAATAACCTCTCTGCCCCTTTTTCTCTCTCTCTTCTCCTTATGGTACTTCCACAATGTGTATGTTGATCCTCTTGATGGTATAGGCTGTCTCTGTACTAAGGATCAGCCTGTGGTGAAAACTAAAGGTCTTATCTAGCCTTTTCTGAGATTGTGACTTTCCCTGGGCTTGTGTGGTGTTTTTCTAAATTCCCCCATATATCCAGTTGATTTTGAATATTTTGGTTTTTAAATGTCTGGTTCCCAAAGGAGAAAAAATGAAGGGAGGAAAAATGTGCCAGCTATTTAGGTCCACTGGAAGTTACTTCAACCAGAGTGGTAGAGACTTGCAATAATGGAGTGTGTGCTATAATGGCTGCTTGCTTCTTCCTCTGCACCTCTGTGATCAGAAGCAGAAATCATTTATCAGAACACAAACCCTGATATTTGGAGGACAGGGTGCTTATTGCCCACCCTGGGTCCTGCAAGCTGCAAGCAAGCTGCTCCTGGAACATGTGCACAGCTGCCTGCCACAGATCTGGGTAGTGGAGATGGGTAGCCACCACTAAGTTAAGAACTGATAGGAGCCTCAATTTAGTGTCCAAGCTTTCTCCTATAAGCTGCAAGCCTTCAACACACTCTAGAGTTCCAAAATAGTTACATCAGACAGATTCCACCAGTGCAATTGTTGTCTAGGTGGGGAGATGGATTCCTGGTGTTTTCTACTTCACTATCTTCCCAGAATCCTTATTCAGGGTGACTGTGCTTTTTTAAAAAAAGAAAATAATAAGTTTTAGGGAGGACGTGGAGAAATTTGGAATCCTCATTCATTGCTTGAGAGTGTAAAATAGTGCAGCCACAGTGGAAAACATTTTGATTCTTCCTCAAAAAGGTGAGCACAGATTTATCATATGACACAGCAACTCCACCCCTAGGTATATACCCCAAAGAATTGAAAACAGGTACTCAAATCAATGCTTGTACACAAATGTTCACAGTAGCAGTATTCACAAAAGCCAAAGGTAGAAACAACCCAAATGTCCACCAATAGATGAATGGATAAGCAAATTGTAATACTGTAATGCAATGCTTAATGAGAGGGATATGTTCTAAGAAACACGTGGTTACACAATTTCATCATTGTTGGAACATAATAGAGTGTACTTACACAAACCTAGATGGTATAGCCTGCTACACAACTAGGCTGTGTGGTACTAATCTTATGAGACCATCATCATATATATGATCCATCGTTGACTGAAATGTTATGTGGCATATGACTGTATATACATATGATGGAATATTATTCAGCTATAAAAAGAAATGAAATAATGATAGGTGCTACAACGTGGATGAACATTGAAAAAAATATGCCAAGTGAAAGAAGACAGAAAGAAAACATTGCATATTGTATAATTTCATTTTTATGAAATATTGAGTATATGTAAATCCAAAAAGACAGGAAGCAGATATGTGGTTTCTAGGGTTGTAGGGAGGGGGCAATGAGAAATGACTGCCTAATGGGTATAAGGTTTTAGTGTAGGGTGATAAAAATATTTTGAAATCAGATGGAGGTGGTAGTTGCAAACAGTGCAAATGTACTAAATGTCACAGAATTATTCACTTTAAAATGGTTAATTTTATGGTATGTAAATTTCACCTCAATTTTTAAAAGTGGGGGATTTGATGGGTTTTAGAACCACTGTTCTAGCAGTCAAAAACCCTGATTAATAACTAAATATATTATTGATATTCTTAACTTGAAAGAAATACTGTTTTGTAGGTTATCTGAAGGAATAAAGTTAAGCATTTTACTAATCATGGCTAACAGTATATCTCAGAATACTTTAAATTAAAAAGGCTTAAGTGAGAGTCCTCCAGAGCAGGGGAAACTCCTCTCCCTTTTCTTCTGGCTTCCATTAGCTGTCTACTCAGCATTAGGGTTGCTGCCCACAATGCCATTATGCGATGGGTGTTCACAGCCCAGCAAACAGACAAACCGAGACTCAGCTCCACTTGTTACTATCCCTGGTTCAATTCACTGTCTCCGTGGAAAACTTAATCACCAAACAGGTGACAAAGAATAACAGGTATTTGGCCAACTACAAATGTAATCTGAAAGTAAAGTGAGAACTCTTGGCTAAATTCTTATACTAATTAGTGGTCAAGGAAAACATCCTCATATGAGACATAAATAAACCCCATCAACTGAGCATTTGTATCACAGCTGACACAGATCATGGCCCTTACAGAGACGGTTACACCTCAGTCTGAGTTGTAAAGATCACCAAGATACATAGGCTGCAGCACTTGGCCCCCCTGCATTGATTAGATAAGACCTTTGACTGACCTCTAAATGCTCTGATGCCAGACGGAGTATTAAACAGACACTCTAAACTACATACAGAGATATCAATCCCAGAAACATCACTCTCCATAGCTCACCATGTGTCTCACTATAAACCTGGTCCACAATCCCTCCAAGTTACTCTTCCACAGAGTAACTGATCAGAAGCACGGGTCTCTGGAACACATGGTACTCAGGATTATGAAACAACAGGTAGGCTGACTGTTGTGGATGTGCCCACGTGTTCAGAGGAGTAAAGCCAATCAGTCATAATCTTTCATGGTCACATATGCCAAATCTTTAATGAGGCATGTATCGCTTCCAGCCAGCACATGGTGAATAGTTGGAATTACTAAAACTAATGGTAAAACTGTTCCCATTACTTTCTAAATATATCATAAGGCTGGAAACATTGTTCTTTTATTTCTTTTCTCTCTATCATCAGCTTTCTTTGCCATCTAAAATAAGTGGAGGTACTCCAGCACAACTTTAAGCTGCTTCTTTCAGATTAGAAGGGGAATATGTCTTCTCGTCATCCCCATTCTCATGTCACAAGCTCCAAAAAGAGGTCTTCTGTGTTCCCTCTCCTCTTCACATACACACAGTGACAGAGGGCCTCAATGAGAGAATTAGTACACAAACCAAATGATATATAGATGAGGTAGCATAGAGTGGCCTGGGAGCAAAGAGTGAAATTGCCCAAAGTTTTAGAGACCTGCTCCTCCTCCAAGTTCTCTGCATCAGTATAGAAGACTTTCACCTGTGTACTTGTCAAAGCTAGGGAAGGACACCACTCTTCCAGGTAGAGCAACACCAGCACTCCCAGCTACCAGCAGACCTGAGCCTTACTGAGCTGCAAAACTAGATGAGGGGCCAGCCTGGTGGCTTAGTGGTTAAGTTCGTGGGTTCTGCTCCAGTGGCCCAGGGTTCGCCGTTTCAGATCCTGGGAGTGGACCTACTAACCGCTCATCAAGCCATGCTGAGGCGGCGTCCCACGTAGAAGAGCTACAACTCTACAACTACGATATACAACTATGTAGTGGGGCTTCAGGGAGGAAAAAAAGAGGAAGATTGGCAAAATGTTAGCACAGAGCCAATCTTCCTCAAAAAAAAAAAAAAACTAGATGAGAACTGGGAGGGCAGCTTGGATTGAAGGTCTGAATTGACAGCAGCTGTGAGAATCTCAGGACTGTACTGAAATCATCAACCTGTGAGGCATCACTGTTATGCTTGTGTTTGATATGGAAGTAACTCTGATGAGACAGCTCAGAGAAATCCCCAGTGTCCGTGGTTTTCCCTCACTGGAAGCTTTGATCTGAGTCTTGCTTCAGACCCTGATCTAGAGAGTGGGAGCTTCTCCCCATGGTAAGCTTTTTCCCCAGGCCCAGAGAAGATAAAAACTTCTTTCCCTTCTCCTGGAGTCCTTGCTTCATTACGAATTTCCAGGAGTCTGTTACTCATTTTTGTCAATACATCAAATAAAATAGTTTCTGAGCCAATGGTGGGGACTATACAGCCATATTTGCATGAAGAGATATTTTGACTAGAAAGAATCAAATTAAACACCATTAAAATATCATATGTATTTTTTGAAATATTAAAAATGCACCTAAAAGGGAAAAACTATGATTCAAAGCATATTTGGTACATATTACAAATAAAATATTTAATACTATTAAAAACACTCAGGTTGGGATGATAAAATGAATAGAGGTGGAGGAGGGGTTCCCAAGAAAGCCAAAGGTCATTCATAGATCTGCAATGGGAATTCTAAGATTGCTGAATCTTTTTACAAATGAAGAAACTGAGATTTAGAAAGACGAAGTGATTGCTCAATATCAGCTATATCACATAGATACATAATCTCATCCTAGATAGTAATCTAGACAGCTGATGCATTTTCACATTTGCCTTCTTGTATATTTCTCTTCTCAAGAGAATCGACTGTATGACACGCATTTTACAGGTTTTATATTATTTCCTAGTCCAAATCTATTAAGGAGCTACTGGGATTCCCATTACATAGGCGATCTTGAGCAAAGTTAAGTAATCTGCTTAAAGTGATCAGCTATTAGTGGGGGAGCTGAGAGTCAGACCCAGGTGTGTCTAACCTAGAGTTTGTGACCTGTCCCCTAAACTACATTTCCTTTTTAACCAGCAAGTTTGCAGTTAATTGCTTCATATCCAGATATTGATGTCCAAATTGATTAGGAACCTTGGATTTGAAATCAAATGTTACTGACCCATCTCACCTTCAGACAGGAGGAAAGAAACTTCTCACCAAATGCACTCTTTCTCCATGGTTCAATCAATAGGGCAGCCCAGAAGCAGAATTTGCTAAGAACCATAGACACAGAGCTATCAATCCAGACTCCCTGAATTTGGAAGAGTATATGGTCTAGTCAATCATTCTACAACTATTTATGGTAGGGAGCTGGTGCCACACAGAGTTCCCTAAGAGAACCAGAGATGGATTTAGCCTTCAAACACTACCAGTGATTCAGTCATTAGTGTTGTTCTCTGAGACGGCCATGAGGGAGTCTGGCCCCTTCATTCCACCACTCCCCGACTCCCACTCTCAGAGTTGTTTTTGATATTTACTCCTAAAGTTAACACATAGTGCCAAAAGCCATAGTCTCTTGTGAAAAACACACTCTTCAGAGAACACTCATTTCCTGGTATCTAAGAGAAATATTTATGTTCCTAAGGAGGCACAAACAAATATAATCTTTGGAATTATTTTCACAAGAATTTAAACACTGGAAACAACAGAAATATCTACAATTAGAATTGTTACATAAATAATTAAATAGCCATACTATGGAATGTTATTCATTAGTTTAAAAGTATGAGATAGAGGGGGTCGCCTGGTGGCGCAGCGGTTTAGTTCGCGCTTGGCAGCCCGGGGTTCGCGAGTTCAGATCCCGGGCGCCCGCGGACGCACTGCCTGTCAGCCATGCCGTGGCGGCGTCCCATATAAAGTGGAGGAAGATGGGCACGGATGTTAGCCCAGGGCCAGTCTTCCTCAGCAAAAAGGGGAGGATTGGCAACGGACGTTAGCTCAGGGCTGGTCTTCCCCACAAAAAAAAAAAAAAAGTATGAGATAGATCTGTAGAATTACTTGAAAAGACTTCTAAAATATATCGTTGTCAAAACATAAGTTACAAAAAAAATATATGCTGTATGATTCCCTCTACACAAACCAACACAAAAATGAAACCTATATGTTGGTATATGCACATTTAGTATGAGAGTGATCGGAAATGATGCACACCAGACTGTTACAAGTAATTTTTTCTAAGGAAGGTAATGGGAATGATGGGGAGAAGAAAGAGATAATTTCACATTTTATTCTTTACGCTTTTATAGTATTTGACTTTTTTAATAATGTGAATGTATTAATATATTTATTGTATGAATTTGTTCAGAATAGTCTTTTTTTTACCCAAGTGTTACTTTTTTAAAATGCAAGAAATTACTGAAGGAAAAAGACCTAGTAGATCCAGATGCCAGATGAGTATTCCAATGACCACTTTGTAGCTCTAGGTGAGTTACCTTTTTCTTGTATAAGTGAAAGTGAGGCTCTCAAAGATTATTAACTTTGGTAATGAGCAACAAAACCAGATCATAGAGTTAAATGCACGCTTCATTTTAAGTAATATATAAAAATATCAGAGAAGAAAGGGAAGGTAATACATGAGTTAAAAATCTAGTGATTTTGTGGATTTTCCTTCATATTGTTTTAGCCTTGTTGCATGAAATGAAATGAACACTTAGAAGCAGCTGCATTCCCAACATGGGTCTGGTTCTGGTCCAAACTCAGAAACAGACCCTTGAATTCATGTCAGAATCACCTGGGCTCTAGATTGCCCTGGCAGCAATGAGTCTAGTCATTGGCCTTTTCACTTAAGAATATCATGCACATAAATAAAAGAATCCATGGAAAGTACGAATGCCTCAGATTAAATTAATTGTGGAAACTACACAATAATGATAATAGCAATAGCTATCCCCTGTTGAGAGCCATCCACGTGCTGGGTTTTGAACCCGTATGTTTGACATAAGTTAACTCGTTTAGTCCTCACAACACCACTATGAAGGGAGGGTAACTGCACTCATTTTATTGAATCAGCAACCAAGACTCCAAGCGGTTAGAACTTGAAGAGATCTCAGAGATAGGGAAGCTAAATTGCTTTTTAAAAAAATCTAGTACAGATAAGGAAAACAAGCCCTAGAGACAGTAAGTGTTTTGTCCTAAGCTAGATGGAAACAGATCCAGGACTTTTTGTTGTTGTTGAGGAAGATTTGCCCTGAGCTAATATCTGTGCCAATCTTCCTCTGTTTTACCTATGGGTTGCTGCTGGAGCACGGCTGACAAGTGGCGGAGGTCCCCGCCCAGGAACCCAACCAGGGCCGCTGAAGTGGAGTGCACCGAACTTAACCACTATACCATGGGGCCAGCCCCCAGAACCCAGAACTTTTGACTCTTAACTCTTTCATTCTCTGATACTGCTTCATGGATTGGCAGATGCTCTGTCCTCTATCTCCTCTCTCACAAAGCTGGGTCAGGCACCACGGGAAAATCTATTTTTTCTTGAATAGTTCAGATAGAACCAGAGTCACAGATGTAACCAAGCCAAGCCTTCCTCAATAAACACAACTCCCAAATCATCACTTAATTGGTCACAAATCTGTAGCTGCCTCATTGCACACAGGTCATCCACCTCCCCCTCCAAACTAGTTCTTTCAAGAAATAATAAAATTATTTCTGCTCACCTGAAAATGACTTCCTGTGACATTCCTGAACCATGCTGATTATTTATCATCGTAAAGAAAGGTAATAGCTTACCAAAATATTAACTTGGGTCAAAGAAATATGGATTTTTTGCATCCAAATGTGAATCTATTGCTCAGAAAATTTTCTTCTCTGCAATCGGGTTTTGCCATTGCTGTTACCACCACTGCATGTGCCGGCCTAGCATGAATTCCATCACTGTGTCAGCATTGGAGTCTGTGTTAGTCAGAGTCATTAGGGCAGTGTGGTAAATATGAGTTTGGGTCGTTATTGTTGGGGGTTAATTTATGATGAGATGGTGAAAGATGGGAAAGGATAAGTAAGAAATAGAGCCCATACCAACCAGAGGGCTTTATCAGGCAAGGGTCTTAGGTAAAAGCTGCATTTTGGCAGAATAGAAATGACAGTCACTGGAAAGGCTGAAGAACAAAACCTGGAGAATGGGTAGGGAAAAGGGATGCTAAGCTGTGGCCAGACTACAGCCAAAACCCTGATACAAAGTGAACCTAGCGAGGACACTCCTGTCATCATCAGCAAACACTGGCTGCCAATTTGTCCCCTCCCACTGCCACTGCTACATTCCTTGCACTCCAAATGGTGCCACCACACTTCTCCCGCTGCTCTGCTGCCCATGCCTGCCCCAGAATGGCCTCCATACAGCTCCTCTTTATTGGATCACAAGCTCCCAATTTATGGTCCAGGGAGGTATTTCTGATTAGTGGTACCTCTGTCATAAGTCCTTTCCCCAGCAGCAAGAGAGTCAGGGACCTAAAATACCTGGCACTCCAGCTTCTATAGTGGGAAGCAGGCTCTTCCTCCAGGTAAAGGGGAATTCTGGGCATTTCCTAAATGTGGGAAGGAAGTGCAGATACTGAACATTCAAAACATGTGGATGCTAACTATCCATGTAGGACTCTCTTTGGATGCCCAACACATTATAGAGATTAATGTTGAGGGGAAGAGAAGAAGCAAGAAATGCCTCTGTTTCAATCATGTTAACTGTCTTTCCTACCACTAAAAATGAGCTTATCCTTATCTCCAAAGTAGGGCAACCTAATGTATAATTGGCTGATAAATTTAGCTCCAAATCCTAGAACTCTGGATGATGTGCATTTTCCCAATAATTCTGTCTTGTTACCAATATTTTATACCCTATGGACAAAACTATAAAGTTAAAATCATCGACATACCCTTTATAAAATAGTAGGAGAAGGGGAATGGAAATAAGATCAGTAATTTAAATGTGTGAGTATGTGTGTGCTTCAGCAAGAAAAAATTTATGTAGATGCTACGATCCTCATTTCTACATTAGTCACAAGGCCGTATTTATTTAATGACTTCTCTATTTTACCAATTCCATTTCCCCCATTGTGTTTGGCCAAAACCCCAGCCAGTTGGGATTCTTTATGATGTATGGTGACTTCATTATGGAAGGAACCTGAGCCATGGGTATTCTACCTACAAAAATCCATTAATTCTTACTACTTGACTTGGTAGAATATGAGGTAACATGGTCTCCTGGGGTTCCATTCAAACTTCTCTCTGTGCCATTAAGAATATCAACCTTATTTCTTCTTAACAATCAGAATCAGTCACCTCAACCAACACCAAAACCCCCATCTCTTTTTTATTGCCCATTTGTTAATTGGCAAGAGGAACCAGAAATTATCAGCGAGCAGTCTCAACTTCCAATTCAATGGAGCTACCGTTGTGTTCCCTGGTGGAAATATCCTGAAAATCAAAGAGAATAATGTTGGTGAGCCCATGAAAACCCTCTGTCCCTTTCAACATAGTCTCTTTGTTCAGGAACCTATTAGAAAACTACTAGAAAGATTAGGGAATGTATTTGAATACCATTCACAAGGCCACACATATTGCCTCCCTAATTAAGACATTCCTCCAGAATTGAGGGCTTTGGGGAGAACGTTCTTATGGAAAACAAATTCTTACACTTTGGCCCTTTTCAAAAACTTCATCTTCATACCTCTTCCTCACGTTTCCTTGTCACTAGACCTCCAATCTTGTTCCATGTTCCTATCTCCTAAAAGAACCAGTAGCAATAATCAGTGATTGATTGCAGATCCTTAACTTAAGGAATCTCCTCCCAGGCAAAATACTTTAAAGTATCACACGCTGGGAGGATTTTCACTTTTTACTGTGTTTCAGTATCACCCGAACTGAGTTTGTAACTCCACAGAAGCCAGCTTCTGGAGTTCACATATTATGCAGGATCTTCTACAATTAAGGCTCAATTTTCCTTTCTCTTCAGTCAACTGGTTATGGAGAATTTCCAGTGAGGCTAGAAGAATGAATTGATGATGAAGTGCAGGTCCCTTTTAGGGATTCCAGGATAGAAGTCCTTGTACCTATTTGTGATGTTATTACAGAATTTTTTCTCAGTGGTACCTGTCCTTCCCTTTGCTCAAGGTATTCTGGTCCTTCAAAATGACTTAAGTCAGGGAATCAGGTGAAATCTATGATTATCATGGTGGTTCAAATCAGGTCTCTGCACCAGATAAGGTGAATTTTGAAGTGTACAAATCCCTTTTTTGGTTTTTGATCTGCCTCATCTCATTGGTTCCAGAGACTTCCAGATCATTGAGGTGCCACTAAGACCAACTAACATGCTTGAGCTAGCACATTGAATGAAATCTAAAATTACATTCAGTTCTCCTAAGTCTGACACCTCCAATACATTTAAAAATATTCACTCATATACATTTAAAATATTCCTTATGCTTTACCATAGTGTATAGGTGTATAAGTCTTCTCCTGGGTTAGATTTTGTGATAGACCCTCAATGCTGTGCTGATATATACCTGTAGTTATTGGTATGGAGGTAAGAGAGCATGACACACATTGACTTTGCCTTCCAGGGTATCATTACCCTTCAAAAAAGGTAGATATATCTTTAATAGATGAGGGAAAATGGATTCTTGGCTGATAAGGGAGGATCAGCAGAGGCTGAGGTAATCCAGTTCTCCTGACTCCTCCCTTGTTTTCTGTTTCAGTTCACGGGTCCTCACTCTTCCTCAGTCAACACTTTAACTCTTACATAAGTGACTTGGTGGGGCTGAGAATTCAACAGCTTTGTAATTTTGCAGTCTGGATCCAACTTTACAGGTTTTATTTATTTATTTCAGCCCAATGACTGTAAGAGTTCAGAGGGTCTTTTGTTTTGTTTTCGTTTTTTTGGTTTTGGCACAGTCATAGAAAGTCCCTGGTTTTAAACAAAAGATAGAAGAACATTTAGAAATAAGTCTACCATTCTCTTTCTTAAGCCATTGAGAGACTGAGTGAAACTCTGACCCACAATCTGCAGCAAACAGTCCAGAAAGTCAAACCACAATTTCTGTAGCAATTGGCCCAAAACAGTCAGGACTTGATCAATAACTGATAGCTTCCATAATATTTGCCTCCTGCCTTCAATTGTACTTCATTCCATATAAATACTGGTGATATTTTCATTAGTTTTTTGACCAATGAGTGCCATAGCAGTCAGATTCCCATTCTGAAATACTGGCTGGATTCTCACTGTCTTCAGGCCCAACCAGGTCAGATAATCTCAGATTGCCTGCCTTGAAAGTCTATTGCCTGCAATCATTTCTGTGTCTGTCAAGTTTCTGTCTCCAGTTGATAAGGGAAGAGAAGAGAAGAGAAAACTGAAATAAAATTATGAAGAGGATATTGAATAGATTTCAACCAGCTAGAGAACCAGGCTTGGAAAATGGGCAGAAATGAGGAAGGTTAGGAGCAATCAACATCACACTTGCTACTCCTCCCATCTTCTCCCAAGGAAAGACTGTTCAGAGAGTACGCCATTCCTGCCCACCATTGTCACCATTTGTAATGGACACGTGATGCCATAGCTGTACTGCTGCCTCCAGTGACTTGGAAATCCCAGTGTTGGTGTGATTGCTGCTGTTTCCTGTACCCGGAAAGGATTCTCTACGGCCCCTGCCTCTTCATCTGTCTAGCTCTTGATTCAAGATCTAGGGCTGATGCTTCTGATTGGTGAATTAGTACTCGTCACATGCCCATGCTCAAGCTACAAGGGAAAAGGAAACCCATAGCTGGGATTTTCAGCTTCTATAAGAGTAGGCTAGATTTGCTTCCAAACAGACTTATAAAGTAGAAAATTTTAAACATAAGAGTTCAAATGCAACATAAATGAAAAAAATGACAAATGGGGGGGCAGTCACTTGATTTCTTGTGTTGAGAAGGCAAGGATCACATGAACCAGAACTAGAACCGAATCCTGTCAGTACCCAGTAGCATGAGGCTGCACACCAGCTAATGTTACCCTCAGGGAGAGAAAGAAATAGATGGACAATTATTGTTTTTTGAACAGTAAGTCATTTTACTGCACTGTGGTCATGGTTTAAGTAATATCATTCAGAGCTTTCCCACATTGTTCATCATTTGAGGACAAAAATGGGACATTCTGGCCCTTTTGCTTGGTTTTTATTTCTCAGTCTGGCAAAGAGCCATACATTTGATTTCGAGTGAGTGATCTGGTATTTCACTTCTTGTGCCTTTTTGCTCTTGTTTCTTCTATACTACATTACTTCTGCAAGGAGGGTCTATTTCTAAAATTTATTGTTTTCCCATTCTTTTAAAACTTCATACTATTTCTTTTTTAGTCATGAGAGAAGTTGATTTTCTCCTAAGGAGTACAATTCTTGTTGCAACTGGGTCAGAGGACCTGCCTCTCATCTGTCTCACTGACAGGCAATGCTCTTTTTGAAGAAATCTTCTTCAGATCTTTTCTATTTCAGAACAAAGAACATTTGGGGAGCAACTTACTAAAAGTATATTCTTCAGGAAAAAACGAAACATCGACTTCCTACTTTCACATCTCTGACATTACTAGTTTTTCCTTTAGTGCCATAAGCCTTGGTCTTGAACTATCTGTGCAGACATCCAGTTTTCTCATTATAATACCTTGCATTTATATAATTCTCCACATCTTTACAGATAAAGAGCAGACATCCTACAGGATTAAATAACTTGCCCCAGACCCTGCAAACAGCATGTGGTGGAATCAAGATTCAAGCGCAGGTTTTTCTCCTCCACATCCCTGAGCCTCCCAATCTACAGGGGCCTGACGTACATGAGAGCTCTGTAGATGTTTGTTGGATACAAGAGGAACTTGACAATTGAATCAAAGTGCGTCTAAATATATTTTATGTTCTCTGGATAATCTCTGGGTATATGAGCCTGGGATATTTAAATCCATTGATTAAAATTTGCTATAGATACTTACTGAGTGCTAGTTAAACATCCAGATTCCCTGGAAATTCTAATTCACTGGCAGCCCAGGTAATTTTTATCATTCAGAGAAGTTTCAGAAACACTCTTTTCAGCCAACTAGCTACCAGGAAAACAGGAACCTTTGGTCCAAGGAGAATAGAGTTGGATGTCATGAGAGAATCAGTGCACATCCTGAACCATTTCGTCTGGGTCTCGATGAAAAGTGAAAACATCACTCAGCTGGCACAGTGATCTTTTCTTGTTATAGTGGTGGTCTCTGTCTTTGCTGATTTTTAAATACTCCAAAAACCTGGATGATTTTATTTTCCTTTTCATCTGGATATGTTGGTATTCTAGAGACATGGCCTATGTCATACAAAACTATTTGGCTTCTAGCACTGGACTACACACACATTAGGGGTTGAATTAATTTCCTAGGGCTGCCATAATAATGTGCCACCAACTAGGTGGCTTATAAAAACAGAAAATTATTCTTTCATGGTTCTGGAGGCTAGAAGTCCAAAATCAAGGTGTTGGCAGGGCCATCCTCTCTCTGAAGGTTCTAGGGAAGGCTCTTGTCTCTTGTAGCTTCTGGTGGTTGCCAACGACCCTTAACCTTCTTGGCTTGGTACTGGATGCAGCTCTCCAGTCTCTGCCTCCGTCTTCACATGGCCTTCTTCCCTGTGTGTCCAAATTTCCCTCTTCTTATAAGGACATCTCATCTTAACTTGATTACATCTGCAAAGACTCTATTTCCAAATAAGGTCACATTCACAGGTTCTGGGTGGACTTGAATTTGGGAGGGGGAGGACATAATTGAACCTAGTACAGGAGTTAAGAAATACTTGTTCAGAAAAGGACTAAAATGTCAAGGTCTGCATTGAGAAGGAAATACAGAAAATTAGTTTGAAGAATGACCACTCCCTTGGGCTTTGGATTACAAAGTGATATCATTTCATGCCAAATAGGGAATGTAAGCATCTCTTCCCATGTAATTCTTCTGTGTTTTCCTTCACAGTGTTATCACATTTTCTGATCAAGCATTTCTATGGCTAGTTAACTACACGTAGACTCACAGTTTTAACAATTGTCCCTACCTTACTCTTTATATTCCTTTATCCTCTTGGAAGTGATGCATTTTCCAGATAGACTAGCCTTCCGGAAATCCAGTAAGATTTCTCAATTGCTAAGGATTAGTAGTAAATACAATTCCTGGGGAGCCCCTAATGAGAGCTATTGTTAGAAAAATTCAACATAGGATGACCCCCCCCACCAAAACTTCCTCCCCCAGAGACATTATTTATATGAAATCTGGTTCAAATGAGCTCACAGCCATTCTCAGAGGGAGGAAAAGACACAAAATCATCTGAAGAGGGGCATGTTGCTCTGTTTAGTTGATAACCAGAAAATGTGTGTGTGTGTGTGTGTGTGTGTGTGTGTGTGTGTTTGAGTGGGGAAAACAAATGTGAGGCCAGGTCATGTCCACTCCCAAGATTCTGGCTTGCCTGGGCCTATCTGGCAGGACAGGTAAGGAGGGCCTCTGGAAATGCTTTTGTCAAAGTGACTGAGGATCCTCCTGAGAAGGGGGCAGTGCGGTCAGAGTGGACTTTAGTTTGGGAGACAAAGGTGATCAGAGCATAACATCTGGGCTGGGCTCTTCTCTGAATTGTGTGTTAGAGGCAGAGGGTGGTAAGAGGATTAGATGTAAAAACATAAAGGACTGTTTTCCTAAAGCCCCTCTGTCTTAGTCGGTTTGGACTACCATAATAGAATACCATAGACTGGTATTATAAACAGCAGAATGTTGTTTCTCACAGTTCTATGGGCTGGAAGTCAGAGATCAGGGTGCCAGTGTGGTCGGGTTCTGGTGAGAGTCCTCTTCTCTGTTGCAGACCGCCATTTTACAGCTTGTATCTTCATATGGTGGGAAGAGAGTGAGAGAACTCTTCAGGGGTCTCTTTTATAAGGGCACTAATCCCAATCATGAGGACTCCACCCTCATGACCTAATCACCTCCCAAAGTCCTCACCTCCAGATACCATTATATTGGGATTAGGCTTCAACACACGAATTTGGGGGGACACAAACATTAAGTCATAGCACCTGCAAGCCATAAGAGCACATGTAGCACTGATTGGGAACCACTCTAACAAAGCAGAAAACAGTAAAGAAAGAGAAGCAATTTGTCCCCACTTCTCAGGTCCAGTATATCAGCAGCTATGGGAGACCACAGTGCCTGGTGGACTCCAGTGGTATTAGGCAGACATAGTGGAGTCCAGTAGACCCAGTAGTAGCAGTAATACCCAGAAGAGGTAGCCACAGGGCACAATGGACATAGCAGTGCCTGGCAGAAAGGAGACAGAGTGGGACAGAAGAAAGAACTAGCAGTCATCTTGTGATACCTTATCAGACAGCCCACCACACTTGGGCTGCAAGGTCATGTAAGATATTTCTAGGGATCCCTCAAAATATGTGTGTGTATGTGTCTCACTTATTCATGTATTTACATATTTGTCTCCTGTAGACCAGTTAGAAAAGCATTTAGTTGCAAGTTAAGAAAATCTAATTGCCTGAATACCTGGTACATGGTAGATGCAATCGGCCGTCCTTAAATGAGTGCTAACTAATGAGTGCTACTCAAAATGCCATCTGCAGACTGGTGCCAGCGCGTTAACTGTCTGTTACAAGTCCACAGTAAAATAAACACACAAAGCAAGAGTGTTTAGGTGCTTTGATTGCAAATTGACAGTGCTGCAACATCAAAGCACAAGATCAGTGGATTTGTCTCATAGATCAGGGTGAAGACCAAAAGTATTAGTCCTCAAAGAATTAGGAAAAAACTGGTCATTCAACACTCCCATTGACTGAAGCACTGATGTAAACCACAAGACGTTAATTGGAAATAGGTGGATCCAGAGTTCATTTTGTGGTGCGGAGCTCTTTCCAAACTTCTCCTCTGCTACCCACAGATTCTGACTTTGTGTCCTCCTGCTTATTCCTATAGAGTCTGTTAAATAAAAGAAACCACAGGCCCAAAATGGCGTCACTCATGCTAAAAGCCCATGATACCAAACCTAGACTTAATACCTGATCTGACAAATATCCCCTTCCAGGAGTGGGAAATCTCCCATCAAAGTGTCCCATCAGATCATTTCAATGAAAAGGTCATCAATAGATAGGCAGTTGTCAATTCTGAAGCTCATTTTTTTTTTGCATTTTAACAACTTTGAAATTTAGATGCATCTTAGAATAGTAAACATTGTGCAATCACCATTGGCCATGGGCAAGTCATGACGTAGACATTGCTGCCTGTGTGTGTGCAATGCTGGTGTTTATTTCTGATAATAGGACTAACTCGATACCTGCAATCCCTTATTGGGTACTGATGTAACTAAAAATTCTGACCTAACTACATATATATGTGGGACCTGAATCCACATGTTCTATTAAAGTTAGAAGTCAATGTATAATATCCAATACCAAAAAAAATTTAAAAGTAGTAGAAGCTATTTTTACTATAAACCATGTGGAATCATATATCCCTCTATAGTCTTGCTATAAATAAAGAACAAAATATAAAAAATAAGATGTAACACTGTAACATGCTTGTACTTTGATTCTTTCCAGAGACCTGTCCTTCCAAAAGCCGTCTTCCACACAGCTCTGCTAGAAGGATTTTCTAAAATTTGCTTACATTTTGACCATTCCCAGAGACTTGTTTTGAAAATTTTGTCACAAAGTTTTCACATCTTTTGTGCAATGCAGAAAAGCCAGTGTTCAAAGCATGGGCCTGTCATGGGGGCTGGAACCTTGAAGGAAAAGAGAAACTCCAGGAATCCAGGAGACCGAACCAGAAGTAAATCAATCTGCTGCTAGATTCCCTCGGGGAAGCAAGTCAGACAGACACTGCTGGAACTGTTGCTGACCGAAAGAAGGATACTCTTGAGTCTTGCAGCTGAGGGTTCCTTGCCAACTCCACAGACCTCTGGCAGATGCTGATAGACCCACATGAGGCCCGTGTTGAATCCTCTGGGTCTAGTTGAGCATCAGCCTTCAAGTGACGGGAACTAAGTTCATTGTTCATAGCTCAGATGGAGCTGGGTCCTGGGGAGGGATTCACACTTTTTTTTAATAATAAGCCAGAATAAGACAAGATAGAGAAGATAGCTTTCTAGTTCTATTGTTCTACAAATCAGAAACCTGTAATTGTTCAATACAGCAAGGCTAGGAATACAATCTTTTCTAAAGGAGAAATTGGAGGGAAAAGTAGCCTAAGAATGCCAAGTTGATCTGATGCTAAATTGAGGGAAGGACGTACATTTATAGTAAAAGTAAAATCTGAGTTTCAATGATGAAAATAAGTTCAAGTTGCTGAAGTCATTACAGAGGAAAATGTGTATACTGGAATATAAAGAGGGAACTTAAAAAAAGAGAGAGAAATGTGTGTTTGTTTCATCAAATATCCAGAAAGATAAGATAATCTGAAAAACAAACCTTAGAAAGACATTATTAGTTCTGTGTCCCTCAAGGGAGAATGCACAGAAATGTCTGTTTCCGGCTACACAATGTCTTTTCCATAAGAATAACAATGTAACCACAAATTTTTAAAGCATGCATAAACGAATAAATAAAGAAATGGGTAAATACAGAACTATTCAACAGAGCACAAATAGAAGTTAGAAAGATGAGAAAAAGTGAGGAAAAACACAAGTGCATAGGGCACTGACATAGTACTGGGAGAAAAACTAACCCCCTGCTGTTATCAGAAAACTGTCTCATAGGATCATGAATAAACAAACCTAAATGCAGCAATCCCTCCCAGAGCACGAAATCCAGAAGACAGTGTCAACGGCAAAACAGTTTGATATTTTGCGGGTTTGTTTTGTTTGTTCTTTTTTTTTTTTTATATGGGAATGGGATGGGTGTTATTAATGCTGGCGTCCCTCCAGTTAAGGAAACATTCTCAAAAGACACCCATTCTTCCAGAGCCAATTAATTTGGAGGTAGCTGTATCCTAAGAGTATTACAAAGAAATTTATCTTTAAATAGCAAACTTTTCTACTGCCCTTTGCCCTTTTTTTTTGGAACCCAGCTATTCCACCAAGTGGGAAATAACTGAATTGGGGAAAACAGCTGAGAAGCAAGTGGCTTTTCCACAAATTGGGGAGGTGAGAAATGTAATGCTCATTTCCCAAGCCTGTGAAAATAGCTGAGTGCAATGACCATGTTCCACAGTGTCACCTAGTGGTCTTGAGGGACAGGATCCAGAACGGAGGCCAGTACTGGATAGATGTACAGTTGGCCTAGGAAGCCTGCCATTTCAGAGAGCAGCCTTCTCTTTTGACTGGGGGAGGGTTGAACAGGATTGATGGCTGACTCAGCTCTGCACTGAGGCTCAACCTCTCAGGCTCCCTCCACTATGTGTTTCACAGCTCTGCCCTCATAACTTAACTGTCATAAGCCTAAAACCCCAAGTACCTGACGTGAAACTCCTCAGTCTGGTATTTTTGAGATTTCTGTCTGAGAGTCAGATAGAGAAAATATCAGACAAATAAATGCATGGTTTTGTGCAAGCATCATTTCCAAGTTGTGTGGAAATGACTTCTACACAAATAGCCTCATTCTCACATTGCACTCTCATTGCGTCTCCTACGTTGGTTTGTCACTTGATTACAAGGTCATGGACCTCATTGATGTGGACATGCCATTTAGTTCAGGACACTGTCCCTTGTTTCTAGGATCATTGCAACTGACTTACCTGCCTGGAGCCTGGGCCCCTCAGAATTTATCCCCCACATTGCTACTAGTCCACCTTCTAAAACATAAGTGTGGTTGTATTGTTCCCTGCCTAAAGTCCTTTGCAGATTTCTCTTTGCCCCCCGCGTAAAGTTCAAATTCCTTAAGGGATAAGCAAGGGCCCTCAGGACCCAACCCTGCTCACCTCCCAGGTACAGTCAACCACTCCTATTCCCACTCCAAGCCCAGCCAGACTGAGCCCTAGCAATGCACACCTGGGCCCTGGCTCACCATGCTCCCACTACAGCAACACTCCCCCCACCCCCTCTTTATCTGCATTATTCCTGCTTATCCTTTGTCCTGCCCCAACTTCAAGCTTGGGTTAGGTGCCTCTCCTGCACTCCCCTAGAGTATTCCACATGATCTACAGTGTGATACTTAATACTCTGTTTGATAATTACTTCTCCATTAAACTATTAACTCCTGGAGTGTCTTATATCTCTACATCCCCAGTGACTGGAAGAGTGCCAGGTGCACAGCTAATCTTGATAAATATTTGAATGAAAGAAGGCATGAATGACTGAATCAACGTCCTGCTTCTCTGTTCTCTAGCACATCCAGTTTATCAACTTAGTTCCAAATATAAATGTGACCTGATGCTTAGTATTAGTTAATGCTTAGTAATGCTTAGTAGATGCTTAGTATTATTAAACCACAGAACCAAAGACAAAGAAGAAGGTGTGTCACATTCTAAAGAGAGTCCACATGAATAAAAGCCAGACAGCACCAACCCAGGCCCTACTACAACTAACCACCACCACTTCCAGTCCTGCATGTCTCCTCTGAGAAGAGGTGTTGGGAGGGGGAGGGAAGTGGCTATCATTGGCCTTATGGAGACTGTGGTGTTCATGTGGGATTTGTTCTCCCCACTCCAATATCAAGTGAGGGAGGAGAGTCCAAGAGACCCATGTGCATCCATGAGGAGTGTGAGCAAAAAAGGAAGCTCGACTCTAGTTCTCCAGCTGGGTGCTGGAGTGTGGTGCTGGCTGAGTGTGGTGAAGGTGTTCTTGGGAAAGCCTGGAGTGTCCTCTGGAATAGGAATGTGAAAACATGGAAACTGGTGTTTGCTTCTCAGCTGGATATTCCTAAAGGCAGGAGGCTAGATGGTGAAGCTCACCTTAGTTAGCAAAAAAGGGCTGTACTATAGTGTGCCTGGGACAAAAGGACAGGAGTGGACACCATCACTCTAATTCCTCCCATGAAGGGGCTTAGAGTAGAGGACAAGCTGCAGGAGGTATGGAGTGGGTAGGAAGGCCACCAGGCCAGGAGATGGATGCCCTGCTGGACGGGGTAATTGAGTGTCTCTGTCTGAAGGGATCCTCAGCAACAGAGAGAGCCAGAGTGACACTCAACACCATGTGCTCCATCTACAGAGCCCACTGCATTGGCTTAGGACAACCAGGAGCAGATATAATATAACATGGGTAAAGCCAGAGACACTCCCCACCCACATGCAACCAGTGATAAAAGACATTCCTTGTCTTCTCTTTGTTTCCCTTCTGCCTCCTTCCAATCTAGAAGGGCTGAGTGAGAGAAGCTGTATTCCAGAGGCCGACCATGCACCTCAACCACCTCCTTCAATTCCAAGCAGACGGGTTCATGGCTCAAGGCTGTGCTGGGATGTAGGAGCCAGAATCAGCTAGATTTTGCTGCAGTATTCCAGAAAAGCCCCATGTCTCAAAGGCTTAACAAAGAGGTGATCTCTCATTCATGCTATATTTCTAAAGCAAGTTTGCAGGGGCTCTGCTCACAGTGGTCACTTGCAGACCCTGGCTGCAGGAAGCTTCACCTGGATGTATGCTTCTTCCACCACCATAAGAAGGAAGGGAATGCGGCAAATCAAGCACTAGCTCTTAAAACGTCTGCCTAGGGGCCAGCCCAGAGGCATAGTGGTTAAGTTCATGCGCTCCACTTTGGCGGCCGAGCGTTCGCTGGTTTGGATCCCAGGTGCAGACCTACACACTGCTTATCAAGCCATGCTGTGGCAGCGTCCCACATGAAAAGTAGAGGAAGATGAGCAGGGATATTAGCCCAGGACCAATCCTCCTCAGCAAAAAGAGGAAGATTGGTAACAGATGTTAGCTCAGGGGTAATCTTCCTCACACAAAAAAAAAAAACCTGCCCAGGGGCTGGCCCGGTGGCATAGTGGTTGAGTTCACCCACTCCATTTCAGTGGCCTGGAGTTTATAGGTTTCTATCCTAGGCGTGGACCTATACCTCTCATCAAGCCATGCTGTGGAGGTGTCCCACATACAAAATAGAGGAAGATGGGCACAGATGTTAGCTCAGGGCCACTTTACCTCAAGCAAAAAAAGGAAGATTGGCAACAGGTGTTAGCTCAGGGCCAATCTTCCTCACACAAAAAAACCCACTTCTGCCCAGATATCATACATTTCATTTCTGCTCACCTTTCATTGGCCAATCCCAAGGCATATGGCCACCCTAACTTCAAAGGCTGTGGGGAGTGCTTTCCTGCCATGTTATCAAAAGGGGAACTAGAAGATTCTTAATCAACTCTAATGATTACCACAGTGGGAGTGTGAGAGAAAAGCATCAAGTCAAAATTCAAATCCAGTTTAAACTTGAAATTTTGAACCAGAGTAGGTTATAATAACTGAAAGTGATCAGAAAGATTTAGAATCTGCCCAAGGTACATTAAGGGGTCATAATGGATGACTTGAAAGAGTATAGTTAGAAGTTATGTTTAGAGAAGAGAAAACTGTTTCATGTTTACACCCACTTGGTAGAGACTCTTCATTAAATTGGTCACACATACAGACCCATCCTTACCCAGCTATTAGAATGAAATTCTGCAGAGGCACTGAATAAATTCTACTTCTAAACACATCATTTCAGTCTCTTCCTCTGCCTAACGTTTATCCTGTTCATACCTGACCATGCTTGCTTGAGTTAAGGAATATTTGATAGTGGTATAGAAAAAAGCAGGGGGGGAGCATTTAATTCTGAAATTTCTTGAGAAGAAAAGTATTTTACAGTAAAAATGTTACATTGGCATGCAGAAGAATTACTTAATAATTAACCCTGAAGTCCTATATCAGTGCACAAAAGTTCTCAAATATCTAAGAAAATTATTTCACCTTAGAAAATTTCTATTTGAAATGATTTTCACTATATCGTAAACACAAAATTTATTCTGATTCCTTGACCAAAATTGAAGAAAGTCCTTTATTTTGATAAATTAATTCAAATATGGACTCCTCCCAAACTGCCTTTATGAGGAAGTTGGTGGCTTAGATATTATTTCACTTTTTGCAGTGAAAAACACCACCTGATACTAGGAAAGGCCCGAACACCACTCAATCACACAGGTGATTTCCATTTGTTGAAATTGGTTTCTTATGCTTTACTTCCTATCAAATAGTGGTGTGGAAAGAATTTTTAGTGTCATGAATGATCTAAGGAAATAATTTATTTGGTGCTGAATAAATTTTTGTTCTTTTCACTTGTATCAAAGTAAAGGAAAGAAGTAAAAAAGTTGTGTAATAAAATATGATATAAAGTTTTATTTAAGATCCTATAGAAAATATTTGGAAGCAATAAATTTTTACATTGTATGTCTAGTATTTTTGCTGAACTACTAACAACTCTATTAGCAGATGGAAATTTTCTCTTGATCAATGTGTCAAAGCTGTGAATCTCCTCCCCAAAGAAACTTTATAGAGTATTTTTCATATTTATATGAAACAGAGACTTAGTGGGCTTTGTTAATATCTCAAGTGGCCTCTATAAATATCTCCATGGAAAATTACCTCTGGTTCATACAGGAATGGTACTTCTGCCACTAATGCCTGAATTTCCTTGCGTATAGCATCTAAAGATATTTATGGTATCTGAAAAAAGCCTCTCATATTTTGTGCAACTCCCAAGATAACTAACTTCAAAAAGATCCAGAGGATGGGGTAGAAATATGCTTTCTATTATAGCTGCTGAACTGTTGACCACACATTACATATGTATATTTGATTTATAAAAGTATATCCATGCTCAAATTTCAGTTGGAACCAAAGTGTTCGTTAAGTGAGAATGGACGTATGGAACTGGGAGTCTTGTGTTCTTGCCCTCTCTGGCTAACTAGCTGTGTGGTCATGGACAGAATCTCTTTTTTGGGGCCCCAGGTTTCTCATTTGTGAGATGAATTGAAACTGGATTTCTAAAATCTCTTCATTTTCGCAGAGTCTGAAAAGTGATGAAACATATTATCCTGTAAAAATTATACTTCACATCAATGGAATATTTTCCTTTCTTGAACCACCAGACAATTTTACATTTTAATAGTTCAGAATTTGCTTGCTCTCTGCAGTGTCTTTGACTCTGTGCAAACTCAAAAAATTATATTAATTGAATCTAGTGGCAAGAAATGTTAGTCATATTTTCCTTTGAGATTAGAACCTGAAGAAGAGTGTCTGTCAGATGAGCACTGGATGACAATTTCAGTTATACACCCTGCTGCCAACTGTCTTTCCCAAAATGTATTCCATTGAACTCTAGCTCTGCAGTGAGTTAACAGATATGCTGCTTTTTAAAAAAACAGTCCTGTTGGCAAATAATTTGAGGAAATGATGGGTTAACAAAGTTAAATCAGTCTCATTAGCACATTCAGAGCATTAAACTTGCTAATATGGATTTCATTCTCCTATGCAGGACTGCAATGTGCTGTAAAGGAGGGGCCTGCTGCCATGTCAGCAGGTAACCCATCCCCACACCCACACACATGCAGCTCCCAGGGTGAGCAATAAGACAATGAGAGTTTGGGCCAGAGCATTTCTTTCTGCACCAGGTGTGTAGATTCTGAGCCAAACCCAGATTTGTTATGGGAAGTAGAGAGGGCAGATCTTGAATCCGTCCAAAAAAGTTCAATTCACAGTTCAATTTTAGCCATTTACAGTTCAATTTAAACAAAGACTTTCTACAAATCAGACATAAGTAAAAATGGAAAGGACATTTTCTGGAGGCAATGGGTTTCGATCATAGGAAATGTTCACACAGAGGCAATCAGGAATTACAGGAACCAAGTACTCTAAGCGTTTCTCCAAGCATGGGAAAGGTGGGATGTGATTTTGGTTAAGGGGACTCTACTTCTCCCTGCACATGCCTTGTGAAGGGCATGAGTTTGCTCAGTGAGGGGCTTCACAGCAGGGCTCTTCCATCCAGTCATTTTTCTGGGGGTGTGGGTTGGTACCCGCATTGGGGGGGACAGAGCTCACCTGTACATCCTCAGGGCCAAGGCTAGATATAGGCCAGGGAAAGGAGTGGCACTCTCCCTGAGGCCTCGTCCTGACCTCAGCAGTGCCCACCTCTACAGCCATGGACACCTGGCCCAGCCTGGGCCCGTGTGCTGTCCACAGGATGGAGTTCAGAAATAAGGCAGCAGCATTTGGAAATTAAGAGCATGGCCTTTGGAGTCACACTGCCTGGGTTGGACTCTTGAACAGGTGTGAAGTTGCTGTATCTTAGTTTCCCCATGATAAAATGGCATGATCTTAGGAGCTGCCTCAGAGGGTCATTTTCAGAGTAAAATGAGTTAGTCCACGTAAAACAACTCATAAATGTTATGATCAGAATACAGAATATTTCGTGTTACCACAGCAGATTTAATTTTTGAAGTATTTCCAAACCTATTCTCTTATTTGAATCTCATAATAACCCTATAAATCCCTACAAAAGTAGGGCAAATAGAGTATTATGCTTTTATTTCCCCTGAGATGAGGAAATTGAGGCACCAAGCAACTGAGTGACTTAGGTGGTTAAGAGCTTTAGAATCAGGGAGAACTCCTTTTGAATCTGATTCTATCACCTACTGGCCCTGTGACCTTCATAACTTAACCTGTCTGTGCCTCTATTTCCTCATCTCTAAAACGGGAATAATAATGGCATTTATCTCATAATGTTGTGAGAAATCAAAGAGTTAGTACATGTAAAGCATTTATAACAATGCCTTGCAAATAAGAACTAGTCATTTCTATGGTTGCTTTTACCAATTCTCCCCCTAATTAGTCTTATTCTTTCCCTCCTTCCCCATGCTTGATACATAAAAGGTGATCAATAATATTTTACTGAATGAAAATGCTATAGGATTTCAGAAGAGAAGGAGACCATGAGGCATGGGCAAGGTCTAGAAGGTTTTACAAAGGAGATGGGGCTTTGGTTGGCTTCATAGATGGCTAGAATTTAAATATGTGACGGAAAATACATTATTATTCTTATAGGAGGCAGAAGAGAGATTGTATATTATACATACACTCCTAGATTATATATTGTACATTTACTCTTGTATTTAACAAATTCTACATTATATTAGCTAATTTCCTCCATTTCTAGTTGATTAACGGCAAAACGTGTTCAAAATACGTTATAAAATGTAGCTTTATCTTACACTTATATCTGAATTCATCATCATTACAAGACATGGGAAGAAATCAAACCAAACAGCCTGAGGGATATCATTTTAGCTGCACTATAAGAAATGATCCACAATAATTTCAGGGAGAATTTTCATTTTATCTAAATTTTATTTTTGCTAAGTGAGTCCAATTACAACTCTATTTCCCTTAGAAGCTTGGGATTTTTTTTTTATGGTCTCCAGGCAAAACCTCTATGTTTAATCCGCCTGGAGTGAAACTCGTTCAATCGCCAAAGACACAGTTGGGTTATTGGTATGTTTTTCACTTATCATTTGCTACCAGCCCTAGAGTATCTTGATTTCTTTGTTCTCCAAATGTTTGTCATTGCTGGTGGGGGAGCATTAAGCATATTGTAACATAATTCACACTGACCGTTCTTCAGAAAGTAAGAAGGGTGAGTGGGTTTTTTTTCCTCTTTTTAACTCTGTATTTGTAGCCCTTCCCACACAATGTCACAATATCCAAACAAAACTGAAAAAGGAGAGGCAACCAGCTGAAAATTTGATCTTTATGATGTTGGTGTCCAGATCATGTACTTGCATAGTTTCTTCTGAGGGCAAGACTTGATTTTTAAATGTCTACTTTCCCCCTCCCCTTGCCAGAAGCATGAAGAGATTTTTCTCTGATCTTCAGAAAACCTGGTAGGGCTCCTGGTAAAACTTATGGAAGTATGAACCCCACCCCGCCGCGAGACTGGGCCCTCCTGGAGCTTTTAATTCTCGAACTTGTCCATACTGAGTCTCTAGCAGTTCATCCATTACAGACCATGTTTTCCGATACTACTAATTCCTGCAGCGTTTTCCGCTCCTGGGCGTCTGCTTGGAGAAGTTGTAATTCTCTGTATCTGCTTGACTGTCTCTTCAATTTTGGAGACAGTGGTTTGCCCAAACTTTTAATCCTCAACATTTCTCAACAGTATTAAAGACTCTTGGTACTCACAATTTTCAGTGGCTACATATTTCTTGCATGGGTATACTATCATTAGTTTAACTCTTCCCATGTTGTCGAATGTTTTGATTGTCTCCAGTTTTTGTTATTATGAATTACGCCATGCTGAGTACCTATGTGCACAAAGCTTTGTCTGCATTTCTGTTTATTTCCTTGTGAGAGATTCTTAGAAGTTGACTACTCAGAAAAGATATGAAGACTTTTAAGACTCCTGATACATATTACCAAATTGCTTTACAGAAATATTAGACCAATACTCCCACCTGCAGTGTATTAGAGTTCATGTTTCATAGCAGCTTAACCAGAATTGTATATCTTAAAAATTTTTTTTGCTCATCCTTGCTTTTTTAGTATCTTGTTTTATATTTTAACTTCTTTGTTTATTCGTTCAGTTGAACTTTGTTTGTATATGTTTACCGGCTATTTGTGTTTCTTCTTTTATGACCTAAGTTAGAATCAACCAGCCTCATTGTAGAGAATTGAACATTAGTGATGGAGTCAGAAGATTCATTCACTTCACTCCTTGATCAAGCTGAGCTATTACATAAACTCGTCAAATTAAATTCAGTCTTTTCAAAAAACACAAAAGGAAGATATTAATTCAACACTAAGAGATAAGCTATTATGAACCATTACTAGAAATGGTATACAAAGATAAATTAAACATATATTTTGTCCTCAAGATGCTTACAAGTTACACCATAAATGATACAAAACAGAGTGATATCTGCTGGAGAAATGGAAACTCAGAGCTCATTGTGCACTCAGAAGAGAGGATCTAACTCCTTCCGATGAAGCAAAGAAGTCAGAGAAGGGCAGGAGATTTTTGAGAGGAATACTAGGGGTGAGAAGGGGCTTAGCAGGCAGAAGGTGACACAGGCACACCAGATAAAGAGTCACTTTGTCCAGCAGTTGTCAGTTATTAACAGAGCTGTCTTCGTATGAAAAGCTGAGATGCTTGGTGGGTGGATTGAAGAATAAGGTGCATTAGGAAGTTATAAGAGCTGGGAGTGGTTAGTTTGAGGTCAAACTATGAAGAAGCTTGTATGTCTTAATAAGGAAATTGAACTCATTCTATTTTTGGTATGGAGTCAACATTTTTTAAAGCAAGGTACTATTATTCTCATCTTGCAGATGAAGAATTGGAGGTATAGAGAGGTTAAGTGATTTGCCAGATCAAGCTGTTAGGAAGTGAAAGACTTTGAACTCATCTCATCTGACTCCTGAAACAGGGCTTTTCTGCACAATGTTGCCATATTTCCCATTATTCCACTCATCCTCACCATACCCACATGAAGTATGCACCAGGAACTGTGCTAGGTGCTAAAGACTGCAGGAGAGGAACCAGTTCTGTTCTCTCTGACCGTTTCACACACCCACACCTGACACACACACACACACACACACACATACATACTTACCAAGAGAAGAAAACCTACTCATCTACCTGGCAAAGAAAAGAGCTATAAGGGATGGTGCAATGGGTGTTGGGACCTCAACATACTTCATTTTAGGCTCAGAAGCAAAGAATATATTCACTACCAGAATGCTAAGCACACCTCTACTTCCCACAGGCTAGTATGGCCTCAGAAAGCAAGGATTACAAAAGCATTCTTCTTCTTTACACCCACATTGATAAAATAGAATTCTTATCAGATAATTAGCCTTTGTAAATTTGAATGAGAGAAAGAAAAATGCTTTTTCCCCTGGTCTTCAGGGGAAGCGTTCTGTCCCTTATTAATGACCCGTCGTTTGGGAAGTTTTGGCCATGATCTAGAAAACCAAATCGTGTTTCCTGACACCATCCATGTAACCAAGTTTTCATTTCTATCTTTTCAATCTTCTTTTCACTTTCCATGTCCTAGTCTCTAAAGTTAAAGAAAACCTGAAAATACCATCTGTGTTCTTAAGACCTATTGTTTCCTTCCCATACTTCAAGGTTACTGGAGATATTCTGCAAGTTTGTTCAGTTCCTATGAATTATTCGCATATGAATCAGCAGAAGCAAAGAGCTGAATGGTTTGATAAGGAGGAAGTTGGCGATATTTTGGCAGGCTCTCTGCAGGATAGCAGTTCATGAAACACAAAGCCACTCAGTGAGCTCTCTGCCTAGGCAAATCACAAGAGCACAAGCTGACCTCTCCAGAATATGCTGGACTTCATTAACCACCATTTGGAGACAGTGTTAAGGCTCCTCCCATGATCTGGTGCACGTGAAGCCTTCTCATTTTTCTGCAGCCTGTTTCTCCCTCAGTAGATGCTCATTAACCATTGACAGAAACCCAGGGCCAGTCATAGAGATTTATGAGCATAGAGTTTCTCTACTTTCACCTTTAAGTTCTTGACATGACAACTCTTTTATTTTGATTTGATTTATTTTATATTTATAAAATACATTTAAATATTTATATTTATTTATTTATTTTGGTTCCTCGTTGATTTTTTACAATCTGCCACTGTGTATCATTCTTGAATCATTTTTCTCTATAAACAGCATTTCCCCTTTCCTCAAATGGTCATTACTGCCTGTGTATTGGGGAGGATTTGAAAACTGCTGGCAAAAGGTCTGGCATTTATTATTAATTTGTACTAGCTATGTGGCTGCTCAGATTTTTAAAGAAAATATAAAGTAGGTAATCTTGAATTATGTATTCTAAAAATCTACCTCTTTTCATCTGAGATACAATAACCAGCATGATAAAGTAACTTCCTCAAAGACACAGCTAAGGATTTGAGTGTGATAGAATAAATTTCTAGAACTAGATGACTCTCAAATTATTCAGAATAAGATTCAAAATCAAAGAACATATGCCTAATAGTTAAAGCAAGGATATTTGTTTCATCTAATAGAGTTCAGATGTTAGCTATCTATGCTATTTTATATGGGTAAAGATATGATATTGATTACCAAGATAAGGCAGAGATAAATAAACACAATTATGAGAAATTTCTTCTGAGATATATATATATATATATATATATATATATATATACACACACACACATAAAATGAGATTTTATTTTCTGCTTTGTAGCTTGAAGGCATATATGTAATAATCTTTTTGAAAGATTTATTGATCCTTCTAGGAGAGAGTAATTTTCCCCAGAAACTAAGAAATAGTACCTTCTGTTTATTGTGGACAGAACATCTGTTAATTATGATTTTTTTCTTAATTCTAGAATCTTTAAATGAACAAAAAGAGGGCGTTAACCAATAAGAGAAACATTAAGACATCAATAGATAAATGAGCAAGGAACCTGACTAGAAAACACACAAGAGGAAATAAAGTAGGAGAAATGGGGAGGAAAAAAATAATGATTAAAAGTTATTGGCATAATTACTCAGCGAGAAAACTGCATTTTGTTCAGCAAAACATTGACGGGCCATTTTAGGTTGCGAAAAGATAGCCGTAGGACATAGTCTGGTGGAACAGAGAGGGGGACTACGTGTCTCTGAGATGCCTAGGGCAAGGGGCCCAGGACTCGAGGAGAGAGGTGGGTATGTTGAGGTGTGGTCTGGAAGACATGGGGCCAGCAAGATGCAGGAAGCTGGCATCCAAGGAAAAAAGGATCAATGAGAAGTTCCCAGGAGCAGGAATGGCTGTGCCCTTTTACAAATAGAGCAGTCTAATATTTAATTTTTAGATTGTTTGCCATGCAGAGAGGTTTTGTTTGCTTCCGAGTTCTACCCTCCTTTGCTGTCCCTGGTATGAAGCGTGTCTGAGGGAAATGAAGAGGACAGAGTGATGAGCGAGTCACATGAGGTGAGAAATGGGAGAGATAATTCTGCTGATTCAGAAAATTGGAACAAAAAGTGACTAGAAGAAAAATAAGCCCCTCAAATCTCCAGACGTGCCTCAGTGGACACTGGATTTCCACCACCCAAGGGAGTAGAAGCTGTTTTAATTTAAATATAATGGAATAAGGTGAAACCAGCTAGCAGGAGAACTTGCTAACATCCCTGCAGCTAAGGTGAAGGTAACACGTTCTTCCTCAAAAGAATAAAAGCTGTCCAAATTACAATAAGCAGCAGGTACGATTTTAGCTGCCAAATCAGGGAGGAAAAATGTTAATGATGAGCTAGAGTCTTGCCATTTCCTACCTTGACTCATCACTGAGGGCAGTGTAAATTGGATGGACCCTTTAGAATAGCAATTTAGCCATTATATATTAAGACATAAATACGTCAGTATGCATAAGCCAGTAATCCCACCGTGGCACTAGATCCTAAGAAAATTACCCAAATATGAAATGGCATGAGTGGTATTTACACAAGTTAATAATTGGAAATGACATATTTTAAGATAACTATTTGATTCCACTGATTTGCCTTGCTTTCCTTGAAAATCCCACCAAAACTGCAAAAGAGGCATTTGTTTAAAAAAAGAGGAAATCCTGTATCAGCTCTGAAAAATTAGGGACATTACTATAAACAAGGAAAAAATATTGAATAATTTCCAGACTGTAGAGTGCTAACCAGAGCAGACTGCTCACATTTCAGCGTGAGCAAAGGAGGAAGCCCTCCTAGGAAATGAGTGCACAGAATCCCCCCCCCCCCCAGGGATCCCTGAATGAGCCCTGGGAAACCTCAAAGACCAGAAGAGAAGTGTGGGCCACCCATCAGCCCATGGGGTGCAGGAGTGACAGAAGGAGGAGACAGTGAAGACCTGCCTAACTGCACCAGTTTCCCTTGCTAGAGCCCCCGCACCACTTTTGTCCCATCTTCACAGACACAGGTTGGCAGTGGGCTCCTGATGATAGTGGGCAAGCTAATTAGAGAAAATGAGGGTAGTGCCCAACTCACGGCGGGCTGCACTATCCACGAGGGAAGGCAGCAAGTCACCTGTGCCCAGCAGGGATGTTCCGGCCCCACTGAAGTCTCTCCAGTAATTGCCCGACGCTCCTCTCTTCTCTCCACCCTCCTCACACCCACCATCTTCACAGGCGATTGGGTCAAGTCAGATCCACTCGTGGAACTGAAGGCTCCACAGGCCAGGAACGCCCAGCCCCACAGCGCCCCACAGCGGTGACTGTGCGCGCAGACCTGACTCCCGAGAACATTGCAGCCAGTGGGTTATGCTTTAACACGCGCCTTCTGGATCATTCCATCCTCACACCTCACAGCCCACAGGAAAGGCACTGGGGTGAAGTAAAACTTTGGAAAACATGAATTTCCCTCTTTCGATAGCCGAAAGGTTTAACACACAATCTCAAAAACAAAACAAAAAAGCCCTCTTCAAATCCTGACACTGGACGAACACATCTCCTTCTCTAAAGTTGAATAAAAGAAAATCGCTAGATAAATAACAGTATTCTCTCAAAGGATAAATAACAATGATCTGCTAAAGGATAGATAACAATATTCGGTTAAAGGTTAACTTTTTTTTCAAAAAGGTAAATCATGATGGCCATACAAATACAAAATGAACATGTATCAAAGGTTTCATTTAGCCCATTTTACAGTAAAACATAAAAAGGCAGAGAGGGCAGGAAAAACCCAGAGAGCAGACACAGACATAAACAATCAGGAATGCTGAGGTGAGTTGCTGTTAGAGGCAAACCAGCCTCCGGCACAGAGCAGCAATCAGTGGCATCCTCACCTCGTGACAGGGGATGGTTTGCATGACTGTTGGCCCTCTAAGAATTAACTTCCATCTCTATAGAGGTGCAAAATTGTGGAGCCAATGAAAAGCACAGACCCCCATAAAATCCTACCCCATAGGATTTACTATTAAATCCTATAGGGATTTAACAATAAAATCTATTAACTGTTAGATTATGTAGTTAACTATTAGAATCCTCTAGACGAGGGGTCCACAAAGGTGTTTTTGTAAAATATTCTATAGATATTTTAGGGGTCATAAGGTCTCTGTTTCAACTACTCAACTCTTCGCAGGGCCAGCCTCACAGGCCCGTGACAGGTGTCCTCTCAAACAGGGCCCTGTGCTCAGAAGAGCCCCGCACTTGGAGTGTAATGCTCTGTGATCCCGTCACGGACTAATTGCCCAGAGGAACTCAAGGGTGGGTTCAGAAGCATTTAATTGTTTAAGAGATGCAACACCAACCACCCTGCACCAGACCAGGCCCCACCACAAGAGCCAGGTCTACGACCTTTGCCTCATTTTTAATGCTAAAATCTTCTCCCTGGGAGGACCTTAGGCCTCATCGCCGTAATCTGCAGTGTATGTGGCATCACGTTTTCCAACTGAGCCTGCGCAGCGAATGCCTGCCTCTCCCTCTTGAATATTCATTCCCCATCCGAAATAAAAGACCCCTGCTTTCCTGTGTTCGGAGACAGCCATGACGTTGGAAATGATTCCGCGTGGCCTCCTATTTGCTGTAAATAAGTCTACTTTGGTGACAACTACTTCTGGTCAAGAGTGTGATTTTAATTTGCCAGGTGGCAAACCCACTTTTGGCTGGGTAACAATCCCAGTCTCAAAATTCCTAATGATTTTAGCTTTAAATTTGTTCTATAAGTGAAGTCAATGGACAATGAAGCATGTGCTGAGGGCTTAGAGCTTGGCTCACACTAGGTAGTGCCTCCTGCCATCTCCCCACCTCCCGGGATGGGTTCTCTGCCATATATTCCCCACCCCATGAAGCCCCAGGCCCTGTCCCTGCAACCACTGCCACCCTTCACCTGGGCATCAACCTGGTGGGGGCGGGCCTGCTTTCCATCACCGCCATGCACTCGAGCGTAAGGGAGGTTGGGGTTGGGAATGTGCCCCACAGCTGTCCCACTCAAGGCTGGCAGCATCACAGCACATTCAGTAGGCAACTTGGGGCGGGGGGGCTCTCCTCCATCCCTGATCCAGTAACAAATGTGTCCTAGTGATACCAACGCATTGGGTTCTTGTTGTCCCCCAGGATAGAAATCAAGAGACACAACAAACGGGAGTAGAAAAGTAAAAGGTTATTAGCTTGCGCACAAGGGAGGCCCAAGGGAGCCCGTGTGGAAAGGGAAGGGGCAGGTGATCTGCTCAATAGCGAACAGGGCTGTGGGGATTTTTATTAGGCAAAGGCTGGGGAGGAGTGCCTTGTCGCAGCACGTAGAGGTGGGGTTTTCCTTGTGCTTGCGCTGCTGCTCGACATGCCACACATGTGTTGCATGTATCATTAGCATGCTAGCTCTCCACCCCTGGGTGTGATTTTTGATCTGGTAACAGGCAAAGGTCACTTTCAGTCAACTCCTGGGTGCTGGGCACATGCATAAGCCTGGGAAAGTCCCGAGGCTGCAGAATGTGGATCTTGGTGGTCTCTATCTGATTCTCCTAACTGCCGATTGGTTAGGGGCCTTATCTTGTTATGCCTGGGGCCTTGCAGACCCTATCTCGTTAGGCTGGTGTCTGTCTCACTAGCATGGAGATGGCAATCCCTTGGGGGCCAGCCATCTGCCCTGGTTTGGGGCTGTGGATCCCTAGAAGGGGGGATAATTTGATGGCTAAAAATAGGTGGCTTGTTATTGTTTTATTATGCCCTCTCACATATTGTCTGCTTTACCTCTGACCTTTCAGCCAAATAAAGCAAAATGGCAGCTGGCACCTAGCTAGAAATCTACTCCGAGTCTCTCTAGCTCTTTTCTGAGTCTCGACTCCATTCTGCCTGCACTTGTGTTCCTTTCCCAGCTGCAGACTGTAATTCCAATCTTAACTCTGTTCCAACTCCTTGTCATATTTGCTGTAACTTTTTTCAGTTTGGTTTTTTAGCCTTAATTTGTATGTGTGCTGAGTGTGTGTGTGTTTCTAACAACATAGACTTAAATTTTTAAAGGGTTTTATAGATGTTTTGCTTGTGTCATATTTCATCACTTTTAACCAAGGAAATTACCTTGAGCTTTCTAGTCTGTTCCATCACTCTATCTGTCCATTCTTTCATCAGCAGCATGTGGGTTTCATGTCTGTGGTAGAGATGTCAAGAGAGAGTCTAAGGAATCAGGCAGACCCTGGCCTCACAGCTGATTAGCTATTTGATCTTGAACAAGTTCTTTAACCACTTTAATTCTGTCACTTCCCCTATAAAATGTGGATAATAATAGTGCCTATTTCATAGCACTACTGTGAAGATTAGATAAAATAATGTACAGAATGCAGTTAGCATAATGCCTAACATTGTAAGTGCTCAACAAATGTTAGTTATCATCATCATCATCATCATCATTAGCTTTCTTTAAAATCAATTTTGAAACCTGGTAGTTCACTTCGTAATTTGTCTTTTTCAAGTAATTTTTGTCTATTTATTTTTTCAAAAATTCACAATCAGTTTGTAAAGTTCCAAAAATCCATTGGGATTTTTTTTTATTGTCATTACGTTAACTCTCTAAGATAATAAGGTAGTTATCTTTAAAAAATGCAGTATTCCCACCTGAGAACACAGCAGATCTCTCAATTTAATCGATTCTTACATCCGTCAGGAAAGTTTTCTCATTTTCTTCATGTTGGCAACTAGACACTATGCATGAAGGACATATGTCAAGGAGATGCCCATGGCTCTTGTGAGGGGCAAGATTTAGCATCACACCAGGTCAGAGGAAGGATGCAACCACGAGGACCAATTTGGAGGGTCTGGGGCATGCAGACTCTGAGAAAAGTTTCAAAGCTATGGACTGAATGTTTGTGTGCCTTTGTCATGTGAGGACACAAGGTGAAGATGGCCATCTGCAAACCAGGTAGCAGGCTCTGACCAGGCACCCTGATGTTGGACTTCCTAGCCTCCAGAACTATGAGAACTAAATTC
Source organism: Tapirus indicus (assembly GCA_031878705.1). Lineage (NCBI taxonomy): Eukaryota > Metazoa > Chordata > Mammalia > Perissodactyla > Tapiridae > Tapirus > Tapirus indicus. Next base: position 69,726,128 of record CM062930.1, on the reverse strand, counting down.
TGTTGTTTATGTCACCCAGTCTATGGTATTCTGTTATAGCAGCCCGAGCAGGCTAAGACATTCATCTCATTTCCATTTGAAGTTGTGTTATTCTCCAAGTCCTCAGTGAATCCCCGTCAAGCGTTACTTGGGCCTTCAACTGTGCCTGCGCCATGCTTGGGAGAGCAGCACAGCACCACCTGGGGAGGGGGCGAGAGTGACTTGGTGAAGTGTCGAGAGGAGCAGGCCCTGGAGACATTGGTTGAGTGACCATCAGGATGGATTTCTGGAAACATGTAAATATTCTCTAGACTCCTTTATCCTCCTACCCTAGGCCTCTCAATTCAGTTCAGACCTCACAAGACAGGAGAAAAGAGACCTCTGACAGGAAAGCTAGAGAGAGACCTAGCCTGGCATTTTAAGTTAAAGGAGGCATTTTTACCTGGGGGTTCTGCCCTTCTGCTTCCTTCATTCCCTCTCTGCATGACCTGGGGCATGGAAGACCCCCCGCTGATGTCATTCTGGAGATCTGAGGGGTTGGGAGCACCCCACAGGAAAGAGAAATTGAAAACTGGTTATTTGCTTGCTCCGAGCTCAAGGGGGGCACAGGAGGAAAGGGAGAGACAATCTTGTGCTTCCGTTCTGCATTGTGTGGGTTACCTGGAGAGAAAAGTGAGGAGCCCCAGGGTAGCCACTCAAATGACTTTTTAATAAATTAAGACAAAGCAATCTTGTTATGATGTGGAAATGGCTTACTCCAGCCTGCTTTTGGGGTGAGAAGACCCTGGTGTGGCCAGAGCCTCCTCTCAGCCCAGGACCACATGGTTGTATTTCTGAAAACTTTCCCCCTTTTCTAACTAACTTCCTGACTACCTCTCTTGAGATCTGGAGGTCTGACATTTTATCTAATTTTTAAAAAGCCTCAGGAAGACACTTTTAAGTCTAAGTCAGTCTGTACCACCCATTGGCCTCAGGCCTATGGCCAAATGGAGGTTGTAGCTCACATATTTGAATAAAAAGCTCTCCCCCTGGGAATGTTGCCAGACACATCCCACTGTCATTTTTTATACATCCACTCACTGGATCTAGCCTCCTGCCCTCACAGAGGGAACTGCTGCCTCCTCGAGGAGAATTCCCAGCCAGGCTCCAGCGGGTCCCCTTCCCAAGCCCAGCTTGCCTTTGCCCTCTGTGGACAAGCAATACACTGAAGAGCAGAATCCACAGACCACCCTCTGCAGTGCATGCAGGTAAGGACAGCGACCAAGGCTGCGAAGCGCCCTCCCCCACCGTCCAACAACTCAGCGAGGGGGATTCCCCATCTGACACCTACTGGTTCTTTCCCCCAGAGCCTCCCAAGCTTGGGCCTGTGCATAAACTTAGGATCCAGAGCTGATCCTAGGAGGGTCAAGGAATTGAAGCATCAAAGAGCAGCAGCTGTTATCCAAGGTAGGGAGAAGGAGCCCCTCTGCCCAGCAAACCGAAGCCCAATTTTGAGGGGCAGACTTTCCTATTCATGAACTGACTGCCTGAATATTTCCTTTCAAACCAAAATCCACATCAGTACTGAATCTGGGGAGAGGACCTTCTTCCATGTCCTTTAGGGCTTCCTGGTACTACTGCCGGCCTCCTAGGCCTATTCTGAGGGGTTGCCCTGCTATTTGCACTCTAATTATTGTAGTCATGCAGGGCCTGGGACAATTCTTGGGGAATGGGAGCTACAAGGTCTGACATAGACTGTCGGCCAGACCAATGCCCCAGAGGCTCGCTGACATCCTGGGGAGGTGAGGGGCACATACACACGACCCACCGTCCCATCCAAGGGAAGCCCCTTCCTGGTGCTTCCCAAGACTACAGAGCTCCCCTTGGTGAAAGGGAAATCATGCATGTGAGGAGGGACAGAACAGGGTAAGTGCTCACTGAACCAGGCCCCACACATATACCATAAAAATGACACTGCAAGGCATTGGGGGAAGGGTAGTCATTGCAAAAAAAAATGGTGCCAAGTCAAATAAATACTGTAGGGAAAAATAAACAAACCTTAACCTCTGCCTCACATCATACTTGAAAATCAATTCCAAGTTGATTGCCTCTCTAAATGTAAAAGATGTTAAGAAAACACAGGAGTATGTCTTCATGACCTTGGAGTAGGCATAAATTTCTTAAACATTATGCAAAAATTGCTAACCATAAAAGAAAAAAGTGATAAATTAGATTAAATTAAATTAAGAACTATTCTTCTAAGAACATCATTGTGTGGGGCAGGGGAATTGGCCACAGACTGCTAGAGGAGGTTTGTAGTGCTTGTACCTAGAAAGGAAATATTCTGAGAATAACAAGAATTACTGCAGATAGTGAGAAGTGCATTGGTTTCTAATTGCCACTGTAACAAATGACCACACTTAGGGGCTTAAAACAAACGGATATATGGTCTTATAGTTCTGGACATCAGAAGTCCCAAGTCAGTTTCACTGGGCTAAAATGAAGATGTTGCAGGTCTATGTTCCTTCTGGAGGATCTAGGGGAGAATCCATTTCTCTGCTTTTTCCAGCTTCCAGAGGCTACTTGTAGTTTTCGGCTCACGGGCCTATTCCTCCATCTTCAAAGCCAGCAGTGAAGCATCTTCTTTATTCTCTGACCTTTGCTTCTATTGTTATATCTTCTCTTTCTAACTTTGATCCCTCTGCTTCCCTCTTGTCAGGACCATGCGATTACACTGGGCCCACCTGGATAACCTAGGATAATCATCCCATCTCAAAATCCTTAACTTAATCACACCTGCAAAGTCTCTTTTACTGTGTAAAGTAACATACTCACAGCTTCTGGGGTTTAGGGCATGGACATATTTGGGGGCCATTATTCAGCCTATCATAGAGGGGTAGGCACCCAGAAGAGAGACTGGCAGGAGACCTGGGTGACAGTTGCAGAGGAGGATATCCAAATGGCTATTAAATATATGAAAATTTATCAAGGAGGTGCAGATTGAAGAGGCCTCCAGGCAGTAGGACTGCCTGGAGACCAGAATGGCTAAAATCAAACAAATGGATAATAGTAGACGTCAGTGAGAATGTGGAGCCGCTAGAGCTCTGGAGCTGTTGGGAGTGTGTATTGGTACAGGCTATATGGAGAACCCTGCATCAGTATGTACTGGATGGAGCTGGACCTGCACACACCCTATGGCCCAGCAGTTCCACTCTTGGGTATACGCCCAACTAAATGCACACATGTGCTCACCAAAAGCTACATCTGCAGATGTTCCTGGAACCACTGTTTGCAGTGGCCGTAGACTGGGGCAGCCCAGATGTTCATCTGTGACAGGTGATGGATGGATTTTGATAATAGTCATGGCAGAAAACAATGAGAATGGATGAGGTTTACCTGCACACTTCAACATGGATGACTTTTGCAGCTGTGGTGTTGAGTGAGTAAGGCTATTTGCAGGAGAATATGTGCGTGATTCCATTTGTGTGGCGTAAAAGAACAAGCAAGACTAACGTATGGTTTTGGAAGTAAGGATGCTGGTTGCCCTTGGGGCAGTGGGCAGTGATAGGAGGAAGACACAGGAGTGGGAGGTGTTCTCTGAGGCGATGTCCTGTTCATGGTCTGTGTGCAGATCACAGGAGTGTACTCACTATGTGAAAATGTAGTCAGCTGTACAGTTAAGGTTTGCACACTTTTTTGTATGTTACACATCAATAATATTTACAAAAATAAAACCAACTCTGGGAAAACATTCCTTTCCTGCTTCTCTGCTGCAATATACATAGTCGCAAGTCCTTGCTCCCTGGCTGTGAAGGTCTGGAGGAGTTGAACAGTTGTCTTCTGTCTTCCTAACTCCCAGACAATCAAAGACCCCCAAGCCCTCAGGACTCCAAATTATTGTATCTGGCTTTTACTTAATCAATAAATTAGTGAGAGAAGAAGCCAAAGCTCTACATGGTACGTTAGACCCGAGATAATGACTAATTCAATCCAAGAAAATCTGCAGCTGCTTCTCTGGTTTCAGACTCCCCCATTTGTAAACAGATTCAGTTCTATCCCCGAGGAGTGATAATGTGACCGATCATACACCTCAGGCAATCCAAATTACAGTGCTTGGCTTCCATCATTAGGCCGGACTTCTATATTGCCAAGTAATCCAGATGTTCTTCCATATTTAGGATTAAAAGTTGTAATATTTTCTACATACATAATCATAATGGATTCCATTTCAAGCGAAAAATTATGGACCAGCCCCTGCAAGGTGGTTGGAACATTTCTTACCCAGAAAGGAAATATATTAAAGTCATAAAACCCTTCTAGGGCAACAAAGTCATCTTGGCCCTGTTTTCTGGACTTAACTTCTACTTTCCAGAAACCTTTCTTCAAATCTTTACCTAAGATCACCTTAGCGGACCCTGATGGTTCTTCCAGACAATAAGTTCTCAACGTGGAGGAGCCGTGTGGTTTATTAAGAGCACATGTGCTCTGTTGTCATCACTAGACATGTTGGCTGCTCTGGGCTAGGCACCAAAGCCACTGGCAAGTGCCAAAACTCTCAAGTTAGAGAAATCACTCCCAAATGTCAGCAGGCTAACTCTCCTCTCTTAATACTGTACAGAGTTCTTCATTTGCTCATGAATTCACTCACTCAGTCCCTCCACAAATAATTTGTTAAGCATCCACTATAGCCCAGCATGTTGTAGGCCCTGGGGATAGATAAGGAAGAAAACAGTCACAGACCTTGGCCTCATGGAGCTTATTTTAGGGAGAGGAGACTGACAAAAAACAGAAAAAATATATAACATGACTGCAGGTGGAGATAGGGCTGGGAGAGATAAAGCAGAGTGAGGGGAGGTAGCAAGGTAGAGTTTGATATTTGGAGCATCCTAGTCAGAAGGGCTTCTCTGAGCATAAACCTGACTTGGGTGAGCTTTAACTCCACCAAGATCTGGGGGAAGAGCATTCCATGTGGAAGAACGGCCTGTGGAAAAGGAAGAGCCAGTTTGGCATGTTCAGATTTGCATATCAGTGTCCACCTGACCGGCCACCTCAGTTGGTTTCAAATTTTACTCTCTGAAACAAGTAGTCTCATGCCCTTTACCTTCTTCTTGACAGTTTGCTCCCCAAAATGGATTTTTATTCTGGCCTGATGGTACCATTTCCAGGACCAGGTCATCTGAGGAGAACAGTTGGGAACATCAGTGAAGACGCATTCATCGGTGCCTACTGAGCCTTCTTTTGATGGCAGGCTTTAACACTCAGCACTTGGGACTGTAAAAATACATCCTTTGAAGAGCCACTAATAATAACAAGCTCCTTCTGGATAGTAGCCTTAGGTACCTAATGGCTGTGCCCCAAGAGCTAGGAACATGTAACAGGGCTGAACACAGACCCAAGCTGAGATTGGATGCTGGCTCTGCCTACCTCAAGCAAATTGACCTCTCTGTGCCTCAGTTTCCTCATCTATAAAATGGGGATAATAATAATAACCACCTCATAGCGTTGTTGTGGAGATCACTTTAATTAATACAAATGCTTAAAACCATTCCTGGCACATAAGAAGAGCTTCATAAATGTTAGTTTTTGTTATATCTATCATTTCCCTGTCCTAACCATCTTCCACACTGCTGCTAAGGATATCTTTCTTTAATAATAGTTTTTTGATTATAAAAGTAATACATGCTCATTGTAAAAAAATTTTTGAAAAATACAGAAAGTATAATAGAAGGAAATTAAAATAATTTATAATGCCATCATTCATTAGGATTATAATTTCAGTTATTTCTTTCCAGCTTTTCCTCCATGCATGTATACATGCTCTTATTTTATTTAAAAAATTGTGATTATACAATCTAGACATATTTAACTTTCTTTTCCACTTAATATGCACTGTGACCATTTACCATATTCTTTTTTAATGTGATTTTTAACAGTTGTATAATATTCCTTCCTGCATATTCATAATAGTGTTTACTTCATGGGGTTCTGAGGATTAATTATATATATAAATATATATATATATATAGTAGTAAATATATATATATAGTAGTAAAAAGTGGTTAGAATGGCATCATTTTTGTAAAGAAATAGCTCAAAAATATTAGCTAAAAATAATAATGATGATGCTGAAACCACATTTGGGGCCATTTAATATATTTCCAGTTATAACCAGACACTTTCTGGCTGAGCAGGACAGACAACACCCCTAATCACTTTGTGTTTATTTGTGCACACAGTTTTGGTTGTGTAACTGGAGAGGACAGAGAAGTTTAGCTTGAGTAGGGGCTTGAGGGGAGAGAGGAGATGGGGCTTCCTCCTCTGATCCCCTCACCCCCTGAGTAGGTGTGGCAAGGTGTCTGTTGCTACACAGCCCCATGAACTGAGTTTGAACCTCTATAATCAGAAGTAGAGAGTCAGAGGCTTACATAACCATTTCCATGAGAGACAGCATGATGTTCTTGGTGTCTCTGAGCACAGCTATGGTTACTCTGAAAATAGGTGTTCACAAGTGGCCCATTGTTCTGGGGCATTTTCTTCTAACGGCCTCTCTGTGGAGCCCAGCTCTGCTTGGTCTCCCTGATGCTCACTGACATTCGAGGCCTTGGAAGGCAGCCTCCCTAGCAAACCACTGGTATCCTCACTATGGCTTCTTTGAATGTGGATACGGTGAGAATCCCAAGTGACTTCTCAGGTAATTGAAGTTAAAAACCAGGAGAGCCAGAGAAAAAGAGAGCAAGGATGTATTTCTTCTGGAACCATTTTGGGCCACTCAGGAGGGAAAGCCAATCTGGAGTCATTTTAAATATTGCCCAAGAGGATAGCCAGGAGGAGTGAAGCACCCAGTTCTCAGCAGCCAGTGCAGGAACCCTAAGTGGCCAGTAAGAAGAGAGTGCACAGAAACTATGGCCAAGTGTTGTCAACGGGACCTCTGTAAGCCATAGAGATGCACCCCAAGAAAAAAAGTCAGTTTTGCTCATTCGCCACCACACCCAGAGAATCAGCTTTAAATATGTGCCCAAGAGACAGCCAAAGCCTGATTCAATTGGTACCAATCAAGTAAGACCTTTCTTGCTTCTCTCCTTTCTTCCGTGGGCTCCATTTATACCCTGGAGGGGTCAGAGAGCACACCAAGGACCAGGTCGCTATGCAAGAGGAGACATTCTAAATAATGAAATAGAGAAGACGTTGATGATGCTCTCTCTTTGCTGTTGTTATGGGCCCAAATTCATGTGTTGAATCCTAGCCCTCTCAATACCTCAGAATTGACTGTATTTGGAGATAGGGTCTTTAAAGAGGTACTTAGGATTAAATGGGGTCATTAGGTGCCCTAATCCAATATGGCTGGTGTTCTTATAAGAAGAGGAAATTTGGACGTAGACATGTACAGGGGAGAGACCGTGTGAGAACGCAGGGAGAAGATGGCCATCTACAAGCCAAGGAAAGAAGCCTCAGAAGAGACCAGTTCTGTTGACACCTTAATCTCGGACTTTCACCCTCCAGAATTATGTGAAAATAAATTTCTGGCTTTTAAGCCACCCAGTCTGTGGTGTTTTTTTAAGGCAGCCCTAGAAAACCAATACTGCTACCCATTATAATTTAGATTTGGGGAAATGGTTTATGCCTTTGAAGAACTACTTTGTAAACCAATCTTAATATCCTACGATGTTTCAGCACTTTATTTGTAAATAAGTCTTCTAAATCTTGGCTGCATTATTTTTCCAAAATCAGTTGAAAAATCTTTAATCAAAGGGTGAAACAAATGGAGTCCCAAAAATTTCAGCTTTCGAAGATTTTAGTAAAGTGCGTTTATTGAAAACAATAAATTTTCTGGCTTTTCCTCTATGAAAGCCAAGGAGGAAATGAACAGATTAAAGAAGAGAGCTCGATCCTGCACAAGAGTTAATTTTGAAAATTTATAACTGAGCTTTGGCCATCTTGACTTGTGGGAAGCGTCTTTTGATGGAACTTCTTTATATATAATTGGATCCTTTTTTATACTATATCAGGATTAAAAGAAATTGAGGAGCGCTACAATTTTTCAGCCTCTAAATTTGGCAAAACAGTAAGAATTATAGAGACAATTTATATAATGGATTTTGTCTGGTAAAAATATATGATAAAAAAACCATCAACAAAATGAAAAGGCAACCTACTGAAAGGGGGGAAATATTTGCAATTCATATATCTGATAAGGGGCTAATGTCCAAAATGTATAAAGAACTCTCACAACTCAGTAGCAAAAAAGCAAACAATCGATTAAAAAATGGGCAGAGGATCTGAATAGACATTTTTCCAAAGAAGACATACAGATGGCCAACAGGTACATGAAAAGATACTCAACATCACTACTCATCAACAAAATGCAAATCAAATCCACAATGAGATATCACTTCACACTTGTTAGAGGGCTATTATCAAAAAGACAAGAAATAACAAGTGTTGGTGAGGATGTGGAGAAAAGGCAACACTTGTGCACTGTTGGTGGGACTGTAAATTCGTGCAACCCTTATGGAAAACAGCATGATGTTTCCTCAAAAAATTCAAAAGACTACCATACAATCCAGCAATTCCACTTTTGAGTATTCATCCGAAGAAAATGAAAACACTAATTTGAAAAGATATCTGCATCACCATGTTTATTGCAGCACTATTTACAATAGCCAAGGCACGGAAACAATCTAAGTGTACAAGAACAGACAAATGAATAAAGAATATGTGGTTTATCTGTAATGGAATATTATTCAGCCATAAAAAAGCATGAAATCTTGCCATTTGTGACAACATGGATAGATCTTGAGGACAGTATACTAGGTGAAATGAGTCAGACAAAGAAAGACAAATACCATGTGATTTCACTTATATGTGGACTCTAAAACAAAAACAAACAAAGAAACCAAGATCATAGATACAGATAACAGATTGATGGTTACCAGAGGCAGGGGGATAGAGTTGGGGGTGAAATAGGTGAAGGGAGTCAAAGATACAAATTTCCAGTTATAATATAAATAAGTCATGGGGATGTAGTGTACAGCATGATGACTATGGTTAATAATACTGTATTGTACGTTTGAAAGTTGCTAAGAGAGTAAATCTTAAAAGTTCTCATCACAAGGAAAAAAACTTTATAACTATGTATGTGAGGGATGTTAACTAGACTTACGGTGGTGATCATATTGCAATAGATACAAATATCAAATCATCGTGTTATACACCTGAAACTAATATAATGTTATATGTCAATTATCCCGCAATAAAATTTATATATACATATGATAAAGAAAGATGGTCTCAATGGAAACTAATTACCTATGAGAATATTTGGGCTAAAATAGTTAAACATTTTAATATTAAAAATAAGTTTGAATCAAATCTACCCCTCTTTTAGCAAAATTTTCTCTGAGCTTACCACTTAGCACATTTTCTTGGTCCTTCCCTCCCCCACTCCTACCCCCAGGTGATTACAAACAAGATGGCCAATTTTAAAGCCTGAAATCAAGTTTCAGATCTTGCTTCTAAATGAGCTGTTTGATTTCTGAGAAGGGTGTACAAAGGCGTCTATGAAACACACTGTGTTTTCCTTTAATCTCAAACTCCTAACATTCCTGACACCAGATGTGTGGGTTATTCCCCACACCCACCAATTCTCCCACACCATTTGGGTGTTCTACAATTCAATTTAATTCTGACACTAACCAGAGTTACCACAGACGCCACAAGTTAAGGGCTCAGTCCCATAAGAGAGCCCCGTACTTAAGACTCCAGTCACAAATCGTGAGTCCTCAGGTTACCTACAACCTCTGTCCAACTTAGCTAAAAGTGGAGCTTCCCGGGACCCTCTCCTCAGGTTCGATAATTTGCTAAAGCAGCTCACAGAACTCAGGAAAACATTTTATTTACTATTGCCGATTTATTACAAAGGGTATTTTAATGGGTACAAATGAACAGCCAGATAGAAGAGAGACGTTGAGCGAGGTTTGGAAGGGTCCCGAGCACAGGAGCTTCTGTCCCTGTAGAGTTGGGGTGCGCCACCCTCCCAGGTGTGTATACATTCACTGACCTAGAAGTTTCTCTGAATCCTGCACTTTTAGGGACTTTTATTAATTAAGGTTTTGTTATGTAGGCATGATCAGTTATTAACTCAATTTCCAGCCCCTCTCCTTTCTCCAGAAAATGGGAGGTGGGGCTGAAAGTTCCAAGCTTCTAATCATGGCTTGGTCTTTCTGGTGACCAGCCCCTATCCATGAACCCATCAAAAGTCGCCTCATTAGAACGAAAGACACTCCTATCACCCAGAAAATTACAAAAGATTTAGGAACTCTATGTCAGGAGCCAGAGTCAAAGACCAAATATTATCAAGAACCAGGGGCAGAGGTCAATATATATTTACTTATTATTTCACAAAAGGTTTGTCCTGATCTCTTTTGCAGCAGTGCTTGCCTGTTATGAGATGAATTGTGTCCCCCCAAATTCATATGGCGAAATCTTAACCCTCAGTACCTCAGACTGTGACTGTACTTGGAGAGAGGTGTTCAAATAGATAAGTTAAAATGAGGACAAAAAATTTTTCTTGCTCCAGGTATAAGTTTCCTAGGAAAAAAAAATCCTGTTTTTTTTACGGTGCACTATGAATTAAAGAAGGATCCTTCACCTCTGCTTCCCCTATCTGGCTGGAACCCTCCGAGGGTTTTCTCCTGGCTGCTCTCTTGACTAGATGTCAGACTGGGCCACTTTCCTCCTTCTTCCAGGGCCAGCATGCTCCCCTCTGTCCTCACACTGCTGTGGGCTTGCCTCTGCCCCTTGTCCTGGGCTCTGGATCCTGCCTTGTGTCCCACAGTGCTCCTTCTCTTCCCCATGCTGGAGTTGCTGCTTCTGCAAAGTTTTCTGAGAAGCCCTTTGCTCTGTGACCCACCAATGAATCTCAGACAAGGGCATCACCATCACCCATAGAGGAGGAGAGTCCTCTCTTGGGCTCACTTCTCTAGTTACCTGGAGGACCACCAGCTTCTCTGGCTTGCTAATGCTTCTCTATTTTTCATTTGAGCAATGCCAATCTCCACACACTCACTGAGTGTGTGAGCAAGTGATTTTCTGTCACACTGCCCATCAAGGGTTGAGAACAGGAAGACTCCCTGACCTCCACACCCCTTCTCCTGAGCCAGTCTCCAGGCTATACTTTTCTCATCAGAATCACTAGGGGTTTGTTCCAATTGCTTCCCTCTTTCCAGCCACCCTAGTCTCCACTGTTTATTTCTACTCAGGACTAAACTACAAAGTGGGATTCAGAATTCCTAACTCCTCCTTTTCTTGTTGTCCCTTTATATACTCCTTACCCATTCACTCTCTTTTTCAAAGAACTTCTTTTTGTTTCACAATTATTTTACAACTAATCACACAGGAAAATGAAAACTTTGAGAAGAACAATAATTAATAACAAGAAATTCCACAATACACTTAAGGTTCCCCACCCTCCCATGTCCCTCCCCAACAGTGGCATTCTCTCTTCTCAGAACCCCATGTTGGGTGGTCTTAGGTGTGTGACCTCTTCCTCAGGGAGCCTGCCAGCAACCTCCCTTCCTGCTGTGGAATGAAGATGGGGACAATCATGTCTGTTGTGCTTGACACTGAAGGATGATGGGTAGATCAAATGAGAACAAGTAGTTGAAAGTGGTTTGTAAACCATAACTATAAAAAGCTCTATTAACATATATTGAACTGGTATTTGGTTTCCTAAACAGGCTTCACCGCTAGGAGGAAAATGTATTGACATTCCTTGTCAACATGATCCTGGCAGACAATTTCCTCATTAAAAATGATTAGCTGGCTTTCCACTTCAACCTGAACTGCTATGGGTTTGGGCAGCATTGTCCTATTTCCCAGGGTATTATTGCTCTATGTTAATTCAGCCACAAAAAAGCTCTAGGTTTCATTTCTGCCAAGCTGAACAGAAGTCGTGAGTCCTTTCCTACCACAATTGGGAAATAATCATAAATGTGAATCTTTAAAACAGGGCAAGTGCATTGGACAAGGAGTCCAGATACAAGGGTAGTGCTAAAGTGACCTTGAGCAAGCCATTTGAACTCTGTCAGCCTTAATTTCTCATCTATAAAAAATGGGGTAAATAATACCAACACTGCCTATTTCAGAGTTGTTATAAAGATTAAACAAAGTCTGTAAAAACACTTTGCAAACTATAAAGTGGCCTATGAAAGTGAAATATTACTGCTTATTAAATTTATTATGATATAACTGAATTACTAATTAGCAAAGGAATCAAGTTAAAACCTAATCAAAAAAGCAGGAGTTTTCCATATGCTAAAAGCCAATATTTTGGGAGGCTATAAAATAACAACAACACTAGTACTATGGTTTAAATGTATTGTCTCATTTACTACTCACAAAAACAAAGTTCCCAAGATTAGAGAAAGGTCTCCAACTTTTATTCTTCAAACTTGAGATCAGCTATGATCTTTAATTTTACAATCAGCAAATAATCACAGAGGAATTACTACAGTTGAGTCACTTTAATGCGCTGTGAACATGCATCAAGGTCTCTGCAATTGAACAGCTTAGAACTTAGAAAAGGAATGAGAACATGGACTTAAAGGAACAAATAACATCATATAGGCAGCAATGAATTATACCCTATGGACAAAAATTACCTCTGAAATTGAGAGGAGGGAGAAATCTCTGTGAGCTGGGAAAATTGGAAAAGGTTTAACAAGAAGGCAGTGGGACTTTTACCAGATCTTCTTGAAGGACACATCACATGTATTTGGACGTACATAGATTCCTGGGCAGCCACAGCAGGCGGGGAGAACAGGATGTGAGTGAAGGTTATAGGTGAAAAACCATGGATGTCTTTGAAACACATTAAGGTAGACTGATTGGCCAGAACCAAGGAACCATAAAGTGGCCAATGGGAAATACGGCACAAGAGGAAGACTTTGAAAGCCAGAATAAGGTCACTAGATTTAACTATGAAGGCAGTGGGGAATGATGGGAAGTTTTGACCAGACGTGTCAAATGCTCTTTCAGGAGGGGTAATCTGGGAGTGAGATATAGAATGCATTAGACAGACATGATGCAGCCTAATTAGGAACTTTCTCTGAGAGTGTGGAGGTGAGTGTATACGGGCCTGAATGGAGTGATGGTATTGGGAAATGAAACAAGCAAATGATGGTGGGATATCAAATTGGGAAGGTCCCACCACCAAAGACATGAATCTGGCACTCAGACTGAGTCAGGGCTGGAAATCCAGATGGAAGCAGATGATGGTGAAGCCATGAAAATGAGTAAGATTTACTGGGCAAAAGTGTAGAGGCCAGAAAACTGAGGGTAAAGGACTGAAACCCCAGACCTTCTTCATTTGGGAAGGAGGGAGAGAAGAGATGAATAAGTGAAGAAAACAGAGTTGTCCAGGGAAGTAGCCAGAGAAATGAAGTAATATCCTAGAAGCCAAGAGAAGAGCCAAGGGTGGTGAAAAGTCTTAACCCCATTTGACTTTGATCTTTACTGGCTCTTCAATCAAGAGCTATTTACTAATTACCTATTATTAGGTATTCAGCAGTATACAGGGCAGTATGGGGGTATAGGATAATCAAATATGAACTGTCCTTCAGGAGTTTACTGTCTAGATGCTGAAGCAAACTGATTCCCTGAAAAAAAACCAAGATTGTAACCACATAAAACAATTTCTGAGTGAGTACAAGGTTACCTGGTGAAGTGCTATCAGAATTCATGGGTTAAACATGTCCATTTCAGCCAACTCTTCATTCTCCAGCTCCTATTCCCCTCTTCTCTGCCAGTGAGACACATCCCTTTAGGACAAAGCCACATTCAGACTCTGTTGGAAAGTGGAGCTGTTCCGGGTCTTCCTATTTTCCTCCCACAGTCTTCACTACAGTTGTCAATTGGCTCCCCCAGATCTTGATCTCTAATACCTCTTCCATGAAAAAGAACAAGAACTCCTTGGAGAAGTGGCTGATTCCTGGGCTAAGGCAGAGCAGGAATGTCGGTTATTTGTAAAGTAAATAAGTGATCAAAAAATATTATGGGGGTATCTCCAAGGACACAGGAGCCAACCTGAAGGGGTACCCACTGGCCAAATCTGGGACAATTTGTGCTTATAGTAATGAATTATATGAGCAATAAAGGTGGGCTCCTGTTTACTGTAGAATGCCTATTGCAGACTGGTGAATCTAGAGGGAGTGCTGGAATTGGAAAATCAGCATTTTGCAACCATCATAATAAAGACTGAATCAGGCAGCAATCATCAGTGGCTGCTAAATGTAGGAAGAAATTTGTTATGAGGAGCATGATATCTGAATAGTTTTAAAGTGGTTCCCTACAGATTGTTTATTGGTTGCCAGGGGGAAAAATGTACTTATACAGTAGCAAAATCAAAAACACCTTGACCAGGTGATCAAATTAACATCATTAATGAGGGCACATGGAATTTTTGTGCCTCTAGATTTGATAGCCTGAGAAGAACACATCACCTCAGAAGTATTCTGGCCTATAAAGCATAACCTGAATCTAATCATAAAGAAACATCAGACAAACACCAAATGAAGATGTCGTATTTTTTAAAAGTGAGGGATGGCGAGTGCAATCTTCAAAAATATCAGTGTCATAAAAGACAACAAAAGGTTGCAGAAATGTTCCAAATTAAAAGAGGATAAAGAAACATGACATCCAAATGCAATACTTAACCCTAACCCAGATCTGTTGCTGGAGGGAAAAAATATTAGAACATTATTTGGCCAATTAACATAATTGGAATATGAATGGTAGATTAAAGTGTTGCATCCATGTTAAATTTGCTGATATTGAAAGCATACTGTGCTTATGTAAGAGAATATTTCTGTTCTTAGGAAATACATGTTGAAGTATTTAAATGTCCATCATGTGTATAACTAGCTTTATAATGATTCAGAATAAAATTTATATGAGATGATAGATGGATAGAAAGATGATAGATAGATAGAAGACAGATGATAGAGAGATGACAGATAGACAGATAGATAGATAGATTAGATAGATAGATAGATAGATAGATAGATAGATAGAGGATGATAGAACAAGAGACAAAGCAAATAGGATAAAACATTAACAAAAGTTGAATCTGCTTAGAGAGTACATGGATATTCTTTGTATTAATATTACGTTTGCAACTTTTATATAGATTTGAAATTACTTCCAAATGTTTTAAAATTTTTAACCTGCAAGTGTTCTTTAAATATAACATTAGGAATACAATAAAAGAACTCACTGAAAATGACTCAACTACATTGTAGAGTTTGTTCTGAAGCAGCTGACTTGAGTCATAGAGAAGCAAACCCCTGACTCATTGTCCGCGCTGATGTTAACGTCTATTCCTTCCTCACTCAGGAACTGGCTGAGGAAAATGCCTCTACCCTGTTTCCGTTAAGATTCTTTCTTCTTTTATATACTGGCTCTCCCAGTGTTGTTCCATATTCCATTGATCTGGGCTAGAATGGCCATTTCTCCCTTTCCATGTCTGTAAAGGCTCAATGATCTGATTTTAAGCACCTCTACATTATTCGTCTGCTGTCTTTCTCCAGCTCGAGTTATCTCTATTCCAAATTTGCTCCTGCACAGGCCCATGTGAATGTCGAAATGGAACATTCTTCTCCAAGGTATACTCTGTCCAGTGCAGGCTCCCGTTTCTTCAGAAACATCTTTCTGGTGCCCATAATCAATCTCTCCTCTGGAAGGAAGTTGAGTCCATGATTGTTTCAGTTACTCTGGCATTTGCTGAAAGAGAGCAGCTTCAAAAGGCCTGAAAAGTTCTTCCTGGCTCTTCAGTATCCTGGGTTCTTGGATTGCCTTGTGCAGTCTGACGCAGACCTTGCCCACCCTGATCCTGATGTTTTGCTCCCGGGTTTTGATGTTGAACCATTTTATGCTCACTTCTTTGTGGGCCAGCCAGGGATTTGATAACTCAATAACTGACCATCTGAGCCTTCCCACTCTGCTTTGTCTCCATCAGTAACTAGCTTCAGGGATCCCTCCATTCCCAGCTTCATCCCCAGCCAATCATCACTCTTCCCCTGTTTGCAGTGACATTCCGAGGGAGGCCCAGGCCACTGTGCAGCTGACATATACCCTCTCAAGTTAGGAAATGCGCTCCAGGGAAGACACCTCAGAGGAGGAATATTCTAAGATGATACTCATGTCAGAGCACTTTTTCTAATCATAATTAAGTACCTTTTAGTTGGGACATGCCTGTCCTTGTTTTATATAGTATGATTATGCTTAGAATCAGGATGCTATTTTCTTAGAAGGTCCGTCTCTCTACACAAGTTAAAAATAAAAATGACTAACAACCTTTGTATTTAAAATAAACCTGTCAGAGCAGAATAATTTTGGGGAAAGAAGCAAAGCAAGAGTTTTTCTTACTTCAATGCTGCTATCTTAAAATCCTTTTTGGTACTTTTGTACTAATGATATTTAGTTCATCAAGTAATTATAAGTAATAAAACAAATTTTTTTCTATCAAGAACTTGCCATATTAAAGAGAGAAATCAATCAAGGTTTAAAAATAATCTTCTCTCTTTTCTGAGAACTATAAAACAGTAAATTTATCAATTTACTCTCTCTACACCTATTTGCTGTTACTTGCAAGTATTACATGAATTACACAAATCCTAAAATTCTTTTTAGCAAAGAAATTTTAATTCCTTTATTGAACTAAAATCATTTGAATCTAAATCTCTTTGAGTTCCATGTTGTATTAATTTAAATGAGGGAAACAGCAAGAGAGAAAGAAAATTAAAAAGAAAGAGGCAATGGGAGGTGGAGAGAAACACATGGAGCAAAGAGAAAGATGGATGAAGGAAAAATCACCCATTTATTCCATCAGCAAATATTTATTGAAGGTCTCCTGTGTGCCTGGACCAGGGCTAAAAAGGAGGAAGGAGAGGAAGAAAGAAGGAGTAAGAAACAAGAGGAGAAGCCCTATGGTTTCTGAACCAGAGGGGTCCAGGGCTAACTGCTGTTCTCTAAGGCTGTGCCCTCTGAGACGCTGTCACCTGGAAGAGGAACCTTCAATACTTTGTTGAGTTAAAATCTGCTGTTCAAAGTTCTCCATGGCGTATCATTAAACCTTCACAAACTCTTCCCAAAATGGAATAATCCCAGCAATAAAATTACACGGGGGGCTGCAGAAACTCTTGCCAGGCCAACACTCACATAGGGGATATTTGCCAAGATTCACAAGAACTAGAGCTGAGGCCCAAATTTGGCCCATGGGCTGGAGGTTTGCCAAATCCAAAGTAATACAGTGTGTTTTTCCAACAAATATTCTGCAGTATGTGATCATGTCCTGAGTTTAGAGTTTCATGTAATGAAAAAATGATTGTAATCACGTGTTACTTTTTTATGGAATGCCAACCTATTTATATTCCTAAAAAATACATTAAATGAAAAGTGTTCAAATATAGATGAAATATATCATTGGAGCCTGTTTTAAATTTCAACAAACATTCAGTTTACTAAAACTAGTAATTAAATGGTTTTTAAACTACAGAACTATTTCAACATACGCTAGCTAAAGACACACTCTGCAGAGTTAGATTCTTATGTTTGTTTTAGCAAATGAGGTTCCAGTTTATCCAATGATCAGGACTCTGGATTGTTGACACTCTTTTGCGCTCTCATCCACTTCAGATCCTGATCAGGTTCTCTGTCTGCCTGCCTGTCTGTCTCTCTCCTCTCTTTAGTTTTCTGTTAGCAGACTTCCAAAAAGGGCCGGAAAATGTCTGAGAATGCAAAACAAAGAAAGATGAAGTATATCCTCCTTTAAAATATTAGAGAAAGAGTTTTATAAGGCTACAACTTTCTAATTTAGCAGTAGTGTCCAGTAAACTTCTCATTATTTATCATTTAAACATTTAAGCTAAAATGAGAAGAAAATTGTTTTTTAATATATTTTCTTAGATTTTATTTGCATTTTGTGAAATTATTTTACTAGAATTGCAAAATCTTTCTTTATATATATTATATTAAAGGATATGCTGTATCATGAAACATGGTTTTCCTGGTAACTTAGGGCCAAATATTTTCTAGAGAAAGATATTTTTGGTTGTAAATGAAAATCAATGCCTTATTAACTCAATGGAAAGAAATTTATTTTATGAGTATTGTTGTCAGGAATGCAACTATTTCAAAATTCTCTTGTACATTAAGAATTTGGAGTTTCGGCAAAATTCTTTGACAAGGCAATTCCCACTGAAATTCTATAATTAGGATCTGTAACAAAACAGAACCCAGCTAGTGGCCCCTGATTTGCTTCCTGCCAACCTGTCTTTAAAATACTCATGAAAACAAGAACAAGGTACAAAGTTGCTATAGCACTGGAAGCTAGAAATATGGGTCAACATCTATGGGAAGAATTTCACCTATCCAAAGTGTAGATGGGTCCCACAGGTAGAAGAGCGGGAGTCAAGCAGAACAACATAGCATCACACATGTCTCTCTGTGTTCTCTACTTCACAGTTATGGGAACTTTGCTGGACAAGGGATGGACTGTCAGCCTCCTAGATCACAAAGTCTCTTTTTTGAGGTAAACAAGTTCTTTCATATACATAGTAAACCTTTTCCTTCTTAGGAACACTTTCTACTTAATTTAGGGACTATAATTTCTAGTGATACAGTAGACCTGGGGGTGGAAGTGGCAGGAGTTGTTCAAGTAGTATAATTCAACATATCATCCATATGTATATGACAAGGACTGTGTTAAGAATTCAGGATAAAATGATGAAGAAGTCACAGTCTTTGCTATTCAATATAGTACTAAAGTGAACACACATAAATTACAATATAAAAAGCATCCTAGAAGAGATTTGCTAAGGCCTGAAAGCTAAGAAAGGGTGTTTCAGAGATTGCAAGTTGACTGTTGCAACATCCCTTCTCTCCTTCCTTCTTAGTAACTTAACCCTGCTTTTTAGCTTGCATATTGCCACCTGGAGTGAAAGACTACATCTCCCATTCTCTCTTGTGGTATGAGTCTTTATTGACATAGCAGAGCTACCAGACCAGCCTTGGACAACACAACTTTCCAGCATTATTTTATGTGAGAAAGAGATAAATTTTTCTTTCACACTATTATTTGAGGGTCCAGCAGGTAAACCCAAATCTGATATAAGGGACTAATCAGATGGGAGGAAAAAGAAGAAGGTGCTGGCTTGAAAGATAAAAGCATGAATCATAGAGAGGGCCAGAGAAGGGAAGCGTTCTGAGAGCAGTACACTCTGCCATTGGTGGTTTTTCATACCCTATTTCTAGTAAAGGAAGAACTAAAATCACAGAGCCGTCACTTCTCATTCTAATAGAGCCACAGTAGATAAATGAAACCCTGACTTGATAAGTTTGACTACAAGAGCAACACATCAACCAGTGTTCCAATGGGAAATGAGCTAACAGCAACAGTGAGGGTTCCCAAGAGAAAGCACTAGTAGTAGGTATATATATTAACAGTCATACAATCAGGGCAGGAAAAATGTCACATTATTTTCCTATGATAAACTTCACTTCGTTCTCAGGTTCCCACTTCAGTTGATGGCAGAAAACTCATGCTTGCCTATTGTGGCAGACATATCTAGGATGACCCCTCGTGATAGTGAGCCCTACCTCCTTGTGATCATGCCCTTGTGAAATCCTCTCCTTTTGAGGGAGAGGTGAGACCAGTGACTTCCTTCTAACCAGTAGACTATGCAAAGATAATGGAATATCACTCAGTGATTATGTTATATTATATAAGACCCTGTCTTGCTAGCAAACTTGCTCTAGAAATCTTCCTTGCTGGCCTGATGAAGAAGCCATGTTGGGGAAACTCACATGACAAGGACCTGCAGGAAGCTTCTAGGAAATGGAGACAGCCTCTGAGAGCCAAAGGCAGTCTCCAGCAACAGCCAGTAAGAAGCAGGGATCTGCAGGGAAATGAATTCTACCAACAACCTGAGTGATCCTGGAAGTAGATTCTTCCCCAGTTGAGCCTCCAGATAAGAAAACAGCCCAACCAAACCCTCAGTTACAGCCTTGTGAGATCTTGAGAAGAGGACCCAGCTTGCTGTGTCCAGATTCCTCAACCACAGAAACTGTGAGAAAACAAATGTGTGTTATTCTAAACTGTTAAATCTGTGGTAATTTGTCATGCAGGAATAGATAACTAACACACCTAGTCAAGGTAACTTTGTCATTTCCAGTTTAAAACATCAATTTTTTCTTTTATTATCTTTGCATTTTGACTATTAGAAAGTTTTTCCCTACACTATGCTTAAAGAGAAATTCATCCATGTTTTCTTCTGGTGCTTGTATGGTTTCATCTTTCATCTTTGGCTCTCTAATCCATTTGTAGTTTATTCTTAGGTTTGATGTGAGACATAGATCTAATTTTATCTCTTTCCAAACTGCTCTCCTATCCTCTGGTCTCTTTCTCCTTACTCTGTTCCATCTTCCATACCACTGCTTGACCAGTCTTCCCAAAATATAGCTTCCTTCAAATTCCTCTCCTACTCAATGGCCACGAATGGCTTCTTGTCACCTGTTGCATCAAGTCCAAAGTCTTCATGCCAAAAAATCAAAGCCCTCCATAATATGCACCATCTAACATATTCAATTCCATCTCTATAATCCTAAAATGCACCTGTTTTCCAGTCTTTCAAACTTAAATGTAAGAGCTAAAGTTTATATACACACAAAATTGGTATATAAGCTATATATTTTTAATTTTTATTGTATCTAAGCTATAACTCAATAAAGTGATTTAAATATGTAAATATATATCCATTATTATACATAACACATTTTTGTTTATGTTGAGTATGATAAAAGAATGAGTTAAACGTTCTTTTCTCCTAGAAAGACGGTGTTTTACAAAGTACTCAGTTCAAACCATTACCTCATCTAGGATCTAGAATGTCTGTCCTGGGAAAGTCTTATAAATCAAATATATCATTATAAGAAACACAGAGTTTCATGTGATGTTTTAATTTTTCAGGAATATTCATTCCTTTATGTATCCACTAGAGGCTTCATCTATTACTACATCTGGCAATAGTTATAGTAATTATAATTTTGAACAAACCTTAATATAGTTACCTCAAGAGCTTCAGATTTGTTTATGAAAAATTTCAACAGCAGAAACTTAAGGGAAAAGCTGAACAACATAAAAATAAGGAAATGACAGCGGGACTCTGCTCTAGGAAAGTCAAACTGGCACCTCACTAAATATTTTTTGAACACCCAGCTCACATAAATGTCATAGTAGTCTATGAGGATGCAGGCTTTGGTCTTCCTCAAAAACCAGCAGCCAGGCCACTCCTGGGAAAACTGCAGTTTATCGCTGAGCCATGTATTGTTGTCCTGTTAACAATATCTGAATATGACCCTGCCTGATACGGTTGTGTGACTTCCTGGGCAACTGGGTGTTATTGTCTCAAATAGAAAATAACACAGCTAGGTGTGAGGGGAACAAAAAACGTAATTATTATTAGCATATTCTCAGAAGAGAAGCTTTTTCCCTCTCTGAGCTTTCCCGAACAGAAAAGAAAAAATATACATAATTCTGGAATTTCCCGTTTTCTTCCACGGGCTTACCCTAAGTATGACTATGACATTCGGAAACATCTCATCGTTTCAGCCTATTTTTCTTCATTGTTCTCCATTGTACATGTTCACTTCATAAATATATGTCATTAATTGTTCCACTACTTAGTTCCTTTCTCTTGGCATATTCACTTTTCAAATACTGTGCTGTGATGATATGTCCCCTCCTTCTCCCATCCTCCTAAGCCATTGCATATACTATGGCTAAAATGATCATCATGGATAGATTTAGAGATGCAAAGAAAGGGAAATATCTGCAGCCTACAGAGGTATGTGGAGAAGGAAGAAAGTACAGATTCTAGGCAGCCAGCCATGCTTCATGATATATATAAGAATTTCAGGCCACTGTTGGCACCAACCAGTGAAATCATTTCTCTCTCCAGTACCTCAGCACCTATCCCAGCTGCCTACTCGAGTCTCTTTGCGTTCCCTTGGTCCTCAGGAGACTCCTAAAATAAAGACCTAGAGAAGTCATCCTTATATGCATCTGCCTCAGAGATAGCTCTGTGAATTAACAGAGAATTTTAGCCTTTCCCTGGCCCTGAGCTTGGAAAAGTCTAGCTATTTGGGCTCATCAACTTGATTCTGAACTTAGCTGCTATATCATATCCCATGAAAATAAAACTTTTCAGTATTTTCACAGAATTTAGTGTTTACTCCCATCCATTTGTTAACTTTATATGCCTTAAGTATCCATTCTGAAATGCAATAGCATTGTATTGACAGGATCTAGCTAATTTTCTGCATATGTGCATATAATTACTTACATAACCTCACCTCCTTACTACCCACGGTATTGTAATTTTTCTTTTCTTAGTTCTTTTACTTTGGTTTACTGAAATGGAGCGTGTGTATGCTACTCATATAATTAATGCTCATTAGATAGTAGTCTGAAATTAGCTGTATGTAGCCCTAGTACCTTGAGTGCCTTAGAATTTTAATGACTTTTACTTTATTATTTTTTTGTGTGAGGAAGATTAGCACTGAGCCAACATCCGCTACCAATCCTCCTCTTTTTGCTGAGGAAGACTGGCGCTGGGCTAACATCCGTGCCCATCTTCCTCTACTTTATATGGGACGCCACCACGGCATGGCTTGACAAGCGGTGCATCAGTCTGTGCCTGGGATCCGAACCTGTGGACCCCAGGCAACCAGAAGCAGAGCGCGTGAACCTAACTGCTACACCACCGGGCCGGCCCCCTTAATGACTTTTAAATAAAGCTTTCTAAAGAATATCTTCTTACATACAGAAACTGAATGATTTAAAATTTTTTATTGTAACTTTTCAATTCCTTTATTTTAACGTATTTTAGGTAATTATTTTTACGAATGAAATTCCTTGTTTGCCATATCACACCTCTCTCCTGAATTCTAACTTTATTTCCACCCACTGGCTAGACATTGCTCTCTGGATGTCCCTCAGGCCCCTCAGATTCAGCACGTTGAAATAGTCACTCAACATTGTCTGTGACAAAACATCCCTGCTCCTAGGTCCGTTACCCAATGGCTCCATCTGGAGATCTGAGAATCACCTGAGGCATCTGTTTCTCCCTTCCTCTCATTGCTTGTCATATCCCTTCAATTCTACCTCCTAAATATACCTTACATTTGTTCCCTCTTCTCCACTCCCTCTGCCACGGCCTTGGCCCTCTTGGACCACTGCAGTAGATCTAACGGAGCCTCTTGTCTTCAGGCTCTGTCTTCTCCAACACATCCTCCACACAGGGGCCACGCCAACCTACTCTCCCCTTCTATTTGATTAAAGCTTCTCAACAACTCCCCCTTTCCTGCCCCATAAAGTCTACTTTTCTTTCCATGGTTTAAAAAGCACTTCACATGCTCATCCCTACTCCACATAACCACTTGGCATCCTCCCACAGCCCCCTTCACTCCAGCCCTCTGTACGTGCCACACTCCCTCACGCTTCAACTTAAATATTATTCAACTCAGTAAGTGTTTGTTGAACAAATACATCAACAAATGAAATAAAAATACCCATCACAACTTGTCACAGGGTTGCCCTAAGATGAGCAGAGTTAACTCTGCTATCCAGAGATTATCCAATTTATTGAGTATTTGGGGCCTTGCTTCTGCTCATTCTCCCCTCTAAAACCAACAATTTGGGCACTTTTCTGGATATTTAATCCAGCTGTCAGAATATGAAGTAATAGAATGAAGAAATAGTACATAGATCATGGTTCATATTCACGCAAAAGGTGAAGTAAGAGAAGAGGATGAGAACAATGGCCATTATGAGCATTCAGGCTGGTTTGAGGGCTTCCGTGGGCTCTGCCAGGTTTGTGTTTTTACATCCCTATAAAATGAAGAGCTGGCATAATTAATTCAAAAAGAATTTAGATAAAAATGATTTGTGGGGGACCAGCCTGGTGGTGTGTGTAGTTGTTAAGTTGGCATGTTCTGCTTCAGCGGCCCAGGGTTTGCAGGTTTGGATCCCTGGGTGCAGACCTACATGCCGCTTGTCAAACAATGCTGTGGCAGCATCCCATATAAGGTAGAGGAAGACGAGCACAGATGTTAGCCCAGGGCCAATCTTCCTCAGGAAAAAGAGGAGGATTGGCAACAGATGTTAGCTCAGGGCTAATCTTCCTAACAAAAAAGAAAATGATTTGTGGCTTGGGGCCAGCCTGGTGACATAGCAGTTAAATTTGCATGCTCCACTTCTGGCGGCCCGGGGTTTGCAGGTTCGGATCCCGGGCACAGATGGACACACAGCTTGTGAAGTCATGCTGTGTCGGCATCCTCTATAAAGTAGAGGAGGATGGGCCTGGATGTTAGCCCAGGGCCAGTCTTCCTCAGCAAAAAGAGGAGGATTGGCAACGGATGTTAGCTCAGAGCGAGTCTTCCTCACCAAAAAACAAACAAAAAAAGATTTGTGGCTTTTTGCTTTAAATCAAAAATCATCAACCAGCAATATACATGATCGTACTTAATAATAAAGGTACTTTCACTCAGGGTAAACTCAATACACAGACCTGAAAATTAAAACAGTCACCAAACAGTGTTCTAATTCATTTTATGTTACCTGAAGCTTTAAAATGTAGGCACCTAGAGGGGCCGGCCCGGTGGCGTAGCGGTTAAGTTCGTGGGCCCCGCCTTAGCAGCCCAGGATTCGCGGGTTCAGATCTCCAGCGCGGACAGATGCACCACTTGTCAGCCATGCCGTGGCGGCGTCCCATATAAAGTGGAAGAAGACGGGCATGGATGTTAGCCCAGGGCCAGTCTTCCTCAGCAAAAAAGAGGTGAATTGGCAATGGATGATAGCTCAGGGCTAGTCTTCCTCACAAAAAGTAAAATAAAAATAAAAAACAATAAAAAATAAATAAAAGGTAGGCACCTAGAGACCATGATGCATATACACTACAAAATAGTACCTATTTACTAAGTGCATACTGAAGTTCAGTCATGTTACACAGAATTTCAGAAAAACAAAAGAACTTAGTAAATGTTTAGGAGTCATTTTGTGAACCATGAAGGGAATGCCACCTCTGGAAGTAATCCCTGCATAATTTACTCTAAGAAACTTGGGAATAATATGTAATGTGGAAGATATTCCAAAAGAAGAACATTTCTGCAAAGAAAAATGGAATTTATGCATTAATATATTCAATACACGTAGCACATGCCTCTGAGTCAATATCCTCAGTTTTTGTCCTGAAACTAAGGACTGAACTGATGACTTCCAGATCTATCTGTCTGTTTGAGTCAGGTTTTGTTGTGGCGACCCAAACGGCTACAAGAAAGTCAAAATTTCAGTGGATTACAACAATAAACACGTCCGCCTTGCTCTTGAGCCTGTGGGTCATCTGCGGCTCTTCTAGGCTCGGCTGGACTCAGGTTCAAGCATGCTGCACGTGACTCTCATTCTGGCTAAGGGGTAGGAGAGCACAGAGGGCCAACCCACACCACACAAGCACATTTAAAGCCTCTGTTGGAATGTGGCACGTGCTGCATCTGGTCACATTCAATTGATCAAAACCAGTCTCACCGCCAAGGCAAAAGTCAATGAAACAGAGAAACGTGCGCTACCTGTAAGAGGCACTGCCAAGTCACATGGCAAAAAATGGAGTGCATAATCCTTTTACAGGGAGTGGGGTAATTGGGAACACTGATCTAATGCACCACTATACCTTGACTAGGCTTTTTGAGTATCTATCTCGTCTTTGGTCTGGCCATTATATGTGGGCAGAATTCTCTCAGTTTCACACAAGTACAAGAATCTACTTTACCTTATTCTACGTTCAGCCTGACACGAGTGTGTCTTACACTGTGAGAATAGTTGACTCAACTTAACCTCTCCATTCATTATTCAAGGTAGACAGTGCTCAGGCTTCATGTACTGGTCTTCACAACCCAAACAGATTGTTCCCTTCCCTAAAATACTAAAGTATTTTAAAGTTCCATAAAATGGAACTTCTTATCTGCATCTTTCATTTGGGTTCTTACTTAACTTTTTAATATATCTTGTGCTTTATTTTATACTCTCTCTAAAAGATAGTGTTCCTGGGTGCACAATATTTAGTTGCCAGTTATTTGTTTTCAGAACTTTGAGTGCTATTGCATATCTTCTGGCTTCTGTCATCATTGAGAAGCCTGCTAGCATTTTAAATTTCCCTTTGTAGGTGACTTGTATTTTCTCTCTGTTTTTTTTTAAAGTTTTCTCTGTGTATTTGATATTATGCAGTTTCAGTACCAAATGTCCACATGTGGATTTATTTTTATTTGTACTGCCTACTAGAGATTGTCCTTCCCACATCCGTAAATTTTATATTTTATCATTTGTAGAAAATTATCAGTCATTATCTCCTCGGACACTATGTTTTCTTCATTCTCACCATTCTCTCCTTCTGGACTCAAATTAGCTGTGTGTTGAAACTTTTCATGCTCTCCTCCAAATCTTTTCACTTTAATTTTTTTCATTCCTTGTTTATCTGTACTATCGCCTGGATAATTTCTTCACCTCTTTATTCCAATTTACAACGTTTTTTCTCAATTATGACTTAACAGCTATTTTACCTAACCACTGAGTTTTAAGTTCCACAAATATATTGCTCATTTCTAAAAATTCTCTTTGGTCTTTTGAATGGTTTCTTATTTCTTACGCATTTTTGTGATTCCATGTGTTTCTTTCTTTAAATATTTCATATTCCATAACTAATAATTTTAATATTTGAAGTTGTTGGGATCCTAATCTATTGCTTTTATTTTTACTGACTCTCACCCCAGCGTGTTTGGTTGATCTTTGATAATGAGCCAATATTTGGTGACGTTAATCTGGGTAAAACCTAAGGATCTAAACTGAGGAAGTTTCCTACAGAGTTGGATGCTAGAGGGCGCCTCCTTTGACAGCGCTCAGTTGAATCCTCTGAAGGGGTTGGGGCTGAGCCCTCAGGCCTTGCCACTGACCCAAGGCTTGATCCACATTTGTTTCAGGGCCACCTCGCCTTCACATATGTTTACAGTTCTCCATTGCCTTTTCAGCATTTTGTCTTTGTTTTGTCATGTGTTTTCCCATTAGACTTAATTCCCTTCATTTCAAAGACTCCAGAAATGCCATAAAACTTGTTTTATGCAGGAGCTATTATTTTTCAAAGAAGAAGGCCTTCCAGAGTATCTAATCTACCGTACTGCCAGTAGCGGATGTCTTGGTGATATTTTTTACTCTGAATTTATAGCTATGCTCCTAATCACTAAGCATGCCAAGAGCTGAAATTCCCAGATAAATGGAGCATGACTTAAATTATTTTAAACATAGAACATGAGAGTTAGAACCCTTAACTTAGACTTTCATGCTGAAAATGGACCCTATGCCAGGACTGGTTTGCTTGACTGACACACTGTGCTAATGTGATTCAGTTAGGTTTGCTCTGTCTACAGGGTGCAAACAGGTCTGTCACCATTGCTGAAAAGTTTACTCAAGCCTTCAAGCTTATTGATCGACGAGTTAATGATATAATCTCGTGTAGAAAGGCTAACGTAATTATCATCACAAATACTGAGCTGGTAAGGCTGAATTACAAGAGTTTTACTCTCACTTCATTTATGGTGAGGATACTACTCAAGTAAACATTGCTATTGTTGGCCTGCTGTCTTGAGCCTGCGATTCTGATATTTATTATTCTGTAATTTATCTTTCTGAGGAAAAATCTTATCTATTAGTATAATTCATTTATTGAAGATCGCTATGTCCTTTTCCCTCAAAACAGAAAGTGATACTAAACAGCTAATGGATTAGGTTTTGCGAATAAAAGACTAAATAGACCGTACAAGTGAGAGGTGTTTACAAGTGTATACCGGCATTAAGTGGAGAGGGCATTTAGTAAGTATCTTGATTGAAAACATTAATTTGGCAAGATAGGGAATTGTAGCCTGTTTGGAAAACAATCACACAATCTGAAAATGTGTTAAAATCAGGGTTTTCTGACCATATTTAAATAAATTATGTTCTGGATTTTAAAACTTTACACGTAACAATGACTTCTAAGTAGTGACTAGAAGCTAAGAAAACCCCTCACCCTCACCCCCACACACAGGGAACTGGGTGATTAGTACTTTCAGTAAATGAACTCCCTTGAATTAGCCAGAATTATATTGAATTGTGCTGCATAGTAAATACTATATCTACAGGAGCTTTTATCCTGTTATGAGTGCTACCCACGGGAGACTGGAATGAAGGAATGAGTTGATTCAGGCAAGGACCAATAAAATACACTTGTGCAAATTTGAAGTTGATAACCAGGGATGACAGTTTGTACAGGTCTCCCTCTCAGCTCTGCATGAGGCACTCTGCAGCTTCCCCGCCAACTGTGTCTCTCAGGAAAAAGTGAATCCATTCATCCTTCTGTAAATACATACCTTATACCCTTGTGCATGTTTCAACCATTTCAGTTTCAGTTCAAAAGGCTGAATATTCACACTGGATAAATCAAAGTTAAACATATTAAATGAAGCACATTTCAACACTTGCACTTTCTGCCTTTAGAAACCAATAATGAGCCAAAGATATCCTTAACTATTATTTGTAATTATTGAGTCCTGAATTTTTTGTGTCAATATTTCAAAGATTAACTTTGAAAAGCCTAACACAAAGAGACGACGATTCAACTTTTTTAGCAACTTCAATCTATTTCTAAGGCTTAATATTCACAAAGTCTAAACTAAGTTCTTTGAAATCTTGGCATTTCTTCTTTCTCCAAAAATTGTATTTTCTTTGGAATATATATTTAAAACTTCAAATAGACTTGTGACGGGTATTTAATTGCATTTAAAAAAATTCATGTTCCAAGTTTCAGTACCAGAAACTAGCATCCATCACCCTGGCAGCAGAACACAAAATGTAAGAAAAACTGATCACTCTGATTTTTTTTTTAAGTGAAGTAAGGCAATTTTTATCTAAAAAGACCTCGAGGCTAATGAAGAAAAAATGGTGCTTGAAATGTAAGAAAAGATCTTGAAATATTTCTTCTCATCTTTTACTTTATTCTCTTTGTTGCTCTCTTTTTTGATTTGAAAAATAAGATAAGAACACATCTAAACGTATCGAGAAAGAGTCTTGGGGAATTTAGCTCACTTCTGAAAAAAGAAAAAAGCTAACTAACCACTATGTGATAAATAAAATATTTTCTATTTCAAATTCCTTTTGAATTCTTATTCTATCAAAGCCTGGAATGAAAGAAAGAAAGAACAATGAAAATCCCATTTCTTACAATTTGTGATGACAATATCCAGTCAGAACAGGATAGTTTTTCAAACAGTGCTGTTATGACATGATTAATAACAACATATAAGAGAATCTGTATCATTCACTTACAAAATCCTCTGTCCAATCAGGACAACAAACTGATTCTTTTTATGTGTCTACATAGACATTTCCTAGTAAGTAAAATATGTACTCTGACAACGAAATTCTACAATGAACTTTTGTAGAAATCTTTATGATTACACTAGGATCAACCGAATCCCACAACCAAAAGTCCCTTTCTATACTTTAACTTGCACTAACTATGCTGTCTTAGGAGCTTTCAGGATGTAAGATCTAAATTATAATGAATGTTTTCTAATAGGTGTGCAACACAGAATTGAAAGCAAGAATAAAATTATCCACTTTAAAAACAGAATATGATTAGAGAGGAAGTAAAGGAAGTTTAAAATATTGTATAAACGTTTTACAGGAAGTAACTATTGAACACAAAGCCATATATTTTAATTATTACTATCTTTCTGTATGTCATTTGAAAACGTCTAAGTGCATTTGAATAGAAGTAGGTGTTCTTCGTGTATTTGCCAGCAAGTAGCTTTTTGTCACTTGCTTATTGCATAAAAATATGCTTGTAAAGAGTTTCATTACCCATTTAGTGTAAATCTATATCCCTTCATATTTAAGAACTTCTGCATATGTTTGGACTTAAATAAAAGCAAATTGCACTACATGCTTTGAGGGGAAAATTTTAAATGATTAAAAAAGAGTTTCTTATCTAATAATACCAGTTTTGTATATGTCTCTCTGTACATACTATAATGAATTAATGACCAAGAATATAACTGTAGATTTAAAATTAACTGAAACAAGTAAAAAAGAACAAAAAAGACAGGCTGTGTGGTGACAAAAGACCGTCTCCCCTCATGCGAGTGAAGTTCTGGCTGTGAGCATGCTCAGACACAGGGGAGGCACCCAAGTTACTATATCAGAACTCCTCCTGAGGTGTAAGGAGGATACCACTAATAACTCAATTGCTGTAAACCTATTGTTATTTTTCTGGTATGAAACATCTCTTCAGCCGCAGATTGATTGCAATGTTTCTTCTACTTCATTTCGCTTTTCTGATAGACGTCAAAGGTAAGGCTGCTGCTTTCTCGCTTCGATGAGTGCAATTCCAAAAGAATATAATATTTCTATTTAGTTCTATCATATTTATAATAGACTCATTGCAGTGTTTGATAAACAGACATCCAGTTTGCACTGTCATTGTCATTATCACTAGTTGCTGGTAGTCCCATCCTAATAATTTCTAGAAGCAACACATTCTTCATGGAAACTTGCCTCGATATGTTATTAAAATTGTACATAAAATATCTTTAAAAAATAATGTGGAATATATCAGTTATAATGGAAAAAATATTTTTTAGCATTTGTAAAATAAAGTATGACAAATTAATAAATTACAATTTTGCCTTATGAAATTTCGACCTGTTGAAACATGTTCATAAAATTTATGTAATTGTGAATTGCTGTCTTTCATTATTAACATACTGGGAACTACAAAGCCACAGATAAATCTAAAGATCAGTATCTGTCCCCAAGTGCAAACCTATCTAAATCAAAATCATTTAAAATGTACAAAAGTATACCTATTTAGACAACTCTTTTCTGTTTTTAATTTTTAAACATTTTTATTTCAGCCAAACTGCTAATTTTCAAGTTAGTGGCATTTTTATTGTAAAGCCGAGAAAAAAATAAAATTTAACCTTCACCTGGTTTTAAAGAAAAATAGAGACTTGCTTTGTTATGAGATTGTACACTTGTAAATAAATAATCTATTCATCATACCCAGGACATGTTGGGTTTATTACTATTATCCAAAAATGAATATATTTAAGTTCAGAGTCTTTCTTAAAGACTTTTGATAAACCTCTGAGAATAAAAGTTAGAATTTCAAATTATTTTATTTTCTGAGAAATTTATTTTAGGTTTGTAAAATATTCAATTCTATTAAATGAATTCAACTGAATATTTTTAATCTTGAAATAAAATGCAGTATTTATGAGCAACTATTTAAGAACTCCTAACAAATAAAAGATTTTAAAGTATTTAAAATTTAGTTTGAATTTGAAATACTAAAACTTTGTGTTTCAAACTATTTTAAAATATTATTTTAATACACAGCACAATTTTTGTTTTGTATTTTAATTTCTCTTACGTGAAAATGTAAGCGCTATCTAGGAGAAAATATATATGAACTCATTTTGCATGAAATACAGTTGTAGAAAGCAGTCTATTTCTATGATTTAAGGTCTTCCTTCAGAAGTCCATGTCCTAGCACATTTGTAATATTCAATTTTTTATGATTTTTAAGAATAGGCAGTTAAAAAGTGGGTGCTTGAATTCAATATTCTTCATAGAGGTTATCTGGGCCCTTAAAAAAATTCTTTAATGTACAGGAATGTAACTAGAGTTAATCAATTTTACAATAGTACTGCTTCTACTTGTGGTAATGCACCTAATTGATTTTGCTTAGAAAAAGAAATCTTTATGAGATGAAAAACATCTCTCATCAAAATAATGTTTTAAGATTTACCACAATGCAATGGTGTTCAGTAAACAAAGAAAAGAAGGAAAGAAATTTTAAACAGATGATTTTTGTCCTTTTTAAATTTCTAAGTAAATGCTGTATTTCAGATCCATAGTACCAACCTGGTAAATATTTATGGATTAATTGTAATTCCCTGGAAATTTTTATTTTCTATACATTACTTTCGACTGCTAATTTAAGCCTTTATATTTAAAATTACTTATTTTCAAAGTTAAGACATGTTAATGCTTTGATGTCTTACTTCTACTTATAAAAATAATAATTTGCTATATAATTAGCAAAACTTTTTTCTTTTTCACAATAAAGTTATAGACAGTTAAAGCAGTAAAGGTCTTTATGATAAACAAAGAAAAGTCATTTAGAATGATGTTGGAGTAAAGATTTCTTTTTAAATTTAAATAAATAGTGGTAGATTCTTAGGCCAGACCTAAACAAAAGGAAAAGTTAGAAATTATATAATTGTCTTTTCTCTTCTGGCTGTGATCCCCCAAGTGCCTAAAGAATGAGTGGTATTGACTATCTTAAGTTACAGACATTAATTGATAAGAAAAGATAACATATCTTATTATCACTTTCTACATGTATTTTATCATCAATTTATTCACTGGTATCCTTGTTAACCAGCCTCCAAGTCCCTCCAAAAAAGAAAAAAAAAATGTTATGAATTAATTAGGGACAATTTTACAAACCAAAAACATAGGCTTATATG
Organism: Tapirus indicus; assembly: GCA_031878705.1. NCBI lineage: Eukaryota > Metazoa > Chordata > Mammalia > Perissodactyla > Tapiridae > Tapirus > Tapirus indicus. Next base: position 69,693,503 of record CM062930.1, on the reverse strand, counting down.
GGAAATTAAAAGCATGAAGTATCAAGAATGCTACTTGGTAACTACAATTGCTACTTATTCAAATAATTTGCTAACCTTGGAAAAATGCGGTCATCAAAAGCAGGGCCTGAGCAGCATTTTGACGTGAGCAGTATTTGACTGCCCCCTAATGGACAAGTTCAAAGCTCAGCTCCAGTGGTCCTTTTCCTGAGCAATGTCGGTTTGACTTGGTCGCTGTGATCAGAGAAAAAGTTTTTCAACTAAATTTTAATTTTGCACAATTGCATCCATGCTGCTGATAGCTGTGAAAATCAATTATCTCGCAGGGCAGTCACACCGAGAAGCTAAGGCAGCACCACTAATGAAAAAGAAACTCGCCTGCTTGAGGGCTGCCTGGGGCCTGCTGTGAGGGAGGAGGGAAATAGAAACCAGAAGCTGAGCCCATTCAAGATGCGTTATCTTAAGGGCACCAACTAAACAGTCTCTCAACAGATATTTATTCATGTGTTCACCTTATTGTGAATAAATATGGCCAGATGTTTTAAAAGAGTCTTAAGGACTCTCACTTAAAGTGACAAAATTGGCTGTCACCTGAATTTTAGAGACAATATTGGGATGCTGCTTTCAAATAAACTGATATTGAAAAATGGCACATTTTTATCCTAGAAAATTGTGGCCTGAATAAAATCCAGTTAAACTAAGAAGAGTTTTTGTGTACACGGTTATATAATGATAAAAGCACAGCGTTTTTAGGAGTATATACATATTTGAGAACCCAAAACAGCTTGGTTTACTTGTTTGGTAAAAATATAACTTAACATTCATCAGGCAAAATGAATGTACTTGTTGTACATGAGAAATATGGGTGGCATTACCTGAAAATGAAAAATACACCTCTCTTCTATGCTTTACTCACATGCATCAATTTCTCACCCCTATAATTCCAGTTGTTGAGTATGTATAGGAAAACATTGTTTGCAATAATTTTGACATTGTTAAATACCTCAGAAAAGTGCTCCCAAATCAAAATAGAGTGATTGATTTAATGTTTATGTGATAAATAGACTTTTGAACATTTTAAGATTAGAAACGAACTGCAGTTGAAGAGGTAACTTTATTACTAAGTGAAAGAAAAGCCTTTAAAATATGGCCCACATGACTGATAACAATGTAGACCTCTTGTTTGTGCTTCTCCTTCTTTCCCCTGTTCTGCTGACTTCTGCCCTTACCTCTGTTTCTATTTATGCCTCTCCTCCCCACCCCCTGCTGTTGCTCTCTTCTTAGTTCAGCTTCCTGCCACATTTATCCCCTTCTTCTCCTCACATTTCCGCACATCTGTCTTAGATGCATCCTACATCTCACCCTCTCACTGTCGACTCTATCCTCCTGGTTTGCTCGCTTCTGAAACCTTTCCTTTCTTGTCTTCTTGTCTGTTTTTCAACTCTCCTGTTCCATGAGCTCTTATCTTCTCCAGCTCAGGCTTCATCTCTTCCACAATCCACACTCTCTCCTTCTCATATCTGTTCCAACCTGATTACTAGCTTCTGCCTTTTCATTTCCTCCTCCCTCAAGTATTCCTTGCCTCTAATCATCTCCTGCCTTTGCTGAGCTTCCTCTCCAGGGTCTTCATGTATCTTTCTTGTCTCCCCTTTGTGGCCCTTACTTCCTTTCTGTCATTTGTGTCCAGTCCTAAGGTATCCTGGCCTGGTCAGCAGTCACCATTTCTGTTGCTCAGATTGCTAGAACATGTGCCCAAACAGAACCAAATGAGTATTATTACCAGTCATAACTTCAACACTGGCTTGGTCTCATTTTTCAGGTCCATGGTGATTTACCTGCAATTCCAAAGTCCGGAAGGCTCTGAAAACTGAAAGTTTGAGTTCTTTTGCCTACAAAATCTGGTCAGAATTGACCAGAGGCTATTTAGAGGCTTTATCTATAAACTTATTGCAAAATTTCATACATTGTTCTGTAGATACATATTAATGTGTTTGATTATGAGATTTTGCCCCAGACCTAGAAGGGAATGTTATGTAATTTATAGCAGATGCATCGTATTGGCTTTCTAAAATAAAACAAGTTATAAATTCTGAAACACATCTCTCTGAAGGGTTTCTGTGAAACTGTTATAGATCTGTATCAGCTGTCACCTATTCAGATTACCAACTGTCCCATGCCACGTTTATTCTCCCTGGTGCTATATAATTATTTTCTTTGCCCAGAGAAGTTCTGTGTCAATAGAATAAGTGTTTGATGAGGGAGAGATAATTTTAACTAATTCTCCCTTTCTCTGATTCCAGTTTATTTTTTATTCAATCCATCAAGTTGTTTAAAAAGTTTTAGTGACTACATTTTTCATTTTGGTAATTCCAACTGTATTTAAATCTGTCTGCTGGTTTTATAAATTTCCATTCTTACTTCATGATATTATTCCTTCCATTATTTCTCTGAGAATTTTAATCATACAGATTTTAAACTGCTTTTTAGAGTTCTATCATCTAGTTCCCCAGGTATGAATTCTCCCTTTTTTGAGCCCTGGACATTTTTATGAAGTTGGAGGGATTTTTCTCCTGCACACCTCTCTTTATGAGTGGTCTCATAATTGCCTTGGCATAGCCCATTGGAGTGTTCAGATCTGAGCCGTAGTTTATGTTAGTATCTCAGGGATTTTACCTTGTGGGTGATCTAGTATCAACTCTTGTGCCTGAGGTACCACTGCTGCTTTCCCTGCTGGCCATGGGCAAGGGGCAATATTCAAATCACAACCTTGGGTGGTCAGGCAGAGCTATTTCATCCCCCATTCACTGTCAGGGGCTCAGTCCCAGCTCATGTCTTCACCTAGGTCCCAGCCTCTGCTGGTCGGGCTGTATTCAGTCCCTTTCTCAAACCGGCATGGAACCCGGCTCTAACTGCTTATCCAGTCTCAGCTCTCTGTCGGCCAAGTGGGTTTAACTCCTCTTACAACAGTGGTGCTTCCTCTATTCATGTTCTGTGGAGAATTTTCTCTTCTATGAGCTAAAGTTTTAATGATGACACATAATACTCTTTTCTGTGTCTATGGAAAAGAGTATGTTTGTGGGAAGCATATTCAGGACTTGTTTACAGTGGATTCTTGACCCAGAAGCTCAGAAAAGACGGTGGTTTATGTTCTTCGGGTTTTGCTTTATCAGAGATTGGACACAGGAGGGCGTACACACTGGAGATTTGGAGTCATGAAGTGAAGTGCTCTACAAATATGAGAGATCAGGATAGGAGAGGCAGCAGTGTGGCAAGGATGCTAGATAGAGGGTGAGCAGACCTGTGTTCAGGTCACAGCCCTGATCCTGGCCAACCTTTGGCCTTTAGCATACCAAATAACCTCTCAGCCTCAGCCACAATATTGGTATAATTGTTGAGTTTCTAAGGACACTTGTGATGTTGTTAAAGAAATAGATTCTAGGTCTCCAGCCCCTATAGATTCAATAGGTCTAGGGTGGGGCGTGGGACTCTGCACATTATGGAAGCAGCCCAGGTGATCTGAGAAACCTGTCCCATGGATCACACCACTGGAAACACCGGTATTACAGTTGGCACATCAAAATATAAGTAGGCTTTTTTCTATAAGAGTTGTTAATTCCTTGTATACTCTTTGTGTACCAGTATTGCTAACTGGGTTCATCTGGATTATTTAACATATTAATTCAACTTGAAAAGTTTTTTTTTTTTTTTAATTTTGTGGACAAGTTAAGTATTTGGCAAGGGAATAGCTGAACCTGCCTTGTCTAATGATCGATATACAACCTCTTAATTCAAAAACATATAACTAATATGCAAGTTTAGTTATAGTCTTGATGTTAATTACCACTCCGCCCTTAAGACATACGAAGAAATTAGTAAACCTATGACACAAGTGTATAGGGAAGACGCTTCTGATTTGGAGCAAGATCCTCTTTCTCATTCGTCACTTCGTTTTCATTATCCACTTTGTTCGATTATGGTCCAGCCAGTGGACACTGGAGTAGTCATTTGCTGTAGCAGGACGGGAGTGCTAATTCAGGGACCTCCCCTTCCCTCCCCTCTTATCTTTCTCTCATCTCCTCTCTTCTCCCCCCCTCTCTGTCTCTTTCTTATTCACACTTTGCCTGAGACTTTCTGTCTCAACCAAATAGGGTAAAAATAGTATATCTAGTTTTGTAGATATTTCTACTCTTAATTCCGCTTTTGTGTAAACTGGTGAAAGATAAGAAATTCAAAAGATATTGATTCCCTTCCATTCTGCCTTTGAGGGCCACTGAAAAAGTATTCCCTCAAAAGCCTCAAATTCTGTCTAAGGGTGAGATAAGAGTGTCTTTATGTAAACTTACTCATAGGCAGGAAAAGGATAATAATCCATGTTGAGTGTTACTGAGAAACTCTGTTCCCTTATTCAGAAGGCATTCATTCATGGTTGTTTCCTGTTTCCCACTTAAACATGCCACCCTCATTGTAATAACTAAAGCTAAAATCATCTACTTGGAAAAATAAGTTGCCTTCCTTAATAGCACAAGGTTTTGAAAACGCTATGTTATTTTCGTCCATTGTATGTGTGAATTGCAAGAGTTTTGCAGAGTAAAATGCGAGGAAAGAACCTGCACTGTATCCTGATTCCCAGACAAAGAACACATAGTATAGAACTACATATAGTATACCCTATGTAGAACATATAGTATACAGCTACATATAATATACTCTATGTAGAACATATAGTATAATAAGCTAGTGGGGGCACATTACCCCAACCTACATAGAGTTTGCCTGGCAATTAAGATAAGCCTAACCACCTCTCCACTTCCATGGTAGATAGCTTTGAGCAAAAATGCCAACATAAAAGAACTGAAGCATTGATACAAGATAAATGCAAAAAGAGGAATGAGCATAAACCCACACTGATGTCATATGTAACGTGTACGCCCAAGTTGGGCCTGTGCTTCTGGCATAGATTATCACTGAAGTATCTATGTGCTCCCCACTTCCACATACAGGGATTTAGGTATATGTAACCCAATTACAGAAACAACATTGCTATCTCTGAAAATGTTAAAGAAGTCCAGATAACAATTTTGAGGCATACAGTATGTGCTAAAAACTAAGAACTTTTCTAGTCATTGGGAGAATCAAAATTAATCAAGTTCCCTTCCATCGGTGAGGCTCAGCAAATTATGGGAAAAAGAAAAATATCTATAATTATAATAAATGCCATAAATACTACAACAGAGGTATGTGTAAAGACTTTGGGGGGAAAAAAGAGAAAGTTCATACTCTGGAGTGGTCTTAGAGGGGGAGGGGTTCAGCAAAGTTTTCACAGAAATGACTTTTGAGATGAATATCAAAGAACAATGAAGGGAAAAAGGAGAAAAACTGCATTTCAGATACAGAGAACAGCACAAGCTAAAGTCTCAATATCTTATTACCATGAGAGGCAGAGCTGCCAGGAATGTTTTCCTGACTGAATACACAGTAATTATAAAAAGTAAAAGAGAGCTGTCCATTGGCTCTGCTTGATCTGAAACCGCTTGAAACGATTTGGTTTGTTCATTTTCAATACTATGTCGTGTACCACTGATGAATATACCACAGTTTTTATACATTTTATTTTTCAAGGACATTTGGATTGTTTCCAGTTTGGGCTGTTATAAATAATGCTTCTGTGAACATCCTGATCTGACTCTCTGGGTGCACATGCGTCTGCATTTCTACAAGTGGACCCCTAGAAGCAAAACAGCTGACTGGCAAGGTTTGCAAAGCTTCAAGTTTAGTGGATCATGACAAACTATTTTCCAAAGCAGTTGTTCCACTAACCACTTCCAACAGTGTGTGCGAGTTTGCATAGCTTCACATCCTCAGCAACAGTGCGTGATTGGCTGTTTTTTCAATTATAGTCATACCAGCAATCTGTAGTGATAGCTCATTGTAGTTTTCATTTGCATTTTCCTGATTACTAATTAGATTTAGTATCTTTCCAGATGTTTTTTGGCCATTTGGATATCCTCTTTTGTTTAGTGTCTATTCAAGTCTCTTGCCAATTTTTCTGTTTTCTGTTCATCTTTTCCTTATTAATTTGTAAGATATATATATATCCTTATGAATTTGTAGGATATATCCTGTATGAATTTATATATACATATACTTATATACATACATATATATACAGACTTTTTGCAAGCATCTACTCTGCAGCTTGCCTTTACACTTTCTTAATGGTGACTTTTTCTCTTTTTTACCAGAAGTTCTTGATTTTAATATAGTCTAATTTAGCTGTATTTTCCTTTATGATTAATGCTGTTGGGTTTTTTTGTTTTTTGTTTTTTATATTCTCCTTAAAATCTCTACCCCAAAGTTATAAAGATTTTCTCCTCCATTATCTTCCAGGAACTCTATTGTTCTCACTTTCATATTTAGATCTATAATTTGCCTAGAATTAACTGCCCTCCACCCCTGGTCTACAGTGCCACTCGGTCATAAATCAAATGTTCATATGTATGTCTGTTTTTTCCCGAACTTTCTATCCTGTTCTACTGTTCTATTTTTCAGTCTTTGCACCAATATCATACTGCCTGAAGTATTGTACCATTACAATAAGTCTTGATATACAGGTAGCAGGTTCTTTTACCTTGTTCTCCTTCAAGACTGACCTGGCTCTTCAGGTCCTTTTGCATTATTACCACATGCCTTTTAGAAACAACTTATCCATTTCTACACACGCATACATGCACACTCCTGAATTTTTATTGTAATTACTTTGAACCTCTAGATCAATTTGGGGGAAGAAATAACATCTTTAAAATATTGTCTTCATTTATTTAAGTTTTTAACGTCTCTCAATTTTATATACTTTGCATAAATGTTTTGCAGATTTTTGTTAGATTTATTCCTAAATATATGACACTGTTGATACCATAATAAAAGGTATTTTGTAAACATTTCATTTTCTAATTGTTTGTTCTGATATATAGAAATTAAATTAATTTTACAGAAACCTTGCTGAATTCACTAATACTAGTAATTTATTATTTTGAATTCCTTATGTTCATAATCATATCATTCATGAATAATGACAGTTTTATTTCTTCTCTTCCAACATTTATACCATTGATTTACTTGCCTTGCCTGACTACATTTGCTAAGTCCTCCAGTACAATATTGAATAGATGTAGTAATAGTGGACATCACTGCCCTGTTCCCCATCTCAAAGGGAAAACCTTCAAAAATTCACCATTAGGTAAATTACATGCTATGGGTTTTTATAGGCATTCTTAATTAAATCAAATAAGTTATCTTCTATTTTTACTTTTAATAGTTATTTTAAAGTCAGGATCTGATAGTTTCAGCTCTGGAATCCCAGTCATAAGCCAAGTTAAAGACCAGTGACAACCTGGGAGAAAATATTTGTGAGTTACAGAACAGAGGGCTAACCTCCCTAAAGAACTCTGGTAACACTGCCAGATTCAATTTTCTCACACATAGTTCCAAACACTGTCTTCCAGGCCACGGCTGTCAAGAATGAAAGTTCACCAGTCTGTGAGCTTAAATGAGTTAGTTAGTTTTCCATAAAGCTAAATGTATCCCTTTCAAAGGATTGTCTTTTCTTCTGTGAATATATTCTCTCTAATTTTTAACAATAAGATACTACTTTTCTAATAAATTGTTATTATAATACATGATAATTTAGGGCTTTGTAATGTTCCTGTTTGACAAACTGAAACATTAGTAGCTCTGTGCAGGTCCCTCTAAATTCTTTAATTGATTTGATTGGTCTAAGAAATCTCTGACCTAATGCACATCAGTGACATTTAGGGTATTGACAAAAAAAAAAAGGAGCCAATGCATTAAGGAGATGGGGGGTGTGGCTTTAGAGAATATAGAGAAGGAGGAAGTAAACCAGGACAACGAGACATCACAAAGCCAAGAGAAAAAAAGGTTTCAACCTGATGACTGCGGTTGGCTATGTCAAATGCTAAAGAGAACTAAGTAAAACGAAGACTATAAAATATCTATGATGTTTAGTAACAAAGGGGATATTAGTGATTCCAGTGGGAAGAATTTCAGTGGAGCAGCAAGGCTGAGACTGAGCACTGTAGATTGCAGAAAGAATGGGTGGTGAGGAAGTGGAGAAATTGACGAGTATGATTTTTCTGAGAAGTCTAATTTTGAAGGGAGAAGTGTGTCTTAGCTCCAGGGTGGATATATAGGATTTGGGTGGGTTGGTTGGTTGGTTGCTTGATTGATTGGTTGGTTGGTTTTGAAGATGGGAGCTGATTCAGTAAGATTAATGCTAATAGAATAAACAGTGGAGAGACAGGGATTTTGAAAATACAGAAAAGATATAAATAGAGAGAGATTCTAAGAAGACGAGGTTAAATGGATTGTAAGTCACAGACAGAAGGCTTTCCCATGGGCAGGAAGGAAGACCTTCATCCTTTGCGTATCATAATAGAAGCATCCAGGGCTTCAGCCTAGGACCGTGTGGCTTCCACACAGCTCAGCTCTAGCAGTCCATGTGAAAGGTGCCCCATGTTTGTGCAAGGCACATCCTGCCCCATCATAAGCAACAGTCTTGGATGCAGGTAAATGTGTAAGTTGATGGGACTAGAATTTCGGAGAATTACCACCAAGAAGAATAGCCGGTGAAAGTTCCTTGAGACAGATCAGTCAACAAATCAGAGAGGAATTAGAAGAGAGAGAGGCAAAGGAAAAAGGTATCATCTTCTCTCCTCTCCACATTTCCCATGCCAAGTTTCCATCAGGCTTCACCCTGCCTCCTTCACAACCACCCTTTCCATTTTCTTCTTCTCTTCACCCACCACAGTGTTCATTCTCTGAGTTCCCTGTGCTCAGACAGGTTTTAGGAAGAAGGTCTTCTCTCAAACCCATGCAGAACAGGATAGATATTTAAATACTAAAAGAGAAGATTTCAACCTAAAAGAATGCATTCCTAATGGTGAACTTGAAGCAGTTTACCGGTCAGTAGAAGACATCTTTTTTGGAAGAGAAGTCTTCCTTGTGCCTTTATATATCTTAGAAGCCAGCAAAGACCATAGCTTTCAGTTTGTGACTCACATAAAAGCACCCAGCCAAGGGGAACATCGGGCTGAAACCCATCACTGGTGAAGATGATGTTGGCAATTTGAAATTCTCTTTTTTCTAGTTCATATCAATATCTATTGAGCCTATACTCTGTTCCACGTAGTTAGGCATCATTTCCCCAAATCTGTCTGTTCAAACATTGAGCAATAATCTGAGGAGGGAGATGGGGTGACAGTTTCTGCAGAAAATCTGTGAGTAGGATCCTGAGGAACATTCACCAACCTGAGGTGGTTGGCTTGCCCCAGAAGAACATAACAGAAAATAGGGTCTTAGAGAATTCCAGTTAAGGCAGGAATCTCTGAAACATGAAGGGTGTGGGGTAAATGCGTGCATGAAACCAGGTCTTAATCCTATACATACTGACTGATATGGCCACACAATACTGGCAGGGAAGGGAGGACCAAACAGTAGCATAAAAGGATAGGATTTCTAAGTTTAAAAAACAACAACCAAGAGGCCATTTTCTTTCTACTTACCTTAACACAAAAGCTTTTTTAGGAAGACTTGACTAGTTTCCTTCAAACAAACTGTAAGCCATCTACCCCACAAAGGTGGGCTTTTAGTGAAGCTCAGACTCTTCCCAGAATAGGGGGACTTCCGGCAGGTGGACTCGGGGAGTGAACTGGATTCTCCTTTGCTTCAGGTTGTTGCTCTCCTGAGTGGTGGTGCTGCTCCTCTCAGGGATCCTAGCACCTGAGCTCCAGGTGGGGAAGGACATTGTGTGCCTTCTTGACGCAGCACATAGTAGGCACTCAGTTAACGTTTTCTGGAGGTTAAATGAATGTTTCTTCTGGTGCTGCAGTAGTTGGCTCTTTACAGTCAATAGCAGAGGCTTCATCTGCATCTGAATTGGGTTGAACTCCACTAGCAGTGGTGCACTCTGGGAAATGGCCTCGCTGACCAGGATCCTCTGTGCTCCCCCTGGGACAGTGCAGTCGTCTTCTCTGGCTTAGTGTGGAGAGAGTCCCAACCAGAACACTAGGCTGAAGGATCAACTTTCTTCAGCTTCATGCAGGACTAAAATTGGCAGAGAATCAGAAAAACAAAGAGGCGCTTGCACATCTCCATCGATTCTTAACCTGAGATCCTAAAAGATCATTCTCACCTGCTATTTCCCAATAACACAAGAAAGGTGTTGGTGGGCAGTAAAAAATGCCCTTGGGCAGCAGTCCAGTTGGTTTCAAAAGACTATCAAGGAGCCATTTTACATCCCTTGCACAGACATGTCCAGAACATTGACCAGAAGAGACAAGGACTACTACTGAGCAATTTTCTTTCACATGTTCAAACCTCCCTTCAGCTGTGTGTCTGGCAGAGGTCTCATAGAAATTGCTGCAGAAGCTATCAACATAGCTTTTATGTAGGCATCCTCCATTTTTATAATCCCCACTCTTTCCACTTCCACAGATGGCAGGAAGAATAGACGCAGAATATGCTTTCTACAGAGGGCTATTGATTCTTTTTCGGTACATGCCAAATACAACAGGGATTCTTAATTATTTTTTAAATTGCAAAATGACAGAACAGAATGATAAATGGAGTACATAGAAGACTAAACAAAATTTTGTTATCAGAACAAAAACATAAGCCTGCAACTTTGGGAAGTTTAAATTTTGAAATGGGCTCTTCCTTCAACTCCTCATTTATTCCCAAATAATCCATTAATTCATTTGTTCATTGAAAAAATTATTGAGCACCAAGTAAGTCCCAGGCACTAAGTTAGAAAATAGGGACTTAGGATACAGAGGGCAAGGGATAGGGAATAGATTTCACTTATTTATTTTCCTTCCATGTAAAATTTATACCTCGAGATGTTTTTAGGAAGATGCCATTCTCAGGTGAAAAACAGGGAATTATGAGAAATGCAATTGGTAGTTTCTGTGTGTACATGGTCAGTCTCTCCCCTCCCCTTCCTTCACCTATGCTTGCTGGATGAAAGTCAATTCTTTCCATGGAAAAGGAAATCATCTGGATCTCTCTTGTCTCTGACAGTTGATTGTTGTCTCTCTTTAAGCAAGTCTGCATCTGTGAGCTGGGCACTTAGGGGATCCAGCCCTCAAAGAACTCGAGTTATGTTCATGATAAACCCCATAAGGGAACACGATACACTGCCTTCAAGACATCATACACAGCTTCAGTTTTCTAGTCCAAAATTATCTTTAATCAAATGTTTAATCACCTCTTCTAGGTCACTAAGAAAACATTATTATTAAGAGGTTGGAAGGACTTTTTCATTGCTTATTTGTCATTTACAACCCCCCTATTCACTTTCAAAAGAGATTTGAGGCTGCTTAAAACAGGAACCGTATACGTCATATGGCTGTTAAAATAGAATAACACTAGGAAGTAGGGGAAGCTTTACTATAGTCCCTACTATTTCTTTCATAGAAGTCACATAAAAAATCATGCAATGCTAAGGCACAGCAAGCTTCCATTCTACACAGAGCTTCCTTCTTAAAGTCCTGTTTTCTTACCTTGTGTTAAAATTGCCCATATGCCAGCGTTGACCCAGAGATTACCATGGGCCAGACACTCTCCAGTGCTTCACAAGCATCAGCTGGTCTAGTTCCCAAACCACACCCGTAAGGGGGATATTATCGTTAACTCTATTTTAAATATGAGAAAACTAAAGTTTAAAGACGTTAAGTAGCTTGCTCAAAGTCACACAGCTAGTGAGCGGCAGAGAGAATTCTAATCCGGGTGAGAGAATTCTAATCCGGGTCTGATGGTCTCCAGAGGACTTCATCACTAATGAATATTTTCAAATAGTGGGTCACATCCCATTAGTGGATCATGAGATCAACCTAGTGACTTGTGATCCTTTCTCAAGTGAGTAAGACAGACTAGCAATGATCAGAGTTCATCCCACATAGTGAAAGGTAAGTACTATTTCAAAAAAATTTGTTTTCAGTGTGTGTGTGTGCGTGTTTGTGTGCTGAATTGTGATACAAAATTTATTTCTAACTGTGAGTTACTATCTTAAAAAATTTCAAAGCAGCTACACTAAGATATATTGACGCTCACTTATTCATATTCCAAACACAAGAGGACTACTAGCTTTTATAAATCTTCCCTCTGTAAAAATCTTTACAAGAAAGAGGTTAAGAGATTTAAAAATCTATGACTCAGTATGCCTCTCCCTGTGTGAATAGACTTAACAAGCCAACCCTCAGAGCTACGCAGCAAAGAGAGATTTCCTAAAATAGTCAGACCTGACTGGTCCTATGCCTCATTGCTAACAGTAAGTCATTCATCTCCCACTGCAACGACAGCAGAGAAAATATTTTTTGCTCTGTAAGAACAATGAGCCAGTGGGTAGAAGAGTATCGAGGGCCACCCTCCCCACTCAGAAGGCCCAGCAGATGCGACAGCAGTAGCTTCAAGGGAGAGAGTGCACTGTTACATCTGACTGTCCTCAAGAAAGGGCCTGACACTGCTCTATCACGTGTTTCCTGGATCTTGAAGGTCATCATGACTAAAGGACTAAAGTTCAAATCCTCGAATAATCTACTCGTCCTCTCTAATGATCTCACTAAAAGCTTAACATGCACTTGTAACTCAGACATAGCTTTAGTGCCTAAACTCAAACTCCTGCCTAAAACAAATGGAAGTATTTGTTAAATGATGAGGGCCAGCAGGCTTCGCCTACTTCAGGAAAGCCTGGACCAGTCTGGTGGGAGAACTTCTCACTACAAAGCAGCATTTGCTTGGAAGGCCCAGACCTCACAAAGGCATTTGAACCAGAGTAGAAGTGCTTCGTGTTCTCAGTCTTCATTTCCTCTTCTCTACATAGAGATAATAATACCAACAACACAAAGTTGCTATTAAGATTAAAGAAAATAATTGGGAAACACCCAGCACAAAGTAGATGACGTTCCATGAAGATTTGTTCTCTAAACTTCTTAAAAAGTGTTGTACCACCAACCCAAGGAAATTCTTAGCCATAATGCCAACTTTCAGTGGCATAGTTAGGAACACTCTGCCAACATCCCTTGCTCTCTTCCATTAGTCAGACTGAAATGTAGCCATGTCTGAGTCTACACTCTCCTAAACCAATTTCTGTGAAGTTTCATCTCGCACTCCCTTTTAAAAAATATATGACTTCCACAGTTTTAATTAGACTATTTACAAAGAATACATCTCTTTGTTTTCCATAAAGTACCCTGTCAAAATTGGAAGGATGTCTCTCATATCTAAATTTCTGGAATTTTTTTGGTCATCCTATCCACAAATATAGTAAATGTTAATTATATTTCCTTCCTGCACTTTCTCATTCGACCCAGCAGTCATTCAACTCTCATTCATCTTCTTTCCTGTTCTCTGCACCAGAAGAGTATTTTTAATTGGTCTTCATATAGGACTTAGGCTCCTTGAAATGCAGGTTCCTGATTCAATTAATATCCTCACAGCGTATTGGTGAAAAGTGGGCCTCTCGAGTCAGGGGGATGATTCAGATCCACCTGTGTGACTTTCCAGATGGATGACTGAATTTAGCTTCCCTATGCCTGAAACATGGTGTATAATATCACCCATACCATAGGCTGCTTGAGGACTAACCGAGATAAAATACTGTGCAAAGTGCCTGACAGACAGTAAGCTCAGTAAGTGTTAGATATTATTATTTAGTACTATCTCTCCTAACTCGAGTATGGTTCTGGATTTCTCTCACACACTTAACTGTCCTTTTTGTATATATGTATTTTTATTGTAAGTCACCTCAAATCCTTCCCATAAAGGATTAATAAGTAAATGAACCCATCTATCTGTCAGTTCATAGTTTTACCTTTCCAGGAGTGGACAAGTCTTTGATTTCATGCAAAAGTAGAACAGTTGCTTTGGTTTTGTTTACTGCTGTCTTCCTGAAGTGAATTCAAAGTGAGCCTTGATTCCAGGCTATTCCTTGGGATAGCTGGTGTTAGGTATGACCGTGGTTGATTAAAACGTTATAATTAAGAATATTTTTCATAAAAAATTGTGCACTAAGAATAACTCAAGACAAAGTCAACTCACAGGGTTCTTGTGAAAATTAAATGAGATAACATAAAAAGAGTTTGGCCGTATGAACATTTTCTTTCTATTACATAAGATTTTTATTCCTTCTTTCACGTAGATTCTGCGCTGACTGAAGGCAGTACAATCACTCCTTTGTGCCAAAAAGGATATTTTCCCTGTGGGAATCTTACCAAGTGTTTACCACGAGCTTTTCACTGTGACGGCGTGAATGACTGCGGGAACGGAGCTGACGAGGAGAACTGTGGTGAGTCCCCCCACTCAGCTCCATGTGCATGTGAACTCCCCAAAACCGTGGGCAGATCAAATAATAATTGTAATGAACTGTAATGATCAAATAATAATTGTAATGGAAGAGATGATTTGGTATTCTATATGGAATATTTTTGTAACACAAATAATTGCTCCCCAATTCATTTGTGATAATTACCTAAATTTTCGTATATAGAGGTTGCTTAAATCAGAAAGTATTATAAGATATTATATTTGATAAAAATTGAAATTATATTTTAAAATCTACTTAGATACCCCTACCTTAATTTTAAATGGCTTCATAGGACTACCTCTCTATGGCTTGGAAATTTGGTTCAGCTGCGAGAATATCCATGCAGTGTGAATGGGCCTGCCTAGAGAGTTAATTCATTGAAAAGACTTATATTGAGTGCCCACTGCATGCCAGGTGCTCTCCAAACTGCCCAGACGCAGCAGGCTCAAGGGAGACAGCCTTTTTGCCCTCATCGAGTTCACATGGACGATGTGAACAAGGAGGACGAGAAGCCTGTATGTAAATAAACTAAAGAATTTTAGAGAGTGATAAGTGCCATGAAGTATATGAAACAGGATAATGGGATAGAGAATGATGGAGGGAGGGCTACTTTAAAGACGTAACCAGAGAAAACCTCTCTGAGATGATGACATTTGAATTGAGAACTAAGTGAAAAGAGGAAAGAAACCACGAAATATTCTGGAGGGACAGAGTTCCAGGCAAAGGAAACAGCATGTGCAAAGGCCTTGAGGCTGACTGGAACAAGACAACATGTTTGTGGGGCAGAAAGGCCAGGACGGCTTGAGCAGAGTGAACAAGGATATAGAGAGTGAAGAGGTAAGCAGAGGCCAGATGATGAAGCATCTTACAGGCCAGTTTAGGTCTGTATATCTGATTGTACATATTGTCTAACCTGTGTATTTTTCTCTCAAAGAAACTGATGCCAAGAGAGGATGACATATCTAGTTAGTCACAGAATAGACACTAAAACACAGATCTCCTGAATCTGAAAGAATCCCGTGTGTTTTCTACCACAGAACTGCCGCTCCTTGGCACTGCCCAACTAACAATCAAAGTGGGACAGCAAAGTCCAGGAATGCTGGGCGTCTGTCTCTAGAATCTGCTCTTCTGCCCCTGGGTACTCATGCATGCATCCCTCTGATGGAAACTTCTGCCCTCACTTCCCATGGATCTCTCCTACTCATCCTTTATGATGCAGTTCAGGTGTTCCCTCTTCATCTGAGAAGCCTGGCTCCCTTGGCCACACTTCCCTACCTGAAGCTGTACCACCAATCTAGGACAAGCACCCTTTCTCTCCGTTGCCATAGCACCCTGGGTGTACCTGTAAGATTGTACTAAGAACTACCTTGAATTCTCTCTGTACTTCTTTCTCTAGACATGAACTCTTCAAGAAGAGTTCTTATTTGTTTTGGAGTCACCAGAGCCTAGAACAGTAGAGTACATAGGAGGCATTCAGTCAGTGCTCAGTGAGGGGAGAAGCTCTCTGGATGCCAACGGCAAGTCGCTCAAATTCTCGACATTTCCTCTTCACTGCGTGGGAATCAGAGACCATGTGTGTTTATCTACCTCATGAGGATGTTCTGAGCGCAAATTAAATAATTCATGTAAAGGCATCAAACAGAATCATTTTTAAACTATTGAGGGTATTAATAAGAAATAGAAATAAATTAAAGAATGCAGGGCTCAAAGAAACCTGTGGGCAACTATTTAAATCTACTTTCCTATTTGTATGAACTTCACAACCATACATTGTAATGCGTATCTTATCATTTTAATAGCATATGCTAAAGTAATAATATTTCAAAATCAGGCCTCCTTTTTGAAAAGAATATAATTTTATCACAAAAAAAGAGAAGGAAACTTGGCAAATAAGCAGATCATATCCTCTGACAAACTGAGAAATATTATTTCTCTCAGCAGGACTAGACAGCCTTTATTAAAAGGAACTTTGTTTTTGCTTTATTAAAAAGGCTAGGTGACATAAATTTTATCAGAACTTATTGCGTCTATCTAGTATGTATCTATGTATACATATGTAGCAGTATACATATGACAAAATAAAATTCAGATTATATTTTCTTCTGAGGATCTCAAAATTAAGATCAAACATTTAAAATATCAGCAATAGAAATAGGTGATATTTTTCAAGATGGATATATGTATGTAAAATAATAATTTATTTCCATTATATATTTTATGATACATATATTTGAAATATTTGTAATTGCAAAAAAAAGGAAAATCTCCAGATGTTTGCCTAGCTTTTTCTTCCTTACCATCGATGTTATCATTCTATTACTTATAAATTTTTTAATTGATTTCATTATCAAATTTTTATACTTTTGTTTTGTAATTTGATATTTGGTTTATAGAATAACTGACACATATTCATCACCATTTCACAGGAGACACTAGTGGATGGGCGACTATATTTGGCACAGTCCATGGAAATGCTAATATTGTGGCATTAACACAGGAGTGCTGTAAGTGGTATTGGTTCAAAGACTCAGTATCAGCTTTGCGAGCAACAAGATTTGCGGTGCATGGATTTACATGGGTAGTGTGATAAATTCCCTTCAGAATTTCAATTTCAGTTCAATGTATTTCAGTAGTCAACTGCTTTATTGTCTGCCCAGGGGACTAAAAAGATAGAAGGGAGAAAACAATGTGCTCCATTCATGCTCATTTTTTGTGTTAGCCTATGATTGCAAGAATATATAGAGATCTTATTCCCTTTAACTACTTTCTTCAATAAAGATAATGAGCACCAACTACTTTCCAGCCCCTACATTAGGCAATGAAAGCACAATGATAACTAAGATGTGGCCCCAACCCACAGATACCTCACATTGTCGCAGGAAAGGCAGATCCTTATAGAAGCAGGAATGATTCAATATTAGTGCTAAACTGGAGGAATGATGTTTGCACAAGAGAACATGGAAGCCCATTGGAAGAAATGATTGCTCTGCTAGGGATGGGAAAGATCCACAGAGAAGATGACATTGAGATGTACTTGGAAGTCCTTGGATGGAGGGAAGGGTAAGAGGTAACAGGATCAGCAAAACACTGGGGTAGGAAGGTGCAGGGCGTGCTTCACGACACCTTTCACAATGGTCTGAGTGCACGAGGCAGAGGAGCAGGAGCTGAACCTAGAAGGGTGGGGCCAGCCCATAAAGGGTTTGGGGTGCACACTTTGGAGTTTGGCCTCTATCCTGTAGATTGAATTATGTCTAGACATAATTATGTAGGTATATGTACAATTACATACATACTTTAGTATGTATATATAATGTATGTATATAATATATATTAAATACTATACTAATAGTATATTATGTAGTTTACAATGCCAGTTTATAATGACCACTTATTACATACTATACTATACAAAAGTATATCATCTATAAAAATTAGAAATTAAAAAGATTAAAAATAAGTATAATAAAGTTCTAATTTTCTTCCTAAACCACAATGGATTGTCTTGTACACACGCCCTTGTTAAGATCACTGCTGTACACAATGGCAATCACCGCAGAAGTTGTGGGCTTATCTTCTTTTAATGCAGAGGAAGAAGCACATGATAAGAAGTGTATGTGACGATGATTCTTCCATCAGAATTGTAGAGAATGGATTAGAACAGTGGTTCTCCACCTGGGACCCCTTTGCCCCCAGAGAACATTTGGCACCACGTGGAGGCACTTTTGGTTGTCACAACTGGAGTGGGCGGGTTGCCACTGGCATGTAGTGCGTAGAGGCCAAGGATGCTGCTGAACATCCTACAATGCACAGGGCAGCCCCCACTACAGAGAATGATCCAAATGTCAATCTTACAAAAAGGTTAAGAAGAAAGAATGGTGAAAGGGATACTGATTATTATGTTTCTTGCAATGCTCCAGACTGATTAATACTAAGAATCTGAGCCCAGAAAATACCATTGGGAACAGTGAGGTAGAGAGATGCAGGAGGCATTTCAGAAGAAGAATCCACAGAGCTTGAGGGTGTGACCGGCTTACAGAAGAGGAAAAGTCAAGAGTCACGATCACATTTCTGGTTTAGGCAACAGGCCCAGCTTAGACTATATGGAATTCTTTTAATGGTAAATAAGAGTTCCCAACACGGGTTTGCAATCCAATACCACAACCACTATTCTCAATGTCAATAAACACTGAAGTAAACATTATGAAGTTATCTTTAGGAAGTTGAGCTAATTAGCATAAACCTATAAACAATACAGAATATTTTCCAAGACTTTATACACTAGAATGAATCTTTTGAATTAAGCAGGTATTCAATAAAAGTTTGTTGAATTTACTAAAATTAAGTGAAATTGATTTTAAAAATAAAGTTTGGATAAAAGTGATTTAAAAGAAGCAGAGCAATTAGAACAAACTTATAATCAGATTTAAATAAATAATAATAAATATAAAATTTGAAAATAAGAGTTATTTTTTCTTAGCTCCATCAAAATAAATACTCACAGGATCAGAGGCAAAATCAAATATTCCATAAATATCCTCCCCTCCTTTCTCTCGCTCACCCTCTCTCTCTGTCTCTTTCCCTCTCTCTCTCTCTCACACACACACACTCACACAGAGTGATTGTTCCATGGACCAACTTGGCCTAGTTTCTCCAGATTTCTCACTTCTTTATATGCCATTATGTTAATAATTATGTACATTCCTTCAGAGTAAATTCTGAAGCCTTTTTCTTTCTTCTGAATGTTGATAGATGAAGATGAATGCTGAATAAAGATAGGTGGATCTTGTTTTTCTCAGCTTTATAGCTTCTCTACAACTTTCACCTTCCACTTTAACTTCATGAAATGAAAAACAAAGGACCAAAATGAGAGATTCTATCACTTGTTGATTTTAATAAGACATGGTGGTGGCTATGGCAGAATCTGCATCTAACTCTTCTCACAGCTCTAAGATAAATTTGAAAGGGGAAAATAATTGAATTTAATATTAATCAACAAGCATTTATTGAGCAACCTCTTTGTGCCATTCAATTAAATTGAATTGACTCAATTATAGCCATTAAAGATGTTAGTGTTTTTCATTAAGGAGAACTTAATCTTGTTTCACTATATGCTTTTACGCCATTGAAACATTTCTATGGTTTCATTCTAATCACTTGTTAAATGCTTCTGAAATGACCACTGGAAGCTAGAACTGAGATGAACACCACATTGGTCTATATTTGACTAGGAGAGAACGCTTATTTGCTTTTATTATGGGCCTGAATTAGTCCATTTAACAGGATGTAAATGTTATACATTCAATGAAAAGAGAACAATATCAGTTATTAGAGATAAACTCATAATTGAAGTATTTTTCTCCTAGTGAAATCTTTCTCTTTTTGCCCCTAGTTCTAAACCAGTATCCACAATACTGTAACTGCAAAGAAACTGAGTTGGAATGCATAAATGCTGGCTTGAAGTCTGTGCCGACGATCTCCAGCAATGTGACTTTACTGTGAGTAGAATTCAAATCTTGATGATATTTGCCACTAAAGTCACTTTAAAATCATGTAATCTATTCTAATCTCTCTTTGTTCTGTTTTATATTATTTGTATATTAGAAAATAACAGAAATTCCCTTTAAAACCACCAGCCATCAGAGAATTCTGCATGCTTCTTCTCCAGGGAAAAAATGTTTTCAACACTGTCTATTAGATTAGCCAGACTATCCTTTAGCTCACAAACATCTGTGGTCTGGAGTTCTTATTTTCAATTACTTTCTGATTTATGCATTATTACTAGTATGCCAATACTATACAATTAAAAATTAAAATTAAAAATGGAGGGGCCAGCCCAGTGGTGTTGTGGTTAGGTTCACACACTCTGCTTTGGTAGGGGTTTGTGTGTTCAGACCCTGGGTGCGGACCTACACACTGCTCATCAAGCCATGCTGTGGAGGCGTCCCATATACAAAATAGAGGAGGATGGGCACAGGTTAGCTCAGGATCAATCTTCCTCGAGCAAAAAGAGGAGGATTGACAACAGATGTTGGCTGAGGGCCAATCTTCCTCACCAAAGAAAGGAAGAGCACTCACTTATTCTATCGCATTTTTAGTAGTGGTAGTTTTTCCAAGATTGCCAAGATATAAAAGATCCATGAAGCTAGCTGTGTCATAATCGTGCAACTTTTTCTGTACTTTGCATAAATGTTTGACAGCCTCAGGAATTTGCAGTCATATCGTAATTTGGGCATGCACGAGTTGGTTAGGATTTTTGTTTCTTTTTGGTTTTGTTTGTTGTGTTTTGTTAAATTACCCAGAGAGTAAAAGAAAAATTTAAATCACCATAGATGTTTCAGTCTATTATACTAACTAGCTAAACTCGTCAGATATTTGCAAATTGCTTTAATTTTGCTTTATGGACTTTTTATTCTCACATGAGAAAGTTCAGTTGCTACAGTCATTTTCAAATGTGTGTTAAGTAGCATGAAGCATCATCAAATATTCTCTTCTCAAGCATGCTGCTCCTAGGGAAGAGTTTGGTTGGTCATATAAGCCATAATAAAGTCTGCTTTACATGTTATTTTAGGTCTCTTAAGAAAAACAAAATTCACAATCTTCCAGATAAAGTTTTCATCAAATACCCAGAACTTAAAAAGATGTAAGTAGCCATTAGTAGTATTTTTATGGGAAAATCTTTGTGATGTTTTATTTAAGATGTTTTTGATCTAAAAATAAAATGAGACATAAAGTTGATTACCTTTATCATTAATTTCTTTTTCTAAATGTAATTAAGATGAGAAAATAAAACATTGAAAAGTATATTATCTTTCCATTTCCTCATTTAAAGTAACTGAACTTATTTTATTTAAACTTTTTTTAGAGAGTTCAGAGAGTCGAGATCAAGCATCTCAGTAAGAAAATACACAGTTCTGTGCTTTTACTCATGATCATTTGGAAAATGACATTGCAGATTCAGAGGCACTAGATGCACTTTTTAACTTGGAAGAAGAGTGTTAGCATAGACAAGAGCTATCAGATCACTTAAAACACACAAGGATAGGATACAGACTGTCTCCCAGGATAACATGAGCAAAAACATAACTGTAGTGAAATCAGTGATATTAATATATATGAGGAAAGAAAACGTTGATAATTAGGGCACAGTAAGCAGTGAAGAAATGGTAGTCAGTGAGAAACAATGTCAAGATGCTTGCAGCATCGTCCAAGAAAGAAAACCAGGGTCTGGGAGATATAATCCCTAGAGAGAATCTCTAGTAGAGGACTGGGATGGACTGTCTATCTCCACCACAACTTGCATGAGCTATTTTTTGACACTATTCATATCAAGATGGAGATTCCCTTTGTTCTGATTCCCTGTTCACCAAGCAACCTTCTGAGGACTAATATTAACTTCCCAAATTATTCATACTAGTATTTGGGAAGTTACCTTGGATAGGGCATAAGAACATATCTGTTAGTGGCGTGGGATATCTCCTATTTAAATAAAGAAGTTAAAGAATAGTCAACCTGTTGTGAATTTGATTACTGTGTGTCAGTCTCTCTGAGCTCAGTTACTGGGATAATGGAGAGATCAAGTTTCTACACTCACCAAGATGATCATTAGACTAGCTTAAAACATTAGTCAGGTAGGGCTGTGAGGCTCCTTGGAAGTACCATCATCTTATTGTTTTATCCTTCAACATTCAGCATAGAGAAGAAAGCTTCTAGAAATCTGAAATATGTTAAAATCCAGGAATAAAAATAATCTGATTTTTTCCTGATACTGGACAAACACATGTAGTTTGAAATGTTATCAACAATTCTGTACTGTTCATGAATTTAGGTACAGACTCCCTCACCCAAGAAAGGAAGTCACTGAAGGAAGTCCATTAGTGAGGTGGAATCTATTGTGTATATCCCATGTGCAGTCTGGCCTTCTGCTCTATCCTAAAGCATGTGGTCATGTTGTCATTGTCACACTGGAGTAGGTATGCATCGGCTCTGGGTTTCCAGACTCCTCTAGAGAAGAAATCCTAACTACACTGCTTCTAGCCTTATTGGAAATGCTTAGAGTCATAACTTCTTCATTCAATGAGTCAATATTGTCCTTGTGCTTCCTGAATGATGCTCAAGGGAGGAAAAATAAAACAGCACTATCAGAGAGGAAGGAAAAACATTCATGTTTTAGGGTAGCTGTTTAAATTCTATTATCTAGAGTCACAGAAGTTTTATAAATTTCTAATTAAGTCATCTCATTGTTCACAAGGTAACTAAAGTTTGCAACAGTCAAATGACTTACCTACTATCTACAACTAGCTAGTGGAAGAGCCAGAATTAGACCCCATATCTTCTTATGCTCAATGCAGTGTTTATTTTATAATAACCAGAAACCTAGACATGGAAACAAATCATTCCAGCATCTATTTGAATCTTCTACCAACACATACTGTCTTCCCCCACACTGAACTCCCTTCTATACCTTTTGCCACCTAATTTGGGGAAAGCAGACTTCTGAGGAGGCAGAGGGGTCACTAGAGGATCAAGCAAAGAGACCTAATATTAGACTCCTCAGGCCAAGTCCTTTCCTGGACCACTAATCCATAGCTTTGTTCTATGTCAATACTTATCTCTTATGGAATCTGCTAGCCCACTGAAGGAAAGAATATGAAAGCACTAACTTTGCTAATTTAGTCCCCAACTTTTCCTCGTAGGGATTAATCATAATTGCCCAGATCAGCTGGAAACTTCTCCAAGGAAATGTTTAATTCTGCTTTGTCTGAGAAAACGTAGATACCACATCATAACCTGAATGTCAGTCAGCAGGGATCCTCCTGATTCAAGCTGCTGTTTGGTGCTTTCTAGACAGTTTGATTCTCCCAGAGACTCAGAGAAAAGAGATTATAAGACTCATCAGCAAACATTCACTAAGTGTCTATAATATGCAAGGTAAAGCACAGGTAAAACACAATTCCTCACGTTTACATATCACTTTTTAAAGTTTACAAAGAATTCCAACATTTGGAATTCTCATTTGGACTTTGATCCTCAAAGTCTATGAAGTGGAGCAGACTTCATCAGATCCCTTTCAGGAATGAGGAAACCCACCCTTGGAGAAAAGAGATTGTTTGTCCAAAGTCAGCCAGCTGACAAGTATTAGAGCTGGCCTCAAAGCCGAACCTCTGACTAGGATCCTTTGGAAGCACACCCACATGGTCCAGTGTCAAAATGTTGTTATTGTAGAAGAAAATATCCAGTAACTAAACTCTGATTTGAAAATAGTAACTCAAGTTCTTTGCAAGCGTTAATCAAATATCCTAAAGCAGCTCATAAGCTCAGTAATCCTTCCCTAAATCTCTTTTCCTCCCATCCCCTTTCCTCACACTCTCTAGCTCCTCCTGCCAGTCTCTCCCAAACTCCCAGAAAAAATTCCCCCAGCCTCAGCCAAGCTCTTGTCCCATCTGTTCTTCTACTCTTACCTTTTTCTTCCCAATTCTGCATTACAACAGCCCAAATAACCAACGTGGCAAAACTCAAACCATTCCTAGGAAAAGGTGTCAGAGGAAGGAAGAAACTGGATGGACAACCCCAGAACTCTTGGTAGCAGACAGCAGGAGGGTAAAAGCTAGCAAAACCCATATGTTCATTCATCCTTGCAACAAATATTTATTAATACCTATGAAGTGCCAGGCAATGAGGATACGGAGTAAACAACACATATGAAAAGAGCTCGTGGAGCTTAACTTCCAATGGAGGAAGATAGACAATAAACAAAAAGTATATAGTTTGTTAGTGATTAGGGCTATGGAGAAAAATAAACCAGGAAGGGAATTAGGTGGAGCTGAGGGTATGGAATTTCAAAGAATATACTAGTAAATTTTGTCCTGTCACATAACTAACTGCCCCAGGGACCTCTGAAGCTCCACATCATTCTTAGATTTACCCCCACGAGAGGGATCAGAACACACCCAGTCTTCTACATAACTCTTCAGGTGTTTAAAGCTGGCTATCACCCTGCACCCCACCACAAGTCTCTTCCAAGCAGCCTCGAATCTTTACATTCTTCCTCTAAAACCAGGGCCTGGTTTTAAATCTGTTCGTCATTCTAATCACACTACTCTGTATTTGTCACTTATGTCTTTTTACGTGTCGTATCTAGAATAAATGTAATATTATGATTGTGACACTGCCAGGGCAGAACTGGGGGAAGCTAGTATCACTTCTTTTCTAAACTCCTGTGCCCTAAGGTTACATTTGCTCTTTTGGTGGCTACCTCATACCCTTAACTCCCAGTGATCATGCCTCTAAAATTCCTAACCCTGTGCCATATGTGCTACTGCTAAGTCATGGCTTCTCCATCCTGTACTTGTGCACTTAGCATTTGAGAGCTGGTTGTGGGTCCTTAAGTTTATCCCTATTCAGTTTCATCCTACTAGATTCAGTTTTTCTTACCAGACTGTGAAGATCTTTTTGGATCATCCAACATATCCACTATTCCTCCCAGCATTCTGTCATCAGAAAAAAAGATGAACCATCTTTACTCAACCCATGGAGTAAAATATTGAAGGCAGTGTCAAATCATCTTTCCAGATCCCTTCATCACCATCTTTCAGACACCGTGCATTGTCCTTTATTTTGTCCATAAAAACATCATAAAACCACTCAATCAATGCCTGGCGGACATATAAGCAATGTTGACTACACATTTTGTCTGATCGGTCTTTCAAAAAAGAAAATTAAGTTGGTCTGGCATGCCCGGTTTCTCATGAACTGCACTGTTCACTTTCTTTGAGGCGCTCACAAAGCAGCATCCTAATAGCCTATTATATAATCTCATCCAGAACCAACATCAAATTCTCCAACTATAGCTTGTGAAATCTACTTCTCTTTTTGAAAAATCAAACCACATTTGCCATCATTAATTTTCCAGCTGCTCTTCCCCTCTCCAGATTCCTCAGTAATTGATCATAACCCAGAGTTCTCATTTTTGGTGTTTCTCAATTTTTAGGAGAAATTATCCAAGCCAGATGACTTTAACTCATTCTGATTAACATATTCTACCATCTTGGGCTTTAACTGCCACTACCCTACATCCCTTCTGTTCACTTCCATCCTGAGATCATCTTCTTTGACTGAGAAGACAAAAAGAGCACAGGAGTTGAGAATTTGCATTTTATATTATTTCACAATATTATGAAACAAGTCCCATACAGCAGGCTTGGCCTTTCCTTAACATTTTCTTGTTTCTAAAATACAACTAGAAATACATTTCTATTGCCCATAATTATTCTTCATTGTCTGAGTTTTGAACATGACTTAGGTCATTCTTTCAACTATGATTCCATTTTTGTGACCCCCACCCCTCGCATTTGTCCTTGATTTTGAAGAAGCCCCTCACTGACCACTGTACTATTGATCAGTTTATTCCTCCTTCTGAGTTGGATGGTCCTTCTGGTTTTTCTATAGTACCATGTACCACCACCACCACCACCCCCATTGTTGCATATGTTGAAACATATATGAGGATCAATGAGTGTTTGATGAAGAAATGATGTGTAGGACTAACACACTGGACTAAAGAGAAGGCAGGGAGCTTCTTCAACAGGAAGAACAAAAAAACATAAGCAGAAACACTCAAAGGGTCTTGAGAAGAGAGTGACCAGAGCAGTTTGTCTAAAGAAAAAGGGTTCCCACAGGAAATGATGGAGTATATGATGGTCATTGAGTCATGATTGAATGCCAGGCTAAAGAATCTGGGTTTTATTCTGCTTGACCAGGGAAAAGATATGCATGAATATCTGTTTTATATTGTATTGAGGTAATAAAGTCAATATGCATTTTTAAGTTGTATTGGGATATATTTTAAGAGATCACTGAATTCAACATTAAGTGAGTCTCTGGTCTGGAATGCTCTAAATATTCACAGTGGAGTTGAGGTCATTTAGACATCCAGAAAAATAAATTTTTAAATCAAAATGAAATTTTAATTGCCAGATGAATGAGTATTGCTCAGCTTATCTGAATGCCTTTACTATTGATCAATTTATTAATTTTAATAATCTTTTAAAATATCAAGCCTTTCTACCATTGGAGGGAAAGCAATTTAAGATGACCTTTCAGAGAAGTAAAATACAATTTATGAGATTGACTATAGTATTTTATCACTGCTACCATGGAAACCAACAGCAGCTCTCCTCCTCATTGTAACATAAACCATCTAATTCCATCTAGGAATTCCTTCTTAAACTGGATTCTTGTTCAACACAATCATTGGCAACAAAATATAATTCAAGGAGTCTGCCTGGCTCATGAATACAAAATGTTGCATCAAAAAGTAGCCTATAAACAGGCATGTCATTAAAGCATTTATTTGCTTTAGTTTCAGGTACATAAATTCCTGGCGTTTCTGCTTGAAAAGTCCTGACAGCTGAAACAGCAGGAATTCATGAACCAGTAAGTTATTCTTAGAAAAGCCATTCAATGTAAAGTATACTAAATGGGCTCATATCTCAGCTCTGAATAAAAAGAGGACACCACTTTCCAAATTGTCATTTTTCCAAATTTTCCCTCACATTCACCAAGCTACTACTTTGAAAAGAAGAAAGCAGATACTAGAGGATCAAGTTAAAATTCAGCAGCCTAAACCTGAGACGAGCAACTTGGGACTCTGGTTCTCTATGGAGTGCCAGCAAGCTGACTAAGGAGTCAGAGTCTTAACTCATGTCAGTGAAGGCAGATAGGCTGTACACATCAAGTGAATCATGCAGATCAAAAGCACAAGGTCAAATTCATAATTTATGACTGCACTCATCTCTTCTAGATTGACAACATGTAGATAAAATGTGCATTGCACATTTTGAATTAATTGTCTTGAATAAAATGTAAATAGCACTAGTTAGGTAGTAAATTTTATATTTAAGAGGAACTTCAATGTACTTAGAATATTTTGTTCTGTTTTCACTTGCTATTGTAACATAACTCACCATATTAACTTTCATTACATCACTCCAAGGGCTCTGAAAATGCTAAAACAGATATTGATCTGTACGGGTTCATTCTATTCATAGCGGAATTTTAAACCAAAAGCAGGATTTATGCTGCAACATGAAGCATCTCCTAACAGACATGGTACAGGAGGAGGGGAGTCGGAATGTCACACGGTCACACTGGGCTTCAAGTTTATTTTGTAGGATTGAAATTAATGCTTTGTATATCACTATGGAAGTAATGCATGTGCTCTCTAGTATCAACTTTTTCCACATGGTGATACACAGAGAAAATGACAATATTTGTTCAACACTTGGGGTGAAAAATGGGTTTGCTGATAACCATTGGAAGTTGATCTCAGCTTTACCTGGCTACCCTGAGGGCATCGCTATTCTGGCAGAACTGGAACGCACTCATGACCCAATGGGGAAGCTCTGCTGGGGAATAATTGTGGTATAACAACAATCAGAGTATAGCCAGATACTGAATGAGTGCATGTTCTACCAATAGTTTTGCAGTAAAGTATCATAACAATTAAGAAAGTTTTGTGTGATATTTTGGGAACCAAATCAAATCAAAATAAGAGATATGGAAGCCATTCAAAATACTATTTAGTCATTAGTTACTGTTATTCGTGTGGATAGTTCCTGCCCCTAAAAAGGCCTTTAGAAAATATGGATTCAGAAGGGCTAACCTCTCATTAGATAATGAGTACAGGAAATGGAAATTATTTACTTAGAAACTCCCGACATTGCTATTATTGAATCGGGACTATATTCCATATTGCTAAATTGTGTCAGAGGTTAAGTATATCAGATCCTGAGAGCTGAAGTTGGTGTACTAGCTCCAGCTCAAGTATTGATGCCATTCGTGACCTTGAGCTCCTCACTAACACTAGCTTGCTTTGTGCTTCTCACTCTGCATCTCGAAATAGAAAAGAATAAGCCTCGCCCTCTCCCTTTTTCATGGGAATAGAACGAAGAGAAATGAGGAGGTAAAGGTGGAACTCTCGGCTGAAAGAGTAAGAAAGATCAGCAGTGAGAGACCGGCTAGTCTCACATGGTGAACAACCCCTGCAAGTGAGAACAAGAGGCCACTATAGTTCCAGTTTACAGAAATAAGATTAGTTCCCTCTTCAAACACATCACATCAGAGTTCACTGCTACAAATAAAAGATGCCCAAATCTCATGGCATGAATGCTATGGGGACAGCATGCATTGTCTGGGTTAATAGCCATCCCTCATTGGCAATGCCTCTGCCTCCCAACATGAGAATGAGACTTGTTACTTTATAAGCCAGTTTCATGAATTGTCTTTAGGTGAAGAAAGTGGAGTGCACGTTCAACAACCTAATAAAATACATAAACCATAACCACACGATTCTTCTTATTCCTACCAGATATCTTCAGCACAATTGTATTAGACACATATCCAGGAAAGCATTTTTTGGATTACATAATCTGCAAATATTGTGAGTAATTTCTTTATAATTATATTATGAGTACAATTTTAAGTAAAGATTAAAAGGGTAGAATGGTGCTTTTTTAAGGCTTGACTTGGTTGTAGAGAAATGAAAGGAATAGGTTATCACCAACTACTTAGATTAGTTATTACACTGAAAGAAGTAGTAAAAGATGCCTAGTTTTACCAGAAGACAGATATAAAGGCTGTCCTTAACCTGTCTTTTTCAGCGTGGTCATTTCCACAGTATTTTATTTTTTCTAACACTTGCTAATTTAACTACATACTTTCGTGAAATGCTAGTCTATTAAGGATGTGACCAGAAGGACAAAAGCAAAAGTTGCTCCACATATTGATTCTACTCTTATACTTGAACATAATATAATATCTCAATACGTTATTTTTGGCTGCTTTCCTGGCCCTGGCCCTGCTGTGGCACACACTAGGCTGTGGTTATCTGGATCTCCTGGTTGTTTCTTGATTTCCCCCCGTCTGCTCATCAGTAGAGTGCTTTCAGAAACAGATGTCCATACTTCACAATCATCATCAGTGACTCCCATTCTAATTGTACTTGAGTAAAATGGAGTACTGAATTTGCCTAATTAACTCACCCATGCTATTTTTAGATATCTCAGCCACAACTGCATTACAACTCTCAGACCTGGAGTATTCAAAGACTTACATCAGCTAATGTGGCTGTAAGTATTCCGGCTTCTCCTTCCCCATAAAGGATCATAGTCTTAATGATATACATCAATGCTCACAGTTTCCGTCTATTTATGTATCTTGTTTATTATACTTATTTTTCTGATTGTCACATAATCTGGAGCACTTTAGCAAGCAATTCAGATAACGGCATGCCAAATGGCAGTTGTGTGAAAAGAAATCTATGCCACACTTTTTCAAGTGGCCTTCTGAGCCCAGTGGTAGGCTTGCTAAGCCATCCATCCATCCAGTGTTCCCCTATAGTAGGATTTCTCAACCTCAGCTCTATTGGAATTTTGGCCTAGATAATTCTTTGGGGGCGGGGGGAGGGAGTATATTCTATGTATTTTAGGATGTTTAGCAGCATCTGTGGCCCTACCCCACAAGAGGCCAATGCTACTCGCTCCCAGAGTTGTGACAAACAAAAGTGTCTCCAAATTCCCAAATGTTCTTTGGGGAGAAAAATTGCCCTCTGTTGAAAACCACTGACTTAGAAAGTTAAGGACTTTTTTGATTTCCGGAGCATTCATAGAAAAGTCTGAAAATATGGTAGCTTGTGGTGTTTCGCCACTGTCTAGGCTGAGCCACCAGCTCCATCCCAAGGAGTCTCACATCAGATGCCTGTGTTTTCATCAGGAAAATGAACAAGGGGCAGTTAGGAGGCTCTCTGTGTCAGTTTGCCAGTTTTTTGTAGGTCAGCCTGGTCTAGTGGAGAAAACCAGGACTTCAGCTCCATCCAGACCCTTGTGTATGCCACGGCCCTCTGCTTAATGTTCCAGGCAACTTTCTTAATCTTCCTAGGCCTCTTTTTCCTCATCGATAAACTATAATCATAATTCCTTTTTAAGAGCAATGTTGTGAGGATTAAATCACATAGCATACATAAAGTGCCACATGCAGAGTGCCTGTCATATAGGAGGTGCTCAGTGTAGCTCCCTTCTCCAATCCTACCCTCAGGGACCTCTAAGAGTAAGAGGAAATGGTACTTGGCTTCAAAGGCAACAAGAGAAAAGAAGGCCTATTTCCCCTTGATCTAATTTTTTCTAGGAAAATCCCATATATATTTAAAAACAGTGATTTGAATATACAAATATTTTGACTCTTTCACCCTCAAAGCTCCAAATGAGTTCTTTTGTACAGACTTTA
This sequence comes from Tapirus indicus, assembly GCA_031878705.1. NCBI lineage: Eukaryota > Metazoa > Chordata > Mammalia > Perissodactyla > Tapiridae > Tapirus > Tapirus indicus. The sequence continues at coordinate 69,662,869 of CM062930.1, read as the reverse complement.
TTAAATACCTCGTTTAAACAACATGAGATCAAAGAACTATTTGTGATTTCCAAAGAATGCATTTTTTCATTCATTCTTCAGTCAGTCATTCAGTAGGTCAAAGCATTTATGGAGCCCATATTCTTCCAATACACAAGTGTAGCTTGTGCTAGACCCAGGTATCCAGAGATGAAGGATGTAAGTTGGGTCTTTAAGTCCAATGGGAGGTGGATGCAGGGAAAGAAAACGATCAGGATGGACTTGATAAGTGCTGGGGTGGGGGTGGGGGAAATTTGGAGGAAAGAGCTGCTCCAACCACAGGGTGAAGGAAAGGCCCTCAGGGGAGAGAGAGCTGAGCCATGTGTGGAAGGACATGAAGGAGGAGAGCAGGTGGTGAGGGGAGGAAGGATCATCATGGGCCTTTTATTTTTTCCTTGTTTTGTTTCACTCATGTCTCTAACATCAGAAATGTTTGTGATATTTTCTGTCAGAATTCTAGATGACAATCCAATAACCAGCATTTCACAGCCATTGTTTACTGGATTAAATTCCTTGTTTTTCCTGTAAGTATTCATCTACCTTTCAATACATCTGTCTATAAATTGTAATGGCATCTACACTAGCTTACAATAAGGGCTTTAAAAAAGTCAAGCCCACTAAAATTTTTATTAGTCAAAACCTTTCCTGTATTTCCAGCCACAATTACTGTTGCTACTTCCTGGCCATGGCTTATGGTACATTTTAAGCCTAGCAGTTGATTTCTTTTTGATCTCCTTTCATTTCCTTTAGTCCTAAAGCAAGTTTTTATTTGCAGTAGTCGACTAAAGATAGTATTCATTTTTATCTCCTAACTACATTTAAATCTGTTAGATTCTCCCAGGAGTTCAGCTCCAACTACATTTTTAACAGAGGAAAATGTGACTTTGCCCAGCAAAAGTCACTGAAAATTCCAAAATCTTTGTCCTACCAACAGAGCTGTTCTAATAATTACATTTTCACTGTTTATTAATCACTGGGATGATTTATCAGCAGGGGATTATTATGTTCCTTTACAGTTGACCATATAGCATCGTTATTTCTCCATTTGTCAAGAGGGACCACAATATCATAAATTAATCATGTAGCTTAACATGATCATGAGTTGTTTTTTTCCCCCAAAGCCCCCTACTGTCACTTAGATTTAATGCAGTTTCCAATGTGGCCCTTGAATATTGTAAATGATTAATGTTTCCCTTAAGAAGAAACTTTGGATGTATGATTCTGGAAACGATCGCAAATTTGAAGTTTATGAGGAAAATTACCGTGAACTTCAAAATTATTACCCAATATATACTTTTGTTTCATCTCATAAAATTAAACTATTTCATATTTACTCCTAGGTTATGTATCATATTTATGCATTCATAGTTTCTTTGACATCTGCTCCCTTATCTGTGCCATACACATATCTAGAGACCATTTTGAAGAGGTAGTTATATTTATATTCTTCATCTTAATGTATCAATTTTGGCATGCAAGTTTCCAGTTGTGGAAATAGTTCTTAAAGTGGCATATTATATTGTTCCTAATTAGTGTCTTCTTTGTGTAAAGGTCTATGGTTGGTAACCACTTGGAAGCCCTTCCGAAGCAGATGTGTGCCCAAATGCCTCAACTCAACTGGATGTGAGTATGCATTTAGGAGCTAAGTTGTTATTTGCCCAGATAAAGGAAATGAGCCCTGAAGTTAGTTCACGATTACATAAAAAGCCCATCTATGATCTTCTTTCCAAATCGAAAATCTGATCATGTTGCTTCCTGGTTTAAGAAACTTCTGAGAATTCCCACAGATATGAGGGTAAAGTTCAAAATTCCCCCTAGAGCACCCAAAACCCCTCATTTTCTATCCCTTATTCCATCTAGTCTCTTTCCCTGCTCCTCCTCCTCAGGTGCCTTCCTTCCAGATGCACCAAACTACCACTCCTACGATCAATTCCCTGAGCACATCTTGCTCTTTCAACTTGAAAAGTCTTGCTCCTTTATTCTTTTGGCTAACTTCAACATTTCCTTCAAAAGTCAGCTTAAACACCACCTCCCGGAGGCCGTCCCTGACACACCAACCAGTTCCAGTGGCTGCCTCTGAGCTCCCATTACACCATGAACAGACTTCCACCAGGCCACCCATTTTCTACACTGCACACCTGTCTTATGGTACTATCATCACAGAACCATCGGCTTACTTGTTTGTCCCCCACCTTCTGTAAATTCAGTGAGGACAGAAACGGACCTTATGATTATATGCCCCAGCATTAGCACAATGATCAGCACATAGTAGGTGCTCAATAAACCTTTGTTAAATGAATGTGTAATTTGTTTCCACTCCTTGTTAGCTTTTAACCAACACATGTTTAAAACATTTATTTAAGTTACTTCATGGCTTTACCACCACTACCCACCGTTCCCTGTCACGTTCCTCTTCACAGTCCCTGTGAGAGGCAGGATTGTCACAGGCAGCGATCTCCTGCCCTGTGAAAATGTTGACTGTATCGTTGTCCCCCAGAACTCTTCTCATCATGCCCATAAAAAGATAAAAGTTTAGTACCTCAGCTTTTGATCTTCTCTGAAGAAGCCTCAGACTTACTCATTACAACACTATTAAGTAGGCTTGTGTTTACTTATTGACTTTCATTTGTTTGTATTTATTTATATACCTGTTATCAAAAGGCTTTCAAGGCAATGGAGGTTTCATATAAGGGTGCCACTTATGGAAATAATGATCTGAAAAATATGAGAATAAAACTCATTAAGAAGAGATGAAAAAAAAAACTTAGAAACTAAACAAGTACATACACACAGTGGGGAAAAAAAACAGGAAAGAGTAAAGTTAGCAGAAAAAGATCAGGGCCGCCGCCTGCCCAAAATGGGCATCAGCACAAGGAGGTCAGGAACCACACCCAAACCCTGGGTTCCTGGGATCCTCGTTTTCACTCTAGGCCCCCACAAACACCAGGGGAAAAAATAGACACCCAGTGAAAATATAAAGGTAGCAAGATTGCCTGATCACAAGCGAAAAGGGGCCTTTACACTGAGAGAACAGAGAGCTAAGAGGTCAGACCCAAATCGCCCCACCTTAGAGACAGAAAAAAACCTGCCCTGGCCAGGCTTCTCCTCCCTCACTTGCTAACAAGTAGGACTCTTGCTCACAACTCCACAGTGTTATACTGATGAGACATAAAACCATTTTTCCCATTCTATTTAACAATATTTGGACTTTCAAAAGAGTACAGTATTTATTATTTTTAATCACTGTATTTTAAGAGTGAAAAAAAAGTCGAGTTCCTACAAGGCCTCCAAGATGGCTTTAAAATAGGATTTAAAAGGAAATGACAAAGGGACTGGGATTTTGGTGTAAACGTGAAAAAGGTTCAGAGGCAGCAAAACCTATTGTCATATATGGGGAAGATTGTAGGAAGCTGACTATAAAAAGAAGTTAGGGGACTTGGCAGAAAAGTCGACCGTTTCTCATTCCTTGGCACTGCTGGAATCGGTAATGTCAGCGTGTTCCCGAAGGCATTCCCTGAGTATGTGGGACGCCACTGTCCTGAGGAATCACCTGGCAGAATGTAATGCCCCCACCAGCGCTTCTTGAGCACTGCGCCGTAAATACAAGGATTTAAGGCAGACGGCTGGACCTCAATCCTAGAGTTTATGATTCAATAGGTCTGGGTGGAGCCTGAGACTCTGCATTTCTAATAAGTTCCCAGGTGACACAGAGGCCTGTCCCAGCCATGCTCCGAGCAGCACTGCGCTCAGCATCAGCATCAGTGACACATGATAGAAAGAGCGGTTGCTTTTCATCACATAGATCGGGACACATATCCTGTCTCCACATTCAGTATTTGGAAGATAACTTTGGCCTGAGTTTCTCCTTCAGTGACATAGAGCCAAAAATGTCTACCTGATGTCGGGGGAATGTGAGAATATAACCATCTATGACACCACGGCTTAGTGTCTAGGCTTTAGATTCAGACAGAGCTGGGTTAGAAGGTCAATTCCACCACTTACCAGCTGTGTGGCCAGAAGAAGAGTGAATTTCCAAGGTCCTCAGATTTCTCATATGTTAAATGGCGGGTAGTAATACCAACTTGGCCGGGGAGCTGTGTTGCGAACTCAGGATAGCACCTGACACTGTAAAAGCCCGATAAATGGCAGTGACCACTATCATGGTGGCAATACCATGATAACTAATGGCACAGTATCCAGAACAGAGACACCCTCACTAAATGTTGGGCTGCCCTTTCCCTCAGTTTTGTAAAGTTCTAACATTAATTGGAAGGGGAAAGAAGTATAATGCTAATTATACTAACTCTTCAATAATGAGGAGAAAAGCATAAAAATTGGAATGAACTAAAAATAAATTGGAATGAAGTAAAAGTAAAGTTCAGAACTGTTGTAGCAACAAAAAGTGCCTCTAGACATATGATTTGTGCAAAAACATTAAAAATATTCTTCCTCCGTGCCTTTCTAGGGATTTGGAAGGCAATGGAATAAAATATCTTACGAATTCCACCTTTTCGTCGTGCAACTCACTCACAGTGCTGTAAGTATGCGGGGGCTTCAGTAAATGAGGGGAAACGCAATAGATTTGGAAGTCAAAAGAAAACATCGACAAGGAATTTTAAAGTAGTGTTTTGTTCACAGCCTTGGTCTGAAACTGCAGTCCTAGAAAATGCACACATGGATTTATTGATTTTGATGGTGGGGCCGAGCCTTACGTGTAGCTGCCATTTAAGTCTCCAGCTGGTCTCCTTCTTTGAGGGCAATCATCATTCTGTGCATTCCCTCAGCTGAACTGGTACCTAACTCCATGATCACCATGAAAATGAGATAATGTATGTGAAAGTGGTTAGCTACACAACAATTAGTTGTTACTGCCATTGACACTTACCACTTGATGTCTCTCTCTCAAAAGAGAAATAATTTTATTCTAAAGGGAAGAACATCTAACATATTCTGATTGGCCAAAGATTCTGATTGCTGATTACATTTTTTATGCGGTGGAAAGGCAAATGGATTTGTTAATTGGCACATTTGCACTAGTGAGCTTAAAAACACAAGAATTTTGCTCTTGTTTTAATCATAGTTTTCCAGACATAGTGAGCACTTAGTAATGTTCGTGGTTGGATGGGTGGTTGGAAAAGAAAAATCAGAGTGTATCCATTTGTAGTGGTCTAATTGCTTTTCTCCAACAAAGTAAAAGGTAAGGCTATTGCCAGATTGCACATTTACCAATCAGACTGCAGATTAGCAAATCGAACGAGAAAAGAGGCTCTCTCGCTTAGGAAACGCAGAAAGTTTATTCCTCTTCTCATGGATAACGAGAGAGGATACTGGAAAACTAAACGAGTTACATCAATGCCTTCTATTTCATTGCTCCATGGAGCATTTGAATCACTTTCATACTCATTATCTCATTTGTTAACACCTCTGCAAGGCAGTCAGCTGCCAACCCTCTTTTTGCTATTTGTCTTAAAGGATTTCGTTTCTAGACAAAGGAACTGTAAAACCACTAGCCCCCCACCAAATTTAAAATTTGTTTGTGGCCTCAGACACTGCTCTGGGATTGGTTCAAGCCTTGCTCTTGATGGCCTTCTTCATCTAAGGAACGTGCATTAAACAAGGGTCCTCTCAAAACCTTCTCTGAGAATTAACAGGGTCCAAATTTGACGTTACCTGTGCGTGTCTTGGGAAAGAAACACTTTCTAAAATAACCAGAATCCAAACCAAGTGCAGTTTTATAGACCACACTCAGCACCTCAGAGTACTTATGGCAGCACTTCCTGGAGAGAACGTGTGGCTGTCCTCGGTGAGAAACTCCTGCCCTTTGTTCCTGCCGGAACACGCCTCGCTTTGAGACCTCAAAGGAGGCTTATGAAATTACACTCGGATCAATGGCACCTCCCAATGAGAACTGATTATTACAGCAGACACAGACCAACAGTGCTGACTCTCGCCATGTCTTACAGGTTTCTGCCTAGAAATCAAATTGGTTTTGTTCCAGAGAAGACATTTTCTTCATTAAAAAATTTAGGAGAACTGTAAGTAGCATTGTCTACTAGGAAAATATGATTGCTTCTTCTAAGATTATAAATTCAAATGACTAGTGAGACTGCTTTTCCACTAGTAGCAATCAAAATCCTGTAGACTATTGGATATTCAAAATCAATTAAGAAAACCAACATTATCCTAAAGTCAAAAGCAAATTAAAATCAGATAGTGGGCTTAATATGGATTTGGCCTGCTCTAATTTCCCTGCCTATTTTCTTTGGGTGATTTCATATATATATGTGTTTGGGAGCAAATGAGTTTTCCATAGCTCCTTAAACTCAGGGATCATTATCTCTAATGGCTGGAGTATAGTTAATTCTCCATAAATGCTTGCTGAATGAATGACTGACTGACTGAAGTAATATTAATTAATTATAACTGAACAAAGGAGTGAAGATGCTTATTATCCTTTGAGAAATTACGACTCCTAGAGAAGATGAAGCCAATACTAATATCTAGAATGAGGATTAGGCTCATTGAAAAATATTCAGAGAGCTCATGTAACTTTTCTGTTCAAATATGTTTTGTAGATCTAAGGTTTTTAAAAAACATCTGTCTTGCTATTAATTCATCACTACCCACATAATTGTGTATCATTGGAAGTTAAAATCAAGTATGTTATCTTACAAATAGTGGCAATTCAGGTAGAGAATTCATCCTCCTGATCTGAGGCCTAAAAATGGAAATTAATTTCTTAACCTCTTCCCCATTCTTTATACCTTGTTTTGAAATCCAGAAAGGACTGGGGAAAATAACTCAATGAAAGTAATTCGAAATATAATTCACAAATAATTAAGATAATTCCATCTAACTAATGAGTATCATAAACCAAATCCACAAGTATTTATTAAGTGCCTGGTGTGCACAAGGCACTGTGTTACGACTAAAAATATTATCATTTTATAGGAATAAATTAAAGGCAGCTCACTCAGAAGAGCTTGCTCACTTCTCCTGGGAGCATTCCTGATCAGATCTTGGAGGACGGATATGGATTCGAGTTCCAGGGATGGAGTGGAGGAGCAAACAGGGGCATGTTTTAACTTCAGGAAACAGTGGGATGGAGTTCACATTCTGAAAAAATCCTAATCTTCCTTTTATCCTACACTTAGGCAGACTTTCTCTCTCTCTCTGTCTCTCTCTTTCTCTCTGTCTCTGTCTCTCTGTCTCTCTCTGTCTCTCTCTCACACACACATACACACACACACACACCAAAAACAGAGCTCAACTAAGAGACACTAGCTTGCTTTCTTTAAGACTACCAGTAATCCATTCCAATCCACTTAAGCTAAAGAAATTCAGAAGTTAATATAATAACTTGAAAAAGGCATTTATGCTTCTTGAATTTACAAAAATGTTAGATAATTTTACTGTGCCTTCATGACAACAAACCCCTCCTGCAGAGGAATAAGCACATTTAGGTGAGGCCACTGAAGTCCTTTTCCCCCAAAAGATCGTGCTTTATTTTTCAATTTAACACTTTGCAGGACATTTTCCACATGTACAAAATCGTCATCATCTTGCTCTGTCATCACTCTCTCAATCCGTGCACACCTGTGGCTTTCCTTCTGTGCCATGACCCAGATGTGCTCCTTACATCTGGAGCACCAGATCAGAATTCCTAGCTGACAGGACGTCTACACTTGGATGTCATGACAACACCTCAAAAGCAATCTGTTAAAATTAATTTATAGATGACCCTTACCTCACTGCCAGCTTCTTCCCCTAGACTTGCTACCTTGGTGGTATCAGTATCCTTCCTGGCAGCCAGGCTCCCGAAAGACTGCTCCCTTTCCCTCTAACTCTCTTTACACTTCATGTCCTATCAGACCGTAAGCCCTGCTGGTGTCTCCTTAAACCCTCATCCGCTCTCTCCTGGTCCAGGGTCAAACTCTCCTGCCAGGTCTCTGTCCCCTGACTCTGGCTTTTCAGCCTATCTTTCATGCTTCTGACAGAATTATTATCCCATAACCCAGAGCATATTAAGCCACTGTCCTGCTTAATATTCTCCCTCCTTGTTGTCTGCTGTTTAGCAAAGTCCTTGACACAGTTCTCAAATGTTAATTACAGAAGAATCACAGAACATACTGGCTTTAAATACTTGTTACCAGGCTCCCTCCCAGAGATTCTGGTGTGATAGTTCTGGAGTAGGCACCAGGCATGTGCTTTTTTTATAAGCATCCTCCTTGGTTCTGATGCCTGGATCATACTCTGGGAAGCACTGCCTTGGAATGTATTCATGGCCCTCCCATTTTGTCTCCATGCTCCTTTCCAGGCTCACTTCCTCTACATCTCCCCACGCTTTCTATCCTCCACTCACATTGGACCGTTGGCTGACACCTAAAGGTGTCATTGACTTCTGAGTATCTGCTTCTCTGATTCTGCTTAACCCTCACCTGAAAATCTGCTCTTCTTTTATTCCACCTATGAAAATCATCAAGCTTTGTTCAAACACTTCCTAATTTCCCAGGCCATGTTTGATGACTCCTTCCTCTGTTTTTTATCTGTACTTCTGTAATAGCACTTGTTTCATTTTTTCCTTGTTTTATAATCTAGTTGTTTACTCTAATTGTTAGCTTCTTTATAGAAAGAGCTAAGTCTTAATTATTTGTAACACCTGCATATCAATCAGCTGCTCCAAAGCATCAAAAATTGATAAGATCTTTTGTTCGACTCTTAGGCAATTTCACATCTGCCTTCACTTTTAACATCTTCTCTGGCTCAAAAGGGTATTCTGAACTCTTAAAGATTCCTGATTCCTTCTGATCCTAAAATATCTCTTTTCCATGTTCTGTAGAAACACTTCCCTATATTTCTTTCTGGATTGGATAGTCTTATTATATTTAATTGAATTTAATGAAGTTCTCAATTTCTTTTAAAAAATAGTACCACATAAAAGTAGATTAAAAATGTGTGAACTTATCCATTCAAGATTATTTGGGCAGATATTATGTGGCCAATATTATCTTACCCAGAATGCAAAATAAGTATAAGACATAGATCTTGAACATAGTTAGAAAGCTTATAACATAGTTAGATAATCAAGATATCACATACGTGAACCACATATGAATCACAGAAGCTATGAATTGTCTAAGTGTACAAAGAGTACCTAAAACAGAGGAAATTAATCAAAGTAGATATGGAAGCCAGGTTGGGAATGTGTTGGAGAGGGGCTGACAGGAAATTCCAGATAGGAACTGGATGAGCAAAATGTCACATGTCTGGAAGTGATGGAAAACATATCCATTTGGCTGACTCACATGGCCTTGTTGTGTAACAACTTATCAGGTTGGTTAACTTGAATCATATTTTCCACAACGTCAAATGGGATGATGTTAAGTAAGGAGTAATAACTATATCATTTATTTCCAATGTAATTGCTTTGGGTTTTCACTGTCACCAACAGGGACCTGTCTAACAATATGATAATGGAGCTACCACCCCATATTTTTAAAGACTTGAAGCTTCTACAGAAACTGTAAGTTCTTCTTCTCCCATCATCAGATTTAAATGGCAACATCTTGAGCTTCCAAAATAATAACATCCTGATGCTTCTTTCCTCCTTCCTTCTAACGGTACGAAAGGAATCTGTCATCCAATCCTCTTTTGTATCTCCACAAGAACCAGTTTGAAAGTCTTAAACAACTTCAATCTCTGTAAGTGAAATATAACAGCATGTTGATTATCATTTAAGTGGATGTACTTTACTTCAAACCACGTTTATTTTTAAATGGGTATTTTACACATAAGAGGGCTTTTAATTTGAGCATGCATCCTCAGTTGTGAATATCGTTGTTACCACCAAGTATATACTGAATGACAACAAAGCCTCACTTTTTACCATTCAATATGTGTAAAGACCATTTCTGTGTTTGAAGCTACATATAGCTCCTTTCTGAAAACTGGGTTCATATGGAAAAATCTCATTCTACAATTTTCACAAAGAATTAAATTTACAATAGTTTTGTTACTAAACAGTTGCTAAAAAAAAACAAATTATGTAAGACTTACCTTTTTTCCTTTCCCCTTTCTTATGACAGTCTACTTGGTATCAGTCTAAAGAGCATGCTTTTTACTTTTCAGTAAGTAAAAAGAAAATTATCTCACAAATATGAACATTCAGACAATTAATGTTGTTTAGTATTTGAAAATTTCAAACATATTAGGTTTCAAATGGTGTCAAGAACTCTGCTAGTTATCCTTTGAACTTCAACATTCCTTTCCTGTGAATAGCCATTGTTGGTTAAATTTTATATGTTTGTTCTTACACAGACAGCATACTATACTACCTGATCTCAACCTAAACTTTTCTTCATTTAATTCCAAAGACCAATCCTTAACATCACTTTTTATTTTTGCTGAATAGTTTCCTATTTGAAATTAATGCAAGATTTAAGTTCTCTCTTAACAGATATTAGTGAGCATCCACTTATGAAAAAGGCTTGGTTCCTGCTCTCAAGAAGCTAAAATATCAAAAAAAAAACCAAAAATATAAATAATAGATTGTTTTTAAATATAAGAATAGACCTCAGGATGTGGACAAATCAATTCTTCTCTTCACTCACCACATACTGACTTCTGAAAGCCAAAGTATTGAGTTACCATATCATGCCTTTCTGAAAACTCAAAGTCATAACTATATATTTCATGCTTTTCTTTCTTCACTTCTTTTATTTCTTTATTGTCTCATTTATTTTTTCTAAGGATTCACTTACACCTTTCTTTCACATTTATTGGCCACCAACTTACTCATAGCACTATCTTAGGCATTGAGGATTTAGTGGCTTCTGCTCTTTCGGAAACTATAGGCTATTAATCAAGTAATCACACACTCCATGTAAAGCTAAAACTGTGATAAGTCCAGGAGAAAGCTAGAGAGCAAAAGAAAGAAGAGGGTAAAAAACCTTTCAAAAAGGACTCAAGGGATTCCTGCAGGAGGGGCCCTGTGCTGATTCAGTAATATAATTACTCTCCTAAGTTTCATTCCTGATTGCCAAAGAGCAAGGCAATTTCTCCAGGAAGGACTCAGTGGGCAAAGAAAATCCAGAACCACGTCAAGAGACTTATTCAGATTAGTCAAAAAGAAACTGAGTGAAAATCAAACATCTTTCAAAATAAACCTTAGAAGAATTCTGTTTTTTTAGATTGTCCACTCTCCATTTATGTTTCCTGAGAACATAGCAGACTCCCTTAATTCATGCCATCCTAAAGAGGTCTTCAAAGAATCCATATTTGAAGAAGTTTCTAGATAAATGAGGAATATAGGGGTTATTACTGGAGCCCTCGAAAAACACCTAATGGGACCTGGAGAAATTAAAGGAATTATGCTTCCCACTGTTGTCTTAGAAAACAATTGTCCTGAATTGGAGCTCCTCCTACAGCTTCCATGGTTTTCTACCCTAAAAACACAGTCCAGGAGCAAATGACTATATTTAAATCCAGAGTCTCACAAACTCATTTCAGTGATATTCTCAGGTTGGAAATATCAGCTGCTTTCTGAAACCCTAAACCCACATGGCATGGTTCATAAACTCAAACTACAGAGCAAATTTCATAATCACACAAATCACCATTGCCATTTTTAAATCAAAGAAATGAATGAAAGGGTTCTATTAGAATGCAATTCTGCATATGAAGTGACAAAATCAGCTCTAACTGACAGGAGGAATAAATAGGGATGGCAATTTTCTAAGATAGTTTACTATAAAATTTTCATCCTAATTTGAGTTGGCCACATAAGATTTTGAAGCATGGTATTTAGGATATGAGCACGAATGTAATTATTAAAAAGTTAAACCCTAAAAACATGAAACCTATTGTGCATATTTTCCAGAGACCTGGAAAGGATAGAGATTCCAAATATAAATACAGGAATGTTTCAACCCATGAAGAATCTTTCTCACATGTACGTATGTCTGAAAGAATGGAGAAGAAAGGATGGTGAAATGTTGCAGATGTTCTAGTGTAAACTGTCTAATGTATCACTGCAATGTGTTTTTATGCAAGAAAAGTCTTTTTATTGAGAACTTTTTAATTTTGTCACCTTTGGTCCCTGTTCAAATAGAGTTCAATATTATGATGTGCCGACATGAATGACACTTCTCTCTGGAAACACGCTGTTTATCCAATTGAGGCCCAATAAGAGATCAGGGTACCAGAATGCCACATATTACACAAGATGAAGTCACTGGCTAAATGGTACTCAGGAGACCTGGAAACATTAATTCACCTCACATGAATGAGCAGTCGGCTGCTCTAAGATTTGAGCCCTTAGGAAGAAAGATGCTATATAAATTCCAGGTGTTGTTACTGTTACTAAGTGCACTACAAAATGGAGGTAATTAATCTTTATAGTAGTTTTTGATAAGTCACTTTAATATATTTGGCTAAAGTGCACTGTGTAAGTTGTGTTAATATATGTGTTTATGACATGATCATTTCTTTATCAACTGTGTAATCTATGTGTTCATGATTTCAAAAATTAACCATTGTTATCCACAATAATAGGGAGGATTCGATGTAAGATTACAATTTGGGTGCAGCAAGTGGATGAAATGGTTGGTGTGAAGGTGCTCTTTTGGGAGAACATTTTGTTTATGTCTGTGCAGTAGGCGTGACTACTAAAAGACAAGTATTTGATGCATATCCACATGGTTTTCATAATTTCTCTTTCTGTGGCACCAGTGGGTAAATATTTAATGAGGCTATCATTTCCTTGTTGCAGGCAGAATGTGAGATCTTCTTAGAATAGAGAAATTCATCCTTTTTAGAACTTGATGGAGAAGCTCCTGCTTTAAATATGAACCTCAGGTTGAGGTCAAGAAGGACCCAACAATTAACAGAAAATGTGCTAACTCAGTTTCTTCCCTACTCAGTGACCTAGTTATTCTTTCATCTTCCTTGTCCACCACTTGTTGAAACACCTCAACCTCATAAACCCATCCCTTCCACCTGCCAACCATTGCCATGGCCATGAGGTTGAACCATTCAGAGACTCTACCTGGCTCTATCTGAAGACAGTGGACACAATGGAACCCTGAAAGAACAAAGAGGTCAAATCAAGTGTGTGCCAGGGACTCCAGAGAAGGAGAAGAAACCAAGAGAATTTTATGTCAAGTTCCTTTACTAGGATAGATAATATCAGGAAGTTAGACTATAAGCTACTCAATGGCAGGGATTGCCTCCAATTTCTCTACCTGACATACCTCGCGCTAAATTATCCATCATTCATTTGCTCATCTAAGAAGTATTTGTTGAGTACTTCTCGTGTGCCAGGCACTGTTCTAAATCTGAGAGCAGAGGGATGAACAGGAGAGAGAAGCGTCTGCTCCATGGAGCTTCCACTTAGTATTGGGACCAGAGAGTAAACCAGTAAATATATAAATAGTTAATAAATGCTATGAATAAAAGTATAGCAAGATAAAGGAATAGAGGGATGATGTCAATGATTCACATGGAAGTCAGAGAGATGTGACATTTGAGCAGACCTGAATGGAGGGAAGGTGCAGCCCTGGCAATATCTGGGGAAAGAATCTTCCGGGCAGAGCGAAAAACAAAAGCACCACGCTGAGAAGGGAATGAGACTGGCTTTTGGGGGGATTAGAAGAAGGCCACTGTCTCTGGGAGGAGTGAGTGACAAAGGGAAGGAGGTGAGGTGGATCTGGGTGGCCAGGGGTCCATTCACAGGAAGACTTGAAGCAGTGGCAAAATAAAGCTTAGTATAACTTGTTAGTCTAGCAACTGAATGGGGAGATGACAAAAAGGGTTAAACGAAGAGAAATTAACTAAAATAGGTGGTAAAAGAAGGCAAAAATGGAATGAGTTTTAGGAGAAAATTCTAAATGCACAGGTTTGGGGAGGGGCAATAAGCCAAATGACATCCCCAATTCAAACGCTCAAAGATTCCACACACCTAGATCATAAATACATTGATCACAAACAAACTTATATTTTCCTCTAGAAATTGTTTGAGTCCTTCTAGGCCCTCGTAAGAAATCTGTGTTTAAGGCAGCTGCTTCTCCTCCTAGCTCCAGTGAGACTGAATTTTCCTAGTCTCAGAGACCCTCCCTTCCTATCAGTGTCAGGGAAAAGGAGGCTAGTTTAAGTGAGTTTACTTAAAATAAGTACAGGACAGGAATGATTTTAGTGAGCTACTGTAGGTGCTTTACATTCCAAACCCAAGCCCCTGAATGTTTGCTAGAGATCAATTTAACATTGACAATTTACTTTTTGTAATACCCCAGAGAGTAATCCAATGTGATGGGGAAAAATAGAGTCCCGGAGACTTCCCACTCATGTCCTTCCCTGACTCACCTCAGGCAAGCTATGGAACATCTGTGTCCTTTAGGTTCTTCATCTTTAAAAGAAGAACACTGCCCAAAGTAATGTCATATTTAATGAAGAGCTCTATAATGACATAACCACTACTAAACAAAAATAAACAGACCTAGTGACGTTGCATACCTAACAGAGCTGAAGCCCTGAAAGGATTGCAATGGTAGTTTCTGTGTCATTGCTGTAAAGTGACTCTTTTTTTCCCTTTGACTTTAGTTATTTCAAAAACTTTCGATACTGCTCCTATGCTCCCCATGTCCGAATATGTATGCCCTTGACTGACGGCATTTCTTCATTTGAGGACCTCTTGGCTAACAATATCCTCAGAATATTTGTCTGGGTTATAGCTTTCATAACCTGCTTTGGAAATCTTTTTGTCATTGGCATGAGATCTTTCATTAAAGCTGAAAATACAACTCACGCTATGTCCATCAAAATCCTTTGTTGTAAGTATGTTTCTTATTTAAATAGATTTAGGAAATCTTCTATGAGCTGTGAATTAGATATATATTGGCCTTCAACAAATGCCATTTAATATGAATTATTTATGTGGGGCAATTTTTTTTCTAAGTATGAAAGTACTGTTCTCTTTGGCTGCTCTGCTCTAGATTGCATGAGTTTGCAGTGATCTAGTACCCACTCCTGGGGATTATGTCTTGGAAATGGGGTAACAAGGAGCCAATGAGTCAAGGGATGGATTCTGGAGAACAGGTTGTGGATTATAAAACTAAGCTTTGTTTAACCTTCAATTACAATAAGACACATGCTCCTCAGGCCCAGAAAATTATTCCCTTTATTAATTATGCAAGTAATACTTGTTTGCTGTTTAAAAACTAGCCCCCCCCAATAAAATTACCTCCCTACCACCATTTTTTTTAATTATAAAATAAAGATGCAGTGCGGTACTTTAGAAATAGTAGTACACCTTTTGAAGTCCACTGGCTTTTAGGTACTATTGTAGGTGTTTACATTAGTTCACTTAATACGGGATGAAGGAAGTAGGCCGAATCAGAAAACTAAAACAGAGAGGCTGAGAACTACCAACATACAGTATATTGATTCTTCAACAGGTGCAGACTGCCTCATGGGTGTTTATTTGTTCTTCGTTGGCTTTTTCGATATAAAATACCGTGGGCAGTACCAGAAGTATGCATTGCTGTGGATGGAGAGTTTACAGTGCCAGCTGATGGGGTTCCTGGCCATGCTGTCCACCGAAGTCTCCGTCCTGTTGCTGACGTACTTGACTTTGGAGAAGTTCCTGGTCATCGTCTTTCCCTTCAGTAATATTCGTCCTGGAAAACGGCAGACCTCAGTCATCCTCGTTTGCATCTGGATTGTGGGATTTTTAATAGCTGTGATTCCATTTTGGAACGAGGATTATTTTGGAAACTTTTATGGAAAAAATGGAGTATGTTTCCCACTTTATTATGACCAAACAGAAGATGGAAGCAAGGGGTATTCTCTTGGAATTTTCCTAGGTAAATTATATTTTTCATTTCCTGAACAAATGTAATTTTGATAGAAACACCCTACATTTCAGCAAAAGCATATTTGTCCATTTCAGAAAGTAAACAAACATAGTCAAGACTGCATCCTTTCTTAAAGAAAAGTTCTTGCTGCGTATTTAAAGAAGTTTTTGTTAAACTTTTTATTATAGAGATTTACTATGGAAAACAAAAGCATACCGTCCGGATCTCTGGATGATCTTTTTATTATCTGTAAGACCCTTTGATTTCATGTTCACACTTTCTATGAGCTGGAGGAGTTCTAGTTTAGTGCCTTGTCCTGGGACTCTACCGAGTTATTTGAACTCATTTTTTTTTTTTTTTACAATCTACATATGAGCTAAATAAATAATAATAATAAAATTCTGGAAACTCAATAGCAGGAGATTATCTGAATGGAAATACCAGGAAGGTTTATATCCTTTTGTAAATGCAGCTCCAAAGACAGAGACATAAGGGTGCTTGATAAAGCTTTGCTTTTCACTTTTCTTAATTCCCCCAATTTTTTAAGAAAAGAATACCCTACCTTCTCTGGTACAAATGAATGAGAAGTTTATCCCTTTAAGGATAAAAAACTTTTTTTTACTGTCTAACAGGCATCTCTTTTACTTAAAATTAAGGCCACTCCCATGTCCTCTCTTTAGCTAGAGCAATATTATTTCAACTCCCCCTTCTCATCTTTTCCTCTCATCTAAGTAGTCAACAATCTATTGTCCTTTCTTTTTCATCAAAATCTGCCTCTGTCTTCTGTTTCTCCCAGTCTCTATCTACTGCTATCATCTTTGTTTACAACCTTACTACCTCAACCCTGAATTATTATATTAACCCTTACTGGTCTTTTGACCTCTGTGGCCTTCTCCCTCCTATTTACCTGTCCAGTATCTGAGTACCAAAAGGACTGTGCATGCCTCTGCTCAGAGACCTTCAATGACTCCCTGATCCTACCAAGATCAAGTTTAAATTAGCCACTTAAAGCCCATCACAAAATGGCCCTAACCACCATTCCCAGCTCTTCTCCATCTGTACCTTCTCTTCGTCCTCGGAAAAATAAAACACTTTATATGCACCATTTTAATAATACTACCCTGTTTTATAGTTATTTTTTCATGGATCTGTCACTCCCAGGATATTGTAAGCCATTCCTAGCTAGCATACGTGCACTTCATGAAGACCCTCCCTCCCACACACATGCACACATACACACACAGGACATCACATTCATTGATTCAACAAGGATTTATTAAGCACCTACCATAGGCCAAGCACTATTTTGGGTACTGGAGATGCAACAGATCGGCCCTCACAGACCTGCAGCCAGAAAGGAAGATGAAGACAAGTAAACAAGTCTTTACGTCACAGGCTGACGAATGCCACAGAGGAGGAGTACAGCATGTTCTAGGAACCCCAGACCTGAGAACAGGGGAGGCTTCCCAGTAATAATGAATCCAAACTGAGGCCCAAAGGATGAGGAGGGATTAGCCAAAGAAGGCAGAGGTTGAGTTCCAGAAAAAGACGTAGTGGATTTAGAGACCCACAGCCAGGGAATAGGCCCAGATGAAGGGAGAAAGAAGTTCATTGTGGCTGGATCTTTCAGTTAAAGCATGGGGATTGGCTAAAGGGGTTTTAGCACCTGTGATATATGCCAGGTAGTTAAAGAGACAGAAATACACACACGTACACACACGTTATCTACGCTTACATGGCTTACCTGCGAGAGAAGGAGTCCTAGAGCTCTTTTTTCTGTTTAAAGAATAAAAGAAAATACAGTTTTTAATTAATTTTTTATTTTAGGATAGATTTAGATTTAGAGAAAAGTTGCAAGGATACCACAGTTTCCACATACCCCTCACCCAATTTCTCCTGTTGTTAACATCTCACATTCTGGTGCTTTCAGAACGTACATTTTTGATCCTTTCCATAAGTCTGTTTTCAGAATTTCTACCAGAGAATCATCTTTCACTGTCATTTTATTTTATTCTTAACTAAACTTTCTGACAAGAAGACTAAGATAAATCAATTTTATAAAATTCCATTGTATGCCTTTATAATGAGATTCCATGGACTATGAAATGTTCGGGATAAGAACAGAACACCTTACATTTATAGTATTTTTCCTTAGACTTCACCAGTCTTACATACAGTCTAATTCAGATGAACATTTTTAAACAATTTTGAAGTTATATGCAAATTTTATGTTCACTATAAGGAATAAAATGATCATTCAGGATTTTTATTATAGCAAAAATATAACCAAGTGACTAAGAAGTCAGCATTATAGGATAGTGATGTTAAGTGAGAGAATCTTCTGAACATATTTGACCCTAAAGGGGTAGTTCAGGTAGTTGAATTTTTAAATTTTTCTTATTCCTTTTATTCTAAAAGAAGTCTAAAGAGTTCTGAATTTTAGTTGAAATTACTGTAAATAATCTGAAGAAAAATAAAACTGTATTTTTGTTCTATGTATTATTTTTATTTAAGACCAAAAACAAGAGAAATAACATTTCTGAGGCTATTATCTCCTTGATATTCTAAGGTTATCCTATTCATATTTATAAGATAAAGGAATGGGGCCATATTTATTTTGGAGATGATTACAGTTTTCCCTTAAGGTTTGAATTTGCAGAGAGCTAAAAATGAAAATAGCTTTTTTCCTGCTTTAAAGAAGCTAAAATTTACCTCATGATATACCTAGATCTGAATTCAGAGGTCTATAATTTTTCATAAAGGGTTTATGTATTTGAAATATCTTTTTGATCTGGCAAACCCCATTCCTTTAGCTTATTCAAGCTTATAGCCTTGGATTCAAGGTTTTAGCTGATTATCACTGGGCTTATACAAAAGAATCCTTCTTGGAAGTACAGTGTAAGAGGCACCGTACTGAATGTCTAAATAATACAATATTTTTACTGTTGATTTATACACCTGAGATGTTAAAGAGGTGTGCTTTTCCCAACAGGTGTGAACTTGCTGGCTTTTCTCATCATTGTGTTTTCCTACAGTATTATGTTCTGTTCCATTCAAAAAACTGCCCTGCAGACTTCAGAAGTGAGGAATCACATTGGAAGAGAGGTGGCTGTTGCAAATCGTTTCTTTTTTATAGTGTTCTCTGATGCCATCTGCTGGATTCCTGTATTTGTAGTTAAAATTTTGTCCCTCTTCCAGGTGGAAATACCAGGTCAGTACCTTCTATTATTCCCAAGTACATTGTGCCTTATGCCCCTCGTTTGACGAGGCCAGAATACAGTGACTTCTGTATGATAAATTCTCCATAAATACCTATGACTTAAATACAGAGAGCTATTATTTCCCTCAGTGTTTTATGATCAGTATTCTAAGATAGAAACGGGGTCATGGTGCAAACTAGAAAAGGGTAATCAAAAAACAGGAACTAGAGAAAAACCAAGTCTTAGTGTCTTATTTCTACCTGAGCTAGACAATGGTTCTTAACCAAGAATACACATAAAAAGTCAAAATATACATGTCCAGATTCCAGTCTAGGCCTCTGGATTTAGTCTACAGGGGCTAAGGCCTATACATGGATGTTTTGGAAAAATTTCCCCTATGATTCTGAGGCATGCACCCCTGGCTAAGAGCCACCAGTCTATTTCATGGTCTAGCCAAGTGGTTGTCAGACTGGGCTCTGTGGAGTATTACATGATCCATGTAAGTGCTTCATCCAGAAGGCCAGATTCCCCATCCAAAACCCTACTCCATTAGTTAGGAGTTTATTTGAACCCCTTTCTGGGACTAGAAATTATAGCCATCCTAGGGGCCAAGGCTTTAGCTCAACTCCCAGTGAAACAGAGTTTGGAGTCATCTTCAACTCATTGATTCAGTCTATTACAAATCTATTTGGGGAGTTCATTCCAGGGCAGGAATTATATCTTATTCACAATGGTACCCCAATGTCAAGCACAGGGTTGACACATTGTAAGCCCTTATAAAAGAGTGATGAATTTACAGCTAACAAACAGCTGCAACAATTTATGTCCCTCTGGCTTGTTGTGAACAAAGTCACAGGAGGCCTTGTCAAATGCCTCTCTTCAAAATGTCTCACAACATCCACGGCATCCCCTTAACCTATCAGCTTAGTCTCACAACAAGGCATAAATGTCCCTCTAGCCGTGTAAGAGGTAGAAATGAAGATCAGGAGGGAGGTCAGGGCTGACTACTTGGGAGCCTTTGCTAAGTAGTGAAAGCAGAAGCCTTAAGAACACGTGTGAGATCACTCAGGGAGAGCCAGCTGTATGTGAGGAGAAGAGTGAACTAAATATTAATGGTCACAGATGGGGAACTTGATGAACAGTCTCCAGTCTACTACAGCTTCCTTGATATCTCAATTTTTACGTCCTAACATTTCAAATTTAGTGGGACTAATATGTCCTTTGGCCTCCATTGCTCATGGAATAAAACTCAAATGCGGGGATTAGCATTAAAACATTTCTTACCTCCCACCCACCCTCATATGTTCTGTGATCCAAGCCCATTAGAATTATTGGGTTTTTTTATGCACTTTTTTGATGTCTTGCCATTGCTGAAGCTTTTCTCTCCACCTGGAATATACTTTCAACCTGTAAGACTCTAGCCTACTAAACATCCCTTCTCATCCTCCAAGATTCAGCCCAAATACTCCCTCTTTCACGGTCCAGATCTCTCTCCAGCAGCTCCCATCCATCCCAGTTACTTAAATGTCTATTACATTTTGTTTGCACTTTGCTTATTAGCCTCATAGCAGTATTATTTTTTAATGTAGTCGTTGCTCCCTTCAGATTATAAGCTTCAGGATGGTAGGGACAACATCTTATTTATCTTTCCACAGTGCTTTTCACATAATATTATTTAATAAATGATTTTTCAATTAAAGATGCTGAGCTGGTCCAAGACTGGTGGAACAGGTGGGGTTTGTCTCATCAACCTCCCCAGCTCCTCTTTCCACACCTTTTGACATCCTTCCCCACTCCAGGGATTCACTTCTCCTGGATGTGGAAGGAAGTGGCCTTGTGTGGTGGAAGAAGGACTGAGTGAGATAGGAGTTCTGAGTTCCTGTCCTGACCTTGCCATTGACCAGTCAAGGAAACTTAGGCAGGTGGCTTGAACAATAGAAATTAATTTCTCACAGTTCTGGATGCTGGAAATCCAGGATAAGGTGTCAGCAGATTTCTGCTGGGGCCTCTCTCTTTGGCTTGCAGATGGCCACCTTCTCGCTGTGTCCTCATATGGTCTTTCCTCTATGCACATACCCGTAGTGCCTCTCCATACGTCCAAGTTTCTTCTTCTTATAAGGACACCTATCAGATTGGAATAAGGCCCACCCTAATGGCCTCATTTTAACTTAATCGTATCTTTAAAGGCCCTATTTCCAAATACAGCCACACTCTGAGGTACTGGGGAATAGGACTTCAACATAGGATTTTGAGGGGACACAATTCATCCCATAACACTCTCTAATTTATAATCAAGAGATATCTGGTGATCAAAGGTGTCTGATAGCAGCAAGAGTAATCTTCATTCTTGGAAAGTCTAAGACATTTCAGATCATGATAGGGAATTAGAACAGGAAAAAAAAGTCTTGTGAAAACATTATTGGGCCACACATCAATCTTTCTCTACATTTATAATTCAGTACTTTGAGGTTTGTCTTGAATACCTCAATGGATCTAGGAGAGAAGTCTTTATCACACTTGACTAAAACCCTTCTTGCTTACCCAACTTCCCACAGTATTGTAGGAAATGCTGCACTTGCTGACCTAAACCCACCCTGTCCCCACCCTCCAAGAACTCTGGGGTCTTCTCTGTCATGGCACGTCACTGATAGTACAGCCCAAAAGATAAGCCAGCTTTAGCCCTCCTATCTCAGAACTCATCTGCTAACCTGACATTAGTGAGTTGTCCTGAAACTGAATGGGAAGTCTCATGCCTGCTCACAATTTCCTCTGGGGACACCACAGACAAAAACCAATTTACTTTGTTTTTATTCAATCATTAACTATTCATATCATCTAATTTTTTAAATTAAAGACAAGTAATATAGTAATATAAAACTTTATTTAACAAATCTAAGATATGCTAAATATAGATTTTTTTTCTTCCATATTCTTTCCAATTAAAAAAAATAATGACAAGAATGAGAAGAGAGGATGAGAAAAGAGGAAGACAAACATAAAAAAGGAAATGGGAGAGATAAGAGGAAAGGAGGAGAAAGACAGGGGAGGAAAGGTCAGAGAAGCAATGGAAGAAGTGGAAAGAGAAAGAGCAAAACAGAAAGGATGGAAGGAAACAAGCAGGGCAAAGAAGAACAAGTAACAGTGTCTACAGGATCAGGAAGTTTGGGGTGCAAGAGAGGAGAGGGCGACAAAGGAGCGTGACAGAGAAAGTATCACTGGTCTTACCATCCAGCTCTTCACCTAAGCTGGGAGTTCTCAGAACTTTTGAAGATGTGGGAGGAGGCAACTTCGTGTGGTAGGTCTGGAGAACCTCAGGTATTAGTGGTGAAAAGCTGACTCCGGCCCAGTTCCCTGGCTTTGATCGAGTAAGTCATCATCAGCCCCCTTTCACAGATAAGGCAGTTGAGGTCTGAGGAGCTTAGGTGACTTGCCCACAGTCACATAAATAAGAAGTGTCTGACCCTAGGAGCAGGCTGCATTAAAGGGGGAAAATAACTTTCATCTTAACCCAGCAAATGATGTCCTCGGAAACACTATCATCCCAAATTTCTCCTCACAAAGAGCCTTTCATGACATCTTTCCCTTAATATTCTATGAGCATTTGTAAGGCTTCCCACAAAAAAAATTCATTAAGTTTGGAGGTGTAGTCTTTTTTGCTCTTCAAATCTTCAGACTCCACTGTGAATAGGTCAGTTGGAATATAAGGGTGGGACAATGAGGCCCTCAGATCTGAAGTTCAGACCAAGGTCAGATCTGACCCTGGACTAGAGGTTTCCTGAATAGTGTTTTATTAAGAATTATTTCCTCATTTTCTTATTTTTCTATAAAGAAAGGCAATAAAACAAGAAAAATACATTATATATCAATTTATATAATTTATATAAATATATAATATATTAAATATAAATATATATCAATATATAATAGTTTATGAAGTGTTTTCACATATTTCCTCTTGTTTGGTTGCACAACAACCTACGAAGTAGTTGTTCGAATTCAGAAAAGTTCAATGGTAGGACTTTGAATTCATAGCTCCTATGCTTTTCCAACAGAATGACTTTCTATAAGGTGAGAGAAAACTTAACTAGGTAGGCCTTTCAAAAATAGCACTGAATACAAAGTGTTATGTGTATTTTGTCTATTTAAAATTTCAATTTCTATTTTTCACACTTCATTTCCTTCTCCAGGCACCATCACTTCCTGGATAGTCATTTTCTTCCTTCCTGTAAACAGTGCCTTGAACCCAATCCTCTACACTCTCACAACCAGCTTTTTCAAGGACAAGTTGAAACAACTGTTGCACAAACATCGGAGGAAATCGATTTTCAAAACTAAAAAAAGAAGTTTATCTATGTCCATTGTGTGGACAGATGACTCGTCTTCACTTAAACTTGGCATTTTGAACAAAATAACCCTTGGGACAGTATAGTGAAACCAATTTCCTAGCAATGGCTTTGGATCACTGGACTTACAATGGACTACCTAAAATAAGTACAGCATTTGGAAGATGATGTCTGCAACGCTTTTCACCTTTACCAACGGCAAATCTTTCTGCATGGAGGGCACAGCAGAATGACTTCTGGCACTGCATTCCAATGGCAGCTGTACTATTTATCGACTGTGCTAAGAACTGTACCTAAGGGTTCTTCTCTCCCTTACATGCCTGAAATGCACAAGTGAATCCATATGTAGTAGGCTGATAAACGCAGTTGACCTCTAGCTCACCAACAGTACCAACCCACCAGTGAATGCCTACATGTTGGCACTGCATGGTCTGCTTTTAAATCCAGTGGCACTATCCATAAAATAAAAACATTCATGACATCTAA
Organism: Tapirus indicus; assembly: GCA_031878705.1. Classification (NCBI taxonomy): domain Eukaryota; kingdom Metazoa; phylum Chordata; class Mammalia; order Perissodactyla; family Tapiridae; genus Tapirus; species Tapirus indicus. Next base: position 69,638,974 of record CM062930.1, on the reverse strand, counting down.
TCCCAGTGTGGCCATAATAACATGAGCCTAACATCTCTTTCCTTGCTTTTTAAATGTCAAATGAACTCTTCAGCATCCTGCTGAACTGATAGCAAAGGATTTCTGAGATGTTCACCCACTGCGAGTTCTGCCCCATGGAGGCCGGTGGAGTAGCAACATTGAAAGCAGAGCTTCACACAAGATTCCATGTCTAACACATGACCAGAGAGGCATACTGACAAAGCCTAGTGCCATTCACCTTCTTGGCTTTTATTTAATGTCAAAAGAGCTGAGATCTTAAACAAGATATTTTTCTTAAGGTTGCCCAAGCCAAAAAGGAAATTTGGATACCTAAACTGCCAAAAACTACATGTTAATATGTTTTTAAGTATAATTTCTTTAGAGCAGTGTCCCTATTGCTGGCACGTTCTGCCTTCATGGAACATACAGAGGAAGAGGTGTTCAAGGGGATTTAAGAATAGGGGTTTGATTTGGGACCATTTGCTTACTCACATAAATTCCTATTGTTTTTAACAAAAGCACCATTAAGTTTGGATTTGTTTTTTGAAAATGAAAGGTACATGTGAAGGCCTGGACATGCTTTTATACTGAAAGTTTATATGTGAAAAAATCAGGTAAATAAAACTATATTTTGCATTTGTCCATGTATTATTTTAACAAAAGACCACAGATAGGGTTTATTGACTGTTACCCATGTTTTTCCTGATAGAGAATATAGCTAGGAAACACAGCACCTCAGTTAACAAGACACATCTTACATTTTTCTTTCTCTTCCCCCTTTTTCCAAAGCATGAGGCAGTAACTTAATTTCTTTACTGTTCACTTCATTTCTGCGTTCCTTTAAGAGATGAAATGTAAGCAGCAGACTGAGAACACCAAATCACCTCCTATGACACATTAAATGGGTGCCCTTTTATCCAGGAACATCCAGGAAAGAAAGAATCTCGGAGTTTATGTGTGACAGCTATTCTGGTAATTTACCTACCGTTACTTAATATTGACTAAAACCATCATGTGAGTTCCTTCATTTTGACCAAGTGAGATATTTCTTACATCAGTAAAACTTTTCCATTAGGAGTCTACAAATAATGTACTAAAATAAAGTAGGCTGCCCTTTTTCCTTATGGTTTCAAACTTTTCTCCATCTTGTATCTTCACTATGATTAGTTGCTTCCCAACTTGTTTTCTATATTCACTGACATTCTATTAAATGTCCTTTACCAGTCCTTGATCATCATATGATTTATTTCCTAATACTTTTCCCAACATCAGGAGCATAAATAAGGAATAGACCCTGAGCCTAGCGTATTTTAATCTTAGCACAAATGTGCGTCTCCTGTTCTTGGACAGCATGAAGCATGGCCCGTGAACCAAGCCTCCGGGAACTATGTTTGTGAATGTCTGTGCTCTTCCTATTGAGCCGCGGACATGATGATGCACAAGGTCAGATGTGTCCGGGGAATTGGCAGCATATTTCATAGAAAAATGGAAGCTACATATTGGTCAGCAGCATGCCAACAAATAGTATGAAATTGGATTCTCATAGCTTATTGATTTACGATCTTATTCTGTACAGCTATATAAGTAGAAAACATCCAAAATATGTTTGATTTTAGCAAACAATAGTCTTTTATCTGGATTAAGTGAAGTCTTTATGTTAGATCAGACTTATTTTCTAATGCTGGTATTTCTGTATGGTTATGAAAATACTGCCTCTGTTCATGAACCATCTTCCACGGCAATATAAACATCAATTGAACATCACTCCAGAATTTAAGAGGCCATAAACTGTGATATCACTGAGTAGGAGAGGGTGAGGGCAAATCACCTGATCCACAACCCCACCATGCATCTGTGTATGACTGACATCTCATCTTGAAATTTAAAAAAACGGTATTCTAAAAAATCAATATGGAGCCTCAGATGAGTGTACAAAAAGAGGCTACGTGGTTTAGCTGTGTTAGTTAGTTGAGCTTATTTACATCATCTTGTTTTATTCTTAAGGTTTATTTCTAATTAGAATTAAAATTGTTTATGCCCAATGCAGTTGCTGAAATAGCTTTTTGATGGGCAGGGGCTCTAAATGAAATTATACATATCTTAGGTTTTGTACACAGGTAACAGCTTCAATTTCCCCCACCCCCATCTTGCACCCCAACACTGCAGCTTCATTCACCTGGTCTCCAAAGTATTGTGGAGCCACAAAAGCAGACCCATCAGCCCAATATTAAGGATGACTCTGGTGCCAGATCAAGCCAGTATTTGGTAATTTGCTGCATATCTGTTCATGCTACATTTTCAAGAATTTATCTCACCCAAGGTGATTCTTCACTCTGCTTTACCATCCTCAAGTTCATAAGCAATGTAGAGATCCAGAGAGTGCACATGATAGAAATGAGAAATGGTAGTGTCACCAATTATATCTACCCTATTTTTTATAAATGCTCTCGAGGGTCTGAAGGAAATGTATCTCCCAAAATTAACAAGGAATACATGTAGGACATACTTCTTTTTAGTTTTTACAGTGTAGCATAAATGGGTATATGGTTCTATTTAATAAATAACCTTAGACAACTTTACTCAAAAAACAAAGTATTGAATATAAGTATTTGTGTTTTTTTATTCCTTTACCCTGGTGAATAAGAAAAAGTGATTACAAAGACCTCTGTTTATATTCATGTCTGATATCCTGTTTATGAAAGATAGATGTGTATTTAGTAATGATAATGTTTATATATGTATATATATATATATATTGGTGAGGAAGAGTGGCTCTGAGCTAATGTCTCTGTCCATCTTCCTCTATTTTGTATGTGGGTCACCACCACACCATGGCTTGATGAGTGGTGTATGTCTGCACCCGGGATCTGAACCTGCAAACTTGGGCCGCCAAAGTGGAGCACACTGAACTTAACCACTGTGCCACCAGGCTGGCCCCAATGAGAATGTTTGTTTCTGAACCAGGAAAATGAAATGAAATTATACTATTCTCCTTTTAAATGGCTTTTCAGTAGGAGATCTCAAAGTTCTTGAGAAATACTTTCTAAAGCCCCATAAGCTGATTGAAACCTATTACTCCATGTATTTCATCAGAATAGTCTTCAGGATATTTCTCCACACAATACATATGGAAGAAATAAATCACAAGTGAAGAAATAGAAAACAAGACCAAGAGACAAAATTGCAGATCCAGGAATGGGGATCTTCTGCTGTCTAAACAGCCTGGCCCCAGCCCATGGTGACACCTCTTACCTCTAGGACTTGAGCAAATTCATAACTATTGTGAGTTATAAACTCAGAACCTGTTTAAATACAAGAAGAAATTATTTCTGGACTGTCTGGGAATCAATAAAACTTTCATCTTTTTACTGATTCTCTGAATTCATGGTGCTAGAGTGTTTGATTCAGCAATGGTTTTGTAATGGAAACCATATACTCTCCTGCTAGAGGCAACATACATTTAGGGCAAGGAGATACAGGGTCAAAAGTTAAGGGACTGGTGCCATAGTCCAGTTCAGCCATCAACTACTTACAAGACCTCAGACAAATATCTTTAAATCTCTTCCATTCTCTGTAACTGAGTTTCCTTAAGATCATATCACATAAACTGATGGGTCGTCCCATTTCTGGGAAGACCTGTAATTTGGATTAAACTACTTACTGAAGGCCCATGTGGATTAAAAATCCAAAAGTTTACATAAAGTTCGAGGATCATCCAATTCTCAATTTCCCTGGGATATTACACACTTTTCAGGAAGAATCAGTGCATAGGTCACCAATGTTCAGAAATCCACTTCTTCCAGTGGAGGCTTACAGGGCCCCATTCTATTCTGGAAAAAATACTGAGCCAAAGACTCAGACAATGAAGCTTTTCTAATATATGGCAGACTACAACAGTACCGCCGTAAGTACAGCTTAAAAATTAGGTGACCTATTGCTAGCAAAATCCAGGAATGCAGAGATCAGGGTAATTAACAAGCAATCATTTTAACTACAAATCATAGACTGGTCTCTTCACATAAGTGTATAAGTAGGTCTACTATCACCTACGTTTTCCTCTAAAACAGACAAAAATGCACAGGCTTGTACAGCACGTAGACTGGGGCTACTCCTGTGAAAAGTGGGAAAAGAGACAACAACTTATTTAATTTCCCCATAGAACCGGGATAGAACATGTGGTTATCAACCCAGGATGGATCTCTGCCTCAAACCTTGCACCATCAACCATGAACTCCCTCCCCTGTATCATCAACGTTTCCCTCTCTCTGCCAGCTCTTTTCCCTGAGCTCACAGTGCTCAGATTTCTCACATCTAAAAAGACAGTCCTACCATCCTACGTCTTCCTTTACCATCTGTCTTATTCTCACCTTCTCTTTATAGCTAAACATTTTGAAAGAATGGTAAACTCTTTGTCATCAGTGCTTTGGTTTTGGTCTCAATAACTGAATGCCTCCACCCTCACCACTCCACCGAAGGTGTCCTCATTGAGATCCCCATGATAACTCAACAGATATTTTCCTTTCTTTAACTACTTCACCTCTCTGAAGAATTTGTCACTGATGACCACTTCCTCCTTTTAACTCCTCTCTTAGAACGAAGGACACCACTCTTTCCTGTTTTACACTGCTTCACTGGCTCTTCCTTCTGACACTTTTATGAATTTCCTCTCCCTCCTTTTGTCCCACAAGCTTATAAGTGAGTTTCTGGGGTTTTACTCTTGGCTCCCTGTTCTTTGCCCTCCACACACCCTTCCCTGGTTTCAACCTCTCTATGGCTGTCATAGCTAAGTAAATTAATATTTTTAAACTCACTTTTCTTTTTCTGCTGAGGAAGGTTCACCCTGAGCTAACATCTATGCCAATCTTCTTCTATTTTTTAGTATGTGGGCTGCCAGCACAGCATGGCTGCTAACAGTGTAACAGAACAGTGTAGGTCTGTGCCCGGGAACCGAACCTGGGCCACTGAAGCAGACCATGCTGAACTTAACCACTAGGCCACCAGGGCTGGCCCTAAACTCACTTTAAAAAAATAAACACAAATAGAAGGAGCTTATTTTGATGGTTCTTACTAAATCTTGACACTTATTTTTTAATTTCCTCCACCAATTAAACAATTTTTGTTGAAATTTCTAACCTTGCTGATGAGAATCAGCTATTCTCTCAAACCCATCCAAAAGTGATACATTTTTACATGTTTAACAAAATGGGTTCAAAACCTACCAAAATTATTTGTTTGCAAGATTTTTCAACAAGATAGAAAATTCCATAATCCAAATTAGACTACATAATTAGACACAAATTAGACTAATACCAAATTAGACTACACAAGTGGCCCAGGCTAGAGTGGGGAGACGAGGATTCTGGTAGCTCCATATATGAATTTCCTCTCAATTCCCTTATTTTCAGTCCAGGACCTAAGCTTACATAAACTTCTTACCTTTTCTTTATTTTTATTGGACCAAATCAGAATGTGCAGACACGTCCACTGAAAGTATGAGGTCCAGAAGGGGATCTTAAGGAAAAGTTTCACACACATTACTGAAGAGTCACTGGATGGGGTGGGGTGGAAACCTCAGACCACAGGACAGTCGTTTTAGAGACTGAGACAGTGATAGTAATTGATTTACCTTTCCTGTTTGTACATAGCCTTAGAGATCAATTGCTGTGTTGTTCTATTGCTTTTGAAAGAGACAAATCATTTTGTCTTACTCTTCCACTCTTCTGCTGCTTATGTTCTTCCTTAAAAATGTTTGATTCCTCACATGCTTTGAATTTTTCATTTCTACCCCTTTTGTATTACTGTTAAATATATAAAAAAAAGGCTCAACATTTTGTCCTGAATAGGGGATAACTCTAAACCCACACTGTGCTGTTTGATTTACGTTCACAATCATGTCTCTCCAGCCATAAGCCCTGCCCTTTGCTCTACAACTATGGATCATAGCCATCCTTACAGCCCTGCCCTGCTCTTTGTCAGCCAATAAGAAAACAATTGGACACAAGATATGGATCTAAAGTAATGAGATTTTTAAGAAAGTGAATCACTCCAGAAAGAATATATCTAAATTTCTGTTGCCATTCGTTCATCCATTTATTCAGTCAACAAGCAAGCCTTGTGCAGCTTCCTGGAGCCAGACATGGTGCTTTCTGACAAGGTCGTCTCCAATGGCAGGTAATTCACACTCCAATAAAATGGCCTTTGGAAGGCAATTGGGGACCCTCTTTGGAGTTGCCTTGAGAGATTAAGTCCACATGTGTACCAGTCTTATCACTTTTATTTGTAGGACACTCTTCTTTATTGTGATATCTTTTTCTCTCTACTTTTCTTCCTTCTTCCTTTTTCAAACTTTTTGCTGACATTTCTTGTCCTTTTTCTTTTGCTTTCTCACTACACACACATCCCTTTTTATCTCTCTCTAAATCTACTCTTTGCCTCTTCATTTCTGTCCTATCTCTATTGCTCCCTCTCTCTCTCCCTCTCTCCCTTCCCCCGTCTCTCTCTTTCTCTGTCTCCCTGCATAGGCAGTGTTTTGAGAGTGGATATAAGGTTAGAGTGAGACCAAAAGCCAGATGGACCCTTCTGTTGAGTACATCAGGAAGCAGACTGATTGATTAAGTTCATTTTTATGCTTTCAATTGGCTGTAAGTGCCTTAAGTTGATGACATGAGTCTAACTGTCTGACCACCATCACACAGCAACATAATAATAATAGAAACATCTTATGTCTGAAAAATGCTTTATAGATTGCCAAGTGCTTTCACATAGCCGTTAATTTGCTGGAGGTCAAGCATTATTCAAATTGCATGCTTTTGCAATAAAGGTGTTTTGCATAAACACCTCAATATGTTGGAATTAACTTATTTGGCAGCCTCACCTACTTGGAACATAACTAAGTTAAAAGAATAAGCCCATACATTTTTAAAGGCCTTTAAGGAGCTAAAGACAAAACAGTTGTCACCAATTCATAACTTAAAGCTCAGAAGTAGAATGGTGCATAGGAAAAAGCATGAAGCATCTCATTTAAGTCATTCATTCATTCACAAATATTTGTTGAGTGCCCATTATGCCAGGCAATATTCTGGGTGATAGAAATCAGTAGCAAAATATAGAACAAAAAAATAGTGCCTATTGTAATAGAGCTTGCATTCTTGAGGAGTTTGTGAGTGGGTGGGGAGGAGAAACAATAATAAAGGAAAATGAACAAAATCTATAGTGTACTAGACGGTGAGAAGTTCTACAGAAAAAAATAAATCAATCAATTAGGAAAGTGGGAGCATTATTGCCAAAGGAGGGGAAATGGCAATGGAAGTCCTCAATAAATGGTGACATTTGAGTAAAAGAGCCTAATGCCACCATTTCTGCTCAGTTTACTTATCTTTAAAATGGGAGAAACAATAATAACTATCTCACAAAGTTACTGAAAACTTTAAGTGAACAAATATATACAGTCATGCATCACTTAGCAATGGAGACATAGCCTGAGAAATGTATCTTTAAGCAATTTAGTCATTGTGCACACATCATAGAGTGTACTTACAAAAACCTAGATGGTATAGCCTACTACACACCTAGCCTATATGGTACTAATCTTATGTGACCACCATCATATATGTGGTCCATCATTGACTGAAACATCATTACGTGGCACATGATTTTGTTTCAGCACATAGCCTGAAATGCATTAATTACTCAACAAACAGTAGATATATCTTAATCTCATAAATTTCACTCATCACAAAAACCTTTATATTTTCAGAACCCATTTTCCTATAATTCACACTTAATTTTAGCAAGATTTAGTTTCTATTTCTAAACTTCGAGAAGGTTGTAAGAATATACATATGCATATACATGAATATGTGTCTATATATGTATGAGTGTGTGTGTGTGTGTGTGTGTGTGTGTGTGTGTCTTGGATATCCATGTGGATTTCCACAACAAATTTAGATTTCTTGTGATTATGAACCCCAAAGACAAGAAATTTACGTAAAAATTAATTCTAGGATGATGACAACTCTGAAATAACTGGAAGAACCAAACACAAACTTCTCTAGAACGTATGTTCTCAACTCAGTCCTCACAAACATTTCCAGAATGTTACATCCTTATATCAGCCTATATAGAATTTTCACAAATAATGCCTCACAAAGCATGAGCTCATAATCCGAAATTAATAAGTCATGAGGAAATAATCCACCATAAATGGGAGTCAACAAACACAAAAAGGGAATTAGAACCAAAACTAGACAACAACAAGACTTTAAGTAATAGGACCATCTGATAAAATCGGTAAAATACATTTTTAAAAATTATTCAAGAAATTGAAAATACAAAATGTACAAGACCCTATTAAATACAAGACCCAATTAAAAGTGTCTTTAATAACAGAACTTGAATGAAAAATGTATTCATTAAAATTAAGAACTCAGGGGCCAGCCCAGTGATGTAGTGGTAAATTTCACGTGCTCTGCTTTGGCAGTGCAGGGTTCACAGGTTCAGATCCCCGGTGCGGACCTACGTACCACTTATCAAGCCATGCTGTGGCAGGTGTCTCACACATAGAGTAGAGGAAGATGGGCACAGATATTAGCCTGGGGCCAATCTTTCTCAGCAAAAAGAGGAGGATTGGCAACAGATGTTAGCTCAGGGCTAATTTTCCTCACCAAAAAAAATATTAACAACTCAATGGATAGTTTATAGATCAGATTATATACAGCTGCAGAGAAAATTATTGAACTAAAAGTTAGATATGAGGAAACCACAGAGAATGAAGACAGAGAGGTTAAAAAAAAAAACCTTAAAATATAATAGAGATTTAGTAGTCATAGAGGATAGTACAAGAAAGTCAAAAGTAGATTTAAAAGAAGTCCCAGTTTATGGGATCTAATGTACAGCCTGGTGACCATAGTTAATAATACTGTATTGAATAACTTGAAATTTTAAAAAAAGAGTAAATCTTAAGCATTCTCACCACCAGAAAAAAAAGGTAACTGATAGATGTGTTATTTAACCGAACACACCTAAAACACATCTAAAAGGTAAATGATAGATGTGTTAATTAACTTAATTATGATGATCATTTTACAATGTGTACATGTACGAATCACCACATTGTACACTTTAAATATATACAACTTTATTTGTCAATTTTACCTCAATAAACTTGGGGGGAATTTTTTTTAAATAAAATCAAATAAAAGGAGTCCCAGATGTAAAGAACGGAAAGGATGAAAGAGAAGCAATCTCAAACAAATAAAGGCTCAGAATGTCTCAGAATTGGTGAGTCCTCATATCTCAGAATCACAATAAGTCCTGCGCAAGATAAAATAAAGCAAATTTATAACTTAAGACAAAGAAAGGCAAACAGAGAGAAAAAAGAACAGCAATTAAGCTGACAGATGAATTCTCCACAGCAAAAACAGAAGTCAGAAAATAACAAGATAGGAGCCGGCCCAGTGGCGCAGCAGTTAAGTTCACGCACTCTGCTTCAGCGGCCCAGGGTTCACAGGTTTGGATCCCAGGTGTAGATAGATGCACTGCTTGTCAGCCATGCTGTGGCAGTGTCCCATACAAAGTAGAGGAAGACGGGCACTGATGTTAGCCCAGAGCCAGTCTTCCTCAGCAAAAAATATGAGGATTGACAACAGGTGTTATCGCAGGGCTAGTCTTCCTCACAAAAAAAAGGAAATAACAAGATAATATTAAGTTGCCTAAAGAATATAACTGCTAATCTAGAATTCTTCACTCAGGTAAACTCTTATTTAACCTAAGGGTGAAATAAAGGTGTTTTCAAACAAATAAGATGAAAAGAACTTACAAATCATAGAACCACCCTGAAAAGAACCACTAACGGGTATACTTTCTTCAAGAAGAAGAAAATCATGCTCAAAAGGAAAGTGTAGGATTCAAGACAATGGTAAGCCAAAAAAATCAGGTAAATCTAATAAATATTGGCTGTATAAAATTATAAAATATGTTATGATGACTATTTAAGGGATGAAAGCTTGTTTGAACTAACAGATTGGATAAGATGGATTTTAATATAGAAAGCAATTATCATACTCAAGTCCCTTAAGATATTTGCATTTCTTGAAAAGGGGTATGAATATTATGTAAGTTTAGACTTTGTTAAAATGAGTTTGCATGTTAAAATTTAAGGTGACCACTAAAATAATAGAAATAGGATGTATAACTTCCAAAGTAGAAGTGAGAAAGAAGACCAAACAATAGAAAGGGAGGGGAGGAAAGGGAGAAAGGTGGGAAGTGGAGTGGAGAGGGAGAGAAGATGTTAATTAAAAAGAAGGAGATAAAATAATAAATCCAAATATATGAGTAATCACCAATAATATTTACCAGGCAAATACTAACTAAGAAAGCTTGTAAAACAATGTTAATATCATTTAAAAATAGATCTTAAAGCAAAAAAAGTATTGTTGGGGGAAAAAAAGAGCCAGTACATAATGATAAAAGAAACAATTCACCATAAACATAAGAATTCTGAATGTGTGTTTGACTAACACCATGACTGTAAAGTATATAAAAGAAAAAATGTTAGAATTACAAGTAAAAAGGACAAATCTATATCCTAATGCAAGATTTTAACATACTTTTTTATATAATTGAAAAATAAAGCAGGGAAAATTAACAAGGATATAAATTGAACAATACAACTTAAAAGACTTGATCTGTTAGACATTCATAGACCCATGCAACCCCCAAATTAGAGAAAGCGTCTTTTTCAAGTGTGCACGGAACAGTTACAAAAATAGACCACTTGGCAACCTACAGAGTAAGATTCAGTAAATACAAAAGAATCAATATCATACTGACCAGGACAGTATAAATTTAAAATCAATTATAAAAAATAACTCAGCAATCCTTATACATTTGGAAATTTTAAAACACAGGTATAAATAATTTATGAGTCCAAGATAAAATCATAAGAAAATACTTTGAACTCAAGAACAATAAACAGTGTATGAAAACACAACCTTCCAAAACACACTCAAGAATAAATAGTTAACCTGATAGTTATCATTAAATAATAAGTTCCATAAAACTATTTATCATGAAATAAATTGAATAGATAGTTTAAAATCTACACACAAAGACATTTCAAAACAAACAAAAAGTCACTAGCCCAGAGAACTTTTCAGGCAACTTTTACCAACCTTCAAGTATCAGCTAATTCCAATATTAAACACATTGTTTTAGAAAACATAAAATATATAAAGCCCCATAACCAACTTTATTAGTTTACAAGTTTTATCTGTATAAGCTTATTATCAAAATAAAACATGGGAAAGAAAGAAAAATTACAAGCCAATCTTATTTATGAACATAGATGCAAAAATCCTAAACAATATATCAGCAAGCCCAAACCACTTATGCACATATATTTTTTAAAATATTGTAATCATATTTGCTAGGCATAAGATCAATATGTAAAGTCAAATTGAATTGTTAGAAAATATGGTTAACAAAAAAGATATGTTTATAATAGCAGCAAATTACAAGATATCTAGAAGTAACTTTCACAATGACATACAAGACTTCATGGCAGAAATGAAAATTTTATTGAAAGTCATAAAAGATGTAACTCCAAACAAAATCCCAACCAGGACTTTTATGGAATTTGAAGGGAGACCAAAAAGTCAAAAGTGGCAAATTTAATTTTGAAAATAATTAAAGAAGGCTCATTTTATTAGATATTAAGAACTACTTGCTATGCAAACATTTAACAATGTGATAATAATAAAAGAACTAATGAATAATCCATTGGATCAGAATAGGTGACCTAGAAACAGGTACACATATATGGGATCTTTGTATATAACAGAAAGGACTAAAAATCAATATGAAGGGTAATGGCTGAGTAGATACTGTCAAATCAACCACTTGCAGGCTGAGTCTAAATTAAAAAGAAAAAATCAATATCTTTAGAGAAATATAATAGAATGCATGCTCTTTATAACATCACATTCACGATGTTTAGGATATAATCCAAAATTATAATTATCCAAAGAACAAGGAAATTATCCAAAGACAAGGGAAAAATGTAACTCATTCTCCAGAGAAAATATAATCAAAGGAGACCAACCATAAGGTGATTCAGATATTGAAATTAGCAGACAAGAATTTTAAAGAAGCTATTATAACTATGATTGATGACACAAAGAAAAATATATTGGTAATGAATGAAAAGATAGGAAATCTCAACAGAGAAATAGAAATTATAAAAAAGAACAAAAGAAAAACCCAGAACTAAAAAATACAATGTAAAAAAATAAAATATATTAGTGTCCTGTGGCTGCTGTAACAATTACCACAAACTAGTAGGCTTAAAACAACAGAAACTTATTCTGTCACAGTTCTGGAGGCCATGTGTCTGAAATCAAAGTGTGAGCAGGGTCACTCTCCCTCTGCAGGCTCTAGAAGATAAATCCTTTGTTGTCTTTTCTAGTTCCTGGTGACTATTGGCTTTTCTTGACTTCTAGCCACATCACTACAATCTCTGCCTCAGTGGTCATATTGCCTCTTCCTTTTCTGTCTGTCAAATATCACCTGTGTATCTCTTACAAGGATGCTGTAGGGTAGTTGTAAGTTAATTACATCTGAAAAGATTGTTTTACAAAATAAGGTGACGTTCACAGGTTCCAAGGATTTGATGTGGATACCATCTGGGATGTCGTTTTTCAGCCTATAACATACAACTTCTGAATTAAAAAAAAAAAAAAGAATTCAGTAGATGAACCTATACCATAATGCAGAGTTAGCAAATTTGAAGACAGACCAATAGAAAAAATTTAGCAGGAAGAAAAGATAGAAAAAAAGAGTGGAAAAATAATAACAGAGCCTCAAGAACCTATGGGTCAATGTCAAAGAGCTAACATATGTGTATTTGGAGTCCCAGAAGAAAAGGAAAGAGGAAATGCAGAAAAAAAAATTTTTATTAAGAAATAATGATAAAAGTTTTACAAAAGTCTGTGAAAAACATAAACTTATAGATTCAAGAAGCTTGGCAAACTCCTAGCAGGATTAATACAACTAGGCAAGATTTTTGCATTTTACATGAAGTGGAACAATATTAATTCTTAGTAGACTGTGGGAATTGACTGGAAAGAGATATAAGGAAACTTTCTGGGTTGATGGTAATGTTCTAATCTTGATAAAAGTTTGGATTACAGAAGTGTGTGCATTTGTCAATACTCAGCATACATAGATTTAAGATTTGTACATTTTATTGTATGTATGTGTATTTTGCCTCAAAAGAAAAAATGTAAATAACATTGAACCATGATTAATTTATGCAGGCTGTAATATTTAATAGAAAGTATACTGATGTATGCATTTTAATTTGAAATGCATGAAAAATAAGATGAACTAATGGATGGATAGAGGAATGGACTGATGGATAGACATGTGATAAAGCAAGTATACTAAAATGCTAATGACAAAATCCAGGTGGTGTAAATATAGGAGTTCACTGTAAAATTCTTTTAACTTTTCTATATGTTTGAGATTTCTCACATTAGAATGTTGAAGGAAAATCAATGGGGAAAGGAAAGATAGTTAATACATAGCTCTGAGTCAATTGATTATCCATATGGAAAGAAAAGATTGAATGAAATCCTTGCTTCATGTAATACATAAAAATAAATTCCAGGTGATTTAAGAAAACCAATGTGAAAAGCAAAACTATAAAATTTATAGAATAAATATAGAATAAAATACAGAATATTTTTATGAAATTAAGAAAGGATGTCTTAAGACACAAAGTTATATGCCATAAATAAAGATATTAGTATGTTCACCTATATTAAAATTAAAACTTCTGCATGCATGACAAAAAAACAACACACCATAAATAGAAGGAAATAATTAAGTTACATAGGATTCCAGTTTCTGATTCTGCAGGTAAGGAGCTTGGAAGTTGCCATTCCATCCTAACAACAAGTAAAAAGCAGAACAGACTTAAAAATTAATAACTCTTCTTGGATGCATAAGAGAGGGGAGGACACAGGGCAAATGACTTCCCCAAGATTGAAGGGACAAACAGGCACATACAGGCAGTCACAGCTTACTGGAGAAGAGATTCTCAAGCAGAAACCAATGCCAGGTATATCATATCCAGCTCTCAAGAAAAAATTACAAGGCTTACCAAAAGGCAAAAAAAACCCACAATTTGAAGAAACAGAGCAAGCATCAGAATCAGAAATGTCAGGGATGCTGGAATTATCAGACCAAGAAGTTAAAACTATACTTAATATGCTAAGGGCTCTAACAGATAAAGTAAATAGCATGCAAGAATACATGGACAGTGCAAGCAGAGAGATAGAAATTCTAAGAAAAAAACAAAAAGAAATACTAGAGGTAGAAAACACTGTAACAGAATGAAGAATACCTTTGACAAGCTTGTTAGTTGAGCCCATCACAGCTGAGAAAAGAATCTCTAAGCTAGAGGATAGATTAATAAAATCATCAAAAACCAAAGAGCAAAGAGAACAAAGACTGACAAAAACAGAACTATTCAAGGACTGTGAGATTACTACAAAAGTTGTAACATACACGTAATGGGAATACCAGAAGGAGAAGAAAGAAGGGACAGAAGAAATATTTGAAACAATAATGTCTGAGAATTTCTACAAATTAATGTCAGACACCAAACCACAGATCCAGGAAGCCCAGACAGCACCAAGCAGGATACATATAAAAAAAATACTAAATCTAGGCATATCATTTTCAAACTACAGAAAATCAAAAAAGAAAAAATCCTGAAAGAAGTCAGAGGAAAAAAGACACCTTATCTGAAGAGGAGCAAGGATAAGAATTGCATCTGACTTCTCCTCAGAAACCATGCAAGCAACAAGAGAGTGGAGTGAAATAAAGTGTTGAGAGGAAAAAGCCACCAACCTAAAATTCTTTACCCTGTGAAATTATTCTTCAGAAGTGAAGAAATACTTTTTCAGGCAAGAAAATAATTGAGAGAATTTGTTGCCAGTAGACCTGCCTTGAAAGAAATGTTAAAAGAAGTTTTTTAGAGAGAAGGAAATTAACATAGGTCAGAAACTCAGATCTACATAAAGTAAGGAAGAGCATCAAACAAAGAATAAGTAAAGGTAAAATAAAAACTTTTATGTTTCTTTTTCTTAATATATCTAATATATTAGCAGTTTGTTCAAAGTAATAATAGCAATGATGTATTTGATTATGTAGGCTAATGTATATATCGTCTATATATACTTATATAAAAGTGAGATGAATGACTGCAATGATACAAGAAATGGAAGCGAGGAATTAGGATTTTTTTTTTTATTATAAAGTACACTACCCATGAAGTGGTATAGTATTATCTGAAGGTGGACTTGGATTAGTTGTAAATGTATATTGCAAAGTCTAGGGCAACCACTGAAAAGGGCAAAAAAGAAAAAGAAGCACAACTGGAATGCTATGAAAGGAGAGAAAATGGAATCATATAAAATGCTCAATTAAAACCACAAAATGCAGGAGCCAGCCCCATGGCATAATGGTTAAGTTCAGCGTGCTCAGCTTTGGCAGCCCAGGTTTGCAGGTTTAGATCCTGGGCACCAACCTACACCACTCATCAGCCATCTCGTGGTGGCAACTGACATACAAAATAGAGGAAAATTGGCACAGATGTTAGCTCAGGGCGAATCTTCCTCAAGCGTAAAAAGAGGAAGATTGGCAACAGATATTAGCTCAGAGAGAATCTTCCTCAGCAAACACACACACACAATAGGCAGAAAAAGAGCAGAAGACAAAAATAGGAGAAAAGAGCAAGGGCAACAGATAGATAACAGTAATGTAATGAATATGGTAGATATTAATCAAACTATATCAATAATTACTTTGAACAGCAATGGTCTAAATGCGCCAACTGAAAGACAGAAATTGTCAGAGTGGATCAAAAAACAAGACTCAACTATACATTGTCTATACAAAATACACTTTAACTATGGACACATAGGATTAAAAATAAATGGATGGAGGAAGATATACCATGCTAACACTAATCAAAAGAAAGCAAGTTTATTTAGTTTCAGACAGAGAAATCTTCAAAGCAAGGAAAGTTATCAGGGATAAAGAAGGGCATTACATAGTGATAAATGGATCAATTCTCCAATATGTCACAATCCTTAACATGTATGTGCCTAATAATGGAGCATCAAACTATGTGAGACAAAAACTAATAGAATTGCAAAGAGAAATAGATGAATCCACTATCATAACTGAAGACTTTAACATCCCTCTATTAGAAATGGACAGATCCAGCAGGAAAAAAAATCAGTAATGACATAGTTGAACTCAACAATACCATCAATCAACTGGATACAATTCACATCTACAGACTAGTTTATCCAACAACAGCAGAATACACATTTTTCTCAAGCTCACATAGAACATTCATCAAAATAGACCACATCATAGGCCATAAAACACACCTTAACAAATTTAAAAGAATACAAATCCTACAATGTCTTCTCTCAGACCACAATGGAATTAAACTAGAAATAAATAAGAGAAAAATGACTGGAAGAAATGTCAAAGAATGAAATGTCAAAGAAGAAATCACAAAAGAAATTAAAAACTATTTCAAACTAAATTAAAATGAAAACAACTTATCAAAACTTGTAGAATGCAGCAAAAGCAGTGCTTAGAGGAAAATTTATAGCATTAAATGTGTATATTAGAAAAGAATAAATATCTAAAATCAATCACCTAAGTTTCCAACTTAGGAAACTAGAAAAAGAAGAGCCAATTAAAACAAAAGGAAGCAGAAGAAAAGATTGCAAGACTTAGAGCAGAAATTGATACATCTGAAAATGGGAAATCAGTAGAGAAAAATAAATGAAACCAAAAGTTGGTTCTTTGTAAAGATCAATAAAATTGATAAGCCTCTCGCCAGGTTAACTAAGAAAAAAAGAGAAAGGACACAAATTACTAATATCAGAGATGAAAGAGGGGCCATCACTGTAGATCATATGGACACTACAAAGATAATAAAGGAATAATTTGAATAGCTCTGTGTCCACAAATTTGATAACCTAGATGAAATTCCTTGAAAGACACAATCTGCCAAAACTCACACAAGAAGAGACAGACAATCTAGATAGGCATATATGTATACACACAGAAAGTACCAGGGTCAGAGGGGTTTACTGATGAATTCTACCAAACATTTAAGGAAGAAATTATACCAATTCTCTACAATATCCTTCTGAGGAAAGAAGCAGAGGGACTACTTCCTAACTCATTCTATGAGGCCAGCATTACTCTAGTACCAAAACCAGGCAAAGACATTACAAGAAAAGGAAAATATAAACATAGATGCAAAAACCCTCAACAAAACATTACCAAATCGAATGCAACAATGTATAAAAAGAATTATACACCAAAACCAAGTGGGATTTATCCCAGGTTTACAAGACTGATTCAACAATCAAAAATCAATTCATGTAATCCACCACATCACTAGGCTGAAAAAGAAAAATCACACGATCATCTCAATAGATGCAGAAAAAGCATTTGAAAAAATTCAACACCTATTCGTGATAAAATCTCTCAGTAAGCTAGGAACAGAGAGGAACTTCTTCAACTTGATAAAGACTATCTACAAAAAACCTACACTAACATTATACTTGGTGAGAAACCTGAAGCTTTACCACTAAGACCAGGTACAAGGCAAGGATGTCCCCTCTCACCACTCCTTTTCAACAACATGCTATAAGTCCTAGCTAGCACAATAAGACATGAAAGGGAAATAAATTGTATACAGATTGTGATGGAAGAAATGAAACTGTCTTTGTTCATAGATGACATGATCAGCTATGTAGAAAATCCAAAAGAATCAACAAAAAACTCCTAGAACTAATAAGCAATTAGAGAAAGTTTGCAGGATATACAGTTAATATACAAAAGTCAATCACTTTCTTATATACTAGTATTGGACAAGTGGAATTTGAAACTTAAAACACAATAGCATTTACATTAGCACTCAATAAAATGAACAAAATCTAACAAAACATGTAAAGATCTATGTGAGGAAAACTGCAATTCTCTGAAGAATTAAATCCAAAAAGAACTAAATAATCAGAGAGATAGTCCATGTTCATGGACAAGAAGACTCAATATTGTCAAGATGTCAGTTCTTCCCAACTTGATCTATAGATTCAATGTAATCCCAATCAAATCCCAGCGACTTGTTTTGTGGATATTGACAAACTGATTCTAAAGTTTATGTGGAGAGGCAAAAGACTCAGAATAGCCAACACAACATTGAAGGAGAAAAACAAACATGGAGGACTGACACTACCCGACTCCAAGATTTACTATAAAGCTACATTAAACTAGACAGTATGGTATTAAAAGTGTGGTGAAAGAACAGACAAACAGATAAATGGAATGGGATAGAGATCCTAGAAACAGATCCACATAAATATAGTCAACTGATCTTTGACAAAGGAGCAAAGGCAATACAAGGGAGCAAAGATGGTCCTTTCAACAAATGGTGCTGAACTAGACATCCACATGCAAAAAAGTGAATCTGGACACAGAGCTTAAATGCTTCACAAAAATTAACTCAAAATGGATCACAGACCTGAATGTAAAATGAAAAACTATAAAACTCATAAAAGATAACATAGGATAAAACCTAAATGAACTTGAATATAGTGATGACTTTTTAGATACACACCAATAGCACAATCAACAAAAGAAATAATTGATAAGCCAGACTTCAGTAAAATTAAAGATTTCTACTCTGTGAAAAACAATGCCAAGAGCATGAGAAGACAAGACACAGACTGGGAGAAAATATTTGCAAAAGATACATTTGATAAAAAACTGTTAACCAAAACATTTAAAAACACTCTTACAACTCTAAAATATGGAAACAAACAACCCAATTTAAAAACAAACCAAAGACCGTAAAAGACACCTCCACCTCACCAAAGAAGATATACAGATGGCAAATAAGAATATGAAAAAGTGCTCCACATTATATGTCATCAGGGAAATAGAAATTATAACAACAATGAGATATCACTATACACCTATTAGCATGGCCAAAATCTGGAATGCTGTCACCACCAAATGCTGGTGAGGATGTAGAGTGAGAGAAACTCTCATTCATTGCTAGTGGGAATCTAAAATCATACAGCCACTTTGGAAGACAGTTTGGCGGTTTCCTATAAAACTAAACATATTCTTACCATATGATCCAGCAATTACACAGCTTGGTATTTACCGAAAGGAGTTAAAAACTTATGTCTACACAAAATCCTGCACATAGATGCTTATGATAGCTTTACTAATAATTACGAAAACCTGGAAGCAGCCAAAATGTCCTTCAGTAGGTGAATGGATAAATAAACTGTGGTACATCCAGACAATGGAATATTATTCAGCACTTTAAAGAAATAAGCTATCAAGGTATGAAAGGACATGAAGGAAATTAAAGGCATATTACTAAGTGAAAGAAGCCAATCTGAGAAAGCTATATACTGTATGATTTCAACTCTATGCCATTCTGAAAAAAGGCGAAACTATGGAGACACTGAAAAGATCTGGGGTTTGGGTGATGGTGAGAGGGATAAATAGGCAGTGTACAAGGATTTTTAGGACAGTGAATATACTCTTTATGGTACTATAACGATGGATATATGTCATTATACATTTGACTAAACCCATAGAATATACAACACCAAGAGTGAACCATAATGTAAACTGTGAACTTTGGGTGATTGTGATGTGTTAATGTAGGTTACTCAACTATAATAAATGTACCACCCTGGTGGGTGATGTTAATAAAGGTGGAGACTATGCATGTGTGGTATCAGGAGGTATATGGGAAATCTCTGTACCTTCCCCTCAATTTTGCTGAACCTTAAATTGCTCCAAAAAATAAAGTCTTAATTTAAAAACAATTTAATTTAAAAATTTAGTTTATATGTTGGGAGAAGGTCTTTGCAACTCATGTAAATTACAAATATATATTATTCAGAAATATCAAGAACATTTACAAATTAATGGCAATAAGACAAGCCAATTTTTTAAAATGGACCAAGGATTTGAACCAACAATTCACAGAAGAAGACCAAATGGCCAATAAATATAAAAAATACCAAAAAAAAAAGCTTACATTATCAATCAGATAAATGAAAATTAACACAAAAGTGAAACAATGGCTTATATCTTTAGGTTAGTAAAAGTAAGTCTGAATACACTGAGTTTTCAAAGATGTAGTGAAACAGAAAATCTTTTGCATTGTTGGGTGGGAGTATAAGTTGTCAAAACCATTCTTGAGAACAATTTGACACTATCTAGTAAAGTTGAACATATGCATAATAGGCATCGCCTACTGGATATATCTTATACGCCTCCCCATATTCTCTTGCACCAATGCTCCAACTCAGTTGCTATCACTACAACCAATTCCATAGGGGCTCATGAAACTCTACCAACTGGCAGTGACCAGCTAGACATCAGAAGTGTCTGGCTCTTCCCATCACTTCCTACTCAGGAAAAAGCAAGGGAGTGCTGGAGGGTGAGAGGCGGGGGAGGAGGGATTGAAATCTGGCTTCTCCAGCAGCTACTGAAGAGGCCAGGTGATATAATCTGAAAATGCAGGGTGATTTACCCCCCTTGGAATGAACTTTGTCCATAGAAGAGAGACGAGAAATGGGAGCCAGCAGATCATTTTCCACTTTTCTTCCTCCAATGGATTGGTCCTAGGAATAGTCTTCCCTATAGCCTATCCAGAGACGCCCCATGTGACCAAGTGAGTCCGCCTGCCCAACCTCCAGTTGTACCTCTTCTTGGCCTGCTGTGAAGTGGTGGCATTCACATAAACCTTGCATTTGCTTCTCATCTTCCCTGCCTCACTTCCTGCTTCCTTCAGCCTCACCGCTCTAGGATTGATTCCTAATAAAGTGTTAGCACTGAAGCCTTGCCTCAGGCTCTGAATTTTTAGGGGATCTAGGCTAAGACATCTTATAACCCAGAAATTCAACTTATAGATGTTCACCCTAGAGAAATCCCTGCACATGTGCACAGAGAGATGCTACGCTGTTTGTAATAGCACAAAAGTGAAAACAATCTAACTGTCCTGCAATAGAAGAATGGATAAATAAACTATGGTTTATTCAAACAATCAATCATCATACTTCAGTTAAAATGATCTCATGTATCAAAATAGAGAAATATCAAGAATATAATATTGGCTGAAAAAATAAAGTTATGAAAGATTGTGTACAGTATATCATTTATATAAAATTTTAAAACACAAAACAATATATCCCATATATATCCAACACATGGGAATAATATTAGATAATTTTAAGAAGGGATTTACTTCTGGGAAAAAAGAGAGAAAAACATTTTAATTTATCTTTAACAATTGTTCTAAAAAAAAACCTGACACAAATATAACTAATGTGACTATCTCTTTAATTTTGCCAGTATGTACATTGTTATGTGTTATATTGATTCATAAACTTTTCTGTGGTCCCTCCATCTTTTAAAATTAAAATATAAATGGCTCAAGCCCTCATCCTACAAGCATAGCGTAGAATGTCCAGAAGTCTCTTCAAGGTTTCTCTGAATTTTCAGGGGATTTACAACTGGCTAAGTCAGTTCCCTGTTCTGTGAGCATCTTTCCTTCCCTGATCCCCAGCTCTGCCTCCTCTAGCCTTGACTGCCTGGAGCACAGGCCACGGTCCTTTCTCAGCATGGTGCTGCTGCCAAAACACTTTCACAGTAGAGGGATGCTGTAGGGAGGGCTGCATTATCCCTCAACTCCCTATATCATTACTAACACAGAGTTACTGTTTATAGACTTGTACTTATAGTTGAAGATAATGAAGACAGACTACAGTTCAGTAACAAACTTAAATAAAGTATGTTCTAAACACTCATTCAGCCATTTCCATCTCTACATTTAGGCCTACATTGTCTCCATCTTCTAGGGCTTTTCTCTTACACACACTCCTCCTGCTCTGACTGCTAGCCTCCTACCTCCAAAATCCTGTTAATTTCTTTTGCAGAAGAGTTTCAAGCTTTCTTTTTCTTATCCAAAACGTGAACTTGCGTTGCTAAACAAAGGGCCTTTTATTCAGAGTCTCCACCTTTTAGGTGCATAAAACAAAAGGAAAAGCTTTGGAATTATAGGTTTTCCTTTAGCATGATCAAATTTTATTAAAGATAACTTGCTCCCTACAAGTCTTTCAGAAAACTGTATGAAAATTCACTTTACCTCTGTCCAGAATAAATCTGCAAGTGGTGAGTCTCCCCCAGTGCCCCTCCCACAATAGGCCCAACTTTGCCCCCCTACACATATATACAAATATGAAAAGTCCTGAAATCTGGTTCATTTAGTATAGGGGCAAATAATTTTATATATCTTAGTTGATACCAAAGAAATGTCTGTATTTTGATCTAGTATTAGAAGGAATGTCCATAGGGTGATGCCTTCTATGTGCATAGTCTTCCATAGTTTACAAGGAAATTTTACATTAAAAAAAAATCTGTAAAAAAGTACACAAGATCACATCCAACTCTCTTGACTCCTAATACAATCCTTTCTACTCTACCAAGCTATATCTAACTCTATGTTATCAAGAAAAGATTACATTAGTATCAGGGTATTATAGAAAGGATAAAGTGAAAAGAAATATAAAAGATTTTAGAAAGAGTTCATTTCAAAGTTTAAGGTTTAGTGGACAAGGTTTGGATCTCCAGAAATTCTCCATCCCCACAATTCTCTTCCTTGCCATCTAAATGTACCCAAAGCCACATTAGAAAGTGTAGATTTTCAATAAACATGAAAACATACCCAGGGATGTAAAAAAAAAAAAAAAAAAAAAAAAAAAAAAACCTATCTAGAGGAAGACATTGAGATTCCTAAAAGATTTTTTCACAATTTTATTACTTATTGAATAGAGCACCTTTCATGTAATCTTCAGTGAAACCAGACTTTCTTAAAAGAGAGAACACGTCTGACATCATCTTCCTGGTGCCGAGAGTGAATGAGGCAGTGCAGAACACAGACATAATAGGAGGTGAAGTAAAACCCTTGACTTTGATTCACAAGAGGGAGAAAATTTGCTCAGAGAATTGGACACATCAGAGAATGGACCTCGTTCCAGGCTCAGGAGAGACTTCTCAATGGCTGAGCAAACAGCAGAGTTTTATTTGGCAGAATTTGCTTTGGAGAGTAAGAGAAGAGAGAAGGACTTCAAAGAGAAAGACTAAGGATCAAGTTCAAAACTCCTGATACAAATACTGTAGTCAGAAGGAAGCACACAGGGTAATCTAGAAGGCTAAGCAAAATATAAGCAAATCCCTATCTAGAGAAAATGCCAGAATGTTAGGAAGTCACTTACAAAGCACATACGGGTGACAACGGCGATCTCTGTTTGCATCCAACCACAGCAATCCCTGATTGGGTTCTTGGTCTATACCCATGAGAAGCCTAAAGAACACTGCCAAATATTGAACTTGCATGATTGTATTGAATTAAAAACTTGCTAATGGATTCAAACATCTTGTGATAAGTTAACATGAATACCAAAAGAAACAAAACTTTCATTAACTCAATGCGATTTTGAATCAGTAGATATTGAACATTCAATTAAAGACTTATCAATTTTAGAATAGCCTCTAGCAAAGGAGATAACTTCTTTCCTGGGGTGGATTGGGGAAGTCAAGTATCGCTTTCCTGGAATTCCATGGTGGCCAACTCACTTCGCCTGGCAGCTCTCCTCTCTGGTTTGCAAGCCCCAGCTCACTGCTGGGCGCGACAGGCGCGGTCTCAGGCCCATTGTGGTGCTGGGACAGCCACAGACTGGCGGTTTGTTTCCTTTTCTTTTTAACAAAGTAATTAGTAGCGCAGTGACTGAATTATGGCAATATTGAAAGAAACTTAAAAAATGAAAATCATCCATAATACCACCATTTTAATATAATGACTATTTTCATTTATTTATGTCTTTTCTGGCCCTAATTATATAAATACATGTTTTTTCTGTCATTGTCAACCCAGCATACATACAGTTGTATTGTGCTGTTTTTCTTTCACAAGATTATAAAATTTTTTCATGTTACACAATTTTCATGATTATTTTTCTATAAGAGGTGCATGATCTTCCATTGAAGTATTAATCCTAATTGACTTAATCACTTCCCTGCTGTGAAATATTTTGGTTCTTTCCAACTTTGTTCGTTCAGTCACAAAGCATGAAACACTTTTTATGTGCTGAACACCGTACCAAACAGTAGGGACACAAAGGTAAATATGAAATAGTCCTTGCTCTTGAGAAGTTCAGGGTGAAAGAAACATGCTCACTAAAGGGGGCCAAGCCCAATGCGATGAGTGCAATGAAAGGGTCAGAAGTCAAAAAGAAGATTTTAGGAGTCTTGATTAGTGTTCCCTAAAATGTTTAGGAAAGGCCATAAATGTTATGAGAAAGGGGATTCCAGAGTCAAGTAGGCTTCGAGAGAAATAAAAGAAAACAAACATAGGGTTTCAAAAGTCTGTGCTCCTAAAGAGAAGTGTACACCATGATTTTCCAGGAGGGCACGTGCTCTACAGCATCTCCTACATTTATCTGATCTCAAGATCGTTTACAGGACAACCATTAGACAGAGGCTAGACACTGAGAAAAGCTGCTCTGGTGGTACACACCACAAGCAGGTGTCCAAGCGGACTGCACTAAAACACACAGAACACCGGAGTGTGAGTTTGCCAGTTTCCTCCACAGCATTATTGCTAAGAATGTTACAGATTAAGGGGTGTCAAATGTACCTCAGTACTGAATGACTTGCTGCTAATGTTTCCTAAAAGTTTAAATTGTCTGCTGGATCCTCCCAGCCATGAACAGATACTGTAACAATTATCTGGCCACGGGGGGTGGGGGGGGGGCCCAGATTAAACATTATTTCTGGGTGTGCCTGTGAGGGTGTTTCCAGGTGAGATTAGCATTTGCATCAGTGCACCCAGTACAGTAGATGGCCCTCTCCATTGGTGGGCGGGCATCCTCCAGTCCACTGAGGGCCTAAATAGATACAGATAATTTGATAGCAGCCACAGGAAACTAACACAGATACCACACCCCCAATGCTGGGAAATATTGTAAAAGAGGGGAAGGCTACCTTTGGCTCCTTTCGCCTCTTTAGTCTGCTTCACACCACCCCTCATAACACTGCCTCCTTCCAGAACCCTGTAGGTGCCCAGAGTCTCTTCCCTTTCTGCCCTATAAAGACCTATTCTCAGGAAACTATCTGGAACTTACTCCCACTGTATTGTAAATTACCCCTCACACAGCTAAAACCATGACTGCAGCAAAGGTCATTTGTACCTTAACCAGGTTCTGCAGGTGACATGATTGCCAAATGAAAGTGAGTCGGGCTTGGAACCAAGTGGCCTGGGTGGGAATCCTGGCTTCACCAGTTCTTAGCTCTTTGAGCTCTGCCAAGTCCCTTGAACCTTACTTGCTTCAGTGTCCTCACCCCGTCAGGTTTGAAGATTTGAAGGTTAATATATTTCAAGATTTGAAGAAGATTTGAAGGAATTAATATATTTCAACACTTAGAATAGTATCAGGAATATAGAAAGTGCACAACAAACATCAGTTATTATTTTCATTCACAAGTGAAGACAGCCTAGGGTTCATTTTCTAGACACAGGTTTTGGTTTGGTTTGGTGTGGCCAGGAGGAGAAAACAACTGTACAAGAAGAGTAAATACTTGGTTTTCTTTCTGACTCTGACCAAAATATGCTGTAAAAAAAACCCCAACTAACTCAACTTTTCCACCTACCAAGGGGGATGGCAAATATCCACGACATGAATTCTATAGGAACATGACAGAGGTACAGTATTGTGGAAAGAGGGCTATTTGAGAGCCAGGAAACCAAAGTTTTGGTTCTGGCTTTCTCTTTAATTAGTAGTCTGACTCTGCACCTTTTCTGAAAATTAGGGTGTTGGGCTGTATGATATTCAAGGTTCCCTACAAGTCTCCTGCCTATGTTGCAACATTATTACTCTAACAGAAGTGTGTTGAGCACTAGGGAAGAAAGGCACTATATTAATTTAAGTAATTATCAAATACATATTTTGAAAAAAAAAAAACCAAATCTTTGGTTAGGGCAAAATTTATCTCTTAAGTTAAAGAGTAACAACATCAATGTCGGTTGCCAACTGTCTTCAGAGACAGTTATTCTCTCTGAAAGATTCACCTTCATATAAAACAAAGATAAAGATATAAAGCCTCTATAATTTTGACAACGGTGGCTAAGTCATACAAAGTAAATGTAAGCTCTTGACTGGCCAAATGTACAAGTTCTTTGTCATAACCCCATATTTCCCTGAGCTATTCCCACAGCGCGTGGAGCATTTGAACAGACAATAATTAGCAAACGTGGCAGATGCTAATTGGTGGCATGTGAGCAGATCACCTTCCATCAGCTTACACAAGGTAGATTCTCCTTTGTCCTCAAAGACAGACTTGAAATTTCCATTTGGATTAGGGCCCTAGGCTTGCTACTCAAAGTGTGATCAGATGACCAGCAGCATTAGCAGCATCTGAGAGTTTAATAAAAATGCAGAATCTTGGGCCCTACCTTAGACCCACCAGAGCAGAACCTGCATTTTGACAAGTTCCCCAGAAAATTGACATGCACACGAGGTCTGAGACACACTGCTTGAGAGCACACTAATGATAGTATCAGGGCTTGTGCTCTTGGCAGTGGACTTAGATTGAGCAAAAAGCCTTCTCTTATGACTCTTTTTTTTTTCTTATTTAGATACAATTGACAGAACATTATATTAGTTTCAGGTGGTCAACATAATGATTCAGTGTTTGTATATAATGTGATATGATCATCACAATAATTCTCACTAACATCCATCACCACACATAGTTACAAAATATTTTTGTCTTGTGATAAAAACTTTTAAGATCTACTCTTAGCAACTTTCAAGTATACAATACAGTGTTATTAACTATAGTCATGATGCTGTACATTACACCTGTGTAAGTCTTAGCATCTTTTCTTTTGGAAGGTAGATAAGCAAAGATGACACTCTGATGGTGATATCTGCAGAACGTGGACTAGAGTTTTTTATTAATTTATGGCCATTATTATCAAGCAATCTCCAAAGCTAATTGAGGTTAAAGTCACTACAGAGCGTTGTGTTTTTGTTTTTGTTTTTTGGAAGCTAAGCAGAATGGGTTACAACCCCACATCCTATTTCTTCTCTGTGGTGCCTACAGACAGATGTGTCACCCACCCACATGACACTTTAAGGAAGGACTTATGCCCCGGCTGCTATCAATACAGTTGGCAGCCTTCAGCTCTCAGTCCCTTCAGGGATGACCTCATCTCCAGAGCCACCTCGTCCAAAGTCATGCTTTCCTAGGGGCAGCTGGCATCCAATAGCTGATTGAGGGGCCCAGCCATTTTGGCCCAGTGCAGTTCAATGCATGACAGCTCTGATGGGTCATCTCCAATCCAGAGCTCCCCGTGGTGTTATCCCAAACTGCTGGTCCTGCATCCCAGCTCACTTCTCCCTCTGCCTAATCTGCTTCCTCTCTCTCCCTTCCACAGGCATTGATCCTGAGGGTACTCCCTAAACAAAAACCCCTGAACACTAAGCTCTGTCTCAGAATCTGCTTTCTGGAGAGACCAATCTGTGACATATCATGAAGGAAATATGAAGTTGCCAGACTCATGGGTAGAAATGGAACATAAATCTCACATTAGGCATCAAAAGACCTAGTTCAAGTCCCAGATCAACCACAGAGAGGCAGTGTGATCTTGAACAAGCCTCTTACTGGCTTTAAATCTCAAATGTTTGTAAGACAAGAATAGTTCCTCCCCATCTCTCACAGAGTTGTCATCATGAAGACTTAATGATGAGACAATATGTGTCCTGGGAAAGCACTCTACAGAGTGCAAGACATTAGATAATTTATTATTATTCAATAGATTCTGAAGTTGTTTTTTTCTTTGTTTCTTAAGTCCATCCTTCTCAGCATTAAACTATTCAGTCTAGCTCTAGAAAAATATTTCCCTGAGCTATTCTTATATCTGGCTGGAACAAACTCTTTAAGGCTCATAAAGAGATGTCAAAAATCAAGAACTCTGAGTGAATGTCAAAATACTCTGCAAATTTATAACAAACATTTCTAATAAAATAATTTATCACTCACACCCAGACCCCAGGGTACATGAAAACCTGTAGTCTTGGGTATAAGTGAACTAAGACATAAGAGAGTTTGAGGTAGACACTTAGGAATAAATATAAAGGAGATACATGGGCCCCAAGTCCTGTTAATGTATAGGAAGTCATAGGATAATGATTTTATGGTGAGGGGGGTATATTGTTAATATTTCACTAAGCCCATCTTGGCTGGAGAACTTTATAAGTAATCCTTGTTTATTTATTTTTTTTCTGCTAGTGAAGTTTCTTCAAAATAATGAAGAGTCTCATCTGAAAGATAGTAACTCAACTGGAAATCAGAAAAATGATGGTATTTCAGTTTGCAACGGAAGGAGAGACTGGTAATGTAGAGGCTGGACATAGCGGGGTTGGCAGCTCTTCAGTGAAAAGTGTCAGTGGGAGTGTCTCCCTATGAGAAGTCATGCCTACTGCCTCTGTCCACCATGTTCTATCCCAGGTCTGAATGACAAAGATATCCAGTGAACTGCATCTTCCACTTTAGATTGTCTCACTACAAACAAAACAAAAAAAATCTCTCTCTCTCTTTCTGATTTTCTGAGAGAGAAATAGTCTCAGATTAGTGTAACAATTCACTTACCAATAAAAAAAAATTAGGGGCTATAATGAGGGCCTCAGCTTCTACACTTTCAGCGACCTTCAGAGATCTTTGAGTTCCTCATTTTGATTGACTAAAAAGTATATTACTAATTAAAAATTAAAACATGCTTGCTTTGCTAAGGGAAGTGATCTTTTTTTAGCCCTTTTCCAGCACTGATAAGGACAAAGCATATCTTATTTAAAAACCCACTGTTGAAAGTGGAGCTTCTCCACCAAACAAGAGTGGACAAATTATCCTTGATTTTTCAAAAAATATTAATAAATGATTAATAAGAAGATGAGGGTCAACTTGATAGTGAATACAATAAGGCTTAGGCTAAACTGAAAGTGAAATGAAAAAAGCAATGTTGGTTTGAGTATCTCGTCGCTATCCCTCTCTGTGTATCTCTCTGTTTTCTTTCCCTCTCAGGATCCACCAACCTTTCTAAAGTATTTCTCCGCTGGCAGTCCCTTGGCCTCCCAAACTCCTCATCCTAGCTTTGTCATTTGTGATCCAATATCTTTATTTCGTCTCCACCTCCCAATCCTAGGCATGAACTCCTTCTCTTCTCATAACCCCAATAGTTGATGGGTTCTCATACCCTCAGGTTTTAAGGGCTAACTAGCTAATCCAGAGGCTAACTTAGTATTACAAGAAAAGGGTTGTGTGGGACGGGTTGCTCCCAGATACCACATTAACATACGCATGTTAATAACAACCCCCTAAAGACAAATGGTCCATGGGAACCATTTTTACTATTAACGATTCTAATGGTGGAGATTTCAGACTTGACAGCTAAGGAAGGTCAGACTCCGGCCAGCTGGGGGAGCGCAGGTAACTGCAGCCAGAATGACCACCTTCCCCCCAATCTGAGGAGCTTCCTCCCAGCCCTAATCTCTTGATGCAGAGGCCCTTACCTGTTCGTTTCCTTCCTTCAACGTTTTGGGAACATTCATACCATCTGGCCAAAAGCCTTTTGACTTCCTTAATTCCATTGGTCTGGTGTATACTTGGCTTTAGAACAGAGAGAATTTTGATGTCTGTCAAGGATGATCTCCTCTGATCTGGCAGTTCCAAAGGATCAATGAGCCAAAATGAGAAAATGAATGGAGCAGCATTCTACTCACCAGAACAGTACTGTGTTGCAGTACTGAGTACCACCAAAAGGATAAGTAGTAAGTGTAAGTACCCAAATACACTCACAGTATTTTAACTTTTATATTTTAAAAACTCATGAAGCTTTTAAACCCCCTCAACTTATGCAAGAGAATCATTCCGCATTTCCTGAGGTAGAAACTGTGTGAGAAGAGTGATATTGCCAAGAGTATTTGGGAGCCTGATCATCAGTGACATTAAGCAACAGTCTCCCGCGAGAAGCACAATTCCCATTTAGATGAGATGAGGAAGAACTGAAATCAGAGGAAAGAGGATTCAAGGGAGCAGATAGTCTGGGAGTGAAGAAGGACGTATGGAGAAGCCATAATGGTAAGTGGAAAAGCAGCAATGAGGAGTTGAACAAATGCCCCCGGGAACAACACACGCCCACCGTTCACTTCCTATGTCTTTCAGTACATGCAGACAAAGAGCTCTTGATCTCAGGGCCCCTGAAGCATAAAAACCAACATGGGCAAACCCTTTGTTTTGGTCATATGAACTGGCAAAATTAAGGCTCATATCACTGATGTTATCGAAAAGTCTTGACTATCCAAAATAACTAAAAACAAGTCATTCACTCATTCAGTAAAATGAATGAAATGGAAAGTGGGAAGATAGGGAATGGGAGACAGATTTCACCAATTTCCACATATTCCAGAATGATCTTTATGTTTGCCTGCCACTTGGATATAACACTTGAATGTGGTTGAGAAAGTGTTTTTTTCTCTCCTGTTAACATATGCAGGTAGCCGTGCTTCACATGATTAATGTACAGGTATATGTTTTAAATCTGGTCAATATTTTAGTTGTTTTTTAAAAGTTTATACCCTTTTACCAACCTCTGCCTATTTCCCTCACCCCCTAGGCCCTGGCAACCACTTTTCTACTCTGTTTCTATGAGTTTAACTTTTCTTTTTTCAAGATTCCACATATAAGCGATATCAAGCAGTATTTGTCTTTCTCTATTTCACTTAGCATAGTGCCCTCAAGGTCCATCTATGTTGTCCAAATAGCAAGATTTCCTTCTTTCTCGTGGCTGAACAATATTCCATTGTGTGTATATATATATATATACCACATCTTCTTTTTCCATTCATCTCTTGATGGACATTTAGGTTGTTTCCATATCTTGGCTATTGTGAATAATGCTGCAATGAGCATGGGTGTGCAGATATCTCTTCAATATCCTGTTTTCATTTCTTTTGGATGTATACCTAGAAGTGGGATTGCAGGATCACATGGCAGTTCTATTTTTAATTTTTTGAGGAACCTCCACACTGTTTTCCAGAGAAGCTGCACCAATTTACATTCCTACCAGCAGTGCACAAGGGTTCCCTTTTCTCTATATACTTGCCAAAATTTATCTCTTATCTTTTTGATGATGACCATTCTAACAGGAGGGAGGTAATATCTCATTATGATTTTGATTTGCATTTCCCTGGTTATTACTGATGTTGAGCACCTTTCCATATCCTTATTGTCCATTTGTATGTCTCCTTTGAAAAAACGTCTATTCAGTTCCTCTGCCCATTCTTTAATTGGATTGTTTGGTTTTTTGCTGAGTTGTATGAGTTTTGGATATTTTAAATATTAACCCCTTATCAGATATATGATTTGTAAATATTTTGTCCCATTCCATAGGTTTTCTTTTCATTTTTTTGATGGTTTCTTTGTCTGTGCAGAAGCTTTTTAATTTGGTGTAGTCTCACTTGTTTATTTTTGCTTTTGCTGCTTTTGCTTTTGGCATCGAATCCAAAAAAATTATTACCAAGACCAACAGCGAGGAGCTTACCCCCTTATGTTTTCTTCTGGGCCAATTCTGTCAACTTTGGTCAACTTTGCTATAATGAAACTTCATTCCTAAAGGACTTGTTCATTGAGTTCTCACTGTATAAAGAAACAACATTAAAATGCAAGACTTAGAAAAACAAAAACAATAACTTGAGTTTTTCAAAGATCAGAGTGCTATTCACTTTTGCTTAGTATCAGATTGTCAAGATTAATAATCATCAACTGCAAGAAAGAAATAATTCCATTTTTTGTAGTCTTGAGTAAAGATTCAATTTTTACAAGGTGGAGAAAAAATTGTATGATTTTTAATACTCTTTTTTATTAGGATCTGAGTATTTTCCCAATTAAGAAACAACATTTTCAAGAAAAATTCAACTGTGTCAATGCACCTAATGGATACCGTAAAATAGAGCCAGATTGCTGATTCTGTCTCTTTTTCCTAATAACTGATTCAGAAAAAAAAAACAGTTTAATTTCCTAGAATGTAAAGTAGGAATATTTCAGTGTATTTGTCTATTAATCAAATGTCTTAAATCCAAATATATAATGTGCATATATATCTGGTGTTAAATTGTTTTTAAAATGGAGTACATTTTTTCTTTGATCCAACAGCTATTACTGAATACTACAGAGATGTCTGTTACTGTGTTGGTAAGCACAACTATAATTGTTTCTAAAATATGATTCAAAAACCAATATCTAAAAGTATGTTAATGCATACTTGGGTATTATTCATCCTAGAGGCAAGCACATATCATTTTCTAGAAAAATCAAAGGCATACTCTGTCAAAATAAAAACTGCATTTTTGCTTTTGTCTGTATGATTTGATTGTGCAGGAATAGTACTTAGATTTAACCATCTTAAAGGATGAACTAAATGATGAAAGAATATTAAACATGAGTAGCTTAGCCAGAGATTTTCTATTGCTAGAACTCTGTCTTAGTAATATATAACTACCAGAAATATTGACCTACAAAGAAATAAAGTAAAAATT
This sequence comes from Tapirus indicus, assembly GCA_031878705.1. Taxonomy (NCBI): domain Eukaryota; kingdom Metazoa; phylum Chordata; class Mammalia; order Perissodactyla; family Tapiridae; genus Tapirus; species Tapirus indicus. The sequence continues at coordinate 69,606,194 of CM062930.1, read as the reverse complement.
AACTGTTTCTTTTATTTTAATATTTCTGAAAAACTGTAGAAAAAAGCAGTTATATTATTCATGAGTTCAATATTATTATCGCCTAATTATATAATACTTAATTCATTTTTCTAAGGTATGTTTGGAGAAACAAGATGACTTAATATTGTAGGGATTACATCAATGAAGAGCAATCACTAACTAATAAAAAAAAATTTATAACAAATACAATTTTTTTTATTTTAAAGTCCCTAGGAATTTTCAAATATTGAAGGAGCAAACAGATATAAACATACTTTGTTTTAAATAAAGTTTGCAACTTTTCTTTCCATGATTAATTTTAGGAAAATTAAAACTCATTTTTTTGGGAAAAGAATTTACTCTTTAATTATATATTACTCCAAGGTTTTTAAATTCATGCTGTGATATGTAAATAGATTATAATCAGACTAATCGATACATTAATCTGGTTCATAACAAATCAGGCTACAGTTGATTCATCTCTCCTTACACTTTCATCTTTAGTTTACAGTTGAATTTAAAATTAATTTTTTTTCTGAGCAAAGAAGGATTGAAAACTTTATTTTTATTTATGATAATTAATTGTTCAACATTTCCAAATTCATCAAAATTGCATATCTTGGTGTTTTGATACTTCAAAATCTATAGTTTGGGTATATTTTCAGCACATGCCTAAAAATTATATGTTGCAATTTATTGTGGTTTTGTTAGGCACTGAATTGTGATCTCAAATGGGAAGCTTTAACTATAAAATACTTACAGCCTCTTACTACAGAACTTGGTAGATGTTGGTTTGAAAAGACAATTACAGAAATACATCACTTAGAAATACATAGTCTAGGGGAAAAAATTAATGAAATACATAAATATGTCACAAGAAATGCACAAGGTTTCATATCTGTAGGCAAACCTGATGATGCCACCTCCAGACCACCCCGGGCCCAGTGGGTAGCCAAGGAGGGGCTGTGCAAGAGAGAAGCTGAGAGCGATTCTGCCAGATGGTATTAAAAAAACCCCAGACTCACATACCTACAAACGTTCCCCTCCTAAATCCCAACCCAGATGGGAATTCTCCCTCCCCTTGTCTATTTACATTCCTTAAGCTACACTTTACCCTTCCGTCTTCAAGGTGGCTGTTGAGTTGAATCTGATTAGTTGAATCTGATTTTACTTCAATAAATTGTTAAGGGAGACACACGCTGTTGGATCTTTTCACACCGTGCACACGTATAGAGATGGCACTGCCCTGATTTTCATTTCTCCAGTCCTTGGTCTGGCCAATCTCCACAGGAGCCCTCTAGGCTACCTAGTCAGCAAGTATACATCTGATTCTATCAGCAGAGCTCCCGAGTTTGGTCTACCCATTTTTAACATTTCTAAGACTTAATTTATGTCACGACTCATAATTCAATGAGTCCTGGTTCTGAATCATGCTGAGGGCTGTGGATGCAGAGCACAAGGCTTCAGGAAGCTACCTAGAGCTGAAAACACTGTAGTTCCTTTTTAGAATATAACATATGCCTGGTTTCTCCAGCAGGCACGTCTTTTAACCTGGTGAAAACGTGCTAGCTGGAAATGAGAACTGAGTCTGCAAAGCTAGCTAAGATGATTCAAATCTGCCAGAAAATACTTCACCCTGACACCAAACCTGTCCCGGGACAGCATTGCATTGATCGCATTCATCAATAACATTGGAGCTCCTCTAGTCTTATTTCATCACTAGAATGATATCCTTTGGAAGAAGTAAAGAAATTGTTATTATATTAAGTGGTCCCGCTTATATAATTGCCACACACTCTGGCAATAGTAGTTTTTTAAAAGTAAAAAGATGGCAGAAATTCTAGTCCTTAGCTTGCCTACAAGATTTCCATTTGCCCACCTACACATTTATATTATTTCCAGTCCCCCTACTCCCATCAATTCTCATATTCTCTATAGCCGGCCCTGTTTTTTCATGGTAAATATACTCACAGTTGTTCCACAAACTAAAATCCCATGAAAATTAAATAAAATAGTAATAGGAAAAGGAAACCAAGTTTATATCTTTTCAAATCACCCTTCTTGTCCTTATATATTATAAAAAGGAGAAACATTTATTCATTCATTTATTTGCATATTGAAAAGGGGAATAATATGTGCTTTCATTTTCAAAGAGCTCATAATTTGTGAAATTGGTTTAAAAAATTCGGGTCAGTGATCTCTTTAGATTTCAATGAGCACTAAAGACTCTTGCTAGGAACATGAACACATCCATATAAAATTTTGAATATAAATTTTAAGGAGTTAATAACCACCTATAGCCCATCTATAAAAGCTATGTGATGGACTGAATGTTTGTGCCCCCCAAATTCATATGTTGAAGCCCTAACCCCCCAATGTGAAGGTATTTAAGGCTGAGGACTGAGGTAAAGTTAGATTAGATCATGAAGAAAGGGCTCTCATGACGAGATTAATGGCTTTATAAGAAAAAGAAGAAGGAAAGACATCTCTCCCCCCACCCAACATGTGCACATATGGAAAGCCCATGAGAGGACATAGCGAGAAGGCAGCCACCTGCAAACCAGGAACAGGGCCCTCACCAGGAACCAAATTGGACAGCATCTTGATCTTGGAATTCCCAGGCTCCAGAACTGTGAGAAATAAATTCCTGTTGTTTAAGCCACCCACTGTATGCTATTTTGTTATGGAAGCCTGAGTAGACTGATACAGCTGAGGTTAAGGATATCCACTTGGTTATTTCTTTTCATTATTAATATTAGAGATTCTACCACAGAAAAACCTTAGGGTCATGGATGATAATGGTGGCATCATTGTCATATATTTTGAATCTTCCTGAAATTCCTTGTAAAAAGATAGAGTAACTGGTTAGCAAAACTGAAAACCTATGGAGAACATTTATAACAAAACCTCTGTGCAACAAGAGGCAGAGGGGAGTAATGGGATATCTGACAGACTATGAAAGGAAAACCCCAATGTAGTCAAGAAATATTCATGAGAAAGTGCAGCAGACCAATCTGAGAACAGATGCTGAAACAGAGAGGTTCTGCCTACTCTGATAGCCAGGGAGTGTGTGGGGTGGTCTGTAAAGACATCTGAAGGGGCTGAAACAGTTCAAAGTAACCAGCCAGAGCTCCTGAAGAGACACTGCTAAGAGGAGAATCAGATGAGCAGAGGGACAATAGATATGAAAGAGAGAGGCGGTCCAGAGAAGTGGGAGAAAGGAACAATGCTGGAAAATATTTTTATAAAGAAAGTTGTTAATTTTCCACACTTCAAAAAAAGAATAAAAGAGGGAGTTTTATAAGTTAGAAAAGTATCCTGAACTCTATCTCCTTCTAACAATTCAGAAAAACTAATTTCACATAAAAATGAGCATCAGAAAAGTATTAGGGTCAAATTCCATATAAGGTTCTTGTAAGAAAAATAAAAGAATAAGGAGCAAATATCATCTGTACAGATAATGAAAGCATGCCAGATAGACATGCCTCCAAAACAAAACAAAGTGTAACCTATTATTTTAAGACAAGCTAAAAATACTAAGATAATGATGCAAGAATAATAAAATAAAAATTAGAAAAATTCAGAAATAAGGTGACAAAACTGAGGAAGGAATTGGAAATTTTAAAAAAGTAATTTCAGAAATAAAAACTAAACTAGAAGGAACTCAAGAACAAATAAGCATAATAGATGATGCCTAATCTTAAATTTGAAAACCAGAAGGAAATAAAGTGTTTAAAAAAAAAAAGGATTTAGAGAGATAATTACAAACTCTGAAGAGAGGCAAAAAAGAAACAACATACAGACAATAGGAGTCTCTGGGTGGGGTTAAGATAGGGTGGAGGACACAGAGGGGGACTAGAGAATAGAACAAAATCTAAAGACCACTATTTAAGCAAACTTTCCAGAATTAGCTTAAAAAATATTTAAAACTATATATTGAAAGAGCACACGTGTATCTAAAACTATAAACCAAGAATGACCAACATTGAGACCTATTCTAAAATTAACAGACTTTAAGGAGAAAGAAAAAAATTTCTTTGGGCATCTAGACAAAAAGAACTAATGACTTATAAGGGAATAAAAATTGGATTACCATCAAACCTTTCAAAAGCTCTGCTTTCTGCCAGAAGAAAATGGAGTGACATATTAAGATACTCAAAGAAAAAGATTTGAGCCAAGGATTTTACATCCAGCAAAACTGATTTTCAGGTAGAAAGGGCACAGAGAAATGTTACCAGTGTGCAAGAGATTAGGGAATATTGTTCTATGAGCCCTTCCTAGAGAGTCCGTTAGAGAACAAGGTCAAGATAACCAAGATGACTGGAGAGACATTGCCAAATGACTGGTTGTGAACATTAAACTTATAGTTTCTCATAGAACCAAGACTAAATGACGTCTAAAGGAAAGTATTGTATTCAGAGGTTATATACTCCATCAAAGTACATACAGTACCTATATGCAATTTGAGGGGAGATTGAGGAGAGCATATGGAAAAACATTGTAACTACTTGTAGTAATCTTTTTGGGATAATGCTATTAGTATTAATATTCTGTTTGTGTGTGTTTATAAATAAAAACAGGTGAATAATTAGGGGATATTATAATTCTAATATCCCCTGTGTTGGTCCTGGAGAACCTTAATTCTCAGGTATATAAAAGGAGATATAGTTGTAATATGGAAGAACTTAAGTAAAAGCCCTGTGGTACTTCATTTCAGTTGTAAATATCAGTATGATATTCATAAGATATCGATCTTTAATATGTATATATTATTCTACATACACGTTATGTAGAATATATATCATTCTAACTGTCTACTTAAAATCCCTAGAAACAATAACCAACCCAACAGCAATGAACATTCCTAGCATACAGAATGTGGTCTTGAAATACTAGTTCTAAGAGAAGCTAGATAAGCTTGGAACGTGTTGTCATGAAAAAATAGCAAGGAACCTTTCCAAGATCACGAAATCCCATGAGGACTCAGGAACCAACCTCAAGATGCTCCTCTTGGTCAAAGATGGCACAATTTGAACTTTAATAACAGTAATTACAAAGGATTGAAACATATTGTGTAGTAGAAAATTAACGTTACCCGAGGAGAGATCTGGTCTTTGCTCTCAGCTCCTGGAAGGTGATCTCTAGGCCCCTGGAATGTCCTGCATGATTAAAGTGTCTTTGCTTATGTGGGGGCCTTGGGGCCCCTAATAATGTGATTTATGGTTAGGGCTTTGGGTCATGTGGTATCATCAGCTTGACTTCTGGAGAGGCTGGAGGCTAAGGCCAGCTTTGCGGATGGTCTATGTGAACAGGCCCCAACAAAAACTCCAGACACCAAGGCTCAGGTGAGCTTCCCTGATTGGCAATACCCGTTTGTATTGTCACACATTGTTTTTGGGAGAAGTTAGCGCCGTCCAGGACTCTACTGGGAGAGGACATACAGAAGATCTATGCACGGAAATCTCCTAGACCCTGACCCATGTGCATCTGCCCTTGGCTGATTTTAATCTGGATCCTTTGGAGGTAATACACGATAACTGTGAGTGTAATAGCTTTCAGTGAGTTCAATTTGAATAAGGTTATACTTTTAGCTACATTCACATAATTGCTTTAGACACATTTTCCTCTCTTTGTATCATAAGACACCTAAGCAAATAGCTTACTGAAGTTCACATATTTTATTAATTAGGATATAACCTAAGCTGCTATAACATGGAGACTCAAAAATTCCTTCTAGTAAATTATCGAACCTGGGGATCCCCAGACTTGCAATTGATGCCAGAAGTGAGAGTTGTTTTGAAGACTCCCTAACTCTGCATCTATTAAACATGTTTAATAAACATTATAAACATGTTTATAATGGTATTTAAAAAAATCAGTCCGTTTTGGAGGACGCTATTGTTGTTGTTAGTGCCGTTGAGTTGATTCTGAGTCCTGGCAACCCTGTGTACAGAACAGAGGACTCCTGCCAGGTCTTTTGCGGCATCCTTCCACCTTCCAGCGCTATATCAGACAGTGCTCCGCTGCTATTCATATGGTTTTCATGGCCAATTTTTTCGGAAGTGGGTGGCCAGGCCCTTCTTCCTAGTCTGTCTTAATCTGGAAGCTCTGCTGAAACCTGTCCACCTGCTGGCATTTGAAATAGTGGCGGCATAGATTTCAGCATCATAGCAACACGCAGCCACTACAGTATGACAGCTGACAGATGGTTGGAGGATGTTAGGAAAAACAATTATCTTGAAAACTAGTAAATAAAGGAAAAAGCAAGCATTTATTCTGCCTCAATTATATGAACTGGACCACTGGATAACCAAATAAAAGATTAGGGGAAATATATGTTTTGAAAAGTAATACAAGTGAAAACTGAAGCAGAAATGGCTGAAATACAATCTCAACATTGTGCAACCCTGAATGAACAGATTTAAGTACTAAGTAGCAATAGTGCCTGAAACCACCAAAAGAGAAACAACCAGATATGTACTTTCTCCTGAAAGAATCCGACCACCACCTTGCCAAAGGAGTCAAACCCGACCTGAGTCTGATCAACTATCCAGATCCAGCTACCAATGTGCAGGAGATGATGAGGACAGAGGAACTTGTTATACTGCACAACAAGTGCTAAGCAGTTAACAGAATCCAGACTGTGGGAAACTCTCTAGGTCAAACAGCCCCCAGTTCTGCTACCAATTGTAAAGAAAATAAAGGGATGGAAGAGGAACCTGGAGACTAAAAGAAACTTATAAAATTATAAAATGGGCAAGTCTAAATTATAGTGTCTAAGGATGACATTTAGGTGACAAAACTATAAGAAAATGCAAGAAAGTAATTATTGTAGAAGTCAAGCTGGTGGTTACTTAGGGCAGATGTGAAAGAGTAGTAATTGCAACAAGCCCGTGGAGGGGCTTCCTGGGTGGTTGGAAATGTTCTTTTTCTTGATTTGCATGGCTGGGTACAAGAGTTACAAGAGTATTCTCCTTATATAATTTATTAAGCTTCACTTTTGTTTTGTGTGGTTTTCTTTACCTTTTGAAGTTGATTTTTGAATTCGAGCGCAAGGCTTATGTTTACCTCTACTAAATTATATTCAACTCATTTCTCTAGATTCTTAAGATGTACTTGAATTATTATCATGTTACCCAACATAATTGTTATCCCTTTTGGCTTTATGATATCCACAAATTTAGAGGCAAACATTTTCACCAAAATAACGAACTGAAAAAGAAGTTGACAACCCGAATTCTATATCTTGATTGGGATGGTGCCTGCACAGGAGTATATATTCATCAAAATTCATCACACTGTACACTTTAAATGAGTGTTTGCCTCCTTCACATGTTTTTCTTTTTTCTTTTCCTGCCAGAAAGATGGCTGCAATTAATTGTGACTCAGACTCAACCGTGCAAACCACAACCTGAATATGAGGGAGCAACTCACTGGGAGGGATCTGAGCCCCATGACATTCAGGGTAGAGTCCCTTGCGACTGGGAACATTCACCTTCAACTCTTAGGGGAGAGAGCATCAAATTCCATTTTGTTTTTAAGCCACTGTATAGTGGATGTCTTTGCCTTTATCCCGAGGGCTGCTTACTCAAATGCCTTCAGATGCCACCCAGGGAACATAAGCACATGAAGAGGCAAGAGTAAGACAGTGGGCCCTGCAGTGAGGTGAGGAGTACATACTGTCCTAAAAGCACTCAGATTGAAAAAAAAATTTTGTTTCAACATACTGTACTGGAAACAAAATATCTGTAGGATCAAATTCCACCTGATGGCTATAATTTGCACCCCCTGCTTAAGCAGAACAGTTTGAATAAGGTCATTCTTCCAGCTACAAATTCACATAACTGTCTTGTACACATTTCTTCTCTTTATACAGAAGTACATCATAAGAGACAGAGGCAAAGGTCTTACTGAAGTTCACATACTTTATTAAGTAGGATACAACCTAAGGTAGGATACAACACGGAGACTCAAAACTTCAGTGGCTGAAACAAATAAGAGTCTTTTTCTCTCTGATATACAGTAAAGAGAGATAGGTGGCTGCTCTTCAAGAGGTCATCCAGGGACTTGGAGATCCTCCATGTTGTTGTTCCAGCATCCCCTGAATGGTGTTCTCATTACTTGGTTGCAGTTTCATCACCACCACCTGCCTGCAGGAAAAGGAAAGAGGAAGTGGAGGGAAGTGACCAACAGGTGGGACATATCCCTCCTGCTTGCATCCCACTGACCAGCACCCAGCCATATTGCCACACCCAGCCACAGAGGAGTCTCGACCTAGGTCACCATACCTCCAACTTGGGAGCTTCTTTTAAAAAAAGATGGGGAGAATAGATATTGGAGAACAGTTAGGAGTCTCTGCCACCTATACATCAGTCTAATAAATTTCTGAACTATCAGTGTAACTTGCAGAACCCAGAGGGTTAACGTGCCATGACATTCTTTAGTAATCTCTGCTGGAGTCAGGTGGTCATTACTTTCTATTAGGTGCTCACATCTAGACTTTCAATAACATGGTCTAGACCCTCACTCAGAATCCTGATCAAGCTCATCAGTCCTACTTTGCAGAAACCACCTCCTTCTGTTTAGGAAAACTGGATTTAAAGTTTATCTTTTCCCATCTTCCTACAGCACTCTTACTCCTTGGGATTCTTCAAAGATTAACACCTAGGTAATTTCCTTCTAAGCCACCCGCAGTGCCATGAAATATAATTCTTATAAGGCAAGAGACAGAAAAAGAAAAAAGCAAAGGACAGAAATAGAACCATTTCAACTAGTCTAGTAAAAGAGAGAGTTACGAAATAAAAAAAGGAGAACTAAAATTCATTTTTGAGAGAAGTTTAGCTACAACAAGAAAATGCTTCCAGTCATTTATTAAAGATGGAAATGATTTCAGTGTCAATCTCCTTTATACACATGCATTCATTGGGTTTTGTTTTATTTTATTTTATTATCATTTGAAGGTAACTAGAATTGCAAGCATCAGCTTCTCTGAATAATCACTGTGAAGTCTTCCCAAAAAGAGGCAAGGGCTATAATCCTAGTCTAAATTTTTGGATGTCTTCCCAGTTAAATGTCAAATAGTAGCTTCCTTTGGGATAGTTATAGTTATAGTTATTCTTCTTTATTCTATTGAAGAGCATTTTAGTGGTTTGTTCTGAATAATTATATATCATGCTTGACTTTGCTTCACATAATGTGAAAATTTTTATTTTCTTTTTCTCTATGGTAACAGCTAAGTTACTTCAAGCCTGTTTCTTTTCTCTTTTAAATATGTATCTATTTTCCCAGAGGTGGAGGTGGAGAATCTTCAAATATACAAAGTCAGAGAAAGTATGAGCAGTTTAGGTGAACAGAAACATGTATCCCCACCACACTTCATCCACATCAAGTCAGCTTGCTTTTTCCTAAAACCGTAGACATTTTCACACCCTGGGAATTTCCAGGTGCTGTTTACTCAGCTTGGAATGCTCCTTCCTCCTCTCTTATTCTCAGACTACAGTTCCTCATTCATGGTTCATTGTCAGCTCAAAATCCACCTCCATTATCATGCTGTCCCTGATCATCCAGACAGAATCAAGTGTCTTGTCTCAGCTAGGGAATAGTTTCCCACGATTAACTTTTTAAAGTATGCAATTGTAGTAGTATCTTTTATCTTTTAAAACACCTTCATAATTTTCACATTTACGCTACTTACAAAAATTGTTCTCTTTCATCAGATTACCTACTTTTGTAGTCACTATCTGCTGGTATTTTTCCTTTCCTGAAATTTCACCACAAGGTAAGCTGATTTTCCCAGAACAGCAAGGAACCCCAGCCTAGCTGATTGAAAACACGAGGATCTGGCAGACAGGTCAGCAGGGAAAAATTTTGTCTCCTCCTCTTGTCCTGTCTTTGGTTGGCTTTTCACCCATAGTAGCAGGTCCCATAAATATCCTAAAGGGCAGTAGATCACTGTCCCAGTAATTCTCTGCTGTGTGACGTGGAAAGGAGGAAGCCTGCTTGAGAAGGCTGCAAAGCCATGACCGTGGGGCAGAGTTGACAGCTGACAGAGAGCTGAGCCCGTCCAACAATACACTTTCCACTTCCCAGGAACTGTTTCCCACACACTATCACGTGTGGCCCAATTAGGTCAGTCCTTTTGCTCAAATTATTTTTTTTCTGAATATGTTTAGAAAACTGTCATGTTCATTTGCTTTTACTTTTATCAGTAAAGAACACTTATTTAGGGATCTATCTGGCTGGTGCTGATGATATTTGATAACATTCACAAAATAGCTGTTATTTTCATAATCTCATTTCTTCCAACACATAACTCCTCAGGGAGGGACACCATCTGCTCCTGGAAGAGGAAGAGCTACATACTTCTTGTTGGTTTTCTCCAGACTTTAGACTCCAGGAAGATCAGCACTCCTCCATCCTTTTGGACTCTCTAGATTTTTGCACAGAAATTTATATAAAAGAGAATTGTAGGGGCCACCCGGTGGCGCAGCGGTTTAGTTCGCGCTTGGCAGCCCGGGGTTTGCGAGTTTGGATCCTGGGCGCCCGCGGACGCACTGCCTGTTAGCCATGCAGTGGCGGCGTCCCATATAAAGTGGAGGAAGATGGGCACGGATGTTAGCCCAGGGCCAGCCTTCCTCAGCGAAAAAGGGGAGGATTGGCAACAGATGTTAGCTCAGGGCTGGTCTTCCCCACAAAAAAAAAAAAGAGAGAGAGAGAATTGTAATGCTGAGGTGTTAATTAGATATCAGAATCCTGTGAAAGAAAAATGAGCCTAAAAAGAGAAATTGAAAAAGGAAAAGAAAAAAAAAGGAAGATTTAGAAAAGATTTCAAAGAGTTTAAAAACCACTATAAATTATCTCCTCAGAGATAAAAAATTCTATAATAAATATTAAAATTATTCTGTTCTCAAGTACTTAGCTTATTTACTGCCAAAATATTAATATTGTGCTTTCCTAGATTGAGACTAACTTTTAAATTTCAGGCGTTTAGATTTAGAGTTCAATTCATAGCTTATTAAACTGTGGAATGTAATTCTCTAATGTTCTTGCAACTATGTCCCAAAGCTCTAGAGCATACAAGCTATATGGGCCAATTAATATCCAAATTTCATAATGTATGTCAGCACTATAAACAATTAGTATTGAATAAAATGATTCCCTTTTTGATGATAAAATGACATTGAACATTTAACAAACATTCATTGAGGGTCTACTGGGTCCCAGGCTCTGAGGGTGGGAAGAGGATGGGGAAGGGGGTGGGGTGAGGATGGATAGGGATGCAAGTGAAGTAAGGAAATTAACAAAGCACTGGTACCTGCTTTCAAAGGTGTTCACAATCCCATGAGGGACGGAAGGAAAGGTGGAGGAAAAGGAAAGTGCTTTTGATATGCTGACAATTGTGTACTGACAATACAAATAACCAGCCTCCAGTTTTCAAATTGCAGAGCCACTTTTTTATAAAGCTCGGAATCCAGGATTTTCCTGCACAGACCCAACTGAGGAGCTAAGGAGATCAGTGGCTGGTTTTTTTGTTTTTTGTTTTTTGTCTTAGGGACTATAATATTCCTACTCTCAAATCAAAATGTAGATCAACTGCAAGTGTGAAAACAGGTTTAATTTTCTTCTGCTTAGAGAGCTTTTTTAGCTCAAGAGTTCTTTGCTCTGCTAAGGAAGCTTCACGATTCAAAAGGCTGATAACGTCAAGAACATGGGACCCATTGCTAGGACATGGAGCTCTGCCCCAGCTCCATCATGTAGAAGCCATAAGGCCTTGAAGGCATATCCTCACCTCTCCAGCTTCAGAGGAGAGAATGCAGGAAAGCACTTTGCGCTCTATAAAGGTAGAAAGGAAGGTCAGTTAATGATGCTATTGTTCCCTGAAGAGATGATGAAACTGTGTTTAGATAAGACCATTTACCAAAATCACACACCACACCAGGGATAGGAAAGCCCCAGAAGAATTCAAATTTTCAATTCCTGATTAGGCTGCCCCTTTTGAACTGAGCTCTAATCCACAGTGACACTTTGCCCTGCGAGTAACTGTCCTGCTTCACTTCCTGCCACACCTTCACACTCGGCCACATCAGCCATTGCTAAAATATAACACATACTCCAGGCCCACCATGACTGTCACCAGAGTTTTCCCTTAGGTCTTAGTACCCTAAACCTGGCACTTTGCTTACCTCCCTGGACTAACAGGTAGTTTATTGTATTATAATGACTGCCCCCTCTCAATAGGTTGGCAACTCTTTGAAGACAGAGATCATGCTTGATTAATTTTGTATCCCTGTCAGAGCATCTGGTAAAGATGGGCATGGTTTATTGAATGAATGAATGAATGGGTGCATGCACATAAACCATAATTTCTGCCCCCCAAACAGAATTGTGACATACTCTATGTGCTTATGTGGGTTTCCCCAAAGCACTATCACTCTCATGTATTTCTATAACAGTTTTATTGAGATTTAATTCACACACTATAAAGTTCACTCAAAGCATACAATTCAGTCGTTTTTAGTATATTCAGAGTTGTGCATCCATCACCACCATCAAATTGCAGAACCTTCTCACCACACCAAAAAGACAGCTCTACCCATTTCACCCACACCCTAGCAACCACTAATCAACTTTCTATCTCTATGGGTTTTTAATTCATTTCTTGTTACACGGTAAACATGGCATCAAATATTAGAAAGCATCCCTTTGCATCGCTGAAAAATAAAAACTGAGGCAGCCTTGATTTAATATAAAAGTATAGAATCAAACTCCTTGCTCTGTGACCTTGGACAAGTTGAACTGGATTTAATTTCTTCATAAAATGAAGAAGTTGAGACGGTGTGTGAGGGCATCTTCCAGTTAAAAAAACAAATCAGCAAAACCAAACCAAACAAAACAAAAAATCCCTCTGGCTATAATTTCAATACTCCACCCCAGGTAGCCTCTCTTGGGCTTCCTTAATAAATGTCTTTATATAGTTAAGATTTCACACCAGAACTGCTGCCAGCCTGTGCCCTTCCCGCGAAGGGCCTCTTTTTCTTTTCTTTTTGGTCTCCCCTTTCCTTCTGGGCTGGCAAAACAGAGAGGAACTGCAGAGCCCAGCAGCGGAGGCTCCGCGCGCGCTGTGCCCGCAGGAAGCCTCGCCCAGCCCGGGACCGCACCCTCCCGCGGCGCCCCTGGAGACGGCCGGCCGCGGCGCGCGCCACCGGCGCGGGAGGGGCGGCGAGCGGGGGCGGAGCCAGCGACTCCGGCAGCCAATCCCCGCGGCGGCGCGTCCCGGGGGTCCGCGGCCGGCCGGCGAGCAGGGGGCGGGGCTCCGCTTGACAGTGGCGGTCGCCGGGCAGCCGAGCCCGGGCGCAGGAGCGCAGCGCAGGGAGCGCGAGCGGCGCAGGCGGCCGCGGCGCTCGGTCCCCGCGGGCTCCAGCTCTCTGCACAGCGAAGTAGCCTCCGGCGGCGGCGGCGGCGGCGTCCGGACGACACTGCGGGTCTCCTCGGGCGCCGGTGTCCTGGCCTCTTCCTAAAGGTACCCAGCCCCGCTCGCCCCCTCGCCCCGGGGCACCGCAGCGTCCGGGAAGTGGCTTTGTGAAGCTCTCGGCTCCGTCGGCCGGGTGGTGGGCTGGTGAGCGGGTGGGTGGGGCTGGGCGGGGCTGCGCTGTCTGAGCTGCTTTCCCCGTGAGGAAGAGGGTGGGGGCTGAGGGAAGCGGGGTGTGGGGAGGAGGACTGTCTCCGGGCAGCAGCTGGCGGCATCCCCATCCTCCCTCCTCCTCCTCTCTCCATGTGGTTTGAAAGAGGTTCTATTCCAGGAGAAAGTTTGATGCTGATACTTGAGGAGCCAGACTCCGGGGGCCCTCAGGCCCGCACCTTTAAGAGAGGCAGATCACCCTGCCTTGCCGGGGACGCCCGTGTCCTGAATATGGGCATGCAGGAACCCATGCCACTTTCTGACCCGAGCATCATTCCTGACACAGGCCCTTCCCTGAGGAAATTCCTCTGTGGGAATCCCCCTTGAGGAGGGGGCTTTCGGAGACAGGGCATCCAGAGTCCCACACTGTGGCTTTTGCTTGAAAACAGTTCAGCAGGTAATCAATGTCCCCATGTTCTCTCCCCCTGGTATGGGCGCTACCAAGATCTATGCTCTAGAAGCTTCAAAAATTTAAGTCTACCTTATCTTCTAATTAAAGATCCCTAATCACCAGTGTGTCCTAGGTGCCAATGATTACCTCTGTCAAATCTTGAATATTTTCTTACTGCCACATGCTTCTGATGGGCTTTCCCTGAGTGCTGGGGTGGTGCTGTGGAACACACAGGAGGGAGTAGAAGCTATGGCCCAGCTCTCAGGGAGACAGGTGGGAACAAAGAATACAGAACAGGGTATCCACTTGAAGTTAGGAGAAAGTTTCTACCTTCAAAACAAGGTGGATTAGGTGGGGATTATTTGCTTTACAAAACTTCCTTTAATGCAGAGAAATAATTTTAGAGTTGTTTTGCATGAGATTGTAGGAACATGTCTATTATAGAGTAGCTTAGAGTAGAGGTAGTAATGTGGATATTGCATGCACTTGAAATTAGTAGATCTCAACAAATATATGTTGAATTCTGTTTAATTTTCATCAGTCCGATGTCTTTCTGATCACACGTGGATTCTCACAGTAACTTTATAAATTTCTTACCAAGACCTATTCATACCATAAGACAACTTCATAATACCAACTTTTGTGTCCTGGAAACACCCTTTACCAAAGACATCAACATCTTGTTCTGATCCATATGATTGATCCCCACACCAGGGACCATCACATCTGTAAGAACGTTTATTTCATAAAGAGAAGGAAACTTCCTTAGTCAGTGGTGACACAACAGTGTCCATATATTGAGCACATACTATGTGCCACATATATTACTAGGTGTTTTACATATATTATTACTTTAATTCTCACACTCACTCTGATGAGGTATTATTACTTCCCCCGTTTTAGAGTTTAAAGAGTTTATGTAATTTTCCCAAGATTATATGTAAAGTAAGTGATAGAGGTGAGATCTGAACCTGGATCTGTTTGACTTCCTGCCCATGCTCTTTACCACTACCATATGCTGCCTCCCAGCCCCTCTTGAGAAAGAGCTGCCAGTGTTATAATACAGTAGGAAATCCAAATATGACAACATATACTGTGTCTACTGGCTTCCTAGATTGGATCCCTTTATAGAATATCTTCTCTCTCTGTGTGCCAGTGCCCAAAAAGTATTCCCTTCACCAAAGGGCAACATTAGGGACTCTCCAGACTCCCCCAACCCCCAATCCCCAGCATATAAATCAGGTGGAAATCTCCAGACATATAAACTCCTTGCCCTTTCAGATAAGTTGGTTCTGAAAGACAGGCAACCAAGTGTTTCCCTCGCTGGCACTTAAGGAGCAGTCTCTACCCTCTCAGTCATCAAGTCTATTTTAGGTCTGCACACAGAAGTATACCCCACCAGTTGGCAGCAACACATCCCCTGCAGTGTTCACACTGGCAGACTTATCCTCCTGTACCAACTGTCAGAGGATGCCTGACACAGGCCAGCCTACTTAAAAGGAAAGACTGAAATGAAGTCTCTGGGGAAAATAGTATTAAGCCAGGGAATCCCTGGATTATCCACTGCTGACCGGAAAGGAAATTGACTTAGGGCCCAAGGAGCAGGAAGCAGGACTTCTCCATGACATTAAATGCCATATATAGGGTGTAGCCTGTTGTTATCACAATTGAAGACATGTGTTCACCATATAGTAACCCTTTTACCTGTTGTCTTGGTGATAGATGTGGCCACATACCTATTTCTGATTTAATGCCTCACATTTACACTTAGGCAGTTTTCACTTAGCCGAACAGTATCAAAAACTGATGTCACAGTAAGTTTTGAAGCTGCACCTGAAAAATCGTGTCTGTTACTATAATCTACAGCCATTGTTTTATCATTTCTCTTCCCTGGAGGTGTATGTGTGTGTATTCTCTCCCTTGGTATAGTTTTCAACTCACTCTGGTTCCGAAATGATTTGCAGGACTAAGCCTGAAAAGAAAAGAATGCATTTTTGAGCTGTGACCATATGCTGCCTGGAAACATAGCCCTGTAGTTGGCATTTTACTCATTTTACTCTAGTGCTAAGAATCTCGAAGTCCTGTATGCATGCTGTGGGATTGCAAATGGCCTTTCCTGTCATTATTTCACTCTCTGCCCTGTAGCAGTGGTAAGATTTTAGTTTAGGTTACAGCCTCAGCACTTCCCCTCTAATATCTCTAAACTGCCAGAAACTGGAGCAGCACTAATTAAACTGGAAAAGTAGAACATGAGGTTTGCTTATTGTCACACTCTCGCATCAGAATGGAAAAAGTGCCAAAAACATTGTTAGGGATAAAGAGTGAAGTAGACTTCTTTAAAATGACTGGTGATCTACAAAACTATACCAAATTATTGACATCACACATTTTGCCTAAAGTTGGGTTCATGCATATGCCTCATTAACTTAAAACAGTCCAGTATCAACAAACTTCCACTCTGCATTGTATTCTGTTTATAAAACTTCTCATTAAATAGCAGTCCATCTTTATTTCCATATTTTGTCAAATCTAAAATGCCATCAGTTGTATAATATAGCATTATTTTTATGTTATACAAGAAGAAAGAGAAAATAGTGCCAGTTATATTATGACATGCCACTTAAAAATGGTCTTCAATGACACTGCATGAATTGGTCACACTAGTCTCCCACTGCTTCAAGTTTCCTTCATCTCTTCCGTGGGTTTTGGTACTTTTTCCTTCTAGTGCCTCCAGTAGCATTGCTTAGGGTGTGATAGGCAGTCGGTTTGCATATATATTGGTAACAAACTGTAACACAGATTCATCTTCTGTGTCTTTCTTCAGTCTGGTAAAGCATTTGGATTTTGCTTTGCAAGGTAATATGGAAATGCCAAAGACAAATGTTTCCTTTAGTAATATAACATTATGCCCCACTGCTCTGTTGCTGTGTATACACAGTAACATCTTTCAGTGCCAAATCATAGTGTAATCTTTTTGAAACCCATTTAAATGGCAATTAAAGAACACGTGCAGTGCCAACAATGCCCATAAGTTAGAAGTGATAAGACAATGAATACCTGTGACCAAGTTTACTCATATGCAGGGAAATGACAATTGTGCCATGACTGCTGCCAAGTTGTCGGCAATATTAAGATACCATCAATATTAAGACACATCCTGATTTCAGAGATGTTAATACGTGAAGAAGAAAGAACCTTAGCAATGAGATATGCTAAGCTGTACCCACTTAGTTCATGAACCCTAACCTGCCTACCTTCTTGCATGTATTTGGACATTCATTCATTCAGATAGTCACTCACTTTGAACTCCAAGCTCCAGGAAGGCAAGGACTTTTCCTGTCTTGTTCTCTACCATATGCCAACCATTAGGATAATCCAGGACACATAGTTAACCTGTTCAAAAATATCTGTAGAATGAGTGAATGAATATTGACAATACCATGGAAAGCATTGAGACATATCAAGTAGTTCACTAATCTGCTGATTATAAAACATATTCTCAAAATTATGACATTGACAGAAATGTGAAGCATTTCTTAATGCTAGCATTAAGTCCTTGGTTTTATTTACAGAACCCAGTTGAAAATATTTCATGTCATTAAGGAACTAGTTCAGGATAGAAGAAATTCCATTGTAGCTTTTATTGATTTTTGACCACTGAAGGAATTTATAATAATATATCTTCATTCTTTTGTATGATTCAAAATCACTAATTGCTTAAATTTTATGCTTAGTTTAATTTCATTGTACTTGTCCTGTTGTATATTTGACATGTACCAGAATTAACATGTAAATACCCTTTCCTTCAGTAGGCTCCTCTGAAACAGAAACTCTGTGCTGGTGACCTTGTCTGGATATACTTCTCCAAGAAGATATATATACACTTAAAGGCCTCGCCTTATAATCCACTCTTTAACCCTAAAAAAGGCCATCTTTACATGTTGACACTGACAAAGAGAAAGACAAAAGAGAAAAAGGAACCCTTGATGGACAATACTCCATCTGTCAGTGCCTCTGTTTTCTTATTGCTCCCTGGTTAAGCAGAGTGCGCTTCTAGGCCAAGGACAGGAAGTCAGATGAGGATGCCAGCAGAAAGAATGGCAGGGAAGTTTAGCATAGCAGCTAACTCTGAAGCAGTCCTGAGGATCAAAGTGAATTAGCATTGCTCAAATAACCCCACAATCTATGAAAGTAATATCTGGACCTGCAAAGACACACCCAGATTCCAGTCCAGTGAAGTGTGGGACCCCTGAAACACATATGTAATAAACTAAGATCACTTATGGGTTTCTAAGATTCATTTAGTCTGCTTGCTCAGGGAAGAATAAATAATGTGGACAGAGGATCATCACTGCCTCTTCCCATGTACAGTGAAGCAGTGTGGCATGGTAGTGGGTACTGTGAAGGGTCCTGGCCGATAGACCAGAGCTGGCTCTTTCACATAGAAGAAAATAATTATTAATTAAATCTTTTGGTTATACAGTCATGTGTCACTTAGCGACAGGGATACATTCTGAGAAATGTGTCGTTAGGCGGTTTCATCGTTGTGCGAACATCAGAATGTACTTATACAAACCTGGAGGGTATAGCCTACTACACACCTAGGCTGTGTGGTACTAATCTTATGGGACCACTGTCCTATATGCTGTCTGTCATTGACCAAAACGTCATTATGTGACCCATGGCTGTACACTAAAAGAACTTACATATAATTACTTTTATTGTGTTGTTAACATGGACCAGACACATGGCAAATGCCAAAAAAAAAGTTTAAAACTTGTTTTTACTGAACATAGAAGATAGAATGAAAGAAAAACAGAATAATCCTAGTTGCCAATTCTAAGATTATGTGGGGTGTTTTAATGGTACCCAGGATTTGTTTTAATCAAGTATGATAAGACATGCAGATGTAGAAATGACTGTCATAAAGGAAGTCTATTATACTCATGGTCCCCTAGAAGCAGGAGGCACAGTTATGTTATGCAGGGCCACATGGGGAAGCAGTGGGGTCAGTTAGGAGGCAGAGGGAGTAAGGGGAGAATGTGGACTAGAGCCTTTATTGTGGTTTCCACTGGAAGAACAGGAGAGGTGGGGTAAGCAGGTTTAGGATTGGCTACTTTGAATCATTTCAGAGGGCTCCGGGATTTAGGGGCTGTTCCTAGTTGTCTGGTACCCGGCCCTGACATGATTAGAGTGGGTGGATAGGAACCCTGAGTGTGAGAGCTGCTTATGGAGGTGGTTGGGAATATGGACTCTGGATTAGCTGGTTTGCATATGAAAGGCACTCTGGAAGGCAGGTCATTTATCTCTAGGAACTGGCTCACCTGGGAGGGGTAGTCCCTACAGGGTCATCAAAGCTCCAAAATGTCAAAACATCAGAATACAGAAAATAAAAGACAGGGTTAATTCATGGGGATTTTTTAAATAGTCAACTAATGAATTAGGTCCACGTACACATGGAGTGTTCAGCCAAATATGCAGAAATGCCTGGCTCAGGCTCTGACACATGGTGCTCACCCGGGAAACATTAATTACATCTGAGTAGTGGTGCCAGATGGTCCACCTATGCTCACAGTCAGTCTTTGCTGGATACTGTAGTCAGGTGTGCAGTGTTTATCTTGAGAAAGAGGAAAAATGAGAAACTGCGCACTCCATAAAGGATCCCCGGATGAAAGATGAACCACCTGGGAAGAAGAGGAGGCAAAATACTTAAATCTTTAAAAACACAAATGAACCCTTAAGCAAATACATCTTCAGCTGTAAGATCTTAAAATCTGTAAGGTTTCAGGTATATGTTTGGGGTAATTCTTATTCACTGTAGATTTGGAATATCAATAAAAATCAGGAAACATGAAAGTTACAGGCAACTTTTTAATTGGTTTCTCAGAGTAAAATTAGAGTTTCAAAGTGAATTGTGTGTTGCAAATGTTGTGCTCAGGAGTAGACTTCTAAATGTGAGTTACTCAAAATCTCGTGAAACATACTTTTCTTCTTGACTGCATGTCAGTATTGATGAGATGATCAGATGATATAGATACACATAAAGGAATGGTACTGGAGAGAGTTGTATGAAGCTAATGAACAGGACATGTGGTGGTGACAAGTCTAGGCATAGAATGTTTAAATTGTACCTGTGCTAACACGTGTCTACTTTGAGGATGCTGATGGAGGGGGCGATGGGTGGGATGGACATGGGGTTAGACTCAGGACATTACTTTTAATGAATAGCAGGAGTGCGTGAGGGTGGGATTGTTAGGACTCATGGCTAAGTATATTAAATGAGTTGATGCTATGGTCAGCCTTGTGACTTTTCTTTATGTGGCTGGTTAATGATTATAATGTCTTTAAAGTCCTGTGACTTTTCCTCAGAATCTTGACCATGCATGTTAAGAGATAATAATGAAAACATATGCAGGAGGTCAATCGATCTTAATAATCTCTGAACGTAATTCCTTCACAGTGAAAACTCGGAGATTGCCCCCTGCTTACAATTTCTTCCACTTTGTGACTTTGCACACATCTCCTTTGCATTGTATAGGAGCGTATCTATGCTGATGGAAATTGTTGGGATGTTTTCACTGGAGCACAGCTGCTCTCCTATTGTGTTTCCAAACTGACATTATAACTCTTTAATTAAAGTAGCAATATTAACCTAAACTGGCCAGTGAGAGCATGTCTGCCTGGCTTATGTTGCTGACCTAGATTTGATGTTGGTCAGGACAGTCCTTGGGTTCACCACACCAATGAAGCATATCTCTTCACCTAATATACATTTTACAATCCAGGCTTTTATGGCCTTTTAACCTCTGATTCTGTACATGAATTAGGCCCATGTGAAAATGGAGTATTCAGTCAAGTGAGATAATGTGCATAAACATGTGAATTGTCCAACGAATGTAATGAACAATCACATCTACATGGGTGCTGCATTTTGCTTTCAGATCTTTCTCAGCATCAGTGAGACTCGGAAGTCTTTTGCTTGCAGGAGCCCTTTCTTTGTGTTGATTCTGTAAGTGAGACCCCGTAATGGGAGGGTGAAGGGAGAAGGGGCAGCATTCCTGGAGCAGTTCTAGGTATTTGCATTCTGTTTTAGCTTTAACCTTTATGAATATGAATTGCACTCTTTCGGGAGTGAAGTGGAAAGAGGCGTACGCTTGCTTGTCTTTTCAGCCCTAGAGCCTAGAAAAGTGTCTGCAAATGGTAAGAGCTTAATAACTATTTGCTGAATTAAAAAATACTGTTCGTCTGGTTGACACTGGAATTTCCACCCTCCTTTGGCTCAAAGTTTCTTACTAATTATGAGTAGAAGTCCTTACAAAATACTTTATAATTTTATAGTTAAATCATCCAGAATGAAGAATCAAGAACATCAAAACTGATTTTAACTAATAGAAGTTAAGAAGATAAACTCGCTTTAACAAATTTATAGGTCTATTACAAATGACCATTATTAAAATTCTATGATATTGGATTGAAAATTAGATTAAAAATAACAATTTAGAAATTTCAGATTTTGATTATTTAGTGAGCTTAAATTAAGACATACAAATAAGCAATACAGCTTTGAAGAAAGGATCAATTACTTAACAAAGCTTGCTAGAACAGTAGAATAACAGTTTGAAGAGAAAATAGTAAGAAAAAGAATAACATATTTTGGTCATAACCAAATATTGCAATAAATTTCAGATAAGCCATAGTGTTAAATGTTGAGGAAAAAAAAAGAAATACCATAATGATGGATATATGTCATTATACATTTGTCCAAACCCACAGAATGTACAACACCAAGAGTGAGCCTTAATGTAAACTGTAGACTTTAGGTGATTATGATGTGTCAGTGTAGGTGCATCAGTTGTAACAAATGTACCACTCTGGTGAGAGATGTTGATAACGGGGAATGCTATGCATGTGTGGGGACAGGGGTATATGGGAAATCTCTGTACCTTCCCCTAAATTTTGCTAATCTAAAACTGCTCTAAAAAAATAAAGTCTTAATAAAAAAAAACGGATGGAAGGGAGGGAGGGAAAACAAGCAAAGTAATGTATTTATCCCAGGTCTGAAGGCAGTGAAGATTTTTCTGAATATTCATGTCATGTTACAAAAGACAGATGAGTTGTAATATAGAAAACTGAAAATCATTACTTAACAAAATATAATAAAACAATTCTAAAAGGCAAAATGGCAGAATGAGAAAAAACATGACAAATGGATACTTATCTAAAATATGTAAGGGGTTGATAAGAATATGGAATACGTGGCATGAGTCCTCAGACTCTAGTCCAGGGGTCTGAGGGAGATGAGCAGACATTTTGGACATTGAAATACAAATGTTAGATCATCACATGATCGGTCCAGAGCATAAAACATACACATGAACTACCACCACTTAAAGGTATAGTTTGCGCTTTGATAAAAATCAAAAGTGACTTGGAAAGTTGGAATTCTATGTCCACTGATGACTTTTTCATTTGTTGTACTAGTAAAACAAAAATAACAATACAATCCTTGAACCATCACTAAAGAAAGCAAACCATAGGGACTCTATTCAGAAACCACTTGAGAGAGAATTGCATATCAGGATTTCCTTCTTTTACTTAGATATTTTTCCAGACAGTAGAAACAAATTCAACAAAGGACTTCAGTTTGGACACTTACAGACACGAGTAGCACATCAGACAGCGTCTCTACATTAGTTGTATCTCTTAAAAACACAAAACAGTACTTAAGGTTTTGAAATTTGGTCTCAGTCCTCATAAAATGTTCACTTCAGCATTGTTTTTCCTATTTCTGTGGGAACTGGAGTTAGAAACTCTCTCTCTGTGAGTGCTGCAGGGGAATGGAGAATGACTTTCCTGACCATCCAAATGATCAGACTAGAGGTTGGGGTGTCCCTTGAGCAGTGGCTACATTATATTGGGTATGTTTTAGGAATGGAAAGAGCTTTGACTCAGACTGAACTGGGCTTGCCACCCCTTTATCCACAGAATGAGAAGTGAGTCAGTGCCTGTTGAAGGCTAACTGTGTGACTGGTACCAAGCTACAGGCTTCATTACATTCTCCTTATCTCATTTAATGCCCACAACAGCCTCCTGTGCAATAGGCCCCGTTATTATCTATATTTTACAGATTAGGAAACTGAAAAACAAAGAGGTTAGATATTTTGCCCAATGTCACCCTGAAGTGAAGAAGTTAGGAGAAGAAGCCAGAGTGTCTGACCCCAGAATTATGCATTTGAGCATCTACATTATACTCCCACGGGGTGTGCTTCACATCCCTCAGTCTTAGCTTCCTTGTCTGTAAAATGGGGCCATTCATTTCTACTGGGCAAGTTTGTTGTGAGTTTGCAAAAGAATATGTGTAAAGTATCTAGCACATTGATGGCCTGGCAGAGATTACTTGCCTGTTGCTATTGCTGCTTTTGTTGCTTTTGGAAATGACTGTAATGCAACAGCCTAGTGAAAGTCCCAGGTATTTTTTGTCTCAGATTTAGCCCAGTCTTGCCCATTGCTATGGCAGCCACTCTATCCTAGCCGTTTACCATTACACATCTACAGGAGCTTCCTTACTGGCCTAAGTCAGTCCAGTCTAGAACCCTGTCTTCTCCACCGGGACCTATGTTTTCTTCCTTACGTGGAGTGACTAGATGAGTGGGAAGCAGCAAAAGTGGACAAGGAAGTACTTTGAAAGGGAGCAGGGCAGAACAGTGTTATTCTTTGCAGGAGTCTGCATCAACTCAGCAAAACAGTGGAATTAAATCCAGCAAAAGTAGATCAGGAGGAAAGTTTCCTTTCAACACTCTGGTGCCAAGAACTGGGGAATTATCATCTTCACTCGCTATCCTTTGAGTCCTGGATATGTTATCTTCTCAAATGAGAAGAAAACATAGGCAACCTCTAGTTTACTCTTGAAGCAATAACTATGTAGAAAGAGTTCATTTAATTATGGTTCCATAGGTCTTAAGTAGTTAGCAGACCTTAAACATGCTTGTAAATATATTGTAGCCAGTGAAACCTACATTGTATTTCTCCTGAGCTTTCCTTAAAGAGATCCTGGGGCATCTATCTACTTAGGAGTTTTTAGAAATCAATTATGAAATTACTCTTTTATGCTCACAGGTCCAACACCATGGATGACACCTGATTAATACATTTTAAAATATATTTTAATGTATTTAAAATACATTGAAGACATTTTTACTGTTAATACATTTTTAAAATATATTTTTATTATGGAAGTAGTGTGTATTCAATGTTGAAAAATTTAAAGATTTAGTTAAGCAAATAGAAGAAAACAAAAACCATCCATAATCCCACTTCTGAAATATAATCACTGTATTTTTGCATGTTTCCTCCCGGATTTCTTTTTCACACATATAGATATACTGTTTACAAAATGGAATTATTTAATGTGCTGTTTTATAAGCTGCACAATTTATCCCAAATATTTCTCTGTGATAGTAAATCATTACATAGATTTTTAGACAAGTTGAAAGTCATCAGACCTTGGTCCTTGTGTTTTGAGACACTCCAGTTAGCCCCAAGGCAGAGGTCTTTGTCCATCTGTCCATCTCTACACAAGACACACTCCCTGCCTCGT
The DNA here is from genome assembly GCA_031878705.1 of Tapirus indicus. Taxonomy (NCBI): domain Eukaryota; kingdom Metazoa; phylum Chordata; class Mammalia; order Perissodactyla; family Tapiridae; genus Tapirus; species Tapirus indicus. Next base: position 69,581,528 of record CM062930.1, on the reverse strand, counting down.
GGAGTTTTCAGTTAGCCCAAGCTTGCTTTCACCTGCAAAGTGAGAGCTCTGCATCTGGACTCCTAGCTTTTCCCGGTACTCTTGTCGTCATGAGCCCCCCACTGTTTTCATGATCTACTGAGGGGTCTCAGAGTCATCCTGGTAGTTCCAACATGGAAGTGCAAACGGGCTTTTTCTGCCTTGGGTCTTCTGAGAGATGAATGTCGGGAGACACACCAACCTCCCAACTGGCCTCTTAAAACCAAGGCCATCTGCAGATCAAAAGCTGCCATTCAGAATGCTGATACCCTCCCCATCTTATAATTTCCATTTCTACAACTGGCTCTCAATTATTGTTTCCCCTAGAGCCAAGATGCCCAAGATAATTGAAACCCACAGAGAATCACCAAGCTTCATGATCGTTTAAATCTCCTCCCTATCCATCTTTCAACGAGAGCTGCTCACAAATAGACTGATTTGAGTTCTCCTTTTATTTCTCCTGATTAGCCCCTGATTCAGGGCCTAATGAGCAATGAGGAAGCCAAAATTTGGTTGCCAGAGAGACTAGCAGAACCAGCATGCATTTATGATCCTGCAGTTTGAGTGTGTCAGTCTCTGAGACCCCCAGTGGCTTCACTGTGAAGAATACTAAGCAAGGCGTTTTGCACCAGTAGGATCAGACTGACTATTCCTTCTTGATTCTTTATCCAGATGTTTTACCCAGGAAAATATCTACTAGGTTCTCAAAAAATGCTACCTACGTTCTCCAAAAGTCTATCAAAACTCGTTACGCTACCTCAATCTCCTCTTCCCTCCGTCTACATTTTATCTCCACCCTTCTGCAAAAACAAAACAAAATAAAACATATATATATATACACACATTTGTATATGTGTATTTATGTGTGTGTATATATACGTATATAATACACACACATACGCATTTTAAAAAATGAACCAGTCGCCATTCTCTAGCCTCAGATATTCTTTTACCTTCTCCACCAAGGAGCAGTGAGGCTTGAAATCACCAGTCACCCGGTGTGCCGCATGCGTGCCAACATCCTTCCCCCCCGGCCAGCGTGGACAGCTGCTTCGCCTCTTTAGATCTCTTTCCCCGACCTTAAAGTCTTCTTTCAGCATTTCCATTTCTCTTCTCCCCTTTCTTTCCTTTTGTACATTGCCTTTTTCTATTCCCTTGAGATTTTTGTCCTCTCAGCAAGGATCTATGATGTATCTGTAAGAACAAACTTTAAGACCGTGGTATTTTCTGCAACCATCACAGCCGTTAAAGTTTCCTGAAACAGCACTACCTATTTAAAAAACATTTGTTTCTTTCTTCAAGGAAGTAATTTGGGGCTTTGGCTTTCATGGCACTCTTGCAGCTAGTTGGGTTGTAACTGCAGGAAAGGGTTACTGTCCTCTGGTTACGTCATAGATGCTGAGAAGGACCATTTTGATTTAGGCACCACAGAGCACTTACTTCCAAGCCCGTTCTCCCCATCTTTGCTTTATAAGTGGCTTATTCTTCAGCAATAGTAGTGATGCAGGCCCTGTGGGACCACTCCAGCCTATTTGAATAAGCTATCAGTAACATTAACCGCCTTCCTAGACACTGATGTGTGCCAGCACTTACCGGCTAGTGCAAATTGGATTGCCTTTTGGGTGTTTTCAGTTTCTCCTCAGTGTTTGTTAAGCAGTTGAGATGTTTATCAGAAATGTCAGTTGGACACAAACACGTTATAGTATGTACTTTTAATTGTATTTTTACTGACACTATAGAACTTGATTTTTTGTTGGATCGTTCCTTAGCACCAGAAAGGAATACTGGAAGTGTTGAAAAGAAATTGTATGTGAATTACCCCCTTTAGTAGAAGACAGTCAGAGCTAGCACAGCCTCCTGAGCTTTCAGTCAGGACTGAGTGGGAGGACTGCTGATGAGGAGGCAGAGAGAGAAGGAGCCCAGCACCTTTGCTGTCCTCCTCTCATCTCCCACCCAACACGGTGCCCCAGGCCCACTGACTCAGCAAGGGGCCAACGCCAGCTGGATTAGAAAACAAGAAACAAAATTCAAAGCTAATAAGGGACCTGGGCAAAATGGCTCCAGCTCTGTTGATTTCATTTGGATCCTGGATGAGATTCCAGACATCAGTGATTTCTCCCTTGAAATTTGTGTGAAGCACAGGCCACGTGTATGTATTCTTGCTTTTCTTTCTTTCTTTTTCCTTTCTTTATTTTTGGAAGAGAGTCTATACCTTTGATCAAGTTCTTAAAAGAATTCATGGCTAAAAAGTATTTAAGAACCACAGTTTTAGGGTTTTTCCCCCAGTTTAAAATAGCCCCTTCTTTGCTGACTGTGTTTTATTCAACTTGTCCTAAAAGAGAAGTTTGAGGTGTTCTAAACTTCCAAGTTCAGCTACTGGGCCGGGGAGTGGGGGTGGGGGTGGGATGAGGCTTTTAAACCCAAACGCTTCCCTTCCTGAGCACCCAGTGAATCCAAGAAATCACAAAATTGGAGGGAGGCTGCTCTGGTGAGGCTGAACAGTGGGGAGGGTGACACTGTCCACTCCCAACATGGTCTGAAGGCTGTGGGAAGATGCTGGACTGCCTAGCAGAATGGGCAGACTGAGCTGTCATCTGCCTTCTGTGAACAGACCTTTATTATTTTGGCTCAAGTGGGCATAAATTCCCACAACTGGCTATAGCCCTGAACAGCTAAAGGTCAAATACACCTTCATTATTCTAAATTCTAAAATACACCCTACAAACACAGTAGTTTAAAAATATATGATCTTGTGGATCATAACTGTAGTGAGAATCGGTTACATTCATTTTGTTTCCCATTCAGGATATAAGTTCCTCAAGAGTATTGATATTGGTCTGTGGAAAGAATGAGTGTTTGAATGACATATATCAGGTAAACAATCTGCTTTTTAAAAATGACTGGTCTGAAATAATATGTCAAAATGAAACCAAGTCATAATCAAGTCCTGTTTCATATGCAATTAGGTTTTGAGAGCTCAAGGACTGTCCTTTATTCTGTCACACACTGTGATGAATTGACCAAATACACACAGGAAAAAGAAATATATGAAATTTTCATTTTTGGAAGTTTTCTATTAATATTTTAATATCAGTATTGTAGAAAAGGCTCAACTTATTTAAAAAGGGAGATTCTAACTAACTTTTATTTTACACTGTCTGATTGGCTAAAGTCCCTTCTGCTCACCTTTTGAACTATCAGATCTGCTAATGAGTTTTATCTGTGAAATTTCTGGATTTTTGTGGATGGATTTAGTTATTTGCAAAACTTTGCAAGGTGGTTTCTGTATTAGTTGAACACCCATTAAATAAGAGGATATGCTTTACTGAAAGAAGATCTTCACTGAGAATTAACCAACCAAAGCAGAAGAAAGTGATGACTGAGGGATGTTAATCTAATTAGCCCATCATTGATCCTAAACCATTACTGCTTAAGTGCCAAGTAGATCCCTCTGTTTACAAATAGAGCACTTCCTCTGGCATCAGCAGTAGCTTAGTGCACTGCTTGGAGGGCTTATGCAAGTCTGTCACTTACTGCTTCACAAGTACAATACAGCCTCATTTATCTACCATTAGAGAGGAACATGTTCCCAATATGTTGGTTTTTCAGATAACTTACCTCACTTTGTTGGGAATCTTTCTAAAATGAAAACACTTGCTGCTGTCTTCTGAAACAGAGTGCTAAAGGTAACCTTCCCTTTTCTGCATGTCTTGGGCCATCTGTGTGAACATGGAAGGTACCTTTGGGGGCTATAAACCTATGTATGTGGGACTGTTTGTCCATTAAGCTAAGTTACCCCAGATGTCTGTGCTTTCTTACTTATGTGCTCTGATTTTTATGGGCCTTTTTCCTCCACAGATTTTCATGGTTACTTTCCATACCTGTTGGAGTATTTTGTATATACACCTATTTCCTATGGTTACCTGGATGGCTCCACACCTTTCTTGAGCTGTAAAGAGCACTTTAAAAATGCTATTCTTTTAAAAATAGTGGGAGAGTTAGGATTGACAACATTTAATTCAGGGTAACGACACATTGGTTTTAGTTATTCTCAAAATGGGTTTCGGTTAAAGAATAGCTTTTGGTTCATTACTGTGACATTAATAAAATTCTAAAATATACCTTACAATTTTTAAATTTTGAGGTCTTTAGAAACTGTGAGTGGCAAGTCCTTTATCCAGCTTCATCTGAAGTCATTCAACTAATTGTACCTTGACCAAAAACTTTGGCTTAACTTGTGTTGTATATGGTATATTATAAATAACACCAATGATAAAATAATTCAAATAAAAAGGGCCTAAAGGGAAATAAAATGGGAGTTTTGAAGAGCTCACATCACTATGCATGTAAATGTAACTTTTCGGTAGGTACAGAGATTTAAATATATTTCAGGTTGTGTGTCTCCCAGATTTAAGGTATTGGCCACACCTTAAATGCCTTGATGACTTGGTTTCTCTATATATCGCTACAAAAAATCTTTCCTAGTACGTGCTTAATCAAGAAAAGTAATTTTTGTTTATTTTCAATATTAATTTTTTGTGGAATGGAGACACTACCTCTGTATTTCATTATACTTCTTCCAATATTTATTTATTTCATAATGCTTTTTTCAGCATTACAAGTAGATACATTTTAGCCTGTAAGAAATTCAACATCTACAGTTTCCTTGCTTAAAACTTCTGTACAGTTGTGGTGGCATAATAGGATGCTATTTAATAATTAAATGAGAAAACATATTTCAGTTATATAGAAAAAGTCTGGTTACTGCAGCAGCTTCTCCTTTTGTCCTAGAGCAGCTTTTAATATATTTTTTTCCTTTTCAGTTCCAGACTAGATTTGTTGATAGTCTTTTTTTCCCATGGATGCCAGTCACTTGGAGATATGGCAGTTGATCAACAAAACTGATTACTCTGAAGGTGTAAATCAAATAATTTAGGTCTCCGTACCGTTCTGGACCAGAATTTTTGTTTTCCTATTAAACTATCAGTCTATTTTATTCCAACAGGAAAATGTATAATCATCGAGTAGTTTCTAAGTTCACTTTCCCTGGTGTTTACCAAAATAATACTTCTACCCACCTCCCTTATTTCACAATAAGCTTACTCTGGGGTTTACTGTGTGAAATCCCTGTCCAGGGGGTGAGGAGAGGCAGACCTTCCTGGCAGTGGTCACCAGCACAGGCATTTGATTTGGGGGCTGACTTTGAAGGCAGTTGAGCAACATGGATGTAGCTCTGTAGACAAATTTAGATTTGTCCCTGATTGTCCTCCTTTCTCTACAGTCTGCCCCTTGGATTTTGAGGTGTGGGGGACAGCAATGAAGAGGTAGGAAATCGTACGGCTAAATAGAACTGTTCTTCTGGGCAGAATAAGCTGGGTCAGACAACTCCAGGCCCCTGCTCCTATGCGTGATAACTAATCTCAACCCCATCGCCTAGATCAGGAGGTGGCACACAGTGCTTAGTTTTCTCATCTGTAAAATGAAGACTAGAATGCCTATTTCACAGGTTTGCTGTGAGGGGTAAGTAGGAGAGTGCGTGCAGTGCCCAGAGCTGTGCCTGGCACGTAGTAGGCTCCTGTTATAAAAATAAAGTCAGAAGCTCATAACTAATTTAACTATGTCTTATCTGAGGCAGTTTGGTCTCTCGGCCTGGGATGGTGATGGAAGACCAATAGTGGAAGCCCTGGCTTTAATATTTTTAAATTGTCTCTAAACTGTCGTGGATGCTTTCAAGTGCCTTGGGTCTGAGTGTTTTTAAAACAAAGGTCATTCAGAAAAAGTTGAAAGCAACAACACAGATTTCAGCATTGCAGACAGCCAGAGGAAAAGCTCCTTCTTCTACATACCACTCCCATATCCAGAAAAGCTCATTTAACATCTGGTTGAAAATCTCTCTAACACGTATGAGGAGCTGACTGACCTTGGGGACCCATGGCCAGGCCACAGCTTCTCCTGGGAGGGCAGCTTCTCTTCCCTTTGGGGTCTGAGTGTAAAACTATGAGGCTCTAGGTTTGAAAATTAGGGCCTCATCACAATGCTGTTTAGCTGGTCCAGGTGGAGGTCTGGGTAATCTAGGTAAGCCGTTTAGATGAAGTGAAAAATCAACAGGTCAGAGCAAGAATGTGAGTTATGTGACTCCTCCGGCGTGATTATTGTAGGTCAGGGAAGGGCACTTAGGGGACCTAAGTCCATTTTATCTGCTCTTCTGATGGAGGAATGATAATTTTTACCACATGTGACTTTTGATTATAATGTCTTAATGAGATCTATAGAGAGGGGAAGATGAATCTCAGAGAATGATTTTAGGGTTATTATGTGTGTTTAAGTAGCATTCTAATGATTCTGAAAATTACGTAAGGAAGATGTTGTAATCAGCCGGACCATGCTGGCTTTTCAACATCAGGCCATGTTTCTGCATTTCTAATTTGATTACCTGGAAACTTGTGTCATTAAACTAAAAGGCATCTGTGTTTTATGACTTGATAGGAAAGAAAAAAAGATTAATGATACTTTAGGAAATGATCTGACTCTACTTTACGCAGGAAATGATCTCTTCTCACTAATTTTGCATTCCAGCCTAAAACAGCCCTGTCAGTGGCTCTATAATTAGAAATATAATAGTCAAATCCAGGCGCTAGGAAAAATGTCAGATTCATTTTCTCCACCCCCACATGTACTATATTTGTTTGGTTTATTGTCTTCTTGCTCAATGAAGAAATTTTATTTAAATATGAGTGTCAGAAAATATAAAACTAAAAGATCCACCAAGTTTACCACTTGGGGTATATTCCATTTTTATACTAGTTAATCGTGTTTTGTGACATAAGGCACAGGAAAGGCTTCCCTGTAGTATTTATATAGTAATTTTCCAGCCCACAGAAGTATGTTGCATTTTGAACCCATATGACAAGCAAATACTTCTACCCTAAATGTCTGAAAGAAAAATACCCACTGTGATTTCCTGTGCGTGAAAATGTGTCTCAAAATACCAACATGAGGATTACAAGGCCCTAGAATGCTGTAAAGTTGGTTTTCTATTTAGACCTACATCAAATCATAAGGTGTTTAGAAATTAACTGATGCAAAATAACATACTGTTTACTAGAAATAATTTAAAAGGCCCATAGCCTTATAATCTCTTTCAAATAATCTTTATTAGGCACTTTCTTACAAGCATACTGTGGCCTGGTGAATGAATTTATATTATAGTATTGCAGACAACTGCTTTCTAAGACTTTACAATGGATCAAAGACAACTTGTACAGTCATGTGCTGCGTAACTGTTTCCAGTGAATGGCGAACCGCATGTACGATGGTGGTCCCATAAGATTAGTACCATTTAGCCTAGGTGTGTAGTAGTTATACCATCTAGGTTTGTGTAAGTACGCTCTATGATGTTTGCACAAAGACAATATTGCCTAATTACGTTATTTCTCAGAACGTATCCCTGTTGTTAAGTGACATTAAATGACACATGACTGTAATTCTAGAAGAGTGTAAGGCTCCCTGGACCTCAAGGGCCACACTCTCAGAACCTGCTCCCATCCTAGACTCCACTTACCTCTCCACTACCACACACCAGGTAGGCCAGAAATCAGCTGGCCAGACCATAGGTGTCAGGTGAGTGACATTGCCTGAGGGAGGCAGGAGCTGATACAAGAAAAATAGAGGACAAAACTCCAGCCTTTGAATAGCTCAAGGCCATTGAAGAGAGAAGATGAACATATGACAATTAATGAACAAACTAAACTATATAAAATTAAGTACTCAATTGTGTGAGGTTCAAAGTTGTTTTCATGTTCTTAGAGAACCAATCAAGAGGAAATGGACCTAAGTAGGGCTGATTTTGTTAGACATAAGGAAGGTCAAGTTTTCCTGATGGGTTAGGATACATATTGAGGTAAAGGCAGGACCAGAGCTTGGTACCTCTTAGTACTGATTCATGGTTTTAATGGCTGCAGGGCTGGACCCTAGAGTAGAAATCCCTGAACCATCCTAAATCATGTACTTGACCTTGTGGTAGTTTAGAAAAGGCTGTTTAGCATCAGCCAAGAAGCAGTACTTCATTTGAGGTGAAGCCAAGTAACCTATATATAATGGGTGACCGCTTTACAAAAAACTATGTGATAAGCATAAAGTTTGGTTTATAATCTTCCTAGGGGTGATGTGGGAAAGGGAGAGAGAGAAAAACTAGCTCATTTGCATGTCATCCTTCCCAGAAGAAATTTTGCTGATTGCTGCTTTACTATTTCTTAAATTGTGGTAAGAGTACTTAACATGAGATCTACCCTTTTAACAAATTTTTAAGTGTACAATACAGTATTGTTGACTATAGGTAAGATGTCGTACCTATAGTCAACAGATCTTTAGAACTTATTTATCTTTCTTAACTGAAAATTTATGCCAGTGATTAGTAACTCCCCATTTCCTCCTCCCCCAGCCCCTGGCGACCACCGCTCTACTCTTTCATTCTATGAATTTGACTATTTTAGATACCTTGTATGAGTGGAATCATGTAGTATTTGTTCTTCTGTGATTGGTTTATTTCACTTAGCATAATGGCCTCAAGGTTCATCCATATTGTCACATATTGAAGAATTTCCTTCTTTTTTAAAGGTGAATAGTATTCCATTGTCTATGCATACCATGTTTTCTTTATCCATTCATCTGTTGATAGACACTTAAGTTGTTTCTGCATTTGGCTGTTGTCAGTAGTGCTGCAGTGAACATGGCAGTGCTAATATCTCTTCAATATCCTGATTTCAATTCTTTTGGATAGATACCCAGAAATGGGATTGCTGGATCATATGGTAGGTTTATTTAATTTTTTTGAGAAAATATCATACTGTTTTCCATAGCAGTTGCACCATTTTTCATTCTCACCAACGGAGTGCAAAGGTTCCAGTTTCTCTATATCTTTGCCAACACTTGTCATCTCTTGTTTTGTTGCTAATAGCCATCCTGACAGGTGGGAAGTGATATCTCGTTGTTGTTTTGGTTTGCATTTCCCTAATGATTAGTGACACTGAAGATTTTTTCAAATACCTGTTGGTCATTTGTATGTCTCTTTGGGGAAATGTCTATTCAAGTCCTTAGCCCATTTTTAAAGAATTGTAGAAGTTCTTTATATATTTTGGAGATTACCCCTTATCAGATGTATGGTTTGCAAATATTTTCTCCCATTTCACAGGTTGCCTTTTTATTCTGTTGATTGTTTCCTTTGCAGTGAAGAAGATTTAGTTTGATGCAGTCCCACTTGTTTATTTTTTTCTTGTTGCCTGTGCTTTTGGTGTCATATTCATGAAATCATTGCCAAGACTAATGTCATGAAGCTCTTCCTCTATGTGTTCTTCTAGGAATTTTATAGTTTCAGGTCTTTTCTTTAAGTCTTTAATCCATTTGAGTTGATTTTTATGTATGGTGTAAGATAAGGGCCCAATTCCTTTCTTTTGCATGTAGATACCCAGTTTTCCCAGTTGAAGTAACTATACTTTCCCCATTGTGTATTCTTGATACCCTTATTGAAGATCAGTGAACCATATATGCATGCATGTATTTCTGGGCTTTCTATTCTGTTCCATTGGTCTATATGTCTGTCTTTATATCAGTACCATACTGTTTTGATTATTGTAGCTTTATAATATATTTTGAAATCAGGAAGTTTGATGCCTGCAGCTTTGTTCTTTTTCAAGATTGATGGCTATTCTTGGTCTTTTGTAGTTCCATAGAATGGTAGAATTTTTTTCTAGTTCTGTAAAAAGTGCCATTGGATTGGGGGATTGCATTCAATCTGTAGAACACTTTGGGTATAGTATGGACATTTTAACATTATTAAGTCTTCCAATCCATGAACATGGGATGTCTTTCCATTTATTTGCGTCTTCTTTAATTTTTTTCATCAGTGTTTTGTAGTTTTCAAGTTTATTCCTAACATTTTATTCTTTTGGGTGCTATTTTAAATGGTGTTGTTTCCCTAATTTCCTTTTTAGATAGTTTGTTGTAAGTATGTAGAAATGGAGCTGATTTTTGTATCCTGCAACTTTACTAAATCCGTTTATTAGTTCTGAAAGGTTTTTTTTTTATGGAATCCTTAGAGTTTTCTATATATAAGAGCATGTCAATTGTCAAAACAGGGACAATTTTACTTCTTTTTTGAGTTGGATGCCTTTTATTTCTTTTTCTTGTCTAGTTGCTCTGGCTAGGACACCCAGTACTTTGTTGAATAGAAGTGGCAAGAGTGGGCATTCTTGTCTTGTTCTTGAACTTAGAGGAAAATTTCAGTTTTTCACCATTAAGTATGGTGTTAGCTGTTTGTTTTTAATATATTGTTTTTATTATGTTGAAATACTTTCCTTCTATTCCTAGTTTGTTGAGAATTTTTATCATAAAAATTCGATGTTGAATTTTGTCAGATGCTTTTTCTGCGTTTCTTGAAATAATCATTTGATTTTTATCCTGTATTCTGTTAACATGGTGTATCACATTAATTGATTTTCATATGTTGAACCATCCTTCCATCTCAGGGATAAATCTCACTTAGTTGTGTTATATCATCCTTCTAATGTGCTTTTGGCTTCAGTTTGCTATATTTTGTTGAGGATTTTTGCACCCATATTCATCAGAGATATTGGTTGTAGTTTTATTTTCTGGTGGTACCTTTGTCTGGCTTTAGTATCAGGGTAATGCTGGCCTCATAAGATGAATTTGAAAGTGTTCTCTCCTCTTCCACTTTTTGGAAGAGTTTGAGAAGGATTGGCATTAATTCTTCTTTAAATGTTTGGTAGAACAAACCAGTGAAGCCTTCTGGTCCTGAGCTTTTCTTTGTTGGGAGATTTTGATTACTGATTCAATCTCTCTACTAATTAGAAGTCTGTTCAGACTTTCTATTTATTCATGATTTAGTCTCCTTAGGTTGTATATTTCTAGGAGTTTATCCATTTCTTCTAGGTTATCCAGTTTGTTGGTGCATAATTGTTTACAGTAGTCTCTTATGATCCTTTTTATTCCTGTGGCATCAGTTGTGATGACTTCTCTTTCGTTTTTTATTTTGTTTGAGTCTTCTTTTTGTCTTAATTAGTCTAACAGTTTGTCAGTTTTGTTTATCTTTTCAAAAAACTAACTGGAAAACTCACAAATATGTGGAAATTAAATAACATGCTCTTGAACAACCATTGGGTCAAAGAGGAAATCAAAAAAGACTTTAGAAAATACCTTGAGACAAATGAAAATGAAAACACAAAATACCAAAACTAATGGGATGCAGCAAAAAGAGAACTAAGAGGGAAGTTTATTGTGATAAATGCTTACATTAAAAAAAGAAGAAAGATCTCAAATAAACAACCTAACTTTACACCTCAAGAAGCTAGGAAAAGAATAAACTAAGCCTAAAGATGACAGAGAGAAGGAAATAAAAAGATTAGAACAGAAATAAATGAAATAGAAGAACAATAGGAAAAATCAGCAAAACTAAAAGTTGGTTTTTTTGATTTCAGCTTTTCTTAACTCTAAAATTAAGAAAAGAAATGTGCCTGTCATAACCAATTTAATTGAAGCAGGTATCTATATCCACATGATTTGGGGCAGAAATATGATTATACAAGGAGAAAATGTGTGTCAGGGTACTCGCAAGAATGCTTTACCCTGCCTTTTTGTTTAGGAATATAGAAAATATTCATCCTGAAACCTCTCAAAGAGATATTTCAAGTTACCAGTGGGCTATGCTGTCAATGCCTGCCAGGAGAAAGCAGTGCAGACTAATCACACTGTGTTAAACCTTTTGGACTATTTGCTATAGAATTATTTTGGCCAGTTAGTGTCTGCAGCAGGCTCCCAGATTTCAGTTACAGTCATTTAGTGTTCACTAATTCTTTGCCAGAGCACATTGTGAAATGATGCTAGGAATCTGGTTTCTTGCTTTGATTCACCTTTTTTCCTCGTCTAAAGTACTCTTCAGTGAGGACAATAACCTAACACACTGAGTTTGGTGTAAACAGGAAATCTGGCAGCAATAACTGGACCAAGGGCTAACTTTGCAAAGCCAAATTTTAATGAGTAATTTGCAAAGTAATTAATCAGGAGGCCAATGTCCCAAGAAAATGGGGTAGGTATACCCCACACTGACTTGGTGCCTTTCTTGGCTGCCTGAGGCAACAGTGTTTTATGGGCCTTCCCTCCTTATGACCAGTGAGCCTCCCTAAGTAGCCTGCCATTACCAGGATCTAAGGGAGATTGTTGCAGACTCCAGAGTCCACTTCGTTAGTTTTGAAAAACTGCAGCTTGTAATCCATTAATGACCCATCAGTGGATCAGAAAATCAATTTAGTGATTCAAAACCAGCTATTTTTAAAAAATTAAATAGGATAGACTAGAAATATCAAAGTGCATCATATATTGTAAGGTTAAATATTTTGCAAAAAATTTTTTGTACACATGTAAATATATGTATACCTATGTTGGTACTGGATTGCAATATAATATGTATTTCTTACTGTGCATCTTGGTCAGAGAAGCTCAAGAGCCATTACTTAATTTAATGCTTTTTTGAAATATGGAAATATTTTTTGATTACATTTTAGATATAATGATACAAGACATAGTTTATTTATTTATGCTTAGGGAAAATAACTTCTCTAGGGAAATAATGAATTGATTTAAAGTTGCTGTATTCAGACGAAAGAAATGAATATGCTTATATGGTCCTCCAAAAAATACGACATTAGGTGTAAACTGTTTGGTATTTTACACTATTAATTTAAGTGTCCTGAAATATTTCAAAGCTATATTTTTTATAGATACCATTAAGGTATATACAAATCAATGATGATAATGCAAATAATGTAAATATTTAAACATTTTAAATACCATGTCAAAATTTAGAGTCCTGACACTAAAAAGGCAAAATAAAATCTAATAATAGAGCACAAACAGAGCAAGTCTACAGGTTCTTCCAAGGAGTAGAGAATGCAGTTGGGCCATTTCAAGGCTGTCACCAATATTTGTTTTTTCGCACGTTGTCATAGAAGTTCTATAAAGCCCTGTTACTTCATATTTGAGTAGTTTTCTTCACCATCCACAGTGGCACATTTGTTTCTTGTTATGTGGGGGGGGGGGGGTGATTATTTTGTTTTAAAGAATTATTATTTTTACTTAAACTATACAAAACAGAGAAGCAACGTAGGAACACACACCTCAGAGCTAGACTGCTTGGATTATATGATCTAGTGCTAGCTCTTTAACCTCTCTATACATCACTTTTCTCATCCATAAAATGGAGGAAACAGCAGTGTCTATGTGAAGGAGGATTAAATGAGTTAATACTTGTAAATTTGGCAAGTTAGGAAGTGCTCTCTAAGTGCTGTTATTATGGCGTTTACTCAACCTTTTTTCATTTACGGAGCACCTAGAAGATCAAATCATGACCTAGGGATAAAAAGAAACCTCTAGAATCTAAAGAGTATGAGTGGGCAGTTCAAAGTCCTAGAAAGGTAAAGAGAAGACAGTGATGGAGAAAAGCTAAGTTCCAGTTTGGTGAGCTGGGGTGGGCAGTGAGGGTAAAAACTAACTTTTCTTAAGTAAGTGCTATTTGACCACAGTTGAAACAACCTCCAGATGTTGACCTTTATTTTCGATTTTCCCCTCGGCCAAGCAGCCTAATTCCTGGCCTTTTCCTTCCTGACCACCTTTTATAAGCTTCTTGTTGCCGTTTCCCCAGTCACAATAGGCTCTGAGCGTTCAGCCTCAATGGAGCTGTTGAAGGGCTACAGTCGGAATGCAGGTGCAGCTGATCACACGGGACTCCAGACGCAGGTGTTGTTCTCTCCATGCTAATCATATACCTATGGTTGATAGGCCTACCTATTGGAGGTGGAAAGAGGAATTACTCTTTAGTTTACAGACTTTCTTACCGCCCCTTCCTAAGCCAACTGCTACGCTTGTGAAATGCTTCAAATATTCTCTAATCACACTGGATATGTGTGTGGTACAAATCTTCTAAAATACGTTTCACCCATGAAAATGTAAGCCCTTGGTGGTTCTGATTTCCCTAATAATTTGTCACGTTGTGCATTTATTAATAAAGTCAATATTATAAAATGGAAATTGTGCATGGAGGCCCAAGGTTGAGAGTATAGGAACACTTTCAGGGAAGTAGAAGTCTTGTTTGTTAATTATTTGGTAAGCCCCAACTATGAGGGTCCAAATATGAATCAGACACTCCGAGGAGCTCAGAGTTGGCTAGGGGAAACAGATGTGGTTGCACATATTAGGAGCCCACTAATAGAATTACAAACATGTTTCAGTGGTGGCTCAAAGGAGGGAGTGGTCAATTATGCTTGTGGTAGGGAGGTACTACTAGAGACCCACACATTATACCATGTTTCCACAGTGAGCACAGTACATTTTAACTAAGGACCTTCTGTATGTGAATCCAGTTCTCACAACAAGTCAAAGTGAATTCACCACTCAGGAAGTAAGAATCAGGATTCTATCAGTTAGTCATTTACTTATTTCTCTTCTTGTTTTAGAATGTCAACCCATTCCTTATGTAGACTCACAAAAATCCCTGTTTCTATCCCTTGCTCAAAACCTTCCTGGAATGTTTGTATTGCTTTTCATAATATTGTTTTCATAAGACTTGCCGCCCAGTTTCAATAAGAATAGGCATATTTTGAATCACTGAAGGCCATAATGTCCAAAATTTTTGCATATTCTGCCTGTTTTGTTCCTGCCTAGCTGCTCTTTAAGGTGCTAGAGCCCTCAGTTTACTCTGCTCTGCGGGTGCTACCTTCTTTGGAATATACTAGCCAAGGATCTAAACAGTGTCTGTTTAAAATTGCATTGTGCAGGGTGGGAGAAATGGGTGAAGGTGGCCAAAAGGAACAAGCTTCCAGTTATAAGTCCTGGCGATATAATGTACAGCATGGTAACTGTAGTTAGCAATGCTGTATTGTATATTAGGAAGATGCTAAGAGTAAATTTTAAAAGTTCTCCTCACAAGGAAAAAAATTTGTAACTATGTGAGGTGATAGATGTTGACTAAACTTGTTGTGGTAATCATTTCACAATACAGACGTATATCAAATCATTATATTGTACACCTTAAACTTATCCAATGTTATATGTCAGTTATATCTCAGTAAAACTGGAGAAAAACCTAGTTGCATTGTGCAGTAGAATATTCCTCAATAACTTCAGTTATATTTGTAAATATCAAATGAAAAGTGTGAGGCAAAAATTGCCTTGCTCCTACTGCAGGGTCAACTGCTTTTTGTCTTGTTCAGTGTAACTGGGCAATAACACACATCATAAACCAAAGAATAGAAAAGTCATTTCAGCCTGCCAATTAAACGTGGCATTGCACTGACTTTGTATCCCTAGGGTGCTAATGTGGCCCTAAAGAATCAGAAAAGTGGGATCCCTCTCTTTTGTATAGGTTCCAAAAGAATGGCAAGTTATTTAAGAATATTATTGAACCTTCCATGAAAATACACCTTCAGTAAGATTGAATGAGAGGTTCTGTGGCCAGAAGGGGCAAATCAATGAGAGTGGAGTTAGAGAATGGTGCTAGATGACAAGAGTCAGGTGATGAGACTGAGTAGCATGGCTGGGTGGGGAGGGGGGCTTGGGAGAGGTGTCGTGGTAAATTGTAGACAACAATCTTGGTCAAGTTACATTTGAATTGCTGATGAGTTGCCACAGAGAAGATGCTGCAGAGATAACAGAGAGTTAAGATTCCACAAGATGAAGAGATCTGGGGTGGACGGTGGGGTTGGGGACCTACAAACATAGGGTGGATGATAGAATTTGAATACAGGTAATCAACAAAAAGGGTAGGCTGTAGACCAACGGTGGAATCTATTTTTTAAAAATTAACCGCAAGCAAGAAAAAGCAAAGTCTTTAAGGCTATGTCTACACTAAACTTGCGAGTGAAGTTGAAGGGTCCAGAACATCTTTTAGTGTTCACTGCCATCCTACAACCTGGAGTTCCCCAAGAAGTTTTTGAAACGGATGCTCCATTTGCATTCCAGGTAGGATATTTTGTGGTGGATCCTGTTTACTCTGTATTTTGATTCCCTTGTAGGATATCCGCCAGAGTGGATTCTGGTACTCCGTTTGATCTTTAGACCATTGAGTTCCTTTGGGATCTGAAATATGAGCTTTCTAATGAGTTTAGGTTTATAAATGACCTGTCATGAAAGTGCAGTCAGAAAGATTATCAGGAAATCCTGGGAAGGGCAGTGTCGTTAAGAAAATTCCGGGAGAGAGACTCAAGGATGAGGAGAGTCTCAGCTAGAAAAATCTACCCTTAGTTTGATGAGGATAAAGGCAGTGAACATTGTTCATAAGAAGCTAAATACTGACTTTAATTAAGACAAAAAAAGATAAAGAAAAAACTTTTATTTAAAAATTCAATAAAGTACCAGGGAAGAAAATAATGATTACCATTGAGTCTATCAGAGGTTTCTGTTATAGGGGAGAAAAAAGAAAAGGAGCATTGGGCAGGAATAGCCATTTGGGTTGAAAGAGGCTATTATGAAAATTAGCTTGAGAAAGTGACATTCATAATTGATGACGTGAAAGATGGTAAAACATTTCCTGCACTTCCTTGCCTTTTTATTTAATTACTCTGTATCCTCTGAGATATGTCAGGGCATGAGTGATTTTGCAACATTAGTTGTCTGTCCAAGTTGAATATTATAGATGAACATGTATATATGTGTGCATTACATCATAGAGCAAGAATGTGAGTCTGTAACTTCTAGTTTAGTTTTGAGATTCTTAGCCTGGGTTGCTTCTCATTAATAGAATTTAAGATATATTAAATGACAACCAATTGATTATGTTCTAATCCTTGGGATTCAAATGAGGATATTTTTTTTCCTCTTATTCCAGAAATAAATTGTTGTGCGAGTTTCAAAATTTTCTACTTTAATGGCATCCTAGAAAATTCAAGATGTTGGCAGAACGAAAGCCCAGTTAAAATTTTAACTCTGAAATACACTCATTTTTCCTTTGCCAGTACAGGGAATCTACAGGGAGCTTTTGTTGCCAGACAAATGGAAAATTCCTATTTTGGGAATCAACTCTGACTGTTTTTAAATAGTTTTCAGTCATTACTTAATCTAAGGCATAGCTTTTGATCCACTATTCAAAGGATTAAACAAAATTCTGGGTTTCAAATGAAAGGTCAACAAATGCCACATATGCCTGTGTTGAAAAGGCCAAGTCATGTGGTTAATTAATACTGGGGCTTCTGAGACACATTTGTATGGGACTAGCTATTTATTTTAAGTTTCTTGGTAAATTTTTTCTTAAACACATTTTAACAGTTGTTTGGTTTATTAAGTGGTATCCAAATTCAGTTTGATATCTTGTTTGTATTGAGGTCTCTATTGGTGCTAAATAAAGTGTGGATAAGGCTAAGACACAGTTTTCAAAGTATAATGTGTCAAATCATGACCATGATTGATGCCTGGACGTATTTCCAAATATAGCCCATACCATTGGCTTAAGTGTAGTTTAACTGACTGCAGATTGAGTAACAAATGGAATTGAGACATAGTGGAAACTTGAAGCTAAGTCAGATAAAGAGCACTATCATTACCCTTGAATGTGGACCAGAGTGGAAGAGGAATCTGGGATCCTGATGTCATGATAGCTACCCCTGAAATGTGATGCTCTCAGCCTATGAAGAGACCTATTCATGTGTATGCACAATATTCAAATATATTTATCTAGAAAGAACTATTATATATATATATACACACACACATATATATCATATATTATAAGTATATATATATATACACATATATGTGTTAGGTAGTCCTTTCAAATATATAAATAGAATATACATAGAGCGTGTGTGTGCATGTGTGTGAGTGTATTCTGTGAATGAATGTGTGCATGCACATACATATATGTACACTTATATTTAACAATATATCCCAGATGGCTGGAAATCATTCTCAAATTATTTCTCTGCTTTTCAAGTACATTCCTGAACAACATGGAAGTTGTAAATAGTTGTAAATGCCCCTAGGCTCATATAATATATGGATGAGTGCCGGTTCTAGGTAGATAATGCCTGAGCTTATTGATTAAAATTTTTTTTGCTTTCTCTTTAACAGTTTTTCTTTAAAAAAAAATAAATGAAAACAATGGGAAGCTTTTCCAGTGATTTTTTTATATGTGAAATTAATTGTTGGCCTAAGGACCTTAGGAAGTAGACATCATTATAGAACCCCAGGACCAAGCCACTATCCTGAGATTAGGTCTAACTTTGAAATGTAATTTCTATAGGAGCCCATGGTTCAATTTTGAGGTGTTCTGAACTAAATCTGGAATTTTCAGATCATCATGGAATTGAACTTTATTTGATGAGAAAAACTCCTGTGCCTAGTGGGAACACAAGCTCTGAGACTCCAATATTTATGTTCATCAGGGTTTATCTTTGATATTATAATGGCTATTTCTGAATCTGTATCTGTTCATCAAGAAAGCCTAGACATATGCTTCCAAATTAGAGATGTGTATGGTATAATATCTATAGTATGGTAGGAGAGTAAGGATCCATAATTTGGATGTAGTGAGTTATTCTTAAATATTGCCTTAAAACATGACTGTAAATATATTAGAAGAAAAGTTATTAAGTGACTTAGATAATATAATCTCATTAATTATATTAATAGTAAAATCTCATTAATTCACACACAATTTGGAGTTGGTAATTTAAGTGAAACCTTGACATAAGTCTCCAATTCCTATATTTATAATAAAAGTAGAGGGGCCAGCCTGGTGGCATAGTGGTTAAGTCCACGCATTCGCTTCAGCAGCCCAGGGTCCACGGGTTCGTATTCCAGGTGCGGACCAATGCACTGCTCGTCAAGCCATGCTGTGGCAGCATCCCTTATACAAAATAGAGGAAGTTGGGCACAGATGAAAAAGAAGGAGATTGGCAACAGATGTTAGTTCAGGGCCAATCTTCCTCACACACACATGAAAGGAGACATAAGTAGTATGGACAAGATAGACCTGTGAGAGGAGCAACATAATGAGTGCCTCTAAGTGCTAAGTGCCACATATGTGTTACCTAACTTAATGTCACAGGTAGCCTCTGAGGTAGATGATATCTATATTTTACCAATGAGAAATCTGAGGTTTACAGTTTAAATGACTAACCAAAGTCTTGTATCTAAGGAAGTGGATTGAGGATTTGAACTTGGGTCCTGTGCTTTTTTGAGTATCAAGCATCTTTCTAAGTTCGTTAGGAATTTTCATTCTTTCATTCAGCAGATATTTATTGAGCAATACCATGGGCCTAACAGTATGTCAAGTGTTATTCTTGCAAGCAATATGCTTATGATCATATTTACCAATCATTCCTCTGTGAGCACTAGAGCAGTCCTCTAGGACTTCAGTGTGCCAGCAGTTTCCTAGACTGGCAGAGACTCTATGTATACATTAGAAGTATTCATATCCTAGTAACTGATACTCTTCCAGACCTGGCATGTATCCCCAACTAGTCCAATTAGTGATATTTTCCTCCACTTAATTTTGTATGTTCACGGAACTTCTTACTACTTACAGTCAGGATTCACTGTAGGACAGGATTGATAACGCCCAGCCTTACTCAGTAGTACCCACCTCCTGGTAGTACTGTCAGCAAAGGCTCTTACTGAACCTAAACTCTGGAAACGTTCTCAGATGTTGAGCCGATGCTGGCACAAACAAAAACCAGATAGAACTTGAAGGTAGAAATCCTTAGAATCTTTTCTGGGTGTCAAGTAGGAGGAGGCAGCTGTGAATATGTCTTATTTTAAAAACTAAGAGCAAAGGTTTTCTTGTGTTTGTGCTGACAGTTTCATGTTTAAGAAAATAGTTGGCTCTTCTGGTGGTTGAGTTCATTAAAGAATGTCATGCTTCCTTCTCAGCTTCAAAATCAGTGGGCTTTTAGGTTCTTAGAGGTGTCTAAAATATTTCTCTCTCTTCTTTAGCAAGACATAAACATTATTCTTATTGAAATGCACAGGAAGGCCCAGAATAGTTCCTGCCTTGTGCAAGGCAGTTTTGCTCTTTTCATCACCGCTGTTATGTTAATCATGACTTCTTTAAAGACTTTCTTTAATCTGTGAGATACACTGAATTCTAAGTGCCCCTGTGAAATGTCAGTAAGTGGAGTTAAGCAGACAATTAAGCAGAAACAGAAGTTACATAGGCATAACTACACTTTAGCATATATTTAGAAAAAATAATAACTCAAGAGATGGAAGAGTTGAAGTATTTTTAAAAGTGTCTGGGGACTTGTTAGCAATGTATGCCCTTCCACTCTATTTTTGTTACATGTTTCTATCTTGGAAGAATGGTAGGGTTTTATCATAACGATTTTCCCAAGTCTATGATAAGCCAATGAGTTTTGTTTTCTCTCTCACTACTGATGAAACTTCTGCTAACAGCTAGGCCTCATCAGCTCTGTGCCATAATTTCATCTGTCCTCTTACCCGTTTTATAAAGCATGTCTTTTCGTATCCCATGACCCAGATGGAAACAGCTCCACTGGGAGCTTCACACACTGTGGAATGAGGCATTGCTGTGCACGCTGGGAATCTACGATTTTGTCATGTGCTTGCTCAAAAGTTGGATCTGCTTAGAGTGATCTTTCTGTAGAAATAATTTATGGAGAGAAAGGAGGGAGAGCATACAAGGAGACAAAAAAAGATAAACTTCTATAGGGTCCACTGAAGTTAGATACTACTCCTAGGAATTTCTCTAATTGTTACCTTGGTAAAGAAGAGTGGGAAGTTGTGCAATTACCAGATGAATTACATCAGTGTAAATATGCAAACTGGAAAGTGCAGTCCAAAATATAGTTTTGCTTCAGAATTGTGTTTGCCTTTTTCAGTTGTACCTGAATTGATCCATAATTTCCTCAGCCCTTCTCATTCCTCTGTGTGTTAGGTGAAGTTCATCTGGAAGCATATGTTTCAGCTTACGGATCTATGTATTCTACCTACCTAAAATTAGAATATCACTTAGTTTTAATACATCCTATTTTCTAAGAAAAGAGTAGTAGTCTAAGTGGTTGTCTTTGCCAAAAGAAAAAAAAAAAAGACCAGTTAGAATGATTCCCTTGGTCTTGGCTTACAGTCCTTTGTCCTACATGTGCTGGAAATTAATTTTTACAGTCAGTCATTTATTTAACTGAGTAAGTTAGTAGACTTTTAACAAGTAATTTATCCAATAAAATCATAAACTAATGGCCCCTATGAAATGCTAAGTATGTCAGCAGCCTTTAAGCCTTTTGCAAAGAGAATTGTGGAAAGGGTTTACATGAATGGATTGGATTTCATTTTAAAGTGCAATAAGTGACGTAAGTAAATATGAAAAATTCACCTTGTAACTTACTGAGTACCTTAGGTAAACGAAAATAGCAGTTAAATATTGGAGTGTAATAGTAAAATCTCAGAGCATGTTAGATATGTTATTTTAGTATATCCACTGGAGAGGAATAAATGTGTTTTAAAATGATACAAGGCCAATGATTTCAGATTTTTTATGTGAGCTGCAATTTATAAAAATGATTAATTATTTACCCCTTGGGATTATTTTCTTGTTTAATAAATGGAATATGTGTTATAAATTTTAGGAAGGAGTTAATATAACACAATTCAAATGGTAATTCCCTAGGGGGAGAAGAGTTCCAGAGATATTCTATACTGTAAGAGGCCCTAGAGCAGCACTGTCCAGCAGAAATATAATGTGAGCCATATGTGTCATTTAAAATTTTCCCATAGATGCCTTAAAACAAGTAAAAAAAGAAAGAGATAAATTAATTTTAATAATACATTTTCTTTAATCTAATACATCCAAAATATCATTTCAACATGGATTCAATATAAAAAAATTAATGGATTATTTTATATTTTTTTCCCTACAAAATCATTGAACTCTGGTGTGTATTTTACACTTACTTGCAGCACATCTCAATTCAGACGAGCTACATATCTTGTGCTCGGGGCCACATGTGGCTAGTGGCTACCATATTGGACAACACGGGGGCCAAACACGGAAAAAAACTGGAGACCAAGGCGAGATGGGACCTGTGGCAAGCTGAGACTTTTCTAAAATGGGCTGAACTGCTCTCAGCTCAGCTAGTTCCTGCCATAGTCCTAGTGCTGCCAGGTTTTCTGCTTTTTCCAGAGAAGCCAGAAATTCAGAGTCCTATGGGAAATTTCTTTATTTTTAAGTCTTGGCAACTAATTCAACAATTTTAAAACATCATATGGGCCTGGCCCTCAGGTTGCCTGTTTGTGGCCTCTGTTCTCAGCATTTCAAATTTTAAACATGTAAGGTTTTCTAGCTCATTTAACATGCAGTATTAGGTTTGGTTAAGGGTAATAAAAGATCCTCATTTTTCACAAATACAAATGTGTTTGAACATATTTTTAAATTTATGGACTGTATCCCGCATTAGAAACTATTCAGTGGTTGCCCTTGCCACCTGAGTTAGTGCCTTTAGGAAAGAAAATGGTATGTGTTCATAGAACCTGGAGATGTAAAGGCTTTGAGATAAAGCACTTCATTGCTCTAGCTGACTGCACTCTCCTTTTTTTAAACATTCATCCCACCCTTAACTATTTGTTCAGTGTCCGTACGCCATGGCAGACTGCAGGCTTCTGAAGGGTAGGCAGAATCTGTCTTGTTCCTCACTGTATCCCCAGCATGGCATATGCCAGGCTTTGTGCAAGTATTTACTGAATGTATAAGTAAGTAAATAAATAACTTAATACCCAAGGAGGAAGTGTTGGTGAGGATGTGGAAAAATTGGAACCCTTGTGCACTGCTGGTGGGGTTGTAAAATGGTGCTGCCACTTTGGAAAACAGTATGGCAGTTCCTCAAAAAATCAAAAATAGAATTATCATGTAATCTAGCAATTCCACTTCTGAGTATTTACCCCCAAAAATTGAAAGCAGGGACACGAAGGGAGATTTACACACTCGTGTTCATAGCAGCATTATTCAAGCTAGCCAAAAGGTGGAAGCAACCCAATGGTCCATCAACAGATGATAGATAAACAAAATGTGATACGTACATACAATGCAATATTGTTCAGCCTTAAAAAAGAAGGAAATCCTGTCACATGCTACAACATGAATGAAACTTGAAGACATTATGTTAAGTGAAATAAGCCAATCACAAAAGGACAAATACTGTATGATTCCACTCATATGAGGTACCTAGAGTAGTCAAACTCATAGAGACAGAAAGTAGAATGGTAATTACCAGGGGCTGGCAGGAGGGGGGAATGGGGAGTTAATGTTTAATAGGTGTAGAGTTTCAGTTTTGCAAAATAGAGTTCTGTGGATGGATGATGGTGATGGTTACACAATGTGAATATACTTAAAGCCACTGAACTGTATGCTTAAAAATGGTTAAAATAGTAATTTATGTTATGTATATCTTAACACAATTAAAAATACATAATTTTTACAAAACTCAAGAAGGTCACGTGTCTTATTCAAGGTCACGATATTCTATTCTGGAGCTTTTTAAACTATCCCAGACCATTTGCAGTGTTTTTTGAGGTAGCACAACAGTAAAGGAGGACTTAATGCTGGGAACCAGTAGACCTAGATCTTGATAAGTCGCTTGATATGTTAGTACCTCACCTTCCCACACATGTGTAGTCCTGTCTCCCCTGAAACAACTTACCAGTAAAGATGATGAAATGAAATATGTAGGAGAAAAGTATATGTACTAGATTGATCTGGGCTGAATTCATTATACTCTGGGGAATTAATGTATTATTGAGAAAGAAACTTCCTGGTAATGTAGCAAGTATGTAAGAACCTTGGTGAACTGATGTCCCAGCATGATCATTCACCGGTTCAGTAACATGGTCAACCGAAGAGAAAAGTTTGCCTCAGTCACTGAGCAAATTTGTTTTGCTTCGTTGTTGTCTTTATGATGATGATGATGATGCTTTTATTTCAAAGCAGTCTTCCGTGTGTGCTGAAATGATCCTGGAGTCAGATTCTTCTTCTCTTCCTCTCAGAGTAAAGTGAGGTGGGAAGAGAATCCTGTGTGCAATAGGATATCTAGTCTCAAGATGCAGCACCACACCACGAAGCACATCTTCAAGTGACCTTTAGATAATGGCTTGGGAGCTATGTGAATGTCTATTGTTCAAAGTAGCCAGAGTTTCAGAAATTAGAGAAGAAGGCATAAACAGTTTAATAGTTCCAATTCTCTAGAGATTTGCCTCATTAAGAAAGCAAGCTGTTAGTATTCTGTCACGTGCTGTGTCGAGTCTCATCGTCAAGGAGGACATTATCCTGAAACTGAGAAAGCAAACAAGATTCTATACTAGCTCTAAATCGTAGATGGCCCAGTGTATCCACCCTTATGTTTTAAAAATGAACACAGTTAAATGCATTGCAAGTTGCTACTTACAGATAGATCCTTCCCATTGTTCTGAGAGCTTTCACTCACATCGTGCACTAAAATAAATTCAAGACTGAGTAAAAGAGTTGAATGCAGAAAACAAAGCCATAAAAATCAAGAAGAAAATCTAGACGAAAAGCAAATCTTAGTTTGGGGAAAGGCTATCGAGGTATAAAAGCAACAAAAAAAAATTGCAAATGAAAAATGGATAAATTTAACTGCAAACTATTTCTACACATCAAAAATATGAAAAAAATTGTTAGGAAAATATTTGCAACAAATATAGACAAAGGGTTAATATATAAATAAATCTTTCTAATAGATTATAAAAAGCTTTCCCTTCCCAATAAAATAATGGACAAGGGCCATGATTTTTCTTTACAAAAGAAGAAATGCAAGTGGCTAATAATAGTGGGAAAAAAAGCTGTTCTCTCTAGTAATTAAAGAAATACAAACTAAAATAAGATAAAGACTGTCTACCTATTAAATTGGCAATTCTTTTTACAAGATAATCCTCAGTACTGGTGTTCATAAACTGCTGGAAGGAGTATAAGTTCATTTAGCCTTTCTGGAAAGTTATTTAGGAACAGGTACTAAGAGCTTTAAATGTGGTCTTACACATTGTCTCAGAGTCTGTCCTAAGGAAATAATTAGAAATACTGATAAAGATTTATATATAAGTATGTTCACTACAGCATTATTTGTAGTAGTGAGAAATTGAAGATAACCCAAATGAACAACAGGGAATAATTTATGTAAATTACCATCCATCAATGATGACATTAATGCTGACATTAAAAATCAAGAGTCCAGGGGCCGGCCCGGTGGTGTAGCGGTTAAGTTCGTGCTTTGGCGGCCTGGAGTTGGCAGGTTCAGATCCCGGGCGTGGGCCAACGCACTGTTTGTCAGCCATGCTGTGGCGGCGTCCGATATAAAGTAGAGGAAGATGGGCATGGATGTTAGCTCAGGGCCAATCTTCCTCAGCAAAAAAAGGAGGATTGGCAATGGATGTTAGTTCAGGGCTGGTCTTCCTCACAAGAAAAAAAAAAGAAAAATCAAGAGTCCAAAGAATATTTTTTAAAGTGTTCACTGTGAATTTTACACAATTAATAATGTGTAATTGTATAAATGTGTACAATTGGTATACTATTGCATATACCAAAATGCAACATGGTAAATATATATTATGCATTGAGAAAGATGAAATGAAAATCAGCAATATGTTAGAAACAGTTATCTCTGGATGACCAGATTGCAAATAATTTCAGTTTTCTTTATACTTTTCTGCCTGTTTCAAATTTTCTGCGATCAAAATATATTATTTTTATAAATGGGAAAAAAGTTTTAAAAACTGAATTGCTACCAAAACAGATTTATTATGAAGAAGACTCTTCGTCTTTCTCTATAAATTTTTTCCTGGCACCGTAATTCACGTCATAGTTAATGACTCCATGTGTCTCCCATATCCATCAAATTACCAAGTTCTGTAAAGTCTTTCTCCTCAATGCTTCCTGCACCTGGCCCTTCTGTTTCCCTCCTACAGCCAGCCCTACAGTTTGGTTTAGGTCCTCATTCCTTATTGCCCAGTGTAAAGCTTTCTTTCTCTCTCTGCTGCCCTGGGTTTTGAGTCCTGATCCTAGTCCCTGCATCTACCACCCTCAGTGACATGCCTGTAACCCAGCTTTCTCACGTTAGTCCTCAGACGCCCCTATACACGTCAATCAGACCATTCCTCGTGCTCCTGTGCTTTCACATCTCTACCGTGTTCCTTCTACTAGCAGTGGCCTTTGTTCATTCATTCAACAGACATTTACTGAGTAAATTTCATGTTCCAGTCAATCCACGGCACAAAAATGAATTAAACACAAGTGTCTGCCTTAGAGGGGCTCACAGTCAACTTGGGGAGACAGACAAATAAACAACTAGTTGTATTTTGTATGATAAGTGCTAGTGATGTTAAATATGTTATCCAGTGGTGGAACTGGGATTTGAACCCTGGTCGACCTGCCTCCTAAGCCATTTTGCTTGAAGGTAAGGAAAGATCAAAGCAATTGCAGTGGTTTGATATGGCTGGCACCTGGGTGTATGTTTGAGCGAGGAGACGAGGCTGCAGAATGGCCATTTTACTATGCAGAAGGGTTAAAACTTAATCCTCTTTATAACTGGAATAACAGTAGTTAATAACTGATACTCTGCACCACACTCCGTTCTAAGTGCTTTGCATATAGTTAATCCTCACAACAACTTTATGAGGTAAAACAACTATCTTTTTATATAGATAGAGAAACTGAGGCATGGAAAGATTAGGTGATTTGCACAATGTCATGTAGTAACTATCTGGTCCAGAGTCTGAGCTCTTTACCACTGTGCTTTCATAACTTATTTTATATGCTTAGTTTTATCTCTGCAAATAAATTGTAAAACAGGAAAGGTCAGAGACTATCTTAGGCATTTTTGTATCCCTAATAGAACTCTGTGCCTTGACACTAGGAAGTGTGAATTGGATTGGATTGAACTGAATTGAACAAAGGCCTTTCAAGGTCTCCTGTGAAATACTCTTACTTGCTTTGATAATTATTCAGACCTATGCTGTGGGGAAGAGTGGAGGGGAAAAAGGGACTGTTTATTCTATCATCTTAACTGAGCTTTGTATGTCCTTCAGAAGCAGATAACCTACCTGTGTTGGCTGGATTCACACTGTGTAGTCCCCATCTGGCAGAGGCAGAGTCTGTTCAAGTTGGAAGCAGTCACGGCAGTCGTCTTTCCTTGAAGCTCCCACTGGTTCGAAACTGTAACTTGACTGAAAGGCTCTAAGAACATGACTCTGGAATGTGAGAGGCTCTAGATTTTTAAACTCATTTGTTCTAAGCCTGTAGCTTTTTGGAGGGAGAGAATAAGCACTGCTGGCTCAGATTCCAGCATCATAGAGTCATAATATGTAAATTTAAAGGGGTTGCTGTGCAAATGAATACTAGTTTCCAGTTTGATCCCAAAGATAGAGCAGTGTGCGTATAATGAGTCTTACATTTTACATGATGGGAATTGGTTGACTGACCTGTGCAGCTACAATAGGAATGTCACTAAAGACTTGCATGCCTGTGTGCACAAAGGGTGCAATATGTTAAGCTTTTCTTTTCACTCCCACCCCCTCCCCTTCACTCACACATGCAGGAGGAGCAAGCTGCCATGAGGTCACGTAAGGATACACAGCACTTCTCATTCCAACCATAGCATCGTGTCATGTTTGCTTTAACAGAGCGAGAGGGTGGAGGGGAGAGAGCAGGGGAGAGCGACGACATCACACACTACCCTCTCATACCACGGCTTTGTCATAGCTTTCCCCGTCACAGCCCTACCCCCACGCCCACAAATCAAAATCATCCTTAGCCTTTGAGGCAGGCTCAACAAAGGCCTCTTTAATAACAATGACAGCAGCCAACATAAATTGAGCACATTTCCCAGGTGCAAGACTGTTCTAGTGGGAGATCAGTGCATGTAACCTTTGAGCAGTGTATTCGCTGTTCTTTTCTGCGTTTACCAACTGTAGAAACTATGGTTCGGAGAAGTTTAGTGAATTGCCTGAGATGGAGGAGCCAAGACTCAGATCCGAGCTGTGTTACTCCAAAGCCCAGGCTTTCAGCCTTTGTGCTACATTTTCTTGGCCACGAAACTTCTGGCCTCCAAATTCTCCCTGCTTCTACTTCCAGCCAGAAATCATTTATCCTTCTAACAAGTTCTCATAGTGCTTTATCTGTGGTGTTTCTTTTATGGGACCTACCAGTTTTAACGTCCTATTGCCATTATTTATATAAAGTGTTCACTTTTCCTATTAAACTGGGGGTGTGGAGGCGGAGTCCATTTCTTATTCCTTGGTGTATTTTCCACGGCACCCAGTGTAATGTGTAGCACCCTCAGACAAGAATAAGCAAGGTTGTTTCTGATCAGATCTGCCCCTTCTGAGCACCTGCACCTTGATAGGAATTTGGAAATCTGTAAAACTACCTGTAGGAATTCTTCAGATCAGATTTCCTAAAGAAGAGTTAAGATTTACCTGAGAAAGGTTAAATCATGGTTCTCCTAAAAAGTAGACAAATCACCTCCACCTTCCAGTGCCTTTCCCTCAACACCCCCATTCCTTGCTGTCTTAGCGCTGTTCAGAAATCATTAGCCTCCCAGTCCGCTCCGAGCCTCCTCTTGTTTCTGGCTCAGACTTGCTGATCCTTTTCTGCGCATCTCATTTGTTTAGTGGCAGAGCCGAGACTCCCTTGGATCCTCTGTGGCAGGCTGCAGAGACGCCTCCACCTCAAGTTGCTTCACATTGAGACTTGAAAGGATCTAGTCGCCATTAACTGACTTTGAAGCTTTTCTTTTACATAAATTTATCCACGTGGATTTCAAAACATTCTGGGAAATACCTGCTGTGGCAATTTATTACGCCAGGGACACACACTCATGTCTCTCTCTGTTTCTGTCTCTGTCTCCCTTTCTCTCTCTCTGCAAGCCGCTTCTCTCTAATCTTCTGCTTGGTCTGTGACAAATGAGAAGGGTTTTCAGTTTATATCCTGATTCAGTTTTCGGCAGAAGAGAGCTGTTTTGAAAATGAACCCAACCCTATAATACCTGCCATGTTCTATCCTAAACATCTTTCTGGATGCGTTACTCAAGATTTGTATGTTTTTTTCTCTTTAACCATTTCATAATCATTGGTTTCTAAGCTATACCAGCACAGTATTTTGTTCGTAATTATGCACAAATATTTGTCGATAAATGAGCCAGTGGGAGAAAAAAAGGGAAGAAAGAAGTGTGTCCAGGTTCACTCGTACAAGCCATGCCACCCCTTCTTCTCGAAGAACAGCCCTAAGCAGTCATAGCACCGCCACCACCACCATCCTTGGTGATTTCAGTAAATCACAAGTGCTTTTGCTTGTCCTGAGATCCATCTTGATGTCTGTGCTGCCTGCTGTGGAGCGAAATCCACAGCTGGCCCAGATATTGCTGCCACCACTCCTGCCTGCCTCGAGCAGTACAGCAAGGATTCTAGCAAATCCATAATGTTGTTTCTGCACCTTCATGCAGTCAGCCACATACATTTTCCCCAAAGGGAAATGGATATGGTTCCCCCTGTGTTATACTTGTTTGAAGAGGCTGGAGACAAAGAAGTCTCCAAAGCCAGGCTGCTTGAGCCCCTTGAGTGATAAATTCTTGCTGTTGCCACCATGACCTAAGGGAACTGAATACCCTGGCACCTCCATAGAGATGAGTTTCTGGCAGAGCTACTCGGCTCTGCTGGTCTTGGTGCTCTGTTCACTGCTGTGGCTGAAGACAAAGGTATGGTCTTGCCATTTGCTGAAGTTCAAGAAGACACAGAAAAGTGGACCAATATAAACAATGCTGACTTCCAGTGGCAGCTCGTTGGCGTTGCCACCAGTCCAGGCCCTGCTGGTTCATCCAAGCTGCAGTGGTTCATCAAGGGGCAATAATAGATGCACCCTCCCTTAGAGTCGCAGTCTGTCATAAGAGCTCCAGTGGCATGGCTTTCTTATTTCACTCACACAGCATGAGAGCATCATCCTGATGGAGCCGACTGCCACCCTCTGCCTTGGAGCAGATTCTAGAATAAGTCCCTTCATGGACATACACCAATATCCCCTCAGTGTCCAACTCTTAGTGTAGAGGCAGTTCCACTGGTTCCATTGCCTCCTACCTTCCCGAGGCCTCCTGTCTCAGTCACCTCTATCCTTTCTTCCGTCTAGTCTTGGTCAAGGTACTGTCACCAGACAGATGTTAATAACTTTGAATCTGAAAGGGAAGGGGCTGGGGTTCAGATCGCTTTACTCCAAAAAGACCTCTCTGCTTCCAAGTAAACTAGTGGGTGCAACTAGATATATGGGGGAAGGAATCTACTGGATTCCACCCAGGGACATTAAGCTCCAAATATTGGCAGGTGTGGGGAGGGATGAAGCTCCTCCACTCACCCCCAGGGTCTGAGCCCAGGCCTTGGGCCCACCAGATGTATAGTCATATAAACAATTTCCTCACTGCTTGTAAACAGAGGGGGGAATCTTACAATAATTGAGTGCCACAAGTTCTTCCAAGTAGGTTAACTTTTATTTCTATTCATCTCTTTTAATTTAGAAATTTATTTATTATTGATATAAATTTAAAAGTAAATACTTGCACAAAAAATATTTTTAACTTTCCCATGTATATAAAAGACTTTTAATGTATAAAACTTTTTTCCTGAAGAATGAACAATGCCATAATCTAGCGTCTGGAGTTAATCAGGTAAATGGAAATTTAGATCCCACTGAGCAGTGTTTCCTACTCGGTGTATTGTGACCCACTGGTGGGGCATAATCATTATTTTTAATGACATATAGTGGAGTAGAGTAGAACAGAACAGACTAGAAAATATGAGTGCTTTACACTTGGTAAGGCTAAGTATTGTTTCATAACACTTTTATTTCAGCTATACATTTATGTAAATCTGTGTGTATGTGTACACAGATCACCCGTTTACGTGTGTCCTGGGGCTCTGTATAAAAAGCGTGTCTCATCATGGGCTGCGGTCAAGTGAAGGTTGAAAGTTGCCGCTCAGGAAGCCCCTCACAGCCCCTGCTGAGCCGCCTCCGTCGCTGCGGCCTTAGCCACCTTGGATTCTGCCATCCTTTCTCCAACTTCTAAATGCTTTTTTCTTTCCTCAAGGCCAAATCATACATTCCTGACTGGTTGTGCCATGTTTGAACCCTTGTTTTTTTAATTCTTGCAAGATGACTGAAGGGAAAGTCAGGAATAATGATCAGCAGACAGTAGATAAATGGCATTTCATTGTTCCCACTTGAATAATTCCTGTTGCTATTTTAAAATGTTGCTCAGTTTAATGTAGTGTTTCTGCTGTTCAAAATGCACGCCTGTACCAGCGCGTAATGCATGCTTCTGCTTTGGTGACCGGCCCTGCCTGAGTAAGTTTTGCAGGGTCAAATCTTTTGCAGATATCCATCTGCCTACATATTAATTGAGGCAAGTAAGTATGGAGAGCCCTTTAAAATGCTTAAGAATGTTGCAGAATGGCCATGGTAGCTACTGAATTCCTCATGTGGGGGCTCAGTGGACTACAGCAGTTCAGGGGCACCTGTGAACAATCCATCAAATGTTTGTAAAATGAGCAAACAGTTAAGCTCCTACTAAGGGCCAGGCACTCAATCATCTGACTCTGCTGTCAGCTGCTGCTGGCTTGCCCGCAATGAAAGGCTATCGAGCCCTCCTCTTAGATGCCAACCCTCATTTCAGTGCCTGGAGCATTTGGAAACCATCACCATCAGATATGGCAATTCATTTCCTTAAGACAGAACTCGGAGTTGAAAAGAGGTTAAATGAAAAGGAACACAACAGTGTCAGGTTTCCAGACCTTTCTTTTGTGCATACATATTAATAGAAACTGGGCGTAAAAGCTATATAGCTTTGTAATCCCTCATGATAGTGGCAGGACTTCAGGCTGGATGTGCATTGTTAATTCTCCATGTGCTTGTCTTTGGTCACTCAGCATATTTCTGTATCCCAGGATGATAGCGTGACAAACCAGCACAGTCCAACAGGTAGAAGCAGGTGAAGATGAATGTCCCTGTGACCTGAATTTCTTGGCAAGTCTCTTGATCTGCTTAAAATATAAAAGGAAGACAGTACATTTTTAAAGATATTCTTTGTACCTTTGCTCGTGGAATTGAACAGAGCTCTATTCAGCTGATGATGGAAGAGGCGCAGGCTTTATTTTTAATGCATCCCAAGTATTATTTGTTTATCTAAAACTAAACTTTGGGGAAAACATCCACAAAGCAAATTAATGTACGAGGGGCTTATTTTACAGGGGAAGGTGTGGCAGAAGGCTTGGGTGCTGTCCCAGCCAGGCGACCTTAGCCCAGTCACTGACCTCTTTGAGACACAATTTGTGCATGTATGGAGCGTCTTACAAAGCAGCTGTGAGTGTACAGTGAGATACACACACGAAAATGCTCTGAACCCAGAGCACGACCCTATTGTCCTTTTATTGCCTAGTTAACTGTATCCTGTAACCCACATCATTTAACATGTGGCCATTCCACTTTTTCACTCTCTGTAACATTCTTCTCTGTGATTAACAGCATAGAACCATGCGTGTAAAATTGCACAGTGTGTTGTCAACCCATCACTTGCTCATTTGAGACTTCATAGTGCCTGTCACATAGGAACAGCCTATAAATTAGCTTTTCTAATCTTAGGCACATATCAATTATTCACCAGCCTGTCTCCTACTGTACATTATCTTATAGAATTCACCGTGGCAACCTAGCGTCCTGTGTCTAAATTTTAATCCGAAACTGGTACATTAATATTAGGTTTCTGTGGCTTTAGATTATTCTATGTGTCAGCTGATTCTGAAAATGTTTTCTTCTTTTTCTCCTTCCCTTACTTATGTGAAACTTTATATGAAAGTGAAGAAACTCAGAGCCAGCTATCATTTTCTACTTTTCTGAATCAATTATGAGATCATACTTCTGATGTATCAGTCTTTTAACTTTTGAGAAAAAACATATAAGCTAGAATTTCTGCTTAAATTTATTTTATATACTATGTTGTTTGCAGCATTGACTGAAATAGTATAAAATGTATTTACTGCTCTTTTCAAATATGTGTAATTCAAAATTACACATATTACAATTATTACTTTTTATTGCATAAGGAGAAAATTGTGTACAATATCAGGTTTCTGATATTTTCATATGTAAAACATAATCTATGATATTAAGCCCATGATTGAAAAAAAATGATGTGGACATAAAGAAATTCATCCATTTTATAATGTTTTTATTTTCTTTTTTACCGTGGGTGCAAGCAAAGGAAACAAAACTATGTTAAGGCAGGGACCACATCATGTCATTAATCTGCTCTCCTGACAGGATAGGTAATTATCCTTTTGAGCGCCTCACATAAAAGAGCTGATAGTTCCTGGAGAGTGTCCAGGCAGCTCAGAAAAAAAACAGAGACTGCAATTATAATGTTAATAGTCTTAATAAGCATGTGTACCTAATCTTTGGGGTGGAAAAGTGTCCCTTGGTTCATGCTCAGCCATCAGTATATGATGAGTGACTTCCACTTTGCAGTCATGAAAATTAGATGGTGGATGATTTCTCACGAGAAAAGTAACATTCTTACAGAAATGTCAGAACAGCACAATTAGACATGCTCCATATTTATCAGTGTGTCTAAAGGTGGGCCTGCGAGTGCTGCCCATCAGTAATATTGCTGCTAAGTCACAAAACAGACACACGGGAACTGATGTAACCCAGGTGTGGGGGACAGTAAATGAGCTATCATCAGGAGCTTTCACAGTCTGAATAATCAGGTATTGAAATTAGTGACATTTTAAGAAACAGGGTTTAAGTAAATCAAGGCTCCAGTGAAGGAAATTAATAATGCCACAGTTAAACGCCGTGGAACATGTTGCCCATAGTCTGACATCTTGAGAAGAGCAAATATATTCTAAAGCATCCTCAGTGCCCTGTTATATTACACGACATTTTTGCTCTGCCCTTAAGAGATAAATTGTATTAAGTAAAATCTTCTGAAACGTTTCTACCTTTTTTTTGTTAATACTTTATTTTTTAGAGCAGTTTTAGGTTCACAGCAAAATTGAGAAGGTACAGAGATTTCCCATATACCCCCTGCCCTCACACTTGCGTAGCCTCCCCCATTATCAACATGCCCATATCTACTTATTTTCACGAATGACTGGGTTTATTTCTGACAATATTTGTCTATCCAAATCTTTCCAATTTTTGCTAAGTTTTTCATGTTAGGAAATATCCATTTGTTCAATAAACTTTTTTTTAGCATCCTTTGTAAGCTAAGCATTATATTAGGGCTAGGGATATTGATCCCAGTGTTCAGCATAGTGCTCGTTACATAGAAGACTCTTAGTTGCATAGAAGATAAATAAAATGCATCTTTGAGAAATTTGACAAACGTAATCTAATAACTGAGTCAGGAGACGGAGGAGAAAGACATACGATGAAGTGGAGTTAATGGTTATAATAGACCTCAAAAGGTGCTATAAAAGTGAGTTGCGAATAAAAACATCTCCAGAAGATATTCAAGTCAATAGATACCACATTTTCTTGGTATTTACATCTAGGAAAGTTTACTTCAAGGGGCACTCAAAGTTACAGCACATTATATGTATAGGAAAAAATTAAAATGAGGTATGTTCAATATGATTTTCCCAAAACCCACAGTAGAATAAGAATTTGCATTTCTAAGTAAGGTCTTAATACCCAATATTTTTTAAAATAATGGACACAAGCATCATGTTTAATTAACCATTTAGCCACTATAAATTATATACCTTTTTACTACAGATTAAGCTTCCTACCATATGAAATTACATTTAATATGACATGGTTTATGCTTAGTTCTCACCTGTATCATTCTTGCTATATTTTGCTACAAGTATTCAAAAGCTCATGTAATTTATGTGGTAGTAGAATTGAGATTAAGTCACGATATGCATCTTTAAGGGGGGTTTTGGAATACTTAGGTATTCTTGATAGCTTGTTTGAGAAACTCATGCAGAGTGTATCTTATTTTTTGCCCTCAGTCTCATTTTCAGTTGTTCTGAAGCAGGCATACAAGTTAGAACCCTAGTATGGATCTTTCAGTATTTGAAGACAAATCTTTTCTATGGGGGGCATTTCTTCTGTAGCAACTGTTCTACCTTAAACTCCAACAAAATGCATAGTCAACCAATATGACTTCATATTCCAATTTTATTATTTATGCTTTATTTGCAACAGCAGTACTTCCTAGTGTTTTGCTGTTTTTGTTGCAAACATCTAGTATACTAATTTAAACAGGCCTGGGTTTGAGGTGGATCCCAGCTAACTGACCATGTAACTTTGCACAATTTACCTTTCCAAACTCCAGTGTCCTCATCTGTAAAATGAAAACAATAAGGTTTTGTGGGGTATAAAGGAACGAATTGATCCTCGTGATATGCATGGCGCAGTGTCTTGCCCATGGTATGCACTTAATAAATGTTAGTGACAGGGCTTGCACAGAGCACGCCCCTGAAGTCACACGGTGCATGGCCTGCACCTCTCTATAGTGGCCCTGCTTGGTGGTGGTTATTGTTGTTGTTCTGTCTATGGGAAAGAAAGTTCCAAGTTCAACACACTAGACTTATCTGTGGACTTAGATTGTGACCTTGTTTTAAGTTGGAACTTTAAGTTAATAGAAAATTAGAAAAACAAATGTTAGAGGTAATCAGGAGTGGGAGAGATCTCTCTGAGATGGAGCAGTTGGAAATAGTCTCAAAGATTTGGTGCTTGAAGAATGAGCAGGAGGAAGGGATATGCAAGTTAGGGAGAATGTTTGTGCTCACTCGAGTAAAGGTTTAAATGGGGCTCAGTGCCAAGTGTGAAGAAAAAGTCCCTTCACGTAATGTTGACTGGAAGAAAATGAGAAGGTAACCAGCCCCTCAGAATTACAAGTTACAGGCTTGTTGTGAGGAGAACCCAGGGACCTTCAGCTCTGAAAATCTCTTTATTCAGAGGGCACACATCTGAAATGACACTGTCAACCAGAGGAGGCCCCCCACCGCCACAGACCCTAGTCCTGACTACAGCCCCCCAAGGGGCCAGAGAGGCTCTACTCTGTGACTCTGACAGTGTGGGGATGAACAGTGCCCCGGGCACAGCATGGCTGTCTGACGGCTCACTGAATAGCCCTGGGAGTAAGAACTGCTTTCCCACCCTCAAAGCAGGACTCCACCCTCAGAAGAAAGCAGGCTTCATAGCTGCCTAACTTAGTAGCCCCATGGGGTTCCTGGGAGCTGAAAACCACAGCAGAGCTTTCTCTTGACTGGATATGACTCTGAGACGAGAAGACATAATTTTAGACCACAAACTTTGACCTTGTGAATAGAAGGAGAATGGTATAAATAAAGAAAACTAAAGTGGAAGAAATTCATAACAAGCAGAAAAATGATAGGATTTAAACTACTGGATCCTAAAATCAGATACAATTTTTTAAATACCCTAAAAACTAATACTGGAGAGTCTAACTTTTAACCTACCTATCATTGCTTATATTTATTTTATGTGTAATGCAAATGATTAGGAGCTGCTTAATATTATCTGCTGTTTTGACATCTAGTGTTTATTTACATTTTGCTTTGTACAGACAGTTCAGAATGTCCTGCATACCCTGCTCTGAGTGTATTAGTTTCCTATGGCTGCCATAACAAATTACCACAAATTTAGTGGCTTAAAGCAACAGATCTATTCGCTAACATTTCTGGAAATCAGAAATCTAAAATGGGTCAGCATGGCTGCATTCCTTCGGGAGACTCTAGGGGAAAATCCTTTCCTTGCCTTTTCCAGCTTCTAGAGGATGCCTGCATTTCTTGGCTCATGGCCGTGCACACTCTGACCTCTGCTTCCATGGTCATATCTCCCTCTCCGACTCTGATCCTCCCGTCTCCTTCTGATAAGGACCCTTGTGATTGTACTTAGGGCCCAGCCAGATCATTCAAGATTATCTCCCCATCTCAAGACCTTTAACTTAATCTCATCTTCAAAATCCATTTTGCAATGCAAGATAATGTATTCACAGGTTCCTGGGGTTAGGATGTTGCCATCTTTGAGGGGCCATTATTCAGCCGACCACACTGAGGCTATGGAGTGTGTTAAACCAAAAACCTAGACTGAAATCAGTCAGTGGAGAAAATGACGAAATGTTGGAAATGAAAATTTATACAAGGTCAGTTTGTTCCTCTGTAGAATTCTATAGTTTAATACATTTTATATGCGAAAAATGAAAATATATTCAAGTACTATGTTCAGAAACAGGGAGTTTCTCCCTTAACATGCTATACATATTCTAATATGTGGTCCAGAGCATCTTCATCACTCATTCTGCAGTGTTTGATCCATTATCCAGGGTAACAGAGGGCCCACTACCCACTGGGTGCTGCCGTAAACTCCAGGCAAACCACATTCAAGTCAGCACATTTCCCCTCAGTGTACAGAGGGTCTTTGCCTTATATTTAGCATATAAATTGGTTGTCAGTTCTGTCCCAGAGCACTAACATGAACCCACACTGTAGCACAGCACATCCTTTAGAGTACAGCTTCCTCTTGTGGCTCATGGTAGCAAGATGGTGTAGAGAGCAGCAGGAAGAAAGTTCACGGTAGAGAGCTACCCTGTAGTTGGGGTCTGAGTTAGCAGATGGAACCGTTGCTGCAGAGAAGGTCATTGAGGGGTTGACCGGTGACAGTACTATGTACTGACAGTGCCTGATGGAGCTGCCTGTGGCAAGGAGGTTAGAATTCAGTTGCCAAGGCAGAGTTCCTGCGTAGAGGCAGATGGAAGAACTCACTGTAGAAGCTTTGCATCCTGGGATATGAAACCAAAGGGTTAAGGTTGGGGGCACCTGCTAAACTTGGAAGCTGGAAGTTTGGCATTTGCTTAATGATGCTCAGCACAGATCCCATTCACAGCTCCTTAGAAGCTTCCGGAGGCTCACATCCTCCTCACACTGGAAGTTCGTGTGCCAGACCCAAGGCTGACCTCTCTCCATCCTACCTCTGCACAACCACATGAGCAGTGGAGAGAGCTGAGCTGCCCCGTGGCCTCCTCTCTCAGTGGACTGTGGGAAAACCACTCAGGTGTCATGTGGCCCCTAATGCATAAAGGGGATTTGTTGATACCTAATTAACATGTATTAATTCACTGAATCCTCAGAAAACCCCTGAGGTAGGCCCTGTTATTACTGATGGAGAAATGAAAGCGGGGAAGGAGTAAGTAGTGCACCTGGAATTTGAAGCCAGGCAGCTGGCCTCTGTGCTCGAAACAGAAAATATGTTGTCACTGGGATACAAAGGTGACACCCAATCTATAGGCTAAAGTGATGGAACTTAAGTTTGTGGAAGGCACTGTAATTGGTACAATACAGAAATGAATCCAAGAAAGATAAAGTCTCTTTCCTTTCCTTAGAGAGTTTGCAGCCCGAGATAGATGGCTTAGATGCAGCCAATTTGGGAACTCAGAAGACACTATGACAAGAGAAGAAGGGTGTTCTGGGTTCTGGCATGCCTTCTAAAGAGACAGGATGATGCCACACAACACCTCACAGCCTCTCCTTTTTGAATTTTATTTGTTACTTGTGTATATAATAGTACCTCTGTGCTCAGTATGCGTGGTTATACCACTTCCTGTAGGAAATAAAAGTCTAAGGAAATGTGGAAGGTGATGAGGGTGCTGGCTTAAACTGAATGAGGCAAGTTAGTTGGCATTAGGAGGGAAGTGCCTCAGGCACAGGGCCCTGTGAATAACAACGCAGGGAGGCAGACAGAACCACAACAAGCCTGATTAGAGGGACTGGGCTGTCGGGGCAGTGAAATGAAGGATGTGAAATGAATTTTGGTTGGACAATAATAGTAAGTTTCTTGGAAACCTTTAACAATTGTTAACTGCAGAAGTGAGAAAATTAATTTAATATAGTAAAGATTCTCTACAACCCTGACTTCAAGGTTTACATTTTTTGTTTACGAGAGTCTCATCCTTAAATCAACTCTATGATAAATAGATTATGTGAGAGTTGGCTTATTTTTAATTTATGATGACCAGCCATGTGACTTATGGGCCAGAAAGGTATTCATCTCAGAGAAGTGATGTATTAGTTTCCTACAGCTGCTGTAATAAAGAACCACAAATTTAGTGGCTTAAAACACCATAAATTTATTTTCTTACAGTTCTGTAGATCAGAAGTGCAACATGGATCTCACTGAGCTAAGATCAAGGATGTACTTCTTTTCTGGAGACTCTAGGGGAGAATCAGTTTTCTTGCCTCTTCCACCTTTAGAAGCTGCCCACTTTCCTTGGCTCCTGGCCCCTTCCTCCATCTTCAAAGCCAGGCTGAGCCCTTCTTATGCTCCCATCTCTCTGGTTCCCCCTTTCATAATCACATCTTCCTCTTTCTGTCTTTTTTTTTCTCCTGATGAGGAAGATTAGCCCTAAGCTAACATCTGTTGCCAATCCTCCTCTTTTTGCTGAGAAAGATTGGCCCTGGGCTAACATCCGTGCCCATCTTCCTCTACTTTATGTGGGATGCCTGGCACTGCATGGCTTGATAAGCAGTGCATCGATCCACGCCTGGGATCCGAACCTGCAAACCCTGGGCCACTGAAGCGGAGCACGCAAACTTAACCACTCTGCCACCAGGCTGGATCCTCTTTCTTTCTTTTTGATATCTGGATTCTAAAAATCTTGGGATTATACCGTTCTCTTCCAGAATTATGTTACCAGTGGGATGGTTGCATTTCAGCTAGAGAGTTATGAGTGAGGATTTAGTGATACAGACGAAGAGGGAGAGCTGGCAAATTTATAGCCAGGAGTTAGAAGCGTGTGATCAGTGTAGAAAGGAAAGGCAGTAAGGGGATGGAGCACTGAGAAGTATGTCCAGTGAGTCTGAATTTTTTATGGTAGTGAAAATTGTGCTTGTCAAATAAATGAAGTTTAAATGCTCTAGAAAACATATATTGTCTTTTATTCAGAGGAAGTAATTTATTATAAAATTATAGAGAAGTTGAACAGATATTTATTAACTTAGATAGTGTTGATAGAGTAATATTGCCAAGACATTTCAGAAAAATATGAATTGTTTGACTTGTAGAAATTATAATTCCCATATTTACTTCTCATCTATCTATTGCACTCCAAATTACAACTCTGTGAGAATATAAAAATTGACTTGTATCAAACAGAAACATGATTCTGGCAGCAAAACAGGTTTCCATAAAAATCAAGCAAAGTGGACAAAAAGAAGAGGTAGGCAGATTTTATTACATTTATTTTTATCCATTTCCTCAGTGTTTCCTGATTTATTTTAAAACCCTGACTGTCACATGGGGCCAGAATTTATATTTATTGTTAAATAAACATATTGTTAGACCTGAATCCATATAAGGAAAATCATGCTAATCTTGGTTCCAGTGGTGGTTTAAAATCTTAACATTCTGGATTGGTTTAGTAGCCTTAGGCTGTAGTTTTCAGGCTTTGCACTCAAATATAATTGCCAGCTCTTCTTTCTTTTCTCACTTCCTGTATCCCGTTGAAGCTTGAAAGAGTGCCTTTCGTTGCAGAACACTATTCTCATCCCTCCACTATTCTTCTTTGATTGCATTCTTGCCTTTCTGCCTAAGCCATATGTTAGTCTTGTACTTCCTCTAATGAATAACTCCTTTCAGCTGAATGGATAAAAGAAACCAAACAAAACTTCGCCCTTGAAGTAAATTATTGGCCTAGTTTTTACACCAAGTCTCTTTTAAAATTCCATAATTGCTTTTTAATCAGGAGCATTATTTAAATTCTAAATGTCAGCAAGCAGTATCAAAGGCCCATAGTTATATGCTTTTCAAAATAAAGTATTGCTGTGTCCTGTAGTTTTGCACATTCCGGTAAGAAGCATTAGTATTTCCTTTGTTTCTGCCTCAATCATCAAGTGGTATAATGTAGTTATTACGGACAGGTTTCAAATCGTGCCAATCTGACAGGATTGAATTACTGTGCTGAGAATTCTGGGTCTGTGATCAATTAATAATGTCTGCATGGTGCAGAATTTGGGAGTAGAAATATATATGCCACATATTTTCCATCCTTGCTAAATCTAGATTAAAGTCAACATAACAGCTTTTTTTTTTTTTTAAGGCAGTGACTTAGTGGAAAGAACTTGCGCTCTGAAATTGGATCTATCTGGGTCTAAATCTCACTGTATCTTTGTCTAGGTTTGTGACCCTGGGAAAGCTAGTTAACACTTGTGGAATCTAAGAAATAGGTGTAGTAATATTTACATTACTTGGTTGTTAGAATAATTAATCAGAATAATAATTGTAAAGCACCTGTAGAGTCTCCAGTAATGATGGCTGTAGTGGTGATTTCCTATTTTCTCCTCCCACACACTCACCCACCCAGTGTTCCTCCAAGACGAAGTCTTCCTCAAGCCATGCGCCTCTAGTGGGAGGAAGGAATATCTCAGGCTAAGCCAATCACATTATAGTCCTCCCAAGCCATAGT
This sequence comes from Tapirus indicus, assembly GCA_031878705.1. NCBI lineage: Eukaryota > Metazoa > Chordata > Mammalia > Perissodactyla > Tapiridae > Tapirus > Tapirus indicus. Next base: position 69,539,961 of record CM062930.1, on the reverse strand, counting down.
CATTGATTCAGGGATAAGTTGATGACTCACATCAGACCCAACCAAGCCCTTCCTTGGGGAATTTTCGAACTTAAGCTGGGGAGAGAGAGATGCTTTCTCTCCGTTGGCTTGTGCTCACAGAGCCACGGATTCTCCACCATGTGACAAGCCTATCTATACAGGAGAGGATGAAGTCACAGTGCAGTTTCTGAGTGTTTAGTTCCAGTGACTGGGGCCCCTTGAGCAGCCCTGGATCCTCTCCTCTTAAAGCCTGGGTCTTTGGTCATCTTTTCCTTCAATTCATCAAGCTCCATCCCTCCCTCCCACCCCTCCATGCACTGTAGGCCATAGACTTCTAATCCTCTCTAACTTTAAACGAGATCCAGACTCAAAATAGTTCTAATATAGTAATTATTATTATGCCTATCTTTTAAGAAGTTTGATTTCTACAGATCTGTCACTTAATTATATCATTGCTCCTGTCTTGACATTTTTCCTGTTTTCATAGTACAAGGAAGCCTCAAAATCCAAATGAAATGGCTTTCAAAGGCTTTGCTTATATGCATATCATATTAAGTAATTGAGCTATAAATATTTACTGGTGATTACATACTGGGAAAATTTGTTTCTTGCAGTGGCATAAGTAGATAAAATTTATTTCCTAAAATAGGCATTATTGAATGGTCTGTTAGAAAAGTTTAGTACCATATAGTGTAAATAAAACCACAATCACTATTTTAGAACCTGTTTTGGAAAGTTAACTCTCCACAAAGAAAGCTTCACTCCACTTCACAGACTGTGCCTACCGTGCTCTGGTCATGGAGGGGCCCGGGGGGACCTCAGCCACCTGCATCGTCCTGGTGGGAGCTGGGCGCAGAATGCACACCGTTCTCAGCCCATGGTATTTCATCTCTGTCACCTTACCCTTCCCACTCCAGTGTCTGGCCATGGTTGGTCTCCCAGAAATGTTTGTTTGATCGATTAGAACCACAAATAGAGAGAAAATTAAACTAATGCATCTTTTCCCTAAATCTCAAACAGAATGACTTTTCTGTAAGTTTTGTAGAAAAATCAGATCCACCACATTCAACTTATTATACACATACAAATTACCCTTGTCTTTAAGAAATTCTGTATATTATTTTAGAAACTCATACATGTGAAATGGCTGGAAAATCACAAATTCACAAACTCTCATAATCAGGAAAACTGAAGAAGAGGCAGCCAAGGAGAGTCCTTTAAATTTTCCGCTTTTCTCATCACAGTGCAAAGCTTGAACAGAGCAAACATTTGTTCATTAATTTGCACTTTAGATGCCTATATAATCCTTACTTTCTGTTAAACCAGTTCAGCTTTTCATTGATTTTTAGTTGTTTCATCTTGATTGATCTTTTATATCTTATTCTTTATAAACTCTTCATGAACCAAATTTGAATTATGTTTTTATAATTATCTCTTGGTCCCTAGATGTACATCAAATACTTAGTTGATACTTGGAGTCAATTGAATAGGGGATAACAGAGAAAATAATGTCTTTTAGAAGCTGACAGTCTAGTGAGAAACACAGGATAGACTCAAAGAGATCTGTAATTTCCCAAAGAGCATTCAAATGAATAATTTAATAAGCTTTCACTTTAAAGCTGAACTGGACTGCATTATGCAATGTGGCTGAAACTGCTGTGCCTCAACACACACAAAGAAATACAACGTGTAGTACAAGCCTGTTAGATGAGTAGAATATTCTGGTCAGTCATATGTTCTGGTTAATACAATTTCAGAATTTGGAGAGCTGTAAGAGTCTTTAATCCAAGTCCTTCATTTTACAGATGAGAAAACAAGCACAAAGAGCAGTGACCTTCCCAGGATCACACAGTTAGCCAGCAGAGAGCTGTACCTCGAATCCTCAAACCTCCGATGGCTGCTTTTACAAACAAGTGGGATAAAGTTTTTGTCTAGTTTGTCTGTTTGATGCTGCAGAGCTAAGCCATGGTGGAAAAAAAGAGATTCAGAGTCAGAAAGTCTGGCTTTGAGTCCCAGCACGTGCTCTTAATGACTGTGTGAGCTCAGGCATGACGTTCAGCCTCTCTGAGCCGCAGCTTTCTCCTCTGTGGGATGAGAGCGTGAGAGCGACAGCCGCCTCGCAGAGTGGATTTGAGTATCAAGTGAAACAATGTGTGTGAAAATACTTTGTAACTTGTAAAGCTCCTTGGAAAGGTGAGGTATTATTATTTTTGTTGTTGGGATAGTCTGTCACCCCAAGACTTTTGTTATGAACGTCAGGTACGGGGAATTTCTGGGGTTAGAGAACGCCTGTTGAGGAAATGCACCTGAGTTTACTCTGCACTTACTTACCAGTGATGTGACGTGAAAAATCTCATGAAAAGTAAAGGCTGGTTTTAGAGTAAGCTTTCAAAAGATGTGTGATTAAAAAAAGAAATGGCTTCCTATCCATAGCAATAAAGAAAAACTGGAAAATGCTCTGATTAATGTTTTAGCCAAGTGTCACATTTTTTTATTTCCTCTAAGAACAGGTCTATTTACTAACTTTTATTTTTCCATCTCAAACTGGACTTTCATCTCTTTATTACATTCCTGCTCAAATTTGATGGCTCTGTATGAGTATTAATTAAGCAAATGGAAATTTTGTTCCCCTCTCTCACCACTGAAAAATGATGAATAGATGTATTAACTGCTGTTTGCAAAGGACTAGATTGGGCACATGGGAATGTAGCTGCAGTGAAGAAATTTAAATTGTCACAAAAACAATAACAACAGCTCATCCCTGGGCTATCTCAGAGGAAAGTGCGTTGGGCAGCCTGTCTGTCTTCTTGTGTTCAGAGGACAGAAAGGGAGCTACCACCAGCAGCTCAACTCAATGGCTCCATGAATGGAAATTTCCCCAGCGTTAAGGTGGAGAATGTCCAACATCTAAAGACAATTGTCTAAGTGAAGATAGAAGAATAAGAGTTCTTGGGTGGGACACATGAGTCCCTTTTCCATCACTAAGATTCAGTTGCAGGTCTACACAAAGTTGACCTTGTTTTTCTGTAGTAAAGCGGGAATAATGTATCATTTGAATCATTGAAACCCAGAGATAATCACCGAACTTTATTTTAGCCATGGTTTCACATTTCTTTTCAGAAAAACAATGTTTTATACTAAGGACAACCATTAATTGATTTTCATTTACCTCTTTTTCTGCATTGAATACACTTGATTTTAAATAAAGTAAGATCAAGTGGGAAAGAAAAAGTCAACAAGTACTGATAAAGCCTGTTTTCAATGTATATATTACAACATGTGTTTATAAGGTTAGAAATATTTAAGTACATATTTAGGTGGTTTGGTTATAGAAATAAAAAATATATGAGCTATAAGTCATGAAAAGATGCTTCATATAACTTAGAAAAGATCTACTGTGTTTATGAAGTACTGCAGGGTAGTCCGTGTTTGACTGTAGTTTCTGCTGCTTTGCTTTCATGCAGATGCTCTCCTCCATTCAGTCTCGTGATGTTGCCAGACTCCCTGGTCATCCTTTTCTTCAGTGTCTTACTTGGGCACCTGGTAGTAGCTAACTACACTGACCTGCCCACTTTCTTCTCTTGTTCTCTGGACGCCATACCCTCCCGATTTTCTCATACTTCCCTGGCTGTTCCTTTTCCTTCCTCTTTGCTGGCTCCTCCTCTCTTGCCCAACCACTGATGCTGAGTGTCTCAAGATGCTGGCTCCCAAGCGCCATTCTCTTCATCCTCTACACATATTACTGAAGTCGTCTCCACTTCCATATGCTGATAATAACCAGACTACATCACTGGTCCTGACATCTCCCCCAAATATTCAACTCATATTCTAAATGCCTTCACTTGGAGGTCTTGGAGGCATTTCAGACTTAACATGGCCAAAATAAAAATTCGTTTTCTATCACATACCTGTTCCTCCCTCAGTTTTCCCATTTCAATAGATAACAACATCATCCAGCATCAAAACAAAAAATCTGAGGCTTGTCCTTCATTATTTTCTTTCCTTCACCCTCCACATTCATTCCATCCTATCAACCCTGCCTCCAAAACATATCCCAGTTTATCTACTCCTTTTTATTTCCATGATCAACACTCCAGTCCACATCACCATTGTCTCTGATCCTCGCCTATTGCAATAACCTCCCGATTGTCTTCCTGCTCCCATTCTTGTCCCCCTCCGGTCACTTCTGTATACAGCAGCTGCAGTGATCTTTTCAAAACATGAATAATGTTTATCACACCCTCCTTTCCCCATTGTCAATTCCCCAGTGGAATCCCATCTCACCTGCAATAAAATCCAGACTCTGCCCTGCTTTCCGAAATCCCTACGTCATCTGGGCCCTGTCCAGTTCTCCAATATCATTTTGTATCACTCTTCCCTTTTTTATACCCTAACTATACTAGCTTACTTTTTGTTTCTCTTTAACACATCAAATGTGTTTATACCATAGAGGCTTTGCATATGCTGCTTCTGAGCTGGAAGCTCTTACCCCTTATCTCTGAATGGCTGGATCCTACTTAACAACTTCATATCTCAGCCTAATTCACCCCCTCAGAGATGCCTCCCATGACAACCAATCTAAAGTACTCACTCTCTGTCATGTCACTCTGCTTTAGTGCTCTCCTATGTATTTGTTACTATCTGACATTTTCTTGTTTACCTTTTTATTGATTTTTACTTTTAATTCTGGTTGTGGGCCCACACACACCATGCTGTAAGCTCTGAGAGCAGGAACTTTGTTGGTCTTATTTGCCCCAGTAACCTCAGTGCTTAGAACACTGCACATAGTAGATGCTTAAAAACCATATTTTGAACAAATGAATGAATGAATTCAAGCAACAGGACAATCTGTTAAGTAGGAAATGGATGACATTTTCTGTTTTGCTTCATGTTGATGTCTTGGCTGATCTAGCTAAATTCCTAAGGATTAATCAAGAAAACAAAATCAAAACTTACTGTCATTTGGCCGATTCGGTTCACTGAAACCTCTTTCCTCTGCTTTTGTGATCAAGGCTTCCGTAAAGGAGAAACATGATGGCACTGTAAATCTGATAGATTTCTGATTAGATGCATGGAAGAAGTTAATGTGACTTGGAGACAGGATCCTTAAGACCTATGACCTCTGAATTCTCATTCATTTGATGAGATTGTAGCCATAAACTTCAAGTAGTTTGGCAGAAACAAAGTTTTTAATACTAGGAACCACTCTAATGGATGCCCCAATTCTTTCCCCATTCTTCCTTCCTTTTTGCTGATACAAGATGAAATGAAAAGGCCAGCAGGCATGGTACTGTGCCATTCTCAGTCAGAATTAACCATATCACAGGTTCTCACCTGGGCCTCTAGAGCTACCCTAAGCTTGTCTGACTCTCAGCTAAGCCACACCCTTTCCCTAAGGAGATTTCTAAGGCAAAGCCCATTGACCCACTTAGAGATCTAGGAGTGAGGAACCTTCTATTTATTTGTCATTAAAGCACTATTTATGGCATTCTAATCACATGGCATTCTTAAGACTACAATTATAGAGTTTTGTATGAAAAGACTATAGAACACTTCTTGTTTGCTTTATCCTTTTGGGGTTTAGTATTGAAAATAGTTTTATTTAGTGTTGAAAATAGTTTTATATGGTCTGTGGGCAGTTCCCCATTCTTCCTTTCTCATTTCACAATTGCAGAATGCTACTGGTGTAGTTTTCCTCTGTTTTGAGCCCCACCCTTCCTGTTGCTAAGCAAATGAACTGGATTGCATAAATTGTCAATTACTCAGTGGTGACAGTGAAAAGACAGGACAGCAGTAGCCAGAAATGAGGACAGCTCCTTCTAGCACTTCGGGTTTAGGATCAGTTGATGAAGAAAGAGTCAAAAAGCAATAGGTGAAGTTATCATAACTAAAAGTTTGATTTATAGTTACCAACTGGGAGAGTTTGGAAACAGGACAAAACACTCCCTCCCCTTGTCCTAATTTTCTTTACATATATTTTCAGAAAGATCTGAGCAAACACATTCTCCTTTAAGAACTTTTATTTATTGAAGTGATGACTTTTCCCCATTACAAAAGGAATTTCCTATCATGACCAAAAGAAAAAAGGAAATTATAGAAAGAAAAAATGACACATAATCTTACTACTTTAATACAAGCCCTATTAGCATTTGTCTGTATTTCCTTCAGAGATTTGTACTCATTATATTAGAGTAGATTGATTTGTTTGTTTATGCCTCGTTATAATTTACATACTTTTATCCTTAGTTTTAGAATATTTGAGTAGCAGTTATTGATTTTAATATTTCAGGGTAGGTTGACCCTCAAATCTGAAGCCAGTTCTAAATCTGCATGTATTAAAGGAGCATATTTGCATTCCTGACCCACATAAAAGGGTTAACATCACTTTTGACCATAAATCTTCACTCATCTCATTTATTCAACTTCTTTTTAATAAATCGGGTTTAATATGGGCAGGTATTCACCAAACATTCAGCTCTCATCAGATCACCCATAGATCACCTTTGGCTTCCCATGGAAATTTTCCACAAAACAAGCATTGAATAGGGTTACAAAGACTTCCTTTTGGAGCCCCAAAGTTTACCGATTCCAGTCACTGGTGCGGCTCTAATACGCTCAATGCCGGCTCTGGCTCCCCAGAGAGAAGAGAACAGTGTGCATGGCCGTAATTAGCACACCATCAGGTTGTAAGATCCAGGTATTTGGTTTTCTTTGATAAGGCATCCCCCTCCAGACACGTTAGTGGTTTCCCGAAGAGCTCCTTTGCAAATAGCTATAGAAATAGCAAATAACTCAAAAAGGCGTGCTGCAAATAGGACACCAGAGGGTGCTAGAGGGATGTTATAATAAGCCTCTGCTTTTCCCTTAGCTCTGCCTTAAAAAATAAATAAAATGAAGCTTTTTTCATAATGCACTACCTTGTCTTGAGCACATTTATTGGAAGTTACACAACATAGCTTTAAGATGTGAGTCAAACATTTGTTATTTATCATTCTAATCAATGTTTTCTCAAAAGCAGGTCTTTTCTTCCTGTGCTGAATTTAAGGAAAGAATTTTTAAGTCTCTTCTTAGACAGTTTGTTTTTTTTTTTTAGGGAAAGCATGTTCTTATTCTTCCAAGTTGTGACTTTGCCCTCTCCCAAGAGACAATCATGTGTGTTAAAATCTTCAGTAGTTCTAATCTGCTAGATATTAAAGAAATGAATTATTTCCAAACCTGCTTTTAGAATTATAGAATGTGGTCCTTCGATCAGTATGTGCCTACTGTTGAATTTAAAATAAAATATATGAATGTATCAGGATAAAGTAGTAGTGCTGAAAAAATATAAGTGTGGGTAGTTAGAAATTTTTACTGGCATTTATTCATATATAAGTATGGGTAGTTAGAAAATTATACTGGCATTTATTCATAAACCACCATTTTAGCTTATCCAGAAAGTTTTATTTTTGAATGTTAAGCTATTTTAAAAATCTAAATAAAGTATTTTTGTTCAACATAATTTATTTTAAAAGGATGTATTTAGTGCCTAATATTTATGTGTCTATGTGCCTAGAATTGTCTTTTAAACCATCCCTGCCCTCAATGACCTGACAGTCTTCTGAAGAAACAAAAGATTTTCTCTTCATGAAGAAATTGTTATGTGACAACTTAAATAATCCAAGAGATAAAGAATACATGCCAAACATACAAGATTTTGCAAATGTGTATCAGATAAAATACTGTGTATTTAAAGGATGGAGCTACTACAAGACTGGAGGGTTGGGGGAGACTGTAGAATGGGAGGAACTAGTTGGGCTTGAAGGGTGGGAAGGATTTAATTAGGCAGAGAACAGGCGACAGCCAAATCATAGCCTGGCCAGAAGGGAGAGCAGGCAAGAATACACGTGCAGCAGTACACCAACGTCCCTCACCCTTCCACGGGGAGGTCCCAGTCCAAGCTTGTAAATGCCATTTGTTTTTATGTTGTTTCTTTGTTTTTAAAGTTATGGGTTGGAGATTTTTTGTTGTTATTTATTGTTTGTTTGGGTTTTGTTTTAGAGTTTATTTTGTTTATTATTGTGGTGGTTCTTTTACTAGAAAAAAAAAATCCCAACAGTGTTTGAGATGACAAATCATTCCCAGTCCCCAATATTGCTGATATTTTTTTCAGCCTCTCCCAGCTCTTTCCAACTAGACCAGTGTGTGCCTCGGGAGGGTTAAATGCTCAAGTCCTCAGTGTCCCACAGCACTTCATCCGGGTGGATGCAACAGCTCTTACCATGCTGTGTCCTAATATGCCTGGGAATATGTTCTCTCCCTCTAGGGACTGAATTCCCCAGGCAAGTATCATGGCTTCATCTTTGTAGTCCTAATGCTCAATACACATTAGGAACTCAATAAATATTTCTTTTGTAATTAAAAATATCTTTTTATTAGTGTAAGAACAGTATAAATGCATTGTGGAAAATCAGGAAATACATGTAGCAAAAATATTTTTTTAAAAACACCATATTCTCACACAGCTTACTATTAAAACCCTAGTGTCTATCCTTCCAAACTTTTTTCTATACATATCTGTACTAGTCTGTCTGTCTGTCTATCTATCTTTCCATCTATCTAGGTATTTTTAATGAGGTTATACTGTAACACAGACTATTTTATAACCCATGATTTTTCATTTAAAAATCTCCACATTTCCACATAAATAAGTATTGATTTCTATATGATGATTCTTGTCAACAAACTCACTGGATAAAAATCTTCCTGGGGAAAATGCTTGTTAAAATTCAGATTGTTAGGCCCCAGCTTGGATCTGGAGATTTAGAATCTCCAGGGTTCTGGCTGTAGAATTTGTACTTTAGCAAGCTCCTAAATGCTCATATCCCAGTCCCTGATCTACGGCATCATTTGTGGGGGGGAGGGGGGCACAGAATAGATTTCCACTGTATAGATACACTGCAATTTATTTAATCAATCTCAGGGGTTCAATTTTTCATTATCATGAGCCAGGTGATAAACATCATTAAGTGATGAGCATGACAAATTGAGATGATAAACATTCTGAATCCCTGTAAATGTCAGCACAGATTTATTTATTAAGCGCTAGTATAAAAAATTTAAAATCTGTGCTCAATATTAAGAGAGGGGAACATTTGGTGTGATCCCAAAGCCGCAGGACAGATCACCATAAAATGGACTGAACAAAACTACTACAGTGCTCTTTCTTTCTTTCTTTCATTGGCCACGGGGACATAAAACTCTGTGTGTGTGTGTGTGTGTGTGTGTGTGTGTGTGTGTAGCCAGATGACTCAGGTCCCCATATTTATCGCTCTCTCTTCTAGGTTATGTTGACACATTGACCAGTTTTGCCTCTCTGAATCCTTTTGATGTCTGCTGACAGATTCTTTCTTAACACCACTGATTAAGTTATAATCAAACAACTCTACCCCACTCATATTATTTCATCCTCATATGTGTTGATATAATTGGTCCAATTTTCCAAGTTATTGGCTACCCCAGGGAAGAAGTCTGCCCAGGAATTTTTCATATCTATTTCCCTCCTTTCTATTATTTTTTGTAGTTCCCACAGTTTCATGATGTAATGTCAGTGGAATTAAACTTGAACAGCTTAGAATTAGGTAATTAATTACATGAAGATTTAATTATAATTACTAATTGATCCCCACCTACCTGGGTGACGCCTGGTGGCAGTGAGTTTCACAGAGCTACAAAGGACAGATGGTAAGGCTCCATTTGTCCTGTCATGTATGAAATCAAGGTAATTAGATTAAAAATGTTTTGCAAAGATCTCAGATAGGCCACATTTGTCCAAAAGGCTGTGTATGGACAGAAACCCAGACACCATCAGATTGATATTTTCTAATCTATTAGGCATAATATTACTGATTCTGTTTCAACACAATAGATAGGGCTTATAAGTCCATTCATTCTTTCATTACATATGTATTGAGTCCTTACGAAGTGCAGGCACCATGCTAGGGACTGAGATTCAATAGTGAACAGAGAGACATAGTTCCTGCTCTCATAGAGTTTACGGTCTAAGGGATCAAAGACAAAAAAAAAAAACAAACAGGTAGTTCCTACAAACAGTAGAAACAATTAGCCCAGACTCGGAGTGTCAGGAAAGGCTTCTTTTGTAAGTGATGTCCAAAAGAATCTGAAGGACAAATAGGAACCAATGAAAGAGAGGGCAGGAGATGTCTAAGGCAAAGGAACACCATCTACAAAAGTCAATGAGACACCACGCCATGTTCAAGGAACTGAGAGAATCCACTATGGCTGAACATGGAGCTTGACCAGAGCTGAAGCTGAATAGGTAAGCCAGGCCAGGTCCTTGGAAGCTCTAGTAAGGAGTTTGGACTTATTATAAGAACAGTGGGGAGCCACTGAAGGTTTTTAAGAAGACTGTTACAATCATATTTATGTTTTAAAAAGATCATTCTTGCAGAAATAGGAGGAATGGGTTGAAAAGGATCAAGACGAAAGACAAGGAGATCAGACGGTGCCCTCCTGCAGTCATTCCAGCTGAGGGACACTGTTGACCCATGAAAGAAAGGATTCATTAATTTTTTTTATATTCATCAAGTATGACTGTTTAATTTATAATATTACACCTGGCTCATAACATTGCACTTGGCTTATACTATTCCTACCAAAAGCCAGGCCCTGTTCTATTCAGTCTCTATCCTTGTGGAACTTACATTCAGGTGAGGAGAGACACACAATAAACACATTTTAAAAATTAATATGATAGCAGTATTATTCACAGTAGCCCAAAGGTGGAAACAACCTAAATGTCCATCAACAAATGAATGAATAAACCAAATGTGAGATATACATATAATGTAATATGATTCAGCCTTAAAAAGGAAGGAAATTCTGACACATGCTACAACATGGATGAACCTTGAAAACATTATGTCAAGTGACATAAGTCAGACACAAAAAGATAAATATTGGGGCTGGCCCAGTGGCGGAGTTGTTAAGTTCATGCGTTCTGCTTCAGTGGCCTGGGGTTCGCAGGTTCGGATCTCAGGCGCGGACCTATACACCACTCATCAAGCCATGGTCTGGTAGCGTCCTATATACAAAATAGAGGAATATGAGCACAGATGTTAGCGCAGGGCCAATCTTCCTCACACACACACACACACAAAGACAAATATTGTATGATTTCATTTATATGAGATAACTAGAGTAGTCAAATTCATAGAGATGGAAAGACTAGAGCTTCCCAGGGACTGGAGGTAGGGGCACCTGGGGAATTATTACTTAATGGGTACAGAGTTTTTATTTGAGAAGATGAAAAAGTTCTTTACATGGATAGTAGTGATGATTGCACAACATTGTGAATGTACTTAATGCCACAGAATTATATGGTTAAAATCGTGAATTTTATGTTATGTATATTTTACCACAATGTAAAAAAACCACCTCATTCCCCTCACGGCCAAACATTCTGTGAGGCTATGGGGTAAGAAATGCAAGAAAGAGTGGCCAAAAACTGTGTTTCAGGTAGATTTTTTTATGGGCAAAAATTTAATACAGATTGTGGTACATTATATGAGGCAGTAAACCAGATGATGCAGTGGAGAGCAACTTGGAGGGGCAGGGGTCATTCAGGCTCTTTCTTTAGGTGAGGTGATCAGAGAAGGATTCTCTGAAGAAATGACATTTAAGTTGAAACCTGAAAGAAAGATTCAACCATGCACAGATCTGGTGAAGGAACATTCTAAGTAGAGAGAACAGCAGGGACAAAGGCCCTAAGGTGTGATGAGCTTGGCAGAAAGAATAAAGAACAGTGTGGCTGGAGGGTAGTGAATAGAGAAGGGGTGGTAGGAAATCAAGGCAGAGAATAAGGCAGAAACCAGATTCCAAAGGCCTAGGAGGTCACGGAAAAGGAGGTGAGTTTTATTCTAATTGCTGGGGGAGGCACTGGAGGTTTTTAAACACAGCAGAGATATGATCAGATTTTTGTAATGAAAAGATCACCCTGCTGTGAGATGAGAGGCTGTAAGAGGCAAAGGTGGAGGTGGGAGCCGTGTGGAGGCTGGCAGCAGTAATCAGGTGAGAGGAGAGGCTGAGAGAGCAGAAAGTGGACGTAAGAGCTGCTTAGGAGGCAGAGTCCACAGGACTTAGTGCTCAAATGGCTGCTGAAGGTGAAATCTAGGGTCCCCAGTTTTCCGCCTGGACCTCTGGATAAACGTGGGTACCACCATGCTGGTCCAGTTGTTAAAGTCCTGTGTTCACACTGTTGAGGCCTGGGATCAGTTTCTTCTCAGGGAAGCAGTATTTGGAAGGAAATGTGTAGTAAAGAGTAAGAGCATTGGCTTTGGGGTCAGGGAGGCTTGGGTTTGAGTGAGCACCACTTACTAACTTTGGGAAAGATACTTAATCCCTTTAAGCCTCTGAAAATGAGGCTAATATGAAATCTGTGTGTAATGGGACCCCTAGAAATGATTGATGCCTTTTCCTTCTGTGAGCCCCACCTCACCAGCCTCGCCAGAGGAAAACCATGGGCTCGAAAGTCAGTAAAACAAGGTCTGGCCTGAAGGATCGGTCAGGCAGACCTCAGAAGACACCCTGATTCCTGCACTTCCCTAAAGAAGCTGAAAAAGAAAAAAAGTATTAACCTGCTGCTGGCAGCTAAGCCTTGGGGAAGCTGTGAACCCAAACTGCCAGACACAAATGAGATCAACCTGCAAACATCTAAAGCTTTCTGGTGGCAACAACAGCAAAACATCATTAAGTAATGTGGCAGGGGGCGGGTGGGTCTCATTTATAACAAAAGCTGAAAGGTGCTTAGGAATAAATCTAAAAGATAGTTGAGTCTTTATGGAGAAAATTACAGAACTTTACTGAAGAACATAAAATAAGATGCAAATCAAAGGAGAGAGAGACCACATTTTTATGTGGTGAGATTCAATATCAAAGTCAGTTTTTACCAAATTGATTTTAAAACTCAGTAAAATTCGAATCAGACTCTGAGTAGGTTCTGTGTGAATGTCTGGGAGGGTGGAATTTTACAAGCTGATCCTAAAATTCATATTGAAAGCACAAAAAACAAAAATATCTAACACATGTTTGAAGAAGACCCATGTGGAGATACTTGCCCTATCAGATATCAGAACTCATTTTAAAGCTGTACTGATTTAGTCAGAGTAGTGTTGGTGCAGGGATAGAAGCATAGACCAAACAAAGTAGAGACCCAGAAACAAATTCATGCATATATATATGTCGACAGGAATAATCCATAATCGATCTATAAATCAAAATTTGGGGTGAATTTATTATAAGACAGGTCTGAGGACTATAGCCCCAAAGAAGGAAGCAGACCCCAAGAAGTGGGGTGTACAGAGTGGTTATATATCATCTTGGAATAAAGAGCATATGTCACATATGACAGGAATGTCCCTTTTACTACTGTCACAAGATGCTTAGCTGGCACTGCAGATCAGTGGTCACAAGGTGAGCACAGCAGGTCAGTAATTATTCCTTAGTTTCTAGGAAGAGATGTTTATCCTTAAGGAAATGCTGATATGGGGGGAAGCTATATCCCTATCTTTAAGGGCATCATTCTTGGCTTTGGGACATTGTAAATGTTTAAAGCAGATGTACAAGGCATGCTCAACAGGCCACATCAGGCCCTTTTGGAAAAACAAGGTCAGGCTGAATTAGTTTTAAACCAGATGTCTTCCTCATATACTCCAATACAAAATATATTTTAAAACTACAAATCAATAAGATATAGAAACATAGCCTAATATAAAAATGGGCAAAGAAAATGAACACAAAATACACAGAAGAAATTTAATTGGGTGTGAAAAGAATCTCAGGCTCCCTAGCTATGAGGATGTACTGTATAGGCCTTGCAGAGACCCATGCAATTGCTCAAACGCCTTGTGACGTTTGTGGTAGTCCGAAGACTCACGGTCTTTAGGAGCTCACGGGGTAACTGGGAATCGGAGCTACATGCCAGGTTGATGCCCAACTCTTTCACCTTTGCCAAAGCTTAGAAGGTCAACAGCCAGAGTGATATGGAATTCAGGTCTTGAGCCAAACTACACAAGGTTTTGAAGAAAGCAGAATTTGGATGAAGACTTGATGAGACAGGGAGGCCTCAGGCTATAGGCATGAGCAACCGAGGGACATCACAGCTGGTGGACAAAAGTGACAGAAAACCAGATTGTGAGCTGAAATCTGTGCCTAGTCAGTCCTAATGCCTGTTAAGTGCCAGGCAAGTGAAGGCTGGAGCTCAAGGCATGGTGAGCCCCATGGGGAAGGCTGTGACTCTGAAAATGATCTGGTACAAACCTCTGGCCATCTGGCCACCTCTGTCCTTGTTGCAGACCTTTCTCAGTCTTAATGAATTGGTGGTGTCTCTTAAGCAAGTCTAATCCCTCAAAGTCAGAATTGGCATCCTCACCTACCTCATGCAGGGGCTTGTAGGTAATGCTGTTTGCTCATTCAACACGTAATGATTGCCTCACGTGTACCAGTCACTCTTCTGGTGCTTGGGATACATCAGTGAACAGATAAACAAAGATCCCTGTCCTCCTGGAGTTTACATTCTAGTGGGAAGGGGGACATTATCATCAAAATAAATAAGTAAATTATTTATCTCAGGCCCCACCCCAGACCTACTGGAAAAAGTATCTGTATTTTAATCAGTTCCTCTAGTGATTTATATGCATGTAAAAAGAAGCACCATGAGTCTAGGAATCATTGGCTTTTCCATTTGCAATTCCATATCCAGTGATCAGAATTAGATTGGCTTTCTGCCAGATCAACGCCTAACCTGTTCTTGGTAACAGACAGTTACGACATCTCCCAGTGGTGGTGATGGGGAAGAGTACTTGTGAACAGATGTTGTAGACAACATTTACCAAGTCATTCTGAACTGGGGACTGCTTACTTTTCTATAAATGTGCCTATTTCTTATACCGAGTATAGTGGCTATAATTAAGGCAAGTTTAATGGCAGCAAGTGGTTTTGTTATTTTATGCACCTGGCTATTCTGGACCAATTTATTTTAGTTCTGGTACATCTGGTTATACTAAAAAATATTGACTCCTTTGCTAAATAAAGACATTCTCATTATTTTCTTCATTTTAACACAAAGAGGTAGGCCAGTAGTAAGAGCAGAAGATGAGCCGTCAGAATTGCCTGAAGTGCTTTCTAATCTCCACACCTCAGCTTCCACCATTGCCACTTCCAGAAGGTTCTCTTCATGTCTCTCTGCCAATACAAGACATCCATTCTTTGATATCCAGTTCTTAGTTAGTCTTTTCCGTTAATATTTTCCTGCTCATCCCCAAAGGAAGTAATTATCTTTTACTTTAAACTCATGTAGCATCTACTGTTACTATGTCTGTGATTCGTTTTGAAATGAATCATATACTGATTTATGACAGCTCTTCCACACTTGCTTTCAACTGTCGTTTACATTTTGTGAACTGTCATTGAAGTCTTGGATTGCTGTTTACAGTCTCAAACTTTTATATCATATTTTCCAGGATAGATTTTAGACCCCTTAAGGACAGGAACTATGTCTTATGTATCTTAAGGCACTTAATGCATTGCCTTGTACAAAACAGTCATTTGATAAATAATTATAGATTTTAGTGTATATTTGCTCTATGGGTAAATATTTTTCTTTTGAAAGGTCAAGAATCTAGTATATAAATTATAAAATTTGGGGTTTACATTACACAGACATTTCCATTTGTTATTGGAGTACAACTTTAAGTAATATTTTAGGGTTGGCTCTGAATCATATTCAGCTTGGAATGACATTTCTCAGGCTGCCAAGTAGAAGTCTTTGAGTATATGCTAGTTTGTTCTCAGCATGTGAGATGACAGGAGCTAGATTACTGTTTGAAGAGCAAGATAAGTGGCCTCTACCATTAGAAACAAGCAGAAAGGAATTTAGAATCCGAATTGAATGCTATTAATTTTTAGCGTGGCATTCCTTGTAGAATGTCATCACGAAACATTTGAAAGAAAGCTGTAAGCCAAGTCTGAACAGCATTATCATAAAGGCAGAGAGAATATGAAAAGCATACAGAGAATTTTTTTTCCTATAGTATAGTGGAAAAGCAGTTCCCTACTGAATGTAACACAGTTCCCAAGGAAATGGTGTGGATCATGACACTACAATGTCTACTCACTTTATTCCTAACTATGCAGTTTACCCAATCAGAGGAAATTAGCAAGAACTCAGAAACTGAAAGATTATACTAGAGCTAAGAAAAAAAGATGACTCCCCATGCATTCTTTTTATCTTCAAAAGATGCACATTCTTACTGTATTGTTTTTCCTCTTTCCAAAGACCTTCCCTTTATATTGATGAAAGGAAAAATGGGCTATCCCATTCTTCAATTTATTTTTAGTAGTTTAGCACATCATTCTGTGCTACATTGGACCAAATGGAATCTTACTAGAAACTGAACTGCCAAACTTCTAAGTGGGATGAGCTGAAGTTGCCTATAGAATTGAATTTTTGGAAGATGGGAAAAGCGAAAAAAAAAAACCCAATTCTAAACACTAAAAGCTCATTTTGGAAAACACAGTCTCCTTTGATTCCATGACTTTTTCAGGATTTTTACATTAATTGTAAAGTTTCTTATTCTCAAAATATATCCCTTGCTCATCTAACCCAGAGTAAACAGCAACTAGTGTTTTTATGAATTTAAACTGTAGAAGGGGAGAACTCATACTCAAATTTTCAGAAATCTGGTTGACTCTGTTTCCCAAACTCAGGCATACTTAAACATAGAGAATGAACTTGGAGAAAATGGCACGTGTCCAAGAAGGATCGTGTCTCATCTAAACCAATCTTTGTGGTTATACATTTCCTTCCCAGAATGAATTTGTTCTTCCTTTCATTTATCTGTTTGGTTCTTCACACTATAGATGCATTTATCCACATATGAATACTGGGTGGAAGGTGAAAAAGATGACTATTGGTACCTCTTTGTAAGATGTTCACTATGACTTGAACACAAGGAGAATGAATGGCCATTAAAGATGATTTAATACAGTTAGCATAAACTCTTATGTAAGCCAAATTTTAAAAAATCTAAATCACTGCTTAATTGACTTAGGCAGCATTAGCTCTCTCTGAAATATCAAATCCATGGCTCACATATTATTTGAGGGAGTTTTGCTAAATTGAACTAAATTTAGAGAAGATTGTCATTAAACCACAAGACATTTAAACCACTTGTTATATGGCAGAAGGTTTAAAAAAAACTTACTAACAGGTTTCACAGTCTGTAGAAGAGAGAGGGGACTCATTAGAGGAAAGAAGAATGAATTTTAAATACTTTCAGGGTTCATATCTTTCTATGTTAAATTATTTTTTAATATTTTCCTTGTACTCCCATTCCCCTGGAATTTAAAGAGTCAAACAATTTTACTTTCTTAACAATGTGAGCTAACACTAACTTGGATGCTTTGAATCACAGCCATTTGGGTGGAAGAACATCTTTTCTCTGAACATAAATAAAGTAGTGAAATACAATGAAGAAAATAAGACTAGGAAACATTATTAGACAGACCATTTTAAACAGCAAGAATCCGCCTTCTCTCCACTACCATCTGTTATTAAATGCAGCGACCAAAGAAGGGAATATCTTTTGAACCAACTGACATGTTTGTGGTTCAGATTCTGGTATTATTCCAAGCCAGCTCAATTTATTGTCTTTGTTCACTACACATTTACTGAGGACCTTTGTAGACCAAGCTCTATGCTATCCCACGGGGGATAAAATAGACAGTTCCTGCCCTCATGCAGCTTACAGGTTAGTGGAATGTTCTTTTGGATGCCCTCTTAGTTCAAAGGCAGGGTCACCCCAATGCCCAGGGATTCTACACAATATTTTACCTTTTTGACTCCTTGAAAATCTCCTGCTTAAAAAGCTCTTCTTTGAATCCCAAGATACTATTATCTTCAGGTCTTCTCTAATATTAGTTTCCGCTCTTTCTCTTTCCTTTTCATTTAAATGTTGCTGTTTACTGGGTTCACTCTAGCCTTGCTTACTATTCTAAATGCTCTTTTTTGGGCAATCTTCTATTTTCTTTGGATTCAGCTATCACCTAGATGCCATACACTGATGACTCCTAAATCATCCCCAGCACTGACTCTTCTGAACTCCAAACACCACATCAGTAGTTCCTGAATATTTCCACATCCTGTCTGTCAGGTACCTCAAAGTCAGCATAGCCCAAACTACTCATCCTGTATTTTTCAAAAATTTTGCCTCCTCCTATCTCACGTATCTTAATAACATTATCCATCTCTCCAGCTAGAAATCTTGGGCTCATTTTTGTTTGTTTTTTCTTTTATTGGGGTAACATTGGTTTATAACATTATATAAATTTCAGGTGTACATCATTATATTTTGACTTCTGTGTAGATTACATCATGTTTACCACCCAAAGACTAATTACAATCCATCACCACGCACATGTGCCTAATCACCCCTTTTGCCCTCCTCCCTCCCCCCTTTCCTCTCTGGTAACCACCAAGCCAATCTCTGTTTCTATGTGATTGTTGCTGTTTTTAATCTTCTATTTATGAGTGAGATTGTACAGTAGTTGAATTTCTCCCTCTGACTTATTTCGCTTAGCATAATACCCTCAAGGTCCATCCATATTGTCACAAATAGCTGGATTTCATCGTTTCTTATGGCTGAGTAGTATTCCATTGTGTATATACACCATGTCTTCTTTATCCATTCGTCCCTTGATGGGCACTTAGGTTGCTTCCAAGTCTTGGCTATTGTGAACAATGAAACACGGTTGCATGTATCTTTTCACATTTGTGTTTTCATGTTCTTTGGATAAATCCAGCAGTGATATAGCTGAATCGTATGGTAGTTCTAATTCTTAATTTTATGAGGAATCTCCATACTGTTTTCCATAGTGGCTGCACCAGTTTGCACTCCAACCAGCAGTGTATGAGAGTTCCTTTCTCTCCACATCCTCTCCAACACTTGTTGTTTCCTGTCTTATTAATTATGGCCATTCTAATGGGAGTGAGGTGATATCTCATTGTAGTTTTGAGTTACATTTCCCTGAGAGTTAATGATGTTGAACATCTTTTCATGTGCCTGTTGGCCATCTGTATATCTTCTTTGGAAAAATGTCTGTTCAGATCTTTTGCCTATTTTTTAATTGGGTTGTTAGTTTTTTGTTGTTGAGATGTATGAGTTCTTCATATATATTAGATATTAACCCCTTGTCAGATATATGGTTTGCAAATATCTTCTCCCAATTGTTAGGTTGTCTTTTCGTTTTGTTGATGGTTTCCTTTGCTGTGCAGAAGCTTTTTAGTTTGATGTAGTCCCATGTGTTTATTTTTTCTATTATTCGCCTTGTCCAGTCAGACATGGTACTTGAAAATACGCTGCTAAGACCCATGTTGAAGAGCGTACTGCCTATGTTTTCTTCTAGAAGTTTCATGGTTTCAGGTCTTACATTCAAGTCTTTAATCCATTTAGAGTTAATTTTTGTGAGTTTTGTGAGTTTTGAGTTAATTACTTTCTCCATTGTATGTTCTTGGCTCCCTTGTTGACAATTAGCTCTCCATAGATGTGTGGGTTTATTTCTGGGTTCTCGATTCTGTTCCATTGATCTCTGTGTCTGTTTTTGTGCCAGTACCATGCTGTTTTGGTTACTGTAGCTTTGTAATATATTTTGAAATCAGGGAGTGTGATACCTCCAGCTTTGTTCTTTCTTTCTTAGGATTCCTTTGGTTATTTAGGGTCTTTCTTGTTCCATATAAATTTTAGAATTCTGTGTTCTATTTCTGTGAAAAATGTTGTTGGAACTTTGATAGGGATTGCATTGAATCTATAGATTGCTTTAGGAAGTATGGACATTTTAGGTATGTTAATTCTTCCAATCCAAGAGCACAAAATATCTTTCCATTTCTTTGTGCCTTCTTCTATTTCTTTCAACAATGTTTTATAGTTTTCAGTGTACAGATATTTCACTTCTTTGGTTAAGTTTATTCCTAAGTATTTTATTCTATCTGTTGCAATTGTAAATGTGATTGTATTCTTAATTTCTCTGTCTGCTACTTTGTTGTTTGTGTATAGAAACACAACTGATTTTTTATGTTGATTTTGTATCCTGCAACTTTACCATATTCATTTATCATTTCTAAAAGTTTTTTGGTGGATTCTTTAGGGTTTTCTATGTATAAAATCATATCAGCTGCAAATAGTGACAGTTTCACTTCTTCCTTTCCAATTTGGATCCCTTTTATTTCTTTTTCTTACCTGATTGCTCTGGCTAGGACTTCCCATACTATGTTAAATAAGAGTGGTGAAAGTGGGCATCCTTATCCGGTTCCTGTTCTTAGAGGGATAGCTTTCAGTTTTTCTCCATTGAGAACGATATTAGCTGTGGGTTTGTCATATGTGGCCTTTATGATGTTGAGGTACTTTCCTTCTATACCCATTTTACTCAGAGATTTATCATAAATGGATGCTGTATCTTGTCAAATGCTTTCTCTGCATCTATTGAGATGATCATGTGGTTTTTATTCTTCATTTTGTTAATGTGGTGTATCACGTTGATTGATTTGTGGATGTTGAACCATCCATGCGTCCCTGGAATAAATCGCACTTGATCATGGTGTATGATCTTTTTAATGTATTGGTGTATTTGATTTGCTAGTACTTTGTTGAGGATTTTTGCGTTGATGTTCATCAGTATATTGGCCTGTAATTTTCTTTTTTTGTGTTGTCCTTGTCTGGTTTGGGTATCAGGGTAACGTTGGCTTCGTAGAATGAGTTAGGAAGCTTCCCCTCCTCTTCAGTTTTTTTGGAAGAGTTTGAGAAGGATAGATATTAAGTCTTCTTTGAATGTTGGGTAAAATTCACCAGGGAAGCCATCTGGTCCTGGACTTTTACTTTTGGGGTCGTTTTTGATTACTGTTTTGATCTCCTTACTGGTGATTGGTCTATTCAAATTCTCTGTTTCTTCTTGATTCAGTTTTGGAAGGTAGTATGATTCTAAGAATTTATCCATTTCTTCTAGATTATCCAATTTGTTGGTGTATAGTATTCTCTTATAATCTTTTGTATTTCTGAGGTGTCCATTGTAATTTTTCCTCTTTCATATCTGATTTTATTTATTTGAGCCTTCTCTCTTTTTTTCTTGGTGAGTCTAGCTAAAAGCTTGTTAATTTTGTTTATATTTTTGAAGAACCAGGTCTTGGTTTCATTGATTGTTTCTATTGTTTTTTTAGTCTCTATTTCATTTATTTCTGCTCTAATTTTTATTATATCCTTCATTCTACTGATTTTGGGCTTTGTTTGTTCTTCTTTTTACAATTCCTTTAGGTGCACTGTTAGACTGTTTATTTGAGATTTTTCTTGCTTGTTGAGGTAGGCTTGTGTTGCTATAAACTTCCCTCTGAGAACTGCTTTTGTCATATCCCATAAATTTTGGGATGTCATATATTCATTTTCATTTGTTTCCAGGTATTTTTTGATTTATTCTTTGACCCAATTGTTGTTCAGTAGCATTTTGTTTAATCTCCACATATTTGTGGCTTTTCAGATTTTCTTCCTGTAGTTGATTTTTAGTTTCATACCGTTGTGGTTAGAAAAGATGCTTGGTATTATTTCAGTCTTCTTAAATTTATTGAGACTTGTTTTGTGGCCTAATATGTAATCAATCCTGGAGAATGTTCCATGTGCATTTGAAAGAATGTGTATTCTGTGGTTTTTGGATGGAATGTTCTGTATATATCAACTAAGTCCATCTGGTCCAATGTGTCCTTTAAGGCCAGTGTTTCCTTATTGGTCTTCTGTTTGGATGACCTATCCGTTAGAGTAAGTGGAGTATTAAAGTCCCCTACTATTATTGTGTTACTGTCTATTTCTCCTTTTATGTCTGTTAATAATTTCTTTATATATTTAGGTGCTCCTATGTTGGGTGCATAGATATTTACAAGTGTTATATCCTCTTGTGGGATTGTTCCTTGATCATTATGTAGTGCCTTTCTTTGTCTCTTGTTACAGTTTTTGTTTTAAAGTCCATTTTGTCTGATAGAAGTATTCCTACCCCAGCTTTCTTTTCATTGCCATTTGCATGGAGCATCTTTTACATCCCCTGACTTTCAGTTTGTGAGTGTCTTTAGGTCTGAAGTGTGTCTCTCGTATGCAGCATATATATGTGGCTTGTTTTTTTATCCAATCAGCCACCCTATGCCTTTTGATTGGAGGATTTAGTCCATTGATATTTAACGTAGCTATTGATAAGTATATACTGATTGCCATTCCATTACTTTTTTTCTGGGTGTTTTAGTGGCTCTTCTCTGTTCCTTTCTTCTTCTCTTGCTCTCTTCCCTTGTGGTTTGATGGCTTTCTTTAGTATTATGTCTGGGTTCCTTTCTCTTAATTTTTTGTGTATTTGTTATAGGTTCCTGGGTTGTGATTACCATGAGGTTCATATATAATAACTACATATATAAATATAAAATATAAACTACATATATAAATACATATATAATATGTGTATAGCAATCTATATTAAGTTGCTGGTCTCTTTAGTTTGACCTCTTGGTAAAAGCTCTACTCTTTTACTCCCCTCCTCCCACTTTTTATGTTTTTGATATCATAGCTAACCTCTTTGTGTGTGTGTGTGTATCCATTACCCTCTTATCGTGGAAATAGGTAATTTTAGTACTTTTGTCTTTTGACCTTCATATTATCTTCATAGGTGGTTGATCTGCTACCTTAACTGTATTTTTGCCTTTACCAGTGATTTTATTGCTTTTTTTTAAAGATAATTTTCTTATTCCTATTTGTGGTCTTCTCTTTCCCACTTAAATAAGTCCCTTTAGCATTTCTTGTAAGACTGGTTTCTTGGTGATAAACTCCTTTAATTTTTGCTTGTCTGGGAAACTCTTTATCTCTCCTTCCATTCTGAATGATAACCTTGCTGGATAGAGTATTCTTGGCTGTAGGTTTTTTCCTTTCAGCACTTTAAATATATTGTGCCACTCCCTTCTAGCCTGTAAGGTTTCTGCAGAGAAGTCAGCTGATAGCCTTATTGGGTTTCCTTTGTATGTAACTTGTTGCCTTTCTCTTGCAGCTTTTAGGATTCTCTCTTTTTCTTTAATTCTTGACATTTTAATTAAAATGGTCTTGGTGTGGGCCTCTTTGGGTTTATCTTGTTTGATGCTCTCTGTGCTTCCTATACCTGGATGTCTGTTTCCTTCCTTAGGTTAGGAAAGTTTTCAGCTATTATTTCTTCAGATGGATTCTTTGCCCCTTTGTCTTTCTCTTCTCCTTCTGGGATACCTATAATACAAATGTTAGTGCACTTGATGTTCTCCCAGAGATTGGGGGTCCTTTTTGACCCCTCCCTTTCTCCCAGTGTGCCTTCCCCCAAGTCTGCCATTTGGTACTATATATACTAATTATAAAATCTCTTTTCTATCTCTTTAGTTCTCTACATCTATGTTGTCATTGTCCCAATCTTGGGCTCATCAGCTACATATTGCCTTGCAACTGGGCATTCAGTATTTCTCTAATGCCTCCCCACTGCTCCATGGTGTGATGGAAAGAGCATGGATGTAGAGGTCAGGGAGACCTGAATCATAAGCTTACAAGAGGACTTTTGTAAGAAGTCAATATGTAGCACAATGCCTGACCCATAAGTAGTTTCTCCTACTACTACCACTTATTTCTTCATGTTTTTATTAAAGTTATCTTTCTAAAATAGTGATATAATAATTTCATTCTATTTTTGAAAATGCTCCATTACCTTATATCTTATACACTGAAATGTATTGCATGCACAGGCACACATATTCAAACACATCTTTTTTTACCAAAACAGGATCATATAAAATATAATATTTTATAAGCTGGGTTTCATTCAGTAGATATTTATCAAATACCTACTTTGAGCTAGGATCCCTGAAAGTTATCTGTAGCAACTGCTCTTTGTGCCCTGCCTCACACCCCCATTGGCCCACCCCCATAGATAGTCTGTGCACACTACACCTTCATATCTTAAGCATAGCCCAAGGAATAGCAACACTTTTCTACCTCAGGCTTTTTTTGCTGCCTCAGAAGCTCACTTCACTCAAACACAAGCGCATTCCAGAAGCAACCCTTATCCAGTGGAGACGGGAGCTGATGGATGAAGTGTATAAATGTCCCACCCCTGTCCTTCATTAGGACTATTGGCAGGCACTCCTACGTGGTTCCTCATAAGATTCTCAGTAGGATTGAGTCTCAGTTGCCTACAGACTTAACTGCTCAACAATTATCCTTTATTGGTTTTAGCTCCTCCTCAGTCTCATTGTTCCCCACTCCCTCACTCCTGTATCCTTGACTTGTCTCCCAAATAAACCTCCTGCACCCAAGTCTTTGTCTCATGTCCTGCTTTCAGAGGAACCCAAACTGGGACATCAGTTAGAGATATAATTAAGTAGTGATGAGTGAGAAGGATGAGTACAAGATACCATGAGAGTACATAACCACAGAAAGGTTTAGGGGAGAGGATATTTATGTTGACAACTAATAGATGACTGTGAGCTGATCAAGGGAAAGGGGGAGTCCGTGAACGTCTTCCCATATCAAGAAATACATATATATATCATTATTAATGGCTGTGTAGTCTTCTATTATGTGGGTGCTCATTTTTAGCACCCTTCCAAGCAATGGAAAATACCATTCTTTTTATTCTTTGATAATCCAATCATGAAAAATCTCATTGTTTTGTTTGCATTTCTTTGATCATTATTAAGGTTGAACATTTTTTCCGTATATTTATCGGCTATCATGCATTCATCTTTAATGAATTACTTGTTCATGACTTTAGTTTAGTTTTCTATGGAAGTTTATCCATATTCAATAAATATATTTTGAGTATCTAGTATTTTCCAGGAACAGCATTAGCAACTGTGTTGTTAGCCTTTTTAATTTAAGAATATTAACCCTCTATCATATGTGTTGTGAATATGTTTCCTATTTTGTTGTTGTCTTTTAACTTTGTTGATGGTGTTTTTTATTGCCGTACATAATTTTTTTAACGTACATTGTCAAATCTACCAATCTTTTTCTTTATATAAAGGTCCTGTCTTCATAGCCATACTTTGAAAATTTTCCTGTACCCCAAGATTGACTTTCCTTACTAATTTGAGATTTCAACTTTATCACATTCTGAATTCTTATTAATACTTGTATCTGTTTCTGGACTTTCTATTCTGTTTTATTAATCTTTCTGATTACTTATGCTACCATGTTGTTTTAATTATTGTGATTTTAAAACATATTTTCACATCTAGGAATGTAAGCCACTCATTATATATATAATATACATTGTACATATATATAATATATATATATAGTTGTTGTAACTTTTTATATTGATATAATTACAAACTTACAGAAGAGTTGCAAGAATATGACCAGGAACTCTCCTATACCCTTTACCTAGATTCACCAATTATTTACATTTTGCTGTATTTGCTTTATCATTCATATTGTTATTATCTTTCTCTCCTTCCCTCCCTATTTCCCAGTCTACACACCACACACACACACACACACACATTTAATTTTTTAGCTATTTGAGAGTCAGTTGCAGACACAACTGCAGTGCAGATACAGTATTTAACTTCAGTGTATATTTCCTAAGGCCAAGGATATTCTCAGATTTCTTTAGTACATTTATCTAATTAGGCAAAATCAGAAAAATTTAACATTATCATCCACAGTCCATATTCAAATTTTGTCAATTGCCCCAGTAATGTCCTTTATAGGTATTTATACCACCATCACCATCACTACGCTCCTTCTCCTCCTCCTCCCTGCCCCCCAGTCCGCCAAGTCCAGGATCCAATCCAGGACTACACATTGCATTTAGTTGTCTTGTCTCTTTATTCTCTCTTATTATGGAACAAGAGATCCTCATTCTTTGATATTTCCTTTGATATTCCTTGATATTTTAAAAGACTACAGGCCAATTGTAGAATGTTTCTCATTTGACATTTGTCTGATGTTTCTTCATGATTAAATTCAAGTTGGGAATTTTGGGCAAGAATATCATAGTAGTAATGTTGTATTCTTCTCATAATACCATATCAGACATGATGTCAGTTTGTGCCAGGGAATGCTATATCACTGCTGTGAAGAGCAAATGCAATAATGCATATAAAACTCTTAGGACAGCATTTAGCAACAGATCAAGCTCTCAATATATGTAAGCTAGTTTTAGAAATTATAATAAGCTAATCTTAGAAGTCATGACATAGGTCCTGTACTTATCTTGTTAAATTTAAGTTTTATTTTCATTATGGACTAGATCTTTGTGGAAAATTTATATCCCAACCAATTATTACTAATATGTAAAAAAAGCAATGAATTTTTCTATGTTATTTTAATGAGCTTTCTTACTAAAATTAAGTTCTGATGATTTTTCAGTAATGGGTTTTACAGGTATAAATTCATATAACCTGCAAATAATGCAATTAGATCTGTCTTTTTCTTGTTTTATTACGTTAGTCAGAATTCCTAGATAAAATTGTTGAATACTATAAGTTTCTGGTTTTATTGAGAGTATCTATAGTGTTTAACCATTTTATGTAAGGTGTTGGCTGGTTTTAGGTTATAATTTTATCATATGAATGATTTATTCTTCTAATCCTGGGAAACTATAATATTTTTAATCAGGAAGTGAGTTATATTAAGTGCTTTCAGCATCTATTGAAAAAATCATGTTTCCACTTTTTGGAGATTCATTATAATAGATTGAAGTAATTATTAACAAATTTTCTGAGGTTGAACTATCTTTGCAGTACTGGAATAAAGTCTGTTTTGTTATAATTTTCTTTACACTCATTTGATTTACTAATATTTTCTTTAGGATTTCTGCATCTATATTCCTAAGTGACATCAGACTGGGTTTTTGCTTTGCTTGCTTGTTTGGTTTTTGGCACTATATTTTTCTGCTCTTTGTATCAAAGATATGTGAGTTTTATTAAATGAATTGGGAGTCTTTCCACTTTTTCTATTTTCTAGAATAACTTGAGTAATATAGAAGTGTCTGTTTCTTAACATTTGCTTATAAAATAATTTGGTTCTAATGGCTTTGAGGAAATTAGGTTTTATTTTTTAATCATTGCTGCAGTTTCTTCCATAATTATTCATATATTGGGATGTCGAAATTTTTCTTGAATCACTTTGGTAACAGCTTCTTATAAGATTGTCTATTTCTTACAAATTTTAAAATTTACTAGCATAGAGTGTATTGTTCTTCATCATACATTTCCTTTTTTCCCTCCTAAAGTGGTGTATTGGTACTTTCTCTCGGGTTTAATCTTTACCTTTGGCAGAAGTTTTGAACTTTTATTGTCATTTTAAAGAGGCACTTCTTAGATTCCAAAAGTTCTCTAATTCATTAATTTCTGGTTTATATGTCTTTTAAATCTTTTCCTGCTATTTGCTTTAGATTTGTTATTTCTCTGTCATCTTAAGTCATATATTTAATTCATTTATTTCAATTTCTTCCAATTTTATAACAGAAATCTTAGTTTGAAAATTTTGCATTGTGTCCATAGAGTCACAAATGTTTTGTAACTGGAGGCCATTGTCAAAACTATATAATTCAAACCTTTTATTTTCCATGTTGGGAAAGCAAACAGTTAAAGGCTTGTTTCACAGCCTGCTAGTTGCAGAACCAAAGTAAAAATCAAACAATTTTCCTGACCCTCTTTTTTCACTACACCACTCCACCTGGCTTCTTAACCACAAGGGACATGAGAATGAAGTAGAGAGATCATTTCTAGTGGGAATACAACCTGTCTGCCATTACAGCTTGGGAAACCCCTCTCAAATGGCCAAGACTTAAAGTAGCCAGCTAAGTGCTTTCAGAGCAGACTCTTTTTCTTTCTCTGGGACAGAGGTTAGTTTGTGTTGACACAAGCTGAATAAATAAACCTTCTGTTGATTCAGGTAGGGTGCAGGGCCTGTAGAGGGCGGCTTTGGCACTAGAGTTTCAGACCAGCAGAGCTGCACCTGTAGTAAAGGAGCAGCACATTCCTCCAACTGCCCAGCTCTAAACCAGACCTCCCGGGTTGGAGAACCTCATTCTTCCCACCCAGTGTTCCAGTCTAAACCACGCCCCTGCACCCCATGTGCCATTGTTCCATCATGACCTGATTGCATTTTTACCCCAAAGCACATTGGAGAAGGATTGCCATCTCCTTGAGTTATAGTTCTTGGAACAGGGCCAATAAGCTTAGCAGTGGGGGTGGGGAGGAGAGAAGAACAAATGGAATAAGAGAGCTGAATTAATAAACAGTCCAGCCTGCATGTGACCGGGCTCCTCTCCCTTTCTTCTTCTTGGCCTGACTTGTGTTAGTGAAAAGTGCCGTAGGATGGGTCAGAAAACAGAGTAGTGTAGATATGGATTCAAAAATGAGTTTTCTTCCTTTTACTTACCAAGGTTATGAAAGGTAAATACTTTCATTTAGCATTGGCAATTGGTGATCTCTTGAGAATGAAGATGTAAAAAGTTGGATTTGTGTGTATATACATGTCTGTGTACATACATATGTATAGACGCACATGTATTCTACACACACAGTAGAAGAGTCAGACACTCTAGGGAATCCTGTGCTGGAGCATCTTCATGTAAAGTGACAAATGTTTTTGTCATGGGAATAATTTTACCCCTTCTTTAAGTGTCTACTTTGTCTGAGTTTTTTTTTTTTACAAGAGTAAAATTCCTCTTGTCACCTAGAGTTAACCCGTAAAAGTCAATGCAGCTTAGAGATTCCAAGTCAACTGGTGTTTATTTTGGGCCAACTCTGTGCCAAGGCCTGTTCCCAGGGGCTTTCACAAGAATTATCTTGTTTACTCTCCCACAGCCACTTCCTGTGTAGTTGATACTATCATTGTTGCTTTAAAGATGATGACACAGAAGCTTAGAGAGGTTAACTAACTTACCCTACATCACACAGCAAATAAATGCCAGAATCAAAAATTAAACCCAGATCTTCTGAGTTCAAGTTTAATATTCTTTCATCTGCCTGCCAAACCAAAGCAATTTCTTCCTACATGCAAATTCCTTAAGATCTAGGAGAATGCCTTGTTTACTCATATGGTGCGTTGTCAGCTGTTTTCCAGGAGATTGTATGCTTTGCAGCGTATTATCTTTTACTGATTTTTATTTTTATCCAAGCATTGCATAAGCATTCTTTGAGAGGTCAGATAACAACAACAATGCTGTAACACCTTTAAAAACTAGCTATCCCCTGATCCATCCTATGTAATGAGGTTTTTGTTCCAGAATTTTTCCTTGCAATTTGATTTAGAATTTGGAAGGGGAGGGAATAAGAAATTGCTTTTACTTAACAGATACTATGTCCCAGGCAGTGAGAGCTGCACTTCCACAGGGTGTCTTATTTAATCCACAGAAGGACTCTGACTTATCCTGGGGCTCCAGCCCCTGTGCTAGTTCCACCTCCCCAGGCCACCTCCCAGCTCTAGGAGAAATGCATTTATTATCAAGTGGCAAGACATTAACATGATGTTTTATATCCCATGTGAAAATTCAGCTGGTTTTCAGAAGTTCATCCCTCTAGTCATAAATTGATTGGTTACCAATAAGTAAAAAGGGAAGCTAGAGCAATCTATACCAACAATTTTTTTTTCACCGAATCTGCGTAGTCATTCCTACTCTCTTCCTTCTGAAAACTGATGTCCTTACAACTTTGTTTGAATTTTTGTAGTTTTTTAGAAGCCACACAAGTCAGAAGTAGCAAGTAATTTTAAGTCAATGTTCCTAATTTGGCTTCTAAAATATTGCATTTTACCCTGCCTGCAGAATGGCACATAGATAACCCTTTGAACTTGTGAACAGAAGACACGGTCTACTGCATTTGTGAAATTCAGCCCAAACGTTGGATCCTTTGTTGGCACAAATTACATTTACTAATTATTCGCTTATATTCACTTTTCTACTTAAGTTGTTCATTAAATACATATGATGGAAATTCCATCTCTCCTCCTTTTTTTCCCCCTTTTTGTTATTCAAGGTATACCCTGGCTGTTCTTTATGGTAGCCAGACAATTAATCTGGTCAGGAAGCATAATTCTCCTTCGTTCATTAAATTGTAAATTCCTTGAGCTCAGGAACTCTGCCCAATTCTTTTATTCCCACCTCCCTCCCCTGGACTTATATTTCTGATACATAAAAGGACTCAAAAATGTGTGTTGCGTGGAATGGAATGGGATTGTAGCAACTTTCTGCCCTTAGTGGATACCTTGTTTGTACCTCTACGAGCCCCATTGTGTTTTCAGAGGTGAGTGCTTCCAGAAGGAGATTGAGGTTTATGAGGAGACACAATTCACTGTGGCAGACAGTAGAGCCATCCAATCTGCCTGCCCTTTCCTCTCACTGTGTTTAAAGCCTTACCATTCTTTGCTTCTGCCTCTTCCCTTGGAATGGAGCTGTTGTCATTGCCCAAATCTGTTGTGTATCGTTTAGACCTAGAAATATCATTTGAATAGAATAGCACTAGAATTCTCTTCCCTTCTTCCTCTTTTTTTGTATAACTAAATAAAAAGTGACTTTCTCATGATTATTTCTTGCACTCACTCATTTTGAAACTTAACTAAAGAAGTTGTTCAGAGTCAAGTTTGAGCCATTTATGAATCAAGAAAATCAACCTTATAAGGTTAGAGTCAAGTGTTCAGGCCTTGTCCTTTCATGTCAGCTTGTCACCTAAATGTTTCAGTTTGTCTTGAACTCTTCTTTTTTTTTTTTTTTTCCTAACTTCCTTTCTTTTGCTGATGTCAACTAGTTAGGTATTTGTGTTTGTGTAAGTATATTAAAACTCCTACAGCCCAAAACTGCTTTTAGAAGTTGCAAGGTCTCAGAAGACACAATTCTCCCAGTATCCACCTTTGCTCCTTGTTCTTAGCCCCAGGAGCCTGGCCTTCTGTAGGAATGCACATGCCGGGGCAAGCCACAGGTGGGCCCAACAAGTCAGAAGGATGAGCCTCCAGTTCCACAGCCCAGCAAACATTTACTGAGCACTTACTGTATGTCAGGCGCTGTGCTAGGCACTGGGGATACAAATATGAATGAGAAATGAGTTACATTCCGGTAAGGGAGAATGATACATAAGCAGATGATCTTATAACAGCGTAGGAAAGGCAGTGGTTGCACAGAGTGAGGAAGGAGCACAGAGGGGCAACTAACTCAGCTGGAGAGAGCCAGAAATGGTTTCTTAATGGAGCCTGGGGAACTGGGGGTGGGAGGAGGGACAGTGCAGAGAGTGAGGGAAGGGAATTAAGGGGTGAGCAGAGGGTAACAAAAGGGCTCAGGAGGAGGTGGAACATAACTCTGGCACTAACTGAGAAATGGCTGGGAGTGGGGAGTGTTCAGGGCACTAACTACATGGAGTTGAGTTTGCTGAACAGTCAAGTGCAGAGAAGGTAATTGTAAGAGATGAATGTTAAGAAGTAAACTGGTGCCAGGTCATGGAGGAAATGCTTGGTTGTGCCAGCGTATTGAAATGGAGCTACCATTGCCTTTCCACCTGCAGGCCCCAGGGAGGCATGAAGACAATTTCAGGAGAAGAATGACCTCACATTTGCCTTTTAGATGGGGCCATTTGGCACCAACATTTAGCATATGTTTAGGGGCAGAGCACCGAGGGCAGAGAGAAAGCTATTATAGAATCTAGGCCAGAGTTAATGGAGACCTGCATTAGACAAGGGTGACAGGAATAGAGGAAGTGATGAATTCAAGGAGGTCAAAATTGGCAGCAGCTGGTATGCAGTAAGTTTGTGTAGTGGTGGTAAGAGGAGGGAATTTAGAATGATTCCCAAGTTAGAAACTTAAGTGGTCAAGAAAATGCAAGAGGGGTAGCAATTTAGAGATCATGATGATTTCAGTTCTGGACGTGTTGAGTTTTGGGTGATCCTGAATATCCAGATGGAAATACCCATCTGGTAGTTGGATATATGAGCCCAAATCTGAGGGGTAGCATAAGTTTGAGAATTACATATATCTGAAGAGCCCACATGCAATACTTGAGAATGAGAACACAGAAATTCATTAAATTTTATCCCTCAATTAACAGTACCTGTTTAAAAATCCCAGGCTGCTTAGACACATAGATAAAGACAAAGATATAGATATAGGCACATATACATATGTGTGCGTACGTACGTTCTCCTCCTCTGCTAAGGATTAGTAAAATAATAAATATCCTGTGAAGCATTGCATCAGAAGAGGTGTTTGCGAGGAATGTAGCCAAAACAACATAAACCAAAAACCACACATCTCCTCCAAAAAAGGAGCAATGCATGTAGAAAATTACAGCTTTGAATCTATGTCAAGGAAGAGTGTTGGACAGCTACAGGATATGAGAAGAGGATTCAGATGACTACCTTGTTTGGTCTGGGGGAAAAAGAATGTTCAAAGAAAGTCAGAACCTCTTATATGCTCTAGTATCAAATAAAGTCACCATTAATACATCCCCACCAACTCACTCTAACAATAGGTGTTCAATGTGTTTACCCAGCCTTTCTTTTTCCCCCTAGTAAGTATGCAACTGTACAAAATACTGCTTATTTTTAAATCTGGCATTCACCGAAGTCATTTTGATGTTTCGAAGTAGAAATTAAACTGTAGACGTTTTCTAGGGAAAAGAAGCTTCATATGTGTGTCTGTAGAGTATGATATACATTACCTTCCAAAATGACAACTCAAACAATACAGGGAACTCTTGTATTAAGTGGTTTAAAGAATTTTATTTCTGGGGGCTGGCCTGGTGGCGCAGTGGTTTAGTTCGTGCTTTGGCAGCCTGGGTTTCCCGGGTTTGGATCCTGGGCGCCCGCCGACACACCGCTTGTCAGCCATGCTGTGGCAGCGTCCCATATAAAGTAGAGGAAGATGGGCACGGATGTTAGCCCAGGGCTGGTCTTCCTCACACACACAAAAAAAGAATTTTATTTCTTATGGTTTCTCTCCTGGAATGGCAGGAAAATAAACATTTTCAACAGTGGTAAATATTATCCCATATTTGCAAGTCTGAATTACACTGAGAAGTCCATGCTAGTTTTTCCAATACTCAAAAATTTTTCAAAATTCTTAAATGTGTCATTAATATAAACTGCCTAAGAATTGTCTCTCAATGTATTAAAGGGAGTTAGAAAAACCACAGTTAACTGCCTGGGCTTTCAGATCAACAGTAAGTAAAAATAAAGGCCTGACAAAAATAACAGTATATAAAAGCTCAAGTGAGATAGTGGTTCATCTTTTGAGAATTTCACAATTATTGCGGAAAAATGGAAAACCACAAAATAGCTTTTATTAAATTACTAGTCAAACTTCTGTGTCTCTGTAAAGACCAAAATGAAACCACAAGCAATTATAGATGGAAAAAAACTGACCTCCCCAATAGGATAGCATTTCGTAAAGGTGGTGTGATAGCTGATCCTTTGTGGAGAAACTTGTTCAACAACAAGAAAAATACAGGTTTGTGTATAACAGAGTAATTACTGATTTAGTGAGAACATGTTGACTTTTGGCTTTCCGTCTACTTTGAGGACAATCTGTAGAAAAATAGAAATTATATTTCGACTTCACTTGCCCCCTTCCAACAGTTGGAAGTGTAAAACTTATGTGCTGGAAGAGTAAAAATTCATTTCTTTAGTTACTTATATAAATTATAACTATAAAGACAATTCATTTGGCTTGTATTGGACTCCTGAGCCTGACGTAAATTATTTGAAATTACTTTTCTGTGGTCCACCTTCTTCAGCACTGGTAAAAGTAGTTGATTTTGCATGGATCACATAGCATTGAGGCCTATCCTCTCGTACGGGAGGGTGGACCCTACTGCTGTCCACAGCAGTGTGGACAGCGGTGTGCGGGAATTTAAGGCACATTCTAAAGCTTGTTCTTGTTTCTCCTACCATGGCCTGCCACAACGCCCAGAGTAGCCATTAACAAATGGCTTTGTGTGAAGGCAGCACTTCCCAAACTTTGTTTTGCGGAACATCAGGGCTGAAGGATACTAATAGTTGTTACATAGAAAAAAGGGCAAAGAAAGTTCTGCATTCAACTAAGCTTGGAAAATGACGGTTAAACAAAGTTAAGTAGCATTGGTGGTTTGCTGCAAGATTCAAGAACCTTCAGCATGGTCCCTTGCGCAGTGAATCTCCAAGAGAAGGCGATTGTTTGCAGAATTTCCTGGATGTTTCTCACCTGGGTGCACCTCTGTAACTAGGACTTTCACCGACTCCTGTTTGAAAATGATGGGTTAAGGCATTGACTCCAGAAGTTCTGTGAAAACTTGACTGTGTGGCCCAGTGAAAGGGGCTAAACCAGAAGCCTCAACTGATGTACAATTTTGGTTTCTTTGGCCTATACCGTGTTTTTAAAAACCTGAAGCCAACATTTACAAATCAGGATATTTCAACATAAAAATCAGGGTTTCAAGCTTCTCTTAAAAAATCATAGGATGAAGCAAATCTGGGCGTTCAGTCCTCCACAAGCACAGTCCACTGGGTCTTGGGAAGCTACCACCCATAAAGGGAAAGATGTTCACCCCAATTTATCAAAGTGTCTGCTGCTGCCCGTTTTCGTACACCACAACAGCCTCACTCATTTATCTCACTTGAGTGGCTCCAGAAATACCCGACTGGCCCCTCCCAGCCACGTGGTACCATTCACGGGATGAATTCATTTGGTTGACTGAGAGCAGGTTCTGAGGTTGAAACTGAGTGGCTGGTGGATGGCAGGCAAAGCCTGGAATCTGGAACCAAATGTGTCAAAATGTTGACAGTGGTCGTCTTAATTGGTGAGATTATAAAAGTTTTTCTACTTCCTTTTATTTACTTTGTGGAGCTTTCCAAATAGTATGCAACAAACATGTATTTCCTTTGTAATAAAAAATTTTTTAAAAAAAACAGCTAAAAAGAATCTGACATAGGGAGTGTTTTTGAGATTTAGCTATGAAAATATCTGCCTTCCTTTAAATCATAATTATAATATTATTAATAAAACCAGTAAGAAGTATGAATTTTGTGCAACAAACCAAAAATAGGTCTGCTTCAAAAATTATCTTAAGATCTTGTCTCTTAGCTATTCATCATAAATTAATAATATAAATTTATAGTTATATTTCATGGGAGGTGGGTAGAAAGATGTTGGTTTGACTTATATGAAGTTTGGTTTCTGATACTTCAACCTTTCCTAGCTTCTAGAATATGATATAAAATAAATCACCTTCTTTATCTAGAAATAGAAGAATAGATGGATAGATCTTTCTGAGATGATAGGGGAGCCTGGGAGAATTGAAGTGGAAAATTAAGGCCCACCTTACTGGTGAAGATAGTGCCAAGTTTTGATAGTTTGCTTGAAGCTGGCTAAGACTCAATAGTGAGTAAACAAACATGGCGCATTCTAAAATCTTATATAAAACATAGGCGTTTGGAATCCTGAGTTGGAATTTAATTACTGGGCAGAGGAAAGAAAATGGTAGCTCCTTTCAACACCTGAGGGTAGAAATACTGGAAGGACACCTCTTGACATTCCTCATTTGATTCATTTGCTTGCCGTGGTCATAGAAAATGGCCTAGAAATGAGTGTGGGGGCAAAGGAGATGCTTTGTGGATCTCTTTGATAAGAGAATGTCTCATATAGAATAACAACATAAAACAAATTGGTATTTTGAGATTTGTTTTATGGCCTAGTGTATAGTCCATTTTTTTAGATGTTCTAAATGAATTTGAGAAGACATTTTTTGCAGGTGCAGAGCTCTCTGTCCATTAGATCAGGCTTTTAAATTGTGATGTTTAAATCAGTATTCTTACAGATTTTTTTGTTTGCTTAATATCAGTTTCTGAGAAACTTCATTTTTACTCTTGTGTACATAAGAAGCAGCAGGATATTTAAAAAATGCTAACCATATAAAGCTAAGTTGGCATTTAATGGTCATGAGTTATAAAGTTTTTGCATTGACTACACCTGAGTTGGCATACAATAGAGCTAGCTCAATGTACAAAATGACTAGGACGTTTCAAATACTTTTCATTAAATGTGTGGTGTCACCTCCACAATCAGTGCAGCATTAGATTCAACCTCAAAGCCACTGAAGATTTTCATGTTGCCACTTACATGTGGAAGGTTCAAACAGGTTCAAATAGGCTGAAGAATATCAGAAGCGTTAGAAACTGTGCAAAGACTCTTCAGACTAGCTCATTTTGTCCAGTTCTTTGGTGTCTAGCAAGGCTGCACCTGAGCCAGCTAAGATAACTAATGCTTATCCTGATCTTGAAGTTCTTTGGCCTAAAAGATTTCACAATTTTTCTTGGTAGCTTGTGAGGAAACTTCCTCTTAAGAAATACCTTCTTTTTTCATTGCAACTTTTTACTCATTCGTTTATTCTGTGATATTTGTTGTTCATCTTCTCTGGGCGACTCAGTGTAATGATGAATGTGTTACCTGGGAATGTCATGTAGACATTCTTTCAGACATTTTTGGAGTTTTACAGTGTGTACATTAAAAACTAAAGATATAACTCAAGATAAGAAAAT
Organism: Tapirus indicus; assembly: GCA_031878705.1. Classification (NCBI taxonomy): domain Eukaryota; kingdom Metazoa; phylum Chordata; class Mammalia; order Perissodactyla; family Tapiridae; genus Tapirus; species Tapirus indicus. The sequence continues at coordinate 69,503,365 of CM062930.1, read as the reverse complement.
TCTTGTCTTAAGTGAAAGATTCACATAACTCTTGGATATGTGTATATTTCTCATTCACTCTTGATGCAGATGATGGAATCAGAATTGTTTTTACTTAACAAATGTTAATTTGATTAGCTGAAGCCCAGAACATTTCTGAATCCTGGTCATTGAGGTATAATTGACATATAATAAGTTTCACGTGTTTAAAATGTACAATTTGATTAGTTTTGACATATGTATACACCTATGAATCGATCACTCCCAACATTTCATCATGCCCCTTGGTAATCCCTCCTTCCTATCCCTCCACCCCTATCACCAGGCAACCACTGATCTGCTCTCTGTCACTATAATTAGTTTACATTTTCTAGAATTTTATATAAATGGAATCATACAGTATGCATGCTTTCTGGTCTGGCTTTTTTCACTCAGCATGCTTATTTTGAGATTCACCCATGTTGTAGCATGCATCAATAATCATCTTTTTATTGATAAATAGTATTCTGTTCTATAGATATACCACAGTTTATCCAATCGCTTGTTGATGGAAACTTTGTTTCCAGTATTTGGTTATTATAAGTAAAATACCTTGAATATTAATGTACAAGTCCTTGTATGAACATATGCCTCTGTAGCTCTTGAGTAAGTACCCAGGAGTAAATGGCTGGATCATTTGCTATATGTATCTTGGTATATGTATGTTTAGATTTTTCAGAAACTGCAAAACTTTTTCCAAAACAGTTTTACTATTTTACATTCCCACCAACAGTGTGTGTGAATTCCAGTTCCTCCACAATTTCCCCAATACTTGGTATGGTCAATCTTTTTAAATTTTAGCTATTCTGCTCTTCCCCCACCCCAGACAAAACCCCAAATATGTGAGAGGAAGCAAAGGCTGGATCTAAGAGCCAAAACCAACCCAATGAAATTTCATGGAGGCAACATAAAGATCTCTGATGCATTTCAGAAAGTCAGTTGTCCAGGATTGACAAGGCCTCCCTCATAACAAGGCATGTGTCGAAGTTTAGGTGTTTTGGTTGGTCAAACCATGAGACAGGGAGAAAATATGGCTGCTGTAAAAGCTAAAGTAATCTTGTGTTGCATGGTGTGTATGAAGATTAGAACTAGCATTATGATCCCCTGGACTGGTCAGCACATCAGAGGTCCTCTGTCCAACCCTTGACAGCATTTTTGAGAGGGAAATGGGCTAGCCAGAGGCAATTTGCTTAGATGAAGGGTCAAGATGCCACGTCAAAGGTGGAATGCTTGAGGAACTAAGACCAGAAGTGGCCAGACTTGGGAGTCTGAAATAGCTCAGGAAAGGGATAGTGAATGCTACCACTTGGCAGTGACTGCAGAGGTCTAGAAGAGGACACAGATGAAAAGATATTTGAGGGGTAAACATGACATCATTTAGGCAGAGTAATTCCAAGGTTTATAGCTTGAGTCACTGGGTAAATGGTGATGCCATTTTAGTGAGATCAGACATTCAAGAGCTCCAAGTTTGGAGGAACCAGTTTTGTACATGTTGAGTGCCCACCAGAAAATGTTTGGTGTGCAGTTCAATATACAGATCTAGAACACTGCAGAGAAGTTTGGGATGGGGCTTGGATTTAGACGTCATCGGCGTCCAGATGAAAGTTGCAGTCATAGCTGAGAATGACTGATGAGTGAGTGCCCCAATGCTCCTACCATCTCAGGTACAGTAGTCCCTCGCCAACCTGGTTTTAGCAGCCTCATTTCTGAGGTTACACTGTGTAGTATTTGGACAAAAAATTTCAAAAGCTTCAATTCTTTTATGAATGCAAATTTTAGTTCAATCCCCTAAACAGAAGAATAAGAAGAAGGGCTATCAGTCCCTCCTCTAATAGCCCTGGTGGGTGTGTCAGGAGGTAGTGTAGAGAGGGAGATGTGTTTATGTTGTACCCTCTCACTAAAGAGCTCCACAACAAGCCCAGAAAAATGTGCCTTTAAGCCCTACCTTAATCTGAGAAAAGGCCAGGCAGTTACACTGGCATTTTGCTGAGACTTGCAAAATTGAATAAGGAGGAATGCAAGTGTAAATGAAGTTGGATTTCAAGCCAGTAAGAACTGGTTCTAAAGCTTTTTTTTAAAGGTACAGTCTGCATGACATTAAGGACTTGTGTAAAATTCTCCTTCAACAAATCCTTATATCACAGATTCTGGAATAAATGAAGATGATCCAGGAGAAGGGTTTACTTACTGGAGCCAGATTTTTTTAAATGTCTTTTTACATTTTGGTAGGAGCTACCAAACTGTTTGAAAAGTTTGGATCCAGTTTGTTAATGCAGATTTTTTTTAAGTAGGTGTCTTCCATATGTCTAATTTGTGGTGGTGTTTAAAAAATATGTAATAATACCAGTTTACACTTTTTCCTTCAGTCCCCCATGTTCTAGGATTGCCCAATCTTGTTTTTCCAATGTCTGTATTTTGACATGATGTAATACCCTGGTGTGGGTATGGGACTGCTGTACTTGCCATTTTATGGACATTTGGTGTTATGTCACATCTTAGTACCTTTGCACCAGTGCCCCTCATCTGCCTTGTGAACTCGCTCCTTCTCCTCTGAAAACCCTTCCCTTCCCATCGCCCTCTCCATCAAGAAGAGTTGACCAAGTAGCTTTTTTGTGTCATCTCTGCACAGAGTGGTCCTCTGTGTTGCAATAACTAGTTTATTATGGCTCTGCTCCTTTCCTAGATGAAGAGGTTCTCGAGAGCAGAGACCTTGGACTTAACATGGTGCCAGACACATAGTAGATGCTCGATAAATGGGTTTGTTGAAGAGGAAGAGCCAGAGAAGGAGGGAAGAAAACAGATTTTTAAGGAGCTCCTGAAGTTTCTGAGCAGAAGGGACCTATCACATAGGACAAAAAATAGTGTCATGGAAGTCAAGGGAGCAGAGACTTGTAAGAGGGAAAGCTCGTCATTAGTGTTACTTGCTATCGAGAGCCAGTGAGATAAGTACTGGAAGTCTTCATTATATTTTTAGGAACTGAGAAAAGATTTCCTCAGCTTAACACACCCTAGATAATACTGCAGGTGTTACCGACACCAAGCAGAGATGTGTTGGCAATAAGAGGTGGTGACCTCTTGGAGAGATGCATCAATGGAGCTGCTTGACTTGGTGATATCTATCATTCTGACATTCTGTATGATTATTTTTTCCTGGTGGCAAACCTGCAGGGTAATGGGTCCTCTCAGTTTAAAAACTGAATAAGAGTTCAAAAGTAAGAAATATTTGCAGACTATTCAGTACAGCAGATTCAGAGTGAGATTTGGAAGTTAATTTGGTGACTTCTAACACGCCTAAATCTTAGTGGATCATTTCTTGGAAGGTGATAATGACAAAGATGATTACAGATGTAAATCTACAGTCCTAAACTTGCAGCTTTCAGACAAAAAGCAAAATAATACAGTAATACTATTTAAAAACTACCAAAAATCACAAGGAAATCATGGCCGCAAAGTGAGGAAATGTCTTTCTATGGAATGTTTGAACACTCTAAGAGAAAGAAGATAATGCTTTACTACCAGAAAGAATAAAATGTTCATGAGATGGTAACATCATTTAATATAAAATACACAACTTCTTGAAGGATAAGAAATTAGAATAATTCAAAAGAGATGAATATATTGGATTGTTAGGAGAATGGAGACCTATATAACATAATGGTTCTTAAAAAGTATAGGAATAGAAAATGTCCAATTATATATTTAAAATTACTTAATTATGCTATAAGTTTTGAGATTCCTCTTGTCCAGAACCCAATATCATCATTCTTTTGACTGCCTGAAAAAAAATTAAATTCCATTTTTGGCTATTACTTTTATAAAGAGAGAGGGGTGGACTTAACATTACAATCTATGAACATTCTCATTTAGACCAAACTAAGCTAAATTTTCTGTGGTTATCATTCATGTCACCAGCCAATTGAAATATTTTGAAAGGAAAGTTTACTTTTTTCATGTTCACAGATTTAATACTACTTTTAAATAAATATTGTCCTTTATTTTCATTGCCCTAAAATTTTAATAATAGCAAATTTAGGTTGTTCCCACTTTTCTCTTTTAGAAAATATATTAAATGAGCTAGATTCATATCTGTTTATATTCCCTATGAGGGGAGAATGAGTTGGGTGGGAGAGGGATTAATTTGAGCATATCAGGAACCTTGTGCCCCCTCTGATATCCTGTAAGTTTTAGAGGATTCAGGGATTAGAGATACCTCTACAGTAGGGAAGAGTTTTCTTTTTTTCCTAATTATAATTTAAATCTCAGGAAAATATAATACTTCCATTAAATGCATTTTGATATGAAAAGCCTCAACATGAACACTTTATTATTAAAACAAAATTCTGAATTCTGCTTTTTCTCACTTTCATTCAGTGAATCTTAGAGACCTACCTACAGCTCAGTTACACGGGGCAGGCCCGGTTAGGTCAGCTGGACCACTCCTCAGTCACACAGTGGAAGCAGGAGGAATCTGCTTAAAACCAACAATTGTTTTAGGAAAATGCAAAAAGACTTTTCAATTTCTGTTAGAATTCATATACATTTAATAATGCAGCATGGTGTTGTAATTTAAAACATGGACTTGAACCTGGGCTTTGGAGTCAGGTAAGACCTATGTTCAAATCTTCTCCCTGGTATCAGATACTTCCTAGGTATCTGAGTCAGTGCCTTGGTGTGCTCATCTACAGAATAGGGCGGTTAGAAAGAATCTATGAGAGAATGCATATCAAAGGCTTAGCAAAGAACCTGGCCAGTATTAAGCGTGTAATAAATGACGGCTGTTATTATAATGCATTTCAGATGCATGTGTTCTTAACTCTGTGCTTCCAGCCTCTTAAAGACAAAATTATATGTACACACTGTGCAGCTGTACCTGTTGCCCACTGTGTGTGATAATAACACGTTTCCTCAGAGACTCCTATTTCTCCTCAGATACACTCTTATTTAGGCCCATGATAATACCGTGAATTAGGAAAGTCACTAAATAGCTCGGCCTTCTGCTTTTGTCTTCTGTTGCTCTATTTCTCCCTGTTAGCATCCAGTATTTCATGCCCTAGGACTCTACCCTGCTGTGTATTTGAAACTTAAACACTGTTCTTGAGATTTTGTTATGGAAATGTTTTTTTTTCCTATTATTGAATCATTATCTCAAACCTTAAAAAAATGCTTTTTATTTCTTTACTAGAAACAAATGTATTTTCATTAAGGTAAGAGAGATTCAAGCCATCTCATAGGCTTTTAAAAAAAGTTTTAAAAAAAGTACAAACCACCCATTGTTTTGAAGCTTATGGTACATTTCAATTTGACAAAATAGTTCTGAGTCCTGTGAGGAAAATGGTGTAGGTGTGTCTCAGAATTAGTGAAATAATTTAGTAATCTGTGAATACAATCACTGGGCTATAATTACAGTTGCTGGATTATAATAGCAACCCTAATTTGGACATACTTGTTAAAAAAATGCTTTTCTCTTAGAAAATCTGTTGTAGTTTGAAGACCTGTTGCTGAAAGGGCATAAGGAGTGTAGAGAATGAAATGTCTCTTAGCGTGGAAGTGTATCCTAAATTAGGTAAAGAGACCCAACTCTAAATTTTAACAAATAATAAAACCTACTTGGCATCCAGGAAACCAAAGTAAACGGTGATTTCTGAAATGACCTCTAAATCCTTGATACTGTTATGTATCTACTGATTCCAGGCACTGGAAAGAGAAAAGCAGATCTTATCTTCTTTATCTTCTGACTCACACTGCAACCAGACAGAACACAGGAGGGGTGTGAATGTGGCAATGTGGCCCGGCGTGGGGGGAGGAGGGGGGCGGAGAGCGGGGGAGAAGGAGAGAAGGAGAGAGGAACAGAGAGAGAGCAAAGACAGAGGACACAGCCCTGGGGCATGGCTGGAGAGGATAAATTAGAGTTATGATTTCTGCCCAGTCAGTTAAAGAGTGCAGAACATTTCCACATAAATAGAGCACGGGGGAAGAGAACAAAGGACACGAAAATGAAAAATCAGGAAGAAAAAGAAAGAAAATATGTGACAGGTCAAGCAGGAATCTAGTAAATGCTGGTTTTTCTCAGACCGCCAAACCCACTGACCATTTAGTTGAAAGCAAGGCAGAATCCCGCAAGGGTAACAGCATTTACTTTTTATTTGTTGACTGGGGGCCATCATCACTTCTAAGGTCATGGCTTGTTTGCTAGACCTCTGACTTCTCCGGCAGCCAGACAGCTGAACTTGTAGAGAAGCCATCTGTCAGGTAGAGCACAGGATGGACGGGGTGGGTCGGGGAGCAGTGCTGGGTTCCCAGCACTGCTGCTTGACACACACCCACAACGGGTTCCTTCCTGATCATCACCAACCATCTCTCATCTCCTTCTTCCAGCCAACTTCCAGTTGGCTGCCTGCCAAATAAGGAATTTAATAAAGACGGATGTCTGTTCAGTGTATGTAATTTGAAACAAAAAGATGTGAAGGAATGTAAAAATGGGGTCCTGAAAACTTTTTTAAATCTGTAAGAGTTTGGGAAATTATAAGAAAAAATTAGACTTGCCATTTGCATAGGTATTCATTCTAAGTGGTGAGTTGTGCTTGCTTTTTGGCATTGCACCAATAAAACAGAAGTTTCACACAGCAACCATTACACCGCTTCCTCTACCGTCTACAAGAGCAGTGGCCCGTGTGCCACAGCTGTTCAAATTCCCAGTCTTCTGTACCTAATGATTTTTTGGACCTCTCCTCCTCTGTGCTATTAACTGTTGAAAGGAGGGGCTACTTAGTAATTCTACACCTGTTCACGTCCACGCCTATCAACTTGCTAAGCTTCCCAAACAAGTGCAGAGTCAAGCATGAGAACATCTGAATCTGGGGCGGAGAGACGGCGGTGGCTGCCACTGGGTTTGGCTTTTGACATTTTTGTTAAAAGTCTCTAATGTATCTCCTACAATGGCAGTTGATGACAGCAATTTATATTCCAGAACGAAGAACAAACTGAATTCATCTCAAAATGATTACAAATCATCAAGACGGAGTAGTCTGCCACCCGAACTACTCATAGGAAATGACATTAAAGGAAGACTTCAAAGAAACATTAAAAACTTGGAACCCATTCACTTGAGGCGCCCGAAAAAGAGACCATCCATATTTCCAGGTAGGAATTGTTTAAATTTATGCCTGCCAGTTAAAAAGAAAACAAGGACTATATGTCATTTGTTACGATCAGATGTGTTACATTTAAAATTAACTTGGGACATGTGTAAGAGCTTAAAGTAGCCAAATAAACATATTTGAATGTAAAAAATAGAATGGTTCTTCGATCTGAAAGCACCCCATCTTCTTTCTTTTATTTTCTTTATTTATTGTAACATCTTTAAGGGTCTGTAAACAGGCAGCAATTTTATTACTTGTCAGGAACAGCAGGATCATGAAATTGCTTTGCTTGCAATCTTCAAGAATTCCATGCTGCATTTCATTCTCTGGCGTATTTTCTTTATTTTGCAAGATTATTGGGTTGTTGAGTGAAGCTGATGTTTGTGTGCACCAGAAATTAACACCATTAAATACTCGAAATGCATGCTTCAAATTCCTGTCTTGCATCAGAGCCTAAAACCATTTGTAGTAAAGGGCTCAATTAAACAATGTGGATGGTGACATGTATTAGAGCACAGAAGACTCATGGATTTCAATCTTGATGAAGGGACTCTGATGTCTGCTTTAGATGTCTGTGCCTGGCTATTACAGATGTGTAGACCATGTAAGATGCCCGTGACAGTGAACCCTAACTAAGGTATCACTGGACAGTGGTCGCTGGAGAGTATGAATTATTTAGTCAACTTGATTTCAATACCATTTGCATTGGAATTTCCTAGAGAAACTGGAAGTAGCCTTTTTGTTGTGATTGATTAATTTATTGGAGTCTTTACAGAGGATAGATTAGACCCAGCTGCTAAGGCTAACTCTATGATGATACAAAACGAAAAAATAATTCAACCAAGTTTTACTTCATAAAAATGAAATTGATTACCCTTTATACTGCTTTAGGACATAGCCAGGAGATGATTTAGAAATATGTGGACTCAAGACCACAATGGAAAATTACATTTCTAAAGGAAGCTGGTGTTTTCATGAATTTCTTCTTGGTTCAAACTCCTCAGCAGAAAAAAGCAAAGCCCAGACTAGAATGGGCCAGAGGTGTAAGTGTGTGTGTGTGTTGGGGTGAGAAGGAAAGGGATGATATGAAAAGTGCTGCAAGGAGGAGCACTGAAGTGTCTAAATTATCTAAAAACACTGTCACTTTCTGCCTGTTCTCTTTGATCTGAAGGTACCAAGGAGTCCAGGCCTGCCTTGTTTTCCTGAAACTGCATGACATGAAACTCTTTCTGTTGAGTTGGTTCACTAGCACTTCTTCAGGAACCTTCTCCCAAACCTGTTCTTCACTTCTGCTTTGTCTTCTCTTCCTTTATCCTTTGGGTTAACATGTCTGGATCCATGTATGTTAGGATTCATCCTGCTTTTCTCTACCACCACTGACACAGCCCCATCCCATACTTCATGAAGGCTTCTCCTTCCTTCCAGACAACCAGATCCCAGGTCACCCCACCTCCTCCAGTCACGATTCCCATTTTGCCCTCTCTTTCTATAAGGTCATCTAGCTCTGGTCTCTCAGCTACAGCCACAAAATTGTGAGAAGCTCTCTTAGCTTGGACCTCACAAAATTATCCTAAGATCTTGAACTGTTATAATTAATTTGACAGAGTGGAGTTGTGAAAAGGTCATTGAATGTGGGGAGCTGGATTCTAGTCTAGATTCTGTCCCTAAATGACTATGTGTGTTCTCCAAGCTACCTCGCCGACCTCTGTGGCCTTCAAGTACACTAGTTGTTTTAGCCTATTTCTGCCCCCATTCTCCTCCTTGGGGACAGCAACAGGAGATGGGTTCTTTCCGTCCTTCTCCCAACCTCTCTACCAAGGTCTCCAATTGACAGGTTATAGAGTTACCTGCCCAAAGTTTGAACAATACTGGCTATTTGATTTTTAAGTTCCTTTCAGCTAAACCACGGCTCCATTGTCACGCAGGTTGCACTGACTTCTTTTTACAATGGATGAATTAGAAATGATCTGGGCTGCAAATCCCACCACAGCCCCTAAACATTATCTGAAAACAGAAACGGACATAGATTGTTCATACATTTTATACTGCTATGTAGTTGCATATAAAGATGTGGGACCTGAGAGTCAGAGAAATTAAGGTGTATCTCAAAATTAATAACTGGCAAAACTATGGCTCAGACTTGGTTCTTTTAACTCTGGCTTTGAAGCTGTTTCCACTCTACTACATTGCACTCCATTGTCATCTGTTGTTGTCATTCATCTGATGAGATTCAAGACCTGAGGACGTGTCAGTGTTCCAACATGCATTCACTCTGGCCTTTACATAGGCACAGACAGCTTTATACTTCACTTCGAATCTCATGTTTTCAGATCTATGCTGAATGATTGACTGATTGGTTGATCAATTCATTCATTCATTCATGAAATATTCATTTAGTTCTTGCCCTGTGTTAAGGATAGACCTTCAGCAATCAAGCCACATATTACCCCACTGTTCTTATCACCCACTTCTATAAGGGCCATCTCACACTGCAGATACTTATCTACCCAAAATGCAAATGTGTTTGTTTCATTCCCTTGCTTAAAATTCTTCAGTTGTTACTACTGCTCTTAGGATGAAGTCCAAACTCCTTAATGTGAAGTATAAGAGACTACATAATCTGGCCACTGCTCCTGTCCCCAGCCTCATCTCATAGCAGACCTGCCCCTTGCATTCCAACGAACTCAGCCAACTTTAGATCCCCGTGGCCTGTCATGCTTGCTCTTCTAGGGTAGGTGCTGTATACCCTACCTACATAGTTTCACCTAACTAATTCCTAGGTTAGTTTCAGGTGTCAGCCTGACATATCTTCTTCTCAGAAGTTTTCCTGACCCCCACATCTGGGTTGGGTCCATTCTATGTCCTTCTCATAACACCTGGACTTTTCCCTCTCACAGCACTTATCACACTGTATTGTAATTGTCTGTTTACTTGTCTGTATCTCCCAGTAGCCAGTGAGCCAGGGAACATATCAGTGTTGTTAACCATTGTATCCCTAGTACCTATCACAATGCCTCGCACATAATATGCACTCAATAAATATTTATTCGGTTGACTCAAATTGCACTGAACTGAATTAACTGTTGGTGTACCTTCTGTGCTCTGCCTTCTTTCAGACTCTGTTCATGCCATTCTCCCTCACCTCCCAACACACACACATGCACATACACTCCTGCATTCCTATTATGTCCCTTCTTCCGTTCTCCACCTGGGCTTCAAGGCCCAATTCAAGTCTTCTATCTTCTGCAATCACTCAGTCTTCTTTTTCTGACCTCTTTGAATTCTCCTTTATGCCTACCACCTCCTTGGCCTCAGTACTGCGTAAGACTATAAAAAAGAATACTTCCTGGGATTGTGTTTAGTTTTCTTAGGTTGTGAATGAGTTCAGTGGTCACTTTGTCACTTTGTGGCAACTATTAAGTTTTTGTTTTTATAGAAACTCTTTGAAAATAGTCCCTGTTTGGGGGAAGGGAATAGTCCCTTCCCCAAAGGGGGAGGTCCCTATACTGACTTTCATCACTATAAAAACTGGCGAGGGAAAAACGCAGGTATCCCTTGTCTCAGTGTGTGATTCATTCATTGAAAAATGTGTTGGATTCTACTATATGCCAGGAACTATTCTAGACCCTGGGAAGATAGCAGAAAATAAGACAGTTTCTGACCGAGGCTGATGGGAAAGAATTTTCCTAGTAGGATGCCTTGCATATTGTACAACTCAGTAAATATCTCTTGAATAATGAAGGAGCGCCATACTCACAGCACTGAATCTTCAAAAAGAAAACCAATACATTGAATAATCACGTTTATACAAAAACATCAAAAGCTAACAACACTTTGTCGTCCCTTAAAGAAGCCTCATCGAGAGAATGCTTATTTGAGTTGCTTGGTTGAGCTTCTACAGTCTTGGGTCTCACCAGGCCAGGTGTTAAGAGTGTAGGTCTCTAGCAAGCAGCCAGCCTTGTTTCCCCCTCCTCCTGAAGGAACTCCAGCAGCTCCCTAGCAGTGGGCTCAGCTCGGTTCAAGAAAGCAAAGAGAAGAGAGAGAAGTCATCCTAACACATACGGCACCCATAGGTGTGTCGAATTAACATGAGCGTCCCATCTTGCACCTGGAAGGAACTGGGGCTCAGGTGCCAGGTGTGCTGGGTTCTTCATTCAGCACTCTTAAGGAAACTAGTTGGTTTGTTTAATCAGCTAGTTCTTAAAATATCCTACTGATTTTACAGTCATCTGTTGTGAAAAGCAAGGAGCCATCTGCCTTGAGGAAACAGGCAGTTCCATGTACTTCCTTGTTGCTTAGTCAGAGGACAAGCGTTGATGAGAACTGCTCACAGCCAGGAGGGGTAGGGAGCTCTGGCCTGGACTCACATGGCAGATACGCCAGTGTGTAAGCTAACCTTGATTCTCATTTTTGACTCAATTCTGTTCAAAAGGCATTTTTTTTCAAATCATATTATTTTTATAATCAAACAGATTTCGAACATTTCTAAAGTAAAACTGCCTTTTTCTTTTTCTTGCTGCATGTTAGGTTTTTATTGGAAACACGATGTAGTCTTTAGAATGATGGCAACTGGATGTGCTCTGGCCTCCCTTAGGGTGGCCAGAAGGAGTCTGTGAGGATGGGCAGTTTGGTTCAGTTTCCCTCCTGAGAGCCTGCTTATCACAGACACAGTGACAAACACTGTAATTAAGCATGCCTCCTCAAGTATTATGTTCTCTGTTAGAATTCTGTCATTCCGGAACCCTGCTGCCTTTGATGACATTTCAGCAGGGCCTTCAAGGGACTTGGAGAACTTAATCAGGGCCTCCTTAAAGATGTGCTATAAAAAGAGTACTTCCTGGGTTGGTGTTCAGTCATTGTGGGTTGTGAATGGGTTCAGTGGTTCCACTTTGTGATGACATGAGCTATGTTTCATACACCTTGATATTCCCCACAACACCCACCACAGAGCTTTGCATATGGTAGGTGCTTAAGAGGTGGTGAAATAGGCAAGGTGGAAGACGTGCAAGAATAAATGTGTCACGACCACTCTGTGGGCCACACCCCTGCCCATCTGGTCCTGTAACTTCCTTCAACAGCTGCTTCCAGAGCAGGCCATGCTCAGGGGCCAAAGCAAAGGAAGCCTCAAAGGCAAGAGTTTGAACCTCTTCTCTCATGACAGGATTTTAGCCAAAGAATTTCACAAAGTAAATATCTACCTTGCAACTGGGTTCAAGTTCTGATTCCCACATCTTACTAAATAAGTAACCTGGGACAAGTCACTTGATCTCTCAGAACCTGTTTCTTCATCTGTGAAATGGGAATGAAAACACCAGTTTCAAACGTTGTGTTAAACTCAAATGAGATAATGCACGACGATGAAATGATATACAACTGGAATTGATTGAGTTCTCATATTCTTTGGTGGCATTAAAGGTTTTGTTTTTCATAATTAGTACTTTTTCTTTTAATGGCTGGGTAGTGGGTATAGTTGTAACACTTTTGCAAATCTTGCTGGTTGGAAAGTTATCCAAACTTGCTAATCGGACCCTCTGCTAATGTAAATTCTGTATAATGAGACACCACTAAAAGACCCATTAATTTTAATTTTATCATATAAAAAGGATGACATGGCAACTCTTCTTCATAATGTAAATATCCATGTATTTTCTCAATATGAATCATTAAACTTGAGAGCATTTTCCTGTAAAGCCTCTGAAAATTGTTTGATATTGCAAACATCAATGTCTCTGTCTTATAAACTTACTTGTAGCCTTGCTCTGTTTAATATTTTTGCCTAATTTTTGACTATTTAAGGCCTTGCTTTTGGAAATTCGGCCCTTAAGCTTTTCTTTGAACTAAAACTTGGAATAGGAAGGTAATTGGTTTGCACTTGTGGGGGTTTTTTTGTGAGGAAGACCAGCCCTGAGCTAACATCTGTTGCCAAGCCTCCTCCTTTTGGTGAGGAAGACTGGCCCTGGGCTAACACCTGTGCCCATCTTCCTCTACTTTATATGGGACACCGCCACAGCATGGCTTGACAAGCAGTGTGTTGGCGGGCACCTGGGATCCGAACCTGCGAACCCTGGGCTGCCAAAGTGCTAACTAAACCGCTGCACCACCAGGCTGGTCCCTGCACTCGTGGTTTTTAAAAATAGCTTATATATTAGATTGTGAAGGAATTCACAACTTGAAATTAATCTTTTTAGATATTAGGAGTGTTTAGACTTGAAAAACTTTTCAAAGTCAACATTTAACATTTGGATTTAAAATATTTATGGCATTTCTTACTCAAAAATATTGATGCAACAGAAACTGAGGTAGCCTGTTTATTTAAATAATCAAATCTATTTATTGAACAAGTTTATTCAAGGGGGTGAAATTTTTGTTCTTTTTTTGCTTTTAATGAGGATATTAGTGATAAACCAGTTACTTTTAAGGAAAACAAAAATGCTGAGACTATAATATTTATTTGCATAATTTATAAGCAAGGGGAAATATGTTTTACCTTTACGCAGGGACCGATGGTGAGCCCAACATAAGCAGAAGGTTTAGATTTATAGCTCGACTTCAGGCTTTTCTCCTTGTCATAAAAAAATAAAAATAAAAATACGGGGTTCTGAATTCAGGACTGACTTACTATATAAGTATATTGAGAAGTGACTTAAACACTCCTGGTCTAAAAGCAGTTCATTTCCATTTGTTGATCTATAGCAAATGTATAACTACAGGTTTGAGAGCTCCTACACACTTTTCTTCCCATTCTTAAATAATGCTTTAAATATATATTCACATCTAGACTATGAAAATATGTGTTTTTACATTCACATAATTTGACATTTACTCAGTATACTTCAGTGATGATTTTTAAGCACTTTTAATTGTTTGCATAAATAATATCCTTTTAACAAATATTTAGGGGGGGAAATGGCCGTCCAGTTACTCAGCTACATAAGAAATGACCATACCTCAACATTCTTTTGGGAATGTTTGCCTTCAAAATGTAATTAGAATGCCTCCAGCTTTTCTTTAAAATCTAGAAAGATATAGCTCTGGGAATAGGTTTATAAAATGAGACTAAATGGCTAGTCATTTTTAGGTGACCTGCATGTAAAGACTCTCATTACAAGATGGTCAGAGTATTTTGTCAGTCACAATCTTAAGACCTTTCCATCCTATGAGTTTTTGTGGTGTGCTGGACAACTGATTGTCAGATGTACCTTTCAACATCGTGGGAGTTCAGAGCACAGAGATGGAGGAACCACAAAGATGGTGTGTACTTTTGTCACTGGATCCGATTTACCAATGGTGCTCCCTCAGCTATCGAATAGTGCACTTCTCTCCCACCCTGATACTTAAGAAAGACTAAAGTCGTCTTAATAGATAATCAATACTGGATGACATCAAAGAGTAATTATGGGCAAGAAAGATACAATTTAAAGAAACATTTCTTAGTTTTAAGTATTGAAATAGGTGCCCCAGGGTAAATGGAAGATATACATGAGAAAGACTACAACATCTATTCAACAAAAATCTAAACTATCTTGCTGACTGTTTATTAGGTACAAAACACTGTGCAAGGACTGGATGATGGTTAAGACATTGACACACAGTAATTTGTTCTTATATCTAGTTTTTTACTAGGAGAGCAGGGTGCATTAATTTGGGCTTTCAAGCTTCTCTGGCAACCAATATTTAAGCCTCTCTGTTGCACTAGCTAAAGGCAATACTGACACCATGTCATCTGGCACAGAAGCCCTAATTGGCAATGAGGCATCTCCCTTAATTGTCCTCCTCATCAGGGTTTCTTTGCTGGAGGTTTCTTACTTTTTGTGATCTGTGCCTTTTTTCTGTACCTCTAAGAAACAGCTAAAGGGGTAAGGGTCATAAGTCGAATGTCCCTCCCCAAGACCCAACTCAGGAAAGGTCTCCAATCTTTTGATATTTTTGAACTCCTGTAAAACTAAGAGAAATTAGATTATAACTTAGGGCATTAGTTGTCAATCAACTGTGCAAATGCAAATTATTGGAGGAAGTTTTTCAGAATCCACAGGCATGGTCCCTGGAGATTTTATTTAGTAAGTCTAGGCTGGGGGCAGGCTTCTAACTGCATTGTGAAATTCTCTAACTGCATTGTGAAAATTTCCCCCAAGTGGAACATTTGTCCCGTCCTCTGGTCTAGAACAACTGACTGAAAAGAAGTGGAAAATATCCTCAAAGATCAAAGTTATTCTTAAATTATTCCATGTTTCACTTGCAGGAAGCAGGAGGCAGCTCTTCATGGCGGGCCCCCATCCCTGCACCTTGTCATCCTGTCCCCTCGTCATCCTGTCCCCTCCCACACACACACGCAGCTACCACCACCCTCAAAGGTCAGTGTGTTCTCAGGCAGTAGGAGAGCCTGTCTTTTCTCTCCTAATAGTGCCTGGATTTGAGTTCCATTATACACAGACTTCCTTCTGGTTCCCATTTATAATCTCTCAAGGCAAAATGGCAGAATGCAGAGGTCCAGATTACCCATCTCCAGGTCTGTGTTCTAACCCCTGCTCAGTACCACAGGATAAAACCCTAGGACTCTCTCTGCCACCTCTTGACCAATTTTTTAAATGGTAACAATGTGCTATGGACTGAATGTTTTGTGTCCCACCCCCAAATTCATATGTTGAAGCCATAATCTCGATTTGGTTTATATTTGGGGAGGGGACCTTTGGGAGGCAATTAGGTCATGAGAGTGGAACCCTCGTTAATGGGATTAGTGCCCTTATAAGAAGAGACTCAAGAGAGTTGATCTCTGTCTCTGCTATGTGAGGACACAGCAAGAAGGCGGCCATCTACAAGCCAGGAAGTGGGCTCTCACCAGACATCAAATTGACCAGCCCCTTGATCTTAGACTTCCCAGCCTCCAGAACTGTGAGAAAAAAGTGTTTGCTGTCTACCCTACCCAGTCTATGGTCATTTACCCTAGCAGCCTACACTACCTAAGCCACAATGCTTGTTAGAGGCAGCCAACTGGATGAAGGAGAAACATTTTAAGTCCTAAAAAATAAAAGCTCTTAAACAATACAAGTAATATTATAAAATATAGAAATGTCCAATGAATAAAAGTTAATGAATATCATACATGATACTTGTGCTGCACAGAAATTGCATTATTCAGAAATAGGATAAACTATAACTACTTATTTTCTTTTGTTATTGAATCACATCCATCCAAAATAAATAGCAGTTGAGCAACTTCTCAAAAGATATTTTGCCAAAATGTAACTACTTTTAATAAAGTTGCCACAAACCACTACATAATTATTTAAATCGAAGGCAATGCAGTTTTAGAAGATTGTAAACATCCCCAAGTTATATCCCCTATATATAGGCCTCATATTTTGTCCTAATTTCTGCTAAATTAGAAAGGGCTTTGCTGTTTCAGATATACCATGCTATTCAGTCCTCCAACAAAAAGTAGATGACTAAAATCTGCATGCTTAACTAATACTTATAATGCTAGAAGCCATTTTATTGGCAGTAAATCAGCTTCTGATTTCCACACCAAACACTCCCACATGTGCAGACATGGATGGGCAGGAAGAAAGGAGGTGGTCCAGAATGATATCCTTCATAGACAACCTAGAATGCAAACACAAATCTGCATCAGTGGGTGATGGTAGGGGGTGAGGGCATCCAGAGAAAATCCATCAGGAATTAGTCTAACATGTTCAGCAGAAGGAACTTAAAAAAAAAATAAGTAAAAAGAAAATAACATGACACCCACATCCACAGTCACCTCCCACAGCAGGGAATGTGTGAGGTGGTTTTTATTTTGAAAATTTTACTGCTATGGACAGGGCAAGATGACTTGCAGATATGAAACTGGGTTTGGTGTTTGCCTCTGGGAAGTGGGGAAGCTCCCTAAATGTCACCTCGATGGTTAAGTGGGACGGCAGCAGGAGTGTAATCATTGTTTATTTGGTAACTAATGGTTCCCTCTTTTAAAGTTTCCAAACATTGAAAATAATAATGAGTTAACGCAAGATTGAATAAGGTGAGATAGGAAGAGTAGAAGGTTGCTGTCTCCCAAACAGCAACAATGGATTATATATCTCTACCCAACCACTGCCTCTGGGGGATTTTAGGGAAAGTAGAGCCGTGGGGAGAGGAGAAGGAGGAGGGGTAGGAGAAGAGAAAGAAGCCCCTAAGAGTCAATTGGCTTCTCCTTATTGTCACACTCTTCCTGGAAAGGGTCCCTAGCTCAGTCTGTACGTTATTGCTTTAAAACAATACTAGGATCTAGCTCATTGTATTCGAGCACTAGAGGTCGAAATTACCAATATATGAAATTTTGATGTTCAGACGGAAGTCCAGCATTGCATGTTGCTTTCATTATGTTTGAAAATACAGTGTGTAGAAGTAGATGAAAAATTTACTCGAAAATCCACCACACTCTTTTAGGAGCTATAGTAGAGTGGAATATTTTTGATTTTGCTTCTTCAGAGTATAGACATTTGAGATTAACAAACACTATAAAATAGATTAATGTGTAAAACTTGTGTACAAAATGCAGATTAATCAGCTGACTGGAATTCTGCCCTTACCCTGGAGTGTTTATAAGCCCCTAATATCCTGCACTTAATGTACCACATTGCTATATGCTACTCATTGCTAAATGGAGTGGTGCATAACACCTGTTTAAATGTGGTATAATACTATTTCATATTTTAGGACTTAAAATAAATGTTATAAAATTTGAAATGCCATGAATTTCATCCAAAGTGGCAACATTTCCCCAATCAGTTTTTAAGGAATATAATTAGGTGAGAAGTACACCTCACTTTCTAAATATTTTAATTTTGTTACTGGGAAAATAGGGAGAAGTGCACATGTTTTTAAGTCATACGGATTCGTCAAGCTTGGATCTTGCCGATTCTGGACATCAATGAGCTATTTTAGTTTGTTATCATCATTGTTGTTGTTTTAATCTATAATAGGGCATCTTAGAAAACCTAAGGCATTTCCTCAAAAGTTTAATTCTTAATTCCCTCCTAATTATTAATCTTAGAGATATGCCTTTGAGTCCTGGGGATTTACTATTCTTTTCAGAGCTCAAACTGCAAAAAAGTCCTTGGTGGTTGTGCTGTTGAAGAACCTAGACAAGCAAATAAGTCACTTGGCAGTGAGCACAATGGAGAATCAGAATCACTGAATTATGGATTTGAAAGACGTCTTAGAGAGCATCTCCTTCAATGCACTCATTCTGCAAATGAAGAAATACAGACCTACACAGTCAGCTTACATTGAAGGTCTCCTGCTTCCCAGTCTAATCTTCACAAGGTCATCATGGAAACCCAGTTTAAGAACCTCTGGGGTCATTTTTTGTGAACATATAAAGTGAGGAGAAAATGATACCCACAGCTTTCCTTTTCACAGGGTCCCAGAGTCAAGCAATCCGTGCACCAACCTGTGTTTATTCAACCTGCATGTGTCCACCATTCTGGACCAGCACTGTGGGGAGCGGGGGTGGTGGACAGATGAGGTTGGAAGATTTAAAAAGGACATGTCAGTCACAGTTTGGGAGACACTCAACTGGAGTGTGAGCCTAGTCCAGTGCACAGCATCAAGATCTCAGCGGGTTTTATTTTTCATTCTGTCCTTAAGAGATAAAAGTCTGTTTCTTTGACAGAAGCAGTCAAGTGAGAGAGAGGGAATTTCAGTTTAAGGTAACTTTAGTTCAAGAAAACGCACAGGAAACATGATTCTCCTCAGACATCTGATCCAGGGGAAAACCTGGACCTTGTATAAACATTTCCTTTTGGAGGAAAGGTCTAGGGATATGTTCCTTTTGAAAGACAAAGGTCTACTAAATTTTCATTGTCCTCACAGATAGAGATTTGTTGTTATTCCCATGTCACAAAGAGGAAACTGAGGCATATGGAAAATAATCTGTTAAATGTTAAGTGAACAAATTTGAGACAGTATAAGATTTCACAACTTCCAAATTTCAAGCTCTCTTTCACCAAATATTCTCTGAAATTTATTCCATTCTCATGTTCTAAAAGTTATAACCCAAAGCAGCTTTGCAACCATGTATTTTAGTAATTGAACAAAAAATATATCTTTTTCCACACAGGTTATAATAAAAGTCCCTAATTAAAACCAAATAATGTCTCCTGACTAAAAGGGCAATGAAAGTAGACAGTAGACCTGGCCTAAATATGCTTGTGCCTGCAACTACCACTGAAAAGTGAATACTTAGCTCATTTGGAGGAAGTGTATTAATTTTTAAGGTTGTCAGGGCTCAATTTAGTTCCTGAAAAAAGGTCACCCAATTGTTTTATATGGTCCTCAGTTTAAAAAGTTGTCTGACAGAACATTCCACACTTTGAAAGACATATGAAATAAATAATCATTGTTTTGAGAAAAGGATTCTAGAAGACCTCATAATAAAGCAAATTTTTTTAAAAAGCTAATTTCTTCTAAGCACAGGATTTGGAAATACAGAATGGTTTTTTGTTCTGTTTTAAAGTAGTAGAAGGCAATGAAGATCATATAACCTCATATAACCCAAATGTCAGCTGGGAGTACTTTGCTCTTAAAATTTAAATAAAGATTGATCAAGTTTCCATGCCAACACCTATAGAAAGTCCCAGGCCCAATCCCAAGATTTCTATAACTTTTCAGAGACACGTGTTCTTGTGCTTAAGTTTATGCTTCTGCTGATGTCTTCTTTGTTTGTTTGCTCTTTTTTGCCATTTATGGATTTTCTTATTATCTTCTTATGCTACCTCTACTTTGTACTGTGTGGATTCAGAAGTGAAGTTCAATTTCTTTCCTTGATTTCCACAAACAAAGACCTAACCATGAGAGCCTCTGTGTGAGGGCGAGCCTGGTGGTGTAGTGTTTAAGTTCGCGCTCTGCTTTGGCGGCCTGGGGTTCGTGGGTTCGGATCCTGGGTGCGGACCTGCACACCACTCATCAAGCCATCTGTAGTGGCGTCCCACATAGACAAAATAGAGGAGGGCTGGCATAGATGTTAGCTTAGGGCCAATCTTCCTCACCAAGAAAAGCCTCTATGTGTATAGCATACTCTAATGGGTGTCTGGAGAGACCAGGAGAGTCTAGGATTAAGATATTCAATCAGCACAAACGATTTTGATTTAATATCAGATGTCACTGTTCTTTACAAGCCCTAAGAGCCACACTACTATTTGAGATTTCTCAACACTTACTCTACCAGTAATCTTCAACTTCTGGTCATCTTGGTGACTCCTTTCTCCTTTTCTTCTCCCCTCTATCCTTTCAAATTCTTTCCTACCACAATGTCCTCAGAATTTCATTTTCTTCTCCCTCTATTATATGGAGCAATTCTGATCTGTCCAGCTTCTACTCCTAAGCTCCTCTTCAGGCCTATCATTGCATATCCAAAACCAATCAAGGTGCTCATCAAAATCGAAAGGCCATCTGAGACTACTTCCCTTAAGCCCGTGGTCATGATAAGGGTACATCAGAACCATCTGCAAATCTTATAAAAATTAAATTCAGATGCTGGTTCATCAAGTTTTTGATTGGCCTAGGAATATCTACTTTTAATGGTCATTCTTGATTCTGATAGAGGGGTGTTCAGCTTATTCTTTGAGAAACTCTGCAGTCTAACAAGATTCATCTTCTTAGATGCATCAGCAGGAGGCAGTTGGAGTCTAGATAGCAGGGTTTTTTTTCCCCTTTACATGTAGAGTATACCTTATTCTAAACCAAGCCCTGGAATGACCCCACTATGGTTGAGATTAAACATCTCCCTATCATCCTATTGCTCAGACCATCTTATGATGTAAGCCAAGGTCACTTTTGTTAGAAGCTCCGTCTGTTAAGACTTTGGAGGCTCATTAGTAGGGGATAAGACTCATATTTCCTGTCTTAAGAGGATTTCTCTTGTCAGAAACATGTTTGTATTTACCTGAACAGGCTCAGTGACCCATGTAGCTAAGTCACATAGAGGACAAAGCTTACTCTGGGACAGCTCAGGGAACTTTGCTTACCATCTTTTAATGGTGTGTAGCAGAAGACAGTCTTAAAGGATCAGGAAGTAAGACCATCTTGGGCTAGCAGACTTCCACTTTTTTATATTTTTAATACCCAGAGTAGTTTGTGATAAGTTCACATTAATTTGGGCAGCATTATTCAGTGACTGTAGCTTTGTTTTCAACTCAGTTTACAATATAACTATGTTCCTTTAAAAGATAATTTAATTAAAAAATCAGAAACTGATCAGAGGGTCATTATAAAGTGTATCAATTATCTATACTATGAGTTAATAAATTCTCGTATATAATGCATTTTAAATAATTTGTTTTACAAAAATATGGTGCACTTTTCAGGAAGATATCAACTCTATTGTGTAAAGAAATATATATCTATACTGTTCTTCCTAATCAATCTACTGTCTTGTCATTTTTCTGTTGTCTTTCTACCTTAATTCTTAGCTCTTTGAATAGAAGAGCTAAATTTTCTATTTTTTTAATCTCCCTGAAACATTATCCAATGATCTCTGCCCACAGTGAGTGCTTAGGAAAATACTTATGCACCACCCAGAGCTATGTCATACTCTCCCCTTTTCCATTAGCAGTGTGTGAATCTAGGTAAATAATTCAGCTACCCTGGACCCCCTAGAATATTCTCTCTAAAGTAGGATAAAAATAGTAGCCGATACAAGAATCTCTACTTTTTAAGGACCCCTCTGGAGTCTAGTTCACTCATCCACTGGCAGATTTTCTTCTGTTAAACACTGAGATATTCTATACCACCCTGCATTTTCTTTTTGATAGTGCCTCTCTCATGTTTAAGCCCCTTTCAGAATCAAGCCTACACTCTTGAACATGGCATTGGAGAGCCAGGAGCCCTCCCATTCTGGCCCCATGCTTAGATGGAAAACTTCATCCCTGCCCCTGACCCTTCTACATGCTGGTTCAGCCACACCGAACTGCTACCTGCTCTCTGGCCCTGCAGTCCTTTCATTAATGTGGATCTTCACACAGGCTTCCTCATCTGACCACCTTGCTTTTCTCTGACCGTCATATTCTATTTCAAGGCTGAGCCCAAATGTCACCTTATCTCTCAAACTGTCCCCTGTACTCCCACTCCCAGATAATTTAGTTGTATCCCATCTTTGGTTCCATAGTCTTTGCACATCATGCTATCACGGTATTTAATTCTGTACATTTCTGTTGTTATCACCACCCTCCCTGCCCAGGCTCCAAGCCTTTTGAAGGCAGAAACTATGTACCCCATGAATGAATGAATGAATGAATGGGTGAATGCTTTGCTTGTCTGTCTACCTTTACTGCCTGGTCTGTCTTAGCCATCAGTAATGTGCACAAAGCTAAATTATTTCCTAAGAAGAAGTAGACTTCCTCAGTTTTCCAGTGAAAGTAGTTTCCTCTTCTCTCTCCAAATCCCTTATCACCTGGACTCCTGTTATTTCACTCTTGCCTTAATATATCCCAGTTCAACAGGATTTTTTGCTTATATTACTAGCTACTTTAAATCCTTTGCAGATTTAAGTAAGTGATAAGTCTAATACAGTATCCTCTGAGCATCATGTGAGCTAGATAAAATCTTTTTCCATCAAAGGCAGCATCATTTTTTCCACTTCCCTTTCCCCACTTTCTGTATCCTGGATAAAGCTGATGTCAGCTCTGCATGTGTCCATCAAATTACATAATGTTTTTGAGTCAGTATTCTATATTAATTTATTTTGCTTCTGCATACATGATTGGCTACAATTATTTGACAATTTCTTTTTGTAGATTAACAAAATCAAAACTTTCTAATGCACTCCACTCTTGCTGGTATCATTATGTATGCTGCAATAGCAGGGAATATAATTGTGTTTGGTGCAACAATATGGAAGAGTTAAGTAGAAAGAATGAAAAGAGACCCAACAAAAAGAGATAACCATAAACTTGTCGGAGAATAAAAGTGAATTTCCTAAAGTTATTAATATATTGACAAGTATATGCCACTTTTGTGTAACATCATCAGGTATAGTCTTATTCCTAAGAAAGCTAATTGAAAATGATGGTTCTTTGATGTGTGGAATGGACTGTTTACCTGAAGAAGCAACATAACAACTATCTCAGGAATAACCAGCTTTACAACTGCCAGCAAACTCCTTAGGGCAAGGACTTTATATGTTTGGCACAATTATGCTTATTGTAGATCAGTGCTGTGTAAATATTTAATAACAGTTCCTCCCACACCTATTCCTGGCGAGTCTAGCCTTCCTGACTTGTCACATCCATAATCATATATGTATTTCCACATTAATCATTTGAGGTGTGGTGCCACTTTTAAGCTGGTTTCTTTGGGATGGTGCCATCTTCTCTAGGCTCGGGGTAACCAGAATATAGATAATTAGCTATGAATATCAAACAGCACTCTATTTTTTTCTTTCTTTTAAAAATCTCTTCATTTTTAGAGATAGATGACTTACAGAGTGAGCTATATTTTCTCCTAAAGGTTAAGCAGTCACTTTTTTTGAAATTACACCAAGACCTGAGCTTCATCATCCAGGCTCTGTAACTAACAACATGACTTTAGGCAGCTCATTTTACCTCTCTGGAGGTCAGTTTGCTCATCTGAAGAAGATCCTCCTGGGCTGATCACAAATGTTGTTTCTGGCCTCAAAGTTCTAGTGTACTGTCTGTTCCCAGATGTGATAATTGTGCTTTTTTACTGAGAAGAAATAAATTGTTCATTTTTAAGTCTATCTTTCTAGTGAATCCAAAAAATGTGCTACTACTTAAATATTTCATCTGGTGTCTGATTTTTCTCTTTAAGAGGAATTTACCCAAAATTCATTATATAGAAGAAGAGAGTCATTGTGGCAACAGATTGGATCCAAAGCACATTCACAGAGAATAATCTAGTTATTTAATTATGTGAATTTTAAAAGAACAACAAAATTTAAAGTGATCAGAAAGAACAAAATCTATTGGCTCTGGGCACAAAGTCTGCTATTTGTGTGAACTCTGTCCCTTGGTTTCTTTATTGGTAAAATGGGAATCTCATCTTTCTGTTTACCAGAAACAAGACATGAGATAAAGACATGAAGGTCCATTGCAGTTATAGGAGTTTCAACTGGAAATTTGCTTGTATAAAGATACTGCTAGTTCATTGCTTCGGGTTTTCTGACAGTCGGAGTGCCTTCATCTTCATCTCCTCACACTTTCTCTCCCAACCACTCTGGTGGCTTTTGCCACAATTTCCTTATGTCTGATCACATTTGTAGCTACCATCTTTGCTCATGCAAAATGATATTTGTTGTTGCAGCAACGCTAATCAGCCCAGAGAAGAATTTAATCTGTATCTTCTTCATGAATTAACCGTTTTTTTTTATCGTTATATAATGTCCTTCTTTGTCTCTTGTAAGAGTTTTTGACTTAAAGTTTATTTTGTGTGATATTAGTATACCAGCCCTGCTCTCTTTGGTTACTATTTGGATGGATTATCTTTTTCTATCCTTTCATTTTCAACCTACTTGTGTCCTTAGATCCTTAGATCTAAAGTAAGTCTCTTACAGAAGGCATATAGTTGGATCCTAGTTTTTTTAAATCATTATACCAATCTACATCTTTTGATTGGGGACTTTAATCCATTTACATTGAAAGTAATTACTGATAGGGAAGGACTTACTATTGCAATTTTGTTATTTGTTTTCTGTAAGTCGTATAGCTTTTTGTCCCTCATTTCCTTCCTTGCTGCCTTCCTTTGTGTTTAGCTGATTTTTTGTAGTGACACGTTTTGATGTCCTTCTCATTTCCTTTTGTGTATATTCTATAGATATTCTCTTTGTGGTAACCATGGGGATTACATAAAACATCATAAAGTTATAACAATCTATTTTAAGCTGATAACTTAATTTCAATTGCATACAAAAACTCTACTCATTTACATCTCTGCCCTATCTCCCAGTTTACATTGTTGATGTAACAAATTGCATCTTTATATATTGTGCACCCATTAACATAGATTTATAACTACAGGTATACCTCAGAGATATTGCGGGTTTGGTTCCAGACCACCACAATAAAGCGAATATCACAATAAAGCGAGTCACACAAATTTTTTGGTTTCCCAGTGCATATAAAAGTTATGTTTACACTGTACTGTAGTCTATTAAGTGTGCAATAGCATTATGTCTAAAAAACAATGTACATACCTTAATTTAAAAATACTTTATTGCTAAAAAATGCTAACCATCATCTGAGCCTTCACTGAGTCGGGTAAAAAATGCAGGTACAGAGTCTTGTAAAAAATGCAGTATCGGGGCCGGCCCGGTGGCGCAGCAGTTTAGTTTGTGCTTGGCAGCCCGGGGTTCGTGGGTTCGGATCCCAGGTGCCTGCGGACGCACTGCTTGTCAGCCATGCCGTGGTGGCGTCCCATATAAAGTAGAGGAAGATGGGAACGGATGTTAGCCCAGGGCCAGTCTTCCTCAGCAAAAAGAGGAGGGTTGGCAATGGATGTTAGCTCAGGGCTGGTCTTCCTCACAAAAAAAAAAAAAAAAAAATGCAGTATCTGTGAAGCGCAAAAGAGCAAAGCACAGTAAAACGAGGTATGCCTGTATTTTTTATGCTTTTGTCTTTTAAATCTTATAAAAGAATGAATGGTGGAGTTATAAATCAAAATTACAATAATTCAAGTTTTTATATTTGTCCACGTATTGACCTTTACTAGAGGACTTATATATTCATATGGTTTTAACTTCCTGTCTGGCATCCCTTTGTTTCAACCTGAAGAACCCTCTTTAGCATTTCTTGTAGGACAGGTCTAGTGTTAACTCCCTCAGCTTACAAAAGCTGGGAATGTCTTAATTTCTCTCTGAATTTTGAAGAACAGTTTTGCTGATAATAGTCTTCTTGATTGACAGTTTTTTATTTCCATACTTTAAATATGTCATCCCATTGTCTTCTAGCCTCCAAGATTTCTGCTGAGAAATCCACTGACAATCTTATTGAAGATCCCTTAGTACATGACAAGTCACTTTTCTCTTGCCGCTTTCAAGATTCCCTCTTTGTCTCTGACTTTCCACAGTTTAGTTATAATGTGTCTCAGTGTGGGTCCAAGAGTGAATGCAGTGGCCTGTGAGAGCTTAGAGTTTAAGATTTTTGTGTGTGTATATCCACGTCTTTCCTCAAATTTGGGATATTTTCACCATTTTTTCTTCAAATAAATTTTTTGCCCCATTCTTCCTCTCTTCTCCTTCTGGGACTCCCATAATGCATATATTGATCTGTTGGATGGTATCTCATAAGTCTTGTAGGCTCCCTTCACTTTATTTTTTTTTTTTTCATTTTGTTCCTCAGACTCAATAATTTCAAATGACCTATCTTCAAGTTTTCTGATTCTTTTTTCTGCCTGTTTGAATCTGTTGTTGAACCCCTCAAGTGCATTTTTCAATTAAGTTATTGTTTTTCTCAGCTCCATAATTTCTATTTGGTTCTCTTTTATAATTTTAATCTCTTTGTTGATAGTCTCATTTTGTTCATGCATTGTTTTCCTGAATTCATTTAGTTGTCTGTCTGTGTTCTCCTTTATCTCATTAAGCATACTAAAGAAAATTGTTTTAAAGTCTTTGTTAAGTAAGTCCAAGGCCTATATTTCTTTAGTGTCAGTTTCTGGAGATTTATTTTGTTCCTTTGAATGGGCCATGTTTACCCTTTCTTTGTATGCTTTGTGATCTTTTGTTGAAAATTGGACATTTGAAAAAAGCTTCTTTTCACCAAGTCTTTGTGAACGGGCTTTATGCAGAGAAAGATCTTCACTAATCAGCCTGGCATGGAGGCTCAAAGTCTTCTCAGACTTTTTCTGGGGACTGTGTCTTCACTGGGCCTGTGCATATGCTTTTTTTCTTTAATTCTCCTGTATACACAGCTGCTTTTAAATCTCTTGATGTTCCTGAGTCTCATCCCTGCTCATTCACAGGACCTTAGATGTTCTATTGTATTCCTCCACCTGTATTCCGGTGCCCATGAGTTTGCAGTCCTCTGAAGCTCTCACAGGCCACTGCACCCACCACTGCTTTCAGCAGCCTCCAACCTGGTATCCAAAATATGCCACCATTCCCATCAGTGCTGTGAGTCAGATCAGACAGAAACCAGTCCCTCAGACAAGCCAGAATGTTGCAATCAAGGTCTACTCTTTGCTTCTGTCCTGAGGGAGGGACCAGGAATTGAGTGACATCCTCCTGACCAGGTTCTGCTGCACTGGGGAGGGGAGGAGCACAAATGAAAATACCACAAAATGCCATATTGTTTTGCATGTGACTTTTTCTTGGTTAGGCATTCGCTTGGTTGCTGCAGCTTCTTAACTGGTTTCTAGAGTTCCCACAAAGCTTCTTTGGTCCATATGTTGTTGTTCATTTGATATTTCCATGGGAGAACAAGGGCCTGGAGCTTCCTAGTTTGTCATCTTGCTGACGTCACCCTTGCTCATAAGTAACTCATAATCCGGGGAGGAAGAAAGACACACAACAAGAATGACCTAAACAGCTTTGTATTTTAGAAAAAATAACTCAAGGTTACACATCCTTGTACAAAAGAAAATAAGCTTCAGAGCTAGAGAAACCATTAGAAACCTGTCAATTGGACTAGGTGAGAAATGGTACGGGCCTGAACTAAGAGAGAGGCATCTATTCAAAAGCTATTTAAGAAGTACAATTTTAAGACTCACTAGCCTGTTGGAAACATGGGCCAGGGATGTGAAGATGGAGAGGACATGGAATCAAGAAATAGACAAGTAGATTCCAGTAACTGGTTTTAGGCAAGTTTCTTAGGCATTCTGAACTTCATTCCCTTGTCTATAAAATAAGACAATTGTGAAGGTTAAAAGAGAGAACTCATGTAAGTGCCTAGTATGTAGCAGGTAACTAATAAGACTTAGTTTCTTTTTTTCCCATCCCCCTACCTCTGACCAACATTACTAGATTATGCAGTTTAGTGGGTGATGATACTGCTAACTGAAATATAGAGTAGGAAAAGTACAAGCCAGTCTTTTAAATCTCTGGGTTTGTTGGGGTTTTTTTTAATTTTTAACTCCTGCTCTTCAATAACAATACATGTTAGACAGATTCTATATAAGGAACTATCTGCATTTGTTTATCTTTCTTAAACAAGCAGTCCTGTCCTAAAATTATCTGATTCCCAGAATATTCCCCTAAAATTAGGCAGGAAGCAAGGTCACTTTTAGGACACTGATTGGTTCCAGGTTATTCAGTAAATTTGGAGCAAAGTGATAAAAATGATTTTTGTCTCCTGGCTCTTGAGCCAAAGCTTTGTTATCAACTCTGAGACTATTTAAAAATTCTGTGAGAATCTTCTCCAAATGGCTCTAATTTGACAGATTTACAGTTATGTAAATATATGTGTGCATTCATGATGACAGTTTAATGTTGTGTTTAGAGATTATGAAAAGAAAATTAAAAAAGGAATTTCAACTAGCCCTTTTTTTCCCCTTAAGGCACTGACCTTTTTATAAAATTATGTTTCTATAGGCCAAGATTCAAATTGCTGTCCATACGAGAGGATGTAGGTTTTCACGCAATGACTATTTCATACAGACTATATATCTAACAAATCATAATGCAGTAGCTTGTAAAGGATGACAACAATTTTAAAACCTATTCTTGAGCTATTTTAGAGTAATCGGGATAATGTGTTTAACCCTTGATAAATAACACTATAGTTATGATCTATGCATCACATTTTAGAAGATGACAATTATGTATCCAGATAATCCATTCTGATAGAAAAATCTGTTGGCTTGTAAAATATGAAAGCTGAGAAGTTGGGATGATCCAGGCTTCTATCTGGGGAGTGATGTAAGCAGTTAATGCAACTGTACCCCTCGTTCTTTCCTCTAAGTCCTACCCCACCTTCCCACACCACCAAGAAATGGAATTTTCCAGAGTCCTACATTTGATTACTCATATTGTACATTTTGAATTACTTTCAAGAAAAACAAAAGCTTTAAAAATATCAAGTGGCAGCATCTAATTCTTTTCTCCTTATCCTATTGCTGTGACACATTTGTTGCATCTCATTTCTTATCTAGTGAAGTAGCCAAATATGTCAGCAGAATGTCACCTCCCATAGAGAAAGTAACAACCACATTTTTTTGGTACTGAAAATGATGAAACACCGATGGAATTTGTATTATAATTTATTGTTATGCACATAGAGATATTTTTTTTAGCAAAGTCCTGATGGCTAGAAAGACACAATTGTTCAGTGGGTGATGTCTATATCTATTTTAACATGTGATATTGTGTTATTCAGAGATTTGATTCAAGCAGATCATAGGGCTGCACTTCTCAGAGATGACACATTTTTGTGCACAGACACAGATGACAGTTTTGCCTCGTAAAGACTTATCTCTTGAAAGGCCTGACTCAGGTTGCCTCAAAGTACTGGTGTAATTGAGGCAGGTGCCCACCTAGATGACTACTAACTTCCCAGACCCATCTCTGCTCTCCAGGCATACTGATCTCTAAGGAGTGACTGAAAGCAGCACACCATTTTCTTTGCCATCTGTACCTCCTACACCACCATTCATGCACTTTCCCTCACCAATCTGCTGTCCCCAGTGGCTAGAATAGATTTCTTCCTTCCCTGCTCCACCAGTGCCCTCCTTGTCTATAATTTCAGAACTCAGCTTAGGTATAAACCCTTCTAGGAAGCTGCCTTGACATCATACTGACTTGGGTCCCTTTCTAAGCACTCCAGCCAGGGCCTTCTACAAATATAACATTCTGGTCACTTGCTTTTCTCTCCATTGGATAGTGGGCTCTTTGAGGATAAAAACCATCTAATTGGTCTTTTATTTAGAATACTGCCTGGCACCTAAGCAGGACTCAGTCAACATGTGTTGAATGAATAAGTGGACAAATGAATGAATGGTTTTATCTTGGTCTGCAAATGAAATATTGACATGTGTACACAACAACTATAGTGAACTCTCAGCAAGTTCTTTTCCTGTGACAAGCATGCTGTTGGGCTTTTTGAAAGCATTCACTCATCTAATCCTCTTAACAACTCTATGAGGTTATCTTCATTATCCCTTTTCTATGGATGAGAAAATTGAGAAACAGAGAGTTCAAATGACCAAGATCACGCCATGTAGACAGATTTCAACGTTAGACTGGTTGAGTACTTTATACTCAGCCTATACTTGAATTTATATGGCTACTAATCATAAAAATGTGACAAAATTGTCAGCTCTGAAAGAATAGCTACACATCTGTCTTTTACTCTACTATTTGTACTAATAGAGAAAAGAAAAAGAAAATCACCTAAAACCCTTAACACAAACCTGAAAATATTTTGGTTCATTTTCTTCTATCTTTTTTTTTTTCATTTAAAATATATTATTATCTCCTATATTTTATTCATATTTATGTTACTACCTTGTCTTCATAACCATGATAGTTAATGGTGTGATAATGTTCCATGTGAGTTGATATACTTAGCCAATTACCTGCTATTGGACATTTGTTCCTCTCTAACAATACTATGATGAAAATATTTGTGTATATAGGGGATTTTTAATGACTTTTCTTTAACTTTTCAGAAAGGGAATTTCAGCATGAAAGCCGCACCAGTTATTTAACAGTAAAAGAATCAAGGGGCCCAGGCATTCAGCACTATTTCTGGAGGCCCTGGATATAGGAGAAAAGGCTAGTTGTGATGGGGTCCTTGGGTTGACCCTCATTAACTGGGTCATCTGCCTGTGGGGAAATGCCCCAGATCCAACAACTCAGACAGGGTACAGGCTGAGGAAGGACCCATAGTCCACACCACATTGCAATACAGAATAAAATCTGGTGAAAACTGGCAACTGTCATGGCTACAAATGAAGGTCAGGGGAGATTGTCAAGAAGGGGCCATGTACATCATGAAAGGTCTGTATGGAAGAGAGAGAGTAGCCCCAGGCTGCAAAACTTGCCTGCATTGTTTTGTTGGTCCTGGGGGACTTTATGCTGAAAATCTCAGGAATTAAAAAAAAACGAAAACAAAAACAAAAACGCAGCTAGTGTGTCTGTTTCCTGGCACAGGTGGCTCCAGAGCCATTTTAGATCAATGTTTCAAGCCATGTTCTTGAAACATTTCAGAGAGGAGACTTGTTGTCTAGATGAGGATGGGGATCATTGCTATTTTTGTAGATTATGCTCAACATTATATGTCAAGCACTGAGCAAGTTACCTCACGCATAACAGATGCTGAGTAAATATTTGGTAAGTGAAGGTAAGTGTGGTAGAGAGCATATGCTTTAGAATCAGAAAGATTTGGGTTTGAAACTTGTATCTATCACTTACTTACTATCTGTCCCTGGACAAGTGACCTCCCATCTCAGAGCTCCAGTTTCCTCATGTAAAATGAGGACAATGTGATTACCCTGCCTGGTGGTTTATACATCACTTGGGTGTGTAATGATTAGTAGGAGGTAAACACATGGGGGAAAATCCAGAGATTGCCTACGGCAGAAAAGTGTGTTGGGTGAGGGAAATCAGAGAGGTAGGAAGTGGGAGAAAAGTATACAGGAGACATAACTACCCAAAAGTGAGAGAAGTACAGGAAAAATAGGAATAAGGTGTGGCAGGAACTTGCCAGAAATATAATAGAAAGTGAAAGAACCAGCATTTCTAATCCTTACAAAACTGATTAGTTATTTCCCACCTGTTGGCATCTTAGTCCCTTCTTTGGGTCATCTCATTTTTCTCATATTGGTTTCTTTTTTACCCCTAAGTGTGTTATAATTATAACTCACATGAATGAGAAACAGATTTTTATAACATAGGGATTTTGAAGTTTTGTCTTTTAGTAGATCCTGCCATTTTTTAGAACATGTGAAATTTATTATGAAACTCTCATTTGGCCTCCAAAGCACTTCCTAGAAATCTTTTTAGAAGATTAATTTGGCATAAAATAGGAATTACAGTTTGGTAGGAATCCTAATTTGTCCCTTGTTTTAGGGATCGTGCACTCCATTTCAGCCTGTGTGTGTGTGAAATTCAGTAAAACACTGTCACATATTGCAGATGCTGGATGAGGACTCTTAAAAAACTAAAACTGAAAAAATAGTAACAATGACAACACACTCGTCTCTTCCTATGCTGATCTAATCAAAGGCTCCTCCTTATTCTCCTGTCCTTTCATATTCGAGGATTGCTGACAACACTGAGCCTCCTGTGGAGCATTTCTTTCTGATTTTCCCAGCACTCTTCCATCATTTAAACAGCACCTCCAGTATTATAAAGTCTGAACGTTGATTAGGAACAACCTGTCAACTTCCATGTAGACCTCCAAGCTCTTCACCATCAGATCAGGATACCAATTTCCTTGATTCTCTCAAGGATGAATGTGCCTTTTCCTTTAACTCATAACTTATAGTTCCTTTGTTTTATTTGTGATGTATATAGCTTTGGGGTTTTTTTCTTTAAATTAAAAAGAATAATTATGAAGCCCTTCAAAAAGAAAAAAATTAAAAATACTATAACATACCTATGCACCCGCCCTCAAAATAAAACAGGTGCTAATAATTTAAGAAATTAAACCCTGCATATACAGGTAAATTTCCATCTCCATCCCTTCCCCATTCCTCCCTCCCAAGAGATAACCATTGGTTCCTGACATTGGTGTACTTCATTCCTATGAAGTGTTTTAGTAGTTTTACTACAGGTATATATATCCACAAAAATATATCTTGCCCTGAGCCCAAGGTCTTTTTTCCTGTCTCCAAACCTGCCTTAGAGCTCAGGCTTCTGGGTTCCCAGGACCAGCCAGTGCTGCCCAACCTTTTCTTCCAGGTTCACCATCATGTCACCTAATGTTCTCATTGATTTTCAGTTCCTGAGGCATTTCAGGAACCCTGTGATTTCCGTTTCTTCTTTACAAACTTAGCTATGCATGTTTTAAAAATTGTGTACTAAACTTTAGCCAGCATATCTCTGTGATTTTAACAGGAATGTTTTCATATTATTTTCTCCCCAACCCTGCAGAAACCAGAAGTTCTAACTTCATTTTCATAGACCAGTCATTTTCCCGCAGTAATCCTTTGGTGTCTGTGTTAATGTTTTGATAGGACTATGCATAATACTATGTTTTGGATCGGTGCGTATCAGGACCCTTATCTAGAATAGTGAGTCTCCCAGGCCTCAGTTTCCTTCTAACTATAAGAGTCTGTGATTATTATGAACTGAAACATGAGCTGACAAGTATTTAGGACCTGACAAAAGTTTTTACAGTACTATTAACTGTTTTAGCATAATACTGCATAAAATATTTTATAGCAATACTTCCTAAGATAAACAAACACATGGATAAGGAGAACAGATTAGTGGTTACTAGAGGAAAAGGGAGTCCAGCGAGGGGGAAAGGGAGAAAGAGGCACATATGTATGGTGACACATAAAAACTAGACTATTGGTGGTGAACACGATGCAATCTATTCAGAAACTGAAATATAATAATGTGCACCTGAAATTTACACAATGTTAAAAGCCTATATGACCTATATAAAATAAAAAGTAAATAAAAAAAAAGAATACTTCCTAAAAGTGACCATAGATATTTTCTAAAAAAGACATATGTGATCATGAAGTAAAATTATTTGTTTAATAAATGAATATGTTGGTTTTGGCAAGTTACCTCAAAAGTTTCCATTCTTTTTCTTAATAATGGGTATTTTGTATTTCTTTCTTAACAAAGCTTCTTTTGCCCTTATCTACTCCTTAGTCAAGACCACTGCCAAGTTTTTAATTATAAGTAACTTACTTCGTAGGTTGAGGGAGATAAATCCTGACTGATTGCTGGAAGGATAAAACTAGAAATCTCAGTTTAAGATTCACCTAAAACATTCTGTTCTGACAGAGTCAGTTTTCCTTTTAGAAAATCTGGCATGGGGCTCTATCGCCTGGGCCAAGTTACACCTATGTTTTCCAGTGTATCTAATGCTTTGCTACAATCTACATGTTGTTCACTTAAAGGCCAGTAAACTTAAGGCATACAGTGTGGGCTTTTAGCCAAGCTAAGGAATAACAATTGAGTAATTTAAAATTCCTTCTGATTAAATGTGTCTTTGTGAGATTGCAGATAACGCGTTCCTTGAGCTCCACCGCCCGGAACCACACACCGGTGCGCAGTCACACGATTGTCAGTATAAGCCTCCCACCTGGAGTTGCATAATGTACAGTTTACTCGTACAGAGTTATAGAACCACTGGCAACACCTCTGCCAGCTCTTATTCCTAACACTAAGGTTTGCACTCAGTTTCAAACCATGACTGAAACTTTTTTATTTTAAAACTATGACTGATAGTTATATTTCCCCATTATCAAATGCTTTGGAATACATTTTATATCACTTAGGGGGATAAACACAAGCTTAGCAAAAGTGATTATGGTGGAAAATAAAGGGCCTGTTAAAAAAGGCAGTATGGTGGGATAACCCTGGCAAAGGATCCTGGAAGTTTTAAGAAAACCTCAAGGTAGAAGTCTATCGGTCCTGAGAGTCTGGGGGAAGGGCAAGCCTTTAAGGTCCCTTAACAAGCAGGAGTTGTAATTGGGGTTCTCTTTTGGAGTATGGATAAAGAATTGAGGTGACATCCAGACCAAGTGACAGGAAATTTGGATTCCAATCCTGATTCTGCCTCAAAATGGCATCATATGACATAGGGCAAGACACAGACCCAGTGGTCCACAGTTTTCTTTATCTGGAGGCCTGCCGAGGTTGGATGTGCTGATCTGGTGACTTCTTTACCATCTCTAAAGAGTGCATATACAGCAGATGCCTTTCCAAATATAGCCGATTTTAACTTTGTTTCCTGTAGTACAGGTACAAATGCTGTGGAAGTCGGACAGCCTCCTCTTTTGCCTCCTTTATTTTCATAGACATACTATTTTCACCTCATTGACTTACACTGGGGACTGAGTAACCTGCCCCTCTGTTCACTGGAAGCCATTTTGTTTCTTCATGATTCATTTCTTCATGTCTTTGTGTTAGTTCAATGCTGACATGAACTTTTTTACCCCTCTGATCTAGTTTAACTACAAGGGGCGTCTATTTGCTGATGTTTCAACCTTCCTACCATGCCATTGACCTGTTTCTAGGTCCATTTATTCATTCATGTATTCATTCAACAAATATTAAGCATCTCCAATGTTACAAGCCCTACACAAGGCTGGTATTGAAGTTGCAAAGTGGACAAGAATGCAGTCCCTAGTAATAATCACAGCATTGCGAACGCTACTCCAGTGGAGGTCAACAAAGTGTCATGAGACCACACAGGGGGCAGCTCTTTGCTCTATTATGTTCCTGAAACAGAAGATTTCAAACCTCCTGACCCTTAAATCCACTATTAGCCAATAAACCATATTCCAATCATAACTCTTGTTTTCATATTATTGAATGATTTCATTCTGTCTCATATTCTAGTTAGTCACTGAAATATAGTCACTTACTTCTGTATTCTCCATGTAGTTTCTTCAAGCAAAATGTCAACAAGTTGGCTACATTTTAAAACCACTCCACAAAGAACAGTTGTTCTCTAGGACATTGTAGTTACTAGTAAAGACATAACAAAAAGTAGAGATAAAAATGTAATAGCCAACCAGTTATTTAGAGTTGGTTTACTCAAATGTATTTATGTTCTTAATGGCCTACTCTAGAGGTGTTTGAATGCCTAGTGGTGGGGGATAATTTGGAGATGTGAGATTTGTTTAGAGTGTTAGCTAGAAATCAAGGATGTGAATTTGTGGAGAGGAAAAGCAGAACAAGAAATCTGGATGGAGGTATGATGAAGGATGGCAAGTAAATACCATATTTTTCTGAAAAGAAGACAACCTCTTTGCCAATGTAGTTTAGCTGGAAAATTAAGGGAGCACTTACATTTGAGCAAACCAATATCTATTGGTGAAAGGAAGTAATTGAAGGTTAATGTGTTTATTGATAGTTAAACACAGCACAGAATTAGATTCAAATAGCTTAACCAAAGTAAAAGTGAGAAAGTATTTTAAGATAGAAAACACAGTGCCTGTAATGAAAGGTATACAGAAATGTGAAGTATATAAACTGAAGACAGTAATGTGTTAGAAGGAATAATGTGATAGAAGCCATGGATTAGAACGAAGCTGGGTAGTGCCCTCAGTTGTTCTTTCTTCCAACCCAGGAATGCCCTCTGCAATACCCCTGATACATCTGTTGGATTGTTAAATGGTTCTTTGACCTCTTCTGGAAATTTTCAGACACAGGGAGTTTCCTACTTTGAAAATCAGTCTGTTACATTAGTAAGTAACTCTAATTGCTAGAACCTAATTCTCATAGTATAACCAAATTCACCCTCCTGTACCATCTACCTGGTTCTGTGCTCTGAAGACACATGAAGTAAGTCCAATTTCTCTTCATTGTGACAGCCCTTTGTAAATACTTGAAGAAACTGGTTGTGTTCCTTTGAAGTTTCTCTTCTCGACCTAAATATCACCCAATTTTCAAGTCATTCTTCATAATAGTTTGTTTCCATACTTTTCAATATCCTGGGTCTCAGTTTGTCAAGGTCCCTTTTAAAATATGGTGCTGACACCTCCAAATGTGGTCTGAGCACCCACACAGTGATGCGCTCTTTATTCATTCCACTCAAGATTATGTTTCCTTTTGAAGGGTAGGTCCTACCATGTTATTGTTTATAGAAAGAGTTTAATATTTTTATTCACAACCTTTCTGAGCTTTGGATATATCTATTCTGGTTTTTGTTCTTTTTAATTTACAAACACTAATTGAGCACCATGCTATTTCAGGCACAGTGTTGGGCCCTGGGGATAAAAGATGAATGAGATTCTGGCTGGAGGATTTTGTGATGTTCTAGTGGGAGTGACAGAGACATACAAAATAATTGCAGTATGATGTGTGATACATATGTGAACGCAGTGCTCTAAGAAAATGGGAAAGGGAATGAACTTCCTGGGGGAAAACTGGTAAAAGCTAGTCATTCATACATTCATTCAATAAATAAATGTTTACCAAGAACCTGTGAGGCACATAAATAGATACTCATTTGTGTAATTATGAATCCTCCTCAGTATGGTATCAGGTCTATATTTTTCTAGATTATCTATGAAAGTCTAAGGAAAGGTTTTGTGAGCTTTCTTGCATCATTTCTTTGATCTTTTAATCTAGTAATGTGAGAAGAGGTTAATATAATGAATAACTATAGGTTCCTAATGATTACTGATTTCTTTTCAAAGTTCTTAAAAACTACTTGTTTTATAATTTGCTCTTGAATTTGGACATAAAATAAAATCCATGTTAAGTTTTGCAGTTTCTACAACATGCTTTTCCCCTTTCTTTGGAACTTACCACTTCTTTTCTTTGTTGTAATTTCTCCAAGACTAATAACAGCAGTTTAGTGATCACATCTGCTAATTTTTTAGGATGCTCATTATGATTTATTTTGGTATAAAGACTTGAATTCAGAGTGGCTGGATGTTCTCTTATTATCTCTTGCTTGTATACTATTACTTTATTTCCACTAACTCATGTTTGTTGTAATTTAAAAATAAAGTTCACTGATTGAGATGATAGACACAAAATATTTGTGAGAAGTTGAGTACAGTTATCCCTCGATATTTAGGACCACAGCCCTGAATCCATCCCTCCTTCATTTATTTATAATATTTATGGATATTTATGAGTGCATTCCAAATGCTGGCTTTGGATGTACTTAAAACAAACATCTTTAGCTCAACAAATTTTTCCTTTGTACCCTTAACTTTGGCTCATTCTGGGCTTCTAGTCTTCCTGACATAGAATGCACAGATTTGGGCTGCTTTAGTATTATTTCTTCATTAAGCTTCTGTATGTCTGCTTCCCTAGAGAGGTCACTTTGCAATCACATGAGTATCTTTATATGTCTTTGTTTTTATTTTTCATTAGGATCATTTGGGACATGGGTTCAGAATGTTTTATTTTTAAGCTGATTGCTTTTAAACTCCCTGGCCAAAAAAAAGGGGGGGGTGCGCTCATCTTTTCATTAAAATAGTAATGAAGGATAAGAAAAGAATATAGAGCAACTTTAGGCAAATTGTTGGGGAAAAGCATTACAAGGTTAATGTGGACAAGAACAGACAGTGGCCTGGGAGTAGCACTTGGTTGAGGCTGGTCTCTGTAGGATATGGAGTTGTGAGGGTAGCTCCGTATCTTAAATGTGCTTGATTTTTTTCCCTTTATTTCTTAACTTATTTTTTGGATACACATTTTTTAAGATAATACACATTCACATGATATAAAACGCAAAAAGTATAAAAACTATACAGCAAAAAATCTCCCTCTCTTCCCTATACCCCATCCATCCAGTTCCCACCCTCTCTACCCCACTCAGGTTATCACAATTATTGGTTTCTTTATGCATATACAAGTAAATGTGAGTATAGATTATTTTACCTCTCTTTTAAACAAAAGATAGCTTACTATAAAAATGGTTTTGGGGCCAGCCCAGTGGTGCAGCGGTTAAGTTCGCGAGCTCCGCTTTGGCTGCCGGGGTTCGCAGGTTTGGATCCCGGGCGCGGACAGACGCACCGCTTGTCAGCCATGCTGTGGCGGCGTCCCATATAAAGTAGAGGAAGATGGGCACGGATGTTAGCTCAGGGCCAGTCTTCCTCAGCAAAAAGAGGAGGGTTGGCAATGGATGTTAGCTCAGGGCTGGTCTTCCTCACACACACAAAAAAGGTTTTGCAACTTGCTTTTTACACTTAATATATCTTGGAGATTTTTCCATATCAGTACATAGAGAAGGTCTTTGCTGTTTCTTAAAGATATATGTATTCCATTGATACGTGTACTGTTATTTACTTACCACTACCATACCAATGGACATTTATGTTGTTTCCAACATTTTGTTATGATAAACAGTGCTGCAGTGAATAACCTGGTATATATATCATTCCAGATATGAGCCAGTATATCTGTAGAACCAGTTTCCAAAAAGGGAATTACATGTGTTTGTAATTTGGATAGAAGTTACCATATTAACCTTCATTTGGATCCACCAGTAATTTATGAGTGTACTTATTTTCCCATAAGCTCACCAACAAAATGTATTGTCCAACTTAATTTATTATCAGAGCTTATTATAAACACACTTTATAACCAAAAAAAATATTTTTTAATTTCACTAATGCCTACAGCTATGACATTTCTTCATACCCTTTGTGGGGAACACACCACTGCTTATCTCATTTTGCCTAATTTCAGAGCATAAATTGCCCCTCTTCATGTTGTAGGCCTCAACCTCATTCCTGTAAATCTATCAGGACATAGCTCCTCATTCATTCTCTTGCTCTTCTGAATCTTCTGATGTCACTTTCTGTTTCTTCCCCTATGCCCATGAGCATGCCCCCCATTCCCATTGTTAAAAATAAGTAAATGAGAAAACCATCCATTGGCCCTGTGTTTCCCTGAGCATCAATTTTCAGGGTTTGGTCTATTGGTAGACCTTAAGAGGCCTGCTAGTGTGAAGTGATCTGATTCAGAGACTCTGCAGAGAATTGTCTTATGATGTAAAATAATGTATGTGAATTCTTATGATTCTCTTATAAATAAGAAGCAAGTCATGTCTGATCCTGTCCTATTCTTTGTCACAAATGAGTTCCCAAACTAAAACCCTGGCACAGCCATTGTTACAATTCCAATACTGTTTATCCGATTGCCTGAAAGACACAGATTCCCACAGTCCTTTTGTCTCAAAGTCAACGTTCTCAAATGTGAACCCACCTTCCCATCTACACTGGTGTATCTCCTGACACTCTCTCTCAGTTGGTGACATCACTATTCACCTCATCACCCAAACTAGAAAATGGGGAGTAGTTCTTGACTCATCTCTTTCCCTCACCTCCCTCAAATCTAATCAATGGCTTTCAGTTACCTACTAAATATCCATTGACTCTGCAACCCTACTACTACTAACCTGGTTCAGGTCCTCATCATTTCTTACCTGATCTTTTGCAACAGTCCTTTAACTCATCTCCCTGCCTCTATTCTTGTTTGCATTGATCCATCATTCACCAGCTGAGTTCCCTGATGTGAAAATCTTACTCACCTTCTTAAAACCCTTCACATATATCTACCACCTACAGGATAAAACCGAAACTCCCTGACTGTTGGCAAAGGGCCGCTTATGGTCTGGTTCCTCCACCTCTCTAGTCTCCTCTTTTGCCACTTCTTGTCCCCTAATTTTTATTCCAGTGACTCCAGTTGATTTCAGTTCCCTTCATTCTCCATGCCACATCTCCTCTCAGTGGTTGTAAAAGCTTTCATATACTGAACACATTACATAAGTACTGAGCTATGGATATAGCTTTTTTTCTGCAAAGTCTTTGAAATCTAATGCGTGTTTTACACAGCACATCTCAAGTGATCATAGCCACAGGGGACTAGTGGCTACCATGTTGGATAGTACAGGTCTAGACTATGATCCAATGAGGACACAAACCATGTCTGCATCCCTGGCACAAAGCCCTGTGCCTGTCATGCAGTATATACTCAATAAGTATGCAAGCAGAAAAGTGGAAGGGAGCAATCTGTGAATTACCATGCATGTGTAACAAGAATCATCTTTATTAAGGTGTTTTTCTCTTTTGTAATTTTTTATGTTCCAACTTTCCCTATTCTGCAAGGGGCATGTTTATTTATAGAGGGTTAGGTTAATTGCAGCAGAAATACAAAGTGAAAGAAGGAATTGGTATTTAGCTCTGTGACATCCAAAGCCAGGCTTTTTTTTTTTTTTTTTAAGAAAGAAAAGAAATTTTTTTGATTATTTTAGCTCTAGTTTTAGATTAAGATATCAAGTTTTAGACCCTACAAACTATCAGATAAACTAAAATCTGCTTAAAATTCAACATATCCAAGAAAGCCCTTGATACCTACCTGCACTCAGTGAAAATAAAAGGAATTTTGTATGTAGTATACATAACTATGTTTATAATATATTTAGAATATAAGGAGAAATTAACAAAAGAGATATCATTATGCAAGGTGGTTAAATGATTTCACTAAAACTGAGACCTGGTTTTGTAGTGTTTAGATAAAAGATACTGTGCTGCAGGGTTAGGAACAAAGATCATCATTAAAAAAATTAAACTTAATAATAAAATTCACTAATCATAGCCTAGGTTTTTGCCCATCTATGTAAGAGGCTCTTTAGTATGTGGATTCTTTCTCTACCTTTGGCCTCATTCAAAATGTTCTAACAATCTGAAAAAGTGTTGTAAGATAATAAACATAGGAGAATGCAGGGGAGGAAGAGTAGGGTTCGGCGGTTACTGAGTGAAGACAAAGGGCTCATTTGTTGCTCTTTTAGTTACTAGAAAAGATCATGCAGGCTAGGGGGGATGCACGTGGTAGAAGAGGGCACCTGAACAAACAGCTATTGAATTTAGAGAATGCCTACAAGACTGTTCTGGGCTGTGTTCCCAAGGCAGACTCAGAAGTTACCTGCCCTGCCAGGTACCAACTAATCTATCCCCCTCAGAAGGAAACATTTTCCCCATGACTGTATGAGATGCCTCTTGAAAGCTCCAAGTCTGATTTTTTTCCTACATACTAATCGGTACAGTCCTAAGTTTTGAATAATTATATTAAATAAGTAATTTTTGATTGTGGAATGAATCCAGTATTCCCCCAAACTGTCCTAATGGTCCCATATGAAGGAAAGATTTCACAGACGTTTCAGTGTACATGCAACTAAGAAATGATGTCAGCCTCTAAATTCAGGCAATGGTTCCTGGGGGAGAATGCAAATTCAAGGTGAATTAGAAGACATAATATGAGATGCCATCTGTGAAATAAGAAACTGAACACCTTATTTAAATTCTTGGTTTTTTTCCTTAGCCTTCTAATCAGAAATGTAAAAAAGAGGTGCTTGGCATAGCATTCTGGAATAAACCACTGAGGCTCCTCTGGCCTTTCCATATGGCCTTTTATTTATTTATTTTGTGAGGAAGACCAGCCCTGAGCTAACATCCATCGCCAATCCTCCTCTTTTTGCTGAGGAAGACTGACCCTGGGCTAACATCCGTGCCCATCTTCCTCTACTTTATATGGGACTCCGCCACAGCATGGCTGACAAGCAGTTCTCTGTCTGGGCCTGGGATCCGAACCTGCAAACCCAGGGCTGCCAGAGCACAACCTAAACTGCTGCGCCACTGGGTTGGCCCCTCCATGTGGCCTTATTATCTTGTACTTATGGAATGTATAAAATATGCCAGGTGCTACATCCCTATTTTTTACCCCAGGCATTTACTGGAATATGAGTTTTTGATGTACATGGACCTCCCGGTTGCACACACTGAGTACCTGCCAAGTGGCAAGTTGAGGTCACCATCTTCCCCCTGCATACTCTTTCCTCTAGTGAAGTTTCCATCATCCCATTCAAATACCTGTGTTCTTCATATTTTGTTCCTACCCAAATGCCCTCAAGAAATAATCTGAAACTTTTACATAAAACTAGTAGAGCAAAGTATCTCATCAGAGGCTTGAACAGTTGAGACCTCTATGTATGCCTGTGTGTCTGTTTCTGATATGACAAGGAGTCTTGTTGTCTGTCCTTTTCATGGGTTAAGGAGAATGAATTAACTCAGGAAGAAGGATTAAGATTTATCAAGAACAATTAGCTGCTTTTTCTAAGAACTAAAAATATAGGATGTTTTTTGGGGGGTGGAGGTCTTAACGGCTGGGCCTTCTTTCCTAATGAGATGTCAAAAGGGAATGGAATTAATTGTTTCGTTTGGGTGAAGAGTGGGGTAGAAATAAATGGAAAGTGGTGCTGTTGATCCCCTTGGGCAGCAAGGGGACAGAGTTGCAGGTTCTGGGAGAGGTGGGCATCCAGGTGTGCTTGGATCCGTCCTGTGAGGCAGGACCTCAGAGAGAATGGGGCTTGGGCTCCCTGAAAGACAGGCACTGGAGCTTTGACCTTGAGAGCTGGAGCAAGAGGAATCTGAGATCAGCTTCAGGCAAAGTGGTGGAGTTCCTCTGGAGAACTTCACTTCAAAATAGCCCACCACTGCAGGCAGAAAGGAAGCAGGTGAGACTTGACTTCCACATGGAGGAGCAGTGCCAGACAGCAAAGCAGCTGTGAGCCCAGCAGCAGCACGTGGGGCGCCAATGGGGTTAGAAGGCTTAGCGGGAATTGTTCGCTTTAAAATGGTTTATTTTATATATGTGAATTTCATTTTGCTTAGAAAAACAAAAGACTCAGTGGTGAGGACTTAATCCTTTTCAGGAACTGGAAGTCTGGCAAACTTCTTGTTGGAGCTGTCGAAGCCACGGGGGGTTCTCAAATGATCCAAGGGAAGAGGAGGGAACACTGGAGACCAATAAGCAACAGCTGGAGTGAGAGCTGGTACTGCCTCTGATTTAATTAGAGGGAAAAAAGAAGCATTATATTACCTGATCCTCAAGTGTTTTGGAGCAGTGCATGTCTATTATCCTA
Organism: Tapirus indicus; assembly: GCA_031878705.1. NCBI lineage: Eukaryota > Metazoa > Chordata > Mammalia > Perissodactyla > Tapiridae > Tapirus > Tapirus indicus. The sequence continues at coordinate 69,459,714 of CM062930.1, read as the reverse complement.
TAAACAATTATTGATGGCTTTCTACTGGTCACAGAAATAAAAACTCTGAAACTGTTTTGATGGCATTCCAGGCTCTCTACATGAAGCTCTAGATCTTTCCCTCGGGTCTCATTTCCTGCCATCTCCCAGCCACCCTGATTCCATTGCCATTCCTTGACAGATTTCTGCTTGAATATCTGCCTTTACTCCTGTGGTGACAATGGACAGATGTTAGTTTAGAATTTTTAGTGGGTTCCATATGTGGAGAATAGCCATTGAACAGCAGACCTATTGTCTATCTCTCTCCTTCCTATCTGCCCATTTCTTCACCACCCACTACCCCCCAACCTAAAGAATTCCTGCGCAAAGTAAATATTTGATATCTCAGTAAAAAAATCTCACTTTGCATCTTATCAGTTAAATATAATTTGCCATTTCTTGGCCTGATATATTCATAAGTTACTCATGCACAAGTTATAGAAGATATCCATTGACCAGCAAATATTCAACAAATGCACCAGGCACAGTGCTTGGTGCTAGGAATCCAAAGGTGAATAGGTCATGGACCCAAAAAAGCCCTGCGATCCTGAAAGAAACTAAGAGAACCAGTTTCCCAAGAAGGAAGGCTCACTTTCAATTGTGAAAGTTATTTGACTTTATAGATGCTTATTTACATCTGTTTGGAAGGGTTCCAGAGTACAAGTGATTTAAAGATATTTTGAAGATTTATTTATGTTTACCTCATTGACACAATCTTTGTTTGCTTAAAATATTGAACAATTCAAAATAATTCCTTGTCAGCTATTGTGGTTCTTTATGCCTTTTTAGTAAATACAATAGCTAAAAGGCTACATACTCTGAAACAGGATCACTCAAATTCCCCTTTTCCAGTCCATTGCATCTTTGATTATGAAGCGTGCAAAGGCTGAAACAGTGTGTCATGGGAGAGCTGATTTGGCCGAAATAGGACATTAAACAGCATATGGGTCATAACCTGAGAAAATCTGGATACAGGCATGTGAATATGATTTTTTTTTTCTCTTCCAATATAGGTGCCAAAGGAGGGAAGAACAGTATATTGGACTGTATCCAATTAGAATAAAAACTATATGAGAAAAACAAAGGCCAGACTTTGATTTCCCCAAGAGATTAAGTCTTAATGGGCAAAGGTGATGGATGGTGTCCCAAAGGACACCTTCAGCACCTGGGGAGGTGCTGAACACATCTCAAATTAATATCTCCAGTCATATATGAGTATTCTTCTCTTAGTTAGAATATTTTAATAGATAACTTACTTTGAAAAATAGAGGCATAAAAATGTGTCAATTTAAATTCTATGATTTCTATGATGTGACTTTAATTCAATTCCCACGGATTTTGCTCTTTTCTATGGTGATGTTTAATATGCTTGTCATGAAAAGGAAATTCTTTCTTTTAGGTTCATTACCCGGACAATGGTAAACAGATGATGTGGAAACTTACCTGACATAATCAAGTACACTCTGGAATGTAAATTACCCTCTCTCCATGGCATTTTGTTTGTGACTTAACTATTGCCTATTTATCCTGATTTTTCCCAGCCCCTAGAGTTTATGGGGAAGAATGTTTTAATGTAAGATTTAGTTCTGATAAAAAAAAAATTTCCACATACTATATTGTTTGGTTAACAGTTTTTACCTTGAATTTTCTGCATCTGAATTATGTTTTATGGATGAATGGTTCCACCATGACTTTTGGAATATTTGGAATACTATTGGTTATGTTAAATAGGTCTACCTCTGGACTAGAACATGCATGAGTTACAGAAGATAATAGTAGGAATAACATCTTCTTTTTATGTAGCACATTATACATTCATATGCAGTGTCTTATTTAAGTATCAAGCTAAATATAGGAGTCAGATAATACTACTATTCCCAATTTGCAAATGAAAAAACTGAGACTCTGAGAGCTTATATAATTTACTAAGAAACACACTTATAAATGGCAGAGCTGAGTTCAAACTAAATTCTTTTAACTCCAAAGTTGGCATTAATTCTTTTTTTCCTTAAAAATTATTAGTTTTTCCATTTCTCTGAGGCAGTACAGCTCTGGAATCAGGAGACTGAGTTTGAATCCAAGTTCCACCAATCACTAAACATGTGGCCTGGACAAGGTACTTAACATCTCAAAGTCTCATATCCTGAGGTCATAATGTCCAGATGATGATTGACCTGCCTCTTGGGGTTATAAAGATTAAATCAGATCATGTTTGTAAAGATCAAGCATGCAGTAACCACTCAATAAATGTTTTCGTTATTTTTGTCATTATTCTCAGAACAATTCTTAAAGAAATATTTTAAGTGTTATGTGAGTTCCACACTTTAACCCTCAAATCTAAGAATGTCTGTCTGGCCCAGTTCTTCAACCTCTTTTTTTGTTTTTCTCACCACTAGTACACTTTGGCAAAGATGTCTAACTATGTGTGAGCCCCCAAAACACAGGATTTCTGTTTGGTCCTCGTCTTACCACACCTAACAATGATCTTGTAATTCCATTTATACCACACTGAGAGTCAGTCCTTTTCTTTTTCCATTCTTTCACAGTATGAATTTCCCCTGCTTATAATTCAACTTAATTGGCAAGCACAGTTGGAGAATTTCTCAAGTAATAAGTCAAAAATGTCAATCGTACTCTTCTGGAAGTATAATGAGATGAATGTTAGAATTTCTCATTCTATCCTCCTTGTCTCTTAATTTCTTTCATATTATCTGTCTCTTCCTCTGTTTGTGCTGTATTTGAGATAATTTCTTCAGATATATCTTCCAGTTCGCCAATTCTTTCTTCCAGCTGTGTTGAATTTGTTGTTAAATCTGTCCATTTCTACCTTCAATTATTATATTTTTATTTCTAGAAGTTTATATGTTTCTTTGCCTAATCTGATTTAGATATCCTTTAATATTTCTCATTCCCTGAACATATTTTCAAACTTGTCTTTTATTTTTTTAAACATAGTAAATATAGTTCTTTGGGAGTGTGTATTTATTAATTCCAGTATCCGAAATTCTTGGGGGTCTATTTCTGCTGTCTGTTGTTTCTACTAATTGTTCCTTATGATGCCCTGTTTCCTTGTGTATTTAGCTAGCTAGTTAGCTTTTTACCATGAACCACTTATTTTCCTTGAAATTTTACATGTAACAGTTCTTTGAAGCCAAGACAAAGATGCGTTCCTTCAGAGAGGTTTGGTATTTGTTTCTACCAGAACACTGCCTGAGGGCACTACCAGTCAAGGATCACTCAAAATCAGATTTTGGACCCGAAATACTTTGGACTACCTAAGTAGTGTGAATTTGAGCTCCAAACTAACATGAGGACTGACTTGTGAGTCCAGATTCCCAACAATGTTTCTTTTCTTCTCTGCTTAGTGCCTAGATTTGAAAGTATGCTATTTTTTTGTCATTGTCCTGTGGGTGTGGGGGTGGATATCGTTTTCCATTCCCTTACACTGAGGGTGTAGCCCTTTGCAGTCTCAACTTTATGTTGGAGAGGAACTCACATTAGACCACTCCCCAGCTAGGGGCAGGCTCTAGGCTTTTTACCTGCACCCTGTGTGGTCATGAAAATGAAAGGTAAAGTCCATGCCATGTAGCAAGTGCCCCCAGAGAGAAAGTCAGCTGCAGTGTTCCTCTTAACTCTGAGTTCCTTCTCTTAGGTTTTAGGTCCAAGAATTTAAATATTTTACCCATAACGTTTAAGTTGTTTCCAGCAGGAGGGTGAGTCCATGCACCTATTCTCCATATTACCCAAAGCAGAAGTCCTTTCCCATATTTTTACCGTTTCCATCTTTTGTTTCAAATTTGGTACAAATCTGGTAAAATGACAAGTTGTAGAAAAAAAATTGATCCAATAAAAATCAGAAAAATGTGGTTAAATAATCAACGAAGTTATTCCTTTTAGAAGATTATATCTGTCTATGCACCTGAGCTAACTCTACAATCACTATGCAATAACTATCTAACAGGGATGGCAGCCACACTGGCCTTGGCTCAGAGGGCAGCTTCAGACTGAGTTCATGCAGGCTCCTGTTGTTCAAGTCACTATTGCTCCAGAAGGTATATAGGGCCCTCAACCTCTGGCTAGGTAGAGTCCAGAACTACTAAGTATCAGATTGAGAGTTGTCCACACTAGAAGGGCAGACAGACAGTGGGTAGGGATGGAAGTGGTGGTGGGGGTGTTAAGTAAACTCTTTGGGGTACAGTGGAGCATTATTTCAGAGAAGAAGTTCAAACAGAAAAGGGCTAAATCTGCCAGCAAGTCTTCTCCCAAAAAAGCAATAAGAAAGATAGATGTGGGTTAATTAGGCTTCTCTGCAGCTCTCTAGGCTCTTGACAGAAGATCCTTTCACCTCGACTCTATTGCTCCCAAACACGACTTCCACCCCCATCCGGATGCAGCTTTATCCACTCAGCCCTCTGCTCTCCTTCCCTGGCCTGATAGCATTTATCACGCAGAACCATCTCTCTCTATAAATAGACATCCAGATCTTTCTCTGTGGAGCAGTTTTCATAGCCTTTTGAACAAGACAAAGACATATTTGGAGCTGTGGGTTAAGGCAATAGTTCCAAGATTTTTTTTTTTTAATTTCCTGGACCAGTTAAATGTTTAGAAAATTATAAGTACTTACTAAGAGTTTATTCACTTTTTAGTTTTCTAAGAATGTATTTTTTAAAACTACTGCAAACTAGTTTGTGCCATTTTATCAGTGTGCTACATAAGAAACCACTCCAAACACAGTGGCTTAAAAGAGCACACGTTTATTATTTGTCATGCTTCCGTGGCTCTTCTTGTCTGGGCCTGCTCGCCTGGCACTGGACAACACCAGATGTTCTCATTCACAAGTCTGGGCCCTCAATGTGGGCAGCTAGGATGCATAAGGCCTTTCTCCACTTGGGCTCTAATCCCAGGAGGGCAGCCTGGCCTTGTTCACCTGGTGGTCAAAGAATTCTCAGTAGCAAGAGAGAAAGCCCCAGCGCACGAGTCCCATTGCCCAAAGCAGGTCCCATGGGCAAACCCAGGTTCAAGGGGTGGAGAAATACCTTCCTCCTCTTGCTGGAAGGAGCTGCTAAGTCACATAAGGGACCAACAGGGAAGAATCTGTGACCATTTATGCTGCAATCTACTACAGTTATAATCATTTCATAGAAAAAGAGCATCTTACCAAAAAAGTTAGAATAAAAGTTCCTCAAATGGAACATATTTAGCTTTATGGAAAAAAAACTTACCACATTGTCCTTTTAAAAAATTATTATCATTAATACCATGGAGTGGTGAAAACTTCATTCCCGTCAGCATTATTCTATAGAACAGTGTTTGGAACTGTGATGTTAGGAAACTGAATCTGGCAGCATTGCCTAGGATTAGAGAAAAAGGGGAGAAAAGGGCAGGGAAGCCAGATAAGGATCCAGACAAAAGATCATGAGAGAGATGAAGGAGGTGAGTGGCCACTGAAGTAATGAGGAAGTGGGGAAATGTGATAAATACCTCAGAGTAAGATTTAGCACCTGGATAGGATGGGGTGTGTGTGGGTGTGCATGTGAAAGGATGGAGTCCTAATTCTGGGGCTTCCATTTTGGTATAATCCAAAAATTTTATAATCATCTATATTAGTTTTATATTGTTGCATGACAAATTGCCACAAACAGCAATTTAAAACAACACCTACTTATTATCTCAGTTTCCTTGGGTGAGGAGTCAGGCATGGGCTGAAGTTTGAGCTCTGCTCAAGGCTTCATAGGCCAAAATCAAGATTTTGGCCGAACTGGGCTCTTACCTGAAGACTCTAGGGATGGATCCATTTTCATGGGTTTGTCCTAGCTCCTTGAGGCCTTCCACTTTCCTTCTCATGTGGCCCTTCCATCTTCAAGCCAGCAATGGCGTGTTGAGGCTCCCTGACGCTTCCAATCTTCTGCTTTCCTCTTCCGCCACCAGCCTGAGACAGCTCTCTGCTCTGAAGAGCTCATGTGATTAGATCAGACCCGCCTGAATAATCTCCCTATTTTAAGGTCGTTTCTGCCGTATAACGTTACACAAGATGATCTCTCGGGAGTGATATTTCATCAAATCCATGAGTTCTAGGGATTAGAGCAAGATAGTTATTTGAGGGGGAGGTGGAGGCAATTTTAGAAATTCTGCCCATCACATCATCTCTTGGAAAGAGAAAGTGATATAGTTAAGGAAACTTTTCATGAAAATGTAATTTTATTGTGAAATCACCCTCACCTCACAGGATTATCGTTAGATGCATATGATATTAAGAATAAGAATGCATTGTAAATATAGAAAGTTGAAATGGGCACAGATCCCCAGATTTGAACTTTGAAATCCACCTCCACTACTCACAGGCTGGATGATCTTCGGCCGGTCAAAGGTGTCCAACAAACCTCCCTCTCCTCTTGGGGGTTTTGTTACTTGCTGCCGCTAGGTGTCACTTATACAGCTGGGGAGAAGATAAGCTCTCTGGTGGTTTCCTCTGCCCCTCGGGGGCTGATGTGGACTGAGATCTGTGCATCTGTGTTGCGGAGTCCGGAATGTGGAGCTCCTCATTCCTGGGAGACTCGGAAGCCTGGAGCGATCTTGAGGATTCCAGCTCTTCCAAAGATGCGAGCCACACCTTGCTTTGGGAAGGGGCTTGTTATCAGTGAAGCTGGGAGCGGGAAGGAGAGCAGCCTGGGGTGGCTTTGTCGTGCTTTGCCCCTCCTTCACCAAGATCCCGTGGCCAGTTGGTTTTGGCAGGGAAGTGAAGTGTTTTTTTACCTTGCCAGCCTCAGCTGTGTGGTTTGGCACCATCAAGACAGGAGTGAATGGTACCAGCCAAAGCAAAACCCAAAACGTTTACATTCAGGGTCCAAGGTGCAGTGGTGGAATTCTCTGTTGCAAAGGCCCCTTGGCTCTCAGGGCCTGGCCCATGTTCACTGTTGTTCTTCGCTGGGTCAGACGAATGAACTTTAGATACACCTCGGAGCCCCCAGGTTTCCAGGTCAGGAACCTGGCACGAGGGGGCAGAGCTACCACAGGGGATTTGAGTCCAGGCCTACTGCAGGTGGCTCGTAGACTATAAATGACTTGCACGAGAAAACCCTTGCCATGAGGAGCTCCCTCCTGCAGGACGTAGGATGCAGGTTTATAAAGTGATGACATCTCTAAATCTATGCTTATTATCTGTGGTGTTGAAGTGGCCTATGATGTAGGGGAATGCATGTTCATGTATGCTTTTTTAGCACTAGACCCTAATTATCAAACTTCTCTAGAAGTAACTGTACATATCCTTACAAACCAATGCCACTGAGGAAAATATAGACTTCACAAGTTAAGTGTATTTTATTAATCCATATAATCTCTGTACAGAGATCACTGATGTTTCAACAACTTAATGGTATATGGAATGCTTCAGTATTTTAAAAAAATACAGAAAAATTTTAAAGGTGGATTGTAAGTGATTTTTTTTTTCTTACCATGTATTATGAGAAAGTTAGTCTTGAGAATTATTCCCTGAAACTGGAGTCTGCAACCTTTTATGACTTTCTCAAAAGGGCATTAGAATATGAAGAAATAACAGGAAAACAAATTAGTTTTGTTTTTTTAAAAACATCTACCGAAGCAGATAATGCAATAACTAAACCAAATAGTCAAGGGCTGCAGAAGATATAAAGACGGTGCAGGCTTGCCCCAGTGATCTAAAGGGAGGCCAGGATCTGTGAACACCCCACAGGCCCCAGGCTCGTCCCTCAGCTGGCTTGTTCTCTGGTAGGGACCTGTTTCTTTGGTGAGGACCTGTTTTTCTTTGCCAGTGAGTCTTGGCTTGAGTCTAGAACATAAATCCAGGAAGTAGTGTAAAACCCTGTGATCTGTGAAGATGCCTATACCTTTTTTTAACATCGTTTATAATCAGAGCCTATTTCTTGTTTTGGCTCTGCCATGACAGTCCTGAGTCAGTTGATTTTTTACATTAGAAGAATATTTGATGATGAGAGAGATTTCTAGTACTTGCAAAAGGAATAATAGTGATGTATGGCATTTTCCGGTTTTTATTGATATGAATCTAATCCTCATAATGACCCTTTGAGATAGATACTATTATTAGTATAGAAAGCTGAGACACAGGGGGGGTTAGTAACCTTCCTGGTCACATGGCTAGGAAGTGACAGAGTGGGATTCACACCTGGGCTGTGGAAATGCAGACCCTATCCTCTGGGGCATCTCGCCACCTTGCCTTTCAGGAAGTATATGGTCGCCTGAGTCTGTGCTTGGAGCCCACTGTGTCCCCGGGGACAGTATGATGGGAACCTGTCACAGGCTAGCAGTCCTAAAGGGAAGTCACTGGCCCTTCAAATGTTTGAAGTGGGCTTTCACCTTTGTGTGCTTTTCTACCACCCATTCCAAAGAAGGAACTGGTTTTTCAGAGCCTCAGTTTCCTAATTTGTAAAATAGGTTTAATTTTTTCTGTGCTTAACACATCTAAGGGGTGTGAATCTTGAAAGAGATAATATATAGTCATGTGTTCATTAAACTGTAATGCATTATCCCATACCAGGTGTTATTGTAATTATCTCACATAATTCAGCTTTAATAAATAGATGAGGCCTAAATTATATTTTTCCTTGAAATTACCATGCCATTTTCTGATAAAAAATTACTTTTAGATTCTTTTTAAAATATCTAGATTGTATTTTGCTTCCTGACAGACATTTTCTGAGTTTGTGTTTCCTCTGGAAAGAGCGGGGAGGTACAACAAAAAACAAAAAACAATCCTGGAGAGCTTTCTTGCTTGTCTGTAAGATGAGAAATGCATTTACTTGAGAATCTCTACTCCCAAGGCTGTGCTGACATTCTCATTCAGCCTGGTATTTAAGAACATTTTTAGATAAATTCTTAATCATGTTGAATAAATTCTTTTAAGAGCAGAGGCCAGGGGGAAATATGCTTTCTGGCCTTAATGATTACCTTATTTGTACATGACAAAATCTCTCCCCTGTAGGTCGCTTTTTCTCTCAGAATATTCTAGAATGTGAGTTACGTGGTTGAGTTAGAGGAACACTTTAAGAACACAGTAAATCAGATTTTGTCGCCTGAACATTCTGAGTGTCACGGCAGGGCCAGGACGGAGTGGCCTAGTTGCATAGATTAAGCTTGCTGACTGACTGCCCCTGGCAGAGAGAGGAGGCATCAAGTGTCACGTCAGAAAGGACTGTGGGGGAGGATGCTGTCCATCTTAGAGGCAGCCCCAATTCATGCAGTAGAAAGATGAAAAATGACAACCAGTTAGGCTCGATCACCTTTGTTAAACTCAGTCAAACTTAAAAAGAAAAAACATAAAAGGAAAAATCAAAATTGTTTTAGTATCGCAAACAAGAGTTGACCTCTTCTGCTCCCAAATAGTCAGGGTTAGATTTGTGTACAAACTGTGTGCTTAGCTGGTGGTATGTTAAAGAACTGTTTTTGTGAGTTAGCATTTTCCTTTTCTTCCCAATAAAATAATTTTTGAGCTATAACTGTTGTTCAGATTAATTTCTCAGATTTTGTAGTCTAACCAATGTGACTTTATTTAGCCTTGTTAAAGTGCCGTGAATTTCAACGTGGCTCAATTCCTGCTTAAACTTTCATCCTGCTAACATCCTATATTGATCCAAACATCCAAAATCGTGTACTTCAAAATAATCAACATGCAGATTATTTATTTAAAACAAAAAGTTTCCTCTTTCAAATGCTTCAGATCTTACTTGTGCTTATGGTAAAATTGCTTAAAAAATAGAATTGCAGAACTGCCCCCAATGGATCTATATTATAGTTATTTACTGAATATATATAAATGTAACGTCAATTTTGATATTGCTATAAAATCAGTCAATTCAGTTATGGCCTTCGTGCGAACATTCCCTGTACCGCCTTTCCCTCTCAGTGAATCAGTCCCTTTGCTGTTTACCGCCTTATTCTTCCCCTGTCCCCGTGTTGTAGCCTACACTTCTCTAGTTGAACCATCTGCCTGGTGGCCCACCATCAGCCATACCCGAGGAAATGAGCTGTTACATGCATCCCTTCTCTGTCAAATGCAGTGTATTTAGTGTCAGGGTACTCTGAGTTTGCAAGAAACTGCATATAGTATTTGCATGTTTAGTTATGTTGCAAGCAGTTGAGGGCAGGGATTTATTTTATACTTCTTCGGATTCCCATTTTTTAATAAATATGTCTTAATGGTGTAAAAATTATTACATCTTTTTTTTTTTCTGACTCCTCTCTTGATTGAATTTTTTCATTCCTCTCAGGCTGACTGTAATGGCTTTTTCAGTGTAGCAGTTTATGGTAAGAATTTTCTCTCTTCATCTATGTCGGCCTTTTTCTTCTCTTTTCTCAAATCTGCACCAATGCCACTTACTTCAGGAAGAACTCAGAGATTAAATTGTATCTGCTAAAAATGCCCATCATGCAGAAGCATGGCTGACAGTAGGAAGCCCTTTCGTGGCATGGAAAGATAAAAGGGAAAAAGACTTGAAAAAGAAATTGACCTCCTGATGTCAGGAACTTTGTCTTTAAATTTCTTTACAAGCCTAGAATTAGTGATTCTCAACCTAGAAGACCCAACTCCCCCTTTTATAACAAATATTTTGTCACATCTGTTTTACTATCCTGAAATGAAATTCAAAGATAATACTCAGCTATCCATATTTATCCATATCCAAACATCTATATTCAATATCTGTATCTTATATCTGTAATGTAAAAGAGAAGGGTAAGGAAAGTAATCCATGATAAACTACTCTGAATGTCAACACTTTCAGTCCTCTGACACTATTACACAGAGAGACATGTTGAAATAGTCAGATGCACGCACCTGTCATCGAGCCTCCATGAATGTACAGCCCCCAGGCAGACTGACACAGGTGTGGGCTGGGTGCAGCATTGCCTGCCTTCCGTGTTATGATTTTCCAAATTAATGACCAATTCTTCTTAAAGCTCCAAACACAACAAAGTATATATTCTTTCTTCAACTCACATAGTAATCGCATTCCTTGAAAATTTAGAAGATATTTAATCTGTGCAAAAATACTTTATTTATATGTACAACAGTTGGATTCCAGACTTAGATCATTATAAATGAGCTTTTTATCTACAGGGACGTCAAGGAGCATTTGAAAGTCAGGTGGGACATGAGACAGTTCATTGTGCAGGAGAGCTCCCCACATTGCAGGACATCTAGCAGTTCTGTCGCCTGCCCACGAAATGTCAGCACCATCCTCCCCCATCACTAGTATGACCAAAACGCCTCCACATTTCTTGAAAAAGTCCCCTAAAGGGTAGTATCACACTCATTAAGAAACACCAATATAGAACATTGAGGATGCCTGGTGATAAATCTGGTTCTATTTTATTCAAGTGTGTAATTATTATAGAAACTTATATTGAACAATCTATTTGAACAATATCAAACCTATCGAACAATATCAAACCTATATTATATCGAACCACTATCATATGGAACAATCACCATTTGTCTCACTACTAAACTGTAAGCCTATTGAGGGTCAAGACTGTGTCTTACTGCAGCCAGAGGGTCCAACATAGTGTCTGACAACTAACTGGTGCTCAGTAGCTATCTGTTGAATGAATAAAGAATCTTGACCATCTACCCTATTTCAAAGGAACTGATGCCACTTTCACTTAGTAATGCATACCACTTTTATCAAACTTCATTGTTAAGATATTACTATCAAGTTATTAAATGATGGATTATACAAACCTGGAAAATAGCCAATGATCTGTGCCTAGTTAGAGAAGATTATCTTTCTTTGTTGAATTTTTAAAAAATAACATGTAAGAAAAAAGATGCTAGTAACATTTACAGACTCTGTGGTGTTTTTTCCCTTTAAAAAAATTATACTCTTCCATTGTTGTAAAACTATTGAGAGCTTCTTGAGTACAGTAGGGCAGAGAAAAACAATAAAGCCAGTCTATCCTCAATGGTGTTATTGTCCATTTGGAGAGATGGACTACACATCTCGAACCACTGAAGCTAATAACCAAGTGCCATATGGAGTAAGGATGTCATTGGATGCAGTAGGAGACCAGGAAGAGATGATCATGAGTAGTCAGGAAGCTCATGGAACAGGAGGGCGTGAGCACCACCTTAGGTGATGGGTAGAATTTGAAGACGATGACATTCTAGGCAAAAGGAGAATGTAACCAAGTTTGGAGCTAGCAATAAACATGGTGGGTGTGGAAGGGAGACATCAGGGGAGTGGCGGAGTGACAGTGGGGAGAGGATAGTGGTGGGGATGGCGGGTAGAAGGAGAAGTTTCCCTGCTGGGGGAAAATGTAAAGAAAGTTGGTTGGCAGAGTGGGGACCAGACTGATGATTTAGTTTTGGCCAGAATTACCTTAAAAGACCTGATCTTAACTATATTTACACTTTAAAACAATATTCTCCTTAGAGATTTGTTTGTATTTTCATTTTACTTGTTTGTCTGAAAATAAAGTGTTCATGGCCAGATTTTGGATTGAGTGCTTAGTCGTCATGTTAAGCAAGTATCCAAAAGCAAGAATTAGAAAAGAGAAAATGTTATCTTTTGTTATTATTTTGTTTTATTATAGTTTATTATTTTTTTATTCTCTTCATTCAGTTAATTAATGTTAGAATAGATGAGAACACAAAGTTAAAGGGAGCTGTGTGCTGGGCTGTGCTTGAGTTTGGAATCAAAAGCCACTTACAGCTATGCCACCCTAGGCAACAACATAACCCTGATGAACCTCAGTTTTCCCATCTTTAAAACAGGGCTAATACTTCATTCATAAACATACACACAGGTCTTTGGATTAAGTGCAATGACATGTAAAATAGCCCATATGTGGCACATAAAAGGCACTTAAATATTAGTTCTCTTATTAGATTAAAATAATATATTTAACCCCTTTATAACCGTATAGGTGCAATTTGTTGTCATGGAACTATTAAAACATAAAAATTACATCTCATCATCCAAGCAAGTATTTATTATCTGAGTGACCTTGGATTCCCTAAACTTCAGTTTTTTCATTTATAAAATAGGGATAATATACCATGCTCATGGAGTTAGTATGAGAATTAAGTGAGATGATACATGAAAGGTGTTTAGCATAGTTGCTGGCACTTGGCAGTCTCGATAAATACCATCATTAGTATAATTATGCTATCAATATCATTGTGATGTGTAGTACATGCTGTGCACATAAACCATCTCTTTCTATCTTTATTACAGTCCTCAGTGGTAGGCATTTTTTTAAATTTAGCTTTATTGAGGTATAATCGACATATAAAATTGTAAGATGTTTAAAGTGTACCTTGTGGTGATTTATGTATACATTATGAAAGGATTCCCCAATCTAGTTAATACATCTAGTGGTATGTATTATTAATGTTCCTATTTTTAAATGGACAGGAGCCAAAGAATGGAAAAATTAAATAATTTGCTCTGGGTCACCAATTGGTTAGTTGGTGAGGTTGGACTTGAACGCGGATCTTCCAGTTCCAAATCTGGTGCGGTTTCCACCATGCCCAAATCTGGCGCAGTTTAAACCACGCTGATGCTGCCTCAAGCCCTTGTAGTGTGCCAGAATAATAACCCTTTCCTTCAAACCCCACTTAAAAAGTGATTCATACAACACTTTGGAAACCAGTGGACAGAAGAGCAAACATTTCTTGAGACCCCCAGAGCTTCAAGCAATATTTTATATAGTGCTAGCCCTGTCTTTTCAATGATGCAGATAAAGATGGAGCAGATAACCCTACTCTTAGCAACTCTTCTCTGTCATCAGTGCATTTCTCCCGATGCCTTCATCTGATGTAATGGGCTGTGGGAGCTGCGTGGGAAATTTGACTGTTAGGATTTATTTCACACAGTTTACCTTTCGGTATTGATCACTGCTACCTGAGATTGTAAACATGTTTGACTTGTCACCATCTATTTCATAGCTAAGTTTTAAAATCTGGTTTCCAACCAATGTTAATCATTTCTTTGGTTCCATTTAGAGTGACAATATTCCTTATGAAAATAAATATTTTGGAGGTACAGCTGAAATATGAACAAACATGAAAGTGGAGGTACTGCAAACCGAGACATATGTTGGGCTGCAGAAGTTGCTCTCTTGGCTCCGTATGTAGTATTGCTCTTGGCGTGTGGCAGAATTTTAGCAAGTTGGAAATAAAGTTTATGGGAGCAGGCAAATGTTAAACATCTGCCAAAGTGAATTATGAAACAAAAATTGAATTTACTGAAAATGTTTGTGCTTTTCAATTACCTGAATGTTGTAATACTCAGTATTTCTGAGCTGTATGAAAGGCCTAAAATCTTGACATTGGACTCAAATTCTTCAATGGAGTGGAAGTAGGAGGGTGTCCTGTCCCTCTTACTCTTTTGTATTCAAGGACAGACCTATTTTTCAAAATCTCTGTAAGGTCATCTGGTGATTTATTTTTTTTTAACTGAATTGCTGTGATTGAAAGTATACAGCCTCATCTGCTAGAGCAGAGTCTGTGCCAACAGTACCTTTGGAACAACAACAGCAAAATTCATGAGATTCTTGTGAGTTTCACTCTGTTCTTTGAATGCTGGCTTCTTGAAAGATCTATGGGCAGCCACAGGCACAGCCAGAATTAGGCACAGTCAGAATTCACCATCTGCCACTGCTCTTGGGAGTATAAGAAGAAGATGATAATTTTTCCTATTATTAATTATTCATCATTAGACATTTATTAAGACTCCACAGTCTTCTGCTGTTGGAACACATGCTCTAAATTAAACAGCCATAAGAAGCAGAAATGTCTATCTCCTTTTAGAAAAAAAAAACAAAACTGAAAAGAGCTGGATTTTAGAAAACAATTTATAGTAAAATATATTTAAAAAAATTTTTTTCTCTTGTACTAGGAGATACAATGGGTCGATAATACATTCAGATTGAAGAAATGCAAAATATAAGTGTATGGTCCTGATACTTTGAGTAGAATCCGTATATGAAGACAGATGTTTAAATGTGGAACTTGACTATGAGGACTACCTATATTTAATTCATCAGTAGTAGAATTAGATTAATAAAATTTCACCTTTGAAAAAAGACCCTGAAGTAGCCTAACCCTGTGCCCTCTGCAAGAAATTTCTCAATAATATCCTCATAGAGGGTGTGTCTGCTTCTGTTCAGATACCTCCAGTGATGGGAAACTCATTACCTCCAGAGGAAATGCATTCACTCAACATATTTCTTGAGCACCTACTGTGTCCCCGTCTTCATGGAGCTTACCTCTAGCCAGAGGAGTCAGCCAATAAACAATAACTTCAGTGAATAAGCAAATTATATTATCAGAGTGCTCATTCATTCCATTTTCAGATGTCTCTTTTTGTCAGAAAGTTTTCCCTTTTACATTTTCTTCTATATAATGATTGTTTAATTATTTGAAGAAAGTGCTCATTGCCCTCTTAATTCACTTTATTTTCAAATTATACATTCTTAGTTGATTAAGCAGTTACTTATATGTATTAGTTTGCTACGGCTGCCATAACAAAATACCACAGACTGGGTGGAGTAAACAGCAGAAGCTGACTCAGAGTTCTGGAGGCTAGAAGTCCAAGACTGAGGTGTTGGCAAGGTTGGTTCCTTTAAGTCCTCTCTTCCTGGCTTGCAGATGGCTATCTTCTCTCTGTATCTTCACATGATCTCTTTCCTGTGTTTGTCTGTGTCCTACTCTCCTCTTCTTAAAGGACACCAGTCATATTTGATTAGGACGCTAGCGACCTCATTTTAACTTAGTTACCTCCTTAAAGACCCTACTCCAAATACAGTTACATTCTGAGATACTTGGGCTTAGGACTTCAACATGTGAATTTGGGGAGGGACACAATTTGGCCCATAAAATATGTCCTTCTTAAATTGCAATGTGCAGAAGCAGGCAGGTTACTGCACAGAAAGAATCAGGCAGGATGGTCACATCCCATGTTCCAGACATCTAGATTACCTTCAGCAGTGTTGACTGACACTGAACTTGCAGTCAATGAGAAATGCCATCTTTTTTTTTTGAGATATAATTGACATAACAACATTATATTAGTTTCAGGTGTACAGTGTAATGATTCAGCACTAGTATACACTGTGAAATGACCACCACAATGTCTAGTCACCATCTGTAACCATAAAAAGTTACAAAAAAATTTTTTTTCTTGTGATGAGAACTTTCAAGATTCACTCTCCTGGCAACCTTCAAATACGCACTACAATACCATCAACTGTAGTCACCGTGCCGCACACCACATCTTCATGACCTATTAATTTCACACCTGGAAGTCTGTACCTCCCAATCTCCTTCATTCATTTCGCCCACCCCCCAACCACCCTCCGCCTTGGCAACTACACTCTGTTCTCTGTATCCATGAGTTTTTGTTTTGTTTTGTTTGTTCGTTTGTTTGGTTTTGTAGATTCCACATATAAGTGAGATCCTACAGTATGTCTTTCTCCATCCGACTTATTTCACTTAGCATAATCCCCTCAAGCTCCATCCATGTTGTTGCAAGTGGCAAGATTTCATTCTTATTTATGGCTAAGTAGTATTCCATTGTGTGTGTGTGTGTATATATATATATATATATACACACACACACATATTGCATCTTCTTTATCCATTCATCCATCCATGGTTATTTAGGTTGTTCACATATCTTGGCTATTGTAAATAATACCACAATGAGCATGGGGGTGCATATATCTTTTTGAATTAGTGTCTTTGTTTTCTTTGGATGTGTACCCAGAAGTGGAATTGCTGGATCATATGGTAGTTCCATTTTTAATTTTTTGAGGAATCTCCATACTGTTTTCCATAGTGGCTGCACCAGTTTACATTCCCACCAGCAGGGCACAAGGGTTCCTTTCCTCCACATCCTCGTCAACACTTATTATTTCTTGTTTTTTTTGATCGTAGCCATTCTAACAGTGTGACGTGATATCTCATTGTGGTTTTTGACTTGAGAAATGCCAAGTCTTTAAAGAACTTGTTTTTAAGTCACATCTTCCTCCATCCTTTGCATAGATTATTCATTTGTTCAGTTATTCATTCAGTAAATGTATCCTGACCACCTGCTACGTTGTGGGCACTGCGTAGACAATGGGGATGCAGCAGGGAGCCAAGCAGACATTGTCTCTGCCTCCTTTAGAGCTTAAAATATATCAGTGAAGGCTGTCAATAAACAAGTGAAAATAAATACGTTAATTATAAATTGCTATGTGCTATGAAGTGAATAAACATGTAAGAGAGGCACCCTACTTTTGATAGCTTTTTTGGGGTGGCCAAAGTAGAGGGTTTGGCATTTTTCCTAAAATAAAATATTATATTTTAGATTTGGTCCATATTCCACCCTGCACCAGTCATTTACAGGAGAAATCTTGGCTGTCATTTATTATATGCAGGGCCACCCCCTCCTTTCCTTTATCCTCCAGCATGATAAGTATGACACCTCTGGCTTCATCCAAATCATTAATTAAAGCATCTGAGAGATCAGAATAGGACTGTTGTTGTCATAGAAGTAACAATAATATCCATTAGCTATACATAGCTACAGGTCTAGCCATCATATATAAAGAGGGACTCTAGTTAGAAATATTAAGAGGATTAAAGCTGCTCACTGCTAAGTTTTCTGTATCACAGCCTGAGTCTTAAATGTTCCTCTGGTTATGCCACATTTATCACAAAACGCCTTTCAAATTGTCCATCTGATGATTCTTAAAAGGTCAAGTCCATTTAAAGTGTTTCACTCATAATGTGGGGCAATGAAAGTTGTTTTCAATCTAACCAGGAAGAACACCATTTGCAAACAGAATACCTGTGTTTTACAGTGCCAAGTCTTGAAGGCGATGCCCATCATCTCCTTTTAAATGGACCCACTCTACCCATGCAGGCCCACTCCAGAAGCCAGAGGCAGCAGGAGTCCAAGGCCAGAACTTACCCAGACCAGCTCCACGGTGCCCTCTCTCTTCTTAACTCAGGCATCCTTAGCCTTAACAACCAGTTCTGCACTCACTGCCCTCGTTCAAACCTGGTCTTCCCAATAGACACAAGCACAGTCTTCCCTGTGCTTGTCCTCAGCCACCACACTTAATATTTGGGTAAAAGGCACCCCAGATCTCTAGGCTGCCAGTCCACTGAACTGTCACTCTTTCTAGTCAGGGTAGGGACAGTTCAATCAAATTCAGAGAATTGGGGATTAGGCAAATCATCTGACAGGCACATCAGTTTAGACCATCACAGGGCTGCTGACCCCAAGGCCCTCACATCCATGGTAGCACATGGAGAGCAGTAGAGAAAATGAAATGCTTTCAGAGACGATCAACCCTGACCTTTAATTCAGCATGGACCACAGCTTGTCAAGGCTCATGAGCAAAGAGGTGCTGCTGTAAGCATTTGTTAATATAGATATTATTTGACATTAGTTTGCTTGCTGATTTGGCACATTATATGACACAATAGACATAGAGTAAGTTAAATTGCAGCAAAATTCATTCATTCATTTATTCAATATTCCCTGAGCACCTATCTCCTGTGAGCATTGTTCCAAGTACTAGAATTACAGCAGGAATATAACAGACATAACCCCTGCCCTCGTAGATCTTATATTTTGGTGGGGGTGGGAGACAGACTATGAACATTTAAATGTGTGTTATTCGGAAGGCGAAACATGCTTTGACTAAAATAAAGCAAGGGAAGGAAGGTTCAGTGACAGGGGAATGAAATCTTACCTTATATATGATGGTCAGGGCAGATCTTGCTGATCAGCAGAGACCTGAAGAAAGAGAAGCAGTGGACATCTAGGAAGAGGGAGTTCAGGCAGAGGGAAGAGCAAGTGCAAAGGCCCTGGGGTTGGCCTGTTCAGGGAACAGCAAGGAGGCTACTGTGGCGGGATTGGAGCTAGTGCTTATTCTTCATTGCTGGTGTTTCAGAAAGTATAACAGAAGATCAGATTCTTCACTGGACTTGCCCTGTTTTGTTATAGCTGTTGTTTATGTTGTTAACTAAAAGTACATGAGAAAAGAGTATTCTTGTTCTACACTAAGTCTATGTGCTTAATTGGCTAAGGAGTTAATCCCAGGTTGTGTGAGTGTGTGCATTCAATGAAATTAGGAAAGCAGCTGAGACATATATTTTTATGCTTAAATGTGAGAGTGTGAACGTTAGTCATCTACCTGATTGAAAAAAAACCTTTGTGATCTGTTACCTGTTTCTGGCAAGCAATCCTGCAGGTGCTATTATTTTCATCCTCCAAGTAAAGCACAGGAGTTAAGTAAGGACCAAAAGAGTGAAATTTGAATAAGAAAGCTGATTCTTTACAGGTTTTCCCACAGCTGTGTTTAACTACGGCAGGAGCTATCCCATTGGTGGCAGACAGTTTAATAAGCAAAACCTGGGATGAGGTTACTTCCTGAAGCCAGTCTTCTTTTCAAGCACAGGCGGCCTTCCCTGACCTCCTAGTAGCCCATTTCTGGGCACTATGCATCCTGAGAAACATTAGGAAATTTTTTCAGTCACAAAGCAAACACTTCTCATGCTTCCAACTGTTTCCATGTGTCAGGCTCTAAGAGGCAACCTGTATTGGGAGCAGTGTGGCAGGTGATGCTGTGCCAGGTGAGCCTGGCTCAGCTTGTCCAGCTGGAGTGGTTCTAACAACCCAATGGGTCCGTGGCTGTCTGCCAGCATGCCGGTGACTGCAGAGGACACCAGAACACTTGAGGTACAAGAAGAGCAAATGAATAAAACTATAACTGCTTCTTAGTTAGACTCTGAAATGCCACCAATGTGACTTCAACTGGTCCTGAGAGGAAAGCTTACAACAGTAAGAACAGTGTTTGGACTCATTCTTTGACCATAACCATCTTATTTAAATGCCTCAATTTCTCCATATATGAAAATCAAAGATATTGTGGGCCTTCTTGTGATGTGAAGGTGTATTAATTAATTAGTCCCTTCTTGGAAAAGAAAGTGAGAGGGAGACGTGGTGGTCTGTCTTGGCTGGAGCTGCTTCTCCGTGAATGATCAGCTAGGTAAGTGTGTCCCAGTAAAATTAAGTCTTGTCATTGACAAGTGTTTGCAGAGCATTATAAGATTTCGTGGATCACATCCTGCATCTGCCTTGTTGCTTCTCAGAGTTGAACATATGGCAATTAAGGAAATTTTGTTGTAATGGCAGATTTCAAAATTAATCTCTAGAATTTATGTCTCTCTAATTGGATATTTTAATAAAAACAGGCTATTCCATACTGTCATGTGATTTTTAGCCTTTGGTTTGTATGAAACAATTATTCTCTTTTCTATTGTTTCTGTAGAGATCTACAGAAAATCACTTAACAGATGCACAGAAGAGTATATTTTATGTACTTAACGTATTGAGAGGGATGCTGTCATACTCCTTGCTTGTGGGCTCACCCAGAAAAATGAACCTCAGCTAGCATTGTTTAGAATCTGCTATGAGCCATGCACCATGCTAGAGTTGGTGACTCAGAGATAAGGGGCACAACCTTCCACTTCCTTCAAGGAGCTCACAGTTTAGTGGGGAAGCAGACACATGAATTAGTAATTATAGGATTGTGTTACAAGTGCTACTGGAGTCCAGATGAGGAACATTTTTATTTTGCCTGGGAAAGTCAGTCAGAGCTCAGAAGAATGGGTGAGAGTGTGAGTTGGGAAACAGGGAAGAAAAGGTAGAATGTGCAGTGTAGAGTATAATACTATGTGGGAGCATGATGTTTTGGGGACTTGCAGACAGTTCCCTATGGCTGAAGCACAGGGTTGCATGAAGTTGGAGAAGTGGGAGGAGGTCTAGTATGACAGCCAAAGGTTGGGCTTTATCCCCAAAGTGATGGAGAACAGTTCAACAATCTGGCGGCAGTATAGAGGACCATAATGCCGATAAGAAGATGCTTGCATTGAGCCGGGCCAGAATTACCTGGATTAAGTACCTGGATTAAGACTATTATGGTGGAAATGAAGATGAGAAGACTGATCCAAGAAATATTTAAGAGATAGAATTGACAGGGCTTGCTAAGTCTTTGGATGGATCAGAAAGAAGGGGATCCTTGACTTTCTGACTTGAGTGACTTAGTAAATGCTGGTGCCATTCAGGCCATAAAGGAGAAGGTGGAAACTGGGGAAGGGACATGGTGAGTTCAGATTGAGACAGGTTGAATTATAGGTTCCTGAGGGGTATCTGGACGGAAATGGACAGTAAAATGTGCAGAGGCAAATAAGGATGTGGACCTCAGCAGTGAGATCTGAGGTGTAGAAATAATTCAGGAAACATCATACAATAGCTGAAGCTAAGGGTTTAGATGAAATGTCTTAGGCAATATGTGTATATAAGAAAAGGAGCTCAGTATGGAACTCTGAGTTACTCTTATGATTTAAGGGAGGGATAGAGGAGGAGCCCCTAAAAGACCAGTCAGAGAGAGAGGAGGAAAACAGAGCAGACTGATGTCACAGAAGCAAATAAAGTCAAAGTGTCTAAAAAGAAGACTTGGCCAACAGTGCCAAATGCTGCCAAGAGGTCAAGTAAGGCGAGGACTGGAAGGTTCCATGGAATTTGGGCATTGGTGGTCACAGCACACTCATTCCCAATAAGCTGGAATGGCAGTAAATTGGAGAGTGAGTGGGATCAGGAAGGGTGGACAGAAATTGTGTCTTTTTTTTAAGAAACTTAGCTATAATGAGGAGTGTTGTGTTGTCGTTTAATCAGGCTCTGCTGAATCAGTAACGTTGACTTCTCCCAGCCTAACTGACCAAGTACATCAAGGAATTCCCTGACCCCTCTATCATCAGTCAACTCAACAGGCTCTTCACAGCATTATTTTAAAGGCTAAGGGTCAACATTTTTACGAGTCAATCCTCATTAGACACCTGCCCTGGGACTTTCTAACATCTCCTGTTATTTCTAAGTAGAAAAAGTTTCAGAATCTTATTAGAGATTTTATGGGCTGATGCAAGCATTCTTCAGTACAAGTACAAAACACTGCTTTGAGCAGGATGGATATGAAATAGCTCCAATGAGAAATCTCTCCCTTAACCTGCAAGAATTACAGGGTCAGTGTCGGCTCTCTACCTTAACAGGCATTTGGTGGTATGCAAAAGGGCACTGGATTTCACTCCATCCAGTTCTCCCACTATGGAGACCTTGGGTAAGCCCCTTACAGCTTTGCCTTGAGTTTTTCATCTATATACTGAGTGAATTTGGCTCATTGACTCATAAAACCCACTCCTCCCAGGTCCACTGGACTTAGATTCTGTCTTCAGAGCTTCTTTTTGTTCTCCCTTCCCCATACATCCTATGCTTCACCTCTCCTACACATTTATCTTCTGCAGTTTCCAGGTCCACAATACACTGCTGAGAAAGAGTCCCATCTATAGCTGACATGGTCAGAGATTGTGTCAGAGAAACAAGAAATCAAACACCAAGAAAATGGGGACTATTTTCTTCCAGCTTACTTTCCCCTTGGCTTTCTGCCTCCCTTTGCTGCCAGCTTACTCTCCATCATGCTTCTCTTGGCCAAAATGGGAGTTTGTTCAGACAGATATCTGAGAGCCTGAAAATTATGACCAGCTTCTGTGTGGAAAAGATTAAAGGCCTGAAGCAGCCAGGCTAAAGTCACTAATGCACTCTGATTCCCTGCCATTGGTTAGAATATTTGCTCATTCATTCATTTACCCAAACAGCTGGTCATTCAATAATTACTTACTGAGTGCCTACTATGTGCTATGTTTATTGTGTTCACCCAGGATCCTAGGACTCAAGGAGTAAAACGGTGAACACAGTGAACGTGGAATCTGCCCTGGTGGAATCAACAGTCCAAAGAGGGAGAAAAGCATATTGAAAACAATTACACAAGAAATGCATAATTACAAATTGTGATAAGGGCTATTAAAGAAAAGTAAAAGGAGCTATGAGGAATTTTAACAGTGGGTCTAGATTTAGACCAGAATGTCAAGGGAAAGATTCTATGCGGAAGTAATGCTTAGACTGATGGAAGAACAAACAGGATTTAGCCAAGGGAAGAGCAGAGAGATGAGCCCGTAGGCAGGTGGAGCAGCACGGCTCACCCCGAGGAGGAGGAGAGCGAGGGGGCTAGAGAATTGGCAGAGGAGGGAGAGAAGGTGAGACTGGAGAGGTAGGCAGAGCCAACCTTGCAAGACCTGGAAAACCAGAAAAATATGAGGTCATGGAAGCAAAGAAAAGAGAGTTTCAAGAAGAAGGGTGGGCTTTAGCAGCATCAAATGCTGATGAGATGCCCTTTAAGTTAACAATTGAGAAGTGCCCACTGGTTCATTGGAGGCTGTTGGTCACCTTAGCAGGAGTGTGGCCACAGGAAACAGACTGGGGTGGACTGAGAGGTGAGGAGCTGAAGGCAGTATGTAAAAGCAGCTGTGTTGAGACGCTGAGCTATGATGGGAAGTCAGGAAGATAAAGTAGAAAGTGGAAGGAAATCTGGGATAAAAGGAAGGTTTTTGTTTTGTTTATTGTTTGCTTTTCAGATAAGAGGTATTGAATAAATTTTAGTAAAGGCAGGTAAGATCTCATAGAAAGAAAAAGGTTACGATACAAGAGACCAAGGGAGTGAGGTCCCAGGCAAGGAAGCGGAGATGGAGTCAGAAGAAGCGTTTCCTCCATCCTAACGGGAGAGGGCGAGTGGGAATGTGGCTTTGGGGATTTGGTGGCAGAAAAATGGGAGCATTCACATCTGCTGCCATCTCTGAGGCAAAGTCATCCCTGAGAATGATGGGTGGAGGGAAGCGGGAAGGCTGTGGAGAGGAAAAGGCATGAAATAACCACTGCAGAGCGTGGAGCCCACCCTTGCCTGAGACAACCTGGTGGGGAGTCCTGTCTCCCTCTACCTGCCCGCAGGGTTTTCTTCTCTACTCACCACCTACCCCACTGATCCTGTCAGCATTCTTAGATGTGTATAAGAAAGGTGTTTTGGTTTTGTTTCCTGTGGCTTTCGAATGCCAAATTGCACCACTTTATATAATTTCCTGGAAATGCTGAATATTCTGACATGGGAGCGGTGCATTTTGCTCTGGTAATTTTTCCTCCCTGTTTTATTTCTAATTAATTTCATGATCTTTGCCTCCATGTTCTTGCTTTTACCTCTTGAGTTGCTTATACCTTTTGGCCTCATAATTTGAAAAGCACATGATTTTGTGTCTGTCTTTTCTGGGGTTTTTTGTAACTACATCTCACAGTTCAGTCTGCTTTCCACCCCATTTTTATAGAACACGTTATGAATTTGGAATCTTTCACGCAAGCCCACTTGCAAAAATATCCAAATACTTTGCCTTATGTATTTTTTGGTCTCTCTCTCTTTCTCCCTCCCTCCACCCCCGTCACGATTAGGAAACTTCAGGCCACATTCGTGGCAATAACTAGAATGTCTGCTAGATCTTTCCTTTCCTCTCTCTTCCCATTCCTGTTACACACCTGTTCCTTGCCAGGTCCCAGCTGCTTTCACCTCCCGGCTTTGTGTTAGGTTCAGTTTCTGCTTTGTGTTCTGTCTTGTGCTCCACAGATCCCCATCTCTGCTGCAGACACCCATGGTCTTTATCTTTCTTCCACTGACAATCTGAAGCTGGGGAGCCCCCTTGGAGGTATGAGTCATCTCATTTGGGGTTCATAAATCTATGCCAAGTATCTTTAGAAATAAGGAAGGATGAGAAAGGGAAGTAACATTTGGTGAGCATCTACCTGAGTTAGGTGCATTCCTTCTGCTATCTTATATTAACCCTTATAGTAACCCTGCCATAGGGAATGTTGGCCCCAGTTTATAGACAGATCAATGAATCCCAGAGAGATTCATTGACTTCTTGAGAAATATTTCAGGGCCAGGACTGGAAACCATCCTTCTTCCCTGCCTAAAGCTCACAGGGACTGGAAGTTATCACTGTGCATTATCTGGACACTCATGACATAGACACCCCAGTTAAAGGCGTAGGCCTTGACTGGCTTCAGATATTGAACTACCTGTGATGTGCGGGTGGCTCTCCTGGCAATCGGGCTTCAGTCCTGTGTCCAGACAGAAGGCTCCTTCACCACTAGGTGGAGATGTGGCAGCACAGCAAGTGGACACGAAGCAAATGGAAAGTAGACCTAGTGACAAGCCTTCTAGAGCTAAGGCATTCAAACTTCTTTTTTTTTTCTCTTTAAATAATTTCTTGAGGTGAAACTCAGATAACGTAAAATTAACCATTTTAAAATGAAAATTCAGTGGCATTTAGTCCATTCACAGTGTTGTGCAACCACAACCTCTCTTGAGTTCCAAGTTTTTCCATCACTCCAGAGTAAAACCCCTTAACCATTAAGCAGATTCTCCCCATCCTCCCTCCCATAACCCCCTGGCAATAGCCAATCTGCATTCTGTCTCTATGTATTTACCTATTTTGGATATTTCTTATAAATGGAATCATATAATATATGACCTTTTGTATCTGGATTCTTTCACTTAACATAATGTTTTCAAGTGTCATCCATGTATTATGTATCAGTGCTTCATTCCTTTTTATGGCTGAATAATATTCCATTGTATGGATATACCACCATTTGTTTATCCGTTCAACCATCGATGGACATTTGGGTTGTTTCCACTTTTTGGCTATTGTGAATAGTGCTGCTGTGAGCATAGGTGTACATGTATGTGTTTTGAGTCCCTGTTTTCAATTCTTTGGGGTATATACTGAGAGTGGAATTGTGGGGTCATATGGCAATTCTACATTTAAGTTTTTGAGGAGCTGCCAAACTTTTCCACAGTGGTTGAACCATTTTGAATTCCCACCAGCAATGTATAAGATTTTCAAACTTTTTTGACCATCACTCACAATAAGAAATATATTTTACATTGCAACCCAGGATTCACATGTGTGCATATCTTTATATAATATATATGTATATATCATACATATTTATATATATAAAACAGAAGTTTCACGAGACAGTATTCATGCTTATTACTATATGACACACTTGGATGTGTTCCTTCCTGTTCTATTTTATTAGAAAAATATGCTGGTTTTCATCTACCAAATTAGTTCCACAACTCAAAGCAAAATGAAATCTTAAAATCAGATTAGCTGTAAAGATCAGAGTGCTGTTCTAAGTGTATATAATAATATAACATATCTCCTGTCCATTTGGATAGTCACAGAATTTAGGATGTCATTCATCAATTTATCAATACATG
Organism: Tapirus indicus; assembly: GCA_031878705.1. NCBI lineage: Eukaryota > Metazoa > Chordata > Mammalia > Perissodactyla > Tapiridae > Tapirus > Tapirus indicus. Next base: position 69,433,482 of record CM062930.1, on the reverse strand, counting down.
TAAGTGTTGGAGGGGAGCTTATTTAACTTGTGAGGATGACATTTTATATATTATATTTTCAAACAGGGATAATTTAGATCACATACAAATGTGAGTTATATTGCATGCACTTGATAGAGTGTGGGATTTAATTAGCTGGTGTTCTATAGTCAAGCAACAAATTTTGGGGTAAGTATTATACCTATGGTTTCTAGGAAAAGCCCTGTGATAATGCTATTTTCATTTATTGAATAGCTCAATCCTTTAAATATCACTTGAAGATTTCATAGTAGAGTAAGATACTGAAGAGTATAGTGGGGATGACAGAAAGAGCAAGCGATAGAAGGAGAGAAAGAAGTAGAATCAAGAGAACTGGGGGGAAAGCATGAGAAGCTCTCAAACGTGCAGCTCTTATATATGAGCATCTTCAAGAACCACGTGAAACTAAGCTCTCCTCGAAGGCGTGTCAGGAGCAGCAGAGACGAGTGGTTCGAGCACATGCTCTCAAGCAGCTCCATGGATAGGACTGAGGGGATCCGTGGGCTTAGATGGGAAAACATGGCATTTTACTTGTCATTAACTTCTAACTGCAATTTAGTATTTTCTTCAATTATGAATAGGCGACATACATGAGATTAGCAGTACCTGTGACTTCGCTGCCAATTGAAATCACAGATGTTTTCATTACATTACGGTTGCAGATTTCAATGTTGTTTATGTTCATTATTTTATTTAAAAATTACTATAATTATTAGGCTTGTCTCTGGATTATGTTATTTAATGTATTATTAAAGAAAAGCATATATACAATATCATAATTTTGTGATTTTTAAAATAATTTGATAACTATTTCAAAATAACTGGATTTTCATTGTAATCCCATGGATTTTGTCTTATTCATGTAAACACATTTTGAGAAGGAGCCCAGCTTTGCCAGACTGCCAAAGGGATCCACAGAACAAAATGAGTTAAGACCCTCCTAGAGCTGCCCAGTCCAGTAAGAGAGCCACTAGCCATTTGCAGCTACTGAGCACGTGGAATGAGGCTAGTCCAAACGAGATGTGCTTAAAATACACACCAGATTTCAAATATTTAGTGCACAAAAGAATAGTAAATGTCCCACTAATACTTTTATATTTATTACATGTTGAAATGATAATATTTGGGGTATATTGGGTTAAATAAAATATATTAAATTTAATTTCACCTGTTTATTTTTAGGTAGTATAAATGTAGGTACTAGAAAGTTTTAAATTGCATATGTGGCTTGCATTACATTTCTATTGGGTATCACTGGCCTAGTGTCAGATCTGAGCTCTAATCTTGGCTCTATCACACAACCAGCAATTGTCTTCATTATTGATATTATCATTACTCTGCCATGTCCTGACTGTCGGATCCAAATAAATTTCAGTTTCCTTATCTGTAGGAGTAGATCTAAAGCCAAAGGAGAGAGTGTTGCTACGTTCATTCCAGATTCAGCATTCTTCCAAATACTTTTCTTATGATCAGAAATGCCCCACCATCTTACCTCATCTCAAAGTCCAACAGTAGGCCCACATCCATGTCCCTTTTCCTTACTCTTCTGCTACCCATCTTAATGAACACAAAACACTAAATTATATTTATGAAAGTGATACACAAAGATGAGGATATAAGAATTCATAGACAAAGTGAAATTTTTTTTAAATTTTTTAAGGATAAAAAAAGGGAAAATTCCCTTGGAGAGCAAAGACGATGGAAAATAAATCTTGAGGTAGGGTGGAGTAGTAGGCAGACTAGTGTGTTGCCACCCATCCTGTATTTATCCAGAGAGGCCAAAGTGGCATTTGGATAAGACCCAAGCAAACCACCAGCACATTCCTAGAGTTGGAAATGGTCACTTAAATAGCAGGACAACCCCGGTGTGTCCCTAAACCCAAAACTAAAGTCCAGCAGGCTATGTACAATAGCTGAGAAGGTGATGGTGTATTTCTTTAAGAGTGAAGGGCTGAGGAGGGACCTCCCAGCCTTTTACTTGTCTGATCCTACACTGCTGGAGCCCTGAGCATCTTAACACTAGCACCTGGGAATACAAAGCCCTTTCATCTACAGAATCTCCTTTGAGATCATGAAACAACCTTCTGTAGACTGCAGACAGTATATATCATGTGCACCTTATAAATGAGAAGAGAATAGCTCAAACACAGAAGTGGACCACTGTGGCCAGTACCTGGTGGAGTACGGGCTGACCGGGAGATTGGGTTTCTCCATAGCTAACACTGTGAGGGTCAGAATCATGACCCTCCATCTCTGTTTCCCCAGGGTTCTCAGCATGACCTCAGCTACCCTGACTGTCTGCAAAGATCATTATTCTCACTTTTGGCTCCTAAACTGAGCTGTGCATTTGGAATTGCTCTCCCCACTAGCCTGTTAAGCTGCTCCCTTCCATCATTCAGACAGTTTCTAACAGCCCCACCCTCCTACACAAAGCCCTGCCTGTCTGCTCAAAGCAGGGTGGTGATTTCCCCACCCTTTCTAAAAACATGCCTTGCAAGACTTTCTCTATCCTCCAAAATATACTTGCCCCTTCACGGTTACATTTTCTACTACGTTTGAACTGTGCTTGTGGGTGGAGAACGTGATGTATGTGTTTCTCTGCTTCACTGTTGTCTGGCACAGACCACAATCTTCTAAAGGCAGGAATCAGAGGGTCCGAACCACACAGCACCATGAACAGATGGTCATTTTGAAGATTTTAATGGTTTAATCAATGATGCTTAGTGAGGTAGACACTTCTTTTTAAAGCATTAGTTCCAAATGAAGGGGTGCTCTATATATCTTTAATTCCTTAGTTCAACTCTTCATCTCAGTGATGATAACCTGGCTTCAGCTGTGGTTTGTCCTTGATTTACGGGACTTGTCCAGTTGTCTAGTTTCTATCAGTTTTCTTCTAGGCCGAACAAAGCACTTTGATCATGCCTTATTAATTTCACAATAGACAATCATTTTCATATTGATTTAACTTTCTAAGTCCCAATGATTTTTTGGTTCTGTGTCAGCTTCTCCTACTAGTCAACATGTGCTTTATATTGAATACTTTTGATACTAGCTTTATCAAAACATAATTGAGAAGGTGAATCTTTTGCCAAAAAATTCAGATAACGTATACCAAAGACTTGCGTAAATTCATTTATTATCCAGTGTCTGCCTTGCTCACGCCATGGTTCCTTCCAACAGGAGGAAAATCAAAGGTTGGCCTGCCCTAAGAGGTGAGGCAGTTGGTCATAAGACGCTGTGTTCTTCATTTAGTAGAGAAATAACTTGTCCAAGGTCATAGTATCAGGATCAAAATTAGGAGCAGAATAAAGGGGTTCCTGATTCCCAGTCCTTTGACCTTTGTTAGTAGGTAACTGTAAACATGTGATCATAGCTAGAAAAAGGAAAAAAATTTTAATATGTATAAAACTTAAATAGCAAGCTTATGAAAAACTAATCAAAATTTCTAATTTACCTCAATTTCATTGACTTTAAAATTATAGATTTAAATAACTATATATATTAAGTGGTACCTTTGAGGAAAAATTGATCTGCCCCTTATGACTTAAACTCTAATATATATTTTTATAGATGAAATTGGGAACGTTAGTGGGAATATTAGCTCTAGCCCTAAATTTAAATTGAAGCCCTACGGCCTTAATTTTTATCACTCAATAATGGAAATATCTTACCACTCAACAATTTTAATGCAACTATGGGAATGCTTCTCTTTTGGTTTGTTAGATTATCGTTCACATGGGGAAGAAACAATGTTTTCTTAGTTCTCCTAGATGGCAGATGGTGTTTGGGGAAGGGGGATGATTAATATAAATATAATTGTTTTTTATCCTAAGTGTTATCTATCTGTGCTTTGTTGGCAAGTAAGGTGCAAAGCAAATGCCATTTTTTGCTTCTTCAGAAAGGACTTGATATTTTGTAATTTTATAATCTCAACATTAATTTTTGGCTACTATCATAGCTAGTTATATTGGACCTGTTCTTATCTCAGTGTAAATAATTTCTCAGGTTGCTGGTGGTAGTATTTGAAAATAGGTAGTAATGTTATCAGTACTGTTGTGTGCTTTCATGATAAAGGTCAGTGGAGGAAACCCTTCCACATTTTTGCTTTACATATATGTCTAGAAATACAATATTAAATACTACGTGTGCCTTGCATTTACTCTTCAGAAATTGAGGTCACATCTTTATATTTATACTTGAAAAATATGTATGAATGACAGCATCTCCTGGTTTTGGCTCTAGGTAAATAATATCCAAATATTCAGGCCCCACTTTGAGAAGTTAATGAGAGAGTAAATTAGGTAAATATTGAGCTGATACTAAGCTTACTAGAATCTATACTAAGCTTTACCTTGGGCACTATAAGTTAGAAGCTCTAAAATATTAAATAACACTTTTTGTACAAGCACATGTTTAGGCTATCTTTACCTTTGCAAAACTTCAGCCTAACCCTGGTAGCCAGAAGAGGGGGCTAGAGGTGGGAGCCCTCTGTGACGGGCAGGGTCCCTCTCTCCCCCTTTTCCTAACCTGACTGTGGAGTTAAGGGTGCATTTTATGCTGCATCTTCTGGGTTCATTGCCAGCTTTAGATCTGCTACTTAACAGTTGCCATCTACCTGTGAACTCATTTAATCCTCATAATAGACCTGTGTGATAAGCACTATTTTACAAATGAGGAAACTGAGGCTGTGAGATGTTCGACGACTTTGCCAACAACACAGGTCCCACATGATAAAGCAGGGACTTGACTCTGGTATGCTATATTACCCCCCTTCTAATTAATACGCTTTGAATATTTGTTCTTGTGGTCGCCGTTCAATTGTCTGGGGCAGTGTTGGTGGAGAGGCCCAATTTTCATTTCACCAGTTATGAAGATGCTAGGGGTGGAGACCTGAGTTAACTGACGCCCTAGTCCTAATTCATTCTAATGATGTCTCAGTGCCACTTTTAGAGAGGTGCCCCACAGGTGTCCAATGGACATGCCCTTTTGTCCAGCTTTGCCCATACAGGTCCTCTGAGATACAGCCTAGCACAATGTCTCCACGCCATGCATTCAGTAGATGTTAGTTCTCCTACACCACTCTAAACTGGTAAAACACCTTGGGTGACAATGGGTTTAGGAAGGGGACCTTCCCTGCGTAGAACAGCAAGGGGGATGGACTCTAGGTTTGCCCCCACTCCCTGCTGCCACTTCTCAGTGTCATGCATTGTCTTCTCCTGCTTAAATCCTTCAACGGCTTCCCATTGCACTAAACTAACATCCAGTTCTTTTGTCATGGCCCGCAGTTCCTTATGAAACTCCTTTGCAGAGGAGGTGAGTGGGTAAGAAAACTGTGTTCTGGTACTATTTTTTAATGAAAACAATTTTAGGAGACATGATTTTCCTTGTTTGTATCTGAATCTGTGCAACAACGAGCTGTGCTTTCAAGTTCTGTTGCATTCAACAAATTGAAATGTATTTCAATTCATTTGGAAAAATTATTTGTACTGGATAGTAATGGAGTAAATGTTTTCAAAACTTGCAGAATCTATTTTTGTGAAGGTTTGTGTATGTGGGTTGGATTTTTTTAAGGGAATGATTATTGCGTTTTAAGTTAATGAAATGAAAATTGTGTGGCGTCATTTCATATTTTTTCTCTAATATTTCTTAGCACGGGATAGATCAGCCCAAATTATGCATCTAAAATAGATCAAAAAGAAGTTTTTGATTTATCTCGACACTCTGTTCCTTGGGTTATCTCTAAAAGGCCTCTTATTCTGCTGCTTAAAGAAAAACAAAACCCTTTCTCCGTAATTGTTACCATTGATCTCATCTGCTGTCTTTCTAACTCAATCCAGGCAATGCCTAATTTGATTTGGAACAGTTCTTATTAAGAAACTATGTATAATAGTAGGAATATAATATATTTAATGCTTTTTAGGAATTAGAAACTACTGATCAAAAATCGATAAGACAATTTTTATCTTACATTAAGTGATTTTCCTTTGTTTCTTCAGGATGCTAGTGAAACATTTCTCTTCTGCCTAATACATTATGTGCATGAATGTACATGTCACTCTGTGATGGTAATTACACGTGTGTACCCACGTGCAGCCATCCACAGAGAAAGGGGGAGGATTCCAATCCTAACCCAATCAACTCAATCAGAGGCTTTAAAATCATTAGGTAATGGCTCTGGATGTTGGCAAGCATCCAGATCATTTGCCTAGGTTTGTTTTCACAATTTTTTGAACACCACACATTTTAGTCTCAAAGAAAAAATGGTCAAAAATGCTAGGAAAGGGAAAATTAAATATGAATTAAAAAACAAACTGCACTTCTGTTGCACATTTTTTTCATAGGAGACAGATAGTATTAGGCATGCATGACAAGTCTATTCATTCACTGATTCACTCCATATGTGCTTTTTGCATGAAGACTTACTGTGTTCTAGGAGCTGTGGGGGATACACAACTGAGCGACACACAGCTCTTCTGGACGGAGAAATAAGACAGATGGTTATAATAGGAATCCAGGCAGGATGTGGGTAAATGCCATAGGTTTTAAGATACAATCCATGCACCCTTTACCACCCTCATCCCATTCTGCCACTCAGCAACCTGGGACATAGGTAACCACTTGGCCTCTGCCTTCTTGAAACCACTCTGTTTTCCTAATTCCTACCACAGCACTCCAGGCCACCACTAGCCCATTAGGTATGCTGGTCACAAATAGGCCCCCCTTCCTGTGGCTTGAGTATTGAGCAGATGCTGTGCCACACCAGGGTGGATACATCCCATTACCACCCCTTTATAGCTTGGAGAGTGGAGTTCAAACTAGATTTCTACATTCACTTGCCGCATCCCAACCCCAGGTCAGGCATCTTTGTACAGACCACAACCTGTACAATGAATCAAATTAATGTGAAAAATAATGGCATCCTTCTCTAGGTTCCTCTGTGGTGAGGCTGAAACCCCCAGGGAACAATTTCTCCCCTCGCTCAAGCCAGACAGGAAGGCAGGGAGGAGTCCTGGAGACGACGGGCCTGAAGCACTCCTGTTAGTAATAAGGAGGGTCTTAGCATCTCGTCCCAAACTCTCGTTAAGGAAGTTGGTAACCATGATTCTCACCTTGCTTGGGATTTAAAAAAAAAAAAAAAAAAAGCTGGAATAAATAACTCAATTTCTAAACTTTGCTGCACCTAAATTTTACCAGCTATATGACTTTGACCTTATTTTATGCCTCTTTAAGCCTCTATTTTCTCATCTGTAAAATGGGGCTATTAATAGTACTTCATAGTTTGGGATGAGGATTAAATATGATGAAATAGGTATTTTTAGCACAATATTAATGCTCAATAAATGTAAACAGTATCATTAATTGTTAGCACTTGTCTCAGGTCACTTTCTCACTTTTTTCCACTCATTGATACCATTTCCTGAGACCTCCCACTTTTCCTGTGTTACTGCTATTTTTCTTTCAGCCTCCAATATCTATGCCTAATTCTTGCTTAAATATTCATTGTGTGTTCTCCTAAGACTTTTAAGGAAAGGTTCCTCATTTTTACAGATATGAGAGCTGAAATAGTTTCAGGTCACTTAAATGACAACTGAAGTCTCGTAACAAGCCAGAGACGAATTCAGATTTTGTTTTGTATTTTAAGTACCTCTGTCCAGGTGCCTGTTCTGACTATGTTGTTTTAGAAGCCCCCCCTCCCCTCCCCAGAGAGAGGGAGGAGACAAAAGGATAAATGTTTTCTCCCGGCTTGCAGCAGGTGTCATTCTATTTGATTTGCAGGCCTTTCAACAAAACAAAAGGCCTTTTCTGTTCTTTTGCAATATATGCTCTCTTTAAAGGTACTCGAATGGGGAAAAAGCTACACTGGACAAGATTTCAGGTTCTAACAGACAAAAACTGGACTTTTAGTTGCTGATTCACCCTTCACAGGGAAAACTAGGTGCCATTAAAAACAGTCTTTTCTAAATAGCATTTAAAATCTGATGATAGTTTCCTCTTGAATACAAGAGTGGCATTCTCAGCAAATTAATTAATCCTATAAAGTAGGATTGAAAACTTTTAAAAGCCAGTTAAGATCTCTTTTATAAATTCGACAGAGAATCTCCTTATGCCTGAGTAACCATATATACTAGCATGTTTGGTTATTCCAACTGTTTTAAATATCTCAACCTTGCTTTCCCCAAACAGTTGCCACTGGTGTTCAAAAGTGGTAGACCTCTAAGTCATATAAATGGTACAAAAATGTATTTAACTTCAATTAAAAAGTTCTATTCTGGACTCCCTAAGAGTTCATAATAAATATCAAGGTAGCTAAAATTTAATTGTTTACTATATACAAGATACTGTGCTAAGCACTTTCATTCATAATGTCATTTAATCTTTCCAACAACTGAATGAGGTAGTACTGCTATCATCTCCATTTTACAGATGAGGAAACTGAGGCTTAGTGAGGTGAATAGCTTGCCCTAGGTGTCATAGCTAGTCAAGTCTGGAGCCAGGTAGGAATCTGGGGCCTGTCTTGAGAGTCTTGAGAAGTTAACTTCTCGGTACTGTGCAGCCTCCCTGTTCATTCACTGCCATCTGCAGCAGAGGAGGCACCAGAAAGGTGGGCATGGATATTAGCTTTTGTTTTCAGACATAATAGCTGTTTCAAGGTAAAACCTTTGAGTCCTAATTCACCTGGAATCCATATATTCAAAGTACAGGTGGCACAACAAAATTAGCTCATCAACTCTAATATGCATGTAAATGAAAAAGAAGTCAATCTGATAAGAGACTTCAACAGAATCAAGTGCCATGAGTGGAGCTGGAAATCTTAGCCGTGGAGCTCATTATATTGATAGTGTCTTAGGGCATTTTAGGACGTAGTCGTAAAAGTTCTCTGTAGTGTTGGATTTTTTAAATTCTCAGTGTTAAAATAAAAGTATATTGTACTCTTTCCCTTCCATTTGTCAAATGAACTGTTCCTCTGAGAGGTCCTATTTGTGTGTTGATTGGTGGGAGAGGATTGCCCAATATTTTTTATGTTAAATAGTTACTAATATGGTTTATTAATTCCTTTGGAAAACATTAGTCATAAATGGATTCCATGGGGGAGGGATTCCACGATTTATGAGATGGTTGGCCAAATCCCACCTACTCAAATGCAGCCTGTCAAAATTAAAATAAAAGTACACTTATTTAGTCCCCTAGTTAAGCCAAATGATAACATGAAACAAAGCTAACTGAAATCAGGACACCTGATACTAAGATTTCATTAAATAAAAAGCCATTGTACAACAAGGAATATAATGCTTTTGCTTTTTATCCTTTTAATACAAATAAAATGGGCTTTATTGGCTCGGTGCTTGTTAGGAATGAAAGGTTTGAGAAGCAGATCCATTGTGAAGCCTGACATTCCGTAAACAAGCCAACTAAACAGTTTGTACTGTCCCCTTCAGATGCACACATTAGGGCTGGAGAGATGACAGCATTTCTAGGAGCGAGAAGCACAAAGTGTAGAGTCCACTGTGGCCATGAAAGAAGGGGAAGAAAAAGCCCAGGCAAATGTCTTGTTGTTTTTGAGCTTTCTTACTGCAACAAGGCTGACGGATAGGGCTTTTAAAGAACGTCACTGCAACGAGATCCAGGGGTGCAGCTCTGCTTACTGCAGCGCGATGCAGTTGTGTATATTTCAGGGACAGACACAAGGGGAAGTAGCAGCCAGTGCCCACACGGGCTGCTCACTGGAAGCATTTCTGAAGAGAGAGGATCCGCAGAAGCTGGGAAATTCCTCCTCCAGCTGAGTCAGGGGCTGAGTGGTGGCTCAGGTCGAGACTGTGGGCAGGGGCAGGGGGCGGCGCTCCCAGCCCATCCCTCAGCCCTGCAGCTGCCTGGGGAGAGCCGCGTGGGCAGGCAGGCTGTCTGCGCCGTGTCAGGGAGGCACGCCACGAAACCCTCCCTCCCGGGGGAAAACGGATCCCAGTTCAGGTGGGGACTTCTTTGGTGCCGTACCTGGCTGGAGCAGAGCATGTGGGCGGCCGGCAGCGGGCGTTTCTGGTTATGGCAGCCCAGAAATGAAAGCAGTCGCGGCCACCGCCTCTGAGGGCTGCAGGGAGATAGCACCCAGCAAATAAGAAGCAAGTCCTGGACCCGGAGGAGGAGGAGCGGCCGAGCATCTCTCTCCCGCTGCTGGTGTCCTTTGAATGAGGACTCCCTGCCAGCGCCAGAGGTAGATCTGCAGAGCCTTCCTCTCCGCTCCTGATCTGCTTACATCACTGACCTGTGACAGGCACAGCTCCACGCCCGGTACCTGCTCTTCCAGCGGCTCCCAGTCCAGTCGGAGGAGCCTCTTTGTATGCAGCCGACATGGCCAGCCAGCAGGATTCCGGCTTCTTTGAGATCAGTATCAAATATTTACTGAAATCCTGGAGTAATAGTGAGTAATAGAAAATAACCTTTTTTTGTTTGCTGGATGTTGCATAAGGTTGGAGAAATAAAATCTCACTGGACGCGTATGCTTCTGAGCCAAGGAAGTTTTTTTGCTTCCATCTGCTGTGAAAATCAAAATGTCAGAGACTGAACTAGCTTTCCTTAAGTGCAAGGGCTGCAATGGAATTAAAGTAGATTTTGTTTGATTAAATTTTCAAGTGAGATGGCCCTTCAGACTCAAGCAGAGCACAGGATGGGGCATTCCCCACTGCATTTCCTGCCTCGACGTTTATTTGATTTGTTCAGGCTTTTATCTAAATATTTTGTGAAGTGTGGTTTAATCAAAGGGGTGTGGCAGGGTTTCAGAATACTTCATAATTGTTTTATTAGGGTATTGTCTAAAGAAAACAAGTCCTTAATAGTCCAGAACCTAAGACCCATCTTTTTTGTTATAGAGGCATTTGAAGATTTATTTGATCTTTCCCTTGTCTGTGTGATGTTCAGAGTGCTGTTCAATACCATTTGAATTTTTTTTAATCCCGATTTTTGTTATAGTCCAAATAACATGCTTTTCTGAAATGTAAACAAGTGAGGTTCTGACCCTTATCATTTATTAGAATATCAGAATGTTATGGCTTCTGAAGTTCCATTTCTGACCTACTTAAAGATTCTAGCAATAAGATATTTCAAAAAGACAACCTCTAAGTCATCATGAATGTGGAATCAGATTAAAATAAGGCCTTCAGGTGATCAGGAATACCTTGTATTTTCTGAACACTTTAGAAACAAAGTCTTGTCTATTTCACCAACAGCCTTTGTACTTGCTTTGGATAAAAGACTGGCAGGTATTACAGATCCTTAATTGTTTGAAATTTTAAAAAAATTTCCAAGAAAAATTTTGATGTATTATGTGCGTACTAATTAACCTACCTGTGCTCAAGGAGCTGGTGATTAATTATCTCCTACACAAATGACCTGTGGCCAAGATTGTTCTTATGTAAACAAAACCTGGGCAGGAGAACCTGTGCCATAATTGCTTGAAAAAAGAGCTCAAGTACCTTCAGCTTAAGGTATTCAGGGATATGCATCTCTAGATGATATCCATAGAAACCATTTTTTCCAGGTCATTTTGCACCACTGTATACACTCTGGGGCTTGTATGCTGTTTTTCTACAAGTGGGAAGTCATTTGGCAGTAATAATGTCACCCAAACAACATTCCTTTATTCGTAATAGTCATAATTCATTTATCTTGGATTCGTTATTTGTGTAATACTTCACACTCAAGGATGACTCTTCCTTTGTCTATCCACCCTTTGATTAATGAAAAGAATCTGACAGTACAGGGTTCTTTATGGAGCAGTTTTCCAATAACTGGAAAGACTTTCTGAGAGTTTGACGTTGGTATGTGGTTTTGAGTCATCATTCTGAGGACTCCAAGGCCAGATTATTTTCCCTCATCAATTTTTGTCATTGCCTCATTAGATAAAAAATTATGTTGTGACAGTACTGAGGCCAGTGAGATTTCTTTTAAAATCTTTCTCCCCTTGTCTATTTTCATATTACTCTAGACAAAGTATATATTCTTTCCACCTTTCCTAAAGTCTCTCCAGCCCCCGCACACTCACATCGGAAAACAATTCAAAATGACTCTTCATTTCTACTTTGTGAGTATCTGGGATGCAATTTTGAATTCTTTCAATTTATTCAGCAAATATTTATTCAACATCTACTGTGTGCCAGGCTATGGGGCTACAAGGGTGAATAAGACACCTGCCCTCTATCTCAATTTATTTATTGCAGAAGAGTGAACTTGGTGATTATCTAGCATTCCTTTGGGGGCCAGAATGTTTTTCAGTCCTTTCTTGAAAGAGGAAGAGGAAATATACTTTATACTTAGTCTTCCTTAAGCTAATTACAACACTAAACTGCTAATAACCTAGCATAGCTCTCAGTTTTACATATTTTCAGTAGCAAAGAGAGAAAGGAATTTGTGTGGAAGGCAAAGTAGAAGCCTTGGGGCTTCAACCGCCTCAGTGTAACCTGGCTGGGAGGATGCACCACAGGGCAAGCCACTAATTGGCCCAGCATTACAGGTTTGAGTGGCGAGGGTGCCCGCCCACATGCCTGAATGGAGCATCAGGCCCCTAATTATATAGTAGTGCTTATTTATAAAAGTGCAACAATTAAAAAGCAATAAAACAAACTCTGTAACTGTGGCTGACTGCTTTGCAAGGTGGTGGTAAGAGGAAAGATCATTCCATGAGGATTACTAGGTTCAGGTTTCCATTTGTTTTTTTAAAAAATGGCACATTGTGAGGAAAATGTAATTTTGTATATATATTTGTCTCCTCTGAAGAATTAACAAGTCAGTTAAATCAGTCATTGCCTGGTGAGATGTATTAACTTTTTACTCCGTGTTCATTTGGACACTCCCTTCTTCATCAGCATGCCCACTCTGTCAGGCTGCCCTTGGTTTTAATGGAGTTGGGAATTAAAATGGCCTTGATGTCTGGAAATAAAATGTCTATCTGGGCCTCTCTGTGGAGGCTTTCCTCATCCCCCTGGACACCCATCCTGTTGCTCCTTCCCCACGCTTATTCAGGCCTCTCCCAGCTGTTCAGTGATTCTCACAGCTGCTGCCCCTTGGTGTTCATGGCCATGGCCACCACAGGCCCTTCTCCGTCTAAGCTGGAATACTCGTCTCCTAACGATCTGCCTGACACACAGCAGCCTGGAGAGGGTTCTGCCAGCATTTCAAAGACTACACCACAGCTCCTTTTTGCCCCTGAGTGTTCGTGCCCGCCGTTCAGGACCCTCTTTGAGCTCCTCATCCTCTCATGTTGTTTTTCTGCTCCAGCTATATTTAATCTGCTCACCCTCCTCTCCATTTTACTAGCTTCCTCTCCAATCCATGCCCGTACATATATCAGCCCCCCAATCTGGCATGCCCTCACCTAAACACACAAGTTGCAGGACCATACAGGTTTGGTTCAGATCTCTAGCTCCTGCACTTGTGTGGCCTTGGCGAGTTAACTGACTACTCTTTGACTCAGTTTTCTCATCTGTAAAATGGAAGCAAAAAAATGGGTACCTCACAGGAGTAAATAAAGTATTAAGATATAAAGTGTTTAGCACAATATCTATCACATTATAATTGCTCGATAAATGTTAAAATAATATTAATGGATTCCAATGCTCCCCTCTCTTCTAAATCCACTTAAAATCAGAGAGACCATTTTTTCTTTTAGCATTGACATCCTCTGTGGATTATTCTATGAGTGGTCAACCCTCACTACACCCCTAGAGAAGGGAACTGCATGAGTATACGCCAAACTACTTGCTTGCTTTGAGCCATTTCTTTTTCTAGATTTCTTTTTTAACTTTACCCCCTTTCCCACCTCACCTATGATTAGAATATTTCTACCTTCCCTAAGTGCATACCTTCCAGCAGCATGGGAGAGGGCCTGGGAATATTCTTGGTGACAGAAAGTCACTCTGGCCTTTGAGATTTGCTACAGAAAAGTTTAGAGCAGATAGTTCCAAGCTATTTCTTGGGGAAGGAGGGCTTGCTTTATGTTGATATATAGAGCTGGTGTGTGGGCTCTCCCGCTGATCTCAAACCTCTGACTGGTTTTCCTCGTGTTTCTATCTACCCCACGATGTCCAATGAATACAGGTCCCAGTGAATAAAAGGGCACTCAGAATCCATTCAACATCTTGATCTTTCCAGGGCAGTTTGCATCTTTCCTACAATGTTTGGCAAATCTTGCAACCCCGTAGAGGGAAACTTTTGAATGCCTGTTAACTCTTTCAGGTAACAAGAATTCCATTGACAAATGCATTGCTCTGGGGAGTTGAACAAGCCCTTTGCTTGTTTTGGAAGGAGCTGGAGTGCATTGTAATGCCGTAGAAAAACTTGCATCAGTTGGGAGAATTGGATGTGGTATTTTTCAGATATGTTGTGGTGAGTTAAGTTGTAGTGATAAGGACAATATTTCTGTCCAACATAGAAATGCTGGTTGGTGTAGGGTTAGCTCTGGGGACAAAGGGAAATGATGTGCAAGTGAGGATTGAAAATACCTCTGATTCACTGCAGAGCAGTACTTATTGATCCCTATTTATGTCACCAGTATGTCAAAGACACTGAGAAAGGCTTAAGAAAAATCCCAAGATGTTCATATAAACCTCTTTGTAGAGCTGGTTTACAGAAGTAGAAAACTAAAGAGGTTAACCAAGTTGTCTAAATCCAGCAGAATACTCTAGCTCAAGGGCAAGCACACTAACCTCAGTTCTTTTAGTGGTAGGAAATACCCAGAGCCATTCCAGGCACCTAGGAGAGACTTTCTCCAGTGTTCCCATAGCTCATTAGATGTTGGACAGTGCACAAACTCTCTCAGGCCATGGTCACTTCTGCTGAAGTCGTTTATGGTCCTAGTGAGAACAAAACCCCAGATCAACATCCACTCTCTCTAAGAAGAAAGAGTCTATCCCTGGGCTTATGACGGAGACAAAGTAGAGGTATTTTGTTTTTGTTGTTAAAATGCATTGAACAATCCTAGAATAAAAATAACTGCCACATTGACTGCAGGCTCACTCTGTGTCAAATGTTATGCTTGGTAATTTATATGTAGGGCAACGACATCATTATTTGTCCAGACTGGGACACTTTTGAGAGTGAAAGTTAATAATTATTCTAGGACACTAGGCGTAAACTGGGACTTGCCCCAGGCAAAGGAGGCCACTCTGTTTATTATCTTCACTCTTAACAATAACTCTGCAAGGTTTTGTATCATCCACATTTTATAAATTTAAAAAAAAATGAGAGTTGAGAAGTGATTTGCTCAAAGCCAGAATGATAGTAAGTGCCATAAACCCCTCCCCCAATCCAACTGATAATCACTTTTTTTTGGTGAGGAAGATTCCCTCTGAGCTAACATCTGTTGCCAATCTTCCTCTCTCTCTTTTTTTTTTTTTTTTGCTTGAGGAAGATTAGCCCTGAGCTAACATCTGTGCCAGTCTTCCTCCACGTTGTATGTGGGTCACCACCACGGCATGGCTTGACAAGTGGTGTAGGTCCACACCCAGGATCCAAACCCACAAACCAGGGCCACTGAAGTGGAGCACACCAGAGTTAACCACTACACCACGGGGTTGGACCCAAATAATCACATTGTTTTTAAATCACCATAGGTGATCAGAGGGTCAAGGATACTTTTGGGAACTTAGTGCTTTATAGATACTTTCATTCTTGTTGGCTGATGCTACTGCCAATTCTTAGCCTCCTCCCTCCGTGTGTACCTCTGAAATGCTCTCGTTCACACGCTCACTCACTCACTCTCTCTCTCTGTCTCTGTCTCTCTTAAGAACTGGTGCTGGAGAGCACCATCCCCTTAGCACAGGCCTATTTGAAAGACCTAACTGTTGACAAGTGTTCACCATCATTAATACAAATAATACATAGGCAGCTCTGCACCCTATGGTCATTTGATTAAACACACACATAACACATGCACACAAAGGATTATCGTAAAAAGATACATTTCTTCTGTCAAGAGTGTTTTATGTTGATTTTTTCCCTATTTTTGAGAGTGTATATAAATATATAATTTAAATGGCTCCAGTAAACAAAAGTGTGTTAATGATCTTTACTTCTTTAGAATGGTCATTTGCTTACCTTGCTGAGGTTTCTCTAATATTTTGTATTTAGGAAACAGTAGCAAACTCCTAATTATCTTTGGCGGTGAGAACAGGGAGAATATTTCCAGGAATAATGGAAATCTATCTATAATTCAGGGATCTCATTTTACCTGGTAGCTCTGGTCACAGCCAACATAAAACCCTCTAGTACTGGCAGCCCAGAATGACTCCGTTCCAGCTTCTTTGTCTACTTTTGCATGCTGCTTGGTGAACTTGCCGACAAGAACTAAAACAGTCAGACAGGCAAGCAGCAGCAGCAGTAGGCAAGAAGGAGAGATGACCTGGATACTTTTACAATCTGGGAACAGCCAGGATATTTGAGAAAGTTGCCACTGTTTTGATGTTTCAGCTGATACAGTACACAAATATTCTCTTTATTTAGAAGACGTTTGTTTCAAAACATTTTAATACTCGTGACTCATTAGTTTGCTTTTGGGTACAGTTCGAGGAACTGAGTGGGTTACATGTGTCCTGATCATCTTATTAATAACTTCTATATTTTAAGGCTTATGTGATATTCAGAATGCGCTGGGCTCAGAATGAGTTTGGGCTAATGAGAAATGACATTTTACTGTGTTGGGGCTGTTCTGTAGATTGACAGCCCCATACATAAGCTTTTTGTGCAGGTTCTTTGCTGGTAGTAAGCCTTAAATTTATTTAGTGCCTGTGGTTTGCTCAGCACCTTCAAACACATGACCTCATTTGATGAATGAGATGCATTGATTATGAATAAACTAGCTTCTTCTTAAATGTTCTTGATTTGGGATGATAAGGCTTAATTCTTCCAAAGTTCAGCTTCTGTGGTATGAGATACCCATATGACATCAGGTAGGTACATTTTGTGAGGTTTTAGATCAGATACAAATGAATAAATAATGGTCTTAGTCCATGGTCTTTACCTTTGAATAGGACTTTTTTTTAATGCCATTTAGCTTGGCATTTATCAATAAGATATACAGAGGTGAGTCTATCCAAAAAACGTATGTATTAAGATTTTCTGGATTTGTATGTACCCTGGCATTTCTCTTAGTCCTCTTTTTTAAACACTTTAACATTTCTAATTTTCTACAATGGGGTGCCTTCTGGGAATCACCCACTGTTTGCACACTACCCCTGTGCAGAAGGTTTAGCAGGCAACCACTTCCTGGAAGGATGAGTTACATTTGTGGAAATGATAGTATGCAGCTTTATCTCATTTTTTTCTTACTAATCTCTCTCATTTGATTGATTTTGTTCATCATATTCATTTAAATATTGCTCCATTGTAGAACTGTTGACTACATGAATAAGAGAATGTTCTCCCTTTGAGCTGAAAAGTTGTATCTCCCAGGTTTGAAGGAGCAAGGGGAATAGCCTTTTCCATACGAACATCTTTACCTACTTTTCCAAGCTGGATTATACTAAAAAACTTACTATCTTAGCATCAGCTTTTCTTGGTTGTTGCTCCAAAATGCCTTGCCACTCAACAGTGTCTGAGAAGCAAGACAAACACTATTCAATGCTTCTTTATTGAGCATCTACTGTGCACTCAACACACTACTTTGTAAGCTTCATAATTGAATCAGACCTGGATCCTATCATCAAGGAACTCAGAGCTTTCCTTCCTTCCTTCTTGGATTCAGAATTCAGCAATACTAATGCAGAAGTTCACAGAATTTAAATAGTCCTAGGGAGAGGATCCAATGATATTTCAGAGACAGTATATGCCTTAGTGAATTTTATTTGAGAGGATGTGTTTGATAGATTCTGTTGACTTGAACCTTATGGATTTATACCTTCACTGCAATGGAGAACTATTGGAAGCCTGATTTTGGCAGGCAAAGTCTGTAAGAACATTTTTAAATATTCCTCCCCTCCCTGCAGGATGGCTGAAGAAGAGGAAATGTAAATTATTTACCCTGGGACACTGACTAGATGTCAGTATTTGGGGAAGCAAGTGTTTCAGGTAGGCGTTCTTTACAGTAGAAAAATGTGAAGAGTTGCCACGTTCAGGGGCCTGCCCAGTGGTACAGTGGTTTAGTTCGCGCTTTGGCAGCCCAGGGTTTGCGGGTTCGGATCCCGGGCACCTGCCTACGCCCTGCTTGTCACCCATGCCATGGCGGCATCTGATATAAAGTAGAGGAAGATGGGCACGGATGTTAGCTCAGGGCCAGTCTTCCTCAGCAAAAAGAGGAGGACTGGCAACGGATGTTAGCTCAGGGCTGGTCTTCCTCAAAAAAAAAAAATGAGTTGCCATATTTATCAGAATTTTGACCTGGGACTAATTTAAAGCCAGTTAACCTTCATTTTGAGTGTTCCTTTCACTTTTCAGAATATTTGGGGGATTAAAGAGAAGGGATGTGTGTGTGTGTATGAATTATATATTTCTATAAGTTAAATTTAATGATCATATATCTCACCTATATTCTTAAACTTTTCTTCTTTTTCACAGAGCATACAAGCACAAGCATTTAAATATTAGTCACCCAAAACTCCGGATGCTAAGCAGTGGAAGTTTATATTCTGCCAGCGTTATCAGACTCTGTAATGAGTCTGATTTTGGTTTAATTCCTTTCTGCTGTTTAGTCATTTGATGAGCTGCAGATGGAAATTTAAGCCAAAGCCATAACATTTCAGCCAATACTTTTTCTGCCGCTGTAAGAATTTGTTGTCATGTCAACTTAAGGGAGTTGAAATCTTTTTTGAGAAGGCATTCAAATCTACATTAAGTGCTTTTATCAACTCTAATTTGATATACAGCTCTGACTGCCTCTGCTGTTCTTAATCAATTGCAAAGTGCAAAGTAGCGTAGCAGTGGAAGACAACTTTGAAATTTCTAGGATTTTTCAGCTAATGCTACAAGCACAACATTATGGAAATATACAATTAAATTTCCATTAAAATTTTTTTCCTAAGCTTGAGAAACACTGGGCTGACTTCTTTGAGTTTAGACTTAAACAGGTAAATATGTATTTTGGCAGCCATGAAAAGGATAGAGTATTAGATTAACTAGGGTAATACTTTAGTAAAATTCCATTTGAATGTTATATTTATGTGGGAAGGATTCAGCAAATCAATAAAATGGTTTATTACATAAGAGTCAAATCAATAAAATGCTTCAGTTATGCAAATATACGATTAGGGTTTTCTTCCCTGTTTTTCTGTTCTTTTCCTGTGTGTGACCTTGACTGTCTTCTTCCCTCACTTCCTTATGTGAAAGAAACAAACCTGACACTTTGTCTCCAGCTGTTTAATGTGAAGGCTTTTGAATGCCTCCACTGAAAAATGAGGTTTATGTAAACATCCTAAGGTTTGTCAGTTATTTCTCCTATATCATTAAAGCCGGAATGAAGGAGGCTGAGTTGCACGTTATTGAACTTGACTGATAAGTAGAGACTGGATCTCTGACTTCCTAAGCTTGATCACTTTCCTGGACTAGCTTGCTTTTAAGTATTCTGAATAAGAGAAAGTTGTCCCACTACACAGCCTATCAGGTTCTTTCCACTGTTATTTTACAGTAAACTGACTGTGTATCTAACACGGTGAATTTGAGCAGTGTAATCTGTAGTGCTGTAATCTGTAGTGCTGACATTCTTGATCTGGAGAGATGGGCATTTCTTTCTGCACAGTAAGATACGGTGTTTATGGAAATTGCTGGCGTTCTGGAGGTTTTATGATGTGATCATACAGTCAAAGTATACTCTCCTAGGTTTTGATAGATAACGTGTTCAGTTAAACCATGTTGAAGTAAAGAAGGTCATAAGGATGCAAGATGCTATTTAAAAAAAATCTGCCTGTAACCTTGTTGGGTTTGTTATAACGTTCACCTTTACTTAATGCCTGCAGTTAGGTAGAAAGCTGGGTGACATCTCTTTGCCTCCAGTTTCAGAAAACGGAGCATTTCCTGATGTTTTCTTTCTTATGCCTGTTCAATAAAAAATTGTCTGTGTTTGTTGTTTTTTTTAAAAAGCAAACTGTAAGGAAGAATATTACTAGATCAGAATCTTGAGCCCTTTAAGATTGTACCCAGTCCTCAGTTGAAAGGGAAAACAACAAAGGAATATATTAGGTTTATTGAAATCTTTCATTAGATTAATATTAACAAATATAGTATTTGTTTGAATGCCATCCAAAAGGAGTAATAGATGAAATATCCTTAATTTTGTCATTACCAAAAAATGGCAAAGTATTTTCTTGTTTTCAGATATTTCCATTTATGTAGAAATAATATTTTCCAATGAGATTTAGATTTCAATCTTATTGTTCAGATTTAGCTATTAATTTGAAAGGACTTTATCATTGACTCCCTTTACCTATCCACAGCCCACTTCAGCGAGGTCTTGCAATGGTCTAGTAAGAAGAATAGCTAACATTTATGAAAGGCTACTTTGTTTCAGCCACTGTGCTAAGCATTATCTCATTTAAACTTCATCAAATCCTGTTGAGGTAAATACTATTTCATAGATGAAAAACTTAAAACAAACAAACAAATAAGAGACTTCCCCAAGGGAAGTGTATCAATAAAACAAATGCTGGCACCGAGATTAAAATTTGTTTCCTGCTCCAGAGCCTCTATTCTTGTCAGTGGCCCAGCAGGAGCCATTCCCAACCCCCTTCTCCTGTGCTTATTTCCCACCAGAACATCTGAAAGAGGCAGGTGCTCACTTTCTCAGCCTTCAGTGCAAGCTTGCAACTGGGATTCAGTTGCTGGGGGAACTTCTGGAATGTATTTTTCTTCCTGAAAGCAGGAGAAATGCATCTTTTGCTACTCTGATTGACCTGCTGCTTCCAGCCTTTGGACATAGTTTGTATATACAGCAGAAACAAATTTTAAATTCTAATACCCTGAGATGACTTTAAGCTGAACATGAGCCAAGTTCCTGCTCTTAGAGAGAGGATTGTCTAGTGAACGAGATTTACATAAATCAATAGTTACAATAAAATATGACCAGTAATCAACACCATGAAAGATGAATTGTGTATATGAGAAAGAGTGATTAGTGTTTGTACATAAATATCACTCATTGACCCCTAAGGTCAGATTTTCCCTGTTATTTCCCTTTATTGCTGATAGTCATCTCCAAAGCTAAATCTTTTCTCACCAGCCTGGTGAAGCTGTGACTTCATCTCTCTCCTCCAAGCCCCTTATTGTGCTCAGCTTCCTCATCATAAATGCTGAATTTCACTATCAGTCAGTCCCAGGCAGGAAACTGGAGTCCTTTTCAACCTTCTTTGTTGTTCACTCAAAACATTGCTAAAACTTGTCATGCTTTTCTTCTAAATGATATCTCCCACATCTGGATCTTCGTCACTCACCACCTGGTTCCAGATCTTATCTCCTCCCTTCTGGAACATTCAAAACTCTTCCTTGCTGCCCTTTCTGCTGCCACCGCCTTTCCAGGATGGTCTGGTCCTTGCTTTGGGCATTGATTCACCTTTGCTCTTGTAACTGTGTGTCAGCACTGAGAGTGATGTTTCCATACACAGGGATTACACGACAAATGCTCTTGATGTTGATGGTTGCAAACACACTGAATAATTAAAATGGCATTATGAACTGTGAGTCATCCTCTGAATTCATTTTATGGACCATATATATCCAAACCATTTGTTTTGGTAGGTTTAAGAGTTCTGTAGAATGCAGAAATGGACTCAATCCCTGACCCACGGTCTGTAATCATGGGCCAGGGCTGGGGTGGGAGTGTTATTGTAGTACTAGAAATGCACTTTAAGGTAAAAGGAGTAACATGTTCTGTTTTGTATATTTTCATGCTGCTGAGATTTAAAGCATGATGCAGAAATTAAGGAAAAACTTGCCTAAAGTTAGGTAAAAGACCAAAAGCTAAGTACAATTATCTGGTTAATACATTGGTGAGCTCAGGCGGAGGATCTAACTACTCATGAAGTGTCCACACTCCAGTGATGGAAGGCCCACTCAGCAATTCTCAAGTGTCCCTTATATACAAAATAACAGTCACCAAACTGACCCAATGAGCTCATTAAATATCATATTGTGCTGCCAGACAAGGCTTTGTTTTAAGGAGTGACTAAGAGACTGTCACTTCTTGGGCCAGGAGAATGAAAATGCTCTTCAGGCTCTGGGAAAAGGATAAAAATAAATTGTTGATACTGTTCCTACGACGTCCCTCCCCATTTCAGTCTGCATCTGATTGGGCTATGTTTCATATTGAAAGATGACTACTTGGCTGATTTAGTCAGCTTAGTGTTTTCATGAAGTTTGTCCTATTGACCCACACAATGGAGAGAAGGTTAGAGTGTTCTTTATGGACAGTGTTTAACGCCAAAGATCTGCCCAGTTCTCATGGTATTGGAGCTGGCAAAGTCATGTGAGCTCACAACTTGAGTCCAAGTCTCTGTCTCCTCCACTTTAAGTGGAAAGTTAACCAAGTCCAGAAGAGTCAGCCAGGAGTATCATCCCGTTTGGCTTGTTTGCTTAATTTTTTTCTTGCTGAAAACAGAAGTGAATCACACTCTTCCCTGATCCCTGCTGCAGAGGGAAATGATGCAACACTGGTCACGTGGCACAAAGAAGAAAGGCCCTATGCAAACCTAGTTCTTCATTATGTTCTGGTGTAAGGAGAGGTTCAATACCCACACTGGGAAGCAACACACAGCTGTGGTTCTTAAATGTGGATCCTTCTCTCTAAATGTGGAGGAGCCATGATGTTTTACTTTGTTTTTATCTCTTTTGTTATTCTTCTGCCTTTTTGACCAATGGCTTCATTAATTTTGGTTGTAATACAAGATATGGAAAGAATTTATTTCAGCTTGTTTGATTTATTTTTCCATATGATTTAGGATAATTACGAACCTGTGCTTTGCCTCAACCACTTTCTTGCTATGTGACCTTGAGCAAGGTACTTAAACTGATTCTGTAAAAAGGTATTAATATATCATATATATCTTTATAAATAAATAATATGTACATATGTATATGCACCTACCTATAGAGCCGTAACAATTAAATGAGTTAATGTTTATGAAGTGTTTAGTATACAGCCTATTGTAATTGCTTAATAAATGGTAGCCATTATTATTTTTAATTTACCTAATTGATGCTTGTCTAAATTCCTCTTTTTATCATTGTTTATCATGTTTGCTCATTGCCAAGACAATATGACCAGGAACTGAAGAGTCCTGGAGTCTCTTTGTGACATCTTGGCTTGGCAATCTGATCTTTACCATCCCCATAGCGGACATTTTGGTAAAGAAAATAAACTATCTGAAAATGTCCAAGGTGAAATACCTTCCTTTCAAATTCAAAGTTGTATAGAGTGACTGGTAGTATAACAACGTATTAGTGTATGCTGTAGTTGCAGCATTTTCTGTAAGTATCACATGATTTAAACCTTAAGCATCTGTCTTTTGGACCTGAGCCAAACTCCTCTCTCAAGTTATGAGTTCAAGTATCACCTTAAGGGTGAAATCTTCTCTGACTGCCCCACTTCCATTGTAGCAATGGCGACATTGTTGTGAAGTGTGCCTTGCCTGTCTAGGTCCCTCCGGGGCTAAGAATCAATCGTCTGTTCATTGTTATATTCCCCAGCACATTTCAGGGCACATTGGCTCTTGATAATAAACTGTTAAATGTTGACGGAGTGAATAAAATTATCTGAATGGGTATGAGAGGTTTATGGCCAAACTTAATTAGCATTTATCCCTTCAGTGGATCAGCCCCCAGCAAGCAATAATGATGTTTTGTATTTTGGGGTCTTTCTATCTTTTTCTCCAAATATTAACTCAACATCTAATCTCATCAATAATGTCTCTTTCCTTCTATGATCCTCACCTGTTTTCTTTGAGTGGACTGAACAAGTTAAATTGTACCATTGTGTTCACAGAACTCTGGGCAGATGTGTCCATGAAACTCAAAATGAAGTTAGAGTGAAATAATTTTTTATTTATGTAGTGATCAGCCAACTTGAGAGAATATTTCCGTGCTGGGTTTTTTGTTTTTGTTTTAAATCAGTCAACATTATCAAAGATTGCTCTCTATAAAAAATATTAACTATTTTTATGTTTGTCTAAATGTCATTTAAGTTATATGGATTTAATTTAACTTTACTTTTAAACCTTTCAGCCACTTTTGCCAAATTGGAAGGAAACCATTCTCAGTGAAATTATGGAACTTATTTAATTCTTTACTGATCAAAGTCTTTTTCTGTGTGAGGGATGCTGTTGTTTCATATTTGGAGAAACTGGTTGTCTTACTAGCAAAAAATTTCTGAACCCAAAGATTTTATCATGATGATTAAGGTGGATGTACTCAAAGCAACAGCTCAAATTGAGCATGCCTAAATAAGCTTCAGGAAGTCCCTGAGAGTGAATCAACCATCCTCCCCATTCCTTCTTATAAATTATTAAATGCCTACTTATGTAGGGCACCATGGTAGATAGAGTACACTGTGACTCAGCAGGCCCAGCTCCTGCCTTCTATGGGCTACAGTCAAAGACAGCCTGCCTTAATGGAAGGGGAAATAAAAAGGAGTTGCGGAGAACAAAAATGCTGATTAAATAAATGTTCTACCTTTGTCAGGCATTGTGCTTGGACTCAGGGATACTGACATAAATAATCATCCAGAGGAGAGAGTGATTTATCATTTTATGTGGGAGGGAAGAGGTTGAGGAGTAGTTCCAAGAGGCTGTGACATTTGAACTTGAAGAATGCTGCAGAGAGGAGGGGAAAGGGCAGAGGAAAGCACATGAGAAAATGCAGGGAGATATGAAAGTGACGGTTTCCAGGAATGACAACTGGATCCCAGAGTCCCTGAATGAGAGTGACAGATGGTATGCACAGGCAAATTGGGTCGGATCATAAGGAACATTGAAGGATCTGCTGAAGGGCCTGGGGTTTATCCTGAAAGCATTAGGCAGGCCCAGGGCCTTTTAAGCAGGGAGCAGCATGGTCAGATCCCAGCTAATTCTGGTAGTCTTGGCTGAAAATGGAGGTAGAGAGAATCACTGCAAGGATAACCCAGGAAAGAGATAACAAGGACTCAAAGTAAGGTAGTAGTAGGGATGTTAGAAAGGAGGGAAGAGTTTTAAGCAACTTGTCTGAGGTAGAATTGCCATTAGTATCTTCCCTATGTCAGGCCTGTGCTTTATTTTAATGCATGATAAAAACATGTATGACTATGTAGCTCATGCAAGCTGCTTAAAAAAAAATAGACAGAAGCAATTACCTGGAACAGTGTTTTAAAATTATATGTTGAAGAGAGCTGTACTCTTTAAATAGAATATTGGTGTTGAGGCTAAAAGGTGATGGTAGAGTTATCTCTTGACAATACTCATTTGATTTACGACACCGAAATAACTCAGAGGTGTCTTGAGGCTGCTGTATATAGCCTCTGTTGAATTTGTTTTATGGTTATTCCCAGGTTATAGATTGACAGAGGTTTTGTTTTATTTTATTTTTTAATAAAATATAAAATTTAGATGACTAAATGACCTTGAATCATGTAAATGTAAAATAAACATCTAATGAATGCTTCATAGCCCACTGAAATACTTTGGGATAGTTTTGAGGTATCAATTCATCTAAATTATCTAACCAACTTTTACATATGGAAGTCTCCCAGGAAAATGTAGTGTAATTTTCACAGGAAACCAATGCATCATGAAGGGTCCCAAAGATAGCACTTCTTAAGAAAAAAAGGTTCAAGATGATCTCTGTTAGCTGCTTTTTATTATATTCTTAGCTATACATGGTTTGGTCCTGCTGTGATAGACAGGTATTATCAGTTTCACTTTTCTTTCTCTCTTCTAGGGAGAGCAGTGTGCCTTCCAGGGCTGTGTATACTTGCGTAAATCCCTCTAGGAGAAAATTTCTCCTAGTGTTAGGCGACTTGATGATGACACATTTTTCTATGTTTTTATGCCAATTCAAACTCCATCCCATTAGGCTAGTTGAATCAGATTCTCCCAATGCCTCTTCCATGCCCTTATGTGAGGAAACTTCTGGAAGTTGTTTTAACTTTTATGGGCTGCCAGGGTATGACCGTAACTACTTCAGAATGCCACAGAGTGCTCTGGTAACAATGAACAGGTAATGGCAGGTGGTATGTCATCACATAAGAAAGTAAGGCAGACATGCACCTAACTTGTCATAATAAAACAACAGGTTGTAAACTTTACACCTAAACCGTCTTGCGTACTCTCAATTCTCTGATTGAATATTGCAAAATAAAGAACTTAAAATTGATTTATAATTGTATATTCACACATACAGTATTTCAGGAAGGCATTTCAGCATGTAAACAAACTCTTAAAAAGCTGCTTAAAAATGAGGATTATTCAAGTAGATGAACTTATAGCAATACAGTTGAGAACAGAGATAATAATTCACACTAAGTTATGCAATACTAAAACTCTTTTCATATAGATACACATATTTAAACATTTCCATCCCCTTCCAATTTGGGAGCTCAAAATTATTGCATCCCAGGATGTAGTTGGGTGAGGAAAATAACCGTTTCCCTTTTATTTGGTTAAGGGAGGTTTGTGGCACAAGTGAGATTTTTAAAAGGCCTTTGAAAGAGAAGGTGTGTTGGCGGGATTGGGAGGAAAAGGCATGTCAAGCAAAAAGTGTGTAGTTGGGAGTGGAAAGAAGCAGAGGAAGGGAGTGGTGAGATGGCTGGCAAGAGAACATGGAAGGGAAATCAAGAACTACCTCCCAGAATGAAAAAGAAGCCCACCAAAAATTCATACGCACAATCGCCAGGTTAGCTTTCTGCTTAAATGTTGAGCCCATTTTTCCCAGTGTGCTCAAGTTACTCCTGAGTTTTCAGGGGGATATTAACTCTCTGAGACCACTAAACTGTGTGCACATAATGAAAACAACGGTGCTGTGGTATCACTGTAAATCAAAATAGTGGTGTGCCTGTTTTGCTAATGCAGGTCTGTATTAGGAGTTCACAATTTTTCATACGATTTTCCTAGCTTTTCTTCCCACATAGGTGTGGTTTTAAAAACTTAAAGATTTAAACAAATCAACAAATTTCATTGAGAATCCACGGTGTGCAAAGCACTGCAGTAGAAGCCAGGGTGAATTGCAAAGAAATGGGAGGTGCTTATCCCAAAGAGGCAGGCAAGGCGGAAATCCATGAGATATTTAGTAAGAATGACAGTGCAGTACAGGAGCTGTCACAAATCAATGTGTAATCAGTTGTAATGTGGGTGCTATAGTTAGTACTAAGGGAGCATGAAGATGTTTAGAAATCTGCTCCCTAGTCAGTTTTATATGAATTTGGGTGCCATGTGGAAGCATTTAATATCAGAGATATCTTTTTTGATGTTTTTGCTTCTCAACTCCTAAGAGGCAATCTGGTATAGCAGGAGGAGTACAGACTTCTGAGGCAGCAAAGCTATATTTGAGTCCTTTTTTCTGTCATTTTTGGGTGTGTGATCTTGGACAAGTTACTTTAATTTTCTCAGTTGTTGAATGGGGATAAAGGTAATTACCTCTCAGTCTCACCTAGCCTAAGCCTTTTTGAAGTGATTAATCGATGTTTGCTTATTGAATCAATAAAATTTTTATCACTTATTTGTGAATATATATGACTACAGGTTTTACTAATTCATGAGTATGCAACACTGTGGCTTTTCTTCATGTTTATTCACAAAAATTGTTTCCCGTATGTCTAAGTTTCATAGGCAGCAATTAGTCTAGAGAACAGCATGTATAACAGAAATGTAATGCAAGACACATAGGCAATTTTAAGTTTTCTAGAAGCCACATTAAGCAGAGCTTAAAAACATCCACAATTAATTTTAATAGAGTATTCTACCTAATTGCATTTACCACATGCAATAAGCATAAAAATTATTAAGAAATTATTTTACATCCTTTTTTGGGGGAATAATTTTTCAAAATCCAGTATATATTTTACACCATCAGCACATCTAAATTTGGACACCAAATTGGTCAAAAACACATGAACTCTATTTAGATTCCATAAAGTTTACAGTTAAAAAAGTAGTTTCTCCTATGAAAACTGTTTCGAACTTTCCAATGACTGAATCACGCATCAATTTTTAAACTTGAATTTAAACTAATTAAAATTACAATTCGGCAACTCAGTTGCACTAGCCACATTTCAAGTGCTTAATAGCTATATGTGGCTGGTATTGAACACAGGTAAAATTATCTTGAATTGTTTTTCAGTAGGTCCCTAGACCTGCAGCAGTGTCATTTCATAATATAAAATAAAGACATTCTAAACTTGGATTTCATTTTGGGAGATGTCTTATGTGGACTATGCTTAGTAGTGACTTCTGACACTCAGCTTGTCATTCTGCCTGCTAGATTTATGAGATCTCCTTTGAATGAAGCTCTCTAGATTAGCCTAAGGAATGTTTAGTTACTTCTAAAATGCTGCAGAAAGATTGCTGTTTTTTCATAGTATGCATCTGAATTCATCATCTTTGTAGATGAATAGTCTGAGCCTCAGGCTGTGTGACTTGCCCAGGGTCCCACGGCTAGTTGTGTGGTAGAGATGGCCCTTAAATGTGGATGTATAGGTCCCTGCTGCTATGGAGTCCATATTTTGCCTCATTTAGGTACAGGTGGGTCCCTGGTGCCCTGATTTGGACACTTGGTGTCTTACCTGAAGGAGGACCCTTTCTTGGGCCATATATTTTGATTCTCAAAAATATCATCAACCCAAAATACAAGGTGGAATGTGGAGAAGAACATGCTGGAGACTGAGTTGTCTCAGAGAATCTTTCCTGAGCAGAGCAGGATTGTGGAGATGAAGCTGGTGAGGAAAGAGGCTTCCTTAGTAGTAAAATGCGATGTGGCTATGTGCCTTCTCCCCGCTCCTTTACTGCACTTGTACAGGCAAAATTTAACTTGAAAGAAAAACCACCATTATAGCCCCCAAGATAGTGGTGCTTTTACTGTGTACATTTCTATGTATATATTTCTCTTATGGAAATTTCTCTTTTGCTTCTAAATAAAACCAGTAAAGATGATTCATAAGCACTGGGAATGGATATGGGACATTTAGCTGAATGGTTCCCTAGCATTCGGTGTAATGGTTCTTAGACACTGTTGGTTCCTATATGCTTTCTTAATGAACAGCCAAAAAGGATATGAGCTAATTCCTTGAGCTCCTGGCATTAACCATTTCACCAG
Organism: Tapirus indicus; assembly: GCA_031878705.1. Lineage (NCBI taxonomy): Eukaryota > Metazoa > Chordata > Mammalia > Perissodactyla > Tapiridae > Tapirus > Tapirus indicus. Next base: position 69,404,223 of record CM062930.1, on the reverse strand, counting down.
AACTTACATACTTTGTAGGAAAGGTTAATGTTTTCAGGACCAGCCAAATTTTGGGTTAAATGGTGCTTTCTTAGATGCAAATGTTTACTTTCATTCTACCTGTACTCCAGTGAATGAGTTGATCAGAACTGAGCTTCCATTGTCAGATTTATTTTATTATTAAGTATTTAAATGGATTGGATGGAAATCCTTCAGAAGTTTTCACCCTGTCCTGTTGATGCAGTGTCATCTTGAACATGCCTCCTTCTTTGTTCTGGGCAGCTCTTCAAAAACGTCCTTAAGGACTATTAAGGGGTTCTAGGAGGTTTACTCTGAACTAAATGGCATTGCCCTGCCTCTGTTGCCATTGTCGTTAATTGTGTGAATGCTTTTTAGCATCTTTGCCTCTATCGAGTGGTCATTTGTTACATCTCACCTTTTGATTTTTTTGCGTCCAATTTACTGAGGGTTTAAAAACTGAACAAATAAGCTTGCTTGAATTATATGTAAATAGAAGTTAGACTTGGAGTGAGAACTTGCATTAGTCTATGTCTAAAGTCCGTGGATTTTGTGACATCTATTTGGAACAGAGAAAAGGAACGTATGAGGCTGTTTTAAGATAAGAAACAAATTAAGGAGAGCATAAGCAAACCCTAAGGTTTTTTTGGTTTACTTCCTGAATTCTTCGTTGTGTTTTGAGTTACAGGTGTGAGGTTACCAGCTTGATAGCTCTGTTCAAGATGGTAAGTAGTTTAAACCCTCCTATGCATTCCCCTGTCTGGGGAGACGGTTTGCAGAAAACTCAATTATCATTTATTATTAAATATTCCCAGGGGCCACAGTACCTTCCAAACCTGGCTGCGCATCAGAATCCCTTACGGAGTCTTTAAAAAAGACAGATTCTAGCCTCATCAGAGGTTCAAAATCTATAGGTCTGTCTCTTTGGGGCCCTGGAATCTGTACTTTTTATAGAGCTCCCCAGCTTTGGGTAAACTCTGAGCTTTTGTCAGGCCCCCCACCCCCCACAAAATAAGTAAGTTAAACTCAAGAAACAGGATCAGTACAATAGTCCTCCAAAATAATATAATTAAAAGACTGTCAGCTAAGGATAGAGCCAGTCAGGGATTGCATTTACAGTTGTAAAACTGGGGATTGCTTATAAACTGATTAATGGAAATCATCAAAGAAAATTTTTTGGAGAAAAAGCATTTAGAGTTTTTCTAACACGTGTAAGTCCTTTCACTTCTCATTAACATAAAATCCCTTCTGATTACCCTCTCCAAGGTGGGGTTTAAGTGCACCTGGTAATTTACAAGAGAATGGGTGATTCTTGGAAGTTTCAAGCGAGCCTCTAGTAGGTTCAGACAGTCTGTACCTAACAAGCATTCCACACCTGTTGGTAGAACACTGCTTTACAGTGGCTTGGTTCCAGAGGCACCCTGTGTCAGAACAAACCAGTATTTTCCTAGAGGCCTTCCTGGTAAACATTTTCAGGTTTCATTTGTTTGTTGCATATATCTTTAGGTAATGACATGCTTGGCAAATGCTACCTAGCTAGAAGCCTGTTTGATAGCCATTACTTCCAAACACAAGGACACATTGTCTTTTACGGGTTCTCTGCCCTTATTATGGTTTCCACAGGGAAGAGGCAAGGCTGCAGGTGATGTTTGCTTATGTTGTACTTAATTTGGTTCCTACCTTCAGACAGCCTCAGAGGTTCTTTGTCTCTGAAAGATTTGTTAATCCAAGTGAATGAATATATTCTGTACTATGTTATGTCATGGAAAATTACGGAAAAGATGTAATCCTTTTGGCATTGCCATCTATTGTTAACTGCCATATTTCTGTGATAACATTTTAACGCTTGTATTTACTAAATTTCTCGAAAGACTATGTGTATGATAGTGCAAATTAAATGTAACCATTTTATTACAGAAATATTCCATTAAATATATTACAAACTGATTCTAAAGCCTCAATGTGAAATGTTGGATTTATAAGACTAATGATGAAAAAAATAAGAATCATCATCAGCTTAAGTTTCTTACCACTTTAGTGTTTTGAATGATATAGGTAGTGCTACAATATGATCATTTTAAATGCTGACTTTTTCTTCAAGCTGGAAAAAATTTCTTGAGTTGGTGTCTAAAGGATATTTCTTGCTTCCTGTAATATAATAGAGTGGATTGGCTGTACCTTAAGGAAGGTGAATATAATCTAGTAGGCTACATTTAATGAGAATGGTTATATGATCTAACTTTCATGCTGATAAAGTAGCTATCAGTCAGCCAGTAGCCTAAGAACAATCTTCCCTGAAGCAGGGAGGTAAACTAAACGCCCTCAGGAGCTTCCTTGCAACATTTGAGCTTGTGAAGGTAGAAGCATCGGGTTTGGACTTGATTTGCACTTAAAAATATTTGCAGTCATGCCACCAGGCCACACAGAAGCAGAAAGGAAATTTTTATGAATATTAGATTAACTGCTAAAGAAATAAAAAGCATTAACTTTAAAGTCATCTTTCAATTAATATTTGAGGGTTGTTATGGAATTATCAGTTAAACATGCTAGCACTCCAGTTTATTTTATTTATTAAATTTAGATTGCATTAATATACTTTAAAATGCATGACATTTATTTAGCATCATCAGGGAACAAATGATCTCTGAGTAAGTTTCTCCCAACCATGAAGCTTAACCCTTGAAGTGTCAAAACATTTCGATTTAATCATTTTCAATAGAATTCTTTCTAAATTATGCTCTACTGTTCTATGTATGTATCTATGGTATAGCATGCTATCATAATTTAACCATGTCTAAATGAATTCAGATCATCAGCAAATGTATTGATTATTAAAGATTCTATAATATATGAGTATCTTCAGGGCTCTTGAAATGTTAAATATGTCTATATTTTTTATACTAAATATCCTTAGGCCGCTGTCCCACATAAGTTTTATGTCTGCTTTTTGTTTTTGTTTTCTGATTTTTCTATCAATATCAGCCATTGCTGACAGCTGTCACTTCTTCAACTGCAGTATGCCTTCAGGAGACTTCACCCAGCCATGATTTGTTGTTTTTAATCTAACATAAATTGGGGGCGGGGGGAGCCGAGTTTGTTATAATGATGTCTAATGCAGGAGAAACAAACTCTGAGTGGAGATGGGTGAGGTAAGGTGGGAACTCTCTAGAACAGACTCTGAGCTTTAACAGATGGACTTTGTGACATCTGTTTTAACTATAAAGAGACCTTCCATTATTCATTAATTCAACTTTTACTAGGCCCTGGGGATCCAAAAATAAGAACAATGGGTTGCTGCCCTTAGGGTGCCCCCCAAACCAGAAAAGGCCAGGCTACCACGGAAGGAGGAATAGACCAGGGAGGGCATCAAAGGAGACTGCATTCTCGAATTCAGCTTTATTTCGGATATGTGAGATTGCTGGGTAAAAAGTAGATTATTTGGGGGCTACTCTTCAACATATACAAAGACAAATGCTCTAAGATTACCATTGTTTAGAAGTCCCAATTCATATTAAGGAAATACTAGAATAAAAATTAATAAATGTAGTGACTCTGGAGTCTGACAAACCTGTATTTGAATGACCTCGGGTAATCTTCTTTTTATTCCTTTTCATTGACTCTAAAATGGAAGTGGTAATGCCTGCCTTATAAGGTTGCTGTGAGGACTGAATGAAATAATATATGAAAAGTGTCCTGCAGAGTACCTGAATCCAATTCGGTGCTCCCTAAATGTTAATTCTCTTTTTTACCTTTTTTTTCTTGCACTTCCCTAAAATGTTGTTTGGTGATTGGTGTCTAATAAAATGATAAACACTTTTTTTCATGTTTCTTTGAGGCTGTTTTAAGTAATGTTCTTTTAATTGAATGACAGTCACATCATTTGAAAGGTTGATCTAATAATAGCACTGGAGACTTGAAGCTGACAAAGTACAAATTGTCAGTGGAGTCTCAATTCCAGGTTAGATATAGAAAGAGGAGAACTGAAGAAGAATCCTTATTACTCAAAACACAGATACCTCCATAGGCACACTTTTGTATTATAATTGTTTTGACCCCTTTTAGTAAAACATAAACCAAATGCCACATGTGCACCTCAGTCAGCTCTTTAAAAAAGGCGTTATAAACCCTGAATGTGTAAGACACACTGGTACCATGGGGCATCTTTGCTGGCATTTAGCTTACCAGAATCACTTTAAGAGTTCATTTTGGTAATTTGGACATTTTTCTCCTTCCTATGAAAAGTTTCAGTTCATCAGTCAGTTCTCCATACCATGCTGTTTTGTAATTCCAACCTGTATTGCTCAAGAAAACCTTCAATTACCCTGAGTAAATCAAGAATAGAAAGTTACTTGGTTTCGTGCTCTTCACAGCTGTGTTAGTGAAGAAAATAGATTTTTCATTGACCCTTATAAAAGTCTTCTGTCAAAAATAAAGCCCATTGAAAGATCAATTAGTTACACTTGTATTTTAAGTAACTTTGCATTTTCCTTCTCAATCTCCTCACTCGCCTAAATCTGTTTTCTTTGAAGATTAAGTTCTTTTGAACTTAACATTCACCAATATTGGCTCCTTCTTGGTCTTAGTTTTTTATAAACTAAGTTTAACGAGTCAATTTAAGCTGTGTCCTTTAAAATAATATAAATATAGATTTAAACCCAATCACTTTTCTTTACTAGTTACGTCAGCAGATGTTCAGTGTTTCATTTTCCTTGAGGGTGTATGGTTTCTCTTGGCTTCAAATAGGGATTCTCTGCTGCTGGTTTTGTCTGTAAGAATTTAAGCTGTTTAAAGCTGTTTGTACTTGTGGCCAAGAGCCCTCAGTTCCCAAAGCAACGGTTTATCACCCACCCTGTGTTATCTTTGCTCTTACATTTCTTCGGTCACAGGAACACAACAGCACCTGTGGGTTAGGTCTTCGGTGGCGCATGTGTTCGGTGCGCAGGGACTGTTTATGACGAGCTGTGTGGGTCAGACTCATGTTCCTGGAGTGCTTTGAGCAGCTTTGCTAAGCTGTCAGCATAGTATGTTCTCGTGGATAAATATAGACATACGGGCACTCTGTGAGTTGTAGGTCACTGTCTTACTGTGCAGCTAAAAATTGTCCCATTGGTATGAACAGTCCGCCCTGGACAGCAGGCCTGCTTTAGTTTGTCTTCTACTGTAGGTCTTTAGTACCTGACTAAAAATACACCTTGGGCCAAAAATAAAAGAGCCCTACCTTGTGGCTGAGAGACTTATGGTGGCAGTGAGCAACAGGATCATGGAGTCTGTCATTATGTTTTTTTGCTTTGGAACATAGTCTGTGTAGCAGTTCCAGACTGTTAGTTTGGGTTCCTTTTCAGGCTCATGGAGATTACAACAGCTTGTTGGAGACGATCCTGTGTGATCAGCTTCATAAAAGGGCTTGGTAGGTATGAAAGGCTGTTAATGTGTATAGAGTGGATAATCAGTTATTCAATGCTGAATTTGGAGAGGATCCTCCTAAAGGTCTCAATGGATGAGGGTGGGGGGAGCAACTGCATCTACATGCCGGGATTTCCTTATAATGTCACTGTTCAGAAGCAGGATTAATGCCTTTTATGTAGTCTGTTTGGGATTGAAATATTTCAGAGATAAGATTTGGTAATTTTTGTGTATGAGTCTATGGAACAACAAGTCGAGCTGTAATGGAATTTTACTGTGCACTAAAGTTTTGCTGCAAGATTTGGTATGATTATTTGTATTGTAAAATTGCTAATCTTTAAGGATAGCTAGTATATAGTTGGAAAAGAGTTAATACCATCATATTTAATATTATAGCAGAGGTAGGATTTATGTTGATTTCTTCTAAATATTAATGTAAATACCCTTATTTGTTTTGCTTTAAACTTTGAAATAGGCCTAAAGCAGCTTTTCCTTTGCTTGTGGCTTGGCTTCGCCTTCTCCAACATTTAAAAAAGAAAATGTTTTTCTTTTTTTGTTTATGAATTAAAAAACAAGATACCATGTGTTAACCAATATTAATTGGGTCCAAATTGCATGCCGCTGCTTTTCCTTTATTTGGGTAATAGCCTGGTTACATTAGTTCTAGCATAACCTTGTAAGCAATATTGTACAAGAGTTCAGAAAAACTAATGAGAGGAAACTTCCATGACACAGGGTTAATTACATGCATCTTGGATATTGACTGTTTAACTTTCTATTTAACGAACGTAGGAAAAGTTAATTTGTAAGTAGTAAGGCACAACATATTGCTCTAAAAGAGGAGAGACATTTAGTTTATTAATGGTTTGGGAGATTTAATTACTTGTTAATTATTCTACTGCACTGTCTCTAATGAAACTATTTGATATTTACATATGATACCATTCTGTTTCTACAAATACATAAAGTCTCTAGTACTTGTTAATTTACCCTTTACTTTTGGGGTTTATAAAGTAGAGTGTGTGTTAGGGAACTTTTTTTCCTCGAGATTTTTTTTTTAATGTATTACAAGCATACAATTAAATAATGAAACTTATGGTTTCATGTATTTGGAAAAAATGCTGCTTCATAATAGGACTTATGTGAAATACTTAATATTTTCGTTGTTTGATATCTCTTGGAATTGTTACTGACCCTTATTGTATTTCAACTGAATGGACCACTCCCATGGTCTGATAACCATCTTGACTCCTTTTTCTCTCATTGCCTTTCTTGCTCCCAATATATAAACTTAACTTTTATACGGGATCAGTAACAACTAATGTTTCTGTGATTTGGTAGATTTATCAAAGGAATCAGTAACAACTAATATGTTTCTGTGAATTGGTAGACTTATCACTGTCTTAGATTATAAACTTCTGGTGTACATGTATCAAGTGAATTTTACATAGTCATTGTACATTTCCATAACTATTTAAGAATTTAATAAAACCTAAAATCTTTTTTATTAAATGAGCTGGCATCTAAATAAATAAGTACATATGAATCAGGAATTTAATAAACATTTCATGTTGACAAAATCAAAAACTAACTAGACTATAAAGGATTTCAGTTATTCAGTTAATTCATTTAACAAATGTCTATTGAGCTTCTCTTGCACACCATACAGTGGAAGTCTTGCTATAGATGTTGGAAATGTATCTTGTGTTATCATATATATTATATAATGCATGTGCATAACATCTATATTATACACATGTGTATATTATTGTATACATATGTATATGTATATATTTTATAGCAGAATGCATATTGCAATGTATATTGTAGCTGTGTATGTATATTATTTTATAATATATATGATATTAACAAAGACATCCATAGGATTAGACTCTCCTTCAGGTCACTCCCCCCATCACGTAATCTCCAAGGGGATCTAGGAGGGGAACAACTGAAACTTTGGTTTGTGACCTTTGTTAAAATATGGCAGCTTCTGGCACTCCTCTCTGGTGGCAGTCACTACACATTCAGTCTGCACTGTCTTCATTGTCCCTTTAGGTAGGGTCCCTGTGTAATGCACCCACTAACACAGCTGCAAAAATTTCTGTTCAAAAATTGTTTTTCTCTTGCCCTTGGTGTCTGGATTAAATATGGTTCTAATAAAGTAGGTCAAGAAGCTAGGTCTGTCGGTTTTGGTGGGCTTCAGTCGAATGTCCAGATAACGGGCTGCAAGTGACTGCTGTTCCCGCAGCCTCTGGAGCCTTTTTGACGGTGGCCCACAGTAAGAAACATGCTTTGCATTGTGACCCAGAGCATACACACATATATATGTATAGGCACAGATAGAAACTGAAAACAAAAGTTTCGTGAAACAGTGCTTACCTTTACTACGCAGGGTGCCATCACTCTGCTCTTTTCTCTTCTATGCTTTCTATCCTATTTCATCAAAATCATGCTGGTCAGCACACACTAAATTGGTTTCATGATCAAGCAGTGGGTCACAGCCTGCACTTTGACAAACTCTGCTCTGCAGATTTCATAAGCCAGGTGTTTTAAACACACTATTAGTCAAGTTCTCTACTGAAATGACATGCTGTCATCCTTGATGTAATAGTCTACTCCTGGGCATGTTGGTGCTTTATTTGTCAGCGTCCTGCTTGGTTGCAGAAATAGCTCTCTCAGTAGGCTCGATGTAAGTCTTGGGTTGAATGTGGGGTTTCTGAGCTGGAGACAATTCATGACCTTACATGTCTTAATGCTTTCTTACTCCTTAATGCAGCAGACATTTCTTGAGTACTGGGTATTAAGTTAGATAGTGAGGCTACAAGAGGAATAAAACAAATTCCTTGCCATTGTTGCACTTAAGTGTAGTAGGGAAGACAGAAAACTATAACGTGTCATCATATATCAAGGGGCGGCCAGTGCCCTGCAGGCGGATAAAGCTGCGTAAAGGGGATAGAGGCTCTCAGCAGAGGGAAGTGTCAAGGAGTGGCTAGCCTGAACAGCCTCTACTAAAACCAGAAGGAAGTGAGCAAGTGAGCCACCATGAACTGTCCTTTTCCCCACTTATAGAATCCCTACAACCTCCATGCCCCCATTCTTTTCTGCCTTCTAGCCTTCTCTGACTATATCAGTCATCAGTTATTTCTAGGTCTCAGCTTCAATGTCACCATTCCTGAGAGTCCTACCCAGACCCCACAATCACAGATATGTCTCCCCTGTTTCTCTCTTGCAGCAGCCTTCACAGAACTTCCCATTTTGTAATTATGTTCTGGGTGTGTTTATTGTATAATGCCTGTCTCCCCTGCACACTGTCAGCTGTGTGAGGACAGGAGTTGTGCCTGGCTTGCTCCCCCAGCAGCTAGTACAATGCTTGGAGTAGAGTGAGCCTTCAGTAAATGTTTGATGACTGAATAAATGAACAAATTAATGAATGCTCTCCTAAATTCATGTGCTCTTCTATTGGCTATTCAGCCTGATGCTGCCTTGCAGCATCTTGTGGCCAAATATACTAAATTTTAAAAATCTTTCAAATTACCTTTTTAAATTTATCTTTGTATTCCCCACTTTTCAGAGTACCTTATGCATATTAAGGCTTCAATGAAAATTTGTTATTTAGTGTATTGATTAAGATCTCACTCCGTCTTTTGAGACAAAAATATTTCTGAAAAGACTCAAACTGTATTGTAACATAGGTATGATAAAGGATGCCTATGTAAATGACATTCCACCCGTGTTCATCTTTGCCGTGTGTTCTAAGCGTAAATGCTCCAAGATCCACACCATCCAGTCCAACACAGTTAATGTGGAAGGATGTAATTGGACTTGAAATCTTAGGGAACATTCAGGCCTATGTGATCAAACCTGGATTGCACATGGTGTTCAATTTTTCTATATAATAATTTATTTATTTGTGAAGAAGTTTAGCCCTGAGCTAACATCCATTGTCAATCCTCCTCTTTTTGCTGAGGAAGACTGGCCCTGAACTAACATCTGTGTCCATCTTCCTCTACTTTGTATGGGACGCCGCCGCAGCATGGCTGACAAGCTGTGTGTCGGTCCACGCCCAGAATCCGAACCTGCGAACCCCCGGGCCCTGAAGCAGAGCACTCGAATTTAACTGCTACACCACCAGGCCGGCCCCAATAATTTATTTTTTTAAATTGAGGTCCTCAGATAGCATTCCTTCATTATTGCCATTACAAGATGTAGGAAACTTTACAAATGAGACATCTTTAAAAAAATGTTTTATTATGAAAATTTTCAAACACAAAAGGGAAAAGAATAGTATGATATACAACATAGTACCATCATTCATAGTCAACAGTTATCGAGATTTAGTCATGTTTGCTTCATTTATACCTTTTTTCTCTTTGTTAAAGTATTTTGAATCAAATATGGGCCTCATTTCATTAAACTCCATATAATCATTATTCATTCTAGAAAATATGGATCTTTTCTTACCTACCCACAATGCTATTATCATACCTGACAAAGTCGACCATAATTCTTTGGTATTACCTAATATCTAGTCCATATTCAAATTGCTTTGCTTGTCATTTAAAAAAAGTCTTGTAACAGTTGGTTTGCTCAAATCAAGAATCAAACAAGATCCACACATTAAATTTGATTGTTCTTTATCCTAAGTCTCCTTTAATCATCCTACCTGTTTTTCTCTCTTCCACTGACTTGTGCAAATTGGTGCAGTTTTCTTATAGAATAGATGTAATTCTTTAACATGTTCCTGTATCCCTGTTGTTTCTTGTAAATGGACATTAGCTTTAATATTTTGAAAATTTAAAGAATGTGGGCGTAGGGCAAGATACAATTCCCTCTCTGCCACACTGCCAAAGTCATTTCTGTTCTAGTACTAAGAGACTGAAAGCCGCTCTGTCATTCCCAGGAATACATAGCTAACAGTTTTCAGTGCCTGGATACAAGAACTCTGACCAATGTCCTGCCACAGATAGGAATTTTGAGAAAGCTTCTAGAGTCAGTATTCTAAAAAAGCTTCCTAAGTACCTTAATCATTATAACATCTCACCAGGAAACATATTTTGCATGGTTTCTTTATTGGGAAAGGGTGATATGACAGGATTTCAGATCCATCTGTGTAAGATGTAGGATCTTCCTTTCTGTTCCGAGAGGCCCTATGCAGATTCCTATCTTCAATATTTTTCTCATGGTAGGTGCAATGGTCTTTAATTTGTATTGTCCCTCAAACAGCCCCTTTTTAGCCCATCCTACACAACATCAGATCAACATTCTTCCCAGAAACCTGCTAGCTCCCAATTTTCCTCCAAATAAAGTCTAAACTCATTGGCTTGCCATTCAAGACCCTAATTCTAATAATAAGAATTAAAAACCTACATTTTTATAGGACTTAAAAGAGTATTTTTTCATATATATTCCTGTTTAATTCTTTCATTCACCCAAAGACTATATTGTGGAATCGGATGGGTTCAGTTCAACAAATATTAAGTAAACACAATTGTTTAATTATGTTAGGCACTGTGCTAAGTGCTTGGGATAAGGATAAGATGTAGTCCTATTCTTGAGGACTTGACAGTACCTTGGTAAAGACAGAGTTTGAACACATATGCTAAGGTAGGGATGTGTGGTGAGAGGGTGAGGAGCGACTCTTAACAGATGCCTACACGCACCTGCCAAGATGTGCCCTCTGCCTAGGTTGCCCCTTTCTCGTCTCCACCCAACAGAATCCTATTTGTCCTTTAAGACCTGGGTCAAATGCCATCTATTCCACAGTGTCTGTCTAATCAATGGCCCAGAACAGAGATGATGCCTCTGTCCTTCACTAGGCCTAGCACAGGGTTTTGTGAAAGGCAGACTTCCAGTACATAATGTTTAAAAAAAAAGTGTTAACGCAAGTCTTGAGTTTACAGCTAGGAGTCAAGACAGGCTTCTCATGTGTCCACCTGTAGTGTAGGGAGTTTCCAGTCTCAGAGAGATGAGTGGAACCAGAGAAGAAGGGGAGGTGTAATTGGAAGGGTCAGGATTATTTGTAAAGCTTTCCTCTATAGAGAGGCTAGACGATAGAATCTCACTAATTCATATTAATTCAAGGTAAGGCAACTGTTAATTATTAACTGTTTGAATTGTGAGAGTTTTGAATAAGCGATGTTTTCATGCATTTTCAGTGTATATTTTTATACAATTATGGGATGCTGGAGCTAGAAAGGACACCCTGACCTAGTCTCTTTAAGAATAACAGGTAAGGAGGGGCCAGCCCAGTGGCACAGCAGTTTAGTTCGTACTTTGGCAGCCAGGGTTTGGATCCCGGGCGCCAGCCAGTGCACTGCTTGTCAGCCATGCTGTAGCAGCATCCCATATAAAGTAGAGGAAGATGGGCACGGGTGTTAGCCCAGGGCTAGTCTTCCTCAGCAAAGAAAAAAAAAGACGATTGGCAATGGGTGTTAGCTCAGGGCTGGTCTTCCTCACACACAAAAAAAAGAATAACAGGTAAGGAAACTGAAGCCCAGTTGGTACAAGTTCCTCCCCCAAGGCCATGCAGAGCCACACTAGGTCCCCATTCAGTGCTCCTTCTGTTTTTTCTACAAAGCATTAACTTAGTTGATGTTAATGAAGCATATCAGTTTTGCTATAGGCAAATGGAATTAAAAACAATTTTGACTACTAGATTAATTGGTCCTCTTTGCTTTCCTGTTTATTTACATCAGAAGTGTCAGAGTATGTTCCCCGGGGCCAGCAGCATTGACATAACCTGGGGACTGGTTAGAAATGCAAACTCTCAAGCCCCACCCAAGACCCACTGAATGAGGTGAGGTCCAGCCTTCCAGGTGAATCTGAAGTGTAAAGATTCTGAGCACCACTGATTCACGGTGAGTCAACAAATCTTTTTCACAGTTAACATTAAAAAAATACAAGGCCTGGGGCTGGCCCGGTGGCATACTGGTTAAGTTTGAGTGCTCCGCTTCAGGAGCCTGGGGTTTGCCAGTTCGGATCACCGGCATGGACGTATGCACCACTTATCAAGCCATGCTGTGGCAGGCGTCCCACATATAAGATAGAGGAAGATGGGCACAAATGTCAGCCCAGGGCCAATCTTCCTCAGCAAAAAGAGGAGGATTGGCAACAGATGTTAGCTCAGGGCTAATCTTCCTCACCAAAAAAATAAATAAATACAAGGCCTTGTCCAGTTTATCACAAATTTTGAATTAATGGATTTCAAATTAGTGAGATTTTGCTGCATAAAATGAGCCAAAAGAGGAAGAAAATAGAAAGAAAGGGAAAATGAGAGAAGATGAAAGAGAGGACGGCCAGTGAGGGACACAAGAATGAGAGCAGTCTGTCAGTTCTGTTGGGGAGAAGAAGGAAGTTGAAATTCAGGATTATCCTGCTTCTGGCAGGTTATTCGATCTCCTTTTGGTGAGAAAGGACCTTGAAATGTCAATGTAACCTCATCTTCCTTTGCTCCCAGATCTTGGCAGACATTCTTTCAGGCTCTGATGACAGTACCTACTTTGAAAATCGGGAGAAAGTCCATGTAATTGCATCTTAGCAGATGACAGACATTTATAAAGGATATCACTGAAGTGTTACTGTCATTTCTCTAAGATAAAATACTGGAAGGCAAAGGAAGAGAAAAGAAAATAGGGCAGTGACGTGATGCTTACTCTCTCTTTAGTGAACTACTTCCCTCTCTCAAAGGTATTCAGTCTTTGGGAGACCAAAGACAAAAGTGGTTTTGAGAGGCCCCAGTTGAAGTAAACACAGAAAATTGTGCCTTCAAGTTCACTTGTGCCTTGTTGGGATAAGAACCAGTTAAAGGTTATATCATTAGTATATTTGGGAAAGAATAGTCTCTGGACTTTCTAAGTTGTGTCATTAATCAGATTTCAGATATTTTTATGGGTCCTCAATTTTTGACTCTTTTTTTGTAATTCTGGCCTTTCTCAAAGCCCCTCTAATGGCAAAAAGATGCATTCAAGTTCAAGAGGACAAACCACCTGTTAGGAGGGACCTCCATGGCTGGAGATTATTTTAGTCTTTCTAGAAAGTAACCAACTACACTAATCTATAGGAAGCCTCATTCTCCGAATCACAACATTTGTGTTTTATTTTGTTATCTACTAAAGTCCCAAAACTAGCTTGTGCCAGGGCAAGACCTGGGGGGAAAAGGGAATTATTTTATTCAGTCTTCATCATAAGCATCTGGTTTGTTCTGAACAACAGGGTAAGGAAACTCATAAGATATGTTGTCAAACAGAAATGGGTTCGGATCCTTGTTGAGCACTCTGTGACCTTGAGCAAGTCGCTTAACCTCTCTGAAGACCTACATGGTCTTATCTGCAAAAGGAAGATTGTCTGGCCTTCTAGGATTATTTTTGAGGATTAAAGATATTAATTATCCTAGAGATATCTTGAGGGAACACAATTTGAGAACTATAGGATTAAGAGAACTAAAGACTAAGAGAAAGGAGGGATGTATTTAATCAACAAAAATGGGAGGAACATTTCACATTATCAGAATTTTATGGAAATTAATTAAGCAGAACTTAACGTCATTGAATATATTTTTTATTCCAAGGCAAAAATTACTTTGGAGTATTTTTACCTGATATTCTCTTCTTGACTTACTTTGAAATATGTAGTTATTTAGGAATCATCCATCTCTTTGTTAAGAAATGTTTTTCTGTTGCTCAAACTAATTGTTTCTTCTTATCCCAACATTTCCATTTCTTAATAATACCCTTCAAAAGAAAATAATTCTTCCTATTATACTTGGAGGGTTTTTTCTTTTTATCCTAATTTATTTTACGTGACTTTCAGGGTTTCTGGTCATTTTCAGTATTTGCAGTACCTTTTAAAATGCCATTTCTTAAGCACCCTCATAAATGCATTAGTGGACAATTTATTATTTTTCTATACACAGTGTGACACGTTCTCACAGTAGCTGCGTCATCCTTGGTTTGTTATGTTTTATGAAATGTTCCTGTAATGCCAGTAAATGAAATAAGTTTTACGGGAAAAGAGGGATTGTAGGGGGAAGCATGGTCCTAAAGAAGGATCCCGGCTCTTAATTGCTAAAGGGGTTTGCCCTCAGAACTGCAAAATGAATACAGCACTGAGAACTGGCAGAAAGAATAACTTATATCCAACTATGAATGAAGAAACCTAGTAAATTTACTCCCGTGTTGAAAGATAAGGTTATGTTGAGCTCTAGAGAATAAAGTTCTTTAAATGGACCTCTATTTCTAGGAGTACCTACTTTGAACATTAACCACATGTAATCTCAGGGGCACTTCAAAAAAAAGGAAGCTATTTTTTATTTCAAACGCTCAGAGTGTGACTCCAGTAATGGGAACAACAGAAAAAGCATTGAGTGTTCTGAAAAACTGGCTATGTGCTTGTCTGTCTTGGTAAACCGATGAAAAGCAGGCAAAGCTGTTCTTCTCTTCTGAGTCATGTATTTTGTGAAGGGAGGCAGAGAAGCTGTGTGTCCAATGAGCATTTCCGCTCAGACCTTTTCCAGGCTGGTTAAAATTCTCGTTTCCAACCAGAACTGACACAGATATGGGCAGGCGAAAGGGATGGATCGGAAAAGCAGATCCTGCCCAAGCCAAGTGTGTCTGGATTTTCTTAGACACCTGGAATGCACACAGCCTTCATTGCTGTACATAGCAGTTCCAAACGATGACATCTGAATGCCTTTGGGCAGATAAAGAAAGGCAAGTTCTTATATCCACTCACTCTGTTTAATTTCCCGTTTTTTTCTTTTTTTAGAGTGTATTGCAATATGACATATTGTGTGTGTGTGTTTTGTGTATACACACATGAAATTGCTGATTATGTGACCCTGCCTCAGTAAACAGTAAACTCTATGAGGGCAGGAATCATCTGTTCTGTTCACTGCTGTCTTCCCAGTGCCTGAAACCTAGGCACTCATTCAGTAAATACTGGTTGAAAGGAATGAGTGAACGATAGCCTATGATGAGCAATGGTATTAACTCTCTGAATATCTGGCTGAGAAAACCAATTGCTTTTCTATAACATATATTGTTCTGTAACATATATCACTTTTAGCCTCTGGGGCACTTATATGAGGGAACTCATTAGAGCATTTCCTCCTTACAGTGTCATAATAAAAATGTAGTTGAACTATGAGTTGTGGGGGTGTTTGTATTGGTGCTGCAGTTAGGATGTTAGTAATTCCTGGAAGTGTTAGTAACTTAAGGAAATTGTACTGAAGACCTTAGCCAGCTAAAAGCAGCCAGTCTCAAAATTAAGATATTCGTCAGTGAAATTGGAAAAAAAAAATAGAGTCATGTTCAAAAGAGCATTACTTGAGGTCAGAAATAGATCTAATAAAGAGGAAATGAATGGGACCCAGAAGCCTAAGAGAGATTCTTACAGATTAAGGAATGAACCTTGCTTAATATAAGAAATAGGGGCCCAGTGGAAGAGGGAAACACCTCCTGAATCCATTCAGCAGAATCAAATAGAAATAGGATTTGAAATAAAAATAATAAAATAACACCCACAAAACCCATATAAGACAAAAGAAGGCAATGGGGAAAAATTAGAACATATTTACTCCAAGATTAAAATGTAAATGAGATAATATAAAGAGAAAGCAAATTTCAAAAAGACTCAAGAATTAGAGACTTAATTAATATATGAAAGTGATGCCCTTCTCAACCCGCCTCAGCTCCCATCCACCCCTAGGAGCACTGGTTTGAGTGCCTTTCTAGGGCAATTAATTGAGCTGTTGTGTGAAAATAGAAAGATGAGATGAAGCAGGAAAGGAGAGGGGATAAGGCAGATGGATTGAGGCTAAAAAATTCATCACTTGCAAGAAATTGAAATGGGAGAAGTTTTTGTTTGTTTGTTTTGTGAGGAAGATTAGCCCTAGGCTAAAAATCTGTGCCCATCTTCCTCTACTTTATATGTGGGACACCTGCCGCAGCATGGCTTGATAAGCGGTGGGTAGGTCTGTGCCTGAGATCCGAACCTGCGAACCCTGGGCTGCCGAAGCAGAACATGCAAATTTAACCACTATACCACGGGGCCGGCCCAATGGGAGAAGTTTTTTAATCCAACAAATTAAATTGTTCCTTCAACATATATTTAGATGAGATGTGGGGAAGATGAGATGATGATGACCAGTCAGGACCCTTTCATCATAAGGGATCCATACTCCCAGAGGCCAGGCAGTGAGGAAGCTGGTCTCCAGGAGCAGCTGGGTGGCACTGTCAGGCAAAGCGTGTGGAGGGCAGGGCCGAGCCCCCCCTGTGGAGGCGGGAATAGTGACCTGGACCCTGAAGAGTGGGTGGACTTGCTTGCCGGGCTGGAGAGAAAGCTGGGAAAGCCCTCTGGGTAGAAAGTAGATTCAAACAGTAACTGCCTGAATTTGCAGAGCAGGAAAGTGGGGCCTAAGTGTGGCTGTTACTGAATTGGTGGTTTGTTTGTCTCTTTCAGTCAAAAATAAATTTCAGTTAAAGAATTAGACCTCTGAAGAAATAGATTTAATTCTTGAGGGCTAAAGAATTCTAACTTCTTAGGGATGATGAGTTTTCCCTTTTATACACTGAAACCTTTTTGAAATGGAAACCTTTTGGAAATTTGTATCACACTTTTTCCAGTCTTCTCAAATATAGGACTATACATCAAACTTATTTTAACCTTTCTGTGGGACTCAGGGTCATCGTCATGAACGTCAATTGTGACCACATGCTGGATGGAGATATCAATGCCCCAAGCCTGTGAGAATGTCAGATCCTGCAGCTCTGTACTAAATGGCTTCAGGCAACTGCATTTTTCAGTTCTGGTGGCTTCTTAAGAGTTATGCCATTTTTTTTTTTTTTTTTAGTTCTTTTGCTGTTACTGTTTCTGCCCTAGAAGTTGCACCTTTCCCTTATAACTTTCTGTTTCCAGAGTACTGTGAATTTAGAAACTAGACAATTGGTCTTAATTGTGTGTGGATTAAGAGTAAGCAAGTACTGAGAGAAGGTCTGACGATTTTTTTCTAATGGTAATGTTCTAATGTTTAGACTAGTATGGACTTTGTGACTCAGTTTTGACTACCAGGGAACATGTATTTCCTGGTTCTCAGTTAGATCGTCACCAAATAACTGAGTTACAGAAACGGACCATGGCATATGTTTACTTTTGAAAATTATTCTGACAAAAGGCTAGGGTTTGTTATGAATTCATTATGGTGGGAAGAAGAGGGGTTACTAAAATGTGGGAGTGGATCTAGTTCAAGGACACTTACCCCATTCACTTTCACTGCATCTCCATCTGCTCAACTGATCTGTTTGAAACCAGAATGATGGGCGCCCTCCCCTTGAATCACTTTCGGCTCAGGCACAGGGCTCCGCTAGGCAAGGATAGTTCCACCTCCTAACGCTGTGCACACAGACTTTTGTACTCACAAGGATGTCTGGCTTTGAAGTACAGGTGGATAACATTTTTTATGATAGCAGAGAGTTGATACTTTAGCCTTTTAAATGGAAGATTTGTCTGAGAGAGATTCTGGTATCTGGTATCTGGATTTCAGCTATGGGTTCAAAGTGCAGGAAGACTGCCAGGGATCACTCTTATGAAAATTCTCTCACTATAGTTTTGACTTTTAGGCCCTAGAGTCTTATAATTTTGGATCTGGTCTTGCAATTATATATGACATCAACTGATTATTGCCATCATCTAGAAATGGATTAAATCCTGTGGAAAACTAAAGATAATAAAAAGTTGTCCTCTACATAGGCTTTTTTGATTTATATTCCAGTCTCCAGTCCTGTGGCATGATGCCCTTAATACACTGTGAAGATATCTAGTGCAGATCTTATGTCCTCTGTAAGTTCGAGTGGGGAGGCTTCCTACTTCCACTGGGTGCCTACAGGGAGAGAGTCAGAGGACAAGCAGAGGAGTGGCCAGGGCTTCCTTTGCATCACAGGATTTTGAATAGGCCCCTATAGAATAAATCGTACCTTTTAGTAAGCTGCTGGGAGTGCTATTTAATTAAAAACTCTTCATTGCAAATACAGCACCCTGTTCCTTTAAAGACTGACTACTGATTCTTCGCATAGAGCTCCCTCCCTATGAATCACTTCAAGATATATATAGAAACGAAATGTCATTTTAGTTAGGTAGTTAAGGAGATTTTTTGAGTATTATCTGCGTGAAGAACTCTATTAGATCTGGGAGGCTACAGTCTTGTTAGGGGATACAGTTAGAAGAGTATATGGTTCAATTACAGGGCAAACCCTCAGCAAAACTACATGACCAACTGATAATTACTTCACTTGACAATTATCTGTTGAGTCTTCCTTATGTAATGTAAGATGTACAAGACAAAGCAAAACGCCAAACAGTGTGAGTTAAATGTTTAATCTTGTAATAAAACTTAACCAATGAGGATTGGCCTGGTAGAGATAGGTTTCATGGAGATAGGACTAGAAGTGGTTTTGAAAGGCCAGGAGGATTAGATGAGCAGAGAAGAGTGGAAAGGAGCAGCAGGAGAGAAAGAAGGAAGGCATAACTGAGCATAGTGTGCTCCTGGACCAGCCAGGGCATCAGCATGCCTTGGGCGCGGGGTGGGGGCAAACTACCGAAGGTGGTCAAAACCAGGCCATGTGTTTGAGGCTTGATGATGATAACTGAGAGCTGTTGAAAAGTTTGAGCAGAAAAGTGTTATGATTAAAGCCATGCTGAAGAAAGATTAGTTTGGCCTGTAAAATGGATGAAATAAAGTCAGCAAATGGCTGTTATAGTAATCTAGCCATAGGTTTCCAAGGGCCTGGACTAGGATGGAGCTAATGAGAGTGAGAGGAAATCAATAATATACAACTATTTTACTTTATTTTTATAACTGGAGAGGCCATATTCTTAAAGTTTAGTGATAGGTGAGATATAGGGAGACCCTCCAGATGTAAGGGACCCCTCAACTACATGGCAGGTTAAGTGAATTAGAGAAGAGTGAGCATTAGGAGGGGTAGGAAAGATGAGGGAAAACCTACAACATAATGTGAGGACGTGTTTATGGTTCAATAAAGTAAGTAAAACTTTAGCATGGTTTCCTCAGAATATGGCTCGGCATAGAAAGAAAGTAGCAGAAGACTTGGATTTATTTGTAGTTTAAAAAGAGTGTTCAGTTTTCAAGGAAAGATTTATTCTTCCTTTATTATCGATGACACACCACCATTCTCTTGATAGCCAAACCAGTGCCCAAACCAGAAGTCCACTTTTTAATTTACTCTTTTCCTTTATCTCTGTATCTAGTCAACCAAAACTATATGGTCTTCATTTTAAAAGTCTTCTTTATCATTATCCTGTCCTCAGCATTCCTGATGCGTCTCTCCTAAGCCCACTTACACTTAACATTTCTTTCATTGGGTGTTGATAACTGACCATCTTGCAAGTACTTAGGTGAAAGGAGGTAGTCCATGATAGCATTTAACATGTCAAAGCTTAGCAAAAAGTTGAGAGACGTGAAATTTTCATTGATGAATAAATATTTTTTCTGTAACTATCTAATTAAAACAGTTGTCTGACTTTGTTGCATTCTGAATGGAGGCCACTACCAAGGACCCTGATAGCTGCCTCTTTTCAAGATCTAATCTAAGTAGGGAACCTGAACATCTTATACAGGATGAGGAGGGGCATCCCAGCTTGCACCAAAGGATGATGAGAGAGACAAGTTAAACCCACACCTTGGATGGAGGCACTGCCTGAGTCTTTTATCTCTCAGGAGGTACATCCCTTTCTGGAGCAAGAGCCAGCTGGCCTTCCAAAATTGGTTCTTGGATGACCCCAGAGTTTTTTCCATTATTAGAATTAAGCACAGAAGACAGAGAGCTCCTGGCCATTAGGAAAACCTGGATAAGAAATCCTTTTTTTCCCATATACGTTTTCTTACTCCATTTCCCTGGAGCATAAAAAAGAAGTCAAAAACATCTTAAGTATCGTAAGATTTATCAGCTGTATTATGTACTTGCAACATAATTTACCTAAAACAGTGTGGTAACCAGAAGTATTTCGAGATTATCAAATATGGCATAATGCAAACATAATTAAAATAATTATATTCTGACACAATTCCTAAAGAATAAGGCTAGATTATGATATTAAGTGCAGCATTCTTGATATGATTCGTATCCTTCTATTTATGGTTTAACACAGCCAATCTGAATATTTATGATGTTATTTTCAGCCAGTAAGAATATCCATTCTATTTTTCAGCTTCTCCAGTTGGCAACGGTTATATCAAGCCTCCGGTTCCACCTGTTTCTGGCACACAACGGGAGAAAGGGCCGCCAACCATGTTACCCATCAGTGTGGACCCAGACAGCAAACCAGGAGAATATGTCCTCAAGAGTTTATTTGTCAACTTCACCACTCAGGCTGAGCGCAAGATTCGCATCATTATGGCAGAACCCTTGGTGAGTATGGACCGTGAAGTCTACTTCTTTTTAAATTCATCTTGACACTGAATATAGTAGATTTTACAGACTAAGAAAGGATGGATTGCTTTTCCCCTAATTTCCAAAGGGTTTTTTTTGATACTATAGGTAATTTTTTAAAGATTATAGTTGTTTCCTGATTTAAGAAAATAAATTGAGGGTTGAGAACTTTAAGACACTCCTCAGCAAATACAATTCAGTAGCATGCTTCACTACTACATTTAGGACTAATAAGCATAATTTAACAATAAGAAGTATTATGCATTAAAAAACTGTGTTCAGAGTCTCACTATGTGTATATACTTTGGTCAAAATCTTTTGTCCTATTTTTAAAGTAAATTAGAAAAAAAAATCATTGTTTTTCAAGTGATTGCCTGAACTCCCAGTTTGAGAACATGTGGTCTAAGTGACATATTGTCCGGGGAAGTTTTCTGGTGAATCATTCAGAAACACCACTTTGATATCTGAAATTGGAAGACAGGAAATTCTTGACTCACTTACCTTTAGGTCTCTTATTAGACAGACAATGCTCTTGGATGTCGGTATCTTTCTTTGCAGATGATTCTGCTACAAAATAAGGCGTGTTTCAGTTAATTGCCTAATAAGGGCTCTAAAGAAAGAGGGCTGAATCTCAAAAGGACAGTCAGGAAGGGAGAAGATCCAACTGGTAGATTCAGATTACTTGTTTTCTGACCTTGGCGGGACCACACAATAAGAGAAAAGCAAAGGAATTCAGAGTGATGCAGCTCTTTCTATAAAGCAGAGGCTCGTCCCTGCTGTTAGGATACTGGGGCACGAGAAGACAGTCCGAGGTTTGCTTTATGGCGTCATAGCTTAAAATAATTAAATGTAATGTTAGTGAGCCCATAACACAAGTCTCTAAAAATATGTAACAGATGATGCTCAACGTCATCTGTTAAAAATGACCTTTATAAGAATCACAACTTACGGTTTGGGAATCAAAATTCAAGAATATTTAAGTGTGTGATTACCTGAAAGTTACAAACTTTGAATTTTAAAGTTTTTATTAGGTCAACGAAGATTATCTGTGAATTCCCTTTGTGTGTGTGTGAGGAAGACCAGCCCTGAGCTAATGTACGTTGTCAATCCTCCTCTTTTTGCTGAGGGAGACTGGCCCTGGGCTAACATCCGTGCCCATCTTCCTCTACTTTATATGGGACGCCGCCACGGCATGGCTGACAGGCAGTGCGTCAGCAGGCACCTGGGATCCGAACTCGTGAACCCCGGGCTGCCAAAGCGTGAATTAAACAGCTGCGCCACTGGGCAGCCCCCTATCTGTGTAAATTCTAATTTCTTATTATGGAGATTTTTCTTGGTTTTGCAATTTAACACAAAATGTTTAATGATTTAAACGTTGAAATTAAACTTGAGTACAGTACCCTTTTCCCATTCATTAATGTTTTTATGTTTCTGCTATTCTCATTACTGATAACAGTGAATCATTCTGAAGTACTTACCATGTGCCAGGTACTGTGCTTAACTTATCATCTCCTTTAATCTTCACAGTGACCTGAGGTTAGTTGTATTTATATCCCCATTTACAGATGAGAAAATTTGGCACAGAGAGGGTAAAGTAATTGCCCAAGGTCACACTTGAATTCAAGCTAGGTGACTTCAGAGCCCACCTCTGAACCACTCTACAGTGTATTGCCAGTCTTTGCATGGTCATCCTCACGTAAACATACCTTCTTTAACTTCCTAAAACAAACCAACACAGGGCTCTCCTATAACTTGAGTCAGCTAAAAATCATGTACCCAAATTCCCATCGCCCAAAACAGTGCTGATCCTTGGAACCCGCTGAGCTCCTTGAGAGATGCTGAGGCAGCCCAGACTCCCTGTCCCTCGTGGAGGGTGGGAAGCTGCCTGGGTTCCAGAAAGCCTGGGGAAGTTTAAGGAGGAGAGACTGGTAAGGCATGTCAAAGACAAAACTAAAACAGTTTACTAATGAGTTTGATGTCCTTTATTCAAGGGAAAACAATCCCTGGATTGGGGAAGCACAGGGCCTCACGAGTAGTGGAGCACTGTTCCCAGGGGGTTTGGGCCAAGAGCAAGTTTTATAGAGCCTTAGGAGAGGCAACAGGTCACAGCTGGCTTGGGGTCAGGGATTTCCTTATAAAGCTCGCAGGCCCTGTTTTCTAGGGTAAGGGAAGCTGGCTAAAGCTGAGGTGGAGGATTGTGATTGGTGTATGTTTCTTTGACAGCTGTTTCCCATACGTGCAGGCTGACTTAGATGTAGGTTTGTGACGTGGGCCAGGTCACTGGGGCAGCCTCCATTTTGTGGGTCCCGATAGTATGAATTAACTTTATCAGACACAATGAAGAATCATTTCACTCCTTTACAGTAGAAGAGTGCAAAGATGGCAGGTTAGGGCTCTCCAAAATTGTGTATCATGGTGAATTTTTCTGAGGAACTGGGAAGTTGTACAAAAGTTGAAGGAGATGCTTAGAAGGCTAGGTCCTGACATGTTTTGAGCCATCCCTGCTTCCAAAATAATAGCTTAAATACTGTTATTTAAGAATTTATGAAGTAAAATAGTTTGGGTTTAACTTTTTATCTTTACTCAGCTTAGAATTTGTTTGGTAGCATTTTTCTTCTTGGAGTAAGCATTATATCTGAAAAACTAACATCTGCCACAGCATTCTTTTAATTAGAGGTAGACAATTTGTTCCTTTCTGTGAGATGACTTAAATGTCCCCAAACAAGAAAAATTGAAAAGAAAATGTGTAAGTCCTCTTCATCAGCAAATCTTCGTTGTGTGCCTAGGGTGAGAGAGTCTACAAGATGCTGATGGCCAAGTAGATGGACATTACGTTTTTAGCTGAAGAAATGTATTCAGTCAACCTTTAGTATTGTTGCTTTTTATAAAAAGAGACTATTTATTCTCTTGTATTTTTTGGCAGAGATGTAAGTTTCCGGGCTATATCTATTTCTCGTCTGCTCAAAAATGCATGGTAATTTTTTGTCCTTATATTTGCTTACTTCTGGGACAATAAATGTGAGTAGATTCTGTGACTTGTTAGCTGATTCTAAAATTGTAAATGTGCATTTGGTGTTTTGTTCTGTAGCCATAGCAAGAGGTATTATTTCTGACATATGTATGGTACATTAAAGTGAATTCCAAAAAATGTCTCCTACTATTTCTCTTGCTGAGTCAGCTTCATTTAGAAAGACATTGAATCCTTTAAAAGTCTGAACTTACGTGGGTTTGTATCAAATCACTAAATTGTATTCTATTGTCTTTAATATAATTAAAACTTGTATGGGAGTGGCAAGGGGAGTTTTCAAAAATTTGGAAGTATCAATTTATTATTTATGGAGCTACTCAGGAATCTGTGTTTTTCAGTTTTATTTTTAAAAGACTGAATCCTTCAGAATTCTACCCCAGTTAAACAGGCTGTGTGAGATCAATTATATATACAACACTAAATTTAAAGTTTTACTTATGAATTTCCAATATCTAATTAGCTAACTTTAATGAAAAAAAAAAAAGAACAGGAAACAAAATTGTTCTACCAAAATCAAATTTTAGATATTTTTCTTTGTAAACATCTTTCACTTGTTCAGCAGGATTGTTCTTTGTACCCAAAAGATGCTCAGGTCATATTTATTAATGTTTATGGATAAGTCAATAATTTTATTCTATTTTTGTTGCTTCAAGGGGACATTTGATAGCATTTGCCCTTGTCCAGTCTTACCATTATTTCCCCAGCAAAGTGTTTTAAACAAGCTAAATTGGGTCATCTATGTCTTTTTTATTTTAAAACCAAAAAAGTACAGAAAATAATATAATGGATGCTTTTCCTTCTTGCCTCCTCCTCCTTCCCTCTAGTTTAAATCTTCTTCCTGAAGTATATTTTTTGTAGTTCTTAAAGGAAGAGTGAGTGGATGGTAAATCACTCAATCTTGTTTATCTAAGATCTTTATTTCTTTCTCAATTATCAGTGATAGTTCAGCTGGGAATAGAATTCTAGATTGACATTTATTTTCCCTCAAGACTTCTGACAATATATGTTACTGTGTAGCCTCTGTCGTTGCTGTTGAAAAGTCTTTGGTTGATTTGTTATTTCTTTGTGGATTATTTACTTTTTTCTCTGTTTGCTTTTATGGTTTTTCTCTGTCTTCAGTGTTCTGCAGTTTCACTACATTGTGTTTGGATGTGAATTTATTTTTATTTTTCTGTTTGAGACTCTCATGCTTCCAGAATTGAGGGTTTATATCTTTCATCAGTTCTGGAAAATATTTAGCCATTAATTATTTGAAAATTGCCATTCCTCCACTTACCCTGCTCTCTTTTTCTGGCACTCCTATTAGATGTATACTGGACCTTCCTATGCTGTATTGCAGATCTTTTTACTCTTCTTCTATTATTTCTACCTCTTTGTCTCTCTCTACTGCATCCTGAGTAATTTTCTCAGGTCTATCTTCAATTCCTTAATCCTCTCTTGGGCTATGTCTAATCTGTTGTTTAACCTGCTCATTGAGAATTGTAATTTTGATGACTCTGTTTTTTATTTCTAGAGGTGCTGTTTGGTTCTCTTTTAAAATCTATTTAGGTGGGTTTTTTTAGGTGTATTTTATTCCTTTCTTAGCTTTACAATTTTTATTTTATGTCTTCAATCATCTTAAACATACATTTCTTATGTTTTTTTTTAGCTTATTGTCCAAATATCAATATTTGGGGGCCTATCCTTCTGTTTAGTGTGTCTGATAACTCTTGCCTGTGGTGAACTGTTTGTTTCGGTACTTTGATATTTTTCTTTGTGAATTCTTCGATGAGGCCTGTTTCCTATGAGTCCTCCTTGCAGCCGTGATTGCAGGACTGTTCCTCCAATGTAGTTTTGCTTGTGCTCCTTTCTGTGGGCCCAGAATTATCACTGTCTGAGGCCAAATATTATGTTAAATTTCTTGTCTTGGGAGTTTCTGCACCTAGAAGGTGATATAAATATAAACTCCAGACTCACATAAGACTTAAGACTTAAGCCTGTGGTTTCAAATTCTTTGGGAGGATTTTGTTGTTGTTGATGTTGTTGTTTTTACCCAAAACCCAAGCAGAGACCACTGGAATATCTTTTAATCTTCCTGTGCCAGTGGATAGATTTTTCCCTAGTCTGTTGTTTCATTGTTTAGGACCAGCCTTTATGTAAGCATCTTATTTCCAATGTCCCACCTTTCAAGGCTCACCGCTTTGTTTCCTGTCCCCAAGCGGACAACAAAAAAAGCCTGTAGGATAATGAACCAATAGTTCTCCCCCTGTGCAGCCACTACATCACCTCGCATCTTCCTGTTTTTCCCTTCCCTTTTCCTTTCTTGTGAACTCATTTCTGTGTTTTTAAGAGGTCTTATATTCTATTCAGCATTTCCAAGTGTTTATAGCATGTGAGATTTGGGGTTATCTTAGTCCATCATCCTGCCAAAGTCCTCTGCAGAATTTTTGATTTGCTTCTCATGCAGATAAGGCCAGGGTGGGCCTTCACACAGTGAGGCTCATGTGCAGGCAGAAGTTCCTATGGCAAGGTGGGGTGTTCTCAAAGTGGATAAGAAGAAGAGTGAGGGGGTTGTCACCAATTCTTCCTATTCTGATCCTGTCTGATAAATCTTCCCTAAATACAACTGTGTCCCTGTCATTCCCTTGTTCAAAACCTTCATTTCACACCCTTTCACTCCTTGATTTAACTAAAACCTATCTTACTTCCCCCATGCACCTTTATGAACCCATGTTTCAATTCTATGCTTGCCTGCCACCATGCATTTATGCATACTGCCCCCTCTTCTTGGAATACCACTCACCTCTTCATCCTGCCTGTCTTTCAAGGACCAATTCAAATACCTCATCATCTGAAAAGGTTTACTTGGTTTCTTTCCTGCTGACTCCACACAATTGTGCAGATGTGGACACACACACCTGTAAATCTTTATCTGAACCACCCTATCATTCTCTTAAGCAAACTATACTGTCTTAATTGAATTGGAGTATTAGAATAGAGTAGAATAGAAAATGTCAGAGTACATTATAGGTTTTAAGGGTAAATGTTGTTTTATGAAACTTTCAGTCGTGTGTTTGCATACCCGACCATAGTGTAAAATGTGCATGTTTTTGGTGATGGGGTGGCACAGATTTTTTTTAAAGTTCAAGAAACACTATATTGGTCTGTAAAGTTCTTAGAGGCAATATCTGTATCTGATTCACCTTGACACGCACACACACAAACACACACCCCATGTCCCCATGTCTAGGACACTGCTTTACATACAGTAGACAGTAAATGTTTTTTGAATGAATGAATGAGTGAGTATATGAAAGAATGAATGGAAAGATAGATGAATGGATGAAATAAACATTAATATAGTAGCTTAAAAGGAATGTCTCTCTAGGAACCTGTGAGTTTCTGAGGGTCATCTTGCCAACCTTTACTAATAATAAGGATTTTGTTCTGTCCTTTGTACTCCTCAGCAGATGAATGCCCTACAATCTGCTGAGTACAGCCCTCAGCCTTGGGGTATCTAAGGATACCTCATTATTTACTGATATAGTCACCTGCTCCCCCCCTTGGCCCTAGCAATATGTGAGGAGGAGAGTCAGGTTGACTCTTAGCAGTTGGGCACAGTCTCAGATATGCTCTCATTATCTGTGAATCTCTCCATTTATATAGCATCTGTCATTGTAGTCACAGGCAATTACCTTCTCAATAAACTCTTTTCCAAAAACAAGACTCTCCAGCTTTTCAAAATTCAAGAACTCCCATAATCTTGACTTTGTGGATTTAATGGACAAGAAGAGATAAAGCTAAAGACAAAACAGCTTTTCATTCAGTCTGATCTGGATTTGAATCCCAATTCCACCTCTTTAGTGTTGTGTGACCTTAAGCCAGCCAGTCAATCTCCCTTTTTTCTCATTTGCAAAATTGGAGTAATAGAGCCTAGTTCACAGAGCGGTTGAGAGAATTAGAGGTAATGTGTGGAGCACTTGATATAGTACTTAGTCATCATCATCATCCTCCTCCTCATTGTCACCAAGGAACTAGTATTGACTTACCAAATCTTCTGGTAGATTTCTTTGGAGGTCAGCCTGGTGCTTCTTCTCTTTGTGTTAATTATAAAGGAGTGGAGGCTTGAGCATGGTGGCTGGATGTCTGCCATTGCCGTTCACTGTTACTGTCAGATGGTTATCCTGAACTCTGCCATGGCAATGAGAGAGGCACAGCCAAAGCTGGGTTGAGCAGAGCCAGTCAGGATCCTTTAGGGACTAGGCTCTGGGAGGTGACAGAGGCAAACAAATAAAAGTATACAGAGGAAGACAGCACCCCACCATCTCACCGTATCTCCAGCAAAATACTTGAGGCTTACCCAGGTGTAAATTGTGAGAACCTAGGAAATGAAACCAGGGATTTGAAGTGAGTCCACCTAGAATGGTTTTCAATGGCTTTCCAAGAGGAAATTTCACAGGTTCTTGAGGGTAGGGGTCTCAGAGACATGTAAGAATATCACCATGCCACATTACACTAGGAAGCCAGAGGCCCAAAATGTGAAAAGGTGGGTTATTCAACTAAATAAAGTAAGTTCAGGAAATTTCAAGAATTTTCTTTTTTTTATTCATTTGTTTACATTTATTGAAAATCTTGGGGGGAGAAATATCTAATTTTCTTACAGTTAGTCGTCAAATCAATTTCCCACCCTGTTATATTGAGATATAATTGATATATAACACTGTATTAGTTTTAGGTGTACAGCATAATGATTGGATATATGTGTACATTACAAAATGATCGCCACAATAGGTTTAGTTAACATCCATCACCTCACATAGTTACAAATTTTTTTTTCCTGTGACAAGAACTTTTAAGATCAACTCTCTTAGCAACTTTTAAGTATATGATACAGTATTATTAACTACAGTTACCATACTGTACATTACATCCCCAGAACTTATTTATCTTATAACTGGAAATTTGTACCTTCAA
The DNA here is from genome assembly GCA_031878705.1 of Tapirus indicus. Classification (NCBI taxonomy): domain Eukaryota; kingdom Metazoa; phylum Chordata; class Mammalia; order Perissodactyla; family Tapiridae; genus Tapirus; species Tapirus indicus. The sequence continues at coordinate 69,375,399 of CM062930.1, read as the reverse complement.
GAATTTTCAACTGTACTTCTCAGGATCCCTCTTGTGTCACCCTCTTTTCTATAATTTGGCCAACACACAAGAAACTTGGTTTTTCGTCATCGCCCTGCCACTAGCCTGTGCTTCTGACAGAGTCACTTAAATATGATCCATCGTTGTTTTCTCTTCTATGAAATGTTGTCAGGTCCAGTTTTAGCTCTAATGTACATAACAAATGAAATATAAGCACTAACTCTCCACATCTCTGTGTTTAAGTCACGTCTTAGTGAACCCACCCTGGTTTGAGCTTCCATTGTCCCTGTGAGGAGCTACAATAGAAGCTAAGTCGAGTATTGGGTCAGGGATTTCATCTGGATCTACCCTCTATCAGCTTAAAATGTCAACAACAAGAAGAAATTCTAGCTCGCTTCAGACTTACTTGGAAAGCAATTAATTTATTCTCATTCAACTGTGATTGAAACCTGGAAAAAGGAAGAAAAAATCAACATAACTTCAGAAGAAGAAAACACTTAACCTTCATCTTGTCCTTTAGAAGAGACTATGACTGAGCAAGAGAGCAGTGCTCATCTTCCTCTAAGGTTCTGATATTTAAAAACACTTTTATGATGAAAAGTGATGTGAAAATGGGAGGATTTTATTATTGGGATTGCTTGAGGCTTGATAGATCCTGCTTACAAAATAGTTAATGGACAATTACAGGCAAGATCTTTCAGATATTACCCCTGCGTTGAGCTTGGAGCACAGGTGGGGATGATAGACATTTACTCATAAAGATGCTAACTGTGTTATGCTGGAATGGAGACTTAATAACATAACATGATCTAGCTGGTTTGCTAACATAAAACAAACAATTAAGAGAATTTCTGTTTTAATATAAGGCTAAAAGTAAATCAGAAGAAACACAGAATATTTTCTTGATGTGGAAGTCTTTGAAGAATCCAGGATACCAATCTCTGTTGCACCACACACCATGAATCTGTGATGAAATATGTCGTGCCTTAAGATCAAGCCTGAACGAACATTAGTCGTGGCCAGCTGGCACAAACATTGAAAGGCCAAGCAATTAGCTAATGACAACAGTACTGCACGCTAATGTTGTTCTAGGTTCAGACAGTAATGTCTGTTGACAAACCTTTGTTCCTTGGCCCCATGTTTCAGGCTTCCAGCTCCCCCTGGGTGCTGATGTCACAGGGCTGGCACCAGGACAACTCTCCAGTTAACCCTGGAGTTGAGCAGGACACTGTGCTATAATAATGACACTGGTGGTCCGCTACCACCAAACTATGTATGATAAGTTCTTCTAGTAGTTTTAATGAATTTAATTGTGGCTCTAAGTAAGCAAAGCCTTTGGCAAGTGAAATACACACTCACCCCAGCTTCCTCTGCTGAGGGGTAACAGACTAAGGTTAGGATACAGCCTATTCATAGTTATAAAGGAGCTTTTTTTTCACCCCTGGCCCATATAGAGATGTGAATACTCAGCCATAGTCTTGTGTTTCACCTCTTCAGATACCTGAGTTGTCTGCAGACTTCTAGATATCAGAAAATATCAGATCTTTTCATCAGGAATCTTTACTATTGAAGGAATTTGTGAATTAGGAAATCCCGCTGCACTAATTGAAGGACAGAATTACTGCCTCTAATTAAGTTTGGATCTTTATATGGTAGATCATCATAAAACCTATTTTAATTAATCTTGCTCATAGCCTGATAGCCATTCACTAACCTCAACCATGTGATATTTTATCATGCCCAAATTTGCAAGTTAGTGGTTTTTCTGCACTGTCGTATATACCAGTCTTCCTATACTAATTAAATGTTACATGTCTGTTGACTAAGGATGTGTAAATAGAAGAAACACCAGTTTTGATGTCTCTCTGCACTGTGGATTCAAGACAGCTTTCCAGAAGGGCAACCAGCTAGTCTTTTTGGCCAAACTCCTCTTTAAATAGAGGCTCCTATTGCTTCAACATACCTAATAAGGGAAATAGAAAGAGAATAAAAATAATTTCTAGATTTAGTTCCCTATTGAGTGTAGTGATGGAATCAAAGTAATGTAATCCTGAGGGAAGCCTTAAGAAATAGTTCTGCTCAGATGGAGAATATTTATATTACACTTGACAAAGTACTGGCTTATTTTCCAAATTATGAATAAATAAATAACTTTTAAAATAGCTCTTTCTTAGCAAAACAGCTCAGCCTGGCATCCCTTATTTAATCTATAAAGACATACACCAGAAATCTGAAAACTTACCCTAACCCAGAAACAAAATATTGTTGGTAGCTAAAACCAGAGATAATTATTGAAAGATTTTATTTAGCTGCTCAATGAAGTGACCTTTCAGATGAGCTCACAAACTCGTTTTTTTCTGTACACTGTTTAACTTAAAGTTTGTTTTCCTTATTGTGAATATGCTTGGAATTATATAGATGAAAAGAATTTCTTTTGTGGCTCTTAAATGGGATTTTTTCTACTGTGAAATGAAATTTACTGCATGATAGTAAAGGTTCAGTTCAACTCTGGCAAATAAACCATATGAAAAGTATCATGAAGTAATAAAAAAAATCAAAGGGCTTTTTACTTCAACTTAATAGTATCCAATTCAATTCATCCATGGGTAAGGCCATAATTTTTATGTCCAGTGACTTTAGGAGAAGATTATCAAGGTTTCTTCTTTTTGAGAATACAAAGACAAGAGAAGGTTATTCCTCAAGTTATTTTCAATGTAGTTCTTTCTGATTATATGCCTCTTTTTTTTACTCTTTATAGAGACATCATTTTTAACACAAAGATCATTTGAAAACATATCATCATATTTTAAAGTGACAGAAAATACCAGTAAAAATAATTTCAGTAACGTGACATAGTAATAAGCCCTGAAGGCCCATTCTTATGATCACTCTGATATAATATTGCTCTTCCCACACAGCATTTTGCATTCTGACATTCCTGAAAGTCATTATTACAATTTTAGGCAGCAACAGTCTTTACTGTAGCATTGTAGTAGTTTTAACCAGCACAAGTCTTGATTTCCACAGGTCACGCTAACAATAACAACACATTTTATTAAGTATTTTTGATTGTCGCTTACATATATATCTAGTACAACATGTATATCTAGACTTAAACGGTTTCTTAAAACACAGTATTCCATTTGACAGTATTTCCTGATGCCTTTGGGGATTTCTGCTCAATTCATAAGTTGTAATCACATAAGTTGGAGGGAGGTGGGGCTGGAATGTTCTAGTAGGCTTTTCCAAGATGATTAAATAGCTGTGCCCAAGAATCAAAGACAACAAAAAGAAAGTCAAGTACTATAATCTTTAAATATTTTTGGTTGATGTAAAATGTATGTATTGCTTTCTTTGTTGAGATTATTCACATACCATCAAGTTCACCCTTTTAAAGTGTGTAATTCAATGATTATTCACAAAGTTATGCAACCCTCACCACTGTCTAATTCCAGAACATTGCCTTAAATGGCACTGTAAAAGATAGAGTGGGTAAGTAGATTTTATTTACTTATTTTTCTATCCTTTACCCCCTGGAATTTTCCTTTTATTTTGTCAGAAAACCAAACCTTTTTTTCCCAAAGTAATTGGATCATTTAAGTTTTAACTGAGAAATTTTGTTTGGCCGCATAAATTTGTGTGTGTAATAAATACTATGAAATGATAATCATGAAGAAGATGCTGCCTATGAAATTACCTCTTTCATCTCACTTAGAAAACAAAAATTCAAGATATGTATGGACTATACAACTTCAACAAAAATGAAAATGCTTACCCATGTGCATTAGCCAAATTCTGATTCAGGAATGGCAATATCCCCCTTCACTCAGGGTTCTAGCTGCTGCTTCAGCTGACGGTACTGTGTGACCAGATTCCAAGACACTTCTCTGCTGCCCTGAGGGAAGTGGTTTTTACTCTCCAGTGTAAGCTTTTTACCTGTCAGTAGCACCCTGAGAGGCACTTGGCTAGGAAAGCTTGTAGTAAATGTATATCACTCATTCCTTCCCATCTAAATAATACCCCATACATACCAAATTGTTCAGTCAAGATGTTATAACACCAGAGATTCCCAGCCAGTATGTTGGGATCAGTGTCTTACCTCATAAATATCAGTTCAGTGGCTTCATCCATATCCACTTGCCCAAGGTTTTCTGGGATTCCCATTGGGCAGCGTAACATAGTATGAGCTTCTCAAAGGTAAAAACTGCCATGCTTATTTATGTTCAGGATGGCCTAGTTATGGCAACAGAGGATGAGGACTAGGCAGTCATTCCCCATTCCTAAAGTTAGGTCATTACTATCAGAATTGCCTACCCTCCTCCCTTGTGGTAATTAAATAAATAAATAAAATCCAGGAAAATAAAATGCCTTTCAGACAGATTAGGGACTCTTTTCATTCATTCAATGAAGAGTTTTATTTTAAATCAACATTATTAAAGTATAATTTACATACAATAAACTGCAGGGATTTTAAATCTACAGTTTGATAAACTTTGACAAATATATACACCTGTGTCAGCACCACCACAATCCAAATACAGACATTTCCATTATCCCCAGGAGTTCCTTTGTGCCCCTGTGCAGATAACCCACACCACTGCCCCTGGCCTCAAGCAACTATTGATCTGTGTATAGATTAATTTCTGTTTTCTACAATTTCACATAAATGGAAGCCATACAGTATGTACTCTTTCATGTCCAGTTTCTTTCATTCAGCATAATGTATTTGAGGTATATCCATTTTTTATTGTTTATCAGTCATTCATCTTTATTGCTGAGCAGAATTGTATTTAATGTATATACCACAGTGTGTTTATTTAGTCATATTTTGATGGGCATTTAGGTCAAAAAATAGGTTTTGAGTATAATTTTAACCAGCACAAGTCTTGATTTCCAAAGATCATGCTAACGATTATAATAATGGATGTTTTATGAGGCATTTTTGATAGTAACTTCCAGGTGATAGACAGACAGACAGATAGATAGTACTTTCCAACTTCCAAGTGCAAGTGATTGTACTTGAGGTTATACATCATACAAAGAGAAATAAGACAGACTTCTGCAAGAATAACTACTATTTCTTTTGCTTATCTATCATGTTTCAGGCACACTAATCTTCACATTAACCCTAGAAGGTAGGTAATAATAATAATAACAGTTCACATTTATACGGTGCCTACTGAGTGCCAGGCACTGTTTGTAATTCTTGAATAATATTAACTCACCTAATCTTCACATCCACATCGTGAGGTAGGTATTATTACTACCCCGCTTCACATACAAGCAAACGGAGACATAGAGGTTAAACAACTTGTCAAAAGGCACACAGTGGGGCTGGCCCAGTGGCATAGTGGTTAAGTTCGTGTGTTCCACTTCAGCAGCCCGGGGTTCACCGGTTCGGATCCTGGGCATGGACCTACTCACCACTCATCAAGCCATGCTGAGGCGGTATCCCATATAGAAGAGCTACAGCTCTACAACTATGATATGCAACTATGTACCGGGGGTTTGGGGAGAAAAAAAGAAAGAAAAAAGTCACACAGTAAGTGGTGGAGCTGGCATTCAACACAGACCATCTATGTCTGGGATCCTTGCTCTCAACCACTACCCTCACTTAATTTTTAGTCAGAGAAGCTGAACCTGAGAGATTTAATAAAACTTACCAAAGGTGATATAGTTAGGGTTAATGCCCTGATTCGATCCTGGTCTTACTGACTCCAAAGTCCAAGCTCTAATCTACTTGGGAAATGATGTGTGCATGAATAACTAGGATGACATTGGTTAGGTTCACAAGAACTAGAAAACACCAGCAGAGCTATTGAAGAGTGAAACCAGGTTGCCACTTCTTGTAGAAGTGATCAGGGAAAGTATGGTGGAATAGATGAACCTTGAAGGACAAGTAGGATTTTTTGATGAGAGTTGGTTTGGTTGGGTCTGAGAAGGTTGAGTGTGTGTGTGATGTGTTAATGGTGCCATAAGATAACGTTATTAATTTCAAGTCCCCAAGGACATCCCTGGGAAATGTAAACATTGAAAGAAAAAGACTAGCTTGTGAAAGACACAGAAGGATGTCTAAAGAAGGAGGAGAGCAGGTGGAGAATGGAATGATTCGAATGGAAAGGGAGTAATCAATAGTGTCTCCTTGCAGCCGGAAGGTCCAAAAAGAAAAGTACTGAAAAATGGCCACCACATTTGTCATTTGGAAAGTCACTGGGGCGTCTAGGAAGACTATTTTTAGTGGTGACAGAAAAGTCAGATTGCAAGTGGTTGAAGGAAGAATAGGGGAGGAAGGGAAGACAGGAAGTATAGACCACTCACTGGAGAACTAAAGATGACAGGGAGGGGGCTTAAAAAGAAAACAGAAGCCAGAGGTGGTTATGCGGTCAAGGAAGGCACTAAGATGAAAAGGTCTAAGCGTGTTGATAGGAGAGAAAAAGAGCTAGGAGAGAGGGGAAGGTTGATGTTTGAGGGAGTGAGCGGCTGGCTGAAGGAGGTTCCCAGAGGAGGCAGAGAAAGATCCATCCACGTGTACCAAATGTCTACTGGATGTAGCATGCACAGATAGTGGGGTTTATTGGAACAAAACAATCGAAAATACCAACAAAATAGAATGTAACCCAGAAACAGATGAGTGAAGGTGATGTCTTACACTTTTCAGTAGCTGCTGTAGTTAAAAAAAAAAAAAAAAAAAAACAAGCCTGTGGGAGCTGCTCTTTTGTTCAATTAAAACAAAGATTAACTTTGTAGCTGAATTTAATTGAAGTTTCCCCTCCACTGTTCAAATAGCGGATTTGTACTTGCCACTGTTAGACTTGGCAGAGAAATAGGCTTCACTGAAATGTGCAAAGCCAGTTGCAAATAGGACAGATTCTCTTAAGAGTTTTCAGTTTTAAAAAAAGTGCCAAAATATTCTTCCAGATTTGAATCTACCTTCACATTTCATATCATAGGGCACCACACAGCATCTTACTTGCTAGTATCTTTAGCTGATTTGAGATACTCTCTATATAATTCTCTTGATCTTGGGATTTTTTTTCCCAACACTTTGGGTGAATATCGGCATATTGTTTAAGGAAATTCATTTTGGTAACTGACTAGAATAAAAGGGAAACCCAGTTTCATCAGTTTCTGTGAGCACCCTGCTTCTACAGATCTCCAAAGTTTTTAACTAGTGCTCATTATTTCTTACTAGAAACCTAGTCAGGACGTCATGGGATGACGTCCATCTGTACCTGTGGACAAACTGAGGCAGGCATCAAGGGGGCTCAGTCTTCCACCTGAAGTTCAATGATCCCTGCAGGCAATGGGATGACCAGAGTATATCTTCAAGAGGATTCAGATTCCTGGGTCCCTGATAGCCCCTCATGTTGGGGTAGTCGTTGGGAGAGAGATGATCGGTATTCAGAACTGTGAGTTCTCAGGCTAACTCCTTAGATCTGTTTCCAAAGTTGAGTCAAACCTGGCACAAATAAGATCTGAAGAGGAAAATATGTCAGACGTGAAGATGTTTAGAACCCCATTTTTCTTTGGTTCACAATAAGTAGGGTGCCTGCCACTATGTGCTGATAGTTCTGGATGAAATGTTTTAGTAGAATGTCAACAGTCCAGCCCACAACTCTCTGCCCTGAGGAACCCTGTCACCATGGGGATGGGGCAGCTCGCTACTCATTCTCGTGTTCTAGGGAAGAGGAGAGATCCCAACTGTGGTAATTCAGTTCTGAAAATTTTTTGTTAACTACAGAGACCAGAAGTGTATTATAAAATTTCACTGCTGATGGTGTCAAAACCCTGAGTCAACTATGCATAAACATGTTCTTATAGTCAAAAACACTGTAGTTTCAAGACCTGAGAAGTTTGGTGGTTATTTTTTTTAAACTTGGTTGTTTTTATAGCATCCCACATTAAATTAAAAAGTTTCCTCTAAATTACATATTAAGAATTAAATTGTAATAATGTTATACTTTTTTTAAGAGAGAAGAGCAATTACTCTTTATAATGTTTTCTTCCTACTTTCTGTAATACAGCTTTCTAGTTATACTTGGAAGCTTCCAGGAAGCTAAAATTAAAGCTTTAATTAATGTTAGTGGGAGTGCGCACTGCCCCAGGAAAATAGGTGGAACTTAGTTTCAGCTCCTGAACATTATGAAAGAGGTTACACATTTTAATCTTATCTAATTCTAATAATGGTAAGAGAAATTTTATTAATAGTAATGACTATCAATTATTGAGTACTCTATGCCATTCATTTTTCAGTTCTGTGAAGGGTATTATTTACCCTTATTTTTCCTAAAAGTTAACTGAAGCTTACAGGGGTTAAGTAAGATCCATATGCGGTAAATAAGGACGTAGGATTCAAATTCACATCTCTCAGATTCCATAGCCCATGCACTGAACTACTACATCCAACTATTATAATAATTACAAAACATTAAAATAGCGTCTTAAGCAAGGTCAGTGACATATTTAACAAATTGAATAATCTCCTACTAAGTCTAGTGGCATTGCTGGGTTACTTGTGTATGGGAGTATCTCTGAGGGCAGTAATAATCTGGGTCTTTTTAGATTAGTGTAGTCCTACCTGTGTGGGGCACACTGGGATTTTTTTTAGGCCACTAAAAATTCAGAAGTATAAAGTCATTTATTAAATAAACCCCTTGTATCCCATAAATAAAACACCTTTTGATACATAAAACTCTCTCTAGACTTGTCTGACTGCCTGTGTCCTGTCGTGTACAGCCATCTTTTCTCTTATAGAATACAGAAAGGCCTAGTGTGAAAGACTGTAAAGTGAAAATGTAGCTAGTATACACTGAAATTGTTTGAAAATTGAGCTAGAAGTCAATGGCCCTCCTCTGCCCTTTTTAGGTAGGTGTGGGCACAAAGAGCTTTTAGAGTTTGTATTTTCTTAAGGGAGGGAGGGAGAGAGAGGTTGGAACTTCCCAAGGTGTGAGAAGCACGAACAGGGACCTTGCTCTTTTCCTATGGAAATACTTGGAACCCCCGCAGGATTCTTCATGACAGGAGAAAATCCCTCCAGATGGGTCGGGACAGTGGTGTTCTTTGACTCAGGGGGAGCAAACTCAAGGAAAAGCCCATGGTACTGGCTGAGAACTGCATCTCGCTTCTCACGCAGCAGGCAGGATGTTTGCTCCCCAAATCCTATCTGTAAATGGCGTGGAATGGAGAGCAGGTCCCTTCTGCGACTCCACTAGGAAAAGATAAAAGTTGGATAAGTGCTATTGAAATAAGGTTTAAGAAGTGGCTTGTACCATCTTCATAAGTGAGACATTGTAAAAAAATTTTTTAATGATGGCAAAAGTGATGCATTATGTTCTCCTGTTTTTAGTTTTTGTCTGTTTTTTAATGGAGAATTTCAAACATTTAGTAAAGTAAAAAGACAGTAGAATGAACCCTATGATCATCTTCAATAATTATCAACTTATGGCCAATTTGTTACCCTCTCCCTGCATCTCGCCCCAATATTACTTGAGGCAAATACTAGAAGCCTCTAATTATTTCAGCATGTATCTCTAAAAGATAAAGATTCCTTTTTTAAACAGAACTGCAATATCATTACCACCCCTGAAAAAAATAACAATAATCCCTTAAGACCATCAAATATCCAATAAGTGTTCAAATTGCCAATAGTTTCATGAATGTCGTACTTTCTTTTTTTTTTTTTTTTTTTTGGTGAGGAAGACCAGCCCTGAGCTAACATCCGTCGCCAATCCTCCTCTTTTTTGCTGAGGAAGACTGGCCCTGGGCTAACATCCGTGCCCATCTTCCTCCACTTTATATGGGACGCCGCCACGGCATGGCTGACAGGCAGTGCGTCGGCGGGCGCCCGGGATCCGACCCAGCGAACCCCGGGCTGCCAAGCGCGGACTAAACCGCTGCGCCACCGGGCCGGCCCCTGTCGTACTTTCTTTTAACAGATTATTTGAATCAGGAGCCAGATAAGATCCACACATTGCAATAGCCTTTTAAATAAATCAGTAGGATCCCCCTCCATTTCTCCTTTTTCCCCCTTGAAACTTATTTATTGAAGAAACGTCTTTCTTTCCTTCAGAGTTTCCTTCAGCCTGGATTTACTGATTGCATCTTTGTGGTATGGTGTAACATATTCTCTACCTCTTTCCTAACTCTATATTTCCTAAAAAAATTGGAAATTACATCTAAAGTCTTGGTCAGATTCAGGTTTGATTTTTTTTTTTTTCAGGAGTATTTCATAGTGTTTGCTTCCATCAGAAGGGACCTAATGTCTAGTGTGTGCTTTTTTGTGCTGTCAGCAGCCATTGATGTTCAATGCCGAATCTCCCCATGTTTTCGGTTTGCCCATCTTTTATTCACCGTCGCCCAGTGAGCTGGAGCTTCTGGGCAACGCTGAGGCACCGGCTAACGTCTCCTACTGAGGCTAACTTTGGACCACTAAGAATTTGCTGGGATCCATCACCCCAAAGTTACGTTTTTTCAGAAGGATTTTTAAAAAACAAACATATCATTCAATTCAGTTAATGAACTTTCAGTAAATAAGTAAAATTGTAATAAACTATAATTGTAAAATTGTATAAAGGTATAAAGTAAAATTGCATTAGAATATAGAACAAGACAAATCTTTTAAAAATTTAAAAGCACACTGTTCTTATTGAATGAATGAGACCATTGTTTTGTCTGTCATAGTCTATTTCTACTTTTTCTTTAAATACCCATTGTCTAGTCTGTGTTAATTTCACTTTACTACTCTGTGAGAACTAGGGTATCCTGAATGTGCAAACCTTGGATTGTTACAGACCTTGAATTCCACGTAGCTGGGTTCCTCCGGGAGACCCTCAAGCAGAACTACACCTCTGCAGTGCTCTCTTCTCAAGCGGGCATGGGCCTTACTGGTCTCCTCCCTGTAGATGGCTCCAGCCTTCAGATGGCTCCCTTCTGAGCTGGAGCAAGTTTGCCTACCTCCTCTCCCCTCCTCCCTTCCTCTCTCTCCTTCCTTCCCTACTTCCTTCATTCTTTCTTCCTTCCGCTCTTCCTTCCTCCCTCCCTCCTTCCCTTTCTACCCTTCTTCATTTCTTCCTTCTCTCTTTTTCTCTTTACTTTTTAACCAGCATGATACTCTCTTCCCCAGGTCTGCTTTTAAACCTCCTGACGCTGATAAAACCTATGTTGATGCAAAGATAATCTTGGGAATGGCAAAATGTGAACTTGATTCTCTATGCCCAAAGCTCTTTCCAAATGCGGAAGGATACATTCAGTCATTTAACAAACCCTGATAATAAATTCTAACTGTGTTCTGCGGGTGTGGGGAGACAGACAAGTTACAACACAGTGGAAATGCTGACAAGAATAGATGCAAAGTGCCATGTGACAACTAACAGATGACTCTCACCGGAAGAACTGGGGGAAGGGCGTAATCTTGGAAGTGACTTTTAAACTAAATCTTCAAAGAGTATGACCAAGACAGCATGTTTGTATAAAAATAGTTAAGGAAAACTTAGTGTAAAGGCATGTTATTTTATTGAGGCACTGAACCTGAGTTCTTGGCTAATGAACTTGGCTTTGGTGTATAGCAGCAACTTACCGTATCAACTTTGCTGCTGGAGAAAGTGAGACTTGCAGTACATTGTTTCCTTCACATGTATGCAAATATGTGTAAGCATAAAATATCATGTTTACCAGTATTCCCACCCAATTAAGAGGAGGAAAATAACTTTTAGGCGTCAAAAGTCTCAGGGTGTAGGTCGACACGGTCACCTTCCTTCCCCTCCTGCAGCAGGATCCTTTCTCTCAAGTAGAAGTGAAAGAAGGTCCCCCAGGTGTGGACTCCTGCTTTATTGCAAGAGTCTACACATCCATGTGTGTGCTAAGCATTATCTTTTGGCTGAGTAAATTATGGTCTCCCATGTAGATGTGTTCCTTTTTTTTCTAATGTATATGAAATAACTAGTGTTGCTATTAGAGTACAAAGCCATTTAAAAGTATCACTGAAGTTATAGTATTAGCTCTCTGTCATTGTGTGTGGTTTTAGACAGCAGATACTAAACTAGAATTACTATCTTGTATTGTGGGGGTGTGAGAGTGAGTTTCGTGGCTGGGAACTACTTGAAAATGTCTGACGTTAAAAGGGGTCCTCTTAAAATAGATAGTGGTGATGGCTGAACAACATTATAAATGTATTTAATGCCACTGACTTGTACACTTAAAAATGGTTAAAATGGTAAATCTTACATTATGTATATTTTGCTACAATAAAAAAGTATATTAAGAAATTGTCTTAACTTACAACAAAACACACATACATGCAAATAAGAGGATCTCATGTTTGAAGAAACTGGAAGTCATTGGCCTAGAGCTTTTGTTAATTTGGCAAATGTTTAGCCGTCACCAAGCAATGCTCTGCCCTGAAACTTTAAGTGCTAGGAGAAACAGATAGAGAGTCCTGCATTTCTGGAGCTTGTAGTCTAGTGGGGGTAGCATTCAGCTCATCACTCATGAATGTGTAATTGTACAACATGAATCTGCACTGCTATGTGACTTTACACTATGGTTAAGTGCTATGAGAGGAAAAGTCTACAGAGCTTTGCAGGCAGGTAAGGAGGTGGGTGCAGATCTGGTATTGGGAGAGGATTCAGAGAAAGGCTTCCCCGAGAAAGTGACAGTTGGGCTGAAATTTGACTAATAAACGAGTATAGATAACACTCATGTGAGGTCATTGACTACTTTTACCATTTTAGACTCTTTTCCCCAATGGCAGGAGCAATGTGTTCATCAGCATTCCACCCATAGGTAGAATTTGACACATTGTGAGTTTCAGTCACTGTTGAGTGATGAATAAATAAAACATTGAGTAGAAATGATTATACTGGGTTTGTTCCAAGGATGCCTGTGGGACCTGCCACCACCTGTTTTCATTTCTTTAATTTTCATATTTGTGTTTTAATCAGTTTTACAAAGAATTTCAGATGACATTACTGTATAACCTTCAAATATACAGAAAATGCTTTGTAATTTAATCACTAAATTTGTCTTCTTGAACAATCAACTCAATCTGTTGCTTCTTTAATTGTTCTTCTTGGTTCTCACCTACATTTTTGTGTCTGCTCTCCAACCAGTATGTTCTAGGTAGTATACTTTGAAGAGAAAATGTTTGTTAGCCCTTAAGAATGCAGTATTCTCTGTATTTTAGATGAATATACATTTTGAAACTCTATTTTGAAATAAGACAGAGCAATTGATTCATATGGCTCTTGGTAAAACGTCAGATACCCAGGCTGAGCCCACCATGTGCATCTCTTCAAGAACAAAGTCTCTGTGGGGTGGGGGTGGAGCATGCATCCGCATTAGGTGTACATCATCTTTTCAGGTGGAGGGGAAGTTTAGAGAAGTGAGGCAGGGAGAAGGTCTGTGTGATTGGCAAAATGTAAATGGAATCTTTCTAGGACTTCTACATTGGCTGAGGTAAAACTTATTATTTTTTGATATATAACTTTTACATGGTTTCTAATCCTAAACCAAATTTTGGATCAGTATTAACTTCCACACCAAAAAAAAGTATGAATAAGGATAAATAGTTATAAAGTGCCCTGCTGGAAGGTCAGTTAAGCCTTCCTAAAGTAAACAAAGATGTAATGATTAGGAAAAATTATTTCCATAGGCCTTTGTCACTACCCAGATTATTTTTGCAGAGATTTGGATGCAAGGTAAGTCAAATAACATGCCCCAAATTCACCAATTACACATAGTAAATGTATTATTGGTAGGTTGTCCCTCAACACCAGTCTAATAATTTGACCTTATTTTGTATCTAAATCTAGGGACTTGAAATAGAGTATCACTTTCAACTTTTTATTATCTGTCAAGTCCCAAGATAGGTACTAAAATTTTTCAAATGAATTTTGTAGTTTTTATTATGTGGTTTTCATTAAAAACACAGGACCACTTACAGCATCAGATTTTTAATGTTTAGGTCAAAGAGATATATACTAAGATGAACCGCAAGAATCGTGGTGGTAATGATCACACACTGTATTTTAAGGTCAGAATAGCTAAGGGAGAGTCTCTTACTCATTTAAAAACTGGCACCTCTTCATCCCCACAAGTAAGAAATAAATGAGAAAAATTATAACAATAATGACATTTCCTTTATAATATTTAAGAGCTTCTAATAATTATTCTTGTATATATTCTTTTTCTTTCTAGGAAAAGCCATTGACAAAATCTCTACAACGTGGAGAAGACCCCCAATTTGATCAAGTATGTGATATGTTATACATGTTATAGACTGGCTTTTATTTATATAAAAGTGCGCAAAGACAGGTCTGGGTGCTCACTGTTGACGCATTGATGAACTTGCTCAAAGAGTGTATGGGGATGTGATTTTAGGAACTGTGTCCTGCAGCTTCTACAGTTATGGTTGTAGTCAACATTCAGTAGATGTCTATTGATTTGAACTGGAAAGAACTGGAAAATGTTGGAATAATATGAGTAGGCCCTCGATTGATTGTTTCCTAAATCTTTGTATACCAGAATTAAAGAAACTAAAAAAAGATAAAGGAACTTCCGTTCAAAAATGTATTGAGGTTCTTCTGAATAAATGATCCTCGCTACGTGTTGATCAGATCTCTGCCCTAAAGCTTATTCATGTTTTCATCCAGCATTTTTTTGAATGCCTACTATTTGCTTGACACAGTGCGAGGCACAGCTAATACGAAATCTAGGACAATTTTGAGCACTTTAAGAATTCACAATCCCGTGAGAGAGAAACCACCTAAACAGTAATTGTAAAACAGTGTAGTAACTTAGATTCTAACAGAGAAAGTGATACATGAACAAAACAGCTTAAGACAGAATAAATTTTTTTAAAAAGCCCATTGAAAATAGATCAGGACTAGTAAAGGGACTCCAATCTAAACAGCAAGTAATAAACATAGGAAAGCAGGATCTGATAGCTCCTAGTTTGGTAACTTCAGGATGGATTCAGGTATGTTTAAGCATGATGGATAACAGAACATCAGAGGAAGGTGGAGATGTGTTTGTGGTGTTTCCTAAACTTCTGCAGTTAATGACAAAGAGGACAGCATGTTCTTCAAAAATCTCACTTGGTGCCAGTGGCAGAGAAAAAATACTGCGGATGCACCAGGACCTGATCTAGTATGGTAGGGTTTTTTATTGTCTTATGGGGAACACACAGAGTACATTTTCTGCAGGGCTTTGAAATTGCCTTTAATGTGGAATCAAGAGGAACATTCTTTAGCTGTTAAAGTCCAGACTTGTTTGATCCAAAAATGTAAGGACTGACTACAGAGACAAAATCCTCCATTTTCTATTTTATAAGCTGTTCGCTGGGGGAGACCTCACAAGTTTGTGCTCATGGCCGGTCTCGGAAGGCTGGTGTGGCTCTGGGTTTGCACTCTGTTGCTGGCAGAGCTGGCTGTTTTCCGGAATGCTGGTGACATAGAGTATGGGCTTCATCTCTCTGTGTCATGGAGCTGTCTTTTCTTGTCATATCGTCCTTAGTTGTTGTCACTTGGTGGTTGCTGGGGTCGTCATAGACCCTAGGTGAATGTTTAGGGTTATTATTTTGGAAATGTGGCAAGTTGTGGCTCTTTCTCTTCTCTTTAAGAATGTAAATATCATCTGTCTTCCGTAATTTTTCACTCTATTTTATATTCTTTGCCTCTATCCTGTTAGATTATCACTGTCTTTTCCTCAGGAAAAAAAAATGTTATTTTTCTCTATCTTAATGTACCTCTTTCTTGATTCTCCAGGAAAATAGTGCTCCTAAATTTCAACACTGCAGGTAATATTTATCCCAAATAATTTGGCTTAAACACACTCTCTCAGTTATTATTCAGCACTCGGTTTCTGCATTTCGGCATTGTGGAAAAGAGATAGCCTTTGGAATTAGACCTCGGTTTAAATTGCAACTTTGCTACTTAATTACCTATAATACTTTTAACCTTGCTGCTCAAAATGTTGAAATGCAGAATCTCTGCCCTGCCCCAGATCTACTGAATCAGACTCTGCACCTTAACAAGATCCCCAAGTGACCCATACACGTTAAAGCTTGAGAAGCACTGCTCTATAACACATCTCTATGTATTTAAGACACTTTTGGAGGGAACCAGTAGTGAGATGGTCACTGAGAACTTTCAAATAAGACACATAAGACTTTCCTCTGATCATTAAATCACAAATTTACACACGAACCATGAGAGAAGGCAACCTACAAAGTCGATCTCATTTTAAAGAGATAGTAAGACTCCCAGACCATAAGGAAACTTGACTGTGTTGATCCACCTGTGGATTCAATGAAAAAAAAGTCAGTAAAGTCACCTTTGAAAGTGCCCATCCACTGTTTCGACAGCAAATTATTAGAACTGTGTTCCATTGGGAAGGCTGTGAATGCATCAAGCTCTCTTAATCTTTCGATGTTAAATGTTCAAATTATGTAAGTCCCCTTGTCCTGATTCCAAGCAGTAGAATTTTCATCTGGATTCACACAGAGGTCTGTCTATGGTAAAAGAACACTCTGGTGATGCTACCTTGCATGGTATAGACTCCATCACTGTAATCGTGAGAGCAGTAGGATTGTAGAAGCAACATTTAGTACTTACCATAGGATAAGCACTATGCTAAGTACATCCTTTAAACAGCATAAAGCTGGTCCCTGTCTAGAGAATATTTTTATCAATTTCTTCCTTTTCAGTGTCACTGGCATGAATGAGAGGCTATAGAGAACTGGGCTTCTACACTTTCAGTGCCTGATCCTGGGCGGCCCTGTTTACTCCTCCACATAACAAGCCTATGATGCATTTTTCTCTTGCTAGAAATAGAAGCAAAAAAAAAAAATCTTGTAATACTTTATAATTTGCTGAGCCCCTTCTCACATATCATCTCACCTGACATCACTCAGTCCTTCCAACAACCACAAGAAGTTCTCATCATCATTGTCATTATCATCATCATCATCATCATCTCCCTATTACATTTAATGGAAATGAGTCTCAGAGAGGTTGCCCAATATTACATAACTAAAGCCTGAAGAAGCCAAGACTGGAATCCATGTGTTCTGACTATAAAGCCTGCTTTTTACTGTGTAACATGTTTGTATTTCTAAAAACTAAATTGGTGAGAATTCAGAGGAGAGTTTTCAACAGGTAAAGGATCTAAAATCCTGTATCAGTTAAGATTAGGTTTGGCTGCAAATGACATAAAATAACAGTGGCTTGAACAACAAAAAAGTTTCTCTCTCATGTTCAAGAAGTATAAAGAAAATCAGTCCAGTATCCTTATATTATTTTTGTTTTGCTGTATATGGCTTACATTTTCAAGGTCATCTCCGGGTCCTGTTTGACTTCTGGAACTCAGGCATTACGTCTGTATCCCAGGCAGCAGGAAGGAGAAATGGAAAAAGAATTATAGAAAAAAAAACCCCAAATAAACAGAAAACAGAACCTCCCAACATTCTGCTTATATCCAGTTGGCCAGCTCTTCATCACATAGCCACATATAGCTGTAAGAAAGATTGGGAAATTTTATTTTGAGCAACCATGTGCCCATCTAAAAATGAGGTATTTTATAACCAAGGAAGAAGAGAAGAGTGGATATTGGGTACTACCTGTCTCTACTAGATATTATGTAGCCTATTTTTGCCAAAATGCCCAATAAAGAGTACTATTTCTGGTTCTGTACCTCTTTTTTTCTACTGTGAAATTTTCCTAGAATTTGTCAGGTTTCCAGTTTGAATTTAATAATATGTGAAACTTCATGTTTCCTTAATTTCTTTTTATATTTCTTTTATATGTAATTATTGGTTTACTGGCTCTTAATTTAACCTAATTACAATCTAACCCTGTATAGAATAGACCTGGAAAAAAAAAGTCCTATTGTTGCATAAATGACAAGATGTGTAAACAGGATTAATTTTTTTTAAGCTCAGTATCAGTGGGAGAAAAATCATACTAGCGACTGCTTTACACATTAGAGAGCTAGAAATTTGTGCCCTCATACCCAGAATTTCACTTTTTACAAATTTCATGAATATGAACTTGACCCATTCTTACACAGCACCTACTATGTGGTAACCATGTGCCAAGCATTATGCCAGCTTGTGGAAATAAACACGAAGGAAGCATAGTGCCTGCCATGGAGAGGCCCCCAGTCTAGTGGGAAAAACAAGGAAGAAACATGTAATCAGATAAATTATAACCTCAGGCTAGTAAGTAAGGTCACAGTGGAAGGACCAAGCATGGTGTGAGCCCCAGGAGAGCAAGCTTTACCCTGCACTAGGGAGCCAGGAGGGCTTCCAGTCCCTGCTAGTGAGAAAGTCATGCCAGTAATGAGAATAATAAAAGTAGAAGAGATTTCCAACAGCATTTTGAAAATGTATATTGCCACTAATTTGTTTTAAATGGCTAAATTAACGATCAGGGCTTAGAAAGTAAAATGAATGAAAAATTGTCCTGATAATAAAGTTCTTTATCTTAGCAAACATTTATTGTGTGTGTGTGTGTGTGTGTGTGAGAGAGAGAGAGAGAGAGAGAGAGAGAAAGAGAGAGAGAGACATATAACATACACACAAAGCTCTGTATGGGACAAAGAGATATAAGGCTGTGGTCCCTGCATTCCAGGAGCTTCAGATCCAGAAGAGGCTGATAAGGAAGTGCACGGACAGCTCTGACACGGCCCCAACGTGTGTAAGAAGTGCTACATGGATGGTGCAGACAGTAAACATTATGAGGCTTCAGGGACAGAAGATATGTACTATAATTTTAAAATAGCTCAAAGGCATTAAAAGGTGCAGAGCCCCCATGGACTCAGAATCAGATAATCCCTAGAGAGGTGTGCTCTAAACAATGCATAGCTTTCTGCTGAAACAGAAAATTTTCCTACAGTCTGGGAGTGTTAGGGAAGAGATCGGGCAGGAAGAGATCAGACTGTGGAAGACCTTGATGCCAGGGTGGGGCCCTATCCCATACATACCAGTATCAAAGTGATCCAAGCAGCAACTTAATGTTAACCTTGAGGAAGCAGTGTTCGTGAATGGAGAGATCTTTGAAGTTTGGAGGCATTTGGGGAGTTTGGGCACTGATAAAGATTTGAGGGTAAAAGGGCTTGAACTAAAACAGAGATAGTGGGAGTAGAAAGAAAGAATGATTGTAAGCAAAATTATATAAGAAGAATCAAAATTTGTTGAGAGAAGGAGAAACAAAAGGTAACTATAGTTTTCAACCATGATTTGGGGCCATTTCCGTTCAGTTTAACAAATATCGAATGCCTGAAGCATACTATGATCTGTGCAAGGTGCTGGGGTTACAAAAGCAGTAAGAGTTCCTACCTTCAAGGAATTCTCAATCCCAGGAGGAAGACAGATACCTAAACAAATAAGGCTGCAATGTAAATGCTATAATGGAGTTACATTTCAAGTGTTATGGGAACCCAGGTAAGGGAGAGGTTGATGATGCTAGGAAGGTGGACGGGTGTGTCAC
Source organism: Tapirus indicus (assembly GCA_031878705.1). Taxonomy (NCBI): domain Eukaryota; kingdom Metazoa; phylum Chordata; class Mammalia; order Perissodactyla; family Tapiridae; genus Tapirus; species Tapirus indicus. The sequence continues at coordinate 69,355,915 of CM062930.1, read as the reverse complement.
GGACAGTCACATTTTAAAGATATCTGTTATCCAGATGAACAAGATGGGCTGGGTCATGCCAGACAGGAGGAGCCATGTGGACAAAGAAATTGAAGGTAAGAAGAGCAGAGTGCTGGGGAGTGGCCTGGGATGAAGCTCGAAGGGTAGACTGGAGCCCATTGCTCCCTTGGCCATCAGAGCCATACTGAGGAGTCTGGACTATTTTCCATAGGTAAGGAGTTCTTCAGTCCGAGGAATGCTGTGCTTGGGGAGAGGTTATGAATCAGTTTTACACATACTGAATTTTCAGTGAGAGTAGAATATCTCAGAAGAAGTGACTGGGGCTCATTCATGTATATGGTCACTCAACAAATAGTAAAAGATTAGAAAGAGAGTAGAGCAAATGGAGGAAGAATATCATAGGGAAACATAGTTTAGGATTCAGAAAGTGGAATCCACAAAAGAATGCCCATAAAAAGGGGCGGCCAAAAAAGTGAGAGAAACCTAAGAAGATGCAGCTTTCCAGGATGGCCCACGATGGCAGCCTGTGCAGCGACCCTCGTGGAAGAATGAGAGATTAGCAGTTAGGAGCTCATTGGGAGCGGCTTTGAGAAAGCCTTTTGCTGCAGTGGCTATTCATTGACATGTAGAATGCATTTTCATAGTTGATAGATTAATGTCAAGTAGTTTAAGAGCCTTACCTTCACAGCTAAGTTATAGTGGCTGATTATGGTTGGCAACACTTAAATTGAAGAGCAGGCACCAGAACACAGTCGTGGTCTCAGTGGTGAGTTCCCTGTCTGTGACCTGTGGAGAGAGTCCTGGGAATGAAGGGCACGGCAAGCTCCCCATTTTAACTTCAAGTGACTTTCTTCTGTTATCAAAGTTGACAGACATCCTTTTTAAATATAAAGGCCTACGTAGTTTATTTTGGATTCTCTGCTGAAACAATGTCTAACCTGTGATGAGTCTGGACCTGTGTAGATGGCGATCAAATGCAGCTCAAATATCAAGTTAATCCATTTAAAAAGTGAAAAATCACCCTCCAAAATAACCCTCACCTGAGGGAGTATGTAACCCTGACCTGGTGGAGGATGCACTAATGACAGTCACTAGATACATTTACACACAGAGATGAAAATTCTGGCTGTTGAATAAAACAGTAACTGAATCTTTATTATTTCATATACCTTCCAGCTATGTATGCTTTCTCTGCCTTTAGCTTCTAGACCTTTGCTTATATCTAATGATGAAACAAACATGCAGTAAATTAAATGATACAAACATTGTACATTGATTGATGTTTTTCTATTTGAAGTATTGCTTTGACTTTGTGTCTTAAAACAGTCTCATACAGTAAATGGAGGTTATTTCCTCTTTGCGTAGTAAAGTATGATTATTCTCTAAAGGAGCTTGTGCCAGAACAACCAGAATTAGAATCCAGATCCTTATTTTTACAGGTGAATTGTCTTACTCTACTTTGGTATTGCATAAGTAACCATATGGGAGATAAGAGAAAGTATGGGGGGTGACTAAGATTGGCAGCATCAGAGAATCCTGAGAAGGAAAGCATTTCAAGGAGATCCTGATAAATAGTGTCTTTGGTCAGGAGACTTCAAGGGGAATGCCTGCAAAAAGGCCATTGGTTGGCCATTGGGTTTGTCCTTTCTGATCTTTCATATAAAGGTGTCGGTAGTGTGGCAAAAGCAGAAATCAAGTTTGAGGGATGAAGAGGTGAGGCAGGAAGAGGAAGCATCACCAATGCATGCTGAATGAGAATTTGTCTGGGAGACGGACATGTTATTGGGTGAGAGAGGGGAGAGCAGAGTCAAATGAGGGCTGTGTATGTTATATGAAACCCTCTTATGCTGCATGAAATACAAGAGCCTAATGCCGTATCTTTCTACCAACAGTTGTGTCCATTCTTCACTTACATTTGGGCTCAACACTTTTTTTCAGAATGGTTGAGGTTCCTGAGAGTCTGGCGTGCAGATGAATTGGACTTAACAATAATTGGTTTTATTCAACTGATTGATTCTGTTTCCAGAATGGTTACTATCTCAGTGTCCTTTCCCATTTGCTTTGGAGTGAGCTGTTGCCTGCAGCAAACTTGGGGAGCCCAGCGTTCACTACCTTTCTCTTGTGGAGCTAATGTAGGACAGGCATTGCCCAGCTACCTCTTCAGTAAGCATTTGGAAGGCACTGTGTTTACATTTGCTGGAGCCAGAAAATCACAGGAACACAAACTAAGCTACAAGGGTTCTAATGAGGCCCTGATATTTTGTGCTTAGGTAGAAGATAGGTGAGTCTTTTTTTTTTCCACAATATACCTAAAAGCAACATTTATCAGTTCTGATAAATAAAATTCTGTCATCAACTTCTATCATTCTGTCATTAACTTAGCCTATGATCTTATCAAAGTCAAATTTTTTTATGTCTGTGCTTCAGTTTCATTATTTGAAAATGGAAGAGGGAAAAAAGAAACACATTTTTGAAGGTCTGTTATATGACCCACAAGTCATAGTATCTCCTTTAGTCTTCATAAAAACCCAGTGAAGTAAGTATTCTTCAGTCCCATTTTACAGCTGAAAACACAGAGCTTCAGAGAAATGGCGACACACCCAGGCTCATACAGCCATTCAAGGGCAGAGCTGTAAATTGAACCCCAGACCATCTCATCTTCCCAATACAGTAATGAAGCTATGAAAACGTGGTTTGTGAAGGATCAGTCATCACATACGTCTTCTGAGAACACAACTTTAAGTTGCAGCTATTTGCAGTTCAGAGTAACATATTCTTTACTGGCGTCGTCTCTGTAAATTCCAGATAATTTGCTCAAACATTCTAAGTAACTTGAATTGGGGTTTTCTTCCAGATGTTATATGTTTGTGTACTTTTGTGGCACCTTAGTTTCTTAATATGAAAAGTTAAAATGCCATCTATAAGCAGAAAACACATGGTAAATAAATCCATACATATATCTATAATAGAGCTAAAATAACTTTTTACATCGTGGGAAGTAATAATTTTCCTGGAAAGGAAGCAGATGAAATCTAGTGTTTCAACATTGATTCTAATGCTATAACTCAATGAAAATCTATTTAAATTATAGAAATGAAAAATATAAGCAATTAAGTGTAAAAACAAATTAACTGGCATTGGATTCATGTTTGTGTTATTTAGTGTTTCTTACATTATTCTCCAATGGACTGTAAAACTCCAGTATTCTGTAAAATGGACCAAGATGTCAAAATCAAATAATGTAGATCTTTTCTTACTTTGAAGGAAAAAAAAATTTAACGCACAGATTTTTATAATTTTAAGTTTTTATAATAAATTATTCATAAGTCTTTGGTGTCATCACTCATCAAATGTTATAATCTAGCAATAGTATATGTGATCAAGTAAAAAAATTGCACTCAAATTACTTTAATAGATCAGTATTTTGTGGTATTATATAGAAAGTACCCTGACCCCCAGGTGATTGGATGCCTGAGCTAGTTTGAGAAATTAAACCATCAATGAAGTTACTTTAAAATATTTCATTAAATGCACCACTCATGACAAGTCAACCTTATTAATATAAAATTTGGAATGACTCCTACTGAGTAATTATTCAAATACTTATGTGTGAAGTTTCCTTCTTTGCATTCAGCAAATATAATAAAATGCTTATGAAAAATTAATGTCTTAGCTATAGCATAATAGACACTCTTTTAGCCTATTTATACATAAAATGCCAAAATAAACATTAAGAAAACATTTGCAAAGTACATTTAGTATTCCCCTCTACCCCCCGCCAAAAAAGAAAACAGCAGTATGAAATAGTTCTGTGATTCTGTGCAGTTCATCTCCTCTAGCTGCACAGTACCAAGCTCATCTGTGATGGAAGAATATGATCATTTAAATGCAACAAGAACATCTTTGTAAATGGGCCTGCCCCCTTTCAACAGCAGCACAGAGCTAGAATTCATCTCACCATTGGCTCTGCTTCCCGTAAATGAAGGAGTTGAGTAACCAAGAAGCCAGCTAGACCTTCCTCTCTTCCTGAGCTTTGAGGGCCAGGTCTTTGCAAATTCCACCCTTCCTTCCTGAAAGCCTGGACTCAAAAGGGCAGTAACAGAGAGATGGAAAAAACACACACATCCACCCCATACTGACCTTTCATCTCTTCTGAGATGGTCTCTATTTGCCATGGAAAGTATGCCCAGTAGATATAATACCAAGAATGGTTTCAGGATGACTTTTCAATAGGTAGAAAAAATTATTATAGCCGAGGTTCGAAGAACACTATTGACGTTCTCTATGGAGAATGTAGTTACATCTAAGTGAAGTAGCTGAGCATTGTGTGCTGAACAGAGATGTTTAGGAGTCAGACAGGTTTATATCACCTTTATAGGTCTGTAATAAATAATGGAGCTTGTAAATATCCCACACAAGTATTTTTTTAAATAAACTTTTTATTTTAGAATTGTTTTGGATTTACAGAAAAGTTGCAAAGATAGTATAGACAGTTGTCACATACGTGCACCCAGTTTTCCTATGAATGTGTGCATTACCATGGTGCATTTGTCACACAAAGAAATCAACATTGGTACATTATTATTAACTAAGCTCTATATTTGTATTTCATTTGGTTTTTTCTAAGATTTCTGTTCAGGATACCATCTAGGCTACCTCATTACGTTTAGTCATCATGTCTCCTTAAGTCTCCTCCAGACTTACACAAGTATTTTTAAAGTATTGAAATATAATAGTAGATGCTTTGGGACTTTATTACATATGCAATAATTAAGACAGAATTAACCCATAGTCAGGGACTCTGAATTCTGAACCGTTTTTCCCCTGTGAGAGGAACCCCCTTTATTTCCCAATTCAGAGTATTTTAGATGGAGGTGACTTGAGGAAATATCCTTCCTTATACTGGGGTAACTCTAGAGGGAACTTTGCTTTCCTCCAAAAACTTACTGCTGTTATATCCACAGGAACACGAGGAAAATATGCTGTGGCTGTGCATATTACAGTGTGGGGGGAAGCGCTCTTTTTTTTAAATAATCAGATATTCTTCAATAAAAAAAATCAACTAATGGTGACTAGGTTCACAGGGCAGGCTGAATGCAATAGCCTGTTTATTTTTAACCTATGCTAACCCATAACTACAGATAATGTACAATTTTGTGTATGTACATGTTACCATAATTATGAAAGAGAGCATGAAATAGGCTATCAAGAAATAGAATCTGAGGAAGAAAGCAATGATTGTATTGTTCAATCCAGAGCTTCTTTTAAAGATGACAGTGGAAAGTCCTATTGACACGGAGCACTTGAGCACTTGAGCTCTAGTTTCCTGCTTTTTAAAAGGCAGTTAAGCCTAGCCAGCTTAACCTCAGAAATATTTTAAGTTAACTAAGGTTTTCCATTTCTTCTGCCACCTCCCCAGCTCAGGCGGTGATCACTGCATGCCTGGAACTGTTGAAGTAACACCATTCGAGTCAAGCCTGTGTGTGTGTATTCTTCTAACCACCTCCATTAGCAAACCCCTTCAGTCCAGCCTGCACATCACTGCTAGAGCAAACCTCCCCAGACACCATTTTTATGGGCTGATTCCCCTAATCAAAAATCTTTAGGGGCTTCCCATTTTCTCAAGAAGGAAATTGAAATTTTTTTAGACTGCCATTAAATACCTTCTATGATTTAGTTCCAACTTAAAATTTTCAACATTCTTTCCCTCCACTCTGGTACCAAAGTACCTACGCCAGCCAGATATTTCTTCTTTCATTTGACTCAGAACCTTCCTTAAATTGATCCTTATAATCATTGTCAACAAACAATTACTTTGTACCTTCATGACCATACGCTTTCCTGCATTGGGTCTTTTTGCTTAGTTTCTTTCTTGACTCTCCTCTCAAATTTCTACCCTTTCTAAAAAAGGCCCAGGTAAAATCCTACCTTCATTCCTCTTGAACTCCCCACCTGCCCTCTCCCTCTACTAATCTATGTCCTGAGAACTCCTGGTTTCAATGTGTACTCTTAATATGTTGGTATATTTCTGCCTGGTCTGATTTTCTGTATTTGAGTACTTATATAGTATCTATACTAAATTGGGGTTATACCAATTAAATGATTTTTCATTCTTTTTCCACTTAACGTATCATGAACATTTTCATGTCATTAAATATTTTTGAAATGTGATTTTTAATGATTTCATCGATAATTTACATCAAATTCCACACTGTATTAAGGCATTTCCGTTGTTTCAATTTTTTGCTGTAATAAGCAATGCTGTCCTGAACATTCTTACTTATCTCTAATTATGTATTTGAGATAAATTCTTAAGAGTGGGCTTATTGAGAATGATTTTTATTAGGTTCTTGATACGTGCTTCCAATTACCTTCCAGATATGTAATGCCAATTTTTTCTTCTATCAGCAGTGTATGAACATGTCCATTTTATTACTGTCTCCTCAGCACTAGGTGTTATAATTTGCTTATATTGTTTGTTAATTGGTTAGTTAAAACCTATCTCATTGTAGTTTTACATATTCTGGATATAAGACCTTTACCAGATAGGTATTTTGCAAATATTTTCTCCCAGTCTGTGGCCTTTCTTTTCATCACTTGCTTAACAGTATCTTTCTAAAAGCAGAAGCTTTTAATTTTCATGACTTTCAGTATATCAAATTGTCATGGACTTTGCTTTTGGTGTGATACCTAAGAAATCCTTGCCTAACCCAAAGATTTTCCCCTGTGTTTTCTTAGGAAGTTTTATAGTTTTAGGTTTTATGCTTAGGTCTATGATCCATTTTGAGTTAATTTTTGCATATGGTGTGAGATATGGATTGAGGTTAATTTTTTCATGATAATTAGTGAAAGATCAGGAATCTTTCCAGACACAAGGAAATTAGAATAACTTGTCTATCAAAGTCATGTTTGTTATTTAAAGATGAGAGTAGAAGTTTGCCTTTAGTGTAATACAGAGTAAATTATTGCTACTGATTCATATCTTGAGTCAAATTTGGGGCATACCTCAGATTAGTGGATGAATGATTATTGGCAGAAAACCATACATTATATTACCACTTAGGTTATTTGTTTGAGGGCTAGATTTGCTTATTTTACCTAAACAATTAATGTAATTGTATTAACTAGTATATTTATTTACACAACAAGCATTTTTGAGGACCTAGGAGATACAAAGCACAGTATTTCTTAGATGGTGTGGGAAAATAATTTCTTTGCAGTCCATGAATAACCTATATGCAATTAACATCCAATTTCTAGAATGAAAGAGAATCAAAGTAATTAACTTTCTTGAACCACAAAATTATTATTATATGAGGAACATCTGTCAACATTAAGAGACTTGGGCTCTTGGGAATGTACTAATAAAGATTATTAAAGAGAAGCCTGTGATAAATAAGAAAATCTTGTAGTGAACATACCTTGGAGTTATTTGTGAAATGGTAAGTTTCTCAGTAGTGGGCAGTACCACCAAAGCCTTTTAATCATGTGTTTTTCTTGTAGGTCATTAGCTCCATGAGCTCCCTTTCTGAGTACTGCCTGCCTTCCATTCTGCGTACCTTATTTGACTGGTATAAAAGGCAAAATGGCATTGAGGATGAATCACATGAATACAGACCAAGAACAAGCAATAAATCAAAAAGGTACAGTTCTTTTGTGTAGGAATTATGAGGATTATGGTTTCTTGTTTTGTTTTGTTGTAAGAAACATAAACCAAAATGGGAGTTATGAGGCATCTGAGTCATCCTGCCTCTTCACAGGATACCTAGCAGATCCTGCAGGGGGGCCCCTGTCTAGCAATGGGACTACCAGTCACTGCCAGCTGTCACAGGTTGAAAAGTCACACGGCCTTATTTCCACATTGGTGGGGACAGGGTGTAAAGGGGCCCCAGGTTACCCTCCTGCCTGCTTCTGTCCTGGGCCCTCTCTCCTCCAGTCTACACCTAAAAGCAGAAGGCCTGCTGCAGGCCTCGCATGACACTGCCTAGATATTTGAATTCTCATTAGTAACCTTGAGTGCCCAGTGTGCTGTAGTGGGAAGGACGCTGGACTGGACATTAGCGGTAGTCCTGGAGCTGCCACTAATTAGCTGTGTGACGTTGGGCAACTCACCACCACTCTGTACCTCAAGTCTCTTCATGAGCAAAACAGGGAAGTCAGGTTACGCCATTTCCAACTTCCCTTCCAGCTGAAAATTTTGTTTATATGTTCTGTGGTCCCCTTCTCTTGTGGATTTGAAAAGTGGAACTTGCTGCTAATGAGCACTTCAGCAGCCATAAAACTTAAAATTCTCATGCTGTCGAATGTGCATCCCCCCAAATTTTTGGTAAATACTTGTGATTCATATGTTTGAAATCAACCTACTACAGCAAGGTAGTAAATATAAGAACATTTGATACATTCACCTTGTTTTAAAAAAAGGGACGTTATTTTAAAAGCAGTTAGATTTCTCCACATGAATTGATTATGCATTTTTTAAAGACAATAAACTGAAATTAATCACTCGGAAAATCAGATATTAACTACTTCTTGTGAGTGATTTATCCATCTCTTTTTTCTTGATACTCCTAATACATTTTTTAAAATATTGACTTCTCTTGAAATTGAAGACCTATAATTTTACCAAATTGCATTTCCTCTGAACTTGTAATTACATTTTATAATAGGCTTGAGTTTATGCAATATTCAGTCATTTATTTATCATTTTGTTTGGGGGAGAAATTAATAACTTTTTCATATTCAATTTTTTTAGTTGAAGGAATTTTTTTATTAAGATAAAATTCACTTATTGTAAAATTCACCCTTTTAAGGTGTGTAATTCTGTTTTTAGTATATTCACATGGTTATGCAACTATTACCTCTGTCTAAATCCAGAACATTTTCATCCCCCCAAAAAGAAACCCCATACCAATTAACAGTCTCTCCTCATAAATACTTTTTTAATGTATCAAATTTTAAAGGTAGAATTTCAATTCTGTCTGAAAATGGTTCAGACTGTGTGATTAATAAATAAGTGGGATCATTTTATTATTTTTCCCATATTACATGTTAGCTTATGAACAGATATGAAAACTTTCCTGGGGGTAGGGAGTGGGGCACTTTTAGTTTTCTTCCTCTGTTTTGTCAGAATTTAGTTACAAAACTAGATTTTTCTTGAATTGATTTTTTCATGGATTGAAAATAATAGGTTTTTTTAATCACATTGCTGATTGTTTTCAGACCAAATACAGAATCGGGACAGTGAAATTCAACTCAGTAGCATTTTAGTTAGCTTTTGAAAGTTTAAAATAAGAGAGAGAGAATGTGTGCTTGGGAGAAAGCCGAAAGAATGTGGGCCTCTAGAGTATGATGTAGCTAATAATGTGTTTCTGTTACTAGAAAAGAGGAACTTTAGGGCGGAGCATAAGCAACTGAAAACAGTCAAATGTGACAGATGTGTATTTGGGTTATGATTTCTAAGATTAGTATAATATCAACATTTTGACTGCCAAATAAATTTGTCAAATGCCTCTGGCTCCTGGCGGTTAGACTTCAAACCCGCAATAAAGTTGAATACATTGTTGGAAAAGTATATGTCTCACTTTTATTTGAAAGCGTAAATTGGCTTGTTAAGTAAAATAGAATCAGGGGTTTCAAGGTTTTTTTTCTACCAAGAACTGCTACTTTCTCAAGGTCCTTTGGCCCCTTTTGAAGAACCTTGTGAGCCATCCAACACAAAAACTTTCTCTCTGCTGCTGCTGGCCATCTTTGAGAGTTCTCCTTCCTTTCGTCTTCAAACTTCTTCTTTCCTTATTCCATGACATCATCTCTAGGTCAGACTTGTGCATGCCCTCTTTTTTTAATGCGATTCCATATGTTTTCCTCTCCTCTAGCTGGCAGTAGCACTTTCTAGTTCTGGTGGGCCTCACAGGACTTCAGATAGATGGTTTGGTCCACTACTCTTCCTCCTGGCAGGACTGCTCATAATGATCCGGAATGAATGAGTTCTACCCTGCCCATACATTTCTCCATACAACTTAAAGCTATAACTTCCCTTGTTAACCCAGTCTGTCATCCACCAGCCTTAATTTGACTTGCTCAAGTTTACAGAGCTCCTCCAGAAGTTCTTTTTTATATCTTAAATATCACCTTCCTTTCTTTTCATTCCATCTTGACTGAAGAGAAAAGCAATCCATATTTAAAACATTCTTGATTTGTTTTGAAAATATCTGTCTGACAAGTTTAAATCCTGTGATTCTTTCTCATTGGTTTTATTTAATATACAAGTACTGAGCAGTTATGCTTTGGGGAAATGATGCTAAATACTTGACATGTTTTATCTTATTTAATACTCAAGTGGACCTTTCTTTAATTACTATTATTATTCCCATTTTGTAGATGGAGAAATTACTGGTAAGTAGAAGAGGCATAATTGTAACCCAGGACTGTTCCACACCAAAACCAATGCCTCTTAGCCAGTATTCTGTGCTAAGAAACTCAGCAGTCATTTCATTTGTCTTTCCTTGTTCAGTTCCAAATTAACCCTTGATCGGTATGTTTGATAAGCAGAAAATGGGGGTTGGGGGATGGACTTTACATTTCTGTTCTTCTCACAGTGCTTAATTCTGCTCCCTAACCTTTGAATGAGTTCAGACGACTCCACTTTGCCTCTTCTACCCCTTCTTCCATCTGCTTTTTAATTCTTCTCTTTTCCAATAACCCTTCACTTCTTTCTTCCTTTCATAAATCTCAAGTGGCACAAGGTAAAGAGGCAAGGGACAGGGAAACACAAATAAAGAAAAGAAAAGCAATGCTGATCCTTTCTCCACCACCTGTAGTCCTGCTCCAGTTGGCTATCATATTATTTCCTTACTATTTTCTTACATTGTTTAGCTCCTTTCACAGGATCCCTTCAATGTACACCTCTAGTATGGTAGCCCTGCCTCGTGTTTGTGTCCATTTTACAGATGATAGAATTCCTGGGTTGAAAAGTACCTTAGAAAAGTCCACAGGATGAGGTCATAGACTCACAAATAGCTACTCAAATAGACATGGTTGAAAATTTTAAATCTGAAGTCAAACATTCTGATCCAGTGTTTGTCCCCTGCACCACACTGATAATAGGAATCGCTTTAGCCTGTATTTACCACTGCAATCTTGTACTAACAAAAGTGGTTCTCAGTCCACTGGGGATGAGTCCTAGATATTTGATGCATTATATCACTCTAATAATATCTTCAGTGCCATTTAATGTGAATATTTTAAATTTTACAGTGATGAACAGCAGCGAGATTATTTAATGGAAAGACGGGACCTCGCCATTGATTTTATTTTTTCTTTAGTATTAATAGAAGTTTTGAAACAGGTAGGTCATTAATTTAATGTTATTTTTATATAAGATTCATTTATCTCAAAACTACTTAAGTTTTTAAAGTATAAGTTTATTGCTCATAAATTTCAAATACTGGGTCATATGAATTATATTTATTGATTGCTAAAGGCTGTATATACTTATTGGAAGTACTCTTACTGATTTGATGTTTCATATTGCCTTCCAAGTTAAGAGCCATCTTTTTTTTTTTTCAGATTCCACTTCATCCTGTAATAGACAGTTTAATACATGATGTTATTAACTTGGCTTTCAAGCACTTTAAATACAAAGAAGGGTAAAGTAATTTCTCACCTTAGAATTTTGAAGAAGTTGGGTGCTTAAAACTAAATCAAGTTTGCTCTTTTCAGATGATGAGCAATCCCTAACGTGTCTAATTATATCTTATTTAGGTACCTTGGTCCTAACACTGGCAATATGCACATTGTGGCAGACCTGTATGCAGAAGTCATTGGAGTGTTGGCACAAGCTAAGTAAGTGAACATCCGAGCCCTTTCCCATAAGAGCCTCTTCCATCCCACCCCAGCCCTACTCTCAGGAAGGGGGCGAATGTGAGCCTCCAGGGAATTCGGGTTCTTCATGTTATGTTTGCCCTGTCTCTGAAACTGACCCAAAGCTCCTCCAAGGCAAGTATGAAGTCTTTTTCAAATTTGTTTTCTATGTTATCTTTTCCACTTGGCAATTGGGCCAGATCCTACCAAGAGTCCATGAGTTTCAGACTGTTGAATCAAAGGAAGAGATAAACTCACCAAATTACTTTTCTATCTGCCTAAATATTCCAAAGAAGTTTATCAGTTTTAAAAGTTTTGTTTTCTATATTCCATGATTGGGTGGTTACAGTACCTCATCTGTGAGTGGGAAAATTCCATTCTAGAATGTCCCTTTAGTGTAGACCTTACTTAATTCAGCTGAGCTAAAAATGTCCCAGACTCTGTCATGGAAACAAGTCGGGGGGAACATTCTCATTGCTAAATTTATCTGGCCCCATAACACTACTTAGCAGGCTAGAACAAAGTGGTGGTAGCCTATTAGCAATAATAAACTTCTTCCAAATGTGATGTCATATCCTATTCACTCGGCTTCATCTTATTGAGCCCTGAGGCAAATCGGGCAAGATCCTGAATGCCTAGGTTGGCCAAAATGAGCTAGAGACATAATGTGAATCCAAGAGAAGAGGCCAGTTTAAAGCAACAGTGATGCCCCAATCCTGGTGAAATGCAATCCTCAGGAAGAGGTTTTTATCTTCAAGAAATGGAATGTCCTAACTTAGTAGCATGGAAATGCCCAATTTATTGAAAAACAAAATTTTTTTTAAAAAAGTACTTATTGGGGCCAGCCCAGTGTCATAGTGGTTGAGTTCTCACGCTCTGCTTCGGCTGCCCAGGGTTCACAGGTTCTGATCCTGGGTGCGGACCTACACACTGTTTATCAAGCCATGCTGTGGCAGGCGTCCCACATAAAATAGAGGAAGATGGGCACAGATGTTAGCTCAGTGCCCATCTTCCTCAGCAAAAAGAGGAGGATTGGCAACGGATGTTAGCTCAGGGCTAATCTCCTAACCAAAACAAGAAAAAAAAAAAAGTACTTACTAATCAACTTTACCAAGCCAAAACATAGACAAGAACTCAGCAACAGACCCAAAAAAACTCCTTGGTGTGACTTATTTAATCTAATCTAGTTTATCTATTCATCTTGACTACCTATTTTTTCTAACACATAAAACATCAGTGTTAGATGGAAGAGAGGTAGGCACATCAACTCCAGTGAGAAATATCAAGCTCAAAGACTGACAACCAGAGAGGAAAGAAAAACTGGCCAAAGCATACCTAAGAACTAAACAACAGAGTTGTTTGGGCCATTTTGCATGAGACTATATTGTACTTTTATTACAGTCCATTGTAATCATCGCAGTTCCTGAGTCATCAAGAAAAAAAAGCATAATGCATTTTGGAGAGATTTCTATTGCAATTTGAATAATAAAAGTATAGGTATTTTGAAAGGGTAAGCTGCAATTATCTGGCAAATTAATTTCATGTGTATCTACTTCATTCCTAGAAAAGATCAGAAAAATGAGTTCTTAGTATGTTTTTTGACTAATTTGTCAAACCCTGAAACTCTCAACATATTCCTTTGTAATTCCTGTGTAAGTATCCCAGCATCATTGTCTTATGCTATCATTTAGAAAGTCAAATATGCCAAAAATGACTTTTTGTGTTTTTCTTAGTTTTTATGGGTTATGCATACCAATATTGACCTTCCTTAGCTACACTGATTTTGAGTTGGTTGTGAATAAATTGAGAAACAATGTCACAACTAAACAACATTCTACAGTGGTGGGAATTTCCATATTAGGTCATATTTATGATCCACCAATCCAGTGTTTTCTTGCCAGCAGTGGCTTTTTTTATTTTCATGATGTCAGTATTTGTCCCAATTCTGCAATAGAAGGTATAAGAAATGTCTCAATTTGGACAATGCATCGATTCTTTCCAGTCACGAGAGAACCCATTGGCCCCAGTGGGTTCTTGCAGTAATCACAGTAATATATAGTAGTCGCAATGATATATTCTTTGTGTGTGTGTGTGTGTGTGTGTGAGGAAGACCGGCCCTGAGCTAACATCTGTTGCCAATCCTCCCCTTTTTGCTGAGGAAGACTGGCCCTGGGCTAACATCCGTGCCCATCTTCCTCTACTTTATATGGGACGCCGCCACAGCATGGCTGACAAGCAGTGCGTCAGCGGGCGCCCGGGATCCAAACCGACGAACCCCGGGCTGCCAAGCGCGAACTAAACCGCTGCGCCACCGGGCCGGCCCCACAATGATATATTCTTAACCAATCAATGTGTAGTTATCCTTTATTGATAGGTGGTATAATCTTAAACTGGTGTCATATTACGAATTATCACATTCCTTCCTTCTCATAAGTACACCAGGACCATTACTTTATCATTGCCTTAGAAAAGCACAGCTTCCTTTGTTCTCAGGGGGAACAAAAGGATGTATGCTTATCTGGTACAGGGTGGTTATCTTTTTTTTTAAATAAACTTACGTAATGTAATAATTCTAGTTTTAGATTTTATATTAGTTCCCAATGATAATACGTATGAAATATTTTCTTCATTATTACTTTAGTTATTAATAATTAGTTCTTTAAGTTTTAGCAGAATCACTATTTTTAATCTTACCAGTGATAATGCACTTAATTCCTGTCATCAAGGGAGAAATGTTTTGCTATTAAGTGATATTCAGCCATAGTATTGACTTTCTCAAAGTCTATTAAGTTAAAATTAGATTTTTAAAGGTAAGTTTTTTGGTTAAAATCTGATATATTGATTTAAATAGTGATGATTGCTTCTAAGATTCATAAATTTCAAGACTACTTTCTCTATATGTAATAGAATCTTAATGTCTATAGTTTTATACTCACTTTTAGAATATGTACTGTACATTTTAAAGCAGAAGTTTATTTTTATGTGAATGTTATAGTATACCAACGATTGAGTTATCATTTAGTTACTAAAGATAGTACTAAACTTTCAAGACATGGTCATTGAAAAGAAATTTATTTTTCCCTAAAATTATTTTAAGGGAAATAGATTTTAAGTACAAATAGATTCTTGGATTATTTTTATGCTAAAATAACATGGTTATGTCACTTGGGACTTTTTAAATTAAAAGATAGCTGTATTTATTTTTAAATGAGAAATAGACTTTTCGCCACTAACTCATGAGAATATTGAAATAGTGAATTATACAAATAACCCATTTTTTCCTACCTCTCATTATTTTTTTATTTATTTATTTATTTTTTTTTTTTTGTGGGGAAGACCAGCCCTGAGCTAACATCTGTTGCCACTCCTCCCCTTTTTGCTGAGGAAGACTGGCTCTGGGCTAACATCGTGCCCATCTTCCTCTACTTTATATGGGACGCCGCCACGGCATGGCTGACAGGCAGTGCGTCGGCGGGCGCCCGGGATCCGAACTCGCGAACCCCGGGCTGCCAAGCGCGGACTAAACTGCTGCGCCACCGGGCGGCCCCCCTACCTCTCATTATTTTAGTCATAGATTAGAAATGGAAAACAAACTTTCCTAAGTATCATGTGGTCTTTAAAACAATGTAACTCTAAGCTATAAGATCACTTTTTCCTTTTAAACTCTCACATTTCAAAATTTAAACCATAGGTAGTTTTTTCAGTGTTTGGAAATAACTTGAATTAAAATATAATTTTTAAAACATCTAGCTTGGAATTATTAAATTTTTATAATCTTGATTGAAAGTGTCACTTCCGTTGCTTTGCCATGCCGTTTCTGCTTTCTATACTTTATCCATCGTCACCCCAACTCAAATCCCCTCTGAAATCTTCTCTAATTATACAGTTAGAAAGAGCCCAGCATTCTCCAACGCCCTGTAGCCTCTTTAAGTATATTATTCACATAAAAGGCGATGTGAAATATGAGAAGTGATCTGGCCTGGGGCATTCAACCTCCCTGAAGGACCAGCATGATCCAGGCAAAGTGCCAGGCACGGGCTAACACATCTCATAAATAATAATAATAATAATTATTAGTATTATTATTATTCACATGGCTCATGGTCATTGCTACATTGTTTTATCTTCCCAATTAAACTGTACACTATTCTAGTTAAAGCAGGGACTACATTTCATAGTTCATGATTATCTCAGGCAGCTGCATATTGTGGAAATTCCTGGAATTTGCATCAGAAGAGCTACCTAGGTTTAAGTGTCTTTGTCACTTTGATCTTCCAAATCTGTTTCTTCATTTGTAAAATGGAAATACATTCACTGTCTGACTCAATGGATTGTTGTGAAGATAAACTATCAAGTATATAATGTGCATAACATGTAAAACATCTTACATAAGCACCTTATTGTTATTCCTAGTCTAGCCCAGTGCTTCATAAACTTTAGCAGGTCAGAATCACTTCTAGGGCTTGTTAAACAAGATTACTGGACTCGCCCCCAGAGTTTCTTATTCAGTAGGTATAGGGTAGGGCCAAAGAATGTGTATATCTCTCAAGTTCCCAGGGGATGCTGATGCTGCAGATCTGGGGACTACACTTTGAGAACCACTGGTCTAGACATAATATAGCATACAGATTAAGAGTAGGGACTCTAGGGGTTGGCCTGGTTGCATAGTGGTTAAGTTTGCATGCTCCACTGTGGTGGCCCGGGGTTCACAGGTTCAGATCCTGGGTGTGGACCTACACACCACTTATCAAGCCATGCTCTGGCAGGCAGCCCACATATAAAGTAGAGGAAGATAGGCACAGATGTTAGCTCAGGGCCAGTCTTCCTCAGCAAAAAGAGGGGGATTGGCAGCAGATGTTAGGTCAGGGCTAATCTTCCTCACACACACAAAAAAAGAGTAGGGGCTCTAGAGCCAGACACTTGGCTTAAAATTTTTGCTCCACCACTTAACCAGCTGTGTGACTTTATCACATTATGAAATCTCTGCCTCAATTTTCTCTTCTGTAAAGAGTATAATCGTAATACCCTACAAGAGTTGTCATGAGGATTAAATGAGTTACTATATGTAAAGTTCACTGAACTTTGCCTGGCATATTGTAAGTGCTATATGTCTACTTGCTGCTATCATCATCATCAATTTTTTTTCTGTAAGAAATAGAAAAGATTATGACATTGGAATTTGGAATTTATGTTTTCTGCTCCATTGCCTTCTGAAAACCTTTTTGATTGTGAAATATATATAGCAAGCATAAAGAAAAAGCCATAAATTGTTTAGGAAAATATAAACAATTTTAATTATTTGTTACCAAATGAACACCATGTAACCTCCTCCACCCAAGACAGGAGCTAGAAAATTGCCAGCTCTCATGAAGCCCCTTACACCCAACTTGCCAATCATACACCCTTTGTGCTGCCTTTGGGTGCAACCATATCTGTATGTTTACTGCCTGCTTTATTTCTTCTTTGAGGTGTCAAGAGTTTTTGCTCCAAACTTCTGGGATTTTGTTAGTTGGCCCTTAACTTTTATAATCATAATTACCTCTCTAATCATGCTTTGCTCCTAATTGACCCTCAGGAGACAAAAACTGTGAGTCTTAGAAAGCTTTCCTTGTTTTTTCTTTTTTTTAGCTAATAGTCAAACCAGGCTCTCAGGAATAGTTTGGATAACTTTTGTGAGTATGTTCCTTTACCGTTAGGTACTTTGAAGATCTGCTACTACTTTCCATCCTCTTAGGATCAATTCTTTTTTTAATCCTATATGATAATGTTAGTGTAATTAATATTATTAATTATTAATATTATTTTACTTTCATATACTACAAATACCCTAAGTTCCTGGGAGAGTGTGGCTTTTTAGTTGTAAAATCCCATACATGTAGTAGAGAGCTTATTCATCTTTTACCTCTGATTTTAATTTTCCCCTTACTAGATTTTCCTTCAATCTGAAAATAATTTTTTTCAATAATCATTGACCTAAAACTATAAAAGAAACAATAACAGAAAACTTTAGAAATGGATGTAGGACTGTTTCTTGGCGTTATTTGCTGTCACTGTCAACAATAGCTGGCCAGGTATGTTATTGCTCATATGCTCACAGTTGGATACGTAAGCCCTTGGGGTCTGCAAGTATGTTGGAAACTGCTAAGCCTGAAGACATGGAGCTTCTCCTCACATTGATTTTAAGAGGCAGACCATTATGCGAGGGTCTAAATCACCCTGGATCTCCTCCCTAGCCTGAAGGACATGTTGAGCGTCTTATAGAATAAGAGAAGAGAGGAGAAGGTTGGACTCGACCAAATTCCCAACATCAAATCCTTACAAAATGACAGCCATTGTGCTTCAGCTGATTCGAAGGGCCCCTGTCACTGTGCTCTGTCACTCCTAGAGGCTGGAGGCCTCTGTTAGAGTCGCTTTCCTACCCATTATTTTATAAATCACTCATGTTCTCTTCTTAGATTCCCTGCTGTAAAGAAGAAATTTATGGCAGAGCTAAAAGAATTGAGACACAAGGAGCAGAGCCCATATGTTGTTCAAAGCATTATCAGCTTGATAATGGGGATGAAATTCTTTCGAATTAAGATGTATCCAGTGGAGGACTTTGAGGCCTCTCTTCAGTTTATGCAGGTAATGTCTTGGGCAGAAGAACTAAGGGACTAACAACCTGAGCATGTCCCTTCATCAGAATGACGGACCTGGAATGTGAAAACCCATTCACATCAATGTGGAAAAAAGTCCTACTTTTTCCTCAATAATTCATAAAGTGCTTTGTAGCCAAATAATAGAGTTGCGGCCACATAATTTCATTTTTCAACTTTCATATCATCTTTGGAGTAGGGTGTGCAATAGAATGTCTTGTATGTTGACTTTTGTTTTCTTTTTTACCCATCAGCTACCTATTGTTCTATGAATTAAAATATAGCTGATTTTTTAGTCTTTTGAATTGATAGCATTGAGTTGGCTGTGTTAATATTCATAGGCATTAGAACTTAAAATAATGAAGAAATCTTTCTTATTCATACTATAAAAAGGAATCAATTTTTTAAAAATCAACCAAGCTGTACAAGTTTTGGTGTCTAGTACACAGTGTTCCTCATTATGTGCTAACCAAAGAATTGTTGCTAATGAGGATTTTGCAGAATATGTAACTCTATTAGAGTTTACAAAACTTTAGCATCTGAAGGGATCTTTCTAATGCTGCTGTGAATTAGATTTAGTGAAGATTTTAATAAATAAAAAGCTTAGATATAAGGGTTAAGAATATAGGCTATGCCACTTTATACCCACTAGGAAGGCTATAATCAAAAAGACAGACAACAATAAGTGTTGGTGAGGATGAAGAGAAATTTGAACCCTCATACACTGCTGGTGGGAATATAAAATGGCACAGAAACTTTGGAAAACAGTTTGGCAGTTCCTCACATGGTTAAATCTAGAATCACTATATAATCCAGCAATTCCACTTCTAGGTATATATCCAAGAAAAATGAAAATATATGTCCACACAAAAACTTGAATGCAAATGTTCACAGCAGCATTATTCATAATAGCAAAAGAATGGATATAACCCAGATGTCCATCAACTGAAGAATGGATGAACAAAATGTGGTATATTCATACAAGGGAATATTTTTTGGCCATTAAAAGGAATGAAGTACTGATACATGCTACAACATGGATATACGTTGAAAGTATTATGCTAAGTGAAAGAAGTCAGACACAAGAGGCCACATATTATATGATTCCATTTACATGAAGTGTCTAGAATAGGCAAATCCGTAGAGACAGAAAGTAGATTAGTGGTTGCCTAGGGCTGAAGGAAATGGGTATGGATAGGGATGACTGTTAAGGGGTGCAAAGTTTCTTTTGGAGATAATGAAAAGGTTCTACATTTGTGGTGAAAGATGTACAACTGTGAATATACTAAAGCCACTGAATTCTACACTTTAAATGGGTGAACTGCATGGTATGTGAACTATATCTCAATAAAGCAGTTTAAATAAAAAGAATATAGACCATGTACCAAACTTCTTGGGCTTGAATTCAAGTTTCAGCACTTAGCAGCTCTGTGACCTTGAGCAATTCACAAGGTGATTCTGAGGATTCTTGGCATATGGAAAGCACTCAGTAACTGTTAACTGTTTTTATCCCTCTCTCATACTAATGATTTGTATATTTATGTACTTTAATGATGATTTGAGAGAGTATTTACATACGTATGCAAAATAATGTAGGAAAAGGGACACAATTCTGGGAACCATAAAGCTCCATTCTGTATTGGAAAAACTGTCTCAACAGCTTTCCATGCTGGCAATGCCTATCCTGGACTGATGTCTTAGTATGATATTGATAGACTGGGACTTTATTACCTTTTGTTGGCAGTGGTCCCAATGTTGACTGAAAATAAGTGGTAAGAGCTAATATAGATATTAACATGTCATCACAAATACATGTAGCCTTGGACTCTTCCATGCAAATAATACCTAATAAAGACCACAGTAAGTTACTATCAAAAAGGCCAGGAAGGAGAAAGGGGCTGGCAGAATTCTGGACAGGCCAATTTTCCTAATAAATAATTCCCTGGGCAACCGAAAAATACCCTTTCATAGACAGTAGTCCACAGGCAAAGACATCCTAGCTTGAGGAACTATTCCAAAGGTTTCCTTGTCCGAGGTGGGGAAGGGAAGCATTCCAGACTTGCTTGTGAAACTATCTGAATAACAAACACGCCTAAAATGTCAGGGCTAACAAGTAAACAGCTCTCTGCCCAGGGCTGTCAGGGCCTAAAATAAGTTTAATGTCTTCTGCCTCTCTTCCCATGTTTACCTTCCCTGAGAATCTGTGTTTGTGGGTTAATCAAGGACTCAGGACCCCACACACAGTAGGCAGTCAATAGAAATTTGTTGGAAATGAATGACTGAGTGAATCAACCAGTAAGTCAGTGGATGAATGTCTGCATGCTGGTTATAGATGCTTTGTCCTTTCAGCATAGTGATTTGAGATAGAAGTAGAAGGATAGTGAGAAAACCAGTCTTGCAAAATGTCATTGGGGCCATTACAAACTTAAATATAAATGTTTGAATCCAATGATTTTTTTAAATAGATTATGGAATATGCTATGTTAGTATGAATGATTGAGTTAAGAGCTATTTACTTAAATTTGTTTAAATACACACATTTCAATCTATTCTCCCTCCCTTTACTCTTTCTCTACTTCCTAGGAATGTGCACATTATTTCCTCGAGGTCAAAGACAAAGATATCAAGCATGCCTTGGCTGGGCTTTTTGTTGAAATTCTTGTCCCAGTTGCCGCTGTGAGTTACATTCTCATTTTTAAGAATTCCTTCAAATTGGATTAGAGAATCAACAGTTTCATTAATATAATATTAACATGCATCTCTATTTCAGGCTGTTAAAAATGAAGTCAATGTTCCCTGCCTTAGAAACTTTGTTGAAAGTCTATATGACACCACGCTGGAACTTTCTTCTCGAAAGAAACATTCCTTGGTTAGTAACTAAGAGAAAATCCAACACGCAAAACTGCAGGGACTAAAATTCCTAGGCTGAAATCTATTTGAGAATCATAAGAGTTCCACAGATGGGAGAATTACCTACAGCTCCCTCAAAAAGAGTTAGCATTTCAAAATTTGGAGTTTGCACTTGACGTTGACCGTGATTGAATCATGGTAATATGAGGGAATTAGACCATGTCACCTGAGCTGATCTTTCTAGTCCTAAGGATTCCGTTGTTTATTTTCACGATTAGTTTAACTTGATTTTTGTTTTAATTTCTGAGTTTTTTTCCAATCTGAGGGCTAAAGTTTATAATAACAGTTCCTCTTCTCAATCCCCAGGAGTCTCCACTGGCTAATTGCTATCCTGATATTCAGAATCAGAATGGAACCAGGCAGGAAAGGGAGTTAGGAGACAGATAGTTGCCCATAGGAAAGATTCTCTGAAGGCTGCAAAAGCTTTTGTACTGAAGAGCAGCATAGAAAAGTCTTTTAAACTACCACAACCTTTTGCCCTCAGTGGTAAATAAAGCCCTGGATGAATCGGTGAGCAGTATACCAGCTGTAATTGCCATAGTATGGAGGAAGCCAGTAGCTGGTTCCTGGCATGGTTTCTGCTAGTCTTCAAAGTATGGACGTTGCCACATTATTTGAGCACTTCCTCAGAGTTGCTTTGCTGGCGATGGTGACAAGTTTGCTCATTTGTCTATATTCTGTGGTCATTGTGACTAACTGCTTGTATTTTCTTTTTGTTTTTTTTTTTTAAGATTACTGGCTGGAGTTAGAGTTGCACTCAATGGTAGCAGTAGTTCAAAGTCAGTTTAAAACTAAATTAGTGGATTGCTAAGCACTGAATCTCATTGTGGCAATTGTTTTTTGCTAATTCAAGTTAATGTATGAGCCAGTTATATTTTTGTTTAAATCTTCACTAGCCTTAATTTTTTGGGAGCCATAAAGGTGTATGCTGTCTATCTGGTTTGGCAAAATGGTGATGGATTCTGCATATATATTTTTTGGGTGGCCGCTCATTAGTTTTTCTGTCTTCTCCAGTTGCTGTGGGAAGCCAGCCCAGTTAGACAGGAAAAGCACAGTAGTACCTCTGTTTATTTGGTCCTAAGCAAATTCCTCCTGTGGTTAAATTTGTCTCGGAGGAATTTACCAATGCAATAACATTTCTTTTAGGAATCTTCCTTAATTACAGGAAGATTGCTTGCAAAAGAAAACATATACACCTACCTCTAAGACAGGGACAAACTAGTAGATGTTTATGAGCAAAAAAGCTGATAACATTTTCAAAATTACTGTGTCTTCCTGCATTTTTTCTGAGGATTGAGAATGATCTGAGATAGAGTTTGTTTTTAGAATTCATAAGTGAAGACTAAATCAATGAATCAGATTTCTACTTATTATACATGACACTTAGTATACACTATACATAGTTCTAGATTATTCCATCCTCATCATCATCAGAAAGCATTTGCGAAATGCCTGCCTTGCATGGCGCCCACAGGGCCTTGCTGTGTTATAAAGCATCCTGTTTATTCTGGCCCAGGCAGTCCACAGAGGGAGATGGGTAGGTAGTGGTTCCAGAGAACATGTGTTACCTGGCTTGTTGAAATATAAATCATCCTGTGACCTCATCTTCTTTCTCCTCAGGCCCTGTACCCCCTGGTGACCTGTCTGCTCTGTGTCAGTCAGAAGCAGCTGTTCCTGAACAGGTGGCACATTTTCCTCAACAACTGCTTATCCAACCTTAAAGTTAGTATTCGGCAGCTCAAAAAAGTCTTTTATAAAAATACATCTGAGTTTTAGGCTGGTGTGTGTGCTTCTCAGAGTGACTCCTGGTGTGTGTGGGGGAATTATCATGTACTATTGGAATAATGAAAAAAATGTTAATAAGCGTTCTCCTTATTAAATATAGTGAGTTTTAGAGGGTGGCTAGGGATAAGAGAAATGACTTCAAATTT
The DNA here is from genome assembly GCA_031878705.1 of Tapirus indicus. Lineage (NCBI taxonomy): Eukaryota > Metazoa > Chordata > Mammalia > Perissodactyla > Tapiridae > Tapirus > Tapirus indicus. The sequence continues at coordinate 69,332,580 of CM062930.1, read as the reverse complement.
GGGGAAAAAGTCTTTTCTAATAGGGGTCACTTAAAGGTAGAATTAAATCCCCCTTTATATGCATCCGTTGTCACATTTCATCTAAATGATTTTTAAAAATGGAGGCCACTCTGCACTGGCAGAAGCATGTGAACTGATTTTAGAAGCTCACCTATACCTCCTCCCTCTTTCCTCTACCCTCTCCAGCCTAGGAAAATATTTAGGGGAAAAAATTCCATTCTGTGGGAGGATTGAGCTAGCCACAGAGAACACTTATTTCCTGTCACTGTTACTTGTGATTATTTGAAGGTATTCTATTCGAGCCACGTGACAGTCAATCAGTCCTAAGCATTCGTTGAGCACCTGCTCTCAGGTAGGCTGCACAGGTGCTGCGTGGTGTGAAGAATAAAGTCGTGGTCCCCAAAGCTGAGGAACCTGTAGTTAAAACAACTGTAATGATTAGCTTTAAAATTGGCTTGATAGCTTTAAAGAGGCAAACATATTTTAAGTTTTAGTGACCTATTGATAAAAGGCAACTAAATGAAAACCATCCCTAATATGAGTGCAAATAGCATGTATTTTTCCTGATTGTTCCCAGTTGTGTCCAAAGATGTTGAATTTCTTTTACAAGTTTGATATTTGCTCCTTTAGAATTTTTGAACTGTACTTACTTGTAAAATCATGGATGTGCTTATACATGTTGCTTTGTCTTTTTTCTTCTGAAACACTTTAATTTGGTGAAGTGGTTAAGATTAATTCTACTGTTTTGGCATTTACCATAATTACACAACAGTCTGCATTAGAGCTGTCTTGAGCTCCAGCTATCTACTGGCTCTAAAAGCTGATTGTGAAACTAAGATTAGAATCATTTATTTTCTTCAAATTGGCAGTGAAACATAATAACAGTGGATATGGAATTAAGCTTTTAAGTACTCTGAAAAACAAAATGCTTTTCAGGGTTATCAACCATTATGTAATGGTCACTTTCAGATATTTTATTTAGGGATTTATCCATCCGTCATTCATCTCTAACATGCAGCCCAATGTCATATTTGTATTATTTGGTCCACTTTTAAGTTATCCAGTTATTAGTTTCAGTTAAACATGTTTTTTTTTTCTTTTACATGTTATCCAAATAGAAAATGATCATTTTGTTCAAGCATAAAAGAAATGATTAAGAAAGTTCATAGTGCATTTTTCTGTATATATTATGCTACATATGTTTGTGATGAATTTTTGTTAGAATTAAAATAATATCTTGCATGACAATTTATTGTTGTGGCCAAAAAGACCAAAATTTTTTTGTCCAAGGTTGCTTTTGAAATATAGCAGCATAATCTTACTCTGGAACTTAATTGCTTCAAAATTAGAATATTGTTTGGAGCTCTGGTCAAAGCCCACCAAAAAGACTTAATAACAGGATTATAAATGGCCCTAGAGAGAAGTGGGGCTGCACGCTGACGGTGTTTCCCTATGCAGACATTTCAAACATTAGGATTTCTAAAAGAGAAAGGCAATAAAATCAGAAAGAAAATATAGAGTCCATAGTATAGAGAGACTGACCCACATTCTAGAATTCAGTTCAACTAACAATAGTTATGAAGTGCCCCCGTGTGAGGTGCTAGGGAAGGTGCTGGAAGTGGGAAAGATAGGGGAAGTCAAGTCATAGGTATAGAATAGAGCTCCTGTCCTTGGGGAGCTTAGCATTTCACTGGGGGATATGTAATGAAGTTTCAAAATGCATGATCCAGAGGGTTGTAAAAGTTGGGAGTAGGGAGATACCTATGCCATTTGCAGAGTCTGGTACCTCATGAAGCATGAAAGAGTCATTAGGCAAAATAAAGGCAATGATATTTTACTTTATGGGTAATAAATTGTTGGAATTCATCACCCCAAGGCTAAAAGATATAAAAAGGTCCTTGACAAATTACAGTTGGTATAAAATTGTTTCACATATATTTAGAACTAAACCCAGTAGGTTTTAAATGAAACCATTTTAAAATGTCATAGATATACAGAAAACCTTCCAAACCTCCTCACGAGTCCTCAATAGGGAAGAAATATCTGAAGAATGTTAGTTAACATGTCTTCAGAAGTATACTTTGTCTTGAATACCTTCAGTATTTTATGAGATTTAGAGCCAAGTATATCATTTCATAAAGGACCTCCAAACCAACTTTTCCCCCTATTCCCCTTCTCCCTTTTTCCCTCCAGCATCCTTCCCTTCTGTCTCCCCTATACATGCTTAAGTATAATGAACCTAGTGTTTGAACCTACTTGTTGAACTTGGTAGCCATCTTTGATGTGTTCTGCAGAGCCAAGTCAGCAAGGCAGCAGCTTGACATATAGCAGAATAGGAATGTGTATGAGCATGAAAAATCTGCTGCTTTCAAAATAACAAGCTCTCAGATTCAATGCTCATTTAATGTCAGTGACCTGGTTTATTCTCAGTGTCAGTCTGTCAGAAGCAGGCTGCTTTGGTAACACAAACTTGAAGTCTTTATTTACACTTAGTTAACTCGGTCAACCATATATTAGCAAAATACCCTTGTAAATTGATGAGAAATTTACAGCACCTTCTCACCACAGCATTGACATCTTTCAGTTGCTCTTGGTCAGTGGTGACCAATACTTTTTTCTTCTATGTATTTTAAGTCAGAATCTGAACATATTGTGCTATAAAAAAATTAAACATTCCCTTCACATCTGCCATAATATACCTAATTCTGAAAAAAGGAAATTTGTTTTGAAAACTTGATTTAATTGTACTTTTAATTTTTGTTATGAATCCCCACTTATTAATAGTTCTTTTAAAATGTAGTATTTATTAAGTGTTCACAATAACTACATGCTAGTTTCTTATCCTTCAAAATGGATGTACTTGGGAGAATTATTTTATTTCTTTTCTTTTATAATAATGGATATAATATGCCAGTGAGGTCCAGGTTATAAAAACAAAACAAAACCAAAAAAGAAACCTCAAAAGCTAAGAAATGTATTTACTCTATGGTTAATAACAGCAACAATAGCTCTCATTAATTGGGCCTATGAGCCAGGCCCGTGGTAGGGACTTTACGTACATTGTCATGGATTATCATGACAATGTCACAGGCTGCACTGAGCTCTCCCTGTGCTTTTCTGGATATTATCTATGTTTTTCTAAAAATTTTGCTCAGGTAGCGATACTTCATCTGAAGGTTAGACATTACTCAGCCTAGTTTCATAGTCCTAGAAACCAAAGTACAGAATTAAAAATGATTCTCCTTTCAGCTCAGTCACTGCTTGTGCTAAGACTTGAATATATTCATTTATTCAGTCAGTTGGTCAACAGTTCTTCACAGGAAGTGTACCAGATGCTGTTCTGGGTGCTGAGAATAGTGATGAATAAGATAGGAACACTCTCTGGTCTCTTAGACCTTGTGATTTAGTGGAAGAGACAGACAGTAAACAAGTAAACAAATGCACTAGAAAAAAACTTCAGAAAGTGATAACTGCTATAAAGAAAATCAAATAGGATATTATGATAGAGAATGACACATTCAGGAGGGTTAGGGGAGGGAGGGTACAAGGAGGGTCTTGATTTCCATTGAGAATCTCAAAAAAAGCATGGGTGCCATAAATATATTTGAAGAAATTGGTCTTCAGCACTTAGTATATATTTGTGTGTAATAATCACAATGAACTTTAAGGAGTGCTTTTTATTTAACTTTTCATATAATAGTAAAAGTATTAATAATATCTTTATTTTATAAATGGAGACATTGAGTAATATATTAAAGATTTCACAGTCATTGATATAATGCATTAAAATGACACCATTTATTTTAAAACAACTACTATTTTCTTTATAAATATCTAATTTAAATGGTACAATATTAGCTTTTTTAAATATTAATTTTAAAGAAGCAGTTATTCTGCTTTAACATTAATTCCATTTCTGTAAACTTGAGAAAATCTCTTATCATCTCTGTTTCAGATCTGTCAAAGGCACATTTCAAAGTGGAATTTATAAGTTCTAATAGTGCATGTACACTGAGTCTAAAAAATACTGATCAGATCACAAGTATATTAGTTTCCATGAATGCCTTTTTTATTCAGCCATTGAATAGAAAAATAATCTCTGTAAATTTTTGGTATGGTAATTTTAGAGGTTATCCTAAACTATAGCACATATGTTATTTGGATAATACAGTCATCAAAAAGAGCGAATTATGATCCAAGAAAATTGATTCAGGTATCAAAAGGAAATGCCAAAAAGAAGAAAGGTGGTGACTATGATGTGCAGCGAAATATAGCAGAAAGAAATAGATTTATTCCAATGGCTTTAGTTGAAATGGAAGAGAAAACTAGTAGGTATTTATGAGTATAACAAGAACAAAAGTTGACTAAAATTGTTTATCAGTCTATGTCAATAGATCTTTACCTTAACATGCATGAGAATCTCTAGGAAGCCTGTTACAAATGCAATTTTGTGAAACCTACCTCCAGAGATTCTGGTTTAGAATGTCTGAGGTGCAGCCAAGGAATGTACATAAGAAACCCAAGTGACTTGGTGCAAATAGTCAGCTGATGGACCTTGAGAAACATTGGTCTGTTCAATGACTCTATCACCAGCCAAGTTATCAGTGAATTCATTTCTCCCTACTTTTTACTGTTAACACTGAATTGCTTTAAGTAAATCAAAAGCAAAATTTAAAGAAGGTGGGCAAGCTGTTGGGCAGGCTGACATGTCACATGAAGGATGTCAGTGACCAGCACTAAGATGAGATGCAGGGATCTAGGGAAGATCCACTCTGAAGCCTACTAGTTTCTTAAACAATTTTATTGATGTAGCCTCAGAGGCATAATAAATAAATTAATTAACTGTTGGTTAATTAATTGATGGAGAATTAGATTCCAATGGAAGAATAATCTTTTGATCTTGAAGTAGAGATCTTTGACACAGAAATCAATGGTTTGAGATATACCCCAAAAATGTCTACATCCTGAAAACATATCTTGAGCCACTATTATGTTAGCTGTTATTGGAGTACAAAGGCAATGAGGAAGAATTCCTGTTTTCAAGTAGAGTACAGTCTGGTAGGTGCCAGTAGCATATTTGAGCTGCCTCCATATAATATTAAACTGAAGTGGAAAAATTAATTCTCTGAAGACATTAGAGCCAGATTTCCTAGCCTCAAATTCTGGCTCTGCCAATTATTAGCCCCTCTGTGCCTTGATCTTCTCATCTGTAAATAAGAACAATAACAGTATGTACTTCATAGGTTGTTGGAGTCAATATATGTGCAGCATTAATGACAATGCCTGATATAGTAAGCACCATGCAATGTACACATTCCAGTTTCTGAGAAAACAGTACGTATTAGAGCAGAAGTCAGTTCCTATCCCAGCTGTCACTTACTAGCCTTATGACTTTGAGCAAATCATTTGGCCTCTCTCAATGATAAAATCCCTCAATTGATGTCATGTTATGTGAAAGCACTTTGGAATGTCATAATGCCATACAAATGTAAGATGTTGAGGAATATCATTATATCATGTAGATTAGCTTCAGCTATATACGAAGAGTTGCCTTTTGTATAAGTTCTGTATAAGCAAGTCTGGCTTATGCATCAAGTTGTTCAGCTACTACTCCCAGTTTGCTTTTTCTTAATTTGATATTTACTGATAATCTGCTGTATGGCAGTCACTGAGGACACAAAGATGAACAAACCAAAATTCCTGGAGCTCACAGTCTGATAATCAACATACAAGTAAAGGGATAGAACAACATGTCTTCTAGATGTCCAGAAGACAGAGAGCAGGGGCACTTGGCAGTCTCTGGGGTGGAGGAAGGAGCGGAGGGGCAGGGGAATGTAATAGAGGAGGTGACATAACTGAATCTTGCCAGGGAGTAGGAATTTTCCAAGTTGACCAAGGGTAAGAAGGCATTCCAGGCATTCGGGGAATTGCAGAAGGGATGTTACTGCATGAGGTGCACCTAGCCCGAGGTGAAGGCAGGAGGCGGCAATGGGGGAGCCAGGTCACGAAAGGCCCCTCATGCACCACATCATGGAATTTGGACATTGCCCAGGGTGTGATTAGAAGCCAATTAAGGACTTTAAATGCAGAGAAGTAAACAATCACATTTGCAGTTTAGGAATATCATTTGTCAGTGCCGAGAATGGAAGAGAGGCGAGGAAATCATTTTAGGGGTCAATTGCAACAATCTGTGATATCATCTTGAAATGCTAAAAATCATTTAGTTCAGAATTCACGGGTAAAACAAAATAAAAACTTAAGTCGATCCCTTTGCTTCTCAGTCTCTATGGGAGCAAAAATAGACAACCTCAAACATACTCTTAAGAGTGAAAGAACATCAGTCACAACAAGATGCACCAAAAGAATAATTGTGGGCAGGGAGACAGAAAAAACTATGAAAGAAATTGAAGTTAAACAGAAGACAGTAATATGAAGTGTTTAAACTAGAGATCTCAGTGAAGCTCCTCATTGAATCTTAGATGATACTCGGCCTACCCCATCAGCTTCACAGTGTGAGATGCGGCACGTGAGAGAATTTTGAATGATACAGTATGGAAACATAAAATACTTTATATCCTATACCAATAAAGGGAAATTCACAAAGGAGGAGACATTTCCACTAGAATGGAAGCTCCCTGGAGTCAGGGACTACATCTCCCTTGCTTGCTGCTAGATCCTGGTGCCTTGTACATAATAATCGTTACTATGGGCAGGAAGAGTGCCAAGTACCCTGTATGCTTTAACTCATTTAATTCTCATAACACTCATAGGAGGGAGGTAGGATTATCACCTGCATTTCACAGATGGGTAAATCAGGCCCAGAGAGATTAAGGAACTTCCCCGAGGTTGGCCACACCACTAATAAATTGAAGAGCAAGGATGGATTCAAACCCAAGCAGTGTGTGTATAGAGTCTGCTTTCAGTGACCATGTAAGCACATCATAGATATTTGCTGATTTGGAGTGATTAGAGGAAAGATAATTAGAATTGCTGAAATTTTTAAATGATAGAATACTTTAAATGCAACTTTACTAGTTCGGTAGTTTACTAAAATTCCTTTATGTAGCAAAAACATTTGACAAATTACAAAAACAGGTATATTATTACCTGTTTTACTAACGGGCAAAAGAATAATTCTTTATGTATAAATATATGCTTCTAAAAAGTTGGGGCTTTTTTTTCCCTGGAGCTCAAAAAAATTGTTATAAAGTTTATTTGGAAGAATAAGCATACAAAAACATCTAGAAAAACCCTAAAAATAGAAAGAAAAGAAAAAAGAGCGGTGGATGGTGGAAGGTAGACCATGCCAGATAGTAAAACACATTATGAAGCCTCAAAAATTAAAATGATGTGGTATTAGCACATGAATAGACAGGCTAATAGAACAAAATAGAAGTCCAGAAAGAGACCAAAATGCATATAGAAATTTAGAGTTTTATAGTAATGGTCACACTAAAAAATTATTTTAAGACTACAGGGACATAAGAAATCTATCTTTCCTAAATCTAAAGAACGACTCCCTATAGTCTTTTCCATAGAATTTATTTATGTGACTCATCTTTATTCAGTAAATAGTTTAAGGTGAACTTTATCTGATAATCTCCAAACAATTATGAATTCTACAAAAATCAGTACCCAAATTATCTACACTAAGAATAAAACAGCTAAAACAATTATGACAAGATAAATAAATTAATAAGGGAAGAGAAGTAACATAAAAGCAAAAGACCTATATGAGAATTAAGAGTGACATTGAAAGACCATTTAGCGAACATTTATTGGTCCCCTGCAGAATGGTAGGAATTCTAATAGATGTCAGGAGTAAATAATGCCCTTCCTTTCAGATGTCTAAACAAGACCCTATGTAAAGAGTTGAAGGGTTGTGCCAGAGGTTTGTATGAGGGTCAGGGGACACTCAGGAGGGAATAATTAGTTTTAATGGGATTCAGGATATTGGGGAGAAACAGAGAATCCTGCATCAAGGAGGGGATGTTCAAGTAGACCATAAAGGAGTAGAGTTCATCTATAGAAAAGAAGGATGCAGGGCAGGTGGGGGACTGAGGAGAACCCACTCTTGACAGGGAAGTGGAATGAACATGGCCTAGCTAGGTTCAGCAAGCTTGTGTGAGAATAAGGTAGGTAGGGGCTACATACTGACTGGTTAGGAATGCCATGCCAAGAAATGATAACTTGGTCCCATAGGGATCAGGGAAACCACCCAATCCATGATTTTTAAACAGAAAGGAATATATAATTCATGTAAGACAGGACAGTGGGTAGGGAAGCAGTTCCCTCCTTTCTGGCCTATTTGTTGTTGCCTGGAAGCCAGCAGCTGTGCCACAGCTGGTCTCCCTGCCTCTACTTCATTCCCTACACTGCAAACAGGGATTTCCTACATGGTCTCTTTAATTTTAGTGGCTTCCTGTCACCATCATGAGAACCCTGGTCCCCTTATTGAGTATGGCATGTGGAGTCCCTCGTGTGACCCCTGCCTGCTGCTCAAGCCTCATCAGCCACTGCTCCTTCACCTGGCCCTGTGCACTGGCATACAAACTCTTCCCAGGTTCCAACATGTGACCCTCTCACCAGCTCTCTTAACTTCTATGTGCTGTTCCCTTTGCCTAAAATGCTCTCTCTCCTGATCGTTTTGTTTATACTACTCAGAGTTTCTAGTGCCAAGCATAGTACCTGGCCCAGTATAGCCAATCAAATATTTGTTGAATGAATGAATAAGAAAATGAATGGATTAAATTTCCTCTGAGTTTTTGTCTGCCCCTGGAAACTTTTCCTGACCTTATTCCTGGAGTTTGCCAGAGGTTGCCCTAATTTCCATCCTGTAGCTCCTGTCCCTACCAGGACAATCATACTGTCTTAGAGTTGATTGCTTATTATCCATCTCCTATCCCCCATAGATTGGGAACATCTTAGAGAAAAGGATTATCTTTTATCTCTATGTCTCAGGTTCTAGAGCACAGTGCCTACTACACATTAGTCTCAATAAATGTTAGAGGGTATTTAGATGGGAGATGAAGGGGAGCATTCGGGGAATCAAAGCAATAGCAATGTTAACAAGGGCATAATCAACAATAGAAAGAACAGATAGATTTTCCTCTTGGTGCTAGGGGTACCAGTTCCCTACGGCTGGAGGAAGAAAGCAATCGCAAGTATTCACCTTGGCAAAGGAGAGAATGACATGACTTCCTCCAGAACTACTCTGTCCCACTCTCATGGCTATTTGGATCCCTCCTCATAGATTATTTGCCCAAAGGGCACCGGTTGGGGGCAAATACCCCATAAGTCCCAGATGATGCAGTGTGCCTCATAGGCACCCTACCACCCACCTGGGGCCCTCCATTTCCAGGGATTCAGAAAAGAATAATCTCCATACATCACCATTTAATCTGCAATCTTACATCTTGGTTTCTGTCGTAGAATAAAGACCCCAAGATGGCTCGAGTTGCACTGGAATCTCTGTACAGATTACTTTGGGTTTATATGATTCGAATTAAATGTGAAAGCAACACTGCTACTCAGAGGTAAGGAGCTGACTTGGGTTAATGGTACCCACACACACAGCCAATGAAGAGGGTGTTTTGTTTTCTTGCTACCTACACTGACCAAACTAGAAGCTGTTCAAAGCTGACAGTTTCTAAAAGGTCTAAGTCCTAAGGACATTTTCAGGCTTTCCTTAGTCATGGCTCAGCAGCCATTACAGAAACTCCAGCCTCTGCCAAGACTGCCAAGTTCCGTGTCCAGGGCTGCATTTGCCACTTTAACAAAGGAAACAGCTATAATTTTCCAACTGCGCTTGGTTTTCCAGAAAAACTTTTCACAGAGTAATTATGCTAATGGAAAAGGGATGAAGTGGTTTGTTTTCTTTTTCTGAATTCTCTCTGATACTTAGATAAGATGAAACATCTGCCATTTTCCCTTAAAGAACTGGATCTCAGCCAATTTTGCTTGTTTTCTCTTTTTTCCCCTTATCTTTCAGCCGTCTTATAACCATCATCACAACACTTTTCCCCAAAGGGTCCCGTGGTGTGGTGCCAAGGGATATGCCTCTGAACATCTTCGTGAAAATCATCCAGTTCATTGCCCAGGTAATGGAGAAGCTTCTGGCAGTGCGAGTCTTCTAATTGCCTCGAAGTATCCAGTCTCCTTCTTGTGAAGTACTAACAGATGAAGAATCTAAAATATCTTACGTGTATAGACTTTTCAGAATGATTTTGCAAGTGTTTTCACATATAGCTTATCTTTTTGGTTCAAAACAAATCGTGACATGGGTACATCAAGTGTCTTCAACATTTGGCAAATGAGAGAACTGAGAGAGAGAGTTTAAGTGACTGATCTAAGGTCACAGAGCCTAGTAGTAAAAGGGTCTCTTGACTCTTAGTCCCTGTTTTTTCCTGATTCTCTGTGCTGGATTCTGTGAGTCGGGAGGAAGCAACAAGTCTGATGTTGGGAGGAAATCAAAAGAAGACAACTGAGTGAAATTTGAGGAGTAAATAATAATGCTCTAACTTTCACCCTCTGAAAAAGAAGAATGTAATAGAAATATTAGCATTTATCAAGCACTTACTCTTTGCCAAGAACTGTTCTAAGCACTTTACATGTACAAATTGACTCAAAATCTGGGTCCAATAATATTAAGTATAGTTTTTAGTGTTTACTATACTATTTAGACCCAAGATTTTGACTTTTTAAAACACTTTGTGAGTAAATGGTTTTACCTCAACTTTGACTTCCTTATGGTTTACAGAGGAACATGAAAAGAGGATTTTTCCAGTTCAACCTCTGCCATGCATCACCTCTATACACTTAAGTCAGAGAACATCTTTTTTCTCAGTTTCTTTATCTGTAAAATGTGAGTGAAAATGCTTGCCCAGTGTACCTCAGAATGTTGTGTGGATAAAGAGAAATAATAGGCATGAAAATACTAGTGAATTAAAATTGATATTGATATAAAGACGTAAGGTTCATTTGTTACTTCACAGATAATTGAATATATGGTATCTCTGTGTGTTAGGTACAATGAAATGCCTCTGTAATATTTGTACTTAGGAAAAGGACATTATTTGCTTTGCAGGTGGATGAAATAATGTAACTTTTCCACATGTAGTTATCATATGGCTGAGAATGTGCTTTGATTATTCTGGAATGTGTTGTATAAAATGAACCTGTCAAATCTTGGTAGTCACTGTCTCAAATTATTAGAATCTGGTTTAAACTTTCTCATTTAAGTAACTTTAATATGTCTTATTTGATGGTTATTCATTTCACATGCAGAATTGTCTATTACAATATGAGCCAAAGGATTTGAAATGTTAGAAAATAGAAGAAAATGGTCATTTAGCAGTATTATTTTCAAAAATAGATTTTAAACTGAGTTTCAAGAAGTTATCAGCATTTGCAGTACAAGCATAGTTTGGACTGTATGTAAGCCCAGACACATCAAGTGTTTCTGGTTTTTGTTTTTTGTTTTAATTGTCCTTAGTCATTCTGTGCTTTAGGGGCTAATTACATATATCATATAATGAAGGCATCTCTGCATGCCACCCAAAAACAGAAGCAGCTCCCCCATAGGTTCAGATGGGCACGATCCTCCTTCAGGGATTCCTTGTGAGCTGTGAAACTGAGCAGAACCTCTCTTCTTTTAGCAGCCACCTTTTTGGTGCATATGATGAAAACAGACATTTTACGTTAAATTTGTATTTTAACACCTGCTTTGTTATCTCTTTTTTACTACAGGAACGTTTAGATTTTGCGATGAAAGAAATCATTTTTGATTTTCTTTGTGTGGGGAAACCAGCAAAGGCTTTCAGTCTCAATCCAGAGGTATGAATGATCCTCTTATGTCCTCCTAACAGAGCGTGCATCGGCAGAGCCATACCTTTGCTCTGCAACTGTGGGGAATGGGATGAAGGACATTTTCTCTAAAAAGCCTTCTATTTATTTCTGTCTGTGTTATTTGACCAAATAGTAGAGATGACGGAATTTCAGAAGTAGGTTTTGGATGAATAGACTTAGAATGATGAAAGATTGATGTGCTACCATATTCTGTTCTTGTATAATAGAGTAAACCTTACCCAAAAAGATAATCTGTCACTGCCAGTCAGGTTGTTTTATTTTAGAAAAGTCAGTGCTTTTTCTTATAACTATTTTGATGCAGATTAACAGGTTGAATATTAGGAAGTGATGAAATAGAGAAGAATAAATACATAGTGGAATTAAATAAATAATGTATGAATATATGTTCCTGTGGCAGTGTCCCAACTTAAGGGCAAGGCAGATCATAGAAATGAATGTATAATGGGCATGATATACAACGTGGAGTGGCAGGGCCTGTACAAATGAAAAGCACATTCAATTTTGAACTTTTAAAAACACGGTTGGCCAGTAGAAATATGCCTGGCAAACTGCCTCTTTGCAGCCCTTTCCCTCTGAGATTGTAGAAAGAACACTGAACTCGAAGTCAACAGAGTTGGATCTGCCACTTGCCTCAGGCTCTACCACTTTTCTAGCTATGTGACATTTACCTCTCTGAACTTCAGCTTTTTTTTTTTACCAGTAAAATGGATAGAATACTTTTCCAGATCACCTTGCAAGATTATTGTGATATTACAAACTTATAAGCAAAAAACTGAAATAAATTGCACACCATAAAAAAATTTTTTAAAAGATTGCCCCTGTCATCAGATATTATCTGGTTCCTTTATTCTGTCAATGAGCAAGGAGGCCTATATCCCAGAGGCTCAAAATAGGCAGCTGGTTAGGCTCAAAGGGAATGCAGGTCTCCTGGTGTCCTCATGCTTCTTCCCACCACATCCTACGTTCTCTTCTTGGTGCTAAGGTTGCCACATGTCTAGGGACAGCCCAAGAATCCCCAAAATGGGAGTTTCTGTCTAGTGTCTAATGATATCACAGGCTTCTGGAATGGCTGTAGCCAATGGGACGGGGGTAAGGCCTGTGCAAAGCCAGGGCCTTTTGGCTAAAAGGAAGCCCAGGGCCCAAATAGTAGAGTCTTCTCTTGCATGGGAACAATGGTTCCAAGTTATTTCAGTGGATAAAGGATAGTCTTTCTAACAAATGGTGCTGAACAATTGGACATCCACTTGCATGGATGTTATATAACTTCGACCCACAATTTGCACTATAAGCAAAAATTAACTCAAAATAAATCATAAACCTAAATGTAAAATCCAACATTATAAATCTTCCAGAAGAAAACACAAGATATAATTTTTGTGACCTAGTTAGGCAAAAATTTCTTAGGCTACAAAAACGTAAATTACAAAGGAAAAAGTTGATAAATTTAACATCATCAAAAAAAATGTCTGCACTTTAAAAGATACTGTAGATTAATATTAACTGTTAATAAAGTGTAGAGCCACAGACTTGGAGAAAGTGTTTGCAAAACACATATTGACAAAGCACTTCTATCCAGAATATATAATGAACTCTCACAATTCAACAATAAGAAAATAAACAACACAATTTTTTAAATGGGCAAAATGAAAAGCCTTTTCACCAAAGAAGAGATACAAATAGCCAATAAGCCCATGAAAAGATGTTCAACATCATTATTCATTAGGGAAATGCAAACTTAAACTATAATGAGATGTGCTGAGAAAGATACAGAGCAACTGGAACTTCATACTATTTTAATGAGAATGCAAAAGGGTACAACCACTTTAGAAAACAACTTGGCAATTTCTTATACAGTTAAACGTACACTTACCTTATGATCCAGCACTTCTACCCCAGGGTGTTTTTCCAAGAGAAATTAAAACATATGTCCACAAAGGTTGGAACAAATATTTATAACAGCATTATTCTTAATCACTGAAAACAGGAAAGCAACTCATGTTCAACAACTAGCTCAACAAATTGTGAATCATCAATACAATGGAATACTATTCAGCAATAAAAAGGAGCAATATAATGATATTGTCACAACATCTCAAAAGTATTATGCTAAGTGAAAGAAGCCAAACACAAAAGGCTGTGTACTTTTTGATTCCACTTATATTGCATTTTGGAAAAAGCAAAATTATAGGCAGAAATTAGACAGTGATTGTCAGGTGCTGGGGTTGGGGGAGAGGACTAGGGGCTATAAAGAGGCACAGGGGAACTTTTTGGGATGATGGAAATATTTTGTGTCTTGACTGTGATGGTGGTTACCTGACTATATATATTATGTTTCTCAAAACTCAAAGAACTGTACAACTAAAAGGAGTGAATTTTACTACATGTAAATTATATCTCAATAAACTTGACTTTAAAAAGATAAAGTGGAGATTCTAGCCTACAATATATATTTACCAGCAAGAACTTTTCAGACATTTTCTTTAATGCTCACTATAGCCCTGTATGACCAATAGTTATTATTATCCTCATTTCACAGAAAGGAAGCTGAGAGTTGGTCTTGGAAAAGTTGACTAAGTTCTAAGACCAGACAAATCGTAAAAGGGAGAGACATGATACAGAACTACATAAAATACAAAAAAAGAAATTATTTTTGAAATTAAGTTGAAAATATACGCCCCAAATTATCCCATCTTACTTCTGCCCTTAATGTTGTACAGAGAGAAGTAAAGCTAAGAGAACGGGCAAGGATGGTTTATAAAGTGGGTAATCCAGTTGCAAATAATTGAGGCTTGACCATCTATATCAATCCATGGTTATTCTATTGGCACTGCATCTCCTGAATTGAACATTATATTTCCTTACCCAAAACATTGCTGTGTCTTGAGAAAAATACACAAGCCTAGAAAATATTTCATGAAAGAACTACTAAAATAAATGAGGGAACTAATGGACTTTGATATATAGTGAGATTTTTTTAAGTTAATAATTTTTCATTCTAGAAAATGGAAAGAGAATATTATTGAAGGCCATAAAATCAAAAGTACACATTGGAGTGGGTATAAATGAGCCAGAGAAATGTTCACTAAATCCTGGTTGAAATATCATTACTCCTTGAAGCCTGAATAAATAGTTTTAAAATGAATAGAAGTCAATATTACTTTATGTTGTAAAATGTAATCATGTACCACAGTGAAACAGGCAAACCTGACTTGGAAATATAACTTCCCACCTACAAGTTATGTGGCCTCAGTTTCCACACTTGAAAAATGGGAACAATCATACCTTCCTGGCATGGCTATTTTAAAGAGGAGAGTTAATGAGCAATTCTGGATGCATTTTAGGGACTCAATAAATTGTAACTAGATTATCATTGTTAGTACTATTAATTATTTTCTGCTGTAGATAGTAGTCTACTTTGGGAACTGATTACTTCATGTGGTTTGAAAATATGAGTGTAAATGTTTTACACATGGCTGTTTAAGGAAGTACAGATGTTTTAGTACCTTCTGACCTTTTAATATTATCGCTCCAGGGAGCAACTATCTTACTGAGTCATCTTTCAGAGCCAATGTTATACCTTACCTGAGCCTGAAGAAGATAAAGATCTGGCCCAGAATGGCATTTCTTCTTATAAGCTTGTATGCTTTTATCAGTAACAGGTTCTGTGGCATTGAATTTTTAAAATTTATTTTCAGACTTGCCAGCCTCTGTGAATCAAAGTCGACAACCTGCAATTCGGAGCAGACAATGTTTGTTCTGTGGATCACATCTGGATCCCTTGTTTGTTTTCATTCAGTCTTTGTGAATTAACACATGGGCTTCTCTCTCCTTCCAGGATACATAGAACCTTTTATTTACCTCAGTTACCTTGGTCGCAGCTGCTCCAGAGGATGGTTGCCTATCCCTGTGAGGTGCACCCAGGATCCCCCAAACAGAATATGATATATGACCATCTCAAACATACCCTCCAAATTTAGGGAAAATCCCCCAGTTGTTTTCTTGTGATCCAGCAACAAACAGTGACAGAAACTTAATTTTATTTTCATAGGTTTGACCTAAACTCCTGTGCCTTTTAAATGACTTTCCCATACTAATGTAGATGGCAAGCCAAGCTTAACTTCTCTGAAAGACTGGTGGTTTAATTCCGTGACAATAATTGGGTGTTGTTTTTCATCATGAACATATTGTCTCTTACAGAGAATGAACATTGGTTTACGAGCATTCTTGGTAATAGCCGATAGCTTGCAGCAGAAGGATGGTGAACCTCCCATGCCGGTCACAGGAGCTGTTCTCCCTTCAGGAAACACCCTGAGAGTGAAGAAAACATATTTGAGTAAAACGCTAACTGAAGAGGAAGCCAAAATGATTGGTGGGTTTCAAAGACGTGTTAGAGCCAGGCCTTCCTTAAACTTTAAAATGACCAATAGATACTTCCCCTTAGTAATATATGCTTTTAATAACTCTTCATAAAAGTAGCTGATGAGACATTCCAACATTAATTGTTTTGATTGATTCATGCTGTGCTTTGTTTTACTGCCCTTTAAACTTTTTGGAACTTCCTGGCAAACATTTTTTCATTTAAATGTTAGACTTTTATCTATGGTCTTTTCTGACTTTCAAATATTGATCGTCTACAACTTACGGTAAATTTCTGAGACATCTGTGTCCTTTGGTAGATAATCCTATTTACAAGGCAACCATATATTTGTTCATTTTTATAGTTCCTTTCTTTCTTTTTTTTCAATAAAATTAGTTTAATCTGTGTTTTAAACATGCCAAATCCCACATACACCAGGTTATATTGTGGGTTTAGCCTTCATGAGATTATTTTCTTTTTAATTTAGCTGTCTTAATCCCCAGAGGTGATTTTTTGCATTTGTTTCTTTCTTACTGAGTACCTGAATTTAGAAACCTACTGTAAACTTGGGTAAGATAGTTCCTGGATTCCAAAGGCGTGAAGGAAACACATGAGGAAACTTTTTGCTTTAAAATATTTATCTTTAGTTATGCAGTGCTTTAATGAGTTCAAAAAGATTTAATGATTGAGAAGTAACCATTAATGATTATTTCATTAAAGTTTAAATTTTAAGTGCAAAGCAATTTACTTTTCATTTGTATTATAAATATGTAAAATGCATATACATATGTGAAATACATATGCTATACATATTTTTCTTCCATTGTAGGACATTGATACTGTATTTAAAGAGAGCAGCAAAAATAATATAGCTAAAATATATATTCCTCCATTTTAAAATTTATGATGTGAAGTCATTTTATTTTACTACAAAAAAGATTCCACACATATATTTCAGAGAATAATATGAAATTATTAAAATCCTAGCCCAAAGTGAGAATTATCCTTTATTCACATAATCGCTGATGATGGTGAGTTTTCTTATCCTAACCAGAAACATAAAAATTCAGTTTAATTTTAAAGCATTTAAAGTAGAACTTTCTATTTCCTTGTTTATTTTAACTCTTTTGGAAAATATTTCCCTTTGATGTATTAGAATTACTATCTATTGAATTTAAATTGTTGTTTGAACACACACTAAGTGCAGGCACTATGCTAAGAGTACTGCAGATAAGAGATTGAATTAGACTCTGCTCAAAGAAGTCATTGACCCAAAGAAAGTCTTCAGTAAAAAAATGTCATAAAGGATGAAAAAACTAGGATTTTATTCTTTGATAGATTTAGTCAAAGAGATAACTATAATGCATGTTTTTCAGGCATGTCATTATATTATTCTCAAGTACGAAAAGCTGTGGACAACATTTTAAGGCACCTTGATAAAGAAGTAGGAAGGTGTATGATGCTAACTAACGTCCAGATGTTAAACAAGGAACCGGAAGACATGATCACGTGAGTACAGTGAGGACTAAGTTTTCAGTGAAGGATTAATTAGCCAAAAAGACACTGGAAGAGAATCTTCTCATTTATTCTTCCAATTTAGTCTGTATTTTGTTCTCATCTTCTTAGAATCAGAGTTCTAAGAAGTGTTAAGGATGGTAAAAACATACTTTGATAATATTTGACTAACTCTAAAAATAAAGTCAAACCTGAGATTGATCTGTTTTGGTTATATCTCAAGTATCATTAGGCCAATATGTTAGAAAATGGGGCCCAAGTCTCTTGCACTGGTCCACAGTTTTCAGAAGTGATGTTCTGCTCCCAAGCTCTATCACAGCCCATGTGCTGTATAGTGACATCACCAGTTTACAGAATCTCATCTTTATAAATCTCAGATTCACTTGTTTCTAGTAACAGTTCCTGAACCGTGAGAGTTAAACCTGCTTAATAGTCTCTTTGCAACCGTGTCATAGAAATACTGGATTTTAAGAAAGCATCTGTAGCTTTGAATATAGAAATCAAATGTTTTTAGCCAAGATCTAAGATCTGGATTTGTAATTAGAGCTCTTCAGAAGAAATTCATACAGCTTATATTTGCTACTTTTGATTAGTTATGGCAGAAACTAAGATAAGGTTATAACTTTACATTTTAATAAAGTTTGGACTTTGTCGTTGGACTGTGAATTAAATTATACCTGGCACCTGTGTGGCATAAATTTCTAAAAATATAGTTAGGAAAATTTCCTTTGTCACTCAGCATATCCAGTTCCAAATACCACAATTAGTTGGAGGGTTGTTACCTACACAGGGAAGTTCATATTGTGGGTGTGTATTTTTATTACAATGGTAGCTTGTCGAAAACGAAGTATGACAAAATAAACATGATAAAACAAAGTGAAAAATACAGAATTATTTAAAATACATATTTAGCAGTATATCAAGTTAAAATGAAAGCCACCTCCTCAAGGGCTCCCCTTGAAATCTGCAGCCATTCCTTGGCACAGTGTGATTACTTCCAGACCTCTCCCTATGTCAACACAAATATATGTATATACATTTTTTTTTACAAAAATGGGATTATGCAGTGCATATTACCCTGCAGCTTGCCAATCATTTGATTTAAATGATATAAAGATCATGTTGCTTTAGACTTTTCAACCAAAATGATAGCACAATCAAAATTGACCAAGGTTAATAACATTAAATATATTGTCTACAGCTTTAGTTCTTACCTCACAAATTGCTAGATTGTCAATAAACCTTTAGCCTCATTATTACATACTCTTTGGATCTATTAAAGTAATTTTCAGTTTAATCATGCAGAAGATATAAGAAATGCTTTTAAAACTTCTGCCATATAGTTGTTTCCTCGAAAAATAGTAAAGAAATGAAAGAGCTTTACGGGAGAACTATATTTAAATCAAGAGATCATAAGATAGGGTCAGGACCAAAACAATATATTCAAAACCATAAAAAGCTACAAGTTTAAATGTAAATGTAAACATTTCATTTGTATTTTAGCCAATACCTTAAACTTTTTCTAAGGTGATTCTTTACTTTTTCCTATTCAGCTATCTTAAGAGCCCCAAATAGGGCCAGGAATATTTTTCATACTGGCTTTAAGGCAGATCTCTGATAGAAAATAACTCATTGCTACATTTCTAAAACAGAAGGAGAAACATTAGGGCATTATATAAGCATTTAGGAAGAGAGAGCTGAGGTCCACACCATGCTAATGGAAACAGTCATTGGTGTTGATATGCAAGGTTGGTCCACCACTTTCCCAGGCCCTGCTTAGGGTATAAATTTGAACATTTAAGCATTCTATGTTGCTCCATTTGCATTCTTTATCCCTTTTGTGGTTCATGCTATCAAATAATAATAATAATAGTATTTGTATAATTATAATAATAATAATATCTGTTAATGAAAATTGATATTTGGAGGGTTCACATGCTCCTATGAAAGCCCAGAGAGCAAAGACTGCAGTAGTAAAAGGAAATCATGCACCAATTACAGTTTCTAATCTAGGCTTGCTTTATCAGCTTGGGAGCCTGGCAGAATTCCCCCTACGCTTCAGGCCAGGCAGGGTCATCTGTTTTCCGGCAGATATGAAAATAATCCCAGCTGTTTAAAACATCTGGTGCGCAAGCTGGGAGAACTGTTTAAACGACTCGCTGTGTTGCAAATGAACAATTAGGAGAGATCACTAGGCTCTAACTCTACAACTATTGACGATGTCATTTGAAGACTTCTCTTTCCTTCAGCTGATTGAAAACCACTGTGTAATAGCTTTCTGCCCGGAGTTTTCATACATTCCATGCAAAAGGACCATGGAAAGGAGAGAAAATAATCTTATGACTTTCCACAAAAGCAAGAGTATTTTAGAAGTCACCATATATCTGTTTTATTTTTCACATAAACAGTTTTTTATTCATTCCTAAGAAGCTTACAAAAGCATGCTAAAAAGTAACGTCACAGAGCAAAACTGTCTGATTATCCTCTTTAGATTGTAGAGAGGATGGATTCTGCTTGTTGCATCCCTATTCTGACCACAGTTACTGTTCCAAGAAGGAATTACTTCTATGCTAGTTTGCATTGTCATTAATGTGTTTCTATCCTATGATTGCATTAATTTGGTGCCAATTTTATATTTATTCTCAGAAGACTAAATCATCAGAATTTAATTATGCTGTTATATTTTATCACTTAAGTTATTTGAAAGATTTGATGGGTAGTTTAGTTTTTCCATGAAAGTTGTTGATAAAATATGTGGTTAAGAATCAAAGAGTTATCTATTTAAACAACTAAAAGTGGAAATAATTTATCACAAAATTTATATTTTTCCTTGAGATTTTACAACAGAATACAGACGGTATTAATTACCTTTAACATTCATATTCTTAAGAAAGTAAAAAGAAAGAAGGAATCTCCATAGAGGTCAGGCCGCTCAGTGTAATTTTAAAAATCAGAAATGGGTGCACAACTATATATATATTTCAGGATTTTACTTGACATTATGAAAGACTTATTTTTGGAAGCATGTAATTTTTTTTAAAAATGGGGATGGAGACTCTAGAAGAGAAGCATAACTCATCAGGGAGAGAAGCTTCTAGATGTTCTGCTTGTTAGAGGCACCATTCCTTGTATACATTAAAATCCTGGTTTTTTGTTGTGGTTTTTTTTGTGTGAGGAAGACTAGCCCTGAGTTAACATCCGTTGCTAATCCTCCTCTTTTTTGCTGAGGAAGACTGGCCCTGGGCTAACATCCGTTGCTAATCCTCCTCTTTTTGCTGAGGAAGACTGGCCCTGGGCTAACATCCGTGCCCATCTTCCTCTGCTTTATATGGGACACCGCCACAGCATGGCTTGACAAGTGGTGCATCGGTCTGTGCCCGGGATCCAAACCTGCGAACCCCAGGCTGCCGAAGCAGAGCACGTGAATTTAACCTCTATACAACTGGGTCAGCCCCTAAAATCCCATTTTTAAATGCTGAATATAGCAAAGAGTCCAATATATTTCTTACATGCTGATGCATTTAGGCATTTCAGTGAATTCAGTGTTTTGAATACAGCCCACAGGAACCAGACCCCATGGAACCCAACTGAATGTTAAGCCGTGTGGTAGAATGCTGTTGATATCAGCATTTTTCTTTTCAGATATATAGCTATGTCAAGCATTTAAATCTTTACAGTTCTCTTTGAAATGGCCAAGTTATAAAGGGCAATAAACATTTGAGAATAATATAGAGCAAACACCAGGCAGTGATTCAGAAGCCATGGATTCTGGTTTTGTTCACATATTTGATCGATTTTTTTTAAATTTTCATAACCTTTGACCTATGTTTAAACTTTGTTTTCAAATTCTAGGGGTGAGAGAAAGCCAAAAATAGATCTTTTCAGGACCTGTGTTGCTGCTATTCCTCGACTGCTTCCTGATGGGATGTCAAAACTTGAACTTATTGACTTGCTGGCGAGGTGGGTGAGAACTGTAGTGGGCATTATTTGATCACAACTGATTTTAATCCTTTGTCATGATTCCTAAAAAAAAAATAGAATTATTATCAAAAACTAACAAATATTTACTGAATGAAGCAATATGCTAGGTAGGTATTATGTATAGGCAAGGAAGAATAAAGAAATGTGTTTTTATTTTCTTGGTTTTTCCCCCATGTTCAGGGATTTAAAATCCATTGTGGAAGCAAATACATAAGCACATCAGGTAACTAACAATCCAAGGCCTGAAATTGTGCAAATTAATGGAAAAGAAAGTGTGATATATGAGTTTAGTGATATATGGGTTCAGTTGTGGACTCGGGAAGTCTGCAAATAACTTCTGAGAGAAGGTGGAACTTGAACTGCCCTTTGAAGGAAAGACAGAAGTCAGCAAGGTTTATAAAGGGAGTGACATGAGCACAGGCACAGAGGTGGGAATGGGAAATGAGGAGATGAGTCTGGCTGGAAAAGAGTTCATTCAGGGTCTGATTCCGATTCTGAGGCCCACAAACCCCTGGAAGCCCAAAACAGTGGGTAACAGGGGTCCTGAGCTAATTTAGTACTTTAGAAAGCTGCCAAAATCATATATTTATCGCCTTCCCCATCCTCCACAAGAATGCACAGTCCAACTAGAATCTAAAGCTAATTTGCTTTAAGTTAAAGTATATCATTATAGTTAAGTAAGCTTGATTTTCTCACCTTGATCTGAAGTTCTAGGTGACAAACACGTCTTTAATTTAAAAATCAAAAGTGACTTATTACCTAAATGCAGTTTAGAAAGCAAAATACATGGGGCACATGGAGGGAATGGAATGCAGAAGAACAAAAGTCATCCTTGATTTGAAAAAAAGAAAGAAAAAAGAGTTTAGAAGCCCAGTGATAAAAAGAAATAGAAATAAGACTAGAGACGTAGATTTTCAGCTAATCCTTGTTATTAGCTGAGACATTTGGACTGATGGAGGTTTTAAGCAGGAGAATAACATGATGAAAAATGTCATTTTCATGGTTAAACTGATAATGGTGAAATAGAGGAAAGCCTGCAAAAGGATAACATATATTAATGCTGATTGAATGAAAGATGCATTATGTATAACCTTGTTTACTCACATTCTCTAGCCTTCGGAGAGCACCCTTCCCATCAATATCCAAATAAAATAACCCAACCCCCATCCCATATGACTGCAGACACCCAGTGGCCTCCCCATGGCTTTTGAGTATCCCCATGGGGTACCATGTCTCCTGGTGCTGTCTGCTTTGGACCGCCAGTTTGGACTCTTCTGTTGATCACTTCCTGCTGTCAATTGATAGCTTTTATAGCCTACTGTCCCGATTTCCTTTTCACTCCAAATGTAGACACAGTCACTCCCCTCCTTCTTCCAGTCACCGCTAGCACAAGAATGATGCAGGATTGTGAGATTTACTGAAGATCCATTACTTTCAAAATGACTTTTTAAGCCTTGGTGCTCTCTGACCAAAGCCTTCTACCCTTCTAGCTGGCTTTTGTCACCTACTACCTATAACCGATTCTTTGCTATAATCAGCGACCTCCAGGCCATGGTCCTTCTTCTTTCTTCTATTCCATGTTTAGGACATACTTTAAGAAGACTATAAAGTAAAAAAAAAATTACAGCCTAGGCTTTTGCTGAGGTCTAGCATCTGGAATGTGAGCAAAGAGCACATTCATTGAAGTAGGGAAGCAGTGGGAAAGAGAAAAATAAGCCTGGATTAAAAGGGGCTTCCAGTTCTGGGTGAGGAGATCTCAGGAGGAACAAAGGGTGGATTCCCAAAGAATAATAAATGTGATGATGTGGGGGTGGGGAAAGCTGAGGAATAAAGAGACTGAGATGCTATCCAGGGTCATCCACACTAATACTGAGTCTCCCAGGTTGATAGCAAAGATGGAGAATAAAGAAAAGCTGTGAGACAAGTGCCAGAATTACCCAGAAACGTCAAGGAGCAGTCTGTGTTTGCCGTGGACAACAGTGGAGAGGGTGGTATGATTAGGAGACAAGTGCTTCCACCAAGGAAGGGTTGCTGAGTGAAAAGGCTGGATGCAGCTGAGAAGAATTAGGGAACAGACGATCCCTCTTCATGGCCATGTGAACCACTGGAGAGTGAGAGGCCACCATCTGAGAGATTTGGAGGAAATACAAAAAAGTGGGAACAAAACTGAATCACTTGAAAATTCTAATTTTGCATCCCTGCTTTGCCATTTTACTAGCATGTGATCTAGACAAATTATTGAACCCCTCAGCCTATCTTTTTTTCCTTGGTAAAATTGGAATAATACTGCCTATCTTATAAGGCTGTTGAGAGGACTGAATGACATAAGACATAGGCATTTTGGTTAATCCAAGGGAAAATGTGTCAGCAGGGAAAGGACAGTTATTAGTTAAACTGAAGTAGAAGGAAAGTTCACTTATTTCAGTGAACTTCTAATTGGTGATGATTATGTACAATAAAGCCTTTGAAATACTAAGTTTCTTAAATATCATGCAGCATTCTGGTAAAGTCTCTAATGCTATTTTGCTGTAAATCTGTGTGGGAGACTCTTACGTCTGGAATCACCTTGATAGCCTAATCCAGTGGCGTCTGAATCTGCAGACCACGATGCCAGGCGTGTCAGGAGGGAATTCTGTTAGACACGGTTGGAATGTCAATGCTATTTATAGTGCATCGTGTTTATTATTATGTACATTCTTACAAAGCCCAAAGAAATGGGTACTGCTTTTATGAGGAGAAAGAACAAATAAATATTCTTGAGAGTTCAAGTCTTAGGGCGAAATCAAGAAAATGACTGGACTTATATGGGAAACCTGTGAAGAGGCTTTTTCCATAAGCTTCAAAAGAAGCCAGACGCCGTTCTCCTCGGGGGAAAGACAACTTGGAGTGCTCGACCTTACACACTGGCTGCTATTAACCTGTGAGAAAATGAGCCCCTTCAGATCTCCTTGAGAGGGTTAAAGGACAAAACTGAAGCAATTGAGTCAAAATAAATGTGGGTTTCAAGTCTTCAGTCACTTTATTTCCCCATAGTCCAATCACATTTGGATTAAGTTGACTCTTGAGACAATATACGGTCTAGTCAGAGAGGTGTGAGACCTTTTATTTCAGACACTTCACAGTCACATCCATGGTACATTTTTACTGGAGAAACACTTGGTTTTCTTCATAATTGGCAAAATAAGACCAAAATTCATGCCAGTTCCCTGTCCCTCCCAGCTCAGTTCCCTGAATAAGGAATTTCAAGGATATATGCCATGTAACTGCCCCCAGGCCCTCTTCCTAGCATTTCAGGTAGCAGCTAAATACTACAGACACTCTACCCTCAGACTTATATTAGTATGTGTAGCATAACAATGGTTTATGGAATGAAACTGGCAAACCCCTTTCTCCAAGCTCCTAGATTTCTGATTTTATATGTATTGCTCAGCCCACTCATAATGGGCAAGTGTGAAAAATCTTTCCATTTAGGCTCCGTGGAAGCTACTCAGACCTTCCTGAAGAGATAAGATCCCTGAGGAGCACTTCATTCCTGCTCTCAGCAGAGCCTGCCCTTCTTGGCTGTCTGGGTACTACTCTCCGTGGCAGTTGCCATCTTTTTCTCTCACTCTCCTCTGGGATATATCCTGCTCTATCCCTTGAGCACAGGAAGGACCTTTCTCCGCCCAACAGTCTACAAGCTCCTGTCCTCTGTCGCTTCCTGCAGCACTATATATGCACTAAGGGTTTGCTGTTCAATATTTACTTTCCCCTTTCAAAAATTTGTCATAGGGTTGTGAGAATTAAATAATGCAATTACATCACTTAGCATGGTACCTAGAACACAGGAAGCTCTCAGCAAATGTTAGTTATTTTTAGGCATCTTTACATTTGAATAACATATTATACCAATACATGCAATGCATCTTCATATATGTTAAGTTAGGAAAGCTGGGCACGTATTCATTCCTATTTTCAGACAAGGAGAATAAACATCAGAAGAGTAAAGTCAGTTGCCCAAATTTACAGAATTTTCCTGAAGTCAAATGAAAGTGACAAATGTCACTGGTGTTATGCAAAATAACAGATGAATGCCTTTTAGGCAGTGTTTCCTTATAATTTGCGGAAATTTTTGAGGTAACGCATACACAATTCCATGATCTGTGGTATCTGAAAAATATTTATCATTTGCCATCTATCATTTGCTTCTCAGCATATGTCTGTATAGTGGAAGGCGGCTAGTTGTTTTGAATAGCCAAGTGAGAACGATAGTCTCAATTGCATATATTGCCTCAATAAACCTCTTAATCTTTATTTTAATTGAGATGCAGCTCAAAGCATATATTGTAAATATAATGTAATGGCAGTGTAAATAGGTGGAAGTTCATTCTTTAACACCTGCAGGGAAGAAATTTCCACTTCTGGTGAACCATTCCAAAGGTTAGCGGTCCACCTGTCAGCAAGTCCCTCCTGTTAGAAACCCTTGTCTCCTGGACTCTCCTATAGAACCATTCTTCCTCTGCTGCCCTTGGTGATGTTATGGGGCGGAAGGTTCCTCATCTCTTCCTAACAACCTTTGGTTTATCCTGCCGTAGTTTAGAGGAGGCTATTTCTCCTCGTCAGTCTTTTCTTCTGAATAGGGTTTGTGGATTTGAAATTATTCCTTTTCTTTCATGTACCTCTGTAAAACAAAGCTGATTTCATCTGAATCTGAAGCTCACCTTTACAAAAGTGTTTTCCATTAAAAGTCATTTGTCTGATCTGACCAACCAAGAAGGTGGCCTTGCTCAAGTTCTGTTTTTTTCCCCATTTTACCCCCATCCTTACTTATTCAATAACCGCCTTGTAACGGCAGCACGTGCCCTGTGATCACACCACTCACCTGCTCTGGATCACTGCAAACCATTTGCCCTGGCACAGCCTTTGCAGAATGTCGTTCGTGTCTAATCAGGCCAAACTGGTCAGTGCTCCTGTGCCAGCTGCCTGGGAGGGACAGCTGCGACTGATGTCGGCAATGGTGGTTTCTTTTGGTATGTTTTACTGCTGTATCACTGTGGAGCCCTTTTAAGCCCCCTCAGTGGTTTTATTTATTTGTGTGTAACCATGTATCTGTGACCTCGCTTTAGGCTCCTGGAAACCAAATCAGCTTCTTAGAAATTTTGCCTTGGTCCCCCAAACTAGTCAGACTTCTCCATGAGCGGTGTCTCTTACAGTCTTTCTATTCTCTTCCAACTATGCCACCAAACTCTCTCCCAGGACAGTTTTTTATTTATTTGCAGTTGTTTATTTTGCAGGCAAGAGCCTGTCCTTTCTTTTCTGGTTGGGTTTCTCTCTGTGATGGCCCAGCAGGGGTTTGAAGAACGCCCTCTCCTCACCCCCACTCCTTGCTCGCTAGACAAAGAGACATCATAGGACCTGCAAATATGTCGGCCAGCACCACGCTGCTTTCCTGCACGTCCTGAATACTCCGAATGGCTGGACATCTTTCTCATTTAACTTCCTTTTTAGTTAGCTAAATTTTTTTTCCTGTTTCCTGATTTATAATATTAAATCTCACATGTCTCACAAGATGATCTGTGATTATCTGGTTAAAATCTAATAAAAGTAAAAATGAGAAAGATCTGAGTGTAAGAAATGGCAACAATATCCGATAGGCAGCCCTCTACTCATTCTCTTTAAGGAACAAAGGCAGGGAGGGACCCCTGCCCTTGCCACAGCTGCTTCCCCTTCTCCCTCACCTGCTGCCGTGCAGACTTGCCTTGATGCCTTATTTTCACTCTGTCTCACTTCCGTGACAGTCTGGACCTTTTTCTTGTACAAACATTCCACTTTTATTATCAACCAGGGCTTCTATTCCCAAAGCTCCTTCCGCTCCCTGGTCTGTCTATTCATACTCCAGGAATATTTCTGAGTCTTTTCACTAGTCGAGCATGTGAGCACTATCATTTTAAGAGGAGTGGTTACCCAAAATAGCAGGAGCTGTGCCACCTTAGAGCTCTCAGAGTCCTTAAAATGATGCTGTGTTATGGGTTGAAAGTTAAAACAGGTTCTAGATTATGAATGAGAGCAAAGGTAGATGAGCAGAATTAACGTCATTTGGAAAGCTGAAAGTATTTACTTAAAAGCTTCATCTAAATAGACCATGGTGTGGCTTTTATTTTGACTCTAAGGGCAGATGTTTGCCTAGTTTCATGACTATATTAGTTTGCTAGGGCTGCCATAATAAAGTACCACAAACTCAGTGGCTTAAACAACAGAAATTTATTGTGTCACAGTTCTGGAGGCTAGAAGTCCAAGATCAAAGTGTCATCATGTTGCTTCCTTCTGAGGGATGTGAGAGACAATCTGTTCCATGCCTCTCTCCTAGCTTCTGGTGGGTGCTGGCAATCTTTGGCATTCATTGGCTTGTAGAAGTATCACCCTGATCTCTGCATTCTCTCTGTGTGCATGTATGCCTCCAAATTTCCCCTTCTTATAGGCACACCAGTCATACTGGATTAGGGGCCCACCCTACTCCAGCATGACCTCATCCTAATTTAGCTAATTACATCTGCAATGACCCTGTTTCCAAATAATGTCCCATTCTGAGGTACTGGTGGTTTGGATTTCAACATATGAATTTGGAGGAAGATACAATTCAATTCACAACAAAGATCAACATCTTTACCATCAGTTAAAGTTTATTGAGTGTCTTTTGTTCCTGTCATCTGTGGAAGACATTCATTAGGAATAATGAACTTAAGATGGGAAAATGGCTTCAAGTGTTTTTTATAACCTAGTGTTTTCAAACCATGGACTGCGAAGATAACTCAAAGCTGCTTGTAGAGGGAAAGAATGTTTATTCCCAAAGGGGTGAGCTTCAGGTCTTTTACCCCAGCTTCAAACAGAGCAACTCAGATTTTATGTATTATATAGTCTACATAAATTTTTTTTTGAAAAAAATGGAGCTGCTGATTGAAATACAAAGAAAGTTTGTAAATTCCTGCTTTAGACAGTCCTTAATTAGAAGCCCAGGTTAAAGGCCTCTTAAGTTTTCTTTCAGCGACTATGATCTACTTAAGAACTATAGACTTAATGGAGCAAGTCTTCCCTAAAGAGTTAGCTTAGATCTTCCTTCTGAGTATCTTTGTAGAACTTTACTTGCTTTTGGAACAGGGTTTCTTCCTGACTTGGCATATGTCTGCTCATTAAGGAGCTTTCGCCTGGTTTATATTGTCAAATTTGGACCAGTTAGTGAACTTTATGCTTTAGAGAATAAGAAAGATATTTGCTCATCAAGTTTTTGAAATACTGTCTATTCAAAAATATGTACCAGACGTGTTTTATGGAGAAAACTTTGGATTAGGAGTAGTCCTGGGTTGGAATCCTGGATGTTGAGGAAGTTCCTTAACCACTCTGGGTCACAATTTCTTCTTCAATTGGTTGGGGATAGTATCTGCCCTATTTGTGGGGGCCCCCATTGATTTAACCACCTTCTTCTCTGACATTGAACACTTCCAGGCTGCTGAGTCCTGGAAATTCTATCTCCTAAGTATCTTTGATCTCTGTCTCTCCCTTCCTTAATTCTCCTCTGCCTTGGGTCAGGCTCCCACCACTTGTTGCTTAAGTCATTGCAATGACCTCCTTACTGGTCTCTGCCCTCAGTCTTGTTACTTCTCCAAGGCATCCTCTGTATTCCTGCCTAACTATTTTTTTTCTCAGATGTGAATCTTATCATGTTACTTCCCCTATAACTTTCAAGAAACAATCATTTTCTTCTAATAATAATAGCTAACATTTACTGAGTGCTTACTACATGCTCAGTGTGGTGCTAAACACTGTACATGGATCATCTCAATGAACCTCAACAGGTTTATGAATGCAGATACAGTTACTATCCCCACTTTCCAAATGAGGCTCTGAGGCTTAGAGAGATTAAGTAACTAACAGGAGGTCACGTAGCTACTAAGTGGCAGATGCAAGACACTGATCCAGGCATTCTGATTCCAGAGCACAGACACTTAACCCCTTCCCTGCTGCATTGCCTCACAGACCCTTCACCAAGCTGCCCCTGCTTCCTCCCCAGCACTCTCACACCTCATTCTTGCAAGCACCCTACCCAAAAGACACAGCCATACTGAACTCCATATCTTAAGGGCAGTATACAGTGGGTATGGTGCCTAAATCTTAGGAGGGTCTCAAAATTATTTGCTTATTAAATAAATGAATGAAAGAATCTGTAAAGCATATGTTAACTATAATGTTCCATACCAATGTCGAGATTTAATATTATTATAATGTTCTAGGTTAAACCACAAATATACTGATATTCTTCAGTTGACTAACTCAGGTTAATTCTCAACCGTGGCAATATCAACATTTTGGGCCAGATAATTCTTTGTCATAGGTAGTTGTTCTGTACATTGTAGGATGTTTAGCAGCATCCCTAGCATCTGTGTACTAGATAGATGCCAATAGCACACTCCAGGTTGTGACAATCAATAATGTCTCTAGACATTAACAAATATCCCTTGTGAAGGCAAGGTGAAGGACACCTGGCCTAACTTTTAATTGCTCATTTTCACTGAACTTCTGGATGAGTCCCTTAGTTTCTCCAGTACCATCCTAAAAAATGGTAGTGTTTGATACTAACTTATTCTGTAGTCAGTCATTTATTCAAAAGTACTCACATACAGCTAAATGCAACGTGGTATCTTAGATTGCATTCTGAAACAGAAAAAGACCATTAGTGGGAAACTGGTGAAATCTGAATAAAATCTGTAGTTTAGTTAATAGCATTGTGCCAATGTTAATTTCTTAGTTTTGATTAAAGTATCATAGTTATATAAGATGTCAACATTAGGGGAGCTGAGTAAAGAATGTAATAATATGTTAAGGGAGGGTGACTCATTTTTCAGACACAAATAAAAGCAGAGATCTATATATATTCCTTTATAGATCTAGAAGAAACGCTAATAAATTAAATGATTTTATTGCCTTTTACTCATTTCACAGGCTGTCTATTCATATGGATGATGAACTGCGACACATTGCACAAAATTCTCTTCAGGGTTTACTTGTTGACTTCTCAGACTGGAGGGAAGATGTACTGTTTGGCTTCACCAACTTCCTGCTCCGGGAAGTCAATGACATGCATCACACACTCCTTGATTCATCCTTGAAGTTACTGCTCCAGCTGCTCACTCAGTGGAAACTCGTCATACAAACTCAAGGAAAAGTCTATGATCAAGCCAACAAAATCAGAAATTCAGAGGTGGTTTTCACATTCTTCCCACCAATTTATGTTCTTTTACGTAGTACATATGTAAATAAGTTGCAGCCCAGAGAACCTTTGGAGTTCTTACTTCCAGCACCCGGGGAACTTCCTACCTAGTGATGGCCCTTAGTTTTTCCGTCTGCGTAAGTTATGACCAAGAAACTCAGGGCATGCTATGTCACATCAGGTTAGATTTGTTAACATTAACAAGGCCATTTAGGGAATAGAAATTGGTTTTTCCAGAGAATCATGATTACAAATTTGTCTGTAAGAGCAAATGACTATAGGCCAGGAAGATAGAGCTGGATATGGATGGATATGGATATAGATATATAAAAACTGTTCACCAGTTTTTTTACCCTAGTCAGCAACATATTGGTCCCACAGAGAAGAAAGTGCAGTCCTATGGTTTCTTTATTCTTGTAAGGCCTCAGTCCTGAATGGTAAAAATTAATGCAAACATTTTGGAGAGCAGGTTGAGGAGGAGTGTTGTCAGAGGAGAACCAGGGGCAGTGGTGACTCAGCATTGGCAATAAGTGGTTGGAGAAAGAGATCTAGCTAGAGAAGAGCCTAGCTAAGAGTCTGAGGAATGTGGAGGCTCGGAGAAGCATAGTAGCATTTAGGGAAGAGTTACGATCCCAGATGGGTAACCTCAGAGACGAGGTTCAGGTTATTCTGCTTTCCTTGTGTTCTTCACACGCCAAAAGAGGATAGGTAGGAAAAACAAGGTTTACATATGCTTGTAAAAAGGAAACTGACATGAAGGTGGAATCTGTCCTGTTGTCTGGCTTGCTTTTGTTTTAGACTTACTTGGTTGCGGTTTAGGAACTTTCAGAACCTATCTCATAAACGTGTAAAACCTAGATTAGAATCTAACATGAAAACAAGTGAGCAAGTCTGATTAGAAAGTAAATGTTTGAAAATTAAATTTAATAGTATTCAAAAGTCTATAGAGAATTTAGGTAAAAACAAATTAGGCCACTTTGATTAAATATATAGTGTAACCTCACATGGTACAGACAGAAGCAGTTTTGTTTTTAATTAATATTAATAGTCTTAGAAAAGTTATTTCTTATCAGAAGTAACAGATGGTCATTGGTGTCCCAAAGCAACAACTGAGGTAAAAACAAAAAGGGATCTATACTATTTCATGAATAATAATGAATTCATAGACATGTCTTGTTCTAAGCCATTGTAATCTAGTTTAATATTAAAAGGTCAAATGTGCCAAAAGATGTAGACATAATAGTTTATTCTTCATCCATTGTTAATTTTCTGAATATAGAATGTTGTTCTTATTGCATGACAGCTAATTCCAAATGGCTCCAGCCACAGAATGCAGTCAGAACGAGGTCCCCACTGCAGTGTGCTCCATGCTGTGGAAGGCTTTGCTTTGGTTTTACTCTGCAGTTTCCAGGTGGCCACACGCAAACTGTCCGTTTTAATACTCAAGGAAATTCGAGCTTTATTTGTTGCCCTGGGTCAGCCTGAGGTATGGATTATCCTTCTGAATTTTCCAGTTCATTTCTTTCAACAGTTTTGAAGTTTAGCTTAAAAACTATAAATAATGCATTACTATTTTATGTACTTTTGTGTCACACATGATGTCAACAAATAATTTTTGATTTTTGGTGGGTTTTTAATTATGAAATAGCACTCTTGATCTACAAGAGATAAGTCATGTATTCTGAGAGCAATAGAAAAGACCATTCCTGGTTCTCTAAGAGGTGGTGCTTTGTTAAGATGTGAAGAATTTTAAGATCAGGTTATGGATCATCATGTTCATCATACATCAAATTAAGAAGATATCATTACATTTATATTAGAGAATAAACTTGAGAAAACAATGCATTTGATTTAAGATGATCAAGGTACCAAACAGTCTGGCCAACTGAAAGTTGTTTAATCTCGATAATGATAGAAGAACGGCATCACAACAAAACATGTCCCCTTGAGATGGGAGGAATAGCGAATTTTTAAGCACGATGAGCTCCAACTAATCTCCCGCACTCAGTCAAGAGTCGTACACCCTTGTTCAGATGCTCAGGTTCCTTGTCTGCAGCATAGGTGGCCAAACCCTATGCACGAGTTGACGAAAGAAGGACCAGCTTTGTATGTCACATGCTTCTTTAGAAAAATGCTACTTTCCATTTTGTTCTTTTAAATCACTGATCTTGGCCTTATGATCTTCAAAAAAGTCATTGTCTTTACAAAATATTTTCAAATTCATCACAGCCCTTTCTGTTCACATTTCTTCAGATAGCTTTCTGATATATTTTAGGACCATGTCTCTGGTATCTGGTAAATGGATCTCTAAGACATGCTATATTTTGGTAAACCTCCATTAAGTCTCTAATTATGATAATAATGATCACCATGTATGTGTCAGGCACTGTGTAAGTGCTCTACACATATTATTTCATTCAACACTCAAATAGCCTAAGAATTAGTATTGTTGTTATCTGCAATGTACAGATGTTGAGACTGAGGTTTACAGAGGTTAAATGCCTTGCCCCAAATCGATAACTAGGATGTGGCAGAGCCAGAATTCAAAGCTAGATATATATACCTCTAAAGTCACATGTTCTTAACTGCTATTCCAACAGACTGTTAAGAACATTTCTCATATGTTGCTTTCTTTGACTAGCCACAACTTTTTTGAAACCATTCTTGTTCATACGTGAATAAAGACATTCCAAGATTTCCTATAAGGCTTCTAAGTAAATAGGTTTATTTTTCTGAATTTCTCTATAATAAAGAATGGCAAACATACACATATTCATACATATATGCACTATTCATGTAAAAGAATTTCCTATAAGATACTCTTTCTCTCTCGTGCTCTGTCCAACTTATTTCTTTTACCAAATAGCTGTACACAACATAGATACCACAGAGAATGTGTGGTCAGTCTTCAAAGCAATTTCCTTGGGACTAAAATTCAATCACAGTCAACAATTTATCAGTTTTAGCAGATCAGTAACATAAGTCAGTAGCATTTTAGTGGTCTGGCAAAGCATATTCTTGGGGGGTTTCCATTGCTTCAAATGAATGACAACATGAACACGTTAGGGAATGATGTATGGTACTGGTATTTAGATTCCTGAGTACATGTACAAGTCTTTGAAATTCAGGTACATGTCTTTTCAGCACAATGTGAAATTGGAGCTCCAGTTATCTTCCACTGAAACTTGAAAGACTAAACTTAGAATCCCGGGGAGTTTTATCCACACTACCTTTCACCATCTTGGCACTCACTTTTCTCTGAGAAAATCCCTATCACTATTTTACAAACTGTTCTGCTTCATGTACTAGACAAAGGCGGTGGGGTGGGTGGGAAGGATTCATTTTCCCAGGGAGAATAATCACCTTCCCTTTGTACAGGACGACGACAGGCCTATGATTGATGTCATGGATCAGCTAAGTTCTTCCATTCTCGAAAGTTTTATTCATGTAGCAGTTTCGGATTCAGTAAGTACACATTTGATCCTAATTGCTAGAAGTTCTTAAGTACAAGCTCTGGACCTATCTGAAAGAAACAAAGAAAATGATGTGGAAGAATTCTGGGGTTTTGTGTCAGATTAATAAACTGACACAAAAGTACTTATTAAAACAAGACTAGCTTTCAATTACTAACTTGGGAGACATTCAGATAAATTTCAAACAAAATTTGAGCCTTAAGAATATAGATAATATTTTGCAAACTGCAGTTTCAAGAAGAACTGCTGAGGAATCTTTAAGAAAATTAATTTGCCTTATATGTTATACTCAACACTATAAGTAACTTATAGTTATGTCGTACTTTATAGTTACAAGGGGCTTTCACATTTATTATCTTTTTTGACCCTCATAGGTATTGAAACTCAAGAACATGAAGGGGCGGGGCCGTAGTCACAGAAGAAAGTATTGGGGTCCAGACTTGACCCTATTTGGACTCCGAATCTAGTAGAGCTTTATCTGCTACACAAATATATTCTTCCTTTTGAAGAGCATATTGGCAGCTTTCAACTTCCTGAACAAGCAGAAGGGAAATTGAAACTAATTTTAATTATCTGATTTTTAGAAAATCTGTACAGTACAGTAATGGGACCTGGATTAATTTTAGCTAAATAGCTGAGGAGAGGCAGGGCAGATCTGGGAGTGCTTGCAGAATCCACATTGCTGATGCCCCTTGCATATTCTTATCAAATAACTATAAATGAATAAAAACATATTTGACAGATAGCTGTAAATGAATACGAAACCTAAAGGCATTTGTGAACTTTTCTTGGCCTTTTCTAACTGAGATTGAACACAGATCCCTATTTTAAGTAGCTGTTCTTGCTTATGGTTGTAATAATGATGATCACTAAAACTATTAGCAGTGATACTAAGTAGTCCTACTTCTTCTTTTAGAAATTAAAGTTGTTTTAACATGAGATGGAAGAGTCAAGTTTAATTGTTTTATATACATATATTATGTCCCCACAGATCGTATTTTGTTCATGTGATTTTGTTCTGTGTGTATCGGAATCAAAATCTTGAGCCGGGATAACTAGGTCAGCAATACTGCACTTAGGAAGTTGCACAGAAAGGGGAGAGGAGGAGTAGGGGGAAGCAGTGCCTGCTTTGTGCCGGGTGTTTTTACATCCCTTATCTCAAAGATTAGATGAGATCAGCATTATCATTCCCAAGTCATAAATTAAGCAGACAGAGACTCTAGGATGTTCAGTAATTTTCCCAGGTCACAGGCTTTGGGCAGAGCCTGAGCTGGAATCTCATCTCTCTGGCTCTGAGGCTCAAGCTGTTCCCCTTACAGCCCATTGACCATTGGGGCCACTAGTACAGCACTTTCCCCATGGGAACTGGTAGACCCAACAGATGAAATGGGTCACTTTAAATGCCAGCAAACATAAAGGCAATTATCTCTCCTGGCACAACAGCTAGATTATCTGAAACTTGGTCTTTCTTAAACTTTGATATTCTGGACTTCAAAGAGAATGAAATATAAGAATTTATGTGTTATCTATATATATTTATATATGTATTTATCTTTCAAAAGGTTTTAGAATGTATTATTTTGGCTTGATATCATAGGACAAGAATAAGTAGGTATCTTACCTCAAAAATCATCAGTAAGATGCCCTTCATAAAAGGGATTGCACTTAGCCATCTCCCTGAGTCAGAGGGAAAGTATTTCAGTCCAAGTAAAGGTAAACGAGATCATGGCTAAAAGAAAAGAATACTGATTACAGGGTAAAAACACTTTCTTGAATCTCAGAGATTAACAACTCTTTAAAATGGCAAATCCATAGTTGAGTTTAAAACTAGTGTCATATATGTATTCAACAAACATTTAGTGAGCACCTTGAGTGTACTAATGCACAGTAGTATGCAACATTAAAACCGTACAAAATATGACCCCTCTCCTTAAACTGTGCACTGCAGCTGTTTGCAGTCTAGCACAGGAAACAGCCATGACTACAGCCAAGGTTCTATGTGGTAGTGTGGGACGAGTGGTTCAAATTCAAAGTTTACTCTATTGCAGAGGTGGTCGGGAAAAGCACTGTGGGAGATGGGCCATTTAGGCTGAGCCATGATGAGGACATGTAGTTTACAGTTCAGCGTTGATTCATTGCCTACTTTTTGCACCTGCAGGCAACATTACCGCTGACCCACAGCGTGGATCTGCAGTGGTTGGTGGAGTGGAACGCAGTACTGGTCAATAGCCATTACGATGTGAAGAGCCCTTCCCATGTCTGGATATTCGCTCAGTCTGTCAAAGACCCCTGGGTCCTCTGCCTCTTCAGTTTCCTCCGGCAGGAGAACTTGCCCAAGCACTGCCCCACAGCCCTCAGCTACGCCTGGCCATATGCCTTCACTCGGCTCCAGTCGGTGATGCCTCTGGTAGACCCAAAGTAAGGGATCTGCATCTTTCCCTCTGTTTTGCTTGTTTTACCATTTGCCCTCTTACATTTTCATTTTATTTAAGAGACTGGGATATTATAATCCTCTCTAGTTTCTGAACTTCCTAATTCAGAATTCTTAACATTGGATAAAAACAGATCAAAAGTTCTTGTCTAGAGTTAAGGTTTTTTCCCTTGATAATCAATATGATTGTCTGAGTATAGAATTTTAGCCCCTCACTAGTGAAAAGGACCTTCAAGTTCTATTCAACTTCCCAGCCAGTGCAGACATTCCCTATCCACACAGTTCTTGCCAGTACAAGACAATCCTTGACAGACAGTTAGTTGTCCACCTCTACTTGAGCGCTTCCTAGGACCTTTATTTAATAAGTGATCTTTAAAATCCAGGACTTTTTCACTGTTTCACTCTTGTTTTCGACTCCATATTTCTAGTAGCCCAATTAATGCCAAGAAAACCAGCACTGCCGGCAGTGGAGACAACTATGTGACCTTGTGGAGAAATTACCTTATTCTTTGTTTTGGAGTTGCAAAACCCAGTATCATGAGCCCTGGACACTTAAGAGCTTCCACTCCAGAAATAATGGCGACCACCCCTGATGGTACCGTGAGCTACGATAACAAGGTGACATGACATGCTTCAGAAGAATTATTCTGTAAGGTTTTTTTTTAGCTTGTTTGTCTAGAGTTCACAGTGCGAACTGCACTGTGCCTGCCATCTGGAGTATATGGGATCAGATGTTCATCCTACACATTTCTAAATTCCATTGAGCGTTTATGTGAATAATTTATTATTCCTCCCTGACAAGTGGAGAACTGAAGATAAAGAGAAGTTAAGAAACTTGCTTAAGACCCTAGAGTGACGTATATTTATTAGTGCCTGAGGTTTGGTTTGTGTCCTACATACTACATTTCTCTCACTCCTTGCCAAGTATTCACTTTTAAACCTTGCCTGGATTAAATTATCTGTTAAAGATGGTTTTGTAGATTTAAATGGCTTTTTTAAAAAATAGAAGACTGTTATAATAAAAATGTTCTTTAGAATTTGTGTCCAAGGTGAAAAATGCATTCACTGTGCTGTGTTAAAATTTACGGGTTATTTTCGATTTGTGTTTTTTATCCTGAAATGATGGCAGTGCTTTGGGATGTGGTTCAGTACTTTGAAACTGTTATAACTGAATCATCATTTGATTAAAGGAAGCATCAGTTATCATGTTATCTGTTTTTCACTTTTAATCAACTTGTTTCAGGCCATAGGAACCCCATCGGTGGGAGTTCTGTTAAAGCAGTTGGTGCCTTTGATGAGACTAGAGGGGATTGAGATCACAGAGTCCTTAGTTTTAGGATTTGGAAGAACAAATTCCCTTGTTTTCAGGTACAGTAGTCTTAATTCTAAATTGTTGTTCTAAATTCATACATGCTTCTGCTATCACGGTTGTTTTTAACTCCAGTGTGAGTTTGTGTATTGGCACGTGCCTGGGGAGTTTATAGGCTTCACACAATTTCCCTTATGTCCTCATTGGTTGACACGCATGTAACAAGCATTCCTTGCAACTGCCTCGCATTTCACTTTTAGTCATTGCAACTTTGATTTTATTTCACTTGCCAACTTTGTTTAGATAACTATAAATGAAGATGATTCAGTGTCAATCCCCAGTTAGCCAGCCTGTAAAAAGGCTTTAACATCAAAATAGTAAGTGCCTGCTCGTTGGCCATTTATGCAACCGGCTCTCAAAGGTTAAGCATTGATAGGTTCAGGGGTGTTCCATTATACTAATTGATCTTTCTCTAGGTGCTTTTTCTGCCTCAGTAAAACTATCATATCTCACTCCCTGGATTCCTTACTATTTCACAGCTTTAATCAAATAACCATTCCATCTGAGGCAGTGTCAAAGCCTTTTGAAAGAGTAATCTAAAAATGTTAGTTTGGGCTGCCTCTGATGACTAGCTAAGCAATGAAAGTCTATAAGGACAAATAAAATCTTAAAGTTTTTAATGTAGATAGGAAAGGGAAAGCTCCAAGCATCTGTGAGAAACTCTGTTTGAAAAATAAAGACTTAATGAGGTGTTTTAGAGGCAACTGAAAAAGATCTGTGACATTATTCATGTATAGAGTCAGATTTTATCCTTTAAAAAGTTATGGTGAGTTCTGACTACTTGAATGCCAGTTAACCAGTGTTTTACTAGTTATTAATTAGTTAAGACAAAGCATCATATAATAAGAAATCCTATAAGAAGATAATAACAGTTCCTGGAATTACCTAACATTCTTTCCCAAAGAACCTAAGGCTCTTCTGCATGTCTGACTCTCTGAATATTCCTAGGGGTAGGTAAGATTATGCAATTTACTAGCTACATGGGTCTGGAAAACTTAATGTCTCTGGCCTCAGTTCCCTTACCTGTAAAATTGATATAATAAATGAAAATAAAGTGTCTCTCTCTAATAAAAAAGAAAAACTGGTATAATTATAGGATCTGTCTATAGATTTATTGAGAGGATTAAATGTAAAAATGCACAAAGTAAATATTTGGTAAATGGTTGCTGTTAGATGGAGGAGACCATTAATATTATTTCCATCTCTTTGATGAAGAAATTGTAGCATCTCTATTGCAGAAATGTGGAATGGAACATAGGATTTCTGTCTCTCAGTGCAGAATGCCATAGAGTTTACCTTCCTGTCCTTGGATTTCCCTGGAGAGTGATACCTAATAGCACAAAATATCCTACCAGAAAATACAAAGTTTTCAGACATGGAGCAGACTGTAGATGGAATACCTAGTGACAGTCTAGATCTCATAATTTTGTCTGTTTTGACATAGCAGTTCAGAAGTTATTTCCTAAAGAAGATAACTAATTAAATTAGCAGGTATAAAGCTGAAAACTGGAGATAATGAGGGTAGGTGAAGTATATATAAAAAATACAAGATATATATTGATATGATCAAATTTTATTTCTTACTACACAAGAGAAAAGGTTTTGATGAGAACCTCACTACACTATTGTAGTACTTGCCATAATTTGCAGGACAACATTCAGTTCCAATAAAGGAATTTATCTCTGAAATTCCAAAAAGACTTCATTTTAAGATCAACTGTAAGTCAGTCCCCTGAGCACAGATCCCAAAGGTAGTGCCATAGGAATTGCACCTGTCTCTTTGGCTCTAATTAAACTCAAAATTTCTTCTGTACAGGGACTCAATTTTATTTATCTTCAGTCCCACGGCCTGTAGTAAAGTGCTCTGAATTTAGTAAGCACTTGCAAAATATTGTTTGTTTAACTTTTCAGCTAAGGTTGTTTTATCATAGAGATCTCCAGAACAGGAAATCAAATCAACAAATATGTATTGAGATGAAATTACATACACAGCACTGGGATTAAGACCAGTAATACAAAGTATAGGCCGATACCTATTTCCAGTTCACCATGGGATTAAGAAATGGAGAGGCCAAGGGAGATTTTGCTGTCAGAAGCAAAGTGAAAAAAGCAGATGATTCAAGATTGAATGGATATAGTTGATGACAAGTTTGGTGTCAATAATAATGAATTCTAAATGCTGACCTTTTTCCTTCATAGAGAATTGGTAGAAGAACTTCATCCATTAATGAAAGAAGCTCTGGAACGAAGACCAGAGGTAAGATTTTGAATTTAAATAATTTACGCCTTGGATTGTTTGGACAATGGTGTGAATTTAAATCAAATACAGTGGTTTCTCCTAAAAAAATACAAACACCACAACATGCCTTTAATAATGAATCTTACTATTTTAACTTTTTTTGTCTTCATTATTTTTCGGTATTTATTATTTGGTATAACATGGTTCCTATTTTAAAAGATTTTGTCCTTAACTTATGAAAGAAAAACAACCTAAATAGTCATGTATATCTTAAGATATTGCATTCTTCTGCAGGAGCTTTGAATTGATTGAATTTTGGTTTTTAGTTTGTTTGCTTGTTTTTCTACAAGGAGATGGATGGTAAAGAATGTTATTTGTTTCATCTGGCATGTGAAGCATTTTCCTCAACATTATCTTCCCTGACGTGAACTCTGGAAAGGATAAACTTTATAATGTAACAGAATAAAAAATAAAATAAAAAAGAATAAGGGGCCGGCCCAGTGGCATAGTGGTTAAGTTCGCATGCTCCACTTTGGCGGCCTGGGGTTCGTGGGTTCAGATACCAGCTGCAAACCTACACACCACTCATCAAGCAATGCTGTGGCAGCGTCCCACATAAAAATTAAAGGAAGATGGGCACGAATGTTAGCTCAGGGACAATCTTCCTCAAGCAAAAAGAGGAAGATTGGCAATGGATGTTAGCTCAGGGACAATCTTCCTCACGAAATAAATAAATAAATAAAATTAAAAGAATTAGACTGAAAAAGAAGCTTCCCTTATAGTAGATATGATACAAGAAGTAAAAGAAATTTAGCAGTTTGAGTAAAAACAAACAGCGTTATCTTTGTGAGCAGAATTGGCGGGATTATTAGCATCCACGATTCCCTTCTACTTGTTTCAGATGCTTCAGGCTTTCAGCAGATGCTGGGAGCATCTAGGAAATGAGGCTTGTTAGTTCTCAACATTTCCACCTTATAGATATTTATTGACGTGCTTATGATCTGTTTCTTTTACAGCCTATAATGGCAAGCATTTTCTCTTAAGGATTAGGAAGAAGGAAAAATACATTTTATCTTTTATGCTTAGAAAATTGAAAATGACTAGATTATGCCTTTAATACAGTTTCCTAAAGCAAAGTTAATATTGTTTTGTCCATATCTATAAGTGGTATTACCTCTTTCTACACAGAACAAGAAACGCCGAGAACGGCGAGACTTGTTAAGACTACAGTTACTTCGAATTTTTGAACTTTTGGCTGATGCTGGTGTAATAAGTGACAGGTAGGCTCAGAATTCCACTGCGTTCATCTCTCCTCACCAAACTGGCTTTTTGTCGCTCTCTCTTTCCTCCCT
Organism: Tapirus indicus; assembly: GCA_031878705.1. NCBI lineage: Eukaryota > Metazoa > Chordata > Mammalia > Perissodactyla > Tapiridae > Tapirus > Tapirus indicus. Next base: position 69,290,754 of record CM062930.1, on the reverse strand, counting down.
CCCTCCCTTCCTCCCTTCCTCCCTCCCTCCCTCCCTGCCTCCCCCCCCTCCCTTTCTCTTACTCAGAAAAGTCCAAAAAAGCTTGTTGAGGCTTTTTTCATATTCTATTTACACTGCAGATAGGTCAAGAACAAATTTAGTGTGTGAATTCTGACAGTGAATCTTATTTTCCATGAAACATGTGCTACTTTGACATAAAAACTAACCATCTAAAAGTTTAATTTCCTTTTATTCCAGCACAAATGGGGCCTTAGAACGGGATACTTTAGCCCTTGGAGCTTTGTTCTTAGAATATGTGGACCTGACCCGCATGCTCCTAGAAGCTGAAAATGACAAAGAAGTTGAAATTCTTAAGGATATCCGGGCACATTTTAGCGCAATGGTCGCCAACTTGATTCAGTGCGTTCCAGGTACAGTGATACGTCACCACAAATTACCTTTCATGGTTGAAAAACCATTTGTGTTCCTCATTACTGAGATTTCCTCTTTAATCCCACTGTATGCAGGTCTGGAATGGGATCGTTTTATTTGTTTGAAATACTTGGAAATACACATGAGAACAGATTGTGGTAATTCAGCGCAGAGTTGGAAAGAGAACAATAGGAATTAAATTTGGCTTTCTGCTTGTCATTATTTCTGTTCTTTGTTTTGGTTCCCATCTAAAAATGAACCTATGTGATTTCCATAGGAAGGAAGTAATCCAGAAAGAACATTCATAGAGTATTCATTTTTTCATTGTCTGATTGTGCTAATCTATGAACATGTAATTCAGCAGTATTTCTGCTCTTGACTCTCTCCAATCAACACATTGTATAGAATTCTATATAGCTTAATAAATTATATTATTGAGAGAGAATTATTTTTCACAGAACAAATGAGTGTGAAACATTTTCATCTAATAGAAGCATAGAAAATAAAAAGCTGGTTGGTTTGTATAAAAATTAATTACCATACTTAAAAGTTTGGGGCATAATTACAAAAAGCCACAACTCAACTGTTTCTACTTTTTCATTATTTTGATATTATATAACCTTCTTCTTACCAATTCTCCTCATCTTTGATGATCCTAAATTAAGATTTGAGTTGACTTCTTCAGTTAAAATATGTCTGTTAAATAGACAGTCTATACGTTATATTTCACAGTTCTTCCTGAACACGGGCAGCAGTAGTCAAGAGAGCATTTTGTAAGTAAGCAGCTGCTGAGTGGAAGCTGTTGCTGTTTTTCTAGACATTGATTAGAAAACAGTGTCTGTGAGTCCATTTTCTCTTTCTACTTTCTGCTCTGAGACAAGGTGCTATTGACGACTACATGAGGAGAGGAAGAGTATACACTTAGAAAGAAAATTAAGCTTGACTTTTAAATACATATTTCATTACCTAAAGAAAACTTGAGTTAGGAAATGAAATTATTCCTTTCCCCAAAACTTAAGAATCATGTATAATAGGGACATAAACTGCATTCACTGTATTTTCAGTCTAGTAGACCCTTAACTCTGTGTTTTTCTCTCTAGTTCACCACCGAAGATTTCTCTTCCCCCAGCAAAGCCTGAGGCACCATCTTTTCATCTTATTTAGCCAGTGGGCAGGACCCTTCAGCATTATGTTCACTCCTCTGGATCGTTACAGTGATAGAAATCATCAGATTACGAGGTACCAGTATTGTGCGTTAAAGGTAGGTCACTCTTGCCGCACTGAATGACTTTTGTCAGATCAATGGTCTCTTTCCTTAAACTGAAAACCATGCCTTAAATAAGGTTAAAATAAATAATATAATATGATGAAATATAAGTGCACATGCAAAAAAGTCAAATAAACACATACACATAAATACATAAGCTGACTTTAAAAATTCCAAAACACATACACATAAACACAGATAGATAGCTATGTATAAACATGTAAGTATTCCGATTGTGCTCACAATTTCAAAATGCAAAACTTTTCCAAGCTCCCACTTTTATCCAGTGTTTCTCCTATATGAAAACCATATGTTTTTGCTTATTTATCCTTCAGATAGTTGCCTTGCCAATTAACTTCCTCGAGGTCAAAACCTGCTAAGAGCCACATTCCCTTTTTAGTCTCGTCTTCTCCTAGAAGACTCCCAGAAATAAATTTCACACTGCTAGGACTGTTCAAAATTTTCAGAAGCATGATTCCTTACAGCCTAATTTCCTTTACAAAATTAACTGTGTATCAGCTCTGTCATATATACCAGAAGTTGTTGACTCTCAGGTTGACTTTTGCCTCAATGGAGCTAGTTTAAACCATGGTCCTAATAGTCGTTTGGATCTACAAATTACAAAGTTATTCAAGATCTCCCCTTCTCTTACCTTCCCTTGCTTCCTCCTCTGCTCAAAGGAACTAAAGTTTATATTCTTCATTTTCTTCATCTTTGATTAAGAATCACAATTATTTATTTCCATATTTTTCAGTTTGTCAATGTAGTGTATTAGTCAAATATTTGTCAAGTTTGTCAGTTCAGTACATTAGTCGAATATTTGTTATCAAACCAAAACTTGAAAAGTTGTGTTTATCTTATATGGAGAATTCATTCACTTGAAATCACTGAAGTAAGTTTATTTTAAATACTGTGAAATGGTCATTTTGTTTTCAATCTTTCATCATAAAGATTTGTTATAATCATAAAATTACATGTCCATGAAATTAATTTATGGGTTTTTTAACTCTTATAAAAAGAGCCAAAATTGGGAATCTGGTATTTTTTATTGAATCTACTAAGGAATACTTTAAAATCTTGTGGAAATAACTGCTTTAAAAGACCTTCATCATTTACAAATCTGGTAGTTATGTTTTATAAAGTCAGTTGCCTACCATTAGGTACTTCCAGGTTTCATTTCCAGGGTCTGCTGTGTTTTGTTGTCAGGCAATGTCAGCAGTGTTGTGCTGTGGCCCGGTGTTTGACAACGTGGGCCTTTCCCCAGATGGCTACCTATATAAGTGGCTTGACAACATTCTGGCTTGTCAAGATTTACGAGTAAGTACTTGCCAAAATACATTGTTTTTAAATGTCTTGGTTGTTCTGCTTCAGTTGAGTTACTGAGGTGTATAAGCGTTGTTCACAGCACAATCTCTTCACACATCAGCCACAGAAGTGTAGGTTTATGTGTTGTTCACATTACCCTATGATGCATCAGGATAAAAAACACAGTAACATTTACCAAAGTTGACAGTAAACTGGGCCGTAAAGCAAGTGTCCACAAAGTTCAAATGGTTGAAATGACATAGGCTATGTTCTCTAATCATTAAGCTAGTAATCAATAATAAAAGGATAATTAAGAAATGCTCTTCCAGATAGCCAGTGAGTCAAAGAATAAATAACAATAGAAACTGAAAAATATTTTTAACTGAAGAATAATGAAAATACTACATACTAAACTTGTGGAGTGTAAATAAAGCTTTGCTTAGAATGAAATGTATAGCCTTAAATGCATATATTAGAAAGAAAAAAGGCTGGTAATCAATGACCTATGCACCCATCTCAAGAAGTGAGAAAAAGAACAGTATATCAAACTCAGAAAAAGTACAATGAAGGAAATAATATAGAAAAGAGTAGAAACTAATGAAGATAAAAAATTAATAGAAATGATTATTTAAGCCAAAAGTTGAATTTGTCAAAAGACTAATAAAATTAATAAATCCATGGCAAGTCTGATCAAGAGAAAGAGAAAAGGCACATGTCACCAACATCAGAAATATAAAGGCAGCATCACTACAGATACTACAGATATTAAAAATAAAAGAGAATATAGGAACAACTTTGTGCTGATAAATTTGAAAATTTAGATAAAGTAGACAAATTTCTAGAAAAACACAACACAAGAAGAAAACAAAATCTGAATAGTCATTTAAGTAACAAAGTAATTTAATCTGTAATTGAAATTCTTCTCACAAAGGAAACTTTAGGACCAGATGCATTAACTGATGAATTCAGCATTTAAGGAACAAATTGCATTGATTTAATAAATCCTTATAGGGAAAACAGCTCAAGAGGAAATATATTCCAACATATTTTATGAGACCAGCGTAACCTTGATACTAAAACCTGACAAGGATTCAGCAAGGAAGAAAATTAAAAGGCAATTTTATTCATGAGCATGGATACAAAAACTTTAAACAAAATATTAGAAAATTGAATTCAGTGATATATAAAAAAGATAATTTATCATGATCATGTTGGAATTATTCAAGAACTGCAAGATTTATTTAATATTCAAATATCTGTCAATTCATTAGTACATTAATTATATTAATAGAGGCTCAAGAAGGAAATATCATATCATCATCTCAATAGATGCAGAAAAAGCATTTAATAAAATTCCACATTCATTCATGAGAGAAACTCCTAATAAAACTAAGAATAAAGAAGAACTTCCTGGGGGCCCCCCTGGTGGCATAGCAGTTATGTTCACACACTCCACTTCGGCAGCCTGGGGTTCACAGGTTTGGATCCCGGGCACCAACCTACACACTGCTCATCAAGCCATGCTGTGGCAGCGTCCCACATATAAAGTAGAGGAAGATGGGCACGGGTGTTAGCCCAGGGCCAGTCTTCCTCAGCAAAAAGAGGAGGATTGGCGACGGATGTTAGCTCAGGGCTAATCTTCCTTACCAAAAAAAAAGAACTTCCTTAGCTCGATAAAGCGTGTCTTAAAAAAATAATAATAAAACCTATAATAAACATCATACTTAATAGTAAATATTGAAAATGTTCCCTGAGATTAAAATGACCAAGGAAGCCCACTTTCACCACTTCTATCAACATTATACTAAACATCCTAGCCAATGCATTAGAATAGAAAAAATAAGATATCAGGAAAGAAAAAGAAGAAATTAGATTGCAGATCTAAATGTGAAAGCTAAAAAACTAAAGTTTCTAGACAATAATATAGGAGAATATCTTAATCTCTGGGGTTAGGGAAAGATTTCTTAAACAGGATGCAAAAATTACTAACCATAAAGACTAATTAATAACTTCTGTTCACCAAAAGACACCATTGAGAGTATGAACAGGCTAGCCACAGAGTGAAAGAAGATGTTTGCAACATAAAACCAAGAGTTCTTATCTAGAATATATAACCCCTACAAATAAATAAGATAAAGACACTCATAGAAAAATGAGCAAGAGACTTAAGCAGTTTACAAAAGAGGTTATCTAAATGGCCAATAAACATAAGAAAAGGTTCTCAAGCTCATTAGTAATCAGAGAGATGCAAACTAAACCCACATGAGATACTGCCTCAAATCCACCAGAATGGCTAAAATTAAAAAGATTGACAATACCAAAGGTTGATGAGGAAATAGAGCAACAGGAACTCTCATGCAATGCTACTACAGAGAGTGTAAGTCAGAATAACCACTTTGAAAAACTGATTGGCATTATCTACTAAAGTTGAACACAGTATGCCCTACAACCTAGCAGCTTCACTCCTATACATACATTCAGTATGTGCAACACAAGACACATACAAAAATATTCAAAGCAGTGTTATGAAGTCAAAAGCTGGAAACAACCCAGATGTTCATCAATAGTAGAATGAATAAACTGTAATCATAAATGAGAATGCAATGAAAATGAATGAATGTAAATGACTCTCACACATAAGTTGAGTGAGAGAAAACAGACACAAAATTATATACTATAAAATTCTATTTACACAGAGTTCAAAACAGCCCAAACTAACCAACAGTGGTATAAATCAGGATAGTGGTTACTTTTGACGAGGAAAGAAAGGCTAGTGATTAAGACAATACACAAGGCAGCCGTCAATAATGCTGGGAATCTGGTTTTTACTTTAGTATGTTCAGTTAGGATAACTGTTTATTTACTTGTGAATTATATGCTGTCTATGTATTTTATTCTTCAATATAAAGTTTCTAAAGTGCAATGAAAACTTGATTTTCTTTCAAGTTGAACTAACTTTTTAATGAAATATTATATTCAAGTCCTTTGCAGTAGTATCATCAGTGCTACATGCAGTACATGCAGTAGTATCTGCTGCTGATTACTTAAGCCTATGGGGAATTAGGTTGATGATGTTTGACCATCCAATTAGAATATTTCTCCCATCTTGGCCCACACCTTGTAGTAAAAAAGCAAACAAGCCAGAATCTTTTGCAACTGGCAAGAGAGTGGACAACTCCAGGAGGAGGCGGAAGAATCTTACTTTCTGAGGGGAATATTGCCTCCAAGTGATACTGAACTTCTTAATCTCAAATTCGTGTGTACAGTAAGCTGATGCACAAGAAGCCAATCATTGTTTGTAGATGGAGAAAAGTTTGAGTTGGCCAAAATTAGAAGGCGGGAGGATAGGTTCTCTCAAATCCTCCTTAACAGAAGAAGAAAGCAGGGGATTTTATAGAGCTAAGGGGCTTGGGAGGAGGAGTTCTGGAGAAACAAAGGAGAAATCCATGTTTCTTTCACTCCAGATAAGCCCTTGGGCAGTCGGACTTCTAGGTGTCAATGGCAGCTGGGGTTTGGTCATCTGGTGATGTATCTTCCTTAAAGACATTCTTTTCCTTCTGCAAAACCTTAAAGACATTCTTTTCCTTCTGCAAAACAAGCTCATAAATCCTTGTGACCCTTGAGTCACCCCTCAGGTTAAACAAGAAGACAGCAAACTAACAAGATTAACTTCTTTTCATCTGTGTCTGTGTTGGGAACAAGGTTGAAGGGTACTCATGTTCTTACTGAATATTTACAGTAACCCCCAGGTACCTGGCTTCACAAGCACCAGGCTTCTCCTGGACAAATGTGACCATCCAGTATTTGACAGTAGCTTCAGGAATCATCAATTAAGGGTCCTATTAATTCTATCTAGTATGATGATCTTTTTCATATAAAAGTCTCTGATTAAGAAGAGTTTATTGATATTGTATTTCTTTTTAAAAGATTGCCAGCTAAGCTTTACACAGTATATTTAGTAATCAAGCCTCATAAACATATTCCCTCTGATTTTTTTCCTTAAAAGACTTTGCATGTACAAAGGCTATCCTTTTGTATATTTAATTTTTTTAACCTAATATATGTATTTTTCAAAAATATTTTAAATGCAAAAAAGAAACATTGCAAATAAAGTCTTCATCATCTTTTCAGAGTTAAAAATCGAGAATAAGGGACCCTATATGACAGATTCACAGTCAAATTTCATTTATACATTTCAGTTTTCAGTTGCAACACTGCATCCTGTTAAAGAGGGATCTGTGGGAAAAAAATTAACCAAAGTGAATGCTGAATCTTCACTTTCATTTTACACAATTTATATTGGCTAAGCTTGATTTTGTACCTTTCCCTAGAATAATCTTTCATTAAACATGAATAATTGCTTTTCTCCACGTATTCAGGTTCATCAACTTGGCTGTGAAGTTGTCGTCTTGCTATTGGAACTTAATCCTGACCAAATAAATCTTTTTAATTGGGCAATTGACCGATGCTACACAGGTTCCTACCAACTTGCATCTGGCTGCTTCAAAGCCATAGCAACTGTGTGTGGAAGCAGGTATGAATTCTTGTTAAGTGGAAGGTGTGATCAGAGGCAAGTACAATTAAGGTGCTCTTCATGATATGAATAATAGACAGCTGACTGTTGTGCAATTATCTGAGCACAGTAAATTCTAAGGAAATACAAAATGGCCTATATTTGCCAAGCAGATAGCCTACTCTCCATAAGTTTGCAGCTATGTTGATTTTTCTCATTCTACCAGGAAAGTGGTTGGTAGTTATAGCAACCTTCTTTTTAAATTGCCTGGAAATTCATAATGAAGTATTAGACCAGGTTTGAAAATGATAAAGATACATGAAAGGAATTTCTAGAAATGTTCGTGACAGGTATGAACTGTAAGCCATCCAGCCATCTTGAGACCAAACTAAACCCAGGAAGCAACCTAAAAATGTTAAATACCCCTTTTCCAAAACTTCAGAAAGGAAGAAAAGAAAAGAAAATGTGGTGCCCTGGGTTCCATAGATTACACTTTTAAAACCACCATCCTAGTTATATAAATTAGTCATTGAGTGACATCATTCAGCAATGTAATTTATTGAGTGAAATGATTTCATAGCTGAGATGAAAGGGTTAATGAAGCCTCCCTAGATTGCATAAGCTATTTCCAAGAAAGAGCTTGTATATTAGACATTGAGAGAAGGCAGCTCAAGTTTATTTTTGAAAAGACTCATATAGACCGTTGATTTTCCTTTTTAATTAAATGCCACATTTTCAATAACTATCTTGAGCTGCTGGATGAAGGGAATAAAAGTGAATTAGTTTTAAATTCCAACCTATTAGAGCTCTAAATTAATAAGAACAGAATTTTAGAAGACATCTACTTTCAATAAACCTAAAAGGAATTTGCTCTTTAAAGAGACAAGTATCTCTTTAATATTTTTATCTTTCTTTTATAGAGATAGTAGATAACATTTCATGTCTAAAGCTTTCATTTTCTATAATCTTTAGTAGTAGAATTTTTATTATACAGTATAACTTTTAAAAGTTATAGCAGATGAATATAATCTAAACTGTCTGATTTTCCATCAGATTTTATTTCCTGATGTTAACATTACTGAAGAATATTTATACCTCTAGGAGGTCACCAAAATGACATTTTTGCAAAAATCTTTCTCTGGAGTGTTTTTTTTATTTTTAGAATTTTGACATTCTAAAAATACATTTTTATTCACCTGACTCTTTGATTTAAAAAAAATGTATTTAGAATCTCTGACTTGGACCATAGATTTCTTTGACAAAAATAAGAGTAATAAAAGATTCTCCTGTTCACTGACTTTCTCCCAGTGAACTTCGTTTGAACTATCCTAGTCAAATTTATTTCATTGCATGGCCATCTCATAAAATATCACACTATATTCCTCTGAATAAATCTAGGGTTTTTTTCCTTAGGGAGCACAAATAAATGTTTTATGAATCTAGCTGTACAGTCTCAATTTCAATAATACCTCCAGTCACAAAAATATTTGGTCATAAAACCCTTTATGTTTAGAGTAGATTTTTTAAGATATCATTCTAAACTATTTTGGTTTCTTAGATGAATATTGTACATCAATTATGTTCATGATACTCATCTATTCTGAAGGAAGGTTAGAGGGCCAGGCAATGCCATGGCTGCAACCTGTCTGCCAAGACAGTAGCCAGCACTTCTGTCATTTCTCACCAGAGGGCATGTTCTGAATTTAAAGTTTCAGCTGTGGCCTAAATTTGCTCTCTTTTCTCAAAAAATCTCAGTCTGTGTAGTCTAGACAAGCCTCCAGGTTTGTTTGAGCAATCTTTGCACTAATGTTTTTAGTACTTTTTTTGAAAGCAATTCTGGTATTTTAGCTTTTGCTTTATTTGTTTTCTGTGTTTGCTTCTAAAAAACACCTAAATACCTTATATTATGAAATAATATGGTCTTGAAAAGTCACACATAAACTGGATCACATTTTAAATTTCTCAGATAAGTTATCTGTACAGTAACTCCTTTAACTATTCATATTCTAAAGCAAAGAATCCTTGTAAAGTAAATAATTACCTCCTTTTCCAATAGGAATGATCATATGCTGGATTTATTTTTATAGGAATATGACGGTTTATAAGCAGATTCATTTATTAAGGAATCAGTTATAATTGACTTTAAAATACCTGAAAGAATGAACATTTTAAAAAATGCTCTTGATGATTAAAATTTCCTACCTTTAATTTTAGAAGAGGAAATTTGCCATTTTTGCATAGTTAGTATATCAGTCCCTATTTCATCATCTGTGGTAATGGAAAAAGTGGTTCTCCACTTTCTTCTTTTTGGTTTCTTTTATTTCTATAAAGGACTTGTGTTGAGGGGGGTGTCTATTGTGAACTTGCTGGTCTCCAGTCAAACCTATAACTGTAACATATGACTGTGGTGATAAGGAGAGATTTGGAAGTCAGAGTGGAACTTGAATTGGACCAGGGGAAGTAAGGATAAAAGTAGAAAGTGATGGTAGAACTGGTAATATTAATTTTGAGGAATTTTTCATAACATATGTTTTATATGTTATATATTTATATACTTCAACTCAGTACTATAATTTAGCACAAAAGAAAATAGCTCACCTGTCAGGCAGCTTTAGTTCAAATAACTATTTGGCTTCTCTGTGTGCTCTTATTAACTTTCTCCTTCCCACCAGCCCCATGGCGTAGCAGTTAAGTTCCCGTGCTCCGCTTCAGCGGCCCAGGGTTCGCAGGCCCAGATCCTGGGCGCAGACAGATGCACCACTTATCAAGCCATGCTGTGGCGGCGTCCCATATAAAGTAGAGGAAGATGGGCACGGATGTTAGCCTAGGGCCAGTCTTCCTCAGCAAAAAGAGGAGGATTGGCAACGGATGTTAGCTCAGAGCTGGTCTTCCTCACAAAAAAAAAAAAAAAGGACTTTCCCCTCAACTCCAAACTATATTAGTATGGAACAGATAAGGAAATTGAGGAAGAGATTAAATGGCTTTCCAAGATTATAAATCAAGTTAAATAGTAGCTCTATAGTATAGGCCATTTCTAATCAACATCTTGACTCAACAGAATTCTCTTCACATTTAATTAAATACTTCAGAATATTGTTTTTACTCTTCCTTTCCAACATACTACTAAAATATGTTTAATAGACATTTTAGAATTATATATAAGATCAAAGTTTTAACTTTTAAAGAATTTAGTTGAATTTATTTTTGGAGGTGGTTTTTGTTGTCATTGTTGTTTGTATGTCTGTTTTGCCTTAAGTTAACTTTCTGTAAATCTTTCCTAATTTAAATAAGGCCCAGCAAACTTGAATTCTTAAAAGTAAATCCCCTACATTTCTTAAGGGAATAACATCCACCTATTGCCATGGAAGACAAGGGAGCTTATGATTCATGAATCCCAATCACACTCCCTAACTGGTGATGTAGCCTCATTTGGTTGTGTCAGTCAGCTGGAATATTTCAGGAGAGCACAGAGTTGAGGAATTTGGGCTCTGGAAATGTACTGTCTTGAGTTTGAATTCCAGCCCTACATCTAATCAAGCTGTATGCTCTTGAGCAAGTTACTACAAATGCTTACTCATTTGTGAAGTGGGGGTGATAATAGGGTTAGGGTAAGAATTAACTAAAACCAATCTCTGACCTAAGGCCTAGAACATAGTAAGCATCTTGTAAGTACTATTATTATTGAATAGCTATTGGAGGTGAAAAGCTATGATGTAGTCCCCTCTCTCAGCTAGTAAAATTCGTTTCTCTTCAGAATATCTCAATATTATCCTGAGCTTTGTCAGTTAGTTCTAGAGAAGCCTGAGCTACTGGGTTATTCCCAAAATTCTTCAAAATCTTTCTCTTCTAGATTGAAAAAACAGTTTTGTTTCTTGTTTACTTTCTGAATCATATCTACCTTTCATATTTATTTTACCATTTGATTTTTATTCTGCAAGACCACAGCTGTCTTTATCTTATACCCTTCCACTGTGTATGTCAGATAATTAAATAATGAAAGATGTAACATTTAGTTTCTAAGACTCTTTTAAACATCTAAGTACAGATGTTTTATTTGTGCTCTTTCATTCATTTGAGATATTGCTAATTTTTTCATTCTCTGGGTTTCTTTCATTTTCTATATCTATGTTATTCCTTTCAATGTTGTTCCACATAAATTCCATAGCTCACTCTTAAGCAACAAATTGAATGCCCTAATTACATGGTCAAGGGCATAGCCCTTCATAAGAGGGAGACTTTGTCTACCCTTTTCCTGCCTTTAAATCCCCAATGATCCAGCAGTATTTTCCAGTGTTCTTTTCCAGTGTTCTTATGTATAAATATATATGTATTAAATCTCATTGTCAGAGAGAGCAGTGTAGGTAAGACATCTCTGCCACTATGGGGTTCAGAAAAGAATTTCTTTTCTACGTTCATAGTCAGAAAGGTCTGTTTCCAGATACTAGTTTATAAGAATTCCAAATTAGGCTGGCTATGAAATGTACTGTTGTGGGCTGTCTAGGAGGCTGATAGCACTGTGGATAAGAGCATGAATTCTTTGGAGTCAGACATACCCAGGATGGAGTCTAGGTTCCACTACTACTACATGACCTTGGGCAAGTACTTAACTTCTCTAAGCCTCACAGGCTTGTTGGGAAGATTAAATAACAAACCTAAGTAAAGGCCTTTGCACAGTAACTGGCACAAAGTAAGCACATCATAACATAAATGTTATCCATCGTTCATCATCGCCCTCACAACCATCATCTGGGGGGCTTTCCCCAATTTCCCATCTGACACATCAACCTCATGCTTTTTTGTTCATTTAAAAATAAAAGTTCTAGAAAAGTAATCATTTTGGAGTGCAAATTAGTAAAGCCCTTTTGGAGGGCACTATGGCAGTATCTACCAAAACTTTAAATATGCACTTTGACCTTGCATGACTTATTTTAGGAATCTGTTCTAAAGAAATACTTGTACATTTGGTGTGTGTGGCATTATTTGTTCTTCTAAGTGCCATCGAGTCAATTCCAACTCCTACAGCAGAGCAGATCTCAGTGTAGAGCAGAGCAGAACCATGCCTGGTCTATTTGCGCCATCATCTCACCTTCTAGCATTATATCAGACAATGCTTCCCTGCTATTCGTAGGGTTTTCATGGCCAATTTTTTCAGATGTGGGTGGCCAGGTCCTTCTTCCTAGTCTGTCTTAGTCTGGAAGCTCCTCTGAAACCTGTTCACCATGGGTGTCCCCTTTCAGCATCACAGCAACATGCAGCCACCACAGTATGACACCCAACAGATGGGTGGTGTGGTTCCCTGACAGAAATGAACCTAGACCACGGCAATGAGAGTACCCAGTCTTAACGACTAGACCACCAGGGCATTATAATAGTGAAAAAATGAAAATAGCCTTTAAATGTCAATGCATGTCAAAGTTTGGATTCCCCAGGAAACAGATTTTGAGATGGAGATTTGAGTGTAGCAAGCTTATTAGGGAATGCCCTTGGGATTAACATCTATGAAGAAGTGAAGGAAGTAGAACTGGGCAAAGGAAAGAAACCTCAACCAATCCCCCAGGCACTGCTGCTGGGGAGCAGGCATGACCATGGCCTAGGCAGATCTCTGGCTGAAGGCAATTCCCAGCGAGGCGTTCAGCCTGAGCTACCAGCTTCCAACACTTTAGTTGGAGGGTAGAGTGCCTCAGTCCTGAAAGGGAGAACTAGGTGGCACACCACAGATTCCACTACAAGAGTGGTTATTTATGGTATGTCCATACTATGGAATACTGTGCAGCTATTAAGAAGACTGAAGTGAGCCTCATTGTTCAGTGAAAAAGCTAATCTCCAAACAATACATGTAGGTTCTATAATCACATTTATGTTTGAAACCCTGTGTATTGGGGGAGGGGTACTTAGATGCACATATTTATATATTTATTTAGAAGAGGGGGGTTGCCTCTATTATTGGGGGAGAGAAAGGAAATGGAGCACTTCCACATTTTATTCTATACACCTACCTACAGCCAGCACCAACTTGCCAGACAGGTGAGTGAACCATCTTCAGAGTAGATTCTCCGGCCTTATGTGTTGCTTGAATCTTTCAAAAGAAAATTGTATTCACATATTACTAGCATCATAAAAAATTAAATTAAATTTGATTAATATCAAAAATAAAAAGTGAAAAACAACACTTTTTTGTGTGTCTAACCAATTCTCACTAGAATCTCTCACTAAACTTGCTGTAAGATGGGCACATATTCATAGTAGGATTATGCCTTTCTGGAAGAGTGATTCTTCTAAAACAGAACTTCTTAGACAATGTAATTATATACAATCAAAAAAAGGAACTCACAGGAAAAACAATACTTTTTTTCACTTCCAAGCTATCTTCTGCTTTCTGAAGTTTGCCTTAAAATAAATATGTCACTCACCTTCTACATGTACACCATTCACTAATTGTTTATCTCACCAGGAGTTTTCTATTTATGACCTCTTTTCCACTATAGACTAAGAAAATACACACAAAAAAGAAATCTTTAAATAGTATTACATAGCAAGGAAAAAAATTGGATTTAATCTCCATATTCCATTTGATTATACTGCTAATTGCCACATAACCTATTCCCTGTGTTCCTCCTCTCCTCTAGCTCCCATCGCACACATACAATCAGTTACCACATCCTGCTGATTTCATCTCTTTAGTGTTTTTCAGATTCATCCCCTCCTTTCTGTCTCTACCCTCCCTGCCCTAATGCAAGTCCTCATCAGTTCCCCTTTGGATTACTGTAACAGCTTCCAATATTGACCCCTCTACAATCCATTCTCCAAACAGCAGTCAGAGTGATTTTTCAAAATCTAACGCCACTCCCCTACTGCAAATCCTGTTGGATCTCCAAAATTTTTAGGATAAAGTCTAGACTGGTCATCTTCTGAACCCACATACCACCCAATCCCCATCGCCTCTGTTCCTCTATTTATTTCTTTCACTCAGTCTACTACACAGAGATTCTTTCCTTTTACGGAAGGTATCTTGCTGTTTCATTCTTAGTCTTTCAAAATGCTATTCTCTCTGCCTAGAACAGTCCCCATACTACCCCACTGATGGCCTGGCTAATGTCTCCTGGTGCTTCAAGGCTCAGTTTACTTGTTTCCTCCTTGGAAAAGCCTTCCCTAACCCCAAGTCTGATGTCGTTGTCCCTGGTTGGGATTCTGTAGCATACTGTGGTTACTCCCATCAGAGCCCTCATCATAATTAGACTGTGTAGTTTGTCTCCTTAACTCTACTGTAAGCCTCCCTTAGAGGGAGGGACCAGCCCTACTAGCTTAGTATCATCAGTACTTTGCAATTGTTCCTGGTATATGTTTGGTGCTTAATAAATTTAGATGGATTCCATGAAAATATTGTCAGTGAGCTACTGAGAATATTTATTTATTTAGACATATAGTCTTCTGTCCTTTCCACTTGTATTTGGTTTTCATTAAAATCTATTTGCATTAGAAAGATTTTTTGTGTTCGTTTATCCTGATGCGACAATATTCGATTTTAAACAAAAACAGAGCTATTTCCCTTTATCTGCTAATAAACAGCAAAATAATGAGGGGAAAAAATGGCCAAATGGGCATGAAAATGTCATTATTAGTAAGTGTGACTGAGGTCAGTGCACCATCTAGAATTTTGAGTAGTAATGATTTATCAAGATTACAGCCAGCCTGTCTTATAAATTATGCTGTTTATTTTTTTTAGGAACTATCCCTTCGACATAGTGACATTGTTAAACCTTGTTCTGTTCAAGGCCTCTGACACCAACAGAGAGATTTATGAAATCTCCATGCAGCTCATGCAGGCACGTATCATATACTTACGTAGAAACTTCTATCCTTAAGCACATAAAATAGAAATGGTAATTGATCACTGGATTGCTGTTTATTAATATGCATTTATTTATTTCTGCATATCACTAGTAGATATGAAGAGTGAGAAAACAATTACATAATTTTGTAAACATAGGAATTAACTGATGCTTTACCTTTAATACTATATTAAAATATGCATTCATTAGTTTTGTTATTACAAACCTTTATTAAGGTTTGTAAGTAGTCCCTCCTTATCCATGGTTTCGCTTTCCACGGTTTCAGTTACCTGCAATCAACCACAGTCTGAAAATATTAAATGGAAAATTCCAGAAATAAACAATTTATAAGTTTCAAATTGCATGACGTTCCTCTGAGTAGTGTGATGAAATCTCTCACTGTCCTGCTCCATCCCACCCAGGACATGAATCATCCCTTTGTTCAGCATATCCAGCTATATACACTACCCACCCATTAGTCACTACATAGCCATCTTGGTTATCAGATCAACTGCCGTGGTATCGCAGTGCTTGTGTTCAGGTAACACTTATTTTACTCAATAATGGCACGAAAGTGCAAGGGTAGCGATGCTGGCAATTTGGATATACCGAAGAGAAGTCAAAGTGCTTCCTTTAAGTGAAAATGTGAATTCAGTTGTTAATAAGGAAAGAAAAAAAATCACATGCTGAGGTTGCTAGGATCTGTGGTCACTTTATTACAGCATATTGTTATAATTGTTCTATTTTATTATTAGTTATTGTTGTTAATGTCTTACCGTGCCCAATTTATAAATTATAGTTTATCACTATATGTATGTATAGGAAAAAAACATAGTATTTAAAGGGTGTGCTACTATCTGGGGTTTCAGGCATCCACTGGGGGTCTTGGAATGTATCCCCCACAGATAAGGGCGGATTCCTGTACTCCTCAGATAGCCAGCCAATGGTTTGTCATACCGTTTCTTATTTTCCTACCTCTTTATAGATCCTTGAAGCAAAGCTCTTTGTATACTCGAAGAAAGTAGCTGAACAGAGACCTGGCAGTATTCTGTATGGAACACACGGCCCGTTGCCACCCCTCTACAGTGTGTCACTAGCCCTCTTGTCGTGCGAACTGGCCAGGATGTACCCAGAGCTCACTCTCCCACTCTTCTCAGGTACCAAGCAATAGTTAATGATGATATATATGTGTGATCATTTCTGCTCTACATAATCTTTTTAAATTCTAGTGCAATTTTAGAGTCAAAATTATTGGTACTAAATTTGTAGATCAAAATTGTTTTGGGCTAAATACAGTTACATATAAAAGTAAATTCTAGAATATCTTTAAATATAAAAAAATGTGTTTATCTAAAACAATGTAGGTATAAATAAACATAGGACAAATGCGAAGATGCTTAGATTAATCATACTTCTACGCATATTATATATGTAAAATTTCCTGAAGAAATTAAATATGGGTGGTATAATTTCTAATACATATAGTTGCTGCAAGTTGTTTTTTTGGTGGTGATGATGATGGTGTTTTGTAGCTTGTATGTGGCTACTTATATAAGTCGTTGAGAGTTTGATTTGGGGTACATCTTTATAAGTAATCTTTGTGAGTAATTTTTGTGAAAATCCATTTTTAAAGAATCATATTTGTCAGTTAACTTCCTGCCTAAGCTCCCATTAGTTGTTGTTAGCACCTTGCCAAGAGGCAACTCTGGTCTCTTAATTCATCCTCCTTTTCCATCTACATCACCCATGCCTTAGTCCAGATCCTCTCAGTCCCCCTCATCCCACCCCTGCCTCTAACATCCCCTATGCAATCCTCCACACTACAATCCATCCACTACGCAAAACCAAATATATCCAGCACTTCTCAACTCAAACTTCTCTGCCCAATTGTCCTAAAAATAGTTGCTGATAATAACAGCTTCCATTTATCGAGTGCTTGATATGGGCCAGGCTCTATGCCAGTTCCTTTATACACATTTCATTAATCATTTAATCTTTACAACCACATGAGCAGTGTAGTGGTAAGAAATGAGGCTCTGGAGTCCAGCAGCCTGGGTTCATCCCTGGCCTTGCCATTCATTAGCTGTTTGACCTTGGGCAAGTCACAGAACCTCTAAACTCTGTTTTCTTATCTGCAGTAAAAACTACCCCATAGAGTGTGAGGATTAAAATGAGCTAATAAAAATCGAGCAGTTAGCCCAGTCCTGGCATGGAATTAGCACCACCGCCATCAGCCCCACTCTAATCATCATCCCTAATTTACAGATGAGAAACTAAGGCTTAGAGATGTTAAGTAATTTGCTCAAGACCGTCTAACTAGGAAGCAGCCAAGCCAGGACTAAACTTAGATGTCTTGCCCCAAAGCCAGGGCTATAAAATTGGAACTCCTTCAACGTATAAAAAAACCTCCTTTTCCAAACCTACTTTCCACCTTTTCATCCAAGAACCCTCTACTCCAGTCCCACTTAATCTTTTACCAACATGCCAGGCCTTTTTGTAAATCCTTGCTTCTGTACATGCTGTTCCATCTCCTGGAAATGGCCCTTCTCTCCCTCTCCCTAACTCCTAACCTTCCTTAAGATCTAATTTAAAATCTACTTCTACTGTGAAAACTTCTCCATCTATCTGAGGCAGCATTAGTCACATCCTTGCATAGTACCTGAAACAGTGGAGGGACTCAACAAAAGCCCTTTGATAAATTAATTCTCTTCATGGAAAACTAAAATTTACTTTTATTCACTTCAACCAAGATTTGAGTGTTGCCTATATGCCAGGCACTGTGCTTGGGTCCTAGGAATACAGAGGTGAATAAAACAGTCTTCCATCAAAGTTTCATAATCTAGTAATAAAGAAAGATATGCAATCATATGATTATGATACAGCGCAGCAAGTGCAATAAAAAAGGCACATTCTGTGTATGAGATGGAAGATGAGGGAGTAATCAATTATTGGGCCAGGAGTATTAGGAAAGACTTTCCAGAGAAGTTGATTTTTGAACTGCAGTTTGAAAGAAGAGTAGAAATTTGCAAAGCAGACAAGCAGTTGACATTACAGTTGGCAAGGAAATAAGCATTACAGACTGAGGAAATAGTATATGCATTGGCTTAGAGGTATAAAGTAGCATGATGCATTTGACAGATTATATATATAGTGGTCAGTTTGGCTAACATAACATGCAAGGAAGGGGGAAAGTTAGAGATGGTCATGGACAGACAGAGGCAGAAGTCAAATCTTGGAAGCCCTTGTATTTTACCCTAAGGAGTTTGCAGACTAATGATCTTCTATATGTGCTCCTTGAAACTCCTTCAGTGCCCTGTGAACAAGGAGGACATCCACGCAAGCTGCTTGGGTTTTGAAAGCCACTGATCAGTTTCAAACAAGAAGAGAGGGTGACGAGATCAGAATGCATTTTAGATAGACTGGTGTGGTGTGGAGGATGGATTAGAGAACATCCAGTCTAAAGGAGACCAGTGGAGAAAGGATAACAATAGTTCAAGGAGGAAAGTATGAAGGCCTGAACTAAGACAGCCCAGTGAGACTGGAGAGAGGAGATCCGAGTCAAGAGCTACTGGGTGGAGTGCACAGAAGAGAATGCTTGGTGCAATATCAGGGAGAAGAGGAGGTTTAGGGAGAGGCGGAGATCATGAGCTCAGATTGAGGTATTGCATGTAGTCATCTGTTGGACTTCCTCATGTAGTATAGACAGACGAGAGTCAGCACTAGTGACTCAGAATAGAAGGGGATAGAACCAAGGGAACAGGTGAGATCAGGAATGGAGAGAGCACAGAGGGAAAGAAAGAACCTGGATGCCCAACTTTTGAGGACTGGGCCAAGGAAGAGTGAGGGAGCAGAGAGGGAATGGAAGCATGTTCAGAGAGGACAGAGAACACCTAGAAGGTGGGTTTCATGGAAACCCTTGAGATAAAAGGATTTAAGAGGAGGGAGTGAACAGCCCACAGACTCAAATGGAGTAGAGAGATCCCAGAGGATAAGGTCTAAAAATTACCCCCTGGATTTTGTAATTCACTGGTAACTGTCAATAGTTTCCACCAGAAGTAGCAGCAGACGCCAGATCTCAGTGGTTTGGCTGAGAAAGAAGGAGAAAAAGAGAAGATGGAGCTACAAAGGGATACAGAGTCGGAGGATGAGTGAGATGTGAGCGTATTTGTTAGCTAAGAGGGAGAAGCTAGTAAGGGAGAGAGACTGACAGTTTGGGAGAGAGGAGATAAATAGTACAGAAAATTGAGTAAGAAAAGAAGCCCATATAATAAGTTGCAAGCAGGTTCAACCTAAGTTTTTTTCAACAATTGACCTTTTGGCTATTTTGATTTATGTGGAATAACTTTTTAAAAATAACATGGAAAAATAAGGAGGTTATGATAGATTCCTAGCTCTTGTTTTTGTTGCCTTTACTATTAAAAACCCTGTAGTGAGATTTTTATTGCCTGCAATTTCAGATGACTTAATTCCTTGTAAGTAGCCAGGCAAGTTGTTCAGGTCCCTCCCAAAGGAACCGGGAAATTTATATAGCATCCCACTGACATCGTCTCACATTTTATTTAATTTGTTTCCGGAGGGTCGTTTGCATGTCTGGCATTTTTTTCTCTTTTCCCTTCAAAAACGCCTCTATAATCCAGGCCCAGATCTAGTACCTGGGATGCCTCACACAGACATCCCCACCCTCTCAGACTTATGTCTACAGACAAGGTGTAATAAACATCATAAATAAGCAAATCATGTAATCTGTTAGAAGTGATCATTGCTCCAAAAAGTCTATAGATTTTTATACCACTGTTAAAAGATGACAGATCTTCTTAATAGCGGTTCTCCCTCTGATTGGAAAGGTTATTCCCCTCCGAAGTCCTGATGCTTTCCAGCAGGGTTTAAATAGCCCTTGTGCCATAAACGTGCTCCAAATCTTGTATCCAGAAGTCCTTTTCCTCCACCAAACCCCCAAAGCACTCTGTTTGTGCCTCGCTCGTGTCATTTGCCAGCTTCTACGTTGCCCCAGAGCCCCAGAGCCTCCCCTCAGGGGCAGGAACCAAATCTTTGGTCTTCACTGTCTCCATGGTGCCTGGCACAGTAGCTTGCACCTAGAAAAGGTCTGGTATGCTGGAATGTATGAATGTTCTGATTTTATAAGGATCTGAAAATGTGTCAAAAAAGTTCATAATATCAGCCATCACATCCATAAAGTTCAGAAATTAAGGAAATTTTGACCATTGTGAAATATCAGAGCTTGAGATTGATTATTGTGGCATGACATTAAATACATTCTTATTCTTCAAAATAGAAAATTGTCATTGTGATTTTAGGAAAAGGGCCAAATCAATTACAGCTACTGTTTCAGGGATCCAGTGGATTATCTCAGTGTAATTCCTGGCATCTGTGTTGTTCTATTGGTCAGCAATCATCAGCTCTCTGAATGAGATTACGTGCCACACAGGATAATAACAAGCGCACCAGACCAAGCCGTCTAATGTCCCTCAGAGTAAAACAGTTCCTTCTCTAGATACTAGAAATAGGAGATTACTTCAGAGCTTGCAGCATATACATAAAGCTGTGTTTTTATTTCAATGGAAAGTTTATTCAGATTATGAAATTAAATGCTGCTGGCAGTGAAACAATGCAAAAATGCTGGCAGAGAAAGTAATGGTGAAATGACTGGGCTGGACATATAGTTTTACCTTTTTCGTTCATTTATTTCATAAGACAAAGTGCAGCACTGAGCACGTACCTTCCACATAATTGGCAGTTTTCAAATAGACAACATGAACGTGAGCCCACGCACTGGGTTTGCTCTTCCTGGAGGTTCATGTCTCACTTTTTTTTTTCGTGGTGAGGAAGATTGGCCCTGAGCTAACATCTATGCCCATCTTTCTCTACTTTGTTTGTGAGACGCCACCACAGCATGGCTTGATGTGTAGTGCATAGGTCCGCGCCTGGGATCTGAACCTGTGAACCCCGGGCCGCTGAAGCCGAGCATGCGAACTTAACCACTATGCCACCAGGCTGGCCCCCATCACATCTCACTTTTTTAACACCTAATAGTCCATGGAAGACACTCTGTAAAATATTGGTATAGTGGAAAGATAATAGTCATTGTTATAATAATCCTAACCACTGTTTATTTAGAGCCTGCTGGATGACAGGCACTGTGCTGAGCATATTATATACATTATGATATCTTTTTATCCTCACAATAGCCCAATGTGGGACCCTATGGGCCCCATTTTCAGATGAGGAAACTGAGGAACAGAGAGGTTAAATAGCTAACCCAGAGTCTCATGCAGGTAGTGTGTGAGGAACTGGGATCTAATCACATGTCCTTCTGAGCCCAAGGCCCTTGTCTAGTGTGCCTCTTCCACTAGCAGTGGATTTGAACCCATAAGGCCTTCCACCTCGCTCCACTTTTACCAAGCCTGTGCTCTCTCACTTTCCTCCACAGAGCACCAGGTGTGGAAAGGCTTGGGGACAAGCCTCAGTGTTAAGATTTTGTGGCCTTGGGAGCTGGTGTATATGAAAATGCTTTGTAAATGGAAAGCACTGCTCAATCTGTCAGTTGGTGTTAATATTTTAGCTTTTTTTGATAACATATAGCTGTCCATCCTGCATTCTCTTTAGAGGTAAGCCAGCGATTCCCCACGACGCACCCCAATGGGCGTCAGATCATGCTCACCTACCTGCTGCCCTGGCTGCACAACATCGAGCTGGTGGACAGCAGGCTCCTCCTCCCAGGGTCAAGCCCCAGCAGCCCGGAGGATGACGTCAAGGACCGGGAAGGAGAAGTGACCACTGCTCATGGGCTGAAAGGGAATGGCTGGGGCTCTCCGGAAGCTACGTCGCTGGTCCTGAATAACCTCATGTACATGACGGCCAAGGTAAACTCAGAAGAAACAAGCCTCAACGACATGGCTCCATCATCTGAGAAAACTCTGGGTTAATCAAACCCTGTGCTGCAAACCCAGGGAAAGTGGTGCTGATCATTAAAATCACGTGAATGGGGCATGGACAGTCGTGGTGATTGCAGAACAATATGAATGTACTTAATGCCACTGAACTGTACACTTAAAAATGGTTAAGATGGTAAACTTTATGTTATGTGTATTTTATCACAGTTTTAAAAATAATATAAAAATAAGAATCCTAACATTTTAAAATCATATGAGTTAAGTACTGTGCATTGCTGATTTATGTGTTATAAACTGCTGAAAAATAGCATCTTTCTGATGAGTGGTCACGCTTCCTCCTTATGATTTTGAGATGGCTGTGACCCTTAAAACAACTTTTAATCAAATATTTTGCCTCCTTACATTTTTCCCATATGTCTCTAGAGCTGGTTTTTATTTTGTTTGTTATAGTATGGAGATGAAGTTCCTGGACCAGAAATGGAAAATGCTTGGAATGCTTTAGCCAACAATGAGAAATGGAGCAACAATCTGAGGATCACCTTGCAGTTCCTGATCAGCCTGTGTGGGGTTAGCAGTGACACACTTCTCTTGCCCTATGTAAGTGTCCCTCGGACTTTCAGGAGTCATTATTCCTGCTGGTCGTTCCATTTGCAATCTGCAAGTCAGAATGTGCTCTTTGCTCCCAGTAAAACAGAGATGTCAAATTTTGTCAGTCACGCTCATCTCCTGTGAGCTCACCTAGCTATTACATAAAAGCTCCCTTCTGCCCCTGAGAAGCAGGCTACAGTGTCCTAGCAACACCTCTGTCATTCCCTTTCCAAGGCTTTGGACACAGAAACCTATGAATTAAGGTGTGGATATTTTCCTAACAGTTACCGAAAACTGCCTGCTATAAACATCAGACCCATTATGTGAGAGAAACTAGTAAAATGTTATATTATTACTAATAAAAATGTTTCATGTTTACATCTTGATGCTCTTAAGACAGAATAAAAATGCAGGATATCTCTTCAAATTTAAGTGGTAGAAAAGAGAAATCCTTCTGAGAGGCCTGATATTTAATATTTGTATTAAAAGGTGATGTGATCAACAAAATGACAGCATTTTTAAAACCCTAACTCAGTTGGCATTTGTGTGCTGGTTGTTTTTCTGGGAGATTTTATGGCTGCCTGCTGTTCTGAGCCACATAAGCCTACTGCAGCTCCCGTGCCTCAGGTTTGTCTACGAGGGCTGAAATAACGCAGAGCTTTAATCCACAGTTATTTTTAAAATTTGAAACCATACAAACAGCTAAAATTCATTTGTTTCTAGGGGAGAAGAGAATAGCAGGGGACTAGATTCTTTTTTAAACAAAAATAGCTAGCAGTTTTTTTCCCATGGTTTGTATAAATAAAATTCCTTCTCAAGATAAGACCTTACATGGCAAGTTTTCAGTTTAGATAGAATTCATGTGCCCCAAAAGTAACTTTCATAAACTTAGCCATCAGGAAAGTTAATAAGGCCTTTAACACACACAATCAGACACGCATGTGAAAAGAGGTGAATTTTAATTCAAATGCTTGGTTCCTCCTAGGAGAGAACTAAGCTGAGCTATTAGGATGGTAGCTCCTGGGGGATGACACATTCATCGAAATGAATGGGTTACCATCTTTACTGTCTACAGCCTAGCATTCTTGTGAACAAGGGTCTGGAAAACATCCCTTGTGTTCTGTTTTTCTTCTCAGATTAAAAAGGTGGCAATATATCTGTGCCGTAATAACACCATTCAAACCATGGAAGAGCTTCTCTTTGAGCTACAGCAGACGGAGCCAGTGAACCCCATCGTCCAGCACTGTGACAACCCACCCTTCTACCGCTTCACGGCCAGCAGCAAGGCCTCCGCGGCAGCCTCCGGTAGGGAAAAGGCACCTGGGTAGACACCTTGTCATGGATCTCTGGACTTTCCTTTATGTGGAGCACTGAAAGGATATGAGTGCGTGTTTGTTACTGTCTCTTACCCCTGCATATACATTAAGTTAAGACATGGCTTAAGAAGAGCTGAGACTCTTAGGGCATTGTCAGATTAATGAAATGATGTAAAGATGATCAATAGTCAGTGGCCCAGCACTCATAGCCACAGAGCTTTTTACTTTAGGCTGATCCCAGGCAGGACACTGCAGTCACTCTCATTAATGGACCCTCCTTCATGTATCTATTGGATTCTCTTGGCTAATATTCTCCCAGAGTTGACTAAAATGCCCCCCAACAGTATTATCACTTTCAATATATTGGCCTGTCAACATCATTTTATGAAATATATACTATCCTCCTCAAATTCCTTGAACCTGGGTTCCCTTCGATTTACCTAACAATGTAGCTGCCTTCAAATTTCTCTCCTCCTCAAGACTCTCGCGCCCTTGATTTGCCCCGCACCCCACTGCCAGAGCAGTATTCTTGTGGAGAAGCAGTAGCCTGGGGCTCAGAAGCTCTAGGTACTTGGACGTGCTTCACTAACATTAGTCTAATAACTCCTGGACCCAGAAATGCTACAGCTGCTAAGAGCAGCCGGCGTAAGTGGCCAGGAAGAAAGGGTTTCAAGAATGTTGTAGCCTCGCTTTATGAGAATTAAGGAGTTTGGTTTGACCGTAACAGATGTCTGGGATTCTCCCATTTCAATGGTGTGGGCTTGGAAGGTTGTTTAGAATGTCTGAGATTGTGCAGAGGATGTAAGGAATCTTTCAAACATGAGATTTTACAGGAAATCCTTTCCTGGAATTACTTGAAACTTGAGCTTGACCCCTCCACATGCATTTTTTTCTAAGTGTCTTTCTTCTAATCCCATCTACAGGAACCACCTCCAGCAGCAACACGGTGGTTGCCGGCCAGGACAGTTTCCCAGATGCTGAGGAGAGCAAGATATTGAAAGAATCTGATGAGAGGTTGGTACACAAATTTGGCTTAATATCCAGTGTAACTTTCAGCAATAACCTATACAAAGGCATCCATAAAAGTTTGGGGGGGTTTCATAAATCACACACACACACACACACACACACACACACACACACACCCTTACCCTTCCTTGTATTTAGAAACACGGATTGACTTTCCAACTTTGCTCTGTATATCCCTAAAGATAACGGTTTCTTCCTGAGCAAAGCCAGAGATGAGAAAGATTAAGAAGGATGTTGTTCCGGTAGCTGAATCCCACTTAACCCAGGATTTAATAAAAGTCACTGGTTGTTCTGCTAGTGGGCACAGACCATCTGGAATTAGAGGGAATTTCCATGTGAAATTTTCAAATCTGATTGTTGACTAATTTCTTAGAGATAGAGTAGTTGTCTTGAGGTGAGTTCTGTGAAACAACATCATTCTCATTTTACCTTTACTTTGTCACATCTCGGTTAACCAAGAACACTGTCATATCCTGCCAAAAGAAGTCTCAATTCCGTTCCCATTAGCTCTTTAATGATAATATTTCTCTTCCCCAAACTCTGCCTTCCCATTGCCTAGGAACTGCTCATAAGTGTATAAAATCTGGATCACTATTTCCTGCAGTTGATTGTGAAGAGCAGAGAGGCAAACGAAAAGAGATAAACAGGACTCAAATTAAAAAATTAAAATCAGGATGATTTTTATGGTGTTGAAAACTCCTTAGTCTGGGCATTTTCTAGTGAAAAGTAATGGAGAGCTCTTTTACTTAAAAAATTAGTAACAAGGATGAGATACTCACAAATTCATATTGGACAAAATTTAATGGATCAAATAATGAAAATAATTTGTTTAGCCTGTAATGCCCCTGGATGCTTCGTGAGTGTCCTCAAGATTTCATCTTATGCCTGAGAACGTGGCAGGGGCTGCAGGTGGAAGATTCCCTGACATCGGCTTGACTGCCTCTAGAGTTCTGAAGGCTCATTCTCTAGTTCAGGGACTTATCAAATTCCTCAGTACATTTGGTACTGGGTTGTTGCACTACCTTTAGGCAGATGCTCGTCCATATGAGCTGTCCTTCAAACTAAAACTCCAAACCCAGTAGATCATGAATTATAGACCTTGTCCTTTATAGTTCTCTAATAAAGGCCTTTCATCCTTTCTCAGAAATGGATAAAAGTTTTCATTGTCCATACTTCAGTGACAGTACAAGATTATTAATTAACATTATTTTTTAAATCTCTATTTGCTAGTACCTTCTTTGGAAAACTCTCTCATGGTAAAAAAAAAAAATCACATTATTTCTCTAAAGAGATCTCTACTTTCTGGCTGGAGTATAACATTCTTTACCATTTATTGTCTAGTCTGAATTTTCCATTTTAATTTTATTTAGTTTAGGAAGGTGATACATTTCTATATAGTAACATCTCACTACAAAGACTCCTTTAGGACCAGAGTTCTGAGTGTCCTGCCTAAGTGGTTAGTGGTGGCCCTTGAAATGAAGAAGCCAGTTATCTCTATAATATCAAGACCAAAGAACATCTTTCAGAGAGGCTCTCTTGTTTAGTTCTTGTTTTCCCCCTCTCTCACCATGTCCCTCTTGGCCATTGGAAAGCTTGATGCAGTTATATACCCATATTTTTTATACATATTCATACACTTCTTATTCTTTCCTACCCATTATATCTATAGATAGATTGATTGATCGTATTTATATATATATATGATCATACCTATATGAATATTCTATCCCAAAGGCTATCACTATTCCACTGATGCTATACTCCACCTACAGTATTTCTCTAATATATTCTGTTTTCTATGAAAGTAGACTGTGCCCTCAGCCTAAAACAGCTTTTTTCTTTTCAATATATTTATCACCCTTCCTTCCTTGTAGATGCTGTCATGTTGATATATAGTTTTTAATTCTTGGAAAGCAGAGACCATGTATCTCTTATACATATTTCTGTCCTCAATGATTAGCCTACTATGCTGCACATAGTAGGCATTTTTTAAAGTGTTTTTTCAGTATGTGAATGAAAATTGGAGAAATGTCACAGCCCCAGAGGTGGATAAGCTGTCCAAACACCATCCAGCCCTCCTTTCTCCCTCCTTCTCGATAACCCCATTACAGAAGATAGTTATTTACTCTGTTCTTTACAATCCTGTAGACAAAGAGTCTACAGAGATAATTGGTCAGAAATACTGACCAGGCTACTGTGTGACACAACTCCTGGGGGTACTAGTTACCAGAATACATTTTTGGACTCCAGGGGGCACCGTGGAGTTGTGCAAAGCAGCAGCCGTGATGCCACTTTCTTTACAACTAGATTAATAGTTCTTTGATGTAATTCAGAAATATTTAATAATACCATACCTACTGACAGACAATGCAGATAGCTTCTAGTAAAAGAACCATTAAAACAAGGGTAAAAGAATACGAGCCAAGCTAAGAGGAGAGTAAGACAGTTGTGTCAAAAGTCCTGACTAAGGAAAACTACTAACAGTTAACATTAACCTAACCTTGAGTTCCTCAATAGCCAAAATAAAGAAGAAAAATATAGCAAATTTTATAACTTTCAATGTGTCAAAAAAAAAGATTCATCAGAAGCTATTAACAGAAAGTACCCCTAAACTCTAAGAAGGATTTATCATGTAGTTTTTTAAATTAAACAACATGAACACATATTTTTATTAAAATAGTAGTTTATAGCAGTTTCTAAAATACACAGAAACAAACTCTGTAAGTATTTTCAGTAAATCAACCCTTAATAAAAGCCTATTTTATAAATTTATAGTTCCATGAAAGACTTTTTCATAGGGAACTAAAAGCAATAAACTTCAGCTGTGCAAGTTTCTGGTGATCTATGTTGATACAGGGATAGAGATTAGTGATCTACAGGAAGCTGCCCAAGTATTAATTTGAGCTAAATCAGCAAGATAAAACTTAGGGAAGCATTTCATCCGACTAGTTTTTCTCTTATCAGAGCCATTTTTATGATATATTTCTTAAGACATGTGCTTTTGATGTTAAAAGACTATTCGGTCTACTTAATCCTTGAAATTCCTCCAGGGCCCAAACCCAAAATTATTTTCTTCAACCCAAGAAAGCAAAAGGAAATGACAGATTTTACTCATGGGAGTCAGTTTTTTACTTTTCCTCGCCAAGCGTACATTTCACTGCACCGTGGTTTTGATCTTCTCCAGAATAAGAATAAGAACAGTCCGCTTAGTCTTGGCCTCATAAACTCTACCTACCACTCCTTTAGATATGTCTCAAAAAGGAAAAGAGAAGAACTGCCATTCCTTCTATAATTCTTCCCCGCCTGGGCCCTCCAGAGCGTGACTGTAAAACCAACATATGTCACAATTCTTGAGTAGCTAGGAGAGCTGCGAAGCTCTCTGTCCTGTGGAAATCTCCAGATGTGGAATTCTTTCATCACCGTTTTTGTTCCTTGCTCAATGATGTCTGGGATCCGCATATGCCGTGTTTATAACTTTGCGTTTATCAGCATAAATATGATTAAAGAATTCTTCAGAAGGTAATAAGTTCGTCATTTTTTCAATTTTGTAAGTACCAGTCTGATTTAGACGATTACATGGCCTGATTTTTATGAAACTAAGCAGATGTCCTCGATGTTCTGTTTTATGAATTCACAAAGTAATAGCTCAAGAGATATGACAATGAAGAGTGTTTGAAATACAGAGTTACTGGGGAAAAGATGGCTGCATTAGGAGGAAAAAAAAAAGCTGCTGCAAATATCTGAGAAATGAATAAAACCAAAATCATTATAGTCTTTATAGTCATTAAAGTCAGTACATTTCTAAATTCAGCAAATCCAAATCACTGATGCAGTGTTCTGAGGCTGCACACCTGGGACAAGATAGGCATCTTAGTGACACATCCAGTACTTTTTCCTGAAGCATCACTCTTTCTCCATACACTGGTGAGGACAGCTATAGGCCTGCATTTTCCAGCGGTCCAGAGAGAAATAGAGTGTTGATCTGCTGTCAGTTAGGGCAGTACACCCAATCAGTAATGTAGGGGCCACACACCTACTTTGATTTGTGTTTTCCAGATATTTCTAGATAGCCTTAGTTCTTTGCTTTGGCTGCAAATATATTAAGTTGATAAAACCTGCTTTGTATCATTTTATATAAAATAAATATAGACATACCATTTCACCCACAATTCCCCTCAACCACACCCTTGCCCTACCTTATATAGGTCTTTGGATGATATTCAGATGCTATTGATTTGAAAGTCTATGGTGCCCTGAAGTGGAAAGGTGTTCTAGAAACCCAAGGTAGAAGTATAATAATTAATACCTTATAGTTGGATGGAGTCTCACAGTTTTAGAAACATTCTCGCATCATTTCTTTTGATTCCCACAACCCCAACAAAATAAATGGTGAAGTATTATTATTATTCCTTTTTGGCAGGTGTGGAAACAGGGTGCCTAAGGAGGTAAAGGACTTGGCCAAGGCCACAGAGCCAGTGAGTGAGAGTACAGTCCTAAAATCCCATGTTCTGCCTGCACGGAGGCAGCATGGCACTAAATGCCTTTAAGCATCCCTGCACCGCCACCCTACTCTGGCTGACACTGGACAAGTTGTTTAACCTCACTCGGCTTGTTTCTTCATTTGTAAAGTAAATAGTGCCTATCTCAAAGATGAGTGAGTGAGATTAAATGAAATAATGTGTGTGAAGTTACCATACTCCAACTTTTTTTTAATTACTTTTTAAGCCACAAAATAGACCAGACAGAAAGAGCCCCTCTGGTTATATTACACCCCAACTAGTACCTTTTCCTGAAAACACTCATATTATTTTAAGGGAAATTTTAAAGCCAGTAAAGTCCAGGATTTGTTATGAAACTATTTTTGTGTATTTCCTATTTTATTTATTCTCACATGTGCAATCATTCAGCAATTATTTATTGATCACCTACCATATGCCAGGCTACCATATGAATAAGGAATTTATATTATTCAGTTTCATGCCCATTTTCTCTCCAAACAAATGTTATAATTTTTCAATTCAAATATTAGCCTTAAAATGTTTCATTTTTTAAGGTTTGAACTTGTGCTTATGAGTGAGAGTGACCACTGGCCCTCTCAAGGAAAAAAGAAATGTTTGGGGTACAATATTTACAGTATTCCTTTAGGAAAAGCATCATTGGAACTAGCTGTCAAAAACTTAACCGTTAAATAGTGTGTGTTTATGAGTAACAGCACATACACACACGTGTCAGTATCTCATGACGGTTGTTCTTGTATTTAAAGGTTTAGTAACGTCATCAGAGCCCACACTCGCCTAGAGTCAAGATACAGCAATAGCTCTGGAGGATCGTATGATGAGGATAAAAGTGAGTACAACAGGCTGTGGGAACTCAGATGGAATGCAAATGGGTGGAGAATGGGAAATGGGTATTTTGATTATTGTTGTTCTGATTACTAGAAAGGGGCCCCAAAATGTTAAGTAACCATTTAATCCAACAATGCAAATGAGCATAGAGCCAGAATCTTAAAAGTAAAAAGAAGTCAAGCAGTGGACTAATCTAAATTATAAAAATACAAACTACTACTCACACCTGTATTTTATATTTTTGGCATTTTTCCTTGGTGATGCAATTGGGGAAAAGCTAATAATAAATTGTCCCATTAGAAGACAAATGTTGCAGTTCAGTTTTTCCACCTATCTAGGGAGTGGATTTAACCTTTAACCTTTGTGAATCAGCTCACCCAGGATACAGTGTGTTTTCACACAGAATCTCTCAATGGCATAGTCTCAGGAGCCAAGTGAAAACGTTGCTAAAATGGGAGATACAATTGTCACCAAAATTTCTTTGTACCTTGGGAAGTTGGGAAAACCAAAAAAGTCAGTGCAGTCACTGATTTTGTTTAAGCCCTAGACAGCTTCCGTAGATACTGAGCAGGTCAGTGGTATTATTTGGTCACAAATTACAAAAATTCTGGAACTAAAGAGCACTCCCACAGATATTTAGGTAAGCTAAGGAAATTAGTAAGCTATCTGGTAGAATTTATTTGCCTATTTTGGTGGAAATCATAAATATGATGATATGTCATGAGTTAGGTTCATTTTGTAAGTCAGTCCATAGGGCCTTTGTAGCTACTGTTTTGAATTGTTTTGTTTTTATGGGAAATGTGCAGAGTGAGGTAAGAGCTCAGTAGTTCTAATAACACCACATTTCAGCTGCCTTTATTCTATTCTTAATGCATAGATAGGCAATTCTCCACCATTCAAAATACCAATGGAAGGAATGTCTAAAATCCATATATAACTATCATACTCTAACTTAGGTTAAGTTTCAGCTATGTTCCTATAAAACTTCTTACTAGAATTGTCAGTATGAGTAAAATAAAGCTATTCGTATTTCCCCTCCTTTCTGTGCCCCATCAGGGGTCTGTACCATCCAGACACCAAACAGTTGAATCTCAGGAGCACAGACCATTAATTCTAGGCAGGACCAGATTTTACGGATGAGAAGAGTAGTACCTGAGAAATGGAGAGTTGTTGGTTCAAGGAAAGTCTGGTTACTATGTAATATTTTATAACCTAAAATTTGAGGACAGAAAAATTGAATCATGAAAATGTGAAGCAGTCAAATCCTGACTCCCCCAGAATGTGGCAGGCATAACAAAACATAGCATTCCAGGACTGTGGATTTTACATTAGGAATATTGCTGTCCTTTGCCAGTTGATTCCTTTAAAGAGTCTCTTTGTTCTGGGTACAGGACATAGAATTTGGTAGAAACATTATAATAAATAAAATAATCATTTTGAAAATTCATCTTCAGAGCCCTCTGGTATTAAATCCTCACATTCCTTATATTTATTAAAATAGTGAATTTCAAAGGATAATTATAATAAAACATGATAATTATATAAATTCAGATCATTGACTTTATGAACAAAAAGAAAAATAAAGTTATAGAAGTATTTATGAAGAGAAAAAAACTACTGTGAATTCAGTTAAGACACAAAAAGAAGTCTAATATTATCATTATGGCCTCTGTTTTACGTAGAAATGTTTATAAATTTGTTGTACCAGTATGAACAGCATTTTAATGGGAAAATTTTAGTGTAGAATTTTAATTGAATTGAGTCATGTGTCAGTAATATCTTTTACACGATTACCGTTATTGGCCAAAGAAATTAGAGTTCATAGCATGTAGTTTAGGCACTGAGCGCTTATACAGTCATGTGTTGCTTAACAACAGGGATACATTCTGAGAAATGCATCATTAGGTGATTTTTGTCATTGTGCAAACATCATAGAGTGGACTTGCACAAACCTAGATAGTAAAGCCTACTACACGCCTACTCTATATGTTACTAATCTTATGGGACCACCGTCATATGCAGTCCATTGTTGACCAAAACGTCATTATGCGGTGCATGACTGTATTTTAAGTTACTCATTATAAGAGAAAATGAAATCACCTACTGAGATCCTCATGACAGAAAGTCCATAAAATACATGCTAAGATCCTTTTCCAGGTGTTCAAGTAATAGTACTTGACTTTGCTGTCTTGGAGGAAGCAGCGTGTCTAATAGGGCACGAATACCCTTAGGACTTCGGTAACTGGGTTCTTCCTGATGTATTTTTGGTTCTAGCTACACAATGATGGATATAGCCTATGCCACGAGAGAAGCAAAGGTTAGTAGGCTCAATTCCAAAATGTTATGGCTGGTGTCTGTTACATGTTAAGGGAAATTATTTCCTCCCTAAATTCCTGAAGGGATCTGCAGGAGTGGAAGAGTAAGAAGGGATAAGGAGAGACCTAGTGGCCCAGTACTTCATAGTCTGGGTATATCCTAAAGGAAGGACTGTGTGTAGCTTCTTAAGTGTATTTTCTATTAAAAAAAAATGATACCACCTTGAGTAAACTGATTTAGACCTGGTCTATAAAGTAGCTTTCTACCAATATTATGTAAGCTTTTTTTTCAAAACTACTTAAAATATCTATGCTAATGTGTCTGACCCCAAAATAAGGATACAACTAGTTAAACTGGATAGCAGCTGAGTCATAGTGGTTTAGACCTAACTGTAGAAAACCAGTTTTAGGCCTACTTAATCCTTTTTGGCACATTTTTGCTGATTGGATATGGATCTGAGAACATCATTGAAACAAAGAATAATATATACTTTCCCTAAGAAATTTCACAGGTTTCTTTTTTTCAGTTCTTCAGTATTCTCCCATTTTTGCTCCCCTTTCAAATTTTATTGTGGAGTGACTAATTCCTTAGAAGTGCATTTTGCAATTAACTTATCCTGGACAGTTCTTCAAGAAGTTAATTTGCTGAAAGTGAGATATTCTGTAGGTAATTTACTGAGAGGACTGAGATGAGTGACTATTATACCTGCTTTAAATTTTTTCCTGGCTAAAATTGTTGTGGCCAAGCTTCATGGCATAGAATTATAAGGTTCCAGTTGCTCATTAGAAAGAGCCAACAATCACTTTCTGAGGTGAATCCTGATCTTACCCCTTGGAAATCTCCTTAGCTCACATCCCGGGAGAACTGGGTTGTGCTTGGTTCTAGTACCTGTCCTTGTTGAGAGCCTCAATTTTCCCAATAGGAAGGCATCCCCTCCTCCAGCTCTGCTGTTAAAGCCAGCACTCTATACTGGACCAGCAGCATCAAATAAACTACCTCTCACTACCTTTCAAAAGGGCAACCAAGAAAAACTAAAATTAGAAAAACTAATTTTGCGAGAAATTGCCTAAAGATGATGTAATACATTCTTTCTCTTAATATGCTAAAACCTATCCCAGAATTAAGCCAGCTTGTCTGAAAGCATATACCTGGGTCATATCACGTGGCCCCAAATGGGATTGCTTGTCTTGAATGCCACTGGCCTATATGGAGAATGTTACAAGAAATAACTCCATGAAACTTGTTGCTATGCTTACTTTATTAAAGATATTGTTGAGGAAGTTCATTAATTCATTCAAAAAATATTTCTTGATCCCCAACTACGTGCCAGATACTGTTCTACATATTAGGGAAACAATAATGAACAAAACAGAGAAAGTCCCCGCTCTCATGGAGCTTGTGTTAGAGAGGGGGAGGCAGTCAGTGCTGGTGAATGGGTGAGCTGTGCCAGGGAGTAAAACTACAGCAGGATGAGGGGACAGAAAGTGATGAGGGGTAGAGGTGGATCTTAAATAGAGTGGTCACGGAAGTCCTCTGTGGTACAGTGACACTTGGGCAGAGACTTGCATGAAGTAAAGGAGCGAGCCATGTAGCTGCCTGGAGAACAGACACGCAACCATGGGGAATAGTAAATGTGAAGGCCCAAAGCTGGGCAGTGCTTCACATCGCAGAGCAGCAAGAAAGCCAGGGTGATTGCAAGGGGGACGGTAGTCAGAGCTAAACCAAGGGAGTAGCAGGAGGAAGATCTTGGAAGGCCTGAAAGGCCATGGTATAGATTTTGGATTTCATGT
Organism: Tapirus indicus; assembly: GCA_031878705.1. Classification (NCBI taxonomy): domain Eukaryota; kingdom Metazoa; phylum Chordata; class Mammalia; order Perissodactyla; family Tapiridae; genus Tapirus; species Tapirus indicus. Next base: position 69,256,134 of record CM062930.1, on the reverse strand, counting down.
TGAGTGCGAAGGGGAGCCACTGGCGGGTGTTAGGCAGAGAAAGAGACGTGAATGAGCTTCTGTTTTAAAAGGAGTGCTCTGGTCAGTTATACCTCAATTGAAAAAAAAAGGCTCTGGCTACTTGTGGAAAACAGACTATACAGGGGCAGGGATGGAAGCAGGGAAACCTTAAGGAGGCTATTGCAGTAACCCATGTGAGAGAGGGTGGCAGCTTGGACTAGGATACTAGTGATGGAGATGATGGTGAAAAGTGGTCATATTCTGATACGTTTTGAAGGTAGAGTTCACTGAATATGTTGATGGTAGCAAGTTACTTAACCTCAGTTTCCCCTCTAAAAATAGGGATAATAGGTATCTATTATTGGGCTATTAATATGTGAAATGTGTAGACCAGTGCCTGGCATAAAGTAAGTACTCTCTTTGTTATAATTTATTATTATTATTATATCTATCATCTATTATTATTATTACTATCATCACCATCATCATCGTGATTATGAGTTGGATGTGAGATATGAGAGAGAAGTCAGAGATGACTCTGACCTGAGCAAACTGAAAATAATGGAATTGCATTTTACTGAGATGGGAGAGATTAGAGAAAGAGCAAGTTTTCACAGTGATGGGAATTCACATGAATTAATGTTTTCCTTTTTGTGTATCTGTATTTTCCATTGCTCTATAATGTATAACTATAAATTATTTATCCAAAAAATAAAGGGATGAAAGAAACCTAATCAAGTAATTCTAACCCATTTGATCATATAATTCATACTCACCAAATTGAATGGTTAGGAAGTTATTTTCACAAGCATGAGTTTGTAGGATTCTTTCTAAAAACACCAAGTTGGGAAAAGAAAAATCTCTCCCTGAAAATAGTAAAGCACATTTGTTTTTCTCACCCCACAGATGACCCAGTTTCTCCTTACACGGGCTGGTTGTTGACTATTACAGAAACCAAACAGCCACAGCCCTTACCAATGCCTTGTACTGGAGGATGCTGGGCCCCCCTGGTTGACTACCTCCCAGAGACCATCACTCCTCGGGGGCCACTCCACAGGTGAGCATCATGTACAGGAAGAGAGAAACAACCACTTAGCTTTACTGGACTTTTCTTCCTATGAGAAGAGAGAAATCTACTCCACATCCCATCAAATGAAATGATCGTTGAAATCACAGAGACCATGGGTGACTTGAATTGCAGCTCTCAGCATATTGGTAGAGTTTGGTCCAATATTAACCAATGGGCAAAGCTGCCTTGTAGCCCTTTGAATTTTTCTTTGATGGAATCTTAATATGAGTATTCATTTACTTATGCTTTTTAGATTGTAAGCAACTTGAAGAGAGGACCTTTGTCTTCTAGTTCTCTTCATCCCTCAGCTCTTATTGCCTAGGTGACTAGTGGACTCTCCATTACGTGATTAGCTCAACTGATGTTTCTTCTTCTTGTGGAGCTCTGTACAATGTCAGAAGTTAAACTCCATTTCCCTGAAATAAGAGTCTTGCATAATTCTTCAGCAAAGCTTAAAAGTTGTATTTAATTGTGACTTAATATTCTATAAATATATTTCCATCCTTTTTAGAAGTTGCATTAATGTCATCATTTCATTGATTAGGTGCAATATTGCAGTAATTTTTATGACTGAGATGGTGGTGGATCACAGTGTAAGAGAAGATTGGGCTCTTCATCTACCATTATTACTTCATGCTGTCTTCTTAGGTAAGACTGGATCTAAAAGGAATCCTAGCCAATAGGGTCAAAAACCTATAGAGATAATCCACAGAGCTTTCCTTTTACATTAACATCCTGCTTTCCTCATTTCTAAAATATTTAGGCTCCTCCGTTTTTCATTGCCTTTTGTGACATCTGCTCTAAAATTTCAGTTGATCAGTCTTGTTTAACGTTTTCCTAATACTACAATATAAATAGAGTGGTATCTCACTAATGCTATATCTATAAAGATATCCAAAACAAGTTGGGCCTCTTTGAGGGTCTTTGGCTAGATGTGATGAATTTAAAGCCACGAGGCATGGTCAGTGCACAGAAAGAAAGAATATAGAGCACAGCAGGCCAAGCACTGAGATTTTAAAATACCCAAGCTATAGAGCAAAAATGGAAGAGGAACAACCAGCCAGGGAGTTCAGTTACAGAGAGATGAATAAAATTAGAATCCTTCAGTAACAGGGAGATTCAGGGAAGAGACCAAAGAAGGAGGAATGCTAACTATGTCAAATGCTACAGAGAGGTCAAAAGAAGTCCATCTATCAGCATTTTATGAGAACATTTGATTTAAGGCATAAAACATTTTATTTTTCCTAAGCCCAACTTCTTTACGTTGGTAACACAAACAATAACAAAGAAAACTAAACATTCTTTTAACATGTTCCTCCCGGGTATCTTGGAATCTTCACTATCCCTGGAATCTAAACGAGCTTAAAATTTGTTTATCCTAAGAGATTCCACCGTTTTGTTCCAGGTTTGGACCATTACCGGCCTGAAGTCTTTGAACACAGCAAGAAATTGCTCCTTCACCTCTTGATCGCCCTCTCTTGCAATAGCAGTTTTCATGCCATTGCTTCCGTGCTCCTGCAAACTCGAGAGATGGGGGAAGCTAAGACCCTAACAGTTCAGCCAGCTTATCAACCTGAATATCTCTACACAGGTAACAAAAGAAGGAGTGGCAGGGAGCCTGAGACAGGGTCACAAATACAAGATGACTGAAGGTACCAGTGGATCCCAAGTTCACTTCTCTGATGCAGTTACCCCCCAACTTTCCAAGTGATAAAATAACAGCACAACAAATATGCACCATTTCACTTGATGTTAACTTGCTTCTCAGAATCCTTCTTCATAATTGAATATTTTCAAATATACTTTTCCTTATTATTATTATGTTGCTGCTCTCATTAAATATGTTCCTCTTCATACATTGAACATTAAAATGTCCATTGGCCAAGAGCATCAGTCTAGTGCACTGAAGGATGAGAATGCAGAAAACAGTGACCATCTCCATCTCCTTGAGAGCAGGTCATTGCCAAGAGGCCAGGTGTATCGCTTATGTACCTTCCAGTTCCCCTGAGGAAATTTTCACTTTATTAAATGACTGGCTTTTCTGGAAGGCACCATTAGTGGAAGTCTGTTAAAAACCACTGTTGTTTTGAAACCAAAAATTTCTTCTTAGAAATGAGAACAGAAAGCATTAGCTGCATCCAAGAAATTACTCTGCTGTGTCCAGCTATTCGTGAAAACTTTCCCAAAAGAGTTGATCAGTGGTTTTCATTTAGAGCCAGCACATTTAAAATATCTTAAAATGATGAACTAACAGAGCTCTAGGGCTACTTTTTTTACCTAATTGTTTTGTACATTACATTGGCACAGATTATGGTATGGCATTTCATCTGTCACGACGTACTTTCTTCATAACCTTGAAAAGGATGTACCTTTTATTCATCACTTGTACTCGGCACTGTCTTATCTTCTGACAGACATTAACATATTTCTTTGGAAAACAAATATGAAGTCATTATCTCTGAGATATAAGGACTACTGACTTCAGTTTAAGCTCTTTATTTTGAACTGAGCTACACTTGATTGAAAATAATCCATCAAAAGCCTCTCAGAGACACGAAACTCTCTTTACCATAGATGCTTAATTAAAGGAATCTGAAGAGTCCAGACTGTTCTAACTCCCCAGGATAAGGATGTATTCCATTAAGCACATGACTTTAGGCTCAGAAAATTGTATTGTATGTTAAGCTGTGTATCTCTGAGTGCATCAGTTTTGCGTTCACTATTAACCCTGATGTGGCATTAAAATGAGTTAGAGTGGGGAATTACAAAACAAAATACAATATACCATAGGCAGGACAAACAACAGATAGCTACAATGATTGAATCTGTAGCACACGTGGAATAGGTGTACAAAAGATTTGGGACATGTCTCCTTTTCACAAACATTTATTAAATATCTATTGAACACCTAATTTCAATTATAGTTGCTTTCAAATCCACACTGAAAACCTGCATGATAGAAATTACTGTCATCTTATTATAATAGGAAACTGAGGTACAGAGAAGTTATATAGACTCCCTGAGATTACAAAATAAATGGCAAAGATGCTATTCAGACCCAGAGCTTCTCACTCCTAATTCAATACATCTGTCAGACACACCAGAACTATGTCCTTTTTGTGATTATTGTTAGGGAGGAGAAAAGAGATGGTTGTGTGTATACAGTGTCAAACCCACAATGCACCCAGAGACGTAGACTGACAACCAAAGTGGAAAAAAACATAGTGTTTGCTTATACCATATTTCTTTGACCACCATGAGACATATTTTATTAAAATATATTAATATACACATAATATTCACAATTCTGGACACATTTACTCTGAAACACTATGTATAATTTACTCATCAGCCATACTTGCTGGTATCCTCAAAAATGGTATCATTTCATATATTTAAGTAGTATAATTCCCAGGAATAATTTACTAACACACAGGTGGGGTCAGTGTATACTGAAACTGTTCATCAACCTGTGCATGTGTGTGCAGACACACACACACACCACTTCTTTTGCAGAAAGCATCAATTAAAACACCAGTGTAGAAAACAGCAGATCACCCTCTGTTACCAAATACACTCTGGTTTACACAGCAGTGCAACTACTCCATAAGCAGGGAAAGAATATCAGTCTTGTTTAATCACAGCCATAGCCAAAATCAAGTGTTTTCTCCAAAAAATTTAAATACACACTTCTGTACGCTTACCTCCTGACCTCATTAAGTACCCTGCTTAGTACATTCCACCTTGATCTTTTTCTCCCACCAGGTGGCTTTGACTTCCTAAGAGAGGACCAGTCGTCCCCAGTTCCAGACTCAGGGCTTAGCTCCAGTTCCACCTCCTCCAGCATCAGTCTGGGAGGGAGCAGTGGGAACCTCCCACAGATGACCCAAGAGGTAGAAGATGCGGACACAGCTGCTGAAGCAGATGAGAAGGCAAACAAGCTCATTGAATTTCTGACAACCAGGTAATGAGGGGTTAGGAGACAGGCTGCTGTTTTCAGGTTGCTTTTTGGGGAAAATGCCATCACTTTAAAATCACACAGATGGGAAAGTGATCCCGGAGTTCTAGCAAAGTCCTGTTTTCTCTTCCAAATTGCATCTGCTGGAGTCTGTGTACAAGGCAGACACTGTAGAAGTTGTCTACGATCCCACTGAGGTCCTAGTTGATGGACAGGGAGATTTTGTGTAAAATGACGATGCAGCAGATGGAGGCAGGAGATAGTAGCACTCCATGGTAAACAGGACTTGAATGCTCTATTAGAGCTGCCAGGATCTGGGAGTTCTGAGACTTGGCAAAGAACATCACTCTTGAAACCAAAGATATTAGGCACGGTCGACCCAGGAGCAGCTGCAGTAGGGACGGTTGTCTGCTCATCTAGTCTAGCGATTCGTTTATAAATGGAAGTCAGAAACCAGAAACAATAGGAAGGAATCAAACTAATAATGAATCAAAATCAAGAAAAACTACAAGCGATCCTGTTTTTTCAGGTCTTCTGGTTCTTCTAATACACAAGTTCACTTCTAAGGCTTCAGAATTTCTAGCACCCTGAGGTCCAGTATTTGTATAAAAACATGCTTACCTGTGACCTGGGGCATGCTCTCCTTTCTCAGTGAGTTAAGGCCTGGAAGTCTCGTCTGTATATGTGTTATCTGGTATCTCACATGATTTTTCTTTCTTCAACTAATGCATCAATTAATGCAAAAAATGAAGAGCATTTTCTCTCCTCAGTTAATGATGGTTCAGGGTATTCTGCACAGCTCTCAGCTCAATATGGGATTTAATGCACAGGAAGCTTAGGAAGGGGGCTGATGGTGTCTACATACAGGGTATTTCAGAGACCTGAATGGTTCCTGGAGAAGAAAGGTTATTGTCACCACTCACCATTGTCAACACCGTATGTTGGGCAGAATGTTCTGTGAAATTCTCACACCTGGCTCCATCCCATTCTTACCACTCAAAACCAAGAAGACAACAGAAGCTGTATCTTCAATTTGGTTCTGTGGTATTTGGCAACCTAATGATGTAATCCTGATAAAAGCATTATCTCTGCAAATGTTCAAATGTGCAAATTAAGCCTGTGTCTAAATCATATATTTTATTTAACATTTTATATCATTTTATTTAACAAACACTTATGTCCCACCTATTATGTGCCACACACCGTTCTGGTGAATTGAGAGGTTTTAATTTTGCAAATAAAACATAACAAAGACTGTGTCTCCACAAATTAGCCAGGTCTGCTTTGAGCGTGCTCTTAAGCTTTATAAGACCAAAATTTGCCCCCAAATTAATTAGTAAAATTTTAAAAACATATATTGCACCTTTGGAGTTAGAACTGCACATGTGGTTTTGAAAATGCAAAATGATAGCTATATTTCTGACATTTTGTGTGTTTCTTTAAGGGCATTTGGTCCACTTTGGTGCCATGAAGACATCACGCCGAAAAATCAGAATTCTAAGAGTGCTGAACAGCTCACTAACTTTCTGCGTCACGTTGTGTCTGTATTTAAAGATTCCAGATCAGGTACTTCACCCTGTTTTTCAGCATTTTTCTATAATGGAACTCACTCTCCCCATGTGACCACACACCATATACATGGCCCTGCATTTGGCATCAATAGCAGAAGAATATTCACAGGGGAGTTGTGAAGCATATTTCAGATGTGCCTCACTGAGTGATTGTTAATGTCATATATATTTGCATTATGCTCTATCAAGTAATTTCCCCAAGGTCACTGTCCTCCTTGCTTCGTCTACCTCACTAGATTTAAACTGTGCCTATAATATTAATTTTATTTAAATCTCATTAATTTACTGTCATCAGACTCAACTGTAAGAAATTGTCAGCTTTGCAAACTGGTTTTAAAAAATAATAATAATTTTGTAATAAAATGTTTTTTACTTTAAAAGTATTTGCTAACAAGTCCTGTGCCAATGACTATTCAATATTCTGAACACACTATGGCTATTTAGACTCCAGGAGCATCATAATAGTTAAGCCCTTAGCTGAATTCCATTCAGATTCAACTTGGCATGAGCTGATTTGTGTGTGAAATTTAAATCTGGTTCCTCAGCATGATGCACCAACTCTCTCTACCTTTCTCACACACCAGGCTGGCCATATTAAATGTGGCTCTCACTGGCTTTCCCAGCTGCTTTGATAATTAGCACATCTCACAGTTTGACATTCCAGATTAGCCCATCTCTTTTCATTAGCAGAGGATACTTACTGAAAACCAAAAAATACTGATAGACTGAAATGAGAAAGTCATTCCAGGAATAGGATTGCCATTTCTTGTTCTGAGTTTCCTCTTTGGAATTTCTTTGAAATATTAAGACCTCTTATATTGATATTTTCCCCACTTAAAAGTCACTTAATAATTGAACAGAGCCCAAAGGAAGAAATATACTGTTTCTGTGTGAGTCGTCGATTTGTCTAAAACTCTTGATTGTATGAAGATTGTAAAAACGAGAAAATATACAAATGCTGTATACTGTATTCTCAGAGGGTGCTTCAGGCTGCTTAGAGTCTAAGTCTTCCCACATGTCGCCCGAGATATTTTTACCCACTATAATTTCCTTGTCCGCCTCTGCTTTCTGCCTGTTTCCACTACACCCCAATAAAATGTGTTCCTGGAAACACTTGTATTAGTCAGGGTAGCATAGCTGCTATAACAAAACAACCCCCAAAGCTCAGAAGCCAAACACAATAGAAAGTGATTTCTGGATCACATAATAGTTCAGGTGGGTGTTTGGCAGACAGCCTTCCACCTGCTGCTTCAGGGACCCTCCATCCTGTGACTCTGCCAGCCCTCAGGCTCAGAGGCCTCTACTAGCCCCTCTGGTTCGAGCCAGCAGGTGGAGGAAGAGTGAGTGAGTGAAGGATTACTCAGGAGGAGTTTACACACCAGGCTTGAACGAGGCATCCAGTGCCTCTTCCCACATTCCACTGGCCAGAACTCAGGCACAAGGTCACGTCTAACTGGAAGGAAGAATGGGAAATGTAGGTTCACTGTGTGACTAGGGACAAAAGGAATTATTTCCTTTTCTCTGCCACATATTAAATAGCTTTTCCCAAAGGACATTGTCATAGTGGTGATGGGGGTTCTGCAATCTTACTAGTATAGTTCTAGCATTATGATTTGAATAAGCTTTTGTTCATTGCCAGGGGACCTAACCCCATATATAAAATGAATTAAGTAAGAAAATATGTTTTGAAAAGCAAAATAAAAACATAAAAAACTATTTTGAAACATGACCCATTCATAAGTTGTGAACTGCCTATATGGCTTTACTCCTGTAATTCCAACCCTAAGTGCATTTTCCAGGACCCTTTGTTTTCTCTGCAGGAACATTTTCTTGTACAGTCTACATGTCCCTAGGGTCAAACAGCCAAGCAGCAGCTAAGAATAATAACAGTGAATTATCCCTCCTGGGCCAGTTTCCTGTGACAATCAAATGTGCCACAGGGCCCACCAGATCATGGAGACAGCCAGAATCGCTGTTTTCATCATGTCCTCTGACTCTAGTAGCCTAGTTTCCTCCCTGCAGAAAGGCACAGCACGTGTACAGTTTAATGGCCCAGAATTCAATCATGAGCTTTACCTTACATTTTCATCTCCATCTGACCAAATGGTTTTCTGATGACTGAGATTACCTTCATGCTATTGGAAGAACAAATATTCAGCCAAAAGTTTAAATGATGGCTGCCTTCTTTGCAGTGTCTACATACCAGCATATTCATAGACTATTCTGAAGAGCAAAGACTTTGGCACAGGCCTTGGTTGTGCGTAGAGTTGACTAGATCCACTAACCGCCTCCCTCTACATACACAAGTCCTCTGAAAATTTGTTTCTAATAAATTCTGTTATGAAAAAAGGAGTGAAAATATTCCATGTAAAAAGTAGTACAGAAGAACAATGTAGAAAAATAGTAGGGTAATAAATAATAAGACATTTGTGAGCACATATGTCAGACACTGTACAAGCACTTTTTAAGTTGTTTAATTTTTACAATTCTATGAGATAGATGCTATTATTCACAAGTCAAAAATAAGGAAACAGGCTCATAGAAAATAAGTTTCTTTCCAGAGTCTCAAAACCCCTAATCCAAAACCAGGACCATCTTGCTCCAAAGCTTCTGACTCTGTCTACTATACTCTGCCTCCTTAAGATTTATTAAAATGTGTCTTTTATTTTAAAATGGTAAGTAAGTACCACCAGGAGGTAGCTCTGTGCAGTTAGCCTGTTTTAAACTTACAGATAACTGATGCCCCAGAGTCCACGGAGTAGTGGCTGACCTATTCTCTCGCCTCTTTGGGCCCTAGGTTTCCATCTGGAGCAACACTTGAGTGAAGTTGCATTACAGACAGCCCTCGCTAGCTCTTCAAGGCACTATGCTGGTCGGTCCTTCCAGATATTCCGGGCCCTCAAACAACCTCTGTCAGCACACGCCTTGTCTGACCTTCTCTCGAGACTGGTAGAGGTGATTGGAGAACATGGAGATGAGATTCAGGTATGGAAGGAAAGACCACTGAACTCATCCTTCCTCTCTCATTTCAAAGATGAGAAGTTAACTTTCTTTGAGCCTTCTTTTTCTTGCAAATTATTCTAGCCATTTGGGCATGTATAATTTATTAAAAAATTTTTAAATATTGACTTTTTAATTTACAAACATCACTGCAAGGATCATTGTTCTAGAAATTCAATGGATACTGTTTTATTGAGCCAACAACTGAAATCCTTTGGAGACTCTTTCTTTGTTGTTTTTGTTGTTAGTTTTATTTGGCAGGGCATGGGGGAGTTATTTTGTATTGTTTGGTTTTTTTGCTAACAACCTAGGATGCAGTTGTGCAATTTCTCCACTCAGAGAAGGGATCGCCATTTTATCTATGCAAAGCACCCCTCTCTGTATGGTTAGCCTTCAGTAAACTGAGAAGAGCTGAAGAAATAATGGAGAGAGTAGAGGCCATAAGAAGACTCTGTAGACTGGGGACTCCAGAGACTGGGGAGCTGGGAAGGTTGAAAACCAAGGGCATTACAAGCTCTGTAGCTTGGCCAAGTCCTTCCTTTCCATCAGGAATGTTCCTGCATCTCAGGAGGCCTGCATGCGAATAGACTGTAGCTTCTTTTCTTCCTCTGGCCATTGGAAAATGCCACTGAGGCACAGCCCTTCTCACACCTCATCTCTTCATCTCTGGCTTTCAGACATTGCCATTCTGTATTTCAAATGCCCACCATTCCCCTCAGTAAGGGACCGTGCTTCCCCCCTTTAGCCTTGCCCCCTCCCTGTTGGATTTCAGAGGAAATTGATCTGTTGAAGACCTCAGACCTAGGGAAATAAATCTTCATGTTTATCTGCTAATTTCTAAGCCATCTAAATTTCCTAAGTGGCCTTTAAATTTTGTTTTTAGAGTTCATAAATTAAAGTAGCAATGCCTGTCTAGCTTTCAACAATATTACCATTATTTGAATAAAGTTTGCATTAATTAAATTTATCTTCAGGAAGTTCACAGTAGTTACAAGCAGTATAAAATGTTGTCTTTTTCTGTTTGGCAGGGTTATGTGATGGAAGCACTCCTTACCTTGGAAGCTGCCGTGGATAACTTGTCTGACTGCTTGAAGAACAGTGATCTCTTAACTGTATTATCTCGGTGAGAACCAGCTTAATGACATTTTGGAATCAAATATACTGTACTGAATGTTTGGGAGATGCCTGGACTTGGAGCAAAGTCCAAAGAACAAATCTAGTTTTTGAAGTCTATTTATGACCTAACAAAGTATGTATGACATTTTCTTAAGTTAAAAGAAAGAGGAAGTTATGACACACACACATATGTACATGTTATATAAGTATTTTTAAATGTCAGGAAGGTAGAGACCAAGTGTTATCACTAAATAATACAAATATTAATGGTTTTTCATTTTCTTTTTTATGTCTTTGAGTATTTTTTCAAATTTTATATAATAATTATCCTATTTATTACATTGTAAACTGAAACTAAATATTATTATTTAAATGGATATATACAAAACTCATGTGAGCCATCACTATAAAAATACTTGGAATAAATGTTGATTTTACTTGCAGAAATTCCTAACTTAGGATCTTTGTTATTTTTTAATTCCTTTTGTTCCTGCCAATGTTTAATAACCCATTTCAAATCATTCACAATTCCATATTCTCTTTGTATAATTGAGTTCATCTTGCTTGAAATTGAGTCAGTAGTGTTATGTTATATCACACTGAACCTTGTTTCATTTTTAAGTTGAACATTTTTTATGGATAAGTAATTTTGGTGTGACTGCTATCATACATACTTAACTACATAAACGTACAGATTTATCTAAATCAATAAAGATTTATCAAGAATGTTGATGGTTTTATCTTTTTAGCCTGAAATAAGCTTAGAAATCATTTTTCATAAATTTTTATAGTGCAAAAAATTTCCTTTGACACAAATATTTACTTTTTTCTTTCTAGATAACATCATTTCCATTTCTGTTCTCCTTTTCAGCCAGTTAATAGGATGTTAAACTTTGTACCTATCGGGTACATTTTATTTCATAATTACTCCTACCCAAATTCAAATAAAAGATCAGTAAACTTTATGGCCAACTGCTTATTTCTTTAACCTTTCAGTAAGCAGAAGTCAGTATTAGGTTTTGTTGTTTTGTTGGCAAAGGTTGATCTGGTTAAGTTTTGTTCTTCATAACTCTAAGTTTAAGAATAAGGAAATTTATTCCTTTAAGTTTAAGAATATGGGGAAAAAAGAATAAAAAGTAGTATTTCCAAAGAATGATTTCCCTCCCTTATTGTTTGTTGGTGGATCTTAAAAGGACTGGCTTTTCACTGAAGCATGTTGGCCTTCTATTGAACTTTTCTTGATTTTATACCCAGCTCTTCATCACCAGATTTAGGCTCCAGCACTAAACTAACAGCAAGCAGAAAGAGTACAGGACAACTAAATGTGAACCCTGGAACAGCCAGCAGCAACACAGCAACTGCAGAACGGAGCCGGCATCAAAGAAGCTTCTCTGTGCCCAAGAAGTTTGGTGTTGTTGACAGATCCTCAGACCCACCTCGGAGTGCCACGCTGGACAGAATTCAGGCTTGTACCCAACAAGGCCTCTCCTCAAAAACCAGAAGCTCATCCTCCTTGAAGGACAGCCTCACAGACCCATCACACATAAACCATCCAACCAACCTGTTGGCCACTATCTTTTGGGTCACAGTGGCCTTGATGGAATCTGATTTTGAGTTTGAATACCTTATGGCCTTAAGGCTGCTGAATAGACTGCTGGCTCACATGCCGCTCGATAAAGCTGAGAACCGAGAAAAACTTGAGAAACTCCAGGCGCAGCTCAAGTGGGCAGACTTCTCAGGGCTGCAGCAGCTGCTGCTGAAAGGATTCACTTCCCTCACCACCACAGACCTTACCCTGCAACTTTTCAGTTTGCTGACGCCAGTGTCCAAAGTATCCATGGTGGATTCATCTCAAGCCATTGGTAAAGCCAACATCACTCACTCCCTAACAATTCTGGTGGTTACTGTGTTCATGTTTAGTGTAATAAGATAATGTGGGCTTACTGCATTTAACAATCTGCTTAGAAATCGTTCTTTGGGAATAGTTTGTTTTTTCTTTTAAAATTCTATATAATGTCAATCTTAATTATATTGTAGAAGATATTTTTAAGGCAATAGGATAAAAGCGGCAGAAGTAATATATAATATATTAGTCATTTCTTTATGCTTTCCAGATATAATTGCAAATGCTGTTAGTTTATTCCATTGCTCTTATACAGACATTTTTCCCCTTTTTTCTTAACTCCTAAATCTTTTATTTTTCTTAGCCTCTCTTTTCCTCTTGAAAAGTCTCTTGGTTCCCTATTATTTTGAATTAAGCCAAATCAACAAACTAGATTTTTAATACCATGGCATGTGGCCCAGAATTCTTTTCATGAAGCCAGAGCTTAAAACAGTGGTACTAAACCATCCTCATCATTTTAAAAAGTCTTTTGATTACATGAGTAAGACTTAAATTATTAGCCTATGTCCTCTTATACAGATTTTCCTTAAAATATGTTTTTTGATACAAATTTCAAACTAGTGCTTCAGTTCACTTTAATCTGCTTTTTAAAATCTATGCTAGTCATTCTTATTTACAAACAGTCCATAGCAAGATACCACTGTATCTGAAAATTACAAATCTACTTCAGTGGCTCCTTTGCAACTGGTGCCATTGTGGTTGTAATTTTTTCTTGGATTTTGTTAGATCATATTAAGGCTGCTTCAAAAGACTGCTTTTGTATCACCTGAGAATAAAATCTGTAATATGTCTTCCCACTGTTAACAGTTAAAATGCATTATATTCAGCTATCTCCATTGTATCTTCTCTAATCCAGGGTTTCCACTGAATGTTTTGTGTCTCCTGCCCCAGCTGATTCAGCATTTTGAAAATCCCAACCAGTTCTGTAAGGATATAGCCGAAAGGATTGCTCAGGTATGACTTCCAGTTCCACACTCGGGCAGATCCACACAGGCCTTCAGGAAGGCTCAATGTTGGACAGAAACAACCAGGCCCAGAGAGGGCGATGAGTTTCACAAAACCTGAAAATAATAACTGATATCGTTAGTAATTTATATCTCTGGGTGGCTGATGCACATTGTCTTTTCTGGTTTCATTATTAAAAAAACAGGTGGAAAGAATTAGTGAAAATTATATTAGCTAATTACTAAGATAAGCACTTCTGCAGCCTACCAAAAAAAGGATCAATCTACTTTCTAGACTGTCAGGACTTAGAGCAAAATTGCTAACATTTCTTCCTATTGACTAGGCTATTTTATCCCTAATTTATTTTCTTCTCTTAAAAGGTTTGTTTGGAAGAGAAGAACCCCAAACTTTCCAATCTTGCACACGTCATGACTCTTTATAAAACACACAGCTACACGAGGGACTGTGCCACGTGGGTCAATGTGGTCTGTCGATACCTTCATGAAGCGTATGCTGACATTACCTTGAATATGGTTACCTACCTGGCAGAGGTAAGCTCTTCAATTAAGAGTAAAATCTATCATAGTTTCTATGGGTAAAATATTTATATGGAACTGATAATACTCAACTTCATTTATTGAATGCCTATTATATATCATCATATATATTATCATCTATTATATGAAATCAGTTTAAATCCTCACAACAACCCAGTGATGTAGATACTATTATAATAATCCAAGGCTCAGCCAGGTTAAGTAATCTGTCATAAATTTAAGGCAGCAGAGCCAGCCTTTAATGGAGGTATAGCTGCCTCCAAAGCTTAAACTCCCTCTTTTTACTACACTAATACCTGTCAGCACATGGCAGAGACAAAGAACTTTTGTCCTAGTTACTCTGGGTATTCAAATCTTCTTTAAGGAGTTACTATGTGGCTTGATGTGTTCAATGGTTGGTTGCTCTGAACTAATGAACAAATTTTGAAAACATACATTTTGAAATCAACTTTTTATCTTCATCGTTTATGTTTACTTTTAAAACTGGATGGGATTTTTGTCCTCACACAAATGTGTTTCTAGCACATTTGTTAGAAACCCCTACTGACTTCTGTGTATGTTAGTGATAGAAATACACAGCATATGGGGCAGGTGAAATGTATTCCATTTAGCACCTCCAGTCCCTAACAAGCTTAATACACAAGGTCATGAAATCCATGAGGCAAATGGTTGATAACAGCTACCTTGTTTTAGTTGTTTCACTGTTGCTTTTCCTTTCAGGATATGCAGTCATACCTCTTGCTAGAGCCTTTTCAGAAGTGATGAGGACAGCCCATTCCAATTTTTCCTTTACTTATGTCACCAGTTCAGGATGCAGATAGGTTAAAGAATCAATCACTTTCTGAAAGGCTCCACAAAACGGAAAGCCTCTACCTAGAAGAGGGTAGTCGCCCCATCCATCAACATTTATGGTTGATCCTGCAGGATTTTGATTTGTAATATGGATCAGCAATATGTGGGCTGTATTCAGACTGTCAACAGCCACAGATTCATTTGCTGTTTCCACACCCCCATCCCTGGCATTTTAAAGGACCTCTCATAAGTGCCACCTGGTTGCTTTGGATAATCACCTTGGTCACATCTGTCCCCACAAGAGTTACTAAGCAAGCACACACATACCTCAGCACACAAGAAGTACCAGCATAACCGACGCGAATGCCCTACTTACAAAGGCAGAAGATGCCTGTTTTAAAACAAGGTGAGGTGTGAGACAGCAAGGAGGCAAAACTTGCTTGGATCACTAGACATAGAAGTTTCACAAATACAAATGGGATGTGGTATATACATACAATGGAATATTATTCAGACTGAAAAAAGCCTGAAGTACTTATGTATGCTACAACATAGATGAACCTTGAAAACGTTATGCTAAATGAAATAAGCTAAACACAAAAGGACAAATATCATTCCACTTATATGAGGTACATAGAATAGGCAAATTTATACAGACAAAAAGTAGAATAGTACTTCCATTTTAACCATGGGCTGGGGACAGGAGGTAATGTAGAGTTATTGTTTTACGATTACAGAGTTTCAGTTTGGGATGATAAACAAGTTCTGGAAATAAATAGTGGTGATGATTGCATAACAATGTGAATGTACTTAACGCCAGTGAATTGTACACTTAAAAAATGGTTAAATTGGTAAATATTATATATATTTTACCACAATTAAAAAAAAAGATGGATTATCTAATTTGTTCTATTCAGCCCTTATCACAAATTGTCACCAAAAAATTTTATTACAAACTTAACATCCCACCATATATAATATATATTAATTCCTATTTCAATCACTCACATGTTCTTTCAGGTGCTGCCCAGGCACATACATACACTTTTAGGTAGCTATGGTCAGTATTTCCACTGAAGCTGCTCTGTTCACTTAACATTAACTTTGTGTGTATTTCCATGTGTTGACATAGCTTACACAGTGTCATTTTCAGTAACTATGTAATTCTGTCAGGTTAATGTAACACAACTTGCTTAACCATCTCCCTTTTGTTGCTTATATTCATAATTTTTTCGATTACAAATGATCCTTTTATGTAGACTTTGTATCAGATTACATTTGAATCATTTCTTCTGGCGGCATTTCCCAAAGTAACTATCCCGGTAAAGGATATGGATATGTGGATATATGATTTAGTTCTTCCACACATTTGGGAAATTGGTCTTCCCAGAGATTTTCCCAATTTATAATACTAAAAACAATATAGAAATATTCCTGTGTTTCCATATCCACTAAATTTTATCATTCGATTTATTCATTTTTTCAGTTTAGTATTTTTATTGGTTCTTTAAAATTATTCTCTTTATGTATTCTCTTTCTAGTGAACACATTCATTTTTCCACACAATAGATCTGTGTCATTTCTCATTTCCTCATGTGTTAACCGCACAATTATTTCTTTTGACCACTTTTGATGTGGAATTTCAGTATTTATTTGAATCATTTCTATTCTTTATTTTGAACAGTAAACTTTATCATGATGTCTGTCACAAATATTTTCTCATCATTTTGCTTTCCTTTTTGAAAATATCATTGATTTTTTTCCTGATTATTAAAGCAGTATATGCTCATAACAGAAAATTTGGAAGGTAGAGAAAAGTTAAAAAAAAAAGAGAGAAAAAAAAATCATCCAAAATAATTACATTATCTAGAGAGAAACGCTATTAACATTTTGTTGGATGTGTAAGAATACCCATCTTATATCCTCACCAATACTGTTATCAATTTCTAATCCTTGCCAATTTGAAAACTGATAAATTGTATCTTTTGTTTTAATTTGTAATTTTTGATGATCAGTGGTGTTTGATGCCTTCCTTTTGAGGCTTATTTTGTTGTATTCTATTGTGTGAGTATTATATTTTTATATTTAGACCTACCTACATTGCCTTTGATAATATCTTCATTTCTTCAATAGTTAGGATTTTCGTTTCCCTCCTAAGGAAACGTGCAATCACAGAAGTATTGGGAAAGATTGGTGCTTCTGTGTGAAAATCTGTGTCGCACTGACTCATGCGGGGCCTTGCCTCCCACAGTTGCTGGAGAAGGGCCTCCCTAGTATGCAGCAGCCACTCCTGCAGGTCATCTACAGTCTGCTCAGCTACATGGACCTCTCAGTCGTCCCTGTGAAGCAGTTTAATGTGGAAGTTCTGAAGACCATTGAAAAATATGTGCAAGTGAGTGTCTGAATGACTTCACCTATGAACCAGGATGTTTCCAGGAGTCATGCCAGAAAGACCAAGGCTTTGCATGTCACTTGTACTTTGCTACAAAGCTCTGTAGGTGCCAGGACGCATTCATTCGTTGACATCCATAACACACCGAGAACAGTCAAGGGTGATAGCTGATCTCACCCTGAATGGTATACTGAGGAGAAAGACAGGCCCAGGCCCTATGTGTTCCTGCACCTTCAGAGGACACATTTCTGCCTCTTGGGGTTTACAAGCTGGATACTGAAAGCACGCACCTGGCTGGAAGCTCAGGGGCAGGGTCTTATTTGTAGTGTCCCATTTCAGAGGAGAAGGGAGGAGGAACTTGCATGTACCAGGAACTTGCATGTACCAGGGGTTTCAACATGTGAAGCATTAATTCAGAGGTTAAAATCACCGTTTTAGAGTTGAGCAAACTAGGATTCAGAAATTTGCATAAATGTATTTGAAAATACTCCAGCAGACAAACACGCAGTGTACTTGGTGAGTTGCAGAGTTCAACTCTGCAAATGCTAGGTTTTCTCTGGTTAAACTCATTGACAAAGCCATACAATGTAAATTCTGGACGTTTCTTTTCATCTTTACTTCACCAATCACATTACTTACAGATATTATTTAATGCTAAAAGTGACTTCCAAGCTTTTTTTTTTTTTGCATTTTTCCAGTGGCATTGTTCCAGTAACAGTTGTGCCACATGGTAGGCATTCAGTGACACTTGCTCACTTCACAGCACTCACAGGAGACAGAGGAGTAGTTCACATTTTTCTATCAATCATGCGCCCTATTTCATTGTTTTGTTAGGCTGCCTAGTCTCTCCTAGGCCTGTGGCATCTTGGTACTAGATATTTTATTGTGAATGGCAGCTAATTTCATACTCAAACCATGATTTCCCTTGGGCAGAATCTAACAGCAAAGGAAATGTGTTTTCTTTCATGTGCTTTTATTCCAAAGCCTGGGCAAATAATAACTTTTATCAGATTAGTTTATCTATGTTCAATATTTTTGTGGGGAGAAGCACCTCAGTCTGCCTGGGGTCATCAAGGAGACAAAGATGATAAAACAAAGTGAGCCTTACAGGAAGAGTAGGTGTGTGATGAGCCACTAAGGAGAGAAAGGGCCTTCCACAATGAGAGAATAGCATGAGTAAAGGCACAGAAGCTAAGAGACCTTGCCTGGCTGGTTTGGGGAGCTCCAGGGGTAGCCTGGGCGATATTAGCCCTGTAAGCCATGCACAAAGAGTGTGAACTCCTCCCTGTCCACCAGAGGGAGCCCTAGAAGTTTAGGCAGGGAAGTGGCATGATCTGAAGAGTTCTAGAAAGATCACTGTAGCTAAAGTGGTATTATGGACTTAAGTAGAGGTTTCAAACAGGGAGATCAGTTAAGAGGCTATTGAAATAGTCCAGGCAGAGGCCAGGGATGATTCAACTGAGCCAATGCCAGCAGGAATGGAGAGGAAGGAACAAATTATCAGGAGAGAGGGAAAGAGAGGAGTTAAGAATGGCTCCCAGATTCTTGGGTTAGGTCATGAGGAAGATATGGAGTGAAAAAAGAAGAGGGCTGAGGGCAGACATCAGGCGCCCAGGAAGCAAATGGGACAGGAAGAGCCAGAGAGGTAGGAGAGGGACCAAGGAAGACAGGAAATTGCAGGTGAGAGAATTTTGAGAAAGGGTGAGTGGTCAGTAGCATAAAATGCAGTGGGGACTGTTTTTATTCAAATTAAGGAGGTACCTCATTAGAAAAAAATGATACCTTGTTATTTTAAAGTTTTATTTAATATGGACAAAATTGGGTTTTTTTTATTTGCTTGTTTCCTAAATGTAGCTCATCTTATATATAAACTATCTTTTTATGTCTTGTGCCTTTTACTTATCACGGAATTTCCAGCACTGTTTTAAATCAATGAATTCTGACTGGTCATAAGAAGTTTCAGTAGCTAGCAGTATATTCATTTTTAAAAATGAAATTATTTTTAACCATTGAATGTTTTATTTCCTTTAGAGTGTTCACTGGAGAGAAGCTTTGAATATCTTAAAGCTGATAGTTTCTCGATCTGCCAGCCTAGTGCTGCCTTCTTACCAGCACAGCGACCTCTCGAAGATAGAAATACACCAAGTGTGGACGAGTGCATCTAAGGAATTACCTGGAAAAACCCTGGACTTTCACTTTGATATTTCAGAGGCATGTTAACTGTTTCTGTCAACTCTAGCATGAATATATAGTGGCAAAGGCCGAAACTAGTTGCCTGGCCAAAGGGAGACTTGTTTTACATTTATTTCAAATGAAGGGTTCTAAGGCCTAAATTAGGTTCTGTTTTTTAAGAATACATCAAGTGTCACATTCCCTGGGGCTCTCAGTTGGCAGCTTTTAAAAATGAAAGCCAGCTTTAGTTATATAAAAATGATTCAAAAAAAGATAACTTTAAATGGAATGATCTTAAGCATTTTAAACCATGACCTTCACTCATTCTTTTCTGACAACTGTCATGTCCTATATTTCTATCTGCAACCCTGTTCCCTGAACTGCAGCCAGACCAGTAAATGGCTGAGATTTACAGGAAAAATACAGAGTCCACCTTTACAGTTGCTTCCCTAAGCCATACTGCTTTTTAAACCAGTAAAATTGTCTCAATTCCTGCCTTGAGGGAGAAGGGAGTGCAGAGGGAAGGGACGAGTGAACCAAGCTGAAGAGTCAGGAAGCAAAGAGAGGCCAGAAAGCAGTCAGATTTACCTTCTGGTCTGTCAACGAACATTTGAGAGGCCTGCACTGAACTATTTTAGTCTAAGATGTAAAAATACTTTGCTTTCCTGTCTCTCTTACCCCACAACCCATAAGCCCCCCAAAGCAGAAACTATGCTCTGTCCATCTTGTAGCCAGGGTCTGGGACAGTGTCTGGTGCATGATAGGTACTTAATAAATATTCTTCAACGTGAATGAATAAATCCACTAAAGAAATAAACCAAATCAGCTGAAATGGAACTCACTCGTTCTGTTAAGTGGGTTGGAGCCGGGTTGGGTTTTTTCACACAGTGTCTCATTGACCTTTTATCAGTATTCAGGATGAGATACTATTTTGCTGCCATTGTGATACCCGCATCTATATTTAGTATATATATGATATTATAGTATCAAATCAATACTTTTCAATTTGTAACATCTTTTTATATTGCTAGGGGGGAAAAGCTACTTTTACTCTTTGACTTAAGTTTATTCTGTTCCAAAGGGGTACAAAAGACACGCACAGCCAGTCAGTTGCACAGCCTAGAGACCTGGAACGATGCTCTAGAATGATGGGCCTTGAGAACCAGGTAGAGAATTACCAGCTGGTTTCTGCCACCTCGGAGTGTAGGCCCATGAACGGGTTTCTGCAGAGACCTCCTTGGGGCTAAAGTTTGGGAGGTGCTGCCCACCCAGCCCCCACACTCCAGGACTCCCAGGAAGGAAATTTCTAAAGTGTTGCCCAAATACCTGGCCCTGACCTCATTCATTTAAATAATTGAAAAGATATAAATAGTTTAAATAAATTTTTAAATAATTAAAGATTGGTGATTAAAGGAAGAGGGGAAGGAATTTTGGTCTCCTGTTAAAAGAAATTCTTTCAAGCTTAAGCATCTGAAAACTGACTATTTGCTTTCCTAAATGTTTTGCTTCTAATCTTTATCAGGGGTTTCTAAAATATGTTTAAGAACAAGCACTTGGATTTGTTTCCAGCTGCTAAAGAGGGTGGGAAAATGTTGCAAAGATGCAAAATGATGTAGAATGTATATTTGAACATCAGGAAAATGAGCCTACTTGTAACACTGAACTTCTGTAATCTAATTCTTAATCAGATAAGCAGTTCTTGGTTGCTGCTGGGTAGAGCAATCCCATGTACCACAGAACTGTGAATGAGATAGAAGAACGTGTGCTTTTGTATTCTTTTTTCCTCAAGACACCAATCATCGGGAGGCGATATGATGAACTGCAGAACTCTTCTGGGCGAGATGGGAAGCCCAGGGCTATGGCCGTCACCCGGAGCACATCCTCCACCTCATCAGGCTCCAACTCCAATGTCCTTGTTCCTGTAAGCTGGAAAAGGCCCCAGTATTCTCAGGTATAGAATCCTAGACTCCCAGGATTGGAAGGAAGCTTAGGGGACCTACTGAGCCCAACTGCCCATGTAATATGAGATTCCCCCATTCACCATCCAGGCATGAACACTTCAGTGATGAGGATCTCATGACATTCCAAGGGAACCCATTTTATCTTTGAACAGCTCATTACAATTTTGTTGCTTCTATGCATTGGCCCTAGTTCTCTTCAGGCTTAGAAAATGAAATCTGATCTCTCTTCCACATGGCAGCACATCAGACATTTAAAGAAACCCTACCCCCTCTGCCACTCACCCACATGAGTCCCCTTTTCTCCAAATAATACATCCTTAGTTCTCCCAACCAGTTCTATATGATAGGGCTGCACATCCAATGACCATTCTGGCTGCTGAGCATGCACTCCAGTCATGGTCTCCATGCACAGTCTGAGCCATACAGGGCAGAATGGGCTGCCAGATTTCTCTGTAGTTCCGTTATCACAGCCTAAGACTGTACTCACTCTATGGGTGACTGCATCACAGTATTGATGTCATTGGACTTATTGCCAAGTAAAACCCCTATATTATTCAGGCCTCTTTTGGTGACATGTGACAGAAGCCCAGTGAAAAATTACCTTAAGTGGAAAAGGAATTTATTAACTCATATATCTTGGCTTCAAGCACAGCTGGATTCTAGGCACAAAATTAGGAACTAGATCCTTAGACTCCCTCTCTCCTTCTCACTGTCCCCACCTTCCCTTCCCAAAGTCTTGGCCCCGCTTTCCTCTCTGCTGACTTCATTCTCAGGCAGATTCTTCCCCTATGAGGCACCAACAACCCCTGACATCCAAATTTACAAGGTCTTTGGCTCTGATGATTTCAGGACAGAGGACTTCCCTCCCCAATGTCCATAGCAATTCCAGAAAAAGGACTCTTGCAGCATGTGCAAGGGAGGCAAAGCCCCACTTAGAGGGAGAGGAGCTGTTCCCAAGATAAAAAAGAAGGACTGCATTACTGGAAGAAGGCAAAGGGGTGATCGATCAGCACCGATCAGGGAAAAACACTTTGTTTGCATGCCCAGCAGGAATCGCCTCACTCCCAAAGGTCAGGGAAGTGGAACATAGAGCATAGCGCCTGCTGGAGTATAGCTGGTTCTCAGTGAGTGTTCATCGAGTTGTTGAACAAGGGAGCCTACTACACTTTCTTGGGGATTTGGAAAAGAGAGGAAAAATATACAGCCCAATTCCATGTTCCTCTATATTGATTCCTTCCCAGAATTGTAAGGTGCCCACTAAAACTTAGGGAAATAGTCTAGCAAATCTCTTGCCATCCTTCAACATCAAGATCCTCCTGTCTTTGACTTTGAGAAGTCATCGTACTGAGTGCCCCTTGTACAATTTGGAAAGAAGGATGCAGTGAACCGAGGTCCATTAAGAAGGAAAATCTGTGAGTGATACTGGCCTCCTAGCAGTCTCCACATTAACTGAAATAAGATTAAAAAGGAAAAATCATTTTAAAGAGATTGCGAAGATTGCTTTAAGAGCAATTCTGGAGTACATTAACATTTTTAGGCTCTGGTTACTGTACTCTTTCATTCTCAACTCACCAGTTATTCTGAGACCTGGTTTATCTATGTCATTAGCCAGTGTGATGGTTTATAGAAGAATCTCCATGCTTAAGGGGCTAAAAAATAAGATTTATGAGGAAAAGCAAAAGGAATTGACTCTATTTAACTTTAGGAAGAATAAACTGAGAAAGATTTAATATGGCTTGCAAATAACTGAATTTTTTAATTCTGCAGAAAGCAAAGTTATTCTTCCATTTGAGGAAAACAGATTTGTACTGTAACATAATAGATATAATGTAGGTGTAAGGAAAGCCTTGCTAACGCTGAAAGTTGTAGCATAGAAGAAAAGATTATCAAAGGGAGTCATGAATATCTGCTGAAGAATGAGAAACTGATTTTCACCCCTTCCCTTGGGAAAACTTGGGTCAGCACCATCCAGTAGAAACATAATGTGAGCCTCATTTTAAATTTTCTAATAGTCACCTTTAAAAAAATAGTAAAAAGAAACAGATAAAATTAATTTTAATAACATATTTTAGTTAACCTAATAGGTCTAAAATATTACTATTTCAACATGTAATCAATATTTTACAGTTATTCATAAGACATTTTACATCCTTTTTTTCATACCCAGTCTTTGTATTTCACATCTCGGTTGTCAGGGCCACATTTCAACTGTGATCGCCCTGTATGGCCAATGGCTACAGTATTAGAGCAGATTGGATCACAAGACCCCATGATGAAAACCTGCCTGTGTATTTCTTTTGCAGAAGAGGACAAAAGAGAAGTTGGTGCATGTCCTTTCTCTGTGTGGCCAAGAAGTAGGATTAAGCAAAAATCCATCAGTAAGTTTTGTCTTGAATCATATTTATTTTGGTTCTATATCTTTTTTACCTTTGGTCTGTTTTTACCTTTGGTCATATAGTTCAGAGGATTCAACTATGAATTACAAGTATGATATCCACCATCTGGATCAAACTCCTAGGTGATTTCTCTCCACACCATGATTTTTAATCTCACTTAGTTCAGAAACAATGAACGATTTTTTTTGGCTATTTGCTCCAGTTTGCCTGTAAATAAATACTCAGTTACTTTCATTTTTAAAAATTTCTCCAATTTTTTAATAAATAAGCCCAGACTTTCTTAAAATATATATATATATGAGACTATCACAGTCTATATTTTAAGGAAGTCTGGCACACGAAGCTATACATTCCTTTGGGGTGTAATTTTACTCTCTGTACACACATCTCTTCCTGTGATTTCATTATTTTACTTATGTACAATAAAGGTGAAAATAATGACGTATTATCATGGTTTTTTCTCCTGTAAACTTCTGCTGTTATGGTTTTTAAAAAATGCCATTGGACTTTGGAATAAATGAATAATTAGAGTATTAGAAGTTAGCTTCTGAAACTTTTATAAAATTTAGAAAATTCAAATTGTGTGTGTGAGTATATTATAGCAAAAGCAATAAAAATGTCAGGGTCTAGTTTCACCCGGTATTTTTATTTCATCTATATCACAGCATCTTTATTATTAACAAAAAAAGAAATAGCAAACTAAATAATTTCCCAAATAAAGTAAGAATTAGCAAACAATTCCTCTGAGGAGCTATTTTTTAAATCCCAAAATTTATCTACTAATGCAACTCATAAGCATGTGAAATACTAGAGGCTCATAAATACTTGCTAAACTGCAAATTGATACTTCTTATCATCTGGGAATGTGCCCCCATCAGCCGTCAGCTAAGCTTGTTTCCAGTGAAGTTGCCTTTTTAGTATTATTGATCAGTGGGTTTGTTGCTGCTCCTGTGACATTATTTAGGGCAGAGGAGACGAAGCAGGTATGGCAGGGGCAGACAGAGCCTCCTAGCCCACAAGGGAAAGAAACAAGAGCACTTGGCCTCTGCAGTGCAGCAGTGCCAGCAAGGGCCCTTTCTTACTGCCACTGTGTTTGGCACTTTCTCCTTCAGATCTAAACTGCCTGCTTCTGTGCCTTTTAGCTAGAAATGTTTGTCTGGAGTGTGTTACAAATGAGAAGCGGCACTAACTAGGAAAAAGAGCCTTCAACTGAAGAAATCAGAAATCTGGTCTCGTCTCTCACCAACTAGTTGACTGGCCCTCGATGCTGTTTATCTCATATACCCATTGGCAATCCCTGTGCAAACTGTGGGTCATGTACCATTTTACGAGAACATAGAGCAAATCATATGACTGTTCTCAAACACTGGAGAAAAAAAGTACATTTAAAATCCATTCACTTTTTACTTTTGACAGACATTTGTTATGTTTAAATTCTTATAAATGATTTGCCTACTTTTCAAGAAGACTAGATGTTATAATGGTTAAATAAAGAACACTGTTCACTTTATTTAATATCACTCTATGTTCAGGAGAGGCCGAATAGCAACACATCTAGGTTCATTTGTAGTTTATTGTTTCTACAAAGTTCCATTAAAATGGCCCAGTGAAAAGAACCTAAACATACAAGTTAATTTTAAAATATTAACATACTAAAGAAAAAAAGGTTTTGTTTAAATCAACAAGACAGGAATTTAAGTATAAATGATGAACATGGCTGCTCAGCTACTCTTCTGTAATTCAAATGAACAAGTATTGTACTGTTTGGCTTCTGTTTCTTATTCCTTACCAGTTCCTGGTTTCTCTCTAAAAGGGTTAAATCCTTTGCTCTCACAATAACATATATTGCTATCAGTGGTCCTTAAAATATTCCGTGACGTGTATGTTTGTGTGAATGTGTACAATTTCTAACCTCAGTCGGTTCAGAAACAGTGGAAAATTTCTTGGCTGCTCTAGTTTGTCTGCAAACATATGCTCAGTTGTCTCTCTCTCTCTCTCTCTCTCTCTCTCTCTCACACACACACACACACACACGCGCGTGCGCGCGCGCACACACACCAGTAGGATCCAGTCTCCATCCATTAAGAAGCAGCGATGTGACTCTTGAACATTTTCCTAGTGCATGAACTTGCATCTTTGCAACGACTTTAATCTGAAGGCACCTGTCCAACATAAATAATAAAAGAACATTCTAAAAATACCCACTTAAGGAATTAGGTGTGTACTGGAAATATAGTGCTATGAAGAGCCAATTACAGTTTTTTGTAGCACAAACAACCGAAGGGAGAAGGGTTTCTCAGGAGAGGACTCTCGATCCGCAGGTGATTTTTTCATCGTGTGGGGATTTGGATCTGCTTGAGCACCAGACAAGCTTGGTGTCCTCTGAGGACGGCGCCCGAGAGCAGGAGAACATGGATGACACAAACAGTGAGCAGCAGTTCAGAGTCTTTAGAGACTTTGATTTCCTAGACGTGGAGCTGGAGGATGGAGAGGTACAGTATATTCTTTGTACAAGTAATCCACATAGCCTTCTCCTTGACTAACGAAACAGTTTCTTTTTACCGCTAAATAATGACTTTTCACAACAGCGTCTTTAATTGGAAAGCTGTAAACTTTATTTTGAATCAACTTATTCAAAGTACAGCAGCTCTACTTTGGCAAAAGTTACCACACCCTTCCTGTCTGAGCCCACAGCCAAAGCTGCCAAGTTATTTCTAAATGGCAAAGATCTGACTTTTAATGACCACACAAACAAAGACTGTGTGTGTGTAGTCCAAAGGTGAACTTTAAAAAAAAACACACAAAAACATTCAAGTTCTGCGCCTGTTCACTGGTACCTAGGTAAAACATGCTAAGTATTTAATTATCTTAAATGTGAAATTGCTCTAATACGATTACTTTCAAGCTTGCCTGCTACAACATGAGATGGGAGCTCGAGGGCTCCAGCATCTTGGTGCTGTGTTTGATGAAATTATTAAAAGTTGAAACAAGATGAAACACACAGGAGAGCTCTTGGCTCTGCTTTAGGTGGGTAGCTCGCGTTCCCGACACCTGGAGCAGCTGAATTCAAGTCTCAACGGGCAAATGCAGATTCGTTTATTTGAATGATAATTATGGTAATAAGATGCTTTCAGTTATGAATCATGTTTTTGAAAACTGGGAGTGGAAGGAGGAGCATCATCCCATCACTCTCATTTCAATAGCTTAGGGGCCTGTTCCAGCTGAAAGGGAGTCTTCTCAGGGATGAAAACTAAATTCATGACAGTGAGATTGGTGTATGTAAAAATGCCTGGTACGGAGCTGGCTCATGGTGTTGCTCAACATACTTTAGCGCACGTTTAACTACGTGCACTATATCTCCCAAAGAAAGGGCTTTCTGCTAGACTTACAGTTAAAATGGAGGCCCAAATTCAAAGTTTATCATATCCTGTGGCAGGTAGGCACCTCCTAACTTAACTATAAACTTGTGCAAAATGATGCTTCAGGTAGCTGTCCACCTTCCCCAGAAGGATATGACTGCTGACCGAACCGCTTATGTCGAGGTGAGGCCAAGGAGCTATAGTCTTTGTCCCTCCCTGGCCCACTGACTACCCTGGATGCCTGCACCAGCAAAGGAAAATCATGTCCTCAGAATGAAGAATGTTTTCTTTACCAACTCTCCCTGGAAAACAAGAGTAGCAGATCCAGTGCTTACAGAGTATAAAGGCACTGACTGTGAAGCACCTTTAAAATAAGTGTCAACTTTTTACCCTGAATTGTTCTAGAACCAGTAGAAAGTATTGCAGAGTTTTCTGACAACCATAATTAGTGGTAAGAAAGCAATCACTAAATGTGGTAAGGATTGTTTAAAAAATCTGAAGCAAAATACAGTTGTTTTGAACACTTTCAAAACATCTCTGAGCCAGAGCTATATGGAATGTCAGAAGATTAGCTCCCTGATCTGGGCAACTGACCTAATCTTGCCTCTGAGGCTAGAATTCAAGCTTGGGCACCTCTTCACTTCCAAGTTAAACTAAGGCGGGACAAATTGATGAAGGAAGAGAAGCATCATTTTCCAGCCTTAGCCAAAAAAAAAAATGTACTATGTGAAATGATCCACCAGGAATGATGTAAAATGGAGGCATCAGACACCATTTCAGATCAACTATCAAATTTAATTTCTGTCAAAATAAAGGAAGGAAAATCTGAGATGCTCATCACCTGAAAATAAATATTATACTAATTTTTTCAGGGACAATAAATAATGAATACTACACCTTCCTTCTAGTGTTCTCTCTATTGTCCTAGCCAACAAGAACTAAAAATCATAGTGATTATTTTATCTTATATGATTAAAATTTTATAAGAAACTCAAGGGGCCAGCCCAGTGGCATAGCAGTAAAGTTCATGTGTTCTGCTTCAGCGGCCCAGGGTTCACCAGTTCGGATCCTGGGTGCAGACCTACTCACTGCTTGTCAAGCCATGCTGAGGCGGCGTCCCACATAGAAGAACTAGAAGGACCTACAACTAGGATACACAGCTCTGTACTGGAGCTTTGGGGAGAACAAAAGAAAAAGAGAAAGATTGGCAACAGATGTTAGCTCAGGGCCAATCTTCCTCAAAACAAAAGGAAGAAACTCAAGAGTGTGAAAGTATGTATTTTATCTAAATAAAATAAACCATTTGATAATGTTTTGCTACTTCTCAATAAGATTATAATAAGGGATTCTAGCGTGCTTAGAGTGGTAGAGTGAAAATGCTTGGGCTTTGAAGTCAGGCAGGTCCAACTTTGAATTTCAGCTCTGCCACTGACCCCGCTATATGACCTTAGGCATGGATGCCATTGCTCTTGGCTTCATCTTTTAAATGGGTATGACAATACCTGCCTATAGAGTGACATGAGGATTAAGTAAGATAACCTATGTAAAGCTGCTAGCATAGTGTCAGGCACATAGTAGGCCTTCTAAATGTTCTTTCCTTTGTACTGTCACTGGTGAATAATTTCAGTATCTCCTCATCTGAAAAAGTTAAGCATATTTGGCTTCTAGATCAAAACACAATTACCAAAAAAAAAAAAAAAAGACAGACCAGTTTTTTTGTCATGTCTATTCTTTTTCATTAAATAATATCTGTAAGGATTTGCCTTTGCACTTTTCAGAATCTTTAAAAGGTGCTGCTATGTCTTTGCTATTAATTGCACATCAGCAGTGAACAGATCATGATCACAAACACTTTTATCTTTGTGAGCAGGATCAGGTGATGTCACTTTTTTTTTTTTTTCTAGTTGCTGACCCTCATTTGTTTTCCCATGACATTTAACAGTTTTCTCACAAATAAAAATTTAGGCGTTCAAAAAAAAAAGTGTTGAGGAGACCAAAGTTGTCACTGAAGTGGAAAGCTATTTCAGAAATTGTATTTATGATTTGTTACCCCAGCTACATCATCCACCACTCAGAGGTTTGAAATTTCTGGTGTTTGATACTGATTTTTCTCCTTGAGGTTTGTGTATCTTTCCTTTTATTTTTAAGTTGCGTCTACTGAAGTATATATTGTTAGCACTATTAGTTGCTGTTGTATTAGATCTAAGACAAATACACTTGAGTATCTTTAATATAATCATTTTAAATAGACCTCTTATTTGTTTTTCTGTCCATTCAATCTGCTACCCAGGAACTTCAGGTAAGATGATGCTGTTTTTAATCCAGATACGCTAGTAGATGTTTTGCATCATTGCAGATTTATAACAACATAATTGCTTTTCTCTTCCCTTCGAGCATATATATGCCTATTTGCGTGCGTATTTACGTTGAGGTGTATGTGACAGAAGTATTTCTTGGTTGCTCAAGTATGGAAATATTTTCTAAAGTATAAATACAAGGTAGTTTAAAAATCTTTATGTGCCTAGTTCTGGAAGTTGCATGATTATATCTCTTAAAAGAAAGTGAGTTTTTAAATGTGATCCAGGGAAATCCTGTAATTTCTGATTAGGCACTTGCTCAGCTGGATTGGTTTTGTTGTTCAATTCTTTTATCAAAGGTGAAAGCAACAAGCTGCATCTAACAATATTCCACATACACTTCCAGTCGAATCCTTTTATTTTTTAGGAAGTAGGAGCTATCTTTGTATGGTGACTATATAAGGTTTCATCCAAATGAGGGCCCTTCTGCAAGTAAAAGGGGATGCTAATAATAATTACATTCCAGACAACAAGCATAAACAGGGATCATCCTTGGAAAACTGACCTACAATCGCCCTATATCTACTGTCACATCAGACTTACTCCAAGTAGGTACATTTGGGGGAATATATTTTAACCACAGCGCACCCAAGTTCTTTCAACAATAATTCTTATTTGACGGAGTTCCATTATGAAAAAAATTATTTCAAAGAATATTATTTCCAACATTTCTAGAATGTCCAATCATTAATACTTTCTCATCTCAGTATAAATCCTGACTGGTTATTTAAGTTTGATAACTGACATATGCAAATTGTCCATACGCCATCTTCCAAATTTTCTCATACATGGAAAATTTGACACGATCAATAAAACACCATTTTGACCTTGTAGGTAACATAAAATGCAAATCTTGACATTTGGTTGTGGGGAAGATGGAGGATGGCTCTCCCAACAGGGGTATTCCTGTGCCATGCTGAGAAGGCCTGGTTGACTTCTAATTATCATGGACTTTAACTTAGGTTAAACTGTGCCATCTCAACCCATTAGCCACCACTAGGGAAACAATTTCAACACCTCTGCCTCTAATGGAGCCAGTGCATCCTCTAGCAAAACATCCAGATATTTTTCCTGCAAGAACAGCTTTCCCTGACTCCCAGTTCTCGTGCCTGATTAATTCACGTCTTCATCAGAGTTGCCACCAAGTCAACAGTAATAGCCATCTATGCCCAGTGTAGCATTCTCTGTCCCTAGACGTCTGTGTTTCTCTGCAAACTCACGGTTCTGTGTCAGTTTCAGGGTGGAAGACTTCCAGAATTGTTGCTTAAGGTAGTTCATCCAGTCCTTCCATTGATTTGGTGCAAAAGAATCAGTTTTGTAAATTGATGTTTTATATTTATATTTGTATATTTCTCCCAGTAATTTTCACATTCTTCTTTTTTCTCTGTATAGTATTCTTGTTTTTCATTTTTTTTTATTTCTTCACACATTGCATTTTCTTTGTTCCCAGAACTCTTGCCTCTTCCACATTTTTTTTCATTGTTTCACTGCAATAGCTCTTTTAGAATCTCAGCACAACAATTAGCCTTTTCCACCAAGATAAAAAAATTTTTGATAGTAATTTATCATAGCAGATACAAATAAATAGTACAGACAAAACAGGAGATACAGCTACAGAATATGGAAATCATATTCTGACTCTGCTTTCTCTTTAAATCACACAATCATAAACAATCATAAACATCATAACAATCATAAAACAATCATAAACATCATAAATGGCGATGAATAATGATAACCATTTCTATATCATATCCAGAATGTGCTTAGGATTCTTACCTGTTGCCTGCTACCAGGAATAGCCACAAGAGACTTTGGCAAAGTTAAGCATCTGTTATATGAGAGATCTGTGAGAATGGCAAGCTTTGTTTCCTTAGAAGCCAGAAGAAATAGACCCTGAAACGAGAGGAAAATTAATAAATTTAATGCTCACTAATTTTAACAGTAATTTGTATCTCTCGTATTACATTATTATGCTATTAACTGAACTCTCATCAGAAAAAGTTATTTTATTTCAATGAACCATCAGACAATGTTTCAAATGTCTAATAAATGAGAGGATTCTATGCTAGACTTTATTCAGATTACCTATTTGTTTAGGTTAAAATTTGCTTACCAGTGGGCTGGGTAATATTTCTCCTGCTTTATTCCTATCGTAACAGAGAGAAGAATAAAACCCAAATTCACTTTTAGAAAAAAAATTTATGCGGTCAAATAGACTTATTTAATATCAGATGGTTTGTAGAGAAAATCTGAGATGCAACTAAAAGCTTTCTTTAACACTTACATTGCCACTTAGCCCAGTTCTCAGTAAATTAAAATGTACCAGTCAGGAATAAGGCTTGGTATCAAGTCAGTCATTTCAGGTCCAGGAAAGTAACTATTTTCTATGTTGGGACAATTATTTAAAGATGAGCCTAAAGCAAAAGTTAAGCCACGCTGCTCTGGCCTCTGCATAGTGCATGATTCCGTCAGACTTTGCCCAGCTGCTCTCTGATAGTCTTTAACTCTGCATTTTATCTGTGGAAACCGCTGCAGCAGAAACAGGCTGGAATGTTTACCTAATGCTCTTCTACTTAATACCCAGAGGATGTGGAATGTACTACAAGCATAGCTCCTACTTTTTCTCCTTCTGAGAATAGTACTAAACAAGGGTGGGGGAGGGGGTGGTATACCTCTTCTGAAGTTGTTTTAATATTAATGATCTCTTGTTTACAGATGTTTAGAAACACAGATCATTTATAGAGTTTACCAAAATCAACTTTTTAAAAACAAAATATTACCCACCATGCCAAAGAAAAGTGTGTAATCACTTCTACCTATGATTTAGTATGCATTTAGGTGAAATAGTATTCTTTTACTACTTTTCACATCATGTAAACAAAATGTTTGGTACCAAAGCACATGAGGGCTTGAGAGTTTATAATGAAAATATTTATTTCTAAGCTATAACTAATTGAATGTGTGAAGATGTGAATGCAGGAAGATTTGGGCATAAAAAACCAGCTGATTGTGTGATTTCAGGGTGAGAGTATGGACAATTTCAACTGGGGAGTGCGCAGGCGTTCTCTGGATAGTCTGGACAAGTGTGATATGCAGCTTCTGGAGGAGCGCCAGCTTTCAGGAAGCTCTCCCAGCCTCAGTAAAATGAACCATGAGGATTCCGATGAATCCTCTGAAGAGGAAGACCTCACAGCCAGCCAGATCCTGGAGCACTCTGACCTAGTAAGTAGGAACTTGCCCACTGTAGGAATTGGGAGACTTATTCTTGTAATTAAAGCAGTCGTGCAGTTTCCAGTTTCAGCTAAAGAAACTTTCCACAGCTGCTAAACTAAAATCTGAAATGTCAGGTGGTGTCTAACTGATTCTAACTGGCCTCTTCTCTGTAGGTTGCAAATAGAAACAAATGCTGGGGATTTGTTAGGAGCCCTGAGCGCCATCAAATCTGTTAAGGCCTAGATTTTCCCCAAATAACTTTTATTATGCTGGAATCTTTTTTCAAAATTCCTCACACATCTGAAGTTTTGAAAAATACAACAGACATTTTGATGTGATTATCTGAAAATATGGATATTCACATTGAATGCTGTGTCGTAATACCAGATTGCCAGCTGCTACATTTAAGTTCTAACAACAGTGAAATATGTACATTAAACAATACCTGTCGACCAACAACTAGCTCATAGAATGGTGTGTACTCTCATGTAAAGAATAATTCGAGTTTGAAAGAAACTTCACGCTATGTTTTATTTCCTTTGCTTTCTCAACAGATCATGACTCTCTCCCCTTCTGAGGAGACTAACCCCATGGAATCGCTCACTACGGCTTGCGACATGACCCCTGCTGATCCTCATTCCTTTAACACCAGAATGGCTAGCTTTGATGCTTCTTTGCCTGATATGGATAATCTTCAGATTTCTGAGGGTTCAAAGGTAAGGAGATTTTGGCAAGGATGATTGTAGCTTTCTTAAAGAAAAAGTATTTGCAATTTTCTGAGAAATCTTAGGGGCTTATAAGTGGAGGGGCTATCTTTATCTTTTTCTTTCTTACTCTTTTGAAATAATTAAGTTTGTGCACCTGAACCTATGTTTTGAAGTTGTTTTACCTCACAAACTTGAGCAGCCATCTTCTTGTTGGTTGAAAGAAATTTGATTTGAGGTATTTTTAAAATGAACCATTTTGCATTTTTCATATAGCATGAACACTGCTGATTAATGGTAAAACAAATTGGTGTATTCTGAGATCTCTGTGACTGGGAAACTGCTGTTCTTTGTCAACTTTTATAAATAATATGCTAAGTGAGGTGTGGGTGTATGCATGTATCTGGGGAAATTTTTTCCTATGTAGGAACCAATTATACAATTTGTACATTGATTTGATTCTCGCCTTTTGGCATACTATTGAAATTTTCAATGTCAATCACAGTATTATGCCAGATTTGCACAAAACTGTCCTATCCAGACTGAGGAGAAAAGTAAGTAATGGATACAATTTTCTTATTTAAAAGGTCAGCTTAAAAAAAAAATCTAACAATGTATATTTCACTTAAAGTTTATTTTATCAAAATTTCCATAAATATCCTATCCATAAAACTATTCACTTCCGTACTCTGTTCACGTATGTGCCCACATATATGTCCATCAGTATAGAATTTTATTTTCTTATATTAGAAATTCTGAAATAAGCTATTGCTATTAGGATAGAGTCAAGTTTTCTTAATCCTGAGTTTGGTTATGGTAATATAAGTTTGAAAAGAGAAAATAAAATAGAAAAAAATGTATAAAAGTATATTCTTTCTGATATTTCTTCTAATGGAAAAAAATATAGTATTAGCTATTCTGTATTCTTTTACAGTGCACTAACAACAGGTCTGAGATCTAGGAAAATCTATGTACTTTAAACCAAGGGCAACCAATCAAATTGCAATCACCTAAAAAGACTGAAGCTTAAGGAATATTTCTAAGATTGCCCCATTGCAATGAGACTATGATCAGGATTCTTAGAGTTATCAGAGTCCTTTTTTAACCAAAAAAGGGCCAGAACGGAAACTTGTCTGAGATTAAAATGCCAGAATCCTAAGATTAAGAAATTAAATTTCGGGGGCTGGCCCGGTGGCGTAGAGACTAAGTTTGCGCACTCTGCTTCGGCAGCCCGAGGTTCATAGGTTCGGATCCTGGGTGCAGACTGACGTACTGCTTGTCAAGCCATGCTGTGGCAGGCGTCCCATGTAAAGGAGAGGAAGATGGGCACGGATGTTAGCCCAGGGCCAATCTTTCTCAGCAAAAAGAGGAGGATTGACAGTGGATGTTAGCTCAGGGCTAATCTTTCTCACACAAAAAAAAGAAATTAAATTTTATGGAAAGGACATCACAAAATAAATGTGAAGTTATTAGCATTTGATGTTTCTCAGTCTTAGAATAGTCATTTTCTCAATTGTTCTATTTTGAATGCTAAATTATATAGATTTCTCATAGAAGGCATTACCTAAGTAGTAATATTTTTGTGGACTCACACAGAAATCATCTAATTCTATCAAGGAAAGGTTGAGTCTAATTTCTGAAATGCTACCTGTTTTTCACATGAGGTGTGTTTCTGCAATGTTTGATATATCTGTGATGTTAGAAAGAGAAAATGAAAGATATTTTTATAAGAACTCAGCCCTCCCCTAACAGATTACATTTATGTACACTAATAACCAGACTGGTCAGCAGTGGCCAGTCTCGTTGGTACCACTATAGTTTTAAAAAGCAGGAAGAAGCAGATATGGATAAGCCTCTGAAATTCAGTATTTATGAGCAATTCCTTCAAAGACATGAGATATCCTGTTTCCCTAACATATCTTTAAACATTCCTGTTAATTTCCTTATTAATCCTCGATTCAAAATACTACTAACTGGGTAGCCAGATGTCAACCCATGATAACGCTCTAATTCATATGTATTTCTATTTTGCCTTGATTTTGTTTTTGTTTTAAGAAAATGACTCACTGAAACATGTACGTGTAATTTCTTCCCTCTTCTTCTGGTCTGTAATCCAGCTGCCTTCCTTCCTCTCATAAAGAACAATCAGTTCTCCAGCTGATTTCCCCCTGGCCCAAGTTCAAGCCCAGCCTCTTTTTCCATTTTACTCGCTATGTCTCTTTCCTGTCCTTCACTGATCCCAGCTCTGCCTGCCCTACAGCTCTTTCATTCCACTGCTCAGTCTACATTATATAGCAGCGTGGGAGCAGCCTCTCATATCTGTTGTCTTCAAGGGATATTCCCAAGAGTAAAGCATATATGTAAGTGGATCTTAGAGGATTTTCAGTATGGAAAGGCCTATCAATGTGGCAGACTCAGTGAATAACTGTGGATCATTCATGCACACTACAGGTATTTCTTGAGCATCTACTATGCCAGTCACTGATGATTCTAAATTCTAGTTTCCATAGGTAAGGGATTCTGTATTGAAGAGTTAACTCTGGATAGGCTTGCTTTAGAAGGCTGGGGTTGTACAATGGAAAGAGTCTGAATCCAAAGGTGGTGTGTGTCTAGTCCAAGCTCCAACTCTGATTATCTACCTGATATTAGGTAAGTCCCTTTCCCACGTGGAGCATCCATTTCCTCATGTATTAAATGTGGAGGTTGGACCAGGGGTCTCTGTGATCTTTTCCAAGTCTAGCACTTATTCCCCATAAGCATGGGTCAAATATGGTAATCTATTGAGAGCCTCTTTGGGAACTGTTGTGAAAAAGACTGAAAAGAAGATAAAGAATGAACAGTACTTCAGAGAATTCCTGAGTCCAGTTATAGAAATGGACTATGTTGTAGCTAGAAAACAAATGCCTTCAATTTCTATACTCTCAGGATTTGTCTCTTTTATTTCTCCTTTAGTTGAATGGATTTTCCTATATATATATATTCTTACATATTGGGGGGATTCTTTCCTCTTTTTATTCTTCCAGGCTGAAGCTGTCCAGGAGGAGGAGGACACCACCGTGCATGAGGATGATCTTTCTAGTTCCATCAATGAGCTCCCAGCAACTTTCGAATGCAGCGATAGCTTTAGCCTGGATATGACTGAGGCAGAAGAAAAAGGCAATCGAGGCCTGGACCAGTATACCCTTGCAAGGTAAAGGAGGCCTTGGCGGAAATGAGTGGTGCGAGTGTACACGGCACTTTGTACTGCATTCACTCTAACTCAAGTTATATGTCATGCTTGCACTGCTGGGAGGGGACTTCCTAATGAAGGTGTCCAAACTGACATATAACTTGGAGGGCTCTTAGCAGGTTGGGATCATCCAACCCCAGCATAGGGCCTTACATGGAACCCAAAAGGGTACTCATGTAGGAACTCATAAAGCCATATAGTAACATAAAAAGCCAAAGAGGGACCTGGGGAAATGGTCCAGGCCTTGTAAGCTTTGAAGATAAGCAAGATTGGCAAGGCTGAGAAATAAGGAGTTCTTTCTATTTTGGGTTAAAAGACCAGAACAAGAGGTTCTTTATAAACTAAATACGTACTCTTTTTTAAGTGGTGGCTTTCAGCCTAGTGGCTGATATTTCTGAGACTAGTGAGATATAGTTAGAGAATACGAATAGGAAAAAATCAAGAGGAATAGATAAAGACACTAATGCAGCATCCAGAATAAATCACAAATAATAATGCTACAGATTTACTTCAGGAGAAGAAAGTCAGAATCCTAAAACTGCTCTTCTGAATGTTGAAAATCAGAAGTAAAAGCTGCTGATATGGCTAGACAAAGGCCTTCTGTTATGGGGACCAGTATCTGCCCATCAAAGAAATAGCTTCAGGTAGTCCCTAGAGAAGAACTTGACTGTTCACTTTTTGTTCATTCTCTCTCCTTTCTTCGTTCCGCTCTCTCTCTCTCACCCAGCATTTCTGTTCTTTCATTTTCTTTTCTCCCTCCACCTTTTTCTTCTGGGCATTTATGCACATGCACTCACTAATACTCTCCCTCCACAAAGGAAGAGTTAAAAGATTCAAGATTTATGTTATAATTTTTCATAATGAAAGTGCCAAAGCATTGAAAGCAATACTGTGTCTGAGGAATGGCCAGTGAGGAAAGAGACAATTGCTGAAGGCTAAAAGAGGTACCGAATCTGTATAAAGGAAATCAGAATTGGAGGAGTCACAGAAATTCTAGAGGTGACATTTTGATTCTATTTTCTAGAATCAAAAAGAATCTCAGAGACCTATGAATGAAAGCCAAGTCTCCTAAGCAACCTCAAAGGGAGGCGTGGGCAGAATGGGCTACCTCAGGAGGAGGAATCAGGGTTAGAACTTAGACAACCCAGTGAAGGATGAGAAGGACGTCACATCTTGACAGAGTCGTTTTCATTTTTTCCAGCTTTGGAGAAGGTGACAGGGGAGTCTCTCCCCCTCCCTCGCCGTTCTTCTCGGCCATCCTTGCTGCATTTCAGCCCACGGCCTGTGACGATGCAGAGGAAGCCTGGCGCAGCCACATCAACCAGCTCATGTGCGACTCAGATGGCTCCTGTGCCGTGTATACATTTCATGTGTTCTCCTCCTTGTTTAAGGTGCGATGCTCACTAGAAGCTCAGAGGACTTGGTCTCTTATGGGAGCCAGTGGGCTTCTAATTTAAGAAGGGCTTGTTGTTTAGTTCTGGGTTTATACTATTTCCTCCTCCAAACATCCCTCAATGTCCTCTGACAGTATCCTTTCTTCCATTCAACCTTACTCTACTCAACCTTCTCAAACTGGTATTGTGCAGACGCTGCCCTCCAATGATTTAGGCTGCCATGATGGACTGTTCACTTCTGCCATCCTGGCCTTTACTGATGTCATCAATCCTACGAACTGTGACATCAGGACCATTAAGTGGTATCTTCTGCCAGGCCTGTCCTCCATCTCTTCTTTCCTCTTAGACCTCTGCTGTATCTCTTTTTTTAATTCATTATTTGTGTTTTTCCTTTCCTTGTCTTTTATCTTTTTCCCCCCTGTGAATTCCTTAAACACACCAGCTGTAGCTATGAACACTTGCTTACTCCCCTTGGCTGCTTCTGAACAGACGAAAGGTCATTCTTTGCTTCTCCCGTGTGGACCACAGCCCGGCTAGTCTACACAGTGTCTTGCAATCTGGAAACAAATATCCCTTCCTCCAGAGGGTTGCATACTATACACGGCCAACTGAGTGCAGGCTGGATTTCAACCCCTCAGCCAGGCACCTGTGGCATCTTGCACACACAGCTCTATGTAGCGTCTCAGGTGTGGACACCTTCAGATTTCACTTGTTACCCCCAAAACACACTTATTACAACTACTGAACTAAAGAGATAGAGGGAGCTCAACTTCTGATTGGTGGTTGGAAGTTTATTTTTATGCCTGCCTGTCTGCTGGTC
The DNA here is from genome assembly GCA_031878705.1 of Tapirus indicus. Lineage (NCBI taxonomy): Eukaryota > Metazoa > Chordata > Mammalia > Perissodactyla > Tapiridae > Tapirus > Tapirus indicus. The sequence continues at coordinate 69,217,223 of CM062930.1, read as the reverse complement.
GTGCAAATTCCTGTCAGTTTCTCTATGTGTCTTGCTCTGAACTTTGACTCTACAAATTTCATCAACTGATTGGCGGGGGTTGGAGGCAGCAAAAGAAAAGAGAACCAGGCCTTGTTATGAAGAAACTCTGAGGGGTTTCAAACATCATTGGAGTTAACAGCCCTGTGTGCTGTGTTTGAAGCAGAAATTGACTGGGAAAATAGCAATGCTGGGAGTAATACTCAGCTATGAAGATGAGGTTATAGGTGAAGATTTAGTGACATAGAAACATGGTTAACGTAGTTTAAGAGAAAACTAGTTTTAAAAAAAGTAGGTAGAGTACTGCTCCTTTTTTTATTTTTATTTTTTTAATGCCTAGAAAATAGTGAAGATTATATACTAGCATTTCATTGTAGTTTTCTCAGGGTGATGAGATTATGGGTGTCTTTTATTTTCTTCTTTTTACTTTCTTTCAAGTTCCTATTTTCCTAAAATGAAAATACTTTTCTTTCAGCATTTTTCTAAACTTTATTTTTAATAACTCACAAAACAGCCACTGAAAATACAGGGAGAAAAATGGAAAGCAACTATGTAGTTCCAACTTTGAAAAGACTCGAGTGTTGGATGAATGGATGGACAGACAAGTTAGAAATCTGTTAAACGTCTTAGAGGTTGGATTCTGTTGAGTATATCATGAGAGAAGGACAATAACTTGGTTGGACTGAGGGATGGGGCCCTCTAATCACCTTCAGGAAGGGCCATAACAGAAGGGAAAGGCAGGAAAATAAGGAATTATATAAAAAGTGCTAAATGAAAAAACTGGGATCATCTGCCTTAAATAATTTGAAATTCAGGAAGCTATAGTTCAGTTAATATAAAAGTATACTGTTTTTGAGCCCGGAAGCCCTTCTAATGACCCATTTTTGGACAATTACGTACCAATAGTACTAATAGCTACGGTTTCTTACTTTGACTATGATTTGTGCTGCTCTCTCAAGTTTTTCAATTTACTTTTAGTCAAACCTATTAGAAAGTTGAATGGACCAACTAAGGTTGTCTCTGGGACTCACTGGGGGCTGGAGAGGCTGTTAGGCTTAAGACAGAAAACAACTGTTTGCTGAAGGATGAGTTCCAGAAACATGCTACTATGTGAGGTAAATGTAATTGTTAAGGATTCAGGAGCCAAGTAGGTTATTATTTATATTGTTCTAAAGTCTATTTTAAAAATAATGGTTAATAATACATATTTAAGTTTGGCTATTGTAGTTTTTTTCTTTTTACAGTTGCTAGACTATTCGTGCTCAATTTTATGGTTCTGAGCAAAACTTTTCCCTCTGCCTCGAATGGTCATCTCCTCTTGTCCCTCAACTATACTCCCAATTACATGCAAATCCCTGATTGGATGTCACTTCAGTGAATGAAGCCTCCTTTACTTCTTTCTCCCTCCCTCTGTTACCCGGGGTCCCATCACATGGTAGTTGGGATTTGTTACATTTGTCACACTCTACTAGAATTGCTTGTCTAGGCATCGATCTCCTCTGGAGAGAGCAGGTAACGGTGTCTTACTTTGATTTCCCAGCAGCTGGCACAGTTGCTAACACACAATAGGTGCTCAGGAAATGTATGAAGAATGGATGGAAATCTTTTTTTTTTCCCAATGGAAATCTTAAATGTACAACTCTGACTTAATGCCAGTGGACCAATAGGTTGTAACATGAGCCGAGAGGTGGGGCTGGGCCCTTGGGGGCACATTTGGATTTGGATTTTTTTTTTTCATCAGTGTATTAGATCAATCCCTTTGGAGCTTATCTGTAATAATAGTAATACCAATATGTACCTCCTATTTCAGTTTTTAATATTACATTTAGCCTTAAGAACCTTCTCAACTACCATCAAATGCTATGTGATTGAGAGAAATACTAGTAGCAAAATATCTATTAATACAATATGCTGGAAATTAAATACATTTCAGAAATGCAGTCTATTAATCTCTTGTCATGTCCTCATCATGTCTGTTTACTATTTTCTAACATTTTCCTGTGAGCCTGAACACCATATTTCCCTGTATTTGGTTGCATTTTGGAGCGGGTAGACAGGAGGTAATTACAAAAATAATTTGGTTTTAAAAACAAGGAAATGGTTTCTGTTAGTCCAGTGTAGACATCTTTCCAAGTGTTTCAGTCATTATATTTCCTCCCTGCTGCCCTTATGTTAGAATATCATCATTGTATCACAGTGCCACCAAATTATATGACATGTATATATGGAAGTCAGGTGAGGACAAAACTGAATTAATATCTCCTAAATATCACCTGCCTTTATATGTGGTTCTAAAGTTCCCTGACAGATCTAGCTTCTCAGGACAATAAAAAATAAACCCAGATCTCACCTTATCCTATATAAGATGGAAAGAACCCCAAACTATTTGGGGGACCTGAATCCTAGTCCCAGCTCTGCCACTCAACTAGCTGAGTGATGGTAGACATGGCATTTACCATTCCTTTCAGCTCAAACATTCTGTCGGGTTTTGGGGTTTTTGTTTTTGGGGGTTTTTTTTGTATTTTATTTAATTGCACATAAAACTAACACCACCATAAAGATATATCAATTAGCAAAAGCCTGCCGTTGTTTTGGGGGGCATGCTAATTTCCTCGTAACAGGGCAGAGAGGATTTCTCACGGATTAGGTTCTACAACTCAAAGGGTATAACATCTCTTTCAGAAAAGCCAATACCTAGAACTGAAATTATTTTGGGGTTAAATATTTTGTTCTTTGGTTCTTTGTGTGTTGGAAGTTTAGGGCTAAAATGTTCTTATTTTGGCATTGACACAGACACGGTGAATCAAATTTTTCCTAATTGTGTTTTTCTTCCCTCAGGCAGTACAGGAGGAACAGTAACTTTTAGGAAGCATTATAGATTTATGGAAGGAGTGTGAACTTGGAGTCAGGCTTACCCCTACTCTTTCACTTACTAGCTGCATGACCTTAAGTGAGTCATTTAACATCTCTTAACCTCAGTCTCTTCACCTGGCTGTGAGGATTAATGAGTTGATGTACGCAAAGCTATAGGACAGAATTACAGCACCAGATCAGACATGCTCACAGAGGGAGATGTTACTCCAGGTCCCATGTCACATTTACCCTCATTCTTCAGAGGCTCAAATGGCACTAGTTCAGTGCCTTGGCTCTGGGAGCTCTGATCTTGGGAAACAGAAAGGAGTTACATCTCGTGACCTTTTTTGTCTCGCCCGCATTGAAGTAACCTCAGTAACTTCTCACTGATCTGACAAACAAGCTAGGAGGACTCAAGCTGCTGATTGATAGGCACTGGCCATCAGCAAATAGAAAAGCAGCATTCATTTCAAAGATTACATGAGCATCCACACATTGGGAAATGACATTTTAGGAAGAAGCTTTGTTCACACTGGGTGATTATTTAGTTGACTTTTTAACACAAACAATCACTCTGCTCCCTATTCCCCCCCTACCTGAGGAGCTATGCTCATTTGATATTTTTATCAAGACAAAAAAATATTTTTTCTAGTACTTAAGTTAAAACTTGGCCTTTACAAATGGTAATTATTTTGCCTTGCAGAATATTCAGAAAAGGTTCTGCTTCCTAACCTGTGATGCAGCCAGTTACCTTGGAGATAACCTCCGGGGAATTGGATCCAAGTTTGTCAGCTCTTCCCAGATGCTCACCTCCTGCTCTGAATGCCCGACACTTTTCGTGGATGCCGAGACTGTGAGTATCCCAGTCCCGCCCTGGTGCGAATGGCCTGCCCAGCTTATGCTGTGGAACTTCAGGGAGGCTTGTTTGTGTTGTGGTTTGTTTTAAAGACACTTTCAGTGTTTGCAAGCAGCGCTGTGTTGTGATATGACTCCCAAAGGCCTAAGTCTGCACTATAATGACTGTACATTGCCACCCCACTCCAAGGCAAAGTCATTTCAGAGAATCAGGAGAAAAATCCACCTGTGCTCCCTCCGTGTCCTTGGCACCTCTCTCGATGACTCTGACTTTCACAGCTGTGAACATGGTGAGCCAACCACCCTGGGATGACCTGGCCAGTGCCCACCATGCCAGGTTGGCCAGCCAGATGGGTCTCCAGAGGCAACATGTCATCACTTTCCCCACTCCCAAGTCTCAAACAGAGATTGACTGCCCTCTGGATAGATTCATCCAGCCCAAACTGCAAATGATGAGTTTAAAGGATGATTAAAACAACCTCTGGCTGACTGCTGAGTCATGACTTTATGAATATAACTCTAACCCTGCAAGACTGGAGAGCTCTTTGAGGGCAGGAGGTGTGTGTTGCCTTTCTTTACATCCCCCATGCATATCACAGAACCATCTCATATGCTGAGTAATAACCAAGGTTCAGAACCAATGAGGATGCGCTTTGATTTTAAAAGCCTCTGAAGAGTCAGTCTTCCAACAACTTGATTGATGGTTGGCTGTCTTGTAGCAAGGAATACAGTATGACAAATCATTCTATCTTAAGTGATTTAAAGTACGGATTAAATACAAAATCAGTTTGAAAGTCTACTTGGAGACCTGTCTTCACACTACTTGGAGTATTACTAGATGAAGATACTAGAGTTCATGCATAAAATGGATATATCTTAATGTGGGCTTCTATAGAATACTTAAGATTTGTCTGTCTATACTGATATGGGAAAATATAAATGTTTTCATAGCATATTTGGATTAGCAAGCTAGTATTCAGTTACAGTTGCAGCTAAGTGGAGCAAAATTACAAATTTCATAGCTTATTTAAATGGATGCCACTGCTCCCTACTTTATGCTACTTCTAAATATACATTTCTATTTGTGTAGCCATGCCTTTGTCTTGGTATCTCTCTAGTTGTTTTAATACAAATTATTTTCCTGTCTTTAGCTCCTTTCTTGTGGACTTCTGGACAAGCTCAAGTTCAGTGTTTTAGAACTGCAAGAATATTTGGATACCTACAACAATAGAAAAGAGGCCACTCTCTCAGTAAGCTGTTGTGTTTCTGTGCATATACGTTCAGTTAAAACTAAATGAACCCAAACACTGAGCTCTTGGGATGTGTTGTGATTAACCTAAGAGAGGCTCTTTTGGGAGTAGAAGACAGACTTCATCCATTACTCTGTTAGGGACTACAATTCCAATTTAATGGTAGTAGAACTATCAATCATATGGATTAAATAAAAATAACATCTACAAAAGAGAAATTTTCCATTTTTAGCCTCAAAATCTCCCTACTAAGGAACTGGGAAAAGTGGGTATCTGCTTGATATGTCACTTTATCGGTGTTATAACTTTTCTTTTCTCAGAGACTTAAAATTATTAATTACCTCCTTCCAGTGTCAGCCTCCCCCAAAACTAGTTGAGATGGATTTCACCTCTCCTCTTAAGCACTCTTGGTAGCTGTCTCTCCCTGTCCCCGTGGCTTCTCTTGGCCTCAGCTCCTGCTCTTTACTTTTTTCTTTCCTCAAAGTACTAGATTGTAAAACATTAGAGACAGAAGTGATCCAGAAACCATCCATGCAAACCCCCTTATTTCCAACAAATCATTGTGTACAGTATCTGTGGAGCACTTCCTATAATACGCCAGGCACTATAGAAAAAGGATTTTGAAGTCAGATGGACTTGGGTTCAGATCACAGCTCAGTTACTTAAGGGTTAATGACCTTGAATAAATTACTTACCTTCTCTCATCTCAGATTCATTATCTATAAGACAATGATAATAATAATTTGCAAAATTGTTGTTAGGATATAACGATTATAATAGTCACAGCAGCTTTCGTTTCCTGAGTCTTTTCTGTGTGTCCAACAACCTGATAAGAGTTAAATCTCTTAAATTAAATCATTTAATGCTCACAACTATCCTGGGAGTTGCTATTATTATCTTCATTAGCAAGAAGGTAAAGAGTGGTATTGAAACCCAGGTCTGTGGGATTCCAAGGTCCATGCTCTCTAACACAACACACTATTGCCTTTAAAATACAAATACCAGGGGCCGCCCGCTGGCACAGCAGTTTAGTCCGCGCTTGGCAGCCCGGGGTTCGCGAGTTCGGATCCCGGGCGCCCGCAGACGCACTGCCTGTCAGCCATGCCGTGGTGGTGTCCCATATAAAGTGGAGGAAGATGGGCACGGATGTTAGCCCAGGGCCAGTCTTCCTCAGCAAAAAAAAAAGGGGAGGATTGGCAACAGATGTTAGCTCAGGGCTGGTCTTCCCCACAAAAAAAAAAAAAAAAAAAAATTTAAAATAAAATAAAATACAAATACCAGGGGGCCAGCCGGTGGTGCAGTGGTTTAGTTTGCGCTTTGGTGGCCCGGGGTCCGCAGGTTCGGAGCCCACCGACACACTGCTTGTCAGCCATGCTGTGGTGGCGTCCCATATAAAGTAGAGGAAGATGGGCATGGATGTTAGCCCAGCACCAGTCTTCCTCAGCAAAAAGAGGAGGATTGGCAACGGATGTTAGCTCAAGGCTGGTCTTCCTCATAAAAAAAATAAAATAAAATACAAATAACATATGTAAACTACCCAGCACAGTGCCTCATACATAGAAGACATTCATTGTAAAGTTACTGGGTTTTCTTTATTGTTATCGATCTTCCCATGACCTGGCCTAGGACAAGAGATCTGACATCCTATAACAATTCACTTTGTCTTCTATTTCTGTGGCTTTTTCCCTATCATTGTTTTCCAGCTTCTCAGTCATCAGTTAATAAATGTAATCCTTTCATTCTGCTTGGTGAATGAACCAGTCTTTCAATGTCAAGTGTGAATTTTAGTTCTTCAATACTTATTTTTTCGGCCCAAAGATTCCTTTTCATATCTGTATCCCAGTTACTGTCCCAGATGCTTAAGACTGGCAGAATCTCTAAATAGCTGAGCTATTATTATAATAGCCTTTCTTACAGTGAAGTGGCCCTGCCCCAGAGAAGCCACCTCAACCTAACAGAGAGGTAGGTGTGCCATGAGTCAGGCTGCATTGTTCAGAGTCACCCAGCCCATGAAGAAGTGCTGGTCCTATCTCCTAACCTCAATCAGATGAAAGGTTTCTAACCATATATAAATTTGTTTTAATTTATACATGAATTAGGGATGGTCTGGTGAAACCATTCTTCAGGGCGACGTATCACAATGTTGAAATTATATTTTTAAATGACCATCACTGAACCCATATAAACAGATATTTTAATTTCAAATTGTTAATCTTTAACCAAAAAAATGATTTTCCAAAAGTCATCATAGCAAAATTTTATTTTACTGTGATGAGAAACTGAGTTCATTTTCCCTGAGAACTAACGATAAAAATATTCTCAGGACATCACTGATTTACCTACATCTGTATCTCTTTCTGAAAACAGTGGCTTGCAAATTGTAAGGCAACATTTGCAGGAGGATCAAGAGATGGAGTAATTACCTGTCAACCAGGGGACTCAGAAGAAAAGGTAATAAAAGCCTGTTAGAACTTATCTTTTCTGTGCTCTGACACTGTGTGTTGGTTTTGATCCACCCAAGAAGCGTGGAACTTGAGAAAAGAAGAGGCGGAATGAGTCATCCCATACATTCACATGACACCAAGAGAGTAAGACAGAATGACGTTCAACCAAGCATGACTGTGTGCTGATGGGATTTGGGGGCATTTCTTCTTTTTGGAAAAGTAGAGGTATAAAAATAACATCTCTGCTGGACACTAACTATACTAATCATCTCCTAATAAATCTATTCTTCATTCAGGATATAAAATCAAATTTCATTAATTCTTCACTGAACCACTTAGTTCCTTCAATGAAGAAAGCCTTTGTTGACCTGTCAGCAATTGCTCTAAAACAAATTTTTTTTCCTCATTTAGAATTGCTTTAAGTACACACCTCAAACCAGCTAGCTTGTAAATGTATGCCACATTGTAAAGGAAATTAGGCAGAAGAGTGTGTACAGATTAAAATCATTCATTCTGCAGTTATGTACGGAGTGCCTCTTGTGTGGCCCACATGGTAGACACAATAGTGAACGACAGACAGGCCCCTGCCCTCAGGGAGCCTCTGATCTTGTCAGGGAGACAGATGTTGACCAAAAAATCATACAGGTGTAAACTGCGCTAAGTGCCATGAAGGAAAGGAAAGAACAGTAAGCTATGAAGGAAGATAGCAAGAGAACCTGATCAAATGCGGAGGGTGGTTCTGGGAAGGCTTCTCCGTGGAAGTGTCATCTTACTGGAGATCTTGAATATGAGGTAGAGTTAGCCAACTGAAGAGGGGTGAGTAGAGAGCCTGTGTCAAGGCCCCGACGCAGGAGGGAACCTAGCCCTTTGCAAGAACTGAAGAGAGTTCGTGTGATAGGAGTATAGAAAGTAACATGGAGAAAAGTTTGAGAAGAGTCTAGAGAAGCTGGCAGAAGCCAGACTATGCAGGGCTTGGGTGTTTATCTTAAGAGCAATGGTAAGCAATTGACAAGTTTTAAAAGGTGGGTATGATTAGATGATTAGATGAGGGTTCTCCCACTCTGCTATGGAAACTATGGAAGTGGGCAAGAGTGGATTAGGGAAGACAAGTTAGGAGGCTGCTGCCCTGTCTAGGTAGAGGAGGTATTACCTTAATTACACCGTCACTACTGGGAAAGCATTTCAGTTTGTGCACCCTTCAGAGGATGAGAAATCATCTTCAAGGTGGGCCTTGAGGAGAAATGATGGTGTCACTCCACTTAAATACTGATCTTATGTCCTGAGTTGATGGAGATGGTATTTTGCTGATTAGAGCTACCATTTGTCTTCCATCCCAAAGCAAAATCCAACAAATGTTTGACCTCAGATCACTGCTTATCCTCAAGTGATTCTCTCCAACTCTTTTTTTTAAGTCAGGTTCTCTGTCTTCTGGAATAGTTTGACATTGCCAATTATTCTGAGCACTTTTTGCATGGGGACAATGGAATGGGGATAGGAAGTGAACTCATAACTTGAAGAAGCTATGTTTTGATGTAAATTGCAAAGTTAACATGCCAATAATTATTACATGTGTGTATTCTATTTCAGAGAAGTATGTACTTTATGAAAGGATTAGTACTTACCTTACTAAACCTAGCAAAGTAAATTCTTGAGCAGTTAGAGCTATCAGGCTGCCAGAGATGGTGACGGTGTACCAACAGGCATGTGAAGTCTTCCCACCCCCAAGCCCTACCCAGTCTGGTCTTTGCCAGTAGCTGATTTCTCATCATTCTTAACAGGTGACATAAGTGAGAAATTGCTGTGGAATTGATTGTGGAAGAGAATATAACTCTTTGCTGGGTGTTGAATATTTATTTTCAGATTTTTCTTCTATTCTCAACATGAAGTTGTATGGCATCAAATTAGTGAAGAAAGGTTACACACTGGTGGCCTGTAAGCTGTAATCAATTCACAGGCATGTTTTATTAAGCTTGTACAGTGTTTTCTAATTGAGTAAACATTTAAAAATTAAAATGTTCACACATATACATATACCCAAAACAGGATTTCTGGTGTCTGAAAAAGAAGAGCTAGCAACACTGGGCCTGCCTTCCTAAGTGGCAACCATTACCTAGAGCTGAATGTCAGCTGCCCCTATGGTCTGCTCTCTATCGTCCTCACTGCACATTGAGTTCCTAACACTGAAGGCAAGAGCAAGGTGCCAACCATTATGATGCCTGGATTGTTGTGTTTTTCTTAGAAAAGAAAAATGTGTCTCTGTATCTAAGGCCCCAAAATGAGGAAGTGAAAGCTAGAGAGTGCTGTGTGTTTCAAGAAAAATGGGAGTGTTATTCTTTGCCTATGTGAGAAATATCTCTATGTATATAAGATCCAAGCACCTGTCTGCTGAACTTGCTTACTGAGCAATGTGTTGGAGGAGAATTCTCAATGCATGTACAAAACAATAAAACAAATGGTGTTTCTAAGAAAAGTGCTTCTAATACTTCGGAAGTATTTTTGAGGGAAGGCTTTTTTTAAAAGACAGGCACGATTAGTAAGTGATTTAGGGTTCTTGGTGATTACAGTCCCAGTTCTCCTAGAGTACGGCACAGCATACTCATAGGACGTAAAACAAGGAGTGTGAGTTGCATGTGTCTCACTCATTTGGAGACACTACTTTTTCAGTGTTTTCTCAGCCCTCACAAATCTCTTCATGAATTAAAACCAGTGCTTCTAATTAAAGATTTTGGTTTCCATTGACTTCTCCATCTCCTGTGGGATTCATTCTGGAGTGTACTACTACAAAGTTTAAGTGAACAGAAATGTAGGTCTCCATGAATGTTCCCAGTTCTGCAGAGCTGGCCCCGGGAAAGCTGGAGATGTTTCCACTTCATTTGTTATAAGTGAGTTTAGTTGACACACTCATAATTCTACAGACATTTACGGGCACTGCTTGAACATTTGACTCTTTGGACTCAAGTACAATAATTTACATTTACTCTACTACATTTTGTCTTATTCATCATTCCAACTATTAGGGTCTTTTTTGGACACTAACCCTCTCAGTTGTGTATTTCCTAACCCTGCATAATCCATGAATGAGAAACCTGAAACCTCTGTTCTTATACAAACTGAACAAAAAGTTAAATGTTGAACAAGACAAGACGTATCTCCTGTTCAATTACAATCCATTAAACATCATCCTTCAGATATAGTCTTTCTTCTATAAGGAATCCTCTTCTCTATATTGATTAAAAGAATGTCTGATGAAGTTAACGTTTTCCTTGAAAATAGTAAACACCTCAGGCTGTGTCATCTGTATCACAGGCTTAAAGGTATTTACTTTTCAAAGCTTTGAAAGATATTCATGGCCAAGGTCCAAAAAAACTACTCAACAAACATAATACAATAGTTATCAATGTGCCAGACCCAAGGGATATTAGCAACAGGTAAGTACATGTTGTTCATACCTGCTTAGGAGATTACACACATCCATATGTATTTTTGAGTAGAGAAGCTTCAACATGAGGCTAGAGTATCTAAATTTTACCCCATTTAGTTTAAACCAGTGACTTTCAGAGATTAAACATGATAAAAATAATAGCTAATATAGTATACCGTGGCTCATCTCTGTCATTGAAAATTTCTCAGATTTTTACCTAACTGGCTATCTCATAAGCGAAGAACTCATTTCAGAGCAGTATACAGAGAAACAAGAATGACTATGCTACTGTTAATGAACAAGAATTAGATTATTCTGGGCTTTTAAGCTACCCTGTCTATGATCACTCCTTAACATCTTGGTTTCTTCATCTTTTTTCTCATTTTGAGAAAACATACCTCTAAATCCAATTTATAAATCAAGCCATATCAGGAGTGCAAGGACAGGGCTTGAAGAAAATTCTTGTGACCAAATAAAACAGTGCCATTCCCACATAACATTTTCAAAAGAACTTGAAGTCAGCAAAACATAGATACGTCCATAAAGATGTCTAAAGGGATTATTTTTAAAACCTGGATATAGAAAAAACATTAGCACAGGGGGAAAATGTTTTAACATTTTTCATAAAATGGCCCCCTAGAAAGGCATTTTTCACTATATTTTTGGAGCTCTATATACAAACTCCATCCCAGCCTGTGGTCTAGGAAAAGATTCTGAGATAATAAATACAAAGGCGGCTTGGACTAGTCTACCTAAAAAGGAGAGTTTAAGAAGGACGCTGAGAACTGGTGTGTGTCAAGTTGGCCATCTCCCAAGAAACACAATTGTGCCCTCAGAGCTGAGTGGGAGGAATTCATTGACAATGAAATTCCTTAGCACCAAGCTGGTGTCAAAAAGTCTCATTTGCCTTTATTGAACAGAGAAGATTTTGCTTTAACTGATTTGATGACCTTTCCCAAAACCTTGTTTTGGGAAACAGTACAAAGACAGCAGTTTTCTTCACAGAAGACCATGTAATTTACTGAACACTTGCTTCATTCCATGCTTCTGAAAAGTAAATTCCATGGTAGACACAGTTACATGCTAAAGTGCATACTAAACATTTCAATCACATTTGACATTTTCTAAAAAGTCTTCACAGTAGAAATTCTATATACATAGACTTAAGACTCTGGCCCTGTGCTCTTTTCTGGTGTGACACTGTATTTCGGTACATAAGGTATGGTTATCAAAACTTCTAGGCATAGTTCAAGTTTTCTTGAAAATAGTGAATACCTCGGGTTGTGTAATCTATATCACAGGCTTAAAGGTATATATCTTTCAAAGTGTTGAAAGATATTCATGGCCAGGTTCCAAAAAAACTCAATAAACATAATACAGTAGTCAACAACGTGCCAAACCCACGTGATACTAGTTAACAGATGAGGCAAGAAGAGACTCTCGGAGGACGGGGCAGGGGTTAGGGGTGGGGGTGGGTAGCGGTGTTGCTTTATGTTAGGAGATACTAATAAATAATTTGATAGTTTTATTTTTTATGCACTGTACCTTATGTTAAGTACAATACATTAAACTGATGATAACCCAGAGATTTTTTTGGAAAGAGCTTTAAAAGAAGGGTTTTTTGTTGTCAAAGGTTAGAAACTGAGATAGGTTCTTAAATATTTTGAAAATCCAGAACCAGATATATTGACCCATAATTAGAAATGGCCAAATTGATTTTTTTTAAATATTCTGTCAGGCTGTGGTTATCTCTTTCCACATACCCAAACTTTCCTTAAACCAATTCTGTGATTATGATATGGTGACACCAAAAAATGGTAGCCATAGTTGAACATGGCCCAGTTACAAATTTATATTATTCTAGACTAACCATCAGTTCTAGATTACTTTTAAAAATTGTCTACTGGGGGAAAAAATTTAAATTACTTGTCATATCTCACAATTGTTTGGGCGTACACAATGTTTAGTCCTTTGAAATGACAATATCTAGCAGTCCTATAAAATATTCTCAGTGTGGAAGGCAATCTAACTCTAAAAAAAAAAATGCCACGTAAGATTGTTAATTCTATTCTATGTTAACTGGACAGTCATAGCTCAGTAGAAATGAAGCCTAACATATTAAAGACTCTGCCTTAACTAACATTTAGCAATAATCTAATCTGAGGGGGGCTATAGTTCTTTCAAATTACTCAGTTGGTCTCCTCACAGTTTTACTATATTCACATATTATTCACATTTAAACACTAAAATCTTCAAGCAATAAAAGTTTTGACTTCTGTTCTCCAAGACTGACAAAAATCTAAACCAACTAATCAGAGAATCTAAAAGATTACAAATTATATCTTTCAATGTTTCCCATTACAGCTTGTTTTTAACTGGACCGCTGTGCATGTTGAATGGGTACAACATTTGCAACCATTTATCAAGTTTGGGCAAGCAATGCTAATACTGCTGACGGTTCTGCTCTTGGAAGAGGGCCGTGCTTTCTGTTGCATGCATTACACTGACCCTGTACTTTCTTTCCTTTCGTTTCCTGTGCCATGCTTGCTGTGTAGCAAATGGAATCTCTTGCAGTAAGTTAACTTTCTTTCATACTCTTTGTCCATTTAGGCATGGACCCATAACAAATCTTATTTTTATTGTTACTATTTATATCTCTTAGCATGTTTTCCCTTTTTCGTTTGTGGTTTTTCTTTTTTTCTTTTTTTTTTTTGGTAGACTGAGACATGCAGTTTATTAGTAGCATTCTGGGCTGCTTTTGTCCCAAAGTAGAAACCTATGTTGCTATGAACTCTCAACTATTGGTGGAATATTTTGACCTGTAACTACCATTACCTGACACTTAAGAAAGTCAGAGTTTTCATAGCTAGGTTTCACCCTAAATTGTGAAGGTAACATTATGTTTTTAAACAATATTTTTTTATTTATCTGTGAGTTTCTGGCAGTTATCTTTTATATCAGATTTTAAAAAGTTTCCATAAAGAAAAGTTTAAATGATCATAAAATAAAATGTTTTATTAAAACAACCAAAGATCTAATTTGGGTTAACTAGTGAGTGTAGCTACTTCTTTAAATTTAGGATGGTTACCAGGATTAAGAGATCAAATAAATCTAAGTAGAATTGTTTTTTGCCCTAAAGGCCAGGGAAAGGGTAAGAGGAGAAAGAAAACTTCATTCAGCATAGTCTTAGCATGACCTTTCGTAACTTTTAAAAATTAGGATCGAAAGTCTGTTAATAATACTATTAATAGAATATTCTTCTGAAACCTAAATTTAAATTCTTGTCATTTCTCTCTTTAATCTGATTTGGGGGAACAATTTTAAGTCACCTCAGAAGCTCTCAATTCTGAGTTAGTTCTTTTTAGTCCATTAGTAAAAGAAAGGCCCTATTTATCCTTACTTAACCACATCTGAAAACTGAATAGTGAAGTGTTTAGTTTAAGCCACATATTTAACCCACTTTCACTGGTGACTGCTGAGCCATGAAATTCTATCTAGTGAAGGCTGTTCTTTTCCTTTCACAGAATCCCATCCACTACTAGGAGCTAACCCATTCTTGGAATACCACAGGCAAAGTTTAGAGGCCATCATCATAGGCAGATACAGCTCAGATAGTAGTATGATCCTTGGTGTTGGAATTACTCATGATTTACTTTTCCCTCATAGTATACATAAGCCGTATAGTGAAAATATTTTAAATTCCAGAGGTATCTATAGGGCTCAAGGACCATTTTGTGTAACTACTTTTTAATGTTCTTCCCACAGAAAGTCTTGAATGTTTGCATAATTTCTTCTTTTTTAAGCACTTTTGGCCCCTTTTTATCTCTTTAATTCAACAAATATTTATTGAGCACTGAATAAGCTTCATTGGTAAAACGGATATAGCACCTTGGAGGATCATGTGGCTGTTGTGTTTACACAGACTTTAGGATTAGTGTCTGCCCCCTAAATGGCAGCCAGAATTGTCACATGGAGTAATCTCCCAAGTGTCTGCTGAATTTATAAATTTAACACCCAGAACAACTTAATGTTTTGCCTTTCAAATATACTTTTAATTAAAAAAATTCTTTGTTTTTAAAAACAATTTGTAGCTTATAAAAATTAAGACAACCACAGCTCTAATTTGTAGATATTTAATTGGAAAATGGAAATTTGGCAGTTCACTAAGTCCCTTTATAGCTACTACTCCTCTCTAATTAGTTATCTTCCAGGAGCTATTTTATTCTATATTATACTGTGAATTTCTCACTGATCTTTATTGACTGGATTTTGTTGCTCTGTTTTATTTGGAATGATAACAGCTAGTTATGTTTCCTCGATTTTAAAAAAATGTGCTTGTCTCCATCAAGATTTCACTTGTTATACAAGAATAATCCTTAATAACTATTTCTTCCCATGCAAATTCTCTCTTTAGCAACTGGAACTGTGTCAGAGATTATATAAGCTACACTTCCAGCTGCTGCTGCTTTTTCAGTCCTACTGTAAGCTCATCGGCCAGGTGCACGAAGTCAGCTCCATGCCAGAGGTGAGCCCACACACCTCCCGACCCCAGGTCCTGCCACGAACATCACTCCTTTCCTTTTGTTCTCCCCCCACCAGCTTATAACTGTTCAAGTGATTTTATTCCCATATAATTATTTTGCTCAAGCACCAGTCTTAAATAATAGAGTCTTGTATTTATTTCTGTGCTCACTTGGCAATGCCAAGACTAGGGTGAGGCAAGTAACGTGCCTAGGCACAAAATTTAAGGAAGACCCTGAGAGTAAGTGCCTCCCTAAATGCTATGCTGAGGAGCCTCGTTTGCCTCTCATCCTGATCCTGGCCCTGTGTCTGGGCATCCTTATTTGAAAAAGTTCCTTGTGTTATGGTTTTTCTTTTTATCTTTAGCTTTTCGTACTTGCCCTTACATTGAGGTAAGAAGGAAATATCTATATGGTGTTTGATTCTCTTCAGCTTCCCTGCCCTGCTTTACCATCAGGATGCATTAATATTTTTAAATGTAAAAAGTGAAATAACTACTTCCAAGTGAGCCAAAATTTTCCTATAAGTGAAAAATATACTACTGTAATGTAGTAAGTGAAATAATGTTGGTGTGCCCTGGATGTTATGGAAGCATGGAGGACAAGTGCCTAGTTCACCTGGAGGCCAAGAGGTTGAAACAGGAAAGTTTTCTAGGGGAAATCACACCTGAGCTGATTTTTGAGTTAGAGAGCTGAAGTCAGGGCTAAGGAGGAGCATTCCTATAAGAAGAAACAGCATGGGCATAAACAAACATGATGGTAAGAAACAACAAGTACCAGCAATTTAGTATGGCTAGGATATAAAATGCAAAGCAAAAGGGAGCAATGGAATCAGGCAGAAGAGATAATAAGGGGGAGATTATGGAAGATGCTGCATCTGGGAGTATTTCAGTTAGATTTTTATGGCAGGGATGTGGAGGGCAGATTTGATTATAACTAGACTGGAGACAGAAACCAGTTATGAGGCTGCTGAAACAGCTCAGATTGAAGGGTAAGTGTTTGATCTAGGACAGAAGTGCTAGGTAAGGAGAGGAGGGAGGAAATATGAGAGATATTTAGGACAAAAGGTCAGTGAAAGCTATTGGGTGGGGAGGTGAAGGAGAGGGAAGCCTTGAGGACAAGGCTCAGGGTTCCATCTCAGATGAAGTAGGTGACTGGCGGTGCCACAGCTGAGACAAGAATATAAAAGAAGGACTGAGGCAGTTGTACATCTAGTCAAGCCTTCTGCCTGCTAGTCAATGACTGAGTCTTGCCTACTAGACCCTGCCTAGATTTAACGACATCTTGCTAGTGGTTAAATATGAGGATCTGAAGTCAGCGGAGCAGTCTGGACTGAAGGCGCAGATGTGATAGTCGTCACTGAACAGCCAGGAGTCCATGAAACAGCCCACCATGAGCAGTAGGGTGAGGATGGAGCCCTGAAACCTCACATCTGAGGAGGGGCAGATAGGAGGAGGAGACAGAGAATGACAACTATGTTACCAGTTTGAAAAAAGGAAAACACTGTATAATTGTTAAGTGTACTTTCAAATGCCAATTTCAAGGGAGGCATGAATCAGACATGTGTATTTATAAAGAGCTCTTCACAAACCAGTTTTCCTCCATCGAATTACAGAGTATCAGATAAAAGAGAAGACAGTTGATCCTGTTATTTGCCACGTTGTCAAGATAAAGTTTACTCTTCTGGCAAGTATTAACAGGAGTCCATCTTTGCTCAAAAAATGGAAGACATGCAAATGCATATGTCACTTTCTATATTAAAAAAGCAATTCAAGGGCTGGCCCACTGGCATAATGGTTAAATTCACATGCTCCACTTCAGCGGCCTGGGGTTCACAGGTGTGGATCCGGGCGTGGATCTATGCACTGCTTATCAAACGATGCCGTGGCAATGTCCCACATATAAAGTAGAGGAAAATGGGCACAGATGTTAGCCCAGGGCCAATCTTCCTCAGCAAAAAGAGGAGGATTGGCAACAGATATTAGCTCAGGGTTAATCTTCCTCACCAAAAAAGAAAAAAAAAAAGCAATTCAAGGGCCAGCCCAGTGGTATAGTGGTAAAGTTCATGTGCTCTGTTTTGGCAGCACAGGGTTCACAGGGTCAGATCCTGAGCGCGGACCTACACACCACTCAGCAAACCATGCATTGGCAGTGTCCCACATATAAAATAGAGGAAGACCTGGGGCCGCCCGGTGGCGCGGTGGTTTACTTCGCGCTTGGCAGCCTGGGGTTCGCAGGTTCGGATCCCGGGCGCCCGCCAACACACTGTTTGTCAGCCATGCTGTGGCGGCGTCCCATATAAAGTAGAGGAGGATGGGCACGGATGTTAGCCCAGAGCCAGTCTTCCTCAGCAAAAAGAGGAGGATTGGCAATGGATGTTAGCTCAGGGCTGGTCTTCCTCACAAAAAAAAAAATAGAGGAAGACTGGCACCAATGTCAGCTCAGGGACAATCTTCCTCAAGCAAAAAGAGGAGGATTGGCATTGGATGTTAGCTCAGGGTCAATCTTCCTCACCAAAAAAAAAAAAAAGCAATTCAAGTTTCATTTTAGAATAGTAAGTTACGTGTTACAGGCCGTGTGTGTGTGTGCGTATATATATATATGTACATGTATGTACATGTTACATATATAATTATTTAAAACTTAGTCAATTTAAAGTGAATTTCTCCTAATTATTTTAAATCTAGGTAAGTTTTAAATAGTATACATACAGACAGAATTTAAAACTTACCTAGATTTAAAATAATTAAAGAGAAATTCACTTTGAAACTTAAAAATTATATACAAAAGATAATCTAATATCTTATTTAAAAGGATTACCTCAGTACATTTTAAACCTAGTTCTGGAGTAAGTAGTTGTATTTAACAAGCATCTGTGTGAAGACAACTAGTCCTTGAGGGCTTCAGTTCTATAGCTTGTACCGCTTGAGCAAGCTGGGAACGACGAAGAAAGGTGAAGATGCTGGGTAAACGAACTTTCCAAAGGAAACGGGCACCATCAGCTTGCATCACAAAGGGGAAAAAAAGCCTTTTAAAGTCAAGTCCATTTTTTAAAAATGCTCTTGAAATCAAATTGCAAAACAGTTGTCTCCCATAGTACATTTTGGGAGCACTAAGAGGTGACATAGGTTCTCTCTTATGATTTATTTTTTAACCATCTGGATCATTTGGTTCCAGTAATTTTGAAGGAAAGTATCTTCTACCTCTGTAATATGAATACTAACATTACTTTGAGATTTTTCCTGCTCTCCCTTAAAATTATGTCTTTAATCTTTTCCTATGGTGTAGAAATAGTAAGAAAAATTTATTTTTTGAACAGGGTCCATGTTCATAATTATATTTATTGAGTACTTATGTGCCAAACTGTACTAAGCATTTTACATACATTATCTCATTTTATCTTCAAAATAATCCTGTGAAGTGGGTAATATCTTTAGTCCCACAAATAAGAAAACAGAGACACATAAAAGTCTGTTTACTTGACAGTGGCCCCACAGCACACTGCAGAATCAGCATTTGAACCCAGATCTACCCAACTTCCAAGGCTGTTCTCTTGTGAGTTTACCTCTGCATACACCCTTCTACTTAAATAGAGAACGTTGTAAAGTCTTAGTTTTTATACAAGGAGACCATCCCAGCTCTTGATACTTATTCAGTGCACACAAGCCCACAGCCTCCTACACATACCCTGTAGTACGCTTTGTCCTATTTTAGTTTACCAAGATATTAAGCTTGTGCTTAACCAGACCCATATAATCAAGTTTTTTTTTCTTGGGGATGTAAAATCCAGTCTGCAACTAAATACAGTAAAAATAATTTTTTTTAACAGTTGCTAAATATGTCCAGGGAACTGAGTGACTTAAAGAAAAACTTGAAGGAGGCCACTGCAGCCATTGCAGCTGACCCTCTCTATATAGAGGGTGCATGGTCTGAGCCAACCTTTACGTCCACCGAAGCAGCCATCCAGTCCATGCTGGAGTGCCTGAAGAACAACGAACTTGGCAAGGCTTTGCGGCAAATCAGGGAATGCAGGTAACTCTATTTGTTTTAGAGATGGGGAAAGGAAATGCACACCTAATCGTTACTTTGTCATGGCTAGGGACTAAATCACTACAGAGGGAACATCTAGATATTTTATATACCTCCTTCTCAGATTTTTACTGTTACCGTGCCAGAAGCATCAGATTTCAGAATTTATATGTCTAAACTATGAGTGTTGGTTCTGGTCATGTGCCATCCTTGAAAATGTTGAAACACTTCAAAGTACACCCAACATAATTTGAAAACTATTATTTGAATGTATCCTTTTTGGGTTTTTTTTCTCCTACATTTTGATAGTATATTCACAATCACTGGAACCAGAATGCTACAGCAAATAGGATAAATGTGTTAAGATTATCAGATTCCATTCTGATATTTTTATACTTTATTTTTATCAAAACCAATAATATTCAATATTCTAAAATTGATTATGATGACGTTTGCACAACTCTGAATACACAAAAAGCCTTGGAATTATGTACTTGAGGTGGTTGAACTGTATAGTATGTGAATTATATCTCAATAAAGCTGTTTGTTTAAAAAAAAAGTAATATTCTTATACTAACAAAGACTCATAACCTCTCAACTTTGTGACCAGTAGTGCCTCTAATCTATGCTGTTCTTTTTTGACTGCAGAAGTCTGTGGCCCAATGACATCTTTGGAAGCAGTTCTGATGATGAGGTCCAGACACTACTGAATATTTATTTCCGTCATCAAACTCTGGGACAAACGGGTACTTACGCATTGGTGGGGTCAAACCAGAGCCTGACGGAAATCTGCACCAAGCTGATGGAGCTGAACATGGAGATTCGGGACATGATTCGCAGGGCTCAGAGTTACCGAGTCCTCACTGCTTTTCTTCCAGACTCCAGTGTTTCTGGCACTAGTCTCTGACAGGAGCCTCCCGTCCCCCATGCATTCCAAACTGGGGGTGCTGCCATGCTGGGGTGACGTCATTCAGTGTCTTCTCAGCCTTCGGAAGGCTTGGTCAGACTGTTCTCTCTCTTGTTACCTGTAAGACTTTTTCTAAAGAGGATGGCAGAACTTCCAACGTGTAGCAATACTATAAGAACCAAGGTAGCATAGAACATTCTGGGACAGACTCCATCCGTCATGCTGTGTGGCACTAATGTGTTACCATTTTACTGAGCAAATGCAACTCACTACTGAAGAAGTGACTTCCATTGCATACCAAAGCCGACTACACTGAACAATACCTTCCTTTCTAGAAACAATTTTAGATTGGCAAAAGTGCAATGTTTTCTTCACTAAAAAAATATTTTATATTCTAAAACTTGTACATTCTTTCCCTTTATTTTTCCTTTTTTTTTCTTTTTTCGGTGGCTGAGGAAGGGACAGGCAGAATGAAGCTGGCCACTGAAAACTGTAAGATGGTCAAAAGCTGACAGCCTGTATATGTGAAAAGGGAATTGTAAATGGACAATTTAATGTACACTGTAATTTGAATACAATTAACTGTATGTAAAAGGAGCTGCTATGAAGTACCTTTCTTATGTTGCTAGGCTACTGTTTCTGAAAGCCCTGGATCTCTTCTGCAGGGGCCTGTGATAAGGACCCTAGCACCAAAAATGGTCCAGATAGACCTTTTTTTAAGGATCTTGGCTGCTTTTTACTAGAAGGTTGCTTTTATGAGCATATTTATACTACAGAAGGATGAGTGTTAATTTTAACCAATTTTGCCATTTTGTAGAAAAAAGTTAAAGACATTCACATTATAAATTCCAAGTCTTTTCACCTGTCATGCATGAATATTTTAATATCCACTTGGATAGCCAGAAGTAGAATCATAAAGGTAAAATGAGTTGTCACTTTGTTTCTTAAGAAATGTCATATTTTATTTGTAATATATATGTAAAAGGCCATTCTTAAGTTTTCTCCTTAAACTTAATGCTGTCAAGTGTTAGATGTGTGCATGTAAACCTGTTGCACATCAGAAACATATTCAAAGTTTATCTATGTAACTTATTCACTCTGTAAATACATTTAAAGTTTTTGTGATGTAATCTTGGTTGATATTATGTTCAGAACTTCCTTTAGACTAAAAAAAAAGATAAAATACATATTGACCATGGATTTTATTTCTGATTAATGAAGATTTTTGCCTTTGACACACACTTACAGTTTTGCATGTGGGCTGCCACAGCGACAACCCCAAGGGCACCATTCCTATGTGTTCCATGAATGGCACCCACTGGGGTTGTGCAGGGCAGTGACTCTGTGAAGTAGGGGGTATCTATAACCTCTTTGGAAGTGGACACCAAACAAAGACTGTGACCTTCAATCAGCTCTCTCTGTAATCAACCAGAGAGGAATCAGAAGAATGAGAGCTCTGACTGTCCACAGCCTACCATTAGGTTGTCATCCTTAAAATTTCAAAACAGACTCTATACTGAGCAGGAAAAAGTAGTAAACTTTTAATTCTGTCACCAACAGCCAAGTAATCTCCACCTCCACTCAAAAAACAGGGACACAGAGACACAATCTAATTTCTACTATCTTCCTACTCAGATTCACTTAACAAATATAACTTGCTTTCCTCACATACAACAACTAAATCATAAGTAGTAATTTTCTAGAGGTATCCTGCAACAGGGAGTCTGACCCAGTATTTTTTTTATGTTACCATGGATACAACTATTAACTGATTTTAGTAACTTTCTGGATATTGCTGAAATATAGGAAGTAGTGGGGTTTTTTCTTAATTGTATAAAAGGAAAAGATTTGTTAATGTGAAAGATTTCTTCTACTTTTCTTCTATTTCTTCACCTCCTCTCCCTTGAGTGGAGGTGGGAGAAACTTTGTAGGAGAAAGGCCCTTTAAAGCTGCAGCCCTACTCCAGCTGAGCCCAGCAATAACTTCAGATTCACAGTCAAATCTCCTTGGGTATTGTGTTGTGCCTCCGTTACCGAAGTATTAATTTTCACTTCCCCAGGGACACAGAGGAATGGAGAGGAGAGGGGGAGTAGAGATATCCTCCCAAAGGAGAGGGGAGATACCAAACAGATGCTTCCATGATAAGAGAAATGCCTCCTTGTTTCTCAGTGCTTTCTAGCACCAAAACATAATGTGCTTTTTATCCACTAGCATAATAAAGCAATTCAGATAGGTGCACTCTAACTTAGACATAACGTGATTTAAATTATACTCTCCAAACAGAGTGTTTTAGAAGAAGCCCCATACATTTTAGCGGCATGTGAATGTCTTATTCCCAATAGGTGAGAATGTTAAGAAAATGTGTTAGTGCAGCTGTGAAATAAAGATACTTGTAACTGCTAGCATCACACGCGCACAAACACTCACAGAGTCACGTCTTAAGGCTCTTCTGGTTCCAAATCCTAACAAACACTGGTCTTTTCAGTGAATTGTAGAATTACAGAAATATGGGTACCTCTAGGCTGCCTACATCAATAGCTTACACCTGCTTCCAAATACCTGCCTGAAGAATGACATAAACGTTAGGGTCTGCAGGTAAATTTTATTGTATGTTAATTATATCTCAATAAAGCTGGGTTCTTTTTTTGAGTTTTTGATACACTTACTTAGGATTAATTAATATTTGAATACCTATCGAGCTGAGTTCTTTCCTTCATTCAACAAATATTTATTGCGTACCCACTCTGGCACTATTTCAAGGGTACTGCAGTTGTCAAAACAAATGACATCCCTGTTCTCTAGGAGCTTACATTTTAGTGGGGGAAGATGTATTTGTTTGTCTGTGCCAAGTGGTGTTGACTGCCAGGCAGAACAACAAAACCCGGAGAGAGAGAGTAACTGGGGTGTGGTGCTATTTCAGAAAGGGGGTCAGAGAAACAATATCTGGGCAGAGGTCTGAATCAAGTGAGGCTACAACGTGGATACCTAGAGAAAAGAGCATTCCAGCAAAGGCAAAAACAAATGCAAAGATCCTGAAGCAGGAGCATGATCCCCTTGTTGAAGGGACAGCAAGGAAGCCAGTGGCTGGAGTGAAATGAATGGAGAGTGGTCAGAGAGGACAGCAGAAAGGGTTATGGGGGCCAGGAAGGACTTGGTCCTTTACTGAGTGAAGTGGAAAGCCACTGGATGGGGGCAGAGCAGTGACATGCTTTGACCTATGTTTTAAAAGGATCATTCTGTTTGGCATGATGAAAAAGTTCTGGAAATAGACAGTGATGATGGTTACACAACATTGTGAATGTACTTAATACCGCTGAACTGTGCACTTAAAAATGGTAAATTTCATGTTATATATATTTTACCACAATAAATTTTTTAAAAAGGATCACTCCGGCTGCTACATGCAGAACAGATTATAGAAGGGTGGAAGCAGAAGCAGGAAGACCAGTTAGAGGCTATTGCAATAGTGCAGTCAACAGGTGATGACAGCTTGGGCTAGGGCAGTAGCAACAGAGGTCATCAGAAGTGGGCCTGTTCTGGAAATATTTCTGAGGTAGAGCTGACAGGACTTGATGATGACCTGTGGAATGTGGGAGACTCCAAAGTTTGGCCCAAATAACTGGAAGAATGGAGTTGCCCTTTATGGAGATGAGGAAGAGCACATTTGGGACGTGGAAATCAAGATTCAGTTTTCAGACGTAACTTTGAGATGCCTAATTAGACATCCAAGACAAGATGGTGAACAAATGGGTGGATATGGGAGTCTGTTGTTGAGAAGTCTGGACTAAAGACATAGTATTTAAAGCCCCTAAGGAAAAATTAGGATACCCACCTGTCTCCCTTGTAAGAATCAGAGTGTAGTGCAATGAGTTTGAAACCTTAGTTGCACATAAAATCATGTGGGGAACTTAAAACACCAATACCCAGGTTCCACTCTCCAGGGACTGATTCATTGGTTGGCAGTGTGCTCAAACTCCAGGGCTGATTGGAGTTCTCCAGGTGATTCTAATCGGCTGCCAAGATTTAAACACTGCTTTAGGGTTGTCAAACCTAAGAAACAGCAGAGGGTGCTTGCTTGTCAAAAATGAAGATTCCTGGGGCCAGCCCGGTAGCGTAGTGGTGAAGTTCACGTGTTCCACTTCAGCGGCCCGGGGTTCACCAGTTCAGATCCTAGGCACGGACCTACTCATCACTCATCAAGCCATGCTGAGGCAGCATCCCAGATAAAAAGCTACAACTCTACAACTATGATACACAACTGGGGCTTTGGGGAGGAAAAAAAGAAAAAGAGGAAGATTGGCAACAGATGTTAGTGCAGGGCCAATCTTCCTCAAAAAAAAAAAATGAAGATTCCCTCAGGTAAATGCAGAGCAGAGTCCACCAAATCAGCATTTTAATAACCATCCTGCTTTGAAAGGCGTTGAATTGGGAGAAACACATTCTACAGCAAAGTGCTCTTTCTTCTAAAGCCCACCCCCAATCATTTTACCATGTATGCTGTTTGTGTAGCAATTCAATGCGAAATCTGTCGTTGACTTGTTACTTTGTTTTGTATTTGAGGTCACAGGAAGTGAGTAGCTAGAACTCACTGCAGTCCACTTACAGATCAGTTTCCTGGCAGATGCTTCCTTCTCTGTCACCATCTCCTCTAACCCAGACCCTGCTTTTAACAGCAAACTCTTGCTCTAACACTGTACACTAACTTCAGGTTTCAAGAACTTTAGCCACCTGCCACCAACTTCCAGGAGTTCCTGAGCCATGAGGTTGAGAAAACAACTTACACCCCTCCCCTCCACTATTTCCAACCCTTCTCTCCTCATTTCTATTTTGAGAAGCCCAGAGACTTTGAAATTCATGCCACCCAGCTGTACTAGCCATCCTGCTTACTCAAGCCCATCACCATCACCCACAGGAGTGGTTGTGAACCTTGGCAGCACATTAGAATCATCAGGGAAGCTTTCAAAACATTCTGAGGCCCAAGCCCCACCCCAGATCCCTTAAATCAAACCCTGAGGGTAAGGCCCTGCCATGGTAATTTATAATGTTCCTCCTATGATTGTAAGTTGCAGCTGTGGTTGAGAATCGCTGATCTGCAGCCCTCCTGCTCACACCCCCTTATTCACTGAATAGACTATAGCTTATTGCTCACTGTCTTCTCCTTCACCTCAACTTCAGATACCATTCTCAGGTACTGCAACATCCTCATGCATAACCCACCCAAAATATTTTTCCTCTCAGTTTTAACATTCTTACCTCCAGAGGGTCTTCACTCCCCTCCACTCCACCTTGGCCACCCAATTTCATGGCTATACCAAAACCCTATCCACAGCAATAAGTGGACCAGCTCCAGAATCTCATCTTCAAGCATCCCACTCGGACCCTTCTAGTTCCTTTTACTCTAGCCCCTCACCCTTGCTAACAATTCTTCCCCCATCATGAATAACAATCTGTAGACCTTGCTACTTTTTCAACTACCCATCACCTAACTTCACTCCTCTTCTGAACAAGTTTAAATTCCATGGATTCTAATCACTCCCTTGCTGACATTCACAAATATCTTATCCGTGTCTTAATCAACTAGTTAAACCTAAGATTGACACTTTCCACACCTGCACCAGAATTGCTTAAATGTGACATTACTAGAACACAGCTGCAACCGAGCATATCTCAGACAGCACCAAATCTCAAAATAAGCTCTCAGCAATCCTATAACACAATTGCACCTCCCTGATAATTTTGAACTCCCAATACCTGAGATAATTATTTCATACCTTGCTCTCCTTCCTCAGCTTCCCACCCCTTTCCCTTCCTACCAGCCTCAGCTGATGACTTTGCTTCATAATCCATTGACTAAAACAAATCAGACAGTCTCATCTTCACCCCTCAATCTATAAACCTATCTTTAACTAGCCCCACATTTTAGGTATTCCATCCTTTTACAATAAAGGGAATATCATTCAGGCCTAATCACTCCACTTGTGCTCTGTACTCCATCTCTTCTCCCTTTTCAAGGGCTTTGCTCCTGTGGGCTTGTCCTCTCCCTGTTGTACCATTAACTTCTCTCTACTGAATTATTCCCGTTAATATACAAACGTACTCAGTACCTCCCTTTTCCCCAAATGCCCTTCTGGCTATCACCAATTTCTCTGCTTTTTTAACAGCAAAACTTCTAAAAAGTATTATCTCTATTCACTGTCTTGACTTTATTAACTCTGGCTTCCATCCCCACCATTCCAATGAAACTTCTCTTTTGAAGATCACCAGTCACATTGCCAAATGCTACGTACATGTCTACCTTCATCTTTCTCACTCACCACAGGATTTGACTCAGTCGATCACTCCCTCCTTCTCAAAATACTGTTTTATCTTCGCTTTCACGACACCATCCTCATCTTATCCCTCTTGACCTTTTTTATCTAACCTCTAACTTCTTGCTACTCACAGTGTGGTCTAGGGGACCAGCAGCATTGATAGCACCTCGGAGCTTGTTAGATTTGCAAAGTTTCAAACCCCAGACCTACTGAATCAGAATCTCCAATTAACAAGATCACCAGATAACTCCTGGGACATTCAAGTTTTAGAATAATGGCTCTAAATGTGGGTGTGCCCCAGGGCACTGTGCTGTGCTCTCCTCCTACGCAATCCTATCCAGGTCCACAGCTTTAAATCCTATATATTTTTTATCTCTATAGCTCTGACTTCCCTCCTAAACTCCACTCATATACTCAACAGCCTACATAACATCCATTTGGATGTCTCAAATATTCCAAACTGAATATGTAGAAAACAGAAGCCCTCCCCCATCTCACCTCACAGCCCCACCAAAATAAGAACAGCTAAGTTTACTTAGCTCTCACAAGGTTACAGGTACGATCCTAAATGCTTAACATGTATCAGCTCCTTTACTCCTCACGCCACCACCAAGAGACAGGTACTATTATTACCCCCATTTTACAGAAGAGTAACTGAGACAGAGAGAGTAACTAATTTGCCCACAATCATACATCTGCTAAGTACCACACCCAGGATTTCAAGTCAGGTGAGCTGACTCCAGAACATGCTCCTGTTATACCTCTCAATTCCATCCGCCCCATAGCTCAAAGCAGAAATCTGAAAGTCATCACTTATTTCTCCATCATCCACTTCCAATCCCATACATCACATTTTCAAACAGTATCTTGAATCAATGCACTTCTCCCCATCTCCATGGCCACCACCCTTGTCCAAGCCATCATCTGCTCGTATGTTCATTTACCTCCTAACTGGTCTCCCTCCTTCCACTCTACCTCGTCTTCCCTCACAGCAGTGAGTTTTTTTAAGTAAGAATCTGATATCACTACCTTGTTGAAATCCCTTCATGGGCTGCCATATGCTTGACTGTGGCCAAAAGAACCCTTTGTGACCTGAGCCCAGTCTTCCCCAGCCTATGCCCCACTTTAGCCTCAGGGGCTTCTATTCCCGGGACACACCACATATATGTCCCACCCCCTCAGGGCCTTTGCTCTTGCTGTTCCCTTGGATCAAAACTGTCTTCCATTCTCCCAGGTCCCTCAGCCCGCAGGTTTCAATTCTTACGTCACCTCTTCCCAACTACCACATCTAAAAGGGTCACTCTATCATAGCACTCTGTTTTCTTCATAGCACTTACCACATCTGAATCTGAGAAAAAATATAAATGTAGTAGTTAAAGCCATGGAGCAAGTCCTAGTCTACCTGGATTCAAATCCTGTCTCTACCCCATGACCTCTCTATGGCTCCCTCTCATCTACTAAGGAGTATATTAGTTCCTACTTAGTATGGCTGCTGTGATGAGTTACAACAATGCCTGGCACATACTAAGTGCTGTTTAAGCATTCGCTATAATTTATGTATACTTGAAGGCAAGGACCTTGCCCTTTGATCATCTCTATATTCCCAGTGCTTAGAACACCCAGCTTATAAAAGTTTGATGAATGACTATTGTTCCTCTTCATTGTTCCCTTCATATTAGTGACAGTACCTAACATTTCCCAATGCTATATTGATGTTTTTACCCCAGGATCACCGATTAATGTGCCTTCGTGGTCTATTTTACATGCATTTATTTTATTCACATTGTACAATTATTACACAACCTACAAAAAGTACAAAAGCCGAATCCATTTTCCAGTACCAGGTCAGAGCTAAGTTGCAAAAAAGGAACAGTACAATAAGTTACAAGAAGACTTCAGGTGTCCTGTACAAGTCATACTGCCTGTCACACAATGTATTTAAAGCTGTAAATATTGCCACAGGAGAATCTCTTGTCTTTGCAGCGGCCACACAGTTCCTGTCGATGAGGCCTCCTTAGATCAATGTGTCTTTTCTTTTGAGGACAGGAACAACGAGACTTTGAACAGGTCTTTAGAAAACAAGGGACAGTTTGGACACTAAATGATCAAATTAGTGTTTCAAATGTAATCCTCAAATCAGAACACTTCTCTCCACCACCCCATCCCCGATATCTTCATCCTCCTTCGCATCCTATGAGAAGTCCAAG
The DNA here is from genome assembly GCA_031878705.1 of Tapirus indicus. Lineage (NCBI taxonomy): Eukaryota > Metazoa > Chordata > Mammalia > Perissodactyla > Tapiridae > Tapirus > Tapirus indicus. The sequence continues at coordinate 69,188,408 of CM062930.1, read as the reverse complement.
ACCAAGTTGTACAAAACCACTCCTGTTCCATTAAATGCCATGCATTTTTCAAAATGGGTGATCAAAGATGATGTTTAAGAGAATATTGCTGAGCCCATCAAGAACATAGAATTTAGGAGAAAACTTTTAAAAGTTAAGAGTTTTGTAGAGTGTCTCCACTATGTAGGTTTTTACATTTGTAGCCACGTGGGGGTGAGGGGCAGTGGGTGACTATTATGTGATCTGACTATCTCGACTGGGAACACTTAAAAGCACGAGAGCAGTGATTCTCAACCCGTGGTATTTTACCCACCAGGAGACATTTGGTAATGTCCAGAGATATTTTTGGCTGTCACAGCTAGGAGAGAGGGGTGTTCTAGAGGAAACTAAACTTTCTTTTCTTTCTCGGATAGGCCTAATCTTTACTAGAATTTAAAATGTTTTTAACCATTAGCCCATTTTGCCTTCTGATAAATAAAAATCATACCCCACGGAGACTGGTGTACTGACCTGGTCCACCCCCCCAACCTTGCTAATCTTTGAAATTGAGATCACTGCTCTGTTTTCTGCACATATCCATAGCCAAATAGAATAAGTCAAGCTTTACCTTTCATATTGTGAAAATAGGCATTTTTATTTTCCAAATGAGTCTTAAATGATTTATCAAATGTTGTATTAAATTTACATCTACTCTTCCATTGATGAGTATGTGTTCTTACAAGAAAATTCTAATAGCTAATATTTACATGGTGTTTACTATATGCATTGTTCTAAGTACTTTATATAGATTTCATTTAATCCTCACAATACTCTTATAAGGAAGAAAAGTCTCAATTAAAAGAAAAAAATCCAGATTTACTCTAAAGGTATGTTTCTGTTTCAGGAAACGGTGAATTAGATAGTTTTGACCAAGCCTCCTGCTTAAGATAACTAGAAAAGCTTGGCTAATACTTAAAAAATACTTTTAAAAAAAGTAACTATTTGAAGGCACTGGAGAATTATCAAAGCATTAGAGAAGGAAATACAGAAATAGAAGTAAGCCTGACATTTGGGAGGTATCTTTAAATGTATCTGCCAATTCTGGAAGAGGTGAAAGACAGTAGGAAGCTGAAAATGAGTTTAACGAGTTGATGAGGCTGAGGAATAATCTTAAATACGCCAAAATGGAAGAGCCGTGGTAAATAATTCAGGTTTTGTGTTGAGACCCTCCAAGAATAAGGATAAACCAAAAATTGACAGCCTTCACAGATGCCGAAGCCCAGCTTCAAAACAACTCAACTTTGATTGGAAAATAGTGATCTGAAACTGCTAGTGTCCCCATCTGCCTGCCAGAACCAAACAAATCTCCCAAAGATACTATCATAGGCCTCAAACTATCACTATAATTTTTCATATACAACATCTAGCACACAATCAAAAATAACCAGGCATATGAGGAGACAATAATATATTTGAAAACCAAAGAAAATGAAGAGAATAGCAACAGAACCATAGTGGATTAAGTTAATGGAGTTATCTGATACAGATTTTAAGATAATTATGCTTAATATGGTCAAAGAACTGAGTAATATTTCTAGCAGAAAACTGGAATTCATTTTTTTTAAAAAGATGTAAAAATTCTAGTACTGAAAAATGCAATAACTGAATGAATAACTCAATGGATGGGTTTAATAGCATATTGGAAAGAGCTGAGGGAAGAATTAGAGAAATGAAACATAGTAAGTAGATGATATCCAAAATGAAGCAAGGAGAGACAAAAGCATAGGAAATAAAGAAAAGAGCATAAAAGGCATAAGGAATACAGTGAAAGGCCTAATATGAGTAATTAGAAGAAAAGGAGAATGGGGCAGAAGTAATATTTTAAAAGATAATGGCTAATAAGTCTCCAAAAGTGATAAAAATCTTCAAGCTACAGATTCAAGAAACACTATGAATCCTAGACAGGATAAATAAAAAGAAACCACAGCTAGGCATTTTGTTGTAAAACTACTGAAAACCAAAGCAGAGAAAAAAAGTCTTAAAAGCAAGCAGATGTAGGAAGGGGAGAAAGCATGAGAGAAATACTTCAAAGGAGCTGCAATAGGACTAAATAGCCAACTTCAGAGAAACAATGAAGGTCAGATCCTTAAAGGGCAGAAAGAAAACTACTGCCAACCTAAAACTTCTATACCCAGCAAAAATATCTGTTAAAAAGCTATCCAGACAAAACATAACGTGTCACCTGAACTACAGGAAATATTAAAATGTGTTCTTCAGGTAAAAAGAAAGTGTTGTTTTTAGATACAAAAGTGTTGTTCTTAGATACAAAAAGGACCTAAGGGCAGCAGAAAAAATAAATATGTAGCTAAAGCTAAATGAATAATGACTATATAAAATAATGTCTTGTGAAGTTTAAAATTAAAATATACACAACAGCAGCATATAAGTTAGGATGAAGTGATAAGGAGCTAGAGCATCGTAAGGTCACTGCATTGTCAAGGAGAGGTAAGATGAACAATTTATGTAGACTTTGATAAGTCAAGGAATCATGTTGTAATCTCCAGGGTAACCACCAGAAGAACATTACAGAATGAATAACTACCAAGATAATAGAGGGAGGAACAATAAATAAATATATGTATGTATTCAAGTGAATACAAGAAAAAAGAAGAGTATAAGAAAATAGTAGAAAGATATATTTCAATCCAATTTATTATATTAAACATGAACAGACTAAATGAGAATATCAGACTAGAAAATCTAAGGATAAATCATCTATAAACTATTAAAACTAGTTTTTAAAATATCATTTATTTCTAAGTAGTAAAAAAGAAGTGCTTTTTTTTGTTTTGTTTTGTTTTGTTTTTTGTGAGGAAGACCAGCCCTGGGCTAACATCCGTTGCTAATCCTCCTCCTTTTGCTGAGGAAGACTGGCCCTGGGCTAACATCGTGCCCATCTTCCTCCACTTTACATGGGACGCCGCCACGGCATGGCTGACAAGCAGTGCGTCGGCGGGCGCCCGGGATCCGAACCGGCGAACCCCGGGCTGCCAAGCGCGAACTAAACCGCTGCGCCACCGGGCCAGCCCCAAGAAGTGTTTTTAACTAAACAAAAGATTTAGGTTAAAAAAACTCTTGATTATGAAAATCAGCTACGTCACACTTTTCAGAAAAGCTTAAAGAGAGGTTTCCTGCAAACTGTTTTAGTTAAGATCTCATCTAATTCTGCGACTTCCTAGACACTGGAGACACCATGGAATCTGATCACAGCTCTAATACTTATTATCTGTCCAACCTTGGGCAAGTTATTTTCTTATTAGACTTTAGCTTTCTGGTCTGCAACATGGGGATAACACCTACCTCAAAGGTTAGACTTCAGAGGATAACGCATTGAAAGCACTTAGCCCCAAGTTTGGCACATAGTAAAAGCATAATAAAGGTCACCTATTAAATTACTACATCCAAACTATACACAGAGTGTTTGAAGAAAAACACACATACCCCATACATAAACACATCACATAAGGCAACTTAAGAGTAAATCTCCCCTCACATAAAGAATTAGAATTTATGCTTTTTTTCTAAAACATTATAAAAATCCGAACGTATAGAAAACCTAACCCTCCTACACAAATAACCAATTCTATCAAATCCTAACATTTTGCCACAGAAGCTTCATGTTTAAGAACGGAAAACATTATAGACACAATGGAAGTGTTCTATATGCTTACCTGACATTGGATTGCTTCCACTCGATAAGGGTTAAAACTCTTTTGGCATTTGCAACAGAGTTGTTTGAAATAAACCTAAAGAGAAAGTTGTCTTTTTTTACACAAGTTTATATGTACCCTAAGCCGCCAGTTAATTCAAGTAATCCATTCCCTTACCTCGCAAAATCTTACCTGCAAAATCAAGATACTACTACTTATTTTTTCTATAATTCTGACAACTACCCAACAACGTAGCCAGCCCTGGTGGTCTACTGGTTAAGATTCGGCACTCTCACCACTGCAGCCCAGGTTCGTTTCCCAATCAGGGAACCACACCACCCCCGTCTGTCAGTTGTCATACTGTGGTGGCTGTGTGTTGCTGTGATGCTGAAAGCTATGCCACCGGTATTTTAAATACCAGCAGGGTCACCCATGGTGGACAGGTTTCAGCAGAGCTTCCAAGACTAAGACCTGGACACCCACGTCTGAAAAAATTGGCCATGATAACCCTGAACAGCAGCAGTGCCGGAAGGAGAGAGGATAACGCAAAAAAAAAAGACCCAAAAAAACAAAACCAGGCAGGTTTCCACTCTGCTGTACACAGGGTCGCTACTCCATGGCACTAAAAACAAGTCCAATAATTTACATAAAGTACCATAGTAAACGTCTTCAATGGGAAGTAGCTATTATAATTTTACTCATTGTGTGGGCCCAACCCGTCTCCTTTTGTCTTGGTCTATTAGCCTCTATTTTTTCATTTTTTTAAGTATTTCCCCACTTGAACTTTCAATTACTTGTAGTTACCCACCAATACACATGGTTTCTATGCTTTGTGCATTTTCTTGTGCACATTTTCTTCCTGCCTTACTTGGTGACCTCCTCCTATTTATCCTTTGAAATCCTGCTTGGACATCATGATGCCTTCCCTCCAACAGGGTTAATCATCCCTCTCCTGTGTCATTTCTGTAACACTTCCAAGCCATGGGTGTCACTGCATATATCACCAAATTGCATTTTATCTGCGTCACTCCTATCAGAATAAATTTCTTGAGGGTGAGTTCTATGTCTTGCTCTTTGTATCCTAGTGTCTTGGAATATTTGAATTAAACCCATTGTTTTTCTTCTGGCAAGAGAAGGAAAGTAATTTTAGTTTAGTTTAAAAATCTATTCGCCTCCTGGGTCTAGTAAATGGCCAGTGTGAAAAGTCAAGTTTTCATTCAGGTCTTAGCATGCCTTCTTGCCCTCTCCCTCTACAGTCCTTTAGCCAGAAGAGCAGTATCTAAAATGCAACAGCACAGGGAACTGAAATTCAAATGCTTGTAGAGGTTAATAAAATAGACCAGATGTAGACTTGCAAAACGAAGTGCACATGTCCAGTGAAAGGAGACAGAAGCTGCTTAGCCCCAGCCTACTGTTCTCATACTGAGATGAGAGTCTATAATGACCAGAGTCTGATTGTTCAGGAAAATCTGGAAATGCAGAATGTGAAATCTTTCCCAGTCTTAATATGTTGACAACTAACTCAAATTAAGTGGGGAAAAAACTGCTTAGCCTACAGGCCTCTCTCAGGCTAACCTTTACAATAAATTATTTCTCTTATTGCCCCACCTTGTGGACACACAGTGGAAACTTCCTAGAGCTAAAGCCCAAACCTGTTCAAAATATGCCGACTAAAAAATGATTACAGAAAGCCCCAACATACACAAGAACAAGAGTTCATCTAAATAACCTGACATCTTGTCCAACAGAACTACCAAACCAAATACAACACCAGGAGATGGTTCAGGAGCCCATGTGGACAGTCCAATTCAGTTCAGTTCAAACATTTACTAAGCATCTATTATGTGCCTGGCACTGAGGATGCCAAGATGATTGAGACAGTGTCATGGTCATGCTCCATTAGGAAACACATTCCTCCTCCACTTAACATCTGTGTCCACCCCATCCTCCTCCTACATCCCACTCACTTTTACTTACCTTATTAGTTCCAGAAATGCACCACACATAAGCACTCTCCCATCTGGTCTTACAATCTTTACAGTGAAAATAGCCATATTTTGGTTCCAAAAACTGCAAATAAGTGGAAAAAGTCTTTTACTATCTTGGAGGAAAAAATTCAGATCCTTCTTCCCTTGTGGCTTTGTATAAGAAAAAACAAAAAGCCTCCTCAACCTCATTCGCAGCCATTCTCAAAGTTACTACAATAATTTAGCATCTCATCTCTCAAGGATTACTGAGATTCTTCTTGTTGCTGTTGCTCACACTTTTCCAATCCATTTTCCACAATGCCACCAGCACAATCTCCCCTCTCACACAAAAACCTGATCACATATTTCACAGACTTGAAACCCTTCTTTGTCTCCTCATTCCCAGTAGCAATGGTTGCCAGACTTTTGGTTTTCACATGCTCAAAACTGGCACCCTATTTTACAAAAAAGTTACAAAACATAGAGGCCATGTAAAACACTACATGTTTTCAGAACTTCCTCACTTTCGTTAAATAATGGGAGGAAGCCAGAGACAATGTGGCTCTTACTGCCCCAGAAATGGCAAAGAGGAAAGAGAGGATGTGGCTAGCAGAAGACAGAGCAGAGGGAAGAGAAAATTCACCTGGAAGTTGGGTTTCCGGAGTGGATCGACAGTGTCTCCCTGTGCCTGCTTGCTCCGCCTTTCCTGAGGACTTGAGGTATCTTCTGGCCCCAATTCATCATTCAGCAGGAGTTCCTCCTGCTTACCCTCTTCTGACCTTGGCACTAGTGGTGGCTGCTGCTGGTGGCTGGCCTCCGCAGGACTGGAAAGCACCTTCCTCTCTTGATTTTCCCCATCCTTTCGCATTCGGATCAAGCCCCTGTGGCCAATCAGTGGCATATAGACTCCCCAGGCTGGCAGGGGTGCCTTGTGGCCGGTGCTGCCCCAAGGGGAGCAGCTGCGCAAGGTGCGAGGCCCCAGTGAGCACTGCACGGATTTGTCCACCCGCGGGCTCACCTGCACGCCTACCTCCCTGGTGTTGGCCTTGCACAGCCGCAGGCTCAGGCTGGGGTTCATCTGGGAGAGAATGGCCTTAAGCTGTGCCCTCTTGTAAGGGTCCATGCAGCAGTCCGAGGTATTCGCAGGCACCAGCAGCCCTGGCCTGGCCAGGAAAGTGGGGGGTCCAGTGTTTTGCCTCCAGTCGGGCTGTTTGTGCTCAGAGAGTCCAGGCTGGCCCAAAGGCAGTGTGCTCCCATAGCCCTGGTACAAGCCATAGGGAAGGCGGACAAAGCGCTCCATCCGCTCACCAGGCACCCAGGCACAGCGTAACATCCTGGTGCAGTTCGTTTGTGTCCTTGTTTTGCCTTCCACCTCATCCACCCCTTCTTTCTCCTAATCGAGTTGGTTCAGGTTCATCCCTAGCTTCTCCATTTATTTCAGATTCTGATGGGAGCTGCTACCTATTACCCTAATTGAAGGAGGGAAGGAGATTTACCTACTTACAGAGGTCTAATTGCCACCTGATTCCTAATTGCTCTTCCCTATCCAATTCACTGTTCCCAAATCTTTTTTTCAAAGCTGTTTTTCATTTCTGACTTCTTATTCACACACTTGCCTTAATTAGCAATTCAGTCATTTATTCCATTTTAGAGATCCTGTTTTAAAGCATATAGTAAATCCAATATAAGTAGTAAATTATTTGAGCAGTCACACTAGAAGAGTATAAGGAAGAAAGTATATTACAGCAGAGCTAATGAATATGAAGATCCTGGTACCACAGGAGCAAGGAGTATAGGGCTGGGTGGGGGGTGCTGGTGTATATAGTGAAAGAAAATACATTTCAGAGGGTTGCATGACATGCCAACGGTTCTCATTAGTCCACTCCTAGTGAGGACCTTCCCCCCAAAAAGGGGGAATAAAGCAAATTGTTTTGATTTAGAGGGTAAATGCAGATTTAATCTCAGGATAGTTAAATATCTGAAGTCAAATGGACTTGAAATGAAACCTGGGCCTTGTTACCAGGCGAGTTATTTAACTAGGTGACTCAATTTCCCCATCTGACAATACTATTGAATTTATAGTATTATGATAAGATTAAATGTGCTATTGCTTATGAAGCACAAAGCAGAATAAGCCACAAATGTTTAGTAAGTGGTAGCTCTTGTTAGATAAGGATCACAGGTCTGTGTTGGTTACTTAGACCTAGATGAGCATAAGCTTTGGTGTCTATGTGTATTGGTAAGGCTTCTTGATCAAACTAAAATGACACCTAAGGAACCAAGTACAGCCCAATCCTTTGTCTAATCCAAGGGTGCTGCTGCTGTTTACTAAAGAGCCTTCTGGAAGCAACAAGGCCCATGAGCAGCTCTCTTCTCCGTTGAAGGCCTTCTAGGTCATACAACAAACCTGAATTAAGCCTTGTTCTAGGCATGCACAGACCCTGTGAATGAGGACAGATTCCAGTCTTCCAGAGCAGTTTGGAGGGGCTGACAGACACAAAACAGGTGATGGGTACCCTAAGAATGAAAAGACTACTACGGAAGCCTGCAAACGGGAATACCTAACACTGCAGGAGAGAGTTAAGGTGGGTTTCACAACTTTTCAAGCGGGGAAAGAGGCTCCGAGGTCTTGAAAACCTGCTACCTAAAAGCAACACGCGGACTAGAACTGAAGTCGTCTGGCTTCAAATCTCAGGCCCCTCCACTCTACAGCGAGCACGCAGCCAGGAAGGGAGTCGTCCACAACCACGGCCCGCCCTGGGGTTTTCTAAGGTCGGCTCACTTTGGGGGACGCCCGCTCTAGGACGGAACAAAGAGTTTTCAAACCCCCAGGCCGAGTCCGAGGGCGGCCACCAAAACGTGAGATGGAGCGGAGAGAAGGGGAAGGAGTCGGGGAATATACACAGGGCGCGGTCCCTCTAGCAGCGCGGCCTGGTACTCTGAAGGCTCGGGGAGAAGAGAACAAGCACCCCAGCTCCCTCTTCACGCGGCTCCAGACCCGCCGTTCCGCAGCCGAACAAACATTTGCCTTTCGCCAAACTAAGACGCCACCTGCCCAGCCAGAACCTGACTTCCGGGTGGCGCGCACGCTGCGTGCCGCGTCACGGCGTCATCGCGTGACGTGCCCAGAGCGGGCTTTTGGCGCGAGCGTCTGAAAGAAGCTCGGCGGAGGCGGACCTGCTGGGGCTCCGCGCTTAGAGTGTCCTCCCGCACCGTGGTCGCCGCCGAAGGAAGCCTGAGGGGTGAGCTATCTGGCCTAAGTGCCGGAGAGGTTTCCGTCAGCCGACTCTGGCCAAAAGAGCTGCACCTCTGGAGGCGGTTAGTGTCGGCTGGGGTGGAGGCGGGCCTGTCTTCCGCGGGCTCGGGCGGCGGGGGAGCGCCTCTCGTGCCCAGGGTGGGAGCCGCGGCTCTTGCCTCGATTGTCCCCGCCCGCCCCGCACTGACCCGGAGGATGGACAGGCGCCTCAAGGCTGGAGGTTCGGCTCCTCGGCGATGCAAACTCGAGCCCCGCCCCTTTGCTGGGACTCTATGCCCCGACTTTGGGCCCGGCTCGCCGCTCGGGTTTTGCCTCCCGGCTGTCCCAATTGAAATTTCCTTAATGGGTAACACGATAGTTACTTCAACAGAATGTTGCTATTTTGGAAAATGTTTTACAGCAGTGTATCTGCCTTCCTTAGCCCCCAGCTAATTGCTGTATTATGAAGATGTACTGATTTCGAATTGTCAAACGGTGGTGATCTCTAATAGGCGTCCTCGCTAACTGCGCAGCCACCAGCCACACGTGACGTTAACTTAATTAAAATCAAATATTAAAAATTCTGTTCTTGAGGCGCACTTACCACTCTTCCAATGTTTAATGTGGCTAGTGGCTAGTGTATGGGACAGCACAAATACAGAACCCTGCCTTCATCGCAGTGAGTTCGATTTTTGTCCCAAAAGATGGGACCGAGGTAAATAAACATTGTAACTTTAGGTAAGTTTACCCGTTTCTGATTTTACCTCAGAGTCACTTAACAAGGACTGCATCCCTGCAAAGTGTATTTTGGTGTTTTCTTTTGCAGACTCAATTACCAAGTGTTGGAGTAACAGTGTAGATAAAAATGCCTATTGGATCCAAAGAGAGGCCAACTTTCTTTGAAATTTTTCAGACGCGATGCAACAAAGCAGGTATTGACAGATTTTATATAAATTGATCTATTACACTGAGAAAATGTTTTCAGAAAAATATGTAAATATGCATGCTTGCTGAAAAGAATGCAGTACTTCACATTTTTGTCATAAATCCAGTTAAGAAAATGATCGTTCGCAGTTGACCAAATGATAAGTATAAAACCCTTGGTGATTAAAGAGGAGACTGGCCCCTTGATTAGCAGTAGGAAGAATTGTTTTAAAGCATAGAATTTCTAGCAAATCAGAAGCATTGGTAATATTACTTTATAGCAGAAGTTGTCAGACTTTTTATTCTCAATTCTCCTTACACTCTTAAAAACTGAGGACCTCAAAGGTAGAAAAACTGAAGACCTTGGGGCCGGCCCAATGGCCCAGCGGTTTAGTTCACGCTTGGCACCCCCGGGTTCGCGGATCGGATTCCGGGCGCCTGCCGACGCACTGCTTGTCAGCCATGCCGTGGCGGCGTCCCATATAAAGTAGAGAAAGATGGGCACGGATGTTAGCCCAGGGCCAGTCTTCCTCAGCAAAAAAGAGGAGGATTAGCAACGAATGTTAGCTCAGGGCTGGTCTTCCTCACAAAAAAAACCCCAAAAAACTGACGATCTTATGTAGGTTACCGTAGTAGAAACTGAAAACTTAAAAACATATCTATTATTTCACTTAAAAATAGTAAACCCATTGCATATTAGCGTGCATAACATTTTTATGAAAAATAACCATATTTTAAAAAATAGAAGAGTGGCATTCTCTTATATTTTTGCAGTTTTAATATTTGGCTCAGAAGATAGCTGGATTCTCATAACTCTTTCTGCGTTTAATCTGTTGCAATATGTTGTTTTGGTAGAAGTATGAAGAAAATCCAGCCTCACAAAGGAGTATTTTAATAGTCTTCAGTTAATTGTGGGTATTTTTCTTTGATACTACAACAAAACTTAAGACAAGTGGTATTTCTTAGAAATTGCAACATGGAATCTGAAAGCATATAATGAACTTTTCATACTCTTGTTACATTAAATTCTATTAGTCTTTCTTGCACTTTGAATACATTTTTCATCCATGTTGTAACATGGTGGATTGATTATTTGGAAAATATCAGTGTTCTGAATTACATAGATATTCCATATATTGACAAATTGCATTAAACAATATAAAAAAATCACATTCATGAATTCAGTGATCTCATCAGAAAAGTCTTAAGATTGGGAAGATGTCAAGCTCACAGAGGGTGATAAAGTTTAACAAAATTCTAATTCTCATTTGAAAGCTCACATTTTATCAGCGGCAACAAACTGTTTTCCTTGCAGTGACGTGCTCATTTCATTCATTTTCAAGAAAATGTCTACTAAAGCACCCAACTCAGAATGACTTAGTCAGTTATTCTGTCTAGTAAAGATGGCTTTCCATGAAAAAAGTGCTAATTCAGTTCACAAGTCATCCACATGAGTGCTTTTCTGAACAACTGTTTTACTTAAATTTGTAGAAATGCTTTATGTATACTTTCCATTTTGTCACAGAGAATATTAAAAAGATGTGCCCAAGGGTTGGGCTTTAATTAAAGTTACTTTTTACTGCTTCATTAAGGATGTTTTAAGTTAAACTACCTTTTTGCTTTTGTTTTTGTTACAAGTGCATGGTGATGAATACAATGACTACTAGTATAGTTTGTTGCCACTGCCTTGACCTATGCAAAGGTGTCATCAGTTTTACCCTCCAGTGGTGTAAATGTCAACATTGTGAAAAAGGCGAACGGTGCCTTGGTATTATGAAAACAGTTTTGACCTATGGACCTCCGGAGAGGGTCTTGCAGACCTTCCCCCCAAGTGGTCCACGGACTACACTTTGAAAACTACTCCTTTAAGGGTGGATAGATCATAGTAAAAATTGTCATTTCTCTTTAAAAGAACCTTTTCGTTCCATTTTACTTGTGAGTCCACATGTTCCTTGTACCTTTAGATTTGTCATATCCACATATGTAGGCTTTATAATTATTTGAATCCTATGTGTGGAACACGTTCTTACTATGAACGATTTTTGTTCCTGAATCACGAATATAAGAGAAAGAAAACTTTAGAAGAGCTAATATAGCCAAGAGCTATCTCCTTGTAAGTTTTGTCAGCTCTTGTTATACCTTACTACAGGTGCTTTAACAAAAGTAATCCACAGTCAAAATCTCAAGCATCCTTTTCTTTATTATTATTATCTGTACTTGTTCATGAATTTTTCTGTCGCTGATTAAAACCAAGGTGGGATTTTTATTTTTCTTACAGATTTAGGACCAATAAGCCTTAATTGGTTTGAAGAACTTTCTTCAGAAGCTCCAACCTATAATTCTGAACCTGCAGAAGAATCTGAATGTAAAATCAGCAGTTATGAACCAAACCTATTTAAAACACCACAAAGGAAACCTTATCATCAATTGGCTTCAACTCCAATAATATTCAAAGAGCAAAGTCTAACTCTACCACTCTACCAATCTCCTTTAAAAGAATTAGATAAATACAAGTTAGATTCAGGTAAGTATTGTGATGTGATAGACTAAAGAAAAACATAAGCTAGGAATTCAGACAAACCTGTGTTGAAAATCCCAGCTCTTTTCAACTGTGTCATGTTGGTCAAATCAACCTCTCTGGCCATCCTTTCCCCACATGAGAAATGGAGATAATGAAAATAATGCATGATAGCTTTGGATTAAATAAAATAGTGTAGGTACTTAATAAATGTTCCTTTTCTTACCTCCTTTGATTAATACATCCTGCCTACTGAGATTTGCTAAATTGTATCTTTCCTACACAAAAAAACATGGACTTGTTTTGATGTTAATTAAACTAAACTATACTTCTGCAGACTATCAGAGATGACAGAGAAGAATTATTTTTATCAATTTGCTATAAATGTCTTTTGATTTGGTAGCAGTTTCCCTGGCCCACGTGCCAGATATTTTCAGTCAATCATGTAAAACAGTACACAAGTAAAGTATAGTCTAAGATTAAATGTAGTACATGCCAAAAGAAAAGTACAATGAGTTGAGAAGAAAGCATAAATAGTATTGGGGGGAATTAAGGAACGATTCATTTGAATTAAACCTTGAAGGATGGGTGAAATTCAGAAATTTGAAGATGGAGTCAAGTGATAGTGTTCTAGACAGAGGGAAAAACCTGAGGAGGAATATGTAGTTTGTTAAGAGAATAACAAGTAATTCAGATTGTTTGGAGTGTTACGAGTCTGAGAGGGACCAATAAACAACCTAGGACTAAAAAGAGCAGATTAGAGGCATGCATTGAATGCCAGGCTAAAGAAATTGAATTTATTTGATAGATTGTTGAGCAGAGAAATCACATGCAAATTTGATCATTCTACTTCCTGCTTCACACCTTTGATTACCTCCCTTTACCCTCATGATAAAACCTAGACTCCTTAATGTGGTTTACAAGATCCTTTATAATCCGGTCTTTCATTAACTCTTGCCTCATCTTGCCATAATCCCCTACCCAACCACCTTCAATTTACCATTCATTCATTCATACTGAATTTCTTTTTGGAACCACCATGCTCTATGTTCTTTACACTTTGTTACTTCTGCCCAAAACTAACTCACTTCCTACTTTTTTGTCTAGCTGACTTAAACTCATCTTTCAGGTCTTGACTCATCTGTCTGCTTCTGGGAAGTACTCCCTGTTGCACTCATTTAGCTTCTAGTGAAGGAGACTTACATAAGCAATTAGAGTGTGAGAAGTGCTATGAAGAAATTCTTGGTATTAGAATATGCACATACAAAGGGGATATAGGTAATGGGCAAAGATTTTCTTGTATGTTATTGGATACCAAGTAGCAGACATAGTGAGTATTCAGTAAATGTTTGTAGAATAAATGAATATTTATTTCGCTTTGAAAGCCTAATAAGCTGGCAGCAGTCTTTGGAGATGTGTTTTTCAAAATGAAGTCCCTGAACCATCAGAATCTCCTGAAGTGCTGATTGAAAGGGAAGATTCTAGGCCCTAATCTGAAATCTATTAAATTAGAATCTCTGGAAATGGAGCCCATGAATATACATTTTAAACTCTTTGGGTGATTCTTATGGAAAGGGAAGACTGGTGGCAGGGATGTCAGTAAGGAGATGTATAATCAGTCATCCAGGTGATAGGGGGCAAGTGCCTGAATTAGAGTATTGGTAGTGAAAGTGGATATAGAAGGTAGAAACTATAGGACCCTGCAATAGCCTAGATATGGAGAATTGAAAAAGGATCAAATCACAGGTTTAGAGCATGACTAAGTTAGAATATAGTGGTGACATTCATAGAAATTGTAAGCCCTGGAGGAAAAGCAGTTTTGAGAGGGAAAAGGTTTGAAAGGATGAAAAAAATTAGGTTGAGTTTTGGACTGTAATTTGAGACAGTAGTGGGATATTAAGGTGGAGGTGTCCTGAAGTCTTTTGGGAATACAAGACTGAAACTGAAAAAAGAATATAGGCAGGAGAGAAAGCTATAGAAATCAACTATCTGTTTGAAAAGTGATAAGGTCATCATATATGATGAGAAAATTGATTATGATGAGGCCTAGGATAGAGCCTTAGGGAATATTTAGCACATGAAATGTAGAAGAGAACACAGAAAAAGGAATCATCCATTCAACAAATATTCCATGCTTATTTGTTGCCTGGCAGTTTACTAGGCATCAAGGACACAAACATGAATGTGATGGCTTTTGACCTCTAGGAACTTAGACTTGTATGAGAGAAAATATATAAATAAATATACTGGTGGTGGTATATGTTATCACAGGAGGCATGTGCAGAGAGTGCTGTGTTGTGGATGTGTGGGTAAAGGAAACAGCCATCTGTCTTAATGTGGTCAGGAAATGCTCTGTAAACCCGTTTATGCTGAATCTACTGAATCTTGAAAGACATACCTAGAGTCAGTGGTTTTTTTCTCTAATTGTAATCTGCTGGAAATGGTCTGTCTATAACCAGGGAAGGATAGGAATGAATTAATAAGGCCAGTCTGGACTTAGTGCAGAGGAGTTAATTTTTTTAAGATTATAGAGCATAAACAATTCTGTTGACTGTAGTCTCTTGAGACCTTTGGCTTTTAGGTTTACTTTTAAATTTATTGAAATGTAAGAGTTTAGACTTAAGCTGTTTTTTAGCCTACTTTGTTCAGTTCTAACATCTAGTATGTTATTTTTAAAAAAGAATTATCCCTAAATTTCTGTGAGGAAATGTGCTATTTCTGCTTCTCATCAGTCCTTCCTATTCATAAAATTATGAGTTCATCTTACCATTATTCAGCTTATTTATGAGATTCTCAAGTTATTTGGGAGATGTCTGTTAGGATATGAACTTGTTTTTGCCTGGTTCGTTTTTTTTTTACTTTTTGTTCTTTATGGTTAGGTTTCTTTTCATTGCTGAGCCAATATTGATACTTTATTATTAACTGAAGTCCCTTGTTTACATTAGGGTTCATTCTTTTTACAGGTCTATAGATTTTGACAAATGTAAATTACAGTATCATACAGAAGAATTTCACTGCCCTAAAAATAACCTGTGCTCCACCTATATACCCTCCCTCCCCCTGAACCCCTGGCAACCACTGATCTTTTATGTCTATAATGTCTTTTCCAGAATGTCATATAGTTGGAATCATGCAGTCTGTAGCCTTTTCAGACTGTCTTCTTTCACTTAGCAATATGAGGTTCCTCCATGTCTTTTCATGGCTTGATAGCTCATTTCTTATCACTGAAGAATGCTCTATTGTATGGATGTACCAGTTTATCCATTCACCTATTGAAGGACATCTTGGTTGCTTCCAGGTTTTGGCAATTATGAATAAAGCTGATCTAAATATTTGTGTGCAGGTTTTTGTGTGGACTTAAGTTTTCAACTCTTAGGGTAAATATCAAGGAGCAGGATTGCTGGATTTATGGTAGGAGTATGTTTAGTTCTGTAAGAAACTGCAAACCGTCTTCCAAAATGGCTGTACCATTTTGCATTCTGACCAGCAATGAATGAGAGTTCCTTTTGCTCCATATCCTTACCAGCATTTGGCGTTGTCTGTGTTTTGGATTTTAGCCATTCTAATAGATGTATAGTGGTTTCTTATTGTTTGGTTTATTTCTAAGTCTTTTTTTTTTTTCTGATTAGGATCTTTGTTAAAGTAAACAGGGAAAAGGTGAAATTTCAAAAATTAGGCTTACAATTTCTAGTACCTTTAACTGAAAGTCTTCTTAGAGAAGGAGATTGGATATTTTGTTGAAGTGGAGTTTTTAAGTTAAACATACATTTGGCTTATTAGTGATTATTTCAGTTTGCTGTTACTTGAGTATATAATGCAATGTTTTGTCTATGTCTAAAACTAAACTACAAATAGTTTTCAGTCTGGTGTTTGCTTTATTTTATTAACACTGATACAGCTTCTTTTCCCCAAAGTTTCTCTGAGTTAGAGATGATAGGATCATTTAAAGGAACTGGTTTTAAAAGCAATTTTTTTTTAAGTTATAAGTTCCTTGAGTGCCAAATTTGTGATACAGAAAATAGGAATGCTGAAAAACTGTAAATTGTATTTGACAGAGCCACATATAGCTTTAGAAACTCTTGTCTGAGCATTATTGTCTTAGAAAGTAGATGTGTTCAACAAGAACGGAAGTGTTATATGTCGTTCTTTACAGCCCATTTTTCAAATCATTGATAATTCATTCAACCATTGTTTATAGAGTGACTATAACATATCAGGCAATTATTGTAGTTGCTAAGGATGCAGTGATAAGTAAGATCAGACCTCTACCTCAAGGAGCTCACGGTCTAATAAAGGAAACAGGAACAGTGTGTGATAAACTCTGCAGGGAATATACAAGAGGGACAGTCACTTAGTCCCACCTTAGAAACCACTAAAGTTTTCTGGAGGAGGTAGTTTCAAAATGGAAGCCTGAATGAGGATGTTCCAGGTCAAGAGAAGAAAAAAAAAGAGAAACAATTTGTACAAAGGCCTAGGATGAAAGAGAGCATTCTTGCAGGATATGCAAGTGGTTGGGTATGGCTAAAAAGAGTATGAAAGAATGTCATCATAGAAGTTAAGAAGTCAGATTGTGAAAGGCCTTGTTACTAGGGAGTTTTGTTGTGGAGTTTAAACTTGATCTTGAGAACAAGATCTGGAAAGGTTTTCAGCAGAGGAATGATATGGTCAGATTTGGTACCATGGTAGGTTTTCAGTAAATGTCTTTTCCTTTGCTCTTACCCTCCATGATACCATAGTACTGTGTGTAACAATAATAAGACATATCACATTGTATTTTGTGTACATTTCAAAAAAATTTCCCCTACTATATTATGAACTCCTTGAGGTTAAAGTTCTATCTTGAATTGCATTATCCAAAGTCTCTTATGCATATTATATGCTTAATATGGTTGTTGAATGGAGACAGACATCCTTTTTTGGGAGGAATCAGCAAACTGAGAAGCCAATTCAGACTGAACCCCCCATACGTTCTTCTTCCCGGTGTAGATGAGACTTTGTTTTTGAATACTTCCAGGGAATGAAAATTCACAATCCAGAGCATACATCCTCACTGAATTATTGTACTGTTTCAGGAAAGGATATTACCAGTAGTAAACCTAAAAGTTGTTGCACAGTGAAGGCTAAAATGGATCAAGTAAATGATGTTACCAGCCCGCCTCTAAATTCTTGTCTTAGTGAAAGGTATGATGAAGTTATTATATTAAAATATTTAAATGAAACCTTTTTCTACATATGATATTTGTTTTATAGAAATGCATCTAATTTTCATGCTAGTATTTTGACTGAGGGCCTTGTAGAGGATCTTCTATTTTTAAATAATCTCCTTTTAGGTTGAGTCCTTTAATGCAATAATTTTTACATTAGAAACATTTAGTTTGTTTTTCTTATAATGTTGAATTCATTGGTTTTTCTGTATATTCTATGAAATTTTTGAGTAACAAAGCTATTAATGATGAAAAGCAATGCCCTTGAAATGTCAGTTTAAAATAAATCGTGTACTTTGAATCACTGGAGAGAATATGATGCTATTATGTATTTACTTTACACAATTTTTAAATTCTAACCATTACAGTTCCTAACATAAAATTTATGTATATTTATTTATATATTATTATTATATATATTTATTTCTATATTACTTTCAGTGGGCATTTTAAACATAATTTAGTGGTTACTTAATTTTTCATGGGCTATTTACTTTTTAAAAGGTAATATAAAAGTATTACAAAGTAGTATAATTCAAATAATTGATATGTCTAAGAGTCCTTTTTTTCAGTAAGATTGGTTTTGGGGTTTTTTTGTCATTTGTTATCTTTTGAATAACCTGAGAGGTTTGTTTTGTTTTGTTTTAGTCCTTTTGTTCTACGATGTACACATGTAACACCACAAAGAGAAAAGTCAGGTATGACTGAAAACAAGGCTTTTTATTTTTAAAGTACTCTACATTTTAATAAAAATAAAATTTAGTAATTTTTCCCTTCTTTTACTCCCAGTGGTATGTGGAAGTTTATTTCATACACCAAAGTTTATGAAGGTAAATATTCTGCCTAGTTTATTTTTACTGTGTAGTAATTGAGAATTTGACAACAGTGTCACACCCTTGCCCTGTGATTTATAGATTTGTACTTACAGTCTCACATGGGCATTCAGTAAATGATAAATGAAAACAACAAGTGAATGAAAAAATATTCTTAATCATCAGTGCATTTTTATGAAATAAATGAACTATTTTCTTTATTTCCAGGGTCAGACACCAAAACGTATTTCTGAAAGTCTAGGAGCTGAGGTGGATCCTGATATGTCTTGGTCAAGTTCTTTAGCCACACCACCAACCCTTAGTTCTACTGTGCTCATAGGTAGTACTAGCAAATGTGTATTGTATAAGAAGGTAGATGATATTGATAAATTGTTGTCTCTAATGCTTCTGTTAAAAAGAAAATATGAAAAGATAATTAGATAGTAATTAGATTAGATAATACTGTCTTTGATAAGTGTGTTAGTAGTTCAGAATAATTTTATTCTCTTTAGTGTAGATTGGGGTAAATCATTAGTACATTAAATGGTATTCTATAGGAGTCAAATTAATTTATGTGCAAACCAAGATTTTTTGTGTGTATTCTAGCAAAAATATATTCCATTTTGATTCCTCTCTAGCTGGGACTTTAACTTTCTTCTCTTGTTGCTCAGATGAAATAATATAGATAAAAGCATGTTGAAAAGGAAGTAGTTGGGGCTGGCCCGGTTGCATAGTGGTTAAATTCAAGTGCTCCACTTCAGCAGCCTGGGGTTTGCAGGTTTGGATCCCGGGCACGGACCTACACACTACTCATCAAGCCATGCTGTGGTGGCATCCTACATATAAAATAGAGGAAGATTGGCACGGATGTTAGCTGAGGGACAGGCTTCCTCAAGCAAAAAGAGGAAGGTTGGCAACAGCTGTTAGCTCAGGGCTGCTATTCCTCACCAAAAAAAACAAAAAAATTAAGAAGTGTTTAACATAGGGTTTGCCTTTAGATTGTATTATTATCTAAATGAATGCTCAAGTCTGCAAGGTTTAGCTTTTAAGTCATGACCTTACAGCTTCATCTGATTTTCCAAGTCTTTGTGGACAGTCAGTATCACCAAACCATAGTTTCTTATTACCTTATGAATGGTACTAAGGAAGTGAGTATAGCTTATTCACTATGTTGATTGATCTTTCAATCAACATTTGGGTCAGTTCATTTTGTTTCACATGTGTCATTTGTTTCAAACGTGTCATTTAATCTAGTAGTGTATGTGTCTGATGTTTAACCAAAAAATACATGAGTTTTTGCATTAACTTTAGTGTATGATGTATAAACATTGTAAGTAAATTGAATTTTTTTTTTACAGTCAGAGATGAGGAAGCATCTGCAACTGTATTTCCTAATGATACTACTGCTGTAAGTAAATATGACAAATTGATTATGCTGTTGCAATTGGTTATAATTTTGAAATGCCTTGCAATTGGTTATAATTTTAAAATGCCTTGAAAAATTTTTTTCTCTTGCATTTTTAATTCCCTAATTCATGATTTATCTAAGCCTTTGAGAAAGTCTCTAAACCTGTCTCTATATGTGATTTTCTTTGAATTCCTATGAAATCTGCTGTCTCTCTTTAAGAGTAAGTGGAATATATATACATAGTGAGAGTTAAAATATAACTTTTGCAGGTTTTGAAAAGTTATTTTTCTAACCATGATGAAAGTCTGAAGAAAAATAGTAAATTTATCCCTTCTGGGCCAGACAATGAAAACAAAAATCAAAGAGAAGCTAAAAGTCATGGTAAGTCCTTCTGTTTAATTGAACTACTGTTTTTAACTGACATCATTAAAGTATTGCTCCTCTTTCCTTCAAGAGAAAACACATTGCTTTTCCTTTCTTGATTACTGAAGATATTGAGGGTAGAAACTAACTTGATTTAGATGAAAATGTTTAAACATCATGCTAAGACAATACTGTTCAAGATGCTATTGCGACACAAAAACAAAACAAAACCTATTACTCAAAACTGACAGAGATGAAGAATAAGGCTTACAATTAACAATATATGAAGGCCTTATTTTCTAATTAGAAAGTAGAGATGGTTGCAGATATACCAAAAGTTATCTAATCAGGTCATTGGAATGTTGCATTTTTCTTAGTATGTGTGTATGTCTGTATAAATGTGTAGGATTGGATAGCTGTGTGTGTGTATATGTATAAAATTAAATTTTACTCTCAGTTGTTGTAGGGCCACAAAATTAATTTGGAGCATCTGGTTTGGTAAATCTTAGAATGCTGTGTACATATAGTAAGATTGGATGAGTTTTAATTGTGTAGAGCTGGTAAAGAAAGATTATTAGGGATTGGAGTATGAGTAAAAGGCTTCCAGTGGTACATTGGAATTAGTCTTTACCAGAACAGGGAAAGAGTGGCACCACCCTCTTCCCCCCACCCCCCAAAATAGCTAGCACTAAGGATAACCCTTTAAATGCTAAATGATGTATTATTTAGTATATGCTATTTCTCTGAAAAAGTTTGTGAGAATAGTATAAATTATATGGTTGTATTATAAAATGTTACTAATATGCTTCTCTTTTAAATTTTAACAGGATTGGGAAAAATGTTAGAGAATTCATTTGGTAAAGTAAATAGCTTGAAAGATCATTTTGGAAACTCAATGCCAAATGTCGTAGAAGATAAAGTGCATGAAACAGTTGCAGATATTTCTGAAGAAGATAGTTTTTCATTATGTGTTTCTAAATATAAAACAAGAAATCTACAAAAAAGAAAAACTGGCAAGACTCGGAAAAATATTTTCAATGAAATAGAAACTGATGAATGTGAAGAAGTTAAGAAACAAACAAAAGAAAATAAACATTCATTTGTGTCTGAATCGGAACCAAATGACAATGATCCATTAGATTCAAGTGTAACAAATCAGAAGTCCTTTGGGAATGGAAGTGACAAAATCTCCAAGGAAGTTGTACCCTCTTCAGCCTCTGAGTGGTCTCAGCTAACCCTCTCAGGTCTAAATGGAACCCAGACAGTGAAAATACCCCTGCTGCATATTTCTTCTTGTGACCAAAATAATTCAGAAAAAGACCTCATGGGTATAGAAAAAGAACGTACCGACTTTGTTACCTTAGAAAATTCTTTGCCACATAGTTCAAGTATACCAAAAACAAAGAAGATATTAAATGAGGAAACAGTGGTAAATAAGAGAGATGAAGAGCAGTGTCTTGAATCTCATGAAGATTCTGTTCTTGTGTTAAAGCAGGTGATACCTGAAACTTCCCTAATAGCTTCTCCACTTCAAGGTATCAAAAAGTCTATATTCAGGATAAGAGAAACACCTGAAGAGATGTTCAGTGCAGTTTTCTCAAATAATATGACTGATCCAAACTCTAAAGAAAAACCTGAAGCCTTTGAAAGTGGATTGGAAATAAATACTATTTGCTCACAGAAAGAGGATTTTTTATGTACAAGTTCAGTTGATAATAGAAGCTGGCCAGACTCTGTCAAACATACTTCTGTAGCTTTGAAGAATGCAGGTTTAATATCCACTTTGAAAAAAAAAACAAAAAAGTTTATTTATGCTATAAATGATGAAATATCTTATCAAGGACTAAAAATGCAGAAGGACCAAGAATCGGGACCAACTCACTATTCAGCCCAATTTGAAGCAAACACTTTTGAAACACCACTTACATTTACAAATGCTCATTCAGGTACCTTCTGTGTATGTGTGTGTGTGTGAATAGTGCATATAGTTTTATGGATAGTAATAAATTCTCTTATTTGAGTATGTAAATTTCTTCCTTTAATCTTTTTTAAAAACACACTGCCTGCTTTCCTGCTGTAGTTGTTTTGGTTTTTTTAAATCTCTATATCTTGTACAGACTTAAGATGGAGTTAATGTCCCAGTAAATCCATAAGTTGAAAATATCATTAAGTCGAAAATGCATTTAATATACCTAACCTACTGAACATCATAGCTTAGCCTAGCCTGTCTTAAATGTGCTCAGAATACTTATATAAGCCTACAGTTTGGCAAAATCATCTAACAGAGTCTATTTTATAATAAAGTGTTGAATATTTCATGTAATTTATTGAATACCCTTCTGAAAGTGAAAAACAGAATGATTGTATGGGTACAGAATGGTTATTTACCCCTGTGATCGTGTGGCTGACTGGGGGTGCTGCCACAACCCCCAATATCATGAGAAAGTATCATACTCCATATCACTAGCCTGGGAAAAGATCAAAATTCAAAATTCGAAGTACCATTTCTACTGAATGTATATAGCTTTCACACCATCATAAAGTCAAAAAACTCATTAAGTCAAACCATTGTAAGTTGGGAACTGTGTATTCAACATCAGGCAATGTCTACGTACATTATTGTTTAGGCCTTTGATTACCAATATTCAAACTCGTTGGATCAGTTTGCATAGTATATGTATAATCATCAGTCTTGAGACATCAAGAGTTTGACTACTTAATTCCTACTTTAATTTTTAGTGTCTGTTACAGTCATTCGTCACTTAATGATGGTGATACATTCTGAGAAATGTGTCATTAGACAAGTTTGTCATTGTGCATATGTCATAAAGTGTACCTACACAAACCTAGATGGTATAGACGACTACACCCCTAGGCTCTATGGTACTAAACTTATGGGACCACTGTCATATATGCAATCCATTGTTGACACAAATGTCATTATGTGGCACATGACTGTATGCAAACTGGACAATTCTGTAAATATGTTGTGCTATTTACTATGTATTTTCTTTAAAGCATGTAAAAACACAGGGAAAAAGAGCTAGTTGCTAGGTAAGTTTATTGTAAGCCAGTCCTAAAATAGTGATTGCTGTTGTTATTCTTACATAGTTTTTTAAAATATTTAGAGATTGCTCAGACTTATTACTATATCTCTGGGTGTCCAGATTATGCACAGTGAAATTCATTTTTTATTTGAGCAATGATTCATTTATAAGTAGCTAAACTGTATGTTAAAAAGGTGGTTTTATCTCCCTATGAAAAGATTTGAGTGGGTGGTAATATCTCAGTGAATAATAGATTTGGTGGAACTGGAGTACAGAGGAACTTTTTGAGATTTGGGTTAATTTCCAGAGAAAAATGCTTGATGCTGAATATATCAGAGTTAAAACCAGTGAAACAGCTAATATGTGGTAGTAGTCACTTATTAAATAGAGATTAATCATTTTGACTTGTTAATAGGAAATTCAGAGGGTTGATAAAATTAACTGAACAGAGCAGCTTAACTCATTTGCCTTTATAATTGAGATTAGGTCATCTTTCAGGTCTTTCATATGTAGAACCTATTTTTGAAAATTTATTTTTTGTTTTTCTTCAATATGAAAGACTGAATTAACTAAAAGAAATGGTTACTTTTCTAATTCCTTCCCTTTGCCTTACTTTTCTATCTGCTATTACACCAATATTAGCAATGAATTTTTTCCAATTTTATTTTCCAATAAAATTACTCTGAATTTTACTTATGGTAGCTACCTACTTTCTTGAACTACATACTAATTTCGATTAAGTTGTACATATTACAAAAAAAATACTAGGTCCTATTTATCTTTAGTTGGAAAATGTAACAACTTCAAAATAGAGAATATTTAGAATTCTTTCTGTTTTAAGCCTGATATTCATTTCTTGCTTTTCATGAAATTCTTGTTTTAGATGCTACCTTTTTAACTTAGTGGAAAATATTTAGTGAATGTAATTGATAGTGCTTTAATTTTATTTTGTCACTTTGTGTCTTTATGCTTAGATTTACTTCATTCTTCTGTCAAAAAAGACTACTTACAGAATGATTCCAAAGAACCAGCTTTGCCTTTAACCAGCTCCTCTGGGACAGTTCTGAGAAAATGTTCCAATAAGGAAAGCATTTCTTTCAGTAATAAAATAATATCTCGGGATCTTGATTATAAAGAAGCAAAAATTAATAAAGAAAAACTGCAGTCGTTTATAGCCACAGAAACTGATTATCTGTCATGCTTGCAAGAAAAACATTGTGAAGATGATTCAAAAAGCCAAAGAGTTTCAGATATAAAAGAAAACATCTTGCCTGCAGTCTGTCACCCTGCAGTGCCACATTCAGAAGCAGAATATAGTGGTATTCACTTTCAATCCCAGGAAAGCTCTTTATGTGACCGTGATAATACCAGCATTTTAACTCCTAGCTCCAAGGATCCTCCATCATCAGTTGTGATTTCTAGAGGAAAAGAATCATATAAAATGTCAGAGAAACTAAAATGTAAGAATTGTGAGATTGGTTTTGAATTCACCAAAAATATTCCCATGGAAAAGAATCAAGAAATATGCATTTTAAATGAAAATTCTAAAACTGAGCTGTTGTCACCTGAAAAATACATAACAGTAGCATCACCTTCTATGAAGGTACAGTTCAACCAAAATACAAATCTCACAACAATCAAAAAAAAACAAGAAGAAACTACTTTAATTTCAGAAATAACTGTCAATCCAAACTCTGAAGAACTTCTCCCAGACAATGAGAATAATTTTGTTTTTCAAATACCTAATGAAAGGAATATTCCTGTTTTAGAAAATATTAAGGAACTTCATGAGGCAGACCTCAGCTGTGCAAGAGAATCTATTCTCAAGAACTCTACCATGGTAGTGTATACAAACATAGATGACAAACAAGCAGCCAAAGTTTCAATCACAAAGGATTTGGATTCATCAAATACAATCCATGATCTTACAAACAGAAATAGCACAAAGGAGCAACTAAAAATGACTCTAGGTCAGGATTCAAAATCAGACATCTCCTTGGATATAGATATGAAATCAAACAGAAATAATGATTACATAGACAAATGGGCAGGACTCTCATCTCCAATTTCAAATCACAGTTTTGGAAATGGCTTCAGAACAGCTTCTAATAAAGAGATAAAACTCTCTGAAGACAACATTAAGAAAAGTAAAATGCTCTTTAAAGATATTGAAGAACATTATCCTACTAGCTTAGCTTGTGTTGAATTTGTAAATACCTTATCATTAGAAAATCAAAAGAAACTAAGCCGACCTCATGCACTTGGTTCACAGTCAATAAACGTTGTATCTGGGTATGAGCAGAGTAGTGCATTTGTTTCTGATAGTGAGAATAGTCACACAGCTCCTCCAATTATATCTTTAAAGCGAGATTTTAATTCAAACCATAATTTAACACCTAGCCAAAAGGCAGAAATTACAGAACTTTCTACTATATTGGAAGAATCAGGAAGTCAGTTTGAATTTACACAGTTCAGAAAACCAAGCCACATAATACAGAATAATCCATTTGAAATGCCTGAAAACCAGATGATTGTCTTGAATACCACTTCTGAGGAATGGAAAGATGTTGGTCATCCCACAATTAATACCCCATCTATCAGTCAGGTAGATAGCAGCAAGAAACTTGAAGGTATAGTTAGAGGTAAGCAAAAGTTTGCTTGCTTGTTGAAAACCAGCTATAACAAAAGTGCTTCTGGTTATTTAACAGATAAAAATGAAGTGGAGTTTAGAGGCTTTTATTCTGCTCATGGCACAAAACTGAGTGTCTCTAGTGAAGCACTGCAAAAAGCTAGGAAACTGTTCAGTGACATTGAGAATATTAGTGAGGAAACTGCAGAAGTTGATCCAAGAAGCTTCTCTTTAAGTAAATGCAACGATTCTGCTGTTTCAATGTTTAAGATAGAAAATTATAACAATGATAAAAATTTAAATGAGAAAAATAATAAATGCCAACCAATACTACAAAATAATATTGAAATGACTACTGGTGTTTTTGTTGAAGAAAATACTGAAGATTACAGGAGAAATGAAGAAAATGAAGATAACAAATGTACTGATACCAGTAGAAATTTTTGTAACTTAGGAGAATCTGATGGCGATGAGTCAAATAAACATGATACAGTTTATGTTCATAAAGATGAAAGTGGCTTGCCATGTATGGATCAGCACAACATATATCTAAAATTATCTAGCCAGTTTATGAAGGAGGGAAACACTCAAGTTAAAGAAAGTTTGTCAGATTTAACTTGTTTGGAAGTTGTGAAAGCTGAAGAAACGTTTCATGTTAATATGTCAAATAAAGAACAGTTAACTGCTAATAAGATGGGACAAAATAGAAAACATTTTGACGTTTTTGATTTATCCTTTCAGACTGCAAGTGGAAAAAATATCAGAGTCTCCAAAGAGTCATTAAATAAAGTGGTAAATTTGTTTGATCAAAAATGTACAGAAGAATTGAATAACTTTTCAGATTCCTTGAATTCTGAATTACTTTCTCGCATAAATATCAACAAAATAGACATTTCAAGTCATGAGGAAACAGATAAGGTTAAAGACAAAATATTAAAAGAAAGTGACCCAGTTGGTATTGAAAATCAATTACTGACTCTCCAGCAAAGACCAGAATGTGAAATCAAAGAGATCAAAGAACTTACCATGTTGGATTTTCATACAGCTAGTGGGAAAAAAGTAAAAATTGGAAAGGAATCTTTGGACAAAGTGAAAAATCTTTTTGATGAACAAAAACAAGATAATAATGAAATTATTAATTTTAGCCATCAAGGGGCAAAGCTGCTAAAGGACAGAGAGGAATGTAAAGAAGGGCTTGAATTAGCATGTGAGACAATTGAAATAACAACTGCCCCAAAGTATGAAGAAATGCAGCATTCTCTAGAAGAGGAAAAACTCGTTTCTAACGAGATTGCCTTGCCACTCAGGCAAAGTGATAATTTATACAGACAAAGGGAAAATCTCAAAATATCAAATAGTATCTCTCCGGAAGTTAAAGTACATGAAAAGATAGATAAAGAAACAGCAAAAAGTCCTACAACTTGTTATACAAATCAATCCACTTGTTCAGCCGTTGAAAATTCAGGTTTAGCATTTTACACAGGGCATGGTAGAAAAATTTCTGTTAGTCAGGTTTCACTATTTGAAGCAAAAAAATGGCTTAGAGAAGGAGAATTGGATGATCAATCAGAAAAAATAAATGCTACCAAGGAAGAACATCCTCAGGATTATGTAGGTAATCCTTCATGTAGAAATAGTTCAAAGAGTATCATAACTGAAAACTGCAAAAATCATCTCTCTGAAAAAGAAAATTCAACTTATTTAAGCAACAGTAGCATATCTAACAGCTGTTCATGCCATTCTGATTTTTGTCACTCTAATAAGGTGTATAGTAAATCAGAGTATCTCTCAAAATATAAATTTGATAATTCTGGCATTGAGCCGGTAGCGAAGAATGTCAAAGACAGAAAAAACACTAGTTTTTCTGAAATAATATCCATTGTAAGAGAAGCAAACTCACATCCAGAAACTGTAAATGAAGATATTTGTGTCCAGAAACTTGTGCCTACCTCTTCACCATGCAAAAATAAAAATACAGTCATTGAAGTGGCCATATCTGATTCAAACAATTCTAAGATAGGGCCACCTGCATTCAGTACAGCAAGTAGTAAAACAGTCTTTGCTTCACATGAAACAAAAGTGAGAGAGAGCTTTACAGACAGCTGCAGCAAGGTAATTAAGCAAAACACTGAGAGTAAATCAGGCACTTGCCAAACGAAAATTGTGGCAAGTTATCATAAGGCGTTGGATGATTCAGAAGACATTTTTTTTTGTGACTCTCCAGATAGTGAAGAACATAGTATGTGTTCACGTAAGGTTTTTGCTGACATTCAAAGTGAACAAATTTTACAACATAACCAAAGTGTATCTGGATTGGAGAAAGTTTCTGAAATATCACCTTGTCAGATTAATTTGGAAACTTCTGGTATGTGTAAATTTAATATGAGGAAGCTTCCCAAGTCCATCCCTTCTAAAGATGCTTGTCGGATTTTTAGCACAGCAAGTGGGAAATCTGTACAAGTATCAGATGCTGCATTACGAAAGGCAAGACAGGTATTTTCTGAGATAGAAGATAGTGACAATCAACTCCTTTCCAAAGTATCATTTAAAAATAAAGAACATTCAGACAAGTTCACAAAAGAAGAAAATACTGTGACACATAACCCCCAGAATTTACCATCTGCTTTCTCTGGATTTAGTACAGCAAGTGGAAAACAGGTTACAGTTTCTCAAAGTGCCTTATGCAAAGTTAAGGGAATGTTAGAGGAAACTGATATAATCAGAACTGAATGTAGTCTTCAGTATTCACCTACATCTAAACAAGATGTATCAAAAATACTTTCTCTCTCTTGTATTGATGAGAGAACCCCAGAACACTCTGTGAACTCCAAAATGGAAAAACCTTACAATAAAGAATTTAAATTATCAAATAACTATAATATTGAAAGTGGTTCTTCAGAAAATAATCACTATATTAAAGTTTCTCCATGTCTCCCTCAGTTTAAGCAAGACAAACAGTTGGTATTAGGAACCAAAGTATCACTTGTTGAGAACATTCATCTTTTGGGAAAAGAACAAGATTTACCTAAAAATATAAAAATGGAAATTGGGAAAACTGAAACTTGCCCTAATCTTCCTGTGAAAACAAATACAGAAATTTGTTCTACTTATTCCAAAGATCCAGAAAACTATTTTGAAACAGAAGCAGTGGAAATTGCCAAAGCTTTTATGGAAGATGGTGAGCTGACAGATTCTGAACTGCTAAGTCATACCAAATACTCTCTTTTTACATGCCAAAACAATGAGGAAATGGTTTTGTTAAATTCAAGAACTGGAAAAAGAAGAGGAGATGCGCTTGTCTCAGTTGGTAAGTGTCTGTTTTTAACTTTTGGTTTGCCAGTCACTTTTAAAATTAAGTCCTTAATCCTAGTATGCTAGTTTGTAGTAATTAGGGTATTAGAAACTAAATATATTTTTTCAGACATTTGTGTATAGTTTGGGGGAATGTGACTTCATTCTTGATATCTCTGAGTCTGTATACCAAGAAGTCGTGTTTTGAGGTTTTTCTTAATGTATTTTTAGAGATTATTGATATAGTTATAATTGAGACATTAGTGTTAAAAGTTTGAGTTTCTCTAGAAAAAGTTGAAACTCTTATCTTCATATTATAACAGTCTGCATGATACAACTTATTAACTTTTCATATATAAATAAAGACATATACACATATATATAAATACATACACACACATAGCAGAGGTTCCAACTCTGGCTGTTATGTACTTAAAAAGTTGGTTTCCAGTTATAGCTGTTGGCTTGCTTCCTTTTTTTCCATCTAGGAAGTGTTCTAAAATCACTTATCCTTAGCGAAAAGTATTCTGGTCTTAATGCCATTTGGACCATATTTTAACTTCTCTTTTAAATGTATAGCTTAGTTCAACTATTAGGTTAATTGGATGTGTGATTTTTTTTTTCTGTTAGTATCTCTGACTAGAAATAATCTGTTGATTAGTTGCAATTAAAGTAAATGTCAAAACTAGCTCTCCAGCTTTTAAGTGGATGGTCTTAAATAACTAGCTCCTTTTTAAAAAACTATAGACTCACACAATAGTTATCACATATCTTCTTGTCCTGTCCCAAGATTGTGTTATGGGCAAAGTAGTAAGTTTATAATACTTACCTTAAACTATTACTGTTCTCTAGTGCAAAATTCTGAAGTGCAGATGCTTAAAGATATTCATAATTCTTTTAGGGAAAATAATGGCTTTATTTTTAGGAACCCATTTTGTTCATGTATATACTGAAGTGGCCTTCTGCTTAGGAGAAAAACCAGCTCAGACTTCTAGTAAATGTTCTTAACAGCATCACTATTGAATTTCTCTCACTTCTGTTATGTACAAATATTATAGCTTAATCAGCTTCTGGTTACTTGAATAGTATAGGTCTTTGTTAAACAATTAAATCACTTCATGATCTATCACTTGAAAAAGCCTTACGTGGACATTTTTATTTATTCCTACAAATTCATTCCATTTAATAAAGCATCCAAAAGCAAAGTATCTGTTATCATATATTATCTCAGTATGAC
The DNA here is from genome assembly GCA_031878705.1 of Tapirus indicus. Lineage (NCBI taxonomy): Eukaryota > Metazoa > Chordata > Mammalia > Perissodactyla > Tapiridae > Tapirus > Tapirus indicus. Next base: position 69,158,105 of record CM062930.1, on the reverse strand, counting down.
ATGGAAAGCATAACTTGAATTATGGTTTAATTTTACTCTCAGACTTTGTAGAATTTTTAAATAAGAAATACTACTTTTATCAATATTTTAATGTAATTTTGGTAATTTAAAAAATCTTTTCTCCTACTCACTGACTCTAATTCAAGGACCTATATAATAAATTTCTTCTTGAGTTTAATGCAAAAAAAAAGTTTATTTGAAGGAATTTTTCCTTATTGCTAGTAATCCTAGAGTTACATTCAGTGCCAGTTTATTAAAAAGTAGCTGATCTGTGGCATCTGGTAACATCTGTTTATCCCTAGACTCTATTAAATATTGGTATTTTAAATGACCAAGAAATAATTGAAATTAAATTGATATCAGAAAATGAATTTTCTCTTTCAAAATAGAATAGTCAGTACTTAAATTATAATTATGTATTTTTTGTGTAACATCTTATAATAAGAGTCGGTACTCTAATTTTTAAAAATGGACTGTAGGCTTTTGAAAATTAAATTTATATTATTTGCTTTAAAAACATGTATGGAAATTTCTTTTTAGGAGAACCCCCAATCAAAAGAAACTTGTTAAATGAATTTGACAGGATAATAGAAAATCAAGAAAAATCGTTAAAGGCTTCAAAAAGCACTCCAGATGGTAAAATTTGCTTCTTATCCATCTTATCCCCCTCTATAGGTACTATACGTAATATTCTTAAGTTATTTTTCTCATTTCTTTTGGGTATATAGATAATTGGACAAGACTTTACAGTGTGGTTTTTTTAAACTTATATCTTGCTTTGTTCTGTGAGCTTTTTCTTCAGAATGCCTAGTATGATGCAGAGGTTCTCCATAATTGGGAAGTGTGAAATGATTGTAAAATCATGACTTTTTAATAAAAAAGCTATAAGAATTTAGTAAGAACTTAGAATAATAATTTAAAGCTTAGGTTCTAGAATCCAGTCAAGCTTTTGACCCTTGCCATTCCACCAAAATCACTCTTTTCTAAGTCACGGGGTGATCTCCATGTTGGCAAATCCCACAGATATTCCTATGTCCTCATTTGACTCCATCTTTCAGCCACATTTGACATAGTTAATCACTCTTCTGAGACCACCACATTCTCTTGGTTCTCCTCTTACATGGCTACTCCTTCTCAGTTGTCTTTGCTGGTTCTTCCTTATTCTTTCCTTACTCTAAACATAGAAGTGTCCCAGGGGTCTGTCCTTAGTTCTCCTCTCTGCCTAAACTACAGGGGCTACCAAAACTTGATCTGCAGTCTTAGCCTGTCCTGGGACTCAAGACTTATGTATGCATTTGCTGACTTGATACCTTTCTTCTTGTATTGCTAATATAATCTCAAAGTTAATATGGCCAGTGCTGACCTCCTGATTCCATCCCTGCCGCAAACCTGCCCTTGTCTTTCCCTTTTGCACTGCCATTCTGCCAGCTGATCACATCAAAACCTTGATGTCATCTTTTGTTTCCTCATACTCCACACCCAACCCATCGACAAGTCCTGTAGGTTCTACCTTTAAAATATAACAAGAATCAATCATTTCTTCTCACCTCTGCCTCTACCACCTTCATCCAAGCCACTGTCATAGCTTCTAACTGATCTCCCCGTTTTTACCTTTGCCCCTCCTCCAGGCTATTCTCAACACAGCAACCAGAATCATCCTTCTAACACAAAGATTAGATCATGTCACTTGACTGCTTAAAACTGTCTCTAGCTGCCTATCTCATTTAGACTGAAATCCAAAGTTCTTACCATGGGACGCTTGAAAATAAATAAAACATATGTAACTATTCCTCACTATATGTTTGGTTCCTGGGTTTGGAAAGGAAAATTTCAGATAGTGAGGGATAAATATATTAAACTATATAGAAGCTTAGTTCTGAAACACATGTGATAAATCCCACAAGAAGCAGGAACACTTTGGAATTTTCCAACTCATGTCTCATTTAGTGATAGAGATTTGAAACTTATCTTAAAAACAGAATAGTTTGAATGTCCAGAAAACTGCATTTATTTCTGTTCTTTTCTTTTGCCTGACTTAATGGTTCTCAAACCCTAGTATGCACAGGAATTCTGAACAGAGTTGAAAACTAAAACCAATTGTGATTACTATTCTTTATAAGAAGTATAGATAATTTCTAGGATGAATTTTACCATACTGAATTATTACTTGATAAATTGTCTTTAGAACCTGTGTAATATGTGACTTGTCTCCAGGTATTGAAAGAATGGTGTTAGACTGTAGGCATATAGGCAAGTTTTGTCCTTCTAAAATAATTGGTTTTGACATAGTCCTAGGGAGAAGTAAATGGAAGAACATGTATGTAATTCTAACAGTGCTGCTCTTGCATAAAATATTATCATAACTTCCTTTTTAGAATTATCTTGAGCCAGTAGATACTCAGTATTTATTTAATCATCACATCTTATCTTTATTTTTTAAAATGATTTTTTTACCATGATCATCCTCCACCATTTGCCAATTAACGATTCTTTTCCTTCTAATTTTTTATTCTGAACATTCACACATAGAAAAGTTGAGAGAATAATATAATGAAGAGTATAATGACTAATATAATGAATAGCCATATAGCTTCCACCTGTGTTCAACAATTGTTAATTTGCTATATTTGTTTTATCTAATTACATGTAATATGTGGATATATAGAGTAATATATCTGTGGGTGTATATATATATATATTTTTTAGCCAAAACCTTCTAGTGTTAGTTTCAAACATAATGGCATTTCGTAATGGTATAACCACAGAGCCATTATCACCAAAGAAAATTGCCTGATGTCTGGTAGAATCTAATCTACAGTAGTCTTCTTTTTTATTTTTATTTTTTATAACATTAGCACTTTAAGTTGTTAAGCACAAGCCAGTTGTTTTGTAGACTGTCCCACACTGTGAATTTGTTTGTTTCTTCTTGGTATCATTTAACTTGTTGCTCTATTCCCTATTTAGATCAAAGACTTAATTAGGATTAGGTTAAGTATTTTTGGCAAGAATGCCTCCTAGAAGAGCTGTGCACATGTATCGCATCATATCGGGAGCACACTATGTCAAATGATTTGATCACTTGGTTAAGATGCTAACTACTAGATCGCTTCATTGAAAACGTGTATTTTCCCATTTGCAATTAGCAAGTATTCTATAGGATGATCCTTTGGTACTGTGAGAAGATCCAGTTTACCAAACAATCTTTTTCACTCACAATTTTAACATCCATTGATAACATTTACCTGAATCAATTATTTAATTGGAGGTTGAAAAATAGTGATTTTCAAATTCTGTTGTTCTTTATACGTTTATTAGCTGGGATTCTTCAGGAAGGAAGAACTTTCCCTTAACTACTGGGGATAAACTATAGTTCTTCCTAAAAAGGCAGGGTAAATGCTTAATTCTTTCCCTTTAATTACCAATTCCTCAGAGTAAGGAGTAGTTGGTGTAATAATCACTACTAATGGTAGCAAATGAATTTTTCTCTTTTTCTGTTGAATAAAACTGATTTCTTAGATTTTTATTTATAATGTGTGTATAAAGTTTAAAAGTAAAATACATTATAAATAATGTGTTTATTTACAAAAAGAAAACATTCTTTTTGATTGATTTCAAATCATCCCAAATTTGAAAGTAGAAAACTCTTCAAAATATTTCCCAAGGGTTTTTTTGGGTTGTTTTTTTTTTTTAACATGCCTTGATTAATCTTTGAGCACTTTCTTGCTTTTTATTGTCACAAAAAGATTTCCTAAGATGTCCTTGTAATTCCCTGCCCCAATCCTAGAATCACCATTTCTCCAAAGATCCTTTCAGTGGTAAATAGTTTTTTTTCAAGATTCAGGTGCTAGCTATGCTCATTGCTGCTGGTGTTACTGTTTTTTTAATGCTGAAATTCTTGGTTCCTAATAAGATTAACATATTTACTTATTTGCTTTATCCTGCAGTGGTGATTCTCAAACTTTTTGGTCTCAAGACCTCTTTATACTCTCTTAAAAGTTATTGAGGATCCCAAAGAGCATTTGTTTATGTGGATTACATCTATTTGTATTTACCATATTCGAAATTAAAACTGAGAAATTTTAATATTTATTAACATTGTGCATGGTCATTTTGAAAATATTCACTGAGTTATGCAACTCTTCCAAATGTTGACACATTATACAATATTAAACAATCACTTTTGTTAATTTCACCACTGATTTAATCTAAAAAGTTTAGGTATGGGAAGTTTTAGATGTAAGCGTTCCAAAAGTCTGATTTTTATTTAAAGCCTTGAATTTTATCACTGGCAATAAATACTATCACTTGTTTTCCTTGTAGTGACAAGCTCATTTCATTCATTTTTGAGAAAATGTCTGCCAAATACTCAAGTCTGAATAACTATAGTTTGTTGGTTATTGTTTCAAGTAAAAATGGAATTTTGTGGAAAAAACCACTAGTGCAGTTTGTTTAAATGCATTTCCTTGAGACAGTCATTGCACTAAAGTATACAGCAAGATACACTAGCAAGTGCAAATGTCAACACAGTGAAAAAGACATATATAACATATGATGATGATGATGATGATGATAGTTTTGACAACTTGTATCCCCTAAGAGGGTCGTGGTTACCCCCCCAGGGCTCTATGGATCACCCTTTAAGAATCACTGTTCATAGTGTATACATAATAGTTTCAAATTTACAATACCAGTGTTACTACTAGCAATAAAAATACTAGGGGAAGTTTAAGAATTCTTTGCAGTTTTTGTCCTAAGAATATGTATAATTAAGAATGTACAGTCAAAGTATTGTGTTCAAATGTCACTCAAAATAATTCTTTTGTGTGGTTACCAATTTGGTAATTAAGTTAGATTCATTTGTTTTCAATTTTAGGATTTGCTTTTTCTTTTTTAATTTATATTTGAATAAATAAAACATTTACATAGTTCATCTGTCAAAACTATTAGAAAGTTTACCTGGAAAAGTCTTGTTTGCATACCTCTCCGCTCCATACTGTTCACTACCTTCCCACTTCTTGCTCATTATATAGGTAACCATTTTTAATGGTTTTTGGTTTATCCTTTTAGAGTTTCTTTTTGTAAAAATAAGTAAATATGTGTATATATAGTCTCATTACCTTTCTTTCTTACTCAAAAGGCATCACTATATACACTGTTTTGTACCTTCTTTATTTGTTGTTATTGTTTACTTTAGAATTTATCTGGAGATCACTTCTTAATGAGTAGAGAGAGATCTTCCTTATTTTTTTTATGGTTGCATAGTACTTGATCGTGTGGCTATATCAATGTATTCTAGTTTATTCAACTATTGCCATACTAATGGACTAGTTGCAGGTTTAAGAAGTACAAGTTGCATACTATGAATGAATAGTATCTAAAGTTTAGCTTTTAACCTTCAGAAGACTAAATTTTAAATTTGATATTTGCAGTGGCAACTAACACTTTGAGTTATGATTAATGTAGATTGACTAAATTTATACTGATTTCTTTTATGTGTTTGCACTGTGAATTATCTGGTATATAGTTACTGTCAATTTGTGAATCAAATATTTCTTTTTATAGTTATTTACTGAGCTTCCATTATATGCATTGAAAATTTTAAAGTCTATAATTGTCTCAAACTTTTTTGTGTAAATATTTACAATAATATGTAATAGACATAGGAAGTAAAATCTCCCATTAGATTTTCATTAATACATAATGTAAAATACATTTTCATTAATACATAATGTAAAATAATATTTTTCTAGGTACAATAAAAGATAGAAGATTGTTTATGCATCACATTTCTTTAGAACCAATTACCTGTGGACCCTTTTGGTAAGACATGTTTAAATTTTTTAAAATTATACTAATATAGTGTAGGAAAACCATGGGTTTTTAAAATAAATGTTTCTAAAAATAATGGCACTAATGTGCAGTAAAGGAGTTAATGCTTCCCTTTTTGAAAGCCTGCATCAGGATTAAATAATTCTGTACTTTGGTAGTACTTTTTAGTGCTGTTCATATTATTATCTCATTTTTTAGTTTCATAACAACTTTATAAAGTAGACAGATTTTATTCCAGTTTTATGAGTGAGGTACTCAGGTTGAGGTGGATTAAGGAAGTTATTCAAAATCAGTTAACAAAAAGATGGCATATATTGCAAATATTCTTTTCTCTCTCCTCCCTCTCAAAACCCTACTAAAATTACTAAGGGAATTTTTTTTTAACGTGTAAATCCACAAGGACAATGATCAGAAGAAATAAAAAAATTTTGGAAGCCAAAAAGCATGAATGACTGAGAAGGCTAAAACCTGACATTAAAACAATCAGAGAAGCTATTCAGTTTCCCCTGAAGAACCTGAGAAAGACTCAAACTGGCAGCAACATGTACTTCTGAAGGTGCGGTAGAAAGTAGGAAGACTAGGGCCAGCCCCAGTGACTTAGTGGTTAAGTTTGGCGCATCCTGCTTCAGTGGCCCAGGTTTGGTTCCCGGGCATGGACCTACACCACTCGTCTGTCAGTGGCCATGCTGTAGTGGCAGCTCACATACAAAAAGAGGAAGATTGGCAGTGGATGTTAGCTCAGGGCAAATCTTCTCAGCAAAAAAAAAGTAGGAAGATTAGTTGAAAATCTGTTTAAGAAACATCTATGTCCCCACCCCCACTGCAGGCAGGCAGTTATCCCTCTTGTCCCAAAGACCAGGAGGATAATCTCTGGAGAACATGAATTGGAGGGATTCTGAATTGGGAATGGGGTTGTGGAGGGGACACCAGGCACAATCTGTTCTGAAAACAGATTAAGTAAAAATCTGTATATCAAGTGGTGAGACTCCCTAGCCTCCTTCCCACACTTGGCTCCCAAATTCTGGCAGCTAGGCCTCTAGGTAGAAGACTGGAAGATTTTTTTTTCTGGGGAATATGACCAGCCCAATAGAAAAGACTGGAAATACTGACAATTGCAATTACTCAAATGAAACAGCACAGCCAGACAGTGAAGCCGACAATTGACAAGCCCCACCAGCACACAGCTTCCAGTCAGCTATTCAATGCTTCACTCTTAAATAAGAACAGACAATCAGGGATCACTAATCACTGGAAGAGAGCCTCTATGAAAGATAGTATCCAAAGTACAAAACCAAAGCCAAAAAAAAAAGGAACTTTAGGAAATAGACCATGCAACAAGAAGAAAACTTCAAAAAATTTAGTAATATTCTCAGGAAAGAGAAAAGATTGTATCCTTAAAATAAGAACAAGTTGCTATAAAAAGAGCTCTTAGAAATTAAAAATATGATGGCACAAATAAATTAACTCAGTGGAAGTAATAGAAAATAAAAGTTATGAAAGCTCCTAGAATGTAGAACAAAAAGAAAAAGATGAAAAAAGGAATGAAAAGATAATCAGAAAAGTCAGTCCTGTGGGTCTAACATCTGAAAATTTGGAGTTTAAGAAAAAAGGAACAAATGAGAAAGGAAGAGAAATTTTCACAGAAATAATTTAAGATATTTTATCAGTACTGAAGGACATGATTTTCCTTGATTAAAAGAGCCATCTTGAGTGAGCACATGAATAAAAATGACCCACATTAAGGTGCATCCTTGTGAAATTTTATAAAACTGCGGGCAAAGAGGAACCTTAAATTTTCCAGAGGGCAAAAAAAATCAAGTTTCAAACAAAGTTGCAAGAGTCATAATGGCATAAATCCTCTCATCATTAACGATGGAAGCTAGAAAATTATAAATTCTTTAATATGTAGTCAGAACAATGGTTTTAAATTTCTGAGAGAAAATAATTTCCAACCCAGAATCCTATCACTGACCAAAATATCAAATAAGTGTGAGGGTAGACATTTTTCAGATGCAAAGTACCAAAAGGTTTTCTCCCATGCACTTTTCTCAGGAAGCTAACTAAAACAAGTTCATAAATCAAGAAGGAGGAAGATACAGGATTTAAGAAATTGAGAATAGGAGAGAGATAAAGAGAGTCATCAGGATGATATTGAAGGGAGACCCCAGAATTACAGCTCTGTTGCTAAGCCTAAACGGGTAGCTAGACCATTTTGGAACAGAAGAATAGAGTCCTGGGAGAGTTTACCTACAAGATAAAATTAAAACAGAATCTGACATATTTTAATGTATTAAGAAACTTCTTGGTAAAGATGGCTAATTGAGCATACTCATCTACTTTTGTTGCCTCCCAAAATTTTACCAAAACAGTGAGGAAACTTACACACACACACACACACCCGAAAGACAGGGAAAATGGGAGAGGAGACCACAGTGACTAAATTTTTCAAAGCATACAGGAGAAAACTGATTCGAAGCTGGTAGTGAGGAGAGGAGAGAACCAACCATTTTACACTAAAGAAGCCTCAAAAGGTCAGGAATTGGTGAATCTTCAGAATTGGGTGGTGAAGAAGGAAGAAATCAAAACAAGGGTGTAAGCTGAAGATATGTTTAAGAAGCAATCAGATCTCCTCCTTCACTCCATGAAGCTGGGCAACTACCTCTTGTCCACTCTAACAAAAGATTAGAGGTTAATTCTCCAGGGAGGATACAATAGGGGCTTTCTCTATTGGTGAACACGCTGGGTACAGGTGAAGGCAGGAGTAATGTACTGAAAGCAAGGGGATTAAGTTAATGTATGCATACTGAATGTTGGGTATGTTCCCCACCAAATCCTCTTCCCTCACTCAGCTTCCGGAATGCTGGTAGCTAAGTTTTCCCTATTGGAAACTTCAGTTAATCTACAGTGTAGCTTACAATCAGCAAGTCCCATCTGCGTACCAAGAGCTTCCAAACAGCTTTTTGATCCCCAACTCTTAAATATGACCAGACATCCAAAGATTACCAAACATCACAAAAAGCAAAAATATAATAACCAAAACTCAAACTAATGAAAATAAATTAGAAGAAACACTATTCAAGGAGTAGAAAAAAAATTTTTTTAACACTATCATTTATGAACAGGATGAAAAGAGATTTATATATATAGCTGAGAGTTTGAGTGTGAATAAATAATAGGTACATAGAAAATTAAGCAAATTTTTAAAAAGTAATTATTAACCCAGGGGAAAGCAAAAGCTGTAAAGAAAGGAAATACAATCATAATGTACTACACATTAATATATACTTATACTATATATATATACTTATACTAAAATACATTCAGCTGTTAAAAGTTTATTTAGTCATAATGTAAATGTTAAATATTGGCAGAATCAAATACATAACTTATATCTGGGGACAGGGGAAGATTGTATTTGGCAAGATGGGGTGAGGGGGGAGAGAGAGAGAGAATATTTAGTAAAGTGGAAGTGTTGACAAAGAGCTACATCTTCAGTTTCCATAGTGGCTTTTGAATAGAAAAGTCAAGAAGAAGCAGTTACAGAGATGTCACTTAAAGATAATGGATGTAAATATCATGGAAGCATCTAAAATTGTAGAAAGCAGTTGTGAAACCTTTTCTACCTGGTAAATTTTTAAGCCCAAAGATATGGTTTAAATTGTTTTAATGTTACCTTTTCAAAAATAACTACTTGTGGCATTGTTGAAAAAAGTCATTGAACTATATTTCTGAAACATATTTTTCAGCAGGCTAGTAATATATAGGCACACCTTGGAGATATTGCAGGTTCAGTTCCAGACTACCACGATAAAGTGAATATTGCATTAAAGCAAGTCACACAAATTTTTTGGTTTCCCAGTACGTATAAAAGTTATGTTTACACTATACTGTAGTTTATTAAGTGTACGGTAGCATACTTTATTACCAAAAAATGCTAACCATCATCTGAGCCTTCAGCAAGTCATAATCTTTTTGCTGGTGGGGAGTCTTTGCTCAATGTTGATGGCTGCTGACTGATCAGGGTGGTGGTTGCTGAAGGTTGGGGTGGCTGTGGCAATTTTTTAAAATAAGACAACATTTTTAAAATAAGTGAAGTTTGCTGCATCAATTGACTCTACCTTTTATGAACGATTTCTCTGTAGCATGCAATGCTTTTTGACTGCATTTTGCCCACAGTGGAACTTATTTCAAAATTGGAGTTAGTCCTCTGAAACCTTGTCGCTGCTTTATCAGCTAAGTTTATGTCATATTCTAAATCCTTTGTTGTAATTCCAACATTCTTCACAGCCTCTTCACCAGGAGTTCAGCTCCTCCAGATGGCTTCTCTTCCTGTCCTGCCTCCCTAATAATCTCATCCACTCTCAAGACTTTATACGCTATCTATTTGCTGATGGCTCCAAGATTAATATCTTTAGCCCAGATTTCTTCCCTGAACAACATATTCATTCATCCACCCAGCTACTTGACATTTTTGTTTAGGTGACTGTAATAAACATCTTAAACTTAATGTCTCCAGAGCTCATGTCCCTTACCCTAATCTGTTTTCCTATAAAAGTCCAACAACTCTGCTTTCAAAATATACCCCAAATCCAATCACTTCTCACCACTTCTACCCCTAATGCCTGGATCAAGTCACCATGAATCTCCCTGGATTATTTCAACAGAACTAGTCTCCCTTCTTCTGACTTTGTCTGCCTCTTTCCCCATACATATTTCTCTGGTAAAGGAGGTAAGTAAGGAGTACTGTGATAGAACTGGAGGGGACAAACAGAGAATCCATGTGTGACAGATTCTTCTGTTATGTGAGGTAGGTAGTAAAGTCAAAGGCTGGGAGTCAGTGTCTGAGAAATAGTTAATAGACTCGAAAGTGTGGTATTGTGTGGCTGGCAACCATGATGAAAGGGAAAACAGTTACCAGAATAGGATTGCCATGTAGCAGTTGAGGGTCTACCAAAAAGAATGCATATTCCAAAACATAGGTCTACATTTACTGGTAAATAATCAACTTTAAATATTTTCTCCCCATTGTAGCACAACTAAGAAACAGCAAGAAATACAGAATCCAAATATTACTGCACCTGGTCAAGAATTTTTACCTAAATCTCATTTTTGTGAATACCTGACTTCGGAAAAATCTTCAAGCAATTTATCAGTTACAGGGCAGCCATTTTATAAGGTTTCTACCACAAGAAATGAAAAAAGGAGGCACTCGATTACTACAGGCAAACCGAGGAAAGTCTTTGTCCCACCTTTCAAAACTAAATCACATCTTCACAGAGATGAACAGTGTTTTAGCAGGAATACTCATCTGGAGGAAAACAAACAAAAACAAAAAACCATAGATGAACATGACTCTGGTGATAGTGAAAATAATATTAACAACAGTGAAATTCATCAGTTGAACAAAAGTAGCTCCAATCAAGCAGCAAACATAATTTTCACAAAATGTGAAGAAGAACCTTTAGGTATTATGTGAAAATTTGTGTGACACATTTTTGCTTTTCAGTTAGATATTTCTTATATTAAATATTCTGTTGAGGGTTTTTCCCCTTGTATGATGATTAATCATTTCAAAACCTTTTTTACTGCTTTAGATTTTTCTAGGTCTAAAGATTAGATTTAAATTATTTTAATGTTTTCTTTCAAAGATAACTACTTGTGGACTTTATTTTAAAAAGCTATTAGACAACATATAATCTGGGACTGCTATTACAATATATTTTTTATCAGGCTACTAATTTTCTTCCAAATTTGAAATAAGAATAACAGATCTATTTCTGTTCTTTACAAGTTAAAACTTTTTTCATCCCTGAAGATTTAAAGTTAGGGTAAATTGATATATATGATTTTATCAAACAGGGGTTGTACTTTCTAAATTTTATATTCAATTTTATTTTTTGCTGTTTATTTCTTAATAGATTTAATTACAAATCTTCAGAATGCCAGAGATATACAGGATATACGAATTAAAAAGAAACAAAGGCAACGTATTTTTCCACAGCCAGGCAGTCTGTATCTTGTAAAAACATCCAGTATGCCTAGAATCTCTCTGAAAGTAGCAGTAGGAGGCCGAGTTCCCTCTGCGTGTTCCCATAAACAGGTACGCTTTTGTCTACAATGCTAATAGCTTTTATAGCAAAGTGTAACTTTATTTTATCAACTAATATCTCTAAATTGTTTTGTTTAAAGAATGAACAAATCAATGAAGGGATGGATGAATGAATGAAATCATGCTTCCTAATCAGCCTACAGTGGTAGCTTCCTCTGCTGGCCTGCCTTATCCTACCAAAGTGATCTGTCCTTCAAAATTACTACTTCCCTTCCCCCTTCAAAACTTACTCATTTTATTACTATAAGTGCTTTCAGCTAGGTGTTAGAGGAAAGTAGTCTCATTTAATTTAAAGTATGAGTAGCTCATAGCTCTGACCTTTAAAAGAGGATTCTAATTAAGCCAGTGCTATCTAGTTAGAATTTTAGGCAGTGGAGAGGTGAAAATAATATTGATAATATTAATAGGTAACATTGAGTATTGTCTAAGTGCTAGGCACTCTTCTAAGCACTAGGCACTCTTCTAAGCACTGTACATGCATTGGTTATACCTCGCTTAATCTTCACAAGCATCCTAAAAGGAAGGCACCATTATTTTGTCCATCATTTTACAGATGAGAGAACTGAGGTACAGACAGGGTTAAGTAACTGCCCTGAAGTCACTTAACTAGTAAGTGGAAGAGCCACAATTCCAAAGCAGAGTCTGACTGCAGAGTCAGGTCTGAACAAAGGAAAAAATACTTTGGAGTTAGGCGTGCCAGGGTGAAAGTAAGGACCTTGAAAGTAGGCCAGGCCTATGTAGAAATCTGACCTTCTGATGTCAGATTCCCTAAAATACTTATATTTTTCACTGATCTTTTCCATCTAAATATTTGAACTTAAGAAGTTTCTTAAAACATTGCTTTTTTATCCCCACAATGACTTCCTATGGCAGATGTAGCAGGAGGGAGGTACACAAGGGATATGAAAAAGGGGCAACAGACTCTTGAATGTGTGGATCATTTAAATTACATTAAAATTTTTAGTTTCTAATAAGTTAAATATTTTTATAGTGGATATTTTAATATTTAAATGAAAATTTTTTGGTCAATTCAGTTTTGGTTTGTTATAACTTTTTATTTTGGTTTTCATTCATTATCAAATTTTTCTGTCTTTTATGCAGCTGTATATGTATGGCGTTTCTAAACATTGTGTAAAAATTAACAGCAAAAATGCAGAGTCTTTTCAATTTCACATTCAGGATTATTTTGATAAGGAAAGTTTATGGGCCGGAAAGGGAATGCAGTTGGCTGATGGTGGATGGCTCGTACCCTCCAATGATGGAAAGGCTGGAAAAGAAGAATTTTATAGGTATTCTATGCAAAAAGATTTTGTGTTAACTTTTATATCATCCCTCTCTTCCTCACAAGTCCCTGTTTTTTCTCTTTCCTCATCTCTTTTGAGCTTAAAAAGTTGGCTAGAAATCAAATTTTTATACACTGAATCATTTTAAGTGCACTGTGGTTCACTGACATTCTGTTGAAACCTTTTGAAATGTGGATTATAGTTTGTCTTGGAATTTAATGAATTGGTATTTTTTAAATTAGGACATTTTTCTAATAGATTTATAAAATAACTACTGATAAGAAAAGTTAAGTTTGATTTGGCTTTATCATAGACACAAACGCACACACACGCATCATATTCTCTTTCATTGTGTCTTTCAATAAATATAAAATATAAATACTAAAAGTTAAACAGAAATACTTAAATATCAGTCATACCAAATAACTAGTAAACTCCAGTGCCCTAAAACATCAACAATTTAGAAACTATATAACCTCTTATGATTCTAATATTTATACAAACGTAATTTAAAATTAAAAATTTTTGCTATTAGAAATGTATTACCTAATGCCAAAGGAAAGAGATGGGAAACCTTTCTCCAGTGCTCTTATCTGTAAAACTCTCTGTACATCTTTTCAAAATTTATAGTTTGGGGAAAGTGGTAAAACATTTTTCCTTAATTTTTTTAATAATGTTTTTTGGAGTATTTTAAAACAGGAAAGTTATTTACATCTTGCATTTGTCTCACATAACAAATATCTGCTATCAGTTCTAGTTGGAAAAGTATGGTAAAACAGTTGCATTATTTTCTCGTATTAGGTAGGCTGCATAATGTAGCGGTTAAGAGGGATTATCCTGTAATCAGTTGGGCATGGTTCATAATGTTTGAGTGTTGAAGCTCTTATTTGTTTTTTCTTTTTTTTTTTTTTTTAATTGGAATTAGCCAAGTGAGGGGTCACAGGGGTGGGGAGGAGGACACGAGAATATTCTAGGTAAAGGGAATTTGGATGCTAAGGACCTGAGATAAGAAAGAGCAATGAGTCTCAGAGGAAATGGTAGAAGTCCTGGATTCCTCGGTTCAGGGTAACCTCGTCTAAGAAGGCTTCCTGGATACCCTGAGTTCCTGAGCTGGCTCAGGGGCTTCTGTCTGTGTAACCAAAGTTCTACGTCATTACGCTGTCATTGCGTTTCTCTTACAGAGGTCTGTTTCTGGGTGGGTCTCCTCTACCAGACGTAAGCTTTCCAGGCCAGGGACCATGTTTTTTCATTTGTGTTACAAATAACTGCCAAAGAGTGTGGTGTGTTGCAAGCTAGTGAAGACAGATCTTCGGGGAATAGAGAAGCACCAGCTATGTCACTTGCTACTGATAGGTAAAGTAAGATGAGGACTAAGAATTGACCACTGGATTTAGCAACATAGAGGTCATTACTAACCTTAATAAAAATAATTCAGTGGATTCGTGGGGTGAAAGCCTGATCAGAATGCAGTAAAAGGGCAATGGAAGAAGAGGAGTTGAAGAGAGAGAATATAGTCGGTTCTTTCAGGAATTGCAAAAAAGAGAAGCAGAGAAAAGGGCAGTATCTGGAGGATCAAAGGGTGTTAGTTTTGTTTTGTTTGTTTGTTTTAAGGTAGAAAAAAACTGCCTTCTTTATGCTGATGGAAATTGTCCAGTAGAAGGGAAAGAAATCGATGACGCAGAAGAGAGAAGAGGCATTTCCTAAATCAATGTCCTTGACTGGGCAAGAAAGGGTGGGAGCTGGTGTACAAATAAATGGCAGGAGAAGGCAAAGTGTAAGGGTACAGATGCTGATGTGTTGATAGATGTGAGGGCGGAAGCTTAAGGAAGTTCTCTTTTGATTACTTCTGTTTCCTTGGTACTAAGAGTGAGAATGGGAAAGGAAAAAGAATTAGAGATTTGAGCAGAGAGGAGAAGATATCAAGAGCACGAGGACTAGGGAAGGAAGTTTTTAGGTGATATCTAAAAACAATCTCTTTAATAAGAAAAATAATCTAAAATATCATTATCTTAAGTTAAGGATCTCATTTTCCAGTTGAAATAATTGCATCAACTGATAAGTGGAATTTTTATTAGTATATTTTGATACATGTCATTTTCTAAAATTATATTACTTAGTGATTATACACTAACTCAAAAACTTCTATGATCTTGTACCGTGTGGTTTTTTTGTGCAAATAATAGTTGTGGTTATTGAATTCAATATTATCCTCTGTGGTTTTTATTATATTATTCTACCTCTCTTTGTTCAGGGCTCTATGTGACACCCCAGGTGTGGACCCAAAGCTTATTTCTAGAGGTTGGGTCTATAATCACTATAGGTGGATTATATGGAAACTGGCGGCTATGGAATTTGCCTTTCCTAAGGAATTTGCTAATAGATGCCTAAGCCCAGAAAGAGTGCTTCTTCAACTAAAATACAGGCAAGTTTAAAGCATTGTATTATGTAATCATATACTGTGGTGTAGTTCAGACTTGTGTGCAGTCTGTGACTTCCATGTCATAGAGGTACATGAGCCAGTTGTCAGTGACAGTTGCCATCCCACACTGCTGTTCAGTTGTATAGAGTGATTCTCTTGTCATCCCCCAGCCCTACTTAAGAGAAATCATACATTCATACACCTCTTTCCTCCCTCTTCCCCCACCACCTCCTTAACCTCGGGGTATATGAGAAGAATGTTAATTCTTACTTATTTAAGAATTACTAATTTGGTCCACTATTTGGGGATTGCTAATAAAGCATTTCTGCTTTTTTTGTTTTAATATTTAATTCCTATTTTAACAATATAAAACTTGATGTATTGCTAGCTACCAAATTTTAAATTCTCTTCTGTCTCAGTATTTCTTCAATAAAAGTATTTAATTTTTATTCTCAATTATTCAGTGACTTTTATTACAATGAAATTCTAGACTCCACAATTCCTAAAATATGCATTTTTCGTTTTAGATATGATATGGAAATAGATGGAAGCAGAAGATCAGCTATAAAAAAGATAATGGAAAGGGATGACACAGCTGCAAAAACACTTGTTCTGTGTATTTCTGAAATAATTTCATCAAGCACAGATATATCTGGAACTTCTAGCAGTAAAACTAGGAGTGTGGATACAAAAAAAGCAACCATTATTGAACTTACAGATGGATGGTATGCTATTAAGGCCCAGTTAGATCCTCCCCTCTTAGCTCTCTTGAACAACGGTAGACTGACTGTGGGTCAGAAGATCATTATTCACGGAGCAGAACTAGTGGGCTCTCCTGGTGCCTGTACACCTCTTGAAGCCCCAGAATCTCTTATGTTAAAGGTAAATTAAATTGGTGTACACTCTTGGTAAAAATCTGTCACTGGTTCAGTTAAATTCTAGAGAGGTTTTATGTTAAAAACTTTAAATCTACTTATGCCTGTTAAGGATGCTACATTTCTTGAAAACATACTGATAGTCTAAGTATAAGTGGCACATTTCTCAGACAGTTACATTTTTTGTGCTGTTTTTTATAGGAAAGCCAGAGATATTTATTGAGCTAAAATAATTCAGTTGCAATAAAAGAGCAGGAGTAAATTTGCACTGTGTGTTCAATTTTGGTACCTATAGCCCTTGCTGTCATCTTGTTCTCATGGTGTTGCTCTGCTTCCACCCTGATTACTCAATCAGATCTCTATTCCAGTGTGATTAGAGAATTGGATTTCAGTGATTCTTGAATATATAATAATAAAATATACCTTTCATCTCTATGTAGATTTAAACCTACATAACAGGACTTCGTCATGTCAAATAGTCTACAATATTGCTATCAGAAATTACTGCTAATATTGCACATTCAGATTCACTTATGAGGAAACCTTGTAAAGAATTTACTTCTCTTGTATTCTGCATTACTGTAATTCAGGAAAGCATTTTATAAATTAAACAGTTTTAAGGTAAAGAGATACTTTGTCAATAACTCCATGTTGGGTTGCTTTTAGTTAAGCTGAAACAGACTTTTGTTTTATCTTGCTTAGAATATCAAAGTTGCAATGACTTTCACTTTTTTGTTTGTTTTTATCAAATCAATGCATGTGCATAATTTCAAAACTCAAATAATGTAAGGCTATGGCCAAAAAACAGCACACTGATGCAACCCTGTTTAACCCCCATTCGTGCTCCCTAGAGGCCACCACTTCCAATCCCCTTGGCTGTTTCTTTTGCTGATACTGCTATGTCTGCTTTTTTCCTTCAGTTTAGACATTAACTATTAGCTTCCTGCTATGAAAGATGATAATTTAGCTCTCTTAAACCAATTTTGCCACATATTTCTCTTCCCCCATCTTCCCTATACTAATACAGTATAACTTTTAGTGAAGTCTGTATCCAATGTTTACATTATAATAACCATGAAAATTATTTTTTGCCACTTGGCATGTAATATACTATGATTACATTTCTGTTCTTTACAACTTCTTTCCCTGTCTTACTTTTTTTGTTTTTCTTAATTTTCTGTATCCTTATCACCAACTCATTCCCACACAGGAGCTATAAAAATCACCCCAAGGGGCCAGCCCAGTGGCATAGTGGTTAAGTTTGCACTCTCCGCTTCAGTGGCCTGGGGTTTGCAGGTTTGCATCCCAGGCGCAGACCTATACACTGCTCATCAAGCCATGCTGTGGTGGTGTCCCACATACGAAAAAAAAATAAAGGAAGATTGGCAGAGATGTTAGCTCAGGGCCAATCTTCCTCACCAAAAAAAAAAAAAATCTCAGTATGTTAAAATACCTTTATCAGTTTCATTTCTTTTTCTTGGAGATTCCTTGGACCTGTCCATATTCATTCTCCATTCTGAAGTGGTTATTTTCTATGTACGCTGCACAACTGTCATTCTAGGAATTATTTTCACCTCTTTCTGTGTTAGAAGCCCTATTTTCTGGATTCTAGATCTTTCTAGATTATTAAGAGTACACAACCCACAGAGTCTTCTTGAGAAAGGGAACATGCAGCTTTTTGAGATCTTATTGTAAGGTTGGCTGAATACAGAATTCTAGGTTGAAATAATTGCTTCAGAATTTGAACAAATTTCCTCTGATACCATGTTGCTTCTAGTAGAGCTTCTGCTAAGTTCAATGCTATTCTTATTCGCAGTCCTTCACTGTGTGATCTGTTTCTAAGAACTTTTAAGATCATTTGTCACCAGTATTCTGAAATTTCATAATAAAGTACTTTGGTGTTGGCCTTTTTAAAAAAAAAAAAATTATTTTCGTGGGTACACGGTGATAATCAGTCTGTGAACACATGTCCTTCACTGAGTTCTGAAAAATTTCCTGAAGTAGTTCTTTAATAATTTGTTCCCTTTTTCTTTTTTTTGTGAGAAAGGTTACTCCTGAGCTAACATCTATTGCCAATTCTCCTCTTTTTGCTGAGGAAGATTGGCCCCAAGCTAACATCTGTGGCCATCTTCCTCTACTTTATATGTGGGACGCCTGCCACAGCATGATTTGATAAGTGGTGTGTGGGTCCACACCCAGGATCCGAACCTGCAAACCCCGGGCCGCTGAAGCAGAGCACGCAAACTTAACCACTACGCCACCGGGTTGGCCCCCTTCCATTTTTTTCTCTTCATTTTTCTTGAACTCTTGGTGTTTGAGCACTAGGCCTCTTAGATTGGGCCTCTAATTTCTTGTCTTTTCTCCTGTCTTCTATTTGGTGGTCTTTTTTCCCCCCGTTTCTAGTTCTTAATCTAATCTTCTAATGCATAAAGTAAATTTGTGTGTTGGCATAATTTTCAATTTTCAAGAGATCTTTATTATTCCCTAAGTGTTTCTTTTTTATTACATCTGGTTCTTATTTCATATATACAGTATCTTCTCATCTTTCTGCAGCTATTGATTAATATTTTGTTTTATTTTAGTTTTTTCTGCACCATGCATTTTTTGTTTCCTATGAGAACCTCTTTATTGTTTCTTGAGTGTCTCAGGTTGGAGACTTTCCTCAACTGTTGATTGTTAGCTGTTCTTTCCTCTTCAAGAGTGGGGCTCTAAT
The DNA here is from genome assembly GCA_031878705.1 of Tapirus indicus. Lineage (NCBI taxonomy): Eukaryota > Metazoa > Chordata > Mammalia > Perissodactyla > Tapiridae > Tapirus > Tapirus indicus. Next base: position 69,138,877 of record CM062930.1, on the reverse strand, counting down.
GAGTTGATTAGAAGCTCTATGTGAGGTGGGGCTTGTCAACTTGTACAGTGATAAGATGGGGATTTGATTTTTTTCATTAGGAGACTCTCAAATATTAGTGACTATTCTGAGAGCTGAGCAGAGTAAGAAAACTAAGGAGACTCATTTTCAACATAAGGATTTTCATTGCATTTTTATTTTCAGTGAGGCATCTCACCCCCACCCTAGCTGCCTTTGCCTAGTGTTCCAGAGTCCAGGATATGTGTGGTTCAGCCTCTCCAGAAAGTAAATCTCCTGGGTTCTTTTGGTGTGAGGGAAGGACAGTCACCTGGCTGGTTGGGATAACAGAGGAAATCCTAGGTCTTACTATTTTAAACAAAGTTTCAACCGTTCCTCCTATTGTCAGCCACACCTCATGCTGCTGCCTTCAGAAGTACCTGTTGCTTCCAATTTCTGAATGTTTTCCTTTAATTATTTTGTTTCATATTCGCTTTGTACAACACGTTTGCTAGCTGGGTACCCTTGGGCAGGTTATGTAATTTCCCTTATACTTCAGTTTTGTCATCTGTAAAATGGGAATAAGACTTACGGTTGTTGTGAAGATTAAATGTCAACATATATAAAGCACTTAACACTGTGCCAGGCACCATAGTAAAAGTAAGTGCTCAATGAATGTCTGCTATTTTTATTAACTATAATCATTCTAGGCTGCCCTGTTATTTATCACTTGTTCAACAAATTTTTAGCTTCCAGAATTTTGGTAATAATCTCACCTACTGTCCTCTTCTCTTCAGTTCTCTTTGTCCTTGTAGGATTTTTGAGGGAGCCTAAGTAAATAAGTGTATTTTAATCCATCATGTTTAAATTGACGTCTCTTTTATTTTCTAATAGTAATATTTATATAACATTAGACTTTACAGCAGTATAAGCAATTTTTTTGAGATACTATATTTTGAAAATATTTTCACTTTCAATTTTTCTACTTATTCACTTTCTTACTTATCTTCATGAGACTTTAAAAGTGAATATTGTTAAAGCAGCCCTAAAAGAATGAAAAATGTTATGAAATCTGAAAGAGAATTGAATATATATTTAACTTATAAATCAATTTATTCATTAATTTGTCCAGATTTCTGCCAACAGTACTCGGCCTGCTTGCTGGTATGCCAAGCTTGGATTCTCTCCCGATCCTAGACCTTTTCCTCTCCCCTTGTCATCGCTTTTCAGTAATGGAGGAAATGTTGGTTGTGTCGATGTAATTATTCAAAGAGCATACCCTATACAGGTATGATATATTCTTGAAACTCACTATGTATTTGTTTCTTTTGAAATAGTTAATTTGAATGATCCCTCCCTACCATGTATTTTTGTTCGACACATTATTATAGTGGATGGAGAAGACATCATCTGGGTTATACATATTTCGCAATGAAAGAGAAGAAGAAAAGGAAGCAACAAAATATGCAGAGGCCCAACAAAAGAAACTAGAAGCCTTATTCACAAAAATTCAAGCAGAATTTGAAGAGCATGAAGGTACAATGAGTTGTATATTACAAGTTTTTTTTTTATATGAGAACAAAGTTTTAGAGGCTTCTAATTTAACTTTCGTAATTGGGTGAATTATCTTTATTTTGAGCAATAAATTTTTTTTATTGAAGTATAGTTGACATATTAGTTTCAAGTGTACAACGTAATGATTTGATATTTGTGTATATTGCAAAATGATCACAACAAGTCTAGGTAACTTCTATCACCATATATAGTTACAAAAATTTTTTTTTTCTTGTAATGAGAACTTTTAAGATCTCTTTTAACAACTTTCAAAATGCAACACAGTATTATTAACTATAGTCACCATGCTGTACACTACATCCCCATGACTTATTTATTTTTAACTAGAAGTTTGTAACTTTTGACCACCTTACCCATTTTACCCACCCCCCCCCCCCCCCACCACTTGCCTCTGACAACTACCAGTCTGTTCTCTGTATCTATGAACTTGGTTTTTAGATTTTTTTTTTTTTTAGATTCCATGTATAAGTGAGACCATATGGTATTTGTCTTTCTCTGTCTGACTTATTTCACTTAGCATAATGCCCTCAAGGTCATCCATGTTGTTGCAAATGGCAAAATTTCATTCTTTTTTATAGCTGAATAATATTTCATTGTATGTATATACCACATCTTTTTTATCCCTTCATTCATTGATGGGCACTTAGGTTGTTTCCATATCTTGGCTATTGTAAATAATGCTGCAATGAACATGGGGGTGCATATATCTTTTCCAATTAGTGTTTTCATTTTCTTTGGATAAATACCCAGAATTAGAATTGCTGAATCATATGGAGTTCTATTTAGATTTTTTTTCCTAATTCTTAATCTGAATTTTTTCTGATTTTTTAAAAAAATATTACTATGTAGATATACAGGAAAGCATTGAACTGACCCCAAATTATCACATCTTTATTCAATACATTGAGCTTTTAGAAACTTGTTGAATTGTCTTAGGTGATAAAACATTGCACACCCACAGTGCTTCTCAGAAATCTTAAGTAAACTCCCTCTTAAGCTTCAGTACTAAAGTATTTGTAGTATCCTTTTTTGGTGCTGGAGAAAGAATAGCAACAGGAGAAGGAACTACCAAATTATTTTCCCATAAGCCATTTGTCATTCTCTTTTCTTAGTGTCCTTATCTACATTATAACTTGCATTTTTGTTGTAGTTGTTGGTTTTTATGTTATTATACCTAGAGCTAGAACTTGTTTTCCCTGTGGCATCAGTCTTATTAATAAAAATCATAGTGTTTTTATGCTTAAAGGACATGAAATTTACTTTTTTTATCTACTTTTTTAATGAAAATTTTATATTCTCTGCCATTTCTTCATGGTTGTCTATATTATTTAACTTCATGTTCTGTATAAATCTGCAGAAAAACTGGACTCTGATTATTTGATTTGCTTAAAATTATCACTAGGTCATGCTATTTTCATAATTAAGTGAATCATGAAATCGTTTACTTAATTTACAAATTATTCTAAGTAAAGTCTTTATATGACAATTTTTTAAACCATGAGTATATTAGTTTCACATTTTTCTGGAAAACTTTTAGCAGATAAATGGTTTCTTATTTTTTAACCTCTCTTTGGATGTTTTTTGCGTGATTCACTAGTTTTCAGTGTTTTTAAATTTGTGGTTTAGCTAATTAGTGATGCTTTTTTCCTAGAAAATATAGCAAAACGATGTATACCATCACGTGCACTAACAAGACAGCAAGTCCATGCTCTGCAAGATGGTGCAGAGCTTTATGAAGCAGTGAAGAATGCACCAGACCCAAGTTACCTTGAGGTGAGGGAGTAAGAGGGCATACAATGAGCCTTAATCTTCATCCTTTACGGTGGGAAGCTGTAGTCACTCTTCTGGCCGTTTCAGGAAGCAATATGTTGAAATGCTGTATTTCTCAAAGGGAATGTGTGCATTCCTGGGGTCCTCAGTGTTGTGCCAAACGAGTGTGGTACATTTTCGATTCTGTACCAAGTAAAGGATTGGAGGGTTAAATAATTTTATATAAATGTGGTTTAAAATGTAGGCAAAATGTGTTTGTTTTTAAGATAAGACTAGTATCTTCAAAATGATGTCTCAGTTTCCCTGTCCCCAGCTCTTTCTCCGATCCTACCTAGAGTTTATTTCATAATCTTCTATCTTAAGGGTACTTCGGTGGAAAAAGTTTCAGAAGCACTAAATTGTGTTAGAGCCATGATTCTAAAGCCTATGCTGTTTCTACCATTTATTAGCTAAGCAAATTGGGCATAAAATAGCAATAAAATGGGCATAAAATATGTTGCTTTAGAATCAAATTAGATAATGTCTGTAAAAATGTACTGTTATAAAGTTTCATGTAAATGTTAGTTACTATTATTAAAACATTGTTTCATGTATTAAGATAAGCTGCCTCCTAAGTTTTTAGACACCTATCTTATTAATGCAAATTTTAGGATTGGTTTACTAGACAGGAAAGGGAAAATTTTAGGAAAATTATTGTTTGTCGATTAATCTCATTTATTTGATGACTTAATAAATCTTGTATATAGCCTTAACTTTCTTAAATAGTGGGACTACAAAGTAAAGAATACTCCATTAGGAGAGTGAGCAATGCTATTCTGAATAGAATTCCCTTGTATTCTCACATGTTACAACTCAGATTCTCCCTGTGAGAGGTGAGTCTGGTTTTAAAGCCTGTGAGTGTACTTGCTGCAGGTCTGTAAGTTAAGGCTTTATTACGCATTCCTGAAAAACCGTGACTCTGTTTCTTATATTTGTTGACGCTTGTGCTTTCTATGAGTCATCATGAAGATAGTTTTAATTTCATCCACAAAATTTAACAAAATATTTGTTAATCTAGTTTCCTTTTATGGAATTTACTTATAAGGAGAAGATAAGGTGACAGAATGAGAGTTGGAGGACCAAGTTCTAGACCTGGACCCGCCGCTGTGGCTGGACAAGTGATTTGTCTCTTAGGCCTCATTCCCGCCTTCTATCAAGGGAAAGCCCCAAGAGTGGCTTATCTCTAAGGTTCTAAGTTTATATGATTCCATGAGATTTCACTTAGATGAAGTTATCGTTGTAATTCTTGGAAAGAAAAATAACCATCAATTTCTAAAATACCCTGTCAAAAGGATCTGTTAACAATGTTGAATGTTGTGGGACTTTTGAAATCACAGATCTTTTCTTTAATTCATATTTAAACTGAACACTGTGTACATATTTAGAAAGACCTTTGCAGGGTACAGAGATATCATAGTCTCCCTTCCCAATATAGATTATGTATTAAGATGCATAAGGCAGCAGCAGTCTAGTATGTTATGCGTTGGGATTCCATTTCCTGTTTAATTTTATTTTTTGTCTATTTGTTTTATTACACTGGGTGAGATTCCCAAGGCATACAGACAGCAATTTGCAGAAACGATTGGGAGAGAAGTGTGGTGGCAGAGATAACTGCTTGTAGCACATGTCTGTTTTAAATTGTATCTGCTGTTCCAGGGAGTTAATGAAACTATACTACAAGGAGTAAGAACGAAGGTTCTTGAGCCAACCCCTACCTATATGTCTCTGCAAGTTATGTATTTTCTCTGTACCTCAATTTCATCATCACATGGAAACAATAACAGTACCTTCCTCATAGGGTTATTGTAAGGATTAAATGAATTAATACATTAACCACTCATAGATCCATTTCTCAAATATAGTGAGCATTCAAATGTTAGCCACTTATAATGTCGATATTAATGATTATGATTATTAGAATGTATTTATAATAGGAGGTTGTTTTGGCTCTAGGGGAATTTGTCACAAAGATTATAGTAAACAGTTTAAGGCACCTAAAAATACTTATGTGATAACATACATTGTCACACCCTTAAAATGAACTCGATTCTCTTTGTAGTTTATCCTCATTTAAAGGGATTCATTTACAATAGATGAGATGTTTTGCTTTTTATTCCAATATCATCTGCCTTAATATATTAAATGATCACAGGGTTATTTTAGTGAAGAGCAATTAAGAGCCTTGAATAGTCACAGACAGATGTTGAATGATAAGAAGCAAGCACAGATCCAGTCGGAATTCAGGAAGGCTATCGAATCTGCTGAGCAAGGGGAGCAGATTTTATCAAGAGATGTTACAACTGTGTGGAAGTTGCGTATCATAAGCTATGAGAAAAAAGAAAAAGATTCAGGTCAGTGTGTAAATTTTTTTTATTTTATCAGTTTTGTTAAGTTAAAAAAAGTATTATTTTATTAATAAAATGATTTCAGATGCTAGATAAAGTATAAAGTTAGTGTATGTCAGAGGAACAAAAATGAGCTACCAGTGCCCACAAAGTGAGATAAAATCATCCTTAGGTCTTTGTTATCAGTATTTATTTTTGAACAAGAATTTTAGTAATTATCGGTTCTTCCATTATGTCTTTTTCCTCTTTCTCTAAACAGTTTTATTGAGTATCTGGCGTCCATCATCAGATTTATATTCCCTGTTAACAGAGGGAAAGAGATACAGAATCTATCATCTTGCAACATCAAAATCTAAAAGTAAATCCAAAAGAGCTAACATACAATTAACAGCAACAAAAAAAACTCAGTATCGACAACTACTGGTACAAACTTTTCATTAAAATTTTTCAATTTTGATAGATGCATATTAGTTTATAGAAACTACATATACTGATTTATTTTTTTCTTGTAGGCTTCGGATGAAATCCTCTTCCAAGTTTATCAGCCAAGGGAGTCCCTTCATTTCAACAAATTACTGAATCCAGACTTCCAGCCACCTTGTTCTGAGGTGGACCTAATAGGATTTGTAGTTTCTGTTGTGAAAAAAATAGGTAATGCACAGTGTATTTAATTGAAACTTTTTATTGATGCTTTTGAAAAACACTATCTTTTAAAGTTTGTCTTCCTTATGATTAATTGGAGCTACAAATCAGCAAATTTGGTAACTAGTGATTTGAAAATAGGCCTGTTTCAACCTCGATTCTTAATGAAAAGCAATTCTATATTATTACAAGGAAACAGTTTACATCCCATTCTGTGCTACTTAATTTTAAAGGAATTGCTAGAAAATGTTTTACAGCATTTTAGTTATTACTAAACAAATAATTATAATTTCCTTCTGCAGTTAACCGAGCATTCAAGCCTCCACCTCCAGCTTCAGTTTTTACTACTCCCCAACACTTTAAGCAAATTCATCTATATTTGATTCCTTTAATATGACATTACACATTCCTCTTTCCTTGCTTCTTTCCATATATTTTATCTACAAAGTCGTACTCTCTTGTCTAAGTACTATGCAAGTGTCAAGGCTCAGCTTAGGTCCTAGTTTAAGCACAAAGCCTTCCTATTTGTTGATGATTTTGTGCTGGGCACCTCAATCTCATCTTCTAGCACTCTGTCCTCCATTCCACTTCCGCTAGGTTGGCACCTTCCACGCAGTTCTTGAGCCCACTGAGCTCACTTTCATCAGAGCCTTTATGCTCATGGCTCCTTCTCCCAGAAACGCTTTCCCCTGGACAGCCACGTGCTGGCCCCTTTGGCTCCCTCAAGTCTCTGGTCAAAGGCAGCCTCGTAAGAGGACTTGCCCTGAGCACCCTTTGTAGAAGAGCCGTACTCCCTCTGCTCCCAGCCTAGCACTTTGTCTCCCCTTTACTCTGCTTTATTCTTCTCTGTAGCACTCACCAGTACCTGACAATATATGTTTGTTTTTAATCTCCCTTCTGCAAAATATTAGCTCTGTAACGGCAGAGTCAGTGTTACGGTTGTATCCTCAGCTCTTAAAAGAGTGCCTGCTACTGGGTAGGCTCTCAGATATTTGGCAGATTCTTTGTTTATCAACTGCACTGTCGTGGTTTCTCCCTTCCTCGGTTTCTGACTGAGGTTTATTGTCAGTCTCTTTCAAGAAGTTTTCAGGTGTGCCATTCTCTGTGAGTTCATATGTTTGACATGTGTACCTGTTGTCTTAATTCTGAGACTATATCTTGGCTACGTATAATATTATGGGATCATGCTTTCTTTCCTTCCCTCAGAACTTTGTAGAAATTGTTCTTCTGGCATTGAACAGCCTGGACTGGCCTAATTTTTCCCCCATTTAGGTGACTTTATGTCTGAAGAATGTTTATGCATTGTAGTCCAAAGCTTAACTGAGCTGCATCTTAGTATAAGCATTCCATATACAGTTCTCCTGGGACACAGGATGCTCTTTTAATCTGCAGATTCAGTGCTTTCTTTATTTCACGGAAATTCTGTAATATCTTGGAATATATCTGCTGTTCCGTTTATTGGAATTTCTACTTCAAGGATGCCAGTTAGTCTCATGTTGGATTATTTTTGTTTATTTTTTTATCTCTTTGATTGCTTCTATTTCTTTTCCATCTTCATTCGCCATGATTATATCCAGCCTTTATATCAGTAATTTTATTTTCTGCAATAAATGTTTTATTCCTTGCTATTTCTAATGCATATATCTGCCCCATTATGATCATATATTGGTGTCCTCAATTTATTTCTTTGGTCCTATAGTCTCCTTTTCAGGGCTATTTATTATCCCATAGTGAAGCTTTTATTTTATTGAATATATGTTCTTATTAAGTTGAATAGCATGAGTCAGTTTTGAAGACTTTAGAAATTTTCTCTATTTTTTTTAGTTTTATTTTCTTATGGATTGTGCTCTTTGTCTTTTGCTGTGCTCATTTCTCCTTTTTTTTTAATGTGTGTGTTTGTTTGGTTGTGTTTTAGTGCTTTGTGATTTTCTTTGTAGTATGTTAATATGCTACATTGTTTCTATAGCATTTCATTTTATCTTGGTCATACTTGGGTGACTCTCCACACATTATATTGTTGTTATGGGGGGGCGTTAACTTTTATTCATTTATTCAATCAGTATTTATGATTGCCTGTTATGTGCCAGGCACTGTTGTAGTGCTGCGTGCATAGCGATGAACAAGACAGACAGAAATTCCTGCCCTCCTGGAGCTTACATTATGGTGGGGAAGAGATCATAAACAAAATACATAAGTAGCATATATAGTCTTCTTAATAAGTGCTAGGAAAAAAATTAAGTAGGGAATGACAGGTAGTGTCAGGGGGAAGGGAAGAGAATGTAGCTCTAGACAGGGAGGTGAGGAAAGACCTCACTGCAAAGTTGACATTTGGATGAGACTTGAAGGAATAGAGGGAGGGAGGCATGTGTACATCTGGGGGAGGAACATTCCAGGCAGAAGGAACGGCAATTAGAAAGGTCATGAGATAGCAGGATGCTCCCTGGTGCTCTTTAGCATTGGCAGAGTCCAGAGAGTGAGTGGTAACAGCTGGGAATAGAGGCATTGAAGGACCAGATCATGTGATGATCCTTGTATGGACTTGAACTTTTTTTTCCCACGAGAGTGATGGGAAATCATAGGAAGGTTTCAAGTAGAGGAGTGACACCATCCTAACTAGGTTTTCATGGGATCACCCTGGCTGCTATATTGAAAACAGACTGTAGAGGGTGTAAGGGTACAAACAGGGAAACCAATTGGAGGCTATTGGAAGAATTTAGGCAAGAGATGATGATAATAGTTTGGACTGACAAAAGCAATAAGAGTGGCTAGAACTAGATTCTGGTTGTATTTTGAAGGTAGAGGGACATTGTGGAGTGAAGAGAGGAGTCAAGGAGTCAGTGCCAAGGTTTTTGGTCTGAACACCTGGAAAAATGGAATTGCCATTTACTAAGGGAAAGATTGCAAAAAAAAACAGGTGTGTGGGGAAGGTCAGGAGCTCAGTTTGGACAACTTAATTTTGTAGATACTTAATCTAAGTAGAATTTCTACCTGACAGTTGGATATATAGGAGTCTGTTCAGGGGAATGGTCTGGGCCAAAGATGTAAATTGGGAAGTCATCAACATACAGGTGATGTTTAAAGCTCTAGACTTGATGAGGTCACTGTGGGTGTGGGAGTAGATGGAGAAGAGAAGAGAGCCAAGGCCTGACTTAGGCACTCTGATGCTTAGATGCAGGGGAGATGTAAAGGAGCCAGTAAAAGGAACAGGAGGAGTGCCCAGAGAGGTGGGAGGAATACTTAAGAAAGTGAGCTATGCTGAAAGCCAAGGGAAGAAAAGAATTTGAGAGACGTGAGAGTGATGAAGTCTATCAGATGGTATTTGATAGCGTAGATAGTGTGGTGAGGACTAAGAATTGATTATTGGCTTTAGCACCATGGAGGAGCCTTTTTGGTAGAGTGGTGGGAGTAAAAGACTGATTGAAATGGGGGCAAGGAAAATGGAAGGAGAGGAATATAGACAGTGAATACAGTCATTTGAAGGATATTATGCTTTTAAGTGAAGCAAAGTGGAGCAATAGCTGGAAGGGGAATTGGATCAAGAGAATATTTGTTTTTTCAGAATAAAGTACTGTTAGCACACTGATGAGATATTGTGTACTAATGAGGACAGTCCAGTAGAGGGTAAACATCAAAGGTGGAAGAAAAAGAGGGGACAGTTGTGGAGCACTGTTGTTCAGTCACCATGTGGGGATGGGATCTGGTGGATATATGGTGAGATTGGCCTTAGCTGGTAGCAAAGACAGTTCACCTGTAGTTAAAGAGGACAAAAGTATATGGGTACAGACGCACATGGAAGAGTTGATGTATAAGTGGAAACTCTTCTGATTACTTCTGTTTTCTCACTGAAATAGAGAACAAAATCAGCAACTCAGAGTCAGAATGGAGGAAAAGGTATTGAAGGTTTGAGAAGAAAGTCATGAAATAATCATCCCAGAAAGTGGCAAAGTGAATTGACTAGGTAAATAACTATGACCGCCAGGGCCCACTGGAAGTTAATGTTCATGAATATAAAATGAAACTAGTCGTCATGGATGTGTGATATTTTGCCAACCATGTTCAGCTGTAATGATGCAGGCATGAAGTAGGTAGAAAGTGGGATTTAACCAGGCTTGTAGTTTAGCCAGGTGACTAATACAAAGCAAGGACAAAGAATTTGAGGGTGTATGCAAAGGAAGGATTTTGACCATTGACCTTGGACTTTAAGCACAGTACAGAGGAAAGAGGGGACATTAGGGGAATGTGGAACAGGAAACAGGAGATAAGAAAAATGGATTGTAGCCCCAGTGAGGTTGAAGGATTGGTTGAACTAGGGTTCTAGAGAGAGTGAGCTGGAAAAATGAAAGGTTGTGATTGAAGAATGAGATAATTGAAATTGAGATTCTGGAGGGGATGGAGTTATTGGAAGTAACAAAGTCTTGGGTAAGTTCATTGGAGTGAGCAACTGACAGAAACTAGAGAACAAGATTGTTCAGGGAGAAGAAAACAAGGAAGATGGGAGCCCAGGGTATTAGAAGGATTATCTGTGAGGATATTGAAATCACCAAGAAATACAGCAGTAGTGGTGACAAGAAATGACAGTGAGTTATGAGTTAAACTTTTAAAGGAATGAAAGGGAATGAGTGACCCAGAGGCAGTAGTTGCCTAAACAAGGAGAAGTAGTGAATGATACAGTCTGATAACATGAGATTCAAAGCTGAGTGTTTTTAGGGAGGGACAGCAGCAGCAAGGAGCAAGGAAGACACCTACCCGACCCTGACCTCCAGTAGTACAAGAAGTCTGCAGAGGCAGCTGTGTCATCAGAGGAGAGCCAGGTTTCGGTTAACAGCAAGACGGTAAGGAGAGCAGTTACAGAAAAGGTTGAAGGTAGTGGAGATTGTACTGAGTTCCAGAGCATCCAGTGAAAGGATTCCAGGAGACAGGGAGAGGTAGGAGATGGTGTCACAAAGGCAATGTACAAAGCTTTCTGGAGACTGAGTCCAGGGAATCCGGGATGACCTGGGAGCCTGGGCTTTCTATGGAGACTGACATGAGATTAGTTCTGATGGTCCCAAGGCAGATAGTGGTGGTGAGGAAAGGTGTGTGGGAGAGGAAAAATTTTATGAGACTTGCCAGGACCCCTTGCAGTTCTTGACTTTTTTTCTACTGTTATCAAAAGCCAGGTTTTTTTCCCCTCAGTTACTGTGTGAGGGCTGGGTGTTTCAGTTTCTATCCACTACATATTACATATCCCTGAAATTTATCTCTGTTCTACATCATTTTCCCTAGTTCAGTGAGTAACCCTGTGTATTATTTTGCTACACTCCTGTAACAAAGTACCGAAAACTGGGCAGCTTAAACAACAGAAATTTATTGTCTCACAGTTCTGGAGGCTAGAAGTCCAAAATCAAGGTATCTGTGGGGTTGGTTCCTTCTGAGGGCTGTGGGAAACTCTGTCCAATGCTTCACTCCTAGCTTCTGATGGTTTTCTGGCATTCTTTGGCGTTCTTTGGCTTGTAGATGCCTCACACCAGTCTCTGCCTTCATCTTCACATGGCATTCTTCCTGTGTGCATGTCTGTGTCCGAATTTCCCATTTATAAGGATGTTGGATTAGGATCCACCCTCATCTGGAGTAGGACCCAAGACCTCATCTTAATGTGATTACATCAAAGACCTTATTTCCAAATAAGGTCACATTCACAGGTACTGGGGATTAGGACTTCAGCATCTTTTGAGGGGACACAATTCAACCCATAACACTCTGGAACCTTGGAACGTGCACTTCTATCAGTCAATCCTGGTCACCTGCTTTTCCCCTGCAGCCATTTTCATTATTTCTGATCAGAAGAGGAAAAAGGTAAGGATTCCCATTCTGTTTGCTTTTCTTCAGATTTAAGGATAATAGAATTCTCAAAATTTGTGTCTTTTCACCAGTTTGGGGATGAGGATTAGAAGCTGAGCCTTCCTGTGCTTGGCTCTGTCTACAGTCTTCTGTTTCTTTCCTTCATCACCAGTGTTTAAATTTTATATCAGGATATTCTTCATTTGTATGTTTTTGGTGAACATTTCCTTCTTTTTCTGTTTAGTTTGATGTTAAGTGTTGAGGAAGAAAATTCTATTAGAAAGTTTCAAAGTGCCACCGTGAGCCAGAAGTACTGGTTATCTAATACCCAAATCTAATCATGATATTTCCTAGCTTGAAATCTTCAGTGGCTCCGTCAATTAGAAAATGAAATACAAACTCCTTCATATGCCTGAAAAACCCTTCAACTTCCTGCCTTACACCACGACCCCACACACCTCAGCTAAACTGTACAGTTTCATATTCCTAACATATCACAGTCATGTATCACTTAACGATGGGGATGTGTTCTGAGAAATGCGTCATTAGACAATTTTGTTGTTGTGCGAACATCGTAGGGTGTACTTACACAAACCTAGATGGTATAGCCCACTACACGCCTAGGCTGTATGGTACTAATCTTATGGAACCACCAGCATCTGTGCAGTCCACTGTTGCCTGAAACGTTATGCAGGCCCATGACTGTATAACATTTAACACTTTCTACCTTTAAAAATGCGTTGACTTTGCTTAGAATGCCCTTTGTTCTCCCCGTCTTGATGAGTTTTTCCCATTCATTATTCAGCTTACGTGTTACATGCCTAGTCAGATGCTTATAGTCTGGGTTAGGTCTCCCTCCAGCTTTCAAAGCATTTTGTGTGTTTGGCTGTTTCAGCACACAGTCCATGGTCCTTTGTCTACATCTCTGAATTTCCTCCCCAGCCCCTAGTAATGCTATGATCTCGTCAAAGACAGAGACTTGTTTTACTTTCTTTCTATCCCCACTTCTAACATAATGGCAGGGGGTAATTGTTGAAAACTTCAGGGATATACAATTTTATAAAGTCCTCATAGTAACATTGTTTATTTTGCTGTTATCATCTCACTGTACAGAAGGGGAAACTGGAGCTCAGAAAGGTTAAATAACCTGCCCAAGGTCACAATTATATAAAGGGATTTGAACCCTTACTTTCAGGCTCTGAAGTGTATATGTTTTTTCTTATACTTCACGCTGACAAAACAATACCAAGCCCAACATTTGAGAGTTAGGCTTAAAACAGGGACTTCTATATTTTCAGTCTGTTTTGTTACTATATTATAGAAACCCTGTGATATAAAATAAATTAATTAAATGAGATCAGTTCTTAGGTTGGGTTCCCTGAGAAACAGACTCAGAGATTTTCGTGCAGATTTATTGGGAAGTGCCCTCAGGAACAGCACCTGCAAGGGAGCAGAGGCAGCGGGTGGCATAGAGAGAGAAGCTGAACTGCAGTGCAGCTGCAGCAAAGGTGCAGCCATCCCCTGGGGACTTCTAGACTTGGGGTGACCCCTCAAAGTTGTGCCCACTTGAGGCAAGGGGCCAGTCACTGGATGCTGGCTTCCACAAGAGAGCAGGTGTAACCTTAGGTGAGTCAGCGCACCCTTGGGCGGAGGGCAAGCTCAGCAAGGAATTCAGGTGTGCATTGTCGATAGCCTCTGCTCCCCAAAACAGGAAGATGACCACATTGGTCCTGAAGAGGGCAGGGACCTGTACCTGCACAACATCCACTATAGGTAGACTCTCTGAAAGTGGTTTTATAAAAAACTGCTAAGTGCTTTATCGTTTTGATGAAATTTTCTAAAAGGAATTAAAAAGATACCAAGAATTCTGTGTAAGTTCAGAGTAGGCCCAGACTACTAAACTGCAAAATAATTTTCTTCTTATCCTTTTATTTTCATGAAGATTTGTTTAGTGCCAACATTCTAAAAGTGTTACTTTAAAAAATTCTTCCAGTTATTACCATTTGTACAAGTTGCATAGCAGAGAAGTAAGTAAAGTTTCCTTTTCTTTCAATGCATACAATTTGATCCAGATATGAAACCTCTACTTATGAAAAAAATGAAATAAGGAAACTACACTGTTTATTTTTATATTTTGCATTTTCTAAATGTTTTTCAATAAACATCTATTAACTTTTATTGGGAAGAAACGTGATATTTTAAAGGACATTTGGAAGAAGAGCAGTACTGTAATCAAGTTTTGGATATAATTAGAGGCAAATTCCAATATTAGAAAATTGAACATGCTTGGGAAACTTATAATTTCTCTAAAAGCAGTATTTAATATTTAATCTAAGATTAAAATCCATTAAAGAAATCTACTTACAAATTTGAAAAATGAAAGGAATAACCATCATTAGCAAGAGAATAAACAAATCTTTTCTTTCCATTCCTGTTATTTATAAGGGAAACATAATCCTCAGAGTAGCAGAAACAAGAAACTATAAATAGTAAGATTGAATGTTTAAGCACCTAGTCTAACCCTGATTTTCCTAGCCTCAGTCCTCTCCCAGCTTATCCAGTGATCCCTTCTCATTTTGGCATTGAAATTGTTTAATTTTTTATTTTGAACTAACTTCCTTCAGGAAAGGTGCAAAAATAATGCTTTCCAAATATCCCTCACCTAACCCCCCTAACATTAATATCTTGCGTGACCACAGTGCAACTATTAGAATCAGGAAGTTAATATTGGTACAGTATTATTACCTACACTGTAGATTTTTTTCAATTTGAAATTTTTTTATGCTGTTTTCCTTTTTCTATTCCAAGATCCCACTTTCATTTAGTCATTATTTCTCCTTAGTCTTTTCTAGTCTTTGACAGTTCCTCAGTCTTCCCTTGTTTTTCATGATCTTGACACTTTTGAATAGACTGATCTTGTAGCATTTCCCTAAATTTGGATTTGTCTGATGTGTTCTCATGATTGTAATAAAATTAGGCATTTTTGGCAAAATTACCATGGAAAAGATGTTGCGTCCTCTTTATATCATATCGAGGGGTTAATGATGTTAATATTTCTTATTACTGGTAATGGCAACCTTGATCACTTGGTTAAGGTGGTGTCTGCCAGGTTTCTTACCTATAAAATAACTGTCTTTCCCTTTGTAGTTAGTAAATATCCTCAAGGAGATTCTTTGAGACTATGCAAATCCTATTTCACCTCAGACTTTCACCCATTAATTTTAGCATCCATCAGTTGATTTTGTTTCCAACAATTATTACTGTGGTATTTGCCTAGTGATTTTCTTTTTTCTTCTTTCCTTCTATATTCATTGGAATTCTACTGTAAGGAAGAGCTGTCCCTTTCCTCAAATTTATTTATTTAATTTATATATTTATATCAGTGTGGACTTACGAATATTTATTTTATTCTGTGGGTTAAAATTCAGTATCTTCATTATTTTGTTGCTCGGATTGTTTCAGTTTTGGCCATTTGGAGCTTTTTCCAGTTGACTCGTGTATTCTTTTGAGCGCTTCCTCACTTTTTTGGCATCACAAGATGTTCTAGGTTCATCTTGTGTGTTCCTAGCCCCAGTCATGGAATCAACCACTTCTCCAAGGAACCCTGGCTTCTTTTTTTGGAGAAAATGGTGTTTAGCACCAAGATCTGATTGCTAGATGTGCTCATTCTTCCAGGGGCACCATTGCATCTAGGCCCTTTCAAGCAGAAAGAGCAGGAAATATGTTTGTATTCCATTTTGGATTCCCTCATATCTGGTTGGTTTTGTTTGTTTATTTGGGGATCTGTGAAGGGTATGTGAAATATCATTGTGGTTCTCAGGGTCAGAGCTATGTGACAAAATAGACTCAGAGAAGTGTCACTCCCTCCTCATCCCTGCTTCCCCGGTGCTATTCCTCCCTTTTTTCCACCTGTATCCTATTCCTATAGTTTCTAGTTTATCCTTCCTGTGTTTTGCACAAATGGACAGATACATGTATATTTTCTTATATCCCCTTCATTCTTATATGAAGGATAACAAACTGTAGTCTTTCTTTTGTGCTTTTCTTTTTTCATTTAACACTATGTTTGGAAATCACTTCATTAAGATCTTCCTCATTCTTTTATACAGCTGCATAGTACACCATTGTATGGATGTACCATAGTTTATCCAACTACTCTCCTGAGTATGAGCTAATATATGTTGCTTTAATAGTTTATAATTATAAACAGTGCTTCAGTGAATAACCTCATACACCAAGTGTTTTCATGAACCTTGTTCATATGTATTTTACTATTATTGGAAATATATCTTCAGAGTTGAGTACTAGAAATGGGATTGCCAGGTGCAAAGGTAAGTGCATATGTTGCTTTGCTAGGTATTACCAGTTTTCTCCCGCAGGTTGCACAAATTTGTATCCTCACCTCAATATATGAGTATACCTGCTTCCCCATGGCCTCAGTAACAAAGTGTGTTGTCATATTGGCATTGAAATTTTAGCACTATAAGCAACAGGTCATTTTGGAAATCTTGAGCTTTCTCTAAATTTAGTTATTTTGATTTGTTTTTACCATTAGCATACCAAAATAAATGGGCCTATTAGAGGTTCCTTGCATTTTTAAATTTATCTAACACATATAATGAAGTGGGTTTTGGTTTTTGTTTTTTTTCATTTTAGGTCTTGCTCCTTTGGTCTATTTGTCAGATGAATGCCATAATTTATTGGCAATAAAATTTTGGGTAGATCTTAATGAAGACGTTATTAAACCTCACATGTTAATTGCCGCGAGCAACCTCCAGTGGCGACCAGAATCCAAATCAGGAATTCCTACTTTATTTGCTGGAGATTTTTCCATGTTTTCTGCCAGTCCAAAGGAGGGCCATTTTCAAGAGACATTCCACAAAATGAAAAATACTATTGAGGTAAAATTAGTTTTGAGCATTACCACACATTTTGGTATTTTCCTCTTTTGACAGTGAAATATCAAAGGAAATAGCAGCTTTTATGAAAATTAGATAGTTGAGATATAATGTAAGGTGAGCTTGCATCATTCATATATTAATTGCTCATGAACCTGAGGAGATGGGGATATGACAGTTACCAAGGACGAAAGAATTATTTGAAGGGAATTGAGTTCAAAATTGTGAAAGGATGTTCAGCGCTACACTCCGTGTAGGCAAACTGGAAATTGGTAACAAGGATAATATGTTACCCGTGGTTCATAGTAATTGACAGTGTGATTAGTTAATAATACGCAGACTCCAAATTTACATTTTAAACTCCATATCTAGTATTTTATAAAGTTCATACCTATCTTTGATTTGAAATAATTCCAAATAGAAGAACACTAAAATTATTTTCCCTGGATCATTTATGCATTTTAGGCTTTTATATATATACATATATATATATACACACACACACACACAATATAATAGCTAAAGTTTATTGAGTGCTTACTGTGTGTCAGGCCTTGTTCTAAGCTTGTCTCATTCAATTCTCCCACGAACCCTATGAGGTAGAGAACTGTTTTTCCATTTTATCGATGAGAAACAGAGATTAAGTTACACAGCCAAATTGGTAGAACCAAGATTCCTACTTAAGCCTTCTGAATTCAGAGCCCAGACTATTAACTACAATGCAATGCTGCCTTCCAATAAGATTTTGGATTTCATAAATTGCTAACTAGTAAAGAATCTACAAAAGATAAACCTCTGAGTTCTGTAGTTTAATATTTGAAATATGTGTTTTTCAGAATTTATATAAATAAAATTATATTTTAAAAGCATTGGAGTAGCTAACTGTATAAAGGAAGTTTGTGTAATATTTTACCTAAAGACTCGATACACATAGTGAAGAATAACACCTGATTTATCTGGTTTCTAAATAGGGGGTTACATTCATTATTTGGCTCCCATACAGAGTACATGCTGTTTATATCCCAGGTCTTCTCTGAGACCATTCAAGGGCAGTTCAGAGAAAACTAACTGTCATTTACATAGCATTTTAAAGTTTTACAAAATATTTTCATGAATTAGGTTAAACCCTATGAAATTGCTGGTATCTGACCATTTGTAACTTCTGAAACAAGTTTCATGTGGTTTAACCTGTATGTTATTTCAGTGAGTGCTTGGAACAGATGTGAAACAGTTCTCTCATTTTACTCCTAACCTACGGAGTACTCTGTAGATGTTAGATGATTTACAGCTATTAGGTAGTGAACAGAATAGAATGTGAGCCCCAATCTTCCAACTCCAAATCGAGTATCATGCAATACCTAAAGGAGATAGTTGGGAAGATCTCTTCCATCTCTTTCCTTCCCTTACATATGCACACACACTGCCTCTCTCCTTCTCTCCCTCTCTCCTCCAACAACTAAGTTCACTTAAATTACTGATGTTGGTTTTGCATTTTTGCATTGGTATATTTTGATAGTTGCTATCAAATTTGGGGTGTCTCATTTTTTTTTTTGTCTGAATTTTTATTTCTGGTTTTAAAGGTAACACTTAACTGAAAACATGAATGTGTAGGTTTGCATTTTACAAAGCAGCTTTTGCAATTTATTTTCTTAGAATATTGATATTTTTTGCAATGATGCAGAAAACAAGCTTATGCATATACTTAATGCAAATGATCCCAAGTGGTCCACCCCAACTAAAGGCTATACTTCAGAGCCACATACTGCTCAAACAGTCCTTGGTACAGGAAACAAGTTTCTGGTAAGTTAATAGAAATGTAAGGAATTTTATAAATATTATATATGGAGACAACAGTATATTCTGGTGTATACCTAGTGAACATGATAAAATGTAATTAAACCTAATTAGAGACTGTAGTTAATTGTTATATGGCTCCTATAGGTATAGGTTATCTGGAAATTATATCTTGTTTATTGAAGCCAGAATGTAACACTCTTTGGGGGCAAATTTTACAAATAGGTGCTTTCATTTTTCGCATGCCAAGTACATGTGATTGAAAACTTTTTTGCCTGTGTCTTTTTGCTAGGAGGACTGTTCGATTCAATTAGGGTTGTTTCTAAGCTCCGTTTGATTTAACTCTTTAAATCACAATAAATGCAAATCAAGCTAAAGTCTGTAATAATTGGCTAATGGCTAATTCTTAAGTAGCTAACACTTGCTAATTGTATCTCTATTAACTCATTATCTTCACAACAACCCTATGAGATAAAAATTATCATCATGAGAAAACTATGGCATAGAGAGGTTAAACAATTGCTTAAAGTCACAAAGCTAGAAAAGTAGGTAGTAGAACCCAGGGAGTTTGTGTTCTTAAAATGGTTTTAAGATGCTTATCTTTGTTTAACTTGTTAATAATAAAAAAAAGGAAAGATTAAAGCATAAGTTATATCCCCTGCCTCCTTTTTTTGTCTTTTACTATGATTAGTCTTCATCTTTCTTCCTTTTCATATCTTTTTTTTTTTTTTGGTGAGGAAGACTGGCCCTGAGCTAACGTCTATTGCCAGTCTTCCTCTTTTTGCTGAGGAAGATTGGCCCTGAGTTAACATCCATGCCCATCCTCCTCTATTTTGTATGTGGGATGCTGCCACAGCATGGTTTGATGAGCAGTGCGTAGGTCCATGCCCAGGATCCAAACCTGCGAACCCCAAGCTGCCAAAGTGGAGCGTGCAAACTTAACCACTATGCCACTGGGTCGGCCCCTCATGTCATTTTTATATCCTCTTATGCAAAGTTATTTCCTTCTAGAATAAGAATAATAATATGACTGTCTCTTGAAATCATCTGACCTATTAGCCATTAGGCAAGTGAGAATGTCTGTGGTATTTGTGTGTTTAAATATTTTTAATGAAAAGCTAACTTGATTTTGTTTTACATATTAGCACATAATGATATGGGATTTTTTTTTTATTAGATGTCTTCTCCCAACAGTGAGATGAATTGTCAAATTCCTTTATCACTTTGTAAGCCAAAGGGGAAGTCTGTTTCCACACCTGTATCAGCCCCAATGACTTCAAAGTCTTGTAAAGGAGAGAAAGAGATTGATGACCCAAAGAACTGCAAAAAGAGAAGAGCTTTGGATTTCTTGAGTAGACTGCCTTTACCTCCACCTGTGAGTCCCATTTGTACATTTGTTTCTCCAGCTGCACAGAAGGCGTTTCAGCCGCCACGGAGTTGTGGCACCAAATATGAAACACCTATGAAAAAAAGAGAACTGAATTCTCCTCAGATGACTCCACTTAAAAGATTTAATGACATTTCTCTTTTGGAAAGTGATTCAATAGCTGATGAAGAACTTGCATTAATAAATACCCAAGCCCTTTTGTCTGGTTCAGCAGGAGAAAATCAACTTGTGTCTACCAGTGAATCCACTAGGACTGCTCCCACCCGTTCAAAAGATTGTCTCGGACTGAAAAGGCATCATTCTATACCTGTGGTCGAAGAACAAGAGAATTCCCAAGTCAGTAGCAAAGAATGTGAGACTAGCCTGCAGGACACAAATACAATAAAAAATATATCTAAGAGACTGCAAAGGCGACAGAAACGAAAGTGACAGTAAATTATTGACTCTTAACCTTTCCAGTTTGTGTAACATATACAGTTTCAAACTACACGTCAGTATTTACATATTGAGAAAAGAAATGAAACAGTTCCAAATTCACCAAAGTGCTTGTATATCACAGGAATGCTCTTTGCCTGCTTCTCTCTAGATACACTTTTATTTCTGTTATATATCTTAAAACTGTATATTTATTAACTAATCAAGAAAATCTAAATCTTTATGACTGGATTGGATCACTACAAGTATTTTACAAATGAAGTAAACACTTGTTTCTTTTAGATTGTTTCCTTTATTAAATGAAACTAGGTTTCTATGTACAGTTATTTTGACTTACATAATTCCCTTTAGTTCCTATTTTAGGTTTTTTGGGTTTTTTTGAGAGAGAACCCACTTTGAACCAGTTTTCCTTAGTGCCTGTGTTGATTCTAGTTTAGTTCTATCCTGATCAAAAGTCAGAATAAATAAGATATCACAGTGGTGTTTTCTTTTGACCAATTCTTCATCCTTAAGTCAGCATGACTACAAGAAAAATAGAACTCTCAGTGTAATTCTTTTTTATGATTCCAATGTGATCTCTGAAATTATTTCAATTAAAAATTCAAATACTTCAAATCAAGCAGATTTCAGCGTTGATTTTGTTGGTTTTTTTTTTTTTTTAACAAAATGATCATCTGGACTGCAACTTAAGAGAAAAATCTTTCAAATTGGCGCTGATTCTCCCTGCTTTATTTTTAGCCCTATCACAGGACTCAGCAGGCACTCCCTTTTAAATCTACTTTTCTCTAACTACCAAGGCAGAAGATAACAGTTCAGTTTAAGATGATAGTCTTATTTGTTACTTTCTTATGTTTAATAGAGAAAAGAGAGAAAGCAATTCTAATTAGGAGCTAATGGCATGGAGAAAGTCTTAAATCAGGTCTTTTAATATGTCTTAAATTTATATATGTTTTCAAATCTGATTATAAATACATTTCAAAGACAAGAATAAATCCTTTTAAAAGGCAATTTGTTTTCTTCCATAACTGTGATCCATAATTTTTCTCTCCTCTAAAAATCAGTAACATACTAAATAGTCCATTCTGCTATTCTTTTTAACTTGTGTTCTGCCAGTCTTACTAATGTGATTTAAGTTTTGTTCATAAAACAGTTTGATCTTCACACCTTAATTTCTAGAACAGGGAGTAAAACTTGAGTCTCAAGTGAACAGAATTATAAGAATTTAACTTTTTTTTAATCCTGGAGAAACTTCACTGCTGTTACCTCCTCCATTCTTCGTGACCATTAAACTACCCATTATAGAGAGATCTAATGCACGCATCCTGTTTATAAATTGTAAATAATATAGCCAAATAATAATTTGCTATATGAGCAAAGTATGAAGCTTGAGTAATGATATTATTACCCCAGAAAACTGACAATTTAATTATTACAAAGTCAACAACGTACACTACACGATAGCGGATAAATGGCAAAAGCAATTTGTGTTACTTATTCAACAATCACTAAATGAGAGTGTATTGTGTACATATAGCACTATGCCAACTCTATGAATGATGCAAACGTTAATAATACATGAAACAATACAAGTCAATGTTGAGTGTTCAAAAAAATGATATAAATCAAGAGCCATGGGATTTGAGAGAAAAAAAACAGATCACTTCCTGCTGGGATAAAGTTGGTGGCATTTAATTTTTTTTACGCTTCCAAACCAAGTATTTCAGGAATCATATAGGAAAAAAGTGGCAAATAGACCAAGAGACTGTTTACCAGTCTCTGGATCTATAACCTGGGGCCACGTCTCCATAGTCGGCACTCAGCCCAAGTGATCCAAAAGTCCTTCGCAGAGAGCCGGAGACATCAATCAGGAGGGCTTGAATTCTGACCCTTTTGGCAACTCCTGTGGAATCAAAGGAAGGTTATTCCCAGTTTGGGTTGACACTTCTCCCCTCTACTATCCTAAATGAATGAGTCAAGGCATCCAGATTGAGAGAGTTCTGCAATAACCGTATTTCCTAGGATAGTCAGGATTACCTGAGCCTGGTAAACAGGAGTATTGTTATGTGGATTATCATTATTATTATGTGTTGTGTTTGGAAGCATAGAATTTAGCAGAACTATAATAATACCTTAGATTCATTCAAATTCACTAAATTTTAGTTCTGTCAGCCAAATTTTGTTATTCAAAGGAGATAGCAATTTTTTAAATGTTAATGAGGAAAAAATTCCAGATGCATTGCTAGTAGTCATCATGATGTTGAGTAGAGTTCAATGGTGTCAGATAATGGAATGTTAAAGTAATACAGTCTAATATGCACAGATCAAATTTATATAAGCAAGTAAAATATAAAATTACTTTTGTCTTTACTTTTATGTCTCCTATGTTTATGATATAGAAAACTGGCTCTTTTGGTAGAATTCTGTTGTATTTAGGTAATTAACATTTTATATTGTTGAACCAAAAAAAAAAGGTGAGATTCAATGACAAATCCACATAAAGCAATACTATATATAATTTTTAATATCCGTAAAAGCACCGTTATATAGGACACTTAAAATAATATTTCACAGAACATTAGAAGCTGTTGGCCAACAAGAAATAAAGCACACATCCTACATAGTCTTGTCTATCATGGTCTCACGCCAAATTAATCTGATTCCAACCTGTTGAGATTTAATTTGGATTCAGAAATTCAGTATTGGTATAAGAAGGACAGTCCAGAGTTGTGGTAGAACTTTATTTTCTTAAAAACTGCCACATAAAACACCAAGACTGCTCCTCTTACACTGAGCGTGACTTTTACATCTCCTGTATGAGCGGTATCCGGGGATGCTTGATTCCTTGCACTCCCAAATATTTGGGCTGCCAACTAATTACACACATGTTGATAGGCATAATTTTTAAAATCAATTATTCCTTTTAAAAATAGGTGTTTTATAAAGGCAAGCTTGTTTTATTTACACTATTAGCACAACAGCCAAAGTTATTCAGGTTTAATCCTGTTCAATAAAGTGGTGGTTAAAACACAAAACGTGACTGTAAATAATGACACTGATTTTCCTCAGTAGCTCATATATTCAACAGACATTTTTAACAATGATACGTCACTAGAATAAAGGAGCAATTTCCCAAAGTGTCTACTTTGAAGGACGCTATTCCCTTAGATGCATATGTACTAGCATATTCATTTTAAAAGAAAATCAGTATCATCATTACAGCCACACCTCTCACATTTTTGGGTACACAGATTATCAAAGCAGCAACAGCACTAAAGCCTCTCCTGCTGCCCACTTGCCCCTCACCTTTCCAACGTTCCCGGCGGAGATGAAGTTCCTGAAAAAATAGATTACTTCAGAGAAATGGTACTGAAGCTTATATATATATTATAAACAACACTTGATTTCATGTATGAACCATTGTGACTGATTATGTTCTTGGGTATGTTCTCAAGTTTCACTTTCAAATTAACTCTTTCCTTAGAGAAAGTGACTTTGTTTAATCAAATCTGCAGAATTCCCAGCATCAGGCCATGCATATCGATCACTTGAACAAACGCTTGTTGAAGATGAATATGATGACTTCTGCTCAAAAACTTTTGGGTTCGACTATTTACACTGGAATTAGAGCTTTGACTAAACCTGAACAAAGAATAAATACCAAAAATTGAAGTAAAAACTAATTTAGGAAAATTCTGAGTGCCTGTCAGATAGGCCTCTAATATCCATGGTGACAGCCACCCCTTCTGTTGAAGGAGCTCTCGCTTGTGAAGCCGCCGTGAGCTCTCCTGTTTGGCAACTCCGCGTAGGTGTTCCAGTACCCTGCACCGTTGGGAGGGGATGCATTATTCCTGTCCTGGTTTCTGTTCATTCTGCTTGGTTTTTCTGCATGAAGCACACTGTGAAAGGTAACATCGTGTTCATACCGTTCTTTCATTCGGTGTATTTTTTCTCTTGGGACTCCATGAATGTTTCTTCTACATGGAAGAAAAATGCAAACATTTAGTTAAGGCAGTATATCAAAATGAGTTACCTGTATTTTACAAGTCCTGTGTTATTACTTAGATACACACTCCCTATTCTCAGGATTTAACTCTGACAAAAGCATAACATCTTGTTAGGCAATTACCTTTCAGGCTCCACTTCTGTTTTTCGTGCTCCCTGCACACCCCCAGACTACCCTAAGGCTGGCAATGAGCTAAAGCTTCGGAAATGTGTCATTTCTGGAAATCTCAACTCTGTGCTTCAAGACGTAAAAGAACACCATGAGATCTTTTTATTATATATTTGCCTATTAGTCATGCATTTATCTATCATCAATTTATGTCAACCAGTCCTAGATACTTCTAGATGCTTTTTAAAACAACCTTCTTAAATTCTAGTGGGCATAAGATTCGGCTGGGGATACAGTTAAAAATATAATTACCAGATATATTCCAACCATGGAATGGGGTCCATGAACTAAGATTTTAACAACCACCTCAGGCACTTCTGATGGGGGTGGTCCACAACCCACTTTGGAAACACTATCTGCTTGTAACCATAAGATGAACTAGCCTTATTCCTAAAAAGTAAATTCTGATCTCACTGGTTACTTTAAATCATTGACATTATCAAATAACACAGATAGTGAATATCAGAACCCATGCATTCAGTCAACAAGTTAGTATTATTTGGACATTCATTGTTTTATAAATTAGAAGCAGCATCTAGACCATAAATGAACCACACACTGTTCAACATCTAAACATCTTTATTTAACCTAAATGCAAAAACACCACTGACATGTGCAATTCCATGCAGAGGAAAGTGCTTTCAAATGCTCATTAACAAAGAAGCATTTTAGCAGAATGTTAAATGTGTCCTTTTAAAGGACCAAGTCCAAGCCAAGATTTTAGCTTTTAGCATTTAGCATTATATTAGAAAACTGACCCCAAACTAAAGTCTTCACATTAATAATTCCAAAGTTATCAATTTCCAAGAATTACCATTTCTGGCTGAAAACTACCATGTCCATTTCCAGCCTGAAAAGATTCTTTTGTTCGGTCTGAAATACCTGAAAATAGCAGGATACATAATGAGAAACTAGAAAAACAAAGAAGTACCTTGCTAACTCTTGAACGTTGAATTTCCAGCGAGTGTCAGGTTCTCGGAATATAACTTCATAGTTATTTTCAAGTGCCTGATTTTTCAAAAGTACATAAAACATTGAAGACATGGTATGTATGTTTGGGAATGTTTATGCTGCCATTTAACATTTACTACAAATCTCTTCTAAATTTTCTTTTGTTTTACCAGTAATCCAATTCCTTAGTTTATCTTAATAAATACAGTTAGTTTATTTCCATACTTAGCCGCTCTCAGATTATATTATGGTTCCCAATGATAAATTTTGAACAATTTTATCTACTATGTAGGAAAATAATAAAGGTTCTTTGTTTTGGGCATTTTTAAAACTAGATAGCTGAACTAGTTTAAAATGTCCTGTCCACAGGTATAAGCAACGAACTCAATGGCTGCTCAAAGTCCCGTCCATGATTATCATAGATTTACTTCTGTCCCGTGCCTTGTCCTATCCCTCATGTCTGGTTTAGAAAGTGAGAGTGCCATAGGAACAGAGCTTATGAAATAAAAGTGATTTCCACACACTTGACCTACTCTTCCCTCCAAAAGTAGCCCTCTCTGCTATGCAATACGAATGGCTCAGTGCACTGTGCCCTGTTTCCGTGAATTTAGAAAACTATTACAGTTTCCATATAAACATCCAAATAGTCTTTGCATTCATAAGTTATGACTTTTTTTCAAACTGAACTTTCTATTATCACTATTATTTATTGTGTTATAAAAATACAGAATGAAAAGAGCTAAGCAAAAAGATTTCCTCTTCATTCTTTAGATGGACACTTCTAATTAAGGGAGGATTCAAATACCGTATATGGAAATTGTCTAATTTCTGGGTCTTACTAATAGCTGTGGATGGCTGAAACAGATTGTATATATCCAGAAAATAAAATATAAGAAGTACATTGACTTCCCTTCAGCTGCTCTCAGTTAACCCTGCTCTTGGGTTTGAGTTAGGCGATAATGAATTAGACTCTTCATGTTCCCATTCATTTCTCTCTGTGAACTGAAGTAACCACAGTGCTGATGCTTATTCTTTCCTACATTCACCAAAGTCCCATGGTCTGGGCCTAAGTCAAACTGATGAAAGTATAGTTAAAGAAAAGCACACATGCCCAAAGTTTTAAAAGAAGCCTAAAAATAGACTTCCATGAGCCCAGTTTTGGAGACATTGACTTTACAGTAAACCAAGTAGGGATTACGTGTGACAAAAGTAGAAGACTCAACTGTCTTCTTCCTGCCCATGTATGTTTCTAGATCTTTAATCCTTTCTATACCCAATAGGGAATGAAAACTTATTAGCATAAGAGATGAAACACGTCTGAAAAAAGATCAGACAAAATTTCAAAAGTAAAGAAAAATGTGCATACTGTTTTATTCCTCTTACTATTCTTTTCTATTAATTCTAACAATAGAGAACTGAGTTATCTTTATATGTGTATTTGTATTTGTATTCTGGCAACTTAATAGGGTTACAGTGTTAATCCTAAATCTGTTTTTAAACTAAAAAATTCTGTTGTTCTGGAACTCCCAGGCAGCAACACTACACAGTACTGAAATCCCCGCTTCCGAAGACAGAACTGTCCTATTAACATAATCTACAACTCTGTGGGTAGCACCATCTAGTCCAATACTTCTCTGCAAGTTTCAGCGGTTGTTCCGCTGTACATCTTCCCTTAGGAAAACAACCAAGATAGAAAAGTTACCAAGAATTCAGACCAAGGACTATTTAAAAGTTGAACTCTGAGATATTAGCATCTCAGCAAATTTCAGCCATTGAACAGCAGAGAAACACTACAATAAAACCTCTTTACCTGCTCCCTGAGAGAACTGCTGTTAATAAATATGAGATCATGGAAGAGCAGAAAAAGAGGAAAGAGCAAATGTTTCAACAATGTTCTCACAAAATGTCCATAACTGAAAATTCAGAAGGATACTTCTTCCTACCATGACTGCATAGGGCTTCATTTCCCAGGCGTGGAGGTTGGTATTATCAATAATAATGGGGGATACGCCATTCCTCATTGCTTTTCTTGCTGCAACACAATGTTATATCAGTGAACAATATGCAACAATCAGAGAGAAGGGTGAGTGTACTCCATATTTTGTTATTTGTATTACAGGATGTCGTCATTACACAACTTTAATGCCACCTATTTCAGAACAAATTATCAATCATTTTCCTTTTCCTGGAATCTAGGAAGATTATGCTCTGGCGTTCTGTTTGGGGGGAAAATGGCAGAACTTTTATTAAATTTCTCTAATAAAACTTATTCACTCTGCAGCAGCTACAATCATTGTGCACAATAGGATTTCCCAGGAGTTTGGAAAGGAATTTGTCACCTCTTTTCTGGTTCCATTCATGAGCTTCCTCCAGGAAGTCAGGATTGAACTCATAGGCACCATCTTCCCTGAAGAAAAAATCATCCGTGCTGAAAATCAGGGCCCTGGGAAAGTCGTGTTGCAATTGTCTGGAAAGTGGGGAAATAAGAGATTATTTTATGACTATACATTGTCATAACAGAAATCACTTCCTTCCATCTCTAATATTTAGCAGTTTATCATTATGAGACCGCTTGGTTTTGAGTTGTGGAAATTCAATTAAAAAGACACATGCTCATTATCTCTAGAAGGCACCACTCCTTAATAAGAGGCAGGACAGGGCTGAGAGGAGGCTGTGTGTTGCCCATCCTTGAAACTAAGTGCGGGTCACCACCACTGACTTCTGCAGCAGCTAGGACTGACTGTAGACAAAACTCTGGGGGCTCAGTTGAGGGCACGACAACAGTCTTTCCTTGTGGGCACCAGCCCTGCCATTCCTCTGTGATGCCCAGTGCCCTCCCCTGAAACCTGCCTGCTGGTGCCATGCCCCCATGCTGCAGCCCTTCCCTCCGCCCCCTAAACTCTCATCTTTCTTGGGTCCCATCTCCCTGGAGCTCTGTTCTCTGTAAAGACCCATCTGAGAAACTAGTTCTTGTTGAGGTATGAAGTGTAGACAAATGTGATGTGTGTGTGACCCCTTATTAGGTAACGTGTTTACATTTTAACAGTGACCTAAACCAAATGAAAGAAAAGCACAGCAGGAGAACGAAAGAAGTGGAGCCAACATTCCCCACACCTTCCTAAACCTCTATCACTCTCTCTAAATATGAACATATCACAGGAAAAACCATCATGGAGTCCCCCTTTTAAGGCAAAAAAAAGAAAGTTCTGCACCGAATGACTTCAAAGAGATGTTTCCACTTGAAATCCTTATTCAGACTATTTTTGGGGAGAAGAGCAATCATGCTAGGTAGTAAGTGGGTAAATCTCTAAGCCTCCTTTCCTCATCTGTAAAGATTGAGGAGAATGTTGCTTATCTCGCTAGGTTAGGATGACGCTCTCTTCTCGTGGGAAAACACTGAACGCAGCAGCTGACATGAGTGTACATTTCTTCTCTTTTTCCTACAGACTCACGGGTGTAATTCTAACTTCAAACAAATGCAACAGTCAAACAGAATATACAACCAAACGGCCATGCTCAGAATAAAAAGATATTTAAAAGTTGGAGGGAAAAAAAAAATTGGAGAATGACAAGGGTGGGAAATACAAAGAGAAAGTAGAGCTGTTCAACCCTTTGTTGTTTGTTCTTCTCCATCAAGAATTATCTTTCATCAGGAAAGAAAAAATTAAACCTAAGGCACCAGAGCTGCAGATACTGAGGAAGAGCCTAAGTTGCTCTGCAAGACTTGGTTCAATTCTTGACTCTTCCACTGTCCAGTCATGTGATCTGTTTCTCTAAGTTGTTTTCTTGACTGAAAAACACAGATAATAATCACTGCCTATTAAACAGAGCTGCTACTGAGGCTCAAATGAGGTAGGTATGGGAAAACATTTTGCAAATGGTAAGGCACTTGACAAATGTAAAGTACTGTTATTTTACTACTAATAATAACAATTGAGGTCAAATTTACCAACTCAGACTGCTTACATGCCACAGTAGTAAAATACACTGGAGTGTGTGCGTAATCTTGCAGTTACTGCAAGTGAATTGCAGTGCATGAGAGATGAAAGACCAAAATAAAGCAAATGCCTCAACTTTCAAAAATGAGTAAACACATTCCAGAAAGACTAAACAAATAAACATCTCTGTCAAAATTCTTCAGAAGGCTTGACAGTATTTAAAAAGAAAGAAGCACAGATAGCTGAAAAAGTAATTGCAAATTAAATACATTTTCTTTTGGAGGGGCTGTGGTGGTAAACACGGAAATTCAATGGACAGAATCTTAAATCCCGATTTAAACAGGAATCTGACAGTCTCTTTTGACAGGCTTACGGGAAAACGTGGACCAGAAGATAATATATTTTAACACCCAAAGAATATTAGATAATTATCCAACTCATTAGACATTTATTAAGCACTCAACATGTGCCAACTACTACATGAAGTGTTAAGGTACAAAAATAAAATAAAGTAGCTGCTCTCAAGAAATTCACAGCCTAGCCAAGGAGTCAGACCCCTACACAGCTGGCCTAACACACAATGAAAGCTGCACAAACGAGATACTCAGAGAACCTGGGGTCGGGAACAACACGTTCCGACAGGAAAGCACTGTGAGGGAGACCACGTCCGACTTGGACTTTAAGGGATGAGGACAACTCTCCCTCTTGGGGAAGGAGTTAAGAGCACTGGAGGTACGAGGAGGAAGCTAATGCTAAAGGGCTTGTGACAAGCAAGGGGCTTTAGGGAAAAACAAGAACAAAGACGCTACAGGTTAAAAGTGGCACATCGTATTTGAAGCACTTTTCGATTCTGAGTGCTACACAACTTAAAGAGAAATTTAGCAAGCTGGAATATGTCCGGAGAAGAGTGACCAGGTAAATATAAGGTCTGAAAACAACCATGTCAGATGAGCAAAATCACTGAAGGAATGTGGGGTGTTGAAGCTGAGAACAGATGATAAAAGTGATACCTGGTAGTTACCCTCAGACACTGGGAAGTCTACTGTGTGGAAAGGGGATGAATTGATTCTGTGGGTCAGCAATTTGGGTTGAGCTCAGCTGGGCAGTTCTACTGGCCATGCAGTAGGGACCACTCATGCAGCCACAGGCACCGGACCAGGGAGGGGCTGATGGTCTAAGAGGCCGCATTCACGCGGTGGTGGTGCTGGCTGTCAGCTGGCTCTTGAGCCACGTGGCCTCTCATCCTCAAGGAGGCTAACCTAGGCCTCTTCACAAACTGCGGTATTTCAAGAGGGCAACAGCGGAAGCTGCTAGGCTCCCCCACATTCCATTCATCACATCACTTCACTATGCCGGCCCACACTGAAGGGGTAGGAAAACAAAGACTGGAAGAGGTGGCAAAGAAAATGTGGCCATTTTAAATCTACCTCAGTTGTAGAAAGTGATATGAAGGAAAAGAATAAAGAAGACTTGATGAAACAATTTGCACAATTCCATATAAATGTCTTTTGACTTTAAAGATACTCAAACTGAAAAGCCCAAATCATAAGTTCAAACTTTAACCTCCAGTGCAAACAGTCATTGTACAGACACCTTAGAAAAAATCTAAGGGCAGCACTAAATGCATTTTCAGGTATCTGTATTTTATATTTGTGAACATTTAACAGTTTTTAAATTATTCCCATCAATATTATCTAGTCTAAATAATGAAAGCTAAGTTCAGAGTTTAAATAATAGTGTATAACTTATTTTCCTTATCTTTTGTGTATTAAGTTAAGCAACTATGGATATTGGTTCTAAGATTTTTTTTTTCCTTTTTGGTCCCAGGTTTGATATCCCTTCTAAATGTGGTTTCATTCATTTTCTTCTTAAGTCTGCCAATCATAGGTTTTACTTGGGTTTTTCACCATTTTCAGAGTTGAATTTTTCTTTTCATAAACATAGCCTTTCTACTCTTGTTTTCCTCTTTATGGTTTATATTATCTACCGGAAGTTAATACTCTCTAATGTTTCCCTTAAAAAAGCTCTACAGCATGAGTGTCCACTTCACATTTTATTTGAATCCTATTCCCTTCTAGAAGACAAAAACAAAACACAAGAAAACTACTGCCCTTCTTTTTTTTTTAAAAGATGGTAACATACTTAAGTAGTTTTGTGGGGTTTTGTTTTTGTTTTTCTTTTTTTTTTTTTGAGGAAGATTTGCCCTTTGTTAACATCTGTTGCCAATCTTCCCCTTTTTTCTTTTTTTCCCCAAAGCCCCAGTACATAGTTGTGTATCATAGTCGTAGAGTTGTAGCTCTTGTACGTGGGACGCCGCCTCAGCATGGCTTCATGAGAGGTGAGTAGGTCCGCTCCCAGGATCCAAACCAGCGAACCCAGGGCCGCCAAAGTGGAACACGGGAACTTAACTGCTACGCCACCGGGCGGGCCCCTACTGCCCTTTTTTTTTTTTGCAAGGAAGACCAGCCATGAGCTAACATCCGTTGCCAATCCTCCTCTTTTTGCTGAGGAAGACTGGCCCTGGGCTAACATCCGTGCCCATCTTCCTCTACTTTATATGGGACGCTGCCACGGCATGGCTGACAGGCAGTGCGTCTGCGGGCGCCCGGGATCCGAACTCGCGAACCCCGGGCTGCCAAGCGCGGACTAAACCGCTGCGCCACTGAGCGGCCCCACCTACTGCCTTTCTTGATTGCAAAATCTTACCTTAGAGTAAAAGTGAAATTGTTCAGGATCCCTCTGGGGCTGCTGGTCATTTCCTAAGACATATCTGACTGCAGCCTACACACTCCTTCTAACGAACAGGAAAAACTATGAGTTTCTCACCTTTAGAGCTTTACAGCTGTAATAGAATGTGGGGGGCAGCGGTGTCTGTGTGATCTCCCTGAATGATCACTCCTTCAAAAACTTGTTTTATCTTTACCTGATGTTAAATTAGCACTGGCAGCCATGGTAGCATCTTGAATACAGAGGACAATAAAATCTCTCCTAAATAAAGAACTGATTCAACAGACAATCTTGAAATTCTCAAACTTAAGTGGAAGCAATAAATACCATTCCATCAGCTTCAGAAGTGATGAGGATAATGCCCCAGCTCTAGCTTTCTTTGTGGTGGTCAGGAGCCTCATGCATTAGGGACATTGACAGAATGAAAATAAAAGGGAAAAGACAATTACTTCCACATAACCTTCACCTCCCCAGCTTCCCCCCAAATTCACTTAAAATCACTACTATGAGAGAAACTCAGGTACTAATCTTGATTTCACAACTTATCATTCTTCTGTGCAATTTTTTATTTCATAATAGAGAACCATGAAAATATAGTTAGATATCTGTTAGTCACTCACTCACTGACAAAGTCCAACTATGTAATTTTGAGTTGTACTCCCAACTTTTTATTACAGAAATTTTCAAACATGCAAAAGGGAAGAGAATAATATAATCATCCCCCATGTACCCACAGCCTTGCTTCAACAGTTCTCATCATATGGCCAGTCTTGTTTCATCTGCTTCACACTTCATTTCACCAAATATCTCGTCAGTGTTCAAATTTCCCTGATTGTCTCATAAACGTGTTCCTACAGTTAGTTTGTTGGAATCAAGAGCCAACAAGACCCACACATTGCATTTGGTTGCCATGTCCCTTAAGTCTCATTTATTCTATACTTTTCCTCTCCTTTTTATTTCCACCTGAACTTTTTTTCCCCACCGCCTTTTATATTTAGAAAATGTTCAAACCTACAGAAATAAGTTGAAAAATAATACAATGAGCACTGCTTACACTTCATCTACAGTCACCAGTGAACATTTTGCCTCACTTATTTTATTTCTCTCACATTTTTTTTTCCCTGAGGAAGATTTACCCTGAGCTAACATCCGTGCCAATCCTCCTCTATTTTTTTGTATGTGGGACACCGTTACAGCATGGCTGATGAGTGGAGCAGGTCTGCACCTGGGATCCAAACCTGTGAATGGGGGCCAAGCATGCAGAACTTTAACCACTCAGCCACAGGGCCGGGCTCTCACATGTGCATTTTTGATAAACCATTTGAAAATAAGTTGCAGACATCATGACCTTTTGTTCCTAAATTCTTTGTCAAGTATCTCCTATAAATAAGAACATTCTCCTACTTAATACCATTATCACATCAAAAAATTAACATTAACTTATAACAGCTAATGTCAACAGATTTTAAGTTTCCCCAATGGTCCCAATAATATCTTTCATAGGTTCGAGTACTGCATTTGGTTATTTTATATCTCTTTAGTGTCTTTTAATCTAGAACTGTCCTCATGTCCTCTTTGGTTTCCCTTCATGAGGAGTCCAGGTCACTTGGCTTGAGAATGCCTCACATTCTGGGTTTGTCTGATTGATTGTTTCCTCAAGATTAGATCCAGGTTAAACGTTTTTAGAAGGAAAGTACAGAGGTGATGTTTGTGTACTTCTGACTGCACATAATGACAGTTTGTACCATCAGTCTGAGTGTGATCACTTGGCTAAAAGGTGGTGTCAGCCAGACGGCTCCATTGTAAGGGTACATGGCTTCCCGTGTGATATTGTGTACGGGGGAGGGGGGGGTGAAACTGTGAGGCCCCACAGAATGATCCTGCTCCCCAATAACGTTTCCCTCAATCATCTTTACAGTCATTGCTGATCACTGCCTGAACCAGTTATCACATTGGGAACTGGAGAATATTGATTTTCTCTTTATGTAATTTCTTCTGTATTTAGTAGGTGGCATTGTCTTGTAAAGAAGAGCTTTCTTCCCCTCCTCTTTTAATAATCCTTACCATCCTTATTCTTTATGATGCTCAAATCATCCCTAATTTGGCCAGCAGTTACCCCTTCAAGCTGGCTCCAGTGTTTTTGTCTACACAAACCTTAAAAATATTGCTTTTCCTTTCTAATTAGCAAAGAAATACATATTCACTGCACAATATTTTGAAACAGAAAGCTGCAAAAAATATATTCCCTAAAAAATAACTAACATTTTCATCTTCTTTCTGGGAGACAGAGAGAGAGAGAGATAGGTAGGTGGGTAGACAGAATTTCCTTTTTTTCATCTGATGTTTTGTTACACAAAAACAGAAACATAATGTAGAGCATACCAACTTTTCACCAAACTTATTTCATAACAGTTATTTCCCACCTCATGAAATATTACTCTATAACATTATTTTTAATAATTATGACATAGTTTTAGGCATTTAGTTTGTTGGGGACAAACTAAATTGATTACCAGCAAGATTAAATATTTTTTCTTATGCGTGCTGGTCATTTAGAGAGATTCTTTGTGAGCTGCATTTTTGTGTCTTTTGTCTGATTGTTAATAAAACCTCCTCATTGGGAGGTTTATCTCTTTCTTATTAAATAAGTAATTTCTTGAGTACATCAATTACTTTTTAATTTTGTTTATAATAAACTATATATAATAAACTCTATAATATTACAAACTCTAACATAAAAGTCTAAATTTTTAGACATTTTTCTAGTCACATGTATCCACCTTTTATTCCACTTTCTGCCTTTGATGATACATTTACAATCGTCTTTCCCACCCCAGGGTTATGTAAATATTCATCTATGTTCTATTATAGTTTTACTCCCCAATCCATCTAAAATGTTATTTTGTATGTGGCATTGGCTAAGGATTTTTTAGCCACTTGATCGGCACTTGATTTTTTTCTCCACATGGGAACCTGGTTATCCCAAAACCATTGACTGAATAATTCATCAATTCCCCCTTGTTTTGAAATACTTTTTATTATATACTAAATGATAACAAATAATTAGGCCTGTTATTGGACTTTCTATTTTGTTCCATTACGCTTGATGTGTAAGTTCTTCTTCATTATCTGCTTTTTCAGTATTTTCTCATTTTCTTGATTATATTCAGCAGTTGTGAATCTTTCCTTTATAAAATTTATACTTTTTCTTATTTTGTTGGAGAGACATTTCTGAACAATATCAAATAAGAGGATATTCCCTTCTTGATGTCTTTGATTCTTTCATGGTAGGCTAAAGTTGTTGTTCCAATAAATTTTCTTTTTTTTTCAAGAGTGCTAAGCACTAACCCAAAAGCTTGGCATAGATTATCTCTCCTTAACCTTTATAACAATTTTATAAAGTAAATAATGTTTTCTCTAGTTTTAGATAAAGAAACTAAGGGTTAAAGAGGTTAAATAACTGGCACAGGTTTAGACATCCTGGATGTGGTGCTGCCAGAATTTCACCCCTGGTCTATACAAAGTCAGGGCACATGGGTGTTAACACACTTTGTGAGTTCTTGCGGATCTCAGAAAGCCCTTCTGTGGTCTTCACACATTAGCAAATTGGCTGGATGAGAATTACTGGATTACAATCGTTCCCCACAGATGCCTATAGTTCAAATTTGTTTCTGTTACAAGTGGGTTCAATTGCATTTAACACAAAACTCAGATAGTGCCTTTTAAAAATTTTATATATATATGTATTTATACATATACATCATGAGTGAAAAATCCAGAGGTAGAATCCAAGGCTGTACTACATGGACCCAGGTCAACATCTTTCTTTTTTCCTTCCTCCCCCGCCCCGGCCTCGTGTATACATTAAATATGTGTCTGCCATGTCTTTTAGCGCATGGCTTCCATTCATCCATTCTTCCATTCTGTGCCTCCCGGTGGGCACAGGGTGCCACTGCAGCTCCAGCTTTCGCATTTATATTGGACATAGCAGGAAGAGGCAAGGGAGACCTGAAAACGGAGTTGTATAGTTGGCACATTGCCAGACCTAACACAAAGGAACTAAGAAAGTAGGAGAAGTTAATTAACAGCTTTTGCAACAGTCTTACCAGGATATGTCTAGGTATTGAATTTATTTTTTATCACTTTTGTTTAGGTCTTCAACTTAGAAATATGTTCTATTATATCTGTAATCATTGCTTTGGTTATATTTATTCTGGTTTTATTCAGTTATATTCTCACATTTGTCTTCTATGTTACCATTTGATTTTCTGCATGTGATTCTGCTCATCTCTATCTCTAATGGACTTTAAAATTCCAACATTTACTTTAGATTCTTTTTATTTTATTATTTTTTCTGAGGAAGACTGGCCCTGGGCTAACATCCGTGCCCATCCTCCTCTGCTTTATATGGGACGCCGCCACGGCATGGCTGACAAGCAGCGCGTTAGTCCACACCCGGGATCCGAACTTGCGAACCCCGGGCTGCCTGAAGCGGAGCGCAGGAATTTAACCGCTACACCACTGGGCCAGCCCCTACTTTAGATTCTTTTTAAAAACATATACCTCATTTAGCTCCTTTAAAATTTGTTTCTGCTTCTTAGCCAACTCCTTTCATATTTAGACTCCTTATTACCATTTTCCTTGTATCTTGTCATAGAGAGGAATTTTTTGAGGAAAAAAACTGTAAATATATAGAAAGGCAAAAAATTTTTTTCTCTATATTTATATATCAAACACCTGTATACCCACCACCTGGAGCTGATAATTGTTAACATTTTCTCATATTTGTTTTGTTGGCTTAAAATTCAACCAGCCCCTGACCTTAACTCTGGCATTCCCATACACCTTTACTCTCCTTCTTTTTTCCCTTTTCCACAGCACTTACCATCCTCTAACATAACCTACAATCTCCTGAGAGTTTACATCTGTTTCCCTGCCTCTGCATATAAGGCCCATAGGAGCAGAATCTCTGTCTGTTC
The DNA here is from genome assembly GCA_031878705.1 of Tapirus indicus. NCBI lineage: Eukaryota > Metazoa > Chordata > Mammalia > Perissodactyla > Tapiridae > Tapirus > Tapirus indicus. The sequence goes on along the minus strand of CM062930.1, from coordinate 69,101,430 downwards.
TGTTCTCTGATGACTCCCAAGCACCTAGAACACTGCCTGAAATATAGTAGGCACTCAATAAATACTGTTGAATGAATAAATGAAGGAAAATTATATTTCTTAGATCCATTCATGTTGATATATAGACTTAGTCCATTCCTTTTAACTGCTAGGTAGTACTCCATTATCAGCATAATAATAAACATGCTAACATTTATTAAGTGCTTATTGTTTTCCAAGCACTATCTAATGGCTTCACATTTCTCATATAAAGCTCAAATACACCTGTGAGATAAGTAATGTTAGTAACCCCACGTTACAGATGAAGAAACTAAGACCAGTGAGTGGATACAAAATCAACATACAGAAATCAGTTGCATTTCTGTACATTAACAACAAAACATCTGAAAAATAAAGAAAGAAAACAGTCCCATTCACAATTGCACTAAAAACAATAAAATACTTAGGAATAAATTTAACCAAGGAAGTGAAAGATCTGTACACTAAAAACTACAAGACTTTGATCAAAGAAATTGAAGAAGCCACAAAAATGGAAAGATATTCCGTGTTCATGGGTTGGAAGAATTAATATTGTTAAAAGGTCCATATTACCCAAAGCCATCTATAGATTCAATGCAATCTCTATCAAAATTCCAATGGCATTTTTCACAGACATAGAAAAAACAATCATAAAATTTATATGGAACCACAAAAGACCCTGAAAAAAGCCAAAGCAATCCTGAGAAAGAAGACCAAAGCTGGAGGCATCACACTTCCTAATTTCAAACTATAGTACAAAGCTATAGAAATCAAAACAATATGGTACTAGCATGAAAACAGACAGATAGACCAAGGGAACAGAACCAAAAGCCCAGAAATAAACCCTTATATATACAGTCAACTAATATTTGACAAGGGAGCCAAGAATACTCAATGGGGAAAAGATAGTCTCTTCAATAAATGGTGTTGGGAAAACTGGATAACCACATGCAGAAGAATGAAAATGGATCCCTATCTTACACCACTCAGAAAAATTAACTCAAAATGGATCAAAAATTTAAACATAAGACCTGAAACCCCTAGAAGAAAACAAGGAAAAAGCTCCTTGACATTGGTCTCAGCAACGATATTTTGAGATACAATACCAAAAGCATAAGCAACAATTAATAAGTGGGACTATATCAAATCAAAAAGCTCCTGCGCAGCAAAAGAAACATCAACAAAATGAAAAGGCAACCTACAGAATGGGAGAAAATATTTGCAAATTATATATTTGATAAGGGGTTAATATCAAAAATATATAAAGAACTCACACAACTCAATAGCAAAATAACAAACAATCCAATTAAAAAATGGGCAGAGGATCTGAATAGACATTTTTCCAAAGAAGACATATAAACGGCAAACAGATACATGAAAAGATGCTTGACATCACTAATCATCACGGAAATGCAAATCAAAACCACAATGAGATATCTCCTCACACTTGTTAGAATGGCTGTCATCAAAAAGACAAGCGATAACAAGTATTAATGAGGACGTGGAGAAAAGGGAACCCTTGTGCACTGTTGGTGGGAATGTAAATTGGTGCAGACACTATGGAAAACACTATGGAGGTTCCTCAAAAAATTAAAAACAGAACTACCATAAGATCCAGCAATCCCACTTCTGGTTATATATCCAAAGGAAATGAAAACAGGATCTCAAAGAGTTAGCTGCCCCCATGCTCATAGCAGCATTATTTACAATAGCCAAGATATGAAAACAACTTAAGTGTCCATCAACAGATGAATGGATAAAGAAGATATGATATATAAATATATATATATGTATTACATATACATACACACAATGGACTATTACTCAACCATGAGAAAAAAGGAAATCCTGCCATTGCAACAACATGGATGAACCTTGAGGGCATTATGCTAAGTGAAATAAATCAGACATAGACAAATATGTATGATCTCACTCGTGGAATCTAAAAAAGTCAAACTCACGGAAACAGAGAGTAGAGGGGTGGTTACCACGGGCTGAGGGGTGGAGGAAATGGGGAGATGTTGGTCAAAGGGTACAAACTTCCAATTATAAGATTAATAAGTTCTGGAGATCTAAGGTACAGCATGGTGATTATAGTTAATCCTGTATTATATACTTGAAAGTTGCTGGGAGAGTAGATCTTAAATGTTCTCACCACGAAAAAGAAATGGTAATTATGTTAACACAATAGGGGTCTTAGCTAACACTATAGTGGTAATGATTTTGCAATATGTAAGCATATCAAATCAACACATTGTACACCTTAAACTTACACAATGTTATATGTCAATTATATCTCAATAAAGCTGGGGGGAAAAAAAAAAGACCAGTGAGTGGTACAGCTAAATTAAAACCTAGGCTTCTGGCCACAGAGCTGCACACTAAACCACTATGGTGAGTGCTATAAAATAAACCACCTTTTCTCTAGCAACATTTAGGTTGTTTGCAGTTCTCCGTACCGTGAACAAGTTTCAGTGAACATTACAGTGCATGTTCATCTCCCTGTGCATACGTGGAATGTTTCCCGAGGGTGTATACCTCAAGTGGAACAGCTATGGAATCCTTTTTCGTTTGTTTTTTGAAAGAACAGAGCGGAGCAGATGCTGTTTAAAATTTCCTTCTTTCCTTCAGAAAAATGTTTTTCTCTGATGCTATATATGCGCCATGAAGGTGGGGATTTTTGTCTCTTTTGTTCAGTGCTCTATTCCAAGCATCTAGAAGAATGTCAGGCACACGAGAGACATTCAATAAATATCTGGTGAATGTATGAATGGTTCTTGAATGTTAGGCTCTGTTCCCTTAAATTATGCAAACTTTTTATAGGGCCCCAAACTGTGTGAGGAAAATTTCTATTTACTCATCTTTGTACATTGAGAATTCTACCCAAACCTCGGATTTACCCCCCTAAAGGGGACTGAGAGAGCGCATTCTTGGATCCCAGCACTTCCTCTGGATGTTATTGCAATTCCCCTAGAGGACTTTAAAGTGTGAGGTAGGAAACAGGTTCCAGGATCCAACAGCCTAAGAATGGGGAGGGAGCCATGACTGTAAACGTCAAGGGACAGTCTCCCCTGAGGCATGGTGTGGCCTGACTTTCTTGGTGCTCTAACTGCCACACCAAGGCTGAGCCCTGCTCTTGGAGAGATGGACCTCAACCATCGCCAGTCCCATGGATACCACCAAGTCACAGCGGCTAAGGGGACTCCATTGAAGAGCTCCCAGTCTGTCCTACTGCTCACTTTTGCCTTCAAAGTAGGGCATGTTTACGAGATCCAAAACCAGACTCCCAGGGAGCCCTCACGTGCCAGTGAGGTCCCACTTCACTCTATTTAGCAGAAATTCCTTTTAGTATCTTGCATGTGAATAGCACGCTTCTGTGCAATCTAGCAGTGGTACAGGTTTCCCCATGTCTGTGTCTGTTGGTCAACTCAGCCATGCGCAGAACAGCAGAGTCAGAAGCACACCCACCTCACCATTCACTTGATTTTAGCTGAGTTTTCCCGAAATATCATAAATCAGTTACAGACAACAGAACAGTGGCCATACAGGAAAACTATCACTTTGGGCTCTTTTTGACTGCTGCTTGAATGGGAAAGCAGCTGCATCTTTAACACTTTTTTAGTATAATTACTGGGTGAAGGAAATGGCACATCAAACATTTTCACGTGTAAAACACAGGAATGGTTTTCTTGTGCACTGAACTGAAGAGAACTTTGGGGTGAGTGGCTCTATTCCTTTTTTTTTTCTCTCGTCCATTCTCCACAGCCCATTCATTCTGTTATATTTCTCTTTATGTGAATAATCTCCTTTTTGGTTTCGTTCTTTACTCAAGACCCATGCTGACATCTGAGCTGCCAACTCTTAGGAAGCTTCTGGCATTAACAAATCCATCAAATACTTTGTGATTTAGGCCTACTATGTGCCAGGGCTTCTGAAGAGCTGAACAAAACAAAGTTCCTGATCTCATGGAGCTCACATCACATCTCAGGAAGCTTTGCTTTTAGTTAAAGAACTAGATAATAAGCAAATTAGTAAGTATATGGTAGGTGGTGCTAATGTAAGGAAGAAAAGAAAGTCCAATCACAGGGCAAAGAATGTCGGAGAGACGATGCTTTAGACAGCAGAGAGAGCCCCTCTCAAGACCCTTTTCTTTGGCATGTCCTTAAAAGCGAAAAAGAATGTTGAAATATCCCAGCTATACAAGCATACTTCAACAGGATTCCCTAACAGCTGTGAAAAGTGGATGTCGGTGTCTGTCGATGAACATCCCGGTGGGACCACTTTGTGTACCATGAAATCCAGAGTCTCAGAATCAAATGCATGATTCTCTGGTCCTAACATCCTCATTTATAAAATAAAAACAGCTCTCTCTCTTAGGGTTACTGTAAAGATCCGATAAGCCAGCACATATAACGTGCCAGGCAGTCAGCGCTCAGAACATGTGGGCTGTCTTTCCTTTCTCCATTTCTCCCTTCCCCTTTCCCGGACTCTTACCTTCAGAAAAACAGACAGCCTTCTCCCCAAGCCACACACATGATGTGATAGAGGTCTGTATGAAGGAACAATTCGAAATGAGACTAATTTTTCTTTATCATACTATTTCCTCAATCCATACAGCCTAGATATCTTCAGATAACTTGTAGTGAAAATAGAGTCTCTTTATTGGGTTCCTCTAGCGTCTGAATAGGCCTAGAATGGTGCCATTATATAGAGAAAAGTTCACTGAAATGCCACAAGGGAACTAAGTAGTCCTAAGCTGAGTTATAAACATCCTACCATGTGAGCAGATGAGGACGGACTTCAGACACCCTAGGGAGCTGGGTCCTGACTACAACATCTCTCTCCAACACATTACAATCGAGATAAATATAGATTATTTAAAAATCTAAATCTCATCTCCTGCCATTGCTCTCAATGGTGCCACATTAATAAGAAAATTAATTCCCTGGTATTTTTTTATAGCAGAAGAAACATATTAACACCGACAAATAATAAAATGTAGCTTCCTTACCCTGACAGTTGAAATCCAGGCAAACTTAGCCCTCCTAATAGGGCTTTTAAGTGTTTTTTCATTATACAACAGATCAAAACCTTACTCTTTCATCAGGTCGCTCCCACTAGCCTCTTCCGTTGGCATAGAAGAAAAAGCTCTGGACTAGAAATAGGGAGAATTCAACCCCATAACCTTGATCAAGATGTTTAACTTCTCAGAGCTTAGTGTCTTGGGCTTGTACTAGATGAACGCGAAGGTACATCTGTACATCTCCTGAGACTTTCCTACGAAAATACTCTTCCCCATTCATTTCTTCCTCTATTTCTACTGCCTCTCTAATCGTTAGTCACACCTGCAATATTATATTGCCCCAATTCAGCAGGGTGTTCTCCCACTATCCCAATGGCTCCAGGAATGTGGTAGTGGTGAATTTCTTGTATACTTGGGCAACCTTTCCAGTAAGGGATTATAAACACACACTGCACTGTGCATTCTTACTCTCTGTTAAACATTTATAGTTCTCATTCATCCCAACCCCCAGAGAGAGGTATTGCAAGGACTCTCGGCAGTGGAGAGAGGAGATTTAGGACCCACCTTAGGAAAATCACTAAAAATATAAAAAGCTAGTAGTTTCTCCAAGTAGATCTAAGTGAACAAAGATCTGAGATGTCACCTGCCTGATACTCTGTTTTCATACACACGGACTTGGAATACTGCAAACTCTCTATTTTGACCTTGCTTTATTTATGAGAGCCCTGGCCTCATAAATAAAAACACCACGGTCCAGGTCTGCTGGCTAAGAGCACTGTGGAGCGAGCATGCTTGGAGGTCTAACTACTCTCTACTTAGCTAACCTAATTGATCCCCTCTTCTCACTGCTTCCCATATTTCATTGGTTGTAATATATACCTTTGTTCCCATCTCTGTCTTATCATTGCCTCAGAAAGCAACCTTTCACTTTCTTGGAAAGCTCTAATGCCAAGAAATAATGAAAAGGTATTTCTCTTGATGGAAAATTCCATGTTATCCAGAGCTATGAATGAGGAGAAAAGAAAGCAAGCATCCTCGGGCCTAACTGAATGCATGTTACAAACCATTTGTGATGGTGCCAAAAAGAACTAGAGCATTGCAAAGGATGTGACATGTGCCAGGGCGTGATTCCCAGACTTTGCTTTGATTGATATGTCAAGATTCAAAAAAATTCCAGGGAACGGGCAAAGGTTGACAACTAATTTTTCAAATAAGACCGTTAAAAAAAAGGAAAGACTATCCTCTACTATTGCCGTTTCATTTCAAAAGGACAATTTAGTGGTCTATCCATGCAATGGAATATTATCCAGCCATAAAAAGTAATGAGGTTCTGACACATGCTACAACATCAATGAACCTTGAAAACATTAAGCTAAGTGAAATAAGCCAGACACAAAAGGACAAATATTATATGATTCCACTTACATGAGGTGTCTAGAGTAGTCAAATACATAGAGACAGAAGGTAGATCAGAGGTTACCAGGGGCTGAGGCGAGGGGGGAATGGGGAGCTATTGCTTAACGGGTACAGAGTTTCTGTTTGGGGCGATAAAAATTTTTTAAATAGGTAGTGGTGATGGTTGCACAACATTATGCAATTAAGGCCACTGAATTTTACACTTAAAAATGACTAAAATGGCCCCAAAAGGGGGACATTTTCACACACACACACACAGTAGAAAGCATAGAGGTAAACAGATCATCCACAGATGCTTTCATTGAGGTAGGAGGAAAAGACAGGTGCAGATCCAGGTGAGTCTGTCAGTTCAGCTGTGGAAACAGAGATAGTTCTGGATCATCTGCTGAGAGTGAAAGGGTCTTGGGATTGGAATCTTATTCCTTCTATCAACTCTGTACTCCTTTGTCCAGCTTTTAATGTTCTCCATGATCCGGCCTTGGGTTTACCTAACCAAAACACTCACTAATATGAACCATCCACTTCAGTCAAGCCATTCTCCTCACCAGCCTAGAGAACACCCAGCTCTTTCCCATCTCCACCTCCTTATTCATGTTGCTAATCCCTTCCCCTTGTGCAGCCACATCCTCCCCATCTTCAAGGCCAGCTCAAGAACCATCTCCACATGGAAGATGTGCTCTCTTCCCTTATTAACCTATCTTCCTAATCACCCTCAGGGACTCCCCTGGCCTTGAATACCACCAGCATATAAGATGCTACTCCCCATTAGACTTTACTTACCCACAGTAGTGTACTGATTATTATTTTCCATTTGTTAGTCTTGTGTAGGCTCCTTCTCTTCATATTACTTGGTAGATACCTTACTAGCAAGTACTAACAGTCTTATAAGTACTCAGTGAATACTGTCATTGTTGATTAGTAAATAATAATTAACAATAGTTGGTATTTATGTAGCCCATGCATTCCACAGTGCTTTCACATACATAATCACAGGATCGTTGTTTACCATAGTATCTTAAATCCTGACAGCAAACTTATTAATGGAATATTAGCTCCATTTTAATGAAAAAGAACATGAGGTGTTGAAGACCCAAGTGACCTATGCTAGTTGGTATGCTAATTAATAAAATACTTAATAACTAATTAATAAGTAATTTAAATCAATTGCCTCATGGATTTAAGAAGTTTCCTAGTATATGTCCGACTGAGAATAAACCTAGGAAAGCCTTTTTATATAGAAAACGAAGTTTAATTATTTAATAAATGCTTTGTTACACAACTTGAGTCTACCTAGTCAAGTTATTTAACAAAACTATTTTCACCTTTAAAAAGTTAACAAGTAATACATATTTGTTGTAGAAAAATGAGAAAATAACTCAGGGGGGGAAAGTCCATAATCCCACTATCTAAAGTCAACAACTATCAACAGGTACCTATCTTTTCACACATTCATCAATGAGTATACGTAGACCCCCTTTCTTTAACAGAAAATGGGACTTTTGTGTATATAGAGAGAGAGCTTTGTTAACTTGGGATTGGGTGTTTTAACTGGGGGTATGTGTGTTAATATATCTGCATGTCAGATACGCATCTATGTTCCCATTAATGACTGCATGACTTACAAGCCAACCTTCTATTTTTGTGTATTTAAGTTGGCTCATATTTTTTCTATCATAAAAAAACTGTGATGAATATTCTTCTATATTCATGCATTTGTCCAATTACTGCCTTAGGACAGATTCCTGGAAGTGGGACTTACAGGTCAATGGTAAGAATTTATTTCTGAAATGTTTTAAAAATGAAATAGAGGTGATAAAACAGATTTAGGGGCCACGCTAATTTTTTACTACTTTGATGTACTTAAAATTTTTTTAAACCAGATAAAACTCCAACTGTTTTTATAATATGTCCAAAGAATTTAAATACATGGTTTCCACATTCCAGCCCCTTCAAACTATGAAAACACAGAGGTGAAAAGCATAGAAATCTAACATTTATTTGGAAGACAAGACATATCCTAATTTCAAAACCATTTTTATTATTTCTTTAATCAAATGAGAAATAAAAGTTAAGCAGAAAAAAGATGAACCCGCATTTGTAAAAATGATCTCCAATTTTTAAAGAAAAAAATTTTATTTTTCTGATTCACAAAATACATGTTCATTATAGAAAATTTGGAAAATACATAGAATAAAGAAAATATGAATTTCCCAGAATCCAACAATACACAAGACGGCCTTACAGTTTTACTATTTTCTACACAGGCGTATTTTTTAACAATTTGCCATTCTCCTTCTCTCCCCCGACTGACCCCCCCAAAAAAGTGGGGAAGGCAGCTTCCTGAGGGCCCTGGCCTGTGACATCCACCACACCACTGCACCCTACTGCAGGCCCCTCCTTGCTGAGTTGTGGCCTGTTTCCTTGCTTACTTCCCAGATTTCTACATATATGCACAACCCCCCAGAGCAGTGCCAAGGCTCCTCTGTGCCCAGAACTGCCAACAACACCCAGCCTTACAGGAGAACTCACAAAGTCAACTTCCAGCTGCCTTCTTCACTTCAGAGCCACGCTTCTCCCCAGGAACACCTTGAAGATTTATCTCAGCTGATCAACAGTTTCAGCAGTAACTAATACCTCTTAAAATTTATACAGCACTTTAAAATTTAACAGGTTCTCTCACACACAGAATCTTCACAAGAGCCCTCTGAAGTACACAGAGCAGGTATCCCCATTTTACAGGAAAGAAAACTGAGGTGTAGAGATGTTGAGTCAAGATCATAGCTAGTGAGTGGGAGAACTTGGATTTGAAGCCATAAACTGACTCTAAGGTCAGAACTAGCCGTTAGTAACAAACGGTTGTTAAATCTGACAACCAGGAATTAAGAGCAGAAGGATCTTCAATAAGCCATCTAACCTAATCCATTCTTAGTATTCACATGGAAGAAAAGTAAGTCCCAGAAAAGCCAGGCGACAGCCCAAAGTCACCAGCTATTTCGTGACGAAGAGGATCTAAAGGCACAATCTTCCGACTCCCAGGCCAGCGCTCCCTTCAGTCGTCCCTAGAGAGATGTCCTTTAATAAGCTGGTCTCTCATCCGTTGTCTTCTGCTTAGCCAAATGTCAACCAGGAATTAAAATCCTAAAAGTGTAGAATGTTAGAGCCAGAAAGGACCGTAAAGCCCACCCAGGCCAACCCACTTGCTTTACAGATGAGGAAAGTGAGGTCCAAATGGCTTCTGAGGTCCAATTCTATGCACTTTCCACTCATCTTATTACTTCCCTTCTGAGTATTTAGAGACAAAATCTGACCAAAGATGTTTACTGCCTTCTTTGACACTCAGTGTGTGATAGGTCGCAGAGCAGCAAAGCCAAGTGAAACTAAAAAGGATTTGAATTCAGAAGACACTTGGTTGTAACCCACCATGACTGTATCACAAAATAACCAAGTTCTGCTGGGTTCTAAGCAGGCTCCCCCACTCTCCACCCTCCAACTCCCCTCCTAGACAGAGAGAAGGTCTACTGAAATATGCTTGTGTCTTAGGAAAGGGTCCCAGTGGCCGTTTAGAAGTCACCCAGCCCTTTAATCTGTGAAAATACAACAATACTGTTTTGCTAAAGGCTTCTACTCCACATACCAGCCAGGAATCCTAATTAAAACTGGCAGCACATCACCAGCTCTTTCACAGTTCCCTGACCCCTGAAGGACCCTGACCCTCCTCCCACAGTCTTTGGCTGTGTACCATCCAAATCAGCTCCTGAATGTGTGCTCCCTTGTTTCTTCTTTAGCAGCTCGATGGTTCTATGGCTAGCCTCGTCTCTCTAAGGAGATGGAAAGCTCTTTGAAGGCAAGGAACCACTTCTATTGAACACAGACGACATGCCAGACTCTGTGCTTGGCAAGATATGGCCCCCACCTTCAAGAAAATTACAGAAGGATAAACAAAACCATGTGCAAAACCAAACGCGGTCATAGCGGTGTAAACAGGAAGCCAAGGAGCCCAGAAGACGGGGCGGAGGGCAAGCCAGGCAGGCAAGCCAGGCAGGTGGGCCAGCGTCAGCAAAGGCAAGGCGAGGAACAGTTCACCGTTGCTGGCACATCGAGAGCAAGGCGGGGAACGGTGGGAGTCGAGGCTGCAGCGGTGGGCCTAGCAAGGTGGCGGCAGGCAACAAGCCCGCGGAATTCGCGCCGACCGGGTACGGGGAGGGCCGCATACGCAACTCGCGAGTACGCGAACCCGGGCGCCCAGCGCGAGGCTCCGTCCAACACGGCCCGCGCCGGCCCCCTCCCCGTGCACCTGTGCGCCTTCGCAGCTGCCGAAGCAAACGCAGGGCGGCCCGAACCCGCGAGACGGTCGACGCGGCCCCCGCCCCGGCCGCGCCACCGCCGCCGCGGGCCCCCGCCCCGGCCCCTCGCTTCTCCGCTCGGGGTTAAAACGCCTGTTGACGCACCGTGGCCAGTGCCTGCGCGCTAGTGGGGGCCCCAGCGGTTTTCTCATCGGTCGCCACCGGGGTTTCCTGGAGAAGACTCCCTGCGGGCCTCCCGAGCCCGGGCTGGGAGGCTGGGGCGGCGGAGGCTCCCGCGCTCGGCCCGGCGGGCACTGGGCCCGGCGCGGCGGCCGGGCGGGGGCCGGTGCCATCTGGGCTCGCGCGACGCGCGGCGCCGGGATCCGTCCTCGGGGAAGCGCAGCACGGACACACGCAGGACGTGCCGCCCTCCTCGCCCACCCGGCCGCGGCCCGGCCGGCAGCAGCCCCGGGCGGCCCGGGACCCCGCCGCCAGGCTCGGGTGGCCGCCGCGGGGCGCGGGGCGCGCGGCGCGGGGCGGGAGCGGCTCGGCGGGCGCTCGCTCGGCCGGGGTCATTACCTGGCCAGTGTGGTTTTCCCCGAGCCCGGGAGGCCGCGCAGGAGGTAGAGGTGTTTCCTAAAGCTGTGGCGGCGCGGAGGTGTCCCACGCGGGGGCGGCGGGGCCGGCGGCCGAGGAGGCGGCTGCTGCTGCCGCTGCCGGAGGCTCAGCCTCCCAAAGGATTCAAGGAAACTCTCCTCCATAGGCTGGGGGCTGGCTGGGCGAGCCCCGGGTCCCCTTTCCTGAAGTCGCGGTCTTGGCCAAAGCTGTTGTTTTTGTGGCTCTCCGGCCATGTGATAGATGGAGGGGCGGGCGCTCGGAGCCCAGCCCCTCCTTCCCACCCGCCCGAACCGCGCTGCGTGGGAGGGGGCGTCCCTACCTGGAAAGCTGGGGACGCTGGGAGACCTACGGGGGGGAAACGAGGGTGACGCGACCCCCCGCTCTGCCCCCTCCCTTGCCTCCTGGTGCCCTTCGCCCTGAGGGGAGAGGGCCCGCCCGGTGGGACACCGGGACACTTCCTAGGGCGGCCCGCGGTGGAAGCCAGGCGCTCTGCAACAGCCCTCACCCCCGCCCCCTGACTAGCCTAAACCCTGAAAGTGAAATAATTTTAGCTGACAATTTAAAAACGTGAACAGCATTTTGAATCGTAACGGTGAAGATCATTGTCTCCCCCAGTTTGTGAACCAATATCTGGCTGATGTCCCAACAGCTAACACCACTATCCCAGGGCCTGTATCTTCTTTTTTAATCCTGTTTATCAGCCTGCCAAAAATATTCTTAGAAAGCTTTGTTGCCTCTACATAACTTTAAATATCTTCTGTCTCAGAAAAAGCACCCATTAAAACTCAGATTGATCTATGAACATAAACTAGGTCCTGAGAAGGAGGGACTCCTGTCCAGGTACATCCTCTGTTGCCGCCCGAAAAGACGAGGCCTCTCTGGGAACTAGTTCAGCTCCCCAGGGAAAGGAGCAGTCTACTGAAACAATTCATAGAGAAGTATCCAGAATTAACTTCTAAGTTCCGGGAACTGGTGAGCGCCAGTTGGTTGATCACCACAGTACTCTCCGATATTTCACACTCAAGAGTGTGATAGAGTGATCCTATTTTCTGAACCAAAATTCAAAATGCCTGGACTGAAAGAGACAATATTAACACCATCCTGGAAAAATCCTGGGTATATGGTGGCTTTAGCTGTAATAATTATTGTAAAATAAATACATTTTGTTTCTGGCAGCTAAGGTATGAAAATTTTGAAAAGAAATTGTGAAGAAAAGCAACTTCCTTCTAAAACAAAATCCAGAGATTTCACAATGAGTTGTGGAAGGGACGGTCCAAGTAGGGAGGAGCTCTGTGCTGAGAATTTCACTTCCCCTTGGGGTTCTCCTGTGGGGGAGGGCCGGGGAGATGAACTGCTCTCCCTCGAAAAATCCCTTCCCAGCACTGGAGGAACAATAATTCCTGATTCTTCTTAGCACTGCTCAGAAACACTGGAATTTAAAAAACTTCTCTAAACGTTAGGAGAAAGCTGTAAGAAACAGAGAATATACATGAATCATAAAAATAGTGATGCTTATAATGTATGTAGTCTATCATACTTTTTTGTGGGGGGAAGATTGGCCCTGAGCTAACATCTATTGCCAATCTTCCTCTTGTTCTTTTTTTCTTCCCAAAGTCCCAGTACATAGTTGTAGGTACTTCTAGTTCTTCTATGTGGGACCCCGCCTCAGCATGGCTTGATGAGCAGTGAGTGGGTATGCGCCCAGGATGCAAACCCCAGGCCTTGCAAACTTAACTGCTATGCCACTGGGCCAGCCCCCTTCTATCATACTTATTACAAGAGTGTTTTTGCCCGGCCTCAAATACTACCTTTTTCATTCTAGACTTGGACTGTCTTTAGGAGCCACTAGCCACATATGGCTATTGAGCACTTGAAATGTGGCTAGAGCAAATTGAGATTAAAATACACAATGAATTTCAAAGGTTCAGTATGAAAAAAATGTAAACTATCTCAATAATTTTTATATTGATTACATGTGGGAAAGATAATATGTTGGGTGTATTGGATTAATATATTATTAAAATTAATTTCACCTGCTTTTGTTTGCTTTTTTAATGTGGCTACTGGAAAAGTTTAAATTACATATGTGGCTGGCATAATGAAACTTCCCTCCACTTGTATTTCCATCTATAGAGGGAGTCCCAGGCAGTGTGGTTAGGGCAGCAGGAGGACACACGTCTTCAGTGGCTAGAGGTTTTGGCACACTGAGTCTGAAGTGCCTGTGGCAAGCAGAGTGACCTAGTAGATGGGGGAAATAGTGTGCTGCTCAGAAGAGAGGTCTTCTGACCACTAGACTGTAAGTTCAAGGTTGGGGACAGTGTCACCCTTGTCACCCCAAGATCTAACACAGAGCCTGACATTCAGAAAGTGCTCAATAATTGTATGTGTACCTGAACTACTTTCTTGGTAGATGAGTCTGATCTTGGAGGTTACTAAAGACTAAGACTGAAAAAAGATAGTGATAATGTCAGCTAAGGAGTAATGTAAACAGAGTCAGTGCCCATATTGATGGACATAAAGAAAATAATCTTATAAGTCATTTTTGGCAAATGAAGAAACATTCAAATGTTTCTCTAACTTATTACTATTTAACAAGACATGGAAAAATAAAGAGATGCACAAGAAGAGCTAGTGAAAACCCGGAATTAACCCTCAAAACTACAGCTCCAAATAACCCAGGATTAATTATAAATCAGACCCTGGTTCCTCTCCCAGTGATGCCAAGATGGCAGAAAGTCTGAAACCAAGGTGAAGCTTCCAAAGCAGTCTTTAACACAGTAGAACCATCTTAAATCTATATGTAGTAGCTTTCCCAATTCTCTCTAATCCTATGTCCTTTCTTCACCCACCAAAAACTTTTTTTCTGATTTTTTTACTCAAAAACATAAATTAGTCTTATATACATACATATTCATCTTGTTACATACATGTAAGTGAAATGATTGAGAGGACAGGAAAGAAGTCTATTTTTGCCTCTTAGCTGTTTCTATGATGGACTCCTAATTGCTCCAGCACCTCCAGCTTGCACCTCCTGCCACCTTCTGCACAATTTGGCCAGGACTTTGTCCTCCTAACCCTGCTCCTTCCTGGCTCTTCCCTCATCCTTTCCCTGGAAGCTGGATGGAGGCCGCAGGAAGCTGGAAGAGGTTAGGGGAAGGGGGACAAGGGAAGAGAAGTAATGCAGAGTATCTCCGCTTGGCTGACTTCACAGGGGAAATGCTCAGGACCCTACTGGCCTGGGATAAGTCTGCCAATGCAGAAATGTCCTCTGGACAAGCCTGATTTTGCTCATTCTACCACACTGCCTCTGACTCCTACATTCCATCCCTCACTCTTTTCAATGTCAGTCAAACTTCTCCCCGAAGGCAAAGACCGTATCTTCTATTTCCACAACACCTATTCTTTGCCACTGTGCACAGGGGCATTTGAAGAGTATAAGCTTTGAGAAGGAAGCCTGGGAGAAGAGGACAGTAGTCCCAACCCATGTTTCTAAAGCTCCATTCTGGAAATTAGGACAAGGTAATAAAGACAGGGGCTGGAGAAAGCTGGGGGCATTCTGGAACCTCAGTACAGCCAGGTGGATAGTCAGCTGGTATGCATCAGAGCAGCATAAAGGTGTTTCAGAACTGGTCACTACCCATTGTAGACTCGTTGTTAAATATTTATACTACTACCCTTGGTTATAGCCATAGTGGTATGCATTCTAATGTATTCACTAGAAATCCATAGATGTCACTGTCAAAGGCCCCTAAGAAAGCAACGATTTGCCAGATGCCAGAATCCCCTTCACAGATGTCTGTGCTTCGACCCTAATACTAGTCAGCACTTCTCTGAAATCAACGTATCCTAGGCCAAAGGCAAGTCCAGTTTCACAATGGCTCTAGGAGCCTGCAGAGAGCAAGACCTTTGGGGAGTTCAGCCACACACTGAAGACCCTGGTCTCCGTCTGGAAGAGGCCTAGAGTCCAGTAGAAAGATAAACTAAAACTGGACGAAATGAACAGAAAGAAAACATTGAGCTATTTTATTTAAATAAAGCACTCTATTCCCAATAAAGATGGAACACAAATATTTAACTTCCACTCTCTCTTTGAAACCCCACTAAAATGTAAAAGTTTTTTCTTGTTGGGGGGGGAGTTGTTTTGTTACTATTTTTAAGCATAAACTGTAAGAAAAGAGAGAGAAGATCACAGCAACAACATTTTGAAAACTGGAGAGGAAAAGCCAAGTGTTAATTAATTTGGGGAAAAAAAACCCAAAAACATCTGAGTTATAGAAAGCCAAGAAGCAACACAATTTACCATAACCCCTAAAATTTTAGGAACTAGAAGCTTTGGGGTTGGGGGTGAGGCTCTAAACAGAAAGGTCAGTAGAAAGTCTTCTAAAGAAACAAACATCCACACAGTCAGCCAGCTGCCCATCCCACAGAGAAGCCTGGAGGTTTCTTCCCTGGGGAGGATGAGACAGGATGGAGAGGAGTGGGAGGGAGGATGAGACAGGATGGGGAGGAGTGGGAGGGAGGATGAGACAGGATGGGGAGTGGGAGGGAGGATGAGACAGGATGGGGAGGAGTGGGAGGGAGGATGAGACAGGATGGGGAGGAGTGGGAGAGAGGATGAGACGGGGGCTCCCTTTCTGAAAACAGAGGGATTAAGTCAATGCCTACATGTTGAATAGTGAGCAATTACCCTTTAATTTATATTTTTCAAATATGAATTTTCATATTTAAAGTTTAAGTACAACTAACTACAACAGAATAAAAAAATTAACAGTAACTGTAGGGTAGTGCAAGTCCCATAATCCCTAACCAAAATCCTTGAGTTTAGATAGGTTTTGGAATTCAGAGAGTATATGTTCATTTATTTGTTTGTTTGCTGAAGGTATACAGTGTATGTATGTATATGTATATATATAAAACCTTACATTCTGAGTGGGGTCTGGGGCAGCCTCTGGTAATTAAATACATTAATATTTCTGCAGTGAAATGTATGAATAGTCACACTAAGCCAAACATTTAAGAAACAAAACAAGAACAACTTTTGGTTTTCAGAGCTTTTTGGATTTCAGAATTCTAGAAATGGAATCATGGACCCACACTTGGATATAGGGCCTACCCTTCTATCCTGATGCAATTTTTAAAATAAGCTACTCAAGTTTTCTGCACCTTATTTTCTTCTATAAAACAAAATAAAGTATGGCAAACATCTTCAAAATTAAATAATAAAATGTTCAAGTTTTTACCTCTTTTGTTGAGTTTTTATTATTTAGATAACTAATCAAGAATGGTTGGACAGATTATCCAAAACAATTTTGACATCCAATGAGTATACTGCTGGAAATAATCCTTTGAGTCACTGAGCACTCTTTCTTGATGATTAGGATCTTCGCCAGCACCAGAAAGACCGGAGAATTCAACTGCAAATAAACAAGAGCCCAGACAAGTCCAGACACAATGGTGACAAGAACGGAGTTTGTTGTCAGTTCCCCCGGCTCTTTCCCAATTTATGCCACTCCCCTGGCATGTAGGACTTCACCCAGTCCCCACAATCCCCACACCCTGCCTGGTCCTGCCTCACTCAAGAGACTGTCCTCCTAACATAGCTCAACCTCCAGTCTGGAAATCAAAACCTGCTCTGAGTCCCATTCTCTGAGGATCCAGCTATTTACATTATAAAGTTAATAATAAATACATTAATTCATACAAATGTGTTAACAAGTTTATTGAGTCAATACGTTGCTCTCCCAGATAACACAATTTCTATTTTGCCAGGGGCATTTCAAAGAAAATGCTTTAATCCAAGGGGATATTTAGGTTAAGGGAATTAACCCTTACTAAGAGCCTATTATTTTTCAGGCACTATGCTAAGTACTTTGCACACGTTATTTCATTTAATCCTCATTTAATATCCCCATGACAGGTTGGTATTATAAACTTATTTTTTACAGGTAAAGAAATTGAGGCTCTGAGAGGGTAATTTGTTTAAGGTCACATACCCAGTCAGCAGTAGCTTCGACATGGGAACCCATCCTCTTTCCAGCACTCTAGCCCACCTCCTTCAGGGAACGACATAATATAAACACTCTGGTGACCAGCAGGAAGAGGATTTTAAAATAGGCAGGGACTTGTGGCTCCCAGAGCCACCCACATTCTCCTGCCATTTCCCTCCTTCTAAATTTCTATTGACCCCTTGAGGCCCACTGATCAGCACATTACATCAAACACAAAACAAGGAGGCCTGTTTTCATTATAATTGCAAAAAATCTGTACATAGCTACAACACTCATAAAATTCCCCAACAGAAAAAGACTAATAATTGGGGATAATTGCTCTGTGAGGAGAAGACCAGGTTCACAGAGGGCAGTTTAGCATGAATGTGGAAGATGAACATAATAATCAAAAGTATGGTCCAGAAAGTGTCCTTGACACCAAACATCCAAATTCAGAAGATAGAAAAGACTCCCCAGTTGGCCACAGCCAAATATATCCAGGCTTGTTGCATGCTGCTAGTACTAGGGTCACACTGGGGCCCCCCTCGTGGAGGGTGGGGGGGTACAGAAGGAAAACCCTCCTTTCCTACCTTCAGTCCCAACATAAACCCCATGAGGGCAGGAATGTTTTCACTGACACATCCTCAGTGCTTAAAACAATTGAGGCAACTCAATAAATATTTGTTAAATGAATGAATTTCTTTACCTTCTTTCTGGAATTCCTCTTATCTCACATTTTTTATTTATCCCACATTTTCTAGTGGTCCCTCCAAATCTCTAAACTCTTCTCCCAAATCTTTAGTTCTTCTTCTTTCAGCTGAATCAGGTTTAAAACAAAAATATTTTTACTGGGTATATGTGTATTTCTAGTTGAAAAATGGAAATACAGAATACTCTTAGAAATAAGAGTTGAAATGAAGAGAGAAAACATGGTAAATGCACAGTGCATTCAGTTCTTATTAAATGCAGACACAAATACACTGAAATCCTAGCAGCTGTGTTTATTTCATAATTTAAGCATTTGAAAAAAATGCAATGTGTTTATTTTAATGTCAGCTTGATGTCAAGTTTAAAATATGACATGAGTTTGTCTACATGTTTTGCCTCTTTTCCTAGAGAATCATTTAATATTTAAATATAACCTATCTGTCTAATTTCCAGCCCTCATCACATATCAGCGTGTGTGTGTTGGGGGGGAGAATCCCTGATAAAACTGTGTGTTGACAAAATGCTCTAAAATATGTCTAACCAATAAAGTTGGAAAATAAATTTGGTAGCAACAATCTAAGCTTTGTTGTATTTCACAAAAAGATCTATGTTTAAAGGAAACAAAAACATCACATGTGCAATAGCACACAGGGTTGCTATGGTAACAGATTACATATTTTACATTTACTCTTCAGTCGTGATACATATGAGCTATTACAACCAAATAATGTCAACATCCACCTCCTTCTGATCGTGTAGAGGTATCTGGAATAAGTTGTACTTACAGTTCAAGGAATTCTTATTTTTTAACCAATCTTCTTCTGTCTTTTCTAGAAATTATAATTAAAATACATATAATAACAATTAATATTTGGCATTGGGGTTAAGTTTGCACCATCATTTAACTCATGTAGGGACACTCCCCAAATGACAAAAAAATATAATATCCACAAGTGCCACTTGAAACATTTAAAGTATAGGGGTGGGGGTGGGCAGGATTGGGCTGGCCGGTGGCATAGCCGTTAAGTTCTCACGCTCCACTTCAGTCGCCTGGGGTTTCGCAGCTTCAGATGTCTGGCGTGGACAGATACACCGCCATGCTGTGGTGGCGTCCCATATAAAGTAGAGGAAGATGGGCACTAATGTTAGCCCAGGGCCAGTCTTCCTCAGCAAAACAGAGGAGGATTGGCAACAGATGTTAGCTCAGGGCTAGTCTTCCTCACAAAAAATAATAATAAATAAAAAAAATAAAGTACTGGGGGGACAGCGTTTAGGTAGCAGTAAGGTCTCCATGGGAAATACGGAGAAATAAGTTTAGGAAAATGTATTTGTTTTTACTAACTGGGCACACAAATCTACTTTTCCCACGGCCATGCTTATATGAACAGTTACAAAATACCCACTATCCTGAATTATATACTTCTATAATGTTTCACAAAACGTTGATTTTACTATTTCTTTCAAAATGTACCCCTTAGTATTGCCTCTGGGCACATTTAAATCACTATCAACTAATGTAAACAGAACCCCAGCCACCCTCTCCCCATTACATTATATAGGGTACTGGCTCTTCCAGTTTCTATTACTTTCCTAACCTGCCCAACCAGTCCTCCTCCAGCTACCTGGAAAATTAACAGCCTGTCAGAATAGTCATGTTTCTCACTATGCACCAATAATGAGGTGCTTCAAGTCAAGTAAATATGAATCTAATTTGTAGCTGTTACTCTATCATAACAGGATAAGACTGAGGGCTGGACAGGAGAAAAGATGTAATAAAGAATAAAGGACTCTCCTAAAATAGGCATCTTAGTCACCCACCAGTGGGCCCTTATACCAGCCTACACTACAATAAAGTTAGAGAATTAAATGCAACTCTTTCTTTGGGACTAATTAAAAGAAACATGCATATATTATTCACCCATCCACATATATTCTTTTTCTACTTTGATATAAGGAAGAGTCTTTCATGTTACATTTGATGAACAGGTTTTCTCTGATTGCTTCTTTTTAAGAAACCAATTAGAGAAGGTCTTCTTTGAAAGCCATAATATACCTCTACTGACGTCTTCCATTGCAAATAGATCATCTTCAATGTCTTCCAGGCAAAGAGAATCACACAGTCATCAGGCAACAAAGACTCTGTGAAAAAAAAGGGAACAAATTTCATCTCTAATATCACAAAGATTTTTACCCTAAATGTGAAGATATGCAAACATGATATCTAGACTACCAAAATGGTAACAGCCTTGTTTTGAAGATATTTCAGTGATAGCTAAAGCAGAAGTTAGTCTCAGATCTCTATTGGTAAACACTATACAGACTCAATGAAAATACTTATGTATATATGTAAAATGAGGTATATCACAGTTCATATTCTCATGTAAGTATAAATATATATGCACATCAATACATATATATACTATATATATATAAAATAGCTTCAAGTGGTACTGTCACAGGGCATAAAATTTAGGTAATCATCCTTTCCTGTGATGTGTATAAAACATTGCAACTATAGCAAGCTTAGTCTTCTTGTAAATTAGTCCTTCCACATAAGACTGTCTGGAGGAAAAAATCCTCACAAACAATTAAGATGCTCATAAACAAGCCCAAACATTGATATATACATATCAGCCAGACCAAACCACACCAATATTTTTCCTATACTCACATATCCCTAGCAACACGGGTAGTTTGGTTTCTTCCGGCCTATGTATGTCTCCACTATATAATCCCTATGTCTGCAGAGCTCCTAATACTAGGATTCATTTGAGTACCCCGCCTTATTTGCAAGGCTATTGGCCGTAGATACACCAGAGCTTGGCTTGTCCAACCTAGCCAAACAAATCAGTTTACAGCCTCCACTTGCAGTTTTCTTCTCTCCTTTTTTAAGCACATGCCATTTCCAAATGTGAAATTCTTTCCTCTGTTTTTCTTTTAAGCCACATTTGTATAAACACTGCTTATGATTCACTTCCACACTGAAGCCATCCCAGACAAAACCATAACCCCATATTCTCTTCAACAATCCCTTTAGCACTGCTAAACTCGTAAAATATTCACAAGTTTGTCATTTATATTTTCTACGTGCAATAATTCTGTTTTGCGTTAGTCTTGTCTCTCCATTGAGAAGGTAAGCTATTTGACGAAAGAGGTCTATTTCCTCTAAAAAGCTTTCCAAAGCTTAATTAATGGATGCCCGATCATCACTGTTGATTATGATGCTACTGTGCATTTAAGGGAGGAGGAGGCTTAGAATCTTTTCCTACCAGTGCCTTCATGCTTTCTGGTGACAATCTAAGGCAGAGATTGTT
Organism: Tapirus indicus; assembly: GCA_031878705.1. Taxonomy (NCBI): domain Eukaryota; kingdom Metazoa; phylum Chordata; class Mammalia; order Perissodactyla; family Tapiridae; genus Tapirus; species Tapirus indicus. The sequence goes on along the minus strand of CM062930.1, from coordinate 69,080,063 downwards.
CATCTTTTCGGGTCATGGACAACCCCTGAGAAGATGATAAAATCTATGGACTTTCTCCCAGAAAAATGACACAAAAATTTTGCATACAATTTCAGAATATGGACTGCGGACTAAGATCCCTGGCCTAAAATGACTTCAATCAGCTTTTAAAATTCTCCAAAACAAATACATTTTAATTTTTTTAAATGGCATGTTTCTTTGATACATCTAGGATAGAAATTGCAGCAAACAGTAAGATGTGGTTATTTACAAATTTTACAAAAATGATAAACACAATGCCAGAACCCCAAGAGCAGGTTGATAATTGTGACTTCCTGACCCTGAGACTTAGCCAGTCTTGGGTCTAAGCTGTGGGGATCAATTTTGCCCAGAACAGCAGAAGTTTAGGAGCAAAGTGAAAAACTCTGGAGGACAAGTTGTGAGACAGGAGCAGGGCCCAGGCACCCTGATAGGGGTAGAAGAGAAAGAATATCAGGAAAATACAGGAGAACTGCAGGGGTTGGAGCTTTGACCTCTTGGTTCTTACAGCTTCTGTCTCCAAGGAAGGGGACACATGCAATTGCATGAAATCACTACTAATATGTGCAACTGACTCACAGATAAGGAAAAGTTGGAATTTGTGCTCCGTTTACTCTTTAAGACATTTAGCATTTCCAATATGCTTATCATTTAGAAGAAATTTACTTAGAATTTTACTTATAATATTGAAAAATCATATTTTCTCTTGTTTTATTCACAGGTGGATTTTTCATTTCCAAAAACAACAATCTTAAGAGCCCAAAGGAACTTTTCAAGTCAACCAGTCAGACACCTTCCTAATCTTTTCAGTACCCTTCTCAGATAGACTTTAAAAATTAAATTCAGGAGCCAGCCCGGTGGTGTAGTGGTTAAGTTTGCATGCTCTGCTTTGGCAGCCCGGGTTCGTAGGTTTGGATCCCAGGCACAGACCGATGCACTGCTTGTCAAGCCATGCTGTGGCAGCATCCCATATAAAGTAGAGGAAGAAGGGCATGGATGTTAGCCCAGAGACAACCTTCCTCAGGAAAAAGAGGAGGATTAGCAACAGATGTTAGCTCAGGGCTAGTGTTCCTCACCCTCACACTCACTCACACACACACACACACACACACTCACACACAAATTAAACTTATTTCAGATGATATTTAATCCTCACTGTCCCTCCCTTTAATATTCTCATATGTGTGAGCCATACTGCAAATGAGAAAGGAAAGTGCCACGTGCCAAACAAGAGAAATGTAGAAAGTAGAAAGAGTAAAGAAAAAAAGCAGTCCATCTCTATTTGTTACATAATAATTGTTTGCCTGCCTTTCCTTCTTCCTAGTGTCTATTTAAATTGAGAGTTCAAGTATTCTACATGCTCAAAGACATTTAAGACTATTGGTCACGGAAGTGGGAAGACTCTGAAGATCAAGTATCGTTTGTTATGGGTCCTCTACTTCCACTGCTGAAAAGCATCACAAGATCAATTAACTGCATGAAATCACTAGCACAAGGTAGGAACACCTCAAAAATTACTCACATATGCTAAACTGGACTTTTTATTTGTAGCAAATAAACACAATTTACCCTCTGGGACTCCAAGAGATCCAAAAAGCTTTACTAGTTGAAAGGCAAACCGTTGTGATAATGGTAGCTCACGGGAATCCAAGTCAGAGCTTGTTAAATCCTGGTTATCCTCAGTTTGTAACAACTGTAATGGCTTAGGTTCTTCCCATATCTTCGACTTTTCACCAAACCTTTCACTTAAAAAGTGAAGATTAGAAGTGACTCTAAAAGAGTACAAAGTATCAGGTTGGCTACTGAAAATTTCTGAAGAAGTAAATCCTACATCATTTAGTTGGTTATCTACTCTTGTCGGAGATTTGAAAGTCAAAAACGGTTTCTTGCTTGTAAAAGATATCTTCCAAAAGCTAGATGTATATTGTAGCACAAGAGAAGAAATAGGATTTTTGTAAAAATACACAGAGTGCCTTAGTCTATTAAATGACAGGTAATGAGAATAAAACCGTCCACCAACATTTAGAGGAGGATCTTTGATAATATCAAAGTAAATCCATGATGGATGATGATTGAATGTCATAAGTTTGTGCTTATTCTCCTCTTCATTATTTATTTCTAAAATTCTATCTTTTTCTTCTTCCAAAATAATTTTTAGTCCATGGCTTTCTGTTAACAAGCCACATTTCCCCCTTTCTTTTACACTGATATGATTCTGTCCCAGTAAGTTAAAGTTTGATGCCAAATTGAAAATCCTTTTCTGCCTCCTTTTCTTATTCTTTGTTGAGTATAAGGCACTCTTTGGGATATCCACTTTAAGTAAGTAGCTTCTGAAGATATTTGCTTCTGTTTCTATGATTGAATCTATATTCTCTGTTGGAGGTGACAGATCTTCATTTTCTATCAATAGCTTCTCTTCTATCATTGTTTCTGGACTGCTTCCGGGTCCTAATGCTCCTTCAGAAGTGGAGATCAATTTAATCAATTGCCCACTGCTATCAGGACAGGCCGGCTTTTGCCGTCTATCTTTCTTTGGTCTCTGTTCACATACAAACTTATGAGGTCCCTCAGGCCAGCTACCAAAATAGGGCTGTCTATCAGAGCCCAGCTGTAATTCTTCATCAGATAAACTGTTTGAGAAAAAAGCCCAATGATTGTTTTTAGTTGTATTTACTCCTCGTTCCTTTCTTAAAACTTTATCTGAAGTTCTGGATCCATATTGATGGCACAGAATGGTTTCATTTAGGAGACTTTTATCTACTGTCTCTCTCTCCTGCATAAATGAGCATGGTGTTTCAGCAAATTGCTCCTGGATCTCTAACGCCATGGTATGCCTATTTCCAATATGCTTTTCTACCTTCATACCACAGCAGTCATCACTTGCTACACAGGAAAGATTTTGAGTAACTGTTGGACAAATAACAGAGTTTTCATTTGGCATCAATGACAAACTTAGAAACAAGTCATCATCTTCCTTAGAGAGGTAATTCTTTGGTGTATTGTTCAATTCAACTACAGCCATAACATTTGGAAAACTGTCTTCAGGACTTATATTTTTCCATCTTTCATCTTTATGGCCATTCACTAAATTTCCTAGTTTGTTTCCCAGACCATCAGTGAAGGTACACCCTGATTTTCTTTTGGTCTTTTCTAAGTCTTCCTCTTCACTCTGAGATGGGTCCTGATCTCCTGGCATAAGATTACTTAAAGTCTCAAATGAGTTTTCCTCTATAATTTTACTATGGCTGTTCTGCTTCTTATTTCTTTTTCTGTTTCTCTTCTGTTTGGTTTTGCTGAGCCTGTACCCAGTTTTCTTCAAATCTCTTTCTCTGAAATATAAAAGAATTGAGAAAATTTATAACAATTATTTGTATAACATTAGCAAACTAAAACATTATACTCAATGTACAGATTTACAAATCATTAGGATAAGAGATTCTAAAGTGTGTATGTACTTTGTACTATATTTTAAAATCACTTTTAAAAAGAGATGTATTTTGGGGAGGGTCCTGTGGCCTAGTGGTTAAGTTTGGCACACTCCACTTCGACAGCCCGGGTTCGGTTCCTGGGCACGGACCTACACCACTCGTTGGTGGCTGTGCTGTGGCAGCAACCCACATGAAAAACAGAAGTTGATTGGCAGAGATGTTAGTCAGGGTGAATCTTCCTCAGCAAACAACAACAATAATAAATAAATAAATTTTTAAAAAGATATATTTAAATCCTCTAAATTAAAAATGAGTACACTTTGAGAAAATTAAATCCATTTTCACATACTTGTTTCATAAACCAATAACTTTATGCAAACCTAATATTTTCCTTAAGATATTTCACATATATAAATATTTATATTTATGTTTTAAAATATTTTTATTTATATATATATAAAACCTACCAATAAACATTTTGGTGTTCCTAACATCTTGAATTTTGAAAAGTAGCCAGTATAGTCTCAGAACAACACAACTTTAGTGGCTTAATAGCTAGATTTTCTCTAGACACAAAAACTTTGGCAATTAAGTTGCTCCATTAAATTATAAAGAACAGTTGATGATGATAAGCAAAATCTACCATTTGGGTGATGTGTTTCTCATTGCCTAGCTAGTAGTGGTTGTAAACCAGAGGCCCCACCACTACTCTGTGGGATGTTTGGAAATGTGTGAAGGCATTTTTGGTGGTTACAATAACTGGAAATGTGTTATTGGCACTTTGGTACTGAGGCCAGGAATATTAACCATCCTGCAATGCTGGGGATAGCTCCAAAGTGAAAAATTATCCCACCCAAAAGAGGAATAGTGCTCTCACTGAGCACACGAAAAGTTCACAGCCCCCCTTAATTGAAGACAATCTTTGATCCTAAGAGAAAAAGGATGATTTAGGAAATTTCCAATTTAGAATATAAAGGTCTAGTTGTCTTCTCTTCCACAAGGTACAGATGGAGACATAGTAAAATGCAGTAGGGGAAGGACAATAGACACAGCTGAGGAAAAATATCCAGGATAGAGGAATAGAAAAACAAACAATTAAACAAGCAAACAAATGGGAGCTGAAAGAGATGCTGAGGAAAAGAGAAGTCAGGCAACTGGCTAGGCGTTGGACAAAGGAACTTATTAAACCAAGCCGTGGCCTCTGGCTGGGCTTATTCCGCTCCATGCTGCTGGGCAATTTTCAATAGGCAGGAACCCTGAACACCTTATTCTTTGTCACCTAATTGCTACCGCCCTTGTTTACACATTCCTGGATGTTGGTTTAAAAAGAACGTTAAAGAACATTAAATTACTGAGAAGCAATTGTGATGGGGCTTCTATAAAAAGGATTTAAGAATGCCAACTGTGGTAGTAACCCTCCTTTATTGGACAGTTCTATCTGATTCCAGTGAAAGCTCTAGTTGAAGTCTAAATGCAAGAGCAGTTTTGAAATTCACAGTGCAGACTAGTATGTCATGCTGAAAACAAACTCCACTGTCTTCTCCCAAACGTGAACCATCCTGTTGCAGAGAAAGGAGGAAAAGAATGGATAGAGTTTGTTTTTGTTTTATTTATTGGACTAAATGGTAAAATAAAAGAACTTAAGACTCACTCCAGGACTGGTGATTCCGTGGAGCTGAATGCAATTAATGTGTAGTCACTGCACAAGGAAAGAGAGCTTTAATATGTGGAAATAGGGTTATTAGATATGGTTCATCACAAAAATGTTTATAACTCCCTATGCCATCAGGAATTGTAAGGTCCACAATGCTACTTTGAAAATTGGCTTTTTAAATAAAACTATTTATTGCACACTTACTATGTATTGACTTTGCTTTACTAACTCACCTAATCTTCACAACCACATGCAGTAAGGCAAATGCTAGTTTTATCCTCGTCTCAAAAAGGCAACTGAAACAAAAAGAAGTTAAGAATTTGCCCAGAATCACATGACTACTGGAAGGATTCAGGTGAAGGCTGACTGGCTCTGGAGTCCACATTCTTTAACCATTATGCAGAACAGCATCACAATTGAAAAAGAGAATTTTACAAAAACACTTCCCTCTCTCACTTCCCTCTCTCTCTTCTTCAAATTCACATGTACACAAACACTAAGCTCCTTGGCTGGCAAGAGTTGAGTACTTTTCATGAAAGCAGCACTTGAGCCTTGACTCCTATTATAACTAACCTAACAGTGTCTTGAGACTTTTCTCTTGTCCTCTCTCCTCCTGGATTAAAGCAAATAAGAAACAACAAAGAAAGTGAGAGAAGGTAGTGTGGAGCAGGACTTGTCTCCCTAACTGGCCTTTCTGTCAAGGCTCCATATGCGCAATGGGAAGACCAGGGTAGGTGGCCTATAATTTAGGCCTATGGGCACTAGGGGCTCCCCCTGGAGTTAATTCACTCATCATGGGATAGAGGTGTGAGAAGTGATCACCTTCTAGATATATTTTGAAGGAAAAACAAGGAGAATTTGAAAACAAATTGGGTATAGAGAATGAGAAAAAGATAAAAATCAAGTATGAGTGCAAGGATTTGAGCCTGAACCATTGGAGGGATGAAGTGGCCATCTACTGAGACACACAAGCCTAGCAAGGTATGGGGTTACAGAGAGGGTTGCTAAATTAGTTGCTTCAAAGTTCGGCTCAGAGTCTGAACCAATAAGCTAATCTGTCCTCATATAGCAGAGGTTAGAAAGCAGAAAAGATGAGGACTTCTCTAATATTCCCCAAGGGTTCTTTTGTTGTCTAAATGTATTACAATCTGATAGCTAGTTAGAGAAAGGATAGTAGAAACCTACTAATGATGAAAACTCACAGTGCCTGCAGAGAAGTTAACCTGAATCATCAAAGAATGAGGTGGCTTAAAAAATAAACTATCAGAGCCTGGGAGATCAGACAATTTATTAAGGCAGTTTGCTAAAAGAGTTAGTCAAAGCAATCCCTAAGGATTGGAATTCCAATTGAAAATGCAACACAATGCCAAGAAGTATGAAAATCAGAAGACTGACTCTACAAGGAAGTGCGCCAGAGAATTGTGCTAGTTCTGCACCACTGAAGCTCTATATAGCTACCATACTTGTTCCAGTACTTGGACCAGGCCTTCTGGAAAGAAAGCACCAACCAATAACAGGGACTTGTGAAGCACCTGGGAGATAAGAGAAATAATGGTGGTGGTGATAACTTCTGTTAGAATGTGTATGCATTGGATGTGGATAATCAGTAGATGATTTTCTTCAGGAACATCTATCTATCAAGTGTGAAAGGCTCATCAAACCTGTGTCAAGGCTCATTAAACTTGACCTCACTTGTGCTGATTCATTTAGGGATGAATGGCACCATTAAAAGAAGCATCACTAAATAAAAGTTATTATGGAGAGGAAATAAGGAGAGTTGGAGGCACAGGCTATAGCTTGAGAAAAGAAATGAGGACATAAGAAATGAATAAATGGCAACACATCTACAATGAATAAGATTTTGCTTTCTAGATGATGGCTTAGAATCCAAGCTCCTGGGTAGCGATGGAGTGTACCTCTCAAGAGTGTTTGCTCACAGACAAGCTAACCTGACCAAGTGAACTGTGACCTGAAGGTGAGAGAACATCCAGATAAAGCCCAAACTGACTACTATGGAGAAAAAAGAGCATGGTAAGTGTCAAATGATCTTCAGGAAAATAATTAAGAGGGCCAGAAACAATATTTCCCATCGCAGAGGCCTATATGCTAATTCATGACGCATGGGCAATAAACGAAGTAAAACTCTATTAAAATAAATACACACAGATTATAGAAAAGAGGTCTCACAGCTTTGTGGAATGACTGTGGTTGGAATAATCCAGGCCTAGGTCCTAGTCCTGGCTCAGTGATAAGCTAGTGGTGGGATCTGGGGCAAATCAGGTTGCCCTTCTAAAGTGGGGATAATATCACTTCCTTGCACAGTTGTAAAGATTATTAATATAGATGCTCTTAAATGACCTCTACTTTACTGACAGGGTAGATTAATTAATTCTCTCCATTGCCTCTGTACAATATAATGACTGATGCCAATGGCACACAAAATGCTCCCAGCTAGATGGCTGCTCTCTAGTACAACCACGCCCTTTGCTCCCATTGTTTAGGGCTGTATATTTACAAGGATTCAGATGAGTTTATTCCCAAATCTGTTTATACTCCTAGGGTGCAATTCAAGATTAGAATGTGGCAATGGCTAGTCACTATAATTACGTAGATTGATTAAACATTATGTAAACATTATGTCAATCATTGGAATAAAGTACAAGAAAGTAAGTTTCTATAAAAAATTAAACTGAAGTAAATGACTCAAGAAAGATGAGGTGCTAAACAATTGTTATCAAATTAGGTGTGGGCAGGATAACTATAAAGTTTGGTTAAAAATAATAAAAACCTATAATTCTGCACTGACATTTCATTGAAGATTTCTTTGGGTTCTGCTTCCAATTTTCATCAACAGAAACTAAAAATTCTTGACAATGCATTACAGGTGTGATTTACACACGAAAAAGGATAAACTCCACTAAACAGAATCATACATTAAGACTGGTGAATGAATGTATATGTAAGCATGTATTTTAAGTTCAAATAAAATATTTAAAGTATGTATCATTTCTTAATGATTCTTCCCTTTAATCAACTTTTTCAATGAACTAACCAGCCACCTATCCCAATCATGTTAGATGAAAGGACTTTTATTGTAAATAAAGCACCTAGCACATTAACACATACATTAACAACAACAAAAACAATCTTATTTATTTCACTGAGACTTCTAGGGTGCAATTCAAGATGAGAATATGGCAATGGCTAATATGATTTATGTAAAAAGAACAGTTGATATAGAAGAGATGGAAACTTCTCAAAATGTGATTTATTAATATAATCTTAAATCATTAGAAGTAGAGAAATATTTTCTTTAAAAGTGGCCGTATAGACAAACTGACAAACCCACCATCTTTATCAGAGATTAAAATACCTTTCTCAGTAATTGATAGAACAAGCAGACCAAAAAAAAAGAACAAGGATATAGAAGTTATAAGTAGCACAATTAAAAATGCTTGATATAATGGACAAATAAGGAACACTACATCCAAAAACTGGAGAAAACACATTCTTTTCAAGCCCACATAAAACATTTACAGAAATTAACTAGGCCATCAGACTAGCCTCCACAACTTTCAAAGAATTACTAATGTCTAGACCACATTCTCTGATCATAATGCAATTGACTTTGAAATCAGTAACAAAAATTTTTTTTGGAAAAATTTTAAAAATGTTAAAAAATTCATAGAGAGAAAAATTGTAAGGAAAATATGTAGAACTGAATCACAGCAAAAAATTTACATATAAAAGTGGTTCTTAAGGGGATATTTGCCACAAATATTTACATTAAAAAAAAGGAAAGGTACAAAATTAAAGAGTTAACCACACAATTGAAAAAGTTAGAAAAAGAAGAGAACAAACCCCCAAAAAGTAGAAGGGAGGGAATAATAAAGAATTAAATAGATAACAAAAAAGCAGAAAATAAACACACTATAGGCAGAGTCAACAAATTCAGAAGTTGGTTATTTAAAAAGATTAATGAAAAACACAAACCTCTGGTGAAATTAATCATGGGGAAAGAAAGCAAATTAGTCAGAGATGAAAAGTTGCAGATCCAGAAGAGATTTGAAAAAATAAAAGGATTGCAGCATTATTTACAATAGCCAAGACATGGAAGCAACCAAAGTGTCCATCAATGGATGAATAAAGAAAACATGTATATGTGTATATATATATACATACATACCACAGAATATTATTCATCCATAAAAAAGAAGAAAATCTTGCCATTTGCAACAACATGGTTGGACCCTGAGGACATTATACTAAGTGAAATAAGTCAGACAGAGAAAGACAAATACCATATGATCTCACTTATATGTGGAATCTAAAAAACAAACAAAAGAAACGAGCTCACAGATATAGAGAACAAGATTGGTGGTTGCCAGAGGCATGGGGTGGCGTGTGGGTAAATTGGGTGAGGGGGGTCAAAAGGTACAAAATTCCAGTTATGAAATAAATAAGTCATGGGATGTAATATACAGGATGGTTAATAATACCGTATGTATATTTGAAAGTTGCTAAGAGAGTAAATCTTAAAAGTTCTCATCATGAGAAAAAAAATTTACAACTGTGCATGATGATGGACGTTAACTAGACTTATTATGTTGATCATTTCACAATATATACAAATATCAAATCATTATGTTGTATACCTGAAACTAATATAAAGTTATATGTCAATTTACCTCAATTAAAAAAATAGAATACCATCAATAACTTTAAACCAGTAAATCTGAAAATTTAAATGAAATGTATAAATAGAAAATACAACTTATTAAAACTGACTAAAAAAGATAGCCTGAGCAGTCCTATAATGTAAAATAATAAAAGTTAATTTTTTTCTGATCAGGAAAACTCCAAGTCCAGGTGACATTTCAGAAAAGTTCTACCAAATATTCAGAGAACAGTTAATTGTAAATATTATGCAAACTTTTCCAGAGAAAAGAAAAATAGAGAATATCTCCAACTCTTTTCACAGTGCTGACATAGCTTGATAGTCAGGAAGTAGACAAAAATGGAAATTTTCAGGCTAGTGTTATTCAATACAAAAATCCTAAACAAAACATTAGCAAACTACTTCCAGTAATGACATGAGAAAATACATTATGATGTAGCTGGGTTTATCTCAAGATTTGCAAGATTGGTTTACACTAGAATATCAATTAACATAGTCCACCATATTTACAGGTTAAAGGAGAAAACACATAATAAAAGCATTTCAATAGATGCAGACATTTTGTTTTCTTCATTTTCCACTCAAGACTTTAAAAATCTCAACATCCAATCACTACTTTTAAAACACACACACAACTCTTAGTAAACTAGGAATAGATGGGAACTTCCTTAATTAATACTGAAGGCTATGATCCTATTGTGAACATCATTTCTAAGGGGGAAATATTAGAAGCATTTGTTTAAATCGGGAACAAGGCAAGGATGCCTATTATCACCATTTCCACTTAACACTGTACTAGAGATCCTAAGCATAATATAATAGTTAAACATAATGAAGAGATGAAAGGAAATGAAAATAATGAAAAAGAATGAAGAGATGTAAGGATTTAAAGGAAGAAACAGAAATTTTATCCTTGAAGATGACATAATTGTCTAGACATAATTGTGTAAACAATTTTAAAAACCTATAGATAAATCAATACCATTAATAAGAAAGTTTAGCAAGGTTGCATGATACAAAATTAATATTAAAAAGTCAAAGGCATGAGTGATGTCAGCAAAAACGGTGGAGTAACAAACTCCAAAAGCCAATCCCTCCACAAAAGCAGTGAACAAACTGGCAAGGACTGTCAGAATCAAATTTATTGGAAATCTGGAAACTAATCAAGGATTTACAGCAACCAGGCAAGTGCTTAATCAAAAAATAATAATAATTGGGTCTCAGTAAGAGAGCTTTGTGGATGTTTTTCACTTCTCTGGTCCCATCTATTACTCCCTAGTTCAGCAAAGATCCTGAGGACAACAGTCTGCATTCCCAGTACAGGTTTCTGGTACCAGAAGAAGCAGAGCTGATCTTATTCTCAAAGAATTGTGGTTGTTTATATGAACCTATTTGGTGGCACCCTCACTTCAAGGGCTTGCCTTTATTTTGACAAACTCAGAACTCTCTTAAGAGTGAAGTGGCTTCACAGGGAACATGTGTTGAACACACTTAAAGGCAAATACATTAGCTGCTGCCACTTGGGGCAAGGAATAACAGTTGGCATAGACAATAGACAAACTAAAAGCTTGACAGGAAATGCTAGGGAATGAGAACCTTTAGGGAATAAGGGCATTAAAAAGTTCTCAGACATTCCTGGGAATCTGGAAGGCCATGTTCATGCCCAGGGCTGGATGTATGCTCAGAAAAGACCTGAGAAGTCCCTAAGCTCTCACTTTGGCTAACCTTTAGATCCTATGCAAGTAGCAAGTGAAGACTAAGGCAGAGTTGTAAATGGCCTTAGTGTGGAAGGTGCCCAACAGACACACAGAGACTATGAAAAGATGGAAAGGGTTTTTTGGTTCCAAATGTTTAAAGAAACCTTTGTTGAATCATCATCTAACGAATAAGCTAAAGAACAACACTTCAGGCCACTCACAACAAAGAATACAGACTTTACAAAATTAGTGCAGAAAAGTAACTAGACATACAAGCAACAAAAATTACAACAAGCAGCAACAAAAAACCCAGGGAGGGAGGAGAAACTGATTATAGAATGCCCACATTATATTATTCAAAATGTCTAATTTTCACTAAAAAATTATTAGCATGCAAAGAAACAAGAAATTATGACCCACACACAGGAAAAAAAGTAATTAAGAGAAACTATCCCGGAGAAAGCTCAGATATTGGACTTAATAGACAAAGACTATAGCAACAATTTTAAATATGCTCAAAGAGCTAAAAGAAATCATGGACAAAAAACTAAAGAAAATCACGAGACCCCATCAAGCATACTAACATACACATAATGGGAGTCTGAGAAGGAGAAAATAGAAAGAGGCAGAGAGAATATGTGAAGAATTAATAGCTGAAAACTTCCCAAATTTGATGAAAGACATTTATCTACACATCCATGAAGGTTAAGAAACTCCAGGCAGGATATAAATAAGTGGAGAGAAGACTAATAAATGGTGCTGGTACAACAGATTACTCATAGGGAAAGTATTGAAATTGAATCCTTATATCACACTACATATGAAAATAAGACTTCAAAAGCATTAAATTCTCACATGCAAAAAGAAAAACTAAAACTTTAGGGAAAAAAATACAAAAATATGTTTTATTCCCTTCCTTAGGGAAGGATTTCTCAAATAAGATTCTTTAAAAAGACATCAATGGAAAAGATCGATAAATTTGTTTATATTAAAATTAAGAACTTTTGTGTATTGAAAGACACCATAATAGGAGAGGATTCTGGGAAGATGGCTAAGTAGGAAGATACAGGAATCTGCCTCCCCACCTAGACAACTATTGCACCGACAGTATCAGTCTAATATAAATATTTTGGAACTTTAGTCTACTGAAGGCTTGTAGCTTCCAGGGGGAAGGCTTGGACAGGAAATTGTGGTTTATTTCAATCAATATGAGCTCCTAGCACAGTGGCAGCTACCCATCCCCCACCCCTAGCCCTATAGCAGGCAGCTGTGCATGTGTTCCAGAAGCAGTTTGCACACAGTTTGCAGAAGCCACAGTGGCCAAAAACGACCTTGTCCTCCAAATATAGGGGATTTGTGCTCTGATCACTAATTGCTGCTTCTAAGCACAGAAGTGCAGACAAAGAAGAGGGTGATCATTGTTGCACATCTCCCCATTGTTGCAAGCCATTTCCACTCTGGCTGAAGTGACTTCCAGGAGATTTAAGAGGCTGACACTTTTTTTCTCCTCTCCATTTTTCATTTTTTTCCCTTTTTGGGAGCCAAACATTAAAGACTAGGGCATTCAAAAGCAACTGCAAATAAGGGGAAAATTAGAAAGTGACTGCACATGCCCAGGGAAAGGCTTGGGCTCAGAAAAGACCTGAGAAGACCTTAAGTTTACACCTGAGGCTGATCCTTGGCACAGAGACAGCCTATAACAATAAAAACAAAACAAAAAAACAGCAAACTCTGGTGAAGGGGGAAAATCTGATTTCCAGAGTTACTACATTATTAAATTCAAATGTCCAGTTTTCAACAAAAAATCACAAGGCATATGAAAAACAGGAAAGTTTGGCCAATACAAAGGAAAAAACAACCAGAAATTGTCCCTGAAAAAGAGCTGACAGCAGATCTACCAGACAAAGGCTTCAAAATAACTGTCTTAAAGATGCTCAAAGAATTAAAGTAAGATGCAGAGAATGTCAGAAAACTGTTTGTGAACAAAATGGAAATATCAATAAAGAGACAGGAAACCAAAAAAGAAACTAAAAAGAAATTCTGAAACTGAAAAGTACAATAATTAAATGAAAAATTCACTAGAGAGATTCAAAGGCAGATCTGAGCAGGCAGAAGAAAGAATTAGCAAACTTGAAGATAAAACAATGGAAATTATCAAGTCTGAGGAACAGAAAGAAAAGAGATTGAAGAAAAGTGAACAGAGCCTAAAGAACTTGTGGGACACCATCAAGTGGATCAACATGCACGTGTGGGAGTCCCACACAAGAAGAGAAATAAAGACCAGAGAGAATATTTGAAGAAATAATCGCAGAAGACTTCCCAAATTTGATGGAAGACATGAATATAAACACTCAAGAAACTCGGTGAACTCCAAGTAAGATGAATTCAGAGACCCACACAAACACACAGTATAGTCAAACTTTCAAAAACCAAGGACAGAGAGAATCATGAAAGAAGCAAGACAGAAGTATCTTGTCACATAAAAGGGATCCTCAATAAGACTATAAGCAGATTTCTCATCAGAAACTTAACAGGCCAGAAGGCATTGGGCTGATATATTCAAAATGCTAAAATGAAAAAGCCGTCAACCAAGAATCATATACTAGGCAAAACTATCCCTCAAAAGTGAGGGAGAAATTAAGACATTCCCAGATAAACAAGCTGAGGGAGTTTGTTACCACTATACCTGCCCTGTAAGAAATGTTCAAGGGAGTCCTGCAAGGTAAAATGAAAGGACACTAGACAACTTAAGGCCATATGAAGAAATAAAGATCTCAATAAAGGTAAATACATGGGAAATTATAAAAGCTAGTATTATTGTAACAATGGTAACTCCACTTTTTGTTTTCTACTGATTTAAGAGACTAATGCATTAAAAAAACAATTATTTGTTTAAAAGCTAGTATTACGGAAACTATGGTTCATAACTCCACATTTTGTCTTCTACAGGAGAGACTGATGTATTTAAACAAATTACTGATTTATGTTTTGGGGCACACAATGTAAAAAGATATAATTTTGAGGCATCAGCAACCAAAAGCGGTAGGAATAGGGATATAAAGGAGCAGTTCTTATATGTTATTGAAGTTAAGCTGGTGTAAATACAAATTAGAGTGTTATAACTTTTGAGGTTAAATATAGTCCTTATGGTAACCACAAAGAAAATAGCTATCAAATATACACAAAAAGGAAATGAGAAAGGAACTTAAATGTTTTACTACAAAAAAATTAACTAAACACAAAAGAAGACAATAATGCAGAAAATGAGGGACAAAAAGCTATAAGGCAAATAGAAAACAAAGAGCAAAATGACAGAAGTCTCCCCTTATCAGTAATTACTTTAAATGTAAATGGATTAAACTTTCCAATCAAAAGACAGAGATCTGTAGAATGGATAAAAACATATGATCCAACAATATACTGGCTACAAGAGACTCACTTTAGCTCCAAAGAAACAAATAGATTGAAAATGAAAAGATGGAAAAAGATATTCCATGTAAATAGTAGCCAAAAGAGAGCAGGGGTACCTATGCTAATATCAGACAAAATAGACTTTAAATCAAAAAAGGTTACAAGAGAAAAAAGACATTACATATTAATAAAAGGTTCAATACAAGAAAATATAACAATTATAAATATGCACCTAATATTAGACCGTCAAAGTATATAAAGCAAAACCTGACAGAAATGAATGGAGAAATAGACAGTCCTACAATAATTCTTCAAGACTTCAATACCCTACTCTTTGTAATGGATAAAACAACCAGACAGAAGATAAGTAAGGAAACAGAGGATGTAAACAACACAATAAACCAACTAGATCTAACAGACATATATAGAACACTGTGCTGAAAAAGAGCACACACATTCATCTCAAGCACACAGGGGACAATTTCCTGGATAGACCATGTTAGGCCACAAATTAAGTCTCAACAGATTCAAAAAGATGGATATCATAAAAAGTATTTTCTCCCACCACAACAGGACAATGTTAGAAATCAACAAAAGAAGTAAAAATGGAAAATTCACAAATTCGTGGAAATTAAGCAACACACTCTTAAACAACCGGTGGATCAAAGAAGAAATCACAAGGGAAATTAGAAAATGCTTGATGAAAGAAAACAAAAGCACAACATACCAAAACGGACGGGACACAGTGAAAGCAGTGCAAAGAGGAAAATTTAAACCTATGAACACTTACATTAAAAAACGAGAAAGATTTGAAATCAACAACTTAACTTTACAACTTAAGGATTAGAAAAAAGAACAAACTAAACCCAAAGCTAGCAGGAGAAAGGAAATAATAAAGATTAGAGCAGAGATAAACAAAACAGAGAACAGAAAAACAATAGGGAAAATTAATGACAACAAAAGATCTTTGAAAAGATTAACAAAATTGACAAACCTTTATCTAGATGGACTAAGAAAAAAAAGAGAGAAGACTGAAATTACTAAACTGAGAAATGAAAATCTGGACATTATTACCAATTCTACAGAAATAAAAAGGATTATAAGAGAGTATTATGAGAAATTGTATGCCAACAGATTATATAACCTAGATGAAATGGAAAAATTGCTAGAAACACAACACCTACCAAGACTGAATCACTAATAAATAGAAAATCTGAATAGACCCCTAACTAGTAAGGAGACCGAATCAGTATACAAAAATCTCTTGACAAAGAAATGCCCCATACCTGATGCCTTCACTGGTGAATTTTATCAAAAATGTAAAGAAGAACTAATACCAATCCTTCTCAAAGTTTTCCAAGAAATTGAAGAGACTGGAACTTTGTAACTCATCTATGAGGCCAGCATTATCCTGACACCAAAGCCAGACAAAAACACAAGAAAACTGCAGACCAATATCTCTTATGAACATTGAAGCAAAAATCCTCAACCAAATTCAGCAGCATATTAAAAGGATTATACACCATGACCAAGTAGAATTTATTCCTGGAATGCAAGAACAGTTCAACATATGAAAATTGATCAATATAATACACCATGTTAACAGAATGAAGTAAAAAAATCCACATGATCATCTCAACTGATGCAGAAAAAGCATTTGACAAAATTTAACACTCTTTCATGATAAAAACAACAAACTAGCAAAAGAAGAAAACTACCTCAACATATATGAAAAACCACATATGAAAAGCCATATAAAATCCATATATGAAAAACCCACAGTGAACACCATATTCAATGTTGAAAGATTGAGAACTTTTTCTCTAAGATCAGGAACAAGACAAGGATATTCACTTTCACCACCTCTATTCCACAAAGTACTGGAAGTTCTAGCCTGAGCAATTCAGCAAGAAAAAGAAAAAAAAGGCATCTAAACTGGAAAGGAAGATGTATAATTATCTCTGTTTGCAGATAATATAATCTTACATGTAGAAATCCTAAAGATTCCACAAAAAATTGATAGAGCTAATAAATGAATTCAGGAAAGTAGCAGGATACAAAGTCAATACACAAAAATCAGTTGCATTTCTATACACTAACAATGAACAATCTGAAAAGGAAATTACAAAAACAATTTCATTTTACAATACTATCAAAAAGAATAAAGTATTTAGGAATTAACTTAACCAAGGAGGGGGAAGACTTGTACAATGAAAACTACAAGACGTTGAAAAAAATTAAAGAAGACATAAATAAGTGGAAGTACATCCCATGTTACTGGATTGGAAGACTTAATACTGTTCAGATGTCAATACTACCCAAAGCAATCTGTAGAGTCATTGCAATCCCTCTCTAAATCCCAATGACTTTTTTTGCAGAAACAGAAAAACCCACCCTAAAATTCATATGGAATCTGAAGTGACCCTGTATAGTCACAACAATGTTGAAAAAAAGAAAAAAGCTGGGGGACTCTTACTTCCTGATTTCAACACTTACTACAAAGCCACAGTAGTCAAAACAGTGCAGTACTGGCATAAAGACAGACATGTAGGCCAATGGACTAGAATAGAGAGCCCAGAAATAAACCCTCACATATATAGCAAAATGATTTTTGACAAAGGTGCCACGACCATTCATGGAGAAAGAACAGTCTTTTCAACAAATAGTGCTGAGAAAACTGGACATCCACATGCAAAAGAATGAAGTCAGACCCTTATTGAACACCATATACAAAAATTAACTCAAAATGGATCAAAGACCTAAATGCAAGATCTAAAACTATAAAACTGTTAGAAGAAAACATATGGCAAAACTTCACAACATTGGATTGGGCAGTGATTTCTTGGATATGAAACCAAAGGCAAAGGCAACAAAAGAAAAAATAGACAAATTGGACTCCATGAAAATAAAAACATTTTGTGCATCAAAAGACAATATGAACTGAGTAAAAAGGCAACCCACAGAATAGTAGAAAATATTTGCAAACCATATATCTGATAAGGGATATAATCAGATTCTGATTAATATCTAGAATATATAAAGGACTCCTAAAACTCAACAGCAAAAAACCCAAACAACTCAATTCAAAATTGAGCAAAGGACTTAAATAGACATTTCTCCAAAGATATACAAATGGCGAACAAATACATGAAAATATGCTCAACATCACTAATCATCAGGGAAATACAAAACAAAACTATAAGATACCTCCTCACACCTGTTAGTATGGTGGTTATCAAGACAAAAAAACCCCAGAAAATAGCACATGTTGGTGAGGATGGGGAGAAACTGGAACCCTTGTGCACTGTTGATAGGAATGTAAAATGGCGCAATCTCTATGGAAGAAACTATGGTGGTTCCTCAAAAAATTAAAAATTGAATTACCATATGATCCAGCAATTCCACTTCTGGGTATATACCCAGAAGAATTGAAAGCAGGGTCTTGAAAAGATATTTGTACATAAATATCTTTACAAGGAGTAGAACCCATCTATTAATCAATATTTTAAATAGAATCCAAATACACAGAAGTAGAAGATGTCCTGATTGAAGAGTGTGGCCAAAGCCCTACTTACTCAGACTACCACTACCCGCCTGCAGCAATGACTAAACTTTTTCCCCCCAGCTTTAATGAGGTATGATTGACAATAAAACCTAAAGTCTTCTGTGGAATAATTTGAAGCCCACTGCTTAAGGCCATCATCCTTCTCTCACTTTATGAAGAGGTCTCAGACTCATTCACATTTAGACCCAAATCACTTTCTCTGATCCATTTGCACGCTCTCTATTCCAAACTTATGCCAATATTCATTAACAGGTATCCAAGACTTCAAAGGATCTGTAAACTCCCTGAAATTGGAATTAAGTATGAATATGTACATGTGTGTAATTTTTATAGGGAGAGGGATTATTGGCTTTCACTGGATTCTGAAAGTGGTCCAGGATCCAAAAAAAAAGGATTGAGCCCTATTTCTGGCTCATTATATCATGGCTTTAATTCACACCTCAAATCATATAATCTGGGCCAATTTTCCTGGTTTTTTCTTTTGCTTTCTTCCTTGACTATTATTCAAATTTTTCTGTAAATACTTCACTCAATCTAGCCCAGTCTCTGGAACTTTATATCTCAATGCAGTGGGTGACCCTGTCCTATTCCAGTTTAGGGAGCTAGACCCAAATGTGGCTCATACTGTCTTTGTTTTGTGTAATGAACTTCATAGTATTCCAATTCCATTCATAGAATTCCATAGTATTCACATTTAGTTCAAAACTTAAATGTGTATATGTGTATGTCTATGTAAATATATATAATTTAATCCTTCATGGCTCTGTTGCCTGTATCTTCCCGGGTAAAGGATATATAGGTGCCTTCAACTATATTTGTGGCTGGCCTGTGAATGGACACTGTTGTCTTACTCTTATCTTTGTGCATATCTTAAATATTGCATTAAAATGTCAATAAAAGTCATACAAAACTTAACCAAACAATACCCTCCAATATCCTAGAATATAGCCAATGCCTGATTCATACATGAAGTAATCAGTAGTTATTTACTGAGTAGATGAACCCTTACTCATAGTGGATTTAGTTGTTATATTAGATTGTCATTATAGTTAGATGACAAAAAATGCAATGATCTTCAGTATAGCTGAATGTACACAATGGATTATGTTATGGTAGAGCCTACATATCTAGTGTGATTATAAAGTAATTAAATAGATTGCCTATAATTAGACTTTTACTTTAGTCATATTTCACATAGTTTTCCTATAAGTAGGTAGGACAAAAAAGACTGGTTCTACTCTGAATCTTAGAGAACAAAAGTAGAGATTATAAAACTACACATAAATATGTTTTCATCTTATTTTGTTTGTCATTGTAAGAGCTATTAGACGTTCATTTTGTTTTTAAATACAAAATTTAAATTTCTCTTATACTAATTTCATGTAATATTATCCTTTGTGTCAAATTTTGGTATTTAGTTCTATATACGGCTAGTTTGTTTTCAAACAAACACTTATTCAGAATTTTACATTTATATCTGTGTACTCTACATTTAATTACTTTTTTAACTTTTATGAGTTTTCTTCTAATTATTTCACTAATGTGATAAACCTAAACATTGACGTCTGAAGCACTAGCCATTATGTTAAGTTAATGAACTCACTTACAGCCCAACACTAATGTTTATTAGCTAAATCAAGTTTCAAGTTGGGAAACCCTCTTCTTGCACGTGGTCAGAGGCTACATTTCACAACCAATATTTTCACAAATGTGTACACCTGAAGATGAGTCCTGTGGGAGAATGTAACAGGCAAAGCAAATCCCTCAGGGCTACTAGAAAAATAAGGCAGATTTGCATGCTACTAATAGTAGGAAAGAAATGCCATCCTGCTTTTGAAAGAACAAAGTCAGAGGGCAGTGATGACTATTTCTCTTTGGCCTATTTTAATCCAGATAATCTATATTCTTATTAAAACTTTATTAAAGCTATGTTTCTTGCTGATAACTACTTAGGCAAGACTAGTTAGTGCATAAAAATACAACTAATTTTTGTAGGCTGCCCATCACTAAATTTCAGACACACCTTGGCATCCAGACTGACAACTCAGTGAAAGGCAGGAACATGCCAGGTGGCCTTTATTTATGCTTACCTGTATGGAGGTGGAGCAGGAGTGGGTAATAGTACTACATGATTACTTTTTAAAATTTAATTTCTAAAACAATAATCTAGTAATTTTATGCCACAGCTTTTCTTACTAACATCCCTCACCACTTACATAATACACTCACAAGATGGCATTGATACTATAAGGATCATAATCAGGAGTTGTGTAAGTCCTACAATAAGTGAAATCAGTCTGAAGTGCGATAAATTGCATTTAACTTCATATATCACTGAATCACGGAATATATATCACTGAAAACATCTAGCTGACATTTTTTCATTCTTAGTAAAGTCATTTTCTTTGTAAAAATATTATTTTTATGATTATGATCTAGAATAATAATTACTAAAAAACAGCTGGAAAATCTAATGTTACCTTATTTTTAAGTATATGAAATACTATTAGAGTATGCTGGATTATTTCTACTTAGATAATCTTATAACTAAATTATCAGCACGATAAAAGAATAGCTTTTAACTATAAAATTAAAAGCCTAAGAAACAAAATATATAACAATTGTAAAGAATACTTAAAATGCAGGAAACTTTCAACTTACAAAATGATTGTTTTCTAAATGGCTATGAAAATTTTTACTTTAAAGCAAAACAACCTATTGATACAGTGCTATAAAATGACATTATTATATTCACAGGCCAACCAAAAAACATTTCATTAAAAATGTGTGGTTTGCTTTCTTGACTTCCCTTGTTCCTGCGTTCCTTTGTTCCTTCCTTTTTATTTTGTTTTCTTTTGCTTGTTTGTCTTTGAAAATGGTATAACATAATTATTATTCTTTCAGATAAGATTGTCATTTTTTTTACCCACACAAGAAGGAATGAAAAAGAGTTCCTGAAGTAAATGAACAATAGTTGGAAAGAAAAGCAAACTAGATTTTAAAAGGTGTTCTGAACTTCTCATAAAGAAAAGCCCAGGCCCAGATGGCTTCACTGATGAATTCTATCAAACATTTAAAGAAAAATAAATACCAATTCTTCACAAAACTCTTCCAATAAAACAAACAGAAGAAGGAAAATATTCCAATCATTCTATGAGGCCAGTACCACTCTGACACCAAAAACAAAGACATCACAAGAAAAGAAAACTACAGGCCAATACATCTTATGGATATAGATGCAAAAACCTAAAAAAAAGAAGATCCTCTAGCAAACTGAATCCAGCAACATATGAAAAGGATTATACACCATGACCAAGTGGGATGCAAGGTTGGTGTAAATCCAAAAATCAATTAGTGTTAATACACCATATCAATAGAATAAAGTACAAAAACTACACGATCATGTCAATAAATGCAAATAAAGCATTTGACAATATCCAACATTCTTTCATGACAGAAACACTTAACAAACTAGGAATAGAAGGAAACATCCTGTACTTGATATTGGACATCCAGGAAAAACCACGGCTAACATCACACTTAATAATCAAAGACTGAATTTTTTCCTCCTAAAATTAAAAAAAAGACAAGGATGTCTGTTCTCACCATTCCTATTCAACACTGCACTGGAGGTTCTATCCAGGGCAATTAGGCAGGAAAAAGAAATAAAAAGCATTCAGACTGGAAAGAAAGAAATAAAACTATCTCTATCTGCAGATGACATGATCTTATTTACAGAAAATCCTGAGGAAGGTACTAAAAACTATTAAAACTAATAAACTAGCTCAGCAAAGTTACAGGGTATGAGATCGATATACAAAAATCAATTGTATTTTTATATATTAGTAATGTACAATCTGAAAATTAACAAAATTCCATTTACACTATCATCAAAAAGAGTAAAATACTTAGGAATAGATTTAACAAAAGCAGCACAAGACTTGTACTCTGAAGACTACAAAACATTGTGGAAAGAAATTAAAGAACACCCAAATAAATGGAAAGGCATCCCATGTTCATGGATCAGAAGATACAGTATTGTTAAGATGGCAGTACTCCCCAAATTGATCTACAGATTCAACACAATCCCTATCAAAATCCCACCTGCCTGTTTTGCAGAAATTGGCAAACTGATCATAAAATTCACATAGAAATTCAAGGGACCCAAGACAGTTATAACAATCTGAAAAAAGAACAGAATTGAAGGACTCATGCTTCCCAATTTCAAAACCTGCTATAAAGCTATAGCAATAAAGACTGTGTGGTACTGGCATAAGGACAAACACAGAGATCAATGGAAAAGAGTTGAGAGTTCAGAAATAAACTCTTATATTTATGGCCAATTGATTTTTGACAAGTACTTCAATGGGGAAAAAACAGTCTTTTCAACAAATGGTGGACAACTGGATATCCATATGCAAAAGAATCAAGTTGAATCCTATCTCACACCACATACAAAATTTAACTCAAAATAGATCAAAAACCTAAATAAAAGAGCTAAAACCATAAAACTCCTATTAGAAAATATAGGTGTAAGTCTTTGTCACCTTGAATTAGGTAGTGGATTTTTAGATGACACAAAAAGCACAAGCAACCAAATAAAAAATAAATAAATTGGACTTCATCAAAATTAAAAACTTTTGTGCTTCAAAGGATATCATCCAGAAAGTTGAGGGGCCAGCCCAGTGGCACAGTGGTTAAGTTCGCGCCTTCCGTTTCCACGGCCTGAGGTTTGCCAGTTCGGATGCTGGGCGCAGACAGCACACCACTTGTCAAGCCATGCTGAAGCAGTGTTCCACACAGAGCAACTAGAAGGATGCACAACTATGACAAACAACTATCTACTGGGGCTTTGGGGATTAAAAGAAAAAAACAAAATCTTACACTTAAAAAAAAGAAAGTGAAAAAACCAACAGAATGGGAGAAAATATTTGCAAATTATATTTCTGATAAAAAACTTGTACCCGGAATATATAAAGAACTCAATAATAAAAAGACAAATAGACTTTTTTCCAAAGAAGATATACAAATGGCCAATAAGCACATGAAAAGATACTCAACCTCATTAGCCATCAAGGAAACGCAAATCAAAACAATAATAAAGTACCATTTCACACCCACTAGCATGGCTATAATAAAAAAGATGGACAATAACAAGTATAGGTGAGGATGTGGAAAAAATTGAAACTTAAGAAAATGTCTGAATTACGTACTCCTTGCTGAATTACGTACCCTGTTTGCAGTGACAAAAATGTGTTTGAACATAAACCTTTTTTACATGCAATCAGTAGTCATTATAGTTACAACTAAAGTTTATATGTCATTATTGTAATTAAAAATTTAAAAGATAAAATATTCAGATAATAAACTTGAGTTAATACAGTAGGAAACATCATTCAGGAAAATAAAGATTGAGCTTGTAAAAATGCTCACAACATACTGAAGTGAAACAAAGCCAAAATATAAAACAGCAATAATGGCTCATACTCCCTACATACTTGCTATGGGGGCAGATATTTGTTATATTTAATCCTATCTATGAACAACCTATGAGGAAAGTACTATCATCATCACCTTCCCCATTTAACAGATAAAGAAACTGAGGCTCAGAAACTTGCCCACTTCACACAATTATTACATCTGTGGAGTTAAACTCAAGTCTCTCTGATTCCAAAGTTTATGTTCTCGACCATTACACTATATAGCTGTCAAAATTATAAATCCCACAATTATAATAAAGGTATGTATTTGTATATTTACATATTTTAAAATATGTACATATATATTTAAAAACACAGGAATATACAAAATGTTAATGGTGGTGAATTATGGGGGTTGACTTGTGATTTTCTGTGCATCCAGAATTTCCTACATTGACTGAGTACTACTTTTGTAATAGAAAAGATAATTAAATGCAACCCTAAGACTTTCTCCAGTAATTAAATTAGGCAAAGCAAAGAAAAAGTATATATAAATGTGTTTAAAGTTTCTCAAAATTTAAGCTTTACTCTAGAAATATAAATTCACTTATGGATTTATTGAACATAAACTTGGATTAATGAACATGAACTTAACCCACACAAAAAACAGCCTGTGTGCAAATTCAGTTCTAGCTAATAAGAATCAACAATTACTGTTAACACCCGTCTTATTAAAAAAGATCTTTATTATTTGGTGACTTCTCTACATCTTCCTTAGTCACGAACAAGAATAATTCCAATTCGATCTATAGTATAGTGTATTGAATCAATTTTTCTGTTTCTATCATGTGAGTTCTCAAGATGTAACTTTAAGATAATAATGCTTTAAACTGTATTAATGCCAACAACAACTGCAAGTGCTCAAAGTTAACATCTAGTTTATTCTTATATTGATTTCATTATGTCCATCCTTAGTCAATTTTTTAAAAGATGTATAAAGAGATAAAGCAGCATATATTTTAAAATATATTATATAAAAATCACCCTTTTCCTGAAAGTTAAATTCCCCAAGGAAATTAGTTAATTTCCAAATCTTCTAACACCTTCTCAAGTAAATTTCGTTACTGCAATGGGACTGCTTCAAATGCAGAAAAGCCTTTTTATTTTCCCTTGACAAGATCACACTGCTGCATGCATAAAATCCATGATTAACAAGGTAAATGAGTTCAACATTCTAATGTATTAACTCCGATTCTATCAATTACATTTCCCCTCTTCTGTTACACATCTAGTTTAATTGTCAAGATTTGGGCAATTCTAACTCTTTTAAAAAAATACTTGCAGTTCATTTTCACTGCTAAGAAATAACTTACACTGACAGTAGTGCTTCACAGATACCCACTATGCACCAAGAAAAATGTACAGCTAAATACAATTTGTTTGTTATGTGGTCATATAATAAACATTTAAAAACTTAGGCTGGCATTTTGTTGTTCAAAAATTCCTTTAATAACTGTTTAAACCAAAATTAGGAAAACTAAGGTGCTTAAATGTCATCTTCTCAGGTAAGGCCTATCCTGACCCCCGTGTTTAAAATTGCAGCCACTGCCTCCCTGCCCACCCCCAACACACTCACTCTTACACTGGGCAGGCACTTTTTATCCTCTTTCTCCTGCTTTATTTTTCTCCTTAGCACTTATCACCTTCTCACACACCATATGATTTTCTTGTCTTCATTAACTTTTTGTGAAGTTTTGTCTGTTTTGCTCCCACCTGCCCCCCAGAGCCTAGAACAGTATCTGTGACATAGACAGTGCTGTTGAATGAATAGTTCTACCACTAGGATAACAGTGGAAGCTGTTGCTTTTGTCTGAGCTTATTTGGTGACTTATACAAATATGTGGGAAATGCAATGTTTAATTTTGTAATTAGAGTAAATCTTCATTTTTTTCACCCTGCTTACAGTAGGAAAACACTTTCTCCAGCAGCCTCAACTGAGACATACTAATGCCTTCACAGCTGAAGAGAGGCATAGCCCTAGGACAGTGGCTCAGAACCTGAAAATATAAAACAGATCCAGGCAGAGAAAATTCATAGGTCTGGGATTTTGCAGGAAAAAGGGGCAGGGTGCTGCGTTTTCTTTTTGATATTCTTTGGGTCTCAAATGACACTTCTTACTCAATTACTAATCATATCAATATTTTCCTCATTGTGCTTACTATACATGCCTTACATGTATTCCCTTATTTAATCTTTACAACAATCCTATGAGGTAGATACTATTAACAATCCCACTTTACAAACAGAAGACAATGAGATCCAAGTGATTTTCCCAAACATTCCCAGAGGTCTCTGGCGTTTAAAGTCTGCATTTTTAAACACTATGCAATACTGCTCCCCCATTCATCATGATAAATTACACAGGCATGATGAATTACAAGAATTCATAGATTCCAACATCACTATTATTACCTGACTAACTCTGCTGTTATACCAAGCACAAACCAAAAACAAAAAGGGGAGACAATTTCTGTAGATGTAAAATAATTTCTAGTAATTTGAAATTATTAACAATATCTTTTGATGGACTAGTCATACCAAAGAAACTTCAGGCTACAAAGTAGCTAAGCTAATAATCAACAGGGAAACAGTAAAACAAACAAAAAACCCAGAAATTCACAATAACAAAAAACTGCAAACAGTGTTATTTACTTACCATAAGTTCTGCCTAATTGAAATGGTCATTTATAATGGAATTCGCATATACGGAAAAAGAACTATGGCCTTGTAAAAAGTCTTCTCACATATTCCCAAAAAAGGCCTAACTCTGGCAATTTGAAAAGCAATGAATTGATTACTAAAACTAAATTACACTCTGAAAATTATAGGAAAAGAAAAATATATTATGAAGCTTGTTTAATTTTAGTT
Source organism: Tapirus indicus (assembly GCA_031878705.1). NCBI lineage: Eukaryota > Metazoa > Chordata > Mammalia > Perissodactyla > Tapiridae > Tapirus > Tapirus indicus. Next base: position 69,053,264 of record CM062930.1, on the reverse strand, counting down.
CTTGTCCTAAGCCTGAAATGAGATATGTGATATCCATGCATGATCTCATACACACATCACTCCTACTGCCTTAGGATCTAGCACTGTCAAAAGATACTATTTTAAACATCCCAAAACACCAAGCTAAATTTTTAAAAATCATTTTTCCTACATGTATCCTACAAGTACCTTTAGGCTCAACATCTGTTTTATCAGAAATTAATATAATTAAAGTGAGAATTCATTAGTATACTATGCTCGAAAGGATATTAATATCCTTTCAAATTGCAAATTTACATCTGCCTGGTAAATCCAATTAGTAGCAGGCACTATTAAGATAGCCCCGATGTGGTACAACTTTTCAAGTTCTTTACATGTTTGCAACATTCAAAAGTCATAGCTGTTTTTTTGAAACATATATAGTAAGTATTAAATTTCTAAATCTTTTCGAACATGAAATTAAAAAGAAAGTATCATGCCGCCTAAGAATAAAAAATTTCCAAAACTTGATGGCCTCATATGCACAAATTTAAAATTTCATACACTCACTCATAAGTAGAAGATAAAAACATACACTCATAAGTAGAAGATGAAAACAACAACAAACACACAGAGATTGGATTGGTGGTTAGCAGAGGGGGAAAGGGAGAGGGAGGAGGGCAAAAGGGCTGATTAGGCACATGTGTGGTGATGGATTGTAATTAGTATTTGGGTGGTGAACATGATGTAATCTATGCAGAAATAGAAGTATAATGACGTACACCTGAAGTCTATACAACGTTACAAACCAATGTTACTGCAATAAAAAAATAAATTTAAAAAATTGGGGATTCATTTTTAAGCCTATCATTTATGCAAATAGAAAATGCTGACAGAAGGCAACAAAATATGTGCATTTTTGTAGCCCTTATTTTCTAACATGAAAAAATTCACATACAACTTAGCCATCTGACAGACATAATAATTCCATTCACTGGAAAATGGTTGACGTCCCTAGACGTTTACAACAAATGTGTGTCAATTTTCTACCTTCTATGTGTTGTCACTGTAAATGTTACCATTACTGTACTGAGCTATATTTATACCTTAAATGACTTCAAATGTATGGGAGCTACTTACTGGCTCTCTTCCAAAGAGCCCCACATAGTTAAGCTTCTTGAGTTCTTTTATCATGCATTTTATAGTGTTTTTACATCCTCAAATTTTTCAGGCTGTCAGATCTAATTTCTTATTCTTCTCTCTGGGACTACCCCAACTTTAACTACTACCACCTGCTACTGCTGAAATATTTGTGGTAGGGAAACCAATAAAATAGCCTTATTGGAATTTTGTACAAAAAACTTAAATTGCCTCAAAGAGAGAGCTTTTGAAAGGTACTGCATAGGGACTTGGGTGTACAAAGCCTGTGTCATTTACTTTAGTAAATCAGAGAACTCTTACTTTTGAGATTTTAATCATGTTCCAAAGTTCGTAAGGCAATTACTGAATGAGTGAATGGCTCCTGTATTTGTGTTTGGAGTGAAAGAACAGCTAGCATAGGATCCAGAACACAGTAGGTCCTCAATTAATGTATATACATATCATGTGTATGTATGTGTGTATGTGTATATGTTTTTTCACACAGAGACAAAAAGAGTCCTGAAGGATGCACACCAAACTGTTTACCCTGTCTAGGAAGCCAAATGTGAAGGAGATTAGGAATAAAAAGGACTGTTACTTTTGCTTCACCTCCTTCTGTATGAATTCTTTTAGGTCATGCTTGAATTATTTATATGTATAATTTATATCCAGGTTGGTGTATCCAAAAAGACAATGCAAGCACAAAAGGTCATTTCCTCACTGTGTACTTGGGATGACTGTCCTCCCTGTGTACCTGCCAGCCACACTTCATTGAGTTCTATCTTCTTGCCACAAGAAATGCTCAGATGGAGCAGCTCCCACGTATGAAAGCTGCACAGCATACTAACCATCACTTTTTTCCTCCCTTATGTTGCAGCTAAGTAGCTTGGTTTTAAGTCATGCTTCAGAGTACAGATTTTTTACTTTCCTGCTTGCAGTTGTTCCCTGTTTGATTCATGACATATTGCCTCCTAAGAGGACCCTACCACATATAGTGCCAGCAGTTGTGATCCACACTATATAACCTTTGTGATGGGCTAGCTGCATTCCTGGACCTCACCAGTGACTTTATTTTTCCCTTTAATATTATGTTCCAAAGGAGAAACTATCTAAAACGTTGAATGTGTGGTGGATCCAAGTCTATGGCCACAAAGGTCAGACAATGCTATTCTTCTGTAGACCTCTGGCTATTTTTTTTTTTTAAGTGATGGTTCACAAAACATTTTCTGGCTGTCTTCCAGGCAGCATACAGCTTGACTTTTTTGATTCAGTCTTCACTTTTCTATTTATTCCATGCATCATTGTGTTACACATGTAGAACTGTATTAACTGTAAGTTGTGTAAAAGTGATGAAAACCTTACCTTTGTACGGCAGTTTCACGTTTTAAATTGGTACATGACCTTGGTCTTCTTTAGGCTTTTATCATCAGCCAATATCCCCACAATCAGTCAACAAAATAGTTTACAAAGTATCATATAACTTCTTGTTTCTTTATGACTATCTGTAGAACTCAGGATGGTGAGCATTGCTGAGCTGGGTAAGTGCCCCCAGCCCTAACCCGAAATTACAGCAGAGTCTTATCAAGATTTCTTACTGAAATATTAAATTTAGTCCAACAAGTGACTTACCACACAATATTACTCCAAACCATATTACCCACCATAAATACTTACTGGGACGATTTGGGGTATAGGAAAGAAATGACTGAAAGCCAGGAGTCCTCTAGTCCTAGTTCTTCCATTGAATTTAGGTGGTAAGTTAGGTTAGGTGGTAAGTTAGGTAACTCTTTGGATCTCAATTTCCTCATCTATAAAATGTGAGATTTGAGCTAGATGTCCTGTATATCCCTTTTAGACCTAACACCCCATTTTTTAATATGTTAAGTACTTTGCCAAATAGAAACCAGTAATATGTTAGCATTTTTTGCAGAATCCAAAGTATACCATAAATAGTACCTCATTAATATTCATAGTATTCATGAATACTTTTTGTTTAAAAGGTATTATTTTTATATGTAATATCTGAGTCATAAACTGACAGCAACTTGTAAAAAGTCACAAAACTGTAGCACAATAGGAACAATAATTCTAATTTCTTGATTGTGATTGTAGTATTCTATTCACTATACTATCTTTGTTCCTGTTTTCTTATACTTAGAAAGCAATGTGTTTTAACCCTTCTCACCCCCAATCAGCCAATTTGCTCTTTAAGGTACTCAAACCTACCCTGCTGAATTTCTTACTGCTTGAAGTCTCTGCAGCATTCTTTTTCCCCTTCAATTCTATCATTAGAATAATTACCAATGATACTTCCTCATCTGTTTCCTACTGACATGCCTTAGGGTTCCAGGTGCAGTATTTGTCTCATTTTCTACATAATTTCTACTAATTTTCTATATAAATTTCAACCACAAACAGAAAGATCTGTCACTACCATCTCTATATTCATCAATATCTGCTTGGAGCTTGTACCTTTACACAGACCCAATACATCTAAATACCAAGTGGTTGAAAAGGACACAGAGATTCTTTGTACGATTTGCTACGATAGTTTTGGATCTTCCTCTCTCTGTGGCCTTTCTCGCATTCCCTTCTAGGACCCCCAAGCTCTTGGTGCTTAAAATCAATGAATGAAATTGGTTTTCTAAGTTCTCCAAAGACTTTGGCTTGAACACCCCTTCTGTGTTTTTCCACTCCTAGCTTCCCTGAGCAGAATATTCTGCCCCAGCATGGTCTCCAAGACCTAAGCCCTATCACTAACATGTCTGACCAGAATTTCAACCAAGTCCATTTGCTCCCACCTCCCTGCACAAGTTTTCAGACTTGTCCCTAAAACCAGAAGACAGAGGCACATCTACTGTTAATTCAACATGCATTAAGTTAAGGACACACTCTACCCACTGTATCCAGGAAAGAGGAAGTGAGAGTGCAAATTCTAATCTCCAATCAATTCCAGCCAATAGCAGAGGTGAGAGAGGAGCTATTCACTTAATACCAGGCATTCTGATCTCATAGTCTCTCTGGGACTCTACCTATCCCAGAAAATAATTAGGAGAAAACTAAAGAAACTGCACAGTTTCCTTACACATTAAAAACTGCCAAGGATACTCAAGAGTCCTCAAAGGGCTAAAATAATCAGTCAGTACACTTTTGTGGCCACACAGTTTGTTAAAACACTTAAATTCTTCTGTACCATTTAGCATATAGTACCCTGCGCCCTTTCCTAATTCAGAGCAAAGCCCTTTCTCCAGGACCCCCACTGACCTAACGAGTTAATGACTGGCACCCTAAAGGGCCCAAATGTTTCCTCTCTAGCACAGTAACCAGTCTCAGTTATGACCAATTGGTGCCCGTGCAATCAATCCCCCAATCATGCCTCCTGAACACTGCCATTGGCTCCCTTCAGGGACCCCCAAGGGCTACCCTGTGCTTTTCCTGCCTTTCCCATTCGTACCTGGGGAAACTCAAGTGTGTCTTGACAAGGAACACACCTGGCACTAGCCACCTCAGCAATCAACCAGCCAGCTCCTATGCCTTCATGCCCCCTCTGTCAGAACTGGCCTGGAACATAGTGGGAGATGAGATACCAGTGGCAGTGGCACTGGCACCCCAGCAGGCACTGGTGCCCTTTTGGCCCCCGGACCAAAAGGCTGTGACTACTCACCATTGATTGCCCAGAGTTGCCTTTATGTGGTTACTTGTGGGAACTGTGGCTTCCCCAGGATTTTGACTAAGACTGCCAGAAAGAGAGCAGATGTGCCAGCTGGCTGACTGGCCCACCAGACCAACTATTAAATAATTTGAATACTACCTCTGCAAAAAGAATATGCAACCAAGCTACCTCTGGTTTTTGACCACCCTTATGTAATATCTGAGACTAAGCCCTGCTGAGGAAGACAAAGACACTTGTTGACTGAACCAAGGGGCAGGGCAGATAGATGACATGCTACCAAATTCTGAATTCCGACTGCCTATTTAAGAGCCATCTTGCAATGACCCCTCACTCAGAGTCTATTTCCAACGATAAAAACTCTTGAATCTCTCAGCTACCTTAGGAGTATGAGTTCTGACCTGATAGCACCTTCCCACTATTCTTGCCCAAGACTTGACAGGCCAGCCCAAGTTAGGGTAGGCAGGGTTAGGTAGGTGTGTGGTGAGGAGGCCATACAAATGGACGTGGACTCAACACCTACTGCAGACAAACAAGGCCTTTTTTAATCAAGAAAAAGAGGAGTATGACTAAATAACTACTTGGTGACCTCATATCCCTGTCAGATGGGTATATTCATTTCCACTTCAGGTCCCGCAGAATACAGAGAGGGAAACATAACCTGAGTTCAGGAGAACTCCATTTTCCCCTGATAAATGCTGGTGCTTTTAGTAGGGGAACAAAAAGACAAGGAACACGGGCCCTACCAGGACAAGAGTAGCCTCATGCACCAACTGTGTAGAAAGGCTAACCATTTCACTCATCTTAAATTTTAGTCAACTGAGAGGGGCCTCCTTGGTCCAAAGTTTTTAGTTTCTTATAACCTAAATATTGGACAGCTAAAATGACTCAGCTGACTCTGTCACATGATCTGGAAAACCAGGCAACAAAGGTCACTCTACCCTGAGAGCTGTTCCACCCAAAATCCTTTGTAACCCTCTGGTTACCAATGAAACTAAAACAAATAATCAAATTTTATCAACTAAGAATTGGTTTTAAACAAAAGCTACACTTAACCAAGGTCAGGGCCATTCTGGAGTGGCTCCAGAAGAGCAGAATGCTGGGGGAGATATGGAGGAGACTACACAATCAGAAAGGCCAGATGCACTTATCAGTAGAGTAAGGCCCACCACAAGCTTTAAGCCTCTGCCAGACCACTGCCTGAGAGGCTGCCTCAGGCCACTCAAGGTATCCAGCAAACACAACAAAATGTTTGGTAGCCTTCCAACTAACTGATAAGATGTCTGCAGATGTTTCCTTCTTTCTACTACTACTCTCACTGTCAAGTATGCTCCATTCCAAACAGTGCTATTCAAAAGTGTTATCCATACTGATGCCAACCCATGAGCAGTTTGCTATTAGTTCACAAGAGAAGTACAGAAATTAAGAGTAAGTTTTTAAAAACTTCTATAGCAATCTGAGAGTAATTTTTATATCTGTTGAATTTAATAAAATATTTGGCTTGAATTTTTTCACTTTTTTTCATTATACTTTACTAAAGTATCAGACTATGACAGGCTGGAAATTTTTTAAACTTACCTTTCACCACAAATAGTTTGAAAAGTACCTATCTAAACCAAATGCAACTATGTCATACTTCTGCTGAAATCTCTTCAGTGATCCCCATTATCTGCAAGACAAAGTTTGAGCTCATTAACATTGTGTTTTCAGATTCTCCTTGATCTGACCCCAGCTTCCTTAGAGTAGAGCATCCCAACCAGTGTGCTTGGCAATGCCTTGAATGGGTGACAGATAAGACCACTGAATGGAGCCTGTGGCACATGGAGTTCCCAAGACCCAGGACCAGTAGCCTTGGGCCGAGTAGCCTGGTCCATTTGCTCCAACAAATTCTACCAATTTTGTTTTCTGTGCCTGTCATATGTGGAAAAGGTTGAGAAGTACTGATGCCTGGAGTTATCTCCTGCTACATTATACACCAAATTTTATAGTGCAACAACAGTGAAAAGCCTGCTTTCCCACCCATACCCAAATTTCTATTTCCAACCCAGACCCCTCCCCTAAACTCTAAGCAAACTGCATATTTTACATCTCCACTCAGATGTCTAGAAGGCATTTCAAAGTTTATGTCCCAAACTAAAACACCTGTTTTCCTTTCTAAATGTGCTCCTCCTACAATACATTGTCTCTAAGTAAACTGCAACTCCATCTTTCTCTCTCATACCCATTATTTGATCTGTTCAGCAAATCCTGTCAGCAGTAGCTTCAACTACTTCTCACTACCTCCGCCTTTACCCCCTGGTTGAAGTCACAATCATCTCTCACTTGGATTATTGCAAGAGCCACCTAACTAGTCCCTGCTTCTACTCTTGCCTCTTTAAAACTGATTCTCAAGACAACAGCCAGAACTGACTTGCGTAACTTAAAACACAAGTCATATCATATTACCCCTTGCTTAAAACTCTCCAACAGCTTCCCATCTCAAGCAGAGTAAAGGCCTATGTTCCTTCAATAGTTTACAAAGCCCATATTATCTGGTTCCTTCTTCCTCTTTGACTCTCTATTCTACTACGTTGCCCTTTGCTCACTTGGCTCCAGGCAAGCTGACCTCCTGCTATTCCTTAACCACATCTAGTACAGTCCCACCTCATCAGAGCCCTCTGGCAGGATCCTCTGCCTGGAATGCTCTTCCTTCACTGCTCTCTGCTGATTCACTCTCTCACTTTCTTCAAGTCTCAGTTCAAATGTTACCTATTAGTTAGGCCTTTACTGACCACTCCAGGTAAAGTGGCACCAATTCCCCTAAGCCCCACCCTCCCTGTCCCATTTAGTTGCTTCAATTTTATCCACAGCACTTACCATCTGACCTACTAGATACTTGTTTATTGGTTTAGGGTCTGCTTCCCTACAATGACTCCAGGAGGGCAGAGGTTTTGTCTTTTTTGTTCACTGCTATATCTCTACCACCTAGAACAATGCCTGGCACATAGTAAGCACTCATGAAATACTGTTGAATGAATAAATATATGCATGAATAAATGCATTACTGTTTTCTGCCTCTGAGCCTTTGATCACTCAGTTGCTATTGCCTACAGGCCCTTTTCCCATATTCTTTTTCCCTTGCTAAATCCCACCTTTAGACAAGACTTAGGCATCAGCTCCTCCAGGGAGCCTTCAGTGAACCTAGTCCTCCATATTTCACATATTTGAACAGTGGAAAAGTAACTCCACTGCTACATATTCATGCAGAAAGCATTTTACTGGCTCTTCTCACTGCTGATTCATATTTCTCAGCCACATTCCTCCAGTCAGAAAACACTATGCCATCCTTAGTGACTATAGCTTCCACCTGCTATGTCCTTACCTCACTAAGCACTTCTACTACATACCTGCATAGACTGTCCCCAGAGTAAAGATACACCTGTCATGTCTAGGAAAAACATAAAGCATTCTGATATGTACTAGGCAAAACAATCAAGGAGGAAGCCTTGTTTGTTTTCCATACTTTCCATATTCTTATGACAAATGCCAGAAGGCTTCCTCCTAGGCCTATTCAAAGTCAATCCCATCAGGTCTCAATTCCAATTTATACTCATCAGGTATCTCACGCTCTTCTTGGCCTCTGAGAACTTCAATCTTCTGCTCTATACCTTGGCCAAGCCCTGATAACCTGAGATAAAGAGTTACAGTAAATTTTCCCAAGCTTACCCCCCTCTTTTTACCCCCCCACCACAACCAACCTCCATATCTTTCAAGCACAAACAAGATAAAACCCTTGTTCAAAGTAGGGAAGGCAGACAGGAAGCTTCTAGTCCAATTCTGTACCTGAAAATCAGTCCACCCCCCATCAAGAAATGATACAGCTATCAACTAGTAAAGCAAGCCTCCAGCATTTTAACACCATTCGTGGCAATGGCCTAGTATCATCCTTGTATGCAGCCAACCTTACTTAGTTCCATTTCATTTCCTGACTCCAGACCCTTTTTGTCTACAAGTTTACCACAACTTTGTTTCCTATTTGTTGACTGAACTTATGTTTCCTCAGCATAATCTTTGGTGTTTTCTGAGTCTTTTAGTTAAGATCTACTGTGGCTCTTTTTACTGACTTGGGCAAGATGCTCACCTAAACTTCAGTCCTGGAGTCCTACTATGGACTCTGTGCCTTCAGGTCTAACCCAGCTCCTCTATTCAAATGACCAAATTCAAATGACCAAACACACATTTCTTGAACATTCCATATTATTTCCATACCACAGGATTTTATCAACATCTTGCTTGGAAAGTATCAACGGCCAATTACTTAACTAATTAAAAACTGATTAGGTGCTTTTTCTTTTGATTTCCTTTCTCCACTGAGTGCTATCTATTCTGCCTACAGATAACCTCATTTTTCTACAAGTAAACTGTTTCTAAATATAATAATTTCTTCTACTTTACTATAAGAGTAGAAAATAAGAAGTAAGTCAAGAAGAATGGTATAATATTAAAAATTTAGAATACTATCATTTAGAAAAATAAACAAATGAGTTATTAGTATCGTATCTTAAAATATTACAAACTGCCTCTTTTACCCTCCAACATATACTTTCTTCCCCTTTGTCTGCTGAGTCTTGTGACAACTCTGTCACTTCCCTGTGTTAAAAAAACAGAAAGCATGGGGCCGGCCCGGTGGCGCAGCAGTTTAGTCCGCGCTTGGCAGCCCGGGGTTCGCCGGTTCGGATCCCGGGCGCCCGCCGACGCACTGCCTGTCAGCCATGCCGTGGCGGCGTCCCATATAAAGTGGAGGAAGATGGGCACGATGTTAGCCCAGGGCCAGTCTTCCTCAGCAAAAAGGGGAAGATTGGCGACGGATGTTAGCTCAGGGCTGGTCTTCCCCACAAAAAAAAAAAAAAAAAAAACAGAAAGCCACATCCACTCAAATTGATGTTCCCATCTTGAATGACTCATTTCATAGGAGCCCAGGCTGCAATTAACTAATACCTTCACATAACTACAGGTAAGCTGATATCAACACTGTCACATTAACATTACACAGAATGTCATGTATGAAAAACAAGGGGAAAAATGTCTCCATGAAAACCGAGAGGGGGAAAAGGCTCCCTGCTTTCATTATGCTTGACATTAAAACAAGAAATTCCCTTTTTTTTCCTTTTAAAGAAATGGATTCGTGTGGCCTAGCCAATATACTGCTCTGTGCAACTAATTATACCAAATTTGTCAGTAAAAATGGGAATAGCAAATTGATCAGATCATACCGACAGCCCACACAAGTGGAAACATAGTGCCAGTATTCACGATAAAAGGCACAAGCATCACCACAAATTGTTTTGAGCTATTCCACAGCTTAACTCCTGACTGTCTATGCTAATGAGAAATATGACTATCTTTGATAAATTTAATAACCAAAATATAAAACTTTACCCTTCTAGATCTCTCCCAGTATTTCTAACTAGTATAAAAATCAACCGGTTTGTTTGTTTCCTTCTCTGCCCATCCCTATTGTATATCAAAAGTAAAGAAGTGAAATCATCAAAAGGCAAACAAAATTACAGAATTTCAAGGCTAACACAAGAGCTATTTCAGCTGAAACCCTAATCCATCCAATAACCCTATGTTACAGATTGAGAAGGTATTATCTTCATTTAATTATGAGGAAAACTTTCAGAAAATTAAGTGACTTGCTCAAGTTGCAGTCAGAACTGCAACTTATCTTCAAAATCTGTGCTCTACTAAAATTGGGGGTTTCTGCCCTTTACAACAATTCCTGAGGGATCTCGAAGGAACAGTCTGAAACACAGAACTCAATTGCGCTGTGAACAGCTCCAGTGTCAGGCAACTCACTATGTACTTCTTAATGAAACACATTCCATTTTCAGAAAGCTTAGAATTAAATTACAATTTAAGAACCACTGATCCAGTCAAATGCCCTCATTTTACACATGAAGGAACTGCAAAAAGAGAAGAAAATGCCTCACAAAGGCCTCTCAACTAGCTAGTGTAATAGCTGTGTATTACTTTGTTATTGCTGTGACAGAGTACCACAGAACAGGTGGCTTAAACAACAGAAATTTATTTTCTCACAATTCTGGAGAAGTCCAAGATCAAGGTGTCAGCAGGGTTGGTTTCTTCTAAGGCCTCTCTCTTTGGCTGGTAGATGGCCTTCTTCCTACATTGTCTTCATATGGTCTTCCCTTTGTATGTGTCTGTGTCCTAATCCCTTCTTATAAGGACACCAGTCATATTGAATTAGAGCCCATCCACATGAACTGATTTTATCTTAATTACCTCTTTAAAAGCCCTACCTCCAAATACAGTTACATTCCGAGGTACTGAGGGTTAGGACCTCAACATATGAATTTTGAGGGGACATAATTCAGCCCATAACAATCTGCCCTCTGGCCCCAATTCATGACCTTCTCATATGCAAAACACATTCATATTCCAACAGCCCCCGAAGTCTTAACTCATTCCAGCATCAACTTTTTAAGTCCCAAATCTCATCTAGACATCGTTTAAATGAGATATGGGTGGACTTGAGATATGATTCCTCCTGAGGCAAAATTCCTCTTCAGCTGTGAACTTGTGAATCTAGACTAGTTATCTGCCTTCAAAACACAATGGTGGGTCACACATAGCATAGACATTCCCTTTCCAAAAGGGAAAAAATCAGAAAGGGATGATGGGTCCCAAGCAAATCCAAAACCTAACAAGGCAAATTCGTTTAGATTTTAAGGCTGACGAATAATCTTGTTTGGCTTCATGCTCTGTCCTCTAGGCCCAATGAGGTGGAGGCCCTGTCTTCCAGGCCCACCTGTGTGTGGTAGCCCCACCCCCTCAGGCTTGAGGCTCTGATCCCATGGTGACAGCCGCAGCCCTGCCAAACTCTAAATCACCTTCAGGATTATTCTTCTCTTCTTGAAGGACAACACATGATCAAAGCCAGACAGCTCTATTAACTTGTCTTGTAGAATCTCAGAAGTCTGACAGCCTCCCTTCATTTCATCCTGTCTCTGTCCCTTTCAGTCTAAGCTGGCAGTGTTTCTGCTGACATAACCCCATCTCTATTTCTGCTGAGACAGTTTAATAGTTCCAGAAGTCACGAGTCCATAATTTCTTTAGCAGATAGTTGTCTAGCAACAACCTTGACGTTGTCTCCAGAACACGCTTTCTAATTTTTCACAATATGCATTGGCTAAGAATTTCCCACATCTTCAAGTTCCTGTTCCTTTTTGCTTAACAATTCCTTCTTCAACGTATCTCTTTCCTCTTGAATTTTACTATAAGCAGCAAGGAGAAGCAAGGCTATGTCTTTAACATTTTGCTTAGAAATCTCAGCTAAATATCCAAGCTCATCACTTACAAGTTCTAATTTCCACAAGAAACATGAACACAATTTAGCCAAGTTCACCACTTTGTAACAAGATCACCTTTCCTCCAGTTTCCAATAACATGTTCCTCATTTTCGCTTTTTTCATATTTCTATCAATGTTCTGTTTATGTTCATATATATATCTAAGACAACACAAGTCTTCTCAACAGCTCTTTTCTCTCAGAGCCCTCAGCAGAATCACCTTTAACGTCCATATTTCTACCTACCATCTCTCAAGGCAACCTTGGGTTTTTCTAACATGCACCTCAAAACTCTTCCAACCTCTACCACACTCAGTTCCAAAGCCACTTTTACATTTTTAGGTATTTGTTAGAGCAGCATCCCACTTCCCAGTACCAAAATCTGTGTTAGTTTCTCAAAGCTACAAAGTACCACAGGTTGGGTGGCTTAAACAACAGAAATAAACTTTCTCACAATTCTGGAGGTTAGAAGTCCAAGATGAAGGTGTCAGCAGGGTTGTTTTCTTCAAAAGCCTCTCTCCTTGGCTTGTAGATGGCTGTCCTCCTCCAGTGGTTTCAAAAGGTCTTCCCTTTCTGTGTGTCTGTGTCCTCATCTCCTCTTCTTTTAAGGACACCAATCATATTGGATTAGGGCACAACCATATTATCTTAAGTACCTCTTTAAAGGCCTTATCTCCAAAAACAGTCACATTCTAGGTACTGGAGGTTAGGACTTCAACAAATGAATTTTGAGGGACACAATTTAGCCCATAACAAGCTGAGACTACTCATATTCACTTACTGTATGAATACTGAATACCACTGTTTCCCAGCCACTATGCTAGCTGAGGACCATGTAATGGTGAGCAAAACAGTTACAATCTCTGACTCCTGGAGCTTAAAAATAATGGGGGAAAATAATCATAAACTCATCAGACAAATTATAAAGAAAAAGCACATCAGAGCATATGCCTTTTGGACCTCACCAAGCCTGCTATATTGAAAACGGCTTCCTTGAAGAGCTCAAACCTGAAGGAGGAGTATGGAAGGGATGTGTGCACACAGAACTTTCCAGGAAGAGGGAACAGACTAGCACATTCAAGGAACTGACAGGTGGCCAGTAAGGCTGGAATAGAGAAAGTAAGAATAGTAATAAAACATGAGGTTGGATAGGAAGGTAGCTGCCACATCAACCAGGATCTTAAATTACACATGCTGGTTTTTGTCTTTATCCTAACAGCAATGGGAAGCATCTGAAAGGCTTTACACATGATCATATTCTCATTTTACAAAGATCACTCTGGCAAGGAGGTGGCACTGAGGGCTTCTAAGGTGCTGTTAATGTTCTACTTCTTGAGCAGGGTTCTGGTCACATGGATATGTTCACTTTGTGAAAATCTGCAGAGCTATACTTATAATTTGAGCACTTTTCTATGTGTACATACTTTAGTCTGGTTAGATTGTGGAAAGAAAGGATTGGAACAGAATAAGTATTGATGTGGGGACCCCTGTCTCAGTAAGAGATGATAATTCAAACTAGAAAGATATCAGTCAAAAATGGAGACAGATTCAAGAGATATTTAAGTGGTAAAATCCACAGACCCCAGTTGATGAACTAAATATGAAGGAGGAAAGGAGGCATCAAAGATGACTCCCAAGTTTCTGGTTTGCAGAAATAGATGAATAGTAGATCCATTCACTGTGGAAGAAAATCCTGGAGATCCACAGATGGGAGAGAAGATCACAGGTTCAATTTTTCAGGCTTAAAAGTAGAAACATCAGGCAGGTAGTTCAGTATACAGGCTGGAGCTCAGAGGACAGGTCTAAGAAGAAAATACATTTAAGGGTCAATATTGTTAATAATAGAAGCAGTGAGTATAAAATCCTGCAGCCAATATTTAATGAGCTCCTACAGTATTACAGGTACTGGTTTAGATTCTGTGGATACAGCTATGAACAAAATCAACAAGTTCTCATGGAACTTACATTCTAGTTCAGGAAGTCCCCCCAACAGATCAGTATTAACGTAACTTCAGCTACTAGAAAGTACTATGATGAAAACAAAATGGGGCAATGTAATTGAGTGACAGGGGTGGGGCTACTTTATTTTAGAATGGAAAAGTCAGGAAAGGCCTCTCTGCAGAGGTGACATTTGAGGTGAGACCTGAAAGGTGAGAAAACACTAGGCATAGGAAGAGAAAAGAATAGCATTCCAGGAGGAGAAAAGAGCTAGTGCTTGAAGCAAGATCAAGCTTAGCATGTCGGAAGAACAGACAAAAAGACCAGTATAGATGGATTGTAGTAAATGAAGGAGAGAGTGGCCCAAGACAGGATCAGGGAAGGGCCACAGTATGCAGTTTAAGTAGGGAGTAAAAATTTATACTTTAAAAAATGTTTTTCTGGTGCAGCCTCTATGGAAAACAGTATGGAGATTTCTCAAAAAATTAAAAATAGAAATACCTTATGATCCAGCAATCCCACTCTTGGGCATCTACCCAGTGGACATGAAATCAACCATCACAAGAGGCTTATGCACCCCTATGTTCATTGCAGCATTATTCACTATAGCCAAGAAGTGGAAGCAACCCAAGTGTCCCTCGACTGATGATTGGTTAAAGAAGATGTGGTATATACATACAATGGAATACTACTCAGCCATCAGAAAAGACACAATTGTCCCATTTGCAACAACATGGATGGACCTAGAGGGTATTATGTTAAGTGAAATAAGCCAGAGAGAGAAGGACAGACAATGCATGAACTCACTCATATATGGAGTATAAGTGAACACATGGACAGAGAGAACTGATTGGTGGTTACCAAGGGGAAGAGGGGTGGGGGGTGGGCACAAGGGATGAAGGGATGCATCCACATGGTGACAGACAAACAATAAGGTACAACTAAAACCCCACAATGTTATAAACTATTAAGACATCAATAAAAAAATAATAATAAAATGTTTTTTTCTTAAATTATAGATAATTGTTCTGCAGATATAATTATAGGGTGGCAAAGGTAAAAGTGGGGAGACTACTACGCCCAAGTAGAAATGATGAAATCTCACAGGGAAAGCTAAGAGTTAAGAATAAAGATGGTGTAGAACTAAAACTTAAGGAACTCAAAAAAGCTAAGACGAAGAGGAAGAGGAGGAGACAGAGAATTACTCATAGAGATATGAACAAAAACCATGATGTCGAGGAGAAGTATTTTAAGGAAAAAAGTGATCAAAAGTCAAATGCTTGCCAATACAGAGGAACATTCCAGAGACCTTAAAATCTATTTAGTAGAATAATAGGGGCAGAAGCTAAAACGGACTGGGCTGAATAGTATCAGTTAAGAGTTTAGAGAAAAAAGACAATGGGTGTAGACAGTCCTTTAGAGAAGTTTGGCTATAAATGAGTGTTGTCAACAAAGAGGTACTTTAAGAGATGAGAGACTTGATCATATTTAAACACAGACGGACTAAGGAAAGAAGGCAAGACTGAAGTTATAGAGAGAAGGAATAATTGATAACATACAAAGATTCCCGAGAAGGTAAGAGATGGAATCCAGAGCACAGGTGACAGCATTTACCTTACTAGATCAGAGGAGGCCTACCCTCTTTATTGAAATAGAAGGGAGAGAAGAGAGGGTAGATACAAATGGAGGTAGACTGCCTGACTCTTATAATAACGTGTTTTATCCACTAAAACCATGCTATGGACACTTTGAAAAGTGTCCTAAGTAGGACAACAAACTAATTAAAGAAAAGTTAAATTGAGGTTACTTAGCCTGAAGAAGGCAAATAACAACTCAATATATATTCTTTTTCAAAATATGAATAATTATATGAAAATATTCATTTGTACCAGTTATCTTTATTACTGAATAAAGATAAACGTGTTGAAACTGAAAAGAGATGCAAGCACTTGATTTTTTTAAAAAGTTACACTTATGATCACGGTTCTTTAGAAAAGTTCTGAAAAATGATTATGAAATTTCACTTGACCACTTTAAGTTAAATACCTGAAGTATTTTTCTCAGATTGTCTGTGAATTCTTCTGCAAAGTGTTAAAGCAAAATACAAGAAAGTAATCTCTAGATGACCCTAAAATAAATGGATAATCAAAAGCCTCATGGTTGCTCTACTTATCTGTATTATAGGATTTAATGTCTTGATCATAAACCACAAATTGAAAGACTACTGGTGACGTTCAAAATCTGGAACAAAAGGCTCCAATGGTGTTAGATACACCAAGTTAAATGGATAAGCCTTCCTCTCTGCTGGTCTGGACACTCTGTTCCCTAGCAAGCACTCCATCTCCATGTTCCCTAAATTACAACTGGCCTATATATAGCTGCTCTACATAGATCAATGTGTCTTTCATATAAAAAGTTGTTGTTTTACAGAGAAGACTAGGTCTGATATTCAACAAATATTTATTGACTGTTATTAAAGGACAAAGCTCCAAAGACACAGTAGTAACCAAAGAAGACCTGATTTGCATGGCTAAGGGTACAAGACAGTCTTCCTTATAGAAAACCCTGGGCTCTGCTGCTCTTTAAAAAAGCAAAAGGAAGATGGGGAGGAAGAATACCACTTTCGACCACTATCCTTCCACCCTTAACAATTTCTTTCCTATCATTCCCCAGAATTAGAAGAAAATTTTTTTCTCAGAAAATTTTTTTCTCACTATTTTTTAATTAATTCAAAATGTCTAGCCCAGGCCTCCTATCACATTTTTTGTAAATACTTCAATTTACTTATATTCGAAATGAATGTTTTAACTGCATCTTTGCCAGTGGTACACTGCACTATATTCCAATAATCTCAATCCTCTAATGTACCGTTTTCCAGTTTCCTGAACCAAAAAGTATCTTAGCCTATTTACAAAACCAATGTTATGTTTTTCAGGAAGTCTTCCCTGTTCTAACAAAAATTCCATCTGACTTCACATTTAGAAACAATAAAGAAAAAATCCACAAACTATTTTTAAGGAATTAAGAAAAACCAAACAAGATCCAAAATAAGAATTTTTTTAAGTTAACTAAAACAAAATAAGGCAAATACTCAACAGTAAGAATTTATCATTCTGTACTTAAAGGTTTTCCTTGTAGAATCTAATAATTGCAGTCATGCATCACATAACAGCAGGGATACATTCTAAGAAACTCAGACAATTTCGGTGTTGTGTGAACATCATAGAGTGTACTTACACAGACCTAGTAAAATAGCCTACTACACACTTAGGCTATATGATACTAATCTTATGGGAATACTACACATTTCAAATGCTAATTAAAATCAGAAAAGATTAAATTTTAAACATTAAAGCACAATAGCATTTGTGAAAATTCAATTGAAAAGATGTTGCTGAAACATGATTATCGATTATTTCAATGTATATTTTGTAGGAAACATTTAAACACTAAATGGTATCTCTATTTTCAATCTTGATTTTAAAAAATAGCATTCTAAATAAATGGCCACTTACAGATTTCCTCACTCAACTTCATTGGTAAATCAACATACCTTCTAACCCTATAAATTCAAAGGTACCATAAAGATGCACTCAATTATTCACTGGAATTCCGTTCCTACCTTAAAAAAACCTAAATAATAATTTTTTTTAAAGATAACTATGGTTTAAAAGATAAAACAGGATATAGCGAGCAATGTGTCTGACTTAGATTTGAATCTGTTACACCCCTCGCTAGAGAAATTATGTTGGATAATTGCTTAACCTCTGTAAATTTTTGTTTCCTCTTTATAAAACCTTTGTAGGATTGTTATGAAAAATTAGAGACTGTAACAATCACATTTAGAATAGGGCCTTGCACTGACAGGCATTAAATAAATGGTAGCTACTTAAATGAATATTATTAAATTAAGGCTTTTTGCTCTTAAATTCCTATTGCTCATTGTAGCAGCATTGCAGAATAGGAAGAACCATTGTAGAAGTTGAACTCAAGACAGCTATCAGGTTTCTTTCAAAATCATTCAGTTCTTTAAGAAGGGCAAATTGAAGAATCACGACATAACAGTGAATTCCATTACAGTGAATTTCTAACTACTACTTATCAACTCATCTATCATTTTTTCTCAAATCCATGCATCCAAGTACTATGCCATGTTTATGGGATTCCTAACCAATGAATAACACATTGATAGATTTTTATAAACCTTTCCAAGTATTTTCATATTAAAGTTCTGCCTAAACAACAGGGTCAGGAAACTAACTGCAAAGCTGTGGTCTATAAGTTTAACATGGCTAAATAAGGTTCATTAGCAACGAGTTCAGTGGAACATAGGAGTGGAAAAAAGCTACCTCTATTTTTGTCAGTCACTTACCATCCCAACATCTCCTTTAAAAATGTTATAAAGTTACATGAGGATAGGTGAGCAGAAAATGGACAGGAGAAAAAGAAAATGTGCACAGGAAAAGACTATGAAAGAAACATGATTTCTAATACTATTAAGAAAGGCAGAAAAAAGAAAAAAGGGGAATAAAGGAAGAGTAAGAACTCACAATACCTTCCCAAATCAAATTTTCTTTCATTTTGTTATACTAATAAAACTGAAGAGTTCAGAATGACAACTGAAGAGACAGTAACAAAGTTGTACAGTTATTATAATTATTAGTTGTAGATGAAGTAATCCCAAGGGTAAAACTTTAATTTTATATGTCCTTTCTGAGAATATAGTTAAAAATGCAAAATAAGAAAATAATCCACATAAAGTGTATTTCAATGGACTCTACTGAACTTGAACAGAATTTTAATCATGAATGAACAGATTATATTCTTACTTTTTTTCCTTAGTTACTAATAAAGTTGGGAGGCAAAAAACCTAATAGGTCATCTCAAAATCTCTCAATCTTCCCGTTAATTTAAAAAAGGAAGTTCAATTAAAAAAAATATATATGGAAATATTAACAACTGGACAACACTCCTAGATGAAGTCTTCAAGTGCTCACCAAAGTAGGTACAATGCTTCTTAATGTGATTGTGTCTAGACCCAAGATTAGGGGTCAGACTATGGCTGTGTCCATGCTAGATAAAATAAACTATTTTACTGGTACTTACATTTAAGACAGCATGTTGAAGTTAATGGATTCTGTACTAGGAAGTGTATTATAATATTTAGTTATTGCAATTATCATACCTGGAATGTGATAGGGTTATCATTCAGAGAACAAAATTAGTTAGGAGGAAAGGGAAGAAAAAGAGATTATTTCTAATCTAAATGACTAAAATAACCTTCTACTATATGTACCAAAAAGTCAAAACTTTCCAACAGACACAGCCTTAGCTTTAAGAATAACTATTTACTCTTGAGGCTTCTTTTCAGAGTTATTTGTGCTACTCTCTCCCCTTTTTTCTGTGCATAATTTGATAGTGACAATGTATTAAGAACCTCCACAGGAGATATATTCAAACTTGAGCTTACATACATGTATATTCTATTACAAAAATTATGCCATTACTAATTATGTCATCACTAGTTACTCCTTTAAGAATCTATTTCAACCTAATACTACTTCTTACCATCCAAAGAATATTTTAAGGAGAAAATCTGGTATACATACAGGGAGACCAATTGTTTTAAAAGTACCTTAATTTTAAAAATAAAAATTGGTATGCCAATTTTATTCAGTTGGAAAGGGGAAAGAAAACCATCACCAATGAAGATGTTCATTAATCCCGTAATATAATCCCTCCTTTCCCTGTAAATTCACAAGAATTACAGCTAACAATTTTAATGGAAGAAATTTTTACTTATAAATTGTAACCTATAAACTCAACTCTAAAAACCACTCACTCAATCTGCTCTTTTCTGCTACCACCAAATATTCATTCTGAATGTCAAAACTAAGTAATACTTTGTTATGATTTTAGACTAAGAAGCATTACTCTATTTATATGGGTTGCAGATGTTAAAACAAAACAAAAACACACATAAAAACACTTTAGCCCTAATAATTGAATTCTCAGTTACTGCATTCATATGAGACTACTATATAAAACTTCAATGGGGCTAGCAAACCTATCTGGTCAAGGCACTAATACATAAAAAACCACATTTCTTTGACATTTTCCAAAGAGACCACCACCAACTTTTTTTATAAATACTTAGGAAACCAGGCTCAGAAAATCAGACATCTCTGCAATAACAAAAACTCAAATATGGTTAGAAAAAATATTTTATATCCTTTGAAATGAGCTCTTTCAAAATTTATCTATACATAAAACTAGAAAATTCCATAATGTATATTAATTAGACAAGAGATAAGTAAACTTCAAATGCTTAAATCCCATCCTATTACTCCAACAACAAAATACAACCCAATTTTTTGTAAGCAATCTTACTTTAAAAAAGACATAAAATATTTTTTAAATGGCATTTCTTTTTAGAAAGGTGAATACTGAAAGTAAAAATTATCTATTCAAAAAGCAGTACCAAAAGTTCAACTTAATTACCACATGAGTATTTTTACTAGCAGGATTACGACATACGGAAAACTATAAATTTGCTTATCAAAAAAGAAATTTTTAAATTTTGATTTTTACACTAAGCCTACGAAAAAGTAACGTCATCTTTCTGAATCAAACTAGAAGCTGTATTCTGCTTAACTAAAAGGTATTTCATCTTAGTTTAATATGATGACTAATGCCTAGTTTATTCTTTGTGATGGAGACCAACTCAGAATGGGGGGTAGCAACTCGGGGCTATTCCATTAAGAATATATCTGATTAAAGGAAAAAAAAGGAATATATTCGAATAGAAGAAAAAATTTTGATGAAAAATCTTTAATTGGTAAATTTCACATTTTTATAGATTTTTAACATCAAGGGATGACTCATAATAGTGATTTAGGTATCTTTTACTGCATATTCATTCCTCCATTATGTTATTGTTCAAAAAATAAAAATAGCCAGAATGTTTGGGGGAACGATTAATTTTCTGTCATTAAAAAAAAAAACCCATGAAGGGCCAGCCCAGTGGCATAGCAGTTAAGTTCATGCCTCCGCTTGGTAAACCCAGGGTTCGCAGGTTCACATCCTGGGTGCAGACCGATGCACCACTTGTCAAGCCATGCTGTGGTGGCGTCCCATATAAAGTAGAGGAAGATGAGCACAGATGTTAGCCCAGGGCCAATCTTCCTGAGCAAAAAGAGGAGGATTGGCAATGGATGTTAGCTCAGGGCTAATTAGTCTTCCTCACAAAAAACAAAACCTGTGAAAGTCTTTCAGAATGTTAATTTCCCTACCTTAATAGCATTTATAATTTTTAAAAAATAATCAGAAAGGATTAATGATCTCTGAATGATTATTATTTAGTAGTCAGAAGTACTAAAGGAAGTTGAATGTCTAAACAAAATCTGGCAATTTATTTGAGACTCACTAGCTAACATGAACATGTTTCCTCATAATTTGTATCTTACAAAGGCAATTCTTTACCTCCGCAAAATAAATTTGGCTAATTAAGAGTCTCTTATTCAAAAACAGTAGATTTATAGTACTATTACTCCTAAACAAAGTTTTACAAAGACAGAGGGAAAGGGACACACAGTATATATAAACAGTTGTTTCACCTGTCCCTAAATTAAATCCTTCTGTACTATTTTCATAATGTGCTAATTTGCATAATAAAATACTGGGAAACAAAGGCACAAATACCAAGAAGTACTACTCTGAGGGGCCGCCCGGTGGCGCAGCGGTTTAGTCCGCGCTTGGCAGCCCGGGGTTCGCGAGTTCGGATCCCGGTCGCCCGCCGACGCACTGCCTGTCAGCCATGCCGTGGCGGCGTCCCATATAAAGTGGAGGAAGATGGGCACGGATGTTAGCCCAGGGCCAGTCTTCCTCAGCAAAAAGGGGAGGATTGGCAACAGATGTTAGCTCAGGGCTGGTCTTCCCCACAAAAAAAAAAAAAAAAAAGAAAAGAAGTACTACTCTGAAATAAAAGAATATATGAAAATAGTGGATGAAGGAAATGTGTGTATGTATAAATAAATATGTATACATTTACACACAAAACGTGAGTTAGCATATTCCTACTACATCATATTTAGTTAAGATGAACAAATACACACAAAGACATATGTGTTAAACAAAATAAAGCAAGGTAATATTCAAATGTAACAGCATTGATTAGTACAAACAAATAGAAATCATATTCTTATCTCACTAAATAAAGGCAATGTAATAAAGACCTTGCTGAGAGTACTGTATTTAGTTTTGAGCCTTGCAACTTAATATTACTTAATAACAATATTATTTAAAAAGTAATATAAAGATGTGGGAGAACATTGATAGTTAAGTTGCAAAGAATAGCAAAAGGTTTTAAAACAATATATGAAGAAAGATTATGGGATTCAAGAAAGTTTAAAGGCCTTGAGTGATTATCATGTAAAACATATGCAGGATCATAATAATTATTTTTTAAAATAGTATGTAATTAGCTGGAGCTTTTTCCTAAAAAAGAGTAAATCGAAGCAAAGATTAGCATGAATTACAAGATCTCTGAAATGAATTCCATCCCAGTCTTTAAATTGTAAGTGAAGGAATATTATCTAATAAAGAACACTATCCAGTGTGATAAGTAATTGGCTCCACAGAAAAATTAAAACCAAGAGAAATAAAATATCCTATAGGACAAATCTTACAATTAATGCTAAGGAGCTCTCCAAAATATTTTTTATATTAGAATTATACTGTGTTAAATTAAATAGAGAAAAGTGATATATTATCAGAATAGTCTGAGCAGCTTTTTCTAACCTATATAGTGATTTCTCTATTTATGCATTGCAGAATTGGGGAGTATAGAGAATAGGGGTATGGCATGAGAAGAAGGATGATGAAAAAAAAAATATATATATATATTATATTATGAATATGTACATTTGAAGAAAACTCCCCAGGTGATTGATACACCTACTATATGTCATTTGATGGAGAATTTTGTTTTAACTAAGTGATACGCTAATTATAGCTCAGAAATATTTGTGTCACACAGATGCATTTGCAAAAACATAATTTTACCTGTATAATGAATAGAGAAATCAACTAAAAACTTGCCTATAACAAATTAGTATTTCTTGTATATTTAATGTAGCCAAGGAAAAATACTAAAATTTTATGAAATATTAGATTTAGGTATGAACTATAAAATTGTTCAACATTATCTACAAATAGAAAAAATTAGTTTAAAATTGTAGAAAAACATTCTAGTTCCTATCCACTCTACTCAGGTGTTTTCATAATAACCAAAGGTATTACAACAAAACATTATAAAAACATTTAAAATACAATTTTATATAAACTTTTATTTACACTTTAGAATTTAAACAACTTGCTGGGAACATCCCTTGTGAGGCAACGTAGTCTTTTTTTTTTTTTTTTGGAACTATTTAAACTTCAAGACAGGCTCACTAATTTTTTTCAAGGGCAAAGAAAAATAAAAGTGTTAGCTGAAAATAGCCAACTTAAAGATTATTTGTAACACAGACTTGATCATGTGAGCCTAGACAGCCTCCCCACCTCTGTCTCCCCTGTGAAGGAGGAGGTCTTTGTATGCTTTTGTGTGGCGGTTCCACTGAATTCATTACAATAGAGATGGACATTTGATATTCATAACGATCCAACATCTGAGCAATCTTCTGTCGAGACACACCATGTTTATTCCTCCTACCAAAAAAGAAAAGGATTTTAATTCTTTTTAAAGAGTATAGGCTTAGAGATTAAATTGTTTTGAGTAACAGAGTACAGATTCAAAAATATATTTTGCAAATAAATACTAGAAGATAACATCTCATTTACCCACATTTTATACAAAAAAAAAATTGTATTGTCTCTCTCAAAGTTTTTAACAATATTTTTAAAAGGTTTAAGGATACCATAAACCACAGCAAAATGTTAATTGATTATACCTTCTTCACAAAGAACTAACTAACAATTCACTGAAGCAATGAGTTAATCTCTCCCCTTTTTAAATAATAAAATCAAAGATTAGGAGACACCGTTTTGAGAATTATAGTAGAACTGAGTGGACTTCTAAGACTCACAAAAATCAATATAAAATATTTATCACTTTTCAAAAGCTATTTTAGGACACTTCCTATTGCATTTTTAAAATTTATTATCACTACCAAACTATTATTACTATAGATACAACACTTTGGACATACCTCACAAACATGATGTTGAGTGAAATAAACTAGATAAAATGAATACATACTGTATAATTCTATTTACATAAAATTGGAAATAAAAACAAATTAAACTACAGTGTTAAGGCAAAAGATGTTTTAGAAAAAAGAAAAGATGCTTTAAAGAAAAGCAAGGAAGTAATTACCAGGGAACTGTTACTAGGAAAAGGAATTCAAAGAACTTCTGAGGTGTTAATAATGCTCTCATGACATGGGTAATGGTTAAATGATTATTTGCCTTATAAGAAATTTGTTAAGCTATATATTTACATTTTATGTACTTTTCTGTGAGTTTAACTATGACAATAAAAAGTGACTTAAAAATTATTCTTGAGGGGCCGGCCTGGTCGCGTAACAGTTAAGTTTGCATGTTCCACTTTGGCGGCCCAGGGTTTGTCGGTTTGGATCTTGGGTGTGGACCTACTCACCGCTGATCAAGCCATGATGAGTTGGTGTCCTACACAGAACAGCTACAACTCTACAACTATGATATACAACTATGTACTGGGGCTTTGGGGAGAAAAAAAAGAAAAAACAGGAAGATTGGCAACAGATGTTAGCACAGGGCCAATCTTCCTCAAAAATAAATAAATAAATAAAATTCTTTAATAAAATTATTCTTGACCCTCAAAGAACTTTTTATAATATATTTTATCCTTGCAGTTTTCTGTAACTGGTCTTGGAAATGGCAAAACTCATGGAACATATTTTACATTTAATGTTATAGTTCTAGATTTACTAATGCTAATTCATTTTTCCCAGAAAAAGGACACAAATGTTTACTTCTCAAAGCTACTAATGTTTTACATTCAATATGAGAAAAGAAAGAGAAGATGGAAGACCAAAAAAAAGTGAGATCTGAGGCTAAAAACTGGCAAGGTATGACTAATTCCACAGTATGTCAAAATTAATGATACAATTCTTTACAAAAAAATCTGTCAAACTATGCTAGATAGTTAAACTATCTTGTAAAAGCAGTTCATATTAAGAATTTTAATAAATTTCAACAGTCCCTCAAATGTAAATGAAGCCTAACTGTATAACAATTTCATCAATTCATTTATTCAGCATAACCCAAATATCTCTAAATTTCTGTCTCTTCTACCTGAGGTGCAATACACACACAGAGGCAGGCAAACAATACCAGATATTAATAAATCTATCAGTTTATCTATTCACAGATGAACATAATGGCATGCAAATCACAAAGGGAAAGAAAGGTAACTAAAGGAATGAAAGGCAAGGGGGAAAGAAGCAAACTAGTTGGCCACCACACACAGAATAACAGCTTTTAGCTACAAGAGGGCAAACAGAGGTGAAAGACAAAAACTGGTTTTAAAAAAAGTGAGGTGATGGTTATACAACTCTGTGAATATACTGAAAACCACTGAATTGTACACTTTTAATGGGTAAATTGTAAGGTATGTGAATTATATCTCAACGTTGTTAACAAAAGAGGGGAGAGGGAGTGAAAGTGAAGAAAGAAAAAAAGAGTCATAGTCAGGAAAACCAGTGATGCGAGGAGAAAAGGACAAAGGTAAACACAAATGGAAAAGTAGGACTGAAAGTAGTACAAGCCCACAATCCCTCATCACAAATTCTGAAATATAAATTGCTCTGAAAACTCAGTTTTCTGTTGACTCATATGGCAACAAAACCTAACCAGATCTTTACTCATCTGGCAGCACAATCTACTCAGAACTAACACTAGATTATGTAGAATCTTTCTTATCTACTTAGACTGACTAGTCATGATTTGCTGTAGAAATATTAAGATGTTTGATTATGACATGCTGCCCCAAACTCTGCTAGCGGTGTTATGGTTAGGTATATGCACTATATTACCTTTCTAAAATCCAAAAAAAGATCTGAATTCCAAAACACAGTGATTCCAAGGATCTTGGTTATGGGACTATGGATCTCTAGTAGTAAAGATGGAAAAAGAGGGAACAAGATGAAAGCACCAGGTAAAAAGGTGATGGGACCTAAAATGGGAAGGAGATGAAGCTGGAAGGGCAATGCAGAAATCTAGCTAAAAACCAGAGGGAAAAGTCCTAATTTTTCCCTCAAAGTTTTCTGGATCTCCACTAGCATTCAATAAACTGCAAACCAATGCAGAAATTCACATTAAAAAAAGTTAACAAACACACTTAAAGAAAATTTAATAAAATTTAACAAGCCAAGATGCCTCAAAAACCTTCAATTTAAGTCAATGTTCCTCTTAACAGAAAGTGAGGAGTAGCAGCCCCTATTCACAAGTAGCAAAGATATGACAAGCAAAATCTAGTAAAGATATTGACCGTATAAGGAGAAAAGAAAGAAAAATAGATTAAGGATTCAAAAAAATTTTGAGTGCCTTACTTTTCTAATTCTTCAGGATCAAATTTCCACCAAGTTTCAGGTTCATGAAACTCTACTCTGTATCCTTTTCCTATGGCCTACACAAACGAAAGGAAGAAAACAAAAATCCAGACAATATTTCTTAAAGTAAAAAGAAGTCAGACAGATATAAATGTCATTTAGATAATACCTCTAAATTTGCTTAAGCGAGAAAAATTTTACTTTTAAAATAATATGGTTTATAAAAATTTTAAGACCACTTAACTGGACAAATTCCAATTACTACCCTCAAGTCCAGACAAAACTAACAAGATGAGCATATTCCTTAATAAGCACCATTCCCAATTTTTTAAAAACTAAGCAAATGAACACACCTCTTTAGAAAACAAGGACAAATAATGAAGCTCAAAGTAAACAAAATTTCAGAACACGAAAAAATTGACAAGAATAACATAAAAACTCTCTCATATTTCATATTTACCATTTCCACATATGGTTTCATTTCCCAAGCTTGTGTATTAGTGTTGTCTATTATAACTGGAGATCTCCCCTGACTGATAGCTTGTTTTGCTGAAACAAAAAATAAATTTAGAAAACAAAAACAAAAAGCAGAATAATTAGGTTAAAATACACAAAATAAAATGTAAACCTTAATTAAGAAATTTTCTACATCTCTGTACTTAAAACCACAACTGCAATGTCTTGAGTCAGTGCCATGGAAAAAAAGGACTCTGCTAGATTAAAAAGGAATTAAGAGACATAACGACAGGCAATATGTATTCTCCATACTGGATGCTGGTTTTGACACACTAGCTGTAAAGGACATTTTGGGGAAAACACTTTGTTGAACTTACAGCTAATGAAGCCTTCAGTCTAGACTAACTGTCATTTATAGGAAATACAGGAACAAGTTACATTTGAATATGGTCTGAGTATGAGAAGAGGTGAACATTTATTGACACGGAAAGAGTGAGATTGTTAACCGAAAATGGCAAGTTACAAAACAATATATAAGTATGATCTTATTTTGGTCAAAATATAAAGATCTGGGAAAAGTTACTAAGATATCAAAAGTGGTCATCTGTAAGTAATGGGAAGATTTGCATTTTATGCTTATCTGTATTTTCCAATGCTCTACAATTACAAAAAATGCTTTTGAAATAAGACTTACACTGAAAAAAAAAAAGAGTGCTATGAATGTACCATTACTTACCAACAAAACTTTATATACCAAGTAGCTAAATACCACTGTTTAACTTACTTTGTACATATTTCTTAGGACTATGATTCTCAAATTGGGAGCTGAGATAAAACGAAACTTTTCTCAACTATATCTCCCTATCCCTATACCATCTCTTCCCCCATGAGGTGAGAATCACCACCACAGTGAGCCACTGTTAATGACAGGAGTGTATGCACCCCTTTAGTGTAAACAGACAAGAAATATAATTAAGAACCCACGATAAAATTTAAAAGGCTGAGGTAAAATACAATGATATGGAAGTTCATCGTGATTTAGAATTCAAACCACTAAGTTCTGCATAATGAAAACATATAGATGTCTAAGGGCAGACAGAATTCTAAAGGTTAGTTAAGTAGTAATGACTATGGTGGAATACATATTTGGGAGAAGACATCTCTAAATACCAAAAGAAATTCAGAATTTGGGTCATAAATAGGATACCAAGATGCTATCATCTCCCACTACTCCATTCTCAATCAAAAACAGTGATCAGGGGCCAGCCTGGTGGCGTAGTGGTTAAGTTCGTGCACTCTGCTTCAGCAGCCAGGGGTTTGCAGGTTCAGACCAGGCGTGGACCAACATACTGCTTGTCAAGCCATGCTGCAGTAGCATCCCATATAAAGCAGAGGAAGATGGCCACAGATGTTAGCCCAGGGCCAATCTTCCTCAGCAAAAAAAAAAGAAGAGGATTGGCAATGGATGTTAGCTCAAGGCTAATCTTCCTCACAAAATAAAAAAACAAACAAGACAAAAACAAAAACAAAAAAACAGTGATCAAATCTTTCATTAAAAAAAACATTAATTTTCTCCTAATGTCTGATAGTTAGGCTTACACCTCCAAAGAGTTATGTTCCAAGGAGTTATATCCTAGAAGAGGAGCTTAACCAAATAAATCTCTGATTTGCAGGAATGAGATTATCCTCTTTCCACGAATAATCATCATTCAATACAACATTCCAATTCACTCCAGGAGAAGAGAGCTCCTAAGTAAACAATGTTTGAATACCCTAATAATGAAGAGTCATTTTCTTAAACAAATTAACCATCATACTCCAAGAAAGAGAACAATGACCCCTTGGAGATGCTTTCAATTTACAAACTTTCTAAGATGAACTTAGATTCTTCTAATACAGTCATGTGCCAAATAACGACATTTCAGTCAACAATGGACCATATATATGACAGTGGTCCCATAAGACTAGTACTATATAGCCTAGGTGTGTAGTAGGTATACCAGCCAGGTTTGTCTAAGTACACTCTATAATGTTCTCATAAGGACAAAATCACCTAACAACTCATTTCTCAGAACATATTGCATGACTGTGATAAACATGAGGCAGACAGCTATTCCCAGAATGGTGCCTAGCATTTAAAAGTATTCAATAAATATTTGTTGAAAAAAGAAATTTTGCCCGAAATATAATTTTAAAAATGTCTAATAATTGCTAGCTATCATTACCTCGAAAAAGGTAAAAATTACCTTGAAAAAGTCAATATTTATTACATTGATAATAAAACCAATAATTTATCTAGACACCACTATCCTGTTCAGCAAATATAATTCACATGGCATGAACATTCTAATGAAATATTATAGACTAGTACTGCAAAGAGAAAAAATGTTTCACACAAACTTCCCAGTCCAAGTATACTGGCTCTGCCCACTGCCTTTATTCATTCCTCTTGTCACCTACTCCCATTCCCCTTAATATTAGGCCAATTTAACTCCAAACACTTTTTGGAATTGCAATACCACCACTATTTCATTCAGGCAGTAATGTCCTGTGGCGTTCAAAAAAAAAAATCAAAAAGAATTAATATTTTTTGAGAGGGCCTGCTGGGTGGCATAGTGGTTAAATTCACACGCTCCACTTCAGTGGCCAGGGGTTCACAGGTTCGGATCCCAGGCGCGGATCTATGCACCGTTTATCAAGCTATGCTGTGGCAGCCGTCCCACATATAAAATAGAGGAGGATGGGTACAGATGTTAGCTCAGGGCTAATCTTCCTCACCAAAAAAAAAAAAAAAAAGTAACATTTTTTTGAGATTTTTATGCCACTCTCTAACATATTTGGAGAAATCCTAGAATGTCATAGAACCAATACCAGGAAATACTCTTACAATCAAACTTATCTGCTATTTAAACTTTTTACTCAAAAATATCCTCACTGAGGGGGCCGCCCGGTGGCGCAGCGGTTTAGTCCGCGCTTGGCAGCCCGGGGTTTGCGAGTTCGGATCCCGGGCGCCCGCGGACGCGCACTGCCTGTCAGCCATGCCGTGGAGGCGTCCCATATAAAGTGGAGGAAGATGGGCACGGATGTTAGCTCAGGGCCAGTCTTCCTCAGCAAAAAAAGGGGAAGATTGGCAACAGATGTTAGCTCAGGGCTGCTCTTCCCCACCAAAAAAAAAAATATATATATATATATCCTCACTGAAATTCTTTACTCTGAAAATTAACAATTAATAAGTAAAGCATTTATTCTGTTCTTCCTGTACATACTGTACTTTTGGGTAACCCTAGTTGCTAGTTCTAGGTGACAGGAAGTTCTTCATTACAAAATAATTCTAGCTACTACACATAGAACGAATGATAGACCTATAAAATCACCATTTTGAACCCCTTAATGAAAAAACTGATTCAGGAAAAAATTCATGTTGGATAAACCATTAAATATAAGGTTGATAGGGAACTTGATAATGGAGGGAGTAGGCAGTCCCTCTGAAGCTACTGATCAACCTTAGCATCACTAAAAATGGGACAACTAGAATTTGCTTACCAAAAAAAAAAAGCCGAACCTAATAAATACTCCAGTCTAGAGCTAATTTCCATTTAAGGAAATACGGGAGCAAGAAAACCAAGTTAAATGGTTACCACAAGGAAGCAAATCGACAATTGAAGGATATGGGACATTCTATAGAACAACCAACCAAGTTTCTACAAGTTAACGGTATGAGGGAAAAAGAGGGGAAATGGCTATAGATTAACATAATTAAAAGGAACATAAAAACAATGTACTGTGAGGACCTTGTTTGAATTCTTATTCAAACAAAACATCTGCAAAGAAATATTTAAGACAATAGGGGAAATTCGATTACAAACTGAGTATTACATGTTGTCAAGGAATTTGGTTTTTTAGGTATGAGGATGGCAATGCAGTTAAATAAGATGTGATTAAGTAAGAAGAAGGTTAATTTGAACTGCATAAAGTATGATGTCTAGAATTTGCTTTAAAATACTTCTGCAACTCACAAAATAGTGGGAGTGAAAACAAAAACGATAAAGCCAATACAGCAAAATCTTGATAAGCTGATAATTCTGAGTGATGGGTTCACAGTAATCTCTTTATGCATTCTTCATCTTTTTAAAAAGAAATTATTGTATAAGCATTTACTTACACAGTTCTAGATCTACAGTTTTCAATCCTGACTGCAACATGGATAACTTTCAAAAAAAAAAAAAACACCAATGCTTAGATCCACTCCAAATTAACTAAACCAGAATCTCTGGGGCTAAGACTCAGGCATACGTTTTTTTCAAAAGATCCCCAAGTGATTCAAATGCAGCCAAGGTTAAGAACCACTATTTCAAAATGGAAAGAAACTGACCCATGTGCCTCTAAAAAAATACATCAAGTAGATTTTTTTGTAGAGTAACATTAACAAGAAAAACTTTTTTTTGGAGGTGAGGAAGACTGGCCCTGAACCTATCATATTGCCAATCTTCCTCTTTTTGCCAGAGCAAGATTAGCCCTGAGCTAACATCTGTGCCCCTCTTCCTCCATTTTGTACGTGGGACACCGCCACAGCATGGCTTGATGAGTGGCGTGTAGGTCTTCACCCAGGATCCAAACTGGTGAAGCGGAGGTCACTGAAGCAGAGCATGCGAACTTAACCACTAAATACCGGGCCGGCCCCAATGAGAAAACCTTTTAATATTCATAGGCATTATCTTAAGCCTTAGAAAACATAAGAATTACTCTTAGGGAAATAACTTTTGGGAATACATAATGATAGTATCAGAGTTCTCTGAATTTATTCATGATGTATAAAATAAAGCCTATCAAAATATCCCACATCTCTATTTTACCAGCTTATATTGGTACACTATTTACAAGTTTACAAAATATTCTATCTAAATTCTCTGATTTTTCCCAACAACCTTAATCAAGTAGAGCAAATATAATTATCACCGCTTCTAATAGATGAAAAATGGTCTCAAAGATGTTTAAATGGCTTGCCAAAGTCGTTCAGCTGGTAAAAGTCAAATCGAGAATAAAAACTTAGGTCTTCTGACTCTTAGTCAAATATTCTATCCCAGGAGATTCGGCCCAAAACAAACCTCTGTTCTGGTTCCAGTCATGGGCATCACCAAGTTGATTAACATTATACCTGTACCCATCTTGATGGTGAAAATAGTCATCAGTGCTGAACACAATGCCATCACGACTCTGACCAAGCAGAATTCTGTTAATAAAAGAAATCATAAAGGTGCCATTTATAAAATCTACAGCCATCACAAATAAGCCACACAGGAAAGGTTATTAAACGAATTTCTGGTACTTACCTTTAAGTAAATTGCAAATAGAACAGCACAGGAGCTGAATCTTTAAAAGTTTTCAGATTTCAAATTCACTCACACTTAAATCTACACACTTACAGCCAGTAACAAAAGCTTTTTTAAGTGGCATTTGTACTGCAAGTTTTAAAAACATTCTTCAATCAATCCCAAAATTATGTCAACTATTATCCATGTTTTAACTTTAGTGAATTTGTATTTGGTGTCTAAAATTGCCTAAATTTAGTGTAACAGGTAACCTAAAAGGCAAGTAAGCCTAAGCAAGCAATTCATCTGGGGAAAACTGTATTGGACCCAAGACAGCTTTGATAAACTCATTTCCATGAAGCACAAACACACATGACCTGAAAGTGAGAGTCAGAAATAGCTTGAGGCTTAAGGTTGTGAAAACAGCCTGTGATCCTCCAAAGAATAATCAAACTTTAAATTTTTTAAGAGATTAAATTACTATATGAAATTATCAAACACTAAATAAAGAACACACTCTCAGAACAAGTCAATGATAACCAAGCTCTGTTCTCACAATATGATACCACCTTACATTCCTAAGGAGAGCGAGATTACCAGTGTTTAGTGTCAGAGGATTCCCATAACCAGTGATTCATCAAAGAGACTGCAAGAGTGTGCCAAGAAAAGGGAAAATGCAGTAAGAGAATGATTCGGATCCAACAATAATAAAAATATTTTGTTGTTTCTTTCCTCTCCCTTAACCATTAGGCAACTGGATATCATTCTCTAATTTTTTGAGAGGAGGAGGGGAGTGGAAGGTGGTAGAAGAGATTAAAATAATATTGTCCTGGGATGATTCAAGAATACTTACTTCCTAATAAAAAGTAACAGGAAGAATTTCAACTATTAAGATAACAAACATATCTCTCCTTTCCTCAGCTTATAATAAAATTGTATACATTTTATAATAAAAATAAAATTGCATATATCGAAACAAAAAATTTTAAACATGCATTTCCATTTAAATATGCATTTCCAATTATAGTTCAAATTACTTCAAACAAACCAAACGAAAGTAAATGGTTTGAGTTAGCTGTGTGCTTGTTTAGAGGCTGAAGTTGGATTTCTTTTTTAAGTAGCCATAATTTTTCCAAAATATACCATCTAACATATATGGCATCTTATTTCCTTATACAGATAACCTAGAATATAAAAATGCCAAAATACTGGCATTCCAAGGCTCAATCATCTAAAAAAATTTTGATCATAATTAACCATGATACCTAATTATATTCAACAGTACCAGAAAAATGACACCATCTTTTGTAGATACCCTACGTTTCATTTCTTTCTGTTCTATTACTTATCAACAGGCGATTTTTCAGATGTTAATAATACCACACTACAAGAGTACAGCAGCTTTTGTATCCAGGAAATGTCTTAACCTCTCCCAAATAAAAAAAAGGGGGGGGGAGGGAGGAGACAGTAAATCATTTTACATCATTAAACCAAGTCAACATCAAACATGAATAAACCTCTATGAAGAACATCTTAAATATATAAATCATAATTATAGCAAATAATTTTAGCTTGGAGAGACTTTTCCCTCCCAGACTGGTTATGCATCTTTTTAAAATTCCCTGAATTATATCAAACTATGAAGCTTTATTTTGGGGACTTATATTTTAAAGAATATCTATTATCAACCTGGATATATCTAATGTCATACCAACCATTTGAACCCAAAATAAATTATTTGAGGATATTAGTATTTTCAAATTTTTACAGTCAGATTCTATCAGAACTCTCCTAAGTTAAGTCAAGTACTAAAATGGATGCTCAGAATGTCAAAATCTAGAACTCTGACAAATCAAATATCTAATAAAAAAAAATCAGATGTGGGCCCACTGGCCACTTTATTTGTATTTTTTTCAAAATAACTATCTTTTTCAGAATCTACTATGCGCCAAGCATTTTTTATATATATATCTATGACCTCATTTAATTCTCACAACAACCTTGCCAATCTGATATTAAACAAATCCAGAAAAGAAAATAATTTCAGAAATCAGGCCACCAGAGTTACATAAATAATGGTAAGAGAGCCAAAACCAATGGCTTACAACGATCCCTGCCTCCTGCTATTCACACCCTTGTATCATACCCTCCTCTTGTGTGTGGGCTGGAGTCAGTAACTAGCTTCTAACTAACAGAATATGGCAGAGGAGATGCAACGTTACTTTGGAGATTAGATTACAGAAAAAAAAAGTGGCTTCAGTCTCGGGCTCAGAGCTGGCTCACCTTCTCTCATTGCATTGTGGATGCAGAGAGGCCCAAGTAGCAAAGAACTGAGGGAGGTCTCCAGCCTACAGCCAGCAAGGAACTGAGGCCCTCAATCCAACAGCTCACAAGGTAATGAGTCTAGTCAATAAAATCGTGAGAGATCTTCCAAGTAGATTCTCCCCAAGACAAGCCTTCAGATCAGAACACAGCCCTAGCCAACATTTTGAACCTTAGTGACCTTGAACCAGAGGCACCCAGATAATTGCACCCAGATTCCTGTCCTTCAGAAACCGTGAGACAATAAATGTTTGTTGCTTTAACAACTCAGTTTTAGGGTAATTTGTTACACAGCCATAGATAATGAACACACTCTGTGCTTATAATTTTTCACTCAAGTAAGGAACAAGTGAATCCTGTTCCTTAAACCCTGTCTTGGGAACCCTATTCCCCAAAATGGCCTACTGTAAGAGAGTTAATTTTCATGGTTTATTTTTTAAATTTCCAAGAACTCTACATCATTTTCTTTAATACAGTCACATGCATTTAAAAATAAAAGTGATTTTCCCCCCAAAATCTGAGTAAAACTGACACTTCATGATCTTTAACCTCATTATTTACTGAATGGCCTTGATACCCCAGTCCAAGACCACTTTATTGATCACTTCACTCTAAACACTCCTTGAATTAAGAGTAGAGACCTACAGGGGCCGGCCCGGTCGCATAGCAGTTAAGTTCGGTGCACTCCGCTTCGGCGGCCTGGGTTTGCAGCTTCAGATCCTGGGCACGGACCTATACCACTTGTCAGCCATGCTGTGGTGGCAACCCACGTACAAAGTAGAGGAAGACTGGCACAGATGTTAGCTCAGGGCTAATCTTTCTCAAGCGAAAAAAAAGAGGAAGACTGGCAACAGACGTTAGCTGGAGGCAAATCTTCCTCAGCAAAAAAAAAAAGAGACCTACATAAGAAAAGGTTAATCTTTCTTCTGCAGTTTAAACTGAGATCTCTTCCAAAAGCAGGGAGGAAAATAAAATATCTTCCCATCTCTCTGAACTGTAGTTTCCTATGGCTGCTGTAACAAATTACCAAAAAATTGGTGGCTTAAAACAACACGGATTTATCTTATAGTTCTGAAGATCAGAAGTTAGAAATCAGTTTCACTGGGCTAAAATCAAGGTGTGGGCAGGCTGGCATTCCTCCTGGAAGCTCTAAAGGAGAATCTGTTTTCCTTGCCCTTTCCAGCCTCTAAGGGCCAACTGCATATCTTGGCTCACGATCCCTTCCTCCATCTTTAAAATTCAGCAGGGTAGCATCTTCTCTCCTGACAAGTGCTTCAACTACCTTTTATCTCTGATCAACTCCAGACATTTTGCTAATAATGACATTAGTGGCTTGTTTCTGAAAATATACTCTCTCGTTGGTGAAATCAGTAGAGTATAAGAAATGTGGACAAGCTAAAATATTTTAGATTCACCTCCTCCTTGTAGGAACAGGGTGTAAGAATCTAGCAAAATCTATAGCCCATATAGCCCTGGGAATAACATCCAAGGCTTCATCCCTAAATGGTCCTGTGCCCAAGCACTGAGTCAGAGGATTCTATTTGACTGAACCCAACTACAATGGTTAACATTCTACCTCTAGAATATTGTTGAATTCTGCCTCAAATGAACCTTTCATCAAAGTGCTGTCAGTTTGCCTAAAAGGACAAAAAGTTGGCACTTTATCATATCTAGTAAGGTTATACAAACTGTTTTGTACTAGCTTACTTATAAATAGTTAAAGTCTGTACTTGTGTGAAAATTTAAGACTGATTTCATTAAAATCTGTTAGTGGAAGCGTGGGTAAATGACTAAGTCTCACCTACTTATAACCAAATTGGCTTAGGTCAGTTATCAATAAATAACAAGATGATGCTGTCTTGTGTAGCTTATGCTAAATGCAAAGAGTGATAAAGGCAAATACACGAGTTCAGAAGGATGACTACTGAAAGCTGAGATGATAAGCTAAAACCTGAAAAAGTGGAAACATTTAAGAGAACCTCTTAATAAGTAGCGTTCTGAGAACAATGAAAGGACAAGTATCATGTCTCCTGCACTGGAGGGCAGGTACTAGTTCAAGTGCAGGTGGGTATGAAGATGGAGAGGTGGGTAAAGACTAAATTAAGGAAGAAGGGGATTTGAATACTACCCCAAAAGAATTTGAACTTTATCTAACCCCCATACTCATTATCATACATCAATACTAAACAATGCTATCTTTTAATTTAGTGCCCCAAATCAACTCAACTCTGATTTACCAAATCTTTACTCCTTTCTTCAAAGCTCATTTTGAAAGCTAACTTCTATATGAAGCCATTCCTCACCAGAGAATATGTGGCTTTATATCCAGTCCCAAACAGCCAATCCTACTTCACTCAAAAAGTGTTGACCTAATGAGATACTCCTGCATCTTTAACCAAACTCCTGGAAGTCAGGAGTCAGGTATAGGGCAATGCATGCAACAGATACTAAAGTGAAGGAGCAGGGAAGAAACACACTATCCTTTATATCCCTAGTTTTATGTCTCACCAGTTTTGATAACTTCTCCCAAGTCCCTTAACATGAACTTATTCTCTTTAGCCTCTGCTCCTTTTATAAAATGAAAAGAATACAACCCATCTCACAAGATTTTTATATATGAAAGTCTCTGTAAACTGTAAGTCATGACACAAATGGTGGTTGCTACTGTAACTTCCATTCTTATAACATATATCCAATTCCTCAAATAAAGAAATATACATATTATATATAATCACCACTGTCATCTCCCACTACAATTATGGCTCCTTGAAATTCTATTGAATTACTACTTTATTCACCTTCAGTCTCAACATACTCCAACATGTTGTCCCAAACCTAATCTCTCTTCCTTATATTTATTCTATACCCACTCGTAGTCAAATGGCCCCATCTAAGAGATCCCTTCATCCAGTTTCCAAATTTCAGCTATTTCTTTTCTCTGATATGTTCTAAATCAAGAAGACTGCCCATGTTTGTGAAACAACTTCAATCTTAATTTCTATCCTTTCTAAAGAGTTGAAATTCCATCTTCTCTACAAAATTTTCACTAAAGTAAAAGGAATCAAAATGCAAAGACCTAAATTTAAACTCATTTACAAAGATCACAGCTTACTATCTAGCTTGAAAGGTCTATATCATAAATTTAACCTTTCACTAATTCCTTGCTTCAGAAGAAACTTTTGTTTAGATTGTCTTGCAAGTAAATATAAAACATTTACTAATTGGTTTCTTGGACTTTTTTATCCTCACCCAAAAATATCAAATAAATTTTCTTTTTCTCCTTATCTGGCATAAATCATTGAATCATCCTACATAAACTGCAAAGAATTTGTATTGTTTTTCTTTGCACTACTTTTCACAACTGCACAAATATATTGAACATTTTTTTAAAATGTAAACAAAAACGGGAATTTGAAACATTCTGTCATACGAAAAAAAGTCACCAGTTCTACTCCATTAACTCAGATACTGCTCACTCCAAACTCCTTTAATTTAAAGAAACCAAAAAAAGAGTTTGGTTTGCCAACAATGGTATGCCAAACAATGGCATGAACACAGCACAGTGCTTAAAATATGCTCAAAATTCCTTTCCTTGAGTTATCTCATTTGCTTCTCACAATAATTCCAGAAAAATAAGTATTACTCATTCTATTAACAGTTAGCAAAACCTGTCCACAGTCATAAATTGAAATAACTGAGTTAAAGCTCAAATCTTCTAACCTTGAGTTCTTGAATAGCTTACTTAAAAGGGAAGGCCAGCAGTTCTCAAATAGCATTTGCTTTCATCATTGTCATAATTATACATGCTATATCTATTTTTAAAGCCCTTAGCAGAATCTAAATATAAATATATATGCCAAATCTCCTTTCCTCTATCAGGTAACATCTTTTTAAAATATTTACACTGTCAGATGCCATTCTCAAGTATAACAAACATTTTCTCCTAGAAACACGAAAGCATTTGTCATTGATTACAACTATTATTTGATTTTTAAGTAACAAATTACCAAGTATTCACTTGGTATCCTTTACTTACCGAGACAACGTTGTTTTCCCTGAACCAGGCAAGCCTCTTAAAAGAATAAGTAACTTCTCCAATTTATTTAATTTTTCCTCTTGAAACTGCTGGTTCATAAATCTATCTGTTCCATTATGCTTGTCCATAGAAGGATCTTTCCAGCATCCTTCACTGGTTTCACAAAAACCATTACTCACATATCCATCTTGCACACTGTAGCCATTTCTAAAGGGATGATCACTACTGGTATGCTCACTATGGTCAGTATATTCATTGTTCTGATCAAAAGTCAAAGAATTCCAGTTAACATGACAACTATTTACATAATATCCATTTCGTATCTGCGAGCCATCTTGGGCATGGAAAATATTTGATGGTGGATTTGGTGGAGCACTGAATCTTTGAATATTTAAATGATAATTAAAACTGGGAAGAGGAGGACCTTGGGGTACTATAAAAGAATGCACTGATTGCCATTCAGGCCTGAAGGAAGTAAATGAATCATCACAAAATGTAGGTATTACTTGCCCATTACAAGGATATTCGCCTGGTTCATTCACCAAATACTGTTGATAACCACAATGTGACTGAGAAGCATTACTAAGATCTCTTTTCTTTTCTTCTTCAGACTTTAACAGATCATCATGGCCTTGATAATATGTAATAAGTTGCTCCTCAGAGGGTTTAGGTTCCTTACAACTGCCTTCCAAATCATCTTTTTCATTTTCAAGCTCTTCAATTTCTTTGTAAAATTGGAATAATTCATTGTCAATCTCTGATTTTTTCAAGTTAAATTTCT
Source organism: Tapirus indicus (assembly GCA_031878705.1). Lineage (NCBI taxonomy): Eukaryota > Metazoa > Chordata > Mammalia > Perissodactyla > Tapiridae > Tapirus > Tapirus indicus. The sequence goes on along the minus strand of CM062930.1, from coordinate 69,013,717 downwards.
GTTTCTCTTCTTGTCCTCTTTTGCCATCTACACCACTGACAGTGTCTGCTTGATTCCTCCTTTCATTACATTTCTTTTTCTCAGGGGGTTTGTAAATGGGTCCTATAAATGCTTTACTTGTGCTATATATCCCATCATCTTTGGATACCAATCGGGGACTTGTACCTTGTAAAACTTGTGAATCCACGGATTCAAGAACACCTGATCTATTATCAGGTATCTCATCATGCACAGGTTTCAGCAAATTTGTAGTTCCAGTTTTGTCCTCCTGAGGATAACTATGTCCTCTGACATCAACGGTGGTCCCAGGGACCCAATCATTTCCGGTTTTCTCTTGGATTCTGTGAAAATTAGCACTACCTTTATGGGGGAAAATATAACTCTCTTCAGTTGACTTCAATTTTTTATAGCATGGTTCACTTGTTAGTTCTTCCTGACGCCCCAAGGATTTAGCTTCAGAAATTTCACCATAAGGCATCTGAGGAGCAAATAAATCATAATTAACAGCTAATATTTTAAAAATCTAAAGAAAAGTTTCTTCGGAAACAAGAAAATCGACCAAGACATTTAAATTTGTGAGATCACCATATAATCGTAACATTTCCCCAAAATACAAAAATTATAAAATTGTAATTTTATAACCACTTACTACTTAAGTATTGTTATAACAATGATTTAAGGGAGGAGGCTCACTGAATGTTAAGTAAATACCCTTTTTTAAAAAAAGACATATCTCACCTTTAACCTAAATGACGCATTTCTGAATTTAAAGAATTTAAGTAAGTTTGGGAAGCTGAATCAATAATGTATATAATTTGACGATACAGACACAACTGTGTACCAAAAAGGAGAGTAAATCTGCCAACCAAATTGACACATATCCAAACTGGTTGTAATAAACTGCACCATAAACGTCTTCCTGTTTAAACCACCATGTTCTCAGGAGTAAATAAATCCAGCTCCCAAACCTTAGACAACCACATCTCCTTAGCAATCAAACGTTAGATTAAATGCCAGTCCTTATGGACCCTATTCCTGTGAATAGTGTAAAAGTAGTTTCCAAATGGGTGTACTGCATTAATTTAAGAGAAAAAAAAAAAGATAACTTCGGTTGCACTGAGAATGACGCAAGTATGTCATTACGTTTAGAAAACAAATCTGGCAACTCCCAAAATCAAAGCGCTCTTTTCCAGATGGTGGTCTATCTAGAAGATAAACTCTGCTTCCGTTGAAAGGTCTTAGGGACCCTCAAGAGTACAATCCAAAAACCTGTTTTACACAATACTTCTTCATTCTGCCCGCTCTCTGGTCTTCCTCTCTCCAACACGAGAGAAAAACGAAAGGGCATAAAAGACGAACTAGAGAATGATACAGGTAGGCCATAGAGAAGTTGAAGGAAGAGACAACTGTAAAGAACGCCGTACACCCGGAGACAGCCTCCTTCCCAGGCCACCTCTCGGCTTCTCATTTCCTCATTCGAAATATCGGAAAAGTCCCAAGGAAGAACAAGGGGGATGCGTTAACAGAGCGTGGCCTATACACAACCTAAGCCCCGTGGCCTCCCGACCTCCAAAGAGGGCAGCCCGGGCAAAAGTGCGTCATCCAGTTTCTTCGTCCCACCGGAGACATGTTCTGTCTAGGAATTCAAGAGATCTCCAAGGCCGAAAAGTCCACTCTGGGCTTCTATGTTTATCGCTAATCTAAAGATTCCAGCCCAGCGCCGGCGAGAACCCCACTCGCTAATGGAAGAAAGAAGAAACCGAAAAATGACACCACCACTACCCCACCCTCACTTAAAACAGGGTGTTTACTCACCTTACACTACAGCTCTGCATTGACCTTTACCTCACAATAAAACCTTCTTCTAGAAAGACACGAACCTCTGAAAAGGTGAAAGAAACGCGGAGACACGACCCCAAAGCAAAGAGCCGGAGGGACTAAAAGCCCAGCCCTCAGGATAAGGGCAACAAGCCTCACCTCCGTACGCAAGATGGCGGCCACCCCACGGTCACCCCGGCAGGAATCACGGCTTCGCGCCAGGCATTGTGGGAATTGAAGTCCGGCTTTCTCACCGGGCCTGGAAACCTCAGCGCAACGAGACTTGGTCTTCCAGAATCCATTGCGTGAGATACGTACTAATGGCAACAATCGCAGACCGGAACTAGTTCCTGGAGCCGGAGCGAGGGAGTTATTTAGAAATATCAAGTTTGGCGGAAGAAGGCAGCGACCTGCCCTGGGGTTTATCCATAAATGAGAAGAGAATGTGAGTGCCTGGCACCCCAAGCGGATACATAAGTTGCTGTCAGTGCATGCTTTTAAGGCTTTCTAGGAGACAAAGAATCAGGCTGTTCAAAGGGGACGCAACATTTGGTACCGCCAAGTAGGGTTGCCGATGTTTCAACTAAAAACCCCTCAGTAATTGTAGGCTCCTTGTTCTTTGGTTGAAGGAGAGAATCACTGCAGCAGAGCTTTGATAACGGATAGAAAGACTTAAGAGAAAATCATTTCGTGTCATATCTGTGTTTTGTATTTTGGGGGAAGTAAAGAACAATTACTGAGCTTTCCCACTTATGAAAAGTGCTTAGAACAGCGACTGGTAAAAATAAGTGCTGTGTAAGTGTTTGTTATGTTAGAAATAAATACAAACCGAACAACTGGCAATCCTCAGCTCAGGGTCCCTTCTCCCCGCCACCTCCCCACTCTCTAGACCCACTCCCTCCTTTGCATTCTTTTTTTGTCCCACAAAGGAAACGGCTAATGTCTTCATGTTTAGATGAATCTTTCTGTTGGCGATAGCGTTTTAATTTATAAACAGAATCACAGTCTGGAATATTTGCGTTGATTACGTAATAACAGGCTTATGAGCCCTCTGGTCATACTTGTGTCCTCAGGATATTACAGCCAGAGGCACAGGATGTCTGTCCATTGTAAGGTGATGTTAATCTTTATCACTCGATCCAAGTGTCCAGTTTCTCCATTGTATATTTTCCCTCTTGCAACTACTAAGGAATCTGTGAGGAGATACTTTGAGACCAAGCAAATATCTTGCTCCTAATCAGACTCTACCTTGTGGTTCAGCTTCTATTGATGATTCTTGCTACAAGCCATCTTTACAAAGATGATTAGGAATTGTTTTTTTTTAACTCCTTCAGGCCCTCCATGTTTATTAGTCCTGATGCTGCTATAAAGAGCCCTCCTTATTTATTTATATCAGCATGAATTTATGTATTCCTTTTTGTTCAAGAAGTTATAATCCTTTTGCTTTTTCTATGTATGTTTGAATGTATGTATTTTTAATAGACTATTTGTAGGACAGTTTTAGGTTCACAGAAAAATTGAGTAGATAGTACATAGAATTCCCATGTACACCCCCGCCACACATACACACAGTTTCCCCTGTTACTAACTTCTTTCATTATTATGGTGCATTGTTACCATAATAGTGGTTGTTACAATTAATGAACCAATATTGATACATTAATATTAACTACAGTCCATAGTTATTCAGATTTCCTTAGTTTTTACCTAATGTCCTTTCTGTTCCAGGATACTGTATTATATGTAGTTCTCATTTCTCCTTAGACTCCTGGCTGTGACAGTTTCTCAGACTCTACTTGTTCTTGATGACCTTGACAATTTTGAGGAAAACTGGTCAGGTATCTTGTAGGATGCCTTTCTATTGGCATTTATCTGATGTTTTCCTCATGATTAGACTGGGGTTAGGGGTTTTTGTGAGGAAGATCACAGAGGTAAAATGTCATTTTCATCACATCATAGCAAAGGTACATACTACCAACATAATTTATGATTGTTTACATTGTACTTGATCACCAAAACATAGTGTTTGTCAGGTTTCTCCAATGTGAATTTGCTCTTTTTTCCCCTTTGCTTACTGGACTTCTTGGAAGGAAGTCACTGTGCACAGCACACATTTCTAGAGTGGTTTGTTATGCTCCCCCTCCATTACAATATTTACATGATTTATTTGGAATTCTTCTGCCTGGGAGATTTGTCTCTTCTCCCTCATCCTTATTTATTTTGATGCTCAAATTATCTGAGATTTGGCCAACTCAGGTTGGCTCCTTTTGACCTGCACATAGAGCACTTCTTTACCTGTGGCACAATAAGCTTTCCCAGGCTCATCTTGTACACTCATTATCAACAATTTCTCCAAAAGCCTTGTTTTGTTTTGTTTTTTTTGGAGAACGGTATTTAGAAGCTAAGACCTTAGCACTAAGTGTGCCTATTGATACTGGGGTGGTATTGCTTTTAGGCCGTCAGAAGATAGAGGTGGGGGAGGGGGAATAGATATATAATTTTTTCAATTAAGAAATCATGAATATTGATGCGATTTCAATCCAATTCCACGTGTTCTTTGTTGCCGTCCCCATTTCATATTTGTATCTGCCTTATTCAACAATGAGAACCTTATTTCCTAACAGCAACAACACATTTACTTATTGCCTAATCCTACATTGCACATAAAATAGTTTCAGAATTACTACATTGATATAATTACAAAAGCAAACCTACTAAAAAGGATTCAAGCCTTGTTTTTAGTTTTTCTTGCCTAGATTGAGGGTTGAAAGTCAAAGTACTATGTGCAAAACTTACTTGGATTAGTTCTCTCACCCTACCCTATCCCACTTCAGTGGGTTTATCATTTGAAATACACTTGTGTTCATTTGCTTCTATTTCTAGTGTTAGTTTATTTTTCCTTCCATTATTGATGATTTCATTTTACTTTTGAAATATGTAGAATAATATGCTTCCAAAAGTCGAAACCATGCCAAAAGGTATACTCAGAGAAATATCACTCTTTCCCCCTCTTCAACCCTTTTTCCTACCACCCTTTATACGTATACAATTTGATTGTTTTCTGATTTATCCTTGTGCTTCTTTTTACAAAAATAAGCAGATAAATGTATGTTTTCTTATTTCTCTTTTCTTTCTCCAAAGTGAACATACCATACACGCTGTTTCACATTTTGTTTTTCTCAGTTAGTATCTTCTGGAGATCACTTTGCATCAACTTATAGAGATCATCTTCATTCTTTTTTACAGCTGCATAGTACTCCATTGTGTAGATATATCATAGTTTATTCACTTTAAATCTGATGGTTGGATGTTTAGGTAGTATCCAATATTTTGTAATTATAATTAATGCTACAATAAGTATATATATATATTTTTTTTTATTTTAAGAGGTCTATCTTTAGAGTAAATTCCCAAAAGTGGGATTGCTAGATCAAAGAGTAGATCCATATGTACTACATATTGCCAAATTCTCTTCTATAGAGGTTGTATCATTTTGCATTCCCATCAGCAGTATATGAAAGTGCCAATTTACCTGAACTTTTACCAACATAATGAGTGAGAAATGGTATGTCAGTGTAGTTTTAATTTACATTTCTCTTATTATGAGTGAGGGTGGTTTTTGTATCTTTTTTTTTTTTTTGGATTGTCTCTCATTGGCTTATGTTTTATTGGATTTTTTTAAATCTTTTTTTTACTCTATTCAAAAATGTCTTTATGTATTAGGGATATTAGCCCTTTTTCTGGCATATTTCTTGCAATATCTTCTCCTAATTTATGTGTCTTTTTACTGTGCTTGGATTTTTTTCCCATGTAAAAGTTTTTTACTTTTTACTTTTTTTGGTAAAACTCTTCATTCCTTCATTACATCTAGACTTTAAGTCATAGCCAGAAAACTTTCACCTACGTGCAGGTTAAGAGGAATTCATTCATGCTTTCTGCTAGAGCTCCAATCCATTTGGAGTTTATAGTTATATATGGTTTAACAAATAAATTCCTAGTTTTTTTCATCAACGTGATTTATTAACAGTCTATCTTTGCCACAGTGGTTTGAGATATCACTTTTATCATATATTAAATGTCCACATGAGCCTGGATTTTCTATTTTATTCAGTTGGTCTTTCTGTCTATTCGTGTAGCAGTACTACACTATTTTAATTGTATCTTGTAGGGCTTATCACCTCCCCCAATAGCTTTTCCTTTTTAGTAATTTCCTAGATAACCTTAAGTATTTATTCTTCCATATAAACTTTTGTATCAATTTACCCAACTGTAAGAAAAAGCTTTTTGGTATTTTTAAAATTGAGATTGTACTATATTCATAAATTAACTTAAAGGATAACTGATATATGGGTAATATTGACACATCCTAACTGAGAATGGATATCTTTCTATTTGTTCAAGTCAATTTTTGTGCCAGGAATATTTTATAGTGTCCTTCACATAGGTTTTAAACATTTATGGTTAAGTTTATCCCTGAGTATTTTATCTTTCTTGTTACTATTGTAAATGAGATGTTTTTCTTTCATGAGATCTTCTAACTTGTTATTATTTGTGTAAGTTAAGACTGTTGTTTTTTATATTAATTTCATATCCTGCTATGTCACTAAATTTATTGTTTGAGTTAGTTTTAGCATTGATTCTCTGGGGTTTAACAGGTATACTGTCATGTCATCTGCAAACGGAGATCATTTTTTCTTCTTTTTCAATTCTTATTCCTCTAATTGATTTCTCTTCTCTAATTGCATTGGCTAATACTTTCAGCACAATATAGTAATGGACGTAATGATCATCCTTGCCTTGTTCCTGACTTTAGTGGAAATGTCTTTAGTGTTTCACCATTGAATAAGATTCTGGCTTTAGGAGATATATATATATATATATTTAGGAGATGTGTATATATGTGTGTGTGTGTGTATATATATATATATATATATATATATATATATTAGGAGAATTATATTAATATTTCCTAGTATTGAACCATACTTTCATACTTGGTATAAATCCCATCTGGTCATAATACATGATTTTCTTAATGTAGTAACGGAGATTGTTCACTATATATATGTATTTTTTTTTTCCACTAAGGAAGATTAGCCCTGAGCTAATGTCTTTGCCAATCTTCCTCTATTTTTTATATGTGGGTCACTGCTGCAGTGTGACTGACAACTGGTGTCGGTCCGTACCTGGGATCCAAACCTGCAAACCCAGGCTACTGAAGCAGAATGCACTGAACTTAACCACTACGCCACCAGGCCAGCCCCTGTTCACTATATTTTATTTAGGGTTTTTGCATTAGTGTTTGTAAGGGATGTTGGTTTGTAATTTTTTTTATCTTAATCAGGTTTAGGTGTCAAAGATTAGTCACTGATGGAGAAATTAGGAACAAAATAGTTGAGGAGTTCCACTTGCCCAGTCTCCTTGGATCTTCTTTCTCTGAACATCCTTTAATAAGTCATATTTTGATGTCCTCACATTTTTTGTTCATGTAGGACTTTAACTTTCCCATTAATATTCTTATAAGTCAGGACTACTCTTAGTGTGCACCGTCTTTGAACTTTTGGATATAGCCATAAAAAAATCTTAGCCCACTGGAATGCTTCATATGGCATAGATTGGTTTCCTTAGGGCCTCCTGTTTTCTTCCTCTTTGAAATTATTCATGTTTGCAAACTGAGAGTTTACCAATACTTTGGAGCCATCTGTTCTTTATATTATATATAAAGAAAAGCCTTCTTATTAAATGTTAGCTAACCATCTCTGAAATATATATTCCTGATTAGGGTACAGACCCCCCTCTTAGGGTGTAAATTTAAAATAACACACACACATTAATATCACATTGTTTATGCTGAAGTATTTGAAAATAAACTACACACAACTCACAACAGGTCATAAGCCAAGCCCCGGTTCATTTCTACTGCCTGTCTGACTTATATTGCCCTGCTCCCAAAATGACACCAAATCCTTTTATCAATAAGAAAACAATACATTTATTTCCTTATTGTGCTTAGTGCACTTTCCTTGAAAGTGAAAGTGAGAGTAAATCCTAAACAGAGAAGCAAGAGAGCAAGTTTTTCCCTAGCAATGGTGATAGCAGGGAAGTGGGTGACACAGGTGTAATGGTAGTGGCCAGCTAGTTTCTCAAGTTGGCACAGGCCGTGGTCTGTCCACCATTAGATCTTCTAACAGATACCTTTTCCAGTGATGGGCTTTATTACCCCTACTCATCTTTCAGTCAATTTTCATGGAAAAACCAAAACTTTACAATGGATATGGCATACCAGACTTAACACAAATAAAATGATACCAAAAAATGAAAGAAGAAATAAGCAGTTCTTTTCAATGAACCCTGAGGAAGCTCCTCTTAAAACTGTCTTGTTACAAAGCCACATAAATTTTTATCCTACTAATAAAGAAAATCTGCATGTGCTAATTTCTATGTCTAGAACAGGAAATTTCAGGGGTATGGGTTAAATTAATTTAAGCAGTAGAATATTTTATGGTTTTATTTCATGGAATATAATTAATTCCCACAAATTTTTGTTGATTCTGTACATAAAGTCATTTGTGCTTCCAATCAGAAGTTGCAGAAATAACATCTTTTTTGGCTGTTTAGTGCCAAAGTCGTTGAAAATTATACCTTGTAGGTGATCTTTCAGAAGAACTAGTCAATACATGTGTTTTTAAAAAAAATATACAGCTTCTGTATAAACCTCATATATGACTTTTATGGTTTCACTATTTTCTATCAGTGATGTAATCTATTGATTTTTCCATTGTAAATATTTGTAGTTATGGTACAGTAAAATCTATTTTAAAAAATAATGACATGTCATTACATAAAGATGACATTTATTTTTTTAGAACCTAGAAATGCAGAAGCTGAATTTATTTTTAACTCAGTCATTGTCTAAGTTTGCTGAAAGGAGAGTGTTTTGGGGGATGGTTTGGTAGTGTTTTTCCCATTTATAATTTTTTTCCTCTATTTTATTACAGCGATACCTTGTTATCACAGAAAATGTGGAAACATAGAAAGAATAAAGAAGTTCTATAACTTGGAACTAGCCATAGACACCAACTCTGACTAGATTAAGCAGAAGAGAATTTATGGGAAAGATATCAGAGGACACAGAACTCAGGATTAGCTGGAGACCCAGTGTGGAAATGAATGAACTGATGCAAGGGTTGTGTAGGAATGGCTCGCTACAGGAACCATAGCAACAGTACATACATCAGCAAAAAAGTCTTGTCAGCAGTGCAGTGAATGTGCTTGCAGTGAATCTTTGACTATCTCCATAGGCTTTTGATGTTAGATCAAGATTTAAAATCCCAGGAGAAACATTTGATTATCCACATCCTAGGTCATGTGCCCATACACTATCTCTACCAGAGAGGGGAAATTGTAAACCTGACCCCTTCAGCATTCCTTGCAGCTCTACCCACCCCTTCCCACCCCTCCCCACACCCCGCCCCCTAGCTCCCGGCCCCAAGACAACGTACAATGTGATATGGAGGAGATAGCTATGCTATTGGGAAGGCTGGGATTGGATACTAGACAGCCAAAAAAAATGACAAAAATCCCCTGGAGAGATGTTAGAAGTATTATATGTAAGCTTACGATCCAGAGAAACAACATTTTGCTATCTTTCAGATTTTCTATGCATTTTTCTTCTCTTTATGTAGCTTGTATCACAGAATCAGAATACAGTTTTTTTAAATCCTACTTCTTTCAATTACCAACATAGCGTAAGCATTTTGTCCATATGATTAAAATGTTTACAGTCGTTGCTAATGGTCAAATAATTATCTATAACCTACATGTGATAGTATACTTAAGCATTTCCCCCCTGTTGGAAATTTAGATTGTTTCTAAGGGAAAAATAATTCTATAACACAAAGATTACAGACCAAATTTTTCAATCTTTTTGTTCATTTAATGATGAACCAGATTCAGGGCCAGCTTCATAGGCATGGGTCTTAGTCCATTAGGGCTCCTATAACAAATTACTATAGACTGGGTTGTTTAAACCATAAACATTTATTTCTCACAGTTCTAGAGGCTAGGAAGTCCAAGATCAAGGCACTGGCAAATCCAGCGTCTAGTGAAGGCAAATCCAGAATCAGCTTCCTGGTTTGCAAACCACTGTCTTCTCATTGCATCCTCACATGGCAGAGAGAGAAATCATCTTCATGGTGTTTCTTCCTATGAGGGCACTAATATCATTTGTGACAGCTCCACACTCATGACCTAATTACCTCCCAAAGGTCCCACCTCCAAATACCATCACGTTGGGAGTTAGGATTTCAACATATGAATTCTGGGGGGACACAAATATTCGGTCCATAGCAGTGTGCAACCAATGCAGTTGCATGGAGCCTATGATTAGAATGGAACCGCACATGGGGTTTAATGCTCTGATTGCCGTCTTGAACTTCTTAATAGTTTAATCTTTGAATTTGTGGTTTCTAAGTCCAGTGGGTTATGGAGCATGATCCAGAAGCTTGGAGCATCCTGCCAGCTCCCCACCTCTGTAGGACGGATTCTTGGCTGCTTGCTTCCCTTACAGGGCCCTCCTGCCCCTGTAGACTCACCTCCTCCCTGTGACCACTGCTACTATCCACCTGGGGTGGTGACCAGATCACACTGAAGGAGGAGGGCTTGCATTCTACAGATCCCCTCTGACCTTAGAGGGGTCCTTGGTGAGGATATAGTGAAGATGGGCCTGGGCACACCTCCAGTGTCATCTCTGGGTGGGTAATGGTGGCAGCTGACGTCATCCTGGGCTGGCAGCACCACAGCATATTTGGTGGGCAGTTCAGCAGGGGTAAGCCTTTTGCCCATCCCTAATCCAGGTACCAAGTACAAACCAGCACAGAGAATGGAATCCCTTGGAGGCTGCCTATCCACAGTTGGATGGGGTGATGGGCCCTCAGGAAGGGGAGATTGACTTCCCTGACCCCAAGCTGGGGTACAGAGGTTCCTTCCAAGACTGGTAGGAGAAGGAACCCAGCATGAATGCACATATACGTCAAGTCAAAGGCAGCGCACCCGGCACCTGTGAGGGTCTACACTTGCCCTGTGAGTATCCCCATGTCCAAGGGAGCATGACATTAAATAGCAAATAAAAAACACCAAGACAGGAGAAAGTTTTATATCTTTGTAACTTTAGTGGTAACTTTTTTGCTGTGTTTTGAACAAGGGGCTCTGCATTTTTATTTTGCACTGGAACCTGCAAATTACAGCCAGTCCTGACCAAATTCCAAATACCTTGACCCAGATTGGAGCCAGACCTTCCAGATTCCTCTCACTCCATGCACATCCACAAATATACAATTTATTCATCAACATTCATCCCCCAGTCTCTGCTGAAATTGTTGCCTCCTCTTAAAGACTTTCCTGACCTCTCTATTCATAGTATGTTTCCTTGTTATTCTCCATCACTGCATGTCCTTTAGTTTTCTCACTGCACAAATTACAAAGAGTAATTATTTTATTTATTTGTTTGTTTGCTTATTCATTGTCTGTCTCCCCCAATGAAATGTGGTTCTCATGAGGAAAATGGCTTGGTCTGCCTTGTTCACTGCTTCATCTCCAACAACTGGCACATTTCCTGGCAATAATAGATGCTCAATAAATATTTGTTGAATGGATGAAAAATAGGACATTGTTTCATCATTTAGCAAGGAAGTTGGTAGGAAGAGGAAAAAAAGATTTGGGAAGTCACAAGAAATACTAATCCTTAAAAAAGGGACAGGTGACCAAGGGATTGATAAAGGATAGACTTATTTTATGTGAAACAGTGAGCGAGTCAAATCAGCAAACATTTATAAAAGACCTGCTCTGTTCAAATCATGAGGTCACATGATCTTTCACTCTAAGGTCTTACAGTCTAGTCAGGAAGCAGATAAATTCACATAAAAATAGAAAATAAAAATGCAATGTAGTCGAGAAACATCTTTAATAAAAGAAAAAAATTGTTAACTTACAATTCTATATCCAATGAAACTATATTTCAAAAACAAGGGTGAAATAGAGACTTTTTCAGGTATATAAATACTGAACAAATTTATCACCAGTGGTGCTGAAACAGTTGCATATCCATATTTTAAAAAAGAAAAGAGGAAGAATTAAGATCCATAATTTGCACCACATTCAAAAATAGCACAAAATGTATTATAGACCTTAATATAAATCCTCAAAATATAAAACTTCTGAAAAAAAAATATAGGGAAAATAAATTTTTACTTTGGTTTAGGCAGATTTCTTAGATTCAACATCAAAAGCATGATCCATAAAAGAAAACAATGGATAATTGTTGGCAAATGATAATTAAGAACTTGTGTTCTGTGAAAGGCACTATTAACAGTATAAAAAGACAAGCCACAGACTGGCACACAATTTTTGCAAACCACGTATCTGCTAAAGGATGTGCATCCAGAATATAAAGAACTCTTTAAATCCAATAATAATAAAACCTAATTTTTAAAAAATAGGCAAAAATTTGAATAAACACTTCACCAAAGAAGATATATGGATGCCAAATAAGCATGAAAAGATGTTCAACATCCTTAGTCATGATAAAAGTGCAAATTACAATGATATATATTACTACACATCTATTAAAATGCTTAAAAGTTGAACGACTGACCATGACAAGTGTTGGCAAGGATGTGGAGCCACTGGAATTCCCATACATTGCTGGTGGATGTAAAATGGTACAACCACTTGGGAAATAGTTTGGTGGTTTCTTAAGAAGTTAAATATCCATGACCATATGATCCAGCCATTTCAATCTTAGGTATTTACCCAGGAGATATGAAAACACATATCCAAACAAATATTTGTTCACAAAAGAAAAAAATGTTTATAACAACTTTATTTGTAATAGTCCAAAGTTGGAAACAATGGATATTGGAAAATGTGCCTCAACAGGTCAACAGGTAAGTAAATTGGTGTGTCCATATAATAAAAGACTATTCCACAAAAAAAAGGACTGTTGATACATACAAAACATGGACGACTCTCAAAATAATATTGTTGAGTGAAAGAAGCCAAGCAAAAAAGAGAACATACATTGTAATTCCCTTCATCTAAAGTTCTAGAAAACGTAAACTAATGTCTAGTGACAAAAAGCAAATCAACTGTTGCCTAGGGATGAGAGGAGGGGTGAGATGGATTGGGAGTTAGAGGGTAGGAGCAAGGGACTGCAAAGGGGCACAGAGAACTTTCGGGGGTGATGGATATGTTCGTTATCTTGATTGTGTTGTTGCTTTCACAGATGAGTATGTATGTCAAAACATCCAAATTGTACACTTTAAGTATGTACAGTTTATTGTATGGTTTATTAACTCTATATTTAGTCAATCTTATCAGCTTTGTGTCTTCAAAAAAATTCCTCAAAATATCTGGGCCATTTATGGCATCATTCCTGGCTTCCATTTTAAACTGGAAGCTAGGCTCTGGTTTGTATGTGCAACTAAACCATAGAGATTCCAAAACAGGATTCTCTCCAGAAACTAAACTCTTCACCCAATGTGTTTAAACCCACCTGTGGAAGATGAAAAGTTAGACACCCATTTATAAATATAGCCGTGTACATAACAATACTCAAAAATAAAAAGTGCTAGGCTCCCAGCACTCGCTCCTATCCAAGCTCTTTCTGCTCTTGTATGACTCCTGCATCTGTATTTACCTTTCTTGTTTCCTTTGGGAATTGTTTCTATGCTACCTCAATGTTTCCCCTCGGTAGGATGCTGCTGGTGTCTCTGCTGCAGTTCATTCTAGGGTTCTTACACTTGTTTACTTTCTTGTAACATTCCAGTGCTGTGACCACCAACTTCTCCTGAGCAAGCATTCTCTTTATTTCATAGGGCTGTAGGAAAGAGATAAAGGGCTGTGCTACTGCACATCACAGGTGTCATGCCTTAGACCAGAAGACAAGGAGGTTCCCTCCTGCTGTTCCAACTGAGGTGGTCCTCCCCTACATTAACAGGCTGTTTCAGTGTTAGAAACCTCACCCTTGTTACCAGTTGATTTGGATTCCCTCAGATTGTCTATCTCTGAAACCAAAGGAGGTGAAAGATGAACTGATCCACATGGAACTTACAAGAACACTTTCTGAAGGTTATCAGTAATGAGATGGGGGGTATAGCTCAAATGGCATTTCAAGATTGGGTATTCACACATTCAACCTAATGGTCTCTTGGATATCTCCAACCAACCGTACAACCGTACAACTCTGGTTTTTCTGTTTCTAGGACAGTAGTTGGTTGTGGGCTGAAGAATGGAACATCACAAACATGGCAACAGCAGCATGGGTGTGTGTAGATAAGTGAGGGAAATTGTGAATAAATGCTATATATCCCACATAAAATTAACACAAGCAAAACAGGGTGAGCAGGGAGGATTGTTTTCCTATTTTAGATATGTTATTTTGAGGGAGTGGATTCTTCTAAATGAGATTCCTAGTAGGCAGTTGGGAATGTGTGACTTAAGCTCAGGAAAGAAAACAGAGCAGGAGATAATTTGGTTGTCAGCTACCTAGTACCTAATAATCAGTAAAGCCATAATTGAATGAGATGCTCCAGGAGAAAACACACAGAATCAGAAAAACAAGAAGCTCAGAACTAGGTCTTGACATTAAGAAGAAAAGATTAGGAACAACTTAATGTCCATCAACAGAAAACTTATTAAACAATGTTGGCACATTCACACAATGAAATACTGTGTAGCAGAAAAAAAGAATGAGGAAGTTCTTTCTGTATTTATACAGAATGAACTTTGAGTTATGTTGTTGAGAAAATCAAGATGCTTAAGAGTATGTACTGTATGCTATGTGTAAAAAAGATGGGAAAATGTGCATATTATATATATATGAATGTGTATATATACACACATATGCAATATATAGGCACATACATATAAGTGTATAAAATGTCTCTGGAAGGAATACATGAAACACATTGGTTGCTTTGGGGGAGGGGCTGGGGGTGAGAAGGCAGACTTGTCACAGAATACTCTTTTGTACCTTTGAATTTTAAATGATGTGCATGTGTGTATGTATATTTAACCATTAAATGAATCAACATTTTAAAAAAGATTAAGCTGTGTGTGCGTCTGTTCAGAGATGAGGGATCCAAAGAGCCACTGCACAGTAAAAGGAATAGGGGTACAAGTGTAACGAAGTGCCCCAGAAGGGAGCATTAGGGAGGGGGACAGTGCCAGCTGACACTGTTGTTGAGAATGATGAATGCTGTAGAAAGGTGAAGCATGGGGCAGATGGGGAAAGGGTCATGGTGAAGAGGCGACGGATGAAGAAGAGAAAAATCATGTTCCTTAGGACATTATCCAAAAGAAAGATGACCTATTTACTTAAGGAGGAAATACAGTCCACAGGCATTGTCTTTTGCCTGTTTCCTCCCTTCTCGTTGTGAAGAATGTGGTGAAGTGTTCTAGAAGGCAGCACCAAACCTACCTACTATTGCCTCCTCAGCACATCCACATCTCTGCACCCACTAGGGTCCTCTCACAGCCCATCCCACAGTGCTGGACCATTTTATGATCGTTAAAGTCCCATTGATGTTTTATTGTGATAGATTTGATTTTCGTGTAAAAGTGTTCTTGCTGCCTCCTTTGCTCCATGTTTATTATTCATGCACTATAACTTGAGAACCTTCTTTTATTATAATTTAAACATCCTAGTACATAGTAAAGCTTTTAGTATAATTGTTATAGATAGCATGTTCTCTAAAATTCATACTGCCTAGCAGTTTTATGTGCATTTGCACAGATATACTACTATAGAGATTTTTAGTACTGTGGCAATAAAAAAGACTTTATTTCAAAAGCCTCATCTTCTATAACCTACACTCATAAGTAATGGGTTCTCAACCCAGAGAATTTAAAAGTAACTAACATGTAGTGCTTATTCTGTGCTAGACACTATTCTGAATACGTTACGTAGTTGACTCATTGAATCTCCCAAACAGTCCTGTGAAGTAGATTCCATCATCATCCGTATTTTACAAACCAAGAAACTGAGGCTCACAAGGGTTTTATAACCACAACTTACTCAAGATCATAGAGCTAGTAAGAGGCGCGGCCAGCGTTCGAAACCATGCAATCTGCCTTCAGAGTCCACACTCTTAACCGTAACTATGTTAACTCTAAACTTAAAGCAGAAGTACATCTTGTAGAAAATACGTGAGTAAATTTAACTTTAGGAGGCTTTCAATGTGTTCACGTTAAAATTATTATAAAAGTTTTGTTTGATCACTATAAAACAATGCCATAAAACGTAATTGAACTTGTAAGAAGTGTATGTCATGTATACTCATTGTAAAAAGTCAAAAATATATAGGTTTATAAAGGAAAAGCTAGTCATCTCCCCACCAGCCCTCACTCCACCCAACTCCTCTGAGGTACCTAATGTTAATGTCATGGAATGTCTCCTTCCACATCATTCTCCATATTTATACAAATATATACACACATAGAAGGGATTTCCTCCTTGCTTCTGTTTTCCTTTCTGCTCCTCCTTTTCACAAAATGGGATGGTCCCTACATATGCTCTTGTAGATTGCTTTTTTCCAGTCCTTTGCTGGGAAACATTTCACTTTGGTATTGTACCCAATTGTTCTGTGGAAATGTCCTATTCTGATACCTGTGTTGGGCAGAAGGGCCTTTGGAGAAAAATAAGTCCTGCTCGCCTAACAGCCTGGGTCTGTGAGTGGCTATCTGACAGGGCTGGGATAATCCTGTGGCCATTGCAGGAGGGACACTGTAACTGCACACAACAAAAGACATTGCTGTGACACTGTGTAATTGTGAAACCTCTGGAATTATTCCTTTGGTAATTCTATTTCCCTCATAATTGTTAACAGGGAAATCCACAAAACAAAAGGCATTTGTGTATTTGTATGGAAGGAGGGGGTAGCTGGGAAGTCTCCTGATGCCAAAGGATAGACTGGGTCGATTGGCACTGGCTGACACTCCAGTCCTTGGCAGGCCCCAAAGGGAGCCTGGGACAGACAAGAGACAGCCAAGTGGTCAGAGATTTAACTGCAGAAAACTCATGGGAGGGACCTGGGACATACTTGAGCCCAGTGTAAAATGAAAATACAGGGCCCCTTGTCAAAGAATTATTAAGAATTTCAAGATGGTGACAGCAGAGCATTAAACCAAGTGCTGGCCCTTCCGAATACAGGACCCTGTGCTGTTGTGGAGGTCCCACATCTATGAAGCCAGCCCTGCTTGTGGTGTTCAATGGTGGGGTGGAAGGAAATTTCACTAGCTTGCCTTTTAGTCAAGTGATAATACTTTACTTTTCATTTCTACTAACGACTGATAATCTTTTCTTGCTTTTAAAATCCTCATTCTAATGATATTTAAGGAATAACATGAAATTTTTATTCTTTGTGTGTGTGTGTGTGTGTGTGTGTGTGTGAGGAAGACCAGCCCTGAGCTAACATCTGTTGCTAATCCTCCTCTTTTTGCTGAGGAAGATGGGCCCTGGGCTAACATCCATGCCCATCTTCCTCCACTTTATACGGGACGCCGCCACAGCATGGCTGACAAGCAGTGCGTCGGCGGGCGCCCGGGATCCGAACCCGCGAACCCTGGGCTGCCAAAGCGTGACCTAAATCGCTGCGCCACTGGGCTGGCCCATGAAATCTTTATTCTTTAGGGTAATTTATAACGTATGCATCAAGGCAAAATTCCCTCTGAAAGCATGATATCTTCTTTATTACCAGAGGTTGGAAGGGACCACACTCTATGAACATCATTGCAGTAGAACATCAAGAGAGAGACCATGCCATTGCCCCAAGTGCAGTGGGATCCCAAGATTTCCTAGATTGGGCAGCTTCCTTGGGTCCCTTATTCAGGAAAGTTAATTGAGTTGCAGGACAATGTTGTCTATCATCTCTGCAGCAATATTTCTCTGGTGCTTCTAGATGAAAATATTTTAAAGTTTAATCTCATTTTTTTCCATTTAGTTTCTTTCAAAGAATTTTC
Organism: Tapirus indicus; assembly: GCA_031878705.1. NCBI lineage: Eukaryota > Metazoa > Chordata > Mammalia > Perissodactyla > Tapiridae > Tapirus > Tapirus indicus. The sequence continues at coordinate 68,995,882 of CM062930.1, read as the reverse complement.
TTTCTGTCCAAGAGCCTGAAAAATTTCTATTTGTTCTATTACTGGATCTCCCTGTCGCTATCACCTTTTTTAATGTGACAAAATAAAATGATAATATTTATCATTTTAATAATTTGTAAGTATACGATTCAGTTATCACTATCACTTTTTAACTCTTGGGATCTCTTCCCTGGGGGAATAAGTCACAGAATTTTGGTTAAGCCTGCCATCTAAGCAATGATAAAATCAATCATCTATCTCATGTGGAACAGGTTACGCCTCTGAGGATGTCAAGGCCATGACAGTTCAGATGGGGAAAGCAACTGGTACCATAGAGAGGGAGCCTTCTCAAAGCCTTAAAATCCCTCCTGCTGGGGCCCCCATCTTTCTTTTTTATTTCTATTGCAAGCTGACCTAAGCAAATTTAGTAATACCCAACTCTTGCTTTTTTGGTAGATAACAGTTGCTTTCAATGGTTAGAATTGAGTAAGGGTTTCCTTCTCCCCTGTAAACTTGAAAGCAAGTTTCTGTCTCACTTACAGACATTTACTAACAAACATTTTTGTTTAGACAGAGGGCATGGAAGAGTTCATAGAGCCTTTTCTGAGAGCTTGTTCTTTGTCTTTTTAGTGCTCTGACCACCACCTTGCATGGCAGTTTATTTTGAAGCAAATGCAGTAGTATTTCATAGGCAAAATTCTGTCACTCTTCATAGTTGGCATTAGAAAACCAGAAATCCTCCCAACCTATGGCTGAATACCATCTCAAAGGGGGCCGATTACAAGTCTCACTCTATTCTTGTTGCCTGTTCAGGTAAAGGTGGGGAGTTTCTCCAAAATATTTCTGTTTGAATAGTTTTAATCTCATCAGTATGAATCCATTTCTAACATCCTTCATTATATTTACAAGCCACTAATTGTGAAAACTAATTTCTGACATTAGTTAGCAAAGTAGTGTTGATGGAGATATGAGTAGCCAAAGCGATCGTGGTCACCCCCTCTGGAACACAGCCTTTCTGATATAAAGCCAGCTGACTCCCTCTGCCTCACCATATGAATGATGGGTTAGTATGCTAGCCGCACCTAGAATGTGGCTTGAACACACATTTATATCACATTGTCTATGTGAAATATTTTAAAGTAAATTAAAGACATTATAACAATCTCATAGCCATGTTTTAAGAAAACATCCTCACTTACAGTTAAACTCCACTGCAATCTGGCTTCCGCCTCACACTAAGCCATGAAAATTGTCTTCGCTAATATCTCCTGTGAGCTCCTAATCTCCAGATCCAAGGATTCCTTTTTGTCCTTCTCTCCCTGCGGCATTTGACATTGTTGACCACGACCTTCTTTTTGATACGTTCTCCTCCTACGTCTCTCTTCCTTTTTTGCAGGCTCCTCTTCTTCCCGCTTGTCCAGTTATCACTGGTCTTGAAGATTCTGACCTCAGACTTTTACTTTTCTGTTAGTCTCCATATTCTCTTCTGGTGAGTTCGTCCAAGTCTAATGCTTCAACTAGTTCTTCCCTACTGACAATTCCCAATATCTTCATCTCTAGCCTCTCTCCTGCATCCAGCCAAATATATCTATTCAACACCACTACTTGGAGATTTCTAGGAAAATCAAATGCACCTTGTACAAAATGGAATTCATCATTACTTATCCCCCACTGCAAGGGCCACTCCTCTTGCTAATTTTTCTATTCCAATTTAATGATACCACTGTCTACCTAATTCCCCAACCCCAAACCTGAGTGTCTTGACTTTTTCTGTTTGCTCACTCTCTACGTCTAATCTGTCACCTTCTAAATAGCTCTTAATTCTGTTCACTCTTCTCTGCTACTGTGGCCACAGGCCTTCATTATTTCTCTACTGGATTATTGGAATAGCTTTCTAAACAGACCATCTGCTGTCATTCTTTTCCTCTATAGCCCATTCTCTACAAGGTGTATTCCAAAAAGTAAATCTGAACATAAATATATTCAATATATATTTATGGAGTGTCTAGGTACTGCACAGTGTAGTGAACATAATTTTGTAAAATAGACAGACTGTGCTCTCAGAGAATTATAATCTAGGGAGTGGCTTAGGCAAGAACACAGGCAAAAATAATGGGGTGTGATATGCTGTGATGGTTACTTTTCTGTGTCAACTTGGCTGGGCCATGGTGCCCAGAACATTTTCTGGATGTTTCTGGGAGGGTGTTTTTGGATGAGATTAACATTTAAATTGGTGGACTTACAGTAAAGCAGATTGCCCTCCATAATGTGGGTGAGCATCATCCAATCAGTTGAAAGCCTGAACAGAACAAAAGACTGACACCTCCTCCCAACCCCCAAGCAAGAGGGAATTCTGCCAGTAGATGGCCTTTGGACTTGAATTGCAACACTGGCTCTTCCCTGGGTCTCCAGCCTGACAGCTCACCCTGCAGATTTTGGACTTTCCCTCCTCCATAATCATGTGAGCCAATTCCTTAAAATAAATCTCTCTCTCCCTCTCTCTCTCTCTCTCTTTACACACACACGCACACACACACACACATCCTATTGGTCTGTTTCTCTGGACAACCCTGACTAATACGTATGTCCTGTAGTGGAGGAAGTAGGGGGTGTCATGGATGCCTGTATAAGGGACACCTAACCCAAACTTGAAGGGTCAGAAGGCAACATCTCAGCCCAGGTTGGGGAGTAGATTTCATCTCAAGGACCACCAGAATTAATCAGCAGTGGCTGTCTAGTGCTCTGGCCTTTTGAAGGACTCAAAGCCACATCAAGACTTAGGGGGAAACATGAGGCTGCGCTGGTCAGCTGGGGCCCCATCAGTAAGGATCTTGTAAGTATTCTAAGTGAGACGTTATCCTGAGGGGAGTCAGATACCATTATAGTCAGGAAGTCACTTGGTCAGATTTTCATTTTAGAATTTACTCAGTGTGGAGAGAAATGATAGAGGTCTGTAGTGGAGAGTTATAACATTTTGCACGTGAGGAAACATGAGGCTCAAAAGGGTTAAGTGTATATATCTCCCAAGATCACGTAGCTACTAAGCCTGGAATTCAATTTCTAACCCAGCTTTGTCTAGCCTATGTTGTTCTGCCTGTGATCGTTCTTCTAGCACACAGATATCATTACAGTCATCTTTAATATCCCATAGTCACTCACATTCATTCATTTGTGCAATACATATGAAGTCCTTTTTGAACAGTTGACAACACAAACATAAGTGATGATGATCTTCAAGGAACTCATGATACAGTAGGGGATATAGACATGTAAACAAATAATTAACAAAAAACAAAAACACAGGGTAATTAGAGTGAGAATAAAGTTATATTATGCAGGGATTGTGGCGAGCATAGTTAAAGGCCTGCCTAACTTGACATGGGCATTATGATGGGCTTCTCAGAGAAGGGAGAAGTTGAGTTGAGTCTCGAAGAATGTCTAGGAGTTTTTCTGGAGGAGAAAGGCACAAAACATTCAAAGTCAAGGAGGCAAGAGAGAGAACCTTGCATATAATTCTATATGGCCAGAGCATGGGCCATATAGCATTGTATTAGAAAGACAAGCTGGGGTATGTGTCACAAACACCTCTGTAAAACATACAATGGAGTGCGGGCTTTGACTGTAGGGAAAGAAAGCAGGGAAATGGCAAGATGAGAGTTGCTTCTTCTTCTTCTTCTTCTTCTTTTTTTTTTTTGAGGAAGATTGCCCCTGCACTAACATCCATTGCCAATCTCCCTCTTTTTCTTTTCTTTTTTTATTTCTCCCCAACCCCCCAGTTAATAACTGTATATCATAGTTGTAGAGTTGTAGCTCTTCTTTGTGGGACACCACCTCAGCATGGCTTGATGAGCAGTGAGTAGGCCCAGGATCCAAACCGGTGAACCCCAGCCTGCTGAAGGGGAACACGTGAACTTAACCACTACGCCACCAGGCCAGCTCCGCTTTTGTGGTGAGGAAGATTGGCCATGAGCTAACATCTGTTGCCAATTTTCCTCTTTTTGCTGAGGAGGATTGGCCCTGAGCTAACATCTGTGCCCATCTTCCTCTATTTTGTATATGGGACGCAGCCACAGCATGGCTTGATGAGCAGTGCGTCTGTCTGCACCCGGGATCCGAACCTGCGAACCCCAGGCCGCCAAAGCAGAGCTTGCAAACTTAAGCGCTAGGCCACTGGACCAGCCCCTAGAATTGCTTTTTAGGACTTTATGAGGGTTTGGTTGCTAAGGCAATGGGGCTGGAAAGAGGCGGCTGTTGCATGGATGAGGGTAGTAGGTAAAGCCATAGAAATGGGTAGAATAGCTTGGGTAGAATAAGTTGTCTATTTGACTCTCTCCCTGGTGCCTGGCCTCTGACTCACTCTTGTCTCCTTTCCGCTGGCAGTCAATTTATCCCTCTTTTTTCAGCAACTGATAATTAAGCTGTTTGCTGACTTAAATTTAGCCTCCTCATCCCCAGCCTCCCCTTTGAAATGCTGGCAGTGTCCTCAGCAGCCTGATGGTGCTCTCAAGTTATAAAAAAAAACAGCAACATCCCTGCCAAGGAATTGAATGAAGGAAAACTGGCCACACCAACTTTGAAAAGTCACCAACTCCTGTTCTTTGCTATGTTTATAAAATATAGTAAATAATGATAACATTATGCCAATCTTAGTTTGAGAGATTTCTTATAGAACACAAAATTACTTATCTATAGAATTTAATAATAATTTCCATTTATTAAGTGACTACAACATCCCAAGAAATGTATTTGGGGCTTCACATACAATATTTTGAATTATCACAACATCTCTGAAAGGTGGCTGATATTATAATTTACATTTTACAGATGATTAAATTGAGTATTTAAAAGGTTAAGTAATGCCCAAGGTTCACAATGTGAGATTGGGATCTAACTTAGGTTCATAGGATACCAAAAGCCACTCTCTTTACACAACCCTACGATGCTTTGTGTGTAGATGTGTGTGTACTCATATAATTTATCTAGGTCTGTTCACTTCAAGGTGCTAACTCATATTTTTAATTAAGCTTCTTTCTAATTTATTTCAGGTTGTCTCTAGACATTAGACTTATTTCACTAACCATTCTTTAATGGAAAAATCATATGATGATTTAAAATCTTTATTGTACTTTATAACATTGTACCAAACAAAAACTTAAACTGGTGTATTAATTAAAATATCCAGTGATGAAATTATCTCTAATTATGTTTCTATAAAATTACATTAATACTGGTATGTGTAGGTGTTGATTTACACTGCTAGTAAAGTAAAAATTGGAACAGTTTTTCTGGAGAGCAGTTTGGCAATATGTGCCAAAACTTTAAAATCTGTACACTTACAAAAAACTTATTGGGGCCAGCCTGGTGGTGTAGTGGTTAAGTTTGCATGCTCTGCTTCAGTGGCCTGGGGTTCACGGGTTTGGATCCGCAGTGCCAACATACACACCGCTCATTGAACCATGCTGTGTTGGCAGCCCACATATAAAGTAGAGGACTATGGGCACAGATGTCAGCCCAGGGCCAATCTTCCTTAGCAAAAAAAGAGGAGGATTGGGAACAGATGTTAGCTCAGGGCTGGTCTTCCTCCCCCACAACAAAAAACCAAACTTATTATTCTAGAATATTTCAAATATATACAAAAGTGGACAGTAGAATATAATGAACTATTATGTGTCCGTGACCCAACTTCAACAGTTACCACCTTGGGGTCAATCTCGTTTCATATATACTTCATCTGCTTTCCCCTCCATCTGTATTATGTTGAAGCAAATTCTAGATATCATATTTCTTTTTTTCTAAAAAAATAATTGTGTCATTTTTTATTTGCATTTACATTTTTAACTTTATACTGAAGCATAATACACATACAGAAATTTGGTGCTAATAAAATTTTTTTTAATAAAAATTTTATTTTTTTTAGAGAAGTTTTAGGTTCACAGCAAAATTGAGAAGTTACAGTGATTTCCCATATACTCCTTGCCCCAACACATGCATAGCTTTCCCCACTATCACCATCCCCCACCAGAGTGGTACATTTGTTACAATTAATGAGCCTACATTGATACATCATGATCACCCAAAGTCTATTATTTACATTAGGGCTCACTCCTGGTGTTGTACACTCTATGAGTTTGGACAAATGTATAATGACATATATCCATCCTTATAGTATCGTATAGAGTATTTTCACTGCCCTAAATATCCTCTGCTCTGCCTACTCCTCCTCACTACCCCTCCCCAAGCACTGACAACCACTGATCTTTTCATTTTCTCCATAGTTTTGCCTTTTCCAGAATGTCGTATAGTTGGAACAATACAGGATGCAGCCTTTTCAGATTGGCTTCTTTCACTTAATAATATGAGTTTAAATTTCCTCCATGTCTTTTCATGACTTGATAGATGATTTCTTTTTAGCACTGAAAAATATTCCATTGTCTGGATGTGACACAGTTTATCTAACCATTCACCTACCGAAGGATATCTCGGTTGCTTCCTAGTTTTGGCAGTTATGAATAAAGCTGCTATAGACGTTTGTATTCAGGTTTTTAAGTGGACATAAGTTTTCAGCTCCTTTGGGTAAATACCAAGGAGTGTGATTGCTAGAGCATATGGTAAGAATATGTTTAGTTTTGTAAGAAACTGCCAAAGTGCCTTCCAAAGTGGCCATCCCATTTTGCATTACCACCAGCAACGAATGAGAGTTTCTGATGCTCCACATCCTTGTCAGCATTTGATGATGTCAGTGTTCCAGATTTTGGCCATTCTAATAGTTGTGTAGTGGTATCTTGTTGTTTTAATTTGCGTTTCCCTGATAATGTATGATGTGGAGCATCTTTTCATATGCTATTTACCATCTGTACATCTTCTTTGATGGGGTGTCTGTTAAGGTCTTTGGCCCATTATTCAATCAGATGCTGCTCATGAAATTTTCACAAACTGAGCACACTGGGAAACCTAGATCAAGAAACAGAATACTTCATATCAGTTAAAATTTTTAACTAACCATTATACCATTATTTTATTACACCTAAAAATTAAGCAGCAATTCTTTAACATCATTAAATATATGGTATTCTAATTTCCAAATGTCTCATAAATGTCATAATTATTTTTTATAGTTTATTTTCTTGAATCAGGATCTAAGTAGGTCCACACATTGCAATTGGTTGATTGGTTAATCTCTTTTAATGTTTAGGTTCCCTTTCCATTTCTCATTTATTTCCCCTTTTGGAATTTTTTTTTTTACCTTTTTTTTTTATTGATGTCTTAATAGTTTATAACACTGTGGGGTTTTAGTTGTACATTTTTGTTTGTCCATCACCTTGTGGATGCATCCCTTCACCCCTTGTGCCCACCCCCCACCCCCCTTCCCCTTGGTAACCACCAATCAGTTCTCTCTGTCTGTGTGTTCACTTATATTCCATATATGAGTGAGTTCATGCATTGTCTGTCCTCTCTCTGGCTTATTTCACTTAACATAATACCCTCTAGGTCCATCCATGTTGTTGCAAATGGAACAATTGTGTCTTTTCTTATGGCTGAGTAGTATTCCATTGTATGTATATACCACATCTTCTTTAACCAATCATCAGTCGAGGGACACTTGGGTTGCTTCCACTTCTTGGCTATAGTGAATAATGCTGCAATGAACATAGGGGTGCATACACCTCTTGTGATGGTTTATTTCATGTCCACTGGGTAGATGCCCAAGAGTGGGATGGCTGGATCATATGGTATTTCTATTTTTAATGTTTTGAGGACTCTCCATACTGTTTTCCATAGAGGCTGCACCAGTTTGCATTCCCACCAGCAGTGAATGAGGGTCCCCGTTTCTCCACAACCTCTCCAGCATTTGTTGTTATTTGTCTTTGTGATTATAGCCATTCTAACGGGTGTAAGGTGATGTGTTAGTGTAGTTTTGATTTGCATTTCCCTGATGATTAGTGATGTTGAACATCTTTTCATGTGGCTATTGGCCATCTGTATCTCTTCCTTGGAAAAATGTCTGTTCGTATCCTCTGCCCATTTTTTGATCAGGTTGTTTGTTTTTTTGTTGCTCAGTTGTATGAGATCTTTATATATTACTGAGATTAATCCCTTGTCGGACAAACAATTTGCAAATATTTTCTCCCAGCTGGTGGGTCGTTTATTCATTTTGATCCTGGTTTCATTTGCTTTGTAGAAGCTCTTTAGTCTGATGAGGTCCCACTTGTTTATTTTTTCTTTTGTTTCCCCTGTCCGAGTAAACACGGAATCTGAAAGGATCCCTTTATGTCCAGTCTCAATTAGTGTACCGCCTATATTTTCTTCCAGGAGTTTTATAGTTTCAGGTCTCACTTTCAGGTCCTTGATCCATTTTGAATTGATTTTTGTGTATGGCGATAGGAGATGGTCTACTTTCATTCTTTTGCATGTTGCTGTCCAATTTTCCCAGCACCATTTATTGAAGAGACTTCCCTCTCTCCATTGTATGTTCTTTGCTCCTTTGTCGAAGATTAGCTGTCCATAGGTGTGTGGTTTTATTTCTGGGATTTCAATTCTGTTCCATTGATCTGTGTGTCTATTCTTGTACCAGTACCATGCTGTTTTGATTACTATAGCTTTATAGTATATTTTGAAATCAGGGATTGTGATGCCTCCAGCTTTGTTCTTTTTTTTCAGAATTGCTTTAGCTATTCGGGCTCTTTTGTTGCCCCATACGAATTTCAGTAGTTTTTGTTCTATTACCATGAAGAATGACATTGGGATTCTGATTGGGATTGCATTGAATCTGTAGATTGCTTTAGGTAGAATGGACATTTTAACTATATTTATTCTTCCAATCCATGTGCATGGAATATTTTTCTATTTCTTTATGTCTTCCTCGATTTCTTTCAATAGTGTCTTATAGTTTTCATTGTATAGGGCTTTTACCTCCTTGGTTAAATTTATTCCCAGATATTTTATTCTTTTCGTTGCCATTGTAAATGGGATTGTCTTTTTGAGTTCTCTTTCTGTTGGTTCATCGTTTAGTGTATAGAAATGCAATTGACTTTTGTAAGTTGATTTTATACCCTGCCACTTTACTGTAGTTGTTGATTATTTCTAGTAGTTTTCCGATGGAATTTTTTGGGTTTTCTATGTATAAGATCATGTCATCTGCAAATAGTGAGAGTTTCACTTCTTCATTGCCTATTTGGAGTCCTTTTATTCCTTTTTCTTGCCTAATTGCTCTGGTCAGAACTTCCAGTACTATGTTGAATAAGAGCGGTGAGAGTGGGCACCCTTGTCTTGTTGCTGTCCTCAAAGGAATGGCTTTCAGTTTTTCCCCGTTGAGTAGGATGTTTGCTGTAGGTTTGTCATATATGGCCCTTATTATGTTGAGGTACTTTCCTTCTATACCCATTTTGTTGAGAGTTTTTATCATAAATGGATGCTGGATCTTGTCGAATGCCTTCTCTGCATCGATTGAGATGATCATGTGGTTTTTATTCTTCATTTTGTTAATGTGGTGTATCACGTTGATTGATTTGCGGATGTTGAACCATCCCTGTGTCCCTGGTATAAATCCCACTTGATCATGGTGTATGATCTTTTTGATCTATTGCTGTATTCAGTTTGCCAATATTTTGTTGAGGATTTTTGCGTCTATGTTCATCAGCGATACTGGCCTGTAGTTTTCCTTCTTTGTATTGTCCTTGTCTGGCTTTGGTATCAGCATGATGTCGGCCTCATAGAATGTGTTGGGAAGTATTCCATCTTCCTCTATTTTTTGGAATAGTTTGAGAAGGATAGGTGCTAAATCTTCTTTGAACATTTGATAAAATTCTCCAGGGAAGCCATCTGGTCCTGGGCTTTTATTTTTTGGGAGGTTTTTGATACAGTTTCAATCTCTTTACTTATGATTGGTCTGTTCAGATTCTCTATTTCTTCTTGATTCAGTTTTGGGTGGTTGTACACATCCAAGAATTTGTCCATTTCCTTTAGGTTGTCCAATTTGTTGGCGTAAAGTTTTTCATAGTATTCCCTAATAATCCCTTGTATTTCTGTGGTGTCTGTTGTAATTTCTCCTCTTTCATTTCTAATTTTATTTATTTGAGTCTTCTCCCTTTTTTTCTTAGTGAGTCTGGCTAAGGGTTTGTCAATTTTATTTATCTTCTCAAAGAACCAGCTCTTTGTTTCATTGATCCTTTCTACTGTTTTTTTGGTTTCAATTTCACTTATTTCTGCTCTGATTTTTATTATTTCCCTCCTTCTGCTGATTCAGGGCTTTGTCTGTTCTTCTTTTTCTAATTCTGTTAGGTGCAATTTAAGGTTATTTATTTGGGATTTTTCTTGTTTGTTAAGGTCAGCTTGTGTTGCTATGAATTTCCCTCTCAGGACCGCTTTTGCTGCATCCCATATGAGTTGTTATGGTGTATTTTCCTTTTCATTTGTCTCCAGATAGCTTTTGATTTCTCCTTTAATTTCATCAACGACCCATTGGTTGTTCAGTAGCATGTTGTTTAGTCTCCACATCTTTGTCCCTTTCCTAGTTTTTTCTTTGCAATTGATTTCTAGTTTCACAGCATTATGATCAGAAAAGATGCTTGTAATGATTTCAATCTTCTTAAATTTATAGAGGTTTGCCTTGTTTCCTAATATATGGTCTATCCTTGAGAATGTTCCATGTGCACTTGAGAAGAATGTGTAATCTGCTGTTTTTGGGTGGAGTGCTCTGTATATATCTATTAAGTCCATTGCCTCTAGTTTTTTGTTTAAGTCCATTATTTCCTTATTGACTTTTTGTCTGGATGATCTATCCACTGATGTAAGGGGGGTGTTAAGATCCCCTACTATTATTGTGTTATTGTTAATATCTCCTTTAAGGTTTTTTAGCAGTTGTTTTATGTACTTTGGTGCTCCTGTGTTGGGTGCATAGATATTTATAAGTGTTATGTCTTCTTGGTGAAGTATCCCTTTTATCATTATATATTGCCCTTCTTTGTCTCTCATTACCTTTTTTATCTTGAAGTCTACTTTGTCTGATCTAAGTATGGCTACTCCTGCTTTCTTTTGTTTGCCATTAGCTTGGAATATTGTTTTCCATCCTTTTATTTTGAGTCTGTGTTTGTCTTTAGAGCTGAGATGTGTTTCCTGGAGGCAGCAGATTGTTGGATCTTGGTTTTTAATCCATCCTGCCACTCTGTGTCTTTTGATTGGAGAATTCAATCCATTTACATTTAGAGTGATTATTGATATATGAGGGTTTAATCTTGCTATTTTATTGTTCATTTTCTGGTTCTTTTGCATTTCCTTCGTTTCTTGTCCCTTGTGTTTCGGACTGCAAATTCAATTTGGTATTTCTGCATGCTCATTCTCTTAGTTTTCTCTTTATTTGTCATGTGTGGTTCTCTTCTGGTTATTTGTTTAGTGGTTACCGTGAGGTTTATACAAGCGATCTCCTGGATGAGAAAGTACATTTTCAGATGTCTCCTTTTTCCTGAGGCTGGGTCGATTCAATCCCTTACCTCTTCCCCTCCTTATTTATTATCTCTTTATTCCATCTTGTGTCATGAATGTGTGTTTCCAGTGATGAGCTTAAATTAATTTTTGATGTTATCCAACTGTAGTTTGTTCTGGTTTAGTCTCCTTGCTTTTCTCCTTGCTGAAATCTTTGTATCCCCTTTCTCATTTTTTTTTTTTTCAGGCCTAAGGGCCTTCTTGAGCATTTCTTGTAGTGGGGGTCTTGTGGTGATGAACTCTCTTAGCTTTTGTTTATCGGGGAGAGTTATTATTTCTCCATCATATTTGAAGGATATTTTTGCTGGATAAAGTATTCTTGGCTGAAGGTTTTTGTCTTTCATGATTTTGAATATATCATTCCAGTCTCTCCTAGCCTGTAGAGTTTCTGTCCAGAAATCAGCTGAGAGCCTGATGGGGTTTCCTTTGTATGTTATTTTGTTTTTTTGTTTAGCTGCCCTTAATATTATTTCCTTGTCATGGGTATTTTTCAAGTTTGCTACTATGTGGCGAGATGATTTTTTATTCCTGTTTACATATTTAGGTGATCTATTGATTTCATTCACTGTTATTTCCCTCTCATTCCCTAGGTTGGGGAAGTGCTCAGCTATTATTTCTTTGAAAAAACTCTCTGCTCCTTTTTCTCTTTCTTCTCCTTCTGGAATACCTATTATCCTTATGTTGCTTTTCCTCATTGAGTCTGATATTTCTCGAAGAATTTCTTCATTTCTTTTTAGTCTTAGCTCTCTCTCCTCCTCTATCTGGAGCGTTTCTGCATGGCTATCCTCAATAGTGCTAATTTGTTCCTCCATATTGTCAGTTCTGCTCTTTAAAGACTCCATTTTTTCCACTATCTCGTTGATTTTGTTTTTCATCTCCAATAATTCTGATTGGTTTTTATTTATGGTTTCAATCTCTTTTGTGACAAAATCCCTGAATTCGTTGATTTGTTTCTGTGTGTTCTCTTGTATTTCGTTGAGTTTGTTTATGATAGCTATTTTGAATTCTCTGTCATTCAGCTTATCAAATTCTGTGCCTTCAGGGTTGGGTTCTGGGTGTTTGTCATTTTCCTTTTGGTCTGTAGCCATAACAAATTGTCGCAAGGATCTGACGGGGACGGCCTTATTTTTTCCCCTCATGATAAAGTTGGTCCTGCAGTTTCCCCCTGCTCCCACTGGATGGAGATCGCGAGCGGTATGCTCTGAGCCCGCTGCAGCCCCCGGAGGGATTATCCTGAAACGCGGGGTGTGTAGGGGGAGGGGTCCTCTCTTTCTCCTGCTTGACCCGGGGGTTTCCTTTCTGGCTCTCTTAGGGTGTTTGCTACACCCCCTAAACAGTCCGTCGTCGCATCCCAGTGGGGATCTCTTGACAGTCTGTGAGAGCACCTGGATGGGGATAGTTTTCCCCCGCTGTGGGCCGCCCCTCCCCCCTCTGTCTGCCAGCCGTGCTGTCTTTGCCGATCGATTGGGGAGGGGGAGTACAACTTCTTACCTCTCCTCGCGTCCTTTTGGGCTTCCTGCACCTCCACCATCCAATGTATGGCAGCAGGGGTTTCTTAGAAGTCCTTTGTAGTGTTTGATTGAGCTCTGTTGGAATGCGAATGATGTTTTCGTTGTGTCATAGGGGGCAGAGATTCAAAGAGGGAATCTCACTCCGCCATGATGCTGACGTCACTCTCTCCCCTTTTGGAATTTATTTTTCAATTTTAATTTTTTGAGGCATAATTGACATACAACATTATATTAGCTTCAAGTGTACAACATAATGATTCAATATTTGCATATATTGCAAAATGATCACCACAAGCCTAGTTATGCTTCACCATACAAAGTTACAGAATTTTTTTTCTTGTGATGAGAACTTTTAAGATTTACTCTTTTAGCAACTTTAAAATATGCCATACAATATTATTAACTACAGTCACCATGCTGTACATTACATCCCCATGACTTATTTATTTATAACTCGAAGTTTGTACGTTTGACCCCCTTCACCCATTTTGCCCACCTCCCATTCCCTGCCATGGGCAACCTTCAATCTGTTCTCTATATCTATGAGCTTGTTTTGTTTTTGGATTCCACATATAAGTGAGATCATATAGTATTTGTCTTTCTCTGTCTGACTTATTTCACTTAACATAATGCCCTCAAGCTTCATCTATGTTGTTGCAAATGACAGGATTTCCTTCTTCTTCTTCTTTTTTCTGAGGAAGATTAACCCTGAGCTAACATCTGTGCCAGTCTTCCTCTACCTTATGTGTTGGTCACCACTGCAGCATGACTGATGAGTGGTGTAGGTCCACAGCCAGGATCCGAACTTGTGAACCCGGGCTGCCCAATTGGAACATGCTGAACTTGAACTGCTATGCCACAGGGCCAGCCCCAAGATTTCCTTCTTTTTTATGGTTGAATAGTATTCCCTTGTACATATCACATTTTCTTTATCCATTCCTCCATCAATGGACACTTAAGTTGTTTCTATATCTTGGCTACTGTATAAAATATACTGTAAAAATGTTGCAATGAACATGGAGTCCATATATCTCTTTGAGTTAGTGTTTTTGTTTTCTTTTGATAAATACCAAGAAGTGAAATTGCTGGATTATATAGTAGTTCTATTTTTAATTTTTTGAGGAAACTCCATACTGTTTTCCATCATAGCTGCACCAATTTACATTCCCACCAACAGTGCACAAGGGTTCCCATTTCTCCACATCATTGCCAACACTTGTCATTTCTTATCTTATTGATAATAGCCATTCTAACAGGTGTGAGGTGATACCTCATTGTGGTTTTGATTTGCATTTCCCTGATGATTAGGGACGTTGAACATCTTTTCATGTACCTGTTTTCCATTTAAATGTCTTCTTTGGAAAAACGTCTATTCAGATCCTCTGCCCATTTTTAATTGGATTGTTTGTTATTTTGCTGTTGAGTTGTGTGAGTTCTTTATATATTTTGAATATTAACCCCTTATCAGATATATGATTTACAAATATTTTCTACCATGCAGTAGGTTGCCTTTTCATTTTATTGATGGTTTACTTTGCTGTGCAGAAGTTTTTTAGCTTGATTTAGTCCCACTTGTTTATTTTTGCTTTCATTTCCTTTGCTTTTGGTGTTAACTCTCAGAATTTATTTAAGAAACCAGGACATGTTCCTCTATATTTCTTGTAAATTGATACTTGTATCTAGAGGCTTGATCAGATTCAGGTTAGATAATTGTGGTAATATTACTGCAGAGATGCTGCTCTGTTCTTCCATCAGGGAGCATGTAATGTTTGGTTGTTCTTCTGGGTGGCGTTAGCAAGTATTTATGTTCAATGTCTGGATTCATTATTTTCATTAGAGTTTAAAAAATGATGATATTGTAATTCTATCATTCCTTCTTCATTTATTAGCTGGACTACCTCTGTTCACAGAACACTGTTTGATTATCCACCAATACAGTCTGTATAGAACAGGCAGGATAAATGATGGATTCATTCCCTGTATTTGCCAGATTTCAAAATAATGAGCTGGTTCATTAGCAACCTCTAACCTCTAACAGTAACTTTTTATTTTTAAAACATATTATTAAATTATATTATATTATATTAAAATAAATATATTAAATAATATAAAATATATTATTTAAACATATTTTATATTACAATTCATTATTGAACTGTTCAACAACAGGGAATTGTTAAATAAATTATGGTATATCTAGACAATGGAATAGTAGTATATAGTCACTAAAATTAACGATATGTGTGTATTTATTCACCAGAAAGTTATTCATGATATTTTATTTAAAAATCATTTTTTGATGTTAGATACATAATCATGGTACCAAAGGGAACATAGTGAAAATTTTCTCTTCCACCATTGTTCACCAGCCACCCAGATCCCCTCCTAAGAGTCCACTAAGTTTGTGTATCCTCGTACATTCTTCTAGGGGCTATTCTTCCAGATGTTTTAGAGCTAGCAATTCAGCTGCTATGCATTGGTGTGGCTGTATCAGTTGTTAAAATAATGAACTACCTCTATAAGGTTGTCACAGAGTTGCTTTCCTGACTCCTTGAGTACTCTCCTTCCTCCTTGGGCACTCCAGCCCCTCCCCTGTCACCCTCCACACCTTGCCCACCATCCATCAACTAAAGGATGAATGCCTGGCACAGCAGGGAGCGTACAGCAACCTGCTCAGGCTACAGCCAGTATCCATTTTGATTGGTCCTTGCCTGTCCTGTACTGTTGCAAATATTTTAAATATTATCCCTGGAGATTTCTATACAAGCAAATACATCGTATATTTTTAAGAAGAGGAGGTAGATTATAAACCATTATAAATATATATTTAACATATATTAAAATATATAAAATATTAATTTTTGTAAAATGTAAATATATGAGTAGAACATTTTCTGGACTGATATATACCAAAGCATTAAAACTAATTTTCTCTGGTGGCATGATTATGATTGATTTTTTTTCCTTCTTAATCTTAACTGCATTTCCAGATTTCTCTACAATAAACACATTATTTACACATCAAAAAAATAAAGAATATATCTAAGCTGGTTTTATTTCAGCAAACTAAAAAAAATTTTTTGAAAAGTAACATCAACATTTTTCAACAGCTCCATCTGCTGGCAGTTGATAAAGTTAATTTTCAAATATTACCATATTTGTTTGTACTATGGCCAAGAGAAGAAATAGAATTCCCATGTTAAAACAAGGGATACTTCCTACATGTCTATGAAAAGAAAGTATCAGGAGCCAAGTTAACTTACCTGGGCTGAAAAGTGATACATACTTGGTTGGGTACAGAGTGGGCTGTTATCCCATATGAAAAAACAGACTTTGCCTAGAACAGAAACATGACATTTAAAAATCGGTTTGGTGTTTTTGGCTATCTTACACTGGAATGCCAATCTTGTTGATTATGCAAAATAAAAACATTGATTAGTGGTTGAATATGAAGATGTATGAAATATATCATATTGTAGGAATTCATATGCTTTTGCACAAATATTCAGAGCTGCAATTTAAACTCTCCTATGTCATTCTCGTCACTTTTCAAGTGAAATTGTCTGGGTTATCATGAAGCTGAATAGATGATAAATGGTTTCCTAAACACAATCCTTTCTTTAGATGGTAGCAAGAGGTATGATATTTTGTACAAAACTCTCTCAGTCATCTAACTTTGGAACTCTTTTACAAAGTAAGATCCATCGTTATGCTAAGTGAAATAAGCTAGTTACAAAAAGACAAACACTGTACAATTCCACGTATATGAGATATCTAAAGTAGTCAAATTTATAGAAACAGAAAATAGAATGGTGTTTACCAGGGGCTGGGAGAAAGGAGAAAAGGGGAGTTCTGGTTTAATATGTATAGAGTCTCTGTTTTGCAAGATGAGAAATTTTGGAGATCTGTTTCACAGCAATGTAAATATCCTTAACACTACTGAACTTAAAATGGTTAAGATAATTAAAATGGCACTTAAAAATGGTTAAGATGGTAAATTTTATGATACTTTTTACCACAATAAAAAAGTAAGGTCTATCAAAATATATGTGTGTGTGTGTGTGTGTATATATATGTGTGTGTGTGTGTATATATATATATATATATATAACAAATTTGAGACAACATATTGAAGCGACCGTGCACTACACTTAAGCTTTCATTTTTCTTGTCTTCTCACAAGTCAATCAGTATTTCCATGAATTTGTTGTATTTGTTTGTGACTTACACAGTACTTAATTTAAAAGGAAATTCAAACATGTTTGTGGGATGGAATGGGATTTTAAAATTACTTTCTAAATGAATTGGAACATGAGGAGATTCACTAAAAAATATCCCCTGACTATTTATGTATCCCTGACAAATCACTTAGCTATTTGGGTTTCAGTTTTTTTACGTAAAATAAGTCGAAGGAGGTGATCATTTCTATGCTCTATGAATCCTTATATTCTCAAAGTGTTTTCATGGTATCTTTCTGACACCCTTTCCTAACCAGCTCTAAAGCAATAATATATGTAAGCAAACGGATAATAAATTTTAAAAAGCCACCATCAAGTAACTAAAGGTGCTATTAGGTGCATTTATATAAGAAATTACACTTAGTTTGATCCTAAGGAAGTCTCCCCTCTACAATGGGTAGAAGATACATGAACTTATAAAGAACAGACTTGTTAAATATGCATGCACATATAGAATTAATATAACATCCACACCCTATTTGGGGAAAAGATTGAGATCCTGGAAAAGAATAGGAAATGTTTCCTTTTTTAAAATAGTGAGGCAAGAAATTTCTAGAATTATAAATAGTATAGGCAGTAAGATTATGAAGAGGATCGTAAAATTAAGATGAAGGGTAAATTTATGGGCAAAGGAAGTCACAGGCCAAAGCAGCATGGGTGTGGGACATAGGGAAGAAGTAAAGAGTAATGAGAAGTAAATAAAAGTGGCTAAATGAAGTAAAGGAGTCTGGTTGAATAAGTAGGGGTAGACCCCCGCATAACCTCAGACCTAGTCACCAGTAGCAGGAGCTGCCCTGGATGCCAGACAATTCATTAAAATCAAAATATAGATAAGAGGTTTGGAAGAGAGTCCTCATTTTTATTCCATTCAGGCATCTGGCCAGATTGTTCTATTACTCATTATTTCTAACAGCATGTAAATAAATTTTATTCTAAACAAAAATATGTTTAAAGGAGCTCATGCATCACTATAAGTATGCTTCTGGAATTAAGTTTTACTGCTTGCTGAAAATTATGGCTCGTTCTAGTGGCTAATCATAATATTCCTTGAATTAATTCTCATTTGCTTTCTTCCATACCTGAACCAATGATATATTTGATATAAATATGAAATTTAGAGTCATTATTTGATATCAAAATAAAAACATGAGCATAAAATAACCATATACGTATATATATACTGTATATGTAAAATACTATATAAAATATATGCACTTCAACTGGTATTAGAATAATTCTTAACAAGCTTCAACAGTTGCAAAGAATACATGATGAAACAATGTTGGTCATTTATTACAAGTTGTTAAAAAATAGCATTTTGATTGCAGGGTCTACTGGCTGTGCTGTTTACAATAGGAAGCCACTAGCCACATGTGCTTATTGAGCATTTGAAATATGGCTAGTGAGAACTGAGATGTGCTTTAAGTGTAAAACTCACAGTATGAACAAAAGAATGTAAAGTATCTCATTAATACATTTTTATACTGATTGCATGTGAAAATGACAATATTTTGGATATATTGTGTCACATAAAAATATTATTAAAATTAATTTCACTGGTTTCTTCTTACTTTTTAAAATTGGAAGGTTGGTTCACATCATATTTCTATTGGAAAGTGTGGATTTACAGTGTAAATAAATGCAATTTCCTCCCATTAACCTAGTGGAGGCCCATGGATTGCATACATTGCTGATTGCTGACTATGGGTTGGAGTGAACAGTCTCTGCTTTAGCTGTTCTGCCCAGTGCACTCAGGAATTCTCAATCAGCAGCTCAGAAACTCAATCACAATGGTGACCTGTGCTATTTAACTGCAACACACACATGCACACATTTCCCCAAAGATCCCAGAGAGTTCTTCAGAAAAAAACGTTAAGAATTTCTGTATAGTGCCTACATAGGAGATCATTGGTTATTAGGTAGGTAAGAAGATTGCTCACAACTCTTTAAGGAACTAAATGTACTCAAGATGAGCCTTCCAAGACAATGTTTAAGAAGAAAGTCAGAAGGAAACTGCCTTGGCTTATGTTTACTAACTCTGGCATTAAGCTGTATTACAAAGTAGGCAAAGGCCATCTCTGAATCCCTTCCCCTAATTTTCTTTTGTGGCATCCTTGTCTTTCTAGCTCTTCTCCCTGTTTGGAAATCCTAGTGCTTTTCTCAGCCCTGTCTCTCTTATCTGTCTCTCTCCACAGAAAGGAAAATAATCTTCTGTTATTGTAAAGCCGGTTGAAGTGTGGGCTGACAGGCACATGCAGTTTGCAGAAATTTCCCGGGTAATTTTGGGATTCCTCCACTCCACTCCAGTTGAGAACCACTGCCCTGAGACTGCAGAAGAATGTGGCATTCTTCCAGGAGTGTTTGCATTTTAAAGAGGGTCACAGGATGAGTACAGTGTAGTACAAGGGATCAATCATGGAAGGAGGAAGTCTAGGCACCAGGAGCTGAGTTCTGGGTGAGAGTGGAGAAGAGCCCCTATCTTTCTGCATTGGCACGTTATGAATAGGGGTCTGACTTAAAGGGTTTGGAGATGACTGCTCCAATCTTTCCCTTGATAGCCTAATGCCTAAAACATCACAAAGTTCATTTCTACTCGGCTTAGTCTCTGCTGATAGATACTAATGGGTTAGTGGGTTATCTTTTGCAAGTAATGCAACCACATTCCAACATGTTTTCTGGAGATCCAATGCCTTAACCCAACGAAGTAGTCTAGTGGGAATTTCAGACTGTTGCAGGCTGGCAGGGGTCATATTTTCAGCTAGACTGGCCTTTGGGAAGTACCTTGAATTATACCGAATAAGTAACGGCCTATATCTAGGTAGGGCCCAGGCTTCTCATTTACTAATTAGCTGCCCAGCATGCTTTACTGTGCATGATAAATGTTTTACTGCTTTTTGGAGTGAAATGATACATATGAAAGTAAAATGCTGTATTTGTTTTGTTCATTTTTTCTGAAAGACATGGCCTGTCAGAAATTCTCTCTGTATTTTTTTTCTTTTTATTCACCCAGTTTCCTATAGCTCAGCTTACCTCCAGTGCATTTTGAAAGTGATTCTGACATATATTATTTTTGCTATTCATATATTTCAATATAAATAATTGCAAACACTAAGTACTGTATTTCTAGAGGAGCACATTCATATAGCATTCTATTCTTTTTAACCTGGAAATTATTTTCTTTCAAATGGTATAAATGTGAAATTCTGGACCCTCAAGAGAAAATTTTCCAGCGTACATTTGCTGATACACCTCCTACCACGTCCTGCAAGTTTCAGGTGTCCCCAAGATAGGATAGGGAGGATAGTCAAGCCTATATGATTTTTTGCTTCTGGTGTGAAATAACAAATATTTCAGAAACTGTGCTCTAGTGTAGTGAGGCTGTATTCAAAATGTAGTAGGGTAATGTAGGTGTTTTTAGGGTTGTTCATATTAACTGTGTGCATTCTTGATGTCTTCCAACTTCCTAATCCACTTAACCTCAGCTTCAGACCCTACCAAAAAGAAAAAAGTCCAGATAACCCAAATATGAGTGATATGGCAGGCAGAACAATGGCCCCCCAAGATATCTATGTCCTATTCCCCAGAACCTATGAATATGTTAGGTTACGTGGAAAAGGGGAATTAAGGTTGCAGATCAAATTAAGGGTGCTAATTATCTGACCTTAAATTAGAGAGATTATCCCGTATTATTCAGGTGGGCCCAATATAATCACAAGCGTCCTTAAAAGTGAATGAAGGAGGGGCCGCCTGGTGGCGCAGCGGTTTAGTCCGCGCTTGGCAAGCCCGGGGTTTGCGAGTTCGGATCCTGGGCGCCCGCCGACGCACTGCCTGTCAGCCACGCCTTGGCGGCGTCCCATATAAAGTGGAGGAAGATGGGCACGGATGTTAGCCCAGGGCCAGTCTTCCTCAGCAAAAAAGGGGAGGATTGGCGACGGATGTTAGCTCAGGGCTGGTCTTCCTCACAAAAAAAAAAAAAAAAAAAAGTGAATGAAGGAGCGGCCGGCCCGGTGGTATAGTGGTTAAGTTCACACGCTCTGCTTCAGCTGCCCAGGGTTCACAGGTTCTGATCTTGGGTGCGGACCTATGCACTGCTTATCAAGCCGTGCTGTGGCAGGCATCCCATATATAAAGTAGAGGCAGATGGGCACAGATGTTAGCCCAGGACCAGTCTTCCTCAGCAAAAAGAGGAGGATTGGCAACGGATGTTAGCTTAGGGCTGGTCTTCCTTACACACACACACACACACACACACAAAGACAAAAGAATGAAGGAGGCAGAAGGGAGTCAGAGAAAGAGATGTGACAATGGAAACAGGGTCAAGACATGCTATGGTGCTGACTGTGAAGACGCAGGAGGAAGGACAAGAGCTAAGGAATGTGGTCAACTTCTAGAAGATGGAAAAGGCAAGAAAATGGATTCTCCTCTAAACCTCCAGAAAGGAATCCAGCTGTGCCAACATCTTGATCTTAGCCCGGTGAAACCCGTGCCAGTCTTCTGAATGACAGAACTGCAAGGCAATAAATTTGTGTTGTTTTACGCCACTAAACTTTGTGATAATTTGTTACAGCAACAATAGAAAACTAGTACAAGTGGGGGACTGGGTTTGTGGTTCTTGACAATAAAAAATAATTCTCCTAATCAAGTCTGTATGAAATCAGCATTTTTTTACATCATTCCCACATAATTTCTCTTTCTCAGAGTAGACAGTGTCATAACTCATTTTCGAATGGTTTATGTTCTTTTTTGTTGTTGGTGCTGTGGAGTGGGTCCTGACTCCCAGCACCCCTGTGTACAGCAGAGCAGAACTCTGCCAGGTCTTTTTGCGCCATCCTGTCATCTTCCTGAGTTATATCAGACAGTGCTCCGCTGCTATTCACAGGGTTTTCATGGCCAATTTTTTGAGAAGTGGGTGGTCAGGTCATTGTTCCTAGTCTGTCCTAATCTGGAAGCGCCGCTGAAACCTGTCCACCATGGTGACCCTGCTGGTATTTAAAATACCAGTGGCATAACTTTCAGCATCACAGCAACACGCAGCCACCACAGTATGACAACTGAGAGACAGGGGTGGTGTGGTTCCCTGACTGGGAAACGAACCAGGGCCATAATGGTGAAAGCACCAAATCTTAATCACTAGACCACTGCTGGCTTTTATAACCTTAACTGTCTTAAATTATGCCACATTTAGTTATATTGATTTTGATGAATTACAACTTGGTTGTTTTTTGAACGTTTTTATTAGATCAATTTTAAGTTCATAGCACAGGGGCGGGCCTGATGGCGGAAGTGGTTAAGTTCGCGCACTTCACTTCTGCTGCCTGGGGTTGGCAGGTTCGAATCCCAGGGGGTGGACAGATGCACCGCTTGTCAGCCATGCTGTGGCGCCGTCCCATATAAAGTGGAGGAAGATGGGCACGGATGTTAGCCCGGGGCCAGTCTTCCTCACACACACACACACACACATAGAAATTAAGTTCACAGCACAATTGAGAGGATTGTATAGAGATTTCTCATATATGCCCTGCCCCACACTTGGTTATTTTTTAAAGCCCTAAACACAAAAGTCTATTTTTGTTTTAATACCAGTTTCAGATTCCAGTTTTCCTAAACAATGTTGCTTTAAATGAAGGTTTATATTACTAATTTCTGTAAATCCATTTGCTGTTGTATAAAACATAGTTTCTTCTGTTAGAAACTATACTTCATTGAGGCCTTAGAGAGTTTTTTCTCTCTCCATCCTAACAGTAATTACTGGATCCACTCTTAATATACTTCTTCAAAGCTGCAGGAGGGAGAAGCGGCACCTCCTGGAGCTAAAGGGGGTTAGAAACCCCCCTCCTGGAAGGCGTCCTTGCGGTCTTCAGATTATTTCTCCCTCCAATGAGGACAATCGTGATAAAACGAATGAATGGAACGCTTCGTTACAGGTTGAATTACTGTGTTTCCCCCCCCACCTGAGGCCTAAACAATTCCTCAGAGTGGGAAAGCTGTGGGCTTAAATAAAGATGTAACACACACAGTGTAGAAAAAAACTATTTTATGGCATTTTGAGATGACTAGGTCAGAGTTACCAAGTAAGGAGCAAAGGAGTTAATACCAATTTTGTTTACATGGCACAACGTCAGTATTCAATTTGTGTTTTAAAAAATGCCCAACTTTTATCCAAATAGTTAGAGACATATAACAACTTATGTGTCTCTCGGCAAGAGTCAAAGAAGCCGCAGAGGCAGAGGAAGCACTCACAGCCGCGGGTCTCGCTGCCACCGCGGCCACAGCGGCGGCGTGCCCGGGTGGCTGCGCGCGCGCGCGCCGGGGCGGGGCGGGGCGGGGCGGGGGGAGCCCGGCGGGTCGGCGGGCGGGCGCGCGCGGGCCCGTGCGGTCGGCAGGGGGCGCTGTGCGCCCACGCCGCGCTCTGCCTGCCCCCGGGTGCTGTCCGCGGCGGTTCGATTGGAGCAGCCGCCGAAGAGCGCTTGGCGCCATTTTGAAGCGGAGAGGAGGAGGAACGGCCGGGCTGGCTGCGGAAGGGGAGGGGGGAGGAGGCGATTGGATGCGGCGGCGGCGGCGGATCCCGGAGAGCAGCGGAGTGAGAGGAGTAGCGAGGCGGGCACCCGGAGGTAGGAAACAATTCAGTTAACGGAAAGAAAAGGGCTCTCCTTTCTGCTCGCCGTGCCCCATTTTTCAGCGCCCGCTGCCGCGGCTGTGTCTGTGGCGGGGGTCGCGCGCCGCCCGCCTGCCCGTCGGGACCGGGCTCCCGGCATCGGGGCTGCAGCGCCGGCTGCAGGGGCGCGGGGCCCGGGAGGAGCGGGGCGCGGGCCGGGGGCGTGGGCCGGGCTCGCGGTGGGGGTGGGGAGGCCCGCGGCCGGCGCGCGCCCTCCGCGCCGCGGGCTCCGCCGCAGCCTCTGGAAATTAAACTTGCCGCCCTGGCCCGGCCGGGCGCCCGCGGCGGCGAGGGCGGCGGGCGGTGACCTTGCGCGGGGCGGGCGGGGGTCCGCGCCCGCCGCCGCCCCTCCCCCGCGCCCGGCGGCCGGCGGCTGTTTCCCGGGCGGCAGGCGGGCGGCGCGGTGCTCCTGTTGAATCCTCCCGCTGGCGGGTTTTCCCCCTTCCGGGCGAGGGGCGGGGAGCGCGGGGCCGGGCCGGGGCGCCGTGCGGGCCGCGGGCGCGCTCCGGGCGACGAAAACGGGTGAGAGTGACATATTTGCCCTGTTCCCGGCGGTCGCCGGAGGTGAAGCGCGCTCACCGCGCCGCTGGGAGCCGGTGCGAGGGGACCCGAGGACCTAATGAGGAAGAGCCCGGCGCTGGCCGGAGAGACTCCCCCCAGGGCTTTCCTTTAGGAAGCCTCGGAGTTGGGACGACAACGAAAATGGTGTGCAATTGTAAATAGTTCAGGTTTTTACACTCTGTTGTCTTAGTGAAACTGGAAAAGTTTTGGGCCAGCAGAAGAACCTTGTTTGTCGTTGTGGTCGCTGTTGTCTTTGGTAAATGCATTCCAGCTACGGGAAGCGGCGGTGCGGGTCGGTGCGGGAATGCACCTGGACCCTGAAATGCAGCTCCTCGGCGGCTCCGGGATTGCGTGCCACTGCCTTCCCCTCGCGGACCGTGTGGACGCGGGGAAGGGTTTGAAAAAGCAGTCCCTACGCACTCAACATGCGTTTTAAGCATCCTAACTAACCCAATAAAGGGACCCTTTTATTTTACTTTGAAGAACGTACCATGAACGCTTTTCTCATACTTTTATTATAGAATGACGGATGGGCACTGCTGTCCTGAACGACCCTGCCTGTTTCTTAAATAGTTTCGGAAACTTGAATATAGCCTTTAATTTCGAAGGTTGGTCTGCGGTCTTGAGGGAGTTGGGAAGTCTACTGCCTTCCTAGTAACCTGTAAAAACTGAGGTGTGTTTATATATGAGATGAGCTGTTAATAAATCGTAATTTGAAACTTGAATGGCAGTATGATCGTGATTCTCAATTAACACATAAAGTTCCATGATAGAGTCTTTTCTGTGTTAACTCATGTATTAGTCAAGTAAAACAGTTAAAAACACAGGAATGGTATTAAGCAAAATAAGGGCTAGAAAGGACCCTTCTTATCTCTGCAGTACATATGTCAGAGATGTTAGCGTTTTTAGGGACAATTAAAGCAGCATTCCTATGGTGTATGCAGGTCAGTTTGTGGAACAGTTAATCTCATGTCACCTGGTGATAGCAGAAAACCTAATTAAAATTTATAGTGGTGAATATGGAGGTGAAAGTTTCAACATGGAACTTACGTTAATATAGATTTAGTCTCAAAACAACTATGAAAACGCATCTTATGTCAACATTATTCCTTCTAAATGAGTTTACAAGTATATATAGAAAAGGTGCACTGTAGACATCCTTTGATTACTGAAGTAACTGAAGTGATAATTTTTTTTTTTGCCCTTTTTTGATGGTTTAAAAAATTACCCTCTTAGCTGTTTTTTACTTGAAGGCGTGTTTTAAATGACAAGGTAGTGTTTGTATTGGCCTTTTCTTTTTTAAAGAACTTTTGTGCCCTTTCTCACTTTCTCCTTTTTTGTTGAGGTTGATTCTCCTTGTATTTGTTTTTACAGCAGGTTTTGTACTCTTGCTGTCGCTTTTATTCCTGTCTGGTATGTCCTTCTTTTCCCTCATTTCCTCCAAGAATTAGAGATGATAATGGCCATGGTAGAGATTCTTGTTGTCTTGAGCTGTTTTGTACTAAGCTTATTTGACATGTAATTCTACGGAGTTGGCTGTTGGCTAAAAGTTGTTTTAATTTTTAAGTTTATTTTAAAATTGTTCTGCAACTTTAACAAAGAGTAACATTTTGAGGACCTGGCTTTATCAATAATTTGTTAAGCCTCAAATAAAGTGATACCTTGTATTAGACAGGGCTTGCCTTGGTGAAGAGTGAAATGATGGGATATACCCAATACTGTGAGGAGGGGAATATTTGGGGAAGTTGTGTTCTTTCTGCTTCTCCCTCTTGGAGAATTAGGATTGTCCTTTGGCTTCCTCAGTGCTAGTTTTTTTGATCATGTGTGCCTAGAACTAACAGGAGAGCTCACTGTGATTTGGCTTGCATGACAAGTACTGTGTATCATTTATATTAGAAAAGAATAAATTTGTGTTTCCTTTGTTAGTGTCAGCGAGCTACAAGGAAATTTAAAGATGATCTCCAACTTATCATATGCATGAGAAATTAGTTTCAGATTATAATTTAATTGATTTATCCAAAGTCACAGTCATATTCACGTGGTGGAATTGGGGCAGCCCTTAGATCTCCTGGAAGCTTAGAAGGTTCTGTGTGGTCTATATTGTTTTATTCAGGACCTAAGCCATATTTAAAATTATTACCAGGTAGCATATTATTCTCCATCTGCTGCTTCTCTTTTCGTTTCATTCATTCAACCAAGAAATGAAGTTTCAAGGTTAGCCATTTGTTTAAAAGTCTGGTTTTAATCATTTCTATCCAGGATTCAGTCCACTTAAGTTGTCTCAGAAGATAACCTCTTGCATGTCTCTGTCTCCTGGAGCTGCTTGATCTTTCATTGTGTAACATTACTTGACATGGCAATTTTTTATTCTTCGTGAAACTTGTAAGGCAGAGTAACTTGGAAGTTAGTATTGAACTTTATTTTGTTATAAGATGTATGTGCGTGTATTTTTTTTTTTTTTTTACTTTTAAACTCAATTTGCTACACAAGTAATTTTTCACCTCCAATTACAATAGGTATTTGGAGAAGATTGTATTTGGTTTGAGTATTCCGTTTGGGAATGTTAAAAATTCCAAAAATACTTAGTTTAAAAATAAACCCAGTAATTTCTCTGAAAATGTATTTGCTTTTTAAGCTTATTTAAGAAGCTGCTAAATGGTTCCCAATTCCGACTCCTTGGAGTGTAAAGGTCAGCTCTTTGTCATGCTGTACTGTTATGAACAACCTGATTATAACCATTTTCCACAATGCTTGGAAAAGGTTTTATAACCCTTTCTCACTAATTAGCTCAAAATTAAGGATAAGTTTGCTGCTTTGAGACTGTAATTGTTGTAGTTTGCAAGGGTGATCATGCACAGTGAGAAAATCATGAAGATTAAACTCAGATGAGTAAAACTTAGTTGTTTAAATCTTAGACATTAATCTGAGATATTTAAAAATATTCATAATAGTTATTGTGCTCTAGTGATTAAATATTAATAGTAAGCAGTAATTAGAAATACTTGGTTTGCTGTGTAAAACTTGAGTCTGCTAAGGGGAGTGAAGGAAAGACTGACAAAAGCAGAAAGCTATTTCCAGGCATTTTTAAGGGCCACCCGTAGAAGTATTCTGCTCACTTGTCTCTGCCTTTGATAGAGAATCCTCTGACCTGATTCAGTCAAAGTGAACAAATATTGAGCTTCCATATACATACTGTATCGGGGATGATGCAATAAACAGGACTGCGACCCTGTCCTATCTAGGTTTAGAGTAGTAGTTGGCCACCTGCACCAAGGTGATGAGAGCTGAGGAAAACCAGAGAGTAGGCTCTCTGCTGTTAAGTGGTTTTACAAGGGGCAAGCCTTCCTCCCTCTGCAGTGACAGCTGAGGTTGCTCTTCTTTATGTGGGAGAGTGAAATTTGCCAAGACTAGATATAAAACTGATAGGAGAAGGAGGGGCTATTATAATCAACCATTGTCTCTCTCTAGGAGAGAATGGTTAGGGGCCTGAAGGGAAACGAGAGTTTGTGGTTCCCTAGGTAGTGTTGGGATTTTTTCTTTTCTTTTATCTCCTAGGTGGTTTTAGAGAAGTAATTGAAGAGATTTTAAAGAAAAGCCCCAGATGTATATCCAAAATATATTTCCAAAATAGATCCCTTGCTAGCTGAAATTCTGTCAGGCAATTTCAGTTGGTCTTCACATATTGGGACCAGGGAGGGGTGTGTGTGGAGAATTGGTGAGAGTAGTGGTTAAGCTTGGGAGGAATAGAGTACTTTAAAGAATTGTATAATTTAAGTTAAAAGTTATTCATGTATATGATAAAGAAAATTCTAATGGTATAGAAAAATAAAAATAGAAGCTACTTTTCATCTTTCCCCTAAAAGATAACCCACTGTTAACAGTTTCCAGAAAGTTTACTTTTCAGAAAATTTATACAAATAGTATTATATTGTACTGCTCTCTACTTTTTTTTTTAACTGGAATTTACTTTTTTCCTTGATGTCACAGAGCTCTTTTCATATTGGCACATATAGATCAACAAAATTTAAAAAAATGATTAGAGTATTTTATTATATGGATGTATCATAATTTATTTGTTCTGACTCATTTTGAGTGATTTTTTTTTTTTGTTAGTGTTGTGGAGTCGATTCCGACTCCTAGTGACCCTGTACAGCAGAACGGAACCTGCCCGGTCTTTCTGCACCATCCTCTCACCTTCCAGCACTATATCAGACAGTGCTCTGCTGCTCTTCACGGGGTTTCTATGGCCAGTTTTTTTGGTGGTGGGTGGCCAGGTCCTTCTTCTTAGTCTGTTTTAGTCTGGAAGCTCCTCTGAAACCTGTCCACCATGGGTGACCCTGCTGGTATTTGAAATACTGGTGGCATAGCTTTCAGCATCATAGCAACATGCAGCCACCACAGTATGACAACTGATAGATGGGTGGTGTGCTTCCCTGACGGGGAAATGAACCAGGGCCATGGCAGTGAGAGTGCCGAATCTTAACCACTAGACCACCACTGAGTGATATTTAGGTTGTAACAATTGACACTACCCAGTAGTATATGTGTATGCCTGTTAAATATTGACCAACATTGGACTTTATTAAACTTTATGCTTTTTGCCAATTTGATATGTGAAATTTATATCTTATTTTGGGTTTGCATTCTTTGATTATGAGTGAGGGTAAACATTTTTTTAGTATGCTTACTTGCAGCAGATACTTTAGATCAAGTAGCTTAATTTGCTTGTGACCGCCGCGCGCCACCCCCTCCCCAGCCTTATCTAAAATGGTCTGGGGGAGGTGGAACTTTCAGAGAGGAATAAGATTTTAGAGCCTGGTGGCACCTTGAGGGGGAGCAATGCTTTGAATGGAGAGGTTACAGTGCTAGGCTTTGAACAACTAAGGGTCAACATGAGGGGATTGAAAGCACTTAACTTGGTGGTATCGGAAGATCTATAAAGGCAGGAAGGGAGATTTGAGAGGGCAAATAAATTTTGTATAGGGTCAGCTCCTACTGTCTGCTTGTCCTTTCTCACCATTCCCGCCCCCAACTGTCATTTCATCTTTATTTATACTGTCATTTGGACTGCTCCTCTTCCCTGGTAGGGGTGGCAACATTGACCTTGGTGTTTCAGTTCCTCCAGAGATGAGGGACACTTAGTTTTCCTTTTTTTAATTTTTTTTATGTGAGGAAGACCAGCCCTGAGCTCACATCCGTTGCTAATCTTCCTCTTTTTTTTTTTTTTGCTTGAGGAAGACTGGCCCTGGGCTAACATCGTGCCCATCTTCCTCTACTTTATATGGGATGCCACCAAGGCGTGGCTGACAGGCAGTGCGTCAGCGGGCGCCCGGGATCCGAACCTGCGAACCCCGGGCTGCCAAGCGCAGACTAAACTGCTGCGCCACCGGGCCAGCTCCCATCACTTAGTTTTTCTTATAAGGGAAACGGATTTTCCTTCAAGCCAGTCAAAGGGAGCAGTTCTCATTTCTAACATCTTTTAGATCTGCTTTCTGGTCTTTGGTAGTACCTCTCTATCGTTGATCTTCTGCTAGAGTGTCAGAGGCCTTACATGCTGAACTGTACTGAAAACTAGGGATGTTGACATGACTACATGAGCTTTGTTCCTATTTAATCCTTATATACTGCGCCCACCCCCAGCTTCACATTTTTTTTGTGAAATGAGTTTTTTATTAGTAAGCTTGGGAGGTGATTGGTTTAAAAGGCTCTTGTCTATCTCTCCCTCTCCCCCCACACACAGAGGTGATGTTAGTTCAGATTGATTGTTGTGATCTTTTCACAATGCATATATATATATTTCAAAATATCAAATTGTATACCTTGACTATATACAATTTTTATGTATCAAAGATATCTCAATAAAGCTGTTAAAAACAAAAAAAGTCCTGTGTGTCTCCAGTTACTATATACACTAGTTAACATCAAATAGCTTGCCCTTTTTCATAATACCTCTAGTCTAGGAGAGAGGTTCTCAAATGAGGATGATTTTTTGACACTCCCTCCCTCCCCAATTCCTCCCCCCAAGACATTTGGCAATGTCAGGAGACATTTTGGTTGTCACAACTTGGGGGAGAAGGGGAGAGTGTTGCTACTGGGAGCTAGTGGGCAGAGAGGCCAGGGATGTTGCTAAACCTCTTACAGTGTGTAGGTCAGCACTCCACAACAAAAAATCTGGCCCAAAATGTCAGTAGTGCCAAGGCTGAGAAATCCGGGTCTAGGCAGAACTAGTCCAGGAAGCCTGCAGTTAGCCCCAGCTCAGCTGAATTAGGCATGCCCACCAACTTTGATGATCGTGATCAAGCAGTAATAATGTTTCATGTAGTCTTATGCTCAAAATGGCAAGCTTTGAAATATAGCTTTTGAGCACTTGTTTTCTTCTCTCTTTGGTACCTTCCTTTTCACCTGTTGACTTTCCTTCTCCCCTACCTTTATAGTGTAGCATAACTGGGTCAAGGCTTTGTAGTCCTAGTTGGAGTTTAGAAGGTTACTAGCAGACTTGAACGGCAGTAGGAGCATATTTAGGCACTTGATATGATGCTTGATAAGTGAAGTCACTTTCTAAGGAAGGTAGAAGAGCGTGGCAGTTACGCATGTAGACTTGGAGACAGGATGAAAACCCAGGCAGTCTTGACTTTATTTACTAGGTAGCCATGTCATCGTGGGCAAATTAGCTAATCTTGCCATGCCTCAGTTTCTCAGTCTGTAAAGTGGGGATAATAGCAGATATCTCATTTAAAAAAATAGCTTTATTGAGATATAATTTACATACCATGCAATTCACCCATTGAAAGTATACAATTCATTGTTTCCTAGTACAGTCACAGGTTTGTGCAATCATCACCACAATCTGACTTTAGAACATTTTGTCTCCCATAAAAGAAACCCCAAACTCATTATCTGTCACTTCCCATCACTCGTTATCTCATTAGGTTTTGCTGTAAGGCAGGCCAGTGCTTACTCTGGTGCCAAATATGTAAGTCCTCAATTAACAAAAACTGTTATAACGGTGCAGGGAGACTTTATTTGTGACTCTTTGGAAAAGTTCATTCACATTACTATAGAGAAGGCAAAGATGGGTGGTTGTTTGTTGAGTGGCTATTTGCATACTATCCTGCGCAAGGAAATTGTGCTCAGAGGTATAAAGATGAAAGGTAGTCCTTCAGTTAAGAGATATATATTCAAGTAGGGGGAAAGAGACTAGCATTTTAAATACCAGTTGCAATTTTAAAATATTTATAAAACAAGGTAGAATAAAGTGCCTTCAGGAAGACGTAAACAAAATATTTGAAACTGGAAATTTGATAAGAGATTAATTAATCATGTTGGGAGATTAATCAATCATGAGAGTGCAGGAGCCATGAAAAACTTCTTGAAGGAGGGATCATTTTGGCCAAATCTTAGATGGTAAAGTATGGGACTTTGTCTCCTATGAAGAGCACTTGAAGAATGCTCTGCTTTTTGAGGTATTGGTGGTGGTATTATAATTATCATCATTATTTTTTGGTGCCTCATGGTGCTGCCCAATGATTGCTTCTGGTCGCTCCATTGACACCCTTTTTTGGTGTTTCTAATCTGGTGTGAATTTGGAAATTATCTAAATGTATTAAATACGTTTTTAGTGAGAGCCTAATGTCTCTGAGAAAAGGATATGAATTTGTGTCCTTACGCTGTCACTTTGAGTTAGTTGCCTTTTTAGTTTATTTTCTGGGTTAATTGGACTTATAGAATAATTCCTAGACAAATTAGGCTCATATAAATGTTTTGCTTTGATTTCTTCTCGAAGTGTGTCTCCTACTTCTTTTGTAAATTTCTTATCTTCTTTTTCTAGTGTACTGTCAGACACAACACTTCCAGTACAACATGTCCAAAAACGAGCTGCCTTCCTCTATGCTTTAACATCCTGCCTTGCTTAATAACACAGTTATCTTTTTTTCAAGTTCTAAGAGATGGCTAGATTTATCAAGTCAGAAACCTGGGAGTCACCTTGACGCCTCCATCTCCTTTACCTCTCACATCAAATGAATTGCCAAACTCCGTTGATTCTGAAATGGTATTTTCAAGAGGTTTTTTTGTGACACTATATGCACATTAATACTTCACAAGTGAAAAAGCAAAAAGCAAAAAACGTACACAATTAAAAAGTCACTCATCCATACCTTTCTCCATCTGCCTAATTCTCAGACTCTTAAAATTATTTGTTACTGTTATTGATTTTTTTATATATCCTCTGGGGATTTTTAAAATACAACCATATGCAAATACATTTACCCCGCCTCACTCCTACCCCCCCCCATGTTTTACACTGATGTTGAAAACTAACTGCTTTGCTTTTTACTTTTTTCACTTAACATTATATATACCCTGGAAATCTTTCCATATTAGTATGTAAAGTGTTAATGTGCTCTTGCTCTCTCTAAACAGCTATAGAGTGTTCATTTTTATTTATGTACCATAATTTAGCTCATTGATGAACAGTTAGATTGTTTCAGTTTTTACCATTATAAAAATGCTGCATTGACCAACCTTGTACGTGTATCATTTTGTACATATGCAGGTGTGTCTGTAGCATAAATTTTTAGAAGTAGAATTGCTGGGTCGAAGAATATAGCAGATTTAATTACAATATTGTTAAATTGCCCTTCATGGGGGTTGTAATAGCAATGTATATATGAGAATACTTGTTTTCCTATAGCCTTGACAACAGAGTGTATAATCAGATTTTTTGGATTCTTGCCAGTGATTGGTGAAAAATCATATCTCAGTAGTTTTAATTTATATTTCTATTATGAGTGAAGCTGAGCATCTTTTCATGGGTTTAAGAGCCATTCTTATTTATTTATTTTCTGTGAACTGTCTGATTGTAATCTTTACCCATTTTCCTGTCCATTTTGGTGATTCTTAAATTTCTCTTCAGTGCATGTTCCATTGGTTGGTTTACTATAAGTAAACATGACTTGCTTGTTTGCTGGCTGACAGGTCTCTTTGCTTCCAATTTCACTCCCTTCTAGGTCACCTCTCACAGTGTTTAACGGAGTGATATTTCTAATCACAAATTTGAACTTGTCATTCTCTTGCTTAAAACTATTCAGTGGTTCTCTCCTGCCTCTACAATCCAAATACCTTAGCATTAGAATGGTGTCTACCTACCTTGCCAGGATTTCCTTTCACTTCCTCATAGGTTCTGTAAGCTCCCAAAATACTGAGCTGCTCCTAGCTCCATATTGTGTTAGACCCTTTGTCTCGGTGTCTTTGCATATGGTATTTTCTCTGCTTATAGTAGTGGTCCACTCCTGCTTGTCCACATGTCAGAAGTCATGCTTTTCATCCTCCACCTAATGGAAAGGCTTTTCTGGTACCTAAGTCTTCTTTCAGGCAATGTATGATACTCTTTTCTCCTTCTCACCAGACCGTGTATATACCTCTATAATGGAAGCCCTCACACTGTGTATTATTTAAGTATGTGTTTCTTTGCCCTAGATTGTTAGCTTCTTTAGGGCATGGACTTGTAGTTATTTTGGAACCTAGCATGGTGTTTGGCACGTAGTAGATGATAAATATTTACTGAATACACATAAATATATGTATATATACACTAAATATACTTGTGGACAACTGAAGACTAAAGTAAAAAAAGGAAAATTAATACAATGAGCTCACAAATTCATTTTAAAAATTTACTTTATATCGAGAATGTAAATTAAATACAGTAAAATGTACAGATCTTAGGTGTTCACTTTGATGAGGGGTGACAGTTACACCTGTGTAACCAATACCCAAAAGGTGATATAGAGCATTTTTTTTTACATTTACCTTTAAAAGATTATTTTATTGAGGTCATATTGGCTTATAATATTGTATAAATTTCAGGTGTACATTATATTTCAGTTGCTGTGTAGACTGCATGTTCACTGTCAGTAGTCTAGTTTTTATTCATCACCATACATATGTGTCCCTTTATCCCTGTCACTGTCCCCCCATGCAATATAGAGCATTTTTATCACCCCAGAAAGTTCCTTAGTTGCTCTTTCCATTCAGTTAGCCTCTCCCCCAAGCACTCTGATTTCTAACAATGTGGATTTGTTTTGTTCTGTCTTCATACAGTGTATGCTTTTTTGCATTTAGCTTATTTTGCTTAGTGTATCTTTCCAGACTCTTCCATGAGGTTGGATGTATCAGAGTTTTTATTGCTGAGTGGTATTTCATTGGATGAAGGTGTGAGTTTCTCTTTTCTTCTGTTGGTGGACATTTGAGTTGTTTCCAGTTTTTTACTGTTAAGAATAAGGCCTATATGGGTCTTCTTGCAAATGTGTTTTCATTTCCCTTGTGTAAAAACCTAGGAATGGAATTGTTGGTTCATAGGTGTGTTTAACTGTATAAGAAACTGCCACATAGTTTTTCAAAGTGGTTTTCTATTTTGTATTCCCACCGTGAATATATGCGAGTTCTAGTTGCTCTACATCCTGCTGACATTTGGATAATCAGTCTTTTTAATTTTAGCTGTTTTAGTGGGTGTGAAATGGTATCTCATTGTGGTTTTATTTTGGATTTCCTTGGTGGCTAATGATGTTGAGCACCTTTTCATATGGTTATTGACAATTAGTGTATTTTCTTTTGTGTAATACCTCTTCAAGTTTTCCTGCACATTTAAAAAAGTTGGGTATCTTTTTATGACTGATGTGTAAGAATTCTTAATATAGTCTGGATACAAGTTCTTTGTCAAATCAATGTATTGAGAGCTGAAGTTTTAATTTTGAAGGACAGTCAATCAATTTTTTCTTTAATAGATCCTGCTTTTTGAGTTCTAAGAAGCTTTTGCCTACCCAAAATAATTTCTGGTGTTTTCTTTTAGAAGTTTCAGTCTTAACTTTTACATATAGAACTGTGGTCCTTGAGTTAATTATTGTGCATGGTGTGAAGTAGGGGTTGAGGTTCATTTTTAAAAACACATTTATCCAATTCCAATACCATTGTTTGAAAAAAACTTTCATG
Organism: Tapirus indicus; assembly: GCA_031878705.1. Classification (NCBI taxonomy): domain Eukaryota; kingdom Metazoa; phylum Chordata; class Mammalia; order Perissodactyla; family Tapiridae; genus Tapirus; species Tapirus indicus. The sequence continues at coordinate 68,960,471 of CM062930.1, read as the reverse complement.
CACTGAATTGCCTTTGTGCCTTTGTCCAGAATCGTTTGAACTTATATGTTTGGATTTATTTCTGAACTCTATTCTATTTCATTGATCTATTTGTTTCTCCTATGCCAGTATCATACTGTCTTTATTACTGTAAGTCTTGGAATGAAATAGTGTGAATCCTCCAGCCAGCTCTGATGGCCTGGTGGTTAAAGTTCGGCACTTACTGCTTTGGCAGCCCGGGTTCACTTCCTGGTCGCGGCACCACGCCACCTGTCTATCAGTTGCCATGCTGTGGTGGTGGCTCACGTAGAATAACTAGAATGACTTACAACTAAGATATACAGCTAGGTATTGGGGCTTTGGGGAGGGGAAAAAAAAATAGTGTGAATTCCCTAACATTGTCTGGCCAGTCTAGTTCCTTTGTGTTTTCATATAAATTTTAAAATCAGTTTGTCAGTTTCTATTAAAAAAAAGCCTTTTGGGATTTTGATTGGGATTGTGTTGCTCTATAGATAAAATATAGGGAGAACTGACCTCTAACAATATTAATTTGGTAGTCAGCCTCTAACATGATTCCCATTGATCCCTGCCTCCTGTTATTTGCACCCTTTTTGTCACCTTGCACATTGTATTAGGGTTGGTCTGTGTGACCAATAGAATATGGTAAAAATGAAGATATGTCACTTCCGAAATTAGGTGATAAAAGACACAGTGGCTTGCCTGTTGGTCTCTTTATCTCTCTCATCACTCACTCTAGGAGAAATCAGCTGCCCTGTTGTAGAGAGGCCCCCTGTCAAGACTGTAAAGGATCTGAGATTTTACCCTGCTTTACAAGTTAGCCTGTTACAATTTTATGAATGCTGATAGAAAACATGAGACTCCTGGGTTAGAGTTAAAAGACAATTTATTGGGCCGGCCCAGTGGCGTAGTGGTTAAGTTTGTGTGCTCCATTTCGGTAGCCCAGGATTTGCAGGTTTGAATCCTGGGCGTGGACTGGTGCACTGCTTGTTAAGCTGTCTGTGGCAGTGTCCCATATAAAGTAGAGGAGGATGGGCACAGATGTTAGCCCAGGGCCAATCTTCCTCAGCAAAAAGAGGAGGATTGGCAATGGATGTTAGCTCAGGGCTAATCTTCCTCACACACACAAAAAAGACAATTTATTGTCACAGCTATAGAATTAGCCAAGGTATCTTGGCTACAAGGAGTAGCGAAGTACTCATATTTGCACCGGTTCCTCAAGCTCCAGTTCACACTCGGTGACAGGGAGAGGGCCAGATGATACCTGCACATGCAGTGGATTGCATTATAGGAGAGGAACTCTTAACATAGGGAACATAGATATTTTTTAATGGGCAGTCAGTGTACCTGCTCTTTACTCTAGAGGAGACTTAATCTTCTAAGTCTGTTCACTTATAGACATCTTTGATAAGATGTCTGGAATGAAGGGCAGTCAGAACCTCAGCATTACGTGCAGAAATGCAAGAGACCTATGGAATATTGTCGCCTAACACCCACGTGACAAAGAACTGAGGCTTCTGCCAATAGCCTTGAGTGAGCTTGGAAGCAGGTCTTGTAGCCCTCAGTTGACTGCAGACCTGACTACAATTTGACTGCAACCTTGTGAGAGACCCTTGAGCCAGCTCCACCAGTTCAGCTGCTCCTGACCCTTAGAAACTGTGTGAGATAATAAATGTTGTTTTCAACTGCTAAATTTTGGGGTAGTTTATTACACAGCAATAAATTACTAATAGAGTTGTGTACCTCTCCTTTTATTTGTTATCTTTATTTTAACATGTACTATAAATATACATATTTATATATACATATATATATATACATATTATATATATAGTCATGTGTTGCTTAACAGTGGGGCTGTATTCTGAGAAATGCATTGTTAGGTAATTTTGTTGTCTTGTGAATGTCATAGAGTATTGTTACACAAACCTAGATGGTATAACCTATTACACACCTAGGCTATATGGTACTAATCTTATGGGACCACTGTCATGTATGTGGTCTGTCGTTGACTGAAACGTTATTATGCATTGCATGACTGTATGTATATATATGTAAGGTCTCTACATCAACTTACTAAAATAGGCTTTTATGTATTAATATGTTAGTTATGTTAATATATTAATTATATAATGTGGTAATATGTTAGTGTAGTAACATATATACATGTAATATAAAGTAACATTTTAATGTTTTCTGTAGAGAGCTTGCATATTAAAATCCGAAAAGTTTTTCTTTTTTATGCTGTTACAAATGAAATTTTCTAAATTTAATTTTTCAAAATGTTCCTGCTAGTTTATAGAGATACAATAATTGTTTTAAAATCATTGTCCTTATATTCTTTGACCTTGTTTAAATTCATTTAGTTCCAGTAGTCTTTTTGTAGATTCTTTAGGATTTTCTTTACAAAAACCATCATCATCTGTGAATAAGATAGTTGTATTTCTTCTTTTCCCATCTTATAAGCTTTTTATTTCTTTGTCTTTCCTTACTGCACTGTCTAGCATCTTCAGTTTAATGTTGAAGAGAAACAGTAAGAATGGACATCCTTGTCTTGTTCCTAATCTAAAAGGGAAAGCATTGTCTTTCACCATTAAATAGAATGTCAGCAGTGAGTTTTTTGTAGATTAGAATAAATCAGGTGGTGGATGTTCCCGTCTATTCCTAGTTTGAGATTTTTATTTTTAAGTTATAAATGGGTGGTGAGTTTTGTCAAATGTCCCCCCCTTTTTGTATTTATTGAGATGATTATATGGTTTTTATCCTTTATTCTGTTACCATGGTGAATTATATTTATTGACTTTTGGAAGTTAAACCAGTCTTGCATTCCTAGGATGACTTCACTTGGTCATGATGTGTTGTCCTTTCATCTGTTTCTGGGTTTGGTCTGCTAATATTTCAGTGAGGATTTTAGTGTCTGTGTTCATGAAAATTATTGGTCTATAATTGTCATTTCTTGAAATGCCTTTTGGTAGCATGGTTATGCTAGCTTTTTAAAAACTATTTGGGAAATGTTTCCTCTTCATTTTCAGTAATAGTTTGTATAAGATTGGTATTATTTCTTTAATGTTTGATGACCATCCAGGGATGGAGTTCTTTTGTATGGGAAGGTTTTTTATAACATTTTATTTCTTTAGTAAATATATAATTATACAGATTTTTCATTTTGTCTTGTGTTTTTCAAGCAATTTGTCTATTTCACTTAAGTTATCAAATCCCTTGGTATGAAGTTAGTAATTTTCCCTTGTGATCCTTTTAATGTCTGTAGGATCTGTAGTGATCCCTTTTTTATTCCTGATGTTGGTAGTTTGTATTTTACTTTGTTTTCTTGGTCATTCTTGCTAGGGGTTTAGCAATTTTCTCTCCACAGTTTTTGGTTTCAGTGATTTCTTTTAATTGACTTCTGCTTTTATCTTGATAATTTCCTTCATTCTCTTTTCTGTTGGTTTAATTTTTTTTTCTAGCTTCTTAAGGTGGGAAATTTAGATATTTAAATTTAAGACTTTGTTTTTAAATGTAAGCATTTAAAGCTATAATTTCCTAAGTACTGCTTAACTGTATCCCACAAATTTTTGTATATTGTATTTTAGTTAATCAACCAGTTCACAATTTTCTAATTTTCCTTGTGATTTCTCTTACTCACGGATTATTTAGAAATGTGTTACTTAATTTCCAAATATTTTGGGTTTTCCTGGATAGCTTCTTTTTTTTTTTTTAATTAATAAACTTTATTTTTAGAGCGTTTTTAGGTTCACAGCAAAATGGAGTGGAAAGGACAGAGAGTTCCCGTATACTCGGTACACACACACACACACACAAACACACACACAGGGCCTTCCCCACTATCAACATCCTGCACCAGAGGATACATTTGTTACAATCCATGAACCTACATTGACACACCTAGATAGCTTCTTGTAATTGATTTTTAATATAATTCTCTTGTGGTCAGAGAATATGGGCATACCTCAGAGATATTATGGGTTCTGTTCCAGACCACTGCAATAAAGTGAATATTGCAATAAAGCGAGTCACATGAATTTTTTGATTTCCCAGTGCATATAAAAGTTTTTATACTATACTGTAGTCTATTAAGTGTGTGGTAGCATTATGTCTAAAAAAACAATGTGCATACCTTAATTAAAAAAATATTTTATTGCTAAAAATTGCTAACCTTCATCTGAGTATTCAGCAAGTTGTAATCTTTTTGCTGGCGGAGGGTCTTGTAAAAAATGCAGTATCTTCGAAGTGCAGTAAAGTGAAGTACAATAAAACAAGGTGTGTCTGTATACTCTGTAAGATAGCCGTTTTTTGAAATGGCTTGTTTTATGGTGTAGTATATAGTGGTTAATAGTGTTCATCTATTTCAGAGGTCAGAAAACTTTCTGTGACAGGCTATATAGAAAATATTTTAGATTTTGTGTATTATATAGTCTCTATTGCAACTACTCTGCCCTTAAATGAATGGGCATGGCAGTGTTCTAATAAAACTTTATTTACAAAGATGAGCAGAGGGCCATGGATCTGCCCTGTAGTTTGTTGACCCTTCATCTGTATGCCTACAGATTGTTTTTTTTAATCCATTTCAGTTGCTGAGAGGGGGGTATTAGAGTTTCCAACTATAACTGGATTTGTTCATTTCTTCCTGTAACTTTGTCAGTTTTTGCTTCATGTATTTCCTTCATGCAGTTTTTGCCTCAAGCTCTGATATTAGGTGCATTCTCATTTGGGATTGTTACACCTTCTGAATGATTTGACTTTTTTACCTTGGATAATTCTACTTTTTTGAAGTTAATTTTTTCTGATATTAATGTAACCATACCAATTCTCTTACGTTTACTGTTTACATTCATGATGTGTAGTTTTTCATCATTATAGTTTTAATGATTTCATCATTATACTTTTATATGTCTTCATTTTTAAAGCGCATCTCTTATAGACAGCATATATTTAATGAGTTTCTTTTTCTTTCTTTCCTTTTCTTCTTTTTTTAAAATATTAAACTTATCTAACAGTCTCTGTCTTTGAGTGGAGAGTTTGGTAACTTTACACTTAATGTTATTTATATGGGTGCATTTAAGTCTACCATTTTGCTTTGTGTGTTATATCTTTTTCTTTCTCCCTTCTTTTACTGTCTTCTTTTGTTACAAAGAATTTGTCTTCAAATATTTTTTTAATATCCTATTTTAAATTCTTTATTGGCTTTTTGAGCTACACTATTTTGTATTTCTTAGTGGTTGCTGTAGGGATTACAGTATTCATGGTGAACTTTTACAGTTTATTTAGCATTAACATTATGCCACTTCATGTAAAATGAAAGAACCTTACAAAGCATGATTACATTTAGCCTTTTTGCTGTTGGTGTGTTACCTTTTGCTTCAGCACAGTGCTATTTTTGCTTTAAATAGTTGCTTTTTAGAAAATTTGAGAGAAGAAATAAGAGGTAGTCTTTTGTATAAACCCACGTATTTATCATTTCAGATTTATTTCTTCATGTAGATCTAAATTTTAACTGATGTCATTTCCCTTCATTGTGAAGAACTTCCTTTAACATTTGCATAATGTATAGGTTTAGTGATAAAGTCTCAGTTCTTATTTAGTTGAATGTGTATATATTTTACTTTTTCAAGAATATTTTTGCTGGATATAGATTTTGGGTTGACGATCTTTTTCTTTAATCACTTTCATCTTCGTTGTCTTCTGCTCTCCATTGTGTCTTTAATTTTCAACAATTTGATGTGTATTTTTCTTTTCTTTCTTCTTTTTTAAATATTCTGCTTAGTTTGCTGAGCTTATTTGATTTGTAAGTTGATATTTTTCACCAAGTTTGGGACATTTTAACCATTATTTAAAAATACTTTTCCTGCCCCATTTTCTCTTCTCTTTCTGAGATTCTTGTTATTCTGCTTAAAATTGTACTGTAGTTCTGTGAGGCTTTGTTAATTTTTTTCAATCTTTTTCCCTCAGTGCTTCAGATTGAATAATTTCTACTGATTTATCTTCAAGGTTACTGACCCTTTTTTATGTATGCTGTTTTTCCTAATATGCTGTTTAAGCCCCCCTCCCATTTATTTATTTTCCAGCTTAATTGAGATATATTTGACAAATAACATTGTGTAAGTTGTACGATGTGATGATTTGATATGTATATATATTGTGAAATGATGATCACAATAAGGTTAACACATCCATCACCTCACATAGTTAACATTATTTTGTTTGTGTGTGGTTAGAACATTTAAGATTTACTCTCTTAGCAACTTACAGATATGCAGTAGAGTATTGTTAACTGTCATCACCATGCTGTACATTAGATCCCCAGAAATAATTCATCTTACAATGGAAAGTTTGTACTCATTGACAAAAATCTCCCCATTCCTCCCCCCCTCCCCTGAGCCTCTGGCAACCACCAATTTACTCTGTTTATATGAGTTTCACCTTTTGGATTCCATGTTTAAGTGAGCTCATACAGTATTTGTTTTTCAGTCTGGTTTATTTTACTTAGCATAGTGCCTTCAAGGTTAATCTGTGTTGTTGCAAATGGCAGGATTTCCTTCTTTCTCATGGCTGAATACCACATCTTTATCCATTCATCTGTTGATGCACATTTAGGTTGTTTCCATGTCTTGGCTATTGTGAATAATGCAGGAGTGAACATGGGGGTGCAAATATCTCTAAGCCCATTTTCAAATAATGTACCCTTCAGTTCTAGTTTTTTTGTTTTAGCTATTTTCATTTATCTACTGACATTCGTCATTGTGACCATGTTTTCCATTAAGTCTTTGAACAAATTTATAGTAGCTGCTTTAAAGTTCTTGTTTGTTAATTCCCTCATCTGAATTATTTCATGGTCTTTTTCTATTGACTGTTTTTTTCCACCCTTGATGAGATGTCACATTTTCCTGCTTTTCATGTGTAGAAAGTTTTAATTGTAGAGTAGACATTGTGGATGATATATCATCTTTAATTCTCTTTATCTTTTGATGAGTATAGTTAAATTATTGGCTGATTATCATGAACTTGTGATGACTTGGTCTCATTGTTTAAGATGGGTCTGTAGAAAGACTGAGGTGTTTTCTAAGCCCTTGTAACGTGGCCATTTTCAAACTCCAGACTCATGTCTCCTCTGCAGTGGGCAGCAGCTGAAATTGCTGCTGAGTTCTTTTGGCTTTCCAGTGTTTTCTCCTCGGCTCCTTGGAATCTTCCTTTGGCATATGCAGTTCAGGGGTCAGTGAAGAATTTGAAGGAATATATATTAGTTTTTGAGGCATCCCCTGCTGTGGCTCACTCCTTTCCTGAATTTCTCCTCTGAATTTCCAGCCACTCCGTGGCCATGAACTTCAATAAAACTGCAGTTTTCTGCTTGAGTTCTAGTGGCCCTGTGCTGTTGCAGACCAGGAGTGCCCTCAGGGGAAAAGCTATATACATTTGAACCTCCCCCAGTGTAGTTTCCTTTTTTCAGTGATCAGCTCTCCAATTCCTGCCTGCTCTTGGTTGCTTTCTCTGCCTTCAAATCATTCTTAAAAGTATTTTATCTAGACTTTATAGTTGTTATCTGTGGAAGGGTTAGATTAATGAGTTGACAAAAACTACTCTACCATTATTAGAACTCTTCACAGACTCATTTTCATTCATTTCAGATTGGGCCTTTAAGCATGGTTGCTGACTCAACACACACTGTGTTTTAGGGTTAACATGTTTTTAGAATAAGATAGAAACTCACTATTGTTTCAATTACATACACTTGCCCTAAATAGATAATTATTTAGTGAAAAGCCAGCAGCTAAAGAATGTTTACAAAGACTGGTGAAAGGAACAGGTATATTTCTACTGCTGTTTCTTTTCCCGTTTATTAGCAGCAGTGGGACACATGGGACACTGATAGACAGCAGTGGGACACGTGGGACCAGAAAATATTAGAAGAAAATGTCATTTTTTGACTTTCTTCAACCTTTACTTTTCTTGCTGTTTCTACTCTGGAAAAAGTACTAGTATGTAAATGTTTGTCTCAACTCCTTCTGTCTCAAAATTCACGTTCATGATAGGGCTGTTGGACACATATGTTTAAATAGTTAGCTAGGACTAGCTCAGGTCCAGAGGACCCTTTAGGTCCTCTAAAAAAATTGAGTTTATGGCTTTGACTTTAGCTAAACAGATTAAAAAAAAAATGTATTTAAGAGGGAACTGGGTGTGTTGGTTGTAGAGATGGCACATACGTCTTCTAATAGATTTGTGCTTCTAGCACAAGTCTAAGGTTAACATTAATCTAGTCTAAATACATTTATTAAGGTATGTTGATTTTTAATTGTTTTCTTGAATTTAGACAGTACCTATTTTTTTATTTTACTGTAAATGTAACTTTGTAAGAAGGTAGATTTTAAAATTTGAACTTGCTCCTTTAGAAAGTAAATACATTCAAAACAATGTTCTTCAGGAAGAACATTTTTACTGATGGAAGGAAAGTGAGGCACATGATAACCCCAATATATGGTATTTGACTTTTTCTCTTTAGTTGGGTGTTATATGAGGTAGAAAAGAGACAGGTGGACACATTCAGCCCTTTCTACAGTACTGTAACCCTAAGTAACATTTCCATCTCTATTAATTAGGGTTTGATTAGAGAAGTAAAATTATTGTAGTGATTGATTTTTACCAATTATAGGAACTGGTTATACACTCCTGAGTCTCGTGCTAAGCTTGAAGCCAGCAGGTCTGGCAGTTGGGAAGGGGAGATAGACGTGAAGTTGTGGAGAGTAAGGTTAAACTGGAACCTGCAAAGATTTGGAATTTATGGAAATGAGCTGGAACCTGTGAGCCCAAACTTGAACCTTTATTGCTCTCTCACTGTTTGCAAACCTGCAACTTTAATATAGGTAACCTGCAGTAGGTGTGGCACACCTCACCAGGGAGCTGCACACAAATCTGTCTCAGTATTATTTGGGAAAGCAAAGAAAGAGATCTGACAGGAGCTGGAGGAGCTGTGGGCTCAGTTGCTGCCCCATGCCAGAGAAGGTGAGCCCAAAGATCTGTGACAGTGTGTGAGAACTGCAACACCACCTGACCTTACACTGACGTTCTGAACATGGCTGCTGCTTCACTTTTGTCTTCTAAGTCTCATGGGGATTTCTTTTGAGGCCAATCCTAACTCGCAACCATGCAGGGAACGGAATTTGGAGAAATGTAGTTGCAACCTCGCTAAGATGACAAAAAAAGCCATCACAGTCCATCCCTTGTGATGGTACCATGGCACCTATACACGGCTCTTTTAATCATATTTAACTTATAAATAAAGACAGTTGCAAAATTATACTTTTGTTGAACGTAATGCAACAATTCTTTGTTCAGCTGATAACATACAAATTCTCTCCTTAAGAGAGGATACAAAATCCCTTTATTCATAGTTGGGTTCATTTTTCTTCTAAGTCACATTTTCTAATTATTAATATCCTGTAACTTTTATACTGAGATATGATATGAAATTAGCTACTATTAGATGGTTGTTGAAAGGGAGATAGATAAGTTAGTTAATATATATAGGTTTTTTATATCAAAATAAGGAAGAAATACTCATTAGAATTTTCATTTCTGCACCTAGTCATGTGGCTGTAGTTGTTATCTATAATTGCCTTCTTCTGCTCTCATTCCACATTCCCTCTGTTCTTGGCAAGTACCTTAGCTGGTTGTGGTTTCTTGCCTGGTAGGGTGACCCAGACCTTCATTCCTTAAGGGTCTGGGTCATTAGCAGTCCTGCCTGGATTTTTTCCACTGACTTTAATCACAGTACATGGAAATACTAAGTGGCATCCCAGAGGAACTTCTGCATTCCGTGCATACTTTTTCTTAGCCCCTCTTGTGTAATAGCAACTTAGCTTCTCCTTGATAGTAAGTTCAATCATCCCAGTCAGTTCTGTAACCCCCTTCTTTGTTGATTCATTGGCATGAAAAGTCATAAGTGACTGGGTGGCAGTCTCAAATTCCAGTTTAATGGAACCATTGCTGCATCCCTTGGTGGAAACTAAGATCCACCAAGGGAACTATGTAGGCATAGATGCATATAGGTGGGTAGGTGATGTGGTGTGTTATATATCAGTGAATTGGGAAGCAAAGTAAATCAGTTAAGAGTGAAAATGAGTTAATACAAATTAATATAGGTACATTTACTTGGGGAGTTAGTCGGGATACCCTGTACACAAATATTTATTTACATTGACACATGTGTAAATATATCCAGGAAAGTACATGTAGTTTTTCTTTTTTATTATCCAGTACTTAATAAATTAATGGTGGTTGTTAGCAGTTGAGTTCTAATTCTAGATCTATTATACTTTTGGATTTTCTTGTTTATCTAAAGGAGGAAACAATTATATTTGCTTTTTTGAGCTTTTATAAATTAATTTTTAAACAATATGAAATTGTGAGCATAAATGACTTCTCTCTTTTTCACAAAAGAAAATATGACAGTGGCATTGCACGTCTCTGAAAGTGGAAGTTAGATGATGTAGTGATTAGGAGGATGAGCTTGGAATCAGACTGCTTGGCTTTAAATCCCAGCTCTTCCACTTACCATGAATTTCAACTAGCTATTGTTCTACAACAATCCCCCCTGACCACCCCCCCCCAATTCAGTGGCTTAAAGCAACTGTGTATTATCACTCATGGATTTGTGGATCAGATGGATGGTTCTGATCATCTGGGCTACATTTGGCTTATTTCTGCTGAGCTGATTTCATCTAGAATTGCTCATATATCTGTAGTCACCTAGCAGGTTGGCTGGGCGCTGGGTGATCTAGGGTGGCTTTTCACATTTCTGGCAGTTGGCTGGATCCTCTGCTGAATGATGGAGGGTGACTGAAGCACATTTCACTCATCATTCACCAGGCAAGTCTGGGCTTGTTCACATGGTGGTGGCAGGATTCTAAGAGAGGTAGTGGAAATGTGCAAGGTCTCTTAAGGTCTACACTTGGAACTGGTACAGTGTCACTTCTGCCACATTCTGTTGGCCAGGGCAAGTCATGAGACCAAGCAGGATTCAAGATGTACAGAAATCAACTCTGTCTCTTGATGGGAGAAGCTACAGTGTCACATTGCAGGGAGTATGGATACTAGGAGGGGTGGAGAATTGGGATCATTTTGTAATCATTCTACCATACAAAGTGATCTTGCACGAGTCTCTTCATCTCTCTGAATCTGGTTCCTAACTTGTAAAAATGGTTAGGAGAGTAATAATGATACTTTCAGATGATTTTGAGAATTAGATAAAATAATCTATGTAAAGTACTTAGAGTATTGTCTTGATACATGCCAGTAAATGTTAACTATTATTAGTTGGTAATAATTACTCAGATGTTTCTTATTCATAACTAGATATTCATAATAATCCTGTGATAATGTCAATATTTTCTTTTTATAGCTGAGGAGACAGACTGAGTTAAGTTACCAATATGCCAAGGATGGTGGTAGACCCAATATTTGAACCAAGTTTTTTTTTTTTTTTTTGCTTTGAAAATTTAATACTTGCCTTTGAAAGCCAGTACAGGGGTTAAAAATGTGGGCTCTGGGGTGCTGGCCTGGTGGCGCAGTGGTTTAGTTTGCGCTTGGCAGCCCGGGGTTCGCGGGTTCGGATCCCGGGCGCCCGCCGAAGCACTGCCTGTCAGTCATGCCGTGGCGGCGTCCCATATGAAGTGGAGGAAGATGGGCACAGATGTCAGCCCAGGGCCAGTCTTCCTCAGCAAAAAAAGGAAGATTAGCTACGGATGTTAGCTCAGGGCTGGTCTTCCTCATAAGAAAAAAAAAATGTGGGCTCTGGAACTAACTGACTGTTGGAGTCCTCGCTCAACCCTTTACTAGCAGTTCAGCCTTGGTCATATTACTTAACCTCTTTGTGCCTCACTCTCTAGGAAAGGAGATTGCTGACCTTGCAGGTTCTTTGGAGAGGATTAAATGAGTTAATATACACGTTAAGTGTTTAGAACTGTGAGCACAGGCTGGGTAGGTACTTAATATGTTGTTATTCTTCCTCCTCTTATTATTATACCATGTTGCCTTGAATCCAAACCTTTTAAAACCTTTCTTACTGAAAAGTTTAAATGATGCTGAAATTATCACCCGTTCCTTTTTAGAGCCATCTAATTTTTTCATGAAGTAGTATTAACCTTTATGGTTAGTTTCCTAATATAATAATTATGGATTTTACTGTTGTGAGTTGATTACATAGGGACATTTCAATTTGGGGAAAAACTATCCCACAGTATTTTGGCTTTTTTTTTTCATCTCCTTTCTAAGCTTTTCCTGCATAATGTCCTTCATTTCCTTGGCTTCCATTCTGTGTTGGTTACCCCCAAATCAACATCTGAAGTTTGACATCACTCCTGATTTTCATTCATTAGTTGATTTTTTTCTTCTCTCCCAATTAGTCATTAAATTTACTTTTTCTGTTATCTCTCATACTCTTCTCTTCCCCTTTGTGCTTGTTACTTTTGGTTTAGTCTAAGTCCCCTCTCCTTTATGCTTATTGCTTTTGGTTTAGTCCAGGTCTTCATTATTTTTTTGTTAAATTAGTAGCCTCCTAACCAGTCTCTCAACTCTGTTTTTACCTTCTTGCGCTCTGTTCTCCAGGAACTGTCAAAATAGTTTATGTAAAAGACATTTGAGCATTTTATTTCCTTGCTTAAAACTTTTAACTTAACCATTGCCTGCAAGAAAAATAAATTCGAGGATTCAAGGCTCTTATAATATGCCTCTGCTCCCCTCTCCAGCAGAAGCCTGTTACTTTGCAATGGAATTACTGAGTTCTGGCTATATGAAATTATTGAGGATTGTCATATTCTCTTGCACTTCTGTGCATTTGAATGTGCTTTTAATTTCATTTGAAATCCTCTGCCTAGGTTTGTTCTGTTGACAGTCTTTCAGACTGTATCTTTTTAAAGATTTATCTCCAGTGTGATTTCTCAGGGAAGGTTTCCTTATCCCTGCTACAACTTTCAGACTCCTGAATCTTTGCCTGGTCTAGTGTATACTTATAGCATTTACTACATTGGTGTTTTTAAACATCTTTATTTAGATGTTTAATTCACACACCACACATTTCACTAATTTAAAGTGTACAACTCAGTGGTTTAGTATATTCAGAGTTGTGCATCCATTACCATAATCAATTTTAGAACATTTTCATTATCCCAGAAATAAACCTACACCTCTAAGCCAACACCCTTAACATCCCCCTGCCCCCGCAACCAACCACTAATCTACTTTCTGTCTTTGTAGATCTGCCTGTTCTGTTTATTTCCTATTAATGGAATCATTGACTATTTAGTCCTTTGTAATTGGTGTCTTCCACTTAACGTAGTGTTTTTGAAGTTCATCCATGTTGTAGTACATGTCAGTACTTCATTTCTGTTTATTGCCAAATATTCCATTGTATGGATATACTGTATTGTGTTTATCCATTCATTCGTTGTTGGGCAGTTGGACTGTTTCTGCCTTTTAGCTATTAGGAGTAATGCTGTTATGAGGATTTGTGTACAAGTTTATGTGCAGACATATGTTTTTATTTCTCTTGGGTATATACCTAAGAGTGGAATTGCTGGATCATATTGTAACTGTGTTTAACTGTTTGAGGAAATGCCAGATTGTTTTCCAAAGCTACTGCACCATTTTACATTCCAACCATCAGTGTGTAAAGGTTTCAGTTTCTCTACATCCTTGCCCACATTTGTTATTGTTTGTCTTTTTGATTGTAGCCATCCTCATGGGTGTGAATTGGTATCTCATTGTGACTTTCATTTGCATTTATTGATGGTTAATGATGTTGAGCATCTTTTCATGTGTGTATTAACCACTGGTGTGTCTTCTTTGGAAAACTTCAGATCCTTTTTCCATTTTAAAATTGGATTGTCTTTTTATCAGTGAGTTGTAATAGTTCTTTATATGTTCTAGACACAAATCCCTTATATGATTTGCATAAAATTTCTCCCATTCTGTTGGTTGTCTTTTCACTTCCTTGGTGGTATCCTTGGAAGCACAAAAGTGTTGTTTTTTGTTTTTTTTGCTATAAATCCCCACTTGTCCTTGTTGTATTCAGAGTTGAGCCCAATCTTTTTCCTCTGCTCTGACACTTGAAGGGGTCCAGGATAAGTTACTATGGCATAAAAATTATTTTGAGAAGGCGGCATTTGAGTTCCTGAAATCTCTTATCTGCTTAAAAGCAGAGCCTCCCCAAAGAACTCTTGTCATAAATTCCCTTCCCAGAGCAGCCAGGGAAGATTGACTCTTATCCCTGGAGATTAGAAGTCTCCACACCACACCTAAACAGACACTGTCACAGAACTACCATATATCCCATCTGTTCTCCTGAAGACCCATCTATCTTTCCAAAAAGTCATTTGTTTTCCTGTTAAGTGCCCTCTCTCCTACCCCTTCCCCTATTAAGATGATATATAAGCCGCAAATTCTAAACACCTCCTTAGGTGACAATATCTGTGAATTCCTATACATACATACATGAATACAAATCTGTTTTTTCTCTTGCTGATCTGTTGTTGGAGAGGAAAAAATCTGCTTCCTCTACCCATCCTAGGTTCATTGGCTGGGGCTCTGCAAATTAGACTGACAAAAAACGCATTAACAAGAGAAAAACAAACAGAAGTTTATTAATTTGCACTTTGTGAGTATACATGAGAACACTCAGTGATGAGTAACTCAAAAGAGGTGGTTAGAATTTGGGCTTATACAGCATCTTAACAAAAGAAGAGTACAGTTTTAGAGAAGTGACAAGACTCAGGACTTTGGGTTTCTAAGGGTGGCAAATTGTGGGAAGTTAAATATGTGGGGGAACTAATGGAGGATAAGGGCTAGTTAACAAAGTTAAAAATTGTTTTGAGATATAATTGACACATAACATTAGTTTCAAGTGTACAATATAATGATATTTGTATATATTGTGAAATGATCACCACAGTAAGTCTAGTTAACATCCATCATCACGTGTAGTTACAAATATTTTTTTCTTGTGGTGAGAACTTTTAAGATTTACTCTCTTAGCAACTTTCAGAGATACAGTTCAGTATTATTAACTGTCGTTACCATGCTGTACATTATATCCCCATGACTTACTTATTTTATAACTGAAAGTTTGTACCTTTTGACCACCTTCACCCATTTTGCCCACCCCCCGCCCTGCCTTTGGCAACCACCAATCTGTTCCCTGTATCTCCAAATTTAGGTTTTTTTTTTAACATTCCACATATGAGTGAGATCATAGCAGTATTTGTCTTTTCCCATCTGGCTTATTGGTTAGCCCAGTGACCTCAGGGTCTATCCATGTTGTCACGAATAGTGAGATTCTGTTATTTTTTATGGCTGCATAATATTCCTATGTGTGTGTGTGTGTGTGTGTGTGTGTGTGTGTGTGAGTGTGTGTGAGTGTATATCTATCTATCTGTTTTCTTTATCCCTTCATCCTTCAATGGATGCTTAGGTTGCTTCTGCGTCTTGGCTATTTCTAGGTAATGCTACAGTGAACGTGGGAGTGCGTATATCTTTTGGAGTTAGTGTTTTTTTTGTTGTTGTTGGGAAGACCAGCCCTGAGCTAACATCTGTTGCCAATCCTTCCCTTTTTGCTGAGGAAGACTGGCCCTGGGCTAACATTCGTGCCCATCTTCCTCCACTTTATATGTGACGCCACCACGGCATGGCTGACAGGCAGTGCGTCAGTGGGCGCCCGGGATTCGAACTCGCGAACCCCGGGCTGCCAAGTGTGAACTAAACCGCTGCGCCACTGGGCGGCCCCCTGGAGTTAGTGTTTTTGTTTCCTTTGGATAAATGCCCGGAAGTGGAGAGTATTGTGTGGAAGGAAGTATTTTGTGTGGAAGCACAAAAGTTTTTAATTTTAATCATGTCCAGTTTATTTTTGTTGTTAATGTTTTTGCTTTTGGTGACTTATCTAAGAAACCACTGCCTACTCCAAGGTTGCAAAGATTTAAACTTATATTTTCTTCTAAGAGTTTTATAGTTTTAGTTCTTATATTTAGGTCTTTGATCCATTTTGAGTTAATTTTGTATATTATGTGAGGCAGATGTGCAAATTCATTTTTTTTGCATGTTGATAACCTGTTCTCCTAGCACCATTTGTTGAAAAGACCACTCTTTCCCCATTTGATTGCCTTGGCATGTTTGTCAAAACCAATTGATTATAAATGTGAGGGTGTATTTCTGAACTCTCAATTCTTTTCCATTGATCTACATATCCTGTGTCAGTACCACACTGTCTTAATTATTGTAGCTTTGCAGTAAGTTACAAAATTAGGAAGCATGAATTATCCAACTTTGTTATTCTTTTTCAAGATTTTGTCTATTCTGGGTTCCTTGAATTTCCTTATGAATTATAAGATGAGCTTGTAAATTTCAGGAAAGAAGGTAGCTGGGATTCACATTGGATTTTAATAGCTTACTCATCTCTCTCAAATATTTACCTAATGATTGATTTCTTATAATTTGTGAAGTAGTCAAAGTAGGTATTACGTATTACCATGTTTATTTACATACATTCAGAATGGCTAGGTGAGTTGCCTAAGGTCACAAAAAGTGGCTCAAGCCAAAACCTTCTGACTGTTGACTCCAAATGTCAGCTTATTTTTACTGTATCCTCCATCATGACTCCTTTTCTTATGTCTTTTTCTTAAGAATCCTGTTAGAAGTCTTGTGAGTGTTTCTCTAAGACTATTACTATTCAATGTTCTCCAGTAGAGATTGATTCAGCTGAATGAATTTGTCTCTTTACTGACTTTTTATTGATATATGTACAGACTAAACACACAAGTTATAAGTGGACAGGTTCATGATTTTTCACAAACTGAACATTCCCTTGTAACCAGTATTTAGATCAAGAAACAGACATTACCAACACCCCAGAACACCTCCCTTGTGCCCTCTTTCAGTTACTACTCCCCCAAGGGATAACTTTATCCTGACTTGTAGCATCATACATTAGTTTTGCCTATTTTTGAACTTTATATAGATTAACTCATACTGTATGTAGTTTTTTGTCTGACTTATTTTGCTCAATGTGATGTTTATGAGATTCATCTGTATTATGTATGAATGTAGAATGTTGCATGTAATAAAATAAGTAGAGATACTCTTGGTACTTTTATTATTAAATTACTGTATGCTATCTTCATTTATTTATCAGTTAATAATGTAGTTATATTGTCCAAAGCCAAATTGAAATTTGGGAATTAAAATTTTGGTAGAATGAGTAGGGAGATACCTGGTATACAAAGGTGAAATGGACTACCATGATGATTTATTACATAAAGCTCATGTATTGGGTCATTATGAGTTAGCTGCTACTAGCACTGACTGCAGTTTAGCACTTTGTACCTTTTTGGTAGTTTTTGGTTCCTTGTGACATTTTTGTCAGGAGTATGATGAGAAAGCCTATATACTTTAAAGATATTTATTGACCTTCTAGTTATCATGGTGTAATGAAGAGAGCATGGGCTTTGGAATTAAATCTGGAATTGAATTCCAGCTTTATCAATTACAAGTGTTATGACCTTGTGGGCTGTGGACATGTTGCTTCTCTTAATCTCTAAGCATGAACATCATATATCTCTGGAAAGGGTTGCTGGAAAGATGCTGTGACACAGAGTACATAAAAGTAGCATATAGTTCCTGGCAAATAGATGCTCAGTAAATATTAGTTTTATTCTTTCTTTTATTTGTGGTAAATACAATAATTTGCCAATCCAGAAGTAAACTTTTGTTTTCAAAATACTGGAGTATTTTTATAATGGCCTTGCCTAAAGCCAAAGAGTTCCTTAATTTTGTGAAATATGGTTACTTCTTTCGTTCTAGAAATATGTCAAGATACTAAGCTAGATGTAGCAATTACTTCTTCTCCTCTTTTAAAAATTTTTATATTTTAGAAACACAAATGGGGATTTGTATATTATATACAATTATATAACAGTATATTATATATACTGTTTCGCCTTTTAAATTTAATGATGTATTTTGGAGTTTGAGCTGGGTCAGCACATAAATCGCCTCATCGATTTTAGTTTTGTTTGTTTATACAAAAAGTTAACTTAACTTTTCTATTGCAGGACATGTAGGTAATTTTCAATAGTTTGCTGTTACACTCATCTCTGCATGTAAATACAAAAAAATACAGCCCAGATTGCCATTGCCTGATATCTTGGGGTTGGAACTGGCATGTGGAGAAGGGAAGAGCCAAGGGAGTGGGACAATAATAGGGCCAAGAGCAGTAATGGAACCATGCCGAAAGCCTTCTCTACTTTGGGATTATTTATTTTCCCATATAAATGGGAAATAAATAAATTTATTTTCCCATATAAATGTTGCTGAAGGTAGTTAGACTGGGAAATTTTGTTCCTTGACACTTAAAGAATCCAAACGGATATTGTAAGCACACTTATCTTGCACCTGTCTATCTAAGTGGAAATGCTCTAGTGTTTTGTAATTAAGTTTATTTACTCTGTACTTCTGAAAAGTACTGTTTATCATATTAAAGAATTTCCCTTCACTTCCTGATTTGCTCTAAGGATTTAAATAAGTCAGGAATAGTGAGCAGTTTAATTTAGGTGATCTTGTGCTTTTTTAAATTATACCTATTAATATAGTTCATTCATTAATAGATTCTCTGATGTTGACAGTCTTTGCAGAGAGAACTTGTCTGCAAGAGAGAGATTGCACACTAGTGAGAGGGTGAAATTGTGTGCATATTATTTGTCTCATCTAAAACAAATTCCTGAGCTATGATCAGACCACCTCTGAATCAGTATCTCTGGCTATGAGAATTGCTATATCCTCATCAGCATAAATCTGTTTTACTCTTAACCATTTATTTACTCTCTAAGGGGATGGATTTATCCTGATTATCTTGGCCAGTTAGTGCCTATTTAATGGAGTTACATGTTACTACAGTCATCTGTTGGTATCCATGGGGGATTGGTTTCAGGACCCCTATGGATACCAAAATCCATGGATAGTTAAGTCCCTTATATAAAATGGCACAGTATTTGCATATAACCTACGCAGATCTTCCCATGTGCTTCAGATCATGTCTGGGTTACACCTAATACAATGTAAATGCTATGTAAATAGTTGTTATACGGTATTGTTTAGGGAAAAATGACAATAAGAAAGTCTGTACATGTGCAGTACAGACATCTTAGGCCTTTCCACCTTTGGTTGGTTGAATCCGTGGATGCAGAACCTGAGGATATGGAGGGCCAACTGTACAGCCCTAAATTCATTGTGACTACATTATCAGAGTGGTGTAATGGTTGTTGGGGAGGCAGCCACATATTCACATTGTTTTGGATATCTTGGCAATGTAAAAATTTGAGATAATTAAATAAGAGATGCAAATACTGGAAAGGAAGAGACCAGTGTGATGGACACTGTCGTTGGCTTCTCTGTTGCAAACAGAGCTCAGATTTGTTACATATGCTTGGGAGGAGGCTGGTCCCTACTGAACCCCAAGGGTTAAGTATGAGTGGTTTAAACCAACCGTGGCAATTTAATTTCCCTTGTTAGCATCTGGTTTAATAATGGCATTACTTGGTTCAATTTTTGCTAGTTCAGTGGGTGTAAAATCCTTCCTCATTGTGGTCTTAATTTGTATTTTTCTCATTATGAAGGAGAGAGGGGACAACTTGTCAATTGTTTATTGGACATTTGTTTCTTATTTTGTGATTCACCTGATAGTGCCATTTTTTTTCTGTTGGGTTCTTTGTGTTTTTCTTCACTGTTTATAGGTGTTCTTTGTATATTCTGGTTACTAAATTTAAAAAAAAGTTTGTTGAGTTGCAAAGACCTTCTATATTGAGGTTGTTTTTTATTCACCTTTTTTAGTGTCGTGAAAACAGATTTTCTTAATTTTAATGTAGTAAAGTTTATCAGTCTTTTCTTTTACGGTTTATGTATTTATTTATTTATAGTTTAGTTTGGTTTAAGAAGTCTTCTTAATAAAAAAAGTCTGTTGTTTTAAACCTTTGTCTTTCATTTCAGTTCACTGAGGATGCTTTTTTTTCCTTTTTTTCCTCACCAATAGTGGGGTAGGAATTGAAATTCATTTTATC
This sequence comes from Tapirus indicus, assembly GCA_031878705.1. Lineage (NCBI taxonomy): Eukaryota > Metazoa > Chordata > Mammalia > Perissodactyla > Tapiridae > Tapirus > Tapirus indicus. The sequence continues at coordinate 68,940,366 of CM062930.1, read as the reverse complement.
CTGTATGGATAATCAGTTTTCTGAGCCTCATTTTAGAGAGTTCATCTTTTCTTCAGTGATCTGCAAAACTAACTCATAATCATGTTTCCATATATGTGTGGATCTGTTTCTGGACTCAGTTCTGTTCTATGATCTATTTGTCTATCCTTGCTGTAATACCACGCTGCCGTAATTACTGTAGTGTTATACAGGTCTTGCTATCTGGTAGGACACATCCCCCCACTTAATTTTTCTGGAGTGTTTTGGCTTTTTGTATGTCTAAACAATTTTAAAATGTGGTGCTAAAAGTCTTTGAGGTGCTCTTGGATTTATATATCTGTAGAATACTTTGGGAGAGAATTGACATCTTTATGATGTTGAATGTCTATGATATGAACATAGTATATCTTTGTAATCGTTTAGGTTTTATATGTTTTTTAGTAAGGTGTTATAATTTTCTTTTATAGGTCTTAGACATCTTTGGTTAGATTCTAAAAATGTACCTTATAATATGCTTTTTGGTTTTAAATTACATTTTTAGCTGCTTTGGCTGATATATGGAAAGGCGCAGTAGGTGTCTTGCATACTAATCTGTTCACCTTGCTAAGCTTTTATTTTCCCAATACTTTGCTATTTTTGAGTTTCTTATAGCCCAGTTATATCACCTGCAAATGGTGAGCCTGTGGTTTCCTTCTAATCCTTATACCATTGATTTCCTTTTCTTAGTGCACTGGCTAGGAACTTCTTGTCAATATTAAAAACTGGTAGGGATTTTGACTGTTTCTGGCTTTAGAGGGAATGCTTGATATGTTTCACCAGTAAGAATGATGTTTGTTGTTGGGTTTTAGTAGATAACTTTTATCAGTTAAGCATATTTTTTTTTCTGGTGTTTTTAGCAAATGGGTACTGATTTCTGCATCTGTTGGAGATAATTTTCTTCTTCCAGTCTGTTGATGGGGTAAATGATGTTGACTATAGATTTTTCTGGTTATAAACCAACCTTGCATTTTGACGATAAACCCAACTTGGTCATGATATAGCTACACTGTCCAATATAGTAACCACTAGCCCCATGTGGCAATTTAAATTTAAATTAATGAAAATTAGATAAAATAAAAAATCTGGTTTCTCAGACATACCAACCATATTTCAAGTGTTAATTGTAGCTAGTGGCTATCATATTGGACGTTGCAAATTATAGAACATTTCCATTATTATGGAAAGTTCTGTTGGGCAGTGCTATGATATAGCTATCCTTTTAAATACATTGCTGGAGTTATTTGGCTAGTTCATGTATGTATGTTTGCTTATGAGTCTTCTCTGTAATATTTTCCGGTTTTCATGTTAAAATTATGTTAGTTTCGTAGAAAGATATGGTGAACATTCTCTTTGTTTCTGTTTTCTGGGAGAGTTTATATAAGATGGAACCATTCTCTCTGAAAATTTGAAACAGCTCATCAAGCCTAATATTTCCTTGTGGGAAGATTTTAATTTATTTGGTTTCTTTAGTGATTACTGGTGTATTCAGATTTTTTGATTTCTTCTAGAATGTTTTTGTTAATTATATTTTTCTAGGAAATATCTGAGTTATCAGATTTTTTTGCATAAGGCACGAGTCAGCAAACTATTGCCTGCACGTTACCTGCCTCTTTTGTAAATAAAGTTTTATTGGAATATAGACATAACCATTCGTATGGTCTGTGGTTGCTTTAGTGCTATAAATGTAGAGTTAGTACAGTCACGTGTCACTTAACAGATACGTGTTCTGAGAAACTCGTTGTTAGGTGATTTTGTTGTTGTGCGAACATCATAGAATGTACTTACACAAACCTAGATGGTGTAGCCTAATACTAAGCTATATGGTACTAATCTTATGGGTCCACCTTCCTGTGTCCTGTATGCCATCTGTTGTTGACCGAAACAATGTTATGTGGCGCATGAATATAGTTATAACAGAAGGTATGAGCCACAAGCCAAAAATATTTACTGTTTAGTCCTGTAAGAAAAAGGCAATCCTTGGCTTAAAGTATTCTTTTTTTTTTTTGTGAGGAAGAGTAGCCCTGAGCTAAAATCCATTGCCAGTTCTCCTCTTTTTGCTGAGGAAGATTGGTTCTGGGCTAACATCCATGCCCATTTTCCTCTACCCTGTATGGGACACCGCCACAGCATGATAAGCAGTGATTGATAAGCAGTGGTCGGTCCATGCCCGAGATCTGAACCTGTGAACTCCAGGCCGCCGAAGCAGAGCGTGCAAACTCAACCTCTGCGCCACCGGGCCAGTCCCTGGCTTAAAGGATTCTTTGTCATCCTTTTAATCTTTATAGTTACATCCCTTTTTTATTCCTAATGTTAATTTTTTTTTCTATTCTTTTTATTTTTACGTTTTAGTCACAACAGTTTATTTCACTATGCAGTTTATTTTCTTCTATTTTTGATCAGCCTTGTCAGAGATTTGCCAGTTTTGGCTGTTTAGATGTATTCTTCTAATTAATTAATTTATTTCTGCTCTTATCTTTATTATCTTCTTCCTCTATTCTTTGGGTTCATTCTCAGTTTATTATTTTCTTTTCCTGGCTTCTTAATTCATGTTTAACTTATTTATTTATTTTAAGCCTTTCTTCTTTTCAGTATAAACGTATAAGGCTCTCAATTTTCCTTTCTGTACTACTTTCCCCAATTCTTGTGTTATATGTATTTTTTCTATATCACTCAGTTATAATTATTACATGTGCTTTTACGTTTCCTAACACATAGAAATGTTTTTCTTTTTGTTTTCTACTAATTTAATTTTATTTTAGTCAGAAAGGTGTGGTAGGTGAGATTTGGATTCTTTTGACTTTGTTGAGACATGCGTTATATACCAGGTTGTCACCGGTTTTTGTGTTATATGTCCTTGAGAAGATTGTGTAAGGATGTAGGGTTCTGAATAAATCAAGCTTGTTAGTTATCTTATTTAAGTCTTATATATCTTTACTGATTTTTCTAGTGTATAATCTATCAACAATGGAAAAACTGTTACAATTCTTGTCCTGTGTTGATGGATATGTCAGTTTATCCTTGTGGTTCTGTCAGTTTTTGCTATATTTTCATATTATTTAATAGTTCATATAAATTTACTTTTCCTGGTGATTTGAATCTTTTAATCAGTTTGTGATGACTTCTCTATGTCTTAGAATTCTTTGTATTTTAAAATCTATTTGGTCTGATAAGAATGTAAGCACCCACCTTTCTTTTTCTTATAGTTTCTGTTTTCTGTTTGTGCTACTTTTCCCTTTTCGTTACGTACTTTTTTTTTTTAGAGTTATCTTCATTTTACCACAGTCCATTTCTTTTTTCTTTTTGGTATGGATGTTTCTGTTTCTTCTTTTTTTTTCTTGAGGAAGATTAGCCCTGAGCTAACGTCCGTTGCCAATCCTCCTCTTTTTTGCTGAGGAGGATTGACCCTGGGCTAATATCCATGCCCATCTTCCTCTACTTTCTATGGGACGCTGCCACAGCATGGCTTGACAAGTGATGCGTTGGTCCGCACCTGGGATCCTAACCTGTCAACTCTGGGCAGCCCAAGTGAAGTATGCAAATTTAACTGCTACGCCACTGGGCCAGCCCATTTCTTCCTTTTAAAAAAAAATTTGTACCCTTGAAATTCTGCCTTGCATACTTAATGTTAAGATTGATACCTTAGCCCTTTTCAAAGTTAACACAAAGGCCCTTTCACTCTGATCAACACTCCCTCCTCCCAACTTCCATGATGATGTTGCCCAGCATTTTAGTTCTCTCTTTTTTATCCTCAAAATGAGACTTGTTATTATCTACCATGCTTGTTGGTATTCTGCTTCCATGTTTACAGTTTTTTTGTTTTTCTCCTACTAGTGTTTCAAAGTTCTCTTTTTATCATTCAGTATCTCTTAATTCCCCTTTAAATTTCTCATCTGTCTGTCTCCTGGTCCTATGTTTTAGGTAGTTTCTTCAAATTACTAATTTTTATGACTCTCTTTTTGTCTTTAATTTGTTTAACCAGTCCATTGAGATTTTGAAATCAACCATTACTTTTCATTAAAGTTATTTTGTTCTTTTCCAGTCTTTCTGGTTATTTTCAGGAGCTTCTTTTGCTAGCATATTTTGTGATTTCATTTTTTAAAATTCCTTTAGCGTTTCATCCGTATTTTATATTTTGACAGTGAAATTTTAATGTCTGAATTCATTGGGGCATGCGTCTCACACATGGTGGTTCATTTCTTTCTGTGTTTGGTGATCCTTATGTAGAACTCATACTTTGTTGAGCTTATTATGTGGAAAATTTGGGAGCCTAAATTGAGACGTTTTTAATTCCATGGAGGATTTGCTTTGCATCTGCTAAGAAACAGGATTTGTTCTATATTGGAACTTTCTAGGGTTCATGCTTAAATGATGACTCTGGGGTTCAGCTTTCCTGCTTGTAGCTGGCGCAGTGCTGACAGGGACATTCGCCCTCTTGCATCTCCATGTGCGTACTGCTTACTGCTCGTGTTTCAGTTCATCCTATTTTTGTGGGGATTGAGAGGTGGGGAGTGTGGAAGTGAAGGTGGAGTGTGGAAATGTCCTTGTAGGTTTTCCTTGCTTTTTATAAGCTCAGCAATGTGATAACAGTTTTCTGCTGGATCTTTCAGTCCCTTCATAATAAATAGTCTGTATACTAGATATGGATGTTCAATTTTTTAAGCTGTATTGTTGGGCTCTTCACTGCTTCTGTTGATATTTAGTTACCTCTCTCCTCACCCCTTCCAGTTTGAACTATCATGCTTCCAAGTCCCCAGAATTCTCTTGTTTTACTATTGCTACTTTTCATAGTAGCCTACTTAGTTATTATGTATACAAATCTCTCCACATTTCATTGAGAGTACTAATTGAAAATTAAAAAAAAATTCATTTATGTCTTTCTGTACTTGTTATTTTTCTTGGCCTGTTTGCTCTGATTCTCAGTTTGTGCACCTGTTTTGGACTCTTTGCATCTCCTGATGTGCTTGTTGGTTTATCCGTATGCAGTTATATTTATAAGTGGAATTCTAAATTAGTCATTATTGTTAGTGGATGTGGGCTTCTTTAGCAGCTGTATCATTTAGGATTATTTTCTCTGGATAGGTCCTCCTGAGGGAATGGTTAGCTCTAGTTCTTTCTCTGTGTGGGTTATCCGTGGTCTGGTAAATGAACTGAGACAGGCTTTAAAAGTAGGATTATTTTTAGGGTATGTGGGCTGGGAGCATACTGACAGGGCTTGTGTCTCCCATGAACAAGACAGATGGCTGAGAGCATTTGGGTCACAAAATCCCAATTTGATTTATCTTGCAGCCTGTGCCAAGTCAGGAAAGCTCAGGTGCAAACTCTGCCTATCTTAATACTGTTTTGGTTTCTGGTGGACTTTTAAGATCCTGTTGTTTGCTGTGTTCTCTGAGCTGAGATTATTAACAGGAATTAGGAAAAAAGTTGCTGTAGAAGTAAGAGTATGTTATTGCCAGATTCTGTTTGCTTGTTTGTTTGTTATTTTTGGTGGACCAAAGCTAGGGAACTTTCATCTTGTCTTCATTTTACTCTCCTCCCCCAATTCTTCTGAGATGGGATGGTTTACTGAGGCCTGGTTTTGCTGGTGTCCACTATCAACATTGTTAGTGATCTTCTGATTTCTAACACTGCTGTCATTTTTTTCTGTAGTTTTATATTTCTTTGGCTATTTTAATGGATTTGGAGAAGAGAAGAGAGAAATGTTAAAATGCACTTGACCACTGTTAAATCAGAAGTTCTATTGAAAAAGATTTAAAGGTTTATTCTCTTGTTTCCAGGTTGAAAAGTTCTTTATCTAGAGAGAAGATTATGATGAATTTATTTTTTACATTTAGTTCTAATACATACAGAGTCATTTCTTCCTTATCCTTTCCCTCTTTTCTCCTCATCCCTTTTCTGTTGTTTTTGTGTGATTTCTAGTATGCATGATGAGGTGGAAATCTTATTTTATTTTGTTTGTTCTATTATTTCCAAATAAGAACTTTTTTCTCTCTTTTCTCCTCCTTTCGTCACTCAAAAATTTTTTCCATGGGGGCCGCCCGGTGGCGCAGCAGTTAAGTTCGTGCTTGGCAGCCCGGGGTTCGCGGGTTCGGGTCCCGGGCGCCCGCCGACGCACTGCTTGTCAGCCATGCCGTGGCGGCGTCCCATATAAAGTAGAGGAAGATGGGCACAGATGTTAGCCCAGGGCCAGTCTTCCTCAGCAAAAAGAGGAGGATCGGCAGTGGATGTTAGCTCAGGGCTGGTCTTCCTTGCAAAAAAAAAAAAAAATTTTTTTTTCCTGTGTTGAGAAGTTATTGAGTTAATTTCTTAGACCAGAGCTTTGTAAATCAGGTTTCAGTTAGAGTAGGAAATCTCAGACTGAATTATGCACAAGAAGAGCATTATTTAATGAGACCTTTTTTTTCCAGTGTATTTATGTACTGGGTTGTATTGCAATTAAAAAAAAAGTTTGAAAGTCATTATCCTCGCCTTAGGCTATGGATTATAACCTTTGCCTCCCCAAAGAATCCATTATTCAAACCAGATCTTCTGTAAAGCTGAGCTGCTCTAATTGAAGGTCTGGGGGTACTCCGCTTCCCTGCAGCAACCCTAAGCTGTTTGTTGAAGCCTAGAGAGGCTCCAGTGAATACTCTTAACACATGTGGAGGAGGTAGGCCAGACTGTGGTCCTAGGCTCTCCTCAGCTACAAACAGAGACCTCTGCTTTAGATATTTTGTAACTTAGAATTTGGTGGGAGATTTTGTTTGCAAGTAGGGCTCAGCTGCTAGTGTTTGAGAACGGTTGTTAGATAACCAAGTCTTTGGGACTGAATTAGCCCTTGTCTTTAAATAAACCAACATAATGCAGTCAACATTTGGGTATTTTTTTCTTCTTTGATTATCGTATTCAACCTTTAGTTTTGTCTCTTGCTTTTCTAGAATGATATGTGATGCTGAGCAGCCTGTCATCATCCTACTTATTTTTGATATCTTTTCAGTCTTCACAGTTTTATATTTTCTTTACTCTTTCGCCAGTGAAGATAGGGTAAAGATGTACCTTAAAAACGTTTTTTAGTGCGACTTAAAAACATCTGTGAGAATCCCTAGTAAACAGTGAGGTTCCCAAAAGTTCTTGGTTCATGGTGTTTCATCAGTTTTTTGTAGAGCCAGAAAATAATACCTAACAGTTCTGTTTTAGTTAGGTACAAATAGCTTAATAAGTATTTATGACCTAAGAATTACACATACATTGAAAGAAAAAATATTTCCCTTTTATTATTAAATAATGCCAGTTACTTACTGATGGGATATGATTGCCTGTTGGGCATGTATAAGTTGTCAAGTCTTTGAACCATATTGGACACTGCCACCCTCACTTCCTATTTCACATTGATTTCCATGTAGTATTTTTTATCACATCAACTGCCCAGAGAAACTGAGATACCCAGTTTCTCAGAGATATGGTATCTCGAGAAGCAGTGTAGAATGATTTCATGTTGAAGTGGTAAGTAGTTCACGTGGTGTCTGACAGATCTTGAGAATCTCTGTGTTTTCCTCAATAATTAAAAATATCCCACAAAGCCTGTGACTTTGCCGTGGTGTCCTGGGTGTTCCGGGATGTCTTGGTGCATAGTTTGATAAGCGCATTTGTAGTACTTTACATTTTATACAGTGATTAAGCAAATAGTTACTATCCACGTTTTATTGAAGAGAAAATGGAGCTATCATTGTAGGACAAGCTATAGGTATTTGTACAAAGCTGATCTACTGAGCTATTTGCATCTCAGAAGACAATATATATTTTAAAGTTTATTTTTTTAAATATAGTTCATCTTCTGTGAGCTTTTACTCTTTTAACATAAGAAAATTTATGTTTGTCTTCTTTCAAAGTGAAAGATAGCAAAATCATTTTCTGTATTGACATTCTTTTTGTTGCCGGTTTGTTTTCTTGGGAAAATTTAGAAAAAAGAGATCAAAAATTAATTTTCAAGTGAGTAATTACAAGTAATTGAGTAATTGCATTGATGGATCTGTGAAGAACAGATCATATTTAACTGATATTGTTGGAGAGCTGAATACTAAGAATTGCAGATATGTTATTGTATCATATACTTAAAGTTAATAAAATTGTAGAGTTATAGACCTGGAAGAGATCTAAAGTGGAATGAGGATGGAGATGAGGGTTGGGTCATGTAATGAAATTCATTGGGTCATTTAATTGAGTTCTTCTGTACCTTTTAGGAGCTTACAGAAGGGAGGTGGAGGGAGGGAGGGAGGAAGAAAGAGGAATGGTTAGAGAGAAAGATAGTATTGTGATTTTATTCTTGTTAAAGGCAGAGGTGCCTTTGACAGTTAGGAATATTTGCACTCTTGGCTCCTGTCACAGTATATAATCTTGAATATCTGTTGCTTGGTCTTCATTTAACAGTTCAGTTTTAAGAAAAAAATGATAAGAAAAACTTGAAGGTTAGGCAATCCATTATATATAGGTTAATCCATTATATATAGATTGTTAATTTGTTTTCTTTGAGGATTGCTTTTTAAAAATACTTTATTACAAATAACACAATAATACTTTATTGAAATAACACATCTATAAGAGAACTATCTTCCATCCCAAGTTTAAATCACGTCTATATTCCACTTTTACGTACTTACAGTAGAAATAATTTTGAATTCCCCATTTTCCGTTAACTTAGTTCTGTACATATTATTCCATCTCCCCACAGGTGCTTTTACTTTTGGTGTATGTTGTGGTCGTGCTTGTTTTACAAAAGTGTCATCATTATACCCACATGTGCACAACACACCTACACACTTGAGAATAATGCTTTTTTTCATTACTCAGTATAGATGAGCTGATACAACTTGTTTTTGTAATAACTGCATAATATTCCATGGTAAAGATTTAGCATATTTTGTATAGCTATTCCTTTGTTGTTGTCAGTTAGGTTTTTTCCATGTTTTTTAACTATAAACAGTGCTGAAATAAACATTCTTGTATATTTATATCAATGTTTTTATTCCTGTGAGATAGAGTTGGAAGAGAGAGATTGCTTGGTTGAAGGCAACATGTCATTAAAATTTACTAGTTATTATTAATACATTTCTTTTCAGAAATATGGTAATAATTCACTTTTCCAATATCTGACAGATCAATGGTTTTCAGATTGTTCTCTGGGGACTTTCTTGACAAGAGGAGTTGGGGGCATCACCCAATTCAGCCAGAGCAGCTGTCTTTTAATCTGTTCAATATGTTGGACATTGTTTTAAGATTTTGGTTAGAAGAATGAGTTTCATGATTAAAATAGGTTTGAAGAATCATTGCTCTTTGTAGTTAGATTTTTCTTCTAGATCAAACCAGATATTGAGATCTCTCATTCTTCGAATGCTTTTGTGTTGGCTCCTCATTCATGTAGAATTGTTTTTACTGAATCATGTTTTAAGTACTTTGGCTTTCATTGAGGGATAAAAAGATCTAACTAAAACTCACTTCTGTGCTTATTCTAGGTATGTTGCAGGGTTATCCTTTATATCACTCACTGACCTAGTAAGGGATTAGTGAGGACTCAGCTGTCAGAAAAAGCTTCACTTACCCTGAGTAGCTCTTACGTTTTTAATTCTTGTACAATGTTAATCTTATAGTTGATATTTCTGTGTTATTCATCTTATGCTCTTTGAAGATTGTTGGTTAGTGATTTATTGGTTGTGTACCATAATTATAGTGCTCTATATTTTGCTTTCAAAATAAATAAAACCAAGAAGTTAGGTGTGCTCCTGTGGCTGTTTCCAGTCATATCATGTAAGCAGCTGTAGTATAGTTCCAGTTCTGTCATCCTGGAGCTTTCTGATCCTGGGCAAATCAATGAACTTCTCTTGACCTTGGTTTCTTCATTTGTTAAATAGAGATGATGATAAAATGGGAATTGATGATTTCCCAAAAACATCTTTCAATAAATTCAGTGACTGGTTTTATAGGCTTTTAATGGGTTTCTTATGAAAGCCAAAGGGAAAAAGAAGCTCAAGTGCAACCCATTGAAAGTGAATATGTGGGGGCTAAGATAGATATGGCTCAAATTTGGAGCTTTCAGATTTTGTTGTTTAACCCACTTAAAATATTAAACTAAGTGTTCCTTACTTTCTTTTTTGAGTCATGAGGCTTCTAGATAATATAAGCTCGGAAACTTCTCTTCAGAAAAGTGCACATCTTCACATACATGCAAATTTTATATACTCTCTTAGATGACTAGATGATTCATAGACGTCTTGAAGCCCATTTATGGATTTCTTACATGGAACTTCAGTTCAAGAACTGATCTGGAATAGTGGTTCTCAATCGGAGGTGATTTTGCCCTGCAGGGACATTTGGTAATGTCTGGAGACATTTTTGGTTGTCACAGTAGGGGTGGTGGTGGGATGTGTGTGTGTGCTACTGATATCTAGTGGGTAGAGGTCAGGGATGCTGCTACACATCTTACAGTGCATAGGAACACCCCTGTCCCCACCCACAACAAAGAATTCTGAGCAAAAACATCAATAGTGCTGATGTTCAGTGGCTCTAATCTAAAGGAAGAGATGAACTGGATCTCTTTCAGAAATCCTTCATAAATATAATGGTTCTCTGGGCTTCTATGATGACAGTTGGGTGGTAAATAGTTCAAGGTTGTAATCCCTTGGCTTTACTCTGTCTTAAATAGTAGATAGTTCAAGGTTGTAATCTCTGAGCCTCACTCTGCCTTGAATATTCTCCCCTCAGATATTTGCATAGTTTTTTCTCTTACTCTTTTTCAGGTTTCTGCTCAAATTTCACCTCATCAGAGAGTCCTTTTCTGTCTTTGCAATCTAAACCGGCTCCCTCCCCCACTTACCCTTTAACACACACGTACTTACTTGTCTGTCTTCCTCCAACTTTAATATAAGATCCATAAGAGCAAGAATCTTTGTCTTTCTTTACTCTTGTATCCCCAGTGGCTAGAACAGTGCAGGTGTATAATAGATGCTCAAATATTTGTTGTTGAAAAAATGAATGGCATGAGTCTGTATTGTGGCAAGTTTGTGGTGTTTATTTTGGTGAAGCCCTATGTTTTAGAGATCAAATGTGCAGATGGTAAAGTTGCCAACCTTTTGTGAAAATTAAGGGCTCTTACCTAAGTCCTTGCCTGGATGTAGCATAAGCCAAGAGTGTATCTGAGGGCTAAGCCAGGATTAAAAAAAAAAAAAAAATTTAGTTCTTTGACTGTCCTAGAATATGAACTAAGTACTTAAGTTGTATTCTGTACTGTTCTCCAAACTTGTTTGACCATGGGAATTACCTGAGACACTCCTTAAAAATGCAGAATCTGAAGTCTCTCCCCAAACCTCCTGAATCAAAATTAAACAGGCAAGGGATAGTCTTCAACAGATGATACTGGAACAACTGGTTTTCCACATGTGAAAGAATAAAATTGGACCTCTGTTTCAAACAATATATAAAAATTAGCTCAGAGTGGATCAAAGACCTAACCTATAAACTAAAACCATAAACTCTCAGAAGAAAACACAGGGGTAAAATTTCGTGACCTTGGATTTGGCAGTAGATTCTTAGATATACTAGGAGTGTGAGCAATAAAAGAAAAAATGGATAAATTTTACTTCATAAAAATTTAAAACTTTTGTGCACCGAAGGACATTATCAGAAAAGTGAAAATTCAACCTATGGAATGGGAGAAAATATTTGCAAATCATATAACTGATAAGGATTTAATATCCAGAATGTATAAAAAACTCCTGCACATTATTCACTATAGCCAAGAAGTGGAAGCAACCCAAGTGTCTCTCGACTGATGATTGGTTAAAGAAGATGTGGTATATACATACAATGGAATACTACTCAGCCATCAGAAAAGACACAATTGTCCCATTTGCAACAACATGGATGGACCTAGAGGGTATTATGTTAAGTGAAATAAGCCAGAGAGAGAAGGACAGACGCTGCATGAATTCACTCATATATGGAATATAAATGAACACACAGATAGAGAGAACTGATTGGTGGTTACCAAGGGGAAGGGGGGTGGAGGGTGGGCACAAGGGGTGAAGGGATGCATCCACATGGTGACAGACAAACAATAATGTACAACTAAAACCCCAAAGTGTTATAAACTATTAAGATATCAAAAACAAACAAACAAAATTCCTGCAACTCACCAACAAAAGGACAAACAGCCTATTAAAAGATGGACAAAGGACTTGAATGGACATTTCTTCAAAGAATCCATAAAAATTTAAGTATATACCAGAAAGAATTAAAAGCAGGGTCTTGTACACCCATGTTCATAGCAGTGTTATTCACAGTGACAACAAGTGGAAACAACCAAAGTGTTCATTAATAGGTGAGTGAATAAACAAAATGTGGTATATACCAATGGAATATTATTCAGTCATTAAAAAGAATGAATTCTGATACATGATACAACAGGGATGATCTTGAACATATTATGCTAAGTGAAATAAGCCAGACACAAAAGGACAAATACTGTATGATTACACTTATATGAGATACTTAGAATAGGCAAATTCATAGAGACAGAAAGTAGATTAGAGGTTACCAGGGGCTGGGAGAGGAGAGAATGGGGGGTTATTGCCTAATGGTTATAGAGTTTCTGTTTGGGATAATGAAAAAGTACACTGAATTGTACTCTTGAAAATAGCTGAAATGGCAAATTTTATGTTATATGTATTTTACCACAATAAGAAATTAATAATTTATTATACCGAAAACTATTGAATTACATACCTTAAATAAGGAGTGAATTGTATGGTAAGTGAATTAAATTTCAATACAGCTGTTTAAGAAAACAAAAATAAACGTAAAACAAAAACAAACATCCATGTTTAGACAACAGTGCCACAGAACAAATTTGGGTTATTTTAGCCAGGGAGAACATCGAGTAGATGTTGGCAATTATCTGTCCTAACCATAGAAAAATCTTGGTAATTCTCCCATGGAATGAGGAGCAGTTTCCCAGTCAGGATGATGCAGCTGCAAAATATCTCTAAGTAGGCAAAGAAATTTGGAAATTTGGAATTATTGGGCTTAATTCAATTAAGAATAACCAAAAAAAAGTAATATTAATCAGTGAGACTAGATTACCTTCAAATTAATATTTTCGGGAATATCTTTAAATATTTATATACTGTGATGGTTTTGGTATGTTTTCCCATTGTAGGGAAATTTACTGAGAAATTTCTCCAACTTTTTGGTGGACTCGACATCCTGTGGTGGACTCGACATCCTGATTTATCTTCCAGCTTCTCCCCCTCCCCCTAATTTATTCATTACATTTCATCTACAAGGTACATAACTTAAAAAAATTTTTTTATTTTATTGTGGTAAGAACAGTTAACAGGAAGTTTACCCTTTAAAATTTTTAAGTGTACAATACAGTAAGTATATAATTTTTAAAGCACATTTGTTTTATTTTATTTATTTATTTATTTATTTGGTGAGGAAGACCAGCCCTGAGCTAACATCCGTTGCTAATCCTCCTCTTTTTGCTGAGGAAGACTGGCCCTGGGCTAACATCAATGCCCATCTTCCTCTACTTTGTATGGGACGCCGCCACGGCATGGCTGACAGGCAGTGCGTCGGTGGGCGCCCGGGATCCAAACCCGCGAACCCCGGGCTGCCAAGCGCGGACGAAACCGCTGCGCCACCGGGCTGGCCCCTAAAGCACATTTGTTAATTAAATGTTTGTCGTTATGGATGCCAGCCCTGGTGGTCTAGTGATTAAGATTTGGCACTCTCACTGCTATGGCCTGGGTTCGTTTGCTGGTCAGGAAAGCACACCTCCTGTCTTTTGGTTGTCATACTGTGGTGGCTGCATGTTGCTGTGATGCTGAAAACTATCCCACTGGTATTTCAAATACCAGCAGGGTCACCCATGGTGGACAGGTTTTAGCGGAGCTTCCAGACTAAGACAGGCTAGGAAGAAGGACCTGGCCACACACCTCCGAAAAATTAGCCATGAAAACACCGTGAATACCAGCGGAGTATTGTCTGATAATAGCACCGGAAGGTGAGAGGATGGCGCAAGTAGACTGGGCAGGGTTCTGCTCTGCTGTTCACAGGGTCTCTGGGAGTCGGAATCAACTAGATGGCACTAAACAACATTATGGATGCTATATTATTTTTAATTAGGTACAATTAGTAATTGTACTTTTTTCTGCATACAGTATGGTATGGTCCTTAGTATCAGTGTGGATGGTACATTTATGCCCATTTTAGTGTAGTCTTAAAGAGATACAATGTAGTGTTATGCAAGATGTATTGAATTTGGAATTGAAACTTTAGGTCTCTCTGAGTTGTCACTGTTTAAGTTACTTCCACTGTGCACCTCATTACTGAACACAGCAGCTCTTTGCAAGATTTTCATTCTGAATTCCATGGGTGAGGGAAGGGTTAGGGGAAGTAACAGGGATCCCGAGGAGATAAATGACCATACCTGTCATAGTCTGAGAAAGTGTCAGGATATTCTCCATTCGTGGGTAAGGGTTGCCTACTGCTGTCTTAGCCTTAGCCTTTTTTCCCCCACTAAACCAGACTTCTCTCTTCTTTTCTGTTATATCCTCCCTTTGAATGTTATGTTCTCTTCCAGTTGTTCAGAGGTTCCTGTTTTTTTCTTCTGTGATCCCCTTGCTCCCCTCGTATATTCCTACAGTCTTCTTATGTTCCAGTTGGTATGACTGTGTCTTTGGAAATTTTAAAATACAAATCTGATTGCTCTTCATATTCTTTAGAGAACAAAGGAAAACATAACTGCCCTATGTGGTGAAGACCAAACTCCTTATCAGGGATATACAACCTTAAATTAGCTGGTCTCAATTTCTTTTGTAATCATCTTCAGTATACACACATGTGCACATTCTAATTAAATCACTGTTAACATCACTCTGCTACAGTACATGTTTTTATAATATAAATTAGCTCTTGTGATTAAGTAGAGGAATGATATTAGTATAATGCAGAAGTATCATTGGTCATAAATGTCTTTTTTCCAGTACGTTAATCTTTTGAAGCATTCGAGGGCTTTCTTCCAAAGATCACATTTTAATGTCTTTAATTATGAGGGTATTCAGAAAAGAGCTGAAAGTCCTAAATGCAAATCAAAACCACAGTGAAGTATCACCTGTTAGAATGGCTCTTATCAAAAAGACAAGAAATAACAAGTGTTGGCAAGGACATGGGGAAAAGGGAACCCTTATATACTGCATTGTTGGTAGGAGTGTAAATTGGTGCAGCCACTATGGAGAACAGTATGGAGATTCCTCAGAAAATTAAGAATAGAACTACCATATGATCCAGCAATTCCACTCTTGAGTATTTATCTGAAGGAAATGAAAATACTAATTTGAAAAGATTTCTGCACCCTCATGTTTATTGCAGGATTATTCACAATAACCCAGCCATGGAAATAATCTAAGTGTCCGCTGATGGATGAATGACTAAAGAAAATATGATATGTAAAAAATTAAATATTATTCAGCCATAAAAAAGAAGGAAATCCTGCCATTTGTGACAACATGGATGGACCTTGAGGGCATTATGCTAAGTGAAATAAGTCAGAGAAAGACAAATGTATGATCTCACTTATTGTGGAATCTAAAAACACCCCCAAGAAACAAAAACCCGACCTCATAGATACAAGGAACAGATTGGTGGTTGCCAGAGGCAGGGGTGGGGATTGGGAAAATGGGTGAAGGAGGTCAAAAGGTACAAACTTCCAGTTACAAAATGAATGTCATGGGATGTAATGTATAGCATGGTGACTATAGTTAGTAATACTGTATATTTGAAAGTTACTAAGATCTTAAAAAGTTTTCTTCATAAGAAAAGAAAAATTGTAACTGTGGCGATGGATGTTCACTAGACTTATTGTGGTGATCATTTTGTAATATATACATACATTGAATCATATTGTACACCTGAAACTAATGTTATATGTTTATATCAATAAAAATTTTTAGGCCACCTTAAAATATGGAGCCATGTGTTATGTTTGAAGTTAAATTGGATCTAGATGTTTAACAAAAAGATTGTTTAGATTTATTGTGCTATGAAGGAAAATATGTTGTGTAAGTGATCCATAGATGCAGTGCAAATTTTTCAAAAAGCTGAAAATCCTGATGCAAAATTGTCTTCGTTTATTACAAGCGGAAGATTTAATAGTGTAAAGAATCTTTCTGTGTTAAGCTGTCTGGTACAACTGCAAGTGCAGGTGAAATATCTGGGAGGCTGTTTTCCTCATGTTTAAAAAAAAAATTGGAGGCTGTCAGTGCATTAAATTTTTTATTTTGCTAAAATTTTTCCTGTTAGAAGTAAGTACCTTCAAGGACCTACATCTTGAAGGCGAAACCTTAGCTCCAAGATATAAGGCTGAAAAGTTTGATTATCATGCTGAGAACAGATGCCAGTGGAGACTGAGTATGATAATATTTTATTAGGATTGTTGCTGTTTTGCTAATATTCTGTTCTATCCATTATTTTGAAAGTGTGATTTTGCAGCATGTGAGGTTTTCTAGAAATGCACATATGTTCTAATAGATACTTGTGCTTGTTTCTTTCTTCAGACCCAGTGTATCTTTGTGCTTGTGCTCAATGCTCGGTGTTTCCTCTGCCCAGAATCCTCCCCTTCCCACCATGTTGTCTTCCACGGCTTAAATTCCCACTCTCTATGATGTGCTGCTGACAACTTTCTCTACCATCTTTGAAAAAATGAATTGTTCCTTTTTGTGTTTCCTTTAAAACACTCATTTTATGTGTACAAGTCAGTGATTTTTAGTAAATTTACAGTGTGCAACCATTGCCCTCCGAAGATCACTTATGTCCATTTGTAGTCACTGTTTTCTCACCCTTAGCCCCAGACGATGACTAATCTATTTTCTGTTTCTGTAGATTTGCCATTTATGGGTGTTTCATGTGAATGTAATCATACAATATGTAGTCTTTTGTGTCTGGCTTGTTTTACTTGGATACTGTTTTTGAGGTTCATCCGTGTTGTATCATATATAAGGATATGTGATCATTTTTTATTTTGTTCTTTTTTATTCCTGATTAGTATTCTGTTGTATGGATATGCCACATTTTGTTTATCCATTCACCAGTTAATAGATATTTGGATTGTATGCTTTTTAGCTATTAGGATGCATTGTTACTCAACTTCGCATATAAAAATACCCATGAAATTTTTTTTTCAAGTGTAGGTGCTTGGGCCCCAATCTTAGGGAATTCCAATGTGCTCTAAAGGCTAGGAACCATTAGCTTAAGGGAATAGGCCTTTGGGAGTCAGATATGGATTAGTTCCAGTTTAGTTGCTGTATAGCTTCAGCATAGTTAATCTCTCTGAACCTCAGTTTCCTCATTTATAAAATGGGCATAATTATGTAATTCATCTCATTATTAAGAATATTTGTTGAGCTCTTGTTTTTTGCCCATTATTGTGTTATGCATTAGGTATACAGCAATGGACAAAATAGGATTCTTGTTCTCATACAGTTTACATTTAGAAAGGGAAACAGACATTAGAGAATAAATATTTACAATTATGATAAATTCTTTGAAGGAACTTTGTACAAGCGTGGTGTGAGAGTATGTAGTAGAGATTTAATTTGGCTTGGGCAGATGTGGGAAAGCGTCCCAGAGGAATTGACATATGAGACTTGAAAAATCAGTGTTAGCCAGGCATTAGTGGAAGGGAGTGACAGAGAGGAGGAATAAGTTTTTGAAGCAGAAAGAATAACATACACTGAGACAGAAGGATGTTGGTTTGATGCCTTTAAGGAATAAAGGTGTGACTGAAGTGTAGTGAGAAAGTGGTCAGATTAGTATATTTAGAACTTATTCTGAGAGCAGTGGGAACCTATTTAAGAATTTAAAGTAAGCGATATGAAGAGATTAGTGTATTAAGACGATCATTGTGGCTGCTCTATGAAGAATGAATTGGAGGTGGCTTAGATCAGGTTGTAGTGAAGGGATGGCCAATTAAGGGTGATTTCATTTATGTTTTGCAGGTAGCATTTGTAGGACTTGATGGTTGCTTTTAAACGTTGAAAGAGTATTGTCAAGGGTCACTGCCAGTTTTCTAGGAGGAACAAGTTGGGTACACTAAGTAACCATATACAGAGAGAAGACTGAAGAAGGAGGATTTTTTTGGAGGGGGAAGAAGTTGGGAGATAGTTTGTTTACTTTTAGGTATTTGAAGTTCAAGATGCCTTTGAGAATACCCAAGTGGAAATGTTAAGTAGATAGTTGTATATGTGGACTAGAGTCCAAAGAGACCTCTTGGTGGGGTATGTATTTATTATTTTAAAGTTTTTGGAATAGCTTTAAGAAAACTTAGGGCAAAAGCCTTGGGAGAAAAAGATGTAGATTAAAAAGTGAATAAAGGGGCTGGCCCAGTGGCCTAGTGGTTAGGTTTGCGTGCTCTGCTTTGGCAGCCTGGGGTTCTCAGGTTCGGATCCCGGGCACGGAGCTACGCACCGCTTACCAAGGCATGCTGTAGCAGGCATCCCACATATAAAAGTAGAGGAAGATGGGCATGGATGTTAGCCCAGGGCCAATCTTCCTCAGCAAAGAGAGGACTGACAACAGATGTTAGCTCAGGGCTAGTCTTCCTCAATGACAATAACAAAAAAAAAAAAGAGAGAGAGAATAAAGGGGCCAGAATTGAGCTCTGATGAATTACTAATATTTAGAGGTTGGGTAGAGGAGAAGGAAAGGAGATAGGAGTGACCAGTAAGGTAGGAGAAAAATCGGGAAATAGTTGAGTGAGTCGAAACCAAAGGAAAAGAAAAGAGATTTTCAAAGAGGAGGCTGTGATCAACTGTGTGTCATACTGCTGAGATCGATAAAATAAGGATTAGAAAAGTGTTCATCTGATTTGGCAACATGGAGGTCAATGATGACTTTTAGTTAGCTTTTACTGCCTAACAAATCACCCCGAAACTTAATGGCTTAAAACTACCGCCATTTATTTAGCTCCCAATTCTGCAGATTGGCAACTTGAATTTGGCTTAGCTGGGCAGTTCTGTTGATCTGGGTCAGCCTTAGCTGATCTCACCTGGGCTTGCTCATGCATCTACAGATATGCATCTGTGGTCACCTGGTGGTTTGGCTGGGCTGGCTTGTTCATGATAATCATGGCTGGGATAAGTGGGACCTCCATATGATCTCTTCATTTCTCAGTGGGATAACTTCTGGGCTTGTGCACATGTTAGGAGCACAATTCCAGGAGCAGCAAGTCAGTAAACACAAAGGCACAAGCACTTATTAAGCTTGCCAGTGTCCCATTGGCCAAAGCAAATCATAAGACCGTCTGAGATTAAAGGACTGGAAAAACACTCTTCTTGATGGGAGGAGCAGAAGTTACACTGCAAGGGTATAGATACAGGGAGGGGAAAAATCTGTTGCTGTTTTTGAAGTATCCCACAGTGATGATGTAAAAGCATTATTGCTGGTGATGAGGGCGTGTTGGAAACAAGATTGGATTAATATGAAAAGTGAATGGGAACTCAAGATTTGAAGGTAGAAAGTGTAGATTACTTTGTGAGAAGCTTGCCTGTGAAGATAATTGGAGAGAGAAGACAGTAGCTGGAGGGGTATTTGTAGTCTAAGGAGGAGTGTTGTATTTTCTTTCCCTTCCTGCCTGAATGCCTTTCTTCCACTCAAGAACAGAGAACATTGAATACTGAAAGGTAGACACAGACGATGGTGATGCAGGGGAAAGAGGAGGTAATTAATGAAGTTCAAGTCTCTGTAAGCTGTAGAGGATGGGATTTTGTGCACCTGTGAAGGGATTAGTTTTCGATGTGAGGAGGGCTACATACTTTCTGGTAACAGGAAGGAAGGAGGGAGTGGGTACAAATGTAGTAGGTAGGCAAGTAGATTTAGTGATGGGAGACTGAGGAAGTTCCTGTTTGACAGAGCTTCTGTTTCCCAATGAATTAGAGAGTCTACTGAGAGTGCAAGGTTGTGCAAGAATGTGTGCTTGAAGTTTGATGTGAATAGAGTACATAATTTTCCCTCCCCACTGAATGGGACGGTGGGCTGACTACAGTAATACCAGTCATTCAATAAATGAGAGATACGATCATTATTAATATAAAAAGTATCAGTTGAAGGGGATTTAACAGAACACTTTCTGTGCTGTTAGAAACTGGTGCTAGTTGAGATGTTCCAGGGCCTGGGCTTCTTTTTCTGTTTGAACCAGTTGGTTTAACTCTACTCCCTTCTATAACATTGGTCCTTAAAAAGAATGTATGTAAGAGAGTAACCATATGTTCAACCTTGTATAAATAAACATTGCCAAAAAAATATGAACAGAATGGGTCTGCTCTTTAAAAGGACTTCCTAAAGCACTTAAAATTATTTTTTTCCAGAACACATAGGAATAACTATTAAATACAGTTAATTTGAATTAATAAAGATTAATTTAAGCCGAAAAGTGGGTTAGTGGTAGCATTGTATATGGAAAAAAACAGGTTTTGTATGAATAGTTGGAAAATATGTAAACGTGGCCTTAAGGTTATATACTTAAGGGAGAATATCATAATTTCTTTTTTTCTTTTAGAGACATTTCTGTTAGCTTTTTAGTTGTCCCTGGCCAACAATAAGCTTAACTTCTTATTCTGTGTAATGGCTGTGTATTGGAAGGGTTGTCTTTATGGAGGGCACCATCTGCTGGTTATAAGAGGTACCGATTGTGGGAAGACTGGCTTTTGCAGTTACCAGACACTTCACAAAATCTTGTTTTTCTTCTAATTTCACCTCAAACCTGGAGTAAAGTTCCAGGAGGAAAAACAGCTTTTAACACACATGGCCAAGTAAGGATTCTAGTAGTGGTTTGATTTGATTTCTGTGACTGAACTTATTGTCACATTGGATTTTTAAGAAAAATCATCATGAAAATGACAGATGCCTGTCTTTATTTCTTCCCAGGTCAATTAAAAATATGATTATTGTTATTGCTCTTACCCTTGCTCTTTAATCCAGTGAATGCTTTGTTCTTTTTTCCCATTTGTTGAAACAATCTTAAGTGTTTTTACTGGTCTCTAGTTTCATCTTAGGAATGTTTATTTACATCTGATAACATCAGAGTGAAGAGTGATGATTTCATTGATTTTTCTTACTAGGACTGTTAGTATGATTTAAAAAATACCGATGTATAGTTTAATTAATGACCTTTTTTTTGAACTTAATCCAAAGGTTGTGTAAGGTCTTCAGTATTAGAATATTTTCTTGTGTTCATACTGGACATAAAAATGTAAATATTTGTAACAACATGCATACAATAATTTTTGAAATTAACTGCTTTCTGAACTATTTGTTTCAAATTACCCTTTGAAAGCAGGGAAATTCTATATTATCATAGTTTTACTATAAATTGGTGGTAAATTAAAAGCTTGTAGTTTTTAAATGGAGAAAGAAATTAATTGGCACATTTTTCTGTGGTATATATAGTATATAAAATAGATTCAGACACAGGTCAGTTTTTATATAAATTATTTTTTAAGAAATTATTTTCCCATTTTTGGTGTATCTGCCCTACCTTAAATGTGAATAATTGAAATTCCATGAAGATGAAAGGAATTACGTCTTGACACTGTGTAACCTCAGAGGAGCAGCTGTGTATTAATATCTTTTTTTCCATTGATTTCTAATAACAATTGAGGATCCTTTTTATTTCGTATACCCTTCCTTTCTTCCTCTGCATTGCTCTCTTTCTTCTCCCTGTTTTTCCTTTTCAGCTTTTTTCTCTTACTTTGTAATTTGGTATTCATTTGTGTTATTCTCTGGAAACTTCTTTCTTAAAGGTCACCTTACCGAGTCCAAGGGAGTATTTGCTGAGGTCATTTTGTATGTTTCAGTGATGTGTATTTCTGAAGTAATTAGCATTATATACCACCCCTCTACCTTCAAACTTTTTTTCTAGTGTTTTTAAAAAACATTTAATTATTCTTATTTTTTTACTTTTCTTTCCTCTCTTCTCTTTTCCTTCCTGATTCCCCCCACCCCCACAATCAATACAGATATTTCCTCAAGGTTCAGTCTTGGTATCTCAGCTCATCCTTCATGTTTTCTTTATTGATCTTGTAAACCCACAAAGCGTGAGCTATACATGGTCCTAAAATATTTTCTGGCCTTGACTTTTCTCTACAATTTCAAATCTACATCTCCAGTTGCCTTCTAGAGCAAACTTAATTTTTCCCAAGACTTGGTCTCTCTCTGGTTTTTCCCTATTTCTAGGGCAGAGATTTTATGTATTTTGCTTATCATCGCATTCTTAGTGCCTCACATGGTGTATTGCACCAAGTAAATTGTCAGTAAATATTTAAATAATTGACTTTCCAGGAACAAAGGCTTTGAAT
The DNA here is from genome assembly GCA_031878705.1 of Tapirus indicus. NCBI lineage: Eukaryota > Metazoa > Chordata > Mammalia > Perissodactyla > Tapiridae > Tapirus > Tapirus indicus. The sequence goes on along the minus strand of CM062930.1, from coordinate 68,917,969 downwards.
CTTATAATCATCTTCTGCTTCTCTCTTAAAATCATTCATAGGTCTTTGAATCAGTTTTCTTGTTTTCCAGTCATTGTCTGCAGTCAGCTCCTCATTACTTCTTACCTGGAATTTTGTAGCAGTTTTCTAACTGGTTTTACTGTATTTGATTTCTCCTCTGTCTAGTCTGTACTGCCTGTTGTAGCCATCATTTCTTCGAATAGCTCTAGTCATTCATTCAGCAAATATTTCCTGAGCACCTACTTTGTGCTAGGCTCTATGATAGATGCTAGCATAAAATGATATGTTATCCTTGTTAAGGAGCTTACAGTTTAGTGGGAGAAACAGACATAGAAATAAGAAGTTCATTAAATATGATGTGATAAATGCTAATTATGATATTTTCAAAGTTCGTCTAGCTGTAGGAGGAGGAGCCTAGCTCTGCCTGGAGAGGTCAGGGAAAGTTTAAACATAGACTTGAGACTTTAAGTTGCATAGAATTTGCTTAGTAGACAAGGGCCAGTAAGTACCTCTTACTCTGAGGAAACAGCCTGTGTATATTCACAGAGGTATTTCAGACTTCTGCTTACAATACCATTGCTTGTAAAACTGAACTGCAGACTGAGTAACCTGCTCTTTTGTTGGCTCTTATCTTTTCCTTCTTAGCTCTCTTTACTTCCTCCCATGTTTTCCTTCGGTCATACTTCTAGACCGGTAACAAATTCTCAACTTTCTTCTTTGAGATTTATTCACATAGTTTTCTCTGTCCTTTTGTTCTATATGTTATTACCACTTCACCCCCATCCACTTACAGAAGTGGGCTTTCTTTCAGTCTTATTTTTTTCTAAGCTTGTTGTTTGTTATTTCTGTTAGGATAATTTTAGAATTGATTGTGATTTAATTATTTAGAGGGATGTCTGTTTCCTCTGGTAGATTTTGAGACCCATCTTACTTGTTTTGCCCTAAAGAGTTCTGCAAGAGTTCTGCCTATTACTATAGGCACTTGATGAATTTTTTAACTGTATGGATGAGTACATTCTACAATGGTACCACATCTAGATTATTTAGCTGCAGTCTGTGGTCACAATTGTGTATCTGTTGTTAGGGATGATGAACAGTTTTTGCTTACATTGAGGCAAGGCAGAGAGACTTTCTTCCACTCTAGGTTCTGTGGAAAACCGGAAATCCTGTCACATTTATTTACCTTCCCCTGGAATGGTTTGTCCTAGGCCTTTGCTGAATATCTTCCTTGGTTGAAGAAACACATCTATGAGCTTTGTTCTTGCTAGATAGTTCGTGCTTTTCTGAACCTGAGGTCATGAAGTTGTTCTCTTATATCATATTTTAAAAGGTTTTACATTTTGCTTCTATATTTAGGTCTTTAATATACCTGGAATTCATTTTGTGTATGGTGTGAAGTATGGGTACAATGTCATTTTTTTGTGTATAGTTATGAAAGTGCCTTAGGACTTTAAAAAACTAAAAATTTAATCAACTTCATTGAGATATGATTTATATACCACAAAATTAATAAAATTTATCCATTTCAAGTGTACAATTAAATGATTTTTAGTAAGTTTTCTGAGATGTGTAGCCATTAACCATAATCCAATTTAAGAATATTTTCGTCAGTCCAGTAAGATCCCTCATGCCAATTTACAGCTAATCCCTAATGGATTCTTGTTAGTTTTTCATCTTGACTTGTGTGCAGCATCGCTACTGTTGGTACTCTTGTCTTGAAACTTGGTGTACCCCTTAACTTTCTGAAACAACTTTCTCCTGGGTCCTCCCTCCCCCTACCTCTTTGATCATTCTCTTACTTTCTGAAACGACTTCCTCCTGAGTCCTCCCCCTACCTCTTCGATCATTCTCAGATTCCTTTGCAAGCTCTTTTTCCTCTGCTCGTTTCTTAAAGATAGGTCTTCTTTCATCTCTTCCTTGGTCTGCCATTCTTCTCACTTTAGAAGTCTTCCTGAATGCTCTCATCTGTGCCCCCGGTTTTATCTATCACTGAGGATTCCCAAATCTATCTCTAGCTCAGGCATCTCTCTGGAGATCTAACTGTCCACTGGCCATTTCTTTTTTTTCAGCACATGGGGCAAAACATTTATTTCCCAAAGGGTGCCTGAAAATCTCTTCTTTTTTCTTTTTTACAGCTTTATTGAAGTATAATTGATATACAAAAAAGGTACATTTTTAATGTATACTATTTGAGTAAACATATGCATACATGTATGATTCCGTTACCACAATCAAGGTAATAAATACTGCCATCACTTGCAAAAGTTTCCTCGTGTCCCTTTGCTTTTTGGGGGGTGGGGTGGGGAAGAACACTTAACATGAGATCTACCCTCTTAACAAATTTTTAAGTGCACGACACTGTTTTGTTAACTATAGGTGCCATGTTGTCCAGCACATTTTAGAACTTAATCATCTTGTGTAACTGTAACTTTATACCCATTCAATAACAACTCCCCGTTCTCCTCCTCCCATTCCCTGGCAACTGCTATTCATTTTCTGCTTCTGTAAGTTTGACTATTTTAGATACCTCATATAAATGGAATCATGCAGTGTTTGTCCTTCTGTGAGACTTATTTCACTCAGCATAATGTCTTCCAGGTTCACCTATGTTATTGCAAATGGTAGGATTTCCCTCTTTTCTAAGGCTGAATAATATTCCATTGTATTCATATACCACTTTTTTTTTTTTGCCTGAGGAAGATTGTCCCTGAGCTAACATCTGTGCCAGTCTTCCTGTATTTTTGTATATAGGATGCTGCCACAGCATGACTTGATGAATGGTTTGTAGGACCCAGGATCTGAACCTGTGAACCCCAGACCACTGAAGTGGAGCACACAAACTTAACCACTGTGTCACCGGGTTGGCCCCCATACCACTTTTTTTAGATCCGTTCATCTGTCCATGATCATTTCGGTTGTTTCCATATTTTGGCTGTTAAGAACGTGGGGGTACGGATATCTCTTAGAGATCCTGATATTCATTCTTTTAGATGTATACCCAGGATTGGGATTGCTGGATGATATGATTGTTCCATTTTTAACTTTTGAGGAACCTCCATGCTGGAGGGTTCCATGGTGGCTGCATAATTTTTCATTTCCACTGACAATGTACAGGGTTCCAGTTTCCTCATATCCTCACCAACACTTATCTTTTTTTTTTTTTTTTCCCGGTGAGGAAGATTAGCCCTGAGCTAACATCTGTTGCCAGTCCTCTTTTTGCTGAGGAAGATTGGCCCTGGGCTAACATCTGTGCCCTTCTTCCTCTACTTTATATGTGGGATGCCTGTCACAGCATGGCTTGATAAGCAGTGCCTAGGTCTGTGCCTGGGATCTAAACCTGTGAACCTTGGGCTGCTGAAGCAGAGCACACAAACTTAGCCACTACACTGCGGGGCTGGCCCCATACCTTTTGTCTTTTTGATAATGGCCATCCTAACAGGTGTGAAGCGATACCTTATTGTGGTTTTGATTTGCATTTCTCAATGGTGAAAAAGGGGAAGTTTTTCCTCTAAGATCAGGAACAAGACAAGGATGCCTACTCTTGCCACTTCTATTCAGCATAGTATTAGAAGTCCTAGCCAGATCAATTAGGCAAGAAAAAGAAATAAAAGTCATCCAAATTGGAAAGGAAGAAGTAAAATTGTCTTTGTTGATCTTATATGTGGAAAACCCCAAAGACTGCAAAAAAGACTCTTAAAACTAATAAACAAATTCAGTAAAGTTGCAAGATAAAAAACCAACATGCAAAAATCAGTTACATTTTTTTTTTCCTTTGGGTGAGAAAGATTTGCCCTGTGCTAATATCTGTGCCAGTCCTCCGCTATTCTTTCTGTGTGGGATGCCTTCGCACCTGGCTGATGAGTGGAGTAGGTCTGCACCTGGGCTGCCAAAGCAGCGCACATGGAACCCTAACCACTTGGCCATGGGGCCGGCACCCAAAAATCAGTTACATTTTTATGTACTAACAATGAACCATACTAACAGTGAACAAAAAGGAAATTAATGAAACAACCCCTTCATGATGGTGTGAAAAAGAACATATTACTTAGGAATAAACTTGACTAAGGAAATGCGAGACTTGCATACCGAAAACTACAATACATTGATGAAAGAAATAAAAGAAGAAATAAATGGAAGGACATCTCGTGTTCATGGATTGGAAGACTTAATATTGCTGAAATATTGTGATATTTAACTTTTTATTTTGTTCTCTGTCCTTTTTTTTTTTTACTGTTTTTGTATATTAAGTTTCATGTTGTGTGAGTCTATTTCTAGGCTGTCTGATATTTCCCATTGACCTGTCTTTTTCTGCACTAATACCACACCATCTAAATTACTTTAGCTTTATAATGGGTTTTACTATCTGGTGGAACAAGTCCATTCACTATGTTTTTCTTCTTTAAGTGTCTTGCTTTTCTTGGCCTTTGGATATACATATAAATTTTAAAATAAATTTGTTGTGTTTCTTTAAAAATCAAAACTTGGGCTTGATTGGGATTGTATTGACTCTATAATCAGTGTGGGAAGATTTGCTATCTTTACAGTATTTGAGACTTCCAATCCACGAACATGATATCTCTTCATTTATTTAGGTTTTCCTTAATTTCTGTTGATAAAGCTTTATGATTTTCTCTGCAAAAGTACATCTTTTGTTAGATTAATTCCTAGGTAGTTTATACTTTTCAATGTAAATTGTATTTTTAAACTTTTTGGTTGCTATTCATATGAATACAATTGATTGTTTAGCTTTTTTCTTTTTTTCTGGTGAGGAAGATTGTCCCTGAGCTAACGCCTGTGCCACTGTTCCTCTATTTTGAATGTGGGATGCCACCACAGCATGGCTTGATGAGTGGTGTATAGATCGGTGCCTGGGATCCGAACCTGTGAACCCCAGACCACCGAAGCGGAGCACACAAGCTTAACCACTACGCCACCGGGCTGGCCCCTGTTTAGCGTTTTTGGGGTTTTTTTGTAAGGAAGACCAGCCCTGAGCTAACATCCGTTGCCAGTCTTCTTCTTTGCTGAGGAAGACTGGCCCTGGGCTAACATCCGTGCCCATCTTCCTCTACTTTATATGGGACGCCGCCACAGCATGGCTGATGAGCAGTTCGTCAATGGGTGCCCGGGATCCGAACCGGCGAACCCCGGGCTGCCAAGCACAAACTAAACCGCTGCACCACTGGGCTAGCCCCTGTTTAGCTTTTTAACACCTTTTTATTTTGAAATAATGATAGACATAAAGTTGCAAAAATAAGTACATAATGTCCTGTGAACCCTTCATCCATCTTCTGCCGATGGTGACGTCTCATGTAACTGTCGTACAATATCAAATCAGGAAATGGACATTCGTATAATATTGTTAATTAGATTACAGACCTTATTCAGTTTTCTTGAGTTTTTGCATGACATTTTCTGTGTGTGTGTTTGTGTGTGTGTAGTTTGATTCCATGTATAGATTTATGTCACTACCACCACAGTTGAGATACAGAACCATAAGGAATTCCCTCATGCTACTTGTCACTCTCATCCATGCCCCCTGGCAACCACTAATGTGTTTTCCACGTCTGTCGTTTTGTCATTTTGAGGATGTTAAGTAGACGGAACTGTGCAGTATGTAACCTTTTGAGATTGGTTTTTTCAGTAAGCATAATGGCCATAAGTTATTGCATATATCAGTAAATCAGTTCTTTTTATTGCTGAGTAATATTTTATTGTATGGATCTATCAGAGTTTATTTAACCATTCACCCGTTGAAGGGCATTGGATTGCTTCCAGTTTTGGGGTATATGAATAAAGCTGCTATAAACGTTTTTGTACAGATTTGTATGAACACAGGCTTTCATTTCTCTGGGATAAATGCCCAAGAGTGCAGTTGCTGGTTTATATGGTTAAGTACATGTTTAGTTTTATGAGAAACTGCCAGAATATTTTCAACTATGGCTGTACTGTTTTACATTTCTACCAGCAATGTGCAATAGATCCAGTTTCTTTGCATCCTTGCCTACGTTTGACGTTATCACTATTTTTTTAGTCACTCTAGTAGTATAAAATATCCCATTGTGGGTTTAATTTGCATTTCCCCTGTGATTAATGATATTGAACATCTTTTTATGTGCTTGTTGCCATCTGTCTATTTTCTTCAGATGTCTCTCTTTTGCCCATTTTGTAATTGGTGTTTGTCCTTTTGAGAGTTCTTTGTATATTTCTAGATACAAGTCTTTTGTTAGATATGTATTTGCAAATATTTTCTCCCCATTTGTAGCTCATCTTTTTATTCTCTTAACAGAGTTTTTACAGAGCAAAAGTTTTTAATTTTTGAAGTCCACATTATCAATTTTTCATTTTATGGATTTTTCTTTTGATGTTATTTCTAAAAACTCTTCATCTAGCCCCAGTAGTGAAGATTTTCTTCCAAAAGTTTTTTTGTTTTACATTTTATATTTAAATTCATGATCTATTTTAGTTAATTTTTGTATAACGTATGAGGTGTTTAGGTCAAGGTTCTTTTTTAAAAAATTTTTTGACTACGTGCATCCAGTTGCTCCAACACTATATGTGGAAAAGACTATTATTACTCCATTCAGTTGTTTTTGTACCGTTGTAAAAAATCAACTGGGCACACTTGTGTAGATCTCTTTCTGGGTTGTCTGTTCTGTTTCATTGATCTGTGTGTCTATCCCTACGCCACATCACGTTGTCCTGTTTTCTTGTAGCTATATAGAAAGTTTTGAAGTTTGTAGAATGATTTCCTTCTACTTCATTCTTTTCTAGAATTGTTTCATCTATTCTAGTTCCTTTGCCTTTCTTTATAAATTTTGCAATAAGCTTGTCTCTGTCTATGAAAAGTCTTGATGAGATGTTGTTAGAATCCCTAAAACCATAGATCAGTTTGGGGAAGAATTGACATCTTTACTCTGGTGAATCTTCCAATCCATGAAAATGGTATATCTCTCCATTTATTTAGATCTTCTGTGATTTCTTTCATCAATGTTATGTAATTTTCAGCATACCAATCCTGTATATGTTTTGTGAGGTTTATACTGAAGTATTTCATTAATGGGGGGAATGATTGAAAATTGTATTGTGCTTTTAACTTAGATTTCCATCTGTTTCTTGCTAGAGCTAGTGGTTTTTTAAAAATTCTTTTTGTAGATTCCTTTGAAATCTTCTATGTAGACAATCATGTCATCTGGAAGTAGCGACAGTTTTAGTTCTTCCTTTCCAATCTGTATACCTTTTATTTCCTTTTTCTTGCCTTATTGTGCTGGTTAGGGCTTCTAGTATTATATTGAATAAAAGTGGTGAGAGCAGATATCCTTGTCTTGTTTCTAATCTTGAGAGAAATTATTCAGTCTTTCACCATTAAGTATGTGGTTGTGTTAGTGCCATTAATTCGATTCTGACTCCTAGTGACCCTGTGGACAGCAGAGTGGAACCCTGCCCAGTGTTTTTTGTGCCATCCTCTCATCTTTCAGCACTATATCAGGCAATGCTCTGCTACTATGGTTTTCATGGCCAATTTTTTTGGAAGTTGGTGGCCAGGTCCTTCTTTCTAGTCTCTCTTAGACTGGACTTTGAAATACTGGTGGCATAGGTCTCAGCATCTCAGCAACTTACAACCACCACAGTATGACAACTGACAGATGGGTGGTGATCTTCCCTGACCAGGAAATGAACCTGGGCTATGGTGGTGAGAACGTTGAGACCACCATGGCTGGTTGTAATTGGTTTACATAACCTGTTACTATGCTCACACATAGCTAGTCACCTTCATCTGTTGAATTTTGCCAAACACTTTTTCTTCATTCATGGGATTTATCACATGATTTTTCTTTTTTAATCTTTTAATGTGGCGAATTCAACCTTGCATTCCTGGGATAAAGTCAACTTTTTTGTTTCTACATTTGACTTCCTCATATTTTCTTCAGGAGTTTTGCATCTATGAACAAGATTGGTGTGTGAACAAGATTTTTTTTCCTTTCTCTTATTTTTCTCATTGGGTTTTGGTATCATGGTTTTGCTAGTTAGTTGGATAAAATTAGTTGGGAAGGATTCCCTTGTTTTCTAATCCTTGGAACTGTTTATGTGACGTTGGAATTATTTCTCCCTTTGTTATTTGGTAGAACTCACTAGTAAAGCCATCTGGACTAGGATATTTTTCCTTGTGGAAAGATTTATTGATTATTGATTTAGTTCCTAGTATTTTTTTCTTCTTGAGTCATTTTTGGAAAGGTATAAATTTGCTCCAATTTTTTGTGTGTGTGTGAGGAAGATTAGCCCTGAGTTAACATCTGTTGCCAATCCTCCTCTTTTTGGTGAGGAAGATTGGCCCTGGGCTAACATCTGTGCTCATCTTCCTCTACTTTATATGTGGGATGCCTGCCACAGCATGGCTTGATAAGCGGTGCATAGGTCCGCGCCCAGGATCCGAACCCATGAACCCCGGGCTGCCACAGTGGAGCGTGCAAAGCTAACTGCTACGCTACCTGGCCCGCCCTATAGATTTTCTTCATTTTATCTAAATTTTGAAGTGTGTCAAAAATTGGTAAGATTGGCCCGTCGTTTTTGACTTTCTTGATCCTATGCTTGTTTTCTTTTGATTCATTGATTATTAGGAAGTACTTCTAAGGTTTTAAATATTTGGAGATTTTTGTTGTTGAAGTATAATAGTTTAGAAAAGTGTAAAAATTGTGTGTCTAGCTCTGTGACTTTACATAAAGTGAAAACAGTTGTGTAACCAACATCCAGATAAAGAAGTAGAATGTTACCTGTACCCAAGTGATGCCCTTTTATCCTCTTTCAGTTAAATCTCCTACCAAAGGTATTCACTATCCTGACTTTTAACATCATAGATTAGGTTTCCTTGTTTTTTTGTTCTGCATTTACAGAAATGTAATCACATGCTATGTATAGTGTGTTGTGTCTGGCTTCTTTCACACAACTTTTTTTGTAATGGTAATCCACGTTGTATGAGGCAGTAGTTTATTCATTCTCATAACTGTATTGTATTCCGTTGTATGAATGTATTACTAAGTACCTATTCATTCTGTTGTTAGGCATTTGTGTTTTCTGTTTTGACTAGTATGAATGGTATTGCTATGAACGTTTTTATATATTTCTTGTGGTGGACAAATATATGTGTTTCTGTTGAGTAAATACCAAGGATTGGGTCCTGGGGTCTACTGTTTTATTTATATTTTAAAGTTTATATTTGGCATAAGTGCTTTCTTTTGTTTAATGTTTGCATGGTATATTTTTCCATCTTTTTACTTTCAACATCTCATATCTGTATTTCTAAGTTTTTTATAAGCTCCGTATATTGCAATATAAAAATCTTGGTCTTTTAACCTGATTATATATATCACATACACATATTATAAAAGTACATGGTATGTGCTAAGCGGTGTTCTAAGTGCTATATATATTAACTTACTATAGCTTTCAATTTTTGTTTGGCTAATTTGTCTTTATTTCATCCTATCCTTGAAACTTATATTCCTTGAAGGTAAACTTCATCTTTGCAATTATATTCTTTTCCCACATTGAGGATGACATTTTGCTGTCTTCTATCTTCTATTGTTGCTGTTAAGAAGTCACCTGTTAGTTTAAATACTGTTCCTTATAAAGTAATGTGTCTGCTTTAAGGTTTTGTTTTCTAGAATTATTATTTTTGAATTTAATTCTGGTTGGCTTCTTGAATTTGTGGATTGGTATTTTATGATATTATCCTCAGATAGGGGTCTCTGCTTCCTTCCCTCCAATACTCCCATGAATCATAAGTTAAATCTTTCTATCCTTTCTTCTTCTGTGTATCTCATTTTTATTTTTCTCTGTTCTACATTTTTGGATAATTTCTTCTGACCTCCTGTCCAGTTCTCTGATTCTAATAGCTTTTTTCTCATCTGCTAATAAACTCATCCATTTAGTTTTTAAATTTTTTCATTTTTAGAAGTTCTCCTTTTTTTGTTCAAATCTTCTAGTTTACGTTGTAATTTTTTTTATTCCTTATTTTACACTTGTCTTGTTAAAAATTGTAAATATAGTAGTTTTATAATCTGTAGTATCTGAAGTCTTTGTGGGTCTGTTCTTATGGTTTGGTACAGTCATGCACTGCATAACAATGTTTTGGTCAACGACAGACCACATATATAGACCACATATATGGTGGTCCCATAAGATTAGTACCGTATAGCCTCGGTGTATAGTAGGCTGTACCATCTAGGTTTGTGTAAGTATACTCTGTGATGTTCACACAACAATGAAATCACCTAACGACACATTTCTGAGAACACATTCCTGTCGTTAAATGATGCATGACTGTACTTTTGCTGGTTCTTGCTCATAGTGCCTTGTTTCCTTAGGTACTTGGGTACTTTTGACTTGATAATGCTCACTGTTCTAGAAACGTTATAGTGGGGATTCTTTGAGGCATAGAATGAAGGTTGCCCTCCTGTAGGCAGGACTTGGATTTACTCATATTAGGTGCTTGCAGGTAGTACTAATCAGGGTTCACTGAGTTCATTTGTTGAGGTTCTCTGGATTACTTAGGTAGTGTGAACCTCAGCAAATGTGCAGGCCTATGGCCAAAACTAATTAGCTGTTCCTCCTTTGTATCTGTTATTAGTTTGCTCTGGTTAGTACCAAGGCAGCCTTCTTTACTATTCCCTGTGGGTGGTGATGGGGGCATGGGCGCATGTTGGTTTCTGCTTTACTCTCTCCTTTGCAGGTGTTATCTCTTTGGAGGTGGGGTTCCACGTTAATGTCAAGAGGGTCTCTTATTCGATATTCTGCCTTGACACGTTCAGATTTACCTCTGTCCCCTTGCCCTAAAAGACCAACAGAACTGAACTCTAGATACGTTAGGGTTGGTAAATGCCCTCAGGGAATAAATGGATATAATACTCTAGTGTTCCATTTACTTCTCTGGATTCCTTTATTCTCTTAGATTTTGGCCTGAATAATTTGTGGTGCTTTAAAAAATGTTTATTTTGGATATTTTTTTCTATCATTTATAGTTTTTGTAGTTGGAGTGTTAGTGCAAATAACCTAGCATGCCACTAATGGAAATGAAACTAAAGATAAAATTTAAAAAAATTTGGTATATGTTAAATAAAGTAATTTCCATTAATTAGATAAATCAATTACTATAAATTAGGAGGTAGTTATAAATTATTTGGTAATGGCAGGTTACTTTTCATGTTTATTATGAATGTTGTTCATACTGTTTTTTGGTTTGCATCTAATAGTTTTCTTATTTTAGGGGTAAAAATATTTCCATCATGGCTCATTCAAAGACGAGGACTAATGATGGAAAAATTACTTATCCTCCTGGTGTCAAGGAAATCTCAGATAAAATATCTAAAGAGGAGATGGTGAGACGGTTAAAGGTGAGTAAAATTGGGTTATGTGGTTTGGACACCTGTTTAGGTTTGGGGGGGTCACCTGTGGAAATCATATAGGGGTGTATCTTGTGAGGGCAACTTAGAAAAATGAATCAGAGCAGAAGGTGGCAGAGAAAGGAGAGTGGAATAACGAACTATAGGATTTCTTTGGCTACTGTTAATGAGAGAGCATATAGAAAGGGTGAAGCTTAGATATTCTACGGCCTCCTATACATGGATATAAAGAACAAATCCATAATACTCTTATTCATTTTTGTCTGTACAAAGTTGTCTTCTTCCTCTTATATCATTTATTTTATAGAAACAGCCATTTTAATCTGAGAAGGGAAGTTTTAAGTACTGAGTCTTCAGGCTGTATTTTACTTTCTCCTAAGTTGTTTTGAGAGTAGGTTAAAGAGCTTTACTTTTAGCTTCTGTCTCTCTTGCTGACGTGCAGCAATGAGTCAAGATTGATAGTGAACTTCCATAGATGAGGCAGTCACTGTATGACTAGAGTCTCTTTATGTGTATTTGAATAATGTTTCACCTTTTCCTTCAGGGCAGTGATGGCGTCTGTGATTGTGAAAATGGTTAAAGGAGTAGAGTCGCCAAGGAAAATGTTAAACTGATTTATCAGTTCAGATGTTCTTTATTTTTGAGCATTTTTTCCCTTGTAGGTTGTATCTACGTAGAGATTTATGTTGCTTTATGTTATTATTTAACTGTATTTCAAGACTGGAAAACTTGCCTTAATCATTGAAGGTGCAGGAGCCTTAAAGCAAAGTACTGTTTTATAGTTATTGCTGAGTGGTTTATTTTTATTAGAAGAAAAGGACCTTAATACTATTATAAATTTCACATGAAGTTTTAGTATTATAACTTTGTGCATAAGTGTTAGAATGTCAGATATCAGATGTTTATTATTCAAAGGAAAAGACATCTTTGAGCAGATTAAATTTACTTTGAGCAGATTTAAATTTATTTATTAAAATATGTGGATATTTTATCTACTTAGGAACTTGTGTATATTTCTTTAAAAATAGTCAAGCTGCAAACCCTTTCAATATATATGACATTTTTTATTTTCTATGTATTTACATTCTTGACCTATTGAATTTTTAGAGAAATGAATACATTTATTTCCTCAGATTTGTTTGTATTTCAGCAGTGATAGGTAAACATCCCTAAGAAACTAGTTTGCTAAGAAACTAATGTTAAACACAGAGAGAGACTACATTTATAAGCTGATCAGCATTTAATGTCTTTTAGAGATATTTTCTCAGACATCTTCCTTAATTTAGAGGACTCATATATGAGTTATTAATGAGTTTTATAACACCATTGGAGTTGTGGACAGTAGTGAGGAATTCCCATTATCTGGCCTTTGAGTAAACTTTGTTAGTCTTGGTGGAATGATTTCCACTGTGCTCACATTTAGTGTTTGTAGTAGGCTTTCATTATTTCGTAGACATTTATGCCCAGAAGTAATCTGGCTAATATACTTTTTCTTCATTTATTTTTCTAATTTACACTTCCCACTATTTTTAGCAATCTTCTTAGAGAAATAGAAGAAGGATTTAATATGGGATGATGGTAATTTTTGATATGTACAAGTGCAGGTGTAAGTTTATAAAGTATAACAACTTATCAATATGTAAGGTGTCATTGTTTATGTAATTTCTAGAGTTTCCTATAATATTTTATTCAAAATAAACTTAATTTCTTACTCTTTTATGAAGAAATTTGAGAGAAAGAACGAGTTCCCTGCATGTAGCTCTTTTTTTCCCTCGTCTCTTTTCATAATACACCTAGGCCATCAAAGCATTTATCTTAAAAGTAATAAAATTAAAAAGTTAGGAAAGTAGCCCTGGACACCATGCCCTTAAACTAACTGCAGTGCCAGACTGGAAGGATTAGTCCACTGTTGGTTCTGGCATCTGGCATGGTAGAACCGAGGGTCTGTTCTGTGAGGAACAGTGTTTCCCACGGCTGTTCTGAGAATTCGCTAAGACAGTGGACAATTTATTTCTCAAAAGTCTGGCTCTACAGCAGAGTGGAAATTCTTGCAGTGTGTCTCAAGGACCAAGTCATAGACATTGCTACTTGGTGGCCAGTCCTACTTGTTGATTAGTATTTGCAGCACCACCTAGTGGATGTCAGGTGGCCACCTTTCCATTAGAATTGTATTATATGTCTGTTCCTGTCAAGTTTGGCAACTGTAAGTCTCATTTGAGTTACAGACTGAGGGTTCCTTGTGACTACTAATACTGAAATTAGAGAAAGCTCTTCACAGAATTCAACCTATACCATTCCTCACCATTCTTGTTTCCATTTCATTTCTTTTATGTAAATATTTTTGAAAAAGGAACCATTTCCTGTAGCTTCCTTCTGCTCACTCTATACATGCCATTGAGTCCTACTAATGAACTATCCATATGATATTCTCTATTACTGTGGCACAAGAAATATTCTGTTGGATGCTATGGTTGTTACTTCATGGTAGCTTTTTAACATTTAGGGATGTATCTTTGTCATCCTTGAATCTGTTTATATATTCTTTTTTAGCTGAATATATAAATCCATGTTCCTGGAGTAGTTTATGGCTCAGATGGAAAAGTAAATTGTCACCCTAGGTTTTTCTTTAGAGGTATAGTTTTACTCATAATCAAAGGATTAGATATATTATAAAAAGGGGATGCTGGTTTTAAGAGGGACATACTCCTTTTAGTCCAGTTGTAAAAATGAGACCAGAAGCACTATGTAAGGCTAGTTTTAAACTTTTAATATCTGGTTAGCAGGTATGATGGCTAAATGAAAAGTATTTTATTTAGTCTTTTCTTTTCTTTTTTTTTTAATTTTTATTTTTCTCTCTTTTTTCTTTTGTGAGGAAGACCAGCCCTGAGCTAACATCCATTGCCAGTCCTCCTCTTTTTTGCTGAGGAAGACTGGCCCTGGGCTAATATCCATGCCCATCTTCCTCCAGTTTATATGGGACACCGCCACAGCATGGCTTGATAAGTGGTGTGTCTGTCCGCGCCTGGGATCCGGGCCTGTGAACCCAGGGCTGCCGAATTGGAGCGCGCAAATTTAACTGCTGCACCACCGGCCGGCCTCTTACTTAGTCTTTTAAAGAAAAGTTATTTAGGGGCCGCCTGGTGGCGCAGCGGTTTAGTCCGCGCTTGGCAGCCGGGGGTTCGCGGGTTCGGATCCCTGGCGCCCGCCGACACACTGCTTGTCAGCCATGCGGTGGCGGCGTCCCATATAAAGTAGAGGAAGATGGGCACGGATGTGAGCCCAGGGCCAGTCTTCCTCAGCAAAAAGGGGAGGATTGGCAACGGATGTTAGCTCAGGGCTGGTCTTCCCCACAAAAAAAAAAAAAAAAAAAAGTTATTTACCTTGTAGTTTTAGAAGGATTTTGTTCTCTCAGATAGACACTTTCAGGGGAAAAAGGAAAGTATATTTATTGGAAGTTAACCTTTGCAATTAATATGCTTTTCTTTAAAATGACTATATTTTTACATGAAGGATTGTATTATTTGCTTACTTTATGTATAGATGGTTGTGAAAACTTTCATGGATATGGACCAGGACTCTGAAGAAGAAAAGGAGCTTTATTTAAACCTAGCTTTACATCTTGCTTCGGATTTTTTCCTCAAGCATCCTGATAAAGATGTTCGCTTACTGGTAGCCTGCTGCCTTGCTGATATTTTCAGGATTTATGCTCCTGAAGCTCCTTACACATCCCCTGATAAACTAAAGGCAAGTACTGATTTAAATAATTGCCAAGACTGACTGATACTTTCATTTGTCTTTCTAACTAAAACGGGAGTTAAAATATTAAGGTAATTTCTTTGGCTTCTTTGACATTAGCTGCAGCAATCTTTTGTTAAACTTCTGTTTTCTTTAGAACTTACTTCCTCCCTGCTCCTCCCAATTTTGTATTTACTTTTGTAAAACAATTTCTGATCTTCAGGATAAGGAATAGATTAGTACAGTGTATTTTATACTTTTTATATTATGTCATAATTAGCTCTATTTCAGTATCACTTAGAGGACACCTCCTTTTCTCTTGAAAACCCATATTGAAGACCATGTTCATTCTTTAGAAGACAGTATCTAGTTAAAACCTGAATTTATAATATATGAATCCTAATTCATTTAATGGAAGCTATGATGTGAATTGTTTTGAAGAAAGTACTGTGAAAAAAATTTTAATGAAAAGATAGAAAAGACATCTAGTACTCAGTTATAGTAGTTGTAAGTAAAGCCATATGAATGGAAAATCTTTAGAAGGTGAGAAAAGAGGAGGAATAGCATGATTGATCCACCTGGTAGAAAGCATGAAATAATTAGAGTTGTGCAAAAAGATATTGAATAAGGCAGCTTAGGAAGAAAATTAGAAAAACCAATAGTGAAAGATAATTGTGGAAACGATGGGTTAGAGAATGAGTCCATAGGAAGACTATTAATACCTAGTGTGAGAAAATGGCACACAATTTAGGTTTATTTCATTTAACAAACATTGATGTTAATTATATGTCAGAAATTGGGTTTACAGTGGTGAAGAACAACCCAGACTTGGTTCTTGAACTCATGGAGTTGCTTCTTGATAATTGGAGTGAGGAACCTGCCCATTTGATCAAGTCTGCAGAAATTCCAGTATGGAAAGCCCAGACTGGTTTGGGCATGCTTGTTTTATGTTTTGATTGGTAAAAGAATCTCAGGATGGGGGAGGAACGGGGCAATATTTGTCATTTAAAAGTGGAATTGAATTGTAAGATTTGAGAATGGTCGGAAACTTAAAGTAGATAACATGAGCTGGTCTGTGGATTTGTGTACCCAGGTGTATATCTTGATTTCTAATTGTGAACCTCTAATTTGGAGATAGTTATTGGTTTAAGGGGTGATTGTATTTGGTTGACTGTGGGCTGTGGCTCTTTCCTCACTAGGCGTATTGTTGGCATTCTCCTGAAGGGGGAGGTCTAACTTAAGAGTTTTGCTACACGATTTCTTCTACTTCTCTTGTGGATTTCTCGATTTGCATAATCGATGACCTAGCTCAAGACTTTGGGGTAATGAAAAGTCTTCCCAAAAGAATAGCTACAGATCTCTTCTGTTTATAACAGGACAGTTTATGAGCAGAATATTGAAGAGCTGAGATTAGAGTCTTTTGGGATTATTTCCAAGCTGAAAAATTTAAAGTGTCTTATTTTTCCTGGTCAATTTTTTATTCTTATTTTAAATGCCTCTTTTTTCTTTTATTGGGGTAGTACTTAAAAATTATTCATTTTGAGAGTATTTTCTAAATATCCGTGGAATAGTTTTCACTCTATTTTGGTTAGCATCAAGTTTGTATTTTTCTTTGTCTACAATAGTAATAATCGAAAATTGTGACATTTTGATCCTCACTTTTTCATTGTCAGTTTATTATTGTCATCAGAAAACCCTTTTTATACGCCTGGCTTTATATTTAGGTCAATGATTATTGGAGAGATTACAAATGAGTGACTGTTGTCTTTCCATCTCCAAGTAGTGTCAATATGGCAGTTAGTTCTCTCTTAGTCAAACTAGGAAGGATTCATTCCTGGAGGCCGTATTTTATACAGTACTACTATCAAAGTAACCATTTTTGAAGGATGTACTTTTGATAGTAGTTTTCTTGAGAAGCTACTAAGTCATCTGCATGTTATATTTTTTCCTTTTTAAAAATATGCTTGTTTATCGTTTCATACTTAGAAGGGAAATATTTTTTCTCTTTTCTTTTTATTGATTGAATAGCATACTTCCTTTGCAGAATTAGCTTTTATAATTTTAACCTTTTCCAAACTTTTCAAAAACATCATCTCCATAAAAATTTGACTCAAAGTGACATTGAGTCTATCTCTATCCAGGTCCAAAGGGGGATGTAATAAAAAATCAAAAGCAAGAAATGTGGATAGATTGAGAAAAGGTGGAGAAAAACAAGTAATTATAATGATTAGGTAGGAGCTTGACAATTAACTTCTAAAGGTTTTTTTAAAATTTCTGAGCTTCTGCCATCTATTATCTTTATACTTGGTGATTTTATTTTGGAATTTTAAGTTTTCTAAACTGTGTTCTTGCTATATAATTACCATATATGGTGCTGTTCCATCAAACCTGATCAGCTGTCAGTCACTGCAGCGATTTTTATTCTAATAATAGCATAAATTTTAGTTTACTTGGTTTTCAGGTCTATTTGTTTAATTTGCTGTAAGATGAAGTTTTTCTTTCTCTACTTAAAGATCATGGTAAATGAGTTACTGTTTTCCTATGAAGGGTAATAAGATATTTGGTGTTCTCATATGATGATGTACGTTTAGAAAAAGTATTTTTTTTGGAATTTAAAAAATTCCAGCCAAGTGCAATTTTTTTCCCTGGTACTTTACAATTTATCATGATAGATACACATGAGTGCTGAATTAGCTTTAGGAGTTTAGTGATATTTTTATTTAACATTCATAATCTAAATACTTTGTCTTTTTTCTTTTTAAGGATATATTTATGTTTATAACAAGGCAGTTGAAGGGGCTAGAGGATACAAAGAGCCCACAATTCAATAGGTATTTTTATTTACTTGAGGTAAGCAATATATTATATCTTGAGATGACATTTTAAACTGCTTTTTGTTCTTGTATATTTTTGCTGATTAAAGTGTTTACCTTTCACCTTTTTTACCTCTTATTTTTAGAACATTGCTTGGGTCAAGTCATATAACATATGCTTCGAGTTGGAAGATAGCAATGAAATTTTTACCCAATTATACAGAACATTATTTTCAGTTATAAAGTAAGTTTATTTTACTGGGAATGTAACTTTTTTTTAAATATAAAGAATATTTAACTTACAGATGAAACCACATAAGCTGTGTTTGTTTGGAAGGCTGAGAGTTGTAACTTAAGAACTCCTTAAATTATTTTTATAGATGTTTTAAAAATGAATAGAACTTAATCAATTTTGTATCATAAGGAATAATACAAGAGTGGCATAAGGCAGTCTAGCCAATGTAAAAATATTTTTTGGATTATATTTTTATCTTTTATTTAAATTACATATTACTGACTCCTTAATTCATGTGAGTAGTTGAGTTTTTTCTGTATTCTTTAACATTATCTACTAGAATTAGCTTCAGTAAAGCAATTTGATTTTCTGAATTTAAGGGAAAGTACAGTTGCATTTGATTTCATTACTTTTGATTGTGAGACTGGTTAAAATTAGGGAAAAGTAACCCAGGAAATGTAATTTATGTTTTGGATACTACTGTAAAGTTTGGGAGAGAGGGAAGCTTTAAATGAACATATAAAATTTGATTTAATTAATATTTTAGTATCATTTCTTATAAAGTGTAATGTTTTTCAGGACCATGTTATGATTAAATCCTGTATGTTTCAGTTATACTTTAAATAAAATATCTATTTTGAATTTCAGCAATGGCCACAATCAGAAAGTTCATATGCACATGGTAGATCTCATGAGTTCTATTATTTGTGAAGGTGATACAGTATCTCAGGAGCTTTTGGATACAGTTTTGGTAAATCTGGTACCTGCACATAAGGTAAGTAGCAGTATATACTAAAATATGTCTAAAGCCTGTTAATATTAAGGTCCAGAATTTGTGCTTATGTTCTAAATACAGTTTATCCTGCTTTAACCTTAGTTTTGAGAATTGTTTCATTGATTAATATTAATAAATATTAATTGTATTTAATGTATAATAAAACACAATACACTTATTAGTCACTACTTAAATGAAAAGAAGAAGAAATAATAGATTTAGTTCATGTGATGAAATATCTGTAATAACTCAGTTTTGTACAGGATATGTTTAGAAGAGTGAGTTAATAGCTACTTAGATGCTATTACATAACTTTATATGTTGGGAGATGCTGCAACCAATTAGGGCCTACTAAAAGTCAGTGATATTGTAGGTGGAGAGGAGGGGTAAGTTAAAAAGGAAGTCTCTACTAATTTGGAGACAAAGGATATGTTGATGACAGTGTTTCTTGCCTGGGTGATGTTAATCAAGGTGTGTGTTTTGTTCTTTGAAAATGACTAACTCTCCTGGAAGCAGTTGGAAATATGGTTCTGTGATTCACAAGGGGTCTAGGTTAAAGACGGGCACAAGAATCACCAGTATAAAGTTTACAGCTACACAGCATTCACAAAAATAATGTTTCAATAAAATGACCTCATAATCCAAAATTTCCAAACTGTTAAGGAAAATAGTCCATCAATGCTGAGAGTTAGACACTACAAATGGCAAGATTAGACCTAAAAATTCAGATAATATATTTATTAGATAAAAATAATAAATACCATTAAAAGGATTAAAGATAATATATGCTTAAAGGGATTAAAGGCATAAAAATAAGAGTTAAAAGCATGATAACTAGACATATGAAAGATGAAGAAGGTTAGAAAAAAGTAGGAATGAAAAACGGTCATTGAAGTTAAAATCTTTATTTGGTTATAAAAAATACTTGAAGAACTGGGAGATCTGAGGAAATTATACAGACACAGTGAGATCAAGAAAACATAAAAGATACTAAGACATGAGAGAGAATGAAAAAGGCCAGTATGTTTAATAGCGATTTCAGAACACCAAGTAGAGAGTAGAGAAGAGATGATATTCAAATAGAAATTTGCTTAAAATTTTCCAGAATTGATGAAAAGCATGAATTTATGGGCTAGGTAGCAAAAGTGTCATGAGCAGAATAAATGAAAATAAATCCTAGTCCAGGCACATTCTGGAGAAATTGTAGAATGCCAAAAAAAGAAATAATCTATAAGCACTCAGAGGGAAAAAGCATAGTCCTTATCAAGAAATAAAGGTTCAACAGATTGCTGGCTTCTCAGTAGCAAGGATAGATGCCAGAAGATAATGGAACTATATTTCCATAGTGCTAAGATAAAATAACTGTATATGTGTATATATGTATACACAGAGAGAGAGAGAGAGAGTTGCATATCCAGTTTGAATGAAATGAAGATAATTAAATATTCACTTGTCAATAGATCCTTCCTGAAAGAACTATTATGTGAGTACTTTAGAATGATAGACATTGAATTTAAAAGAATTGAGATACAAGAAATAGTGGTAAACAAAGAAATGCTCTAAGAACTAATATATAAAACAAAAATAATACCAATAATAATTATAATGATTAAGGAGGTACTAACAAAATGGTCCTAACTGGATACAAATAACATGTAAGATTGAATGGCTTAATGGAGTTAATGAGTGATATCCTGGTAATGATCAGGAGTATGGAGCTGTTGATTAACTTCAAACTTTAAGTGAAGTATTCATGTTAAAATTGTAAGGAGTACAATAAAAGGAAGAATTATAATAAATGTAAATGGCCCAAATTTACTACTTAAGACAGATTGTCAGATTGGATTGAAAATAATCCAGCTGGTCAGTGTCACAAAAAGGTTGAAAGTGAAAGGATGGAAAAAAGACTTGCCATGAAGTAACTGAAAGAAAGCTGAAGTAGCTTGTATTATGTTAGGTGTAATAGTCTTTACTGGGTAAAGAAGGGATTTATACAATGATAAAAGGTTTAGTTTTTGGGAAGATATCTAAACTTGTATATACATGGGCTTGAAATATAGAAAGCATAAATTGAAAGAATTATAAGGAGAAAGAAACAAACTCACAATTTGGCCTTTTTAACGTGTTTCCCAGTGTTTGTAAATCAAATAGACCAACAGTTTGTAAGAATATTGAGGATTTGAAACACAAAACTAACAAACTTATGATAATCATAATTAATTTGTCAAAAGGATAAATTATAATGGCAATTACAGAATATTTATAAATGATAGTTAAAATGGTACATATTAAAACTTATGGGGTGCAGCTTAAAATGTTTATCACTAAGTGTCCGATTCAAGAAATTATAAAAATATCAGAATAAAGAAGGAAATAAAGAATAAAGAAAATATACAAGGAAGAAAACAATGAAGAACAGAAATCAGTGAAATAGAAAACACAGTGGTATTTCATAGAAACCCAAATTTGGTAATTTGAAAAGTGTATTAAATAGGTAAACCCTTGGCAAGTTGAATCAGAAAAAGGGAGATATGGTATCAATATACAGTTTTAGAATGAAATGGGGGAACAGCAGACATTAAAAAGATTAAAAGACAGTTCCATGAACAATATTTTATGCTAACATATTTGGAATTAGACAAAATAAATTCCTAGAAAATATAACTTGCCAAATTTGTCTTGAGAGAAAATCTCGAATAACCTTTAACCAATAAAAGAAATTTAATTGGTTTTAAAAACTACATCCGTAAAATAAACCAAAACCATTCCTCCCATACAACAATAGCGACAATAAAAACAGCAACAGCAGCAGAACTCAAACCAACCACAAAAGAACTTAAACTCAGCATCAGGAAATTTCTATTAATCATTTAAGTGGCATATAATCCTAATATTCAGCAGACTTTTCTAGATTATAGAAAAGGAAGGAATGCTCCACAACTCTCTTTGTGAGTGGCATGTAATCTTCGTGAGTGGCATGTAATCTTCATAGGGAAACTAGACAAAACCAAGCAAGAACAGAGAACCATAGTCTAATTTAATTTAAAATAGTCACTTTTATAAATCCAATATAAAATAGTAGTAGACAGTGTCCAGAATGATGTAAAGTAATATTGATAGTGAGCAAATTGACTTTATTTTAGGAATATAAAGATGGATTAACATTAGAAAATGTTAGCAATAGACTAAGGTATTTGTGTAAATTAAAAAGATCAAAGAGAAAAAAATCAATAAATGTAGAAAAAGACCATTTTATAAAATGCAGTCTAATCTATGATAAAAACTCGTAGCCAGATTTGAAATAGAAGGAACCTTCCTTAAACTGGTAAGGATATGTATGATACTGTACTTACTTAATGGTGAAATGCTGAAGCATTCTTTTTGAAGTTAGGAACATCGTAAAGATGTCACTTCTATTCAGGAAAAAGGCAAGTATGCTATTTCTAGTCAGCTTTAACTAGAGGTCTTAAGTTAGTGGAATAAAACAAGACAAAGATAAAAGAATTAGAAGAAACAAAACTGAAATTATTTACACATTATATGACTGCCTGTGCAGAAAACACAAAACAGTGTACAGATAAATTTCCAGGACAAATAAGAAAATTCAACAAGATTGCTAGATATAAGATCAATATATAAAAAAAACTGTTGGTGTAATTTCAAAAAATTTTCATTTGTAGCTTTAATAAAGACTTGAGCTACTTAGAAATTTAACAAAAATTTGCATGACCTTTGTATTGAAAATCATTATAGTTGACTAAAAAGTATAAAAGGAAGATTTAAATATGTTGCATGATTTGTTATGTTTATGGGATGGGAAACTCAGTATCATAATGATGTCAGTTCTTTGCATACTAATAGATACCTCAATGAAAATAGAAACTATTAATGTGTGTGTGTACTTTGACATACTGATTCTAAAATTCGCATTGAAGTGTAAATGGCCAATAATAGCCAAACAATTTTGAAGAAGAATAAGAAAGTGGGGACTTACCCTACCTGGTGTTAAGATGTTGTTTCCATATGTCCTTTTGACTATAATTATGTAGTAATAGACAAAGGGACATATGAAAGTAATGGAGAATTTACAAATGGATGCATGGTTATATAGAAACTTGAGAATGTGGGTATTACAGGTCATTGGAGGGAATAATGGACTATTTAATGAATGGTTTTAGAACAATTGAATATCCATATGGAAAATAATATTAGATTCTTATTCCACACCACACATAAAAGTAAATTATAGGTAGAATAAAGATCTAAATCTGAAAAGCAAATCTTTAAAATTTTATTTGGAAATATAAAACAGCATCTTAACCTTAATGTAGAAAATAATTTCTTAAGAGAGATATAGATAGCAGAAGCCAAATAGGAAATGATTGATATATTTGATTACATTAAAATTAAAAACTTCTGTATGCTCTAAGACACCTTAAACATTGTGAAAAGACAAGTATAGATTAAAATATGTTATGCATGTAATTGACAGGGTTAGTATATAGAACTTATAGAGAAACTCTACAAATAAATAAAAACAAGACAAAACAGCCCATCTGAAAAATGGCAAAGATAGAATTTACAGAAAATTATTTTTTATATGCACAAGGAGGCATAGATGAGACATATAATTTAATGTCTATGAATAGGAGAATGAGTAAACTATAGCATATTTATAGTAAAATACTAAAACAGCAGTTAGAGATGACTGAAATAATACAATATAAGCATCAATGCAGGTACGTCTAAAAATATGCTGAATGTGAGTTTCAGGATCTGTACAGTATTCCTGTTCTCTGTAATATGTTTAAACTGGAATAGTGTTTCCATTTTAGATCTCTGGTCTTGATTCCTTCTGTTATCATCAAAATCTCTTAGAAACACATTTTCTCAAGATATTTTTTCTTGCACCTTTTCTTTTCATACTTTACTATTTGTTATGTTTCTTGTTGTATCCTTGGACTTCTATGCTCTGAGATATGTTTGAGTAAATCTGCTTTCCCATAGCTGCCCCAAACTCTTTTGTCTTTCCCACCAGCGGGCCCCCCATTCCTGCCCACACCAGAACCCGGTTTGTCGTTTTATGTTTTGGTTCTTCTGTACCTGGAGTGAAACAGCCTCTATTTGTACTCAGCCAAACTGATTTGACTTTGGGACTAGATTTAGAATTAATAAGTATATCCTCTTCTATTGAATAAACATTTATTGACGTTTTCTGTGTGGTTTACCTTATGCCATGAACGAGATATGAAGAGAATATGGTTATCCTTGCTTGAAAGGGATCCTATGATCTAGTAGACCAGTTAATCTTAAGAAAAGTAACTTTGCCCCCTCTCTTATTCTAATTGAGTCTTAGACAGTTTTCTCATTCATTTACTTAAGAGTGGCTTTTTGAATGCAGGTAATGTTTTGTTTCTCAGTTAGAGATATATAATATAGATATTGTTTATGTTTTTCAGAATTTAAACAAGCAAGCATATGATTTGGCAAAGGCTTTGCTGAAGAGGACAGCTCAAGCTATTGAACCATATATTACCAATGTAAGTCCTACTTGTAATTGATTGTCAGAAGGATTGGCCAAAATTTTAAAGACTGCTAGAAGCAAAATATCTGCAAGTAGTACATACTTTTAAATTTTGTGTTGTTTTAGTCATTAAGTAATGTATTTTCTTTCTCCTTCTTATTTAAAATTATTCTTGGTTAATATTTTCTGGAAGTTTAGCTCTCACCTTGTTTGTTCATTCATTTGCTTCTTCAAGTTGCCTGGGAGCTAAAACAGCTTTTATTTTGGTTATCAAGATATATTGTTTGTTTCTAATGTTAGAAATAAAGTTAAATGTAATTAGATGAAACATATGGAACTTTTCATTATTCAGAGAAGTTGCTTACAGCTTTTTGAAGATTAAGTTGATTTGTACAAGAAGATGATATGAGCTAATGTCAAGACCTAAAAATTGAAGGCAAGTATGAGTGGTAGGAATTTGGTGAAAGTAGCCTATCTTGCTATCCCTGGGGTGGATTCCATATTAATCTAACTTTTCTGAGAAAGGGGAAAATTGGAATGAAATGAGCCCTTTCAAGGGTATCCCAAGTCTACTTATTTACAATTGACCATCTTGTATCTATTTTCAGGAGAAATGTATTTTAGTGGATAGGTTCACTGATAGAAGCTTATTGTAAGCTTTTTCTCTCCACAGTTCTGTTGAGTTGCACAACTTTAGATGGCACTGTTCACATTGTATTCCACGTGAATGGTGCCTCCTGGAACAAATCTAGAACAGTGTTAATGTTGGCCTCTGGAATAGTGTAGCTGTTCTCTCTCCACCTACTTTTCACTCTCACCCACCTCCAAACATGTAAAGGATGTAAATCTGTCTTCTGGAAAGAAGTGAGACAGAAAGCCTTTTATAATTACTTATGTGTTTAATTTTCCTGAAGTGTTGAAGAAGAAGAATTCTTGTAGTATACAAAAATTTAAGTTAGTATATAAAATATATCATGAAAAAATGTACTTTGAAAAGTAACGTGCTTTATAAAACAGTACCTTGACAAATCTTGGTTTTTGTTTCTGGCTTGTGGCCTTAATTCGAAGCACATGATGATTTAGAAAGATGTATTTGATTTGTAAAGAAATTGTTTTGGAGGGTAAACTTTCAGAAGCTGGAGAATCAAATTGTGTAATCTATCTTAATTAATAGCTCCAAGATTGGCAGAGAATTCTAAATATTGATTTCTGTGAGTGTTGTGAGTCTTGGGTATTGGCTGGAGTAAATTGGTTAGATTGAGTGGATTGAGTTTTTTTCGTTATTGACAACGGCATTTGAAGTGTGTAGACCCACACTTAAGCATTCTGTGATTAATTACCCCTTCCCTTTTCTTTTGCTTGGAGTGCCTTTGAATGAGTGTCTCCATGACCTGTTAGATACACTAGGTGAGCTCCTCCTGGTGGTCATTTATTTAAATTGATGTTGCCAAGCCAGATGTTTTTTAGGGGAACACTTGCCTTTTTTAGGCCTTTTTTCTGCATAAAAATAAGAAAGTAACACTATACCATGTAGATATCTTTTCTAGGATTGGGGAAATAAATATTTGAGTAATAAAAGAAAAAAGGTTCAAGATAGAATGATGGTATTTGTTGGAGCTAGGTGATTAGGTTCAATATACTATTCTCTCAACTTTTGTGTATGTTTGAAACTACTTGTAATAAAAGTTAAAAGAAGGATAAAAGGACTAAGGAACTTGTAGCAATCCCAGATAAATCAAGGCAAAAACATTTCCTTATCACTTATACCTTATATTAATTTCCTGCTCTTAGTTCTTGCTTGCAGAAATAGAACCCCCCACCTATACTTTCTTGTTATATCTTTATCAGAAGCCGGGGGGCAAGAGGCACAGGATTAGTAGAATGGTCTGAATACACTTTCAATTACATATTTCCAGTACTTTGTCCATTATTTTCTTATCTGTCCCTGTTTTGTTGTCCCTTGCCTTATTTGACGGTTAGCCAAAAAGTCATTAAGAATTGCTTTTCTTTTCTCCTTTATTCCCTTATGAGTCTTCTTATTTTTCTACCTCAAACCTATACAATTACATGTAAAGTTACTTTCTAGAACTTAATTGTCTTGCAGTAGTATAAAATGAATACAGTGTTAAAACCATTCTCAGCCTTTTTGGACTTATACATGTAATAGCCATTATTCATTTATCTTTCTAGCAGAGAATTACAAGCAAAAATAGAGATAGGTTATTACTGAGGTAATAATAACACCACTGCTATCTCTGTTTTTCTTGTGTGTTTTTCACTCTCATTCATATAGATGCATTTAAGTTTGTTCTTTATAGATAGTGATTCTTACATGTATAGGACTTAAGAAATCGCTGTGGTGTTGTAGATTATTTTTTAAAATAGAATTTGTTGTAACTTGAGAACTCAGGGAACTAAAAGGTATATTTATTTTTAAGAAAGGTAAAACTATCAAAAACAAAAAGTACATAGTGACAATTTAAAAAGTTTCCTACATGGATCACTTCATGGTAATGTTATTATTTTTTTACTAGATTTTTTTTTTTTTTTTTTTGGTGAGGAAGATTAGCCCTGAGCTAACCACCGTTGTCAGGCCTCCTCTTTTTCTTGAGGAGGATTGGCCCTGAGCTAACATCTTTGCCCATCTTCCTCTATTTTATATATGTGGAATGCCTGCCACAGCATGGCTTGATAAGTGGTACGTAGGTCTCTGCCTGGGATCAGAACCTGCAAACCCTAGGCCGTCGAAGTGGAGCACACAGGCTTAACCACTATGCCACCGGGCTGGCCCCTACTAGGTCTTTTTAAGCACAAGTTTTAGGTAGATGGCACAAAATAATTTTTTTGAACTGAAAGAAATGTATCAAGTCCATCTTGATTTAGATAAAATTTGGTTAAATAATGCTTCATCTTGGTTAACCTTAGTTATTGCATCTGTAAATTGGGGTTAATAATGCTTGGGGCGATGGTAGAGAATGTGTTACTTAATGTGAAAGCACTTTTGTAATTAAAATTGACCATTTAAATCTAAGGTAGATGTGTTCCTGACCTTTAACTTACTCATATTTCTTTCATTAGGAGGCATTTGTTATAAAATAATTTAATTTGTAGTGTGAAAATTAGTTACCCATTTGTAAATGAAAGACTAATGTTTTTTGGAAGGAAATACTTTAATCAAATCTGTATCTGCTTCCTCCTAAATTGTAAGCCCTCATGGAGGGCTTGGATTGTTTTACTTATATTTGTATCATAGTACCTGTTACATATTATTCTTTCATATACTAAATATGTACTGGGTACCTAACTCAGTGTCAGGCACTATGCTAGGCTCTTGTTGTACAGTGGAGAAGACTGACTTGGTCCTTGCCTTTATGGAAATTATAAATGTTAAGGGCCAGCCTGGTGGCACAGCGGTTTAGGTCGTGCTTTGGCAGCCCAGGCTTCACGGGTTCGGATCCCAGCGCTGGGCGACGCACTTCTTGTCAGCCATGCCGTGGCGGCGTCCCATATAAAGTAGAGGAAGATGGGCATAGATGTTAGCCCAGGGCCAGTCTTCCTCAGCAAAAAGAGGAGGATTGGCGACGGATGTCAGCTCAGGGCTGGTCTTCCTCACACACAAAAAAGAAAAAAATAAGTGTTAAGTAAATGCTTTTGATGGAATTTTTAAGAAGTTAAACCAGGGAATGTTTTTTTCCCCCCCCAAATGAGTTTTTCCCAGACTGATAGAAGATAAGAGGATGGTTTGATCACCAAAATGGCCAGATTGGAAAGGATGATTATTTTTTGTTAAGGAAAGGTAGATTTACTATTTTTAAACAGCAGAAAATTTATGAATGGAAATGGCAAAGCTACTTTATTTTCAACCTGAATGAGAATTTAACTTTTGATATCATGAAATTCTCAAAAAATTGATAAACAAGGAGGACAAACAAGTTATTATTAAAACCAATAAAAAAAGAATAGTAAAATTGAATTTATTCTTTCCTCCTCTTCACTGCTAGGTAGTTTGTACAGGTTCACAGACCTAAAAAATTTCATTTACGAACATTTCAAAAACTTAAAAGTAAGTAGAAAAGACAAAGAAATGTGAAGTCCTTGATTTTGTACTTTCCATATAGAAGACCTAATTAAGCCAAGTTTTGTTGTTAACTGTCACAGAGAGAAGAGATCAGGACAGCTTATGTGGTGTAAAGAATCCTTAACTCCTTCTTTAAGGAGAGAGAAGATACTGTTGAGAATGTGTGGTATATGCTCTGGGTTAATTTTTTATGTATTTGGAAAACTTTAAATAGAAAGGAACTTGACCATTATGGCATGTATTTTTACCAGTTTCTGTAGTAATATAATGAGTGATCTGAGTGTGGAAACTAGTTAGAGCTGGCTGCTTATTGAAGAAAATTGTTCAAGTTTGGACTTTCCTTGTGTTTGTGTGTGCTTTTAATTGGATTTTAATTAGTGCTGTAAACCTTGCACATATATACACATTGTTTATCAAAACATGAAAGAAGACAAAAAGGATTAGAGAGAGGTTGTTTTTCATTATAAATATAAAACTACATATTTTAGGGGCCAACCCAGTGGTGTTGTAGTTAAGTTTGTCCGCTCCGCTTCGGCGGCCCAGGGTTTGCAGGTTTAGATCCAGGGCGCAGACCTACACACCGCTCGTCAAGCCATGCTGTGGCAGCGTCCCACATACAAAATAGAGGAAGATTGGCACAGATGTTAGCTCAAGGACGATCTTCCTCAAGCAAGAAGAGGAAGATTGGCAACAGATGTTAGCTCAGGGCCAAACTTCCTCACCAAAAAAAAAAAATTACGTATTTTAAAAATGGAATTGGCTTGTTCTATGAAGGTGTAAGCCTTTATCTTTGATGCTGTTGTCTTCTATACATGCCAAGGTGAACAAGATGTGATCCCTTGCCTTTGAGAAATTTATCTGGTAGAGGAATTAAAATATGTACACAAATAAGTGTAATACAGGATAAAATATGGTAAGTACCACAATGGGGAATAAAGTGTATTTGATAGGTAGGGTGTTTATTGATATGTTAATTGATGAGTCAATACAAATTGCCTTTTATTGTGTACACGGTGAATTCCATATTTTATCTTTTAATATAGCCTGTAGTGGTTTCCCACCTACTGTTAGAAAATGTTTTGGTATGCTTAGTTTCACTTTGTATAAAATAATAATGAATTTAATTGAATAATAAAGATTTTAGAAAATTCATTTTATCTGTGGTATTCTATTAATGGTTTATTTTCTTTCTCATTAAGTTTTTTAATCAGGTTCTGATGCTTGGGAAAACATCCATCAGCGATTTGTCAGAGCATGTCTTTGACTTAATTTTGGAGCTCTATAATATTGATAGTCATTTGCTGCTCTCAGTTTTACCCCAGCTTGAATTTAAGTTAAAGGTAACTATTCTAAAAATGATATGGTTCTGTCAACCAGATTAGCAAAGAGCATTATTTTGTGGGTTTTTAATTCTCATAGTGGTTTGAACTGAATGTTACAGATGTGAGGGATGATACTGATATTTATTTACGTGTTTGTGCCTTGCCTGTTTGTGCAGCTCCAGTGCTTGGCCTGGTGCCTAGCAGGTAGTAGCCGCTTAATTAATGATTTGCTGGGTGGTATTTTCCTCCAGATATGTCCCAGATAATTTCTAGATTGTGACTAACTTTTGAGGTCGTAGCTATAAATCAAGCTTATATTTTTAAGGTACAGTTGATAGTGGTTCCCAAGACCCTTTGATTGTGCCATAAAAATAGTTTAGGGCATGTTATCCGCATAGTGTGAAATATTTTCCTTTTGTGCGTATTATCTTATACTTGGCTTTGTTGAAAGGTCCTTTGCTTTTCACATAGTTCTTTGGAATTTTTGGGTAGCATGTCCCTATTCCCTTGACATTATGCTGTAAAATTGAGTTTCATTTGCAGATTTGGGGAATATTCATTTCTCTTTCAAATTATTGCAGGAAGATTAAATAAAGCTGGTTATAATTAATAATCTTTGATGAACCACAGTGTACCACTCAGAGAAGTTCTTAAATGATTTCCTTGTTGTATTTCTTATTTCTAAAAATTTTGATTTGTCTCTTTCAAAACAGCAAAATAAACAGTCTCTGTCGGTAGTGTGAATAGCCCCACCAAACCAGCAAATAATTATTCTCATTTTATTCTGGGGTGTATTTTTGATATATTTCTCAAGTGAGGCATTTGATTCACTGGCTTCCCTGCCCTCTTTTTTAAATGTAGTTACCAATTTTGATGAGGCAGGAGGCAGTCATACATTTAATTATTTGTTGGTCTGATTTTCTCTAATTAAAATATTGAATACTATAAGAAATATAAAAATAAGGAATTATCATCCCTGCTTTCAGCAAATTTAACATCTAGTATGAGAGGAAGAGGAAAAAAGAATCCAGATCTATTGAGGCCAGATATTATAAGTGTCGTAAAAGATACAAACAGCATACAATTGAAGCAAAGCATGCAGAAGCATGTACAGGTAGGAAGGTGCTGGGTGAATTTGTGGAACACAAAGAATTATAGTTGGACAGTAACATAAAGTTAGTTTTAAGTCGTCTGTGGCTGCACATTAGAATATTCACCTGTGGATCTTTTATTTTTTTTGTGGGGAAGACCAGCCCTGAGCTAACGTCTGTTGCCAATCCTCCCCTTTTTGCTGAGGAAGACTGGCCCTGAGCTAACATCTGTGCCCATCTTCCTCCACTTTATATGGGACGCCGCCACGGCATGGCTGACAGGCAGTGCGTCAGCGGGCGCCTGGGATCCGGGCTCGCGAACCCCGGGCTGCCAAGCGCGAACTTAACTCCTGCGCCACCGGGCGGCCCCCACCTGTGGATCTTTTATAAACAAGCAAATGTCCAGGTGTTAAACCAGGCCAGTCGATCAGAATTTCTGACAGTAGAGTCCATGTATCAGTTGTTATTTGTTTTTGTTTTTGTTTTTTAAAGCTTTAGAGGTCATTCTAATGTGCAGCAAGAGTTGAAAAGTACTTATTTAGAGGAATAATGAGAGAAATAATGGAGATGAGTTAGGTCATATTATGGGGACTCTTACTGCTAGACTGAGGTTTAAAATTTAAAAAAAATTTGTAGCACCTTGAATATCAGTGCTTTTTGATATTACTAATTGTCACATTTAATGTTCCAGTCTAGTATTGTAACTGGCTTGTTCATTTAACCATTGTGTCATTTGTTGGAGGTACCAAAATCAATAATAGAATTGAGTTCTTGTCCCCAGGGTACCCACAGTGTAGTATATATAAAGCAGAAATTTTAGTTTTTGGGTGTGCAAGGCTTCATCATATTGTTGAATTCCATTACGAATCTGGTCTGTGTAGATGAATGGACTCTCCTATTGGGAGACTTCAGCACATATTTATTTCTACAAAGAGCTTAACCAGTACAATCATACAGAATTCTCCATTTACTGTAGGCCTGGCCTCTATCAGTGCCTGTTCTTAAAAACCATAAATAGTTTTTCAAGGGTCCTAAGCAGGTTTGATGCAAGTTAGGTTTTGAATTTGACTCTGAATGGAAATAAGCCTCAATTGTAGGAGGGGCCTCTAATATTTAAAAAGCAAACTTTGGAATGTATTTTCATGTAGGGAGTACTGCTTTAATGTAATTTGAGATGATTAGAGCATTTAAGGTAACATTTAATTTCGTGAAAAGTATATTGAGCATGTTTATGTATAATTTTTCATCTGGAGTTCATGAAAGGTTTTCTGTGGAATTGGAGGATAAGGGAAATCGGGAAAAATTATTCTGAATATGTCTACCTCATGGTTTTAAAGCTATGGCTGTTTTGTTTTAGAGCAATGATAATGAGGAACGCCTGCAAGTTGTGAAACTACTGGCAAAAATGTTTGGGGCAAAGGATTCAGAATTGGCTTCTCAAAACAAACCTCTTTGGCAGTGTTACTTGGGCAGGTATATGATTTTGGTGTACTGTTTAAAAGTAATATGTATTTATATCTACTCATTTTAAAACACCATCCACATTTAAGATTGTTCTCTGAAATCATAAAAATGAAAGGTTTTATATTTTGAAATTTTTGAATGGTGTTAGTGGTAGGCCATATTTACAGTTTCCCTTTTTCTTTTCATCTTATTTTATCCTCAATAATTTTTAAAAGATTATACATTTAAAAAGCTGTCTTATGAAATGTAATAATCATGCAATTAAAATGTATCATTACAAGGCAGTGGTTAATTCCAACTGAAAATACATCATTGTGAGATATAGCCCCTCCACAAAAAATTATATTTAATTAGATTATTCGAAGATATTGTGAGGATAAAGGTATTCGCAGAAGGAATAAATAAATGATTATCTATGGTCCTCCTCCTAACCTTCTACATTTCTCATTTAAAGGAAATCATAACCTGGGTTTCTTGTATGCTTTTAATGATCTGCAAACCTCCTGAAATTGCTTGCAAAATTTTGAGTGTGTTTGTATGTTTCTCTTTTCTGTGAGAGGGATTCATTTCATTACATTTCTAAAGATATCCCTGACCTTGAATATATTACAACCATTTTAAGTACTTTGGCTGAAACCTGCTTTGACCCTGAGGATAAAGGAGGATTTTTTTTCTCCCCTCAAATTATCCTCATAACAAGTAATGCAGTTGTCATAAATAAACAAGTAGGATTTAAAGACTCTTATTCTATTTTCTTTGTATTGAAATATTTGCATTATCATCACCACTTTTCTTTCCATTTCAATACCAGAATTGTTGATAATTATGATAAATTTAATCTCTTTTGGTCTTATTTTTCTTTTTTGTTAAATGAGGGTATAAGCTTTTGTAAGTGCTTAAGTGCTAAATTCTTAATCTGATTTCTTATCTCTTATGTAGCTCAATAATAATATTTAACAAGGCATGTTAACTAATAAATATTAGCCCATTGTCATTTTGAATTTGATTTCTAGACTTTTTTCCCTTAAATATAATGGAAAGTTGTTGGACATTAAGGCAAAATATTTTATAAGTTTAATTAAATTATGCAGCTCAATTTAAAGTCCATTTTATTTAATGTGTTAAAACAAAAATACAACTTTTACATATGGACGTTTAATATGTCTTTAAGTCAGGACTTGGATTGCCCACAGACTTTATTTTATAGGTTTTTAGGAGGAAAAATCTTGATTTAAATTTGTCACCTTTCTATTACATTGTAATTTTTCCTTTTAATATTAATGACATAAAACTCACCCATTATTACCAATTTTAAGAAGGTAGAGTATTTTTTAAAGATGTCTTATTACATTTATTTATAATAGTTATATGGTACATGTTTAGTTGAGAAATGGTAAAGTATACAGGAATTGAGTACCAGGATTCAAAACACTCAGGAAACTTTATATGAAACCATAGGCTAGGTTTTATAACTTTTTTGGGAGGGGATATACTTCATAGAGCAATTTTTTTTCTAATAATAAGTTTTTCTGAGTAATTTGCTCATTTTGGAGACTTCTTTTTTTTTCTCATTTATAATGCTAAATTTTGTTTCTTACTACTATTGGTTAGACAAGATTTGGAAACCTTTTGATCTTCCAGAATTAAGACATGAAAATATTGAATGGAAAATTCTCGCTTCACTTCAATGTTCTTGTTTAAGAGATTTTTTAAAAAAAGAAATCACTGTTTTGTGCTCCATAATGATATAATGAACATCAGTGGTTTAGAGACAACTAGACATCATATGCTTTCTGATGGAGGAGCACAATACCATCTATGAAGTAGTCTTCTAAAAAAATGAACCCGAATATGATCCAGTCTCTAGATCTAACCACCAATTTGCAAGATATAGGAGAGATGGAAGCCTGTTAATTGACATCAGGGTGATAGAATTAGCAAAATCTAAACTGTGGAAAAACACTACACAAACACACACAAAATAGTTGCTTCACCAAATAAACTGTAAGGGGAAAAAAAAGGTTGGAGGGGAAATAAAAGATTAGAAGATACTTAAATGACATATCAACCAAGAGTTTTAATTTTTTAGAGAGAGATACTAAGATATTTACATTTCCATGTAAAAATTGGCTTTGATATTAGTGAAAATGTAATCATTGTGAGGGTTAAGAGGATGGGAGGAATTTGAGCACAATTTTAGGGTCATGTAAAATAATACAGTGTTTAGTACAAGATCTACCACAAATTTCTGAATGCCCTATATTTAAGAAAGAATACATTGAGAAAAAGTTTTCTTTTTTAACACAGTATGGGATTTATATAGTGTATCTATGAACTATGTACACACCTATACTTGCATAAACAGATGTATTTGAAAGTATAATATTTATAGGAAAAATTTTGTTCTAATTGTATTTGAGCCAAATTGTATTGTTTAAACATGCTCCTTAAAGTACATAGTTTCTCACAGGAGATTGTGCTAGTTTAACATGGAGTTTCCAAAGCGTTCATACATATATAGTATATCAAAAACTTTGTTAAAATAGTCTGGCTCAACTTTGAATTATCCTACATAAATTGTTTTTTTCTTGTAATTAGAGAAATAAATATCAATTGAGTGCAGATTAAACACATCTGTTTCTTTTATTTTAAAGATCACTCTGTGCCTTTGTATTTTATCAGGTTTAATGACATCCATGTACCAATCCGCCTGGAATGTGTGAAATTTGCTAGCCACTGTCTCATGAACCATCCTGATTTAGCAAAGGACTTAACAGGTGCTGTATACCCATAACAGCAAATATTCCTGGATGCACTTTGGTGAAAAAATCATTTTTATATATAGAAAAAAACCCTTATTTCTCCTTTTTTTGTGGTATTGTGGTAGGTGAAGTCTTCTTATTTCAATTCATCATCATGGAAGTTACTCTCTGAAGCTAGAATTTTTACCTCCTAGTGCCTACTTAGGCTAGAAACACCTATAAAAAGTTGGTTTTATCAGAGACGATATTAGCTTTTTACTTTAAGGACAATTCTAAAAATATTTCAGGCCTTTGGATTTGAACAGGTCTTGACTTTGAGTGGATTATAAGACTTTAACATTCTTTAATATTTTGAGAACTTAGATGAGAGTCATTAATTTGTAAACTAATTTAACCATGCTGAATGGAGGTAACTTTTCTGAAATCTGTATAATTATAAGGCAGTTCAGAACTGCAGTTTTGTAGTAATGAGAATATCATGTATTTGACTATTGCTGTTCTGTTAATTTTTTTAAATTATGAAATAGTTCAGAAAATACAGATGAATGTCACAGCCACTATGTCTTCCTCAGAAATGTTAGCATTTTGCTGCATGTGCTTAAGAGATTAAAAAAAAAGAAAATAAATTGTAGATGGTGTTGAAATGCTCCCCACAAACTATTCTCCTTTCTACTCCTGCAGAGGATAGCCGCTCTAACTAAATTTGGTCTGTATCCTGTTCATGTTTTTCTATCTATGCCACATGTGTATCTGTCCATAAAATATATATAGTATTGTCATGTGTTTTAAAACTTTTATTGAAATATCATTTGAATTTGATGTAATTGAACTTATTCCTACTGTCTTATTTTGGGTTTTCTATTTTCCATGCTTATTCTTTGCTTCCTTTTTTCTGTTTTCCTCTCTTCTGCTCAATTGATTAATTTTCTTCATTCTCATTTTTTCTTTTTTTCCTCCATGGGCTTGGAAGTTAACATTCTTTTTCATGCTTTCACTGCATAGTTGATTAATGAAATCTAAAGTTAATCAGAACTCTCTAGCTTCTTTCTGAGCAATCAAGGGCTCTTAAAAACTTTAACTCTGAACACTGTCTTCCCATCTTTCACCTTATTGTTTGTTATTGTTAGTTATTTACTCTTTTTAAAACTATACTAACTTGTACATTTTTAACTGCCTTTTATAGTTTTTGCTCACAACTGCGTCTTAAATCTTACTACTTCCTTCTGAGTTTCTTCTGATAAAGAATATTGTAAAGTATATCCTTTTGTAATATTTTTAACAATAGTTTATCATAGTAATGCTTTCAGGTTTTGTTGAATTCCTGTCCGTCAGATTTAAGCAGCAGGTAGTTATCAGTTTCATCGTTTTTGTGGGGAGATACCCTGCTTGGAACCCTCTGTCTACCTCTCACATCTCAACTTGGGCTGCTTGTTCTTTGAGCTTCTGCTTTACAGCATTGATCTGAAGACAGTCATTTCTTCCTCCCTCTTTTTCTCCTCCTCCTTTCCTTCTGCATGTGTGCATCTCTCTGTTTCTCCTTTTGTCCTCCTCCTCCTTTTTTCCCCTGGATGTCCTTTTACTGTAGCATCCTTTTCTTGTGTTATTGATGCAATATTCTCTGAGAAAATTAATGGTAACATTTGGGGAAGTTTTCTTTTTCCTGCAAAATGTCTGTCAGCTAACTTGTTTTTCCTACCTTTTATTTGCTTTTGTCTCTTTATTTCCATTTTAGAGGCTTTCCTCAAATGCTTGGCAATCCATGGATGTCTGCTCATACTAAGAGTGGGGGACTAAAGTAAAAGCTGTTTAGAAAGCCCTGAGTGTATGGATGGGATTGTTGACTCTGAACTTCACTTTACAGTGATCAGGGTGTGCTGTTGGATGGAAAACCTTTAGTTGAGATCCTTACTCTTCGACTAGTTAGATTCCCCAGAGAAGAGTTACCTTATCAGGAATTTAGAAGTCTAGTTGCTAGTGTCTTTGGGACTCCTGTATTATTATTGTTTTATTCTTTTTTATTATTGAATAGTGTTTCATTGTTTGAATACACCATAATTTGTTTATCCATGTTTTTCTCTTGATGGACGTCTGGGTTGTTTGTGGTTTGTGGCTATTCTGATTAAGGTTACTGTGAGAATTCTTGTACAAGTGTTTCTCTGGATTTATGTTTTCATTTCTCTTTGGAACTACTTGGGAGTGAAATTGCTGGTCATAGGGTGAACATGTTTAACTTTATAAGAAATGACTAAGTTCTCCATATTAGTTGTTCTGTTTTCCATTTGCACCAGAAATGTTTGAGAGTTCTAGTCGTTCAGCATCCTTGCCGACATTTTGTGTTGTCAATCTTTTTGATTTTAGCCATTCTCGCAGGTCTTCCTGTTTTTTTTTTGTGTGAGGAAGATTGGCCCTGAGCTAACATCTGTTACCAATCTTCCTCTTTTTGCTTGAGGAAGATTATCCCTGAGCTAACATCCATGCCAGTCTTCCTCTACTTGTATATGGGACACCGCCACAGCATGGCTTGATGAGCAGTGTGTAGGTCTGCACCCAAGATCCGAACCCATGAACCCTGGCCACTGAAGTGGAGTGTGTGAACTTAACTGCTACACCACTGGGCCGGCCCCAGGTCTTGCTGTTTTGTTTTACATTCTCCTGATGACTAGCGAAATTGAGCACCTTTCTGTATGCATGTTGCTACATATTTTGTGTTATGAAGTGCCTGTTTAAATTTTAAACCCATCTGTTTTTAATTGGCTTTTTTTTCCTTTTTGATTTGTAGTAGTTCTATACATATTCTGGACCTTTTTTAAAGTATAAAAAAATTTAAGTAATTTTTTCCATTGCCAGAACTTTAATGCAAAGTTTACTATTGGCTATATAATAGGTAGATGTTTTGATTTTTTTTTTTTCTAGCTATCTACAATATACTTTAGATGTGAATAATTTCACCAGTAACCTTTTTAGTCCTTACCGTTGTTTTGAATGTTTTGCTTTACCAAAAGATAGTATATGTTATGTTGTATGATTTTCCAGTCTTAAGCCTCTGGGCACATTTTAGTTTTTGTAGTTGGCTAAATGATAGCTCTGAAAAATTTAAGGGTCTAACTATTGTTTATACAAAGTTTCAACCACTCCTCATGTTTTCAGCTGCAGTCTTCATCTGCCTTTCTCATTGCTTGCATTTGCCTTGAATTTCTAAACGTTTTCAGGGTTCTTCTATCCTGGAAATGAGCTTGTTTATTGTTTTCTTCCCTTTTTGGGTTTTATCGTTTTCCTTTGCCCTCTGGCATTTAGCAGTCATCCATCTGCCAAAATTTTGTTGAAAAATCTCTTTTGCTATGATCTCTTCTGTTGTTACTTGACCCTTTTTCTTAGGGTTTCAGGAGTGAGCTGAGATACATATGTGTCATAAACATGTTTCTCTTACTTCCTTTCTTGACAGTGTGTTTGTGAGATACGTCCTTATGCCTTCAGCCAAGTTTTGAAGGACATAGCCGTATTTTGAAGAGTATTATTAGATGCTTTGTCATGCTAACTATCAAGAATTCCTTGTCTTTTTTTGCTCGTTCTGCACAGTTAATATCTATAAGTTAATAGCTCTTGTGTATACTTATTTAATATGAATGATTTGTTTTAGGGAAATTCGGATGCATCTTAAAATTGATGGTGTGTCATTGGTTTTTTCTCTTAGTGGCACTTAAAGTAGTATGTATTGCATCTGAAACAAGTACAGTGAAGGATAAAACTCCTGTATTTATCTTGGTGGGGAAATGAACTTGAGATATATTTAACATGCTCCATTTGAAATCAATACTAAAAATAACTTTCTTTACTGAGTTAGGTAAAATAATATTTTTGTTTCTTCTGAAGTTTTTTAGCAATATGGTCTTTCTCATTTTTTGAAATAGTTTCTATTAGTAGAAAATGCTCAAGGTGGAGGGGCTTAAGACCTGGGCATTGGTTTTATGGGTGTTTGCATTGGTGTCCAGTATTTTTACTGCAAGCATCTTTGCCACAAGCATTTTTGCTGCACACATTTTCATTTCATAACTAATGGCCATGAGGCAGTTTTGCCGAAAAAAATAAAAATAACAAAACATAAAAGAGGGACATTAAAAAGGACATAATGAAAAATGAATAACAAAATTAACTGCACAAATAACTGATTTTATTTTGTGGGTTGTACCTAAGCACTTGTCTTCGAAGTCTTTCGTTTATACTATTATACTTCTTTTTTTTGCTTGTTGATTCGTCTCTTTGTTCGGCATCCATTGCACTTTTTCTTTTTTGCTACAGTTTCCTCTTCCATTGAGAGATATCAGTTTCCAAATATTAGGGTGCCTATTTGTAACTGATCTCTGTATTACGTTGTGAAAGCCTTCTGCACCGTTTGTTCTTGCTGCGTCGTCACGTGTCCATTGATAGACGTTGCAAAGTTCTGTGGGAAATGTGGTGCTTAAGATTTATATAATGTAAAAATGGGAGTATGTGTCGATGGAGAAAGGAAACCACACTGTCAACCAATTGAAACCAAGCTGTCTTAAAACCAAGTTGTTTTATCTTTTACGGCAAAATTGCCTTACGACCAGTTAGTTACGTGGTGAAAATGTTTGCAGCGAAAATCTTGAGGGAAAGATGCTTATGGTGAAAGTACCTAGAACTGTTTGCATTATAGTTATCTGTTAAACTGTTACTTTATAGAGAAGTAAATCCATTCACAATCATAAGCAGTGTTTGTTGTGCATAGACATGGCTATATTTATTACTCCAAATCCAAACAACAGAATTTTATCTTACTGGTCTTATAATAAAAAAGCTGAATAATATTTTATTTGTTAAATACATGTTCAGTCATGGTACCTCTTCCCCAAGCCTAATATATCATTACTGAAGATTATTAATTTTTTCGTGCAGCTTTCTCAGTGCCAGATCTGAACTCCCATATTTTTGACTTCAAAATCCTCCTCCAGCCACTCATAATTGTTAAATGTTTCGTTTGTTCTATCTTCCCTTTTGCCTTTCTTAGTTCAATTACATGGAATTGACTCATGGTCTTTAATGTAATTCTATTTCTTGGCAACCAGTATCTCAATTTTATTCTTTTAATAGCTGCGCTCAGGGTTTCTCTAGTTAAGGGATAGAAGCTTGAATACTGTAGCCTTTTCCCGATAGAACAACTTGACTTGAATATTTTAATCATTTAAGCAAAAAACAGAAGTGAAATATTTAACGTTGATATACTTCTTACTTCATTTCCATGGTTTGTTTAATTAATGAGGTTAGGAACTCCTTAATCAACTACCCTCCCAAATGGGGAGGGAATCTACTACACAGTTGCATGTAAACTGCTGTGTTTTGACTGAAGGTCTGATGTTCCTCCCTTCTTCCCTCCTTCCCTGGCTCCTAATTTTTTTGAAATATTGAACCTTCTACTTAGGTTGTGTTTTTTTTGTTGTGGTTTACTTTCAAAGGTCTTATCAATCTTTTAAAACATTTTAATTGTTAAAGTTCCATTTTGATCAAATAAAATTTTATCTTTCAGAGTATCTTAAAGTGAGGTCACATGACCCTGAGGAAGCTATTAGACATGATGTTATTGTGTCAATAGTTACAGCTGCTAAAAAGGATATTCTTCTGGTCAATGATCACTTACTTAATTTTGTGAGAGAAAGAACATTAGACAAACGGGTAAGTAGAAATAATAATTATTATTCGTAGGTTTTCATTTTGAATACTTGAAGTTTAATAGTATTTCATTTAAAAATATTGAGATTTAAATGTAATTAGCCCTTTTTTGAGAGGAGGCATTTTAATATTTGAAATAACATGAGAAGGTTTTACTTTTTGTTACATTAAATTTTATTATTCTTCATTAAGATTATTTGTTCTCATCCTAAAAATGAGACAGCTGTAAATGGTAATCAGATGTTTAGCCTATACACTAATTTTAATAAGTGACTTTTGTAAAGACCTCTGATTCAACTTCTCTTATGCTGTTGGCTCTCTTTTCTCTCTTTTTCCTTTCATTTGGGTGTCAGTTGGGAGGCGTCTAGCTGATTGTATTATAATTTCCATGGAATAGAAAATAAAAGATGTTTTTAATTTCACAAAGCTAAACCCAGCAGAGCAGCATGCTTCTAGCCTATCTTCTGTGACCCCAAACCTTCCTTCTTGAGTGAAACCCACTAGCTCCCCTCATTAATCAGTGGCTTCTGAAGAGAGGATCGTATCTTGTTAAGTTTGTACTCCAGAGAGCCTGGAATATATTAGGCACTCAGTAAATCTTTCAGTGAATGTTCATTCTCTCCTCCTTCCCATTGCCTTTCCCTCATGGCATGGTTTTTTCCTTCATGGTTTTAGTGACTTAGACTTAAGAGTAATTTTGGTGAAGGATGAAAATCTTTGATGTATTTAGGAGTTAATTAGCAAAGAAAGAGGGAGGACTCTTGGTAGTTGTGAATAGCTTTGACTAGCAGAATATTTTACACCATTTTTTAAGGTTGATTGTGCTATCTCCATCATTTAATTCTCTCTTTGATAATGCTGGTTGTGGGTAGAGAATAGATGGGTAGGAATTGTATGATTTTCCCCCTAAATCTGTAGGTATTCAGAACAACTTATTTTAACTGGTAAATATAGATTTGTCTTTATTGACTATTTCATTGGGATATTAAACAATGAAAAGGCCAAAAGGCATAAAGAAGGAAAAGGAGGTTTGCATCATGGTAGGGTAATGGCCTTCTAAGTGTTAAGTAATCTTTTTCTTAGACTTGGAATTTGAACTGTTTGTGTATTGTTTGGATGATAATTCACATATATTTTTGATCATCATGTTGTGTTCATCATAGGGCTGCTTGGTTCATTCATATAAATATTGAGTACCAAAAAATAATCAAATATATTTATGTTCTTGGCAGTATTAGAATATGCTCTATCTTTAAATTCTTCTTAAAGCAGCAGTTTAGGGAGCTAGAGTTGGAGATAAGGTAGTTAGAGATAAAGTTTTTACAAACTTGACTTGAATATTTTAATAATTTAAGCAAAAAACAGAAGTGAAATATTTAACGTCGATATACTTAGTTCATCTCCATGGTTTGTTTAATTAATGAGGTTAGGATTTGAATTGAATTCTTATTTTATGAGTAAGGCTGTTGAAGTCTTTTATTTCAATATATATGTGGAGGATGGATGAGATAAGGACTATTCTTAATCTACTGTAATTAATTGAAAGAAAAACCAGTGGAAGAATATTACTATAAATGACAGACTGCAAAGGAAAAAAATGAATAATCTGTGTAAATTCATGAAGTTCTAAACATTACTAATGTCCTACTGATTATAGTGCATTGTTTATGTAAAATTAAGGAATAACCTCCTTCCAAGATAATTAAGCAGTGTTAGCTATACTATAGTAAATACATATTTATTTAGAAAAATTGTTGAATGCATTCCTCTTATACT
The DNA here is from genome assembly GCA_031878705.1 of Tapirus indicus. Classification (NCBI taxonomy): domain Eukaryota; kingdom Metazoa; phylum Chordata; class Mammalia; order Perissodactyla; family Tapiridae; genus Tapirus; species Tapirus indicus. The sequence continues at coordinate 68,875,313 of CM062930.1, read as the reverse complement.
TGAACTTGATTCCCAGATATACAAAATGAACCACTGATGTGTCTTTACATTCCTTTAATACAAGTAGGCTTAATATAGACCATAATTTGAAAAAAATTTATAAGAGATAGGCCACACTTTATTCAATTAACTCTGTCTTTGCCTTTTAAAATTTGGTAGCATGCTTTCCCTCACCAATTCTAAGTGACTTTGTGTAGATTGTGATTGACTTTTGTTTTTAGGGGTAGTTGATGGGTTTAAGATATGAAAGTATTAAAATTCTCTATGCGTGATGTATCAGTACTTTACATAGTAGATACATTAAAATGATAGCTGTTTTTTTTCATATAGTCATTATAAATTGGTATCCAGTAACTGAAGCTTGATGAAAATATATAGTGTAAAGTCAATTAAAAACTAGACTTTCCTGAATTAATATGATGGAAGCATTTTTAAATTAAAGGAAAACATTCTTGTTTTTAAGTGGAGAGTGCGCAAAGAAGCCATGATGGGACTTGCCCAAATTTATAAGAAATATGCTTTACAATCAGCAGCTGGAAAAGATGCTGCAAAACAGATTTCATGGATCAAAGACAAATTGCTACATATATATTATCAAAATAGCATTGATGATCGGTAAGTTAAGGATACCATATGTAAAATATTTGGTGCTTTTGGTGTTCTATAACTGTTGTTGTTCTGTTGTTTTAGGCAAACTATTTTCTTTATAACTTTAAACTACCTCCTCAGTTTTTACTGCAAGTTAAGGAAGTGAGTGACTAGTTTCCTTCCCACCAAAGCCATAAATGAAGCAGTAATGTACATATAACTTTAGGGATGGATACAGGTTTTATGTTCATTTTCGTTATTATTTTTTTTGTGTGTGAGGAAGGTTGTCCCTGAGCTAACATCTGTGCCAGTCTTCCTCTATTTTTTGTATGTGGGATGCTTCCATAACATGGCTTGATAAGTGGTGTGTAGGTCTGCGCTCGGTACCCGAACCCAGGAACCCTGGGCTGCTGAAGTGGAGTGTGCAAACTTAACCACTATGCCACCAGCCAGCTCCCTTCAGATATTATTTTTGAACAGAGTAATATTTAAAAGTAGGAATGTGTGTAATTATAATTTAAAGTTTGTCTTATAGATAATTGTGTTAAAAGGATCTGCATTCAGTTTTTCAAATAAAATTTTTTTAAATGAAATTCAAATGAAAATAAACTCTTTGAATTATAGACCTTTTAAATAAAAACAGTTCCTATGCAAGGCTAAAAACCAGTTTATAAATTTATATAAAAACACATTGTTTGAATATAACATTTGTATTTTCCTATTCTAGCATAAGGTTAGATCTTGTAAGGATCCTAACCATTTTGTAGTTAATAGCCTTGTAAATCCTGCTTGCAGTCTTTTGATTTGACAAATTGTTAGTGGGATCCAAATGATCTTGTCTGTCACAGGTCAGAAGAGAAAGTTAAGATCCAATAGGACATCTTACAATTTTAAGAGATATAGAAACTGCAAACTGAATATCTTAGGTTAACATTATCTAAGAAATTTCATAGTTATTATTTTTATAAAATTAAAGTTTTTAGCCTTTTTGAGTGTGCAGCATCATTGCACAGAGATGTGCATTATAATTTGATAGTACTTTTAACCGGGTGTTTTTCCGTAATGATTACTACGAAAACTCAGAAGAATCTTAAAAATTTCTTTGTAGCTTTAACTTCTAGATGTTTAGAATTTGTCACTTGGAAGGACCTGGTATAGTTTTTTTTGTGTATGTGTGAGGCAGATTGGCTTTGAGCTAACCTCCATTGCCAATCCTCCTCTTTTTGCTGAGGAAGATTAGCCCTGAGCTAACATCTGTGCCCATCTTCCTCTGTTTTGTATGTGGGATGCTGCCACAGCATGGCTTGATGAGTGGTGCATAGGTCTGCACCCGGGATCTGAAGCTGCACACCCCGGGCCGCCGAAGCAGAGCGCGTGTACTTAACCACTAGGCCACCAGGCAGGCCCAAATTTTTTAACCCTTTATTATTTAGATAAAGAAATTGAGTCCCTGACATATAACTTGCCTGAGGTCATGCAGAGGTAGCTATCTTAACTGGGTATAGGGCTGTTTGTAGTACATCCAGCTAAATTCTTTTTTGGCCCTTCTTACAGAAAGAAATCTTTCATTTGGAAATCTCCTTTCCACTCAGAAAGCAGAAATTTCTATTATATGTGTTCTTTATGTGTTTTGGAATTTTATATACAAATTTAATACATACATTAAAAAAAAATCAATACAGTACCTTGTCTGTGTTCTTTTGTAGATTGCTTGTTGAACGGATCTTTGCTCAATACATGGTTCCCCACAATTTGGAAACTACAGAACGGATGAAGTGCTTATATTACTTGTATGCCACACTGGATTTAAATGCTGTGAAGTATGTTTCAAGTGTCAAACTCTGTTCTTTCCATTTTTTGCAGTATATTGGATTTTATGGAAAAAACAAACCTGTATTTTTAAATGTTAACAACTTATGTAATGTAAACATTGTTTAAATGGTCAGACACAGTAAAATACTTGGCTCTTTTTTCAGAAATTACTGCTATCATGAGATGAATAAGGATTTTTATAAGCAATTAAAAAATTGACATGGAATCTTTCAGGATTTGATTTTTCTCTCTCCAGATTTTTATATTGATGTCTCAAGGAATATTGATAGGCCTGTTGTTTTTATTTTTGTTTTTTTCTTTTTTCCTTAAGGCATTAAGAAAGGCCCATACTGTGAAAATACTACCTTATTTTCACCTGGTACTGATTTGAATTATGGTATAGAGCAGTTGGGTACATATTTTTGTGCTGGTAGCCTCAACATAGTGTTATAGTTTGGCAGAAGGCTAAGCACAAATTTTTATGACTATGTTTCATTAAAAAAATACTTCTGGCTGCCTATATAGGGAATTGGCATTTTGGACATGGACGAGACATTACTATTTGAATCATACTGAGGGTTAGGAAATTGAGGCCCAGAGATAGATTTGCTCTAGGTTTTAGAAAATGTAGATCCTTTTTTGTATTCCAGCAAATGTACTTACATCTATTGGGGATTAAATGCTCAGAAATTTTAAGTCTAAGGAGCTGTATATAATTTTCATTCCTACCGCTGCTTAATGAGACTTTTGACTTTTACTTCCCCCCGTGGGAATTGTTATATGTGCTCTATATAGCTTTCATAGGAACGTTGAGGAAAAGGTTGTAGAGAGGAGAAATGTACATTTCCTGATACCTGCTATGTTTTAGGCATGGGAATATGTATTATCTGTGGCTACTTTTGCACTACAACGGTAGAGTTGAGTAGTTTCAACAGAGACTGTATGGCCCAAAGCTTAAAATATTTACTATCTGGCCTTTTCTAGAGAAAGCTTGCGAATCCCTAGTATAAATGATATTTTTCCTGTTTTACACGTAATGAACTAAATCCCATAGAGGTCAATTAACTTGCAAGTTAGAGCCATATATTTTATTCTATGACTGTGTTCTTTTGGGGAAGACAAAATACTTCTATATTTTAGACTTTTTGATGTGTATCAGGTTTTGGATAAGGCCCTAAGTTAACTAAATATCTTGATTATTGAAAAAGAGAATATGGGCAGACTTTGAGTACCGTCTGATCATGGTGTGTATTTGCATCTTCCTCAAGTTTCCCAGAACAACTCTTAGCGACGAGTAAGTGGGTGGTATCAGGTGTCCTGGTTGTGATCTCCTCTTTTGTTGGGCAGGCTCTCATCTAGACAGTTTTGGACTGCTGAGTCTGATGGGTAATTTGCCTCCGGGGAGGAGAAGGTTGGAGGAGAGGTTCTTGTCAACATTTGGACAGGTTTCTGACTGCAACCCAATGGTAGCTGTCTTTTTCTTTGAGTTGGCGCAAAGTTGTAGAATGTTGGTGCAAATAGGGAGGAGCCCTAATTAGAGAACTAGTGGTCTGCTGAAAATGTCAGTTAACAAATTTAAGAGTATCCAGGCTATAACCAGATTTTTCGTGTTTATTTAGTGACAGAACTGGAATTCAGGCTAATATTAATTAAATGGATATTTGTTTTCCTTTTGTAGTAATATTGGTTCTACTAGTATAATTTTTTTCTTTTTTAAGAAGGACAAATTGTCTTTTCTGTTAATATAACTTTATTAACATACTTGAAAGGATGGTCCCCCTATGTATGTTATAATATAGATTCTTAGTCAATGATGGTCACTTTTTGATTTAAGCTGTAGCCATAATAGTTTATAATGAGCTTTAGAATTGCTTGAGATTTAGTCTTTAAAATAATAAATAACTAAATGGGTAAAATAATTTCTGCTTTAAGTGAAGGCAAGTTTCAAAATCCAGGCCTTTCAGAAGTTGTGAGTAATGGTGAAGTGTATAGGAGGAGAAGAAGAATTCATTGACTCTGGAGTTCATAAAAAATTTCACAGATGACTACTATGTTTCTTTGAAAATTATTTTAATTGTGTAACTCTTACTTAGCTGTTAGATTTTTACAGTCCTCTGGGCAATGGTCATTTTTCTTTTAATATTTAAATTCTTAAATTGTTTCAGTTAAACTTTTTATGGAACTTTAGTAACTTGAAAACAGTAAAGTTATAGCTATGGCAAATTTAACTTCTAAGATGAAAATGCCCCAATACTGTTGCTTTGCCAGTACCATTTTGAAGTGACTGCTATAAAGGAGTTTGTGTCCAAATTTAAACTAATTTATCTCCTTAAAAAAATTCAAAGGAGGAGAATGAAAATATTAAACAGTTAATTGTCTTGTTCAAAAGAAAAAGGGTGGTTTTATATGCTTCTGTATTACCGTTTTATGGCAGTGCTTTGTATGTGTGATAATGGAAGTTAAAAAGAAGTGTAGATAATTGAAAACAAGGTAAAGTATTATTTGGTTTCGGAAAATTTCCTTTTTAAATTTTAAAATATGTGTGGTTCCGATATTCTATAACTTAATATTTCAATAACATTAACTATGTATGATTTACGTATATTTTCTTAAGTACTGGTATTATTTTTTACATTTAAATTTCTGTCTAAGAACCATAAAAGTATTAATAGGACACCATTTGAAAAGAATATTCACACATATAATATGTTGTATATATAAGTATATAATATAACATATATAAAATAATATATAAGTATATAACACATATAAAATAATATATATATAAATATGTAATATAACATATATAAAATAATATAAATATTTCTGTTCTAGGAAGAAGTATCCCTATTCTTTCAGAGCTAGCTCTTTTCTGTTTGTCTTTGATTTCTTTTCATCCTGCCTACTACAGGACCTTAATCCATCAAATATTCCTTTATTTCTCGTTTATAATCTCCACAGTTAATTCCTACACCCTAGGGTACAAGTATATTCTCATTAATGATAGATCTTTCCTATTCTTATACAAACAAAAAAAAACCCACCACCACTAATCCCTTTCTTTTGATACAGCTATCTCCTCAAATATTATCTGTTATATTTGACTCCTCTCTCTCTCTCCATACATCAATTGCTTAGTTCTATGAATTATTCCTCATCTCTGTCATCTACTTTTGTAATTTGAACTTTAAAAAAAAAAGTAATGTAGTTGGAATATTCCGGAAGGATTTTTATCCTGTTTTGTTATTTAAATTTATGTGTTTGTGTTTTTCAGAGCATTGAATGAAATGTGGAAATGTCAAAATCTGCTGCGACATCAAGTAAAAGATTTGCTTGACTTAATTAAGCAACCCAAAGTAAGTTAAATGTAATGAAAAGTTTTCCGTTGATACTAGATTTTATGAAACACTTTAGTTATTCTGTACAATTGCTGCCATGTGTTTAAACAACTATTTCTGTGTGGAGCAGTTCTGCTTCTAGAACCTGTGATCTCTAATTTGGAACACTGAAATTTTTAAGAAACTTATTGCATAGAAAAATTTAAATTTACCATACTTGCAAAAGGTGATATTCAACAGGAAAGAGAATGTACTTCTGTGTACTCAGAATTAAAGTTTTTTGGTAGCTTTAAAATAAGAAAAGCCCAAACAATTACTCAGCATCATTGAAAGCACAGAAAAGAGAGTAAAAATATAGTTTGTCTTGCCACCCTAAGATACTCCCATCATCTTAGTATCACCTTGTGGTTTTAGAAAGTTTAATATCATGTAATTATAGTTAAGTATCTTGATGTTTTTACTTACAATTAATGTTATGGTAATTTAGTGTACTACTTGGTCTTCATAATTATAATTTAACAGTGGTATTTATCCAGTTATGTATCATATTTTATTTTTTGGACACTGAGAATAATTCCATTTTTTTTCCCCCTAGAATGTTGTATGCCTGGTCATTTTAAATTGCATCCAGGGAAAACAATATAATGTTATTTTTTATTTCCAGTCCATAGGGGGGACCCCTCCACCCCTCCGCCATGTACAGCTCATGTTCATAGGATAGGGGTCAGTAGAATGGAGTTGATTCATCTAAGGGGAGAAAATTTCCAGTTTTCCTAGGTATAAATTTGTCCATTTGCCCTAAAACTCCATGAGCTAGTGCTGGTTGTTTGAGTGGTTTATAGTGATCTACTCACTACTTTTTTTTTAAACCTCCAAATCACAAGTAATAAGGCATTTCATACTGCTTGTTTGCCTGATTGAAACTTACAACTCAGTAGTATTTTTGGTTTATTGGCTAACAATAACTTCTTTGTTTATGGTTTATTAAACATAATTTAACCTTCTGTAATTGAGTATATTGAACTAGCTACAATAAGTTTTACGTTATAATAAACGACTTAAAACTAGTTTTAGTGATTCTGCTATTTCACTACTCTCTGTGCCAAGGGAGGACATTGGAAAACCCCAGTTAGTGTGTTTCAGCCGATAAACATGTGTTTCAGTCAGTGTTACAATGCAGTAAGTTAGTGTGTTTCAGTTAATCATCTCTGGATAAAGTGCCCCTGTTTGCTACCTAGAGCCATATTAATTTACTTCCTTTTGGCCAAAGTTGCAAAAGTGTTAATTAAAAATATGTGATGTTCTTATATAAATGTATGTGAGATTATTCCTGATTTTAGGCATTATTGAAGTCATAATAGCAGCTAAGTAGTATGTTAAGTGTGTAGATCATGTGTTGAAGAGATGTGTGAGATTGTAATAAAAAATAACTTTGTTTTTGACTCTCTCTATCCCTTTAAAATTTATCTAGTGGGCGCTTCTTCCCCTTGCCTGTTGATAAAAACTTGGGATGGTCTCATGACTTTCCTGTTCAGTCTTGCATGAAATAACAAAATACAATCTCAATTCAGTTAGAATGTTTAGTTCCTTACTACTTTGTGGAATTTTTCTTTTAATCATCTTAAAATAATTATTGAGTTATCCAAATTAAAGAGGGAATTCTTATTCATGTGTGGTGGGGTTGGAGAAGAATCAGAATAGAAAAGGGTGGTACCCCAAAGTGGAGTTCTAGTGAGAGAATTAATAGTCTCTTATTACTTAATATTCACTTTATACTAAGAATTATAGTAGACATTATAGAGTTAAAGTTTGAAAAAATACAAAACTATGTTTAGCTTTTGGGTGTTCATATTTCTTTCTATTTTACCAGGAAGGTTCTTAGATACTTAATAATCGGCATATGTTTTTTTGCCTTCTTCATTGTTCAGTCTAAGATCGTTTTCATTCTTACTTAGCTCACCAGTATAGTCCTTCTAACTTTATTTAACTTGGTTGAATTGCTCAGAGTCACTCAAAGTTATTTTGTAATTTCCAGTATTGTGCTTTTGTTTATGCTGTTTCTTTTTCATGTGGGTCAACTTCTTGAAAGCCCAGTACCACCTCTTTCCTCACAAATGAAACAACAATAACAAAAATCTTAAATGTTTCTAGACACATCTATTCCAATACTTTAAAATCCAAATATTTGAGAATTTTAACTCTTGTGCTCTCTTATGCTTTGTCTCTCACTTCCTCTTAGCAAGCTCCTTCTCAATAGGCATGGCTTGTTTATTTGTTGCCTTCACCCCAATGTTTTTCTAGCTCAGTATTTTACAGAGTTGGTCAATGACATCTTTTTTTTTTTTAACAACATTTACCTGATGCAATGAATAATAAGCACTCTTAGAAACATCTTTCATACAGGTGACTTGACAGAGTGTCTTACATGCAGCACAAGGTGGTGAACACGTTCCTTCACTGAAATACTACTACCCTGATGCAGCAAGTAACTAGCACTCTTGGAAAAATCTTTTGTATGTGTCAATGGCATCTTTTAAATTGTCTTTATCATTGTCTTCCCTGTAAGCTTCATGACTATGTCTTGTAATCCACAGGCTTAGAAATTTTAGGAGCACCTCAAGTCACTCAGAATTGTATACTTGTTAACTTTTTTGCTTGAGATAAGGCCAAAAACTTGAAAATTACTGTTAGGAAATTTTAATTTTGCGTTTTTTGTGTGATTTACAGACAGATGCCAGTGTCAAGGCCATATTTTCAAAAGTGATGGTTATTACAAGTAAGTTTTTTCAAATATAATCTGTAAAATTTGAAGTTTAATTGAAACATTTCTTTCGGATAATTTAAAGTGTTTCATAGAGTTCATTTTAGACTATGATAATATAAGAAAAGATTAAAGTGTTTTTGACTGATTTTTCAACAGACAACTCAGCTTCAGCTTTCCTTTTTTTCTGATCTTCATTTGCATACTACACAGAATTTTTCTTTTTCTTTTGTGTGTTGATATGAGCAAGAGCTGGACAAAGGATTTATTGTATAAGTTTATTTTTGAGAATTCATTCAAATTATTACATAGTCTTACTGTTAAAACTGAATCTGTGCTTTGGTGTTGCTTACTCTAAAGTGAATCTATCTGAAGCTAATTTCATTCTCAGCCAAAATTTAGAGTGAAGGATATACCTAATAACTACAAAAGAGCTTCTTTGAAAAACTAATATTAATTTGCTTTTTTGCTTTCACTGATTTCAAATAAAATGTTATTTAGTTGTATTTAACAGTGAATACAAAAGAACTGTGTAACACATCTCCTTTGTTCAGTGCAGGAATAGGGAAAAGGAGGTATTTGTGCAGGGCATTTGCTTTTCCTCCCACCTAGAGATTGCTGTGTGTGGCATATGGACAGAGGGAAACTCAGGAGCACCTGGAGGAGTGCTTCTACTGATCCTTTGCTTGGTAGTAATGAAGAGATCTTAGATGGATTTTTGAGGTGTTAACGTATGTTGCAAGATGTTTATGAAAGTAATGCTAAGACACTGAAGAGAACAGTAACCTAGTTTACTGGGTTTTAGACTAAGTGATAGGAGTTTTAGCCTGAGTAGCCTGATATTTTAAGACTAAAATATCTTTTCGTCTTGGGCAGTTAAACATAAATTAGTTTTCGGTCCCTTTGGATAACTTAAAGCAAGTGATTTTGTGAGATTGCTTTTTTATAACTATCTCCTCAGTAAAATGTGGATACTATCCTCTAAAGGAGATCATCTCCTATATTCTTTCTGTTTTTTACACCCATCCGTTTACTTTCAACAAGTATAATATTTCCCCATTTCTGTTCTGAGGAATGCTAGTATTCTGCAGGTGTTAACAGTATTGTTAGAAAAAAGGGTTCCATAGTCAAGTGCATTTGTCGAATGCTGAATTATAAAGGGGTTTTTTTGTTCCCTCCCTCTTCCTCCCTCCTTTTCTCCCTCCCTCCCGTTCTCCCCCTCTCTGTCTCCCCTGCCCCTCCATCTCTCTTTTTGTTTTGTCTCTTAAATGGTAGGCCTTATTGTAGCCTTTAATATGATGCCACTACCTTATCGAGGAGCTATAAAGTGACATTTTCCTAAATTATTTGAAAACAGTACAGTAGATTTTTTTGTACTATAGGAACATGAAAAGGTCATACAGTCAAATATTTAGGGGGAAAATTTGTTCTTACTACATTCAGTGATCTAACCAAGACTTAAAATGGAGTTTCAAAGTTGTATGTGAACTTGAAGACTGCATTTACTGTATTCATATTTTAAGATTCAGTTGGATTTCTACTACTTTTACTAGAGTCCATAGTTTTATATTATGATTTCTGTTATTAGAAGTATCGTAGTCTGCTTCTCTATAACAGTTGTGAGTAGTCAGAGAAAAAGATACTGGGATCAACATTTTATTGGCTTTCATAAGTGTTTTGATACATGAACACATTAGGAGAGTAGTAGACAAATCATCCTTGATTCTGCAGGGACTCATCCTTTCTCGTGCAGTAGTGACATATCCAGCAGTAACGCCTGGAACTTGTTGCTCAGCATGTGTCACTGCCAGATAGTATGTGTGTGTATGTAAATTATCTCTGGGTGGTTTAACAGTAAACAACACAATACAGGAAAATAGTTTCTTAAGGGTAAAACTGATTGATCTCTTGCTGTAAATTACAAGAAAACAACGTATGCAACAAGCTCAAGGGGACAGTAATAAAATTGGTATTATTCAGCTTGACATTTAATGCCCTTAAAATTGTCAAGAGTTATTTAGAAGTAGCCAGTTCAGTCTTTCCCTGCGTAGATGTTCCTTCACAATGATCTTGTTTTGTATTTCTGGAAAGCAGATTTTTATTTGGTAAAATTGACTGTTGAAGGTGCTCCATAATTTATCTCATTAAACTAAACTGAATTATTAATCAAAGTAATAAAAAAATGAAAAATGTTGATCTTTTATTATTTTGAGAAATTTCTAAAATTGTATTTTAATTTAATTTAAGGAAATTTGCCAGATCCTGGTAAGGCTCAGGATTTCATGAAGAAATTTACACAGGTGTTAGAAGATGATGAGAAAATAAGAAAACAGTTAGAAGTACTTGTTAGTCCAACATGCTCCTGCAAGCAGGCTGAAGGTTGTGTGGTAAGGAGAGAAATTTAAAAGAGCACATGTTTGAAGAAACCCTCAAATCTTTTTTTGTCCCCTTTTATAAAATAATTTATATTCATTATGTAAAATTTAGAAAATATCACTAAAATAACAATGTAGATAAACTATAATCCTTCTGTAGACAGTTGCTGTTAATATTGTGGTGTATATCCTTCCAAAATAAGATTGTATTATACATATAGTGCACTTTACTTATTTTCATTAGTCTTTTATAGTATTATATTTAATAGCAACAAAGTGTACTATTGAATATATGTACCATAACTTATTGAACAGTCCACTTGTATCACACATTTCAATTTTTTTCCCAATTTTTGATTAATGTAAAGAACACTTAATATCTTTATAGCTATATAATTTTACACTCTTTTGATTATTTCTTTAGGATAAATTCAATATTGGCCAGTACATTGTTGAAAATAAGCAAAACTCAAACAAAAACAGTTATTTTGGTAGGATTTTTATTTCTTGGTTGCTCGTCATCTGGCCATTTTTTCTCCTTGGGTGTATTAGCAATTCATATTTCTTATTTAAATTGTGTGTTTTTAATCTTTGCCTATTTTTCTGGAATGATATTTGTCTTTATCTTATTGATTTGTTAGTTTGTCATGGCACTGTATGTTAATTAAGCTGAAAATAATTATCTGTCAATTATAGTTTGCCCTTTCATTTTATTTATGATGTCCTTTATATACTGTAGTTTTATTTTTATCTAGCTGAGTCTATCAGCAGTCTCCTCAAGGTTTTTGCCTTTTGTTTCCTGCTTATGAAATCCCATTCTATTGCAAGTCAATGAAAATATTTGCTAATGTCAATATTTCTTAATCTGTTGCCCATGTGTCTTCTTAGAGGCTTCTTAAAAAAAGATGATTCTTGGCTCCACTCTAGATTGACTAAATGAGAATCTTCACAATGAGGCAGCAATCTGTAGTTTTAACAAGCTCCCCTGATAATTTTGCTCACTGAAGTTTGTGTATTCATTGACTCTTGGTTTTATTCTTTTGCATTTGTTTTTATCCTTTTGGAGTATTTTTGGTGTAAGGTATGAGATAGGGATCTAACTCTGTTTTTATTCTAAATGTTAGTTCAGTTATTTCAATACAATATATTGAATAATCTTTTTCCTGCTTAATTGAAATGTTAACCTTTCTCATATGCTAAATTCTTAATCTAGTCTATTTTCCAGACTTGTTCAATTCCTATTGATTTTTTATTCCAGCACCAGTACTACTACCAGGTTTTAATTATTTTAGGTTCTTAACATTGTGGTGTAATATAATTATTTAAACATACTTTTGTAATATTTAAAAAATCTACATTACAGCGTGAAATAACTAAGAAGTTGGGCAACCCCAAACAGCCTACAAATCCTTTCCTGGAAATGATCAAGTTTCTCTTGGAGAGGATAGCACCTGTGCACATAGATACTGAATCTATCAGGTATTTGTATATAAAAATATTAAATTTTCATTACCATTCATTCATACTTGCTTCAGTCAGTCATTGTTGAGTACCTGCTATACACAAGGCACTCATCTGTATAGATTTATGTATATACATAATGGCTATATACTACCTGTATATATCTGTAGGTATATCTATTCATGTATATGCATGTATCACACACTCATTTATATATATCTGTATATATTTAGTTTTTCCTGTTGTTTAATTTTAAGTATTGCTTCAATTTGGGTGAGAAATCGTCAATCCACGCCTACATGTTACCGGTATACCAGGAATTCCTCTTTTTAGTTAGCTTGCATAGGTTAGGTAATAACAAACAAATTATAGTTATAGCCTCAGGGAAGGTAAATTAGGTGAATATGTTGTAAAGCAACATAGGATATATTTTCATAGATATTTGAGAACTAAAAATCTTATTTTTAAAACAATCCTCATTTAAAGTTTCAGCTTTGATATCACCTGACTATGACATCTTGGAAAGTACTTTCTTTTTATGTCTATACTCTTTTGTAAAATGTGAGAAGAGGTTTTTTTTAAACTTTTTTCTAAAATGTTTCAACTGGTTGAAAAAAAAAAGTACTTATAAAATATATACAGCATACTGATTTACTATTCATCAGTGGTATCTTTCAGAGACATATTAGAATCTAAAATAAATAATACTAATGATATATCCTATACCCAGGGAAGCCCCTTTGGAGACTTTTTGTTGGGGAGGGCATAAGGGTGTATCTTTTGGGCTCTGATCCCCCACAGAGTAGAGAGACCCTACTTTGGATAGCCATTAGTCACTTTGGACTCCTCTTGCATCAATTTTCATTTGAAGAAAGGGGTTCTGTGGTTTGAGAAACAGAACAAAACAAAACAAAAAACTAGAACCCTCTACATTAGTACAAGGAAGAATCTGAATCAGATTGAAATTCGTTAATTAAATAAATAATCCCCATGCCTTCTCTACTCAAGGCAATGCTAGTTAGGTATTGACAAAGCATACTTTCTGCTTTTTATCAACCTTCTGTCTAGTAATGGAATAAAGAATTTTAATCAGGAGATTATATTATAGTTCCATAAAATTAGTGCAGATAGTGTTCAGATGACTGAAAGAATATTTCTCCATAGGGGTAGTATTTTTCCCAAAGAGGAAGAATGAGTAAGATTTTGTTTCTACAGAGATCGGAGAAGTATTCTAGGCATCGAGATTAATATAAACCAAGCTAACTAGATAGGAAAGAACAAGGATATTTTGAAAATGACTGCCATCTATTTAAGCTACAGTATGGAGAGGTACAAAAGTGTTATAAGATGATCCTAAAAAAGTAGTTGGGATCAGATTGCGGAAAGCCTTTAAGGTCTAACATTAGAGCTATTACTTTATTCTTTGGTCTGTTGAGAATCACAGATGATTCTGTGGAGTGAGGTGATCACAGATGATGGGAGGAGTGAGGTAAAAGAGACTGCTAAGGTGTTGTTATAATTTTCTATGGATGGTGGTTGTGGGCTGGAAAGAACATATCTGAGGAAGGTTTTAAAAGAACAACCCAAAAAATGGGTCATCATACTGGAAATGGGGAATAAAGGTGAGGAGGACTCAGAAATATGAGTTCAAGTCTAAATGATGCAGAGAATAGTAATACCTTGAGAAGAATGAAGGGAGGTGATTTTGAAGGAGGTGAGAAAGGATGTGCTTATTTGGACAGGACAAACATTTTTTTAAGAAAATCAAGGCAAATTGAGTTGAATGTGAAACTGTGAGGATGGATTAGTTCCCTGGACAAGAGATTGTATAGAAAGAAGTAAAAAGATCAAAAGATCATGGACAGAACTTTGGAATTTTCTTTGTAGTAGAAAAGTTACAGAAATGTTAAAAAACCAGGTTATTGCAGTACTTTGAAAGTCAAGATGGAGAAAGTTTTCAGAAATAATGCATACTCTGAATGGTCAGAGACTGAGGACCAAAACTAGTCTTTGGCTTTAGCAATCAGTAAGCCATAGTGATGTAGAAGATATGTCAAAACATAAGTAACAATAACAGATAGTAGCAATTAGTGCTTATAATGTGCCTGGGATGATTCTAAATGTTTTACATTTTAACTTATTTACTTCTTAACTTTCTGAGACAAGAAATATTATTATTCTCATTTTACAAATAAGGAACAGTAAGTTACACAGATGTTGAGTAACTTGCCCACTGCTGGGAAGTAGTGAATGGCATTTAAACCCAGGAAGTCTGGCTCCAGAGCCCTCTTGGTTAACCACCACGCTGTGTATATATAGAGGCCTTGAGAAAGATTTCACTCTTAGTCCCTGCCAGTAGTCAATGAGTGTCCAGTTCACCTCACTCTTCCTGATAGTGGCTATTACCCTTTTCAGTCTTTGCCATTTTATAGGTGATTGATGGTACTCTTCTTTAAAAAAAATTGCATTTCTAATAAAGTTGAACATTTTTTGCCATATATTTCTTGACTAATCACATTTCTTTTTATTTTTCTATGATGGGCTTGGAGGAATTGTCTTTTTCTTATTGATTATAAGAACGCTTTATAAAATAAGGCTATTAATCCAGCTTGATTGCCTTTTAAATTTGTACTTTACATTAGTAAATATTAAATAATATAATTAAATCTATCAATTGTTTCCTTTATGATTTCTTTCTGTCCTTGGTATCATTAGTGATGTTTTTTACATTTAAATCTTTAATTGGTCTGGAATTAATTTTAGTGTAAGGAGGAGGAAGAGATCCATCCTTTTTTAAAAGCGTATGCTAGCTAGTTGTACCAATTCCATTTATTGAAAAATTGATTCCTTCTCATTTGATTTGAAATGTTTCCTCATTATAGCATAAATTCTTATATGATTTGGACTCTTACTGGATTTTTGTTTTAGTTCCTATGTATTTTGAGGTTTTTTGATACATTTTCATTTCATTGGGAAAGTTCTTTCATTCCTCCTCCCCTCAAATTTATTGGCTGTTCCCAAATGTTAGTTAGTTTTTCCAGATGAGCCATAGAATGCATCTGTTGGATTTTGTCCCACACCAAGTTGTGTTCTCCTGACACATTTATAGATTTAGTGAAAAATGCCATTTGTGTAATATTGTGTTTCCATCTTATGAAAATACCTGTCGATTTATTCAAATCTGTATGCTCCCTTCATATAATTTTAGAATTTACATGCAGATTCTGTGCATTAAAACTTACTATTCCTAGTTATTTTATATATTTTGACTTGTTCCTGTAAATAGATTTTTCCCCTGTCTGTATTTTTTATGTGGCTTTGGCTGATATGGGAAAGTGCTATTGATTCTTTAGTTTTTTGGTTGGTGTCACTTCACTGAGCTCTTAGTATTTTTTTAATAGTTTTTTCAGTTGATTCTCTTTGGTTTTCTAGGTTGATGCTTTTTCTCAGAGATTTTTTATATGATTGGTTCTTGTTCTTTGGTTCTTAGCCCAATTGTACCTCTTCAGAACTGATTTTTCTGATTACCCTGGCTAACGAACTTCACTTCTTGTCTTGGCCTTCTTTCTAGTCCTTATTGTTCCTGATTATTTTTTTAATATATTTGTTTACTTATTTTTGGCCCTCTCTCACTAGACTGAGAGTTTCATGCTTGTAGTCATGGAAGAAAATAATGAGTTTAGTTTTGGATATGTGGTATTTTTTCTTTTCTGTGGTACATCTAGATAAAAAACCTTGGGGCTGCTGAAAATATGGGAAGAGGATTGAGAGTGAAGATTTTTGTTTGGGATAATTGGAGCTATGAGAGTTGATTAATCAGGGAGAATGGGTAGGAAAGGAGAGGAAACATCCCCAAAGATACCATCTGTTGAGGGGATGATAAATTTAAGAGGACTCTGCAAGAGAGATGGATGCATTTGACTCCTAGGTTGACCTTAAGTTTGGGTACATAATATTTTCGTAGAAACAGATCTACTAAACGTTTTAAGGAATGTTGAATAATTGAATTTTCTTGTATTTTGATACATACTATGTCTATAACCTGGTGTTTGTTGTTTGTTTATTTTTTGGTAAAAAAAACCCAAATACTACCAGTGTGAATGATTATTTTAGATAATTGAAAGTGCATTACAAATGTTATTTTAAAATAACATAACCTTGTTTTTAGAAGAAAATTTGAGAACATTGTGTTTCCTTTTTGATCTTTTCTGATGTTCTAGTGAGGTTTTATTATGTCTGTTATCTAGGTATTTTTACACATTTCAAGAGCAGGCCTCTCTATTTCTGGCTCTTAAAATAGTGTCTAACACACAGTAATATTTGGCAAAGTTTGAAAGTGCTTAATGTTGCCATTTATCCTTTATTGCAGTTTACATTGTTCTACTTACTGGAGCAGTAAAGAATTTTAGATAATTAGAAAACACCTATTGTTCATGTGTTTGGGTATAGGCCTTCTGTGGAAATACAAGAATAAAAATGTAGATAGCAATAATAAAGCAAAAATAAAATTAATAGGTAGCAAATCAAATAACATTTTGACTTCATTTGAATGGACAAGGGAAAATACTGTTTTTAAAAAGAAGTGTCTCAAAATATTCATAGGCATATCCTCAGAGATATTGTAGGTTCAGTTCCAGACCACTGCAATAAAGTGAGTCACATAGATATTTTGGTTTCCCAGTGCATATAAAAGTTATGTTTATACTATGCTGTAGTCTGTTAAGTGTGCAATAAAGTGTCTAAAAAAACAGTGTACATACCTTAATTAAAAAATACTTTATTGTTAAAAAATACTAACCATCATCTGAGCCTTCAGCGAGTCATAATCTTTTTGCTAATAGAGGGTCTTGCCTCAGTGTGGATGGCTGCTGGCTGATCAGGGTGGTTGTTGTTAAAGGTTGGGGTGGCTGTGGCAATTTCTTAAAAGACAATAATGAAGTTTGCTGCATTGATTGACACTTCCTTTCACAGACAATTTCTCTGTAGCATGCAGTGTTGTTTGATGGCTTTTACCCACGGTGGAACTTCTTTCAAAATTGGAGTCAGTCCTCTCAAACCCTGCCGCTGCTTTATCCATTGAGTTTATGTAATACTCTAAATCCTTTATTGTCCTTTCAACCTTCTTCACAGCATCTTCACCAGGAGTAGATTCCATCTGAAGAAACCACTTTCTTTGCTCATCCGTAGGAAGCAACCCCTCATCTGTTAAAGTTTTATTAGAGAGTGCAGCAGTTCAGTCACATCTTCAGGCTCCACTTCTAATTCTAGTTCCTTTTGCTATTTCCACCACATCTGCAGTTACTTCCTCCACTGAAATCTTGAATCCCTCAAAGTCATCCATGAGAGTTGGCATCAGCTTCTCTAAACTCCTGTTAATGTTGATATTTGACCTCTTCCCATGAATCATGAATGATCTTAATGTCATCTAGAATGGTGGATCCTTTCCAGAATGTTTTGCATTTACTTTGCCCAGATCCGTCAGAGGAGTCACTTCCTGTGGCATCTCTAGGTTTATGAAATGTATTTCTTAAATAATAAGACTTGAAAGTCAGAATTACTCCTTGATTCATGGGCTGCTGCATGGATATTGTGTTAGCAGGTATGAAAACAACGTTAATCTCTTTGTACATTACCATCAGAGCTCTTCGGTGACCAGGTGCGTTGTCAATGAGCAGTAATATTTTGAAAAGAATCTTTTTTCCTGAGCAGAATCTTTTTTTCTCAACAGTGAGCTTAAAGTATTCAGTAAACCATGTTGTAAATAGATGTGCTATCATCCAGGCATTGTTGTTCCATTTATAGAGTGCAGGCAGAGTAGATTTAGCATAATTTTTAAGGGCCCTAGGATTTTTGGAATGGTCAGTGAGCATTGACTTCAACTTAAAGTCATCAGCTGCCTTAGTCCCTAATAAGAGAGTCAGCCTTGTCATTTGAAGCTTTGAAGCCAGGCATTGACTTCTCCTCTCTAGCTATGGAAGTCCTAGATGGCATCTTATTCCAAAATGAGGCCAGTTTGGCTACATTGAAAATCTGTTGTTTAGTGTAACCACCTTCATGAATTACTTTAGCTAGATCTTCTGGAGAACTTACTGTAGCTTCTACATCAGC
The DNA here is from genome assembly GCA_031878705.1 of Tapirus indicus. Lineage (NCBI taxonomy): Eukaryota > Metazoa > Chordata > Mammalia > Perissodactyla > Tapiridae > Tapirus > Tapirus indicus. The sequence goes on along the minus strand of CM062930.1, from coordinate 68,856,870 downwards.
ACTGGCTGCTTCACCTGTGTTTATGTATGGAGATAACTTCTTTCCTTAAATTTCATGAACCAACTTACGCTAGCTTCCATCTTTTGTTTTGTAGCTTCCTCACCTCTCTTAGCCTTCACAGAGTTGAAGAGAGTTAGGGCCTTGCTCTGGGTTAGGATTTGGCTTAAGGGAATGTTGTGTCTGGTTTGATCTTCTATCCAAACCACTAAAACTTTCTCCATATAAGCAGTAAGGCTCTTTTGCTTTCTGTCATTCGTGTGTTCACCAAAGTAACACTTTTCATTTCCTTCAAGAACTTTTCCTTTGCATTCACAGTTTGGCTGTTTACCATAAGAGGCCTAGTTTTTGGCCTCTCTTGGCTTTCGACATGCCTTCCTCACTAAGCTTAATCATTTCTAACTTTCAATTTAAAGTGAGTGATGTGCAACTCTTCCTTTCACTTGAACACTTAGAGTCCACTGTAAGGTTATTAATTGGCCTAATTTCAATATTGTTGTGTCCCAGGAAATAGGGAGGCCCGTGGAGAAGAAAAGAGATGGGGAACAGCAGCTGATCAGTGGAGCAGCCAGCACACATGACATTTATCGATAAAGTTCACCATCTTATATGGGTGCGGTTCATTGCACCCCAAAACAATTAAAGTAGAAACATCGAAGATCAATGATGACATACTGTTGTTGTTAGTATTGTTGGAACCCTGCCTAGTCTTTTTTGTGCCATCCTCTTATCTTTTGGTGCTATATCAGACAATGCTCTGCTACTATTCATGCGGTTTTCATGGCCAATTGTCTCAGAAGTGGGTGACCACGTCCTTTTTCCTAGTCTGTCTTAGTCTGGAAGCTCTGCTGAAACCTGTCTACAGGAGTGATCCTGCCAGTATTTGAAATTCTGGTGGCATAGCTTTCAGTATCACAGCAACATGCAGCTGCCACAGTATGACAACCAACAGATGGGTGGTGTGGTTCCCTGACCCAGAAACGAACACGGGCTGCAGTGGTGAAAGCACCTTGGCAGTCACAGATCACCGTAATGACTATGATAATAATGAAAAAGCTTGAAATATTATGAAAATTACCAAAATGTGACACAGATGTGACGTGAGCACATGCTGTTGGACAAGTGGCACTGATAGACTTGCTTGACGCAGGGTTGCCACAGACCTTCAGTGTGTAAAAAACAATATCTGCAAAGTGCAATAAAGTGAAGCGCAATAAAACAGGTATGCTTGTATTATAGTTTTTTGTTTTGCAATAATGTTTGGGAAACAGCTATATCAAATTTGTATATGGTTTCAGTGTGGTCTATATAGAAAATATTCAGGATTGTTTTTATTACACGTTGCTAATAAAGGACAGTTGAAAAAAATGACAATTTTCTTTTGTCATACTTTAGTGCTCTTATTAAGCAAGTGAACAAATCAATAGATGGAACAGCAGATGATGAAGATGAGGGTGTTCCTACTGATCAAGCTATCAGGGCAGGTCTTGAACTGCTTAAGGTAAATATGCTTAAGGTGAAATTAAGTGCCTAATGAGATAACTGTTAAACATATATAGTTTATATTTTCCTGATATTTACTTCTTAAGTTTATAGGACCTATAGTAAAATTATCTCAATCGTTTTAGGTAATTTAAAAGTTGCATATTTATTTTAACAGGTAAACTAAATATTTTCAGGTTTAAATTGTATAATATAGTCTAGTATTAATTATATTAAAATAGTGGATTATAATTTGAAGGTTTCATTAGTGAGCAAAGAAGGTGGTAGCTCTACCACAGAAGGAGCTGAAATCTTCTTGAAACTCCATTTTATCTTTTATTTTGTTAGCTAAAATATACTACTGCCTTGCTACAAAAAATATCAGTTAATTGTTGACAACTTAGAAAATATAAAATATTCATAAGCCTATCATATATAAACATTAGTTTTTTTCCTTTTAATCTTTTTTTAATTGAAGTAACATTTGTTTATAGCATTATGTAAATTTCAGGTGTACATCATTATGTTTCAATTTCTGTGTAGACTACATTGTGTTCACCACCCAAAGTCTAATTGCCGTCTGTCACTCTATGCGTGTGATCTTTTACCCCTTTCGCCCTTCCCCCTTCTCTGGTGACCACCAATCTGTTCTCTGTGTCTGTGTGTGTGTTCGTTGTTGAACTGAAATCACACAGTATTTGGCTTTCTCAGTCTGACTTATTTTGCTTGGTATAATGCCATTGAGGTCCATCCATGTTGTCACAAATGGCAAGATCTCGTCTTTTTTTTTTTTTATGGCTGAGAAGTATTCCATTGTGTGTGTGTGTGTGTGTGTGTCTGTCTGTCTGTCTGTCTGTCTGTCTGTCTCTACACCACATCTTCTTTATCCATTTGTTCATTGATGGACACATAGGGGCATTTTTCCAAAGAAGATATACAGATGACCAATAGGCACATGTGAAAAGATGTTGAACATCACTAATTATTAGGGAAATGCAAATGAAAACTACAATGAGGTATCACCTCATGCCCATCAGAATGGCTATTATTAAAAAGACAAGAAATAACAAGTGTTGGAGAGGATGTTGAGAAAAGGGAACCTTATATACTGCTGGTGGAAATTGTAAACTGGTGCAGCCACTATGGAAAATACTATGGAGATTCCTCAAAAAATTAGGAATAGAACTACCATATGATCTAACTATTCCACTTCTGGGTATTTATCCAAAGAACATGAAAACACTAATTTGAAAAAAATATGTGCACTCCTATGTTCATTGCAGCATTGTTCACAATAGCCAAGACTTGGAAACAACCTAAGTGCCCATCAGCAGATGGATAAAGAAGATGTAGTATATATATACAGTGGAATACTACTTTTAATCCTTAAAAAATGCACACTTTTATGTAGTTGAAATGAGACTGAATATATAATTTAGTATCTTAACTACTTTTCTTTATTAAATTATAAGCATTTTTCTCATTGTTTTTTAAGACTGTTTTTTAAGAGTGTCAAAAAACAAATCTGATTTTTGGCTGTCATTTACTAGATATGTGCTTTTGGACAAGTTAATTGGCTGTGCTTCCTCATCTGTAATAGAGATAATAATAGTACTTATCTCACAGAGCACTAAATTAAATCATGTGCAAAAATTTCTTAGCACAGTGTCTGGCTCATAGTAAAAATAATAATAAACATTATTTTTTGAAATGATGATTAGTCCACGTTGGAAATGTCATAGTGTTCCCAATATTTTCCTCTTGTTGGATATTTCGATTTTTCTAATTTTATTCTTATAATCACTTCCAAGATAAATATATCTAAGATCTTTTGCTCTAATACCTTTTTTTTTTTTTTAATACTAGAAGGGCATTACTGGGTCTAAGAGAATGACCATATTCAAATTCCTTTACAGAGAAGTTGTACCCATATATAATTTTGTCAGCAGTGTATGAAGTACCTATCTCCTGTCTTCACAGACATGGAATATTGTAAATTTTTAAGAGATTTGCTAATCTGATAAGCAAAAGTAGTTTTAATTTGCGTAAAATTACTAGTGAGGTATACCTTTCATATATTAATCATTAATGTTTTCCCTATGGTGAATTCATTATTTGTATCATTTTCTACTGACATCTCAATCTTTTGTTTTTTTAACTGATTTAAATGAGCTTTTTATTTCCTTTGCTTTTTTTTATAGAACATATTTGATATATATAAAAGTAAAATGTATTCTATTATATGTAAGTTATACAGTATAGTAATTAAATTAATACCAGTGAAAAGTAAATAGAATACTAACTCAGATTACAGTCATGTGCTGCATAACAACGTTTTGGTCAATGACGGACTGCATATACGACAGTGGTCCTATAAGATTAGTATAATATAGCCTAGGTGTGTAGTAAGTAGCCTATACCACCTAGGTTTGTGTTAAGTACACTCTGCGATGTTTGCACAGTGAATGAAATTGCCTAATGACGCATTTCTGAGAACTGTCCCCATCGTTAAGCAGTATGTGACTGTAAATAGAGTATTAACAGTACTGTTGAAGTTCCCTGAGTGGTTTTTGTCTCACTCGCATCCCTCAGATTTTTTTTTTTTTTTGTGGGGAAGACCAGCCCTGAGCTAACATCTGTTGCCAATCCTCCCCTTTTTGCTGAAGAAGACTGGCCCTGGGCTAACATCCGTGCCCATCTTCCTCCACTTTATATGGGACGCCGCCACGGCATGGCTGACAAGCAGTGCCTCGGCGGGCGCCCGGGATCTGAACTCGCAAACCCCGGGCTGCCAAGCGCGGACTAAACCGCTGCGCCACCGGGCGGCCCCTCGCATCCCTCAGATTTAACTGTTTTTAATTTTGCATTTATTATTCTCTTACTATTATTTATAGTTTACCATCCATGTCTATGTATATATCTCTAATTAACATTGCTTATTTTGTTTCTGAATCTTAAATATATGGCATTATGCATATTATATTTTTCTACTACTTGTTTTTACATTTCACATTTGATTCTAATTGTTTTTTTTTAAGCTTAAAAAATCTTACGTTCAGAGAGATTTTATCTTTTTTTTTTTAAATTGGAAGCATAACCCATCTGAAATTTATTTTGAAAGTGTATATTGGGGGGGAGGGAGGATCTAATTTGATGTTCTTTGAATAACTATGCAGTTTTACCATGACTTCATTAAAAATCGCATCCACTCTTATTTTTTGTTGCCTTCTTTATAATCTATTACACTCTATTATAATCTAAGTTCTTATATATACTAGGGTTTATTTATTGCTTTACTATTTCTATTTTATGTTTCTTCTAATGTTAGTCCCATGTTGATTTGATATTGTAACCTTGTAATATTTTTTGCTATCTGGTGTTTTACCCCCTTCCCTAGATTGCTTTTTTTCAAATATGTTATTAGCTAGCCTCTTCTAATGACCTTTATTTAGAAGCATAGAGATAGTTTGTTAAATTTTCTCTTCTTGTCCCCTTTTCTCCTACCCTCATCCCCCTCCGAAAAAAACCTCAAACATTAACCAAAATCCAAATTATTTTGAGTTGAATTATATTAGCATGTAATTTAATTTTGAAAGAAATGACTTCTTCAGATCATACAATTTTTCTACAAAAGAACATTTCTGGTGTATATTTGAGTACGTTTTAAAATTTTATTTATAGTGCTCTCATTTACTTGTTAGTGTAATTATAGTTTATTTTGATTTGTAGTATTTCTAATATGTAATATTTTGGATTTATGTTATAAAGATGAAAAGGGTTTACAGATCATTTTTTATGACTTATTTTTTAGGTACTCTCATTTACACATCCAATCTCGTTTCATTCTGCGGAAACATTTGAATCTCTCCTGGCTTGTCTGAAAATGGATGATGAAAAAGTAGCAGAAGCTGCACTCCAAATTTTCAAAAACACGGGAAGCAAAATTGAAGAGGATTTTCCACACATCAGATCGTGAGTTGAGTTTATTCTAATAAATATTCTGGAAAACAGAAAAATAATTTGCAGTTTCTTGATTTATGTAATAGGATCTTTTAAGTTTTGAGGAAATAATGTCTAGGTTATCTTAAGTATATACTGTTCAGTTTAGATTCTCATTTCCTAGGAGAAAGCATTGATTGGTATTTTAGAAGTTTCGTGAAAATGTGGAGTGAACATGGCATTTCTTTCTGAGGTGTCAATTTTGCTTGAAGATTTTAATGAAAACAATTAGATAGTAGAACAGTTCCTTGGCATATTATGGCAGAGAAGAAGCAATTTACATTGATTTAAGGTCCAGTGGGAAATTCCAAAGGAATTTCAGCAGATTTATCTATAGGACTCTTCACTTCCTCTATGATTAAGGGTATTGGATTGAAAATTTTCAGAAGTGGTGCTTTATTTGACACAGGGAAGCAGGAAAGCTTGGAATAATCATCTTATTACCAACAGTGGATTTTTTTGTGCATTACAGTATTTCCAAGAATTGGAAATTGTCCTTTTATCCTAGGGATCTCTGATAGTCATTAATTATTGTTCAAGTTTCTATAATAGGTCAAAAGAATTAAGTCTTCATTCTTCATGGAACCCTGCTTACTTCTCTATATGCATCTCTCTCCCTGTTCCTGAGCATATCTGATAGTTGGTCCTGATATTGCCATAGTTACTGGTGGTTTGTTTTACCTCTACCTCATTCCTTCTGGCTTAGCTGCTGGTCTAGTTAGTTGTGGTTGGGGTAACATGCTTCTTCATGTTGAAGATTGGCTGTTGGCCTTTTTCCTCAGAAAGAGGCTGTGAACAAAGCTAGCTCTTAGAGTCTCAGGTATACTTTTTGTTATTCTTTTCTGTTCATGTGGACTTAATCAGTCCTAGAAACTATTGATAAATAGGATAAAGGCATTATTTAAGTAATAATTGAAACATACCAGAATTTTGTAACAGTATTCTCTTTGTCAGCAGTAAGAAACTTAATTGTTTAGAACTGACATCTTAATTTTTGAAGGCGCTTAGAACATGAATTTCACTTTGGAATGGTACTGTGACTCTCCTGTCCAGATCAGAGATCACAGTTTGGAGAGATATGTGTACATAAAGACACAGACACTGTATAACTCTATACCCTTTACTGAATGCCCTATTATTGTACTCTCTCATTTAAACCTTGCAACAGTTCAGTAAAGTGGAGGAATTTCCCTAATCTTCCAAATGAAGAATCTAATGTTCACTTGAGGTAAATGGTTCTGGGTCATATAGCTAGCAAGAGTGAGGGTTTGAATTTAGGTTTCTTTGTCTGTGATGGTTATGGTACCATATCCATTATGGCACAATTCCTTTCTTAATTAGAGCTTTGAACAAGGTTTAGTTCGATTTATTCACTGGAGGTTTTTATTTTCATTCTAGACTGTCTTTCCTAGTACCCTTTATATTTTAAAGAAACATTGTTTGATATACTTGTAGGAGAACTATGAGAACAAGGTGGAAAGGTGGACATTTTAGAACACACAGGGCATTTAAAAACATATGCTACTTTAATATGGAACTGAAGTACTTAAAATTTTATTTATACACTGAGTATATTTCAGATGTCTTTCATGAGGAGAATTAACTGATATTGAATATCTGCTGTGTGCACACACTGTTCTCGATGAAGTAACTCATAATATATGTCTTCCAGGAGATAGAATATATGTGCAGATTTTGTGTTTTAAATTATTAAATTGGGTGAATTGATTTTGAGGAAAAATGGTAGAGTTAAGTGAATGTTATTAAATTATCTTCCCTTAATCTCAGCAAAATAATTCAAAAGAACCAAAAGAAAAGTGTATCTAAATAGAATCTACAGTTAATTTGTGTCCACAAGCTAGACAAAATTGGTGCTAGATAAGCCATTTAGACTGACTTGAATGTGAGGACATTGACAATTGAGACACATGTCCCTGAATCAGTTGTATAAGAGAATGTATAGTGTTCTCTCATTTGCTAATTTCTCTCAGGCTTTGAGAGAAATAAGAAAAACCTAATTTCAGCTGTAATAGAACTAAAGGAGAGACTTTGTGATCATACCATTTTTTGGGGGGCTGACATATTTTCCTTAACAGGAGGAGCAAAGCTTAGAAGAGGTAAGGCTTAAAGTAGAATCATGAAGCAACTGTCTTATTACCAACCTTACAGGAACAGAAAAAGTTAGGTGCTGACCTACTAAACAAAAATGATAAGGAGTCATGGATTCTGGTCTAACTCAGTCTGTCTCTCAAGAGTCTGGCTCACCGCAAAGTAGGCAAATGTGCCAAAACTGAGTCTCCTTATAGCATAGGATATAGCCATAGTCCACGTGGAGCTGGTTCTGGTCATTGGAAGGATTCAGCAGACTTGGAGAGAAATTACAGAGCGATAAAGGACTTAGTACCTTTAGTCTCAGCTCCCTCCTCCATGCTCCTTAGCCAGCTGATAAAGCAAATGTAGCTTGAGTTGGGAGCTTTGATATTAATTTTTTTAAGAGAAGTGTTCTGTCATCGGGGAGACACTATCTGCGTTTTTGTTTAAATGAGAGAACTAGATAATTCATCTTTGAATAAGAGAAATTAACAGAACACAGATAAATTAACAAACATGAAACCCATGCAGATATTTTAGCCTTCAAAAGATAGCTGATAAAAGACTATTTGGAAGAAGTGAATTTTTCTAGGAAAAAAGAAAATTTTAGACAGTTGTTCTAAACTGCCAAGGAAGTTAAACAGCAAATGACATCTGGAAAAAAAAAAAAGAATAAAAATAATATATAAAAAGGAAAGTGGCAGAGCTAAGGATAAAAAAGAGAGGAAACATATTTGCATTATAGAATATAATTTATTACAAGCAGCAAGGAGCAGGGTAAACAATATAGGAAATGTAATAAGTAAGCTAGAGGTTGAGCTTGAAGAAATTGTATAAAATGTGGAGATAGTGGGCAAAGAAATGAAGGTGGTTAAAGAGAATGAATTGTAGAGGGTGAAAAGCCATAATTGGTTTCTGTGGAGAAGACAGCGGAATAATGGGAAATGGAAAATATTCAAAAAAATAGTAAACTTATTTAGAATGAATGAAAACATGAATCTGGATCAAGAGGGTTCATGTTTTAGGAAAATATCCTGATGGAATTTACTGAATTTTCGGGGATTACAGAAGTGATTTCAGAAACAACAAGGGAAAAAAAAAAAAGAAATAGGTCATGTACCATGGAAAAGTAATGAAGCTAACTTATTTCTTTTCAACCACATAAGATTTCCAAAGTTAATGATCTAACAGCTAGGGAGTTTTGATAAACGTAACCAAGAATTTCATAACTAGCCAAGTTGTGTTTAAGGGCAAATGAAGGATATTCTTTAGGATACAAGGACTCAGGAAATGTATTTCCTCTTTTTATTGCCAAGTCACTCTATCTACCAAGTTCTATGCTTGTTCACTTTGCATTCGGTTTTGCTTATGCCCCTAAATCCAATTTTGTTGTCTTCTTGTTTGCTTGTCTCTGATTTGTCTTTTCTCCTCATTTTATTCTCAGTATTTAAGTTTTAGATGTGGCTATATCTATGTTTTAGATATTTGAAAACCTGGGGTTTTTTAGAGGATGATATAGATAAATAAAATTGGCTCAAGAAGAGGGAAGAAGAAACCTAATAGGCTATGATTATAAAAGAAATTGCGAAAATTACCCTCTAATAAAAAGTGCCAGTAAAAGTTGTGTTTAAAGGAGGTATTTCAAAGGTGTAAAAAACCAAGAATTCTGATTCTTTTTAAATGTTCAGAGCATAGGGAAAAAAAAAAAGCTTTCAGATGATTTCTTATAAAGCCAAGATGGGAATGCTGAAACCTGAAAAAAGATTATCCCCCCAGAGAAAACTAAGACAAATCTTACTATTATCAGTACAAAAATTGTAAGTAAAATATTAGCAAAAAGAGAGTTTACTACAGTATAACAAGAATATTCTATGGTCAAATGTGGTTAATTCCAGGAATACAAAGAGGGGGTTGGTATTAGTAAGCCTAATACTGATGTTGCAATTCATTATATAAGTGAGTGAAGGGAAAGGGCACACACACTAGGTCATTTTGGTAGATGCTGAAAGGGCCTCTGATTAAAAAATAGTCTGTTTATACTTAAACACAATAATAGGGTTAAATACCTTGATAACATAATATCTCTTAAACCAGTAGCCACCATCATATAGTAAAACACTAGAAGCATTCCCAGTAAAATCAGAAACAAGATGAGAAAATAATCTCTGACATGATTTAAACATTGTTTTGGAAGCATTATAATTACATAAGAAAATAAGAGTTAGAAGTGTTGCAAAGGAGGAAGCAAAGTTATCGTATTTCTTGGAAAATCTGAGAGAATCAACTGAAAAACTACTAAAAACAAGATAGCCAAAGTAAGTATGTAAAAATCCAAAGCTTTCCTTACATACCACCAACCACCATTTAGAAAATATCATAGGAGTAAAAATCAGAAGACCAAGAAGTAAAGTATACAAGAAATTTGCAACCCTATAATAGTGAGTGGAGGAGTATAATGTTTGACAAAGAAAATAGGAAAAGTTAGATTACCTGTTTTGAAAAGAAAAATTAATGTAGACTGCTTGCCTTGATTTTTACATATATTCCAGATCAGTCAAAGATAAATTCTTTATTTAGCTAAGATTTTAAATACATAAAATGAATTAATAAAATATTGGCAACCAGTACATTTGTGTAACTCCCTTTTTTGTGGGGGAAGGGACACTAATGCCAAGTCATCAATGAAATATTGATGGATTGGATTTTTAAAAATCTTTTTGTTGAGAAAAATATTTATAGAGTCTCCACTGTGTATAAGATACTGAGAATGTTGAAATGAACAGGACAGATTAAGTCTCTGTCCTTATATTTTAGTGAGGGAGACTACTATTTAGACAAAAGCAAAAATCATGAAAAAAAGTTAGAAACACAAATGGTACGCCGGCAAATTATTTTCAACATATATTTGACTTAGAAAAAGTTAGTATCTGTAATGTATAAAGACTCTTAGCAAAGGAATAACAAGTCTTACAGTAGAGTACTGGGAAAGGGAATGAACAGGAAATTCACAAACAGGAAATCCTTCCAGTCCCAAAATCAAGAAAAGACTTTTATGCCTACTAATAGTAATCGAGGAAAATACAAATACAAATACAAATATAGCACTCGTGCTATAACCAGTGTTAGCTGGCATTCCAGTGATGCTGTCTTGGTTGCAGTATAAATTGATGCAGGTTTTCTGGGTTGGTAAATGTGGTAATACATACCAACTTCAAATGTGTGTAGTCTTTTAACACTGCAGTTTCACTTTTAGGAACTTATCCAGAGAGAAAAGATGTCTACATAATGATTATATGGTTCAGGGTCCAGTCAGAGAAACAGAAACCATACGAGGTATTTTGAACAGTAAATTAATTAATACAGATGTTTGAAGGATGAAGAGCAAAAAGTTGCTTTGGTAACCCAGAGATTATGAATTCCTGGAAGCAGCTACCACCCTTAGGGCTGGTGGAACAACTGGGAAGAAGCAGTGTTAAGGCCTGCCCAATGGGTGGGAGAGCCCTGTCAGCATCACCCAACTGTCAAAGTCAGGGTGGCCTGGCTGTTGCTGGGGGGTGGTGAAGCCACTGGAGAGAATGCCTAAAGAAGCTCTGGTGTTTCTTATTGGGAGAACCTAATAGGAAGCCAGCTCTTGAGGGAGTCTGGGAAATGTAATTTGCAGATTTCCAGCTCTAGGATCTCAGGGCAGATTATAGGATAGGCGTAAAGCTTAGTAGGTAAATAACTAGCACAGGGATGTTCATGGTTTTGTTGTAAAGGTTTAAAAAAAAGAGAGAAAGAGACCGTCTAAATGTTCATCAGTAGGAGATTGGTTAGATTAGTTGTGGTATCGCCATCCACTAAAGACCTATGTGACCATTAAACAGAGCAGTGTTTAGCAATACTGGACGTAGGAGGATTCTCTATAACATTGTTGGGTGAAAAAATGTTTTCAGATAGTATGTATTTTGTATCCTCGTTTATTTAATATATTTATGTATGTATAGAGAAAATTTGAATGTTCACAAAAATTGACAGTAATTAAATCAGAGTAGTGGAATTTTGAGTTTTTTCTTTAGTGTTTTTAATGTATTTTTCAGTTTTATTTATGTTTTCTGCATGTGTATGATTATTACCAGGGGAGAAAAACTTGAATTTGAAAGAAGAAAGTCAATTTAATGAGGGAATAAAGGATTCTTTTTCTTTTTTTTTTTTTTGTGAGGAAGACCTGCCCTGAGCTAACATCTGTTGCCAATCCTCCTCTTTTTGCTGAGGAAGACTGGCCCTGGGCTAACATCCGTGCCCATCTTCCTCTACTTTATATGGGACGCCGCCACGGCATGGCTGACAAGCAGCGTGTCGGCGGGCGCCCGGGATCTGAACCGGCGAACCCCGGGCTGCCAAGCGCGGACGAAACCGCTACGCCACCGGGCGGCCCCAATAAAGGATTCTTTTTAATAGGAACTTATTAATAGAAAAAGCAGCCAGAAGGTAGTTACTTCATTTACATTTCAGTGACTTCTAAGACTCTGCATAGTACTTCAGAATTAAAAAAAAATTTTTTTTCTTTGTTTATTGTTTTGGTTTATTTCTGTTTTCTGTTTAAATGAGTATGCAAAAAAATTGGATGAGCTTAAAATTTCTCATACTATCTAAAAAAAATCCCAACCAAAGTTGCTTCTTACTTGTGTGTGACCTGTAATTTTTCTCTTGACTACTAAGAAAAGAGATTATGGATGTTTGTATTGTAAAGTCTGATTTATGAGAAGATGGGTCTTATCTGGGAAGTTTAGTTACTGAAGTTGCCAGAAAATAATTTTTCATTTTGCAAAGAAGCCACAAATCATAGACTTAAAAGGATAGTGTTTTGGTGAGACTCTAATTGTTTTTTACACATTTGATTATTGAAATTTTCAAGCATATAGGAAGAGAGAGAATATCATAGCAAACTCCCATGTATCCACCAACCAGCTTATATATGAGTATCTTACAGCCACTTTTGTTAATTTATGATTCTACCCATTCCCCCATTCCCCTTATATTTGAAAGCAAGTCCCAGACTATATATCGTTTCATCTATATATCTAAGTATCTCTGAAAGATAAGAACTCTTAAAAATAATCACAAGATATTTATCACAGTTAACAGTGTTAATAATATCCAATTAATTTCTCAAAAATGTAATACTTTTTCTAACAGTCTTTTTTTTGAATCAGGATCCAAGTAAGGTTTTCACATGTTTATTGGTTGATAAGTTTCTTAAGTCCCTTGTCTCCTGTAGGCTCCCCCTCCAATTCTTTCCCTCTTTGTGTTTGATAAAGAAAACAGGTTGTTTCTCTTGCAGAGTTTTACGTAGACTGACTTTTGCCAATTGTATGCCTTTGGCATACTTTAACGGGTTCCTTATATTTTCTGTAAAGTGATAGTTGAATCCAGAGGCCTGATTTGATTCCGGTTCAACTTTTTTGTTGTTACAGGACCACTTTGTAGGTGGTAATATGCTCTTCTATCAGGAGGCACATAATATCTGGATATTTCTCTTTTTATGATGTTAGCAGCTGATGATGCTCATCACTTGTTAGCTGAATACTTCTATAAAGAGGAACTTCTCTATCTGTTCTTTGGTTCGCCAGTGTTAACATTTATTTAGGAGAGACGGGATGAATGCTTGATTCTTTCATTTGAACAGTGTTCAAAATAATGAGTTTGCTAGTATCCTCCAAATGTGACCAATTAACTGTTATTATCTTTAAAAAATATCATTATAAACTCACATATTTACATGTATTTGTGTTTTTGATAATTGCAGTGATCACTCTCATCTATACCTAGGAGCCTATTCTATTCAGGTTGACCCCTGAGTCCTTGTGAACAGCTCTACTAATCTTTGTAATTTCTTTTCAATCTGGCATGACAAGATGTTCCAGGCACATCTTGTGTATGTCCTGCCCTAGACCTGAAATCAGCCATTTCCCTAAGGAGCCCTGTTTCCTTTTAATGGAAATGGTATTAAGAAATCAGAATGTGAGTCATGTGGGTACTAGTTGCTAATGTGTGGGTCAGTTTTCTAGGAATATTCAGTGTACACAGCTGAAAAAAGAGTTTTTTGGAAGATAAAATGCATTATGTTTATATTGATTATTCCGGTTCAGATTCGGGACTACAGGATTTTTATTGAATCTTTTCAATTTTAATTTATCTCTTTTTCCCCATGCTGAGATAACACAGGATGATAAAGCTATGATATTACAGAATAACTTATGTGAATTATCCCATAGTAAATACATAACAGTCTCAGAATAGCAATAGCACCACTAACATGATTCTTAAAAGCAGTTGTTTGTTTACTTGTTTAGGTAGTTCTCTTTTGTATTTAGGGTATATATCACATTAGGAATTTACAATCGAATTCTGTATTTTAAAGTTACTTGGAATGATTTTTCTTTGTGTAGTTATGCCAACAAATGGATACACACTTGGTCCATTTGTTTCATTTTATTTTTTAAGAAGTTGCTCTTTTAAAGTTTAATTTTTAAATTTCTTAATTTTATGAAATATTCACTGGTTTTAAAGACAGGTGTAAAAAGCAGGATACAGATCTTCTTCAGCTTACAATTTATGTCCCGATAAACCCATCGTAAGTTGAAAATATTGTAAGTTTAAAATATAGTAAGTAGAAAATGCACGTAATACAGCTAACCTACCAAACATCGTAGCTTAGCCTAGCCTACCTTAAACATGCTCAGAACACTTACGTTAGCCTATAGTTGGGCAAAATCATCTAACACAAAGCATGTTTTATAATAATAAAGTATTGAATATATCATGTAATTTATTGAATACTGTACTGCAAGTGCAAAACAGAATGGCTGTGTTGGTACAGAATGGCTGTGAGTGTGTTGGTTGTTTACCTTCATGATCATGTGGCTTACTGGGAGCTGCAGCTCGCTGCCTCTGCCTCTGCCTCTGCCCAGGATCACAAGAGAGTACTGTACTGCATATCACTAGCTTGGGAAAAGATTGAAATTTGAAGTACTATTCCTACTGAATGTGTATTGCTTTTGCACCATTGTAAAGTTGAAAAATCGTAAGTCCAGTCATTGTTAGTCAGGGATCATTTGTATGTTCTAAGAGGTCTAGTTTCTATTCCTTAATTCTCTACCCTATTCCTTCTTACCTATAGAAATACTTAAAAAAAATTGTCCTTCCACGCATGTCTGTCTGGATATGTTTAAGTGTGTATGTGTATTCATATGCCCCCTTTGATAGATACTTTATCATAACACTATACACACTTTTTTCCACTTATACTAGCAGTCATTCCGTATTTAAATATTTGTTTTGTGGATATATCATAGAATAAATGTATGTATAATTTTGCTAGATATTGCTACATTCCCCTCCATATTGGTTTTACCATTTTGCGTTCCCACTAGTAGTGTATGAACATACCTGATTTCCCACAGGCTTGTCAACAGACTGTGTTGTTATGAAACATATATCTTTGTCCCTGGTCATCTTTCTTGTTCTGTAGTCTTTGTCTGAGAGTAGTATAACTGCCTCTGCTTTTGTTTATATTAGTGTTTGTGAGGCATATCTTTTTCCTTTTTTTACTTTACTTTAAATCTTCCTGGGACTTAATATTTAAAATGAATTTCTTGTAAATATCCTATAGTCTTTGTTTTGTTTGGTTTTTTTTTGTTTGTTTTTGGTTGTTTTAATCCAATTTGACAAACCCTGTCTTTCAATTGGAATGCTTAGACCATTTATATTTAATGTAATTATCAGTGTAGTCGTGTTTAAAGCTAGCATCTTGATTCTTGTTTTCATTTCATCTTTTCTGTGTTCCCCTTTCCCTCTGTTTCTGTCTTCCTTAGGATTAATTGAGTATTTTTCATGATTTTATTATCTTCACTATTGGCTGATCTGTGTTCAGATAAAATTTTACTACTTAATGTATATTGTAAAAACCTTGCAATTGTATACTTCCATGCCTTTCCCCTCCAGGCTTTTGTTGTCATATATTTTATTTCTATATATGTTATAAACCCTAAAATATTTTGTTGTTATTTTTGTTCTAACCAGTTTGATATATCTCAGATTAACAATAACAGATTTATTTGTGCACACATATTTACCATTTCTGTCACTGTTTGTTTTTTGGATATCTATCCATATTTTCATCTGGTATCATTTTTCTTCTTGAATAACTTTAATATTTCTTATAGTATTGTTCTGCTTACAATTAATTATCTCAGCTTTTCTTTGTCTGAAAGTCTTTATTTTGCCTTCATTCTTGATAGCTGTTTTTACTCAGAGTAGAATTCTAGGTTGACGGTTCTTTTCATTTAGTACCTATAAGATGTCACGTCCTTATTTTCTGGATTACATAGTTTCTGATGAAAAGTGTTCTTTCATTCTTTGTTCCTCTGTGTGTAATGTGTCTTTCTTTTCTGACTTCTTAAGGTTTTTCTCTTTATCTCTGCTTTTACCAAATTGATGATGATATGCCTTGGAATGGTTTCCTTTCTGTTTCTTCTACTTGACGTTTATTGAGATTCTTGAGACTGTGGGTTTATTTCCATCAGATTTGGAAAAATTTTGGCTATTCAAATATTTGTTTCTGTTCTCCCTCCCCACCTCCTTGTTTTCTGGGATTCCAAATGCATGTATTTTTGACTACTTGATGTTGTCTTATAGGTCACTGATACTCTGTCTTTTTTTTTTTTTGTCCTGTCCTTTTTTTTCCTCTTGTTTTATTTTGCATAGTTTCTATTGCTGTTTCTTCAAGTTCACTGATCTCTTCTTCTCTAATATATAATCTGCTTTTAACACTATCAGTATATTTTTCATTTCAGGTATTATATTTTTCATATTTAGTAGTTCCATGTGGGTTGTTTTTGCATATATTTCTTATCTGTCCTCATCATGTTCTTGTTTTCTTACCCTCTTGAGCATTTGGAGCATATTTATAACAGCTGTTTTAATGTCTTTGCTGATTTTGTCACGTGTGCCATTTCTGGGCCTGTTTGTAGTGATTAATTTTCTCCTGGTTATGTATTACAAGAAACATAAATTATTACCAACCCTGTGTGTGTTAGGGAATTTTTTGGCTTACTGCTTTCCTGTGTTCTTTTCCTGGCCTTGGGTAGTTTTTTCTCATGCATAGCACTGATCATTATTGAATTAAAGACTTGAGGATATCCCTCTTTGGATCTCCAGAACTCAAGCTCTCTTTTCTATCTTTGTAGCTCCCTCCTCTGTGTTACTCTGCCCTAGAAATTGTAGCTGCCTTGGCCTCCCTAAAGTCTCGTCTCTGTATCCCTCAACTCTGTGTGACCACCAGCCCCTATTTGGGTTACTTCTTCTTGCACCACAGTCTGGAAACTACCTCCAGGCAGTAAGCAGGGGCAGATGTAGGTTATTCTAGTTTGTTTCCCATTGTTTAGGGATTATAGTACTGTGCTGCCTATTGTCCAATATCTGAAACCTTTAACATGTTTATCTTGTTTAAAGTAGGAGAGTAAATCCAGTCTCAGATATACTGTCATATTCTGAAGCAGAAGTCCTCTCAGTATAGTTTTCATTGTATTTTTTTTAAATGAGTGAAGGTAAACATTGTTCACACATCACAGGGTAATTTGTATATCTTCTTTTGAAAAACTTCCTACTCTCTTATGTCCGAGACATTTTTCCATGATGTTTTGGTCTTTTCATTCTCTATTTGCAGAAGATCTTTACATGTTAGGAGTATTAGCCCTTTCTCTGTACTATGAAATACAAAATTTCCCCTTATTTTGTCATATCTTTTTATTATATTTTGCTGTGGGTCTCTTTTGTGAGACTCTATTATTATTGTGAATTATTGCACCTCTAAATTCTCATTACTGGAGCACTGGGTTGGTGTTGGGCAAGGAGGAGGATTCAGAAGTTGCTTTCACTGTGAGATGTTTGAATAATAGTTGAGCAAAGAGATTCTGCTTTATTCGGTATTCATTTTAAGTTTTTATCAGGTGGAGTGATATGATACATGAATGTTCTTCCAGGTAGCTACATGACTCACTCCCTACCTCCCTCAGAACTCTGCTCAACTATTACTTTGTCAGAGAGGTCTTCTGTACCACTCTATTTTAAAATTGTAACACCCTCACATACCCCTCCCCACTCCCTACCCCTGTCCTCTTTTTCTCTTTTTTCCTCTGTAGCAAGTTATCTCAATTTGACATAACACATATTCTGCTAATCTATGTATTATCATTTGTCTTGTCCCTAATATGCTGATAGCATGAAAGCAAGGATTTGGGACTATTTTAATAGTGCCTGGCACATAATAAGCACTCAATTTTTATTGGTTAAATAATCAGATTTCCCTTTATTTAGATTGTTCTGGCACAAAGTGAAAGATGAATTGGAAGAGGAAGAGACTTGAGAAAGAAGGAACAATTCCAGTGGTCTTATGTGTAAGGTGGCAGAAGCTTAGCTGGAGTGATAGCAATGAAAAGGCTAATGGGAATGACATTAAAAAGAAAGGGTCACCATCCTTGTTTGTACTTATAATTGTTAAGTAAAAAGGAGGAAAAAGATACTTGTGTTTGGATTAGATTTTTAATATAGATGTTTATAAAGCAAAATTATAGATTAATTGAAAATGACTCTGAGTAGATATTGTGACTTTTTTTGTTCTTACAAAACATTACTTAAAAAATACAAACATTTAAGTATCTAGTAGAAGTCATGTTGATTTTTCTGGTTTATTGTTTTTCTTTCTTTCTTTTCCTTTTTTTTTTTAGAGCTTTGCTTCCTGTTTTACATCACAAATCTAAAAAAGGACCCCCCCGTCAAGCCAAATATGCCATTCATTGTATCCATGCAATATTTTCTAGTAAAGAGACCCAGTTTGCACAGATATTTGAGGTAATGAGAAAAAAAATTTTTGTGTCTTATGTTATTGTTAAAAAGTAAATATTAGTGATGTTACGGAATGTTCACATTGGAGATGCACCATTTTATAGTACATTTTCAGAATTTGAATCATTGTAGTCAATATTGATGAGTGGTTAACATGAAAATGTCTGATTATTCAGATGTTTAATGCTAACTCAAATTCAGAAATCAAACAATTGTATAGTATTTTTTGACATTATACATTTAGTATTAGGAAACTAGTTTTTCATTAATAAGTAATATATGAAATCGTACTTACTGATAATAGGTAATAGATGATTATTGTGTCAGTTTATAGGTTTGAAAATTAGATTTCTGTTTATGAGGTACTGCTGAAGTGTGGGGTTTTGTAAATCAATTCTAATTAGTAATATAAAGTAAAATAAGTTTAATGACTGACCTAATTTTATGTCAGATTAAAATGTCTTTTCCATATATATTTTGTATTATTTTTTTCTACACTTTAAATTACTATTACCCTTTCTACATAAGCATTGTAATTTTATTGCAATCTATTATAATCAGGGGCTATCTATCTTTAGCATTCCTATTGCAAATAGAAGCTAAGCAGAAAATCTGTAAAGCCCTGACTTATAATTTTAGTTCAGAAGCCTTGAATGAAGTCAGAACAATCTGGAAATTAAGCTGAAGCTACCTACCATAAATACTTTGACTTGTTATCTCTGTTTTAGAACATTTATGCTAATTTTGTTGTTTTTTCATGTAGTGTTATGTTAAAGACCTGAAGGAGAAAGAAAAGTAGTTTTCTTTATCTTTCAAACAGCATCTTTGCTGTAGATAGGAAAAAATTTATTTTAAATTTTGTGCATTTTGGGATGGAGGTATTTTCTGTAGTCTGGTTTGTATGTGAGAATGACTTCAATGAATTTGTGTTGATTTATTGAAAGCCTTTGTTTTTCTTGATTAATCTTTAGTTCCTTTCAGTGACGATGAGGAGGAGGATTAATGCTAATAATAACTTGAATTTGTAGGGTATTTTTATTTTCATGTTGATAGTATATCTTATTTTATTTCATCTTTATAAGAACCTAACCTGTAATCCTCCTATATAACATACAAGGGTGCCTGGCTTTCTGAGAAAAGGTTTTATAGAGATATCTGGCTTTTATGAGGTTACTGTTAATCCAGGGTCTGGCCATTAATTTTGCTTTTTCAGAAATGATTTTATCATCTTATTGTGGAAAATTGTCACACTCATAATAAACTAATTGAAAAAAACTATTTACACTCTCAGATTTTTGTTTATAATATAAACAGGCTGGCACTTAGGTGTGCAATGGATGTATTGAGGAAAGTCATGAAGAATAGCAAGAAGTAAACTCATTTAAATATACTTTTGACTAAACGAAACCTTATATTGCCCTAATATGTTGGGAAAGAATAGATTTGTTTTTCAAGCATAAAATTCTTGGTGTTCAGTATGGGAGGATAGAGCATCAACTCTTCATTAAAATGTGTCGTTAAAATTTCTAATAGAGGGGCTGGCCTGGTGGCATAGTGGTTAAGTTCATGTGCTCCCCTTTGGTGGCCTGGGGTTCGTGGGTTTGGATCCCGGGCGTGGACTTACCCACCACTCATCAAGCCATGCTGTGGCAGCATCCCCCATACAAAATAGAGGAAGATTGGCACAGATGTTAGCTCAGGGCCAATCTTCCTCACCCCAAAAAAAACAACTAATAGATAATATATTCACTTGCTTCAAAATCAAAAGATAACAAAACAAATATCCAAATAGTAAATAATAAAAAGTTTTCTCCACTGCTACCCGCCCTCTGTATCACCAGCCCTCCAGTTCCTTTTCCCAGAGGCAATCAGTATTATCAGTTTCTAATGTACTTTTCTGGAGAGATTTTATTCATATGCAAGTAATATAAATACACACATATTTTGTCCCTTTCCCACTCCCCTATGCCAGTGATAGCGTGCTATAGCACTCTAATTATTTTCCTATTTTAAAAATTAAACAACACACTTTAGATACTGTTCTATGTGTGTATATGAGGAGCCTCATTCTTTTGTCGTGGTAAAATGCATGTAAATGGTTGGGTTTCCCATCAGAATAACAAAAATAGTTTTATTTGTTATAGTACTTAATATTTGATGCTCCAAAAATCCACAGAAATGCATGTGGACATAGAGAATAAAAGCTTATTTCTTGCTTCTGAAAAAAGTCCAGTTGGGTGTTTGGATTGCATACTAATCACTGACTCAGGCAGACAGACTCTTCTTGACTATTGGCTTCTCTTTAAGTTCCACTGGATCCTTGGTATTAAGGCAGCCAGTGAGTAGAGAGAATGTGGAGAAGACACACTGCTCATACCTGTGTCAGTGCAGGCATGGCATACCTCACTTTCACTCCCATTCTGTTAACCGGAACTTACTCACATATCCTCATCTAACTGCAGAGGAAGCTGCATGTATAGTCATCCTTATGTCCAGGAAGTCGAACGGAAGTGGATATTGGTGAGCCCTGGCAGTCTCTAACATATTCATGTATGTGATCATAAAATATATGACACATAGTATGATTCTCTATGCAGAAATGTTTCTTTACCTACCTCTAAAATATGATTTGGGCAAAACTGAAAATATTTAAACATGATGCCTTCTAGATGTAAATAACCTATAGAAGTTTAAATGTACGCTTGAGCTACTACTTATACCATGTATATGTATTGAAACTTTTGTAGTTTTTTAAATTTGAAGATGAAATATTTGAACAGTTTATTTGCATAGCTATAGATTTGAATATATTTTCCTTTCCTTATTTTCAGCCTCTGCATAAGAGCCTAGATCCAAGCAACCTGGAACATCTCATAACACCGTTGGTTACTATTGGTCATATTGCTCTTCTTGCCCCTGATCAATTTGCTGCTCCTTTGAAGTCTTTGGTAGCTACTTTCATTGTGAAAGATCTTCTCATGAATGATCGGGTAATTTATATTTTTTAGACTTTTGTTTTTCATAATGTTACCTTCTAAAATTGTATACAACAGAGAGAGAAGTGAAAAGACATAAATAACACTTTCATATGGCTGCCTTATTTTAGTAGGTTTTCCTATTTTTTTGACATGGTATATATCCATTAGAAGTAAAATAACATTGAAACATCTCTTTAGTTGAGCATAGGCATATGACCTGAAATATATTCCTTGATAAATACAGAATATCACCTGATTCTGTCTATTTCAACTTTGCAGTGATTTAATTTCTGTAATGACATCTATTTTAAAAAATGGGTAAACTGGCAAGTTAGTTCACAGTATGGTTGTCATGACAATAGTTGTTCCTTTCCCTACATAAAATAGAGAATTAAAAGAGCCCTGGGAGAAAACACGGGAAAGAAGTAATGATTTTGTTTGTCTCCAGTTTCTGAGTATTTGGGGCAGGAGGTGTTTGGGTCTGGGAGAATTTGACCCTTCACATGGAGTTTTATGCACATGCAGATACATACATAGCCATCAATTTTGTGTCTACTGTGTGCTCAGCACTATACTATGTTCTTTGGAGAATTAAAAGAAATGAGATAAAGTTTCTCCTCTTAAAATATAGTTACAGTTCTTGATATGCATAGCTGTATTATGACGTTTCATATCCATCATTATTCTTCCATCCTATTAATACATTTTTCTTTTTTTTTTTTTTTTGGTGAAGAAGATTAGCCCTGAGCTAACATCTGTTGCCAGTCCTCCTCCTCTTTTTGCTGAGGAAGATTGGCCCCGAGCTAACATCCATGCCCATCTTCCCCTACTTTATATGTGGGATGCCTGCCATAGCAATGGCTTGATAAGCAGTGCATAGGTTCGCTCCCCCGATCCGAACCCACGAACCTTGGGCTGTCAAAGCAGAGCATGTGAACTCAACCACTACGCCACTGGGCCAGCCCCCATTAATACATTTTGATACTATTATTACTTTTGAACTAATTGGTAGTAGAAAAACAGTTTGTAGAAATACTAGTCAAGTTAATTGTATATATTAGCTATCTAATGATATGTAGCTGTTTTAACTTTAGTTGACTAAGCCCTGTGATTTGGAGACCAAAGGCCTATGTTGTTGTTTTTTTTCTTTTTGGTGAGGAAGATTGGCCCTGAACTAACATCTGTGCCAATCTTCCTCTACTTTATATGTGGGATGCCACCACAGCATGGTTCAATGAGCAGTGTGTAGGTCTGTGCCTGGGAACTGAATCTGCGAACCTTGGGCCACCAAAGCGGAGCGCACGAGCTTAACCACTACACCATCAGGCAGGCCCCCCCAAAGGCCTATGTTAATTACCGTTGTCTACCAGTTCCTCTGGCTGTATTCTTCAGTTGTCTCTGTCACTTTTTCTTCCCCTAAGTTCAATATTTCATATATATTCTTTAGGTCATGTTTGCTAATTATGTGTTTGAAGTTTTCTGTATCCTTAATGTTTTATTTTCTTTAATGAAAAAATTTTATTAAGATAAAACATACCAGAAAAGTGCTAAAAATGCAGTTAGCTTTTTTGACCAACCAACTATCCAGGTAAAGAAATAGAATATTACCAGCACCCCGAAAGCCCACTGTGTTTTTTTCCTATTATTAGTTCCTCCCTATTCCCTGAAGATAACCATTATTCTGACTTCTAACACCATAGATTAGTTTTACTTGTTTTTGAACTTTTATAAATGGAATCATACAGAGGAAATCCTTTATGTCTGGCTTTCTTCACTCAATATTATGTTTGTGAGATTAATCCATCTTGTTTCGTGTAGTGGTCGTTTGTTCATTTTCATTGACGTATAGTATTGCATTGTTTTTGTATACCATAACGTATCTGCTCTGTTGCTAGACATTTAGGTTATTTTTAGTGTTAAATGAATACTGCTGTTATGAATATTCTTTTACATATTTTGTGCACTTATGTGTGCATTTCTGTTGTAATTGCTGTGTCCTAGGGTATGTATAAGTTCAGTTTTAGCTTTTGCCAAATTGTTTTTCAAAGTGATTAAGCCAATTAACATTCCTCTATGTGCTGAATGAGAGCTCTAGTTGTACCATTTCCTTGTCTGAACTAGATATGCCAGTCTTTAACATTTTAGCTATTATGTGAATGTGTAATGAATGATATGCTCTTGGGCACTTCTTCCTGTATGTATTGACATTTTGGCTGTCCTCTTTTGTGAAGTGCCTGCTCAAGTCTCTTCCACATTTTTCTATTAAATTGTCAGTCCCTCTCTTATTCACTTGTAAGATTTCCTTATATATTCTGTTGGCAATATGTTTTGGGAATTTCTTTTCCCTCTTTGTAACTTGCCCTTTTACTCTCTTAATGGTGTTTTTTGATGAACAGAAGTTCTTAATTTTAACAAAACCCATTTTATCAATTATTTTCTTTTTGATTAGCCTTATCTTGTTTGTCTTTTTTTGCCTACCCTAAGGTTGTGAAGGTATTCCTATATTATTTTCTAGAACTGTGCTAGTATACTAGCCACATGTAGCTTTTTAAATTTAAGTTTAAAGTAAATGTAATTATAAATCTAGCAAGTGCTTAATAGCCATATATGTCTAGTATTGGATAGCACAGAACATTTCCACCATCTTAGAAAGTTCTTTTGGCCAGCGTTGCTCTAGAAGCTTTATTCTTTTAAAGAATCTGTTTGGAACTGATTTTTGTATATGGTATGAGATAGTTGTCAAGATTGGTTTTTATTTCTTTCTCACTCAGCACCGTTTATTGGAAAGACTGTCTTCCTGTTGCTTTTTGAAAAAAATTGAGATGAAGTTCATATAACATAAAATTAACCATTTTAAAGTGTATAATTTGGTAGCATTTAGTACATTCACAATGTTGTGCAACCACCACTTCTATCTCGTTCCAGATCATTTTCCTTAAGCAGTCACTCCCCATTTCTCCCAGCCCCTGGCAACCTCCAGTCTCCTTTCTGTTTCAATGGATTTACCTATTTTGAATATTTCCTATAAATGGAATCATATGTATGTGACCTTTTGTGTCTGGCTTTTTTCACTTTAGCATAATGTTTTTGAGGTTCATCCATATAGTAGCATGTATCAGTATTTCACTCCATTTTATGGCTTAATAATATTCTATTGTATGTATTTATCACAATTTGTTTCTCCGTTCACTCATTGATGGCCATTTAGGTTGTTTCCACCTTTTGAATATTGTGAATAGTGCTTCTATGAGTTTTGTTTCTGAGTATTTGTTTGAGTACCTATTTTTAGTTCTTTGGGGTATATACCTAGGAGTAGATTTGCTGGATTATATGGTAATTCTATGTGTAACTTTTTGAGGAACTGCCAAACTATTTTCGACAGTGGCTGCACCATTTGACCTTCCCACCAGCAATGTATGAAAGTTCCAATTTCTTCACATCCTTGCCAACTTGTTATTTTCCTTTAACTTGATTATAGCCATCCTAGTCAGTGTGAAGTGGTATCTTACTGAGGTTTTGATTTGCAATTCTCTAATAACTAATGATGTTGAGCATCTTTTAATGTGCTTATTAGCTGTTTGTTTATGTTTTTGGAGCAATGACTGTTCAAGTCATTGAACAGTCTTTTGTTGGTTGGTTTGTCTTTTCTTCTTTTTTTGGTGAGGAAGATTGTCCCTGAGCTAACATCTGTGCCAGTCTTCCTCTATTTTGTATGTGGGATGCTGCCACAGCAAGGCTTGATGAGCGGTGTGTAGGTCCATGCCCGGGATCAGAACCTGCGGACCCCTGGCCACTGAAGCGGAGTGTGTGAACTTAACCACTATGCCACTGGGCTGGCCCCCCCCGCCTTTTTTTGGTGAGGAAGATTGGCCCTGCGCTAACATCTGTTGCCACCTTCCTCTTTTTGCTTGAGGAAGATTGTCACTGAGCTAACATCTGTGCCAATCTTCCTCTATTTTTTATGTGGGATACTGCCATAGCATGGCTTAATGAGTGGTGTGTAGGTCCACACCTGGGATCTGAACCCATGAATCCTGGGCTGGGGAAGCAGAGCACGCAAACTTAACCACTATACCACTGGACTGGCCCTTGTCTTTTTCTTGAGTTGTTATTCCAAGTACAAGTCTCTTATCAGATGTTATGATTTGCAAATATTTTCTCCCAGTCTGTAGGTGTTTTTTTCACTTTTTTTTAAGTTCTTTAATTCTTTTTCTTTATTGATATATAATTGATGTATAACTTTATATTAGTTTCAGGTTTACAACATAACACAACAAAATATATTTGTATATATTGTGAAATGATCACCACAATAAATCTAGTTAATATCCCTCACCACACAGTTAACAACTTTTTTTCCTATGATGACAACTTTTAAGATCTACTCTCTTAGCAACTTTTAAATATACAATACAATTAACTATAATCATCATGCTATACATTACATTCCATTTCTTATTTATTTTATAACTGAAAGTTTGTACCTTTTGACCTTTGGCAATGACAAATCTGTTCTCTGTGTCTATGAGTTCTGTTTTTTCTTTTTTTTTTTTGCTGGTAAAGATTCGCCCCTGAGCTAACATCTGCTACCAGTTTTCCTCTTTTTTTTTTTTCTCCCCAGCGCCCCAGTACATAGTTGTATATTCTAGTTGTAGGTCCTTCTAGTTCTTCTTTGTGAGCCGCCACCACAGCATGGCTACTGAAAGACGAGTGGTGTGGTTCCACGCCTGGGGACCGGACCTGGGCCGCTGAAGTGGAGTACGCCAAACTTTAGCCACTAGGCCATCAGGGCTGGCTCTGTTTTTGTTTTTGTTTTAGGGTCAGGGTCAGCCCCAGGACTCCACTTTTTATTGGACCCAGAATTCTGGTTTTTTTCCTTTCAGCTCTGTGACAGTGATGAAAGCATTGCTTAACCTCTCAGCCTTACTTTCAGAATCAGCTATCATTTGTATGAGAGAAGCAATTCTAGTGCCAGACTCAAATCTCTTGATTTCTTTCTTCTTTCAAAACATTGCCCTGCAAATTCTCACTGCTTTGGTAGCTCTCTCTTTCCTTCACACCGATTTTTAAAAAATATTTTGTCCAGCCTTTCCATTGGTTCCAGTGGGAAGATAGGTTCAAAACAACCTAGTCAACTCTTGTAAGAAACAGAACTCCCTTTCATGTCTTTTAACCCATTAATTTATTTGTCTTATTCTATGTTATATTTGATATGTACAAAGGAATGTATATATATATATGACATTTGTGTAACTTGTTTTATAATAACACAGTGAATACCCATGAATTGTTATCTCCTGGTGTTACTACTCTCCAAATTTTTTCTTGTTTCTTTCCTGCCCCAACACCACTTTACCATGTATATATCTCTATAAACAACATACTTGCTTAGTTTTGCTTGTTCTTGAGGTTTATAAGAGTTATGATATACCATATATATTCTTGGATGATTTGCTTTTATCATACACATTTGTTTCTTAGAGTAATCCTTGTTATTAAATCTAGCTGTAGTTCATTCATTCATTACTTATATTATATCATCGTGAAAAATATAAGTTATTCACTTAGTGTACATTTGGAATATTTCTGTTTCTTTCCTCTTTTGTATAGTGCTCTCATGAATGAATGTTCTTTTAGAGGCCTCCTGATGAATGTGAGCAAGAATATCTATAGGTTATATTCATATGAGTGAAATTGATGAATCACAGTGTATACACATATTTAACTTTTCAGTTTTACTGCTGAATTATTTTTCAAAATAGTTGTTAAAGCTTATTTTTCTATCAGCAGTGTATACCACCCATTGTCAGATTTCTTAATTTTTGCCCATCTAATAGATATAATATAGTATCTTACTATAGTCTTACTTTGCCTTTCCCTGATTACTAATTAAGTTTATATGTCTAGTCACCATTTGTGTTGCCTCCTTTCTGAAATTCCTTTTGATGTCTTTTGCCTTAATTTTTTGGGTTATCTTTTTCTCATAGGTATTCTTTACACACATTAATACTTATCAGGTACATATTGTAATATCTTCATAATGCATAAAATCTCATTTATGGTGTGTCTTTTTACTCCCTTTTAAGAGCAAAAGTTATTAATTTTAATGTAGCTAAATTTATCATTGCTTTCTTTTGTAGTTAATGCTTTTTACGCTTGTTTAAGAAATCTTTCCATACTCCAGTGTCATAAAAATAGTCTCCCATATGTTCTTCTAAAAGTTTAAGATTTTCTTTTCACACAAAAAATTTAATCCATCTGGAATTGATTTGTTTGTTTTTTTGTATGCTGTGACTTAAGGATTCCATTTCTTTTTATTCCCCATTAGGATAACCAAGTTCCCAGTACAATTTATTGAATAATCTTTCCTTCCTCATCTGCAGTGCTACCACTCATATCGTATATAGCCTCTATTCTTTTCCATTGCTTTGTTTGCTCATCTATAAGATATCTTTCAGTAAAATTTTATAATTTTCTCTGTAAAGAAAATTATGAAATTTCTCTTGCACAACTTTGTTAGGTACTTCGGTTTTTAAAGTTATGTTTTATGTTTGTGGTTGATTTGGGGAATTATTTTGTAGTTTTGATCTTATATCCATGTTTCTTGCCAAACTTTTTATTTTTAATCATATTAATGAAGAATGCCAGTTTTGATTATTTTCTGATCCTTGAATATTTTATCTCTATATATTTCCTTATATTTCTACATGTATTTCCTATATGTTACCTTTTTTCATCTCAACTTCATCTATCAGTTTTTGAAAGTTTCTCAAGTCTTCTGCTGTGATGATGAAGTTTTCTATCTTTCCTTTTTTTTAAATCATTTTTTTTTGTTTTGGTTAATTTTGATATTGTTCTGCTAGTTGTACAAGTGTTCATGCATTTTTTATCTTATCATAGTGTAAGATTTAAGAAAAGTACATCAATATCCTGTTTACATCAGTATCCCATTTAATGCTTTTCATCTTGAGTGGTATATTTTACCATCCTATTAATTTTAGTTTTCTCTGTCATTGGTTTTGTTGCATCTGTGTGGTTTTATTTTATTGTTTTTGAACCCATCTGACAGTTTGTTGGTCTTATTTATGATAACTCTTTTGTTTGTTTTTTTATTTATAAGTATGCTGATTGAATTTTTTCTTGAGAATTAAATTTTTTAGTGGAGTATATCTTTGAGTAATTCTTTCAAAATGGCTTGTAATTTGGAAACTCTCTCTCTCTGTCTTGGATTTCTGAAAATAGTTTTCCCCTCATTCTTGAATACTAAGATTCTGTGTTTCGAGTCACTTGGCTGCGAAAATTCAGAACATTGTGTTTTGGCTTCTAGTCCTGCAGCCGAGAAATCTGAAGTTGATCTGATTCTTGCTCCTTTTTTGGTAGGTTCCCCATGGAAGCTTTTGGAATTTTTTTTATATTCTTAGTTCAGAAATTTCATAAGTATGTTTATAATGTGATTCCTTTTTTATTATTTCCACTTCATATTTTGAAGGCACTTCTCCACTGAAGAATTGCATCATAAGCTGTATGTAAATCTTCAGCTCTATGTGTTTGGGGAGTTTGCCTTCTGGATGTTGGGGCTACCTATCCTGTTGCCAGAGCTTTACTTGAGGTGCTATTTGGTTTCTGTTTCCTAGGTCTCCTGGAAATCACTCGTGTCAGCTAGGGGTAAAAATAGGATCTCCAGTGTTCCAAGATTGGGTTCAGCTCTTTTGTACCTTACTTTAATTTCCTGGCTGCCACTGTACATTCCCATCTCTCAATACCTGCAGTTTATCATCTCAGGATTATTCTGTAATTGTGCTGGAAAAAACTAAGTTTTTAAGAGAGTGTTTCCTTCTGTGCTTTTATGGAGATGTAAGCCTTCTAGCTCTATTCATTTTTTCACCGTATATCAAAAATTTGTGTTTTGCAAAAGTTTCCAATGGTTCTTGTTTTCTTTGGGCCCCTTTTGTTTTCCAGCCCTGCTAACTGGGGTGGGTGTGTGTGTATGTTGCCATTTTTGGGGGGGGATTTAGGTAGAAAGATATTAATGCATGTTTTCTGTAACTTATCTTCAGCTGCAAACCTTTCTCATTTTTCTCCTTCTCAAGATGTTTTGTATATACCTTTCCCTTGTTTAAGAACTACACTTTTTGGCTCCATTGATATTTATCCTTGTCCTTGCCAGCTGTCTTAAATAATTTTTTGTCTCAGAAGGGGCTAAGTAAGGGAGTATATCTAAGAGGTTGAAGTCATTCCTACCTCACACCTAGAAAGAACCAACTGGTGATGGAAGTATAAGTGCTGTATGTGGGTGCTAGTGAAGATATGCCTTTCAGCCTTTTTGAATAATAGGGTTAGATATGAGGTATTTTAGTCATATAAAATGACAGTCACTGCAGAAGATAAAGATTTCATTCATTCACTAAATATTAATTAAACATGAGAGTTCATATTCATGTTTTAAAATCTTTAATGTTTGTTTAGCTTCCAGGAAAAAAGACAACTAAGCTTTGGGTTCCAGATGAAGAAGTCTCTCCTGAGACAATGGTTAAAGTGAGTAATATACATAGATCTGTTGATTTTAATATATTTTATTATTTTATAGGTGTTAAAATGTCTATTTCTGTTATGAAGATATGACTATTGAAGTCATTCAAGTTTTTATATTTATTGTATGACACTATTCTGTGTGCTGAGAGCGTATAGGGCAATAATGAGAAACCCGAGACCTTGTGGGTAGCTGCACATAATCTAATTTGAGAAAAAAGAATTTGAAAACTGCTTCCATGCTGCTGCTTCTTAGATATCAACCCTTTGATGGCAAAAGACAATGCTGATTTCCTTATGTACATTCTCCTATTTGGTAAAGATGGTCATCCAGGTTTCGGGACTTTCATCTTTGCCATGGGATTTGATGAAAGTTTTTATTTTGATTTTTAAAAAAAATCCAACCTGTAATTCCTTGAATTAGGAGTTATACTTAAAAGACTGCTCATCACTAGTGTAGTGAGTATTGATTTACTAAAACCATCTATATAATCTGTAATCTAGACCTCATCTTAGTCCACTGCCCAAGGTGTGAAGGCTAGGAATAAATATGTTAAATATTGTTGTTTTTCTAGTTGTAATTTCTTTTAAGTCCTTTCGTTGTATGTGTGTGTGTATTTGTTTATATTTCGTATTATGAACTACTTTGTCACGTTATTTCAGCTTCAGATTCTGATACTATTTCTGCAGACCTATAGAGCAGCCCTTCCTATAGCATCATTGAATGATGCTTGATACTTTTGAGTTCCAGTATAAACCTGTTTTCTCAGCATTAGTCTCAAGCAGCAGTTTTATATAGTTGAGCAGCACTGGACTAGAAGGCAGGCCACCTGCACTTAAGTTCATGCTTACCAAATAGCCCGGGAAAGGGATCTTGAGAGTGTCTCCACATGCCACTATTCAAGGCCCACTTAGCTCCTGAGCCTTAGATCTGTAAAAAGTTAAGATAATATGTGAAAAAGAAATAATATACACCTCTTTAAAAAGAATTGTTGCAACATTAAAGGCAGTAACAGGTTTTAAAGTATTTAAGTACTTCATAATTATAAAATGTACTACAAATGTGAGGTGGTATCTCTTAGGCACAAAAGATTGAATAATTAGCAATTGGGAACTTAACTTTTCTGACTTAGGGAAGTGAGCATGATTCTACTGTGGGTTCTAAAGGGTAGAGTATATGTTGAGGAAACCTTGAAAAAAGCAAAAGAACCTGTCTTTACTTAAATCATTCATTTGTCTATTGCCTGCAGTGGGGAGACATCTTAAATTTAAAATATTCAAAATTATCTTTGTTTTTGCAGAAAAGAATAATTCTTTTTTTTGTTTCCTTAAAAAGCATCCATTAAAAACACTGCTTCATTTTTTTAAGGTTGATATAGAATTTCTTTAAAATGTTTTTAAAATGTAGCAATGTTTTATTTGTCTTTTACATAGATTCAGGCTATTAAAATGATGGTTCGATGGCTACTTGGAATGAAAAATAATCACAGTAAATCAGGAACTTCTACCTTAAGATTGCTAACAACAATATTGCATAGTGATGGAGATTTGACAGAACAGGGGAAAATTAGGTATGTAATTACTATTTCAGAGTTCTTTGAATTGCACAGTATTTCAACATCTGATATAATTGTAGAATGGTACAGTTTCTTTTTAAAAAAAGGTAATTAGTGGGGCTGGCCCCGTGGTGTAGCAGTTAAATTTGCACGCTCCACTTTGGTGGCCCGGGATTCGCAGGTTCGGATCCTGGGCGGGGACTGACGCACCACTTGTCAAGCCATGCTGTGCCGGTGTCCCACATAAAGTAGAGGAAGATGGGCATGGATGTTACCCCAGGGCCAATCTTCCTCAGTAAAAAAGAGGAGGATTGGCAACGGATGTTAGGTCAGGGCTAGTCTTCCTCACACACACACACACACAAAATTAGTATTGCTTTGTAGGTATGCATATATTTTTATTGTAATGTGTCTTGTATAGTGGTTATTTCAAAATGACAGTGTGGTGCAGGGTACTACTATACACTGTACATATATTAAACAATAGAAACTTACTTTTTTGAATATCTGATGAGAAAATGTTAATGTACCTATCAATAGCTGATGTTGTATATTCTTGTTAATGTCTAAGGAAAAAGAACAGACTAGGTAGAAGGCAATTTACTGAATCTGTTTTCAGAAGTATAAATATAAGCAAATTTTAAAAAGGTACTTGATGTAAATTATTTAAAACACACATTTTTTGTTTGTTTTGTTTTGTTTGAAAGATGTAGTATATATAGTGATTGAAAACGTTGATGCTGGAGCCCAGATTCAAATCCTGGCACCACTACTTACTAGCTAGCTGACCTTTAGCAAGTTACTTTAACCTCTGTACAAAATAGAGACGATCTTTATACCTCATCTGTGAAATAATGGTTATACCTTTCTCATCTGGCTATTATGCTAATTAAATAAGTTAGTATATTTAAGGTATTTAAAACACTACCTAGCACATAGTAATTAGAAATATTGATGGCAGTAGTGGTTATTATGTTAAGGTTAGCTAAAATTTAGGTTTGTCCACTAAGAAAACACAAGTGCCATTTATTGCCTCTTCTTGGTAATAAAAATATGAGAATCACTTTCCCCCTTTAATATAGCTAGCTTAAAGATTTTGACAAAATATAAAAAGGTGACTGCCAGCAGCTTTCTACCTTTTCATCTTCATTTCTCTTCTTATATGTTTTGCTCATGCTGTACTTTTTTGCATAGAATGTTAACAGTAGCACATCCTTCTCAAACAAATCAAATAAAAATAAAACTCGGTAAACCATTCCACATGTACCACTCATCTCCCTACTTTTTTTCCGTCTAATTAGTCGTCATCACCTCTGTACTCTCATAATTCATATATGTCAGTGTTCAGGATTTGCATAATAATTGGAGAAAAAATTTTCCTCAGTATTAATACATTTTGTTGCTTCAATTTATTAATTGCGTTATTTATGTGCATATTTAGATCTCATCTCACCTGTTTTTATTCATGGTATTTAACAAAATCAAATATGTACTTGAATTCTGCAAATGTATTGGTTCTGCATTTTTGAACAAGGCTTTATATAGAAATCTGGTCTTCAAAAACTTAGTTGTAGAGCATTAATTATAATTATTTATTTTTATTTATCCTAAATAAACTCCAATGAGAAAAACAGACTTTCCTTTAGCAGTGGTTGAATGATTTACCTCATAATAGCTACTTGGAGTATTGCTATTGATGAACTGAAAAGCACCTCTGGGACATGTAACTTCAGAACTTTATTAATGTTGGCATGCATTCAGTCAATATTTTTACATAATTCTTAGAAAGTTAAAGGAAGGGTCTTAAGCCAGCTAGATCATTAGATCTTGGAAGACTAAGACTGTGTCTTTTCTTTTAAACTCTCGGTGCTGTATATGTGATAGACACATATTTGTTGTATGAATATTGAATAATAATCTTTTACTATGGAACAACGTAGGAAGTTCTAATTAAGGAGTTATGACTTTCCCTCATTACATTAGACTAAGATCCCTGTAATTCATCTCATATATCACTATAGAGTCACGTACCCCATAACGGCATTTCAGTCAATGATGGTCGGCGTATACGATGGTGGTCCCATAAGATTAGTACCATATAGCCTAGGTGTGTAGTAGGCTATACTATCTAGGTTTGTGTAAGTTCACTCTATGATGTTTGCACAATGATGAAATCACCTAATGGCACGTTTCATGTTCAGCGACGCGTGACTGTATTAGGAAGGATTATTTAGATGTATTTACTAGTTAAGAATTTACTAATCTTGGAAGTGTGTTTCACTTAGCAGAAGTTTTCTTTCCTTAAATTTAAAAGGAGCTTCTTGGTAATATTTGAAAAGTTGAATTCTAGTTAAAAATAGTAATGTTTTATACACTACACCTGCTTTCATTCTACTTTTATACTAGCACAGTAGTTTTAGTTGATCAATTAGCAAGTTAGGACATTTTTATGCCTAATTTATAAGTGAACATATCCCCCTCCCTCTCTCCCCGCAAAAAATTTGTAGTGGAAGATTTAAGTCCTAACAACTAAACATGCAAATAGATTTGTTCTAGCCTTGGCTAAAAGCTGTTTTGTGTAGAATGAGAGAATAATTAAGTGACTTTAGCATGGACTTCGGTCAAGAGACGAATTTTGTATTAGACATCATCTTCCAAAGTTAAGTAAACATGATATAGTGTTCAGCGTCTCTAAATTGCTTTCTGCCTTTTTTTTTGGCCAGAGGAATTTTAAAAAAATTAGATATACATAGTAGGAATGTTTTTGTGCAGATATTTAGAAATCTAATTTACATTCTTTCTTGCTTATTTTTCAGTAAACCAGATATGTCACGTCTGAGACTTGCTGCTGGGAGTGCTATTGTGAAGCTGGCCCAAGAGCCCTGTTACCATGAAATCATCACATTAGAACAATATCAGCTGTGTGCATTAGCTATCAATGTAAGGAAAATGACTACATTGGACATGACTGTTCATGGTCTTTGACATTTAGGAAGAAAAAAGTCCACTATGATATAGAGATAAAAATCTTGAGTGTTTATGTCACCTTTTGAAAAATTTATGCATGAGAAACATTTTTGAGTTGTAAAACTCATTTGAATTTTGGGTTGCTAACATAGTACAGTTGATTCTTGTTATTTGCAGTCGTTCTGTTTCACAAAGTCACCCTAAGCACTGAATTAGCAAATGCTGAACCATTGCTCGTAGGGGAATTACAGGGTGGTGTTCCCTGTAGTCACAACATTTTTGTCAGTCAATCAATACATAACTTTGTTTTATGTGTGTTTCTGTTGTAGGGCACCTCATTTAATATAGAGTTGTTTCATAAACATTGAACTCACGGCCAGTAGCACTGTAACTCAGGCCTGAATGAGCTTACCTAATACACAGATTTTCTCCATAAAGCACATCACAGCCTTCTTGCTCTTAGGAACACCAGACAGCACTTCAGCATTACGCTTGGGAGCTATTTTAAACAGCAAAATCACCAACAAGAAGTACAAAAATGTGGCACTAAATAGATCACCAAAAGGACACTTGTTTATAATATTAGAGCTGAAACAAGAACGCAGAGCATTTCATTGTTCAACTTCAGCTGGGACATGTGTCAGGAGACTCAAATTTTTTGCTGCTCTGCGCGCATTTACTTGTGAAATGACTGTAAAGGCACTGCAAGTATTGATTTTGGGGTTATGAATAAATTTTAGTGAGTAGGTGAATTTACAAATTCAGAATTCGTGAATAATGAGGATTGAATGTATTTAATTCTTACAAGGAAGAAAAAAATTTATAGTCTCACGAGGACATGGTATAGATTAATTTCAGGTCAGAAGCATTCCTTATTACTCAGTTAAATTTTCAAATTATTAACAGTGATACTAATGGATTCATATTCCAGTCTTATGGATTTCATATTAGAGTAACATAATGTTTGAACTATGTCACTTGAGAAGTTTTTAGCATCATTGAGAAAATTTTTTAAAAAAGGACTTCCATAATAGTAAACTTTTCCAATATGAGTTTTTCATTCATAATTTGGCTATTTTACACTTAATTTTCCTGTTCTTTTCCAAGCAGTCTTATGTATAAGAATTTGGCATTTGTTTCAGAGATTATTGTAGTTTTCCTTTCCGTCCTCCCTTCCTTTTACTGCTTATTTAAAAATTGCTGTTTCTGTATAACTCCTAGACATAAACCATCATCTGGTTTTTAATTGTAATCATTTTGTCAGTTTCTGGTACTTCAGTCTTTATTCCAAATCCTGTTTATGTTTGTTTTAGTTTTGGTGGTGTTATTCAGATATTAGACTGAGCCATTTGAGAAATGAGATTTGGGGGAGCCTGTAATTTCCTGGTTTAGTTTTCCTCATTTAGTTTTGGAGATGATCTTATTTTGCAAGAAAGTGAAAATTGCTTTAAAAGTATGTATTAAATTTCTTGGAAGAAAACTACCTTATTAAATTGGTAATACTTGCAATCTGTTGGTTTATCAGATTCTTGGTCTGATATTTCTTAGGATATTGGTGCTAACAGTGCTGACGTGGAAATTTAAAAAAAAAATCAAGAAAGTATGGAAATATGTAAAAAGAGATGGGCTTTATTTGAAACTGTGTGTAAAAAGTATGTGCAAACCATTAGTTAAATGTCCACTGTGTATGAAAATCATCCACACTTATTAACTGCTAGAAACTTTCTTTTCTAGTACAATGTTTGTTATATATTGCTGTCTCAATCACCAAATTTCTAAGGTGAAAGTTCAAATTGCATAAGTCTTAAGATTGCTTTGGAATGCTGTTGACTGTGGAACATGTGTTAATGGTTAAAAGTTAATTATTAGCGTATTTTCACAACTTACAAACATCTGAGGTTACCCTATTCTAAACAAAACTTTTTCTAATTCTGCTATTCATTTAAACCACATGCCTATCTCTTCTTTTTAAACCTCTAAACCTCAAGAAAGAGTAATCTAATCTTTGTCTCTCTTACCCTCTCGCTCCTTACCACTCATTTTGGAAGGTATTTGCCTTCCAAAAATCCTCTGTTGAAGTCCCCAAATTCAATGTCTTAGTCTTCATTTTACATGTCCTTTCTGCATCATTTGACACAGCTCATTTATTCTTTAAACTGTTCTTTAGTTTCTGTGTCCTGATTTTTGTCATACTTCTCTGACTACGTTTTCTGGCTCTTCTCTTTTACTGTAATTGTATGTATTCTTTGAGGATCTGTTTATGACCAGCTTTTCCACTTATACACTTTTCTTTGGCCATCTCATTTTCTATGTAGGTGACTCCTGTACTAGCAACATTAACTTTTTTTAAAGTCTCTGGTCCCACTTCCACTTCTAAACAGAAATTTCAAACTTTTGTGTTCGGTGAATATAAGACTGAATTCATAATCTTTCTCAAATCTATTCTTTCCTGACATGTAGAGCCTCAGTAAGCATTATATAAATCTGAATGGCATTTCTTAGACCTAAAAGCATGATTTGTATTTGACAATTTGCTTGTCCTTGCATATCGTTGCAAAAGTGCAGATAATTCTGTCTTATGATATCTATTATATCTTTTTAATTCATACTATTCTTATTGCTGTAACCATCATTAGCTCTCACCTAGATTATTGTGAGACTTTCTCTGTGGTTTTTAAATTTCCTTGTCGTGGTTCTGATCATGTTATTCCCCTGGTCAAAAATATTTAGGGGCTTATACTCATAAAAAAGAAAAAAATGCACGTATTTTACAACTTACTGTTCATCGATTCTAGTATTTTGACCCAAATATACATTTAAAAATCTTGTTTAGCACACTACCCTTTACCTACCCTCAGTTGAGAGAAGGTGAATGATTTTTTTTCTTTTATGTGCCTGTAGTTTGCTGTCTCTAATTTTCTTCTCACACTTCCATTTCTACACATCCAAATCCAACCCTTTCTGCAGATCAAGGCTCAGACACAACCTTCTCCACACAACTTGCTCTGATTCTTACAGCTGGTCTCCTTTTGATTCCCTTTGGATTTTATCTGCAGTCCTCTGATACATTCATGCCTTGTGCTTTGGTTATTTATGTACCTGTGGTTTGTTTCTCTTACTTTAGTTGAGTTCTCTAAAGGCAGTATTGCATCTCAGAGGCCTTTGTCATGTATTTGAATAGAAAGTAAATCTAGAGCAACAGAAACTCAACACAGTCATGCACCACGTAA
Source organism: Tapirus indicus (assembly GCA_031878705.1). Lineage (NCBI taxonomy): Eukaryota > Metazoa > Chordata > Mammalia > Perissodactyla > Tapiridae > Tapirus > Tapirus indicus. The sequence continues at coordinate 68,819,154 of CM062930.1, read as the reverse complement.
TGATGTTTCCATCAACAACGGACCACATATACGATGGTAGTCCCATAAGATTAGTACCCACGTAGCTTAGTGTGTATGTAGTAGGCTTTACCATCTAGGTTTGTGTAAGTATACTCTATGATGTTCGCATGACGACAATGATTGTTAACAGTGCATTTCTAGAATGCCCCTTACTCGTTAAGGGACACATGACTGTAATATGAATCTTAATGTTGTGTAGTAATTACTTAGATATTTAGAATTTGAATGCAATTTATGAAAAATTTACTGTGTACTGCTATGTGCTGTACATTGTTCTAGGTTCTGTAAATACAAAGATGAGTAAGTCATGGCTATAGCCCTCAAGAAGATAAACTCTTAGAACAGAAAATATAAATAAGTGTTGATAATACTGTGCTACACATAAAGTAACTGAACTATTTACAAGATACTAGAAGTAGTTCTGAGGATAATTTGTGCTAGAAAAGGCCATTAAAAGTGAATTCACTTAAGATGCCGACTAAAATTAATTTCATAGTCACTAGTGAGTAAAAGCCTTGATTGGAAATTTATCTTGGGGGAAAATATTGTGTGGTATCATTACCATTTTCTTTTTTCTTATAGTGAACGAGTTATTGGTTCTAACCATAACCATGAAAGTGTCAAGTGTTTGCTCTTTTGAGAGTGTATTTTTTTATAAAAATTATATTACTCTATCCTTTACTTCACATTAACTTTTATAACATAATCAAAAGGACAAGCATCTTTGCAAAAAACAAAAACAAAGCATACATTTGAAGACTTGCTCAGTTCCCAGGAGCACATGTTTTAAATCTTTATTCAGATGATTCTCTTTTGATGTCCTTATTGTGTCATCATTCTTGTCAATTTTCTCATCTTTTGTTGTCACCTGTGTTAGTTGCCTTGCATATGATTTGGCAACTTTTCCCCTAACATCACTTTAATGACTTTTTGGAATCCTACTAGTTTTGCCATGATTCACAAATTGACTTTTTAATTAATTGGTATTGTATTGTTGGATCCTGAACGATTAATGAGAGAGTGATGTGGTCTTGGTTGAGAGGGTATCTAAAGTGGGGGGGGGGGTGTTTGAGTGAAGATTAATTTTTTACTGAATGATCTGTTCATTTGTGATATGTTGACTTTTACTTGTACAGTTTGTAATTGGGTATTTTCATAATAAATAATTGGATGATGAAGATTCCTCTTTCCCATGGGAGTAGTACTGAGGAAGGAGTGAGTTAACTGTAACTTTTTGTTGAGTGTGAGGGTAGATAATAGGCAATATTTCTGTGAAAGCTAGACTACTTTTTAAAAAGTAGGTATTTGTAATTATAAACCAAGGTTTAAATTAAATGAAAGAAGATACACAAAATAAGGATTTAAAGAAGGGAAAGATGTTGTGACCTAGGTTTTGAAGAAAAACAAAATGAACATTTTAGATGGAAGAAATAATATATATAAAGTTGCAGTAATATGAAATACACCACACCTTATGTTAATTGGTGGAGGGTAAGATGTAATTATGAAGGTCTTGGTATGTCTCAGATATGACTCAGAAGTCATATGAGCTTTTCCCTTTAGTTTAGAAAAAATTCTAATAGTCTGTGTACCAGATATTGTGCTAGATTTGGAGGCACAAAGATGAATAAAGACATAGTTCTTGTCTTCAAGGAACAAGCAGCGATGGGTAAGACAGACATAAACCAATCATTTTAATACTGTATACTAAATGCTATGCTAGAGATGCACACAGAGTGCTAAGAGAGCACAGAGGTGGATGCAGAATAAAGATTACACAGTGATTTCTGGAAGATACAGGAGCTGTTGTTAAAGATGAGGAGGAGTTAGCTAGAGTGGAGGTGGGTGGTTTAGGAGAGGGAGTAGTATGAGGAAAGCAGGCACAGCGGTAATGAACAGATTGGTTCATTTGTAGAACTAAAAGTAATTTGGTGTTTCTGAAATTGATTAGTAACTCTTGCCTTTAGAGTTGTGCATTTTAATCTAATTAGTTTTAAATGATAGAACTAAAATATATAAATTGGACAGTTTTATCTTGCTCAGTAAATGAAAAAGCTAAATATGAGATAATTAGTGTTTAAACTTTATTTTTTTTATATCTTATTTAAGTTGGGATGGATTTATGTTTCCTTTTTATCTGTTTTAAAAGTACATTCAGTATTTTCTAACATATATAACTGGTAGTTTTAGGGTCTGGATGAACACTCCAGCCTTGAAATTAGCTTGTCATAAAATCTCAGCCTTTGTGAGTAGAAGCAATGGTTGTGGATAACTTGCTGCTGTTTACCCTCCTGGTTATGTGATATAGCAAATTTCATATTGGAAGGTGTTACTTATTCTTTGCTGCTGTGTGGATAATATGTGGAATAATTATGTGTTCACAGGATGAATGCTATCAAGTAAGACAAGTATTTGCTCAGAAACTTCACAAAGGACTTTCCCGATTACGACTTCCACTTGAGTATATGGCAATCTGTGCACTTTGTGCAAAAGATCCTGTAAAAGAGAGAAGAGCTCATGCCAGGCAGTGTCTGGTAAAAAATATAAATGTGAGACGCGAGTATCTGAAGCAGCATGCAGCTGTTAGTGGTAAGCATATCTGAAAATGAAGAGTATACTTTTCCAGCCTGCCAGTTGCAGTTTTATAGAACACAGATTGATGTTACTGTTATTTATTATATTCTAATTGGCACTCACTAGATAAGTTGTTACTATTTTTCAATAACAGCTTTTTCTTTTAAAAGGTCATTTTTAAAATATAGATGCGTGGGTATTTAAATATCAATCCGTTTCTCTTTATGTAACTGACTAAATGACCAAGGGAAATAAGCAGTGGCATTGAATGTACTGTTAATAGAACTGTAAAATGTTTACATTTATACAGATTGTCTAAGTACTATCTTTTGTTTTAAAAAAGTACAGGTCTTTGATCTTTGTTGATTGTTCTCACCTGGCTGATATTAGTAACAGGTGCTTGTGTGCCTATTTTTAATCTGCTCACTTTACTCCATCTGCCTTATTAGTTTTTGTGCCTCTCTGACTTACACGACTTGTTTAACAGCATTAAAATCCATCCAGTTATCCAAATCATAAACCAGAGGCATTCTTCATACATTCTTTTTTCCTTTCATTGGTCACAAAAGCCTCCTAATTCTTCCTCTGGAGGATATCTTGAACATCTCTCCTACCCTGTTATATTTCATTTGGATTATTGTGTACGCTTCTGACTACTTCCCTGTTTATAAATGTCCCCCTGCCTCCGACCCACCTCCAGCTGTGCCACACCACTATCAAAATTGTCTTTCTAAAGCAGATTGGGCTACATCACTTCCTTGCTTGAAATCCATGTTGATTCTTCATTGCTCATAGGATCAAGTCGAAACTCATTAACATGGCTCTTTATTTTTTACTCTCAGCCTGAGTTTCAAGCTTTCTCTCTAGCCACTTCCTACCATAAACTCTGTGCTCCTTTTACTCTGGTTTATTTGAAATTTGTGCAGCCATCTTTTTTCTCTATTGTCAACTCTACCTGGAAATTGCCTCCTCCTTCCAGACAAACAAACAAACAAACAAAACCAAGGAGCATGCTTTGCACCTTTTGAATCCTTGAAAATACAGTTTTGGTGTTAACCGCATCACTGGGACCCCCTTTCTTTCTCTGCCTTCCTTCCTTTGGAAAAAATGAGGACTCTGGAGTCAAATTTGACTTTTGCCATTTACTGATTGTTTTTGGGCAGGTTACTGTAGCAATCTGAGCCTTAGTTTCCTTATGTGTAAAATTGGTATGATTATACTCATAGTTGTGTATCTGAAGCACCTGGCATAATGCATGGACCAAAGAAGTACTCAGTAATTGTTAACTATTCTTATTTTAGGGCGTCTTCCACATTGAAGGATATCTGCTGTCTCTGTTTATGCTTCAGTGTGAGATCTTTATCTTGTCTTCATCTTAAATTTAAAATAGTAAGCCCCAATAAAAATAGTAAGCCTGGAAAATAGTAAACACTCAATAAATATTTAATAGACTTTAATTTGAATTTTACTGAATTTTGAACCTTGTTACTTTTTTCTTCTATATCTGCCTTAAAATGAATGATACTATACACAAACTATTCTCTTTGAGTTCAGCAATAGAAATAAAGCAAATTTGGTGCCTTACTGACACATATATTATTATACTCCAGGTTGAACATCTGATTTAAAATTTTACTTTGAAAGTGGGAAATATAAAAGGAATTGTTCAGAACATGAATCCTGGTCTTTTTGAATAACCTGTATTAAAGCTAGTTAGGATTACCATTCTGACTTCTGATGGAATATGCTGATCTCAGTCAAAATATAAAAATATTTGAATTTAAACTAAAAAGATGTTTCTTTGTTATTTAAAATATCCTAGAAGCTCTTAAGTCCATTCTTATATATTTGTTCTGTTACAAATAGTATCAACCTCTACTTCCTATTTTTGTGCCATACTAACTCTGAAAGATTTACTAGTTTTTTATTTTTATTTTCTTTTTTTTCATGAGGAAGACCAGCCCTGAGCTAACATCCATTGCCAATCCTCCTCTTTTTTTTTTTTTTTTTTTTTTGCTGAGGAAGATTGGCCCTGGGCTAACATCTGTGCCCATCTTTCCTCTACTTTATATGGGACGCCGCCATGGCATGGCTGACAAGCGGTGCATGGGCGGGCGCCCGGGATCCGAACCTGTGAACCCCGGGCTGCCAAGCACGGACTAAACCGCTGCGCCACCGGACGGCCCCTACTAGTTTTTTATTTTGCACAGCAGTTTACAAGGGAGTGTTGAACACAAGGTTGCTCATAATAACAAGAAAAATAGATCTTATGTTTCTTAGTCTTGGGAATAGTTTGTTTGGGTCACTTTGTCGTGCATTTGAAAACTGAAATATTTGTCTTTGTAGCCTCAGCACTTGGTGCATTTAGAAGGCATTTCAATGTTGGACATGATGGATGAATGAATAAACTGTTTAACTTACAATGTACGTCAACACTGGATATTTCATTATATTTTTCTTCTAGCCATACTGTGGTAAACTATTGGGATGCAGGAAATATAGTATCAGAGAGAGAGAGTGAGTAAGATTTGGTTTTCTAACCTGGATGTTTTTATTTTGTTCCCTTTTTTTTTTTCTCTTTCAGAAAAATTATTGTCTCTTCTACCAGAGTATGTTGTTCCATATACAATTCATCTTTTGGCACATGACCCAGATTATGTCAAAGTACAGGATATTGAACAACTTAAAGATGTTAAAGAGTAAGACTTTTTCCATCCCATTTTCATGTTTTCTGAAAGATTTTTCCCTTTCCTGCTAATAACAGAATCTCAATTATAATTAGTTTATTAGATTTATTTTATTTCTTAGGTGTTTAAGGTTCTTTCCCTTATTTGTTCTCTTATTTTTCTTTTTTTATACCATCTCTTTCTATTTCATTTCTTATATAATTTCCCAAAACTTAACTTAGCATAATTACTGTTCTATTTTTCTACTAAGTCTGGCATTTCTCTTCTATTGAAGCAATCCATTGAAAGTTCCCGTTCCAGTTCTTATCTTTTCCAACTTTCTTCTGAAACTCTGTATAGATTTTCATGTGGGGTGAATTAATGCTCTCCTTTATTCACATAATAAGCACATTTTCTTTGCAGTAACTGTATTCCTCCATAAGGAAGAGAGAATGGTCTAATTTAGTAACAGGCCAAGCTGATAACCAGGGAACTGCTCCCACTTACTATACTTCGTTGGTCATTCTCTAGTCAAAGTTTATGACAGTTGTAATTCTTTCGAAGATTATTGTTGAGAGGTTGAAAGACTATATATGCCTGGGTGTAGAATAGGGGCATATAATGGTATTTAGAGAAGTCTTTATAAGACCAGCATAGTTCTTTAAATAAGCTTGAGACCCTGGTCTTCTTTCTATTATAATAAAAGATGATCTTTGTGGTTTTGAATAAATTAATTTATTATGCCTTTAGCTTCTTATTAAATGAAAATAACTCTTGGTTTCTTAATTCATAGAAATATTTTATAGTTAAATATTTGAGCTGCCTCAAGAGAATAAAATCAAATTACTGATAACTTTTTCACAGTAAGGGAAAAATCTGTTACCCTCTTTTTGCCACAGTTTCTGTTTTTTTAAAAATAAGCAGTTCTCCCAAAATGAATTCTGTGTTAGAGTGATTATAACTAATGAAAATTTGTAGCTACCCCTCTTTCTCAAAGAACATTGGTGTTTGAAATAGATAAAATATTCTTTGGAATTTACTAAACATTTTTGGCTCTGTTTCTAAATTGCCCCAGAACAGCCATGAGTAATCTCCATTCTATCAGACAGCCACTCCAGAAGAACTTATCCTATACCTGAAATCCTAAAGGTTATTTTTTTTCCTTTCTAGAATGATATCTTGCTTCACATTTCTCTCTTCTACTATTACTTTTCTTCTCTGTGCTATAACTCTGTCCCATTCTGTCTGTATAATACAAAGACAAGGCACTTTTGGTTTTTTTCTTGAATAGAATTTTATGTAATTAACTTTAAAACTGAGCTACTGAAACTTTCTTAGTTTTTCTCTTTAAGCAAAGATGTATGTGTAGTTGTCAGCCATGAGTTTTTCCTCTCTAATTTATTATAATGAAGATTCTTAACTGTTGAGTAAGTATATTGTCTTGAAGACTTCCCGTCAGGACTACAGTCAGTCTTGAGTATTTGAGGCTTCACTTTATCCATGGTCTAGTTATTCCTTTAGGCAGTCTTTCCTCCATGTCATGGCTAGGGGTTAAGATCACTTCATTTCTTCCACCATTTATATTCTTTTTTAACTTGCCTGCCTGGGAAAATTAGTAAGACTTTGAGAAGGGTTCTTATAACTCACATCTACATTGCTGATATGTTGTGGTATGTATGTGTAACATATCTTTTTTTCCCCTCTGTTGATTTATAGCTGTTTCTTAACTTTTTCCGCTCCTGGAATTCATTGTATTTATGTTTAGAATTATTTTATCTGTATTTAACAACCATTTTTTTCTTCTTCTTTTTTTTTTTTTTGTTTTTTTTTTAGATGTCTTTGGTTCGTTCTGGAAATACTAATGGCTAAAAATGAAAACAACAGTCATGCATTTATCAGAAAGATGGTAGAAAATATTAAACAAACAAAAGATGCCCAAGGACCAGATGATGCAAAAATGAATGAAGTATGTAGTTCTTTATAAATAGTTATGATTCTGTGTCAATTTAAGCATTTACGTGTAGGGTATGAAACTTCTGTAGACAACATCAAACAGTCTTTTCTATTAGAAGTAAATAATTAGTAGTATTTCTATTAGACTTAGAAATATAGAATTCATAGTAATGATGTTACTAGTAAACTAATGGAAACAATAGTCAGTGTAAGTATTTTAACTTACACTATTTTACTAAAAACTACATACTAAATTCATGTTCTGGAATTACTCTTAATTCACAGAATCTAGGATGCTAACTTAAGTACCTAATATATTTTTTAATACAATTGCAGAAACTGTACACTGTGTGTGATGTTGCCATGAATATCATCATGTCAAAGAGCACCACATATAGTTTGGAATCTCCTAAAGACCCAGTACTACCAGCTCGTTTTTTCACCCAACCTGACAAGGTAGTTATTTTGGAATTTGTTTATGTAAGTTGAAATAAAATGTCTTCTCAGCACTAGGTTGTGGGAAGATCAGGAAGCATTGGTATCAAGAGCTGGCTCACCACTAATGTCATGGAAAAGTCACCATGAGTCTTAATAATATGGTTCAAGACCAGAATATTGGCCAAGCTGGAGGACACAGATAAAGTTCAGAGATTAGTTAGGATGATCTAGAGTTTGTTTTTGGAGTTTTATGCTGGTCTAAGAGCACAGGCAAAAATGTGATCAAAGCGTGTAGATCTGTGAGTTAATGGCTGTTGATCCAAAATAGGAAGGAAAATGCTGATAGAGATATAGTCTGAAGTTATAAGCCCTTGACTGAGATTTATAACTGGTACGAGGAAACAAGCAGAGGACAAGACACTGGAACAGGCCCAAGACCCTGGGAACACTGCAAGAATGTTCCCAAACCACTCTCATAAAACTCAACTATTATATGAGATGTTAAAAGTATTTTCCAGAATTTCTTAGAGGTTCATAATGCACCTAAGTCTATTGAGTAACTTATGGAAATCATCACTACCTTCTGTTTTTTTTTTTTTGAAGCAAAATATCAATTAAGGTCTTAACCAGGATATAGAGATTGAGAACAGCCTTGTAGGTTCACCCAATAGCTAAAAAGGACTGTCTGCTTTTAAGCATTCATCTTGGTGTGATTAAGATAACAGGAGTATATGTGGTCTCTTCTCTGGAGAGTATTATGTTGGAACTCAAATATGTTTTTTTAATATTGGAGTTGGTATGAGGTTAGTTCAAGCTTATTACGGTATTTAAAATCAGTGACTGAAATTTTGTATTTCAACTGTTTAGTTTAATAAATATGTATTTTATTATGTACTTTAAAAAAAAAGTTCCTCTGTGCTTTTTGGCTTTTGAACTACCTCATAGATTCGGTGTTGCAATATTCACTGACTACATCTTTTTCCCTTGCTTGTAGAACTTCAGTAACACCAAAAATTATCTGCCTCCAGAAATGAAATCGTTTTTCACTCCTGGAAAAGTATGTTTTGAAAATCATCCTAATTTTTATGTGGAAGTTTATTTTAGTGTGATAATTGGCACAATTATGTTATTTTGTATTTCTTTAAAAATTGGTATATCTTAAGATAGAAAATATAATTATTCGATATATTCCATTTACTAGTAGAAGTAGTTACATTTACTGTATAGATGCAAGCTGAGATACATGAACTTATTTTTTAGCTTTTAATAAACCCCTGGAGGCCTTTATTCTTAAACATCTTATCCTATAATATCAAGATAAAAATCTTAAATTAAAAAGAGCATCTTCTTATTTCCTTCCATAGCAAGAGTCTAATTATCTGTTTTCATTGTTGAATATATATTTCATTTGTTTTCACTTTCTATGTAAGCATTTCCCTCCAAATAACTAAGAAACTTAACTATTATGCTGTCTATGTAGTTTTTTATTTGTTCAAGTGATACTTAATTTATAATCCTTATTTTGTTTAAGAGTAGGCACATTTTTCATGATGTGTTTGTAAATACTTTGACAGAGATGTTATTTATGGTTCTTTACATGTAAATTTCTTTTAATCAAATAGAAAGAGATATGCATTTTTTATTTCAGCCTAAAACAACCAATGTTCTAGGAGCTGTTAATAAGCCGCTTTCATCAGCAGGCAAACAATCGCAGACAAAATCATCACGAATGGAAACTGTAAGCAACGCAAGCAGCAGTTCTAATCCAAGCTCTCCTGGAAGAATAAAAGGGAGGTAAGTACATAAGAAATATCATACTTTACATTTAAGGATTCCAACAAGGCTGTGAGATCTAAAATAATGTAACCCAAAATATTTAATGTCAGTGAATGGAAATCAGTGTATAGCCGACCCTTCCCATTTAACATTGATAACCATTTATAAGTTTTTATTTATTTGCTTGCTTGTTTTAGATAGGTACTCCATCTTAGCCTTTCATATTTTAGCTTGTTCGGGTAATCTGTGTGTATAATAACTAGTTTTCAATCTAAATGTCTAGCAATTGTGAAACTGTTCAATTATGGTACATCCATACAATGGCTTACATGGTCCTTTAAAATAATGAGGTATGAGCAAATATGAAGAGTTTCCACAGTACATTATTGAGTGGAAAAAGGCAAAGAATAAAACAGTGTTGTAATATTTTTGAGTTTTTAAAAAGGGTTTGTATTCACATTTGCCTGAATATGCTTGGAAGAATACGCAACATCTTAATAGTGTTTATAGTAATTTAGTGTAGGAGGGAGATCATTTTATACTCTTTGGTATGGTTTGAATTTCTTTTTACCATATGTATGTATAAACTTGTTTAAAAAATAGTTTGAAAAATGTACTTTCAAGTCATGCTCTTTAGGAGATTTTTTTTTCTTTTTAAGAAAGAAGAAAAGGACAAATAATTCACACTTTCTCACTAGTTATAGCATAGTGCTTAGTACATCATTTGTTAGCAGCAGAGCCTTGTACAGGGCTAGACTTAGCAAAATCTAAGTTGTTATGAAAGACTATGCTGTCTTTTGCATTGTTCGTAACCAATCAGTAAGGAAGGGAGGAGACATTCAAAAATGTCTTATCAATTTCTTTGTAATGAATAAGTTGTTAAATGATACATAGTACAATAGAAATAGAACAAAATTTACATCCATAGCTCTTGTTCGTTCTAGATTCCTGTGTTAATGCATATTAGTGGCTGATATGATACCTAAAGTGATCATTCACCTATGTTATTTGGACATTTTCTGGTGGATGGCCTCATACCTCACGTGACCAAAAACACTTCCAGCAATTCATTTCCTAAATTATTGGTTTTTCTCCTTGAATTCCTGGTTATCATCAAAGATGATCTAATTCACCTAGTCATTTAGGCTAAGGGCCTCAAAATTGCCTTTGACTCTTCCCCCATTCTAACTTTTGCCAATTATTTTTCTCCACGATGTTTTATCCTTCTCTCTTTGCTATCATCATTTTATTCATTCTCTTTCTTTAATTATTGTAATACTTGGCTGTTTCCCTTTTTTATTCCTCTGGCTGTGTATGTCATGTCACTGCTAGAAAATCTTTTTTTAAATGCTACTGTTTTCAGGTTATTCTGTTGCTCAGAAATCTTAACTGGCTCCCCTTGTTTGCTTTCGAGACAATTATAGTTTTACCCTGTCCTCGTCTTCCATTCTTATTCCAAACAAATGACTCCTAGTTTCCTTCTATGCTTTTTCAATATACTTTTGGTTAAACTTTCTTTCAGTCTTTGACTAATTTATTTTGTCACTTTTTTCCTTGAAATCCTGTCTGTTCACTAGGACCGTTTCTAAGGGAACAAGCTAGGCATGTTTGAGAGATCAGTTTGGTTGGAGAGTGGGAATGAGAGAATAATGATAAGAGGTGAAATTGAGAGGCAGCTAGATTATGTTTGGATTTACTGGATAATGTAAGGAATTTGGATTTGATCTTAAGTACAACTGGAAGATACTGCTGTGAAGTCTAGTGATCTAAATTGTGCTTTTACAAATTTGCTCTGATTATTTGTGGAGAATCGAGGAGCTAGAATTGAGGTAGAAAAACCAGTCAGGGGTTAGGTTAATAGTAATCTAGATAAGGGATGAAGAGGAAGATGGTAAATAATCAAATTTAGGATTTATTTTGATGGTAGATCCAAATGGTCTTGCTGATGGATTAGATGCGAACAGTTAAGAATAGGGAGGATTTAAGGATGTATCCTGGTTTTTTTGCCTGAATACCCCTATAGATGGTGGTGCCGTTTACTGAAATGTAGAAGCCTTGAGCAGGAACAGGCTGTGTGTGTGTGTTGGGGATGTGTCGGGAAAAGAGGAGTGTCCACTGAAATGTACAAGCCTTGAGCAGGAATAGGCTGTGTGTGTGTGTGTGTGTGTGTGTGTGTGTGTGTGTGTTGGGGACATGTCGGGTGTTTTGGTTGTTTTAAAGTTGAGATGCCTATTAGAAATTCAAGTCAGTGGGCAGTTGGATATGTGAGTCTAGAGCTCAGAGTAGCTTCTGGGCCAGAGATGGAAATTTAGGGTTCAACAATGTTTAAATGGTTTTTAAAACCAGATAAGAATGAGATTACCCAGGACAGAAGACTGAGCCTTTATACCAATGCATGAGGGCATGTGCTGTTAATTCATTTAACAAGTATTTATTGAGTGCCTACTGTATGCCAGGCACTGATCCAAGTGCTTTTTATACATTAGTAAGTAAAATCGACAGAAGATCTGTGCTAAGGTGGGTGCTAAGATCTGTGCTAAGAGGGTGTTAAGAATACAGAGAGAAGAAAAAGTGGAATGGGGATAAGGAAGAGGCAGGGGACAGGGCAGATTGTAATGTAGGCCAGTCCAACTTGCTAACAAGAAAAGTTTTAATTTGCTTTATGTTCCCACTCCAAAATAGAATTTAGGTTTTAAAAAGACTTAGGAAAAAACCTGAATTTGTGATTTTTGATTTCTCTCTTCAATTAAATGTGCTTCATTGCTTGTGGATTTGGTGCTAAATATGGTAGAATAAAACTGATACTGTTTGAAAAGAATGAAAGTTTTCCTCATAAAGCTATAAAGCTACACTAGGGAACAGAAAAAGGTTTTAAGGTTATTTGATTGTAATAACAGTTACAAATGTCTGTATTAAAAGGCTTGATAGCTCTGAAATGGATCACAGTGAAAATGAAGATTACACAATGTCTTCACCTTTGCCGGGAAAAAAAAGTGACAAGAGAGACGACTCTGATCTTGTAAGGGTGAGATATTTGGTTTGATTTTACAATAATTTTAATTATTTTTATTTTACTGTATAAATAATTTTTACACTGAAACTGGTTAACATTACTCTCAGATTTGACATTTGACTTTTCTTTTAATGGGTTTAATCACAAATTTGAGTTTATAATTATCCTCTACGATATAATTTAAGTATATTGAATCTCTTGTGTTTCTCATCATTCTGTTAAGTAATCTTTATTCTTTAGGTTTGGAATTAAAACAGGCAAGTGCCATACTCAGAACTATTTTTTTTTAATGCAATAAGTTTAGACTTAGCCTAAGAGAAGTGGAATAGAATGAGAGTCCTTAAAGGCTCTTCCATTTTAGTTGATTTCTTGAGCCTATAGTTACTAAATAAGCTTTTAGTAAAGGTAGGAAATACTACAGTTTTTATAAAGTCCTTGTTTAGTTTTTAAATCTTAATAGCAATGATAGCTTGTATGATCCACACAATTTGTAAATGTTATTTAAAGACAAATTTGGTAGTTTTAGTGCAGATATAGAATATGAGTTATATATTCCAACACAACCTGATGGCCTTAATAACTGGACACATTTGACTTTCTAGATTGGCTCTACATGTCTTGAATAACTGTTGAGCCTTTCTGAATCAGTTTCTTTATCTGTAAAGTGTGGATATTTAGCTAGTAAGGTTTATCAGAACAAATGCATTAGCCCAAGTGAATTGGTATGCTGTTTTGTTGTTGTTGTAAAGATTAATATTTTTGATTAATGATTACCATAATAATAAAAGTTAGTGTATTTGTATCTACTCAATTAATAAAAGTGGAAAATTAATAAAATACTATTCCTTTCTCTGAAATATTACTGCCCTTCTTGTCTTCCACTGGCCCAACATTACGTATCCCAAGAAGTTTAATTTAGTTTGAAAACAGTTGTTTTCAAGTTTCCCAAATAATTTATTTTTCCAGATTGTTTCTCTTTCCACTTAAAAAAATTATAATTCTAAAATTCTTACTAAATCCTTATTATCGATACTGTAAATTCTGACTTTTATTGGCTGTTTAAAAATTTCATCCAAGCAGAATTAAAAATTGATTGCTTAGCCAGAAAGGAATCCTGTTTTCTTGATTTATAGAAGAGAATCCTTGATTGGAAAAGGTATTTGTCTTCTAGTCCTACTTCTCCTCAGTGCAGAAATTCCTTCATTATCAGTTATGGGAGTTGGTCACCATGTGCTTGAAAATGCCATAAGGGGGTTTGTAATTTCTCTCATTTGTTGGAACATCAACTAGGTCATCCACACCCACCTACTGTCTTGCTACTCCTTCTCCACTTCCTCCCACAATTTGAGAAACATCGTTTTGATTAACTTTTAATATTTTGTTATTCTATAAATTCTATATCTAGTTCTACCTTTGGGGACAAGGTAGAACAGAGTCTCTATTTTTCATAGAATAGTTTCGAATTTCTGACCTTTTGAGATTTGTTTGTATAATTATAGCAGAGGCCTATGGCTATCTTTTGTGTAATATTGCATTCATTTTCAGAAGAAAAAGAACCTTATTAATAAGCTAGTTTCAACTGAAATATTCTCACAGAGTTGAGCATTATGAGACTGAAGTTCAGTTTATAGCCTGATAGATTGTGGTGAAAGAGTACCATCTTCTTTGCATGCTACCATATTCACCTTGAAATTTCACCACAAAGGAATCATTCTTCATATACTTTTATATTCAAATATTTAGTTTTACAAATAACATGTTTTCCCTGTTTCTTGCTTCTAACCTCAGTTTTTTAATCCCTCTGTTCTTGAAACAGTGCTGTGCAAAGTGAAAAAGAAATCAGAGCTTTAGGAAACTAGATTGTTTTATGGTATTCTCAAGAAAGCAGACATTGAATTTCCTGTTTATCACCAACCTTTTCCAGAGCATAAAGGCTTACAACCCCACCTTCTCAGATCTTTGGACATCAAAATGAATTGTAGCATTTAAAATTAGAGATGACACTTTAAATTTGTTTTAATTTAATATTTCTCTTATCTTCCCATTTCTGAGTAATGATAGTTAAATTTTAATTTATGTACAAAACTCTTAAGTAAATACTAACAAATTAAAACCAATCATTTATAGGTCTTTTTCCCCCTGTAATGTGAGGATAAGTTAATGCTAAAAAATCTTTTAATATAATGTAGCAAATCAATATACCAGATAAGAAAAATACTAACAAGATGATCTCAGATCATGCCAAGAAGACATAAATAAAGTTTAAAATCCATTCTTCACAAATATGAACTCTTAATAGACTAATACCAGAAGGATACTTCCTTAACATGCTATAAGTTTTATATGTTTAGATCAGTAGTCAGTGATTTAGTCCAAGTTATTTTTCTTAAAGGCAAAATACTTGAAGCATTCTTATTAAAAATCAGGAACAGAACAAGCATCCTGCTGTCACCACTTTTATTTAAAATTGTACTAGGATGTTTGATCAGTTCAGGAAGACATGAAATAGGAGTCAGAGGTATAACAATAAAGAAGAAGAGACAAATTTACTTTTATTTTTGTACTTTAGAAAAATAAGAGAACCAACTGAAAAACTAAGAATTTAATTTAGCATGGTAGCCGTATATATGTATGTATGTAACTAACTTTACTCTGGTAGTTTTACTTTATATCAGGTGTACACTTCAGGGAAAGGGGATTTACTTCACCACAATAGCCACTACAACAGCAAAATTAAATAGATTTATCGATCTAAACATAACGTTAAAAAGAAGTAGGGGGAACTTAACGTGGAGAAAATATCATAACTGAGAAACATAGAAGACTTGAAGAGAGAGAGAAGACATGCCATGTTCTTTCATGGGAAAAATGAATAAAAAAAGATGACAGTTCTTTCTAAGTGAATATATGGTTGTAAAATTCCAGTATGATTTTAAGTCCATGTGGAAGAATAAATAGATACAAAAAAGAGGAGTAATACTGATAAGATCAGCCCAACCAGACACAAACGTGTTTAGTTATAATTAATAATTAGTAAAATATTGTGCTGCTGTTACAATAGCCCAGGAACATTTTTAAAAACATAACACAGAATAAAGGAAGCATTACAAGTCAGTGATTTTGAAATGATTGGATGTTCTTTGGGGGTTGGAGTAGGAAAAACAGTAGAACCTCATTTCACATCCTATTCTAAAACAAGATACAATCATGTTTTAGTCTGCTTGGGCTGCTGTAACAAAACATCATAGGCTGGGTGGCTTAAAAAACAGAAATTAATTTTCTCATAATTTTGGAGGTTGGGACGTTCAAGATCAAAGTGCTGGCCAGTTCAGTTCCTGGTGAGAGCTCTCTTCCTGGTTTGCCAATGGCCACCTTCTCACTGTGTCCTCACATGGGCACCAATCCTATCATGAGGGCCTCACCCAAATGACCTCATCTCAAATGAACCACCTCCCAAAGGCTCCATCTCCAAATACCATCACATTAGGGGTTGTGGCTTCAACATATAAATTTTGTGGGGACACAGTTCAGTCTGTAACAAACAGGAAATAAAATGTAAACATATGCAAAGGTGTAGAATAACGTAGATTAAGACACTAAGACTCCGGTAAACAAATGGACAAAGGGCATAATACCAAGGATGTAATTAGGCAGTTCACAGACAGGAAATGCAAGTGACTAATTGAACGTTAAAAAATGACAGGTAATCAGATAATTTTTGTTGTTTTCATTGATTTTTAAGAATGTAAATTGATACAAACTTTTTCGAAATTAACAGTACTAGAAATGTAGGTATTTATGTGTTTTATGTACGTGGTGTGTATGGAGAGCATTATAACTGTTTATACACACTATTCTTGGTTTCTTTGGAGAATTTCCGAAGTCTCCATTTGCTGATCAATGTATAAATTCTCTGAATGTAGACTAGAGTTTTATTTTAAATTTGAAAGTCACTGATTTTTAAATTATTTTTGTTGTTAATTACTTGTGCCTGGGGAGAAGCACAATATCTTTGATTCAGAAGTGTTTTCAAAATTTTTAATAAATGATAAGTATATTTAGCTTTTGTCTTGCAACCTCCATTTATAAAATAAAAATAGTTCTTTTATGATGTGTAAGCATGATATATAACATAGTTTATATTTTATGTCTTATTAGTATACACTGTATGGTAAAATTAGAATTACTTAAATTGACAACCAAAACACATCCGTTATACTTGAGTATAGTTGTCCATTTTTCAAACATTGCATTTAGAATGTTCTTCTTTGAAATAGCTCTTCACCAAAATTTATAATTTAAAAAAATACTGATCTTGAGAGACTCTCTAGCTTAAATAAGAATAGAAATTGATCCTCTTACCTCAGATAATTTTTTTAAATTAAAAAACTTGATAAAAGCAAGTAACTCTTTATGGTTCTGATGTATTTAAGAACACTATACTTTAGGTACATTTTATGACAAAAGTGGATAACAGTTTTTTTGTTTCATTCTTCAAAATATGCGTACCATCAATTTTTAATTTGAAATTGTGCTTTTTATTTCTAGTCTGAATTGGACAAACCTAGAAGCCGGAAAAAAACACCTGTCGCAGATTCAGAAGAGAAATTAGGGATGGATGACCTGACTAAGTTGGTACAGGAACAGAAACCTAAAGGCAGTCAGCGTGGACGGAAGAGAGGCCATACAGCCTCAGAATCAGATGAACAGCAATGGCCTGAGGAAAAGAGGCTCAAAGAAGATATATTAGAAAATGAGGATGAACAGAATAGTCCACCAAAAAAAGGTAAAAGAGGCCGACCACCAAAACCTCTTGGTGGAGGTACACCAAAAGAAGAGCCAATAATGAAAACTTCTAAAAAAGGAAGCAAAAAAAAATCTGGACCTTCAGCAGCAGAAGAAGAGGAAGAAGAAGAAAAACAAAGTGGAAACACAGAACAGAAGTCAAAAAGCAAGCAGCACCGAACGTCAAGGAGAGCACAACAGAGGTAAGCATGTGTAACTCTAAACTGCATATATTTAGTTATTACATTATAAATCATAATTTGATGTTATCCACATTTGGGTCTTCCCCAAAGCAGAGCAGAATCTCCTGAAACTAGTGCAGTTGAATCCACACAATCCACACCACAGAAAGGACGAGGAAGACCATCAAAAACGCCATCACCATCACAACCAAAAAAAAATGTGTAAGTTGTAAATAATGTTAAATTTCAAACCAATTTCAAATTATTTTGCAAAAGTTCATAAATTTTTAAATATACATAGGGCTGTATTTAAATCCCATATATTTAGCCCCATTACACTAGGTGAAGTAAAATTTTTATAAACTTACCTAGGTAATTGATATCCCAGTTAACCCTCTGGTAACATTTGTACATTTTTACAGGTTTAGGCAAATCTTTATAAATGAATGCCAAATAGTTTATTATTTCTAATACAGATTTTATGCTACCTAAAGAGAGGATAAGGTATTTTTAAATACTCACAGCATATTGACCAGGTTACCTTGTCATTCCACACCACAATTTTTCTTCATGTCTCTCCTCAGCAACTTTAGAAAAATAGCTTTTACACTTTTGCTTTTATTCTTTGGACAGAGTAGGAAAGTAACAGGCATCATTTTTCTTTAATTACATCCATAGAAATTATCACATGCTGATCTCAAATTTTTGATGTCTTGATTTTGTTTGCTTTCTAATCAAACTAACACATCTATATCTACATATGGATAGTTTTGGATGTTCACACAAACACATGTTTGTAAGAGTTACAGTGACAAATCTGTAGCCAAAATTATTAAAGTGACAGTAACATCAATGCTGTAATTTATAAATTGGGCACTTTTTTCTCCTCAGTTATTGAAGTGGAAATAGAATAATGTGTCTTCTATTAGTCAGACATTCTGCAGTTTTTCTGAGAGTAGTCCCATTATGTAGTGCCATCAGTGGCTTGACTTTTCAGAGGTGCCAGCACACCTTGGTTATATACTTAGTTATCTTAGTTTTCCTGTTCCTGTGTATTCCACAGGAAGAGGAAAACTTGCCTGAGTGTCTAGCCGGTACTTCATGTCTCTTCCATTTAATTTTTCCCTCAGGTAGAAAGTAAAGGTAAGTACATTTTTGTGGCAGCTTCATAAATGTGTTTGGGTTCAACCATGGAAAAATCACTGTTTTTAAAAAAAGAATTCTTAAGGAATATTAAATTCCTTGATTAAGTTTATAACAAGAAACTAACAGGGTAAATATCTTTCAGGCTCATAACTTGAATTTGTTTATATTTGGGCATTATAAAATTAAGGGCTTAAATGATTATCCTGTTAGCTCCTAAAATTACATAAGGCCTCTCCTGAATGTTCTAAACCAAACTTCTTTTAAAAAACCAATACAGAGATTCTGTAGTCTGTCTTAACAGTCTGTCTTCCCTTCACTGAGAAGCTGTTTTTTAGAGCTACTATAATAATGTGTGTTTTGATTTACCTGTTTTTCTTGTTCTGACCTCAGTGGACTTGAGAAGGATTATATTATTTTCCATCGAATTCCTGTGTTTTTTTCTGTTAATTCTGAAAAACTGAATCAAATAAAAAATTACTTGGTTTGAGCATGGGTTAAACAATCCTTGTTTTGGATTGCTTATAGAACTGATAAGCTTTTATATTTAATTAAAAAAATAAATATTTATCAAGAGGGGTACCTTTGATTAAATGGTGGTATCTACTACATACTTTTGATTGCGTCTTATGTTTCAGTGAGTACTAGGTGCTAGGGAATATAGTGGCACAAAACAGACATAGTTGTGTCCTCATGGGACTTACCATCTAAATGGGCATGTAGTCATTAAATAATCACACATAAGTGTGGAATTATAGATTGTGATGTGTGTCCTGAAGGAAAAATTTAGGGTGCTATAAAAGAATGTATTGAGAGGACTGGAGAAGTGGGGACGTTTTCTCTTTGGAAAGTTGCAAGTTGATTCCTTGAGAATAGTAAGAGTTAGACTGATAACAGAGTAGGGAAAGGAACCTTTCAGGTGAAGAGAACACTGTATTTGAAGGTTCTAAAGTTAGAAAAATCTTGGCAAGTTCAGAGCTGAAGGAAAGCGAGGGTTTGCTGGATTGTAGTTGCGGGGAACTGGGGAGTGGAAAGAGATGAGAATGGACAGTTAGGCAGGGAGCTTGCAGGGCCTTATGTGCTACCTTATGGAGGTTTATAAAATTACTCTTAGTGCAGGAGGGAGTTATCTAGGGGGAATGACATCACTGTTTTTACATTTTTAAAAGATTACTTTGTAAAGAGAAGGGGCAAGAGATGAGAATGGTTTGGAAATATGTAATAACGATGGAGGTGGAGAGAAGTGAATGGATTAGAGATTTCTTTGTAAATAGAAACTGTAGGGTCAGATAAAGAGTGGTACACTGTTAAGAAAGACTCCAAGATTTTTTGCTTTGAGCAGCTTAGTAGATACAGATACCTTTTACTGAGTTGGGTTACTTTTATGTTTTAAAATCTTGTATGGTGGTGTTCTCAGTCAGACTTATCTTTGTCCAGTCAACTTATTTTGATTGATCTTTGTATGTAAGATTCTAGGATTAAACGCTGGTTTGGGGTTCAGAATATAAGAAAAATATTTCTTATAAGATAATTGAGGATAGAAATGATAAGAATTAATGAAATATGTAAAGCATTTCCTCTAGTGAGATAATCTACTGCTTAAAGATCAGAACATTCATTTTATTTTACCTGTGTTTTACTTTAGCCGTGTAGGACGCTCCAAACAAGCAGCTACTAAAGAAAATGATTCAAGTGAAGAAGTAGATGTGTTTCAGGGTAGCTCTCCTGTCAATGATGATATTCCACAGGAAGAAACAGAGGAAGAGGAAGGTTCTACCGTAAATGTATGTGTTTATTAAAGTACCATAATGTGATAGTATGGAATACAGAATAGAGTTGGTAAATATTTGGTCATATCCATTTAGCACTTATAATTCTAAGTATTTATTTTTCTTCCTTAGTTTGTAGTCTTGTTTCATCTAGTGGCTTGGATAATGGAGAAAACATCCTTTATGGAAACCTGAAACTTGACGAGAATACTACATGTAGCTTAGTGAAAGTGCAAATGTGGAGTTAAAACAATGTAGAGAAGAACGAGTAGCAGTCTGGTATTGACACTTCAAGCATTGAAGTTGTACCTTGATTTTAGAGTGCTATCTGTTAAATATGCTATTGTCTATGTCTCATAACATTTTGTTTGTGTTTCACAGTAGAAACTAGAGTCAATCATGGAATGAAATCATGTCTTTAAGTAAAATCAGCCTTTGGAATTCGTAAAATTGGCAATGGATACTTCTTTTATAAAAGTAGGAATGTGATGCTTCCTGAGATACTTTTATTCCCTTTTTCTTTTTTTAAAGTAATGAATGGCTTTCCCAGTTAACACATCTCAGATACTTCTTTTTGGAAGAAATATAATTGACACATTTAAGTAAGAGCTGTTCTCTTGATAATACTAATGCCGACTCTTTGGATCAGCCAGCCAGCCATCTTTTTTGAGAAACCTTTGTTCTGTGATCAAGTCCCAGAGTTGATCCCTGCCCCTCTGTCCTATTTAATATAATCAACACTTCTCTCTGCCCCAGGATTCATTTATGTGAATGGGTTAAGACCATAGAAAAATATGTTGAATTGTGGTCTCAAACTAGTTGGGCTTGTTTCTTAAAGGGTTTTTTGGGATGTGAAAATAAGGCTGAAGAGTCCGTCGTGATTGACATCTTCATCAAAGAAAAACTACACCATAAATTAATTAAATTAAAATCCCATTCTGTTTATATTCCTCTTGTTAATACTGATTTTTTTGAACTAAAGTTTTATGCCTTCATTAGTGCTTACCAGTAAATGGTAATATGCCTGAATTTCAGATTATTTATATGTATTTGATAGTTGTTAGGATCCAAACTCAATAGCTATTTTCCCAGAAAGACAGCTATAAGCCTAAGTTCATAAGTATCAAATGTTTTCTTTTACCACAGAAACATAAGAAAAAGATATTTGCAATAGTTTTTCTTGCTGTTGACATTGACTTCTGTTCATTTCTCTTTAAAATTATTAAATAGAAAGTAAAATAGTTTCGTCTTTTGATATTCTGGGAAAGACTATTTATGGGCATTCAAATATTATACAGGTCTAATTATGTGATGCCAAGACAGAAAGTTAAAAGAGGAGACAGGTTTCAAGGAAAGAAAAGCAAAGAAAATCAGGAACAAGTAAGAGTAATGATAATTGGTTAAAAAAATAATAAATAATTGGTTAAAAATAATAACTGCTTGTCTAATAAATGCGTGCCCATTTTAATTAAGCATCTGGTGATTTTTCTTTAAGGTACGGAGGCGAAGTTCTAAAAGAGAAAGACGATGAACAAATGTAATTAATAACTTTCTATGTGAAAGCTTTGAAAAAAAGCATTTTTTGTCAAACTTGAGGCTGAATAAAGCCTTTGATGCACAAAATGGGACTGCTGAAGAATGGACAGTTGGACCTTACTTTGATGACCTCACGTATTTGTGGTCAAATGCTTCAGCCATACGCATGGTGATAACATTGACTGTGGAATCTTGTGGAAGTGTAATGTGCGTTGGCTATGTGGACACAAACTAAAGAAGAAACTTGTAAATATATTTTTTCTTTTTTTTTTTAATGTTTCTGACTTCTAAAGTGCTTGTATAGCTTTTATCTGCGGCTTTAAACTGACAGTACCCAACTGTTTATTGGATCTATTGATTTGGAAAGAGTTTGTTAGGATAGATCTTAAGCAGTAATCTGTCAGTGTTTGTATTTGTATTCTCTGCAATTTTACTGTGAAAAAAAATTTTTCAACAAATGGTGTCATTTTCTTGATGTCACTATTTGTTGGAGAGTTAAATGGTCTCTTTCCCTTGTGTATCTTACCTAGTGTTTACTCCTGGGCACCCTTAATCTTCAGAGGTGCTAAATTGTCTGCCATTACACCTGAACGATGCCTCTGATGGGAGGACACCACACAATTGTGAAATAGTCCTGAAGTTGTTTGATTATTTTACACCTCAGTATTGGTCCCAGAATTTTCTGGCCTTTCACGGCAATGAAAATTTTAAGAGAGAAATTTAAAATATTTTAATTTTAAAGAGTGTGTTATAAAATAATGTTCTGAATTGTTTATCCCATTTTATCATCCCTTTTCAGTTTTTATTAATCTACTGTATCAATAAAATTCCGTAATTTGAATTAGTTTTTAATAGTCTAGAATGTTATTGTGTATAGATATTTCCTCTTGAACATTATGTTCAGAAAATGCAAATTATTACACTATAATATAAAATCTGATATATACACATTAGAAAAGTTTCAGTTCTCCATAAGTGTAAAGTTAATCAGAAAGAAGAAAATTTTATTGATGCAGTGTGTCTTTATAAAGCTGTTCTTGAAAGCAAGTGTTTTGTATTTTATAGTGAGTTGCATGTTTATGAAAAAAAGTGCTGAAAATGGGATGTGCTCTTTTCTGTAAATTCATATTTAGCCATAGTATATGATAGATTGCCCCATAACATAGTTTTTCATCAAGAGTTTATTATTGTACTTTATTTTGGAGCCAAAAAATTGTTTTGGGAGGGAGGGGCAGGGTGGGAGTGATATATCCAACTATATGAGCTACTGTAGGTATCACAATCTTATGAACTTTGAATGAAATTCTACTTTGTCCAGTTTGGGAAAAGTGGAAATTTATTTGGATTTAGAGCAGATAGTTTTTTTTCCTTTGTTGTAATCTGCAAAATATAGAAACAAATTACTTAAGGCAGTATCCTTTACACAGTTTTATAAACTGTATTTTGAACCAAAAGATAGAGGTTACCACTTAATGCTTACTTAAATTCTTTTTTAGTATTTCAGGTGCTGTTTCTTTCATTTTTTTCATGGTTAACATCAGAAAAGAAAATCATATTCTAACTTATTAAATTTATCACATTGAATAGTGGAGCATTTTCATATAATACACCATTATGTTTAAGGTATATTTCCAAGATTGGTTATAATAGAGGGGGGATATAATAAAGAAACTATTTTGGAAAATGACGTTTTACTATTTTCCAATGTATATCACAATTGATGTGATTATTTTTCTTTTAAAGATTTCTTCATGTTTATGAAACGACCTTTTATTTTTAAAAAAATGTTTTGAATTGTGTCTTAATCTCTCAATAGTTAACTGCCCTTCATTTACAAGAGTAGTGACACCAGTGAGTGTGGGAGGCTGCTATATATCAAGGCAGCTAATGTTGGACCAAGATACATTGGTTTTGAAACATTTCATTAGCTCAGTTCTCCCAAACACGCTATTTCTATTTCAGCAGTACAAAGGCATGTTTTTAAATCTATAAAATAAAGAATAAGGGATAGCTTTGTATTTTTGTTGTTGACTAAATTGCACCGGAAATGTTTATGGAAGTATATCTTTAAGACCATTTTATACAAGATAAAAAAAATGATTGTGAAGGATTTTTATTTGCATGATCATAGTTAACCAAATTTCATTGCACATTAATTCTGTACATCAGTTCACAAAAAATGTTCATTGTAGATTTTGTTCAATGCCAACGAGTCTGTGATTTTACAGCTTGTCTGTTCACTTTTTGGGAGGATTATGATGTAAATTTTCCATTTCTCTGTAGAAAAATAGGTGCAATAATTATCAAAGCTTTGATGTCCTGAGTCTTCATCTTAGGGAATTATTTTGTTATTATGTTTAAACTTAACATTTCATGTACTAACATTTGGATAGCCACATACTATAATTAAAGTAAAATTAAGTATGTACAAAACATTAATTGCTAACAGTGGTTAGCAAACTTTTCAGTGATAATATTCATTTTGAAAATATGTACTGTATAAAATTGAGAAATATTTAACTCACTGTAACAAGTTCCATTATGAAAATCTTATGATTCTTCAGTGAGGTGATCTTGCTGCACTCTGTAGCAAATCCGTTTAATCTACGTTATAATAAAATTTCTTGCTGCAGTGCAACAGGAAGCTTTTTCAGTGATCTCCACTGTATATGTAAATTACAAATGTGGCTGTAAAACTTGTTCCAGGTATTAAAGGTTAAATTACTTTCTGTATCTTCTTACAACTTGAAAGTTTGATTTTTAAGATTTCCTTTTGGCCACTTGAGGAATGTCAGGAATTTAAGAATTTGTTTAACTTAGGCATTTCTCCCCTACCACATAGTATTATGTCACCATAATGAACAATTGGTATTTAGATAGGTAACCAATTTTCAGACACATTTTCAGATTTTCTGTGAAGTTGAATAAACATGAAAGCTAATATATGATTGTATTATTTTATTTATGTGAATCAGTATATGTATTTAAATATGTTTACTAAATGGAGAAAGGCACATTTTGATGATTTTTAATTTTGGAGCGTTTGCTTCATGAAGAGGAAAATACATTTCCCAGTAACATTTTTCAAACTTTTTGTTTAAGCTTTTTATGCAAAATCTTGGCTGATAGAGATTTACTAATTACTGTTTAAGTTAAAGAATAGCATAACTGAAGGAAATAAATGTATAATATAAACTTTAAGCACTAAGAAAATAAGTTGCTAGTGGCAGTTTTATTAATTTGTTCAGCAAATATTTGTTGAGTGCCTACTATGTGCTCAGCTAGTTTCAGAAGATAAAAGTGTGATCAAGATAGAGTAAGTCCCTGCCCCTGCGGAGCTTACATTCTCCACAGCAGGTGGAGGAATAAGGAAATGATAATTAAATATATACTATAATCTCAGATTGTGAAAAGTGTGGTGAATAGAAAAGGAGGAGGATAGAGAGTAGAAATGATTGGAGGAGAAGCTATTTTATATGCTTTGAAGCTGTGTTATTTGGTATGTAAAATAAAAGTTATGTCTTTATGATGAAGTGACACATTTATAATTATAAAATGTCACTTGATATCTGTATGAATACTTCATGCCTACTTTGTCTGATATTAATATAGCCATACCAGTTTTGTTTTAGCTATTGTTTCCATGACAAAACTTTTTCTGTCCTTTTATTTTCAACCTATTTGTGTCCTTATGTTTAAAGTGTTTATTGTGTAAACATTTGATACTTTGGTTTTGCTCTTTGATCCAATCTTAGAATCTTTGTTCTTTAATTAGAGTGTTTAGACTTTTTACTTTTGGTGTAATTACTGACATGGTAGGTTTTAAGTCTACCGTCTTGCTGTTTATTATCTTTTTTTTCACCCTTTTCTTTATTCCTTTATTTTCTCCTTTTCCTACCTTCTTTTGATTCAGTCAAGTACTTCTTACTATTCTATTTTATCTCTTCTATTAGCTTTTGTACCTGATTGTATTATTATTTTATTAGTTCCCTGCAGATTACAGTGTCTGTGTTTGGCTTATTATAGTCTGTGTTATATTAATGCTTCTGCCACCTTCTGAATAATGCAAGAAGTTTAAAACAGTTCAGCTCTCTTTGTGCTCTTGTTGTTATTTATTTTGTGGTTATAAATGTCACAGTATTGTTGCTTTAAATAGTCAGTGTTCTTTTTTGTTTACCCATACATCTTCTTTTTTCTTTACTTTTTTTTTTAAATTTTGTGCTTCCATCTTACTTCATTTTCCTTCAGCCTGAAGGACTTCTTTCAGTATTGCTTATAGTGCAGATCTGGTGGCAGTTAACTCAGTCAGCTTTTGTTTGTTTGAAAGATCTTTATCACACTTTCAGTTTTGAAGGATATTTTCATTGGAAACAGAATTCTGGATTGGCAAGTTCATTTATTTGGTAGTTTAAAAGTTGCATAACATTGTCTTCTGGTTTTCATATTTTCTGTTGAGAAGTCAGATGAAAACTTTGTGCTCTTTGTAAGTAATATATCTTTCTTCTGGCTGCTTTTAGGATTTTCTCTTTATCTTTGTTTTCAGCAGTTTGATTATGATGGGCCTACGTAATAGTTTTCATTTTATTTATCCAGCTTGGGGTTTACTGAGCTCTTGAATCTGTGGGTTGATGTATTCCATCAGTTTTGAAAAATTCTTCGCCATTATCCCTTCATGTATTACTTCTACTCTATTACCGCTTCTCTTTTTCTGACACTCCAATTATAAATATACTATACTGTTTGTATCCCATGTGCTTTTTATTTTCTTCTCTGTTCTTTCCACTTTTTTTTTCTCTCTGTGCTTGAGTTTGGATATTTTCTGTTGACCCGTGTTTAGATTTACCAATCCTGTCTTCTTGCCATGTCCAATATTCCATTTAACCCATCCAGTTAGTTCATTTCAAATATTGTATTTTTCAGTTTTATAATGTCCAGTCAATTATATTTTATAGATTTCATTTCTTTGTTGAAAGTCCCCATCTTTTTACTCTTTTCCTCTTTTTTTTTTTTTTAACATAGCTGGCAAAAATTTGAATTATGTAACTAACTTCAACATCTGAATCATCTGTGGATCTGATTCTATTGTCAAATTTTTTTTTCTTGATTATTAGTCACATTTCTCCTGGTCATATTTCTTTCTTCCTCTTTGTAGGGCTCATAATTTTTTTTTCTTTTCTGCAGGACAATGTGTATAAAACAACTGAAGGACTGAAGTTGATGTGATTTTTTTCCCCCAGCAGGATTGGCCTTATTTTCTGTTAGTCATTATAGGACTTGATCACCTCAATCCATGGAGTTGGGCTTGGGTTGCAGCTTTAGTTAGACTCAGTCCACTTGTTTCAAAAGTCTTGAGGGTAAGACTTATATTATGTGACAGGCCTTTCCCTTTAGCACAGCAAGACTGCAGAAGATTTTGTTCAGCCTTTCTAGCCCAGCCTCTTCATCAGGAAGGCATCAAAGAAGGCTCTTTGAGAAGGTGACATCTGGGCATGGACTTCCATTAAGTGAGGGATCAAGCCAAATGAATCCCTAGGAGAAAAGTACTACACGCAGGGGGAAGAGATTTCAAGAAGGCTGTCTGGCGTGTCTTTAAAGCCTCAAACTGTTCATAACTAGAAATTGTTAGAACTGAGTTCTATAATTACATTATTCAGATAAGCAGACTGTGTTCACATTAAGTAACAGAGCCAGTTAAACATCTCTTTTTTTGTTTAAAAATTTACACAAGTACTTTCCCATAGAAAGGAGGTAGAATCAACACAGACATTCAGAGTGAAATATGAAAACCACCCGTCAGTTCGCTAGATTAGTGTTTCAGTCTGTGTCACTTTCTCACTCATATATGCCTATGTATCTTTTGTTTTCATGTAAGTAGGATCATACTATACCTTTCTACAATTTTTTTCCTCTTCTTAATGTTCTTATGAAGCTATCAGCACATATGAGTTTATCTAACACTTTTTAACAACTGCATAGTACCCATTGAATAGGTATGCCATAACTTATTTAATCACTGTTCTATTGATGGGCATTTGGGTTACTTCCATTTTTAGCTATTACAGACAAGCAGTAAATGATCATTCCTGTATAGGTCTTTATGCTGAAGTGCCAGATTTCCTATAAGAAATAGATTCCTATGCAGAGACTTATAGAGTACCTTTAAATTATAAATTCTGACAAATGGCTTTCCAAAAAGTCCACCAATTAAAACTTTTTAGTTCTTGTCAATCCACTGGTTACAGAATTACTTTGTTTTCATTTGCACTTCTCTAATTACAAATGAAACAGCATTGTTGCATATGTTTTCATTTTGATTGGGTAGTTATAGTCTATGAATTACTTGTTTGTATTCTTTGCCTGTGTTTCTATTTAGTTGTCTTTTTATCGTTGTTATCTCTGGGTAAAAAGGGAGGTGGTAGGGATGGGTTATGGACTTTAGCCACACTGTGTTACATTTTATTTCTTACAAATAGGTGCTGCAGGTTTTGGCTAGCATATATGCTAAAAGTGGGCTTACCATCTTTCTACAAACTTTACATATTCTCTTGCTTGTTAAAGATGTGCAAGATATCTTCTAGTGAGTCACTTATCTCTAAGCTTTTTAAATGATATCTTCTGTCATATAATACAGAAGTTTTTCCTTTTTGTGAGCTCAAATTTGTCAGTATTTTTCATTATGGCTTCTGGGTTTCGTGCTTGCTACGAGATTTTGACAATATTTTCCTGTTTTCTTCTAATACTTATACTCTTTTGTCTGTTTCACATTAAATCATTTTATCCACCTGGGGGCTATTTTTGTATATTGTGTATGATTGTGGTCTAACTTAATTTTCTTGTGTGTAGTTACTTAACACAGTTTATTTTATAGATTCTCTTATCTCCACTGGTTTGAAATGCCACAGGTATCATAAACTAAGTATCTTTATCTACTTGGATCTGATTTGGACTCATATTTCATTGATCTCTTTGTCTATGCCTATGCCAACATCTAATGTAATTAATATACCTATATAATATGTTTTTATATTGGTCAGAAAAATTTCCCTAAGTGTTAGTTTTAACAGTGTCTAGGTATTCTTGGCTATTCTTGTTATTTTCTCTTACTCAAAATATCAGTGCCTTTACAATATTGTCTGCCCACTGAGAGAGATTTTTTAAAGGCCTTCCCTTCAATATAGTTTTATTATTTTCTTCATAAGAATAGGCTTTGCATCTTTTAAAAAATATGTATGGATTTTATTATTATTGCTAATGTTGTTATCATTCCATTATTTTCTAATTGGTAATGCCTGCTATGTTATTTTCAGCCACTTTGCTGAACTTTTATTAGTTGTAATACTTTTCAGTTAATTTTCTTGGATTTGTTAGATAACACTCTCTGCAAATAGTTTTGTCAGTATTATTCCAAATTGTTCTGATACTTATATATCATGTTTTTCTGGTCTAATGGGGTTGGTTGGCACCTCCAGAGCATTGTTAAATAGTAAACATCCTGTCTTTTTCCAGTTTAAGAAAGTTTCTATTTCTGTCTAGTCAGGGTTATTAAAAAATAAAATCTGGAATGTGTGTTGAATTCCATATTTCCATGGCAGTTTATGTTTTTAAAAAATAATATAATTACTAATATAAGGAGTTACATTAATAGATTTTATATATAGAATCATCCTTGCTTTGGTAGAATTAACCCAGCTTGGTCATGCTATTTGATTCAGTGTGCTAACATTTTCTTCAGTGTCCTTATGTTCATATTGAGTGGTGAGATTGGTTTATAATTTATTGTGTTATTGTTATTCCAGTACTGGTGTAAGGGGTTTTGGTAGCCTTCTGGAATCAGTTGGAAAGCTGTCCGTATTTTTCTGTGAAACAGTTTATATAGTGTAGGAGTTATTTACTTCCTGAAATTTTGATAGAGCTCACATTTTAACTTGTACATGGTGCTTTTTAAAATTTTATTTTTAAAATTTTTTCCAAGTAAAAATATTCAGACATCCAGGAAATAGTATAGTAGACCTTCATGATCTTGTTCTCCAAGCTTAAAAGATATTAACACTTCACCATATTTATTTTAGTTCTCACTAACTCACCCCCACCCCACCATTCTCTCTCTCCTCTCCCTATGAGTGAGCAGTAAAATCTCTCAGGAATGTTTAGTAAGCAGTGTTTCTTTATTGTGTTTTAAGAATAAACATTCCATGATTGTGTCACAAATGCTATGGAGTGATTAAGTTTGCATCTGTCCCTTTATGGGGAGGATAAGCTCACTTTTAGTATATATATGCTATACAGAGGCTGCATCCCTTTTTTGTTTTTAATAAGGAATAAAATATTAGAAGGTTTGGCTAAACCTTATCACTTCTTTCCATTCCTTTCCCCTTTTTACTAAGAGGTAATTATCCTGATATTAATGTGTATCATTCCCATGCATCTTTTCATCCTCATTTAACATATGTGTATTTTTTAAAAAATACATAGGACTACATTGTGTTTTTAAATTTTATGAAAAAAATCCATATCCCTAATTTTGAAACCTATTCTTTTTCACCCAATACTGTGTCTTTGAGATATAGCCATGTTGATACATGTTGATCTCTCCACTTTTTCACAATATAACATCTCTGAAATTGAGATGCTTCTTAAATCAGTGATGTCTTAAAATCGGCAGTATTTTCTTTCTTAATGACAAAATGATGCACCTGATAATTGATGTCATCTTAGATTTGATTAAATCCTGTAGTTAATTCCTCTTAATTGCTTTTATAAAGCATCCTATTGTTTGACTATACCACAGTTAATCCATTTTTATAACAGTTAATTTTATAACAGTTATCTTTCTTTCTTATTGATGGATAATCAGATTGTTTGCACTTTCCGTATTACAAACCAGTGCCAAAGTGAACATCCTTCCCGTCTCATAAACAACTACTCTTTTTTGTTGGAAAGAAAATGTTTCATTTTGTTGAATGGAAATGTTGAATTTAATGAATATGGGTATTCTTTCTAGGTGTTGTCAGTTGCATTCCAAAGTAGTTGTATTACTTTATACTCCCACCCACAATGTATAAGAGCTTTTGTTTGCTTTTTATTTTCAGACCTGTATCTATTTGAAATTAACTTCCTGTATTTTTTTCAAATATATAACCATTCACCTCAGCACTATTTATTAAATAGTTTATTCTTTCTACTTTGATTTAAATGCCATATCTGTCATATACCAAGTGCTTTTGTATGTTGAGAATATATTAAGAATATTTATTTTTATAATATTTAATGTTTCTAGGCTCTCTTTTGTGTTCCATTAGTTTATATATGTACTCTTGCAACTAGTATATAGTCATGCATTGCTTAACGACAGGGATATGTTCTGAGAAATGCATTGTTAGGCGATTTCATCATTGTGTGAACATCACAGAGTGTACTTACACAAATCTAGATGGTGTTGCCTGCTACACACCTAGGCTATATAGAACTAATCTTAAGGGATCACCGTTGTATACGCAGTCTATCATTGACCAAAACATCGTTATGCAGAGCATGACTGTATTTTCATTACTATAGTTTATAGTAAGGCACCTCCCTCACTCATATTCTTCAAAATTGTCTTGGCTGTTCTTTTTACACCTCCGCATGAATCTTAAATAATCAGGTTGCCAAATTCTGGGAAAAGTCCTTAGGATTTTTATTGGAATTGCATTGAATTAAGAAAAATTTTTTGGAGAGAATGATCATCTTTATGACACTGAATCTTCCCGTCCATGAATGTGGCCAGTCAGTTGGTGTCTATCTTTTATGTACGTCAGTCAAGTTCTATAGTTTTCTTCATAACAGTCTTGCAAATTTTATCTTTCTTTAAAATTACCTTTTCTTATAGTTTGTTGCTGGTGGATAGGAACACTAGCTCAGTCTACCCTTACTCCTTTACCCTTACTCCTTGGGGGCCTAAAAGCTTTTTCAGGAGCTGAAGCTTCTATTTTCTTTTTAGCTTCTTTTATGGTTAATTAATCCAAGCTTTTCACTTCTTCCTGAAGCGAAATTTTGGTAACTCATGTTTTCCTTGGAAGTTGTGTGTGTCTAAAATTTGTTGGTAAAAGTTTTACATTGGCTGTTTTATAAGTCTCCTCTGGCTCATCTCTCTATATTTTTTCTTTTTTTTTTTTTTATTTTATTTTTTTTTTTGTGGGGAAGACAAGCCCTGAGCTAACATCTGTTGCCAATCCTCCCCTTTTTGCTGAGGAAGACTGGCCCTGAGCTAACATTGTGCCCATCTTCCTCCACTTTTTATATGGGACGCCGCCACGGCATGGCTGACAGGCAGTGACGTCGGCAGGCGCCCGGGATCCGAACTCGCGAACCCCGGGCTGCCAAGCGCGGACTAAACCGCTGCGCCACCGGGCGGCCCTCTATATTTTTTCTTGATTCAAAATATTTGTCACCTTTTTTTTTCTTCTATCACTGACTTCGTTGAAATTTTCTAAGAACCAACTTTTGGTTTTATTGATTGAGCATTTTTTGTTGTTGCCTATTATGTCTATAATTTCTGCGATGATCTTCATTCCTTCTCTCAACTTTATTTGAATTTATTAGTTCTTCTTTTAGTCTCTTGGGTTGTATATTTAGTTCATTTACCTTTAGTCCTTCTTGTTTTCTAATGCATGCCTTTTTCTTCTAAATACTGCTTGTTTGCATTCCACAGGTTTTGTTTTATAGTGTTTCCCTTATTACTTATTTCTGAATAGCTTATAATATTAGTTTTCATTCTTAAACTTAGTAGGGTTTTTTCTCCCAGAGGACTTAAAATCTGAATAGATAGGTTTGAAGGGAGGAGGGAAGAGTTTTTATTTTATCTTTTTGTGATTAATTTCTAATTTAAATATGGGCCAAGAATGTCACTTGTGTGATTTTGCTTCTTGGTGTGTATTGAGAGGTTTTGTGTGTGTGTGTTTCCATATGTGTCTGAAAAGAAGGTTTATTCACAATGTTTTAAGTGCCAGTTGTGGGTATGTTTGTGTGGTTTAGATTGAGCTTGTTTATTGGGGTAAGATTTTATATCTTGTTTTTATTGTCTATCAAATCTATTGGTTTAGAAGATAGTTCTGTTAATGTCCCCCATAAAGATTGTGACTATGTCCATTTCTCCTTGTGTCAGTTTTTACTTTATATATTTCAAAGTTGTAATGTTAGAAGTTCTATGACTGATACTTAGTGCCTTTGCTTGAATTCTATTTGATCTTAATCTTGCTACACTTTCTGTTAGTATTTGATTCCCCTGCTTTCCAACTTCCCTGTGTCATTTTATTTTACATCTGATTTTGAAACAGCATTTAGCTATCTTTATTATTTCTTTATTTCTTTTCTTTCATTTTCTCTGTTCTGTTTCTGGAATTCTTTTTAGATTTTTAGAGCTTTTTGAGTTGTCTTCCCCATCTCACTTTACCCTTGTAACACTTTTCTCCAGCATGTGTTTTGGGCTATGGTTCTGCCTAAAGATTTATTTTTCTTTCCAGAATTTGTCAAAATTTCTACATTTCTTTTTCTTGTCTTTTGGATTTATCTGGAGAGTGAGAGAGAGAGTGAGTGTGTGTGTGTGTGTGTTCTTATATTCCCTGCTTTCATTTTATGAGGAAAGGTAATTGCCAGCACTCAACCTTCTGTCTCGATGCAGTGAAAGCCCTTCTTGATTCCCGCACTTCCATCGTATTCCTACCCATTTTTCATTCTCTTTGGGGAACGGAAGTTTCATAGGCTTGTACTTAATTCGTCATCTTTGAGCCTTCCTGAGCTGCTTTAAAAAAAACCCCAAACCTAATTAGCATGTCTAATTATGCTACTACTGCTCATCCCTAAAAGTTGGAGTTCAGTTCCTCAGAGCCCAATTCAGAGCAACTCATTTTACGTGATTGTTATTGGAGATTGCCAATGACCCAAACCAATCCTTCTCAGTCCTTTTTCTCCACGATTTCTGTATATCACTTGCTTTTTCACTGGCCCTTGTGACACTGTTAGAATAAGGTTTTCTTCCTACCTTTCTGAATGTCGGTTATTTTCACTGTTGGTTTTTCTTCTTTCACTCACTCCTTAATTGACATTGTAACTTAATTTAAGAGTTAGCCAACTGTTTGTCCTCTTTCTAAAGGCAAAAAACAATTTTCCCGACTTCTGCACAGTAAAAACTGTACTCATAGTATCCATTGAGAAAATATATATTTATACATATAGATATAGTCATTATACTTAAGGAGAGGCACATCGTAAATATATTTAACTTATACACTGATTTTAAAACCTGTTGCCTTTGAAAGATACCACTCTACTATCTCCTTTAATCCCAACATATAGTATAAGATTGAATAAGTATATAAAAGGCAAATATTTAAATGAAGTAAATCTTGTAGGAAGCAATATCTACTTATTCTCCATTCAACAGTGTTTTCATAGTTATCTTAAAGGCAGAATTGTTTGAATACCCTATCATCTAAATATATATCCTTTTGTGCCTTTCATAGGTTTAGGCCATTCTCAAATTTTAGTGTGCATAAAAATCACTGCTTTGAGTTATGTATAAAAACCATGGGAAATGTAAGGGATTTTCAAGGACTCTTTTGACTAGACCTAAATAATATAGGGCAAGTTTAGATTTGCCATACTTGGTAAGTTTTTTTCCTCTCTCTCTGCATACATTTGAATGATATTACTACATATATGGAAAAGACATTTACTGAAACTTTATGTAGATATAGATCTGTTCGTTCCTTGTGTTAACTCCAGGTGTAAAGGAAAGTGTAGACAAATGGCTAAAAGAGCCTTCATTTTACTAATTCTACAATGCAATAGATGTGTAATCTTTAGGCAAGTCGTTTACGTGTCTCTGCTGCGGTTTCCTTCTCTGTAAAATGGGAGTAAATAGCTTTTTAAAAAACTCAAAGTGTAGTCAATCAAATAAAATCCAGTATTTGTAAAGACAAATTTGTACATGATAAAGCCCTTGGTTATCAAGAATTCAGTTATTGGAATCATTACTCACTTTTGGACAAGAGGGTAATAGTTTGTCCTTAAATTATGTTTAATTGAAAAAGCAAGATACTGACCTGGGGAATTGTGAGGGGGGTGTGTGTGTGTATGTGCATGTTAGGGCGTCTGTATTATGATATATTTACTGCTTTGGGGCAAAGATAGGGAATATTCAAACTATGTTGCCATCCTCTTCTAGCATCTACCTTCCACAAATCTCTGATCTCTGCCCATTGCCCAAATTATAGTTTGTCTTGCTCACTGAGCCTGTTGGTTTTCTTTTTTTCCTTTTTTTTATTGTGGTAAAATACACATAATATAAATTTTTTAAGTGCACAATTCAGTGTGGTATTAAATACATTCGTGATGTGTGCAACCGTTACCACCTTCCATCTCCATAATCTTGTAAAACTGAAACTCTATACCCATTAATAATTCCCCATTTGCCCCATCCTACCAGCCCTGGCAACCACCATCCTACTTTGTCTCTATGATTTGACTTCTCTCAGTACCTCTTGTAAGTAGACTCATACAGTATTTGTCTGTTTGTGACTGGCTTATTTTACTTAGCATAATGTCCTCAAGATTCATACATGTTGTAGCATATGTCAGAATTTCCTTCTTTTTCAAGGCTGAATGACATTCCATTGTATGTATATACCACGTTTTGCTTATCCATTCATCTGTCAGTAGACACTTGGGTTGCTTCCACATTTTAGCTCTTGTGAATAATGCTGCTATGGACATGGGTGTTGTAAATATCTATTCATGATCCTGTTTTCGATTCTTTGGGGTATATACCCAGAAGTGGAATTGCTGGATCATTTGGTAATTCTATTTTTAAATATTGAGGAGACTCCATACTGTTTTCCACAGTGGCTGTGCCATTTTACATTCCTACCAACAGTGCTCAAGGGTTTCAATTTCTCCACACCTGATTCTATTTTGATTCCTATTTGTTATGTCTCAGTCTGAATCTGAGACTAAGCCCTGTGCCTTCTTGCCTTACCTTCAGCTTATGATCTGTTAAACTTTAGCTTATCCTTTTAAATGGTCCGACTTGATGACACTGTAAAGATACCGTTGTCCTTCTGAATACCTAGGATATAGGCCTTCATGGAATCTTATTTATTCCACCTTTTAAAATCAGAAGACTTTTTTCTTTCCATGCATTGCAACTGTTGTAAACAAAAGGATTGAAATAAGGAGAAAACTTCATATTCAGTTAAGCAAAGAAACAGCCATTAAGTCTATGCCACAAATTATGAAGAACATTTGCCAAATATTTTTAGACTAAGACTAGATGAATTCCAAGAGCATCATAAAAGAAGACCTCAGGAAAGAATTCTCTAAAAGAGTCACCATGCTAAAAAGCCCACTTAAAGATCTGGTAGGAGGGACAAGATGAGAAAGGGGCTTGGCTGGGCTAGTGACAAGTGTTGAACATCCCTGCAGGGACGCAGTTCACATCCTAAATAAGAGATATGGGATTGATGAGAAATTTCATGGGACCACTGCAGCTTCTGCATTTCAGCCTCCAGATGGAGAGAAAAATGATCTGGAAGTGAGAAATAGACCAGGGGAAACACAGCTGCACAACCAACCCACCTGTGGTTGGTCACTGAATTCAGCTAAGAGAAACACCAGATGGATCTCCAGAGAGTCTGGAAAAGACTTCACTGTGAGCCATACTGACCTCTTGCTCTGTAGGAGGTGATGCAAAAACTGAGTGTGGATGTGTTCCCTCCCCGCCACCTGTCGGTGAGATTTTATGCTGAAACCCAAATTGAAACTGCCAGCTGCTTCAGAAAGCCAGTTTCCCTTATGATGTTCTGGATATTGTAAATAGAGGGCTTGGATGGAATTGCCATCATCAGAAGATGAGTAATTGGCAGAAAGGGATCAGAGGAACTGAATAGTCACCACAACCCAACTGTACCTTTCCTACTCCTATTATCCCCCCACCCCAAAGGAACAGAATAAGGAAAAGGTGGTGAAGAATATATATCAAAAGAATATAACAGGAAAGAAGACATCAGACATTCCCTATACTCTCAAAGAAATGAGAGAACTTGAACTCCGAGCTCAAAGAAGTGATGAGATTGAGGAGATGAAAACTAGCCTGCAAGTGTTATAGATCAAAGCATATCAGGGATCAAATAAAGTAGATACATGTTAAATCCTGTGTCCTTGAAATAGAATATATCTTTTCAAGCAACCTTGGGTCATTTACAGAAATTGGCTATCATGCCACAAAGAATCCCAAATTCCAAAAGTAAAAATTAAAACCCAAGAAATATCTAATTACCTGGAGGGTCTTTTTTTTAAATATTCTCAGGTCAAGGAAAAAAAATTGATGAATATCTAGGAAATAACTACAATGAAAATATGCCATGTATCAAAGGCAGTATCTGTACTATAGGGTTGAGATTGTGGGCTCTACAGCCAGACTTTGATTGGGTTTTGTTTCCAGTTTTGCTGCTTATCAGGTGTGTAACCTTGAGCAAGTTGTATAACCTTTCAAGGTCTCAGTTTCAATGGATTAAATGAAGTCCCTGACACATAGTAAGTGCTCAAAAAATATTAGCTATTTATTGTTTTCTAAGATGGCCAGTGTGGCTAGAATAAAGGAGAGCTGTGTTCTAAGTGAAGTCAGAAATGTGGGGAGCACGGATGCAGAGCCTTGTAGGCTATTGTAAGGACTATGCCTTTTACTCGAGTGAGATGGGAAGCCATTTGAGATTTTGAACAAAGGAGTCATATACTCTGACTTCCATTTTAAAAGGATCCTCTGGCTAACATGATGAGGACAGACTGAAGGAGGAGAGCTGAGACAGGAAAACTAGATAAGGCGGGAAGATTAGTTAAGACTAGTTGCATTAATCTGGGTGATATATGACTGGAATGGCCATGATGGACTAGGATTACTGGGTAGTAATGGATGTAGTGAAAAGCGGTGTCTGGATAAATACTGAAAGTAGAGCCAATGGAATTTGCTGGTGTGTTGGAAATAAACCTGGCCCAAACACTGGAGTGATGGAGTTGCCATTATCTGAGAGATGTTTATTATTACTAAAGAACAAGGCTAAACAATAATGAGAATAAATATTCTTTTCTAAATATGGGATTGGACTCTGAATTCTCCAAGGATTATGAGCTGTGCTGAATTCATAGCTGACCTTTATGGGAATGAGCCTGCTCCCAGATCCCAGTGAGGGGAACCTGAGTTGACACTTGGGGACCTACATTCACCTTGTTTATGGAACTAGAGCCTGTTTCCCTCAGGAGCCTGTAATGATTGGACAGAGGAAGTGATGAACACCTGGTGAAAGGTGCTGGAAGAAACCAGGATGTGACATTTTCTCCTGTGGTAACAGTGTGGGATGAGAAGTCCCTCTTGTGAGATAGCCACTCCGGTTTGGAGAACGCTGAGCCTCCAGACTCTGGGAGTCAGCTGGCCCCAAACTGTAAAAGAGGAGTCAGGAGCTATCCCTCGTGAGTGTGGAGAGGAACAAACTGAGAAAGGGAAAAGGTGTGAAGGAGAAATTTATCAACTGAAATTATGTACACTGTGTCATCTTATTACTGCCTCGTTAAAATTTCCAGTTCCTTGGTGAGACTGGATTTGTTTGGGCACACTGGTAAAGAAACTGAGTTCCCTGTACTAACTGACACAAGGCAGCATCAGAGCCTCAGAGACACCGGAGTTACTGTTTTTTGGATTTGGCAACTTGGCAAGTCACAAGTGCTATTTCATAGAGCAGTGTCAAGGCACTGTTGGGTGGGGGAAAGGGAGGCAGAAACCAGACTAGGTTGAGAGGATGGGAAGTCAGGAAATGATGACAGTGGAGACTGATTTGAAGTTTGGATGAGAAGGAAAGAGGAGAGGGCCCTTTTTTTTTAAGGATAAATTAAACTAGAACCTTTTTTCTTCATTAGACATATATTTTGGGGTACCTGCCCACAGCCCCTACCGAGTTGCATGATCCTGACCTCCCTCTGACTCTACCTGAATGGAAGGGTAGCACTGTGTGACCTGTCTCAGATGAGCCAAGCCCTTAAATTTGAATTGAATTCCTCTAGGAATTTGAATTAAAAGACAAATTCCTGTGAGCTGTGGATGGTAAATGCCAAATCCATGGGCCACTGTGAGTCGTGTGCAAGAAGAACCCAAGCTGTCAGAGAGAGGGTGGTCTCTGGAGCAGAATCAGCACTGTTTCAGCTCTATGGCCTTATAATAACCCCCTCTCCATTTCCTGTTACTCAAACTGGTCTGAAGGGATTTCATTTTCTCCCAGATGAAAGGACCCTGACTGGAGCAATCTTCCTTGGGTCTCCTCATCTTCAGCCCCTCCCTGCTCTCGTGTGTTATACAGATAAATACCAGAGTGAGTATCTGAAAGCACTGTCTTCACCATGTTACTGACCGTGTCCTACACAATAAAGTATCAAGTCAATGAGCCCTTCACAGCCTGCCGGGATGTGGCCTCATCCTACCTTTCCAAAGTTCTCCCCACTATTTTCCAAGTTAACTTTATTCCAGCCAAGCTGATTAATACCTATCACCCCAACATACTGTACATCAACACACTGATGCCTAGTTCACACCATTCTACTTGCCTGTGATCTGTGCCCTTTCTAGTCAGTGTTGTCTCACTGCAGCGTGGGCATCACCCAGGAGCTTGTTATAAACGCAGAATCTCAGGCCCTGCTCCAGACTTCTAACTCAATCTACATTTTAATAAGATCTCTGGGTGATTGGAATCTACATTAAAATTTGAGAAGCATTGATCTATGCTGTCCCTGTAAGTCTCCCTCCTGCTTTAAGTCCCAGACTAGGGCCTCACCCTGTGGTGATAGCTCCTATCAACCTGAATTCCTGTAGCACTGTCAGAAACCAATGGTAGCTTTATTGAAAACTTGCTGTGAACTGATTGCTAGAGTAAGCACTCTATAGGTGTCACCTACTCTGTTCTTCATAACAATTCTATGAGGTATTATCCCCGTTTTACAGATAAAGGAACCCAGACTCAGAGTAACTGCCATGTTCAAACAGCTAGTGTTCAAGCCAGAATGAGAATTTAGATCTTTCTGATTCTTGAGCCCATAAAACATCATATATCTTTATAGTAGTAAGACTGACTAAAGCCAGACACTAGAGCATATGAATCCGAATGAATAGAGTATTAACTGCGTTATCATCTTGAAAACTGCAACTGTGAAATTATCTATAGAGGAAATTAACAACCCAGTTAAGAAACTGTCTGATTACTTTATAGACAAATCATGCATAGCCTGTGCCACTTCTTTGATACTTGATGTTTTCAACTTTTTAAGATTGAACGTTATATCCGTGTAACTTGTAGTATAAACTTCTATAAAACAGACTTTTTACATTTTAAAACGTCTACTACTTAAAAGTGCCTCAATTCTTTGCACACAGTAAACACACAATAAATATATACTGAACTCATTTGATTCTCACAATAATTGTGTCATAATCATCCCTAATTGGATCTCTGATAACATATCCAAAACTGAATTCCTGGTCTTTCCACCCACATCCACCTCTAAACCTGCTCCAGCCCCGGCTTTCCCCATCTCAGTGTGTGGCAATTTCATCCTTTTAGTTATTCAGGTCCAAACCCTAAAGTCAACTTTGACTCAGATTTCCCTCCTGCACCCCTTCGAATCTGTCAGGAAATCCTGTTGACTTAAAATATATCCAGAATCTAACGACTTCCGCTGCTACTTCTGTGGTCCAACCCACTATTTTATCTTACCTGGTATATTAGTTCCCTATGGCTGCTTAACAAAGTGCCACAGACTGGGGGGCTTAAACAACAGAAATTTATTGTCTCACAGTTCTGGAGGCTAGAAGTCTGAAACCAAGGTGTTGGCAGGATTGGTTCCTTCTGAGGGCTGTGAGGCTGTGATTGGTTCCTTCTGTTCCAGGCCTCTCTGTTTGGCTTGTAGATGGCCATCTTCTCCACATGTCTCCTTACATTGTCTTCCCTCTGTGTGTATTTCTCTGTCCAAAGTTCCCCTTTAATTAAGACACCAGTCATATTGGATTAGGGCCCACCCTAATGCCTGCCCCTTAATCACCTCTGTAAAGACCCTACCTCAAAGTCATATTCTGAGGTATTGGGGGTTAGGATTTCAACATATGAATTGGAGGGGGGGGACACAATTCAATCCATAACACCTGGATTATTGTAGAAGCTTCTTACGTGGTCTCTCTACTATCTCCTCTTGTTCCCTAGAGCCCATTCTCCACACAGCAGCCAGAGTCATTTTTTTTTTCTCCAGAGTCATCTTTTTAAAATGGAAGTGAGATCATATGTCTCTTCTGCTTAAAATTCCCCAGTGCATCAGCACTGGAGTAAAAGCCAAAGTCCTTACAATGGCCTACGTACGAGGCTCTATGGTCCAGCTCCCATCACATCTCTGGCTTCATCTTCCTCTTTTCTCTCACACCCTTTGCTTCAGCCCCAGGGGCTTCCTTGCTGTCCTTCACACATGGCAGGCAAATTTCCATATCTTAGTATTTGTCCATAGTATTCCCTCTGCCTGGAATAGTCTTCTCATATTGGCATGTCTTGTCCTCATCTCCTTCAAGTCTGTTTGAATGTTTCTGACTCAATGAGGCCTTCCCTGACTTCCTTATATAAAATCACTTCCTCCACCCCACCACTCCTTATTGGCTTTTTATGCTTTATTTTTCTCCACAACACTAATTACCTTCTGGTGTACTATCTAATATACTTTTATATTTTGTTATCTGTCCCTCTCAGTAGAATGTGGCTCAGTGAAGTTTGTTCTCTGTTGCATCCCCAGGGTCTAGAACAGCATCTACTAGCAGGCAGTCAATACATTTGTATAGTATGAATAAAAGAATTCCCATTTTATAAATGTTGAACCTGAAGAACAGAGAATTTATGCATTTTTCAAGGTTACACAGTGAGTTGATAAGAGCTTGGAGTAGAACCAGGTGGCCTCCTGGTTCAAAGCTCTTTGTGCCATAACCACCATAAATATTTTCTTTGTTTTAATGACATCAGTATATATGCTAACTAAAGCTTAAAATAGTGATTTAATTTTCATTTTAAAGCCAGTCTTCTGCTCGGGAATGTTATTTCTATTTTGTTAGCCAATTTAGATCACGGCATTGTCAGTCTCATTCATCTAACCCTAACCTGTAGCAAGTACCATTAGCATGGCCCCCAACACAAACTCCTTCTCAACTGACTCAGTGGCTGCATCTGGACCATTTATTATACCAAGGCTATTTTATATTAAGATAATTTTTAATTTTTATGAAGTAATATGTAGACATGGTTGGAAAAAAATCTAGTATTGTGGAAAGTCCTGCAATAAAATGTCCCAAACTCTCAGGATAATATATCTGAGTCCCACCCCCAATGCTTTCGCCTAACTCTTGGAGCTTTCTTTTTCTGCTCAGCTCTCGTGTGAATTTCCTTCTCTTGGGTAGAATCTGTTTCCTAGATTTCATGTTTTCCTCTTAGATTATTTCCTTATTTTGCTGGAACTCATCTTCAAGTAAATTCTTAAGAAAGGGTTATGGAAAGTAAACTTTGTGAGTACTTGAATGTTTGAAAACATTCATTCTACATTTACTCTTGATTATCATTTGGCCAGAACACAGGCCCTGCCTCTTGATGGAGTAGTGTCAATGGCGCTGTAAGACCAGCATGGGGAGAGGGATGTATATTGGTGTGGCTCTCTGAAAAATTCAATCTGCTGCAGTGAGTGACTTAGCAACAGGTGTGCTTGCCTCTTTTAGTGTCTGGTTCCTCCTTCCTCGCCTGGGCCTTGATGCCTAACTGCATTTTTCCTGTGAGCTCCTCTACAGCCTTTGGATATGTCGACCTTTCTAACCCCTGACCCTTGGCTTCTATCCTATGCCAGTATCAGCTTTCTTTCCCTTGGCTTTCTTTTTTGTACTTCACCTGGGGTCATGTGTCATCGACACTTTGATTAACATGATTGCAGATCTTATGAAGGAGAAATAGTGTTTGTAATTACAGTAATCTAATCCAAAAGACAAGTGCATCAGAAGTAGTGAATCCCTTTCTGCCTGTAAAGTTTTCTATTTCCTCTGTCCCCTACACTGGTCTGTTTTTCCTGCTGCAAAAAAAACCCCTAAAGCTAGAAAATTCAGACGCATAGAGCAACTAATTTAAAAGAAAATAGTTTGCATTTGAAGAGGTTTATTTTCTTGGCAGAAGGATCATTTCAAATGTGGAGCTTCCTTTGTAGATTGGTGTGTTTGGAGATCAGTGAATAAGTGGCAGAGCTGTTTAGAGCTCAAGGATGTGGCGCCACAACCAGTAGAAGGCAAAATGAAAGGCCACCCAAATATGGTATTGTTGTGAATGGGAAAGTGTGGTCTGAAAATTGGTTAGAAAAGATGTAAGGAGTCTTATAAGGGAAGATGTAAGACAGCTGAATGTGTGGAAAGGGAGAGAAGATTTCTTAGAAAAAAAAGCTGTGCTGTGAGGCCCCCATCCCTCCTTCCTCTTCCCTCTCCCCCCAGCACACAAGTAGTGAGGGGCTTGCTTGGCCTTCTGGCACTGGTGCCTGGTCTGGGCTCGAGAGAGCTGAAGA
This sequence comes from Tapirus indicus, assembly GCA_031878705.1. Lineage (NCBI taxonomy): Eukaryota > Metazoa > Chordata > Mammalia > Perissodactyla > Tapiridae > Tapirus > Tapirus indicus. The sequence goes on along the minus strand of CM062930.1, from coordinate 68,775,662 downwards.
GGCCCAAAGCAGCCAGAGGGAGGCTGCATCCAGGCAGTGCCTGGGAAGTGACACCCTCCCCTCAGCCGGCCTGGTTGGTCCACAGCGCGGAATCCTGGACGCCAAATGTGGAACCTGGGTAAGGGAATAGCTTGGGGTCATTTAAAAGAGTTTTTGTCCAAGAAAGTGGCCTGCCAGGGTAAGGATTGCTCAGCATAAGAATTGTGGGGCATTCCAAGGGCTGAAGTTGAGAAGGGCAGTCTGGAATGGCTGGATGAAGGAGAGGCACCCTGAAGGGAGGAATGGCTCAGTAGGAGAGCCTGAAGAACCCACGGAAGTTCCCATGAAGGAAAGAATCCCCTAGAAGCATCTTGCCAAGCCCTGAAAGCTTGCCTACCACCATGTCACAAGTAAGAGCTTTCTTTCCCTGAGCTCTCCCTGGTCCTTACCCCCACCTCCGGGATTCACCATGGCGCCCTCAGAGACTGAAGTCAGCAGATAGTGGAGGTGGTGGGCAGGAAAGGAGAGGAAACTGAGCACATCCCCTCCCCAAAGCAGGGTACCCACCTATGACCAGCTTTAGCTTGGTGGGGGAGGGGAGAGGGAAGGGAAGTGCTTGAAGTGTTAATTGGACTGGACCAAGCTTTCCAAGTTTAAATTTGAGATGTATGACTTAGCGTAACCATACGGTTTTGTTGATTTAACAGTGGTCACAAAGGCCATGGCCTTGCCCTGATTTTCATCCAGAGGCAAGGGCAGTACTCTCCTTGTTGTCTAAGTTATAAGGTACAGTGGAAGACAAAATAATAATATAAAGTTGCATTTTGAGTGTACTTCACCAATCATGCCAGATCAACGTACTGGTAACAAGTACTTTGGGAAGATTATTCTATGCCTGCACCCAGAGTACTGGACTTTTCCCCCGACTATGGTTCTTAGCAAAGACATAATGAAGCTGGAAGAAGCAGAGAGAAGGGCCAGTCCAATGATCGGTGTAGTGGTGGGCTGGGCGGAAGAGGGGAGAGGGCCTTCTGAGATGGTCAACTAATCCCTGGCTTGTGGGTTACAAAGAAAGAGTTCATTAGCATCTGTAGAAAGGTTTATGATGCATAAACTATTATCACAACACAGGAATTTATTTTAAATCTCATTAATAGATTTTTAAATGGCATATATTCTAGTTAGAAACCAACAGAAAATCATGAAAAATTAGAAACAGGCTAAATATATTAGAATAAGGAGTAGAACTGAATAAATCAGAGTTTATTCATATAATGGAACAATATGCAGTCATTAAAATTCTTTTCAAAGAATATTTTATAATATGAAAAGATGCACCTGATACCTTATGTTGAAATATAAAATTGCTGTTTCTGTACAACAAAATGGTTGAATATCAGCAATTTCATATGGTTTAACTTAAAAATAAATAGGAAAAAACTGCAGTATACAAACTGTTTATACAGTATGATCCCAATTTGGGGGGAAAGAAACTAAATAGAAATACTTATTGAGAGCCTTCTGTGTGCTAAGTATTTGTCATTATCTCTTTGAATCCTCTCAGAAACCCTATGGGATAGCTGCAATTATCTCCATTTTACAGATGAGGAAACTGAGTCTCAGTGGGTTCTGAGTGACAAATGTTATGGCCTGGTTTGGACTACCCCTGGGGTTGGCAACCCCAAACATAGGGGCCTGGGGCCATGGGCAAAGGCCACCAGACACCCTAGGCTCCAGCTTTCACTCCTTGCCCCCAAGGGCCCTTTGAGAGGTATCCCTTTTAGGGTGATCACAGTCAGGCTCCTTCTCACCTTCCAAACACTAGTCCCCGGGTGCCTTGAACTCGAGTTACATCATGGTCCTCCCACCTTCCTCCCCCATCTCTCCCCACTTGACTTGCAGAGCAGAGTTGAAGGCAGTATCCCCTCCCTGCCTTCATGGTCTCGGGCATGTCTTGAATGGGTGCTGTATGCCTTCTGCTCAGCACGGGTAGCACGAGTGTTTTGCTCTGCCACAGGGCCACTGGAAGAGATGCATTTAACAACCCATTAATCTTGCAAGGGCCACACTGAAAATGGCAAGACTGGATCTAAATTTAGGTCTGTCTGGCTGGGTAATCTGATCTGTCTCTCTCTGTTTCTAGAGTGAGAGACATATTGTGTGTGTGCATGTAATGCATATGCATGGCATAAAGATGAAGAGAAAATTCATCAAAATCTTAATGGTGGCTAATTCTGGGTGGTAGGTACTATTACCAATGGTTTTGAAAATAATTTATTAAGCAGAAAAGAAGCCACAAAGGTTTTTAAATGATAAAATTGGTACATAACAGGTCTATGGAAAATGATTAAAGCAGAGGTCAAGATGATGGGAATGTCTGACTTGAGACATCATGCCAGGTGTCTTCAGAGTGTTATGCTGAATGGGCTGTGGCCCTGATGTCTGGATCAATTTCTATGTTCCTTTGACTTCATTTGACATATAAAATCATAATGAACTTCTTTATGTTAGATAAGGAAAAGAGCAATTTGAATTGTTTTCTTAAAAAAAAAAAAAATCAAACCTAAAACTTTATTGTTGGTTTAAATACTAAAAAAGTTCATTTTTTCCCTGATATCAGACTGAAACCCATGCTTTAAAAAATACTGCATCCTGGATAGATTGAAAATTAATGGGCGGGAATACATAGCTGGCAAATAATAACAAAATGAAAGCTGAGAAATGTATATGAAGAACAGATACCTTAAGACAAAAAGCATTATCCCCACGTAATGATAAAAGGATCATTTTACTGAGAGTATATAATTATTGTAAATTTTTGCACTAGTAAAATAGCCTCAAATTAGATGAATTCTTTCTCTCTCTCAATTATTAAGTTAAACAAACAAAAAATTAGTAAAGATACAGAATACTTGAATAAAACAGTAATGTGATGGGCAATAAACTTAGATAAAACACATTTTTCTGAAGGATTCTTTACAAAAATTGACCATGTATTAGCCTATAAAGCAATTCTCAACAAATTTCAAAGAACTGATATGTAGACCATGTTTTGTTTTCTGACTGCAATACCATAAAGATAAAAATTTCCATACATCTGAAGATTGAGAGAATATATCATAAGGGGAATTTAAAAATACTATAATTGAACTGTGATAGTAATATATATCAATGTTTATGAGATGGAGCAAAAGTGATACTTGGAGAGAGAATTATAGCATTAAATGCTTATATTAGAAAAGAAGACTGAGAATTAATAACCTAAGCACCTAACTTGAGATAATAGAAAATAAAAAATAATTCTTTAAAAAGTAGAAGGAAGGAGGTAAGAGCAGAAATCAAAGAAATAGAAAACAAAGATACAATAGACAGACTCAAAAAGCCAACAATTGATTCCTTAAAAAGAACCTATTGATTTTATTGGATATATCTATGGAGAAGGCACAAATAAGATTAGGTATAAAAAGGGGGACATATGTATAGATATAGAAAGGATTAAAAAGATAATAGGAGAATACTATGAATAATTTTATGCCAACTAATTTGAAAATTTAGATGAAATTGACAAATTTCTTTAAAAAAAACCTTATCAAAACTGAGGGAAGAAGAAAGTAAAGCTTGAATTATCCTACTCAGAATCAGTAGTTAAAGATATTCCTAAAAAGAAACAACCGGGCCCCAATGTTACCTCACAAAAAGGGGATTCTCTGCCCAATGCACTTAAAAAGCCAATAATTGCAGCATCAGTTTTTGAGAAAAGAAAATAAGCTTTATTTCGAGGTCGACCTAAAGGAGACAGCCGGCAAAAGCTCTCAAATCTGTCTCCCTAATTTAGGGTTTGGGGTGAAAGTTAAGAGATTAGGGAGAACAGGCTGGTATGTGGAAACACTGTGGGGCAGGTTTCAGCTGGAGGGCTTTGAACTTATGGTGAGGCGTGGAAGGGGGTTTAACACCGTCTTCCGGAACAACGGACTCCTCCTTGTGATAAGAGTCCGGCCTTCAAGCTCCGGTCGTGTCCTGGTCCTTTGGTTCCATGACGGGGAGAATCTTTGGTTCCGGAGTTATTTCAGGTCAAGATTTTCTCCTCTGCACTTGCTCTGGCTACATGACTTGCAAATTTTTGGCTTACCCCCCAAAAACCTTGATAAACGTTTTAAGAGACTCTGTAGAGAATAGGAAAAAAAAAAAAGATAATCCCTAAATCACAACATAAGTTGTGACACTGTCACTAGTTGGATATCAAAACAAGGCAAAGGTAGTATAGAAAGAATTTCAGTCCAATTACATTCATTAACATAGATAAAAAATTCTAAACAAAAATTAACTACTGAATCTAGCTATTTATTTTAAAAAATAAGGAAAAGGAAAGTAAAAACTGGTGGGTTTTAAAAATTGGGTTTATTCCAGGAATGCAAGTCAGATGAATGTTACCCCTTGATAGATTAAAAGAAAAAAAACTACTGATCATCTCAGTAGATGCAGAAAAAGCCATCTGGTGAAGTTCAACACCCATTCTAAATAAAAACTCTTAGTGAAAGAGAAATAGAAAAGAACTGCCTTAATATGATAAAGAATATCTACCAATAGCAAACATGATTTCCCATAGAGAACTGTTAGAAGTATTCCCTTTAAAATCAGAATAAGACAAGGATGGTTATTATTACAGCTTTGTTCAACATTGTTCTGGAGATCCAAGCTACTAAAGTAAGGCAATGAAATAAAAATAAAAGCATAAGATTTGAAATGGAAGACACAAAATCTCGTTATTTATAGATGATGATTGTTTACACAGAAAACTCCAAAGAATCTAGTTAGATGACCAATAAAGATCAATGTAAAAAAACCAATAGCTTTTTTATACATCAGCAGCAAATGGTTAGAACAATCTTACAAAAAAATACATCCATCATCAAGAAAGTGAAAAGACAACACACAGAATGGAAGAAAAATGTCAAATTATTTATCTGATAAAGAACTTGTGTCTAGAATAAATAATTATTACAATTCAATAAATACAATTAAACATGGGCAAAAGATCTGAATGGATGGGTCTCCAAAGAAGATATACAAATGGCCAATAAGCACATGAAAAGATGCTCAACATCGTTAGACATTAGAGAAATGCAAATCAAAACCACAAGGAGATTCCAGTTCATACCCACTGAGATGGCTATAATCATAAAGATAGACAGTAATAAGTGTTGGTGAGGATGTGGAAAAATTGGAATGCTCACACATTGCTGGTGGGAATATAAAATGGTGCAGCGTCTTTGAAAAACAGCCTGGCAGTTTCTAAATGGTTAAACATAGAGTTACCAAATGATCCAGCAATTCCACTCCTAGGTATGTACCCAAGAGAAATGAAAACATATGTCCACACAAAAACTTGTACATGAATGATCATGGCAGCATTATTCATAATATCCAAAATGTAGAAACAAGCCAGATGTCCATCAAGTGATAAATAAAATATGTTGTATCCATAAAATGGAATATTAGTTGGTAAATAAAAAGACATAAAGTACTGATACATGCTACAACATAGATGAACCTTGAAACCATTACGCTAAATGAAAAAAGCCAGCCACAAAGGAACCACGTATTGTATGATTCCATTTATATGAGATGTCCAGACCAGACAAATCTGTCGAGACTTGTAAAAGATATATAACAAATATGCCATATTTGTTAATGAGTAGAAAGAATCAATGACAAAAATGTCAGTCATCCCCAAACTCAAAACGATTCTAATCTTATTTGTTTTTTCAGGGAACTTGACAAATCAATTCTAAGATTCAAGTAGAAGAACAAAGATGTAATAACAAAAGTACTCTTGAAGAAGAATAAGGATAAGATGGGAGAATTTGGTCTAGGTGTCAAGACTTGTGAAACTACGATAATAGAAATCCCCGATGTTATGGGCTTAAAAATTTTTAGAAGAAAATGTAGGTCAATGTCTTTTTGACCTTGGGATGGAAAAGGGTTTCTTAACCAAGACACAGTATGCTCTAACCATAAAGGAAAAGATTGTTTGATCACATTAATGTCAAGAACTTCTGGTCATTAAAGGACATCATGAAGAAAGTGAAGAGTCAAGCCACAATCTGGGATATGGGAACCACAACACATAAAACTGGCAAAAGACTAACATGTGGAATATAGGAAGAACTCCTGTTTGTCAATAAGAAAAAGACCACCCAGTAGAAGAATGGGCAAAAAACTTAGACATTTCACACAAAAGGAGCCACAAATGGTAAATGAACATGCTTGACTCGTGAGTCATCAAGGCAATGTAATTTAAGACCTCAACTAGAAATCACGTTACACCCACTAGATTGGAAACCTTAAGAAGTTTGCTAAAACTGAGTTTTGGAAAGGATGTGGATCAAAGAAATTTGCATACACATTGCCATAAGAATGTAAATGTAACGTTTTGCACATCCTATGACAGCCCAATTCCACTCTTAATATATACCCTAGAGCATCATGAAATGTAATAGAATGTTCAATGCAGCTTTGTTCACAAAACAGTGAAAATGAGTGAGCATGGATGAATCAGTACAGAATGTTGAGTGAGACAATCTAGTCTCAGGAGACTACATACGTGATGAGACGTTTTTATAAAACTCAACAAGAAAAACTAAGCCCTATATTCTAAGTGACAGATACATGGGATAAAACTCTATATGTTTATGTAAAAAAAAAACAAGGAAATGATAAACCTGACATTCAAGAAAGAGGTTACACCTGCTGGGGGCACAAGATTGGGATATCTATCCCACATAGATATGATGGGAGTGTTTCTGTTCTACTTCTTAAGTCAGGTGGTTTAATAATGGGCATTTCATCTATTATTACGCTGTGTGACATATTACATAGATTCTTGTGTATTAAATGCATTACGATAAGACATAGAGGAGAAATACAAGAAAAATGCTTGTCCTAATTCTGGACTCAGAGGTATCTGCGTATATCTGGCAGCTCTGTGTGTGTGTGTGTGTGTGTCGGGGGGATCTACAAGAGCCCAGTGCATTAAGGCTTGAGGCCCTTCAACCCAAGGAAGAAGGAGCCAGCCCCCCACCAGAGCCTTTGTTTCCCAAAAGAAAGAGGCATTCCGAGTAGGGCTTGTAGTTTCTCTCACTTAATCGGCTCTTGGCCCAAGTCTGTGTGCTAAAGAGAGAGAGGTCTGGAAGTAAACAGCAACAGTTCTGTTACCAAAAACCCTACGGGTCACCGGGAGAAAACCTGCCCTGATTGGAAACACCTCTAACTGAGCGTCGCTTAAAAAGGGAAGGGAGCCATTTTCCCTTCTTTGCAGAGCTCTGAGTGCACTGTGAGGGCTCCCAGGAGGAGGCAATGGCAAACAGGAGGGGGGAGGTCCTGGGAGGCGGCCCTTGTGCCTCTTCCATGAGGCAGCGCCCCTTAGACACTTGAGGTTCCGGCAGAACTTGCCGCCCAGGGAAGCTGCATGAGGGTGGGTCTGTGTCCACACAGCAACTAAGAGACCCTTGGAAATGCCTTGTGATCCTCGGTGACAGTTATTTCTCTGACCTCATCTGCAGCCACACCCCAGATGATATTTCCATTTAAGAGAATGGGATTTATAAAATGGTGCATTCTCGTTTATTGGAATATGGTATCAGCGTTAATCATATCTCTCTGTCTGTCTCCCTCTCTCTGTCTCTGTCTTTCTCTGTCTCTGCTTCCCTCCCTTCCCATCTCCCTCCGTCCTTCCAATAGGAGTATTGTGTTAGCTCTAAGCACAGGTCCCAAGTTGATACTATTTGCTCTTAGAGGAGTTCCTAAATATTTTTCCAGAAATAAAGAATACAGTTTCCCAGGAAAGGTGCAAATGTAGATGGCTCTGGTTTCAACATGACCTCTCTCCCTGGCGGCTCCCTCACTCTTCCTTGGTCTGGAGGAGCATGATTCACTTCTGTGGGGGTACGCTCTACTGTAGTGCTTTTGTTTCCAGAGCCGTGATGTGACTAAGACTACGTTAGTGTTTTAATCTTGCCCTTTCTCTGGCATTGTGCTTCTTAACTCGAAACATTCTAAACAAATCTCTTAAGAATCTTTACATAATTATCAATGTTTTCTGTGTAAATGCCAAGGTTGACAAACTGCTCTAAGAAATTTAATTAAAAACTGAGAAGTGACATTTTATTTGCTCCTAAATATATTTACACATAAAGAGAATATAATATGATGCTGGAACTCAAGATATACTGAGCACGTATTAATTGATTCTTATGGCAAAAGCTTAAGTGTATCATTCCATTCAAATTATACCGATCCAATCTAATTCAACAACGCAAATCTCTGCATAGCCAACGGTTGTCAAGCTGGAACAATAGTCACTTATGTCGAGCAATAGTCTAAATATGAAGCTTTCAGAACATTTTGTAGAGATTGTTGCAATGGGTTGTCCTATAACGTAAGGATTTGCTGCTGTCTCCAACAGGCAACATAGCTCTTCAGTCAGTTTTTCTTAGGTCAACTTGAAATGAGATTGCCAGATCTATACATTGAAGTATTGAAATGGCAGTCATCTTGTTCAAACCATTACAGCCGGGTGTATAAAACTTGCATTTTGTAATAGTTTTTACAATGTGAAGTCTGTAGACATCCTTAGATTTTAGCAGAAAGCAACAGCTTCATTAATTACTTGAGCTCTGTTGAGCTACTTATCAGAATATGATTAGGTTTGTGTCAACATTATACAAATATTGATTGTTGTCTAACCTCTGTGGATCTAGAGAATTAATGCTCTGATCATAAATAATATATGTGTGGTAGGAACAACACTAATGTTAATAAGAATAATTGCTGTGAATATTTCCAATATTGAAAATTTTGAACCTTTTAAAATCTGTGTTGAAGACCCTGGCATTATGAGAGGATAGCAAAGAAAATACACATTTTATTATAGTTATAACTTTTGTTAGGTTTAGCTTCTTTGAGATTATTTGTCAGGGTTTCTATTCTTTGCTCCACTATTGAACCAAAAAAAAAAAAAAAAAAGAATCTGGACACCAAGTTAGTTCCTAGTGAGTTGGAAGTAGAATTATTAGCATCTTAGAATATAAAATTCAAATTGAAAATAATATTGACAAGATGAATTGTTGGCAGAATAATGAAAATTGTGTTTCTTGGGAACAAGAGTGTATTTTGGGTGAGTGAAAAGATCTAGGTTCTGGTGCTGGCTAGAGATCCTGAAAAGTCCAGGACCTTTCTCAGCCTTAGTTTCCTTATGTGTGAAACAGTTGATTAGACCTGATCATCTTTAATGTATCTTTCCAGTAGGAAACATTATTTCTCTGAAACAAAAATGAGAAAGGATTTGTTATATACAAATACAGAATTGCTGGGATTTCTGATGGTACCTGAAATGACCACGTCATATAAAACAAGATCGTTTGTGTGGGACGAGATTCCACTCTCGTCCCTCTGCATCACTCACTGCTCTTCAGCTCAATGGATGAAAAATGATATGTGTGGATGTCTGCAGGCATTGCTGTAGACCTCTGGAATTCACTTTCTTGCCATTGGGCACCCAACGTGCAGTCAGCCAATTGAGGAGCACAATTATTTTTATACCACGCAGGGACCTCAAGCTTGGAAATTTACCACGCTGTGACGGGATACAGAGGTACAGTTTCATGTCACTCAGGACGTGGGCAGAGGTTAAAGTGTTACATGTTTCTGAAGATGCCTCTCTGCATCATGACTTTTCTCATCAGAAGAACTTTTCCTCTAACCATAACCCTCGGGATCATTTGTCAGTTCACCTCAGCTCTATTCTATTTCTTGGGGATGTTGGGATCTTTTCTACCTGGATCTGGGGGCTACCTTTTGGCCCCCCACTTTTTAACATCATATGTGTGCCCTGAAACACTCTCTCTTTCTATTTATATACATATCTCCTATTGTAAAATCTCCAAGAGCAAGTATAATGTCCAGGATACTTTACTTTGTTGGTACTGTTTACCTGGTTTGATTACTCTGAGCACCAGAATCTTGATGGTAGTAGGAGAGTTAATTGGGGTCTTTAATAGTCTGATTTGAGCTGCAAGAAAAAGAAAATCCTTAATTCGATGGACTTAAATAAAAAAGAAAACATCACATATAACAAGAAGTTAGACTCAAGAACCCAAGTGGGAGTAAAGCAAGGACCCAGGTTCATACTGCTCAACATCTTGGCTTGTCCTCATGGTTGCATAATGGCTGCAGCAGCTCTAGTCATCACATCTAGCTATGATAATGTTAGCAGAAGGGGGTTTTCTGTGTCTCTTTTGTTAGTAAAGGTATCTTTTGCATACTGCCTCCCTCCTACCTGCCAGATTTTTGCTGGTGTGTTATTGACTAGAATGTATTAATGCCCATGCCTTCACCAATTACTTGGTAAAAGGAATAAAACTATCATGATTTTTATTTAATTGATATCAAGAATATACACATACCTTCTTTTTGTATGTAACAAAGCTAGAGCCACATGATATTAAAGCTTTACAATTAACTTCTGTCTGGAGGCTTTGTAAAGCCTCTTGAGTTGTGAATTACTTTTCTGAATGAGAGGATTTTTACTGTTGTTATCAGCATTATTTTCTCTAAGATCCCCATACTTATTAATATACTTGGTCTGCCAGGAAATGAAATTCTTTACTATCTGTGAGGCTGGAATGTCATAAGTCACAGAGCAGATGGTTTTCCTAGGAAAACTTTGCTGATGTCATTCCCACATGTAAAATTTAGTCTTTATTCCTTAATAATGGACTTATCACATCTAATTAAATGGAATTTTTGGCATAGACAATATTCAATTATATTATGGTAAGAAAAAGACATGGTCATAAGTAGTAGTTGCCTCCAGAGGTGAATAAGCTATATCAATTTGTTTGATTATTTTCTTTAATTTATAAAATAGGTAATTTGAGCCAACTCTGATGGCCTAGAGGTTAAAGTTCAGCGCACTCCACTTGGGCGGCCGGGGTTCAATTCCTGGGTGTGGAACCACACCCCTTGTCTGTCAGTAGCCATGCTGTGGTGCTGGCTCACATAGAAGAACTGGAAAGACTCACGACTAAAATATACAACTATGTACTGGGGCTTTGGGGAGAAAAGAAACAAAAGAGAAAGGAAGATTGGCAACGGATGTTAGCCTAGAGTGAATCTTTTCCGGAAAAAAAAAAAAAGGTAATTTGGTACCAAAAAATAGGGAACTTAATAAAAGTACTTTCCATACTATTTAATCTTTGTTATCATTGTTTTGTAGATGAGGCCAACTAACACATGTCATTATAATCCGAAAAATTGTTATTTTTAAGTTGTCCTGATTGTCTTATATTAGCTTATGATTTATATCTCATGGGACAAGATCTCTCTCTCATGGAAATTTTTTTCTTTTTAATTTTGACTTCATTTGGGACAAAATGCCATGTGAAGAGTGCTTCATTCCACTGTATGAGTAGGTATATCCTGTTAAATTGGGGGTGAGAGATAGATTAAACATTTTTTCCAAACTAGATTTAAATAAAATATTAATCATAATGAAATTGGTACCCACAACCCTTTTGGGAACACACACTCACCTTCATTATAACTCACGTTTCAGTTTATTGAAAATATTGAATTTATCATTCAATTTATTTATTAAATAAAAGTAAAGTCCTTTGCACGCTGAGGGAGGGGGCACTGTATTTAACGGCAACTTCAGTACCCAGAGCAGACAACATTTTCTGCTACTGGTCTTGATTTTCTTTTATTCTTCTAGATACATTCCCAGCAGGATCTTAATGTAGTTCCATTAACTTATAATGGCTAAAGGGAGAAAATGGCCTCCTACGTAGTGCATTATAATGCCCCTTCTGAGAAAAGAATTACAGCAAAAGTTGGACCTAATTGTAAAAACATTAAACTTATAAAAGCATGAAATTGCATCTGAGGGTGTACACGAATTAATATTGTCTTTGTACTGGAGGTTTTTCCATATATATATCACTCAGGCTCAACAACACACAATTATGCTTTTGCACCACCGAGGGTTGCATTGCAAAGCTGTACCATCTGCTGAAAGGAGAAAACAAAAAGAAAGAAAAGAAATGCCCAGAGTAGTTTCGGCTGGTGCAGGAGTGAAGGACACTTTAAAGACTGACTTTCTTCTGGATTCCTGCCTCTGTGTTCTGCCTCCCAGCGGGGGCTCAGCTGTTTCTTGTGGACTGACGACCTCCGTGAACGGGTGGGGCATGCCTGTCTTGGTTTCCTGGTTTCCTGGTCCTGTGTGAAACCCACGGTCTTACATCCAGAGGACCAGGGTTAGGACAGATGGCACAACACCAGCCAGACAACCATGTCACTGCCACTCAAACCCAACTGCAGAGTCGATTCGTTTGCAAAGGACTCTCCAGTATGCAAATGCCAGGCGAGACTGCTCTCTGAAGCAGAGTCAACCATCTCTGAATTCGCTGGAAAGCACGTCTGAAATCTGTGGATTCTGAGCACATTGCATTGATGATGAGGAAAGACAGGAAACAGGAGCCAGCTCCTGCCTATGTAGCAGTTTTTTATTCTCTTGATTTTAAACAGAAGTAACATTTTTTTGGCCAGTAGTTCGAAAATGGCCCTCTCTAGAAAATGGTTCTGTAGCATATGTATGAATGGACAGTAACATGTTTACCTCAGGATGACCTACAAGGAGCTCCTTCTTCCAAAGGTGGTGGGAAGCCTCTGGAATCAGAAGGAGAAGGTTTCTAATCTCAGCTCTGTGATCTTGTGTGAATTCCAGTGGATTCTTGTTTTTCATGGTAGTTTTGTTCTATAAAGTCGCTGTGAACACTGAATTAGCGAATACCGAATCGTTGCTCCTAGGGGAAATCATTGCTCAGGGGGAAAGACCTGTGAGCCTCTGGTCACAAGATTTTTCTCAACTGATCAATACATACCCTTGTCTTATGTGTGTTTCTGTTTAAAGACACCTCACTTAATGTATATTGTTGATTAATTAACCTTGAACTCGTGGCCACCAGCTCTGTAACTCATGCCTGAAGGAAGATTATCTAACACATGTATTTCCTAAAGCACATTCCATCCTTCTTCCACGTGGGAACACTAGACAGCATCTCAGCACTAGAGGTGAGGGCCATTTTAAACAGTGAAATCACCAACAAAAAGCACAAAAACGCAAAAAACATGGTAGTAAATAGACTGTGAAAAGGACGTTTAGCATCATGAGAGCCAGAGAAGGCAGAGCATGGCCTCGTTCGACCTCAGCTGGAACGTGCGTGTCGAGTGGCCCCGATTTCCCCTGCGCTGCTCGCGTCCGCAAATAACCGTGAGGTGCGGCGAGTTTTGATTTTAGGGTACAAATAAATGTTAACGAGCGGTGACTTCTTTTTTTTTGTTTGTTTGTTTTTTTTGTGGGGAAGACCAGCCCTGAGCTAACATCTGTTCCAATCCTCCCCTTTTTGCTGAGGAAGACTGGCCCTGGGCTAACATCCGTGCCCATCTTCCTCTACTTTATATGGGACGCCGCCACGGCGTGGCTGACAGGCAGTGTGTCCTCAGGCGCTCGGGATCCGAACGCGCGAACCCCGGGCTGCCAAGCGCGGACTAAACCACTGCACCACCGGGTGGCCCCCGAGCGGTGACTTCTTAAACACGGAGCCACAAAGAAGGAGGGTCGCCGTGCCGTCAGTCTTCCCTGTCCCTCGCAGTAGACACCACAGCCGGGGGCCTTGAGGGGACTCTATAATTAATGTTGCAATAAAGGAATGAACACATGGAAGAAAGAAGAAACGCACCAACCAACCACCCTGGGTTTTCCACACAGCGCGTGCCTGCCCGTGTGAATGTCTGCGCTTGGCTGCTCTGTGTAGTCTTGGTCAAGAGGTCCTCGTGACTGCCTTAGGTACTTGATTTGCAGCAGTGCCGTGTGGTTTGAGGGCCACATAGTGCAGTAGCTCTTCACTGGGCCAAGTCGTCAGACTAGAGAAGCATCTCCACAGGGAAACCGGGAAGGAGGACAGAAGCAGCCACACTGATGCTTCAATACTGCCTTTCCTCTCACCCCCAAGAAATGCACGACCAAAGGTATTTTGGATTGAATCTCATAAACATTCTATACTCTGATTCAATTCTCCGTTTGGCTAATTTCTCTCTACTTCATGTACTTGTGTAGATAGACCTGGTTTAATATGACCCTAATAATCTTTGATCACTTTCCGGCTGGACCTGGAATCAGCCATTTTTTCAAGAAGCCCTGGCTTCTTTCGGAGAGAAAGGATAATTTCAGGATCACATTAAGGATGGCCATTTTATTTCTAGTCCCTAAGTTAACAGGGCTAAAGAAAAAAAAGTATATATATAACAAAATACCTCATGATTTCATACTGATAATTCTAATTAAAATTTGAGAACATAAGGCTTTTCCTGAACCTATTCTCTCTTTTGTTACTGTTTCCTTTCTTCTATACCAAGAATGCTGCTTCTCAAGGACACAAGGAATGATAGAATCAGAATAAACCACAATTACTTAATTTTTGAATCCCATAATCACACACCACAGCCTCAGAATAACAATACTAAAATCAATATGATCACTGAAAACAAAAAAAATTTTGCATATGCTCCCTCCATTTTTCCCCCATTAAAAGAATCGTTATACTAAGTCTGTATTGTCAGAGCATATAGCCATGACATAATATAATTACAGACTATAATCTCTTTTTCTTTTAACTATTATTTTTTAATTGAGGTATAATTGACATATTATATTAATAAAACATAATGATTCAATTTTTGTATACATTGAGAAATAATCACAATAAGTCTAATTAGCATCCATCACCTTACATAGTTATAAAAATTTTTTTTATTGGTAATGAGAGCTTTTAAGATCTGCTGTCTTAGCAACTTTCAAATATGAAATAGAGGATGACTGACTATAGTCACCAAGCTGTACGTTACATCCCGTAGTCTCTCCTTCTGATGGCTCATTTAGTCTTCATTCTATAGGTTACTGTATATTTATTGCTCACCATACACCTTATGTCCCTCTCGTCATCTTGGTTGTCTGAAGCACATTTATTCTCTAGTAGATTTCTCAGGAAGGGCTCATGGGAACAATGTACCTTGAGTTCTTGCTTATTGGTAATAGTGTTTCTGTGTCTTTTATACTTGAAAGTCAGTTTTGCTTGATATAGAACCAATGGCTTACACTTTCTTTCCTTAAGGATCCTAAACATGTTATTCCATTTTCTTTTGGCATAAATGTTCTTTTTGAAAAGTTTGCTGATAATCTTTCTTTCCTTATGAGTTATGTGCTCTTTTTTCTAGATGCCAAAACATCCCTCCCTCCCTCTCTCTCTCATTCTTTCTTTCCCTCTAGTAATTTTGCTAGACTATCTCTTGGTCATTCTAGGCTGATATTCTCAGGGACAAATGTGCTCTTTCAACATGTGGTTTCAACGCTTTTCTTATTTCAGGTAAGTTTTCCTGAATTATAGTTTAGTATCCATTCTGTTCTCTTGCTTTCGTTTTATTCTTCAGGGCCTCATATTATCTGCATTTTCAATCTTCAAAATTTGTTGCTTTCTTTCAAATTCCTTTTATCTCTTTCTTCTTTCTTTTTGATTTTTTCAATTTTCCTCTCTTTATCTTTCATATCTCTTAAGGCGTTATTTTTTGTTTGTTTATTCTTGTGCTTTTTCTAGTTTAGTCTTTAATTCTGAAATGATTTTTTTTTTTTTGCTGATTCCTTCTTGAGTTTTTCAACCTCATTTTTGAGTTTTTAAAATTCTGATTTATGTATTCTTTCATACATATGCTTTTCTTGATGTCTTCTATCATTTTGAAATAGTAAGTTAGAGTTTGGATCTGCTTTGTGGGCATCTCTTTCTATTGAGCTTTGATGTCTTGAGGGATATTATTCAGCTCCTCATTCTCTTTTTCTTATGATAAATCTGCATAGGATTTGACCTTGAGATTTTTCAGCTGTCAGCCTTTATGGGGACTTAGTTTTCCTGAAATCTTAGAATGAGATGAGGTTCAAGAAAGTTTTTCTAACTCAAAGAGTTCCCACTTCTGTCATTCTATGTAGTTTTTAAAAGTTTGGAGACTTGCTGTTTGTAATTTCCTGGATCCATTTCCTCCCCATTTTGACCTGGACCTTTTCTTTAGAAGTTTGAAATGATTCACGAATTTCTATATCAGCTTTGAATAGGGGTCATGCTAATCTCTGCATTGTTCCAATTTTAGTTTATTTGCTGCCAAATCAAGCACAACCATAACCATTTAACAGGTTTCACTGCTCTAACAGTAAATTCCTCCCATAAAACTAATATTTTTAAAATGCAAATCAGGTTATGTCAACCCCCCATCCCCACCGTAATTCCTCATTGACTTCCCACTACACTTGGAATAAAATCCAAACTCCTTGCCATGGCCTAACCTCTGCACAACCTGGCCCTTGCCTACCTCTCAGATCTCATTTTGTTCCTCTCTTCCCTTGCCCCCTTGCTCCAGTCAGACTTCTCTCTGTTCCTAGAATAGCCAAGCTTATTCTGCCTCTGGGCCTTTGCACTTGCCATTCCCTTTCCTTGAAACTCGATTCCCCTAGAGCTTCAGCTCTTCATGTGCCTGGCTTTTTCTCATCCTTCAAGTATCACCTCAAATGTAACCTTTTCAGAGGTGATTCTTGACCACCCTATTTAAAGTGGCCCTGTACCCCCAGTCACAGTCACTGTCTATCACATCTTCCTTTTATTTCCATCTTAGCTCTTGTCACAGTCAGGAATTCTCTTAGGTTTTTGTTTACTTGTTTATTGTATACTCAGTGAGGCCGAGAAACTTGCTGCCTTGTTTTCAGCTATGTCTCCAAGGCCTTGGACAGTCCTGACACATAGTCAGTGCTCAATAAACATTTATTGAAAGAATAAATACATTCAGTTCAGCTATCATATATCTTTTTAAAATCTGCACTGACTCACCTGCCCCCACCTATACCTTTGCACAACCAGTCACTTCCTAGCATATGTAGATGCCTTTCTTAGAACTTTCATTCATTTATGCTATTATTCGTTCATCCATCCACAATCGTATCTGCTTCCTTCTCTCTTCTGTGGGCTCCTTGAGCACAGAGAGTTAATGTTATTCATCTTTGTGTTCCCAGCACATAGTAGGGATGCAAGAAATCTTTCCTGAAAGGATATATAGATGTTTTCTCTGGAGAGCAGAGGTGAGAGGACAGTTGCTAAGATACCCAGGGAGTAAAGTGGGAGATGAGGAGAGAAAAATATCTTTAAA
Source organism: Tapirus indicus (assembly GCA_031878705.1). Taxonomy (NCBI): domain Eukaryota; kingdom Metazoa; phylum Chordata; class Mammalia; order Perissodactyla; family Tapiridae; genus Tapirus; species Tapirus indicus. The sequence continues at coordinate 68,758,382 of CM062930.1, read as the reverse complement.
ATCTAATATCATGTTCTGTGGATTTAAGTGTGCTTTCCTATATAGTTCCTCACTTGATCCTCACAAAATCCTACAAACTGGAGCAGGTGTTACTATTTCTTTTTAGAAATGAAGACACAGAAGCCTTGTGAGTTCAGGTCTGAACTTACAAAGTTGGCAGGTAGTGAATCTGAGACAAAAAGCCCGTCATTTGATTCCAAGCCCAGTGCTTTTTGCAGTAACCCCGGGTGAGTGCGCCTCTAACACAGCACAAGGAGACAGGTGTTCTTTCGTGGATGACGAACGTTTGAAGGTAAATCTACAGAGGAGAGCTGACATTGCTTTAGGCCGATGCAGCCTCGTTGGGATAAGAGCATAATCTTGGAAAGGCTGTGATGGACAGGACCCGCCTGGATGTACGAAGCCCAGTGTGTTTTCTTGAAAAATAAGAGTCTCACTGTCATTCTTGTCTAGAACAGGAGCTGAGAAGCAAATGAGGTGGACGCAGGGCCGGGTCAGGAGGAGGCGGGCGCAGGGAAAAGGTTGGTAAGGCAGGCTTCGCTGGGTCCAGTGAAGGCAGCAGCGATGTGGCGAATTGTGGAATCATGGATGGCCAGGAGCTGTCAGGCATCTAAAGGGGCAACGGTGGCAGGTGCGGCGGGAGTGGCTCTTGCCAAGGCGGAGGACAAAGTGAATAGCCGGAGCCAATTCAGGATCTTGTTAACGTCCGTGTGTGTCCTGACCGAGGGAGCCCTCTGAAGCGAGCCTTCAAAGCGTGGCTGGGATTTCCTGTGAGCTTCTTTGTTCTTTCTGTACTTCAGACTTCCTCTTTGAACAGGCTGAAATATTGTCTAAATTGGATCCTGGGAGAAAAAAATGCCACGAAGTTGCCAACTTCGTTCCTCACTTGTTCATTCTTTCAGGAGGGGCTCCCGCTGTCGTCTCAGTGGGTGCGCATGGATGATGGATGCAGGCCACTGAGAACCTGAGAATGAACCGTCCTGGGCCCCTGGGGGTGTTCCGAACAGAGGCGGGCCCTTCCCTCCTGTTGTCAAGCAGCAGCCTCCCTGCCTTACACCCTTAGCCAGTGGACGGGTGAAGGCATTTTCTGAGCACTGGCTGCTGCCCTGGATGGAAGAGGCATTTTGAAGTCAATATTAGACCTTCCAGCTCCACCCATCCCTGCCCAGCATGATGTCCCTACCTTGTCTCACGTGTCCCCTCAGCCTCTCCATACTGGCCACAGATGGTCGGACCTTGGCCTCCCCTGTCCAGTTGACCAGGTCAAGGCATTGATGTTCTCTGTGTAAAATAACCCTGCTCCGGGAGGTCACCTCACTCCGAGTACTTGCCCTATTGGTTGCTAAAATTTCACTCACTTCTTCAAACAACCCTCAAAGGTACCACATTTCATAGTCTCAGAGTCAGTCCTAACTCTTCCTCCTCTTCTCCTTCCCTTTGCATCACAAAATGCCCATGGGAATTATGCCACTCATGTCCACGACCACGCCTTGAACCAGTGGTTCTCACACCTGTTTGGAAAAACGATGACATTTCATTTGTAAGATCTAAACACCAAATTTTGGGCTAAAGCAGACACTATCTCAAGCTAATCTCTAGTGAGTGTACCAGAGGTAGAAAGACACCAGCAATATAGGAAAAATGTATTGGGGGAAATTTTAAATTAAGAAAATTCCATCCACGAGTATAGTTCCTCTTCCTCCAAATGAAGATGGGGGATTATGAAATTCTGGCAGCAGAGCCCCTCAGTGTGCTGCTGGGATGAGGCAGGATGTTAAGGAGGCAGTGGACAGGGGGAGGGAAGAACACGCATTGAACACCTGCTATGAATCAATGCTGGGGGCTTTACAGTTAGATTCAGGTGTCCTTGCGGGTGGGCCCAGAGGACGGGAGAGAGGTACAAAATGGCCAAGCGCTCCCTAGGAAGCTCCATGACAGCATTTTCACCCTGGGGGAAAGCTGTGAAGAGGTTGGGAAGGATGGTAATAGCTAACCCTTATAATAATGACTACACTACGCCCAGCACTATATTTTTTTAAGCCACTTTAGTGAGATATTATTGACATACAAAAAGCTGTACATAATTAATGTATACAACTTGATGAGTTTGGAGATAAGTATATACCCATGAAACTGGCACCATAATTAATGCCATAAACTTATCCATCACCTCCAGATTGTTTGTTTGTTTATTCCAGAACTGTTATAAGTGCTCTACATATACTAATTTATGGAATCCTTACAACATCCTGATGAGGTAGGTGTATTTGTATTATCTCCATTTTACAGATGGGAAAACTGAGGCACAGAGAGTTAGTTGCCCAAGATTGGTTAGTAGAGGTGGGAGTTGCAGAGTCTGTCCTGCTGAGACCCTGCCACATGGCACTTCCCTACCCTGCACCAGAGTGTTGCCTCACTCAGTTGTGTGTGTGTGTGTGCGCGCGCATGTGTCCAGGGGTCAGCGCGAAGCTCCAGCGGTGCTGAGACCTTGTCTTGCTCAGGATTATGTCCTCAGCACCCAATCCGGTGCTCAGGAAATATTTGTTGACTCCATGAAGAAATAAACTTAGATTTTTCTTAGTACAGGGCTCATGTAGCTCCTTTGTTAGTTATTTTGTGGCCTTCATGATGACCCAATTTTCTCTTTTCATTTGGGTGAAAAATGATTTTGGCATTTAAATAGTGTGACTTCATTGTTGATTTTTTTAATCTGCCCCCACTTCAAATTCCCCTTTTGGTATTTTGTTACTCCTGATACATTTAGAAACATCTGTTTTTGTCTTTTTCTTCTTCCTTTTGAAACTATAGTGCATTTTAACAGGGAGTATTCTATGTATGCAAAATAGGTGTATTTTTATTTTAGTTTATCTCCTTCACTCTGTAATAGAGGTTAAGAATATGCCCTTTTGATAACAAAGAACTTTTTTTACTATCTTTTCGATTGACTGAATAGGCAAAGAAAACACCATAATTGTGTGAAATGGTCTGATTTAGAAACCAATTATAATGAACATAATTATCTGCTAATGAAATATGCATGTAAGTCCTTGGTTTGCTGCTTCTAATGTCACTGTAGACAAATGTGTGGCCAGCAGTATCTTGCATAAAGTAAATTGAAAGCCAACCATTTCTAGATTGTCTGAAAATCTCATGACAGCCAACATCTGAGAATCAGAAAAAATATCTACTTTTCTCCAGCAAATGTCTCCCCATCTCACTGTGTGTGTGTGAGTGAGTGACAGTGGTGGCTCAGAAGGGATGTTTTCTGATCTGAAATTAATTATCACAGCTCCCCTTTCTGTCTACGAACGATTCTCAAAGCTTCAATCTATAGGTTTCTCCGGGCTTCAAAGCCAGGACTCAGGTTCTTTTTTATCATAAGGATGCAAACGGACAAAACCCTCTTGGTTCTCTGAGGAAATGCATCATTAAGAAGCATCCCATTGCCTGCCTCAATTTCCACGAGCTGTGGATGGTGCAGCAAGGGAGCTGAGCACGCCGGAGCTCTTTCTCTCAGTGTATCAGCAGGGCCAGGGCTGTCCGCTCTGGGAGAGGACAGTAAGTGAGGCTTCTGAGCTTCCTCGTCTCCCTCCTCTGCAGGGGTTTTTGTGAGAAGCTTGCTACAGGTGGGGCAGGGTGGTGGAGGCGGGGTCAAGCCGCACAGCCCGAGCAGAGCAGCAGTGCCCGTCTGCCTTGGCTCTAAATGCCTAAGGGCAGGATGCTGGAATCCGAGGGCCTTGAAGGGCCCATTGCCCCCAGCTGTTTACCTCACTCTTGCCTGTAACATCAGAGCAGATGCTCCTTGCTTGCCCTAAGGCCACTCAAGCTTGTGTCGTTGAAATTATCCTTTGTGTTCCCTTCTCCCGCTGTACTGATTCAATCTCCTCACTTACTGTATTTTATCAGTTCTGAGACACGTTTTGGGGGGGATGCATTTTAGCATCTTTGAAATCGAGATGCTCCTTGTAGTCAATGGTTTGTCATAGTTTATTTCATTTATTTTTATTTTAATTTTTTTGTGGGAAGACCAGCCCTGAGCTAACATCCGTTGCCAATCCTCCTCTTTCTGCTGAGGGAGACTGGCCCTGGGCTAACATCCGTGCCCATCTTCCTCTACTTTATATGGGACGCCGCCACGGCGTGGCTGACAAGCAGTGCGTCGGCGGGCGCCCGGGATCCGAACCGGCGAACTCCGGGCTGCCAAGCGCGGACTAAACCGCTGCGCCACCGGGCTGGCCCCATTTATTTTTATTTTTTATTGCAGTAACATTGGTTTATAACGCTGTATAAATTTCAGGCGTACATCATTATACTTCCATTTCTGCATAGATTACATCATGTTCACCACCCAAATACTAATTACAATCCATTACCACACACATGTACCTAATCATCCATTTAGCCCTCCCTCCCCCCTGCCCCTCTGGTAACCACCAATCCAATCTCTGTCTCTGTTTGTTTGTTGTTGTTGTCTTCCACTTATGAGTGACATCATACAGTTTTTGACCTTTTCCCTCTGACTTATTTTGCTTAGCATAATACCCTCAGTATCCCTCCATGTTGTCACAAATGGCAGGATTTCATCATTTCTTATGGCTGAGTAGTATTCCATTGTGTATATATACCATATCTTCTTGATCCATTCGTCCCTTGATGGGCACTTAGGTTGCTTCCACGTCTTGACTATTGTGAACAATGCTGCAATGAACACAGTGGTGCATGTATCTTTACGTATTAGTTTTCATGTTCTTTGGATAAATACCCAGCAGTGGAAGAGCTCAATCATAAGGTATTTCTATTCTTAATTTTTTGAGGAATCTTCATACTGTTTTCCATAGTGGCTGCACCAGTCTGTATTCCCACCAGCGTCATAGTTTAATTGGTAGTGTTGGGACATAGAGCAATGGTGTGCTATGCAATCTATAGTGTTTGAGGTTTGATGAAATATCAGTCATAACATGTCTACGGGCTTTGCAAAACTCTCTCCCTCTCCAGCCTTGTTGTCTGCCACCATTTCACACAAACTCTGTCCTGACGGGTGTGCTGCGAACAACTTGTGGCCCTGAAACACACGCTGTGCTTTCTTCCCAGACCGTCTTTTCTCCTGGCTTTCCTCTGCCTCTGATGCTTTCTCCATCCCTGCCTGTGGAACTCCATCTCAAAGACTCAGGCCTACCTGGAGTCTTCCCAGATTACTCCCACCCGGAAATCATCCCTTCCTTCCCTAAATCCACGTAGATGTCTGTTGGTGCTTCCTCAGGGTACTTAGAGCACTTGTAAAAACTGATAACCAAATAATTTCTCTTTCTTAATAAATTCTTATTTTTATTTTTCTTGGTATTTGTAAGCAAAGATACATTTAACTCTTCAAACAGTTGCTTTTTCATGGGCAATTTGGTGAGGAATGTTTGATAAAACTCTAATTCAGATGCAATATCTGCTATCATGTGAAATCTCTCATTTAAGAATCAATCAGAAGATATGAAAATATGAGTAATTAAGAATATTTTACTCTAAACATTTTATTATTTATTCTAAAAATTCTGTATATATATATATATTTTCAAATTTAAAAAGTTCAAGGTGAATAGAAATGTTTAAAAATATTATTCTTCTGAATTTTTCATCCCCTCTCCCCCACCTCTAGGCCTTTCACTTTTAGGATTGATGGGGAGAAAGTCGGGTAGGTCATGAGTCCAAATTATGGGAGAGTTTGTCTTAAATGCCAGGGTGAAAATATGGATTTAACTCTACTTAGCTATGAGAAGCTGTCTCAGAAAGTTCTGAAATGAGGGAAGTGGTAAAGAATTCTTCCTGTCACAGCTTACAGAGGACCTGGACACTGTGATTACTCAAAGTGGGAAGAAGGGCGTGGCGCTGAGGGCCCTCAACATCCACCCAACTCACCGTTAAACAGCTCACAGCTTCTGCTGTGTGCCAGGCAGAGGAGAAACACCAGTGGCTGGTGGGAAATGGACGCCTGGCACTGTGCTTTCCATAATTGTGTACAAAAACAAGTAAGGCATTTTCTGTGCCCTAGATTAAAGGACTGAGAAGCTACAAAGGTTTGAGTCTGAAGGAGAAGGAAAGGACCACAATAAAAGTACATAGTATGATAGGGAGCTGATTTTAAGAGAGTGACAGATGAGTTCTATTAGGCCCCCAAAGAAATCTGCGCCATCAAATCCTTAGCTGAAGAAACTCTTTAAGCTATTATCAGTATGTCCACCTCAGTGTGAATGAGTTTCCTCTCTCATTGGAGGAGGAGAGGGGGCTGCTGGGGGAGGGAAAGGGTGGTGGGGCAGAAGCCTCCTTCACTGTGCTCCTGAGGCTGCCCTGGAGGAAGAGGCTGAGGTGCCGGCACACTCCAGCTTTCCTGTGGTCAAGGGCTGTGACTGCCGGCTGACCTGGAGGACCGTGAGAGGCCGAGCTCCATCTCCAGCACCTGCTATCAGGAGGGCCCTCGGGGCACTGGCCATTGCCAACCCCTGCTTGGGTTTGAACACTGGTTCACAACACGGCCTATGCAGCCACGCAACTTACGGATGCTGCGTTTGGATGCTGGGTTTGGCTGCGTCTTATTTACACCCGGCGATACAGCACACAAAGAAAGGCGGGTGAGTCACCGGGGTGTTGGTGAGGGACTGGCTTTCTGTCATTTCTCTTAAGGATGCCGAGAATTAATATTGCACTGAAGGCGAGGGAGCCTTTGTTATCTGGCAAATAGGTATTCCGGTGTGTTCTCACTCCCTGTCACTCAAGCTTCATCTCTGCAGGCAAGTTTCCACCAAATAAAAGGAGTTTTCTTTCTCCCTTAGGTTTCAGCAATACTGAATCATTGCATCGATCTGTCTTCTTATGCTTGATTTTGTGTCTTGTAAGTGGGAATGGGGTCTATGGCCTCACCAGAGATCTGAAGAACCCTGCCTTGTTTCTCAGACTTAGCATGGAAATGGCAGCATACATGCACTGTTCACAAAAGGCTTTGTTCTTCCGTGGAAAGGTTTACTCGCAATGTAACTTCTTAATTCAACTCCAAAGCAATTAAACATTTATCGAGCATCTATTATGGACCAGGCTCTAAGCTAGGCGCAGGGCATGCGAAGATGAACAAGGAACCATCCTCGCCCTTGAGTTTCATTCATTCATTTATTCAACAAATCCCTGTTCTGGGCGCTGGTGATACCACAATGAATAAGACAGAACAAGTTCCCACCCTCCTGGAGGTCACAGTACAGTAGGGGCAGGAGACAAGTAATATAATAGCAGATGGTGACACATCTGAGGAAGAAACATAAAGCAGGTAGCCCCAGAGTCTATGTGTGGTATTTTAGATGCACGGTCCAAATGACCTCTCTAAAGAGATGGCATTGGATAGAATTCGGAATAATCAGGGAGAGAGCATGCGGTTGCCCGGGGGAGGAGCCCCTGATAGAGAGGAGCAGGTGCAGAGCCCTGAGTGGGGAGCTTGTCCGGTGTGTCTGAGCAACAACAGGAGGGCAGGGTGGCCCAGCTGAGGGAGTAAGCTAAGCTGGGAGCTGCAGGAGGTGAAGGTCAGAGAGCCAGGCCAGACAGCGCAAGGCTTGGAGGCCACTTACGGACTTGGATTTTATGCTGTTTCTGTAGTTTTTGCATTTGGATTTTTTTTTAGCTTATGGGATTTTAAAGAAGAAAAACTTTTACGGAAGCATAATGGACACACAGAAATGTACAAAACTCGCAAGTGTTCAGACCAAATGCACCCGTGTAACCAGCATTGAGGTTGAGAAATAGAATTTTGCCAGCACCCCCCCAACCAAGTTCGCCCTCCCAGTCATTCTGCCCTCCCCACAAAGAACCACTGTCTGACTTCCAAAATTATAGACTGGTTTTGAACTTCATGTAAGTGAAATCATACAGTATGTACTCTTTTATGTCTGGTTTCATTCATTCAATGTTATGCTTATGAGATTCTTCCGTGTTGTGTGTTACAATTTTTGGTTCATTCTGGTTGCTATGTAATATTCCATTGTATGAATAGTCGACAGTTTATTTATCTATCCATTTGGGTCGTTTTCAGCATTTGGCTATTATAAATACAGCTGCTATGAGCATTCACGTATGTGTCTTTTGGTGTATATATGTATGTGTTTCTGTTGGGGTTAAATCTAGGAGTGGAATTGCTGGCTCAAGGAGTATATATATGTGTTCAACTTCAGTAAATACTGTCAGTTTTCCAACGTGTTTATATCACGTATCACTCCCATCAGTATTTTATGAGAATTCCATAAATATAAGTTGATTCATTCATATTGTTGTCAACACTTGGAATAGTTTGTCTTTTTTGTTTTAGCTATTCTGGTGTATATGTTGTGGTATGCCATTGTAATTTTAATTTGCATTTGCCTGATAACTAATGAAGTCAAGCACCTTTTCATATGTTTGTGGGCCATTAAGATACCTTCTTTTGTGAGGTACATGTTCAAATCTTTTGCCCATTTTTTTCTGTTAAAAAAAGTTTTTAACAAAACTTTTTTTTTTCTTTTAAAAAAAGTTTGTAGGAATTCTTTATATATTCTGGACACAAATCCTCGATTGGACATTTATATTGCAAATACCTTCTCTCACTCTGTGATTTGCCTTTTCATCCCCTTAATAGTGTCTTTTGGGGGGAAATTTCTTAATTTTAATATAGCTCTTTTATTGTTATTGCTTTTCATATTCTGTTTAAGAAATCTTTTCCTATTCAAAGTTGATCATATTCTCTCATGTTTTTGTTTTGCAACTTTGCTATTTAATCTTTCACATTTACATCTACAGTCCAGCTTGACTTCATTTTATTGAATGGCATGAGGTAGGGATCAAGCTTCAGTTTTATACACATGGATAGCCATTTGATCCAGCACGATTCATTAGAAAGATCATCCTTTCTTCACTAGATTTAATTTTAAATGCAATGAGAAGCAGTTTGAGCATGGCCAACAAGAGAGTGGTATGATCAGATCTATGTTTTGAAAGGATCACTCTGGCTGTCTTGTGAAGAATAGGCAGTGGGAGGCAACAGTGAAAGCAGGGAGCCCAGTTAAGAGGTTGTTGTAATAGACCAGATGAGAGATGGATGCTTGGACTAGGGTGGTAGCAGTGGAGATGAAGAGAGATACTTTGAAGACCTTGCTTCCCAGGACCAGCTCATGAATTGGATGCAGGGTGTGTCTAAAACACAGAAGTCAAATGTGACTTCAAAGTTTTTGGCCTGAGCAATTAAGCAAATGTTGGAGAACCACTGGAGAGTATCTGGGCTCTCTAGTAGACATGAAAACAATTCTTGCTGTCGGATCTGTGTTCAAATTTGATTCAAAGTTTTATTTGTAAATGAGGGCAAGAAAATATAGGTTGATTCATTCAACACTAATTTGAGCTCTTTTCTCCTTTGCCTTTCTTCTACCACTGAAGCTGTAAAATAAAAATATGTGATTCCTCAGCCTCCCTTGCATCTAGCAATGGCCACACGACATAGTTCTTGTCAACAAAGCACAGGCAGATGTCTCCAGGTACCCAGAGGAGTGCCTGGCACATGGTAGGTGCTACAATATTTGTTGAATGAAAGAATGAAAAGTATGAATGGTGTGATTAAAGATATAAGAGGTCGAGAAGATATTTCTGGAAAAAGACCAAGGAAAAGGAAAAAGAAAAGTGACTGAGAGCATAGGTTGGGCAGCTGGCTTTGGTAAAATAGAAGGGCAATTTTTCTCTGAGGCCAGGTCATCAATTGTCCTCATAATCACTGAGTCCAATGAACTTTTTTTCTTCTTGATTTTAACTCTGATGAGTTAATGTTGCTGATTACCCTCTGTTTGAATTTTCCAATTTTATCCTCTGTTGTAGTTCTATTTCTCTGGCCACTTTTTTCCTTTTTTAAAAATAGCTTTATTGAGAAATCATTCACATAGCATACAATCCACCCACTTAAAGTGTATAATTCAATGGTTTTTAGTATATTCACAGATATGAGCAACCTTTACTTCAAAAAGAAACCTTGTACCCTTTAGCTATCACCCTCCTACCCCTACCCCTAAGCCCTAAGAAACTACTAATGAAATGGTTTTATTCTTCCTTTCCAATCTGGATCCTCTTATTTGTCTTTCTTTCCTAATTGCCCTGGCTAGAACCACCCATACAATGTTGAATCGAAATGGTGAGAGACAGAAATGGATATCTTTGTCTTGTTCCTGATCTTAGGTGGAAATCATCCAGTCTTTCACTTTAAGTATGATGTTAGCCATGGTTTTTTTGTAGTTGCCCTTTATCAGGTTGAGGAAGTTCACTCCTCTTTCTAATTTTTTTAGTATTTTTATCATGAAATGATGTTGGATTTGTCAAATGCCATTAGTGCCTTTGTTGAGATGATCTTATAATTTCTGTTTTTCATTCCATTCATGTGATGAACTACATTAATTGATTTTTAGATATTGAATCAATCTTCATTCTTGGGACAATCCCACTTGGTTAATTGTGTGCAACTCAATTTATGTGTTGCTAGATTTGGTTGCTAGTATTTTGTTGAGGATTTTTGTGTCCATATTCATAAGAGATGTTAGTCTATAGTTTTCTTGTGATGTCTGTGATTTTGGTATCAGGTTAACACTGGCAATATAAGTGAGTTGGAAAGTGTTTTCTCCTCTTCTATTTTTTGGAAGAGTTGTGAAGAATTGGTATTAATTCTTCTTTAAATGCTTGGTAGAATTCAGTGGTGATGCCATCTAGGTCTGTTGTAGGTAGTTTATTGATTACTAATTCAATCTCTTCACTTGTTATAGGTCTATTTAGATTTTCTATTTCTTTTTGAGTCAGTTTTGGTAGTTTGTATCTTTCTAGGAATTTGTCCATTTCATCTAAGTTATCTGATTTACTGGCATACAATTGTTCATGGTGTTCTTTTACAATCCTTTTTATTTCTGTAAGGTGGGTAATAATGTCCCCTCTTTAATTTGTGATTCTAGTAATTTTTTCTTGGCCAATCTGGCTAAAGATTTGTCAATTTTTTTGATCTTTCCAAAGAACCAGGTTTTGGTTTCATTGATTTTGTTTATTATTTTTCTATTGTCTACGTCATTAAGTTCTACTCTGATCTTTATTTCCTTCCTTTTGCTTGCTTTTGGTTTAGTTTGGTCCTTTTTTCCAGTGTTTTAAGGTTGAAGGTTAGGTTATTGATTTGATTTTTCTTCTTTTTTAATATAAACATTTATAGCTATAAATTTTCCTTTAAGCACTGCTTTTGCTGCATCCCATAAGTTTTGGTATGTTGCATCTACACTTTCATTTATTTAAAGTATTTTTTGATTTCCCTTTGATTTCTTCTTTGACCTATTGATTATTCAGGATGTGTTATGTTATTTCCACATATTTGTGAATTTCCTAAATTTTTTCTGTCATTGATTTCTAATTTCATTTCATCATGGTCAAAGAACATACTTTATATTATTTCTATTCTTTTAAATTTACTGAGATTTGTTTTATGGCCTAGAATATGGTCTACACTGGAGAATGTTCCATGTGCACTTGAGAAGAATACATATTCTGTTGTTGGGTAGAGTGTTCTATAGATGTCTGTTAGATCTAGTTGGCTTGTAGTGTTGTTCAAGTTTCCATCTCCTTATTGATTTTCTGCCTAGTTGTGCTGTCTATTATTGAAAGTGGGGCATTGAAGGCTCCAACTATTATTGTTGAATTGTCTATTTCTCCCTTCATTTCTGTCAGTTTTTGCTTCATGTATTTTGGTGCTCTGTTATTAGTTACATATATGTTTATAATTGTTACATTTACCTGATGGATTGAACCTTCTAACATTATAAAACATCCCTCAATCTCTAGTAACATTTTTTTGTTTTAAAGTCTATTTTGTCTGATATTAGTACAACCAATCTAACTTTCTTGTGGTTGCTGTTTGCATGATATTTTTTTCCATCTTTTTACGTGCAATCTACTTGTATCTTTTAATCTAAAATATGTCTCTGTTAGTTGGTTTTTTTAATTCAGTCTGACAATTTCTGCCTTTTGATTGTGTTGTTTAGCCCATTCACATTTTACATTATTATTGATATAATTGGGTTTACATCTGCCATTATACTTTTTAGGTTTTTTGTGTCTCAGTTCTTTTTTATTCTTCTATTCCTCCTTTACTCTTTCTTTTGCAGTAAATAAATATTTTCTAATGAAATATTTAAATTTCTTAATGACTTTTTTACCTTTTCTGTGTGTGGCTGCTCTAAGGCCTAGTTTATTAGAATTAGCTTCAGATTTATACTAGCTTAATTCCAGTGAGATATAGAAATGTTACTTCAGTATAGCTCTATTCTCTTTCTTTCTTTTTTGTGGTATTATTGTTATGCATATTATATCTATTGTTACAAACTCAGCAATACATTGCAATAATTATTACTTTGCAATCTGTAATCATTTCATTTGCCCAATGCAAGTTTGCTTCCACTTGCCTCCTCTGTGCTATTTTTGGCAAATATATCACACATGTTACATTTCTGTATGTTATAGGCCCAACAATACATTATATACATATTCCTTTATACAGTTGCTTTTAAAATCAATTAAGAGAAGAAAGGAGAAAAAATATGGATTTATACTATCTTTTGTAATTGCATAATTACCTTTACTGTTGCTCTTTGTTTTTTCTTGTGGATTCTAATTACTGTCAGGGGTCACCTGAGTCTGTTAACTCTTTTTCAGTATCTTTCACTGGTTTATTCTCCCCTGCTCACCTAGGGTTCATGGTCTCCAGAATTCAGCTTTTGGTTTTCTTCACTACCCTTAAGCAAAATCTTGCTGTCCCATGGCTTTAGTTTCCACATAGTTGACAAGGACCAAATTTGTGTGCTAATCTGCAGTCCTGATTTCTCTCCTAACCCCTATCTCCCTTGACTCACTATACATCTCTCCCTACGTATCCCTCCCCATATGGCACCTAAAACTCAAAATGTCAAGCTACATTCGTTACCTTTCCTAATTCTTTTATTTCTGTGAATGGCACCTTCCATTCACCCCTTTGCTTACTCTACATCTATACTCATTCATTTGTTGTTTCTCCTATGTGTCATCCCCAGTACCGGGTGGTCACTATGTCCTCTGCAACATCTCTCTTCTTCCAAAACTCCTGTTCATCCTTTCTTTTTAACTTGTGATTTCTCATTAATTTTATATTTTTTCAATCTTTATTGAGATATAATTGACATACAACATTGTGTAAGTTTAACGTATATTACATATATATTGATATACATAAATTGCAAAATGATTACCACAATAACGTTAGTTAACACTTTCATCACCTCACATAGTTACTTTTTTGTGGTAAGAACATTTGAGATCTACTCTGTTAGCAACTTTCAACTATACAATACAGTATTATTAACTATAATCACCATGCTGTACACTAGATCCCAGAACTAATTCATCTTATAACTGAAAGTTTGTACCCTTTGACCAATATCTCCCCATTTCCCCCACCCCCCAGCCCCTGGTAACCAGCAATCTACTCTGTTTCTATGAGTTTGGCTTTTAAAAATTCCACATATGAGTGAGATCATACAGTATTTGTCTTTCCCTGTTTGACTTATTTCACCTAACATAATGCCCTCAAGTTTCATCCATGTTGTTCCAAATGTGATATATATATACACATATATATGTAAAATGTGAGATATATATATATATATCTCACATTTTCTTTATCCATTCATTCAGTGATAGACACTTAGGTTGTTTCCATGTCTTGGCTCTTGTGAATAATGCTGCAATGAACATGGGGGTGCAGATATCTCTTTGAGATAGTGATTTCATTTCCTATGGATATATACCCAAAAGTGGGATTGCTGCATCATATGATAGTTCTATTGCATCATATGATAGTTCTATTTTTAATTTTATTGAGGAACCTCCCTAGTGTTTTCCATAGTGGCTGCACCAATTTACATTCCTACCAACAACACACGAGTGTTCCCTTTTCTCCACATCCTCACCAACACTTGTTCTTATCTCTTGTCATTTTGATGATAGCCAATCTAATAGGTGTGAGGTGATATCTCATTGTGGTTTTCATTTGTAGTTCCCTGATTAGTGATGTTGAGCACCTTTTCATGCACCCATTGGCATTTGTATGTCTTCTTTAGAAAAATGTCTGTTCAGATCCTCTGCCCACTTTTGAACTGGATTACTTGTTTTTCTGCTGTTTAGTTGTATGAATTCCTTATATATTCTGCATATTAATGCCTTATGAGATATATGATTTGCAAATATTTTGTCCCATTTGGTAGGTTGCCTTTTCATTTTTTTGATTGTTTATTTTGCTGTGCAGAAGTATTCATGCTTTAATAACCACCTTCTTATCCCGATTCTCTCTCTTGGGCTTTTATACCCATTTGTGTAACCTTTTAATACAGTGGTTCTCAACTGGGGACATTTAGCAATATCTGGTGATCTTGATTGTCACAATTGCGGAGGGAGTGTGCTACTGTCATCTAGTCCTACTGACTAGATGCTGTATAGTCTAGGCCAGGGATGCTGCTAAATATCCTACCATGCACTGGACAGCCCCTACAACAAAGAAATATCCAGACCCAAATGTCAATGGTGCCAAGATTAAGCAGCTCTGTTTTAATACAAACAGGGAAAAATCCAGGTTTTATAGCATCTGAAGCTGATACAATTTTGGAGACCCTCTTTAAGAAAAAAACCATAAAATCACAAATAAAAAATTAGCTAGGAATCCATATATTTATCTAGCATAAGGAAAAGAAATCACAACAAATTATTGGAGTTTTAGAGATTCAGAGATAGTCTCAGGCACATTTCCAGAAATGCTTCCTGCCTGTCACCTGACTCCTGCTCTGTACCTACATCATCTGGGGACTCTTGACGCTGGTGCAAGTAGGAGCCCTGAGGCTTAAGCTTCATTAGCTTCATGATGAATCTGCCTCTTACTGTATCACTTATCCTATTTACACTGTAACTGTAGTGGGAATGGGAAGATGAAAAACCTAACTCAATTTCCTTCCTCCTTCTAGAGAGTGTGTACATGCGTGTGTGTATGTGTGTTAGTTTGCATGAGCTTGTGTTAGTGTGTATGTATGTGTGCGTGGGTGGGTGCGTTATGAGTGTGTGTGAGTGTATGTATGTGGTGTATGCATGTATGAGTGTACGTGTGTGTGAATGAGTGTGATTGTATGCAGGCCTGTGTATCATGAGTCAAAGTGTGGATAAGATAGATCTCTACTGCATCTTTCTGCTTAGAGAAGCTATTAGGCGGTGGAAGCTGCCTGAGAATTTGATCCTGTTAAAAGACTAATTTGTGCTGCAAAAACCCGGAGTCCTCTACTGAATGGCTCTTGGTTAACAGTCAATCGAATGAGCTCTCGGATTTGTAAGGGACGATCTGGAGAGAGACACAGGCGGGGAAAAGACTCTTCACGATAAAGTGGGAGAGAGTCAAGTTTTTTTCTGCCAGAGACAGAGGGGAAGCCAGGTAGAGGTACTCTGGGGAGTGACACAGGCATGGTGGCATCCAGAGGGGGCACATGATGCAGACTAGGTCAGTTCATTCAGGAGCCAGGACCAGGTGGAACGATAGATGGCGAGAATTCAGCAGGTGCTGACACTTAGAGCCAAACATGAGCAGTAGGTAAAACAGAAGCTTTGAGGAGGGACAGCCAAGCTTGGAAAGGCCATTTTTATTTAAACATTATGAAATAAATGTGACTTCCCCATACTGGTGACGTCATGGACACCTGGGCAAACTGCTTTGATCACGTCTCTTTCTACCCACATGGGAAGTGAGTTTCTTGGCTCATTTGAGGACATCGACACCCAACACAGTCTGGAGCTTGGTTGTTGAATTAATCAAGTGAGAGATGAATAAGGATGGGAGAGAATGAAGAGAGAACAGAGACTGGGAGTGCTAGAGCAGGTCGAACAGGTTTGAGTGATGGAGGAAGGGAATTAGGTAAGAAACCAACAAGAGGAAATTCAGCTGGACCCACATTTGCAGGAGCCATTGTTCCCTGAGAGGAGGGCGGGGCCTCAGTTTCGGGGGCCCTCCAGGTCCCAGGGCTGCAGGTCGGAAGCAGCGAGGCTGTGGCTGTGATGCAGACAAGGGGCTATTCCTCTGGCTGGGGACTGTATTGCCGGGTGTTTTCTTTTAAAGGCAGCCGCTTGCAATTTACCTTATTATAAGAAGTGCTGCTTGAGTGGCTTCGCTGTGTTTGGGTAATACTAAGCAAAGCAATGATTTATGGGCAACTATTGAGAGTAGCTGTAAACCCCAGCCCTGGGCTGGCAAGATAATATTGCTATATTCTCTGGAAGGTCCCCTCTTCAGACTTTATTACCCTTCTTGTGGCTGTAGTTGAATAAAGTTATGTCTGCTTTAACAGAATGTGCTTATCTGAGCTGTCTTTCTTTTAGGGGAAAAAATGGATATAGTGACATAAATCCGCTGAGCACTGTGATTAGACTGATGGGGTGGTGTGCAGCTGAGCTTCATGGATTATGCCCTGGGGGATGGGAAAATGGGGGACAAAGTGAAAGCACACAGTCACATCCGGCACGAGCTCTGGCAGTGGATCTGGATTCGTGTCACATGCAATTCCAATGTGCTCCCGCAGCTGAGCCCCTTCTGTGTTTGCTTATTTGTTTAGAAAGGGAAATGTCCCAGCCTTCACAAATTGGAGAGAATCACAATAATTGAGCCAACCTGGAAGGCAGGAAATAGGGCTCTCACAGTAGGCTATTTTTTTCAAAGGGTATTTTTAAAATGTAATGCTCCATCTGAGAAAACAACCATTTTTTTAGGACATTATCTGTTTTATCACTCCTGTTTCCTCAGTGTCGCATAGTAGGCTCTCAATAAACAGTGCTTCAGTACATTTGTTTGTTTCCAGTTTTGTCATATCAGCAGCACTGCAGCTATGTGTGCATCTCATCATGTCCTCAGGATAAATTCTTATGAATGAAATGACTGGCTTAGAGCAGTGCTTCTTAACATGCATATGAATTATCTGGGGGGTCTTGTTAAAATGCAGGATCTGATTGTACAGGTCTGGGGTGGGGCCTGAGAGTCTGCATTTTTAGTAAGCTTCAGGTCTTGCTGAGGCTGCTGGGCCAGGGACCACACCTGGAGACTTGAGCCCTAGTTACACCATAAGCAGGCAGGGCAGGGCCTGCCAGTGCAGCAGCTCACCTCTGGGAGTCAGGTGTGAGCAAACGAGGCCCCTGAGTCTTAGGAGAAAAGAGAAAAACTAACCCCTGGTCTCCAGAGTCAGTCCCCAGACTGTCCAGGGTGAATTTCTGCCTCCCCCTCAAGAAATGCCAGAAAGGGTAAAGAAATCTCTGCGGTGAGTTTTGTGATCTATTTGGAGTTAAATAGATGCACTGGGAACCCAGAGAAGTCATCAATGAGATGATAAATGCCATGCTGGAAACTTGCCAATTCTTATCAGCATCCCTCCAGGCCACATCTAGGGAGCAGATCATCTTAGTGGTCAGCTCAGAGGCTGCCTTTGCTGGGGACAGTCACACGCTGTTAGCCCAACCTTGCCTGGGGCTGAGAGCAACCTGCTCCCTCCCTCCTGCCTCTGCTGTGGAGTCTTGAGGGACCTTCACTTCAGCTCTGCCCTGGGTCAGCAGGAAGCCTTTTCTCAGGAGAAATTTGACCCTTGATACCTATTTTCCTTTTGTCCACTTTGACCCCTTCTTATATTTATTTCCAGGAACTGTTCTCTTCAAAGCAGCACCCAGGGGCCCAGCCAGAGAAGAGCAGCTAGAACAGGTGGGTCGTGTGTGCTCCCAAGAACTTCTGTTGCTGGAGATTTACAAATTTTGAACTGGGCTTGTGATGTGGTTGACCTCCAGGGATGGTTGTAACAGCTGCCGTGGTTTTATCTGGTCTTATTAATGGTTTCCTTTGGAGACATTTGCCCTGAGGTGATTTAGTGAAATGCAATCCAAAAACCAAATAGAGAAATGATTCACCAAAAGCATCACTTGGCCTGCTAGGGGAAAGAAATCCTTCCTTTTGTAAAGGCCTTTGTCTGCTAAGAACTAAATGACTTGAAAATACTGGAAACATAGTTCAAATGCTGCACTTACTCTCAGGCGGTCTGCTGTGTCCTGCGTTTCTCCTGGTTTGACCACACGAGAGGAAATTCTGTCTTCGGCAAGCAGTTCCAGAGAACTGACCAGCGTAGGACACCATCCAGGCCCCAAAGGAGAGCAGGAAAGGTCTAGAAAACGTGAGCTCTGCATTCACTCAGCCACTTGACCCAGCTGGGGAGACAAACCAGAGCCACACAAAATGTCCTGGGACCCCAGCCCTAGAGATGCACATTCACAAAAGTAAACAAATACAGACCACCTGATACACAGGAGTCTAACTCCCCAGGGGAAGCAGCCTTTCCCGCTGTGCAATTCTGTGACTCTGGTCTCTTGTGTGTACCACTCGCATGCCACTATTGCTTTTCATTAAAAAAAGAGTTACTTATGGATTAGTCTTAACTCCCTAACTTATAAGCTTCTTGGAGACTCTGTTAGATCTCAGTCAACTTGGCAGGTTTTGCACATAATGGACTCTCCGTCTCTTATGAGTGAACCCTAGTGGAGGATCACGTAGAGCCAAATCAACCTAGGAGGGCTTCCTGGATGAGATGACTTTCCTCCTAGGTTTTGAAGAAACTGATGACCTTGGATTTGGTGAAACTACCCTCTCCATTTCCTTTTCTTCATTTTGTAGGTTTCTCTGCCTCCCTGCTCTTATTTTTAAATGTGACTGATCCTCCAGGCCCTGCCATATATACATGAAATACTCTTTCCTTTGATAATCTCAACCCTCATCGACATTTAGATGTCTCCTCCTTGCTCCCAAACTTCAATTCCACATTTCCAAATACCCTGTGGCAAGCAGCCTCTGAGACAGACCCCAGTGATCCCGCCTCCTGGTTCTCATGACCTCGTACGATTGTACTTCCCTTAAGTAACTTGTTTCTAATAAACATGGCAGTGTTGAGGGATGTCACTTCTGGGATCAGGTTACAAAAGAGTGTGACTTCCACCTCACTAGCAGACTCTCTCTATTGCTTTCTTGCACTCTGATGAAGATGCCATGTTGGAGAGGCCCACATGTGAGGGACTGAGAATGGCCTCTGGCCAACAGCCAGCAAGGAACAGCTTTCAATCCAACAGCCCATGAGGAACTGAATCCTGATACCAACCACATGAGTGAGCTTGGTAGTGGACCCATCTCTGGTCGAGCCTTCAGATGAATACCCACTGTCGGCTGACACCTTGCTTACAGCTTTGTGAAAGACCATGAAGAGAGGGACTCAGCTAGGCTCTGCCTGATTCCGGACCCACAGAAACTGAGATGATGAAGGCATGTTGTTGAAGCCACTAAGTTTTGGGACAATTTGTTACATGGCAATAGATAACTAACACACACCCAGTGACTTTTGTTGCTAGAATATCAAGACTGAACTCATCACCTGCTCCCCCGTTTCCCAGTCCAGCTCCTCCTGCCTTAGTTATTATCCTCTCAGTCCCCATTTACTCAGCCTCCAGACTTGGGAGCCCTTCTTCACTCTTCCAGCTCCTTTATCTGATATCCTTTGTGATGCATCCTGTTTCCTGCTTGAGCAGAGTGTCTGGCACAGCGGTCTGTAGAAAGTGTGAGGTTTGCTCCCCAGTCTCAGGCCAGGCCCACATCATCTGGCTTCTCTGCTTCCAGATGCTTCCTCCTCCAAGCAAGATGCTAAATTAATCTTTCAATATCACTTTCCCTAGGAAGTTCTTTTTATCAAAAACCTTCAGTGGTTCCCTATTTTCCTCTTCTTCTCTGCCAACAGTCACATTTTGGCCTGTCTCTGAGGTCCTTCCACATCTGGTCCCTTTCAGCCCCTCTCCTCTGCCAGGTGGGTCTCCTCACACCTCACACATGTGCCCTGTTTATGCCAGCACTGAGGTCTCCACCCATGTTGAAATCTCATCCGGGGAGGGATCCTGCCTTTTCTTGCCTCTGCCGTCCAAATCCTTTTTCAGAGCCCAGCTCAAGCTCCATTGCATTTGCTCAGTAACAGATCTCATGTGAGGACCTACTATGTGCCAGACCCTGTGCTGCGCATCTGAAGTTCAGCGACGAACAAATCAGACATATCCTGCTCTCGGGGAGTTTACAGTTCAGTAGGAGAGACAGTAAACAAATACCACAAAATACGTCAGCACCGCAAATCATGCCAAAGTCTATGGGAGAATAACCCTATGGAGGATCAGAAAGGTTCCTTGAGAAGTGGACATTTAAGGTGACCCCTGAGGAGAAATAGGAGTTAACTGGATGAAGAGATGGGAAAAGCGGTCCAGGCAGAGGCAACCACACAGGTGAGCTCTAAAGTGCGAGCCAGCTGAGTCTGTCAGTTCTCACTCACCTCCATCTCCTGAATCCTTCTAGCCAATCAACTCTGCCACAAAATTGAGCAATTGATTAAACATTGCCTCATATCTTTCTCTGACACTTCGTGGGCTAGCCTTGTCTTCCCAATTAAACTGGAAGCTGGACCTATATCTCATCATTATTCTTTCTTTAGAGCTCCGAAGCACAATGCTAAGGGCATAGTGGATTGAAGTAAAAAGGCATCGGCTCCTGGGGCTGAGGTCTGAGGGTGCAAGTCCACAGAGCCGCCCAGTGTGGATCTTAATTCAGTGACGTGGACGGAGGGCCACTGCGTGTGGGCACTGAGCCAGCTGCAGGGGGAGACGCAAATACACAGGGCAGACAGTTCCTACCTTCATGAGAGGAGCTACCCCACCGGGGTGAAGGTGGGAGACCTCCACTGTGGTCCCCATGATTTGTCAGACCTCCCCGTGCAGCAGGGTCATTCCTGCTCATGGAACTGTGCTTCTCGACAAACACCTCTGCAGACTCCTCCCATTTTCCTTTATCACCTTGAATCTCAGGATATGATTTTATTGACAACCTGACTCGTTCTGTAATTCCTTTGCTGAACAATTGATTCACAGGTTCCTCGCAGCCTTTTGCTGAGTGTAACTCAAATTGCCTGTGACTTTGATTCAATGAATTTGATTCACAGCTCAGAGGAAAAATGTGCTGTGCCCTCAGAATGGGCAGAAACTGTCCGGCTCCTCTTGTTTGTGAGAACTTTTCGGGTCTAAACGCAAAGTGCTTTCACCTTTGCCTGAGTCGGCCTTGTGAACTAATTCGTCACATCCGCGGCTAATCAGGGGTGAGCTACGGGAAAAAGCTCATCTATTTTCTCTCTCCAGCATCTTTTGGGCCTGACCAGGTATGGAGCAAAGGGTCTGCTCCTGTCCCAGCAGCTCGAGCTGAAATCTTTCTTGAGCACTTACACAGATGCAGGACTGTGAGGGCGAAGAATCACAGTGACGGGGACAGGGGTCCTTTGGTCTGTAAACGTACTTCCTGGGCCTGACAGGCAGGTCTCTGGGGAGCAGGAGACACTAGTTAACTTTTGATCCCAGGGCAGGGGCCGGTTCAGTTCTGCTGTCTTCTGGGCTTCTGGCTCTTCCTGGGGGACTAGAGCTCAAAGGGGCAGAGCCAGAGGCAGGAGCAGAAGCAGAAGCCTTCTAGACAATCCTAACATAATGGAAATAGCAGGAAGAGAGGAGACCGTCAGATTTTATGGCTGTATTTAGTGCCCATTTTATCATGCAAATAAGAGTGTGACCATTAGGTAAGAGCAGAGTAAGGACAAACCCAGTACTTAACACTTTAGTAGTACTCAGAGGGGAACACGGGCACTAAGCAAGAAGCCCTCAGGGCCCCACAATCCCAAGTCAACAGCTGGAGGAGACTTTAATTAAAGGCTGTCCTCCTAGAACGGGTCCCACCTCCTTCCTCCTTTTCCTCCACCTCTTCTCTTCACCACCAAGCCTGTCTCAGTTCCAGTGTCTCTGGCGCTCGGACAGCAGCACAGGGTGTGTCCTTGTGTAACGCGTGTGTCGTGTAATCATTGCCTACCTTAAAGGGCTCCCCTGACAAATGATTGACTTCTCAATAGTGCCTCTTATACCTGCTTAAAAAAAAGCTTCTGGAAATACAAATAAGAGCAAAGACCTTTTGAAAGTTCTCTTGTCACAACTCTCTTCCAGTTAACAGACTAGTCTTGTGTGTGCGCGTGTGTGTGCACACGCGAGGGAGAGATGAACACTGAGCTGGTCTTTTTGAAGTTTATGCCTTGATGATCGCCAAAACTAACAGTCAAGTTAAGCACCACAAAAGTGGCCTCTTTCTTTGCAAACCAAAACAACAGCAAGAGTGTGTAATGTTTTCTGTCTCAGCAGTTTCTAACAATGCTGGAGGATATTTATAAAGGAGGTGTACCCCAGGCAGGGTCTGAACCCTAGGGCCCAGAGCTCTGAGACAATTTGGTGATCGAGGATTAGAACGTCAAGTGAAACGGGTGTGCCAGCTTCTCATCTCATCTTTGAACATCTCTTCCAACAACTGGTTTCTAATTCATTGTGCTCTTTAAAACCTGCCAAAACGCCTGCAGGATTTTGCTTTCAGTGGATTTCTGGAGTTTCTAACTACTCGTATCTCAAGAGTAAGCAGCAGCTGGAATGGAGAGGGCAGGGAAGATCAGTTTTCAGATGCAAAGTGAGGCTGGCTGGGATTTAGAAGCCCGTCTGCCAGGGCTGAGTAGCACGCAGTCAGGGCCCGCCCCCCTCAGCTCACAGTGCAGGAGGAAGTGACAGGAAGTTAGAGCGCTACATCTGTGGTGTCATTCCTCAGATCAGCCCAGATATTAACATTTGTAGGTGGGTGTGGCAGAAAAACTGGTGATTTCTTCCTTGACATTCTTCTAATTAGTAAAGCAGATAAATCTAAGTCGTATAAATATGCACTGCCCATCAAGAGAGAAAAATGCATCCCTTAAATATTTTTATTTTCTCTGAATTGGCCTTTATGGGACAGTTGCTCCCCTCTGCTGTGAGAGCCTGCTCACCCCAGAGTTTGCTAAGAACTTTCCAGAAGCCCTAGATCTGAATGCCAAAAATCTTTCTGGAGAGTCCAGAACTACATCTGTAAGTCTAGAAACATTCAGAACAGAATAGAGCATGAGGGTGATTATTTTTCTCATCATCTGTACAAATAATTTCTCCTTTTTCCAGCTTTACTGAGGTAAAATTGACAAATAAAAATTGTGTATATATAAGATGTACAATGTGATGTTTTGATATACACATACATTGTGACATGTTTCTCACAATCAAGCTGATAACACATCCATCACCTTACATAGTTACCTTTTTTGGGGGGGTGCTGAGAACAATTAAGATCTACTCTCAGCAAATTTCAAGTATATAATCCAGTATTGTTAATTATCTGTGCAAATAATTTCTAAAATCTCTGGTGGGTCAGAGTCGTAGTCAAGGTTGAAAACGGAATGAGTACCTGGAACGCAGGCTTAGATTACCCCATGGGAGTGCTGTGCTTATTAAACTCTTGCCTTCAGAATCTAGGAAGGAAGGTGTGTGGATGGAGAGGCAGCCTGGGACTCAGGAGAAAGAGGAGGGTGAGGAGAAAGACAGTGACTCATGTGTTCACCTACGGCTTCATCGTCAGAGCTTTTATTATTGAATGCACCAGGTGACGTGCTGGGCTCCGTGGGGTATAACAGAGCAGTGACTCAGTCCCTCCTGCCTGGATCTCAGAGTCTGGTTGGGAGTGGAGTGAGGAAACCAGCTCTTTGAACGCGTGGAATGCTGTGTTATAATAGAGGTTTCATAAAGTGCTCTGGGAAATCGGAGTAAGGAGAGAGTAATGGGACGGTCCAGAAGGGAAGGCTTCATGGAGGGGGAGAAGCAGCAGGAGGAGGAAGAGGAGCAGGAGGAGAGGGAAGGTGAAATCTTGCAGAAGGCTGTCACCCATGTCTGCTCTCTCCTCTGGGAGGGCAAAGTCGGGAAGATGGAGAGGGACAGAACTCTTTTTGGAATGCACCAAGGGCCTGAAATAAATTCAGGATACTGTTAGCATTTGGAGACTGCCATGAATGACAAAATAAACACAGAGTAGAAAATAGATTCAGAATATTTTTTGAATATAGAGGAAATCCATAAACTTTCCTAGCATTAAGACATAATCCATTAAAGCAGGGACAGCTGGCAGGATTCATTGAGTGACTGCTTTCCTTTCACAGGAGGGCTAATGAGCTTGAGAGCCTGGAAGGGCTTGCTCATGCTCAGTGCTCAGTGCATGGTGCTCAGTGCTCAATGCACAGTGCTCGGAGCTCAGAACTTGGTGCTCAGTGTTCAGTGCTCTGCATTCACACAGCTGTGTGGTAAGCAGTGGCCACACTGAGGACAGAAGCCACTCTGGGATGTCAATCACTAAAAGGAGTTGACTGGCTTCTCAATGCTTAAAAATATTTGACAATACTTCATTACAACTTACACTGTTTGTATAGGAAAATCGGAAGAAAACATTTCTTTGGGCTATCAGTACTTTCTGCATTTTTCCAGAGGAAGAAATCCTAGAATGAAAGAAGCAGATGAGGTTTCTGACCCTACTTTCTCTCTGGCCTCAGTTTCCTCATCTGTACCAGGAGGAGGTGGGGCCAGCAGAGCAGGAAGGCTCCTTCCTGCTGGGACATTTTCTTAGGGTGAGCTTTATGCAGACCAGCAGCTGTTTGCAATTACTTAGCCAGGCAGTCAGAGGAAGTTCTCTCCCCACCATGTTTCTGCATCTGCCAAACTGAATTCTTTTTTGGGCAACATCTGTTCTTATTTCCCATGTGATGTGGTCTCAGTTGACCACAAAAATAATTACATACTTATTCTGAAGTAATCATTTCATCTAAATCCTTTTCAACAGGATAGCAGATTTCACTGGGAAAATTGACATCTCAAGAATGGAGTTCCTCCAGGGTACCACAAATCAGGGAGCTTACCAATGCCCTTGTCTTTGGGGGCAGAGATGACTCTGCCATTGGGAGCCACACTAGACCTGAAACATCAGCCTCTTTTCCCTCCCTGGTCTTCTCTCCTTTGGAGCTGAGCTGTGGGAGGGTTGCTCATAGACTGAGGGCCAACTCTAATATAAAGTTTATGGCAGAGGATTTTATTACAGCCAAGAGTAACACAGTAAAATACTTCTGTTTCCTTTGATATATACCTAAAAGACATAAGTAAGCCAGTAGTAAAAAACAAAAATAAACAGTGTGCTTGCAACAAACTAATCTTTTTTTGAGCCCTTGTACATAGCGTGACTAGGGGGTTTGGGTCAAGGGGTGATAAGATGATAATATGAGATGCGTAATAATTTAGGGGAAATGAATGAAGGTTTGTAGAGCAGAAAATAATACTGGAAAGGCAGACTAGGTGTTAGATCTTAGATGATCTTGAATGACTGGCTGAGGCTTTGTACTCTATTTTCTGGCAAGTCACTGGAGGGATTTGAACATTCAGTTTAATTGGATTTCTCATCTTTCATATCTCAGGCCAGCCACCTCTAAGGGGAATGAGCATGGTGTGCCATCTATCCCTGGGGTATAGTGTTCTGAGCTCTGCATACTTCCTTCTTCTTCCTCAAATGATGGTCTTGCATAAATGTTTTCTAGGAAACTGGAAGTTTTCTAGGGTCTGGAGGGGACTGCTAAACTCTTTAAAGGTAACAATTATGGAACTGGTCTGTGTTCATTTATTCAGTTAACTAATATATTAAACACATACTATGTGTCAGATACTATGCTAGGTTCTGGGGATACAACGAGTAAATCACGGTCCCAGACCTCAAGGATCTTACAACAGAGAGGAATACACTAAGATACGTTCATTATAATGTAGTAAGTGAGAGAGAAATATGCACCAGGATCTGTGGGGTTATAGAGTTTCAAAGGAAAGGCTTCTCAGAGAAGACGAAACCTGCGCTGTGGGTTGATGAATAGCTAAAAGCAAAGTCAACAGGTCAAGAGAGGGTCAGGGGCATTTCAGGTGGAGGGATGGGTTTGGTGTGTGCAGTTGGGAGATATTAGAATTGAGTGCTCCAGAGAGGGGAGGAAAAGCCAGAATGTTCTTGTTGGAAACTGAATAGAACCAGAGGCAGTGGAGGCAGGGAGTGAACAAGCCTGTGTCAGTCACCAGGCTGGTTCTAGAAGTATATAGAACTGGATAATCGCAAATCCTTCTGCAAATACCCAGAAATTCAGGAGAAAATATGGCAAAGATTCTTTTGAATGACTAGTGAACTTTGAGAGAAAGAGAGGAAATCCCCTGGTTCTAGAAACGGAGGGAACTGAAAACCAGAATCATAAGCTCTCGTTTATTCCTTGGGTAAGAGGAGAGCACAAAGCAGGTTGTCAGTCTCTGTAGCCCAGGAACTTGGATTTTCATGCCTGCATGCCAACAGGACATGAGGCCATGAGCTGGAACTGAACCAGACTCCTCCTTCAATCCATGTGCTCAAATGGCTATACCCTCAGTGAAGGGGTGGACTAGGACAATCTGTACGCTGGTACAGAAAGATTAACAGGAAGCTTGTCTGTCTTTGGGTGGAAAAAAGAGATCCCTCTTCCCTCTCCTCCCAAATTCATAACCACAAGGCTGTGCTTCCTCTGAGTTTTGGGTAGTGAATTTATACTACCCATACAGTCTAGCAGCTGCCAAATCAAAGTTTTTTTGTAAAAATTGTTCCCAGATTGGGGATACAGCTAGGACTCTTTGCAGGAATAAATGCAAAAATGTTCTGAAGGGGAGATATACTCCCACACAGGACATAAAAGATTTGTACAGCAGAGACAATGAAAATCAGGTTATACCCCTAAGAACTTCAGATAATTGAATGACAATATATGAAAGATAATATAAAATAAATATATTTAAGTGATTAAATACATAAAAGAAGGATTTAAAGTCATAAGAACAAGACAACATGAGAGAGGAATTGGCAGATTTGAGTCGTGTAGACCTTTTAGAAAAAATATCTTGGAAAAAATTTAATGAATGATTTAAACAGCAGAGTAGACACTGTTGACTAGACAAACAGTCAACTGGGAAATAGATCTGAAGAGATTTCCAAGAATGCAGCACAGTGAGAGAGAAAGAGACAGAAAAAATATGTAAGTGATGTTAAGAAACATGGAAGATAGAATGAGAACATACAAACTACATCTACCAAGAATTCTCACAGAAGAAAGAGAGCAAAGCATAAGCAATATCAGAAGAGTCGATAAAAGTTCCTAGAATTGAGAAGATATGAATCCTCAGGTTCAAGAAGCACAATGATTCCTGAAGAAAAAGAAAAAGAATTCTACTTCCAGACAAATCTTATTCAAGATTCAGGATTCCAAAAATAAGAAAAAATATTCAAAGAAACCAGAGAAAAAAGACAGATTACCTAAAAAAGGGATAAAAATTAAAATTTTCACAGACTTTGCAACAACAATATAAGCCAGAAGAAAATGGAATATTATCTTCAGTCTGAGAGTATCAACCTAGAATTCTGTTCTTAATTAAATTTTCATTTAAGAGTGAGGATGAAACAGAGACATTTTTAGCCCAAAACTTGGAAGATTTACTATTTTCAGAGAAGGAAACACTGAGGATGTACTTCAGGAAGTGGGAAACGCAACCTAGAAGAAAGGAGTAAAATCATGAAGTAATGGAGAGCAAAGAAACTGGGAAATGGGGGTAAATCTAAACAAGTATTGACTAATAAGAGTGACTAATTCAGGTGGTTATAAAAACCAATAATATTAGCATGGAAGATGGGAATGGAGTAATTGGAGTTAAAGTTTTTCAAGGTTTTCATATTTTTGGGAGAAAGGAAGAGAAGCCCATTATTTTAAAGTTAGTTTAGGTCAAGTACGTGCATTAAAATTTTGACTTACTACTGAAAGAATAGAAATAGAATGTTTAAGTTTCAAACCAGTAGACAGAGAAAAAATTATAAAGAAAATATAATTAATCAAATAGAAGGCAGGAAAGAAGAAAAACAATAAGCCATGAAAGAGCAGGGTATATAGAAAATACAAAATAAGCTGATAGAAATAAATTGAATATATAAATAATCTCAATTATTGTAACATGAATTTAAAAGCATAGATTATCAGATAGGGGAGTGAATGGGGGAAAAGTCCAGCTATAGCCTATTTACATGACACACATCTAAAACATAATTACAGAAATAGATCAAAAATAAAGAGATGGGAACTGTATGTTAGGCAAACACAAACTACAAAAGACTATGTAGCTATATTAATATCAGAATGAAACAAAGTTCAAGGCAAAAAATTCATAGTTAAGATAAATATGTCACAATACAATGCTAAAGGAACAATTCAGTAGGAAGATACAAAAATTCTGAAGTCAGTATAAAAAATACTATCAAAAGATAACATTTATCTAGCATTTAGAAATATGGTCTTAAAATATAGAAAGCAAAAGTTGACAGAATTAAGGAGAAACCCACAATCATGGTGAAATACCTTATAATAAACTTCTCTCAGTAACTGAGCAAGCAGACCCCAAATTAAAAAGTTATGCAAAGATTTAACAACATAATTAGCAAGATTGATACACATATACAGAACTCTGCATCCAGCCTTAAAGAACCTGTGGCAACTCAGCTTCAACCCTTCTGAAGAGAACGAAGCCCTAGCAGATGGCTGTGTGCACACTGGAGTGAACCTGGAGACCTGAGTCACTCTGTGGAGGAGAGTTGTTCTGTCATTCTGGCCCAGCACCTCAGAATTGTCATGTGTGAGAGAAGAACTGCTTTATTCTTCAAGCCACTGCATTCTTTGGGCTGTCTGTTACAACAGTTTGGCATTCTACCCTCACTAAATAAACCCAAGTTCTACCAAGCTTTTTGAAAAAGACTTTTATTTTAAGGTAATTTTAGACTTACAGAGAAGGTGAATAATACCACCAAGTTTCCACATACCCTTCACTCAGCTTCCCCTAATATTAGCAATCTTACATATCTATAGTACAATTTTGGAAACTAGGAAATTAACAGTGATACAATGCTATTAACTAATCTGAAGACCTTATAAGAAATTCTCCAGTTTTCCCACTAATATCCTTTTTCTGCTCCAGGATTCAATCCAGAATCCTGGATTGCATTTAGTTGTTATGTTCCCTAGTCTCCTCCTGTCTGCCAATTTCTCAGCCTTCCTTTGTCTTTCATGGCCTTGACACTTTCAAAGAGTACTGGTCAATTATTTTGTAGAATGCCCCACAATTTGGGTTTTTCAGATATTTTCTCATCATCAGAGTAAGGTTAGGATTTTTTGACAAGAATACTACAGAAATGATATTGTGACCTTCTCAATGCATCATATCAGAAGGCACATGTGGACCTGTCCTTTTACTGGTGATGTTCACTTGGTCCCTTGTTTAAGGTGGTGTCTGCCAAGTTTCTCCACTATTGGGTTACAATTTCTCTAATTAATAAATATCTTACGGGGAGATAAATTTAGACCATGTAAATATCCTGTTTCTCCATGTACTTGACCCCACACCAGGGGCTCACACACACCAGGAGAAGACCATGTGAATACACAACAAGAAGACCAACCATCTGTAAGTCAAGTAGAAACCAAACCTGCTGACACCTTCATCTTGAACTGCAAGCCTCCAGAACTGCGAGAAATAAATTCCTGTTCTTTAAGCCACCAAGTCTGTAGTCTTTTGTTATGGCAGCTCCAGCGAACTAATACAGTGCTGCATAGATATCTTCTGGGTAAGTAAAGGAATGCAGACTGTTGACCTGTGACTTGCGGTCAAAGGCAAGCTTCCTAAAAGGGTGCTTCTCACACTTGGAGCACGTGCAGATCTTCTGGGCCTCTTGTTGGAATGCAGATTCTGACTCTCAGGTGCTGGGACCGGGCCTGACATTCTGCACATCCAACCAGCTCCCAAGCAAAGTGGCAGGTCCAAGGACCACACTTTGAGTAGCAAGCCTTTGGACTGCCTTGGAGTCCTGGAGCACTGAGACTGGCCTTTGAATTGGGCGATCTTTGGTGATTTTGGAGGAAGAAGGGGTAACTTAATTGAGTTCAATTCAGCAGCTACTCTGAGCACTTTCCTGATGCGAGACCCTGTGCCAGCCTGTGGAGCAGCCCCCAGGTGGGCCGACCAGCCACAGCTCCTCCAGGAGGAGGGGGAGGCGACACAGACAAGAGCCGCAGCCAACTGCCAGGCCCTCTTCTGTCTGGGTAGAGGCAATTTTATTCCAGCGCAGGTATAAAGGATGAGGCTTGCCCATCAGTCATGCAGGGCGGCTAGGAAGACAACTTTTCCATCAAAGTCTGAGAGAAACTAGATTAGTTTTTGAAAAGAGTGGGAGGCAGCTGAGAGTTATTTGTTGATGTCAGTGACCTTGGTAATTCTAAATGAGATTCTCTTTCATTTTCCTGCCCTTAGGTCAGGCTGCTTCTGCGGAGGCATCATTCTCCTCCAGCGCGTGCCTACGAAGACACCTGGCTCACCACCGGTGGTCAAAGTCATTTTAGTACGCCTTTCTCTTTGCCGAAGCAATCAAGACTCCTATAGGAGCAGCGATAAGGAACAATTTCTAGTGTTCACATAAATAAATAACCTTTTCTTCGCGTGGCTCTTTTTCCATAGCTCCAGAAGAACAATTTGTGATGGAAATTAGGTAGGAGCCGTTGCTGAGAATTACAAAATAGTGGGATTCTTCTTCTTATTATTAATTAATCAACCTATAAATAGCCTCAAAAATAAAAATTCAGATGACTCGGCCTGAGACTGGGTTCCATTTGATCTCTTTAGTGAACCCCACCTGTAGGGCATGAGGCCCAAATGGCACCGGCCAGGCCTGGGAGAGGAGCCTGCTGGAGATGAGTGGGGGGGCGGGGGCTGGCTTGGGTGCAAGCTAAGATTTCCATAAGGAATTATTTACAGAGGGTAATGGGCCTGTTGAGGTTTTGTTTGCTTCTTTCAATAGAAGAGACCACACCCATGATTTTTGCGTTTCTCCCAGTCCTTCGGATGGCAGGACGCCCTTTTCACACGGAGTAGAGCAAGTGGAGGCTGATTTCTCATCTCTCTCACACGGAAGGCAGGTACAGGGGTCCCAGCACTGGGATCCCCAGTGTTTGCCGTCCTCCTCCACCCTGTCTCTTCAAAGGCGGGGCTCAGGGGCAGAGCCAGCTGCTCCTGGGTGTGTGCCAGGCTGCTCTCCCTGGAGCCTGAGGGGCCTTGGGAGAGGCTCTCTGGCACCACAGGGCATGGAGCAGAAAAGCGTTCGTTGCCTCTGCTCTATTTTATTTTCTAGCTTTATTGAGATATAATTGACAGATAACATTGTGTAAGTTTAAGAGGTACAATGCGTTGATTTAATACATTTATATATTGCAAAATGATTACCACCATAGTATTAGCTGATGCTTCCATCACACCACATAATTACCTTTTTTTTTTTTTGTGGTGAGAACATTTAAGATCTACTCTCTTAGCACTTTTAAGTATGGGATACGGTGTTATTAGCTATAATCACCATGCTGTACATTAGATCCCCAGAACTTGTCAATCTTATAACTGGAAGTTTGTACCCTTTGGCCAACATCTCCCCATTTCCCCCACCCCTCAGCCCCTGGTAACTACCACTCTACTCTCTGCTTCTCTGAGTTTGGCTTTTCTAGATTCCACATATATGTGTGATATCAGACAGTATTTGTCTTTCTCTGTTTGACTTATTTCACTTAACACTTATTTCAATTTATGCCCTCAAGCTTCATCCAAATGATTAAAAATGGCAGGGTTTCCTTCTTTCTCAGGGCTAAATAATATTCGTGTGTGTGTGTGTGTGTATTCTTTATTCATCCATTGACAGTTGTTTCCGTGTCTTGGCTATTGTGAATAATGCTGAAATGAACTTGGGGATGCAGATATCTCTTGGAGATCTTGTTTTCATTTCCTTTGGATATATTGCTTGATCATATGGTGGTTCTCTTTTTAATTTTTTGAGGAACCTCCATACTGTTTTCCATAGTAGCTATACCAATTTACATTCCTATCAACAGTGCACAAGGGTTCCCTTTTCTCTGCATCCTTCCCAACACTTGTTATTTCTTGTCTTTTTTATGATAGCCATTCTAACAGATGTGAGGTGATATCTCACTGTGGTTTTGATTTGAATTTCCCTGATGATTGGTGACCTTGAGAAACTTTTCATGTACCTGTTGGCCATTTGAATGTCCTCTTTGTAAAAATATCTATTCAGTTCCTCTGCCCATTTTTAATTTAATTTTTTTTTTTTTTTGCTATTGAGTTGTATGAGTTCTTTACATATTTTGGATTTTAACCCCTTATCAAATATATGATTTGCAAATATTTTCTCCCATTCTGTAGGTTGCCTTTTCATTTTTTAAATTATTATTTCTTCTGCTCTGCAGAAGCTTTTTAGTTTGATGTAGTCTCACTTATTTATTTTTGATGTTGTTACTTATACTTTTGGTGTCATATCCAGGAAATCGCTACTGAGACCAATGTCAAGGAACTTTTTTCCAATGTTTTCTTCTAGGAATTTTATGGTTTCAAGTCTTAAGTTTAAGTCTGATCAATTTTGAGTTAACTTTTGTGAGTGGTGAAAGCTAGGGATACAATCTCATTCTTCTGCACGTGATTATACAGTTTTCCCAACAGTGTTTATTGAAGAGACTATCCTTTCCCCACTGAGTATTCTTAGCTCCCTTGTCAAATATTACTTGATTGTATATGCAAGGGTTTATTTCTGTGCTCTCGATTCTGTTCCATTGATCTTTGTGTCTATTTTTATGCCCTTACTATACTGTTTTGATTACTATAACTTTGTAGTATCGTAGTTTGAAATCAGGAAATATGATGCCTCCAACTTTGTTCTTCTTTCTCAGAAGTTCTTTGGCTATTTGGGGTCTTTTGTGGTTGTATACAAATTTTATGATTGTTTTTTCTATTTCTGTGAAAAATGCTGTTGGAATTTTGATAGGGAATGCATTGAATCTATAGATGCCTTTGGGTAATATGAACATTTTAACAATATTAATTCTTATCTGTGAACCTGGAATATCTTTCCATTTGCTTGTGTCTTCTTCCATTTCTTTCATCAAAGTCTTGTAGTCTTCAGTGTACAGATCTTTCACCTCCTTGGTTAAATTTATTCCTAAGTATTTTATTGCGTTTGATGCTATTGTGAATGGGATTGTTTGTTTTTCAGATGCTTTGCTGTTAGTGTATAGAAATGCGACTGTTTTCTGTATGTTGACTTTGTATCCTGCAACTTTATTGAATTTGTTGATTAGTTCTAGCAGTATTTTGGTGGAGTCTTTAGGATTTTCTATGTATATGATCATATCGTCTGCAAACAAAGATAATTTTACTTCTTCCTTTCCTGTTTTGATGACTTTTATTTCTTTTTCTTGCCTGGTTGCTCTGGTTAGGACTTCTTGTACTATGTTGTATAGGAGTTGTGAGAGTGGGCATCCATATCTTGTTCCTGATCTTAGAAGAGTAGCTTTCAACTTTTCACCATTGAGTGTGATGTTAGCTGTGGGCTTATCATATATAGCCTTTATTGTGTTGAGGCACTTTTTTTCTATACTCAATTCATTGAGTGTTCCTATCATGAAAGGATGTAGTATTTTGTCAAATTCTTTTCCTACATCTATCAAGATGACTGTATGATTTTTACCTTTCATTCTACTAATGTGAAATATCACATTTATTGATTTGCATACGTTGACCATCCTTGCATCCCAGGAATAAATCCCACTTGATCATGGTGTGTGATCCTTTTAATGTGCTATTGAATTTGGTTTGCTAATATTTTGTCGAGAATTTTTGCATCTATACTTATCAGGGATATTGGTCTGTAATTGTCTTTTCTTGTAGTGTCTTTACCTTTGGTATCAAGGTAATGCTAGCCTTGTAAAATGAGTTTGGGAGTTTTTCCTTCTCTTCAATTTTTTGAAAGAGTTTGAGAAGGATTGGCATTAATTCTTCTTTAAATATTTGGTAGAATTTACTATTCAATCTCCTTACTGTTTATCAGTCTATTCAGATTTTCTACTTCTTCGTGATTCAGCCTTGGTGGGTTGTATGTTTGCAGAAATTTATCCATTTCTTCTAGGTATCCAGTTTTTTGGTGTATAATTGTTCATAGCAGTCTCTCATGATCCTTTGTATTTCTGTGGCATCAGTTGTAATGTCTCCTCTTTCATTTCTGATTTTATTTATTTGAATCTTCTCTTTTTTCTGAGTTAGTCTAGCTAAAGGTTTGTCAATTTTATTTATCTTTTCAACAAACCAGCTCTTAGCTTCATTGATCTTTTCTATTGTGTTTCTGGACTCTATTTCATTTATTACTGCTTTGATTTTTGTTATTGCTGTTAGTGTTTGCTAAGTATATTTAGATGCTCTGAAGTTGGGTGCATATATATTTATGATTGTTACATCTTCTTGATAAATTGACCTCATTATCATTATTTAATGACCATTTTTGTCTGTTGTTGCCATTTTTGGCTTAAAGTCTATTGTGTCTGATATGAGTATAGCTTTGCCTGCTCTCTTTTGGTTTCCACTTGCATGGAATATCTTTTTCCAACCCTTCACTTTGAGCCTATATGTGTTCTTAAAGCTGAAGTGAGTCTCTTGTAGGCAGCATATAGATGGGTCCTGTTTTTTAAATCCATCCAGCCATTCTATGCCTTTTGATTAGAGACTTCAATCCATTTACATTTAGAGTAATTATTGATAGGTAAGGACTTATTAATGCCATTTTATTAATTGTTTTGGGCTATTTTGTAGTTCCATTGTTCTTATCTTTTTTGTTTTCTGCCTGCCTTTGTGAATTAATGATTTTTGGTAGTGGTATGCTTTGATTCCCTTGTCTTTATCTTTTGTTGATCTACAGCAGGATTTTGCTTTGTGGTTATCATGAGGTTTTGTTGCCTCTGTTCCAAACACAGCCTGAAATTTCTTCCCAA
The DNA here is from genome assembly GCA_031878705.1 of Tapirus indicus. Classification (NCBI taxonomy): domain Eukaryota; kingdom Metazoa; phylum Chordata; class Mammalia; order Perissodactyla; family Tapiridae; genus Tapirus; species Tapirus indicus. The sequence continues at coordinate 68,723,385 of CM062930.1, read as the reverse complement.
TACAGAGCAAGAATGGTAAAACCCACACCTTGCTCTGTAACTGCCCATGTGTGAGGTTCTGGTCAGAGAAGGCCACGTGGCTTAGCTGAGAGGTCATTAGAACAAATTAGGAGCTCTGATGCCTGGCCCTCTACCATTAAAAAGTCTGTCAGTTTCCCCCTTGTCTCCTTGATCACAGTGATTTGCCCTTAGGTGTCAGGCAGCGGCTGTTTCATCCAGCGCTGGGTTCATGACAAAAGGCTCTGCCCAGATTACACCACCATGCCACTAGTGGGAAAGAGAAAAACCAACCACTGGAAATACCAGGTGACCAATAACTAACTTAAATATATATTTAATTTAATTGTATATTGCTGAATAGACTAAATCAACTACTGCTGGATTGTTAAAGGCCACACCCCAAATCAGATGTTTAGTTGTGATAAAATGATTTCTATTAGAAGCAAATGGCATCCAGATTCTACTTCTTGAAGGAGAGAGTGGTATCCCAGAGTTGAAAGCTGCAAAGGATTGACTGGCTACAAGGCTGGGTGCAAATACTGGTAGAGTTTTAACTGCATTCCTCATTATATTAGGTTTTTTACTCTTTTTGTAAGTGCTTTGGATGCAGAGTTACATAGCTCTTGAGTGGTCTTTGCCTAACCCTTTCCCCCCATAAGTCTTGTTATTTTATAAGTCTTGTTCTGTTTGGAGAACCCTGGAGCACATATATTGAATAATAGCAGAAATTGCTTTGCTGTGTATTTGGCACTTATAATATGTGTTTTAGTTTCTTATCTGCAGATCTGCCTCCCACTTTGAATCATAAAGGCAAAGACCGGAACTTATTTTTCTTTATATTTCCCAAATTGGTGAATGGAATATTTTAATAGGCTTTGATAGGCCTCTAGGTTCTGCTTGGTGTAGAACATAACACAGCACTTAAAGACATATCATTGTTCTATTTGAGAGTAATTTAACTGATTTCCTGTCCAATGTGGTCATCCTCAACACAACAGCCATATTTCCAATGTAAAAATAAATATTATTCAGGCAAGGGAGTTCTTTTCTGATCATTTTGCAGAGGGGTTTGGAATTTAAATCCTTGTATTAGTAGCAATCAATATAGTGTACTTTTGTAGCCAGTTCGAATCCCATCTCTACAGTGTGTAACTGCAAGTAGTTTTGTTTCTTCCCTCTAGCCTTCCATTGGTCTCTCTCTTTCAATTATGCATTTACACGGCCTCATTTCAAAAATATCTGAGATTGCTCTCAGAAGGACAGTATATATAAGATTCAAAAATAAAGAAAAAGAAATACTGGTAGAGGGAAACAAGGTAGAATAGCATAAGGAGGTCAGAAAGTAAGTTGGTGCACTGAACTGTAACCATAAGAGCCTCCAGGGATGGAAAAGAGGTTTATTTAAAGTGGCTGAGAATGGTTGTTGAGAGTGATGTCTACAAATGGTTTCACCCAGGCTTGGTGGGAAAAGGGTCTGTGATGGATTACTGATGTCAGTTCAGGAGTGAAAGGATGGCGGGGGTGGCACCATTATCACATATTTGCCAGAACTGTCCTACAAAATTCTTATCCCCCTATTAGTGGCTATTATTATTATTCTATTCTATCAATACTGATTTAGAGTAATCTCACATATTTACAAATTCCTTTGCTTACCACTGCTCACTTATTTCACTGGATTAAATTTCCTGAAGTACATCCTCTGGTAGTTCTTTTTAGGAAGTGTCTCCTTGTAAACTCTTTTAGTTTTGTTTGTATGAAAATGTCTACATTGCTCCTTTCTCTTGAATGATAGTTAGTTTTGCATAAAATTCAATGCTATTAGTTAGGTATTCATGGTGTTCTTCCAGCTTCTATAATGCTATCAAACCTAATTGTTGTTGTTTTATGGTAATCCATTCTCTGTGGCTGTTTTATTTTAAAACTTTTCCTTTGTCTTTAGGGTCCTGCAGTTTTACTATGATCTATCTGGATATGGATTCAGTTTTATTCTGCCTGCTTGAGATTTGTTCATTATAATTCTGATCTGAGGATGTGTCTTTCATCAATTCTTGAAAATTCTCAGTCATGATCTTTTCTGACATTGCCACTTTCTCTCTCTCTATTCTCTTCATCCATAAAAATTATTAGATATATGTTTAGCTTTTTCATTCTATCTTCATATATTTTAACTTTTCACTCATGTTTATAACCTCTTCATCTCTTTGTGTTATAGTCTGAGAATTTCCTCAGAAAGCTTTTCCAGTTCTCAAATTCTCTCCTCAACTCTATTTACTCTGCTATCTAATCTATGTACTGAGTTTTTAATATCAGTGATTATAATTTTTAGTTCTAGAATTTTCATATGGTTCCTTCTTAATTCAGTTTATTTTTTTTTCACAGTGACTTATTCTTTTCTTATATTTTTGAATCTTTCATGTCTAATTTGTTTTTTTTTTTTGGCCTTCATCAGATTATACTATTATCTGAAGTTCTTTGGGTCAAATCTTGCTTTTATGGTGATGAAGTTTAGTCCTGTGCTAACATCTGTTGCCAATCCTCCTCTTTTTGCTGAGGAAGATTGGCCCTGAGCTAACATCTGTGCTCATCTTCCTCTATTTTATATGTGGGATGCCTGCCACAGCATGGCTTGATAAGTGGTGTGTAGGTCCGCACCTGGGATCTGAGCCTGTGAACTCTGGGCCACTGAAGTGGAGTGTGCAAACTTAACCACTGTACCACCAGGCCGGCCCCAAATCTTGCTCTTTTTGAATTTAATAACTAGCTCATGGTTAATTGTTTCTCAACTGTTCAGATAGTGAGCTCATCTTCAGTGAGGATTTACTTCTGGGCATCTTGTGTAGCCTGGGTTGAGTGATATTACTTTTGTATCATCAGGAATGATAGTGGTTACAGCAGCCTGGGCCAATTTTTATGTTAATCTCTTGGCTTGAGAGCTGTGGTATCAGTGTGAAAGCTAAACCCTGAGAGGCACATGTCCATGGTTATGCATTCTCAGAGACAGGTTTTTTTTTTTTGTTCCTAGTCAGAGCCCAGGAAGACAAACTCCCTTATCATCTCCCTGTGTGGTGAGCATGTTTTTTCTAGTCTACCTTTGCACTGACTCTGTAGTTCTTTGAGGGTCCTGGCTTTATATCAGGGAGAGCAGAGTGAGAGGTGTTTCAATTCCAACTCTGTTGTCGCTCAGTCCTGAGACCTTATCTCCTTTCTGAACATATTAAAATCAAAGGCCCTGGTTTACTGAGACTGTCAACCCCTCTGAGACAGGTTCAGTGTTAGCTTTGATTTTCAATTCTCTTTTTTTAGTTCCTGGTAATTTCCCTTATTTTCTTTCATGTTCGTGTATGTATTCACAAAATATCAACTATTTTTTACTCCAGCATTTCTAGTGTTTGTAGTAGCAGAGTTTACAGGTTACTGAGCCTGCCATATTGCTATAACCAGAAGTCTCTTCAAAATATTTTTTATTTTCACCGCTGAACTTTTGATGAAAGCTGGGCACTTGCTGGCTTTAGGCTCTAAACCCTAGTAGGAGCATGGAGTACAAATACTCTATGTTGCTGATTAAGGGAATTTCATATATATTTCAGAGAACAGAAGGTGGGTTTAACATTTTATTACGGTAACAAAGGAGCCCAAATAAGAATGTTGCTTGAGGAGATGACCACCATGCCTATTCTATAATATTATCTGTAGACAGAACAGTAGGCTAGTTAACCTGAGTGAATCTAAAAATGTAAAAATAATAATACCAACTTCCATGGATGACCTCAAGATTAAATGGGATAATATATGAGAAAATGCCTAACAGAACTTTGCACATAATCACTCAGTCTCCAGTCAACTATTGATCTCATCCAGTAAATTTTTTATTCCAGATATTTTCCTTTTACTATTATAATTTCTATTTGGATTTTTAAAAATGGCTTTCAGTCAGAGAGCCAGGGTGAATGTGGGGCTCACCTAATGTATTTCCTTTCTTTCAAGGATCACAGTCCTGCTTTACCTCTGTCCAGTTCCTGAAGGTACTTGCCTTGTATATTTTATCTAGTTTTGTAGTTGTTTATGATGGGAGGGTAAGTCCAGTACCAATTACTCTGTTGTGGCTAGAAATGAAAATCTCCTGTTTTGCAAGTATTTAATTTTTTAAATATTTACTACCATATGAAATAGATATTATCATACTCACTTTAAAGATGAGGAAATTGATTCTCATAAATCACATATAATTTTCTCTAGATCATATAAGTAATAAGTGGTGGAGTTGTGATTTGAACCCAGATCTTTCTGGTGGCCCAAATCATGCCTCTGCCCCTATATCAAACTTTGGCTATGGGCTTTGGCTAAGAAGAGGTGTTTGTAGTTCCCTTTAGAAAATGTGAAGATCCATCTTTAGTTTTCATGCTCAGTTCCTCATGAATTTTCGTTTATATAATCAGTATTTTTTAATAGGAACAGTTTCATATAAAGGATCGGAAATAAATAAGTTATTTCAGAGCAGAAACTGGTTTCTGTGGGTCAGATGAAATTAGCAGAGAACCTCCATGGAGGGAACCTCCAAAGCATTTCTGGCTGATAGATGAACTGTTAAAGTGAGGATGATATTTGGAGTCTAGAGAATCCAGAGTTGAGAGATGATGAGCAGGAAGCAAGTTAAGGTGAGAACCCTAAAAATAAACAGAGAAATACAAATTAAATAACACTGGAAGGCCAGAGGATGACCAGGAATGTGCTAAGGGAACTGAGAGAGAATTCTAGAAGAGTTGATAAAGTTAAGGTAGCTGGACTGTTAGCCATAATGAAGCTACAACAGTAAGTCCAGTAGAACCAGAAGTTGAAGATCCTTGAAAAGGGATAGAACGACCTTAAGTTATGACCTCTGCAGCAGGAGGACCATTACTCCCTGATGACAGGACTCCTGCTGGCATCCCAAAGCTCAATCATCTCAGGACTGAATTCATCGTCTCTTCTATAGAACATATAGTCTATGCCAATGGTTTTCAACCCTGGCTGCACATTAGAATAATATAAGGAGTTTTCAAAAAGTCTTAAACATGGGCCCTGCCCCAGAATCTCTGGGGGTGTAGCCCAGATATTAGCTGGCGTACTGAAAGACACACCAATTGAAATTATTTAATCTTAAGAACATAGAGAAAAGGATTTAGAAAAAGACACAGAGTCTCAGTGACCCGTGGGATGATATTGAGTGGTCTACCATGCATGTCACTGGGGCCCCAGAAGTAGAATAGAGAGAATGAGGAAGAAAAAAATATTTGAAGAAACAATGACTGGAAAGTTCTCAAATTTAGTGAAAAAGCTCAACCTGTGGATCCAAGAAGCTCAGTAAACCCCAGTCAGGATAAATAAAAGAAAATCATACTTAAGTACATTAGAGTAAAACAGCTGAAACCAAAGATAAAGAGAAAATCTTAAAGTCATCTAGAGAAAACCAGCACATTTCCTACAGGGGAACCACAATAAGAAGAGTGATTATCTTCTCATCAGAAACAATGGAGGCTAGAAACAGTGGAATGGCATCTTTAAAGTAATGAAAAAAACCACCAAAACTATCAATACAGAATTGTATATCCAATAAAATACTCTTAAACATGTGTGAAATAAAAACAATAAAATAAAAGTTTTCAGAGAAACAAAAGCTGGGAAAAGTCATCACCAGAAGACCTGCATAAGAAACGTTAAAGGAAGTTTTTTCAGACTGAAGTAAAGTGGCACCAAATAGGAAGTGGGATCTAGAGGAAGGAATGAAGAAAACTTGAAATGGTAATTACATAAGCAAGTATAAAAGACTATTTTTTCCTTCATTCAATTTCTTTAAAAGACAACTCAGGGTTTAAAACAAATATGACATTGTATTATGGGGTTTATAACATATGTAGAAGTAAAATCATATGACAACAATAGCACAAAGAACAGGGCTATAAAGGGACCCTCCCTCCAGTTGTAAGTTTGTAAGGTTTCTATATTTACATGAAGTGGTAAAATATAAACTCTAACTAAACTGAACTAAATTAAGGATAAATATTGTAATCCCTAGAACGATCACTAAAAAGGTATATCTAAAAAGCCAGTAGAGGAATTAAAATGAAATATTAAAAATATGCAATTAACTTAAGGTAGGAAAGGAGGATATACTTAAACTATCTGCTGTGTGCAAAAGATGCATTTTAAATATAAAGACATAGATAGACTGAATGTAGAGGGATGGAAAAACATATACCGTGAAAATGGTCAGCATAAAAAGGTGGTATGACCATATTAAAATGAGACAGAGTGGATTTGAAGGTAAGGAGTATTATCAAAGATGAAAAGAGACATTTCATAATGACAAAAAGGTCAATTTATTGGAAATACATCTCAATCATAAAGGTTTATGCACCCATTAAGAGAACTTCAAAAGGCACGAGGCAAAAACTAAGGGATAAAACAGACAAGACCACAATGATAATTGAAGATTTTAATACTTCTTTCTTAATAATCAATAGAAAAACTAGGCAAAAAAATTAATAGGGATGTAGACATTTATAGTCTACTAATTAACATTTATAGAATATTACACTCAACTGCAGAATATATATTCTGTCATGTGCATATGGAATCTTCGTCAAGGATCTTAAGTCAATTTAAGTTTCCATCTTAAGTAGCTACTAAGAAAAGAGAAATTCAATACAAAGAAAGTAGAAATAAGGACATACTAAAGATAAGAGTGGAAATAAATGAAATAGAAAAAAATAGAGATAATCAACAAAGTCAACGTCTGGTTCTTTGAGAAGATTAATAAAACTGATAAACCTCTTATAAGATGAATATATGTATATTTAGAAAGAGAGAAAGAATACAAATTACCAAATTCAGAAATATCAGGAATCAAAGAAGAAATATCATTTTGGATCCTACAAACATTAAAAGAATATGAAGAGAATATAACGAAACTCTTTATGCCAATAAACGACAACGTAAAAAGAACTGGACAAATTCCATAAGAAACACAATTTATCAAAACTGACACAACAATATAGAAAACCTAAATAGCCCTAATCTATTAAAGAAATTAAGACTTTCTCATAAAGAAAACTCCAATTCTAGATGGTTTACTGGTGAATGATACGTTTAAGAAACAGAATCAATCTTACTCACACTCCCCCAGAAAATAGACGAGGAGGGAGTACTCGTCAAGTTGTTTTATGAGGCCAGCATAGTGCTAGTACCAAAGTCTGACCAAGAAATTGCAAGAAAAGAAAATTACAAACTAAATCCCTAATGAATATAGACGCAAAAATCCTGAACAAAATATTAACAAATTAAATCTAAAAAAAGAATCACAGATCATGACCAAGTAGAATCAATGAAAAGAATATAAAATTATTTTAACATTTGAATGTCAATCAAATATTGATGGATGAAAGAATATACCATATTACCATCTCAATAAGTGCAGAAAATGCATTTGACAAAATTCAACCTCCATCATGATAAATACTCTCAGAACATAGGAGTAGAAGGTACCTTCTTCAATCTGATAAAGTTCCATACAAAACATACAGCTAACATTATACTTAATGGTGAAAGACTCAATGCTTTCCCCTAAGATTCTGAATAAAACAAAGATGTCCCTTCTACCAGTTTCGTCCAATATTGTGACTGTACACCAAATTTTGAATGGGTTACATTTACATTGGCTTTAGCAAAGGGGCTATGGGTAATTCCTATTTAAATTGCAACGTATACACGCTTTAAAGCCTAGTTTTTGGAAAGTTATAGACCATTTTCCATACAAATACACCAAACAATTCATGACAAACTAAACTGATAATGATGAAGGCGGACTAACTGTAATTTATACTTATAAATCAAGAATAGCAGCAACTGGAAACTAATCAGCTGAAGACTGCACTTACCGTGCACTAATGGCGGAGAGTTCTTCCAGAAAATTGTGGAAATTACAAGTCTCTACCCATGTACTTTTGTTGCCAAACATTGTGTGACTGCCAGACTTCCTTGGAGAGTACTGAGTGAGTGGCTTCAGTAAGTTCAAGTCACATGTTAATTTTGGTTTATGAATTCTAATTTTGGTTTCTCTCCATAACAGTTAGTAGATTACTACTGAGTAGCCCTCATTTGTGGTTGAGTGACAGTCTGAGGGAAACCTACAAGTACGGAGGATAGGATTTTCATATTTGGATCAGTTTGAGACTCCTCAAGTGGCCCATAAGGGGACTCATTGGAGAAAATATGGCTCTGGGGACAGAGATGGGATGGGGTCGGAGAGATGCCATATCAGAATATCCAGGGGGCACATGCAGTTTGGAAGTGAAGGTGTGTTTTGTCTTATTGCTTTGATTTGCTTTTAGTCATGATACTTTATTTCTTTTGAATTAAAAATAATATGTTAAAGGAGGGCATGAGATTATGTTTATCCAAATGGAGAATGTATTGAAAAGCTGTTAAAGCTCTGGGCGTATGAAATTGGTGTAAGTGGAGTGATAAATTCTTCCCCAAATTTATTTACTAATAGACTCTGGTTGAATGGAATGGGTACTCTTAGTTGAGTCTCTCAGCTCAGGTCCATTGCCAGAGACTAGCAGGCCCCTCGTCTCTACGCCCTCCAGTGACCCCTCTGAGCCTCTCTCCTCGTCGCCTTCTCCCCTCAGGCCACATTGGCATCCTTATTGCTTCTCAAACACCAAGGCATGCTCCTGCCTTAGGGCCTTTGCACAGGCTGCTCCCTAGGCCTGGAATGTTCTTCCCTTAGATATCTTCATGGCTCGCTCCCTCACTTAACCTTCAGTCTTTTTTGAAAATTCATTTTCGGAATGAGGTCTACCAGGACCATCCTAGTTAATGGGCAAACTGCCCTGCACCCCATTCCCCTAACTCCAGCACCCTCCGCCCCACACAGACTTCTTTCATTCCTATCATGTTTTCAGAGATCTTAGGATCAAGTTTCAAGGGACCAGTGGTATCTGTAAGAGAATCTGTCTCAGACAGGTGGCCTAAGAATGGAACGTCTGCCCTGTAGTGGCGGCAGTGGAAAGTCCTGTAGCCTTCCTGGACATATACGAACACAAGTGCTGACCAACCCAGAGCCATAAGTCTGGGCCCTTCTTCGTCACATTCATGCCAGTTCATAGTCAGTTTTTAAGCTTGGTCTCATGTCAGCCTCTGGACCCAGGCTAATGACAGATGGTCTTTCTGGCTGCAAGTGCAAGACTGTTCCTTGATGCCTCTTAGAAAGGAGGTTTGACTTCTGAGGATGGCAGGGCCATTTCCAAGGGGGGCCCCCGGGAGGCCAGCTCTGGGTAGCTCTCGCCAACCACCCTAACAGGAAGGTGACCACTAACCCTTTCTGACAGACCTGCTGATCACTAGAAAGTGGCTGGACCATGTGAGGACAACTAGGTGAAAGTCCTCTTTCTCAATGTGAGTTTTAAAGCCTTCCCGAAGTCCCTCTCTCCGTCCAGACTCAGCTAACAGAAGAGTCTTGGGAAAGCTGACTCATCCTGCTTAGCTCAACTCTGTTCTGCCTCCTACTCAGTCATAAATTGCTGCACAGACTGTGCTGGATGAATTGACATTGAGAGTTACTAAAGGAACGCGTCGACAGTTTAGAAAATGTGCCTTCACGGCAGGCGTTGGCAGTCCTCTGGAAGAGCTGGGGCGGGGTGGAGTGACTGGTGAGTCACAGAGCCAGGGCCTCACCTCCAACAGCTGGGAGAAATCCGGGTGCTCACAGAGGCCCAGCATGTCCCCTTAAGGAAACAGCCATAAAGGACCCCAGTGGTGACTCAGTGCAGCCTTGTCTGTGATGTTGGGTTCTATGGTCTGTGGGTTTATGGAATTATTTGGGTTTTACACAGAGATTTGTGTATTTATGTCTTCCTTTAAAAATCATTGTTTTTATTTTTGGCAGCCTAGTGGTAATTAATCTTGGTAGGAGGTGGTGTCCCTCCTATCTGTATGTGGGCAGCTTTAGCTTCCTGTCTGTGGTGGCCCCCGGGGCCTCCCCCACACCCAGAAGTGGCACTTGCTCCTGTATATTGCCCCGTTAAATCAGATCACACCCAGCCTATGCTTCTCTTGCACTCCCTTCTTTAACTCTTGTGTTGCTACCTAAGTGTTTGTATGGCTTGTTTTCCCAACCGGCTTGTGACCTCCTGGTGTGGGTAAATATCTGGCCTTCCCACCATGCTGTGGAGACAGTAAGCGCTCCAGAAAAATAGTTTGCATGAGTGGCTGTGGAGTGGCTTCAGGGGCTGGCATCTGGAGGAAGACATTGACCTGTGACTTGTAACTTGCTGTTAAGGGGGAGCAGATACACTTGTTAGAATTTAGTGTAAAATCCGCTGAGACTTGTCTATGACTTAAGTGGCCAGGCTGGAGTGCCCAGGTTTTGCAGAAGGCTTACCTGAACACTTTTTCCAGATAACTGTGGTTGCTCGATGAGTGACCTTTGGATAGTAACAGTTAACATTTAATTGTATGTTTGCTGTGTGCCAGAGAATGTTCTACAGGCTGTATGTGCATTAACTCATTTAATCCTCACAACAGCAGTTTGAGCTGTTCTCTTATGCTTATTTTACAAACGAGGAAACCAAGGCACATAGTATATCCTTGTTCAGGAACACAGAGCTGGCAAGTTATGGAGCTGGGATTTGAACTCAAACATTCTGGCTCCACAGACTGTGCTCTTAAGCAGGACACTGTAGTGCCTCTCAAAAAGTTTTAAGCACACAGATACACCCACCCACCCACTCACCCATCAATCAAAAATTTAACTCCCCTTTGAAATAAATGGCTATGTCTTTAAGAAATCCATTAAATCTATTTCACCCCTCTTCCCAAGCCTCTTCTTGGCTATCAGACTTGGTAGAGGACATCACAGTGAGCAAAACCTTTCTGTCTAGGATTTTAAAAGTAACAGTGAACAGTAGAAATGATGACAATAATTTGGAGTCTACTGAGTTTTTCCTGGAGAAATCAAGATAGGGACTGGCTGGAAATTGTACGATTTGAGACATGTATGAAAAATTCTAGGAATTATTTTGTTTTGTGGCATTCGTCTTGGGTAATGTTCAGGTGTTCAAAACACACCTTCCCTTGTTTTTTTCATTATATTCCAAATGTCGATTCATATTTTTATATTCTAGTCTCCCTAAAGCTCTGAAGGATGTTTTCTGTCCATTAGGGTTTAATAGGGTATCTGCCTCTCCTACTGTGAAGCTGTCCCGGTGATTCAGATACGTACCTTTGGTCTGATTGTACCATTGTTGGCTGCCTAAGGCAGGAAAAGGGACAACCGGGGTCCAGATCTGGTAACACTGGACAACTGCTAACCTCTTTGGGACTCAGTTTCCTCATCTGTAAAGTGGAGGGAATGGACGAGATGACCTCTAAGGTCTGTCTCAATTCCAATTGTCCGTGATTCTGAGTACTTTTAGCCGCATTTCTGGAAGGCCAACCTTTCTACACATTTCTTCTTTTCTTTTGTGTGTATCCAAAGTTTTCATCCCTGGCACTGGGTTTTGGCATAGCAACATCTTCAGACAAGCCTTCCTATCTTGGAAAATAACATTCAGAAAAAAGGATGATTTAATTTTTCACTTCAGACAAAAACTAAAAAATGCTTTTTTCTGGTCTTACAAGTCATTTTCTCTTGACTCCTTCTCCTAACTATTGGGTGGGCAGGGTGTCCTGCTAGCCAGATAACCTTTAAATGCAGAAGACCAGCCTACAGCTTGCGAAACAGTAACAGCTTAGCGACTAGAGTAATAATAATATGTGCTAACATCTATTGAAGACAGTGTTTGTCAGGCACTGTTTTAAAGGCTTTATATGTGTTGACTCATTTGCTTTACTTTGAGGTAGATATTATTATTATCTTATAGCTCCTCAACTGAGGCACAGAAAGGTTAAGTAACTTGACCAAGATCACACAGCTAGTAGTAGTTTCCTGAACTTTGGCTTTTAATACTGGGTGTGGAGTGGGGGTGGGCAGGATCCCACTAAAGGATAAAATACATCTCAATAGATTGGGAAGATTGTATTTGGAGAGAGTTTTGCCAGCTGGATGCTAATAGCTTTAGATTAACATTTACTGGGTAGAAATGTTTCTAATTGTGGATGCTTTAGAATGGAAGGCATATATGATACTTCCATTCACTCATTTGTTATAAAAATAGTCACATTTGTTATAGAAATATCCATGTTATAAAAATATTAATCTGTACCAAGAGGCTGCTAAGTGCTTTAGAAGAAAGAAGCCTGAAGACAGAGGAGATGCCTGGGCTTTCAGACAGAGAAAAAAAGAGCCGGACGATTAGGAGACAACCCTTCAGGCCTTAGGTGACTTTATACAAACACACAGAGTATAAAAAATAATAAAACCTTGTAGATTTGGAAACAACTAGACAATTATCTATATGACCAAGATGGGGTGGGCTAGGACTGACAGATAGAATTGTAGGTTCCAGAGAAACAGATCTGGTAGGAGGCAAGTGATGTTTCTCAGAATATCAAAGAAGTGACCATGTTGGTGAGAGAAGCAAGCTGGTTCTAGTTGGTTGGTTTTGGTAGTTAGCCAGTAGGAAAGTATCTCCACACACATGAAACAGTCCCAGAATACATAGTGGGATTCATGGCCAGAGATGTCAAAGTGACGAGTTGAGGATGGAGGGGAGCCTCCAACAGACTTAGGCAATCAGACCCAATAATCCATGGAGAAGAGTTTGGGAGGCAGGTTAGGAAACCGTGGGGCAGCACAGGGAGCTCAGTTTATATCCAGTGATCTTGATTGGGTTTTATAAAGGACGAGCTGAGTGCTATAAACTAGTATGAATATCCAGAAACTAAAGCCTAGAATGAGCTGAATGAAAATAGAGTAAAAAAATATATTTTAACTGTAACCGTAGTAAGAAGAAAAGGAAGGATATATTATAGTTTCCACAGCTTTCAGTAGGTGATAAAACAGAAACATGGCCATCACTTAGGTGGAGTCCTGGCTCTGTGATTAACCATCCTCGGGCAGCATTGATCGACAGACTGAAAAATAAAGGGAGGGCTTAAAACACATCCCTCCTGGCGCCAGTCTTGCCCTGCGCTATTCAATACTTTCGATTTAAATTTCAAACACAAAGTGTAAAATATACATACAAGAGGAAAGAACAGTATTACAAGCCTCCATACATCCCACACCCAGATTCTAGACTTACCGTGATTGTGCCACACGGGGTTCATCCCTCCACCATGGTTTCTTTGATGAGGTACTTGACAGCAGATCTCAGAAAGCTATCACATCACTAGATGAAGTTATTTCACCACTCTGTAATTCAGTGGAAATTTCTAAAAAGTGAGCATTCTTTCATAACACAATAGCACTAACGCATCAAAGGTAATGATAGTTCCTTGGAATCTTTTGACGTCTTGATTGTCTCAAAAATGGCTTTTTGTAGTTGGTTACCTTCAAAAAAGGACCTAAACGAAGTCCTAACATTGTATTTGGCTATTATGTCTCCCAAGTCTTTTTCACTCAAGAGCAGCTCTCCCTGCCCCTTCCTTTTTTTTTTTTTTTTCAGGCCAGTTACTTGTTGAAGAGACGGGGTTAGTTGTCCTGTAGAATGCCCATATTCTAGATTTGTCTGTTTGCTCTCTTGTGGTGTCATTTATCTCATTCATCACACTTCCTGGAATTGCCGTTAGCTCAGTTAGAGTCAGTTAATTTTTTGTTTTTGGCAGCAATCCTTAGTAGGTGGGATGGTGTGCTTCACGTTGCATCACGCAGTGGGCGCTTGACGTCTGCCTGTCCCACTGCCGGTGTTCCCAATGTTGATAAAAGGGTTCAGATGGTAACAGCCAGGCCTTCCAATGTGAAGTTCCCCATTGATAGGGTGATGATAGCAGCTTTCCTGGATCAGTCCCAGTTTATGACTGTTCTGCTGATATCTTGAACAGCTTAGCATTTGTTCTTGATTTTTCATTAAAAAACCACTTTTATTATTAATAATTGCATTAAAATAAGCCAAGATGGGTTTGGTAGACCTCCACTTTATACCTCCAACTTCTACCATATTCTCCTCTAGAACTTTGTGATGCAGACATGCAGTGAACAGAATTCTCACTTTAACAGGTGGTTAATCTGAAAGGTGAAGCAATAATCCATTTCCTGATGCAATCTAACTAGCAGTTCTCTTTCAAGGACAGCATGCAGGGTGTTTTGTTGATAAAACAAAGTTTGCTCAGATGCAACTGGCCAGGGACAGCTAACTCCATCCGGTTTCAGATAGAGTTGGGAGATTTATTCAATGTTGCTGCCCTCGTCAGGCACTTGTTGTACCAGACAGTTGTACAGTGGCCTGTGCTATGGCCTGCAAGATGTATCAAGCCACCAGACTGTCAGTCAGCCTGGTCATTGGGAAATGTAGGAAATTATGGGATAGGTATACATAAATGTGTGTGAGAAGTAGAGGCTGAGCTGTCCCACCATGAGAAATATAGGAAGTAGTCTGAATGCTCTTGCATTATCACTTATTGCATGGTTAAATGGTTACAACTATTTGTTTTTGATAAACTCTCTTGCTAGTGAAAATCTACAAAAATGGCAGTGTATGTTCAATGGAAATTATGTAACAATAGTCTACTTCTTAAGGAAGTTGATGATGAATGTATAACTTGCCCCAAAATGTCTGTGAATATTTACCACTTACAATGGGGCTTATAGCAATATTACTGACTACGTGAAAACCAGAAGATACAAATCTCATGAAGAAGCATCAGTATCTGCTTCAAAAATTAATAGTTATTTTAAGAAGACTATGCCTGAGGATGATAATTTAACACCAGCAGTTGCTGAAGATGCTTTTACACATCACTCTGTCAGTCATGGCTTTTCATTTAGATCAAATAACTATTAGTCTATGTTAATTTTGCTCATTTTCAATCCCAAATTTTCTTATTTATTTATGATTAATAAATAGCTATTAATATCTTCATGCCATATCAGAAGAACTTTGTAAACAGTTAAATGAAGATAGATTCGCATCCAAGTCATCAGAGCCTTCAAAGAGAAGTCGTTTAATTCCAATAATGTTTCTGCTTTTTTCATCTGCTTCTTGGAATCAAAATGAAGCTTCTAGAAGTTCATTCTGTGGAAGGAAACATTATTAGAAGTACTATTATAAATTCAGATGTAAGTTTAACAGAGATAAAATTATTTATTTTTATGGTGATAATGACAAATGCAAATTTTGATGGAGCCAAGTTTTGTAAAAACAATTTGTTTACTAAATTAAGAAACTTATGGAGCATAAATATATTTGTGACTGATTGTGATGCACACATAATCTATAATTTCACCCAAACAAACTGCAATATTTTGCTAATCAAATCAGAAGCTGTAGTTGTCAAAATTTACAAATATTTATATATTATCACAATTGTAATTGAGTGACAAAATTTTTGTGATAAAGTATTTCTGTATTCATCAAAAAATGATGAATTTGACGAATACAAAGAAATATTTCAGATGGTAGAACATGCTTTCTTTCTTTGCTGCCAGCTATGAGTTTAGATATGCATGAGCCTTTGAAGAATGACTTTGTAAATCAAACTATGTGTTCTACAATGGCAGTGAACTTTCTATAAATGACTCTGATAAATTCTGGTTGTATTTTGTTCAAAATCAGTTGGAAGTTTTCAATGAGCATATTCAAGGGATGAAACACCAAAAATTCTAGCTTTTGAAGCTTTTGGTGAATTTTAATTATTGAGAAAAAAGCTTGTGAATAGGAAGACATTAAAAATTATCTGTATAAAAAGCAAGGGAAAACAGAACAAATTAAAAAATGAGAACTCAAACTATATTTAAAATTTAATTTTGAATTATTACAATTGCTCCTTGGAATATATTGAATTGTGGGAAGAATTTCTTGGTGGAACTTTTACTTTAATTAAAATATTATATTCTGTATTAGAATGGAATGAATTTAGAAGGTCTTTGATTTTGCAGCATCTTCACTGGGTGAAACCTTGAAAATAATCATAAATAGAGACAATGTATTTAACGCGTTTTTGTCTTCTAGAAATATTTGTTAAAAAGTAGAGGCAAAAGACAATTCTTTAAAAAATGTTTGGTCTGAAATATTTATGCATTTCAGGATAAAGCCCCGTACTGAGGGCTCAGCACTGGCCTATACTTTTGGCAGGTTGGGCACTCAGGAGTGGAGGTAGCCAGTCTGGACTCGCTGAAGGGAAGGCTGTGGGGCATAGTCTCTTTGGAACAAGCACTGGGGTGGCTGACTGACAGACAGACAAAGAATGGGCTCTTTTCCACCTGATTATTGAGAACCTCTCCTGCCACAGATGTCTCTGGCAGACATGTGTGTGGGCCATAAACATCTTCATGCTCTGTAATCATTCTGAAAGATCCACCCACATATCTCTACACCAGACTTCCTTGTCACTGATTTTCCAAGTCTCTGAGCAAGCAGTCAAGCCATTAGCTATTGCTTATGAATTATTATAGATTTGTATCCCAGGCCATTTCTCCTTCTGCATGAAGTGGATGACCAGATGTAACACTCAAAGTTCTGCCCACCAGGATAATTTCCTTCATCACTGCCTTTCAGGGCCATCGCTGAGTGTGGTGTGGTGGTGGGGGCATCCGCTTCTGGCTGGTGCCAGCATATCATGTTGATTCCTCTGTAGACAAGGTCTGTGCTTTAAGTATCATGATGGATATTAATATATGATGGACAGGTGGGTTTCATAGTCAATTTGGGATCCCTTGGTGAGGTGTAAAGCCTCTACCAGGGGCCAGTAGCCAGCCATGGTCTGCTTTTAGAAAGGAGAATAGATGTCAGCAGAGGAGGGCATTGGGGCTTGCCAGCCACGGTAATGGGGCTCCACTGACACTTCTTATACTTTGGGTCTGTTAACAATTAAGTTGAAGTGGCAGGGCAGCTTGCACCACAGCCTAAACATGCTGCAGAACCCTTTTTTGATTCTGCCTCACTCAAAACTAGCAGCCTATGGGTTCCTTGGTAAATGAACTCTAGCAGCACATACCTATATATGGCATATATTCCTTCCAAAAACAAAAAAGGACCACCAAACATCATGTTTCTTTCTTTGTGGTCGGTGGAACAAGGTGCAGAGGGAAATCTCCACACACTCCACTTCACTGACCTCTGGCGTGCAGATGTCTTACTGAGGCATCTAGAGTGCTTGATATGACCTGCTCACAAGACCAATTAGTGTACTATCATCAAAATAAGGGGCCAGCATGATGTTCTGTGAGATGTCAAGATGATCACGATCCCTCCAAACCGTATGTGTATATATATGAGTTGGTATAGTCTTGGGGGTAAGCGGTAGGGTAAAGGTCAGTATTGGCCCTGCCAGCAAAGATACTACAAATGGAACTACAGTTGTGATTGTCATTACATCATCTGATTATGTTTGCAATAATGTATAGTCATTCTTCATGGCCCCTCTGACCTTTGCTCTAGCCAAAAGAGTGAGTAATTAGGGATGTGATGGGAATCGCCATCCCTTTGTCTCTCAAGTCTTTGATGATAGCACTAGTCCCTGCAATCCCTCTAGAGATGTAATTTGCTTTTGCTTTACACTCTTGTCTGAGATTGAGTTTGGGGGAGAGGAGGATATTTTCTGGGGTTTCTATTTGGCTCTTCCTACCAAAACAGCCTTCACTTCACAGATTAGGAAACTAGAGGAGAGCTTTTGCTAGTTACTCTGTGTGCTATTTCCACTGTACAATACATCTAGATCTAGGGATCTAGCTACCAAAAGCGTCCACAGTCCCATTGGCCCTACTGTTAGGTGGATTTAGGCCACAACTCCTTGTAACACTGACCTCCATACGGCCCTACTCTAACTGGTGGCCCATAGTGGAATTTTGGTTTTTTTGTGTGGTTAGTGAATGGGTAACTGGCAAAATCTGAATGAAGTCTATGGATTGTATCAACACCAATTTCTTGATTCTGATATTGTGCTAAAGTTGTGTAAGATGTTAATTTTGGGCGGGTGTTTGGGAGAGGGTGTTTGGAAGTTCCCTGTACATTTCTCTATAACCTCCTATGAATCTATAACTATTTAAAAGTAAATATTTAAAAAAATAGTTAAAATGCTTTGCTAGGCTGTTGAAAGGATTAGAGGAAAATGCATCTAGTACAATGTCTAGCACAAAGTAGGTTTTTGATCAATTATACTCACACACACACGGACATATATACACACCTGCATCTATGACACTCCTGGTCTCCAACCAGTGATATGTGGGCTTTGAGATGTTGGTCCATCAGATGTAATATGTAAGCATGACTCTATATTCTTATTTCCCTTTTGACCTGGGGCACCACTGATAAAGCCATTGGGGATAACTCACAATCTCGGCCCCTAACCAAGGAGCTACCTGGTCACCTTTTTATGTGAAAGTGGCAATAGATCCACTCCACAGCACCTGGAATGTGTGAGTTCCTGTGAGGCAGCCACATCAGTGGTGGTAGAAGGTGGTGATGGTGGTGGTGACAGTGCAAAGAATAGGACTGAGCAATAGAGGAGCCTGAGATGAGGATGCTGGGAAGAAGGCTAAGGGGGGGGGGGACTGGAGACTTCACTCTGGGTCACACGTCAAAGAACTGTGGCTCTGGCCGCCCCATGGACATGTCTGCCATGAAAGACAAGGCTGATGTTCATCTTCCTACTAATGCTTGCTCAAGAGCTCGGGCATGGTGTCTAAATACATAATTAAAGTGAATCTTGTTGCCATTACCTTATTCATTATAGTGATTTTCTGGTTGCTTTTGTGGATCATTGTAAAACTAGTTTTGAGTGAAATATGTATCTTCACTTTTTCTGTCTTACTTTTTGAGAGTGCCTGTATTCTTCAGTTGCTAAGTAACATGCCTATAATGTGTTATCACGGTGGTTCTATCTGAATAATTTCTGTAATCACTTAGGAGATTGCTTTAATAGTATATCATCTTAAATGGTAAGAAATGACTAATTCTAGGCTGTTTGGAGAAAACTGACTGAAGTTTTTCCTCAAAGGCAGGAGGTTCATCAGCCAAGAAACATAAAGACGGAGCACATGACACACTCCTTGCTCACGGCGGCTCTCCTTCACAGGTTTATCACTGCCTCAGTGTCTCAGATGGAACGTGCACTTACTAGAAACTTCTTAAAGTCTCAAAGAGCCAAAGGATTCAGAAGGGGAGCTTTTTAAAAAAGGGATATTTTGCTCTAGTGACTTGAAAAATTGCATTTATCACGGTCATAAATGAAGCCTGATAAATAAGTAAGGCAGGGTTGCTCTAGTTCTATCAGGCAGAAACACAAGCAGAGCTGAAATATGGAAACACCATAATTGTCCTAATCTAGGGGAACACCTGATTGGAGGCAGATCAGCATGGCTGCAGATGACTCTCTCTGATGTCAAGTCTCCTTCTGACTCCTACTTGAAGGTCCTGGAACAGGTAGCAAGAAGCTCAGAAACATGTTGATCTGAGCCAGGGACCAACAGGATGAAGGCTGTGAATCTCAGCCATCAAATATAGGCCAGGTCTGTGTAGTTCCCGTGGGCAGACCCTACCTTAGCCACGACCATCTTATAGAGGCCAGAGCCCAGGTCAGTGTGTATAAGTGCCACAAGACACATTCAGGTCTCTCCCATTCAGAAGAAATATCCCCTCCATCATTTCCTTCCCTTCTCTTGACTGACCAATTTCCAGTTCTTTTATCACTAGACTTTTAGAAAGACCAGTGCTGCTCTCACTGTCTACACTGTCTCACTGTCTATACTGTCTACTTCATCCCATTGCAATCTGGATTGACCTGACCTCCTCCCCAGATAATCACTAAACTGTTCTTCCTAAGGTCAATCATGACCTAAATGATCCTAAATGCCAGATCCTCTGTCCTGTTTTCAGACTTCAACCTGAAGGTTGTGCCTGCTGTGTTTGACATGGAACACTATCTGCTTCTTGAAGCTTACTTATTCTCTTGGCCCCTTGGTTCCTCTCTCTTGGTCTGTTTATCTGTCAACCTCATCTAATTCTTCTCCTGTTTCTCCCCCTGTTTCTTCTTGGTCTCCTTCACTGGCTCCTCCTCTTCTTTCCACTCTGTAATGTTTGGTGTTCTGAAGCCCCTCTTTCTTTTACCTCTGTCCTGGCCACCTCTTCCCTCTTCCCCCAAATCCAGAGCCATCGTTTCCATCCTACTTTGTGCCAGGAACTATGCTAGTGTTGGAAATACAGAGATGAATAAGACACAATCCCTGACCTCACTGTACACACTCAAGTCTAGAGGGAGCCACAGACGAGTAAATGTTAGTGTACCATGGTACAAGTTTGGACAGCATATGGTGGGGGCAAAAATCAATTCTACACGATGGGGAAGAACAGGCAGGGCAATGCCCCACTGGAGTACTTACCATGTTGCATAATCATTAGAAGTGAAGGGCTGTCAGGCTTAAGTCATGGCTTTCTAGAAGAAAGGGAGTGTGCGTGTGTGTTATATGCACGTGTGCCTAGAAGCCTTGAGCAGTGGTGGAGCTGTGTGGAGGGAACCTGAACCCATTCTAAGAAGGGGACTTTACCTTACTCAGGCAGTGCTTACCTTACTCAGAAGACTAGCTGGGGGAAGCTGGCTTTGCGCCAACTTGCAGACGAGTCACTAATTCTTCGTATTCCCCCTCTGAACTCTATACTCAGGGTACCAAAGTATTTTTGTGTTTTCAAGGGTGATTTCAAAAATATTTAACAAAACATCAACATAGGTCAATCAGAATGAGTGATTGAGTGTGATTCCAGAAGTCTCTTTCTGTGCCGTAAGATAAATCCTTTAGATCACAGGGAAGTGTGTGTGTGCACGTGTGCATAGGGGTGAGAAGTGTCCTGAGGGAGGGGCTGGGACAGCTGAGGCAGAAAGGAGGGGATGTTTGGGGGTTTTGGGACAGCACAATTTTCCAACTATATGAAAGTATTTCAATATTTTAGCATTGTGTGTGGCCATACAGAGGCATTGCTGCCTTCCTCCCGAGACTGCAAATTCTCTGAGGACAGACTACATCTTAATCATTTCTGTGACCCTAGCTCTTACTGTAGTACTCTGCTTATAGTGAGTGATTGATAAATGCTTGCTGACTAGAGTGTAATGAATGATTTTGTAAAATCCTTTACCTCTATTCAGAAAAAGAATTCAAGAGAATATATTGGTGAATGGGTCATATAGACTAGGTTTTGCTGTGATAATTACCCCCAAATTCTAGTGGCTTATTACACAAAGGTTAATTTCTTGTGTATGTGACTTTTCTGTTGCAGGTCATCTGGGGCCTCTGCTCCATGTTTCCTGTCTCTGACACCCAGGCTCATGGGACATCCACCATCGGACATGGCTGGTCACAGTGGCAGAGGGGACAAAAGAGAATGTGACAAATTGTGTACTGACTCTTAAAGCTTATGTCAGAAAATGATGTGTCATTTCTGCTTACGTTTCACTGGCCAAAGCAAGCCTCATTCGAAGCCAATCATTTTCTATTATGAAAGACAGTCTTCAGAGGTGTAACGCGATGGCTAATCCTGGGCCCCATGCTATGCTAGGATGTGTCAGAGAAACAGACAAAGAGAAGGTTGTGTCCCTGCTCTGGGGGGGATCACACTCAAGCAAGAAAATAGGTATGGAAACAGATATATACAATAGGTCTTGAAAGAGGATTGGGCTTTAAATGGACTGAGCAGAGGGGGCTTCTCTTTTAAACTCCCTGAGTGGTTTAAGTTCACTGCCAGTCCCTTATACAGATAGAACGCAGGCTCGAGGCCTGCGAGCTTCTGTATCCAACATGTATTTGTACATTCACACTTGGCAAGCTTTGCTGGGATTACTTGTTGTGCTTCTGTGTCTCCTCCCACCCTAAACTAGAGAGCAAGGACTTTAAGACAAACAGACACACTTCTGTTAGGCAGGAGTTGATCTTATGGATCTTTGTCTCCACAACGTTAGGCACTTGCTTGGCACAAAATGAAGGAAGGAGAGTGTGAATGAATGAATGAATGAATGCAACCTATTATTAAGTACTACTCTTGTTAGCTTCCCACGTTCGGTCTTACTCAGGAGCCTACGACCATCCTTCGGCTCCAGGGTGCACTTGCCCTGCCCTGGGTGTGTATTTCATTTGCTGGTGTTCCACTTTTCCTCTGCTTCTTAGCACGTGGCAGCGTTTGTCTGAATTCCAGGCGTTCTCCACCCCCACGCTGTCTTGCCCCCTCTCAGCTGAGGCTTGATTTACATTGTGGAGTTTATTCCAAGGAGCATGTGGCAACTGGAAAATCAGTGCAGCTTTTTGTTTTTTTGGTATTGTTTGTACTGGGTTGAATAGTGTCCCCCCAAAACTCACGTCCACCCAGAACCTCAGAATGTGACCTTATTTGGAAATAGGGTCTTCGAAGATGTGACTAGTTAAATTAAGATGAAATCTGTATTAGGATGGGCCGTAATCCATTAACTTGTGTCCTTAGAAGAAGTAAAAACAGGACACAGAGACACACACAGGGAGAAGGCCACGTGACTGCCGAGGCAGAGATGGGAGTGATGTACCTACAAGCCGAGGAATGCCGTGGATCGCCAGGAACCACCAGAAGCTGGACAAGGCAAGGAAGGATCCTCCCCTAGGGCTATCAGGGAGAGCACAGCCCCGCTGACACCTTGATTTTGGACTTCTGTCTTCTAGAATTGTGAGAGAATAAATTTCTGTTGTTTTAAGCTGCCCGGTTTGTGGTGATTTGTTAAGGCAGCCCTAGGAAGCGACTTCAATGTTGCTCTCGTTTGGTTTCGCATCGGTAAACGATGAAGGAACTGCTCTTCCCTGTGGTCCTCACAGTCCTGGCACCTGGGCAGGTGCTATAGCCTCATATTTTCTGAAAACGGAGAGAGTGAAGTGAACCACTTCACAGCAGTCTTCCCGCACATCTCCAATCCAAACACCTATTCGCTGCTGGCTGTGTTTGCTCATGGTGGCTAAGTCGTCTTTGTTGTGCTCAGGGTATTTCAGGTCAGACCAGAGCTAAGGAGAGAAAATAAAGAAATCTCCTTCTTAAGTCTCTAGAGGTGGGGCCAGGGGCATGAAGGGTCAAATGCAAATTCTCTCTTCCAGCCCTGCTCTCTGGGGTCCATGTAGGTGGTCAGTGAAATGGTCAGGACTGTCATAATAAATGGCCTCCCCCTACAATCTCTGTCTTTCTCACAGCTCACCTTTCCTCTTCTGTTCTCCACCACCCCTCTCCCACCTCCAGCTACTGCAAGCCCCCCAAAATAGAATTGGATCACTCCTATGTAATGACAATAGCTAACATTTATTAAGAAGTACTTATTGTGTGCCATGCAGTCTACTTAACTATTTACATATAGTAACTCCTTTAACCCTTACACTATGAGGTAGGTAATATTATTGTCTCTATTTTACTGATGAGGAGGTCAAGACCCAGAGGTTAAGTAGCTTGCCCAAGATCACACAGCCAGCAAGTGGCAGAGTTGGGATTTGAACCTAGGTGGTGGAACTCTAAAGCCTATACTCTTAAGCACCACTTGTATCCTAATGAGCACCATTCAGTCCAATTGAACACACATTCCATTGAGTTACCATAAAAAATTTCCAATGTATGACAGTTTTTGACCTACAAAATGGCAATTTCATATGATTCAAACTAACGTATGCCAAGCATACTGGATTAAGTGCTATATGTAATCAGTACAAGATGCCCAGGGCCGTGTAATTCATGTTCTTTTTTCCTAGGCACCACGCATAGCAGCTTCACACACTGGATGTCATACAATGAGAACTAATCTTGGAGTAAGACAGATTTTGACATAAATCTAGGCTCTGTCACTTACTGACTGTGTACTTTTAGGTACAACTTATTTCTCTTCTTTGAACTTTAGTTAAACTTCAGTTCCCTTATCTGTAACAGGGGGATAATAATGCTTATATTCCAAGGTGGTTGTAAAGATAAAACGAAATAAAGTATTCAAAAGTGCCTGGAACATCAATAAATCCTATTGATAGGAAAGGAGGATACATTGTACCCAAAATGCAGTAACTTACAGTCAAGAGGAGGGAACAGGGCCATTTATAAATATCTCTTACACAATGCAGACCGAGAAGCTCTAAAATAGCTATGGCCAGTGGGCTGACCAGAAGGTGGCCGTCCAGAAATTAAATTGGGTTTTCTATTACTTGAGAGAAGTTTCCAGCTGCTTTTGGTGTGTGCATGAACAGATCGATGCATTGAAACAGATCTCCAGGGAAGAATCAGTGAGGTGTTAATGTAGGGTGAGGGCCCCTTAACCCCGGGAGAAGCCTGTGACACCAGCCTTTGCTTTCTGAGTGGCTGAGCCAAAGCCACTTCACCTCTTGGTATGAGCAGTAGCCTAAGGAGCCCAGGGTTTCCTGGGAGGGAAAGAAATGATATCTCAATCAGAGACGTTTTGGCAAAACCAGGGGTGCACTGGGAATTCCTATAGTGAGAGAGGTGGGATGGGTGGGCCAGCTCTGGCCCTGAGGCAAGAGGGCAGGAGAAGGGATGGTGGTCTGGTGGGCCCAAACATTTTTATCTCAATTATGCTATAATTACTATATAAATAAAAATCACTGTAAAGTAAGATTTGCTCTCAAAATTGTCCTTGAAAAAGAGTCACAAAGTTTCCCACACTACAGGGCATACATTCAATTATTTTATTTTGAATAACAACCTGGTTTTTTTTTTCAGAAAGAGCATTAGCCTGAAATGACCTCAAGTTTTAGATACACATATGAGTCATCTGACAGAATGAAAGAGAAAGAGAGACAGGGGGGGAGAGATTTTAAACTAAATTTTACCAGTTAATCCTAAAAGGAATGACTTCACAAGAGCATGCCTTCAATATTGTTTTAGGTAACCCTTTAAAGAGCACTTACAGAGTGATGGAGGATGTGGTTACACTGGGAAGGCCACGAATATCAAAAGTATGCACTGTATTACTTTTCCATGGCTGCTGTAACAAATTACCACAAACTGAGTGGCTTAAAACAACACAAATTATTATCTCACAGCTCTGGAGGTTAGAAGTCTGAGAAGGGTCTCACTGGGCTAAAATCAAGGTGTTGGCAGGGGTGTGTTCCTTCTGGAAGCTGTATGGAAGAATCTGTTTTCTTGCCTTTTCCAGCCTCCGGAGGCTGCCCACATTCTCCAGCTTGTGGCCCCCTCTTCCATCTTCTGAGTGGATTGGGCCATTCTCACGCTGCATCGCTCTGATCTACCCTTCTGCCTCCTCCTTCTACATTTTAGAACCCTTGTGATTACACTGAGTGCACCTGGATAATCCAGGATAATCTTATTTTAAGGTCAGTTGATTAGCAACATTAATCCCATCTGCAACGTTAATTCCTATTTGCTGTGTAACCCAACTTATTCACAGGTTCTGGGGAATAGGACATGGACATTTGGGGGGGTATTATTTTGCCTACCGTATGCACCAGTGGGACCCCCCCCCCCCCGCCCATACACACAAAACCTCTCCTAACATAGTGTGAGTGGCTAATTGAGGCTTAGGGTAAATTTCCTGTGACAACATCATGCTGTAAAGTGCTGTATGTCAAGCAACACACGTTATCAGTAAAGATTATCTGCTTGGAAAATTCTCTTAGATGACTCAAAAGTAATTTGTTAGATGCTAACCTTGATGATTAAGAAACGGAAAAGTTTGAATAAAGTTGTTTCATAAATTAGAGATTAGAAAAAGCAATATTTAAAAAAAAGTATGTAAGTAATGCACTAAATATTTTTAACAGACATTTAACTATTTCTGCTTTATCCTTCGGGGTTATGCATTTGAGTTGGCCAAACACATATTTTTAAAAATATTTTTATCGCAAAGCAGGATTCTCTGATATTGGGGTCTCCTTATATTTGGGCATATATGATAAATGCTTGTGATAAAATTAACATATGCTCAAAATAAAAATTCAAATGGTTAAGAGGGTAGATGGTAAAAGATAAAGGTTTTTTTATGTGTGTGTCCTGACCCCACCCTAGTCCTACCCTCCAGAAGTAGCTACTATTAACAGTTTCTTGTGTATCCTTCCAGAAATGTTCTCTGCCTATAGGCCTACATGATCTGGCTCTTGTTTATTTCTCCCAACGCTCTTCCCTTGCTCTCTGTGTTCCAGCCAAACTGCCTGCTTTTTGTTCTTCCAAAACATCTGGATCATTTCGGAAGCCCCAGGGCCTTTGCACTTTTGTATCTCTTCCCGGAATGTTACGCCCAGATCTTTGCATGGGCAGCTCCTTGTCTTTCAGGGACCAGTTCAAAATTCCTTCTTTGTGCAGCTTTTCCTACCCTACGCACCCTCATCACATAATCCTGTTGGTATTAGTCAGCTCAGGCTGCCGTTACAAAGTACCCCAGACCTGGCGGCTTCAACAACAGGATCTTATTTTCTTACAGTTCTGGAGGCTGGGAGTCCAAGGTCAAGGTGCTGGCCATTCGGTTCCTCAGTAAGGGCTCTCTTCCTGGCTTGTGTAGGGCCACCTTCTTGCTGTGTCCTCATGCCAGGGAGAGTGAGAGAGAGAGAAGAAGCCAGCTCTCTGGTGTTTCTTCTTATAGGGACACTAATCCCATCACGAGGGCCCTCATCTAACTGTAATAACCTCCCAAAGTCCTCACCTCCAAGTACCATCACACTGGCGGGTAGGGCTTCACCATACGAATTTGGGGGGGGGGGGCACAATTCAGTTCATAGCGCTGTTCTAGTTCTCACAGAACAGAGAATGTTACATGGTAACGTAGAATGTTACTCGCTGGAATTAGCACCTATTTATTTGCTGTTCATGACATGAGTCCTGTCAAATGAACGTAAACTTCCCCAGAGAGGACCTTGTCAGTCTTTCCTGACGCTCCCCCTCTCTGAGCCTCCACAAGCTGTCCCAGAATAGCACCAGTCCTCAGAAGAAACTAGTGATGGATTTTACTGACATATTTGCCAAAAAGACTATCTCAGAATCTCTTGACTACTTGTAGACGTTGTCATGCCTTCTCCACAACATAGTAAAAGGAGTTATAATAGGTACAGTTAGGCATTGTTCTTCAGGGCTGTGTTGTTAAACTGTATAAAGCGAACACATTTGCATCGTTGACACCCCAAGGCACTGCTTACCCGGTCAACCATGTGAAAAATGAGTGTTGAGGATCTTTCCATGGTTGCAAGTCCACATGATGATGAAGAGACAAAGAGGCTCAGAGAGGTTAAGTGACATGCTCAAGGTCTCACAGCCAGTAACAGAAGGAGCTGGGGTTAGAATCCAGGTCTTCTGATCCTGATGGAGAGCGTCCTCAGGACAGACTCGCTATCACACAGCCAGCCTCCGCTCAGATGGAGTCCCAGGCAGTCGGCATCAGAGGCCATTCCTTGCCACCAAAGGGAAGTGGGACAGAAAAAGGTTCCAGATGTGTTCCCCAGTGTATGTGTCCACTCATTGCTGAGTTGCTGGGTGGAGGCAGGCCTGAGTTTTGGGCTTGTGATCAGGGCCCAGAGGACGTTGTTCCCTTTTGTAGCTGTGAAAGTGAGGTTACGACAAGAAAAACTGAACGCATGCAGAAAAAGGAGAGAATTGAAACAGGATCATCACTTCAGCTGCTTGGTAGGGCTCACTAGGAATTCAGGAGGTTTCACTTGAGATGCCAAATGAAGCATGAGGCCCTCACTCAAGGTCTGCCTCAACAAATTTTCACCGTTTCTGTTGAAAACCACAGACACACACAACTAGTGTATTCATTAGAGAATAAACTTTTCAAAATTTGCAATTAAGCAAAAAGAGGGCAAGTTGCATTCAGTACCAATTTGTTTTTAGGAGAGAAAAACCTACAAATCAAGCAAAAGACATCTTCCTCATGAGCATTCTTCTCAGATGAAATGCACAGTGAGATAGGAATGAAGTGTGGATTTAATCCAAAGCTTGAGTAATGCCTCTCAGCCTTGGGATGGCAGCACCGCCAAAGGGCCTTAAGAGAAACGAGGACTTTTGCAGTCAGGTACATTCATATGAAATTCCCGAGGCCTCTGGCAGGTTCTGTTGCAGGGACACCAGAAGAACCGGAACAGTTCCCAGTCTGAAGGGCTGGGCTCCGAGGTTACCCTTGTGCTCCTCATGCTTCCCTGCGTGTGTGAGGAGGCAGAGCCCCCCGATGGGCAGTGGTAACGCTCCAGGCTGCTGGGACCTCTGGTAAGACTTCTGAACATCCCACTTACTGCTAACTGTACCCCACACCCATCTGCTTTCCACCAAGGATTTCCATGGTCACCCCACTGTGAATACAGAGATGAGAAAAAATGGTGACAGAGGTGGTGGGTGGGTGTGTTAGTCCGTTCAACTGTTCTAACAGAGTACCACAGACTGGATGGCTTATAAACAACAAACACTTATTTCTCCCAGTTCTGGAGTCTGGGACGTCTAAGATTAAGGTGCTGGTAGGTTCAGTGCCTGGTGAGGGCCCACTTCCTGGTTCATGGATGGCCGTCTTCTTGCTGTGTCTTCATGAGGCAGAAGAGGGGAGGAAGCTCTCTGGGGTCTCTTTCATAAGGGCATAATCCCATTCCTGAGGACTCCACCCTCATTGCCTAATCACCTCCCAAAGGCCCCACTTCCAAATATGATTACATCGGGCATTAGGTTTTAACATATGCATTTGGGGGAACCCAAACCTTCAATCCATAGCAGAGGATAGAGAAGGAAGTATAAGGGAAGCACAATGAGTGAGTATTGGGAGGGCTGCTTGGGAATGAATGAAAAGGGGTATGGCACACGGTGGGGGTTGCTAATTAAGCTTTCCATGGTTGCATAATTGGTCCCAATTCTTCACTTTTCCCTGTACTCACACTCTGTGCCATGTGATTTTGCAGCTCCTACCATTATTTCATCATCCCTGACTTTGGGTTTGGCCGTATGACTAGCTTTGAATAATAGAATGAGACAGATGTGACAGTGTCCTTCTCCTGAGCCTAGGCCTTAGGAGGCTTTGCACGACTGTGCTTGCATTCTTGTGCCTCAGCCATTGCCAGGAGAAGAACGTTCCTGAGTGGCCTGCTGGTTAGAGGAGGAGGAAGGGCATGTGGAGCAGAGCCTAGGTCATCCCGACGATCCACAGTTACGTGAACAAATTCAGCTGAGATCATCAGAACCACCCAACTGAGCCCAGCTGGGTCAGCTGACCTCCAGACACATGAGAGATAGTAAAATATCACTGTTTTAAGCCACTGAGTTTTAGAAGAGGTTTGTTACACATTAGTTAATTGTTAACTGATACACCTACCTAATAGTCACAACCCCTTTCTTCCTTGTTATAGATCCTGGTTTTGTTAACGGTGGCAATGTACTGTTACTGGTTTAGGCTGATCATGTCACAGAAAGTATCTGTTTGCCAGATACTCTCTTTCCCAGACTTCCTTGCAGCTAGTGGTGACTATATGACCTACTTCTGGCCAAGAAGACAAAAAGGGAAATCTTATTTCTGGGAAAGAATTTCCTCCACAATAAAAACAAAGCCCTTTTCTGCCCATCCCGCTCTTTCTAGCTTTGGCCTGGTATGACTATGTGACGCCTGAAACTGTCGAAGCCATCTTGTCACCATGAGATCACGAGTTCAGGGACGAGAGGCCCACACACTTGATGCCCAAACAGAATGATGGGAAAAGCCTGGGTTTTTGACTGCATTGTTGAGCTTCAGAACAAACCCTGGGACCACCTACCTCCAGCCTCTCATCAAGTAAACAACAATCGTCTTTATGATTCAAACCACTGTCAGTCAGATTTTCTGTTATGGCAGCCTAATGCATTCCTGAGTGCCGAGGGATACGGTGAAGGTGGAGGAGAGGAGTGTGGATGATAAATGAGGGAAGTGTGTGTCATAGTGCTGTGAAAAGAACATTGTACTGAGAACTGAAGACCTTTTCCTAATTAGCTGTGTAACCTTGAGCAATTAACTCACCTCTCCGGGCCACAATTTCCTCTCCCGAGAGAAGACATTTAACTAGATAATCTTGAAGGTTTTTGCAGTTGGAACATTGACTCGGAACATACAGCCGGGTCTCTGGGTGGCACAGCTGGGCAAATATTCACAGAAGATTTTGGAGAGCTATTAATTACGCCCAGGGAAAAGATTACGAATAGCTGTTCTACAGCAAATGCTTAGCTCTGGGCTTGCAAATAATGAGTTTCTTTTTCATTTCTCAGTTCTTGTGTAATGTAAGTCTTAACCTGCTCTAGGGGACTTCCATCCAATGCTCATTAGATGCCTCTTTTATACAAAATGATTTGCATGCGAGGAGCAAATGCTTCCTTTTCAGGAGCAGGTGCTGTGGGATGAAGAGAAACATGCTGGCTAATGCCTTGTCATCCAAATTCACAGAAATTTCTGGTATCCCGGGCAGGTTTGACACCATTCTGGGGAGAGAACTAAGGGGACATATCTTCTGAATAAATTAGTCTATTTATTCAGTTTCTGGTTCTGCAGAATAGAGCTTTGGCAGGATCCCAGAGAAGCATCAGCAGGGGGAAAAAATCACCTTATTTTCTGCTTTAGCCAACAGCATTTTCCTGCCCAGACTCTGCAAAACGGACTTGCTTAGCTTTGCAGCCTCTCCCAGCTGCCACTGTTTCTCTCTGGCCTTCTGGTTCTGCATGCCCCGGGCTCAGTCAGATTTCTTCAGTTCTGTTATTTTTTTCCCCAAACCATTTTTCTTTCATTTCTCCTTGCTCTTCACCACAGTGATATCCACTAAGCATTTCCTTTTCTTCCATTTCCTCCCGTTTTCTATTATCTCTATCACCTTCTCTTTTTTTCTCCATCTACTCCTACGTTCTGAAAGGCTTCTTGGGCTTCTGAGTATGAATGTTCCTAAAATCTAACACAGACTCTGGGAGTCATGATTGTCTGATGTAAGCCTACGAAAGTATTTTACCAGCTTCTGTTTGCTGTTCAAAGTGGGGCAGAGCAGTGGAGGCCGCTGAGCATGTGAACTTCATTCATTTATATACACATTTTACTAATCTTTATGGAAGACAACTGTGAAATTTGAAATCACTTAGCTAATGACCATAAGGGGAGGCAAATTACCTTATCACATACGTGCCATATATGGAGCTTCCATAGAAGAGGAGCAGGTGGAAATTGAAAAAGGAAAAATTTCCACTTACAGCAACACATGCCATAGGAGATATCAAAATTAAATGTTTCATCACAACTGATTCTAACCAGCCAAAGTGGACCCAAACACCAAACCCCTGCTGGGCTCAACTAAAGACTCTTTCCTCAGCAATGAACAATTGGATTTACTTGAACTAACCAGGCACAGACCTTTAGATTAATTTCCAGAGTGCAGGTTTTCAAGCCTGAATCACTGTGAGGCCCATCCCTGACTTTTCCTCCTCAGCTAACTATTCAGCGAATTTCTTCACTCGTGTGTGTTTCCTTCCCTGGCAAGTCAATAAACTTGGCTTTGTAGATTTTATTTATTTTATAGCTCTGATAGTCTTCATTTTATTATTTTTCAGAATATAGGCTGTAGGGAAGCCAACTAATGTTTAACATCTGGCAGCAGCACATAAAAAATTTTGAACATTAAGAAGAACTAAATGAAAAACAATCAAACTGAACAACAAACCAATAACAGCAGCAGCAAAATAATAACAGCAAATCTCACTCGTCGGACAGGGCCTTGCTAGGAAAGGAGACCTGTAATAACTTCCCAGCTCAGGTCGTTTCTAACTAGGAGTTAGTTTCAACTGGACTAAGCCAATTTCCACAGTGGTCCAATTTAGATCTGAATATTGCTTCTAGATGTTTCTGTGGCCTCTTTGTTTGGCTTGACAGTCAAAGATCAGCAGACAGATAAGGAGCAGACACCATAATTTTAACAAAAATTACTTGCCTGTTACTTTTTAATTCTTAACCAAGTACTGCTGCAAAATTTGGTTAGTTTAGGTAGGAGCTGTATATCTTTGACTCTTGTACTGATATCTGGTTTTTCTCAGAAGAATCCTGCCAGAACTTGAGTTCATTTCGTTTCGTGGTCTTATTAAAGAAACTTAGGAGATTTTCAGTATCAAGTAGTGCTCCTGCAGCACAACTTTCAAACTCTGAGAATTACTGGGGTCCTGTACATCATTCCTCACTGGAAGAAACATCCAGCACTTTCCTCATAAGTATACTTTCCTCCTACATCAAGATGCTCTCATGATTTGTTTTCCCCCACATGACAGATTACTAACATACTAGATATTTGTGAAGGGAATTTATTGAAAGTGTAGCAGAATCTATTTGATGTACTCCCTGCTGGAGCCTTAAAGTATTACAACCCAATTGTATTTCTGCCTCTGGAGGTCCCTGTCTTTCACGGATTTTGGTCCATAATGTAAAATACATAATGCTTTGCTTGTCCTAAATAAGATTGAGACCCAATGTCTTTAATGGTGACCTTCCCTGTTCCTCCCTTATTGTCATCTTTAGGTAAATGTTTATTCAGTGACTACCATCCAGGGCTTTATCTTGGGCGCATACAAAATGGGGTTTGAATACATTCCCTCTGCCTTCTGGAAGCTCAAGTTAAGCCGTCTTCCTCCCTCCCTCAAACATTTATTAACAAGCAGAAGAATGAGTGTAAGAGGAAACCTTTGATAATTCAAGAGACAAGCTGGAGCAAAGGCTCCACCCAAGACTGAATGTATAAGGTTTCTTGGAGGACGTATCAGTTATCAATTGCTATGTAACAAACCACCCCAAAACTTAGTGGCTTAAAACAGCAATGATTTAGTAACTCTCATGATTCTTACAGCTGGAAACCGGGCAGTTCTGTTGCTTGTTTTGCAACAAGAGTTGCAAGGGTTTGGGACTGGAGAATCTAAGATGGCGTCACTCACTGTCAGCAGTTGATGCTGGTTGTTGGCGGGGCATCTCTATTCTCTTTCACATGACCTCTTATCCTCTAATAGACTAAAGTGGGCTTTTTCACAGCAGGGGGGTCTCAGGATCTTAAGGCTAGGCTCTGGAACTTGTACGATGGACTCTTGCCACCTTCTATTGATCCCAGGTCCCAGGGACATTTCAGATTCAAGGCTTGGAGAAATAGACTCCATCCTTTGATGGGAGGACCAAAGAGACATAGACCCAGGGAGACGTGATTCATCAGGAACCATTTTTATAACAATCTATCACAGCAGAAGTGGGGTAAGAAGATTGGGGGTACAGATAGGGCTGGGAGGTAGGAGGAGGAGAATTTAAGAACTAAAGATGGAAACTTCCCTTGGAATCTTTGTTCTCGTCTTCAATTACGGAATTCTATGTGTCAGCAAAGGGTAG
Organism: Tapirus indicus; assembly: GCA_031878705.1. Taxonomy (NCBI): domain Eukaryota; kingdom Metazoa; phylum Chordata; class Mammalia; order Perissodactyla; family Tapiridae; genus Tapirus; species Tapirus indicus. Next base: position 68,689,971 of record CM062930.1, on the reverse strand, counting down.
GTTGTCCCCAGTTATTTGTTTCTGGGGACGCAGACTCAACAGTATGTATTAGTGAAGGAAAAATATGGATGCCTGCAATTTTATTAAAGTTTGGCATTTACGGGATAATATACAAAAGGGAAAAGTAGAAAAAATTAGAATACAAAAGAGATGAGGGGAAACAGAAGATTTTATCAGGAAGTTATATACACATTCCACATTATATGTACATATTGGAACATGCATATGAAATGCTTTCTGCTGTAAGATAACTTTAATTTTATAGTTGAAGCTTTTAAAGATGGGTTTCCTTTCTGCAGCCCTGCAATTAAGGTAGGTTGTCACCAAGTGATGGGTGCATGCTTTAACTGAGAGCCACGTGGGTCCTTTTATTCAAATCTTTTAGAGTCTTAATCATGAATTTCTTATATATAATCAGGAAACATGTAACTCTCTATTAAGGAATTTATTAAAGGAACCCAGAAAGTCATTTCAACTGACTTTTTTAAAAGTTGAATTTTAGAAATAATTCTTGTAGCACAGTTTTGTAACTTTACATCAACTTTTAACTTTCCATTTATTCATTTCCTCTGAATCTAAAATCAATAGTTTTTCCAAGTAGTTCCGCTTTTAGTAGTTACGATCATCTTTCTGTTGTAGCCACAGGAACACTGGAGGGGTTGTTGGACTTAATTAAAGAGATGGCTCTAGTTTACTTTTCCAGCACACCGTGTCTCTGTTTTCTTTATCTACATGCAGAAGGGGGAAACTGTCAAATAAAGCAGAGAGGTAAGATGCCAGAGAGATTGTAATTATATCTTTATTCACTGCTAGTTTACCCCTGAGTTTTTATTTTTGCAGAACTTCCTCATCTTTTTCTCTTAATTAACTTTTTAAACTGGAACTTGTATGACGTGAATGACACATAAGCAGCTGACACTCTCTTCTTCCACTGTAACCAATAACCACTTCCTTATAAACTGCTGTAAATTCAGGCTGCTATAGAAACTTTCCTGGTAGACTTACAATAATTTTTAACAGTTTGAAAACTCATCTTCAAAGGTTTGGAATAGTGACTTAAACCACTTTTATTATATAAACGCTGTCTTTATTTCTTGAGCCAGGACAACTCAGGTAAACAAGAAAATAAACAAGAAGATAAAAATCACTCACTTAGAGATGATCACTCTTGATTATGTCCCAGGCTGACTCGTCTCTTGGAGAAGTATTCTGGTGTTGGTTCTAAATGAGCCTGCCTAATTTTCTTCCCCTGACAGTCCCTTCAGATTACACAAACAACTGCCCTCTTCACCTGTCAACCAAAGGCAACAGTGCATATCCATCTCAAGTTACCTTGTGGTGGTTCTGCCCTGGTAGGGATTTTGTCTCCAGCACTCTGTGTGTGGGTGTTGAAGATGTTTCTTACTTCCCAGTTCTCTGGAGGGAGTGTGGGGGTAGTTAACCTCAGCTGAATCTCAATAGGAGTGTACAAGATCAAAATGAAAAATTTGCTCAATCTTGAGTTACTGAAGTTGGATGAAAGTAAAGTCATTACCAGGTGCAACATCTGGTCTTCCAGTCCCAAGGCCACAAGCAGAAAGTTACAGTCTGAAGCTTAATGATTTTAGCATTTCATGTAGCAGCTTAAGTTTTGCACAGCCTGAACTCAATTAATTTCCGTAGCCCACTGTGGAGGTGAAGATGGAAATGCCACAAATTTCTGCAATGGATGCAACATCCTGTCATTGGTCAGTTATTTGCATAAACACTTAAACTTCGCCTGCAATATCAGCTGGTCATTTGGAAGACTTTGCAGAGCAAACCATGCATGGTCGAGACCCACAGCATGTGCCTATATGGCAGAACTGTCTGTTGATGGGCAGAAAAAACACAGGTCTAGATAGCAAGCATGTAGATGATGCCCCCAGGTTCTGGTGAGGAAGGAGCAACAGGCACACACTGAAACTGCCGTTGGGACTGTAAGCAAGAACATTTCCTCAGAACACAGGAAATATAGTATCAGTGTGGTGACGTATCATTATTTTAATTGGCTGTTTAGGGTTTCATTTTATGGATATACTATAATTTATTTAACCAATATTTAAGTTGTTTCCAATTTTTTACTATTATAAACAGTGTTTAATGAACATCCTTATATGTATTTTTCTGTGAATTTGACCCATTATGTCCCTGGGATAAATTCCCATGGGTAGAATTGCTGGGTCAAACTTTAAAATGTGGATATATATAGTGTTAGGTGACCATCTAAAAAGTTGCATACCAAGATTATGAATCAATTACCTATATTTTCTTTCAGTATTTTAACTAAAATGTATATTTTTGCATTTAGATATTTGCTCCATCTGAAATTAATTTTGATGATAAAAATGTGTCATTTCTATTTCTCCAAGCGACTAAGTCAGTTTTCGCAACTCATTTCATTGAATGGTCCACCGTTATCACGTATCAAATTCTCACTCATATATAATCTGTTTCTGGATTCTGTACTATTGAGCTTTGTGTTAATTATTGTATAATGCTTTACTTTTTGTACTCGTATAGTAGGTTTTACTGCCTGGTAGGACAATACTCTCTTGTTACTCTACCTGGCTGTTTATTCATATTTATTCTTTCAGAAGAACTTTGAAATCAATTTTTTTCTGTATCAAAGAAAAAATTCCTAAAATTTTTTGATTGGGGATAGCATTGAGTTTACAGTTTGATGTCAGGAGAATTGTTATTTTTACAGTATGGAGGACATGTTCAAAAATAGAATTTATTTTTTCATTTTATTCAAATATGCTGTGTCCCTCGGTAGAATTTTAAACTTTATTTCCAGAAATTTTGTGTTTTTGATTGCCGTTATGAAAGGGAGGCCCCTCGGGGTACGGCTGTCTAGCTTGTTGCACTGAAGTGGGCGAGTCCCCTGTGCTCCTGGTCGCACCACTTCTGCCACCTCTGGCTCCCTTTGTGCATTGGTATCTGCTGGGAGCAGCAGAGGAGAGGCTGGGCCGGGCCCTCTGCCTTCTTCTCCTTCCCCTCAGTCTCCACCCTCTTGGCCCCACTGTGTGGCGTAGGTTCAACTGTCCTAGTAAATAAGGGAAAATCAACCAACCTTGCAAAACTCCCCAGAAGTGACCAGCAATGAAAACATGAACAATTTCTTAGTGCTCTGAACCCTGTACCTTGGGTTAACTTCCACCGGCTGTGGCTGAGGGCTCAGGGGTTGGGGCTGGGCTGGTAGAAGTGCTGGTCTCTCATCCCGGCAGTGGCCCTGAGGCCCGGAGCCTGGGAAGTCAGTCTGGCGTGTCCTGTGGGAGGGTGCAGGCCCCTCCCAGGGAACACTCTTTGGCTCAGGGTAGGCAAAGAGAAAGCTCCTGAGAGGAGAGAGGCAGCCCCAGCTTTTCAGAGGAGCTGGGAAAACTCTGCAGAGCTCTGGCCTATGGAAAGAACAATCTCAGGAATATGGGGGAGCTTAATGTTTTTTCAGCTCTGATTTCTATCTTGGTCATTAAAAATCAAGTTTTAAAAATAAGACCCTACCCATTATGTTTTAATCATCATCACTGGGGCTTAAAGTGATTAATAATGGAAGATTTTTGTTTAAATATTAAACGTTAATGGTTTTGTTCTGCTCTAGAGAGCTGGAGGCAGACAGTTGGAAATGGGTGCACAGCATGCTCTTCCCCCCGGGTCTGGGTTGATTACAGAGGTGACCCTTGAGAGGTGGTGCCTGTAATCACAGGGCTCCTCCGTCCATGCCACGGTCCTGGGTGCTCCCTCGTCCCGGCAGCATGGGACTTCCAAAAGCCTTGTGCATTTTTGTTTTCCCAAATAACCAGTGGATCTGTTAGAGAGGAACTTATTGTCACGTGCTTCTTTCCTTTGATGCCACACGACTAATCTGAGGCTCAGAAAGCCATGTCCCTTATCTTAATAATAACAGCTATTATCTGACGCTGAGCTGACATGTCATCTGCGTTATTCTATTTAAAGTTTACAAGTACCCTGAGGGATATGTAATACCATTCGTACTTTAAATATGAGGATATCAAGGCTTACAAATGTTAAATAACTTTCCAAGTATACCCAGCTCGTAAGTGGTAGAAGTAAGATTTGGAATCAATTCTCATCTGATCCCAAATAATGTGTTCTTTCCATCACCCTATCTCTCCTAACTAAATAACAATGAAGTAACCGGGGCTTGAGACACGACCGCCTCCTAGACCCCAGACCAGCTCCTGTTCCTTTTTGAGTGAGTGGTGTGTCAGGATGATTTCAGAGCATCAGCATCTGGGAGCAGTGGCATAAGTAGAATGGAAAACACTTACACTGGGCTTTACCACATGCTAGACACTGTTCTAAGTACTTTGTAAGCATTAAATCACTGAATTCTCACGACGACTCCATCATGTAGGTTCCCTTATTTTCCCCCCATGCCACAGTTAAGTTACAGAGATGTTAAGCAAGTTGTCTAATATTGGATAACCAGCAAGTGGCCGAGTTGGGACCCAGACAGGCTGACTCTAGAGTCCTGTGGTCTTCCATCCTTCATGTAGAGCCTCTCTAAGATGGGGGAGGCTGGAGGAGGAGCTTTCAGGGTGGGGTGAGGGCTAGTGTTATCGGCAGTTCTATTTGAGCATGTTATATCTGAAGTGGACTACTAGGTATCCCGGTGGAGCTATCAAGAAGGGATTTGGATATCAATTTGGCATCATCAGCATATAGGCAGTGTGTGACACCTGAGATAAGATGAAATCACCGCTAGAAAATGTACAGGTGGAGAAGAGGAGAGGCCCACGGCCCTTTCTACATCCCGAGGGTAGGTGGAAGAGGGAGGGTTGGCAAAGGACCCAAGTGACTCCTCCTTTTCTCTCACACTCCACATCCCAACCCTCAGCAGGACCTGTGGATTCCCACCACTTCCTTCTACTGCCCTAGAGTAAGCCATCGACATGACTCACTCCTACAGTCTACAGTCCCCTCCAACAGACTGCTCTGGTCACCCCACTCTCCTCCCTAAGCTCCTGCCACACCACCCTTCTTGTTCTGAATGTGCAGGCGTGTTCCCCTCAGGATTTCCGCACTAGCTATTCCCCTTGTCTGCAACACTCTTCCTGAGTTAGTCCCAGGGCTCCATCAGTGCTTTGCTTAGATCTCTACTCAAATGCCACCTCCTTGTAGGGGCCTTTCCTCACCACTCTATCCAAAAGAGCGCTCCCAATACTCTCTTTCCCCATGACCTGCTTTTGCTTTCTTCATGGCCCTTATCACTAACTACATTGTATTACATGGCCACTGACCATCTCTTCTCTGTAATGGCAACCTCCATGAGAGTGGGGACTCTACCTTTATTCACTACTGTGTTCCCAGTGCCCAGAAGAGTGCCTGGCCCCGTGGGAGACATGACAAATATTTATGAATGAATGAATGATTGATTGAAAAGAAACTGAGAAGCAGGGGCTGGGGGTAGGAGGAAAACAAGCAGCAGTGTGTTGTCACAGAAGCCAAGAGAAGAAAGTGTTTTCAGAAGGCCGACGTCCGTCCATATCTAATGCTAGTGATGGTCAAGGGGATGGGGATGGAGTACTGACTAGATTTAGATCCTGATGTTCATCCCATTCCACTTTATTATTGTCGGTGTGATAGAGACTCATTTGCAAGGATGCTCAGTGCAGCATTGTAGGTAACAGCGAAACATTGAAACAAATGAGGGTAAACAGGCATCATTAGCTTAATATATTGTCACAGCCACACTATGGAATATTATGCAGTCATCCTAAAGAGGGAGATCTACAGCATTTTCTGGAAAGACGTCCAGATATATTAAATGAAAAAGTAAGTTGGAGTCCAATTTATACTGATTCCTTTTTTTTTCATTTGTTAGAAAAGATATTTATCTAGTAAGGAAAAATTAGGATGAATAAACAGTAAGTCATTTCAGAAGTTACCTCTGTGGGGTTGAATGTCTGGGGAGATTTTAACTTCTTATTTTGTACAGCTGTTTTTTAAGTGCTGGGATTATGGGAATTTTTGTTTTCCTCTTTACAGTTTGCCAATATTTTCCAAGTAATTTAGAAAGGAAAATAAAGAAATAGGATGATTCTATACATATTTAAATAAATTGATGAAAAAGATTGAGGGTGGGGGTTGGAGGCTCTGAACCAGACGTGAGACAGAGGACCCAGAAGGAAAGCTCCAGCCCTGCGTGGAATGCTCTTGCTCGTTTGCCCCCGGTCTGAATACAAGACAGGCCCCACACAATTGGCTACTGGATGGCCATTGTCATGAAAGCATGCTGGTCTGGAGCTGGTCACTCTGTCTCTCCCGCAGAGAACAACTTCTGGTATGTGCCAGAGACTGAGTTAGTCTAGTGGTCTGTGGAGAGCTCCTCCAGGTTAAGCCAAAACTTAGCCACTATGACCATCACTTATTTTACTTAAATGTTTTTTTCTCCCCAAGACATCTAGAGTCTGTGAAATGCACTCTGATGCAAGTATGGCATGCAGACCCGGTTATTCTCTCTCCTGGACTCATCATCAGTCCATGCTCCATTGACAGCTGTGAGCAGAGGGACATACTTGGTTTGTCTCCTGAAGATTTCCAAGTAGAGTAAAATTCACTTTTATTGAATAGGTAAGTAAGAGTCAAGGTCATCCTCTAGAAGAGGTTTTCTTGTAAAGTGGAAACTGGTAATTTACCCCATGGATTGTATTTTTTAAAATTAAATTCGACTTCAATAATGAGAATTGATAAAGAACGCTGATGTTCTTCCCTTTTTTACTATGTTAAAGAATCAGGATCGAGGCCAGCTGCATGTGTAGGAGAGTCAGCAAAATCTCTCTCTATCCCTCTCCCAGTCAAACTGGAGAGAGGAGTTCATATTTGCTGTCCCTTTCTTACTTCTTGATCTTTTCTCAGCTCTCTGAATTATAACTTTCTTCCCCTGGCTTCTCATTGCCTGTCTCCATTTGCTGTCACTCCTTCATCTGTCACCCACATGCCAGGAGACTGTCCTGTGTCCCCAGAGCCCAGCCTGGCCCCTGATGTGGAGTAGTCCTCTCCATACAACATGTCCTGGCACCCCAAGCTCTCACCCACTCTATGCCTTTGCTCGGCATGTCTTTCCCTCATTTTCTACCCAACCAACTTACCTTTCATGGTCAGCTCAAGCATCCCTTCCTTGGAGAATCTTCCCTGGCCACTTCCTCCCACCCCCAAGAAGAACTGGGTCTTCCCCCGTCTGTATTCCTATAACTGTGAGCAGACTATAGGCACAGAGCTTACCTGAGAGTCACTGTGGCTTTGTCATCATGTCCCTCCTGTCTGTCTCTTCCATTAGACTGTGCATTTCTGCATCCTTAGCACATAACATAGTACTTGGGGCAGAGTAGGTGCCCAACTCGTGTTGGCTGAATAAATGAATGAATGATTCCCAGTGGGAATACGAAAGGCAAACCCCATAATTTTGCCGGGGACTCGTTATCCTGATGATAGGGATACTGAAGAGCCACATGCACATAATCTCCTCACCCAGTTACCACTCTGACGGTCCTTCTTCCAAGTCTACACAGGGGGGAACCCAGGAGGTTTAAATCCCGTTCTCAATTCTGACTCAGTCTAGCCCTTAAAATTACTCACTTCCCGTCTGCAATGGCATTTGCTGGTTTATAAAGCAAGGTGACCCTTGAGGGATGATTACAACAGAGAGCTTATAAAAGATTTCAGAGGACCACGAACTGTGTAAATGCCAAGTGTTGTTGTGAATCAGTAAAGTGAGGGAGGGAATGGAAACTGCTAAGCTCTCCCCTGGATTGCTAACAACTTTATTTGTCACATTAAAAAAGTACCAAAATCACCCCAAGGGGAGAATTTTGATATTCACTCTTCCTCATGAGTAATTTCTTATGAAGAATAACAAATAAGACAAGGGGCCAGAATTCCGGATGATGGGGGAGTGGGGTGGGGTGGGGCTGTCTCTCTGCTCTAATTCCCACTTTTGGTGTATTTAAGTATGTGTCTGCAAAGAGAAGGATGCATAAATTATTAGTTCCTGAAGGCAGTTCCTGTGAAGGGAAGAGAATTTATAAATGTTGCAGCAACGTTTCCTTCCGAGGGGTGCTGAGTGAATCAAAGGTCACTGTGGATGTTTACCCCTTTATTTCCCCTGCCAGGAGAAGGAGTGTGAACTCCAGCATCATTTCTCAGCATCTTCGCAATTCCCTGAGGGTGTAGGAGGTCCTGTACTTTCTCCTCCAGTCAACCCAGGGTGAGCAGTAAGTGCTGTTGGACCCCTGGCCTCCCCCGGAACGGGAACCTTCCAGATCAGAAATAATTAGCTGATTCATTCCATGGCCAGAGGAGTGAGGCAATGCTCAATGGCGATTAGCTTGGCGTATAAACATGTAGCTTCCCAGCAGCTGGGTCTAATGTTAATACAAGGACTAAAAAATGACAAGCAGTCTGGGGAATAAGGTTCCTTTTTTAGAACATGATTGGCTTCAGGCCTAAAAGTGAGAACCTCGATATGTTGGCCTTTTGCCTGTGCTTTCATAATAATGTAGGGCATGCTACCTAGTATTATGGGTTTTAGTTAAGACTTTTATCTTCCTAGTTGTGAGGGGAAAAACTGGCAGGGTAGGAGTGGGACACTCTTGTCCCTGTCAGCCTTAGGACAAGGATGGTGGACTCCTCCCCATCACCCCGTTAGGTGTTCAGAGGTCCCCTTTGCACCTACAAGTGTCCCCAGGGCCCTATGGGGTGGAGTCTCTGTGGGTGGCTGGGAGGGGTGGTCCGTTGCTAGGAGAGAGGGAGGAATGGTCCCAGCATGCAAAGACTGGATGGTGAGCAGCTGCAGGTTTGGGGCCTGGGCTGTGTGCAGTCCTTATTCGGGGTAGAGGTTTTCATTCTCTCCTGGGAAGGGCCAGCCTTATCCTTAGGTTGGGCCACATGCCTCCTTCCAATGCTGAAAAGAAGACCAAAAAGCTGTATTCAGATATTTACATTTCTAAAAGGCTCAAATGTTCATGTATAGTCACATACATAAAATATGCATATATACTGTATAACTGTTGACAATGTGTGTGTTGGTATTTTTTATATATATATACACGTATATACATATACATATGTATATGTGTGTGTGCGCGCATTCTCATATCCTCAAGATAATATATCTTGAGAAAACTCTTCTCTAACCACATTTTTCCTGGCCAACCTGGGAATCATCCCCTTAGTATCTGCTTTCAAAGACTATCAAAGAGGAGAAAAGCAATTCTTTCCAAGTTAGAGCAGCACACATGAAATTAAAACTGGAATAGGCCACTTGAGGTTTTTATTCAATTTATGTTTCATTTTAAAACTTGAAAAGTATCTTGGAAAAGCACTTGCAGTCTATTGAATTGGGAGGGCCTGAGTTCAGTCCTCGGGGCTGGTGCGGTGAGGACTCCTTGGGATGTGTCTACTGAGACATGAAGTGGGTTGGGGGCTGGGAGCAGTCAGATCCTAATTAACACCAAGAGACTCCCCAAACCCTTGAATCCAGTCCTGGGCTAAGTGCCTGTGCATTTGTAGATTCCATCTTTATAACTAGATCCCAGAACACATTGTTGAGGAGACCACCCCTCCCCTGACAACACTGTACACTTAAAGATACAACAACGACAAAGTGAAGCTCAATGAAACACTACGGGGCAATGTCCTATCTTTAGAATGTTTAGGGACCTCTATGATTGGTGGCCTCACAACATTGCCAATTTATTTACCTTTAACATTCTACAGGCACAATCCCAGAAGGCTGGTCCCAAATGTAATCTGTCCCCATATTTTAAAGGGCAACTCTTTTCTCTGACAAAATTATGGACCTCTTAGATATTCCATCCACAATTATAATGATTTTCTTACTGATAAACTTCAAGTTAGTTTCTCAGGTTAATATTTTACATGGCAAGTAAGATGCTTGGACATGGCTCTTACATGCATAAGCACATTATACTTTGAATAACCTTGTAAACAAATATGTTAGGAATTGCCCCTGGTGATAGAATATATTGAATATATATTGAATATATTTCTACAGAACCTGTTCCTAAATCCTGATGGGTTAGCTGGGCTGGCTTTTGACAGGTCAGGTAACAATTTTTAGTGAGATGAGACAGAGATGTATTCTCACCCTACTCCTTTATAGTTTAATGACTTGAAAATACACATGCACGCATGCACACACACACGTGTGTGCAGCACATGTATATCAGGAATGGCAAATAGGTGTCACTCTTCATGGAAATGCCAACTGATTGGTGGAGACCACCCCGACCACTGTATTGAGAAGAATTGCGAAGCGGTAAAAGGAAAACACGTGGTATTGATCAGAGACATTGCTAAGGGCATGAGCAGTGGTGGTGGCTGAGGTTTCTTCTCGTAGGGGAAGCTAAAGCAGCGGGGAAGAATCAAATGCCACAGTGACTTAGGTTTCAAATCTGTCAGGTGCATTTTCATTTGATTCAAGCTTGTTAAAATAACTGCAGCAGACATTCAGTACATAGTAATAGCCACCCCAAAACATCAGTTCAACCACAATTTGTGTAGTGAGTATAAAACAAGTGACTCAATTTAAGGCAGGAAATGGGAAAGAAAATTGGTGAGTTCATTTTAAGCTAGTTATATATGATACAATTAACATTAAGTTAAATCCGTATATTATCCCTAAACCCACATTAGCCATGTTTCATGATTTCCTACTATCAACTTAAACATGTTTGACAAAACTTAACCTTCATAAACACAGAAAGTATACATTTTAATTGGGTAAAGATATGCTTTGTAGTAAAATCATTTTATAAGAGGGCCCTTATCTCTCTTCATTGGATAGCAAGGAAGAAATCTGTTGACTTGTGAAGGAAAACAGAGAAGAGTCAAATTTATATTCCTTGAGAACTTTGCCCCAATCTGATCAGTTAGAAATAGGTATTTTTTCTAATTGTTTAGTTCACTAGGCCATAAATCCAGCTTACTTATCAGCACAGAGCAAGGCATTTTATAGCACAGCGTCCGGAATAAACAAAAGCACTTTAAGCCCAAGTGATTTGCTTCATGGTTTCCCTTTAATTAAAGCAGACTCTCCGTAAATAGAGCTCATGTTCCTGATTCTGTGTTTCCCTTTCTTAGAGAAAGGCTTGTGTTGTTCTATTTGTCCATAGGAAAACAAATCACAAGATGCCCTCAGACAGTGACTGTATCATTTAGAAATTGCATTTGGCTGCCAGTCACAGAGACCCAACTGTAGTGACTTTAGCAAATTAGATTATTTCCTCTGTCATAAGAGAATGATGGACGCTGGCACGTGCACAGAGGCTCTGTACATTGTCAAGGACCCAGGCTCCTTGTGATTTCCTACTCTTGCATCTCTGATAAGTGGCTTTCATCCTCAGACTTGCCTCATGGTGCAAGACGGAAGGAGTTTCAGCAGCCATTGCATCTCCATTCTAAGGAGGAAGTAGGAAGAAGAGATCCTGGGTATCTTTTAAGAAATCTTCCCAGAAGTCACACCCAACAACTGACCGTATTACAGAAGACTCTTGGCCTCCCCTGTCTCCATGGTCCTCCGCCACTGGATCAACTCTGTGTAGACTCTGCTGCAGCCTGACAGTGCCCGGCCTCCTTCCTGCATGCTGCAGCTCTTGTCTCCAGGCTTCCACACCACCACCCAGGCCCGAGGAGCTGTGGAGGCCATCTGACGCCCATGTGTGCGTGATTCTGAAGTTCGCTTGAGTTATGCCTCCGCGGGTGCGGCTTTGGCTAAGGGGAAATGAGAGCTGTCAGATCAATTCTTTTCTCTTCCTGTCCCCACCTCCAGGATGGATGTCCTGAGTTGCATAGTTCATTTGCCTTTGGGAATAGGGCCCCGTGAAATTGAGCAGTCAATTCTACTCAATGCCCAGCAATGTCCAGGTTGATAACACACACTCATTTCACCTCTCTCTCCTTCTCGGCCTTTCTTTCCTTTTCCGCCACCCCTACTTCCCTGGGATTACATTCCTTAATAAATTAGTGGCATACACACTTTTGTCTCAGGCTCTGCTTTCTTGAGAACCCAGGCTAAGATAGGGCAGAACTTGGTGACATGGCCATATCCGGTTGTAAGGAGACTGAACAATGTAGTTTTTTAGCTGGAAATCTTGACTGGTCAAACAAGATCAGATTTCTCTTGCTAAGGAAGGATGGGAGAAGTCTCTGCCACAGTGACCTACTATATATGAAGGAAACCAAACATCGTGATGGCAGAGAGCGACCAAGGGCAGGGCCACATCTAGGGATTCTGTCTGCAATTGGCTCGGTCTCTTCAACAGTAGGCAGAGCTGGCATTGAGAAATTCCATCAGCTGCATTTAGCTAAACAGGAGACACAGGTGCCTTCAGGACTGTGGCACAGGGACAAAATCAAGGTGAGACAAATGGCACCAGCTGAGATGTTTTTCTATTGAGTCTCACAGAGCCGGGTTGTCTAGATGCATCCTGCAGCTACGGTCCCCATGGTGTGGTGTCGTTCAAGTAAGCTGCTTCTGGAGAAGAAGGTCTTCGGAGATCTTGGCTGCTGATATTGAGAAGTGACTCAAGAGGCTGCAGAGCTGCCTCCAAAGGTCAATTATTCTTTCTCAGGACTGTGGAAGGTGGGAGATAGTGGGTGCCGATGGAAGTGAAGTAAGGTGGTGAGGCTGGATGAAAATAGAAGTCAAGGGTGCAGTGTGATCCAGGATTTAAAAAGATGCTACTCTCATGGGGCAGGGCTGTCAGCACCAAGAAAGCTTCTGGTGAGAAGAAACCAAAATAGTTTAAGTTGGAGAAACAAAATGGGGTTACCTAGAGGTCTTCAGAGATGGAAGACAAGAACAGGCACTGGGAGTTTGGTCTGTGTGGAAGTTTTCCTTGGTTACTTGCACAGGAGGTGGCGCCTTAGGGACCTAGAGGTGGCCCCCAACTAGAATGGCTTGATTCTTTTCGGTTCAGCCATTTCTTCACCTAATTTTGGACATTACTTTTAAAATAAAAACTCTCGGGGAAACTTCACACCTTAAACATGTTACCCATCAGTTAATACCCACACAGGGGCTAGTTGATAACTGGTGAAAGCACTAGGACAATGGATCATGGGGTGTGGAGACCGTTGGGGGTGGGTGTGCGGAGAAAGCATCTCAGGGCTTGAAGTGAGAAAAGGATGGAAATCACCAGCAAAGGGCTGGCTCAGGTACACAGAGTTTGATTCCCTTCCCTAAGCAGCTTGGCCAAATCCCAGGAAAAGTACAAACTGTGCCAGTTAAGCCACAAACCATTAGTCCAAAATCCCTGTGCAACCCAGGTGGGCTCAACAAATGTTCAAAGCCAGGCCAGACTGTTCCGAGCATGATTTTATTAGGTGCTTCTCAATGTGTGGAGATAAAGGACAAAATAAGGTAGGATGCTTTTGGCTGCAAGTAACAGAAAGTCCAGATTCAGTGCTCCTGAATAATATGGCCAGTTTCAGGGCTGGGTATTTAGAAGCCCAACAACTTCTTCAGGATCCCAGTATTTTCTTTCCATAGTTCTACACTGCTCTACCTTCTTCGGTTTGCCAGCTGGTCTCCTTTCCTGGCCCCAAGATGGTTGCTGTGGATCCAGACATGGAATGGAGACACAAAAACATCCAGTGGAAGAAGTGTTTCTTGTCAAGTTCTGATTGTATCAACAAGTAAACATTTTCCAGAAGCCCTTTAGCTGACTTCCTCTCATGTCTCATTCACCAGAACTGCCCCCACCCAAATCACACATAGGAGGAGGAAAAGAGCTACCAGGATTGGGGAGTGGCTTAAACCCATCATAATGACACTCCTTAAGGCTGGGACTGGGGCCCATTTCCCCTAACGCACTTGGCCATGTGGAGGAGTGTGGATACCTGATGAAACTTACTCTTTGTGAGCCTCAGTTCATCTGTAAAATTCACAGATTGGTTGTGATGAGTAAATAAGATGATGGGAGTGAAGTGTAACCACACAGCAAACGCTCAGTAAGTGGTCGCCATGGTTACGGGAGTTTTACATTCCCCAGCTTCAGTCCTAGAATGTGAATCCCTCCTGCCGTGGACAGAAGGCTACACTAGGGAGAGCATCACAGCTGCAGTGCCTCTCGCTCTCAGGGAAGATGTTCTTTCTGTGTTCCATGTGGGAGCTCTAGTCCTGGCTCCTGTGTCAAAGCTGTTGTCCACCTCTCTCCCTGAAGAGTTCAGGGACATTTCACCATGCTGGCATTATCACTCTTCTTGTCAACTTCTCTATGACAGATGATACATGGGCTGCAGAATTTGGACAGTACATTCATGGAGGATTAAGCACACAGACTCTGGGGTCTCAATCACTACGATTGTGGGTCTTGATGAGCTGGCCTGGCAGAGAAAGACCTTTCATGTTCTGACTGCATTCAGGGTAGGCTCTTAGGCTACAGGCCTGCAGCTACCCAATGCCTGCCCTGTTGCCACCTCTGGCTTCCCCAAATCAGGGCAGGTGGTGGTCTGGCTGGTGGAGCAGGGCTTTAGAGTCAGATGGACCCATCTGCCTCTGGACACTGGCTCAGCCACTTACTAGCTGTGTGACCTTTTGGAAGACATGGAATGTCTCTGCAGCTCAGTTTATTTGTTCCTCTGGAAAGTAGGTGCTATGACTAAAGGTTTGTGTCCTCCTCAAATTCATATGTTGAATCCTAATCTCCAATGTGATAACATTTGGAGGTGGGGCCTGTGGGAGGTCCTGAGAGCACAACCCTCATGAATGGGATTAACGCCCTTTATAAAAAGAGACCACAGAGAGCTCCCTTATCCCTTCCATCATGTGAGGACACAGTGAGAAAACGGCTGTCTATGAACCTGGAAGATGATCGTCACCAGATACCAAATCTGCTTGCACCTTGATCCTGGACCTCCCAACCTCTGGAACTATGAGAAATAAATGCTTATTGTTTAAGCCATCCAGTCTATGGTATTTTGAGATAGGAGCCTGAGAAAACTAAGACAGTAGGTTTAATACCTACTTTGCAAAGTTGTAAGTTTATAGATAATGCATGTGAAGTACCTGTCACAGAACATACATTAAATAAATGATAACTATCATTATTAGTAAACTGGATTCATCTTTGTGTATATGTATACATGTATATATATTTTTAGGAAGTTTATTGAGGTTTAATTTGTATACAATAGAATTCATTCATTTTAAGTGTACGGTTTGAGGAATTTTGGCAAGTGTATATCCATGTAATCACTATCACAACGAAGATATAGAACATTCCTATCAGTATCCCCCAAACTTTCATTGGCCTCTTTGCAGTCAATCCCCAACCCCCACCCCTGACCTCAGGCAATCACTGATTTGCTTTCTGTCATTATAGTTTCTGCCTTTTCTAGAATTACATAAAAATGAGATCACACACTATAGTCTTTTGTGTCTGTTTATTTCTCCTCAAACGTTTTTAAGATTTATCCATATTGTGAGTATATTGTAGTTTGTTTCTTTTTATTGCTGAATAGAATTTCATTTACCAGTTGATGCACATCTGGGATATTTCTGGTTTGGGGCTATAATTAATAATGCTGCTATGAATGTTCATATACAACGTGTGCACATATGCCTTAATTTCTCTTGGGCAACCACGTAAAATTGGAATTGCTGGGTCATATGGTATGTTTAATTTGATAAGAAACTACCAACTGTCTTCCAAAGTGGCTGTACCATTTTGCATTTCCACCAACAGTGCAGGAGACTTACAGTTGCTTTAACTCTTCACCAGTACTTGGTTTTGTCATTTTTTTTAATTTTAGCCCTCCTAATGTGTGGATAGAGCTACCTCATTGTGATTTTAATTTTTCATTTGTCTGATAAATAGTGATGCTGAGCATCTTTTCATGTAGTCATTGGCCATTAGGATATCTTCTTTTGTGCAATGACCAATCTTTTGTCCATCTTTAAGTTGGATTGTTTGTCTTCTTATTGTCATGCTGTAGAGTTCTTGAGATAGTCTGGATTCAAGTCTTTGTCAGATATATGTTTTCCAGAAATTCTCTCCCATTTTGTGACTTCCATCTTCATTTTCTTAATGGTATCACTCAAAAAGCCTAAGTTTTTAATTTTGACAAAGTTCAGTGTATCAAATTTTTCTTTTATGGTTTGTATTTTTGTGTATGTGTCCTATCTAAGTAATTTTTGCCTATCTCAAGCTAATAAAGATTTCCCCTTACTTTAATTTTTTTTAAGGTTTTTAATCCAGTTCAAGTTAATTTTTATGTATAGTGTGAGGTAAGGGTCAAGGTTCTATTTTTCCCATATGGATATCCAATTGCTCCAGCACCATTTATTAAAAAGACTATTCTTTCCCTATTGAATTACCTTGACATCTTCGTAAAAAAATCAACTGACCATATAAGTGTGGGTCTGTTTCTAGACTCTCTTTTCTCTTCCTTTGATCCATATGCCTATCCTTTTGCTAACACCATACTGTCTTGATTAATGTAGCTTTATAATAAGTTTGAGATCAGGCAGTATAAGTCTTCTAACTGTTCTTTTTCAAAATAATTTAAAAAATATTTTGCATTTCCAAATAAATTTTTGAATCAGCTTGTGATTTTCTGCAAAAAGTCTGCTGGGATTTTGATTGGGATTGCATTGAGTCAATAGATTAATTTGAGGAGAAATGACATCTTAATGAGACTGATCCTTCCAATGCACAAACATGGTATACTTACCCATTTATTTAAGTCTTCTTTAATTTCTCTCAGTAATATTTTGTAGTTTTCAATATGAAGATATTGTGTATATTTGATCAAATTTATTTCTAAGCTTTTTTTTTTATTTTATTATAAATGGAATTTTTTTCTAAGTTTCATTTTCTAATTGTTTGTTGCTGGTGCATAGAAATGCAATTGATATTTGTATGTTGACCTTGATTTATGTGCCTTTACTAAATTTGCTTATTAGTTCTAGTAGCATTTTTGCAGATTCTTTTGCATTCTATATATGTATATGATTCAATTGTCTGAGAATATAGGCAATTTAATTTCTTCTTTTCCAAATTGCATGCCTTTATTTCCTTTTCTTGCCTATTGCATTAACTACAACCTCCAGTAAATTGTTGAATAGAAGCAGGGGGAGCAAATGTTTTTGCCTTGTTATGATCTTAGGTAGAAAGCATTCAGTCTTTCATCATTAAGAATGATGTCAGTTGTAGGAGTTTCATTAATTTTCTTCATTGGGCTGGGGAAATTTCCTTCTATTTCTAGTTTGCTCAGAGCATTTGTCATGAATCTGTGTTTAATTTTGTCAAATGCATTTTCTGCATCTATAGACATGATCATAGGGTTTTCCCACTTTACTGTATTAATATGGTGAATTACATTAATTGATTTTCAGATGTTAGACCAACCTTTCATTCCTGAAATAAAAATTACTTGATTTTAATGTGTTATTCTTTGAAAATATTTCAGAATTAGATTTGCTAATACTGTATATGTTTTTTAAGGATTTTTGTATCTATATTCATTAGTGATATTGTTTTCTTTTGCTATTGTTAAGTGTTTTTGGTATCAGTAGTGCTGGGCTCAAAAATAAGTTGGGAAGTGTGGAAAGCTAAATAATGGCCCTCAAAGATATGTCCATGTCCTAATCCCCAGAATCTCTGAATGTCACCTTATATAGAAGTAGAGTTTTGTTGATATGATTAAGTTAAACTTCTTGAAATGGGGAGATTATCTTGGGTTATCAAGATCGTCTGTAAATAAGCCAGCGCTGATGGCCTAGTGGTTAAAGTTTGGCACACTCTGCTTTGGTGGCCCAGGTTCAGTTCCCAGGCATGGAACCACACTGCTCATCTGACAGTACCCTTGCTGTAGTGGCAGCTCACAAAGAACTAGAAGAACCTACTACTAGAATATACAACTATGTACTGGGGCTTTGGGGAGGGAAAAGAAAAAAAAAGAGAGGAAGATTGACAACAGATGTCAGCTCAGGGTGAATCTTTCCCAGCAAAAAAAAATAAAAAAGAGTGTGTGTAAATGCAGTCATAAGTGTCCTTATAAGTGAGAGTCAGAGGAAGATTTCACACAGATGGAAAAGGAGAAGGTACACAGAAGAGGAGGAGGCAGTGTGACCTTGGAGGCATAGACTGAAGTAACAGGGCCACATGCCAAGGAATGTTGGCAGTCACCAGAAGCTCAAAGGGTCAAGAAGCCGATTCTACCCTAGAGCCTCTGGAGGGAGTGCAGCCCTGCTGACACCTTGATTTTGACCCAGTGATGCCGATTTTGGACATCTGGTCTCCAGATCATGAGGGAATAAATTTCTTTGCTTTAAGCTGGCAAGTTTCTGGCATTTTGTTACAGCAGCCTCAGGAAACTCATAGAGGAAGTGTTCTCTTCTCTTGTATATTCTGAAAGACTTTGTGTAGGATTCATATTATTTCTTCTTTAAATGTTTGTTAGAATTCACCGGTGAAGCTCTGTGGGTATACTGTTTTTTATGCAAAGGATTTAAATTATAATTTCAAATTTTCACAATTAATATAGAGCTATTTAGGTTCTCTATTTCATCCTGAGTTAGTTTTGGTTAATTGTGTCTTTCAAAGACTTTGTCCACTTCACCTATATAGTTGAGTTTATTGGTATGAAGTTATTCATAATATTTCCTTATCATCCTTTTAATTTCTGTAGGATCTGTGGTAATGTCCTCTGTTTCATTCCTCATATTGGTAATGTATGTCTTTTCTCTTTTGTTCTTGATCAATATAGGTAGATGTGTATGAATTTTATTGATCTTTTTAAAGAACTACTTTTTAGTTTCATTGATTTACTCTCATTTAGTTTTAATTTTATTTATTTCTGATTTTTTTCCTTTCTTTTACTTATTTTGGGCTTAACCGATTCTTTTTCTAGCTTCTTAATTTTAGATAATTGATTTTAGGCTTTTCTTCATTTCAATTATAAGCATTTAGGAAACTACAAATTTTCCTATAGGCATTTCTTTAGCTAAATCCCATAAATTTTGATGTCTTGTGTTTTCAGTTTCAGTTCAGAATATCTTCTAATTTGTTTTGTGATTTATTTCTCTAATCCACAGTTTATTTATAATATATCGCTTAATTCCAAATATGAGTACCTTCCAGATATAGTTCTGTTATTGAGTTCTAATTTTATTCTGTTGTGGGTCAGGAAATACGTGCTGTATGAGTTCAATCCTTTTACATTTATTGAGATTATTTTTTTGGCCTGGCATATGGTCTGTCTTGTTGAATGTTTCATGTGCACTTGAAAAGTCTGCTGTTAGGTGGAACATCAATAAAAGTCAATTTGATCAAGTTGTTTAATAGTTTTGTTCACGTTTTCTATCTACTTGTTTGATCAATTACTGAGAGAGGAGTGTGAAAATCTTGGCTCTAGTTGTCTATTTCAGTTTAGACAGCTTTTGCTTTGTGTATTATGGAGCTCTTTTATTAGGTGCCTTATGTTTATGATGGTTATATCTTAACTTTTTCCTGTCTCTGGAAAGTTTCCTCGTCTTAAAGTCTATCTTGTCTGATATTAATAGAGTCTCTCCATCTTTCTTATGCTGACTGTTTGCATGATATGTATTTTCCATTGTTTTATTTTCAACCTATTTGTGTCTTTGTATTTTAAATGCTTCTGTGATAGATAGCATATAGCTATGTGTTGATTTCATATAGTCTGAATATCTCTATCTTTTGATCAGAGTGTTTAGTCCTTCACATTCAATTTAATTAATGATACAATTGAATTTAGGTCTACCATTTTGTTATTTGTTTTCAACTTACATAGCCTCTTTTTGTTCCTCTGTTCCTCCTTTCCTGTCTTCTTTTTTTGTAAATGAAATGTTTTTAGCACCATTTTGATTCATCTCTAGGCTTTTTAGGTATATTTCTTTGCATTTAATGCTTGCTCTAGGGATTACAACATGCATCTTTTATTTATCACAATTTACTTAAAGTGACTATAGGAACCTTGCATCAGTATACTGATCCAGATACATTTGTATTTAAAAAATTTTTAGTTTTTATTTGGTGAAATGCTATTCATTTTTTTGATATATGCAGTTGCATAACAGAATGGTTGACCTCTTTTAAATGTGAATTTACTGAGACATTTGCCAAGAGAAAGTCTGAGGAAGAAATTGGAATGAGAGGGAGGGACATAAGGTGTGACATCCTGCATGTAGATTATCCAAGGCAAAGGAGTTTCCGAGAGGTTGTGACTGTTGGAGAGTGGAAGAGAAGAATGTTGTTTCAGAAGGTAGGACAGATCTGAAGTTCAACTGTGTGTGAGCTATGGCTTCTGAAACAGGGAAATTGGAGAGTGGGTGAGTGGGTGAAATGTGGAAACTCAGTTGAGGCACATTTTTATTAACAGATCAAATTAACAAAAAATGGTGTTAATATGCAAAAGCATATTTTACTGGGACTTTGACTATTTTACACCTGAGGGTAAGCTGAGCTAGAGGAAACCTAGCAGTGAAATGCTTGGAGACATTTATAGAAAGAGAGAAGGAAATGAAACAAATAAACAAAAAAGAATGACTGGAACTAGAATGTTGCCATGATCAAGAAATCTAGTTATTAGCCTCACTTTACAGATGAGAAATGGGACTCTTTATGTTTTTGCATAGTATGTAAATTTAGGGTGAATTTGCAATTCTTGCTTTGTTATAAAAATTATTTCCTGTGGAGCACACCACCAACCAAATTCTGCCCCACTCTGGTTTTTTTTTTATGTTTGTCTGTTCCTGAGGAGAGTCTTAACTATTGCACCTGTTCTGCTACTCAAAAATCATCTTTAGGGGCTGGCCCGGTGGCATAGCGGTTAAGTTCGTGCGCTCCACTTTGGCGGCCCGGGATTAGCGGGTTCGGATCCCAGGTGCAGACAGATGCACTGCTTGTCAGCCATGCTGTGGCGGCGTCCCATATAAAGTAGAGGAATATGGGCACGGATGTTAGCCCAGGGCCAGTCTTCCTCAGCAAAAGGAGGAGGATTGGCAACGGATGTTAGCTCTGCGCTATTCTTCCTCACACACACACACACAAAGCATCTTTAATTACCTGGCAGATGTGCCAGTGGCAAAGGAAAAGTGAAGTCCTGAGCAGCTCATTAGATGAGCCCTCAGGTAGGATTGGTTACATTTAGTTCCCAAGGCCCTCTCATTACACTTCTCTTAAAAGGCTTATTGCAATACAGTTTTTATGAACTGAGAGCTTGTCTTATTTGGGAAATTTTAATATTTCATCTTGTTCCTTAATGTGCCTGCCAAGGTATTTAAAGAGTTGAGTGAAAATTATATGTGTTAGGATGATGAAAATGTTTTAACCACTTTAAATCATTTACCTTTGGAGGTAAATTCAGGAAGTTAAAATTAATAAAGAAGCCCAGGTATGCTGCCACATGGTATTGTCATGGTTGAAATTGGACACGGTGACATTCCAAAATGTAATAGTTGAAACCTGAGTCTAATTAACTTCCTCCTGTAGCCCAGGACTCCCCAGACTCATCAGCTAGTGGCACTCATGGAGGTCATATCAGCATCAATGGCTTATATTTCACCATCTCTTGCCCTCACCTACTGACAGACGACCCCCCATCCTTGCAAAGTCTTCCCAAGGTATGTCTGGGAGTTCCTGGGGGTTTCACACATGTCCATATTCCTGAATGATCCTTCTCCTAAGTGTGCCATGCCTCCCTTCTCTTCTGCGTCAAAGCCTGACGTAGACATGTGGGGAGGAGGGGGGGAATGTCCTGTCCAATCCGTGTTACACTCTGAGTCTTAGTGGCATGCAGGGCTACTTGACCTTTCGATGTTTTGTAGAGGCTGTCAGGAAATAGCTCTTTTATGTTCCTTGTAGTTCTCTCTCTTCCTGGGTTGCAATCCATGAGGATGGACTTGGGATGGTCTGTGGGACAAATACTGCTATACTCTACATGGCTCTTCCACTCAGATTCTGACGCCTGGCTGCTCGGCCAAGTGGGATGTTTCTGGCCTCTTGGTCCCTTGCAGAGAATTTTCTGTAGCTAGGCTTTCTGCTCTGGGAAGGCAAAGGCCGCACATGTCTTGTTCATCTCTGTATCACCACAGAGCAGGCACACAATAAATAACGTTTTATGTCTCTGCCTAGAGCTCTTTAAGTCTTTCAGCAAATAGAATTCTTTTGGGACTGGCCCCACAAATTTGTCAGAGTTCCTGAAATTCCATCTTAGGCACAAGCTAGAACCCTCACTACGTTAAAAATGTAGTTGCTTTGGGCTAAATTGCCTTATTCCCAAGAAGCTTGGAAATTGTGACAAATTTCATTGCCCATATTGTTACCATTTCAACTCAGGCATCTCCTGATTTCCACCGTTTTGCTTTTGGTTTAAGTATAGACTAGTGTGGGCATTTCAACTTTTTAATCATAATGAAATAATGCCCCTTGCCTTCCCACTAACAAACCATATTGGACTAGGGTTGCCAGAGAAAACGGACACCCATTTAAGTTTGAATTTCTAGTAAATATAATGAATAATTTTTAAGTATTATTAGGTCAAATGCATTTTGGTGATGGAGCATCGTCCCAAATTTATAGTAAAAATTATTTATTGTTTATCTGAAATTCAAATTTACTTGGTCACCTGATTTTCTTTTTCTTCTAGACAAATCATTTCTCTTTTATGTGTTTCTACTACTTCATCTATAAAATGGTGTATCGACTTTTTGTACCTCAATAATCTAAAGCTCAAATGACATCAAGTACATTAATGTTCTTTGATAAGTAAGAATTTGCCATAAAAATGTGAGACATTATTAGTCATTCAATAATTTGAATGGAGGAGCTTCATGGACCTTTAGACACTACAGAAGATAAACAAGCGTAATGCAGGTAAGAACTGTGGTGAAACGCAAGAGGAGGCTGGATGGGCAGCCCTTCTGGAGGATGCTGAGAACTGAGTCCTGAGTTGGACCAAAGGACTTAGTGGATCCTGTATTCCTTGCTGGGAATCCTCAGCAATCCTCTGTGTGTCCCTGTAGAAGGCCAGAAACAAAGGAAGCATTATCAAGTCCAGAAACAAGGCTTTAACACAATGAGGGAATTCCCTCGTAGAGTAATTTCAAACCCAGGTTCCAAGTTCCAATGTGAGTGAATTTGTTCCCATTTTAAATGATAATTTCAGAAAACCTTTGAAAAACAAACTAACATAATGTTCTTTTCAAATGAGAAAAGCCCCCAGTATCCCATATAGTCCATCTCTTAAGTACATATTCAAAATGGAAGGTTATGTTGGTTTTTTTATTCATTCAATCATTCATTCATTGATTTATTTATTATTCACTCAGTAAACACATATCAAGCACCTGCTATGCACCAAGCAGTGTGCTAGGTATATAGGGTATTTAGAGACTAAAAAAAGAGACAATCTCGGGGCCACCCGGTGGCACAGCGGTTTAGTTCACGCTTGGCAGCCCGGGGTTCACGAGTTCGGATCCCGGGCGCCCGCTGACGCACTGCCTGTCAGCTGTGCCGTGGCGGCGTCCCATATAAAGTAGAGGAAGATGGGCACAGATGTTAGCCCAGGGCCAGTCTTCCTCAGCAAAAAAAGGGGAGGATTGGCAACGGATGTTAGCTCAGGGCTGGTCTTCTCCACAAAAAAAAAAAAAAGAGACAATCTCATTGAGGTGCTCACTTCACATTCTTCTATAAATGGACCTCGAGAACTTGTTTAGAGATTCTAGTAGGATAGATAAGCTTTGAGTGTGTCCTTGATCCGGGAACACTCTTTCTTCCTGTGGGAGGAATATCTTTTCTTGATGAACCTGATATTTGGGTAGGATCACATGATTCGGATTAGCTGACCAACTCTGGTTCCAATAAAGTGACTGATATTACAGCCAGATAACCCTCATTTCTTAAAACAAAGTCTAGTGGAGAAGACAGACATGTAATGCATGTAGTTAATACAGTATGATAAGGGGATTGTACAAGGTGCTCTAGAAGCAGAGGAGAGAGTGGCAGAGAGGGGTTTCTGGTTGGCTTCCTAGAGCAGGCAGCCCGGGGTTCTGGAAGAGTAGGGAGCTCACCAGGGTGTGAACGTGGGAGAACATCGCTAGCAGGATGAACATCTTGTGCCTCTGAATAGCATTTATCATATTCTGCCTTATGGTTTTCTGTCTTCCTGCCTCAGATTGTGAGCTTCTCCAGGCCTGAGAAGCCTGTGTCTTAATTGTCTTTGCATCCCATCATCTAGCATAGTGTCCTTCAAATTGCAATTTTAGCTCAATGGACTAAAGTTGCACTGATAACCTTTTAAAATAGACTTTATAATGGTGAGATGGTATATGCAGAACATTCCCTATTAATTGACAGTGTGAAGTCAAAGACTCTGGTTCAAACCCTGGCTCACCCACTCACTGGGTAGTATATTCTTGAGCACAGTATCCTCCCTGAACCTTTTCCTTATAAGGAAAATTGAAAAATAATATCTACTTCATGTATTGTTTTGAAGACTGAATGAGATAATGTGTATAATGTGGCTGGCATAATCATTGACATCTTATTCGGTATTAATTCTCCATACCCACCTATAACATGCTCCTTAAACTGACTTGGAATTTAGTTGCTGCATTTGATGGAAGAAAAATTTAAGGATCTGGAATATAGCCCACCAGACAATAAAAATTCTGCTAGCATGAAAAATAACTATGTTGACATCTTCATACACATTGTTACACAACCATGTGTTGCAACTAGATCGTGTTTGGATGATTCTCTTGGGGAGGATACTTTAGTTGGCTGATGGTTATGCATGAGTCCCAGATGTGTTCTGGTGATGCAGCATCTGGAAATCAGGAGACTATTTGCAAGAAACCATGAACATATGAAGTGTTAAATTTAAAAAATACTGAATACATATTTTGCTGCAGAATCATTATAGATAAATAATAACCCATGGGAAGCATTTAAGAAAACAATTTTGGGGAAAAAAACCTAAATATTCTCTCCGTGAATCTCTCTGAATCAGGAAGAGTTGGTTGTTGTTTGATCTGGGGACATGGTAGGCCACCAATGTTCGTTGGCAGCAGAGTTTGAGAATCTCTGGTCTGTTAGATTAAGGAATTTCAGCGCAAACCAGTTCTAAATCATTTTAAACATGTCTTAAACTGGTATCTTTCTAAATATAGACGCAGCCTTGAGAGAGGTGGACCATTTGGGGGAACAGTCAATTTCTGGAATAATAACAGAAGACTTAGTTTAAGCACTCAGGATATTATTAAAGGAGATAAAAGTCTCCATTGCCCTTACCTTCCCACCCAATTCAACATGGTTTTTGAAGAGAGGAGTAGTTACTTCCACACGAAGGCTCCAAATCTTATGCGTCCTCCAACTGCCTGTTTCCTACCGGGACCAAAGGGAAGGAGCCGAGACTCAGGAGGGCTGTCTCTGACGGACAGTGTTTTCTACTTTCTATCCTGTGTCAGCAGCCTCAGGAGTCAACCTCAGGCTCGGCCAGTGACTAGAGGTGTTTTTGCATCCTCCCCTTTATGTTGTCTCCCTTGAGGAAGACATCCAGGACACAGGATTTAAGTGGCTTGATCTGTGTGACAGAGTGAATTTTCCTGGGACACACTTCCAAGTAAGAGGGATGAATGGATCCTATGGGACTAAAGAAAGACTTGTTCCTCTGAAGAATGTCACAGCTTAACTTCCAAGTGTATCCACCTCTCCAGCCACATCTCTAGCACATCCTCCCTCTCCCCTCCTCTCTCATCCTATGCTCTAGCATGCTGAGCTGTTAATGATGGTACCATGACCTCAGGAGGAACACACAGAGCTGCAGAAGAGAAATATGCTCCAAACACATGCTATTGCTTTTGCTTGGAATATCCTTCACTCCAGTATCTGTGGGAAAGCTCCTATTCATCCTTCAAACCCCTCCTCAAACATCACCTCTTCTGTAAAGTTTCCTTCAATGTCCCAAGAGAGTAAGTCAATTCTTTTCCTGAGCTCTAACAGCATGTTTAATATCTCAATCTGTTTTGTAACTTACCTGCTCATCTGTCTGCCTCCCTGCGGCACACATTGTTAGTTGCTTACCAAAAGCCTTTCTATACCTCTTCTTGCTGATGGAATCTTGATGTTGTCAGGTGTCCAACTTCAAGGAAGACGGGCCTCCTCCTCAGACCCTGGAAGTGAATTTTGATTAGCCTAAGCCAATAATGAAAAATTCTAGTCTGTCTGCCAGTGAGTAGTTTCAGCTTGAGCACATGACGCAATTCTGGCCAGTGAAGGGAAATGGGCTGGGGCGGGGCCTCTCAAGCTTGCTTATGCATATGAATCACCTGGGGTTTTGCTACAAGGCAGATTCTGATTCTGTAGGTCCAGGGTGGGGCCTGAGGGTCTGTATTTCCAGCAAGCCCCCGGGGGAGGAAGATCCACATGCTGCCAGTCTGAGGACCGCACTTTCAATGGTAAGCTAGGGGTTAACTAGCCTTACTTTTAAAAAGAGACATGAGAGAACATCCTTTGATGTCCCTGAGATCAACTGGGTGAAGTGCGCTGCACGGAGCTGCCGGAGGCGTCTTGCTATCACCAAGGAAGCAGCCAACGTGCTGGGGTTGGCAGAATGGAAAGCTGGAGAAAAACCCGGGCCTAGAGCTGACTCTGTTAAAGTGTTGAATTAAGCAACGCTGGAAGTGCCCATGCTCTGCAGGTTTATTGTGTATGTTCTCGAAGGTGTTGTTTTATGAAACATTTATTTCAATTATGTATGTGTATGATGTAAAATGTCTTTCTAACTGGGTTGTGGTCATAAATGTTCAAAAAACACCAGCCTGGTCAAAGGGCCAGTTGTCCCTCTGGGGAACTATGCACAACACTCCCACAGGGGGCAAAGCTGGGGCCAGGAGCCCTTTCCACCAGCCAGCATCCTGTTACATTCCCGTCCCATTTTGCCTCTTTCCAGTCACCAAGCTCCATGCTCAGAAACTTGGCCTACAACTGTCCCTTTTTCAAACTTTCCTGACTCTGAGGAAACGGCACTTTGCGGTCTCTTCATTCAGCTGCTTCCTGTACTTGGTGCTGAGGCTTCTCTGAGTCCTGTGAGCAGAGTGGCCTCTTGCTTGCTGCTGGCTCCAGGCCAGACCACACAGAGCCCAGCCGGGGGCTGTTGACCCCTGGGTTCAGCTGTCGGTGCTCTGCCTCAGTGGGAAATAGACCAGAGTCAGCATTTAGGGCTCAAGGGGCTTTACTTAGTTAGTGGCCTGGAGTTGTGGACCAGATCTTGCTTTGCCTGCTTCTGAGAGTGCTGAAGAAGGGTCACACTGAATGACAGTACTTTGGTCCTGAGTCTGAGACTTTACTCTGGGGGCTGTGGGAGGAATGCCAGCCCTGCAAGGCCACTCTAGAGAGAGGAGGTAGAAACCCAGTTCCCCCTCTCTTTCCTGCCCTCTATATCCTGAGCCCTGCTTGGAATCCCTGTCTCTACTGGCTCTGCAAGTCCGGGCAGATGTCAGAGATGCTGGCAGGAGAGATGTTGGCACCTTTCATTCCTCCTGTGCAGTTTCCCTCCACACGCAGCCCGTGCTCCAGCCAAAGCCAACCCTCTGCAGTTTCCCACCTCTGGGCATGTTCCCACCATGTATTTTTCATCTGAAGTTGCTCCCCCCACTCAGCTGCTGCATGAGGAAATCCTATCCATATGCAAAGGCAGAGCTCCCACGCCACCCACACTGTGGAAACATCCCCCATCTCCGTTGCTGGAACTATCCGTGCTTTCCTCCGGGTCACCCAGGGTTTTGTTTGTGCCTCTAGTTGAGCACATATCACATGCTGCCTCACTGTAGTTATTTGGATTCCTGCCTGGCCTCCTCAGTGTGCTTCTGAGCTCCCTGCAACTGTGTTTTATTCATCTTGACTTAGCAGAACTGCTAGGCACGCGGCAGTGCTACACACATTGTAGGATTGATGTGCTATTATTTTCAGGGTTAAAAATGGTCAGTGACATATGTGGGCAACTGATTTTCAACCAGGGTGCCAAGACCATTCAGTGGGGGAAAGGACACTATTCAACAAATGGTGTTGGGAAAATGCATATCCACATGCAAAAGAATGAAATTGGACCCTTACCTTATACCATATACAAAATTTAACTCAAAATGGATCAAAGACATAATGTAAGAGCTAAAACTATAAAACTCTTTGAAGAAAACACAGGGAAATGCTTCATGACATTGGATTTGGTGTTAATTTCTTGGCTATGACACCAAAGGCAGCATAGCCTTTGAAAAAAGGTAGATAAATTGGGCTTCGTCAAAATTAAAAACTTTGTGCATCAAAGGACAGTATTAAGAAAGTGAAAAGGCAACCCACAAAATGGAAGAAAACATTTGAAAATCGTATATCTGATAAGGATTTAATATCCAGAATTTATAAAGAACTGCAACTCAACAACAAAAATAAAAACAGTCTAATTCAAAAAGGACAAAGGACTTGAATAGACATTTGTCCAAAGAAGATATACAAATGGCCAACAAGCACATGAAAAGTTGCTCAATATCACCAATCGATAGGGAAATGCAAATCAAAATCTCAGTGAGATATCATCTCACACCCATTAGGTTGGCTACTATCCAAAAATCCCCAGAAAATAATGAGTGTTGGCAAGGACATGGAAAAACTGGAAGACTTGTGCACTGCTGGTGGGAATGTAAAATGGTGCCACCAATAAGGAAAACGGTATAGAGGTAGCTCAAAAAATTAAAAATAAAATTACCAGGGGCCGCCCCGTGGTGCAGCGGTTTAGTTTGCGCTTGGCAGCCTGGGGTTCGCAAGTTTGGATCCCGGGTGCCCGCCGACGCACTGCCTGTCAGCCATGCCGTGGCGGCGTCCCATATAAAGTGGAGGAAGATGGGCACGGATGTTAGCCCAGGGCCAGTCTTCCTCAGCAAAAAGGGGAGGATTGGCGATGGATGTTAGCTCAGGGCTGGTCTTCCCCACACACAAATAAATAAATAAATAAATAAAATTACCATATGATCCTGCAATTTCAATTCTGGATATACTCAGAAGAATTGAAGGCAGAAACTTGAACAGATATTTGTACACAAATGCTCACAGCGGCATTATTCATAATAGACAAAAGGTGGAAACAACCCAAATGTCCATCAACAGAGGAATGGATAAACAAAACATGGTGTATACATACAATGGAATATTAGCCAACCTTAAAAAGGAGGGAAATTCTGACACATGCTACAATGTGCATGAACCTTGAAAACATTATGCTAAGTGAAACAAGCCAGACACAAAAGGACAGATATTGTATGACTCCACTGACATGAGATACTTAGAATAGACAAATTCATAGAGACAGAAAGTAGAATAGAGGTTACCAGGGATTGGAGGAGGGAGTATGGGGAGTTATTGTTTAATGGGTAGAGAGTTTCAGTTTGAAATGATGAGAAAGTTCTGGAAATGGATAGCAGTGATGATTGCATAACAATGTGAATGTACTTAATACCACTGAAGTGTACACTTAAAAATGGTTAAAATGGTAAATTTATGTTATGTACATTTTACCACAATGAAACAACAAAACGAAGTGGTCAGTGAGTTGCTAGTCTAGATTAGCAGGGATAAGATGGTTTCTGTCCTACTGAATGGAGAAGGAGGAGGAAGGCATTTTCAAGAGCCCGGGATTCAAGGGGGCTGTGAGATGCCTAAAACATGGCCCACTTCCCTCTCTGCCCTCCAAGTCTCCCGCATCTCCGCAGAGACACAGGAGGTTCTAAGTACCCTACTTGTACTCTACGCCTGTGGGTCTAGAGTGCCCTGGGGCTCCTGGACTTCCCAAGAATTAGTCTAGGGGAGGGACCAGAGTCCCATAATGCCTGTTTTTGGTCCTGAAATTCTGCTGTAGAACAAGGCTGAGACACCGTTCCATGTCCTGTCTGTGTTAGCTAGAGCACAGACTCCTATCACTGTGAGGCTGCCTCAGGGCCCGTGTGAGGAGCACGTGGGGCAGTTTAGTATTGGTCAAGGCACCGTATCAAGACAAGAGCTTCACGTAGGTCGTCTGTTGGTCACTGAGGCCTGTTCACTAGGAAGATTAATCCGCTGCTATGATGCCCCGTGGAATGCTGAAATGTCCGGCTCTCAAGGAGAGCGACCCAGAATTGATGACCTCTAAGCTGGCGATACTTCTTGAGCAAAGATCTGGCTCTGTATCCCAATACTTGAGCCAGGTGAAGGAGTCAGTCTTGAAAAAACACCTGTCTTTCCCTCTGAAAGAGAAAATGCTCTCGGTTTAGCCTAAATGAAATAAATTTGTTGTTGTCGTTTTTAATCCATGGCTTTTGCTTGAACAATGGTTTCTGCATTGTTTTCATCTGGTTCTCTCACGCTTAACTTGGAGCATCCCCCCCCCCCTTCTCTGGGTACAATGCAACTTCCTACCCCCACAGATGCCCTTTATCTTCCAAAGTCCCTTCTAAGACCTCAAAGGCCATCTTCATTATGTTGTGGCCCAATGTGACAGTTGTCACACACCCGTGGTGTCTGGCTGACTGGATGGGGGCTCATTAAAACCAGAGACTTCCAAGCCCTATCACTCTTGATCCTGATTCAGTGGGTCTGGGGTGGGACCCAGGGGGCTGTATATTTTAAAAACAACTTCATTGACATATAATTCACACGGGAGCTGTATTTTAAGCAGCCCCTTTGGTGATTCAGTTGTGCAGCCAGGTTTGGGGACCACTGGCCTAAGGTGGAAGCCAGCCAGACCAGACACAGCTCCAGGAGATACAGAGGGAACAAATCCAACAAAAAAATCCTACTCTCTTGAAACTTACATTCTAGTCAGGGAATGCTAGTCTAGTCTATCAGTAGGTAAATGAGATAATTTCAGATGCTGAAGAGTGCTCTGGATAAAACAGGCTCATGTGAAACAGAGGGACGGGGAGGATGCTCTAGCTGGAATCCAGGAAGATGCTCTGAGCAAGCAGAGACCTGAATGATGAAAAGCAGCAGCCATGTGCAGAGGAGGGAAGACGGTTGCAGACAGAGGTAATAACTGCTGAGGCCCTGGAGGAGGTGAAACTGGCAGGTTCAGGAGTGAAAGCAGTCCAGGTGCTAGAGCGCAGTGGGTGGGTGGGAGAGTGGAGGAGATGGGATTACAGAGGTAGGCATCAAGCAGATTGTGCAGACCCTCTAGGTCTAGGTTATGGTAAAAGAGTTTGAATTTTATGATAACCATAATGGGAAACCCCTAGAACACTTTAAGTATAGGAATGACATGATCTTATTTATAAAGATCGTATGGCTGCTGTGTGAAGGCTAGGCTAGGGGCATGTGAGGTCAGGGGCTTTGCAGAAATCTAGGGGAGAGATAATGGGGACTGGGTTAGGGTTACGCCAATGGAGATTGGGAGAAGTGGTCAGATTTGGGATCTATTTTACAGGTAGAACTGAAGAACCTATTACTGGATTAGATGTTGAGTATGAGGAAAAGGGAGGAATCAAGGGTAACTTCCAGGGTTTTAGACTGATCAACTGATAGAAAGTGGTACAATTTCTCAGGATGGGTAAAGCTCAAAGGGGTGAGAGACCGGATTTGGGAGGAGAAAACTAACCTCTTTGTTCTGGTTATGTTAATTTTGAGATGCCTGTTGGACATCCAAGTCAAGAAGTTATTGGCAGTTGGATATACAAGTCTGGATCTGATGGAAGAGTTCCAGGCTGGAAACACACATTTGAGAGTCAACAGAGTATACATGGTCTTTCAAGCTGTGGAACTGGATGAGATCACATGGGGGAGAATAAAGATAGAGAAGAAGAGTAAGATCAGAGACCTGGGGTCACTCTGACATTTGAGGTTTCATGTAGGAGGCATAAGAGGTATAGGAGATGAGACAGCGAAGGAGATGGAGAGCGGGTATGCTGCGAGGTGGAGGAGAACCAGGTGAGCGTGTGTTATGGGAGCCTAGAGAGGACAGTGTCCAAGGAGGGAATGGTCAACCTTGGTGAATGCTGCGATAGAACAAGTGAAAATGGACAGAGAATTGACCAATGGCTCTGGCAAGATGTAGGTCTTAGATGGCCCCAATAAGAGTTGTTTTCAACGTAGGGACAAAAGCATAACTGCGGTGGGATGAAAAGAAAGTCGTTTGTCCTAGTTCTATGAGGACAACTCCTCTCCCTCACCCTAAGATCTTTTAATTTGCAAAACTGAAACTCTCTACCTCTTAAACCGCAACTCCCCATCACCCCTCCCTCAGCGCCTGACAACCACTATTCTACTTTCTGTTTCTACGAATTTGACTATTTTAGATACGCATAGATGTGGAATCATACAGTATTCGTCTTTTTGTGACTGGCTTATTTCACTTAGCATAATGTCCTCAAGGTTCATCCATGTTGTAGCATGTGACAGAATTTCCTTCCTTTTAAGGCTGAATATAGTTCTTAGACTTTTAATGTATGTTTTATGTTCTGTTTTTTCGCCTGCAGTTTCAAACAGACAGTTGTACCCTTTGTTATTCCTCATTGTCTCAGGGGTTTTTGCAGAACTAAAAGAAAAACCAGTTGAAAATAATTGCTTCTGCGTATTTTGGAAATCTGAGCCATCAAAAACATAACTCAAGTCTGGAGGTGGTGGGGCACGGTGGGGGCACTCAGGAAAGAAGAGCAGGCTTGGGTGTAGCAAAGGAGACACAATTACCTCAGGACAGGAAGAGATGGAGACCAGAGGGTGGAGAAGTGGTGTGGACATCAGAGGAAATGGCTGATGGAGGCTGGAGGCCTCTGGGCTCCAGGAGGCTGCAAAGATTCTGTGCCTCACCTGTGGGATGGAAGGCAAGAGCTTTGAGGGACCACATGAACTTGGATCTGAGAATACCACGGCATCTACCATAGATTGGCAGTAAAGGGCCTTCATTTCATTTTCCAGGCACTTCCTAAGCTTCCTGGATTCTAGGGCAATAATGACTGATATTGAATTTCTTCCATTCCATTGGGATGGGCCTCAATTCAGAATTAAGTTGACCTAAATAGAGTGATATTTCCTTTGCATCTGAGTTTGTGGACTGAAATTTATTTCCACTATGCTCTGCAGTTTTCTTCAATCTCTTTGTCACCCAAATAAAAAGCATTGTAATTAATTTATATGCATCAGAGCATAGGGGTTTATAGAACAGTGGGATAAGAGATGTGAAAACGAATTGAAAAGTTATAAACACCGAAGAAATGGAAAGAGAGAAATAGCAACGCCCTGCTTGGAATGAAAACCACCATCTCATTAATCCAGAAAGCTCCAATGAACCTGAGAGCTGGCAAAACTAGAGTAAGTAACTCTCTTTAATAGTGTGTGATCAACAACATTAGCACGAATGTGTTAATACTATCTTTTATCATCAGAAGTTCCTGGAGAGCGGGAACTAGTACGGAGCCCAGCTAAATAGGTCACCACTTTTGCGTTGTGATTTTTGTTAAATGGAAAGGAAGGGAGAGAAGAAAGGAAGAAAAAAGATTGCTTTCTCTACCTCCTTCCTGAAATGCTACCTGCATCCTAAGAGTGTAAACCCTCCTGGGAAGAATAGGCTAGGATAAGAGTCAGCTGTTATCAATCATTTGTATGTACACTCGGCTCTTTCGTAGGACCTGAGCAGATTTGCTGGAAAGTGTAAACCCTGTGAGCAGTTAGAGGAAGGAAAAGCATCTGCCCTTCCCTGAAATAATTTGAGGTGATGAGAATGAACTTGGGTGACTTTGCAGTTTGGCTCAGGGCCTTCCAATCAGTACCAGACCAGTCTGCCTTTGATGCAGATGGTAATTTGATAACTTCTACAAGAAAAGGTTCAGATTCTCGCCCCACACTCCAGAGTTCGGCTTCAGTCTCCACACAGTTTAATTTTGAGAGGGTCATTTATTCTTTGCCAGGAGGCATTCTTTAGGTTGGCAGCCAAGCTCACTTGAACACGGCCAATCCTGCACGTCGCAGTGCCCGATCCAAATGGAAAAAAAGTCCAGAGGAAACATTAATCAGGTGTGAATCTTACAGATGAGAAAATTATGAGGGGCGCTGGGGTCGTGGAGGAGCAGCATCTGTCTAGTGTTTGCTGGATCACCAAGCCCAGGAGGATGGGTTGCCTAGCAGCTTCCAGACACTTCAGGCCAGTGCTAGGCAACAAGATGCAATCTGTCAGCTGCAGCCCATCCAGATTTTCTCCTGGTTTTTAGAAGACGTGTAGGCATTTCAGAAACATCTAATTATCTTCAATCTCATTCACTTCACTGTCTGCATCGAGTATCGGTCCCCTACCCCCCACATTCAAATGCTCTTCTCACATAGGAGGGGACCCAAACCTTGAAGGAAATTTTTGTGTATGTCAGAGAACAGGAAAATGAGAATTTGTCACTTTGGTTACATTAGGCATTTCCCGCTTTTCATTAAGCCAGCTCTCTGCAGTCATTTTCAAGGCTTCATACCGACATACAAATTGTTAGATGTACAAAGAGAAATTCACTGATGGATGCTAAAGCAACCAGGACCCACATTTTATTGTGTGAGCAGCCATTCTCCTACCTTCTTGCTCCCCCACTGAAAGCAGAGAAGAGGATGTGGTGGTACAGGGCTTGTCAGATTTCTGTGGTTAAGCAATCAATTGTGCACTTTCTATGTGTTAAGCCTTTTTTTGCTTTTTAATTCCCATGCTAACCCTATTATTATTTCTGTTTTACAGTTGAGGAAACAGAGGCTCAGAAAATCCAAGTCTCTAAGACATCATAGTTCCTTAGTGGCTCTAAGTGTCATCTTGATGCTTCCCCAAAGTTGTCCAAGACATGGTCTCTGCTCACTGGGAAAACTCTAATTTAGTTGAGAAACCTGTAATGATTCTGAAATATTGTTTTTTTTTTCTTTTTAAAATCCAAGACAATCTGTAATTTAGAAAGATTCAGGAAAGTGGAAGTCTGTGGTTGGGCATATTGCAGGGGATGAGCCTGGAAAAAGGCTTAAAGGATTGAGGAGGGGGGTGCATGCTCTCCTGAACCTTCCTTCAGTGAAACCACTAAAGAACAGTGGCATCTTTGGTTCTGCAAGCCAGTCTTTAATTTTCAGATGGCAGTGCAAAAGCTGGAAGCAAAGGTGAACCTAGATTGTACTCTGCCCCCCGGTTTTGGCTGAACTTCGGACTCACAGGTTCACAAGCCCTTGTATCTGTGCGTCTACAGCCACACCCACCTCTACATGTAGTCCTGGCTGCTGAATGAACATCCACCTATCCAGAGACTGGGTTGAAAAACGAGATAAATATTAATCCTTCCTGGCATTCAGTGCCCAATCCCCCAAGTAGAAACTAGAAGACAAACAAGAGAAATCAAGTGAACCAGAGAACAAAGAGGGAGAAAAAAAAGAATCAAGAGGCTTGGTTCAAGGTCAAAGGGAGTAAGGTGAGAATTTACAAATGTCCATGCTGTCTCTTCATTCTTAGAATAGCCTCCTTAAAAATTCGTTGCTTTTGGAAAGGAGTTTTATGACATTTGAATGATCTACTACCTGGACACCAAGCCATATGTGCACGCGCGTGTACACACACACACACACACACACACTCTATGGCTTTGTTAAGCTATTGAGTCTCAGACCACCTATGAAGGGTATTATGTAGGGTGATGATCTGGTCAAAATTCAGATTCTTGGGTGGGGTGGTAGATGGAGGGTGGGGCCCAAGGTTCCGCATTTCTGACAAACTCCCGGGTGATATCGACGCTGCTGGTCCAAGAACCACGCATTGAGTAACAAGGCTGTTGGAGTAAGAAACTGGGCTGGAGGACCCCACAGATCCTTGCTAGCTGTTGTTTGGGATCAGAGTGTAGTTTAAACTCAAACCATCAAAGGTACAAAAATTGGCAGACTCACTAATTTCACTCTCTTTGTTCTCTGAAAAGGTCCCTGTCAACATCACCTATTTTTTCCCTGGCAGCAGTGAGGTTTGAAGTGGTGCTTGACACCGTGTTATAGAATCTCTCTGAATCTTTGCCACAGCTTTTTGAGGTATCTATTATTACTTTTATGTTCGAGGTGAGGAGACTGATAGTAAGTGCTGAAGTCAGGGCCAGAACCCAGATCATTTTCCTTCAAGTCCTAGATTGTACCTCCAAATCACATATCACACCACACAGACCCTAGAGAAAGTGAGAGGTAACCGGTATTTATAAACCTGAGCAGTCTGTTGGGGTTGTGACGGGTATTTTGGGCTGGTGCTGGGGGCTTGCAGGGAGAAGCAGTGTTAGATCAGTCAACTCTGGGGAGAAAGCAAAAGAGGTGAGAATGTGTTCACTGTGACCCTCCCCACCTGGTGTCCCCTCCTTTTGGCCTTCCCTTCCCTTCAACTCCCGACGCAGCCACGCACATGCGTTGCTGCTCTCAGCCTTGACACCGCGGCCTGGCTGCGTGGGCCCAGAGCAATAGGACTGGAATTCATTCCAAGTGAGATATATTTTATTTGTTAATTTCTTTGTCCCAGAAGTAATTTAAAGACATTAATAACAATATGCACTTGCTGTATTACCCTTTCAGAGTAGCCGGGAGGGCATTTGAAAAGAGGTTGTTCAACTTCAAGGACAGAATTTCTAGCAGTGGAATCTGAGAGATTTTCATTTGTGTGCATGGTGGTGGTGGGGTTAGTGATGGAGGGAGAGTACTGAGGAGGGAACATCGCTGCCCACAGGTGCTCAAATCCATCCCAGCAATGCCAGCCCAGGTTAGGGGAGAGGGCAGGGCCCCCGCACAGCAGCAGCACGATATATACCATGGCTTTTGAAAAGTGCTTGACGCCATTTAAAAAAACATAAAGGCATATTAGGTAAGTTTATTCAAATGGGTTTGGAAATGGCTGTGAATTATGAACACAGACTGTGGAGAAATAAACAATGATTAATAGCAATGTCTGCTGGGCTGCTCGGGGATCTTTATTACATTTTATCTAACAGCCTCATTAATGGTCTAGAAGAGGTAGACGCTAACAGAACTTTAATTAAATTCATGGTGGATATTAAATTAGAAGCGATTGTGAATCTCAGGGAAGGCAGAAAGGCAACCTAAGAGTACGTGAGAAGTAGAAGATAAAATAGAATTCAGCATTAGCGGGTGAAGAGAAATGCCTTTGAAACATGACTTGCGCGGAAATAATAAGGGTTTCAGAGACTGGCTTATTGTGCCCCAGACACTGTCCTGGGTGCTTTGGAGGTGTCAGCTCATTTGTTCTTCCCAGTAACATGATGGGGTAGGTACTGTCGTGATTCTCACTTTGTGGGTAAGGAGACTGAGGCGGGAAGAGGTGAAGTGGCTTGCACAAGGCACACAGGTGATGAGTGGTCTACAAATGAAAAAACGTCCCCTTGTGTGTCTGTCTTGTATTTCTTTTCCTCTAGGCAATAGTAAAAGCGTGCTTTAAAAATGTCTCTGGTTATTTGGTTTTAGTGGAAATGTGTATTTTGCGTATTAGCCTAAGGATAACCTATTTAAAGAAGCACTTCTCAAACAGAGATGTTCCTAGCATCCATTCCATGACTGCTGTGAACTTAGGCATCCGGTCAGGCTGCTCTGAACCCGGCGGCAGCCACAGGCTCCGCCTGTCGGAAAGCACACTGCGTGAGCGGGGCCTCCTCTGCTTTGCTCACTGCTGCGTCACCCAGCTTCTAAAGAGAGCTTGGCACACAGAAGACATTTGAGAAATAATTATTAAATGCATTTGATTTGAAGTTGATTTCGCATCAGCTTCAATCTGGAATTCAGAAAGCGTTAGGTAGTGGTTTTAATGGCAGAGAGAAGGGCCGTGGATGCCAGGTAATGACGCACTTCTGTGCCGTGCACTTAGAGGTTTGAGCTGTGACACAATTGCCATTTGTAAAGTGTAACCCGGGCAAGGAACTTAGCACGGTTTCCTGGCCCATAATGAGGCATCATGGCTGTGCCCTTTCTCCTGCCTTCACAGGCTTGGGAGGATCAAATGAGAGGAGGGCTGAGAAGGCATCTGTCAACTGAGGCACAGCACAGACGTCGGTTGTTATCATACAGTTAGAATCTTACACTGTGTTTATCAAATCTGATATCATCCCCGGGCCACCGTTTGGAAAACAATTAAGCTAGTTTAACCACTCAAATAAATTTACGGTTACACTAAGATAATCCAAGATACTGTGGCTCTTCACTTAAGAACAGACGGCAACAGACTATGCTTTCTTTCCAGGTGAACTTCACAATCTTTGGGGATGGGGCCCAGGAATGTCGCTATTAAAATGGCTCCATGTGACTGTGATGTTCCGCCAGGCTTGAGAATAATGACAAGTTCAGAAGACCTGCTTCCTAAGGGGGCAGTGGAAAGGGATAAGGCTGGGAGAACAAACGACCAGAAGGCAAGGAAGTGACAAAGGGATGCCAAAGGTTGGGGAGTA
This sequence comes from Tapirus indicus, assembly GCA_031878705.1. NCBI lineage: Eukaryota > Metazoa > Chordata > Mammalia > Perissodactyla > Tapiridae > Tapirus > Tapirus indicus. The sequence goes on along the minus strand of CM062930.1, from coordinate 68,651,501 downwards.
CTGGGGAACCTCGATGCTTAGTGAGGAGGAGATCGTAGGACATGGTGTCAAGGTCAGATACTGTGCCTCACAGGGTGAATGCAGGGCCTCCCCTTGCCCAGCTGAGGGCAGGTCGGGATGATCAGTGTCTGTATTGGGAGAGGAAGAAAAATCAGTAATTGCTAGTTCTGGTAACTGAAGATCATCTTGCAATTAGAGGTGAGTTGTTTCTCTGTTGGCTTTCATGCCATTGCCTGGGCTCCCTCCTATAACTAGAGTTCTTAATTAGTTCCCCTTCCATTGTACCTCTGATGCATCCATTTCCCCAAGACCAGCAGTGGGTGTATATTGTCATTCATTGATTCAACAGTTATTGGTTGAGCACCTACTGTGTGCCAGACCCTCTGTGAGGCCCTGGGAATACAACAAGGAGCAAAATAGACATGGTCCCTGCCCTCTTAGAGCTCATGATGAAGTGGGAGAGATGAACATGAATAAAATAATCAAATCAACACATATACAATTTTTAAAGTCTGTGCATGCCATGAAGGAAATGTCTAGGGTCCATGAGAGTTTACAGAAGGGTCTGCTGTAGTGAAAGTGTCTATGGTGGCATCCCTAAAGAAGAGACGTTTGAGCTGGTATCAAAGGGCTACTGGAAACTGACTAGGTGACGGGAGTGGGGGAACGAGTTCTCTGGGTGGATGAAGAACCTGTTAAAAAGTGCTCAAGAGTGAGGGATATGTCACAGGAAGACCAGTGTGGCTGGAGAACAGAGATGGAGGGCAGGTAGTTGTCAGAATGGAGGCCTGGCGGGACCCCACATGCAGGGTTCATGGGCTGAGTCCAGGGTTTGGCCTCCATCCTAAGGGAAATGGGAGACCTCGGAGATTTGCAAGGAAGCATGGCAGTGGGGGTGGGGTGTGTGTGTATGAAAGAAGAGAAGGGGGGGTGCTGTATTAGTCTGCTAGGCTGCCATAACAAAATACCACAGACTGGGTGGCTTAAACAATAGAAATTCATTTTCTCATGGTTCTGGAGGCTACAAGTCTGAGATTAAGTTGTCATCAGGGTTGGGTTCTCTGGAGGCCCCTCTCCTTGGCAAGTCTTCTCCCTATGTCCTCACATCGTCTTTCCTCTGTGCATGTCTATGTCCTCGTGTCCTCTTCTCATAAGAACACCAGTCACATTGGATTAGGGTCCACCCTAAGGACCTCATTTTAAATTAGTTACTTCTTTAAAGATTCTATCTCCAAATACAGTCACATTCTGAGGTCCTGGGGGTTAGGACTTTAACATAGGAATTTGGGGTAGGGGGACACAATTCAGCCGACAAAAGAAGTATAAGCAGATTTATGTTTTAAAAGACATCACTGGCTACTGAGTGGAGAATGAATGGAAGGGACGAGACTGAACGCAAGAGGCCCAGCTGAGGCTCCTGTGACAGCCCAGGCTTGGCTTATGTCGCACACCGTGACACGTACCACCTCTCCCAGGCAGGGTTTCAACCCTCCTTGTATCTCCTGTTACAACTTTATTGCATTTTCATGTGGAACGTTCGAAAGCTATGAAAATCTAAACAGGCTTTACCAGCTATACTTTTTTAAATAGTCAAATGAGGCACTAGAATATTTTACGTTGGAGCAGTAGCGCCAAGTTTGAGTTTAGAAAAAACGAAAAACCAAAAAAATCCTTCAGTCATCTAAAGGCAAAAGGGAATCACTTTTGTTACTTAATTATGAAAACACCAGATAAGTAAAATGATTTTATATTATTGCATTTTTTTTTTGCTAAAAAGTCACTTGAAATAAAAATAATGAACAGATACTAGCTGTCCTTTAAAATATGCTTCTCTGACTTGTCAGTGTTTTAGGGAATAAAAGATGGGAGAAAATGATATTATTTAGCTATTGAAAATTCATTTTATTTTTCTAGGACTTGATAATATAAGAAAATCTGGAATAGCAAATCAGAACAAATCAGAATCATCTCCCAATTCAAATAATAATAATCATCATCACATATGCATCATAAGGAAATGCTTCTAAAGCTTTAAAAGGCAGTAGCATTGAAGAAGCACATCCAGAAAATAAGCTCTGGCCTAGAATGGAGGAAATGACAGATATCAGAATCATTAGTCATTCATTCAACAATGTGTATTTTGTACCCACTGTGCACAATAGCAGAACTCAAATGTGGTTGATGGGCCACCTGCATTAGAATCACCTGGGAAACTTGTCACAAATGTGAATTCTTGGGTCTTATCCCAGACCAAATTGGAATATTTGGACAAAAGCCTGAAGAAGCAACAACTCTGAGCCATCAAGAATCAGTGCTTAAGCCCAGGAGAATTTGAGGACCACTGGCAGAGACGAATGTGTGCTGTGCTATGTGGGTGGAAAAAAGAGAAACCAATTCATGTGTCTGCCTTGAGGATTTACTGTTGGGTGGGGAAGCCTACATGGAAACATGAAATCATAAGGAAACATACCATAGCATAGAATTTCTCAACTTCAAGAGTTGTCATTTAGCATAATCCTTTCATTTTGCAATGGGCAACTAACACAGAGAAGGTTGACTAACGCAGGTCACATGCTTAGGCGGCATGATGGGATTTGAATCTAGGCCTCTGGTTCAGCATTTAGTCCAGCCTGTGGTGACACGTTGACTGCTACCCTCGCGTTGCCTTGAATACATCTAGATACATACACAGCACATGGTCCTTACAGAGAGGGGAGGGCTGGCTTTCTACTGAAGATGCTCAGTTTTGTTTTTTAAGGGGACATATAATTCTTGCTCTTTTCCAAGTCTGAAATAATAACATCACGTGAACATTCTGCAAAGGGTGGCACTGGGAAAAGCTCACCATCTGTGCTGGTTGTTGACTAGGACACTGAGTGGAAAAAGAAAAGGTCACCCAGGCAGTGCACGTGGCCTGTTGAGCTTCACTGATTCCTGGAATTCTGAAGTAGTCTCCTGGAATTAATTTTTAACTTTTCTGGTATGTTTCTTAAAATAAAATTTTGATCTTGCTGAGGAAAAAATTAAGGGATTGGAGATTATTTTGTCCTAAAAGATTGAGGGGGAATTAATATTGTCAAGAATGCAAAGTGTTTTATGTAAGTTAGGACCAGAGAAGAAATAGTTAGACTGCATTGGGAGGGATTTAGGCTCTACAGAAGGAAACTGCTGGCAAGAGGAAACTGTTGCCTTCTCCTCATCCAACGGACTTGGAAGAGAAATGGACTATCACCTCTTCTGCAGTTTTCTTGGGTTTCCTCATCCAAGGCCATGGCTTCAACCACCCTCTACCTTCTAAAGTCCTCCAGATCCTACTCCTCAGTCCCCACCGCCCTGAAGACGTGAGAGTGATCCTCCTCTTGTCTGCTGGTCCCTTGGCATAAGGTGGCCAAAGTGCCCTGGTGGCTGAAAGTTCAATGGATCTCTTCCTGGGTCCAATAGTAGGGGTGCCCCTCCCCGTTTGAGAGCCAGAACCTGCTAACCTACAGAGCTCAGAGATGCAGGGATGAGAAGCCAAACTTTCCCACAAGGTGGGGCCACTCCTGCTCCCACTCCTGGTTCCTGGACTACTGTATTTTTCCTCCTGGGGACAAAGTCCTATAGACTGGTCACTGGTTTAGCACGTATACTGTGTCCTGCGGGATGCACCTCATCCATGCAAGGTATTACGTCCGGATTGGTTCCTCGGCTGTACTGTCAGCAGATAATTCTGTCCCTCTGTTAGGCATGACATGGTATGTGAGAGACCAGTGGGTCCCATGGGAATGTGCCCACTGCCATAGCTCCTTTGCTGTAGAGTGGGGCTCTTGATGGTATGTGGGCTGTGAGGATGTCGATCAAAACTCTGGAGCCTTCAGATAGTAGTGTTGACTGAGGTGCCGTGAATCACAGTTGGGTCAGCACAATACATAAATATTTAAAAATTTCCTCAGTTTAAATGTCAAATATGGCAAATATTTATAAATATAATTCACATAATCAAAACCTCTTGGGGTCCTCCATAATTTTTAAGAGTGTAGAGGAGTCTTGAGACCAAAATGTTTGGGAAGCACTGTCCTAGACTGATCACGGTGTCTCTGATTGGTGAGAGCTACTGGGTCATGTGGCTGCCCCCTCTCACGGGTTAGCCCCCCTTGAAACTCTGTGGACTGTGGATGGGGACAAGTGGCTCTCCAAAAGGAAATCTAGGAGCTATCGCCAGCAAAAGGGGAGATGCATACTGTGTCCCAAACTAAACCGGCAAACCACAAAACCAAACAATGGGTGTCTACCACCTTAAGGATTTTGGTTTCGTTTGTTTTGAACCCTTAGGACCTAGTACCATGTAGAACAAATACTGTTTGTTCAATGACTAAATGATATGAATGAACAAGTGGATGAATAAATGAGTGAATGAGTGAGTGAATGAACAAACTCTGGGGAATGAGCCAGATAACCTCTTAAGGTCCTTTTAACCACATGATTTTGTATATCTCCCATGGAGTAATATTCTGAAGTCTGTAGTTGTGTGTGTGTGGACATGAAGCAGGTAGGAGGATGGTGGCCATGACTTGGGAGGGGCACTTTCAAAGGCCTTATAGCCAAAGGGGCACTGAGGAGGTCAGACCATGGGCTAACCAGAAACCTAAACCTAAACCTAAAGCTCTGCCCCGTCAAGGCACAAGCAAAACCAGTCAGAAAGCCATAATGCTGGTGGGAGGAAGCTGGGCAACCTGATGAGCTCTGGAGAGGAGGCCCATGAGTTCACAGGTAAAAGACAGGGTTGAGTACGATACTTAAAGATGACATGGCAAGTCCCTGGGACTGTGGCTACAGTTATGAATTTAGGAGCAAGTGCCTTTTGGAATTAGGTATGCTGTCCATGTGTCTGAATATGAGACAAATATTTAGGGACAAATTTGCAGGGACTCAGAAAAGAGCACAACTAACAGAGCCCTGCAGGACGGGGTGGATGCCACAGAGCTATGCGGGGAAAGTGACAAAAATGGTTTTAACAAATAATTGCACTGCAAATAATTAACAAATAATTGGGAGGCTGCTGAAGTGAGTCATAGCATCATGCCCGGCCAAGAAGATTTGGTTGAGGTTGCTGATCATATCCTGGGCGCCAAGCCCTGTGCCTCCTGCCTCATTGGTGCTGCTGCTGGGACAAGTCAGCACCATGCATGCACATATTTCTCTTTCTTCTTCTTCGAGAGAAAGGCCAGTGACTTCCTGGTTTCCAAATGCCTAAAATTGAAATGTGTGAAATTGGATATTGCTAGCAAATTTACTGAAGCCCAGTAAAGTGTTCTAAAATTCTAGCAGGGACCTCACCACCTGGTAGAGATTGAAGACTCCTCTTAATTGTAGGGATGGCTCACATCCCAGCCAAACCCAAAAGAAGGAGGAGCGGAGGTCTCAAGGGCTGCGCTCTGATGGAACGTGATGTCTGAATTACACGTGGCCTCACAATCTGGAGAAGACTGGAGCTTGGTAACTGGAATGAGCAGTAAGATGAAGGTGAGATTTCTTCCCTTGATCTGTCCTCAAAGAATAAGTGTTTATCACTTGAGATGATGAGGAAATACATGCAAATGAACAGGTGCACAAAGTGAAAGCCATGTGGGAGACCAGCACCTCTATTAGAAGGATAACTTCTTAGAGGACAAGGTCTTTGAACTGGAGTATAGACTTGAACTGTAGAATTACCCTATATTCTCAAGTTACCTGTCCAAAAAAAAAAGACTTTTTCTGGGTGGACAACTTTCTGTATGTGGGTGTAACTATGTATATTTTTAAAGGTAATAAAAGTTCACAATCAATGGCATGGATGTGTTATCTAACATGTTTGGGGTTGGGAAGATTGAAGCCAACGGAATAGAATTATGATAAATAGAGGAATTACAATAAATAAAGGCTGGTGGCAGGGAATGGCATAGCACCTAGACATAGGAGACAGTGACTGAATGAAAATATAAAATGGAGACTGTAAAGCAAGCACTTGTTGGAAATGCTGGGACTGAATAAACAGCATATGGAGAGAAAAGTGGGTCAAGAAATCTAAATAGGGCCATTGTGGGAAATGAAGAAATGAATGAGCAGGAAGGGACAACACATGATAATCGATATGGCCAATCATCTCCTCTGGCCTGATTAGTCTTCTATTACTTTCCATTTGGCCCGTCCTCATTAACGCTAGTTATAGCACTGTGAAGAGTTATTTACAGTCTCTGGGAAGCAAAAGAAAGCTCTCACCACCCCTGGGGATATTGTGGGTTGGTGCCTTAATGTATTTGTGGGCATTTTCAGATAACCCACAAACACTTGTTCTGTCATTAAATTCTAGTTAAGGGAGTGCAGACACAGGTAAGAAGAAAACCAGAAATATGAGGCAGTATGTGGTAGATGCCAGATGAGAGGTAAGTGATGGCTTCTAAGGGGTTCAGCTGTGGGCAGTGCAGCTCAATGTAGGGATCCAAATATACAGGCTTCTAGATACAGAGGGAACCTCTCCAGAAAGATATTTTAAAGAAGACAGACTTGGTTTCAGATTGAGGCATGAATGAAGGGAGGAGAGACTCGAGGCTGGGAGATAAGTTGGGAGATGACTGCAGAGCAATGTTCTCCTTGGCAGGAATAGATGCTAGTTTTGAAAATAAAGTAATGAGCTTGAAATGTGGTAAGTTCGGGGTGGCGGGAGGTATTCCTAGAGGAACAGCTGGCAGGCGTTTGGTGATGGGTTCTGGTGATAGTTCGGAGCTGAATGGTGATTCAGGAGTCTTCTGCATACAGATCATTGTGATTGGAAGTTGAGAGTGAATGCGCTCCCTGAGGGAGGAGGTTTGGAGAGGAAGATGACTAATGAGAACATTTAAGGAAGATGACTAATGAGACTTGCCTACAGCAAGTCTACAAAAGAAAGCAGGGGCATCAGTGAGTAATGGCTAAGAAGGGGCAGTAACAGTGAGGCAGAGAATCAGGATGATGTGTTACAAAAGAGCCAAGGTAGGAGAGAGTTTCAAGGAGGAATGGGTGGGAGATGTTGTGAATTGCTACAAAGAGGTCCAAGAGAATCAGGACAAAATATTTCATAACTTTTCAGTTACAAATAGGGCATTTGCTATATTTCTTCATTACTTTTTTTTAACAGACTTTATTTTTTAGAGTAGTTTTGGGTTCACAGCATAATTGAGACAAAGTACAGAGAGTTCCCATATACCCCGACTATTAACATTCCCCAGAGTGGTACACTTGTTACAATTGATGAAGCTACATTGACACGCGTTATCACCCAACGTTCATAGTTTAATTAGGATTCACTCCTGGTGTTGTACAGTCTACGGGTTTTGACAAATGTATAATGACATGTATCCACCACTATAGTATCACACAGAATAGTTATATTGCCTTAAAAATCTTCTGTGCTCCACCTATCTATCCCTCCCTCTCCCCTTACCCTTAGCAACCACTGATCTTTCTACTGTCTCAGTTTTGCCTTTTCCAGCATGTTATATAGTTGAATCGCAGAGTACATATCTTTCCAAACTGGCTTTTTCACTTAGTAATATGCATTTAAGGTTCCTCCATGTCTTTTCATGGCTTGATGGCTCATGAGTAATATTCTGTTGTCTGGATATATCACAGTTTATTTATCCATTCACCTATTGAAGGACATCTTGGTTGCTTCCAAGTTTTGGCGATTATGAATAAAGCTGCTGTAAATGCACAGATTTTATTTATTTATTTATATTGTGGGAAAGTACACATACCATAAAGTTTACCATCTTAACCATATTTAAGTGTACAGTTCAGTGGTATTAAGGACATTTATGTTGTTGTGCAAACGTCACCATCATCCATCTTCAAAACTTTGTTCATCTTGCGAAACTGAAACTCTATACCCGTTAAACAGTAAATTCCCATTCCCCTTTTCCTAGCTCTGTCTCTATGATTTTGACTACTCTAAGTACCTCTTATAAGTGGAATCATACAGTATTTGTCATTTTGTGTCTGGCTTATTTCCCTTAGCATCATGTCCTCAAGGTTCATCCATGTTGTAGCATATGTCAGAATTTCTTTCCTTTTTAAGGCTGAATAATATTCCATTGTATGTATATACCACATTTTGTTTACCTATTCATTCACTGATGGACACTTGGGTTGCTTCCATGTTTTAGCTATTGTGAATAATGCTGCCATGAACATGGGTGTACATGAATCTCTTTGAGACCCTGCTTTCCATTCTTTTGGAATATAACCAGAAGGGGAATTGCTGGATCGTATGGTTTTCCATGTGCAGGTTTTTGTGTGGACATATGTTTTCAACTCATTTGGATAAATATCAAGGAGTACTAGTGCTCCATTGTGTGGTAAGGGTATGGTTTAGTAAGAAACTGTCACACTGTCTTCCAAAGTGGCATTTTGCATTCTTACCAGCAAAGTACCATTTTGCATTTCCTCCAGTAATGAATGAGAGTTCCTTTTTTATTTTTATTTTTACTGAGGTCACATTCATTTATAACATTATATAAATTTCAGGTGTACATCATTATATTTCGACTTCTGTATAGACTGCATCTTATTCACCACTGAAAGTCTGTTTGCTATTCATCACCATACACATGTGCCCCTTTACCCCTTTTGCCTTCCAAACACACCCCTCCCCTCTGGTAACCACCAATCTGTTCTCTGTATCTATGTGTCTGTTTGTTTATCTTCCACATATGAGTGAAATCATATGGTAATTGTTTTTCTCTGACTTATTTTGCTTAGCATAATACCTTTAGGGTCCATCCATGTTATCACAAATGGCATGATTTCATCTTTTTTTATGGCTGAGTAGTATGCCGTTGTATACATACCACATCTTCTTTATCCATTCATCCATTGATGGACATAGGTTCCTTCCCAGACTTGGCTATTGTGAATAATGCTGCAATGAATATAGGAATACATGTATTGTTTCAAATTAGTGTTCTTGTATTCTTTGGATAAATACCCAGAAGTGGATTAGTGGAATCATATGGTATTTCTATTTTTAATTTTTTGATAAATTTCCTTACTGTTGTCCATAGTGGCTGCACCAATTTACATTCCCACCAGTGGTATAAGGGTTCCTTTTTCTCCATGTCCTTTCCAACACTTGTTATTTTGAATGAGTTCCTGTTGCTCTACAGCCTCATCAGCACTTGGTGTTGCCAGTGTTTTGGATTTTTGCCATTCTCATAGGTACGTAGTGGTATTTTATTGTTGTTTTAATTTGCAAATCCCTAATGGCATATGACATTGAGTGTCCTTTAATATGCTTGTTTACCATCCATGCATCTTCTTTGGTGAGGTGTCTGTGAAGATCTTTTATCCATTTTTAAATTGGGTTGTTTGTTTTCTTATTGTTGAATTTTAAGAGTTCTTTGTATATTTTGGATAACAGTCCTTTATCAGATATATCTTTTACAAATATTTTCTCCCAGTCTGTAGCTTGTCTTCTTCAAGTATTTTGGGACTTTCCAGCTATCTTTGTGTTTTTGATTTATAGTTTAATTTCATTGTGGTCTGAAAGTAGACATTGTATAATTTCTATTCTTTCAAATTTGTTAAGGTTCTTTTATGGCCCAGAATGTGTCTACCTTGGTGAATGTTCCCTGTGAGTGTGAGAAGACTGAGTATTCTGCTGTTGTTGGGTGAAGTAGTCTATAGATGTCAGTTATATCCGGTTGATTGGTGGTGGTGTTGAGTTCAACTATGTCCTTTCTGATTTTCCGCCTGCTGGATCTGTGCTTTTCTGGGAAAGAGGTGTTGAAGTCTCCAACTGAAATAGTGGATTCACCTGTTTTTCCTTGCAGTTCTATCAGTTTTTGCCTCATGTAGTTTGACACTTTGTTGTTAGGCACATACACATTAAGGATTGATATGCCTTCTTGAAGTATTGACCCCTTCCTTTATCATTATGCGATGCCTGTCTTTAACCCTGATAACTTTCCTTGCCCTGAAGTCTGCTCTATCTGAAATTAATATAACCTCCAGCTTTCTTTTGGATAGTGTTATCATGCTATGTTTCTCTTCATCATTTACTTTTAATTTATATGTGCTTTAATATTTAAAGTGGATTTCCTGTAGACAACATATAGTTGGGTCTTGTTTTTTGATCCATCTGATAACCTCTGTGTTTTAATTCGTGTACTTAGACCATTGATGTTTAAAGTGACTTTTGACATAGTTGGATTAATATCTACTATATTTTTTACTGTTTTCTATTTGTTGCCCTTGCTCTTTGTTTCTATTTTTGTTTTCTGCTCTTTTTATGCCTTATGTGGTTTTAGCTGAGTATTTTTTTATATGATTTCATTTTCTTTTTTCTTAGCATGTCCTTATACTTTTTTTTTGTACTTTTTTCGTGGTTTCCCTAGAGTTTTCAATATACATTTACAACTAATCCAAATCCACTTTCAAATAATACTATACTGCTTCATGGGAAATGCATGTATTCTGCATTCCCTCCCTCCCTCCCTGTATCATTGCTGCCATTCATTTCATTTACATATAAGTTATAGTCACTGAATATATTGTTACTATTATTATTTTGAACAAACTGTTATCTGTTAAATTGATTAAGAATAACAAAAATAAAAGTTTTTGTTTTACTTTATTTCTTCTCTAATGTTCTTCCTTTCTTTATGTAGATTCGAGTTCCTGACCTATATAATTTTCCTTATTTCTGAAAAACTTCTTGGAATATTTCTTGTAAGGCAGGTCTACTGGTAACAAATTTCCTCAGTTTGTTTGTCTGAGAAATTCTTAGTTTCTCCTTAATTTTCAAAGGATGATTTCATAGGATACAGAATTCTAGGTTGGTGGGGTTTTTTTTTTCCTCTCAACACTTCAAATATTTCACTCCATTCTCTTCTTTCTTGCATGGTTTCTGAGGAGAAGTCAGATGCAATTCTTATCTTTTCTCCTCTGTAGGTAAGGTTTTTTTTCCTCTGGCTTCTTTAGAGACTTTTTCTTTATCTTTGATTTTTTTCAGTTGGAAAATGGTATGCCTAGGTGTAGTTTTTGGGCATTTATCTTGCTTGGTGTTCTCTGAGCTTCCTGGATCTGTGATTTGGTGTCTGGCACCAAAATTAATTTGGCAAAATTCTCAATTACCATTGCTTCAAATATTCCTTCTGTTCCTTTCTTTCTTTCTTTTCCTTCTGGTATTACCATACATGGATGTTATACCTTTGGTAATTATCCCACAGTTCTTACATATTCTTTTCCCTTATTTTCAGTCTTTTTTCTCTTTGATTTTTGGTTTTGGAAGTTTTTACTGACATATCTTCACACTCAGAGAGTCTTTCTTCAGCTGTGTCCAGTCTGATAATGAGCCCATCAAAGGCGTTCTTCATTTCTGTTACAGTGTTTTTGATCCCTAGCATTTATTTTTGATTCTTTCCTAGAACTTCCATCTCTATGCTTACATGACCCATCTGTTCTTGCATGTTGTTTGCCTTTTCCATTAGAGTCTTTAGCACATTAGTTGTAGTTGTTTTAAATGATAATGCCAACATTTCTGCCATATCTGAGTCTGGTTCTGATGCTTGCCCTATCCCTTCAAACTGTTGCCTTCATTTTAGGATGGCTTGTAATTTTTTGTTACAAGCCAGAGATGATGTACTGGGCAAAAGGAACTTCTGTAAATATGCCTTTAGTAATGTAGTGGTAAGGTGTGGGATGAGGGGAAGTGTTCTATAGTCCTATGATTAGGTCTCAGTCTTTTAGTGAGCCTGTGCCTCTGGGCTGTGAACTTCAAGTTTTTTTCAGTCCCCTGCCTCTTGCCTTAGGTGGGACAGAATGGCTAGAGAGGGCTGAAGTTGGGTATTTCCTATCCTCCAAGTCAGTTAGGCTCTGATAAAACCCCCATGGGTTAGGCTCTGATAAAGTAGTTTCTCTTGAGGGCAGGCCTTGTTAAGAAGAGAATGCTCTGGTGTATTTCAAAATGCTTACTTTTTCCCTCTCCAGTGGGAAGCTCCAGGGGATTTTTCTCCAATATTAACTGTGAGAACCTGGTAGAGCTCATAGAGCTAAAACACACAAAAATGTGGGCACATCCCTCTAAAACTGAGCCTTCCCTGGGGTTTTTATCTCTCAGAGTTGTCTACTCTGAGCCTCCAGCAATTTTTCAGTTATAGTTCAGGTTTCCTACTCTGGTACCAGTTCCCACAGAGATTTCTACTAGTGGGTTTCTGCTCCAGTAAGTTATGATTCTCTCTATCTACCTGTCTCTCTCCACTTTGGGGGGCAATATTTTGTCTTGTGACCTCAATTTTCTGACAGATCTAAGAAGAGTTGTTGATTTTCAGTTTGTTCAGCTTTTTACTTGTTAGGATGGAATGATGATTTGCAAGCTCCTTACATGCTGAACTGGAAATTGGAAGTCCATAACTCCTTCAGTACATTTTAACACTTGGAGAATATCAGTTAACAATGCTCAGTCTTCAACCAGCGTAAGTAACAACAAAGAAGTATTTAAGGTAACGATTTTGAGATTGTGGGGCACATAGAAATCAGTATGTTCTGGAAGGGGATTGTAGATGCTCTACCCATCTATCTGGGTGGTGTTCCCTGCCAGAAGCCCTAGCAGGAAGGCACAACAGAAAGAAAGGGACAGAGGAAGGAAGATAAAACAAGGTCTTAAGAAATGCTAACAAAAAATAGTGGTTTACCAGATGGCCTCTTCACAATGTTCTACGACTAATGAGAGAAGCATTTTTTTCTTTATGGTAGCAGAATGGGTTATATAGGAACATTTAGAGGTTATTTCTCGGATATAGTAAACTTTGGGTAACCTACTGGTGCTTAGAATGAGGCATTTAATACTTTTAAAATTTAAGTATATGGTATTTGTCTATAGTTTGCAAATATGGATAATGTAGACTTTTTGGAAGTTTTGATGCATGGGCAATAATTTAAGCTTCAAGTATGTGTAATAATTGTGATTCTTGATGAAAATAGAGAAATGGCATCACATGGGGCACTTTTTCTCAAATGGGAGTCATAATCTTCTGGAAAGGAGATCAGAGAATTTGCCTTACAGAGCTGGGAAGAGCTCCATGGAGCAGCTTCTCCCTAAATCCTCCTCAGTGTCTGATTCTCTTTCCACTGTATTTAGCACCATCACTCGCCATTTATTGTAGCTGGTCTTTGGTCCATTCTTCCAGGTAGCTTGGGGAAGGGGAGAATGATAGTGAGGGAAGACAGATGCAGGGCCTTGAGAAGTAAAATTAGCCATTCCCTCCTTGTTCTTTTATTGTGTTCTGAAATCTTGTTTACAATGCTTATTATCTGTATCTCCTTATCTCATTAGGTAGTGAGGTTCAGGAGCACAAAGTTCTGATTTACCTTCTCATCTTCTTCAGGGCTCAGCACATGCCTATTACATGCCTATTTTGGGTGCTCCATAAGCATTTGGTAGAATTGCATTGAAATGAAATAAATTGAACTGAATTATGCTGAAAAGACATGATTGACCAAGGTCTGTCTACAGCAGTACAACATAATTGTTAAGGGCATAGGCTTTCCTGTAGGAGCAGTGAAGGCTCCAGAATTTCCATATTGGATGGGTTTAGGAGTGGCTGGCTATTTGGGAGAGAGGACAAGGATTTGTGCTAAATCTTCATTTGCATAGAAACCACATCTTTTTGACTAGATCAAGTAGCCTGCTTAAGCCAGTTCTTAGTACCTCCTTTGTTACAGACAGATACGGGTTAAAATAATTTCTCCAAGCCTCAGTTCCCACATATGTAAAATGGGAATAATAATAACAATTGTCATAATACTGACCCCAACAGAGTGTTGTGAGGATTGCCGAGATATTGTGTGTTAAGTATTTAACTTAGGCCTGGCAGATAGCAAGAATTCAATAAAAAACCTAACTATCACTATTATTACTATATCTTGAGTTGGTTATATTAATAAAATATTAAAATGTTAGAGCTAGGAGGGAGCTCAGAAACAACAAAGATACAGACCTTGGAGTCCACAGACCTAAGTGGGAATCCTGTCCCTGCCCCCTCCTCGCGGGATGACCTTAGGCAAATTACTCACCCAGTGAAACCTCAGTATGTGAGAATCCCTTGGACTTGTTAAAATCTAGATTCCAAGGCCCCTCCCAGATGTAAAAGTAGTCTTATGGCAGGGTCCAGGGATCTGCATTTTATAGGTTTCCGGATGATTCTGATCCATGAACTCTGTGGACCATAGTTTGTGAAATGTTGACTTAATGGAGAAGTCTTGGGCCTTTCTTCCATACGTCGTGGCAGTAGTACCTGCTTCACGGCTTCTGTATGGAGAGCATCTGGCCACAAATCTGGCCTATTGTAGGTGTTCAGAAATGTTGGCCTCCTTCCCTCTAGATGTCGTCTATTCAACTATTTCATCCAACCAGGTTCATCCAGTGCCAGAGAAGAGACCAAAATCTCTAGAATGTGCTAGAAGTTGACAGAAATCAGCTAACAAATTAAGAAGCATCAGACTGTAAGGGGTGAAAGGAGTCTGTGAAACACATTAGACATATTTTGAAGAATATAGGCCAGGAATAGAAGGGATTCTCGCTCCCTCTCCAGAAATCAGCCATGTATGGAAATCAAAAATTCCACTCCGATGAGCACATTTCCCTGCTTCCAAATGCCAGGAACCAAGTGAGCAGCGAGCAAGGCCTTGCACCATTACCATTGGCAGCAAATAGTTTCATAATGAGTTTTGGAAATTTGACCTCTTGCCGGCCTCTGATGCATTAATATAATATTAGGAGAAAATTAACAGGGCCTGATGACCTCAGAGGACATTTGGGGAGAAGGTCTAGTCCATGCTGAGCAAAATCAGCTACAAAGAAAACGAAACTTGTTTGCCCACAGGTGGTGCAGCTTTTCAGGTTCTCGTTCGCTCTGTGTGCGTCCCATCGGCTTAGCTGACGTGGTCCTGTTGCTGCTATAGAATGGGAACTTCGAAGCCCTGGTGTCTGTAATAAGCGAGATGAGCTCACTTGTTAATGCTTTTTCCTTCCTGTTATACTTTTCAGTATGTTAAGCTGCTATTTAACTTTGAATTGTCACAATCTGTGGCATTATATAATGATATAATTTCTTTGCTGTATAATTGGGAAAGAATTTTGTGATACTTCTGATTGGAGGTGGATAAAACTACAGAGAAACATAAGGCTGTGTTTACATAAATGCAAAAAAAAAAAAAATTAATTCCATCATCTCTCCCAAAAATGAGTTGGGCAAAACACATTAAGACTTTTTCTTTACTTTTTTTTCTTTTATGCAAAGAATATACTTTAAACTGAATTTTTTTCCCTTTTCATTCGTTGTTTGTGGACACAGGATATATAGCAGCAGGGGAGGATATAAGAGAAATCTCCTGAAAGCTGATTCTGTTTAACAGATTAAAACAAAATTTGTTTTTAAAAAGAAAGAGCTCGTAATGTTTTATTGAGGTTCAGACATGGTAACATCATCAGAGTTAAAGCCTGCCTTAAGGAAAGAGTTTTGTAGTTATAAACTCCCAAGTAAAGCTTTGAAACAATATGGTGTGTCTATGGGAAGATTTTTTTAGTTTTAATTTATTCACACATTTGTTCATTCATTCAGCAAATATTGGCAGCTGCAGTCTGTGCTAGACAGTGGGAAAAGGGAGGAGAGAGAACTGGTGTGCTCAGACAGCGCCCTCATCTCCCCTGGACTCAGCTTCCATGAGTCCTCCCTGTGTTCCGTCACAGCATGTTTGACATTTTAGTGAAACTGCTGATTCAACAATACTTGTTGAGTATTTCCTCTGTGCTGAGCATGGGGCTACATGGTCCCTGTCTACCCCATGGGGCTGTGTGAGGATTAAGTGGGTGAATGCAGCTAAAGTGTTTAGCACCACACTTGAGACCTGGAAGGTGTTTAACAGATGTGTGAGGAATGACTGACTTAATGTCCAGTGGGAACCTGTTGTTGGGAGAACATTGACAATGACTCTGTGGTAGTGGACTTCAGTAGGATGAGACGACGGAGAAGGATAAGGTTTTTGCCACCTTCTGGCAGCAGTAATTCTGCATCCTTCCTGCAGTCACACTTTTTGACCTTCTGCTCTACTTACTTTTGCTTAGGTTTCTCTCTTTGGCTTCAGCCATTGTGTGACTCTCTTCTTTCCTTCTTTCCTTTCTTCCTTCTTTTCTTCTTCCCTCCCTCCCTTCATTTCTCCAAGTTTCTCTTGTATTCATTTTATATATACTGCTGCCGTAACATCCTAGCAATATTTTACTCCATCAAATTTATTCAAGGTGATATAAGAGCAGCCATCAGGGGATAGACTGCCCAGGAGGACCCTTAGGAGCACCGAGTCATTGGCCTGTAGGAGTTAGGGCAGGGGGCCAGGCTCAGTCCCTACAGGTTGGGCCGACTCGAGGATGAGGGGTATGGTGTCCCCGTTATAGCTTAAAGTATCTAGATACATACAAACATATTGCTATATACATCTACCTATAAATCTTATTCAGGGGAGATTTTGATATTCTGAGTTATGGAATGAAAATGCTGATTCCTCGGTTGAGAAGCACTGACCCTGGCATGAGTGACTGGGATATTTGAAGTGAAAGGAATGAGATGTTGTTGATTCTTGAGGGGAAAATACAACCTGAAGAGTTCAGCTCTCGTTTCCTCAGCACTCATTGAGATATTCTAATTATACAGGATCACAGATCAAAGAAATTATATATCTTCTACACTTTAAGAAAATTGTTAACAAAGAAAGGGTTTGTATATTGCTTTCAAAAGAGTCAATCCCTAACATGTCTTTTGCCCCCATGAGGGCAGTGTCTCTCCTACGGGTCTGTAAGTTCCACAAGGACAGGACCATGTCTACTTTTGGTCACCATAAGTCCCCAGAGCCTGGTATGGTGCACGCTGCCCCAAAGTGCTCAATACACATCTATTGATGTAAAATAATCAGGTGTGTGAAGTCATTTTGAAATGCTGCACTTTATAGCCCAATGAGATTCTTGACCAAGTGACAAACTAAAAAGCCAGAGAGAACATAGACAGCAAACCAGCACATGGTGTTTGGGATAGTTCCACTAATGGGATTTTAAACCATTGACATGAGTTCCAATAACATATTCCGTTTGCAGGTAATAATTCTTTGAGGAACTCAGACTTGACAGGATGACACCCACACTTCAGGGGAATTCATGGTGGGGGCCCAAAGCTGGCTGTAGTGATGATCTAGACATTTACTGTATAAGTGGATTCCGTCTTCAGACTGGTCAGGAATCACTTATATGGGAGACATGAGAAAAACAAAATAAAACAGAACAAAACAAATCCTGACTTCACCTACTGAGAATAATTTTCTAGGTTTAGCATCAGCAAATTAAATGACCATATCTAAGCTGTCTGAGTAATCCCTGGATACATGGAACCCAAACAGGTGAAGTCAGCAGGGCTGGTTTCTTGCCTGCTTGAGTAGCTGTCTAATCTGCCTAGTTAGTGGCAATTGGTTTTAATCAGATCAAAATATGCATGAAGGACAAAGAAGTTGATTCAGTGGTTCACCTAAGACATAATCATATTCTAGGGACAAGAAAGAAATTTAATTAAGCCTAAAAGGAATCAAGATATGGAAAAGTAAAAAAGGAAGGAAAAGATACAAGTGGAAAATAAAATCTCAGAATTGAATCTGTCAGTGAATTATTGGATTTCATTGACAAACTGTTGATAAGTGTTGACAAGCATTTTGTTGTAATTGATGGATTTTCTTCACCACCTACTAGAAAGCATTTTCATGATATTATGCTATTAATAGAGGGTTCCAAACCCTAACTAACCAAGAGTTGCTTCCTGTGTTAAGGATAATGACTTCATATAGCAGTAAAGTTTGTTTTAGGAAACTGACAGAGTGTGTCTGTAAACAGGCAGCTGAATTGGACACAACTGAGAGATTTGATTCTCAAATTTGCCATGGCTCATTAAGATAGTATTTGGAGCAGAGAGACTATTATTTCTTGGATCCTAGTGCTTGCATAGTTGTGTAAACAGGCCACAGAGAAATGGAACAACCACATCTTTTCCTTGCATCTATTGAACCATGCATGTATGCATACGGCTATTGTCTTTGGTGCCAGTGAACCCAAACACAAGAATATTACTTCTAAATCTTGACAATATCTGTAATGCAACTACTTACAAACTGAACTTACAAAATAAGACTACACAAGGTTGTTTTGCTATTATGTTGTTTTAACACTTCTTGTTCAGTGTCAATCTCTAGTAGTTTTCCTTTTTGCTAATTTCTGTTGAAATGTGTAGTACTCACAGACAGAAGTAAATGTGTCTAGGGCACCTTTCTCTAACAGGTGCAACTCTGGACTGTCAAACCTGGGTCCAGAATCTTGACTGAAATAGTCATGAGGGCTGACCTGGTCCTAATCTCTTCCCCTCATGAAACTAGGAGGCCTTTACTTGCAACTTCATGCGGACAATGGTGGAACTAGTTGAGAAAAATTAAAATCATACTAGAGATTAGAATGAAAACTAGACACAGTTTACAAATAACTCAAGTGTGGTCATATGAAATGGAACCATCAACAGGAGCCTTACAGACACCATTTTATAATTAAAAAAAATTTTTTTGAGGTAAATCTGCTGCAGTTTCTCTGTATGGGCAAGAATGTGGGTCACCTTGGAGAGTATATATATATTTTTATTGTGGTAAAATATACATAACATAAAAGTTACCATTTTAATTATTTTTAAGTGTACAGTTCAGTGGCATTAAGTATATTCACAATGTTGTGCAACCATCACTACCATCTGTTTCCAGAACTTTTTCCCATCATCCCAAACTAAACTCTGATCTCATTAAACAATAACTCCCCATTGCCCCCTCCTCCCAGCCCTTGACAACCACCATTCTACTTTCTGCCTTTATGAATCTGAATACTCCAGGTACTTCATACAAGTGGAATCATACAATATTTGTCCTTTTGTGTCTGGATTGTTTCACTTAGCATAATGTTTCAAGGTTCATCCATGTTGTAGCATGTGTCAGAATTTCATTCCTTTTTAAGGCTGAATAATATTCCATTGTATGTATATACCACAGTTTGTTTCCCCATTCGTCCATCAATGGACACTTAAGTTCTTTCTACCTTTTGGCTATT
This sequence comes from Tapirus indicus, assembly GCA_031878705.1. Taxonomy (NCBI): domain Eukaryota; kingdom Metazoa; phylum Chordata; class Mammalia; order Perissodactyla; family Tapiridae; genus Tapirus; species Tapirus indicus. The sequence continues at coordinate 68,632,333 of CM062930.1, read as the reverse complement.
GTGAATAATGCTGCTATGGACGTGGGTGTACAAATGTCTCTTCAAGACCCTGCTTTCAATTCTTTGGGGTGTATACCCAGAAGTGGAATTGCAAGATCATGTAGTCATTCTATTTTTAATTTTGGGGGGAACCTCCACACTGTTTTCCACAGTGACTGCACTGTTTTCCATTTGGAGCACATCTTTTGTGATGTAACCTCCTTTGGATCTGAAAATGTAAGGCAAACAGGCCCCCTGCCCCGGGAACGAGCTGTCCCTGGACTTTTTTGTTGAACTCAGCAGAGTGTCTTCCCTTGGTGTGCAGCACGGAGGAGGAAGAGGTGGCCTAATGGCACAAGGAGCCCAGGGCCTTATTGCTGCGAAGGGGCGTATGTCGCAGTCTCTTTACCATCTGTGTTATCCGCCTGTGCTTTCACAGTTTCCGCCCTGGAGAGCAAGGGGAACCACCAACCATGACACTTCCTGCGCCACACCATTTAAACATTCTCTCTGTCGGTAGAACCCCAGGGAGTAACTGTTCAATCTTCCTGCCTACCATCCAGTGGACTCTGGTATGAAAAAGCTGGCAGGCCACAAAATTATTAACATACTTTCTTGATAAAAAATAATATGACAACACTAAGTTCCATGTTAATGGAAGAAATGCTTGGTCACTCATTGGCACAGTGCATTGGGTATGGAAAATTACATGACAAATAAAGCTGCATTCTGAGCTCCACTTAAAAAAACAATGCTACCATTTCATTTGTCTGAATGGAACCTAACACCATGGAAAGGCCATTAGGGAGGAGATTTTTATTCATATTTAGGTCCTTCTTTTAAAATTGAACTACTTTATCTCTTTTAAATGAAGATTCTCATCACACGCCCCCCATTCATGCCCCCCCCACTGAGAGTCTCATAAAAGAGTTTTTTTACATGAGCGATTAGTTTCTTTCTCTATACAGATTTTCCGGGAATCGTCATTTTGTGCCTATAAAACAAAAGAAAATTTATTCAGAAGATTAAAAACACATTCTTGCCCACTCTAATTATAAAGATTAAAAGCACTGGGTCTCATCTCAGCAATGAACTTAGAGAATAAAGTGTACGTTTGTCCAGATGTTTAGCGAGCTTGAGGGAACACATTCCTCTTGCCTCAAACCTTGCAGAAGGGAGCCTTCCACGTGCGGGGTGCCGACGCCCACAGGCTGCACGCGTGTGCCATCTAGTGTGTGCGGAAGGACAACGACACTTCCAGAACCAAGGCCTTGTGAATGTCAGGAGGCACTAGGCTTCGGCTATTTAAATGGCACAAATAAAGAGCGTTAAGGGTGGTTTTTTTGTAAGTGTTTGTATTTGTGTTCCACTGTACTCAGAAGAACAAAAAAACACTTCTTTTCCACATGTTGGAGTAAATGGAATGACCAAGAAAAAAATGTGTCCCACGTGTGTTCAAAAGCAGAGGAAACTGCTAGCTAAATTTAGGATGCTATACATAGTAATAGCACCAAAAATAGTGTTTAATTGGTCCAATTTCTTCTTGATCTTTGAGGATCTCTATATAGTTTTCTCAATTATCTAGGTCCCTGTGATGGCTAATTTTATTTGTGTACTTAGAGGGGTGTAAGTAGGGGTTAGTCTCATCTCACTTTTGGGTGAGATTAACATTAAAATTGGTGACCTTTGGGTACAGCAGATTGTCCTCCATCTTGTGGATGGGCTTCATCCAATCAGTGGAAGGCCTGAGTAGAATAAAAGGACTGATCTTCCCAAGCAAAGAGGAATTATTCAGCAGACTGCTTTTGGACCTCATCTGCACTGTCAGCTCTTGGGTCTGTTGGCCCACACTGAAGATTTTGGATTTGCCAGCGTCCATAATTGCGTGAGCCAATTCCTTATTTCACTCTCCCTCTCTTTCTCTCATATTGGCTTTATTCCTGTAGAGAACTCTGACTAATACAGTTCCTTTCCTATATATATATTTTCTTTCTGTACCTGAATTCCTACATTTTATTAGGTAAACACAGATCAATCTTTTATGCTTTTTTCTTTTAGTGGGAAATTAAGATAATTTATTCTGTATAACTTAAAAAAATAGATGTGGGAACATATAGAAATAAACAGATAGGAACATATCAGTTAGGGTTTTAGCAAGAAATAGAATTCCACTCAAAAGAATTTAACCAAAAAGTGATATTTACAAAAGTGTAGACAGAGTTAAGGGAACTAAGTAGGCAGAGTGAGGCCCGCAAGGAATTAGCATTAGCGTGAAGAGGTCACCACTTAACAGCCTGAAGGGGCGAGGAGAAGAAACCATGCTCCCAGAGCCCATGAGAGCTGGAGTCCTGGAGGGGCCACCTGGCAGGGGCTGTCTTTGAAGAAGGAGGTAGCCACAGACTATGACTGAAGCAAGGAGCAGTGGAAGAAACATCCTGATCTTTCTCTCATCCCCCCTCTGGTCTCCTGCCAACGCATCCTGTTGCCTGAACCCAAGTGAACATCAAGAACCAGGAGCTGGGAGATGCAGTCCAGAGAAGCCAATTTCCTGGGGCACACAGCTGGGGAGAAGGAATGGATCTGGGGACGCAAACAGAATAGCTAGCACACCTTGAAAATAGTCCACAAGCGTTCGCTAAAGGCTAGAGAATAATCACCCTTCACCTCCAGTGGACCTTCTGGCTTTGATGACTGCGTGAACACAGAGCCTGGGACACTCTCTGCCTCACCCGCTTGGATTGGACCTGACTTCTGCTCACTCCACCACCACCTCCGATCATCATGACCACCAAGCAGAGCAGATGGATGTCCACCACCAGTGCTCAGGTTGGTTTTGGCCTGCCTTCCATCCCTGTGGGCTGCTCCGGGCATCCCAGGCAGATTTCTCCATTCTCCTCCGCAGATCCTGGCCAGGCTTCAGCCAGCTCCCAGCAGGCCTGAGAACTGAGTGGTCCCTCTTGTGACCATCACAGATGATGTGACCACTTGGAATCTTTTTATCAGTCATTTTACTTCAAGCTGGTGTCATATATAACCATATGGGAATAAAAGCCTGACTGAAATGATTTTGAAGGATACAAAGACTGGTAAAAATCAATCAACTTTTTCTAAAGTTTTGGGGAAAATGCATATATGTAAAACTCTAAATCTTCCAGTTCAAACAATAAACCTCACTTTATTTGGCAAAAGAATCTCCCAGTTCAGCCATATAGGATTTTAAAATTATTTATATCAGAATTACCTGCTAGGTCTGCAACTGGATCACCTGGAAACCTAATTTTAAGAGAACAGAGTAGCTAAAAGGGGTGAGGAGAAGAAAGGTTGTTACCAGAGCCCATGAGAGCTGGGGCCACTGGGCTGAGGTGCATAGGGCAAGAAATGGAAGGAGGTGCTCACTCTCGGGGTCATACAAGGGCAGAGTGGGCACTGAGCGTGAGCACCACCTTACATTTTGCACCCTCGGTAGCTCCCCTGCCGCACCCTACTCCAGCCCTGCAGGGTTGGCCGTTTTCTCTCCTGAGGAAGGTGCCACCCTGCCCTGTGCACTCACTCATTCTTTTCCAAAGCTGGCAAGTTGCCCTTTTGTAGAGGCTTCAATATGATTTCACTCACAGGATGTAAGAGGAAAATCTATAAACAATGGAAAGAACTTTCTGGAACAGCCATGGGTGATAAGACTGGATGGAATAGGCCAGGGCCTATTGGCAGAGCATGCTAGAGGAGCTAGAGGAGTTCAAAAGTGGAGCCTGATCCTGAGGCTCCAAGCATTTGACTGCAAACAGAACAAGCGGCCAGTGAGCACGAGCGAGTGCTAAGTAAGGAAATGCTGATTATTACAAAGATGCCCAGTGTCCTCAATTCTACCATCCATTCAGTCCTTTGGGTAAAAGCATCTTATTTTAAAAAGCAGACACTCCTGTTTAAGTTGCAGGAGGGCGGGTGGTACAGTGAGTTTTCAACTCTGTCTTATGAATTAATTGTTGACATCATTTCCCGTAAAACGGAGGTCGGAAATGATAAAGATACATTTCACAGTCTTCACAATATTTTTTCCTAAGGTTAGCACAAGATTCCAGAGGCTCCAATCAGCTGGCCAGAATCTTTTGGCCTTATTTGCTTCTCAGTGTAGCACTCCATATGCAGAGCAGAAAGAAAGTAGGCAAAGAAATCTTGAAAGAAAATTACATTAAACCAATTATGGGTGCATCTGTTCAGTCCCCATGGTTATCACCTATCACATGTGTTAGTCAGCTCGGCTGCTATAACAAAATACCGTACATTAGGTGTTTAAAACAACAGATGTCTATGTCGCACAGTTCTGGAGGCTGGAAAGTCCAAATCAAGGTGCCTGCAGATTTGGTTCCTGGTGAGGGCCCACTTCCTGGCGTGCAGATGGTCGCCTTCTTGCTGTGTCCTCACATGATGGAGGGAGCGAGAACTCTGGTCTGTCTTTCTCTTCTTAAAAGGACACTTGATGATCTGAGACACTTAATGATCCCATTGTGGAAGCCCCATCCTCATGACCTCGTCTAACCCTAATTACCTCCCAATGGCCCCATCTCCAAACACCACCACAGTGGGGGTTAGGACTTCAACACACAAGTTTTAGGGGGACACAAACATTCAGTCCATAACAACATGGTACAAATAACTTACTGTGAAGGTGTTTGCAAAAACACTGCTAGGAGTGTTGCTAAAATGTCAGCTTTTAACTTCAGTTTGACTTTGGTCCATTATTCTAGTTTTTTAGATAGTTGGTCTTACACATATGGTGGTTAAATGTATTGCATTCTGCTTCACTTACAAAGAAAATATGTGGTCTTCACAGCTCAGCAACAGATGGCTACAGTTTACAAAACCACTAAGAAAACATACTCAGTGTATTAAAACAGCGTTCACTGTTAACATCGAACCATTCCTTCCGTGTTTTGATTCATAAGGTAACAGTGCTCTAATCCGGAAGAAGAAAACACTGAACATCATTTAAAAAGCACTAACACCCCACTTAGCTGTTCAGAGCAGTTTCTTTTTTTAGGATTAAAAGGCACTAAGTAAAATACTTCTAAGAGAATAGTTACACGCGGCAACCTTGAGGAGAGACTTGCTGATGTGAATGGCATCCCACTGCCTTCACTGTGATGAAAATTAAATTACCTTCTTCAGAATATTTTGTGGCTAAAAATTTGCTAGGCAATATGGTATTAATGAAAAATCTGGAAAAGAATTAGGAAATAATTATTGTTTACATGAAAGCCATTTAACTACTTATGCAAGACAATCTCTTGACTTCGATATGACCTCATTCTCATATCGAAGTCAAGGAAAGGAAATATGTACACTTGAAGGTCTGTTGACTATATATATACATATATATATATATACAGATATCACTCTCATGGTTAATATGTGGTAATACATCTACTTTTGGCTAATAAATCTACTTTTGGTTAATAAATCTACTTTTGGCTCCCTATATCTTCTTAAGGTCTAAGTACTCTGTTTCTCCAAGATTTTGTTGAATCAAATAACTTCTCTTAGGTGTTATATGATATAGAGCACACAAACAAGCCAATACTTTGTGTAGCATTGATGAGAAGGATAGGTTTTGGGGCCAGATAGACCTAGATTAGAGCTCAGGCTCTATCATTGAGTTGGCCTATGACCTTGGGTGAGTCACTTAATCTCTCTGAAAATCAATTTCCTCATGTAGGGCTAATAATAACACCTATATACATATCTGTGATATCTGTATACATATGTATATGTATACATAATACAGATAGCATGCTCATGGTTAATCAGAATATCTCAGGAATTGTAGAAATAGGAAATCTAGATAGAAAATACCTTCCTGACATCACAATCAATTCATCTGCTTGTTTAAATTGAATTGATAGAGGTAAGTTTTTGAAAAAATATTTTCAACAACTTGATTCTGTGCACAGACCCATCTGAGTCTGCAATAGGTTGATCAGAGCTCCAGGCGAGATCATCCTGCTGTGTCAAACAGAAGCACACGCATACGTCTGTCATTCTCTTCGTACACTGTCTCCCCACTGCCGTGACTGCAAGGGTATTGATCATGATAGGGAGGGGGAAGAGCAAGTGACTGGGAGGCAAGTGTCCAGCTCTACAGGAGCCTGAGGGTCCTTGTGAAGGAGGTGAAAGAGGCAACCTTTCTTGTAGACACTTCTATCCTTCATGGAAGGTTGTGTTTCCAGGAGTTGTATTGTGACAGCATTTACCTGAGGAATTTAAAGGGAAGAAAATATCACACCACCTGTGAGCTTTTTTCTTTTTTTAACGTGAAATGAACTCTCAATATCCAGAATAAGGAAATAAGCGGTCACCATAAGGTGACACAGGAATGGACAATCAGGGAGAGGAAAGCAGCAAAACAGACAGGCTGAAATTATGCCACAGGGTGCACATTCTTCCTCAAAAGTTTAGAGATGCTATAATTTCTGTGACATATATAACCCTCGAGTCCCTAAAGACCATACATGAGTCAAAATAGTGGGCAGTGTCTCTCATTTTTTCTTGTCTTCTAATAATATTACTAAATAACTGAATCTTTGCTGATAAAGAAATCACATTGACCTCAATTTTCAATCATGTGACTGTATCCTAAGGTAATTATGCGATTTAGGTCGTATGAGACAATTTCATATGAGAAACATAAATTTGCATTAAATACAATGACAACAATGACAGGCGTTGAATGCTTAACATATGCCAGACTGTTCTAAGTGCATCACTTATATTAACCAATTTAATTAAAGAGAAGGAGCAGGCATCACAGAAAATATAACTTTTATTGTTGGTAAAGTAATTCATTTTTAAAATCTGGAATTACTAAATGCAATAAGGTGAAAATAAAAGATTTGTGGTCCCATGGATCACAGATGACGTGAAGGGGTGAGATATTTATAACATCTAAATCTAACAAGGGACAAATATCTAGAATATACGAGGAACTTCTGCATATCAACAATAACAAAATACTCCAATAGAAAAATGGGCAAAATATAAAAGAGGCAGTTTATAGAAGACAGAACACTGTGAGCTAATAAACATATGGAGAGATGCTCAAATATTATTGAGAGAAATGAAAATAAAATAATGAAACATCACTTTGTGCCCATTAAACCAGGCAATAATCAGAGAGCTGGATGATGCCCACTGTTGGCAAAGGTGTGAGGTTATGTGCCCTCCTGACCTGCTGGTGGAAGAGTAGACTGGGGCAGCCATCCAGGAGGTGGTGACACTATTCAGTCCAACTAAGTGTATGCATACCTTAGGGCCCAGCCATTCCCTCCTGGGGTGCCCCCTGGAAATTCTCATTATAGGCCCACAAGGGACACATCCAAGGGTGTTGATTGTAGGTTGTCTGGTGGCAGATTGTGGAGGCAATCTGATGTCCTTCATTGGGAGTGGATAGGTAAAAGGGGAAGGTGAACACCTGAGGAGGACTGTGACACAGTTAGAAGCAACAGATTCAATTTTCATATAGGAGCACGGATAGATCTTAAAACTACAGCACTGAGTGAAAAAAAGTAAGAAACAGAATGAGATACAGAACATAATTCTATTTATATAAATTAAAGATATATCCAAAACTATAAAATTCTTAGAGGAAAACATAAAGGAAAAGCTTCATGACATTACATTTGGCAATAATTTCTTGGATATGACATCAAAAGCGTAGGTAATGAAATTTAAAAATATGCCATCAAAATTAAAAACTTTTGTGTAACAAAGGACACTTGCTATCAAGAAAATGAAAAGGCAATCCGTGGAATGGGAGAAAACATTTGCAAATCACATATCCCAAAAGGGATTGATACCCAGAATATATTAAAAACTCCTCTAGCTCAACAACAAAGAAACAAACAACCTGATTAAAAAATGGGCAAAGGACTTGAATGGACATTCCTCCAAAGAAGTTATGCAAATGGCCAATAACTATATGAAAAATGCTCAGCATCACTAATTAGGGAACTGTACATCCAAATCATAACAAGATACCAGTTCACACCCATTAGAATGGCTGTTATTAAAAGAAAAACAGAGCCAGCCCTGATGGTCTAGTGGTTAAAGTTCGGCATTCACTACTTTGGTGGCCTGTGTTCCCTTCCTGGTTGCAGAACCACACTGCCTGACTGTCAGTTGCCATACTGTGGCAGCGGCTCACACAGAAGAACTAGAATGACTTACAATTAGGATATACAACCATGTACTGGGGCTTTGGGGAGGGAAAATAAAAAGAGGAAGATTGGCAATAGATGTCAGCTCAGGGTGAATCTTTCCCCATGAAGAAAAAGAAAAAAACAAACCAGAAAATAATATGTTTTGGTGAAGACCTGGAGAAATTGGAGCCCTGTATATTGCTGGTAGCAATGTAAAATGGTGGAGCCACTGTGGAAAACAGTATAGTGGGTCCTCAAAAAATTGAACAGAGAATTACCATATGATCCAGCAATTCCACTTCTAGGTATATACCCTAAAGAAGTGAAAGCAGGAACCGGAACGGATATTTGTACATCCTCATTCACAGCAGCATGGTTCGCAATGGCCAAAGGGTGGAAACGACCCTAGTGTCCGTCAGCAGATGAATGGATAAACAAAATATGGCATGTATGTACAGTGGAATATTATTCAGCCTTAAAAAGAAGGGAAATTCTGACACATGCCACAACGTGGATGAACCTCAGAGGTATTATTTTAAGTGAAATAAGTCAGTCACAAAAGAACAAACATTGTATGAGTCCACTTATGTGAGGTAGCTAGAGTAGTCGGATTCATAAAGACAGAAAGTAGCATAGTGGTTCCCAGGGTTTGGAGGGAGAGGGGCATGGGGAGTCAGTGTTTAATGGGTACAGAGTTTCAGTCTGAGATGATGAAAAAGTTCTGGAGATGGATGGTGGTCATAGTTGTGCAACAATGTGAATGGTCTTAATGTAACTGAATTGTACACTTAAAAGTGGTTAAAACGGTAAATCTTATGCATATTTAGCCACAATTTAAAAACTAAAAAATAAATTTAAAAACACACAAAAAGAAAAAATATACGGTTCTGACAGTTTTAGAGTAGGAGTGCAATGGTTTTTTAAAAAAGAAGGGAGATTATGCTTATGTCTTTACTTATATGGAACAGTCAAAGCAACATGTAATAATTAAGTAGTCAATATTATGCAAATTTTAAAATTAGCTAAAAAAAATCTATTTTTTCTGAGCACATTTTTTTTGAGGAAGATTGGCCCTGCACTAACATCTGTTGCCAATCTTCCTCTTTTTTCTTTTTTCTCCCCAAGGCCCCAGGACATAGTTGTGTCTCACAGTTGTAGAGTTAGAGCTCTTCTATACAGGACGCCTCAGCACGACTTGATGAGCAATGAGTAGGTCTGCGCCCAGGATCCAAACCAGCGAACCCTGGACTGCCAAAGCGGAACGTGCGAATTTAGAGGCTGGTCCTCAAAAATATTTTTGAGAGAAAAAATGTATATCTGCACAAACAACAAATACACATTTCCAGATATTTGTAAAATACACTAGAACACATGTTTGATGGGGTAAGGGGAAATGGGTTGGCTACAAGGATAAAAGGGAATAATCAAGAAAGTGGAACAGGAGAAGGGAAAAATACTTGTGATCTCTCAACAATTCAGTTTAATAAACATTTATTAAGACTCTTCTTTTTCCAGACACTTTATTTGTATTTGCTGTTTCTGATGGTATCTGAGCCTAAACATGATTTATGGACATGAGATAATGAGACTCTTTATTAATTTTAGTTAGAGAATTGCATGCGCCACAAGAACAGAGAGAAAAATAAAAATTTATTGCTGGAGAAAAGTATCTTCTAAGATACTTTATCTTGCTAATATGGGGCAATAAACTGACAGATAATAAATGAGATTCTATCTTCAAAGTAGCTTTTATCTCAAGTGATGGCATTAAACCATTAAAAGCCAAGAAATATAATTAAAAATAAGCTACAACATAAAATAATGTGATAGATTTGGAGAAGATTAAATCTTACTTAGATTATTTGTATATTAGTCTTTTATGAAAAATAAAACCTTAGAGGTATACTTAGATATTTCTCAGTCCCAAGTTACTATTAACTGAATGAATCCTTAGTAACCCCCAATTATTCATTAATTCAACGAATGTTCATTAAACTCCTACCATGTGCCGGACACTGGGGCTCAATTACCATTTTCCCCATAAGCTTCACATTGATATCTTTGCCCCAGACCTCTCTGAATTCCAGACCTGTAGCACAGCCCTCTTTATGTTGCTGCTTGACCGTCTCCAAGCTACTTCAAACCCTACAAGTCCCAAAACACCTTGTGATTCATCTTCAATGACTGTTGTTCTTCCAGTTCTTTTCTCTCAGCAATGGCTCCACTGTCCATCCAACTGGCACAAGCCACACACTAAGTGATCATCCTCGATCTCTCTCTGTCACTTGTCTTATCCGGTCACTGCACCAAACACTGATTTTATGTTTTAAATATTTCTCAAATCCATTCACTTTTCTCCATTTTCAGTCACCATCACAGTCCAAGCTACTATCATTATTTCTTATTTCTTGACAGGACTCCCTGCCTCAAATATGTGCAGCCCTCCACCTCACTCTCTACACCATATTTGAAGCCAAATATGGTCACGTCATTTCCTATCCCTCCTCCTCTCTTAAAAATCTTTGTCTTTTAAGTTGGAGAACAAAATCTTTAAGGTGGCCAGTGATACCTTCATGGTATGATCCTACCTATCTCTTTATCCTCATCTCATCCCACCCTCTCTCTCACTCTCTTTGCCTTTCCATCCTGGCCTTTAAGTTCCTTGTATGCACCATGCTCCTTTCTGCCACAGGATCTTTGCACATGGTAGTCTCACAGAATTGGAATGTTCTTTCTCTCTCCCTCTCTCCTCCCTTTTCCCTCTTTTTTGCATAGTTCATCCATTCACTCACAAATATTTATTGAAGACCTACTACAGGCCAGGTGCTGATTTAAGGTGCTGGAGATTCAGTGATGAAATAAACTCCCTGTCCTCTTGAAGGTTTAATTTTGGTGAGTTGAGTTTAGACTATGGTGGATTAACTCTGACTTAGCTCAACATTCCTTCTTCAGAGAAGTCTGATCGAAGTAGATCAGATGTCCTTGTTACAAGTTCTCAAAACCCTACATACTCCTTCCTAGTACTTTTGGCAGCTTGTAATTATGCATTTACTTGGGGGTTTATCTGAATAATGTCTGACTCACCCATTAATCTGTGAGGTTTCTTTGGGGCAGGGACACGCCTGTTTTTACTCATCACAGTATCCTGGGGGCCTATCACAGTGCCAGGTGCATAGAAGATCCTTGATCTAGTAAACAGTTATTGATTGAATAAAATGTGAGTAGAAAATGGCCACTGCCCTAAGGCTAGTCTAGTCAGAAGGCAGATGAAGGAACAAATGGCACATCAGAGGAACAATGCCAACTCTGAAATATATAAAAAGCTGGAGGGACACATAAGTCCCTCATTTTACTATGTGTGTTTTAAAATGTTAAGACAAAGCACATTTATCTGCTGAAGGTTAACAGCCAGTGGAGAGAGAAGAAAGATACAAGAAGGAAAGGCACTGATGGGGGGCGGGCAACCTCCCTGGAGAGAGAGGAGGACAGGGTCCAGAGGTCTGTGGAGGGACAGAGGGTGTGCTGGTGATGGTTGAGGAGCTCTGTCTGATGGTTTCCATTTCTCTGTGAGTCATGGGCTGGATCTTCTCTGTCCAGCGCAGAAGCCACTGGCCACATATGACCATTGAGCCCTCTGAATGTGGCCAGTCTGAAGAATATGTGCTATAAGTGCAAAATACACGTCAAATTTTGAAAACTCCGTACAAAAAATAACGTAATATATCTCATTAATAGTTTTTATATTAATTACCTGTTGAAATGGTAATACAGTCAGTTTTCATTACTCATGGTAGTCACGTTGTGTAAAGTAGCTGTGAACACTGAATTAGTGAATCCTGAGCCACTGCTCCTGGGAAAATACAGGGTTAGGGTCCTGAGAGCCTCTGATCCAACATTTTCACCAACTGATCAATACATAAGCTTGTTTTGTGTGTGTTTCTGTTCAAACACACCTCATTTAATATGTATTGCCCCATTAATATTGAACTCAGGGCCAACAGCACCGTGACCTACACCTGAAGGAAGCTCATCCAACAACACCCTCTCTCCATGAGGCGCGTCACAGCCTTCTTGCCCTTAGGGACACCAGACAGCACTTCAGCATTGTGCTTGGGAGCTATTTTAAACACAAAATCACCGACAAAAAAACACAAAAGTGCACAAAATGTGGCACTAAATAGACCATGAGAAGGACACTTCTTTATAGTATGCAAGCTGAAGCAGGAAGGCAGAGCATGGCCTTGCTCGACCTCAGCTGGACGTGCATCTCGTGACTCAAATTTTTCGTCCCTCTGCACACAAATGACCGCAAAGCACTCCAGTATTGATTTTAGGGTTACAAATAAATTTTAGTGAGAGGTGAATTTGCAAATATAGAATCAGTGGATAATGAGGGTCCACTGTATCTTGGATATATTGGGTTAAGTAAAACATATTAAAATTAATTTCACCTGTTTCTCTTTAGTTTTTAATATGACTACTAGAAGCCTTAAAGTTACACATGTTGCTCACATTGCAGTTCTGTTGGATGTGCCTGGGCTGGATCATCTACTGAGAGGAAGCATCAGAAATGGGTCAGGGAGTCTTAAAGGCAATGAGACCCTGCACATGGGCCCCCGCAACACCTCACTGAGGTTTGGAGCACCTTCCTTGAAATTTTCTAAGGCCTCTCTGGTGCCTGGGAACAGCTGGGTTGCAGTGCTGACTGGGTGGCGTCCCTGAGCCCTGATCAGGACCCAATGGCCCTGGTTCCTGGTTCTCCCCTTTGGGGTGCTCTCCAAACCCCAACCCCTATGCTTGGGATTGACCAGATGACCAAGGAGCTCTGGGCCTGGAGTCCATGGGGTTGTCCTGGGGTACTGTAGGAGAGCAGCAGCCCTCAGGTAGATCCCTGCCCCTGCCTGGCATGGTATTTCTTTCATGGATCATGTGGGATTGGGCTACCAGAATGGTGCTGACACACTGATTTGGGGTGACTGTCACTCGTGTTTGACCCAGGACCAGGAATCTTCACATGCACAATTGGACAGTAAAATAAGCACAAGAAAGTAAGCACCTCTTCCCTACCCATCGTTCTAAGTCTTTGTCGATAAATCACTATACCTCCCATAGGCCCGTGAATTTGATAATGCATTTAAAAATCATATTGTTCATATAGACAAGGTTTCCGCTTAATCAGTTGCCAGTAGGGCAGCCTTGGGTGAGGGTGTGGAATGGCCATGGTGGGAGATGAGGAATGACTGGCCAGATATACACAAAAGGGCTGCAAGCAAGAAGGACAGTTTAGGGACAGAAAGCTGAGGGTCTGGCTGAATTTAGAGAGCTTCAGAACAAAGTTACAGAACAAAGTCAGAGGAAAAGTATTTTTCTTTCCTACAAACTATCCATCCGCTAAGCTTCAAGTCCATCAGGAACGATTAATAACTGACTCTGAGTCTGGCTCTTTGCACTGGGCCAAGCTCTCCCAGCTGGGCTCCCGAATCCTCCAGACACCTCTGGCTGAGAGGGGGGCTGGGGATGGGGGTCTGTGCTCCTCCCTACCTCTCAGATGTGCTCACAGTGGTTTGGGAATTGATTAATATACAAGACTCCTTTTACAGAAAGGAATTCTGCAGCTAAAATCAAGTTTAAAAGCCATTGCCCTAGGTCCTGTCGGTGAAAATTGAGGCTGGGCTGAGGCTGGAGGTGGTGGCAGAGTTGAGCTGAGGACAGCAATGTGCCTCTACTGGGGCAAGATGGCCCTGATTAGGAGTGAGCTTTGCATTAGGTGACTAATTCAAGTGTTCCCTACATGCAAAAGCACTTTAGATTTAAAATGTTCCCCAAAATACTGTTTTTATTACTAGCCACTAGATATTCTAGAACAAATTAATGAAAGTTCCAAACTAGATTCCCACTCACATCTAATTCTTGATTTCCTCTCAACGTTGCTAGAAGCGTATTCTACAGACATGAGATTACCATGTAGAGAAGATGGTATTTGTTTTGGGATGGATGAGCAGAAAAGAAAATGCAAGAATGAGATTATCTGTTTTCTTTAGATGGCTCTTTAAAATACAGGTCAATACACTCTTCCAATCTCCCCTCAGGTTTTTCCCTCTTTTGGACATGTCCATCTTGCCTTACTCCATTCCTTTTTGTTTTGCAATATAACAGAATTTAAGGAAATTTACTTGGGATCTAAGTTGCTGAAAATTTGGGGTATAAAGAGTAATCATCATCATGATTTTTATTCTTCCTTGTATATTTGCAGAAAACTACTCTCATTAAAATGTTTTAAATTCCTTTATATTTTTGTTTCTGTAAGTAGCTTTCCATAACAATAGCCCAAATAGTGAACTTAGCAAATTGTAGACTGTAAAAAATAATTCATTTCTTACCAGGTTTAAAGAAATATCCATATTGTCTCATTAGGTGCTATTGTGTTCTTTCTTGTACTAAAGGAAAATTCTTTCTCCACTGCACATACTTGTATGTACATGCATCTTTACAAACGGTCATTCTATATCGTTTTAAGCAAACTCACCATCTCCTTGCTGAATTATTATTTAATATATACACCACAATCTTGATTTCTTGGTTCTTATTTTTTAGGGAGACACAAAGCAAATCTGACCCATACACTCCTTATTTGAACATATACAGATCATTTTCAATTTAAAAGTAACTTTAAAGTTAGTTTTCCCCTTTTTTGGTGAACTCTATTATTATTCTAAAAACCAATTTGCTTCCTTATGCCTTTGATGCTTCAGTCAGTTCCTGCTCATTAATGCACACAACACTATTACTTTTTCCACAGCAATACTCTATATTCCCTTTGTAACATGGTCTGAGGTCTTATTAAGTTTCTGACCGACTTTCTCTATTCGGCGGATGTCTTCCTTAGGCTATGTGTGACAACTCCTATAGCTTTCCCTATGAGGTTTCTGTTAATTCCAAAGCTATTGGGACACATGAATGGCTTACAATTTTTTATTTCCTAAAATGCACTCCCTCGCCTTTGTGAATCTTGAGTCTCATCAGGCAAACATACCAACCAGGAGTCAGGTTTGCTGCCTGCTCTTCAGTCTTAGTAAACTAAAACAATGGTGGGATCCCAGCAGACTCGGGCACCTCCTAGAACAGGTCTGGGATGTCCAGCAGGATTTTATGCTGATCACTCCTAGAATTCTAACGTCACCACATTCACCCCATGGATTTCTCCTTCTGCTCTCTGACTTCTGCTGGGGCTGTTAACAAGAGTGGCACCCTGGCTGTCTTGCAAACTTGATGCAAATGTTTATAATCAACATTTTTTTCTGATTATAAAACTAATAATCTAGAAACTTTGGAAAACATAAAAAGAACAGAGAAAAAAATAAAATTACTTATAGTCTCAGCCGGAGGGAACTAGTGTTAATATTTTCCTGCTAGGCATTACTAGCCGTTCCTGTGGCTTCACCAGCAGGGGACAACGTCTGGGGAGCAGGAGCATGAGAACGTGCTAGATGCCAGGCAGTGACCGCACCTGAGAGTCAGATATGAGCACTCGCCAGGGTCCCTTTTGGAGGGACTTTGAAAGGGGAGTCCCAGGTTCTGCCTGTGCAGATGGGAGCGAGAACAGAAACTTTGGCATATAGATACCAGAGTGGCAGCATTTGCATTAGTAGGCTGGTGACATCTGAGACATTCCAATTACATATTTCTTCTTCTCTCTCATTTCTCTGTTAAAATTGGGACATATTCTAAACATACTATTCTGTATGCTGTTCTTTTTCACTTAATAGTGTAATTTTCCCACGCCACTAAATACTTTTATAAAAAGGCTTAAGCTTACACAGCAAATATCAGAAAAAAGGAGATCACCCCTGCCAGCAAGCTGTCCAGACATAAATACTCTGAGTCACCAATATTTCTATGTAGGGAAAGTAAGATAGTAATTGACATTCATAATCAGTGAATCCATAGTTATTGGGTTCTGAGTCCATAGGCACTGGTGTAAGGGAAGCAAAAAAGGTAAGAACAGACTTTGTCTTAAGAAACTTCAAATCTAGTTTGGAATACAAGATTTGAACGTATGGAAAATTTAATAACACAGGAGTTAAATAATATTTAATAGTCGCATGAAATATTTCACAGGAAATCTCATGCATTAGTTATTATTTGTTAAAACGGTGCAGACAATAGTCAGTCATGAAATAATCATTGTTGGAAAGAACCTTTGGAATCATGTCCCCCAAACTCCTCATTGGTACCACTATGCTGGCGCACACAACATATTTGGTAGTGGTTTGTCTGTCCATGACCACCACACCGCAGCCCCAGCTCACCGAGGATAAGGGCTTGGCCTGGGCCATCGCCATAGGTCAGAGCTTCTTTGCAGGAAAAAACTCATTTTGAACACTCAGTAAAGTTTGTGGAAATAAAATTGAACATGAACTGTACCCCACAGTGCTTTATAATAATATGTGATCAATGAATGAAGACGGAACAAACAAATAAGTAATGACAGGTCCTGTGGGAAAGAGGGAGGAGCATGAACTCTCATATTCAAAACACGAGCCGTTGTATATTGATCGCATTTTCTCGAGACAATGAGTGAATGATTCTGAGTCTTTCTAGTGTATAAATCTAGCTGGTATATATTTCTAGCCTTATTATATAGTCTTTTACATGTGTGCTAGCCTTATTCCTAGACCCATTTTAAAATGCTACCATTTCTTTTATCTTCTGGTTTAATTTTATTATTTAATTATCTATTCAATTTATGTCATCTGTAAAGTTCTATAATATTTTGAAGATGTTTCGAACTTGGGTGACCGTGAGAAAAGAGGTCACAATAATGGAAGTAGGCACACCAGAGGATAAACTGGTTTTGGAGGAAGCTCATGACTGGCACCTGCATTAGTTTGCTGGGGCTGCTGTCGCAAAGGACTGGCTTCTAACAAGGAAAGTTTCCGGAACAAACCCATCCGTTCTTTCATTGCCCCTCATTTTTCATTCCTCTCTCCTCTCTCGCGGTGCTTGTTTGTTAGTACACACTTACTTGTGTTTTCTAAGTATGCTGTTAGGGCGTATCTTGCTTCCTCAAGCAGACGATAAGCTATCTGTGCTTTTTCTTATCTTTGAACTTGTTTTCTAGTCCTCAGAGGACACACTGGAGCGCTCTATGGGACCCCCTCATGTGCAGGGTGAGGATGGAAAGTTGCTCCCAACTTGGCCCTCCCAGCAGAAGGTCAATGGTGAGAAAAGAGGAGAAGCCCCTTATGGTTCATTGGCCAAGCTTTCTGAGGGGGACTTTTGTAGCTACAGTGGATGGTCAACTGATGAAAGAGGTTCCACTCCGTCGTCTTGGACCATATGAGGGAAGGCCATCCCTGACAATAGGACCAAGAACAACATGATCTAGAAATTACTGTAGCCAAAGGAGGAGGGAGAGTCTGTTCAATGCAATACCCTGTCTTAATTCTCCCCAGTACTGTATTCCATTCAGAAGAGGAATACTACATTAAGTTTTTCGAGAAAGTCTTCATTTTTAGGAGGTTCTGGAAAATAAATTTAAGAAGCCGTTGGACTTATTTTTTCCCATTTTATTCTCTTTGAACAGAACTTTCGAGAAAGAAAGGGCTTAGAATGCCCTACCCTCCAGGATTCTCTCAGAGTTTTAGGTTGACTTGGGTCCGGGGCAGACCACCTCAGGTAGACATGGTGGGTCTTGAAGCTGCTCTAAAGTTTTGGGGGCTGTTGAGGGGTACCCAGCAGCCTGACTAACAGTCTAGACACCAACCCCAGGCCCCAGCACAAACACTGTTGACACCACTGGCCTGAGCTAGGTTGATGATCAGTGGTCCACTCAGTGCCTTAAACTCCTCTCCAGTCACTGCCCTGACTTCTCATGAGAAAGCCCTGAAGTCCTAGAGAGACAAAACCCAGGTACAGAGTGAAAGGCCATCATTCTATCAGCAATTCACACTACGGCATTTTTAGCTATTATGTGCTATCCTCTTAATTCCATCGGGAATTTCTTTTACCTAATAATTTCATACCACTCAGTGACAATTATCTTCGTATTGTATGTACTTCCTTAAAAATCAGTATCTCACAAATAGTGACGATCTACTCGCAGAAATACAGTGAGACTTTTGGAGATACAGACAAGGGATCTTTGATTGTGCTGACATAGAGTTTTGTTTTGGTTTCCCATGTCATTCATTCCACAGATATTTAGGTGCCTACTATGTGTCAGGCACTGGTGAGGGTCAGGGAATCAGCACTGAGCAGTTAAGTCCCTGCTTTCATGGGACCTACAGTCTAGCAAAATGAGACAGACAATACACAAAAAAACAAATGAAGGTATAATGTAATGTCGGATACAGCATGTTAGAAAGAAAACCAAGAGAGTGATGAGATGAGGGACGCTATTTGAGATTTCACAGTCAAGGAAGGACTTTTTTTCTTTTTTGGTGAGGAAGATTCCCCCTGAGCTAACTTCTGTTGCCAATCTTCCTTTTCTTTTCTTTTGCTTGAGGAAGATCAGCTGTGAGCTATCATCTGTGCCAGTCTTCCTCCACTTTATATGTGGGTCACCACCACAGCATGGCTGAGGAGTGGTGTAGATCCACGCCTGGGATCTGAACCCACGAACCTAGGCTGCTAAAGTGGAGCACACCAAACTTAACAACTATGCCACAGGGCTGGGCCCCAGGAAGGACTTTTTTTGAGATGACAGTTAAGACTTGAGTGTAGAGACGAAACTATCTGTGCAGATGTTTAGGGATGAACATTCTGGGCAGAGGGATCAGTAAATGCAAATGACAGGAGTCAAGGACATGCCTGATTGGTTTAAAGAAAAGTTGGGAGGCCTGTAAGGTATGAGGGAAGAATAGCAGGAGATAAGCTTTAAGAGGGTGGTAGGGTGTAGATCATATGGGGCCTTGTAAGTCACATCAAGTATTCAGAATTCATCTGAGTATGATGCAAAACGACTGGGGGATACTGAACAGGAAAATTATCAACTTGACTTTTTTTGTGTGTGTGAGGAAGACCAGCCCTGAGCTAACATCCGTTGCTCATCTTCCTCTCTTTTTGCTGAGGAAGACTGGCCCTGGGCTAACATCCGTGCCCATCTTCCTCTACTTTATATTGGACGCCGCCACAGCGTGGCTGAACAAGCAGTGCATCGGCAGGTGCCTGGGATCCGAACCGGTGAACCCCGGGCTGCCAAGCGTGAACTAAACCGCTGCGCCACTGGGCCGGCCCCCAACTTGACATTTTAAAAAGATCACTCTGGCTGCTGCTTGAGGAATCAGGGAGCAAGAATGGAAGGAGAGAGGGGCTGGCTCAGTGGCATAGCAGTTAAGTTCACGTGCTCCACTTCTAGTGGCCCAGGGTTCACAGGTTCTGATCCCAGGCATGGACAGATGCGCCGCTTGTCAAGCCATGCTGTGGCAGCATGCATATAAAGTAGAGGAAGATGGGCATGGATGTTAGCCTAGGGCCAGTCTTCCTCAGCAATAAGAGGAGGCTTGGCAACAGATGTTACCTCAGGGCTAGTCTTCCTCACCAAAAAAAAATAAAAAAAGAAAGAAAACAAAAAGAATGGAAGGAGAGAGAAGGTGATTACAGTGATCCAAGACATACATAACGGTAGCTGGGATGAGGGCAATAGTGGTCAATATGGTGAGAACCAGTCAGATTTGATATGATTTGTCAAAGTAGGGTTAACAGGGTTTGCTGATGGATTGGATACGGTTTGCGAGAGGGGGAAAATCAAGAATGATTTTAAGGTTTCTGGCTTCAAATATGTTTTTTCAAAAAGGAAAAAGTGGTAAGCTATCTTAAATGCTGCTAAGAGATTAGGTAAATCAGGCACTGAGAATTAACCATTGGATTTAGGGACATAGAGATTATTTGTGATCTCCACAGTAGTGATTTTAGTAAGTTGACTAAAAGCATGATTGGAATGGTTTCAAGAGGGAGTGGGTTGTCTCTTTGGGAGATAGACTGATTGGACAAAGCAGGAGCTCATGGAGTAAACAGAAGTCATTGGTAATCTTCTAATTCTTGGGTTGGGTGATGGGTTTGTGGATTCATTAGATTAGTATGTGCTACGTCTTACATATATAATTCATATATTCTTTTCTATGAATCAAATGTTACATTTAAAAATATTTTAAATTTAATAGAGAAAAATGGAAAGAGAGAAATCGAGACAGTGAACATAGATCATTCCGTCAGGGAGATTTTCTGCTAAAAGAATGGTATTGGAGGGCATGTAGGAGATGTGGTGTCATTCCCATATAGCACTCCCAAGTTCATATGTTTGTATGCTGATGGAAATGACCCTCCAGTGAAGACAGAAAGAATGATGATAGAGGAGTGGGGGGTGAATTTCAGGGATAGAGTTCTTCATTATCAAGAGGGGATGGGGTGAAGAATCCAGCAACAAGAAAAAGGTTGACTCTGGATGGGAGCAGAGCATTTCTTTATTGCTATAAGATGGAAGGCAAAATATATAAGCATAGACACATGTAGGTGGTAGATTCATGGGAGGTTGTTGAATTTATTTTCCAATCACTTTTACATTCTCAAGGAAATAAGAAGCAAGGTCAGCATCTGAGAATGAGAATGGAGGAGGAGGTGTTGGAGTTTGAAGAAAGAGGAGAAGATATAAATTAGAAAGTGGGAAAGAAAGGATACAGCAAATATGTAGTGTGGCTGGGATGAGCTAAAGGCCCACCTGTGGCTTGTGGTAATGAATTTAAGTGAGACTGATACTGAACCTCTTAATCTCAAGTTCTTGTGCCCAATGTGCAATAAGCCAATCACTGAGACACTGGTGCTTGGAGATGGAGAAAGTTTTATTTGAATTGGCCAAAATGAGAAGTGAGAGGATAGGTTCTCTCAAATCTGCCTTAACAAAAGAAGAAAGCAGGGTGTCTTTATAGACCTCAGAGGCTTGGGAGGAGGAATTTCAGAGAAACAAAGGGGAAATCTGTATTTCTTTTACTCCAGATAAGCCCTTGGGCAATCAGACTTCTGGGTGTCAACGGCAGCTAGGGGCTTGTTATCTGGTGATTGCAATTTCCTTAAAGGCATTCTTTTTCTTCTGCAAAACAAGCTCGTAAATCCTTGTGACCCTTGAGTCATCCCCCAGGTTAAACAAGAAAACAGCAAATTAAGGAGATTAATTCTTTTCATCTATGTCTGTGTTGGGAACAAGGTCAAAGGGTAATCATGTTCTTACTGAATATTTACAGTAACCCTCAGGTACCCAATTTCAAGACCATCAGCCTGGTGGTGTTTTTCTCCAGCCCTGTCCAGCTGTTCAAGTGTAGAAGAGGAGTAGGTAGAGAGTCGGATTTAACTAGAATTGGGGCTTTGCTGTGCTAGCGCTTTGAAGGGAGAAGGGTAGGGATATTGAAAATGAATACAAGAGAATGATTATAATGTAAGACAAAGGAATCTCAGCTTTGCAAGGAGGGGAGTGAGCTTCTGGGTCAGGTTGGGATGATAGACAGTGGTAAAGTAGTAAGGTCAAAGGATTATCAATCCTAGTGGAGTCATAGAATTGTTGCCGGGAAAATGCTAGTGGGAATAAGATGGAAAGGTGGCAGGTGGTGGTTAGAGAGTAGGGTGCTTGAAACTGAGATTTTAGAGGTGATGCAGTTATTAATAATGACAAAGACTAGGGTATGACATGGGAGTCTGTGGTGAAAGTAGATTGGAGGTCAGGATTACTGAAGGTGAGGAGATCATCGAATTTCAAGGCCAGAGTGTTGGAGAGAGAGTCTGCATGAATATTGAATTAATCATAATGATACTGGCTTAGGACAAGGTTGTCATATGAGAGAAGTCATATTGTAAATCAGAATGACCTCTGACTAACTCATCCACACTGTGTATGCTTTAACTTGCATGTAGCCTAGATAATAAATAGCTACCCTCTGGGAAATATGCATGCTTTGCAGATTTTATAATCCTGGCTAATGCATGTACCTCCCTGTAGTGATGGATGATAACTTTGTTCTTTTGAGTTTCTTAGGAATATGATGACCTCCTCAGAGAAAAACATCTATGCTGGCATCCATCATCGATGACAACTGAAGGACCTCATGTGGCATCTCCAGTCACTGATGCCAGATGGACAACATTCCTGAGCCCCTCCTTCATAGCCTACTAGCCCTATATACCTGCTTAAACTTTGCGGTTGTTTAAGATGGTCTTTGGGACGTGAGTCCACCATCTTCCAATGTTGCTGGCTCATTGAATAAATTCCTTTCTTGACCACTGACTTGTCTTGCAATTGATTGGCTTCAGGGTTGCAGTGAGCAGAATGAGCCCTTGCTCAGTTACAATAAGGGTGATAAAAGTAGTAGTAGAGAGAAAGACAGTGATTTAGGTGTTGAAATCTTTGGTGAATGAGGAGTTTCTATGGTTGTGAAGGGAGGAACTGCAGATGCTACAGTGCAATGGCATGCCTTTTAAAGGATGGTTGCTGGGAGGATGGGGAAACCATTGTCTGGAGGAGGCAATAAGGAACAAGGAGGCTCCTGCCCTACTGCTGCTTTCCCATAGTGTTCCTTGTCTATTTCCCTTTTCGTTTCTCTCCTGTTTTCACATTGTGCCTGCTTTAATATTTTGCAATTATAATTTGAGAAATGTTTATTTTTTGAAACTCAACTTCTGCCTTTTGGAGAAGTCACTAAATGAGTCATTTATGAGTAAAGGTGTCCATGACCAGAGCTGGGCCTAGGAGGGGCATTAGGCTGCTCAGGAGAACTTTCCAGTGGAGTTAAGAGTGTAGCTGGCTGAGAAGGTGCTTCTCTCATCACCTTGGAGCAGTAGATTGGGCCAGATGGAGCTGGGGCCTCAATGCCAAGATAAAATGACTAGATTTTGACCTCTATGTAAGGAAGGTCTTTAAAGGCTTTTCAAAAAGGATCAAAACCAAGATTTTAGAAGGTTAACTGGCAGGGATTGGAGTGGGAGAGAATGAAGACAGAAAAACCAGCCTGGAGGCCTTAGCAGTAGTTATAGAGCCTGAATTCGGAGAGTGGAAGTGTGGAAGGAAGGAAAGAAGGGACAAATGCAAAAGACTTTTTGAAGAAAGAACCAATACGATCTATCTGATCATTGCATATAGGAGGCAAGGAAAAGGAGAAATGAAAGATGACTCCAAGGTTTTAAGCCTGGAGGTGGGAGAATATTGTCACCCCTGAAAGAAACAGAAATGAGGAAGAGGGCTAGATTAGGAAGCAAGATAATTTTTTCATTTTTGAAAAGATATTTTTTCACTTACAAAAGCAACACATGGTCATTGTGTCCTTGTATTGTAAAATATAAGGAAATAAAAAGAAGAAAATAAAAATAATTAGAGGTAAATTGGCATACATTTTTCCAACTATGTATGGATATGCGTATGTATTTTAAAGGATAAATTGGATCATATTTTATCTAAAATTGCATAACCTGCTTTCTTAACACTTAACAATATGTTCTAAACCTTCTTCTATGTCATTACATAGTCTAATGTCATTTTGAATAACCACATAGTAGTCCATTGTATGTATAACTTATTACACAAATTCTCTTTTTGTATATTTAGATCGTTTCAGTTCTTTTTCTATGTTCAATTCTTTTGCAATAGCTGTTCTTGTAGCTAAATATTTGTTGACATTCATGAGTCTTTCTTTTTTTCCTTTCATTCATCTATTCTCTAAGTACATATTAAGTGCTGAGCTCATGGGATCAAAAGTGAATAAGATACAGTCCTGATCTTCAAGGTTCACGCAGTTTAGGACAGGGAAACAGACAAATAAATGAGCCTAAACTTGCAAGGCGAGTGTTAGAATCTAATTCTCTGATTTGCTAGAATATTATATTGTTTAGAATTTAAGTTAAAATTCATCTCTTCAAGAGCCAGTCCTGATGGCCTAGAGGTTAAAGTTCAGTGTGCTCCATACCGGCAACCTGGGTTCAGTTTCCAGGCATGGAACCACACCATTCATCTGTCAGTAGGCATGCTGTGGCAGTAGCTCACATAGAAGAACTAGAAGGACTCACAAGTGAAATATATAACTATGTACTGGGGCTTTGGGGAGAAAAAAAAAGGAGAGGAAGATTGGCAAGCGATGTTAGCTCTGAGCAAATCTTTCACAACCAAAAAAATAAATAAATTTTAAAAAAGTGATAAAAAAATTCATCACTTCAACACTTTGTAAAATGTCACAATGATTTCTTTCTTAGATGATTTCTTTAATGAATTCATTAATTTTTAGGTTAATTTTTCAACATTTTAAGATTTTCAATCCATATTGCCCATTGCTCTTGAGAAAGGCTACACCAGTTGTATTCCCAGTAATGGTGCAGCTGACTGTCTCCTGATACCCATTCTTCCCTTTTTCTCAGGGTAATGGATATCCCCAAGTTTTAGCTGGGCACCCAGCTTTCCAGCTGCAGATTAATTTCCTAGCTTCTCTTGCAGCTAGGTACAGCCATATGACTTTGTTCTGGCAAGTGGGATGTGTGCAACTTCTGAGTCCTGCCCTTAAAGATGCCTACTCTGGACTTCCTCTTGTTGATCCTCTATTGATGGCTAAGAAATGACAACAACTGGAGCGACCTTTGAAACACATGCTGGGGATGGCAGAACCAGTTGAAACCCTGGATTGCCTTGCCCTGGTCTGTAACGTGAGTGAGGAATGAATTTCTATATTACTTAAGCCCTCGTATTTTTGTTGTTGTTAGAGCAGCTTAGCCTGCACCCAATTCATATAAGCAACATATGAATATTTGTTTTCCTAAACCCTCAACCAGTACTTTGCTAATTTAAGCCCCCCTTCCTACCAAAAGTGTTCTCTTTTTTAACTTATGTTTCTTTAATGGCCAAAAAAATTATGTTTTCTTTTATTTACGTGTCAATGGTTATGGAATTACTTCAAACTTATTAACTGGGATTTTAACAAACAGCTCCACATTTTGCTTCTGGTTTAACCCTATGTGTGTAATTTATCTTTGGAGTTGCTGTTTACTTCTCTCTCTCATCCCCATATCTAATCTGTCAGGAAATCCTTTGGCTCTACTTTCCAAATAGATCCAGAATCTGGCTACTGCTCATCACTTCCACAGCTACCACCCTGCTCCCAGCCCCTTTTTTGCCCATCTTTTCCCAAAAGAACAGGCAAAGTGATCTCCTTTAGAAGCTACGTGAGTTCATGTCACTCCCCTTCTCAAACCCTCCAGCAGCTTCCCATTGCACTCACAATAAGAGCCAAGGCCCTCTGTTCTGGCCTCGATGGCCTCCTTGCTGATCGTGAGCGGGTCAGGCACACTCGGAACTGAGGCCCTTTGCATTGGCTGTTCCCTCTGTGTCGTTTATTCTTTCTTCAAATATCTTTGTGGCTCACTTATCTCCTTCAGGTCTCTGCTGAAATGCTATTATCTCCGTGAAGCTCATCCTGACCCTGTTTAAAATTGCAACTACTTCCCATCAGCCCAGCAGTCCTGTTCTCTCTTTCCGACTCTATTTATTTCCCTATGGCACATATCACCTCCAAACATACTATATACTAAACAATTTGCTTAATATGCTTATTGTTTGTTTCCTGTCTTCTTTTCACTAGAATGCAAATGACATGAGGGTAAGGATATTGTTTATTTTGCTTACTACTGTATGCAATGCACAGTACAATGTTGGCACTTGGTAGGTATAGTTGTTTCCTATCGCTGCTGTAACAAATTACCCCAACTTAGTGGCTTAAAACAACACAGAATTATTATCCTACAGTTCTAAAATCAAAGTGTTGGCAGGGTTGTGTTCCCTTTGGAGGTTCCAGGGAAAAATTTTTTTCCTTGCTTTTTCTGCTTCTAAAGGCTGCTTACATTCCCTGGCTCATGGCCCTGCATCACCACGAGCTCTGCTTCCATCATCACGTCTTCTTCTCTGACTCTCTTGACTACCTATTTCCCTTATAAGTGATTACATTGGGCCCACCCAGTGTATTAGTCTGCTCGGGCTGCCATAACCAAACACCACAGACTGGGTGGCTTAAACAACAGAAATGAATTTTCTCACAGTTCTGGAGGCTGAAAGTCTGAGAGTAGGGTGCCAGCACGGTTGGGTTCAGTTGACTTCTTGCTGTTTCCTCACTGGCAGAGAGACAGAGATTGAGAAAGAGGGAGAGAGAGGGAAGGAGATGGAGAGAGAGAGAGCGAAAGGGAAAGCTCTCTGGTGTCTGTTATAAAGGTACAAATTCCATTATGAGAGCCCCACCCTCATGACTTCATCTTAACCTAATTATCTCCCAAAGGCCTCATCTCCAAATACTATCACATTAGGGATTAGGGCTTTAACATATAAATTTTGAGGGGACACTGCTCAGTTTATAGCACCGGATAATCCAAAATAATCTCTCAGGATACTTAATCATATCTGCAAAGTCCCTTTTGCTGTGTAAATCCTTTTGCCATAGTCATAGGTTTCAGGGATTAGAATGTGGACATCTTTGTTGGTGCCACATAACTGCCTATCAGTGATCAGTAAATATGTCTTACATGAGTGAATAAAGCCTTCGAAATATGAAATAAATTTCAGATTTTGGTCTGGTTGCTGTACATTTAATTCTAGTTCAGCCCAGACTGTTTTCACATTTGGCATTCTAGTGGTTAACTGTTCCCAGAGAATCTTGATTGTGGAAGTTGTGTCCCAACCCCCCTTCCTACTGCTATCTGGTGACACAGCCTCAGGTCAGCTCCCCTAAACTGCTCCTCGTCAGCTCTCCCTCCACGGAGCTTCAGTCAGCTCATTGTACAGTATGAGGTGATAACAGCTCCCACTTCATTCTTATTTCTGCTTTTCAGGACTTTCAGTTGTCAAAATATCTTCTAGTCTGTGCCACAGTGTTGCCCTCTCAGCACTTATCATTCTAATACTATCCTCAAATTGTGCTTCTGGAAAGGGTTCTGGGCAGGATTCTCCCTTCCTCCTGCCATGGGGAGCAGAGCTGGGTGTTGGTACTTCAGTGACCATAAGTTGGAGGCAGGGAATTGGAGGAATGGATTTTATAAGAACGATTGATCACAAGCTTCATCATATTGTAGTCGCTACAGCACCTAAGTGGAGATGTAAACTGCCATTCATGTCATTCATTCCACCAACGTTTACTGAACACTTGGCAAGGCATGAGGGCACCACGTCTGCCCCTGAGAAGTTCACTGTGGATAAAATGTCTCAGGAGCACAGATCAGAGTGAGAGAGTGACATGTGCTTCCTCCAAACCGCAAGGAATGCTACTCCAAGCTACGGGATCTGTTTGGCTCCGGGGGACAGAACTAAGACCCTTTGGTAGAAAGTACAACAAGGCAGATTCTATGCAAGGAATAATGCTCGATTTGTGCTAAGTGTCTTTACCAGGTAGTGATTTCCCTATCACAGGAAATATTTAGGCAGAGGACTGAGAGGATTATAGAAGACTCCCGTGTGGGTGAGAGTTTAGATCATATGACCTCTAAGCTTCCTTCTAAGTCTAAGATTCTGTTTTTGATTAGGGTGGAACCCCAGGCTGCATAAAGCCATAATTAGTATATTGGTCACTGTCAATGGCAAACTACAGAACCCTCTCTGGCTGGTTTAAGCCGAAAAGAGATTTGTTTATTAAAGGATATTAAGTCACTCATTCAATGGTTGGGTTGCTTTTCAAAACACAATGGAGGCTGAGCACTCCATTGTGGGAAGCCACTCCCACGCCAAGTGCTGGGTGTTGGCCTCACCAAGAAGGACCAGATGCCCACTGGAAATGACCACTGAGACCTGACTTCTCGCTCCCCTCCTTCCTACCTTCCTTGGCTGCTCTTTCTCTGTGAGTTGCACCCACTTCTCAACCCTCTGTTCTTTCTTTTTTGATGTTGTCTTTATAAGAATATGGGTTCTCATATTATCCCATATCTTTTCTTTGTGAGATAAATAGAATGAGAAAGAAAAGAGGGAGAAGAGTGAGGGAGATCAGTGATTATTTCCAGTCACATGGCATCAGTCTTCATTGACAGCTCCACCCGCTGGCACTGCAAAACTAAGTTAATCCTGATGTGATTCCTGAGCCCCGATTTTTCCTTTTTAAATCTCTTCCTTTCCTTTCTTTTCTCCTCAGGGGTAAGGGATGGGGAGAAAGTATTTACAAAGGAAAACAAAAGGAAAAAAATTCCCTCTTCCAATTCCATGCCTCAGAGGTAAACATTTGACATATCTTCAGATAGGAGATGTTTTTAAAAAAAATCTAAACTTGTAACATAATATATGTATTTTCCCCTATTGATGGGCATTGGGGATTTCCCTGTCATTGTTATTACAAACAGTGCCACACTGGGAGTTTGTGCACACATATCGTTATGCATTTGTTGCTACAATTGCTGTGGAATAGAGTCCTTGAAGCGGAATTTCTGGAACATATGCATTTTTTTATAGATAATGACAAATCTTCCTCCTCCAAAGTTGTAAGATTTACATTTTCATCAGTAGAATATAAATGCATATTTACCTATACTCTAACACCTAATGTTAATTTTTTTCCCATTTTTAGATGAAAAATTGGGCCTCTTTAAAAATTTTTCTTTTTCTCTCTATTAGCTTGGTAGTTCTTGTTTGCTTATTTTTATTGGATCTTTTAAGTTTTTTCCTTCCTGACTTGCTTGTTCATCTCCTTTGATGATTTTCACGCTGAGAGGATTGTCTTTATTTACAGGAACTCTTTATAGATTATAGCTATTAACTCTGCAACTATTTTCTTCTAGATCTGTCACTTGTCTCCATTAATAGTGTCTTTAATCACACAGTCAACTTTGTCAGTCTTTTCCTTTGTTATCTGTGTTTTGCTTCATGCTGGGAAAGGCTTTCTTCACTAGAAGATGATAAAAATATTCGACATTTTTCTAATATTTTTAATAAACTTTTCCCTTTGCTATTTAATCCATTAGGACTATTTTGTTAGTAAGGAGTAAATTTGGAATCTAACTTTTTCCCCAAATGAGTGGCCATTTTCCCCAGTCTTAAAATAAAATCTTTCTTTCCTCACATTTTAGCTTATGTTAAATTACTCTCTTTCTCTCCATCTCCAGAGCTGTTTTGTACAATCCAGTGTGTTTTACTGCTTTTTCACTATTCCTATTCCAGTAATCCATTGCTTTGATTATATTAGTGTAAACTCTTCCCTTCACAATTTTCTTGACTACTTTTGCACAATTTATGTTTCTTTTCTCACAAATGATGTTGAATATTTTTCATGCTTGTATTGTATCTGATTTGTCCTCATGTTAATTCTGTGTTTGCATGTTGACTTTGAGATGGAGGATTGAAATTTCCCGGTTGACATGCTGGGCAGGCACGGAAGATGTGAAGTGGAAGGGCAGGGACAAGGTCAGGCAGAGAGATTTAAATTTGTGAATCACTCTCACAATTAAAGCCAGGGAGTAGTTGAGCTCTCGGAAGAAGCGTGTCAGGAGAGAGATGAATAGAGGGCCAAGGACTAGGAGATGGGGCTAGTAAACAAGAGGAAGAGGAGCCACGCTAGAATCATAGTATTCATACTTGCTTTACAGAAAGCAAGCTATAAAGATCAAAATGCCAGGGCCAATAGGAGGCTCTTGTCGAAAAAATAAGACCTCAGGCTTCCTGTTTAGAGACAGATGGCTAAAATAGTGTGGGCAGAACATCAACACCCTTGGGATGAGGATTTGTAGGCAACCTGCTGTGACTTGGTCAAGAGCTCAGACCCAGCACCCAAGTTTTATTAGTCACACTTGGAGAGTGATGCATTTTGTGTCATTTTTCTATGCTGGTGAACCGTTCTGACTAATTAACTCACTTTCTGCTTAACCAGTGCCCTTGATGACTCAGGACACCATTTTCAAGGCTGTGACCAGGAGCAGGGTGGCAATCTGTGAGAGAGAGCCGAGCCGGATGGATGCTAATTGGGCCATCCAAGCTCTGAACTGTTGACCTGAGTCCTAATCAACAAAAGAGACTGGCCATATTCAAAGAAACAGCATGCTTGGTTCTGTATCATACGAAAAGCAGAGCTGTTTTGTTATCTCAGTGAGAAATAGGTCACAAAATTTGTATTTTAAACACAGCATATAGACAACCTGAAATACTGCAGCAAATATTTGAGATAAATGTGGCTTATATAGATAGTTGCTTTACAAATGCATGCTGTGTGGCCTCAGTCCTGCTGTTCAGTGATGTTTCAACCACCTTCTGTCGACTACTCAGGAAATTCACGACAGTGGCTCTTTTACTTTTTTTCATACCCACCCAGTTTGCTCACTCTCAGCAATTGACTTAACCTTCTATTCTACTAGAAGATGTAAACTATTAGTTTTAAGTTTCATGTCATTCCCCTGACCCTTCCCGCCACCAGCCTCTCACCTCAAAATATATTTGTCTACACCTTCATCTCTGCCTCAGAATCTCTCTGTAGCTCTATCCACCTCTCTTCTTTCTCCTCTCAAGAGAACCTTCACTTTGGACCAAAATTTATTGACATTAATTTGCAGACAAGTTAAAAAACCAAATAACGTTGAAAGGTTTTCTTCAAATGTCATCAATCCCCTGGCTTTGCGCCTTTCAACTTTTTTAGCTGTTTCTTCTTGGTATTTCACCTCCACATTTTAAAATAATATGCATGTACCACTTTCCCTTGAATCACTCATATAATTGCCCAATATAGATATAATCACAATTCTCTATTACATTCATATTAAGTGTAAATATGTAAAGTTCATTCACGGCTGAGCCAAGTAGTGTACTATGATAATATGTCTTTTATCACACAACTTTTTTTTCTTGGAGAAACAATTCTCTTATTTTTATCTTTCTTTGAGGCCGGTTCTGATGGTTGCTTTGTCTCTTTAGACCGTAGTTTTTTTCCTTTTAGCATACCTTGTAATTTATTGTTGAAAGCTGGACATGATGTATTGGGTAAAAGGGACTGAGGTACATAGGCCTTTATTATGAAGTTTTATGTTTATCTGGCTAGGAGTTAGGCTGTGTTTACAGTTTGTTGTAGCTGTTGTATCAGAGGCTAAAATTTCCACTAATGTCCTTGTTTTTTGTCTCTCTTATTGTGTCTTCTGTTGTTTATGTCTCTCCTGGAGACATCTTCTTAAATAGGGTCTGAGGCTTGCAGCTCTTTTAGCTGCAATTCCCTGTTATTATACAGGAGCCCTATTGATGTGGTGGTAGGGCATGGGTGAAGGGGAATCATTCTGTAGTCCTGTGATTGGGTCTCAGTCTACCAGTGAACCTCTTCCTCCACGTCAAAGTCTAGAGGGAGCTGGAGTTGGGTGTTTCCTGTCCCCCAGGTTGGTTAGGCTTTGGTAAAACCTCAGTTAGTTAGGCTCTGATAAAACAGTTTCCCTTGAGGGCAGGCCTGGTTAAGAACAGAGAGCCTTGGGCACATTTCAGAATGGTTACTTTTTGCCTTCTCCCACCAGGAACATGAGGGGATTTTTCTCCAGTCTTCACAGTGAGAGTCTGGTAGGGCTCATGGAGGTAAAATTCACAAAAGTGTAGGGGCACCCTAAGGCTGAACCCCCTCAGATTTTTTACCACTCAAGCTTATCCACACTGAATCTCCAGCAATCTCTCAATTACAGTTTCAAGTTTTCCTACTGGTATTGGCTCCAGTGGGGGCTTCTGCTTCTGGCAGGCTGTGATTCTCTGTATTGCCCTGTCTGTCTTTCCAGTTTTGGGGGCAGCAGTTTGCCCTGTCACCTAACTTCTTTGATGAATCTAAGAAGAATTGTTGGTTTTGAGTTTGCTCATTTTTTTTCTTGTTGTGAGGAGGGATGTGATGACTTCCAAGCTCTTTACATATCAGACCAGAAACCTGAAATTCTTTACTTTGAATCCCTGGCTAAGTTTTCTTATTCATTCCTAAAACCCTGTAAATCTCTCTCAACAAAGTTTATCAGATATATACCTGTTCTATTTGTTTGTTTGTTTCCTGGAGTAATCCCTCTTGAAGCCCTCTATTTTTCTGCTCCCGCCTGGAATGCTTATGCTTTAAATTGGCTGCATCCTGAGACTTCTTTTTGCTACAATCCTACGAATTCCCTTCATATGTCTTCTGCCTCTGTTTCATGCAACCCATGTTTTCTCTTTTTTTTGGCTTACTTCCTCATTTTAGTAGAACACATATTTTTATAGCTTCAGAAAAAAAGGTGCATGGAAAGCAACTTTTTAAAAATCTTTAATGTTTGAAAATATCTATTCTCCTATCACACTTGATCATTAGTTTGGTGGGGTACAGAATTCTAGGTTCAAAATAATTTTTCCTCAGAATATTGAAGGCATGGCTCCATTGTTCTCTAATTTTCAATGTTACTTTTGAGAAGCCCAATGCAACTTTAATTCTTGTTTTTTTTTTCCTCCTGGAAGCTTTAGGATCTTATCTTTATCTTTGGGATTCTGAAATCCCATAATGGTGTGCCCACTATGGTATCTTGTTGCATGATTGTGCTACTTGGACCCATTTAACTGAAAACTCATGTCCTTCAATTTGAGACATTTTCTGTTTTCTTTGTTTTCTCTCTTGAACTTCTATAAGTTGGATGTTTGGTCTCCTGAATTTTCCTTAACTTTTCTCTCCTATTTTTTAATGCTTTACTTTTTGTGCTAGTTTCTAAGAGATTTTCTTACTTTCCAATTTTAAAATTTTATTTTTATTTGTTATCATATTCTTAATTTCTTTTTTGGCTCTCTATTCTTCCTATTTTTATTCTTATCCTGTTCTTGCATTATAGATTCAATATCTTCTCTTACTTAAAAATATTAACGACAATTTTTGTACTCTTTCACGAAGAGATTTCCTTCATATATGTGGTGCTTCTTGGCTGTTCCTTTATATTTAAGAATGAGTCACTAAAAAGCTGTCTGGAAGCTTTATGTGCATAGGCAGGGCTTGTGACAGATGGAGATTTACTGCCAGATGCTCCAATGGAATCCTGGAGCTAGCCTGGGGAAGAGAGGTGGGGGTCCCACTGCTGGCTATGCAGAATTTGACTTACTCTCCTAATTTTTAGTCCCATGGTTCACCCGTGCTCTTTTCCATATATGCTGTCCCCAAGGCTGTAGCCTCTTTGAATCCATTTCTCCAGAGAGAATAAGTTCCTGGTGGAGCTAGGGGATGGGTAGTGCCAGACTGCACTTAGGGTGGAAAATTGGAATCAAACTGCTCCTGTTTTCAGGCCTCCATCTGCCTCTCTCATTTCATAGTATCTCAGATCTTGAGCCTCTCAGGAGTGATGCCAGGTAAGTCATCTTGCTTCTCACGCATATCTCTCTTAGCTAACTCACCAGTCATTCATCTTCATTTCCTTTCCATATACTAATCTCTCTCAATTTCATTGAAAATAGATGTCTCTTATTCTCTTTGTTGTATTGGGGTAGTTTGGAGAGAAAAAGAAAACAGAGGCATCTTGACTCTAGCAACTCAACCTTCTAAGCCCCTGATGTCATACTCCCTGCTTCTAGACATGAGCCTTGTCTCAGGACGTGTTTAGTTGGTGTGCAAATCATTTCCAGGCTAAGGAGGCAGCAGTGTTCCTTAGGAGGACATGGGCAGGGAGGAGGAGGAGGTGCAGGATCCAAGCCCTTGGGCTCCCTGCTCCACTCGGACAGGATGAAACCAGCCAAGACTGGTCAGATTTCATAGGCTGCAGAAGCATCCAGAGCCCAATCTAGTGTGTCGACGGTCTACTTCAGCTCCAGAGAGCTCAGCAGAGCTGCAGCTTCTAGGGAATTCATTTGCCTTTGTCTTGAAGGCTTCATGGAGCTCCCTTTTGTCACCATTTTAGCAGCTTTTTGTCCCTCTTCCTGATGCGCTTGCTTCTGCTCCCTTCTCCACCATGATAGCATTCCAGCTGTATGCTCATGTCTTTCTGGTCCCTCATTGTCTCCATGTTTAATATATTGGGACCTTAAAGACTGCAATCAGCTACTTTAGATCACAGCTGGTGCTGTATGCTTGGTTCATCTTTTCCCCAAAACTCCCAATACCTCTTCTCCTTAACCCGTCCTCCTCTCTGCACAAATATGTGCAGCATTCTTCATCTTGGAAAATTTTCTCTGAACTGTGTTAACCCCTCAATTAACCATCCTTCCTCATTCCTTCCACTGGGCAACTTCTCAGAAGAATATCTACCTGTGGCCTTTATTTTCTAACCTCCCACAGACTCTCCTTCATGCCTTACGTTGTAATCTGGCTCAAGCCCCCATTACAATTTAAAATAATCTATCTCCAAAGTCACCAGATGATCTAATTTCTAGATCAGTTGTCTTTTCTTGACAAGTTTGATCAACTCCCCTGTTTGAAATGCTCATCTCCTTGACTTGAAAAACACATTATCCTGGGACTTCTGGCACTCCCGGTGGTTCTTTCTTTTTTTTGCCTCCCTCCTTACTTCACCCTACCCGCCCTCATAGATGGAGATAAGGCTCAGCACTGGGCTTTTAGTTGTTTCTTTTTGAATACGCTTATCTTGTCCACTATCTTGGCATCAAAATTTCGGAAGTCTCCAGTCTGTAACTGCTTTCTCAGCTTCCAAACTATAGCTAAAATTATTTGCTTAAAATCCTCACTTACATCTTTGATACTTCAAATTCAACATATTTAGCACTGAATTCATCTTTCATCAAAAATTAATTATACCTCCTGAGGTACTTAGGACTATCCATAGTGGTATCATTTTTACTTTAAATTAAGCTCAAAACATTTAAATCATCAGTTTTCCTTCTCACTTAGCTCCCATGTTCCATCAGTCTTCTTTTGTATTGCTTCACATCTTTCTTTTCTTTTTCCTTGTGTGTGTATTTTTTCACTGAGGAAGATTCACCCTGAGCTAACATCTGTGCCAATCTTCCTCTGTTTTGTATGTGGGTCGCCACCACAGCAGGGCTGCTGACAAGTGGTATAGGACCACACCTGGGAACTGAACTC
Organism: Tapirus indicus; assembly: GCA_031878705.1. Classification (NCBI taxonomy): domain Eukaryota; kingdom Metazoa; phylum Chordata; class Mammalia; order Perissodactyla; family Tapiridae; genus Tapirus; species Tapirus indicus. The sequence goes on along the minus strand of CM062930.1, from coordinate 68,597,193 downwards.
AGGCCACTGAAGTGGAGTGTGCCAAGCTTAATCACTAGGCCACAGGGCCAGCTCCATTTTTTTCCTTTGCATTTTCCACCATGCTAGGCATAAGCCTTCCTTAATTCATTATCTACACTGTAGTTGCTTTCAAAGTCATCCAGGTTCCAATATCTTCCCCTCAATTTGTGTTACTGCCAGATCAATTGATTGATTGATTAAGATTGCCCCTTTCTTAAAATGAGTTGGGGCACCTTGCTGTTTGCCCTTGTAATTCTACTACTCAAAAACTTTCAGTGGCTCCTGAGTTGGGCTGGACCACAGAGGCCCCTACAGGTTTGAAGTTCAGCTGTTGGATTGTAAATCACGTTCACTTTTGTTTTGCTGGCAACTGAGCAGAACAAGGGTACTGGTGGGTGGGAATGGCTCCTTCTTGCCTGCCTAGTTCTTCAGGAAGGTGCACCTGATATTTAGTGGCTCTGAAATCCTCCATGGAATGAGGAATTTGTTAGGTCGGAGAAACTCAGAACCCTAGTTTCACTGCCTTTTCAATCGTTTTGGGCTTGTCAGAGGTGTACCAGGGGAGGTGAGGTATGTTGGCACTTAAACTATTCCACACTGACATAGTTCTGTGTCCTATTTCTTGTCGTATCATCAGACCTACCTGAGGTTTTAGTAGAACAGGCTTGGGCCATGGCTCACTATACTACAAATGCAGGATGTCAGATATGGTGCTATTGTGACCACTTCTCCTTCCTGTGTTCAGGGCAGACGTTACTAATCAATCACAGTTTTGTAAGCCAGGATGTAGCATCACAGTTTTTGACAATGTGCTTCAGCCATCTCTTACCAATGGATTCATTCGTTAGTTCTTTCATTCCACAAATATGTGTGTAGCACCTACAATGTGCAGGCATTATTCTAGGTGCTGTAGATACCTCAAAGAAAAAGCCAGATTCCTATGCTCATGGAGCTTACATTCTAGTTGGGGATAAAGGAAACAAACAAGTAGACAAACAATTTGAGGTAGTCATAAGCTCTGTGAGGAAAACAAGGCAGGACACTGTCATTGACAGTGACTGGAGGTAACTAATTTAGATGGGGAGGTCAAAGAAGGCTGCTCTCAGGATGTGGCTTTTGCTCTGAGACCTGACTGAGGAGAAGCAGGTGGTCCTGTGAAGAGCATCAAAGAGAGAGTGAACCAGTCAGAGCCCCTGAGGTTGGGAGCCAGTTTGGCTCGTTCCAAGGACAACCAGGAGGCGAGTGTGGCTGGATCAGAGTAGAGAGTGGGGAGTGTGCCATAAGAGGAGGGCAGAGGTTGTTGGTCTCTTATTAACTGCTGCATTCCCAGTGCCTAGAATTTTCACAAAGCAAATATTTGTTTAATGAGTAAATGAACGTAAAGGCTGTGATGTGATACAATGATTCTTTCTGGTCTGACCCCTACCTACCTTTTCAGTCCACTATTTCCTTGCACAGTCAAATAGACATTTTTTTCTTTTTTACCACAAATACACTGTGAATACTTTTTTCTTCCATATTTTGCTTCCCTATTATCCTTGCCTCCAGGTCTCCTTGCAAGTTTTACTCTTTAAACCCCAGATATTGTCACATCTTCTCTGTGAAACTTTTCCAACCAATTCAAAATAGGGTAATTTCTCCTTCCTCTGAATTTCTCTAACAGGTATCATGTGTGTCATTTGTTAACACTCGATATAATACTAAACAACTTATTTACTAACAACTTCCTTTATCCTGTGTGTCCAATCCAGGACTGTCTTGAGGGCAGGGGTTGTTGTGTATGTTTTGACATCTTAAGCACCACCCAGTTGCCTTGGCCATTGTTGTGGCTCAGAGAGATTGTTGTTGATGATCTCAGTACCTCCCCATAGAGGCTGAATGTCTGTAACTGGTGAGCTGAGAGCTCGTGAGGTTGGTGTTGTGTTTGGGCCCAGGTGAATCAGCGAAACTCCTTCTGCTCCCTCTGCAGGGGAGGGCTCTGGTGGTCCCAGGAGCACAAGGAGAAGAATGGGTGAAGAGGGACTAGAGGAAGGAATATGGGTGATGGTCAGTTTGATGACCACCATCACACCACAAAAGGCAGTAAGTAAATTTAAAAATTCCTTTCCTAGTCAAATACCGTATGACTTCACTCATATGTGGAAGAAAAAACAACAGCAGCAAGCAAACAGATAGATGTAGAGATTAGATTGGTGGTTACCAGAGGGGAAGGGGGGAGGGGAAGGGCAAAAGGAGTAAAAGGGCACATGCGTACCGTGGTGGATGGCAATCAGACTTTGGATGGTGAACATGATGAAGTCTTCACAGAAATCGAAATATAATAATGTTCACCTGAAATTTACATAATGTTATAAACCAATGTTGCCTCAATTAAAAAAATGAATTACAAAAATCTCCTTTCCTTTGATGCACCAATAATCTCATTTTATATTCAAAGCACGGCAAGTAATAATCTCTTATCTGTGGGAGAACAAAGCTGTGAATGAAACCCACATTTCAGATGTTTGAGGTGGCTGTGAGAGATAAGAACCAAAATAAGCCGAATAAATGAGAAGCAGTAGTGGCCGTTATTCACACTTCAGGAATCCAGAACTTAATAACCAGGAACTGAACCTTGATAAATGGCAACTTCTGGAAATAAAGTTTAATTATCATGTAATCCTTATCATTGGGTTAAATTAACTATCACCTGGGAATATCTCTGCAAATGTTTAAAGCTTTAATGTCCAACTTAGGAGATACATGTGCTTTATGTTCCCCTCAGAGAGAAGAATTTCAAATGTGAAGCATTTAGTCAACTTGATCCTTCTTTATAATCACTGCTCTTAAAAAAAAATTCTCTTTTTTTACTCTTGGTTAAATAAAAGTAGCAATAGATACAATCTGCCCTGAGAACACAGACCATACGTTGTTTCATGAATACTTAGCCGAAGCTATTTTCCATGAGTCCCATGAAGCATTTCTAATTGAAACTTAACAAGCTAGAAGGCAGCAAACACTCTAATCGTCAGCTCTAGAAGGGAAATATGAATCTGCATGCAGACATATAAACTTTTTAATTTGGCTGGAGCAGAGTGTGACTGTGCAGTTGTGTGGTGTAATTTTTTTAACTGCTGAAGTGTCATTGTTTGTTATTCCTTATTTATTGAGAAATGTAATTGCCACATGTAACAGAATAGCAATAAGTCTTGTTCCAGTCTGAAGGCTTAATCTTACTAATCATGCTAATATATGCTAGCTGGAGTTGGCAATATTTAATAAAATCTTGGAATAAATTTGTTGTGCTTACATTTAAAGGAAATTAATAAAAGTACCTTCATCTGCAACATTTAAAACCTTATTGATTTTAAATATGTATGAAACAGCGCAGAGATGATCACTGGAGTAAAACGGATGTACCTCTGGGAGGAGCTTAGTCATTCAAAATATGTGCAGGTGTGCAGGACCGAGGCACACCAGACTGGAAAGGGAGGTCAAGACACTAGCAAGATCTCACATTTATCTGTGCTTTCCATGTTTGAGGCATCTTTACGTACATTTTTTTCCATTTGAGCTTCTCAAGCCTCTAAAGTGGCAGACATGATATAGATGAGGATCCTCAGGCTGGGAGAGATTGTCTGCACAAAGGCGGAGCCCAGGCCTTCCACTCCCCATCAAATGTACATCAGTTACTCAGCAATCTTATATATACACATTCAAATGGACACTTGCCTCCACAAATTCTGTCAAAAGGGCTCTTTGGCAACAGGGAAAACGTCATGACTCTATTTTGTTGTGGAGGGTGGGAGAGGTTTGGACTAAATCCGTCAGCCCACTTCCCTTCACGGCTCAGGTGGCATGTGTGGGACCCAGGGTCCTCCAGCTTCAGCACAGCCGTGTGCACAACTTTGCACAGATAACTTACTTGCTGAAAGCTAAAACACGATTATTCATAAAACAGATGCCAAAGGATAATAAAGGTGAATGACAGTTACTCAAAGTTGAAACCTTGGGTATTTTAGTTTTTTGTTCTAGAAAAACAATCAACAACTCTCATTTGAAGTTCACCAAGTAATTGTGCAAGATCTAATTAAAGAACCAGTACTGGTTTGAAATGGTTACAAGATAAGAGGGAGAGTAAAGCAAAGTCTCAACACAACCCATACATCTCCTCTGTCTTCCTCCAAGTCTTCCTAGACTGGGGCCTGGAGGACGGGCCATCCAGCCCTGCGCGAGTGGGGTGGCTCTCCACGCGAGCGTCTTACCCAAAGACCTTAAGGCAAAGTCCGCCACGAGTCCTCCTCTCACAACATTCAAAGTTCCAACCTAGCTCTCTTCATCATGCCCTCCCAATAAGCTTTCAGCCAATTCCCAATCGGCTCTAGCAGTGTCAGTCTAAACCTTTTCTCGGCCTCCAAGTGGGAGAAAAAAGATAGCAGGTGCTTCCCGGCCCGCAGACTTCGCGAGGGCAGGCAAAGATCCGCCCCAACTCGGGGAAAGTTGGTTGACAGCCTTCCCTCCCTGACGCGACCGGCTCCGTGGCTTCTTCCAGGAGGGCGCGCGGCTGGGAGGGAGAAGGCGGCGCGGAGAGAACTTATGTCGCCGAAATACCCTCAGCAGCTCCTGGGAGCAACGAGGAACAGGTGCCTTTTCTCCGACGTCCGGGAGCGGCGGCTGCTGCACCTTGCCCGCTGTCGCGCCCCCTCCCGGGGCACCGGCTCGCCCTCTGCGCCCCCGCCCCCCTCCATTCCAGGGCGGGGGAGGCGCCGGCTCGCAGGTAATTATTGTCAGCAGGGCCCGCCGGGGAAGCGGGGGCGGGCGGCGCGGCGGGGCGCGGGCATAAAGGGGTGCAGCGCGGCGCCCCAGCGCCCGGTTCCCGCGCAGCATGCCCGCCCGCGCCCCGCCGCGCCGCCCGCGGCCGCCGCGGCCCCTGCCGCTGCCGCTGCTGCTGCTGCTGGTCCTGGGCGGCCGCCGCCTGCGCGCCGAGCCCGGCGACGGGGCGCAGACCTGGGCCCGCTTCGCGCGCCCTCCGGCCCCCGAGGCCGCGGGCCTCCTCCACGACACCTTCCCCGACGGCTTCCTCTGGGCTGTGGGCAGCGCCGCCTACCAGACGGAGGGCGGCTGGCGGCAGCACGGCAAGGGCGCGTCCATCTGGGACACGTTCACCCACCACCCCCCGGCGCCCCCAGACGGCCCCCCGGGAGCCGGCTTGCCGACGGGCGCCCCCTCGCCGTCCCCACCTGCCACCGGGGACGTGGCCAGCGACGGCTACAACAACGTCTTCCGAGACACAGAGGGGCTGCGCGAGCTCGGGGTCACCCACTACCGCTTCTCCATCTCGTGGGCGCGGGTGTTCCCCAATGGCAGCGCGGGCGCCCCAAACCGGGAGGGGCTGCGCTACTACCGGCGCCTGCTGGAGCGGCTGCGGGAGCTGGGCGTGCAGCCCGTGGTCACCCTGTACCACTGGGACCTGCCCCAGCGCCTGCAGGACGCCTACGGCGGTTGGGCCAACCGCGCCCTGGCTGACCACTTCAGGGATTACGCCGAGCTCTGCTTCCGCCACTTCGGCGGCCAGGTCAAGTACTGGATCACCATCGACAACCCCTACGTGGTGGCCTGGCACGGCTATGCCACAGGGCGCCTGGCCCCCGGCGTCCGGGGCAGCCCGCAACTCGGGTACCTGGTGGCGCACAACCTCCTCCTGGTGAGTTCAAGGGGCCAGGCGGAGGGCCAGGCGCGGGAGAGGGCCTCTGCAGACGCCAGGGGCAAGAGGGGTGCCTGAGCCTCCAGCTCAGACAAGGCTCCGTTTGACCACGTTTGTGAGGTCACCTAGAATTCGCCCCCTGGGGGAAATGAGCAGCTTGGGCTTCCATTGGAAGGCGTGGAGTTGGGAATGGGAGGAAAGTCCCGCAGTGGGCGCCCGACTGAATGCCCCTTGGAGCCTGTTGGTCAAAAAGAAATTGGAATTAGTTTCTCCATAAGAAAAGGGAGCTCCTTTCTCTGGGTGTAGAGGAATTCCTAGAGGTAAGGCGGGGAGAATTTACTAGTAGCAGCTACAGGGAGTTGAGGAGGGTGGATGAAAGAAACAAGTGTGTTCGGAATCCGCGCAAATAGCCTTACTCTGCTGGAGTTTGTGGTGATGTCATGAGTTCAATGTAAATTCAGTAAGATCTGTCTTGCTTGTGGCCCAAGGTCACGCTGCAGCAAATGCGAAGGTGTCAAAATCGCATCTTCTGGAGAGCCGGGTTTAAACTGTCTTTGGGAGTTCCTTCTGTGGCAGGGGACTGAACTGCGACCACCAACCTTGCTTAATCATCGGGAGTCTGAAGACCCCTTATCCATTCTTAAACAAAGCTAGCCATAAGAATACAGAAACAGCTACAAGGTAATATAGATTGAATCCTACAACTGTACCTCCACGATGCTCTCTCCACTTGAAAGGATTCCTTGGGGATGAGATTATTAGCTGACAAAATTGATTTTAACACCTTTGTGCAAAAGGCTTAATACATATGACAGCAGGAAGTACAGAATGCTGTGATCAAATTGTCTCTCAAATAATTCTTCCCCCTTTTTCTCCTTTACTTAGTGTTCAAGATGAGGTCCCACTGATTTGAGGGTTCATTTATAATGATGTCAGTGGTTGGTACACTTCGTACAGAGTTTTGTATCATGAGAGAATATGTATATGTGCAGACATTTTCATGAAACTGTTTAAATGTGTAACTTCTGGTACTGTATTTTGGTGATTTGTGGGCCTACTGGAAGACCTATTTTTAAATTTAGAATTAAATTACATATTTTGAACAAATTCAAGATAAGACCACTTCTACACACTCATAATTGAAGCCACAGATAACCGAGGCGGAACAGTACTGGGTTATTGAGCTGACTTAGTGCTCTGAGCTGCCGGTAATGTTGTAATAATGGCTAAATTGGATTGTATGTTAACGCCACGAAACCTCTTTGCTACAGATCATAAAAGGATGTTGGACTTGTTTGACAAGAAAATTGTAATTTTAGTGATTTCGTTTTGATATATATCTTTTCATTAAGATACTTTAGAACAATGGTAATAAACTTTTTCAGTCTGTCAGTCCTTTTAAGGAATCAAAAGATGCTAAACATCACCTGTTTATGGCTCATGATGGAAAAACTATGGGAAGAATTGGCCCCTCTTTTGAAGAAAACATAAGCAAATTTCAATTCATACCAGAAACAAATAAGAGGTTTGTGGACCAGCTGGAGGACCTAATAGACCATTCTTGCAAAATCACTACTTAGATTTAAATCATATGCGTTCTCTTTTTAGAGTGCATGTAATAAACTGTGTGCCTAGAGAAGTCATCAATTGTTATTATAGTGACTTACATAATCATTTCATTTAGAAGGTGAGGAATTGGGACTGAGGAACTTTCTGGCACTCTGGTATTTTAAATAGCCCAACATACTTTTGATTCTTGTGCCCACTCTCAGCCCTCTGATTAACTTTTCAGTTGTATTTTTGTATCCTTACACAAAAAACTTGCCAAACACTAACCAACCGTCCCAGAAATGCAGTGGACTTTGTCGTCATAAGAAATTAGTAACAGGTGGATCCTTGGTTTTGCTGATGCTGCAAACAAGATGCTGGTTGCTGTAAAATATTAATTTTGCTTTCAAATTTCTTTGGTTTGGAATTTAGTCATTGCTGTATCTTATGAAGAAGTAAGTTGTCATTATCAAAGATGGTATCTTAAATTAATTTTTTCGTATGAGATATTTTCATTCTGTTTTCGATGTTCTTTCTTGGTATTTGTGTTGGGGGGAGGGAGATAGGGGAGTTTTGACTTTATATGAAAAGATAAAACATAATCTGCAGATGTTGGTAATAGCACATTTCAGCAGGGGCTTAGATATTGCTGTTCGGGGCCACTGAGCTCCTAGCGTATTCATTTGCATTTGGAGATCTGATGCTGGTGAAAGATAAGCTGGCCAGCACTCCTCCCCTGCCCTATTCTGTGCTTCCACTAGTTTGCAAGTGGGCTAAGGAGCCCCCTTGGGGAGACTGGAAATTTGACCCCTCCAGAGATTCAAGAATCATTGTCTGATGGCCTGGAGGAAAGGAGGCAGGCCAAAAAAACTGCAGGATTATTCATGGGGTCTCTGCTCAGAATGGAGGTCTCCATGTTCTTTTGTGGGTTCCTGGTACTGGGGTAAACCTTGACAAAAATAGCATGTGTGTGTGTCTGAGAGAGAGAGACAGAGAGACAGAGAGACAGAGGCAGAACTGGAGGAAGGATTTCCCTGCAGAACTCTAGGAGCCTGGGCTGCTTTGCTCAGGAGAAAGAGGACACACCTTCTCTCTCTCACTTGAAGAGGGACTGACTGCTGTGCCTTCACAGCCCTTGAAAGATGATTCTTGGTGTCCCCTGACAAACTAGCATCGAGGCCTGTAGTTGGGGGTCCAGCCCCAGTGGTGCCTCTGAGTTTTCATTCTGCCCATGGGTTTCTGAGAGGACCAGGACCAAGGTGAAGATACACATGGGCCTCCCAAGGGGTCTTGCAAGTGTTTGTACAGGGAACCTGTGGAAAAAGACAGCTTCTTTCACTTAAGGAGGTGGGGCTAGGAGATATTACTTTGGGCATTAATGTATAGTACAGACACAACTGATATTGATTAGGCTATGCGTTAGCATCGATGCTCATGTCTTAGCTGATCTGTCTACGGCATCTGTCTAGCCACTATTCTCTCTTCCTTGACCCACTTCCTCAGCTTGGCTTCCAGAACCCCACTCTCTCTTGCTTCTCCTCTCAGCTCACTAGTGATTCCTCCTCAGTCCCCTTTGCTTATTCCTCCTCACTCTAAATGTTGCAGCGTCCTGGGCCTCTTCTCTAGATTCACTCCAAGTGATCTCTTTGAATACTCTCTATCCTGACGACTCCAAATTTTGAGTCCTTAGCCAGAAATTCTGCCCTGAGCTCCAGACTTGGATAGACAACTGCCTTCTCCTCTTAGATGTCCAGTGGTCGTGTCACATTTAACACATCCAAAAGCAAACGCCTGTTTTTCCCATCTCCATTTTGGCAACTTTGCTCTTTCAGGGGTTGGGCCCCAAACCTTGGCTCCTCTCTTTCTCTCACATCTTATTCTCCATCCATCAACAAATCCTACAGCTCTACCCACCTTCAAAATGTATCCAGAATCCAGCTACCTCTCCCTTTATCTACAGCTGCAGGTCCAAGCCCCCATCGGATTCTGCCTGGATAATTGGAATAGTTTCCTAGCTGATGTCCTTGCTTCTGCCCTCGCCCCCTGCAGTGAGCGTCATGGATATTCTCAAGGATAATCATTATGTGTGAACAAGACAAAGTCCCTGCATATTAAAATCCCAGCTTTTCTTCAAGAACCAGCTCACATGCTCCCTTTGGCCCCATAACTGAATGCCATCTCTTCCTTCCATGAACTCCCACAATACTTCACTCTGATGCCTCCTACCACACTCTTCCTTTTATTTAACCATTTGCCTCCTTTTACCACTCCACTAGCCAGGCAATTCCTTAAATGAGGAAACCATGTTCACTTCATCTGTCCTAAAATATGATCTTGCCCTCGGTAGGTGCTCAGTAAGTGGCTTCTGGCTGTTTAATAGCCTGAATTTGCCTTTATAAAATGATGCTCCTAGGATTTCCTCTCTTTGTCCATCTTTCTTGACACTTTCCAATGGGACAGGGAGTACCAAATCCTAACCAGATAGGAAGATCGGTAAACATAATGGGACAGAATCTGACATTTTCAGTAAAAATGTAAGGTTCATCATCAAATTTATGACTCCATTGTAAAAATTTCCCAACAATTAAAACTGTCTATAGTCACTATGCAACATTATAAAGAAGTTTTCAGAATGGGAGATGGGGAATTCTCCTGGCTGGCTTTAGGAGCATATATTGGAAATGGCTTTATCTGAATTTTGATGCCCCAAGTAATAGTGGAGGCAATTTGTCTACTAGATACATGCTCAAATTATAGATGCTATGTACTTTTGGGGAAGCACTTTACCAGTTTTCCTCTCATTGCAATGTATTTGGTACATGAATGGAATAATCAACTGGGTTGAAATTTAATGTATTTTGTAGAATACTACTGAATTCAGTAGTGTGTTTCATAAGGAATAGTTAAAATATCTCCCAAAAAGCTTAACTCACTCTTCTTTGAATATCTGATTGAACAGTGTTTTTTGAAGATTACAGTTAACTCCAAGAAAAAATTTAAGAAATAATTTTAAAATCATAGCAATGTTTAAATTTAAAATTTAAAATAAAATAATTTTAAAATCATAGCAATTTTTAACAGTGTCAGTCAAGTTGGAGAAAAGAGGGAAAATCCAGACTAAGCATTCAAATAATGTCAATGTGCATTCCTTGAGTGCAAAATGAATGAATGCAGAACTGTGTTACCTTAGTATGTTGTTAGTTCTGGCTTTTGCACATAGAAGTCTTCTGAGATATCTTAATTTTTCAGACAATATGATTACTCTAAGCCAGAAATTTTTTACAATTAATTTGTACAAAAGGTGTCTTTCTTTCAATGAATGTTATCTTTTTAAGGCATAAAGGAAATTTTAGGAGGAGAATAGAATACATACCTATTGGAAGGACAAGAAATAAAGAGTGGATGAGTAAAAATACATACTGTTACTGAGTCTTCCAAGATCCACATCTTCTCAGGAAACTGCAAAGTTGTAATCTACACCTAAATAGAAAAGCATACTCTTGGAGTATATACATACTTTTATATACTCTGTCTTGATATATTCTAGGTACAAACTTAATCTGAAGGATCACTATGCCTCTTTCCTTTTACCTTGGGATAAACTCTTATTTATTCCTCAAGGACTTGATTCAAATGCTCACATTTTGTGATAACAACAGGAAGAGTGGATCATTTACTCATTTGTGACTCCTTGGGGTCACGGAGTATATATCATATTTATTTTTAAATTTTTGGTGCTTATCTTAGTCGTTGGCACAGAAGAAATATTCGATACAATATTTTTTTCTTTTTCTTTGTTTTTGGTGAGGAAGATTGACCCTGAGCTAACATCTATTGCCAATCTTCCTCTTTTTGCTTGAGGAAGATGGTTCCTGAGCTAACATCTGTGCCAATCTTCCTCTATTTTTGTATGTGGGATGCCGCCACAGCATGGCTTGAGAAGTGGTGTGTAGGTCTGCACCTGGGATTGGAACCCGCAAACTCTGGGCCACTGAAGCAGGATGCACAAACTTAACCACTATGCCACTGGGCTGGCCCCCCCATACAATTTTTAGTGAATGAATAAATGTAGATGTAAAGTAATCTCTACTTATTTCAGTATGTCCTTTTTCTTTTCTTGTAAATTGAATACTTACAGTCTGCTTTCTCACACACTGTCTGGGAAGAAGTGTTAAAGAGTGAGGAAGAACAGGGAAAAAACTTCCTGCCCAGATAGGTACATGACCTTTGCAGATTTTCAGAGTAAAAAATATCCCCATTTCCTCCAGTGAACAGGGAATGAGGGGAAGAGGGAGAACGTGGTCTCCTAAGTGCCTGACCTGGAGCTTGCACCCATCCCTCCCACTCACACCCCATTGGCAGAACTCAGGTATGTGGTGTAAGGAGTCTGGGAATTATTGTCCGCTGCAGAGCTGTGTGCTCAGCAAATCATTCTATTATGTTGAAATCAGGTGGGACCAGATCATTCAGAACCAATGATCTCGGCCACACTGCCGAGATATCCAAAATATCCTGGATATTTTGCAAGCGCTAAAACAAAATCATATATGTCAACGTGTTTTGGAGGCATCAAGAAAGGAGGGATGGGTTAGAGTTTTGGGGAGTAGTAGGTGCGGGGGAGCAGTCAAGACAAACCGTACTGATTAAACCAGGGCTGGCAAACTTTGTCTGTAGAAGGCTAGGTTTTAGGATTAGCAGGTCATACAGTGTCTGTTGCAACTACTCAGTTATGTCTGTGCGGCAAGAAAGCAGCTTCAGGCAACACATAAATGAATGGGCACGGCTGTGTTCCAGTAAAACTTCGTTTACAAAAATAGGTGGTGGCCGTACTGCTTGGGCTGGTGTGCAAGCACCCAAAGTAGGAGGGGCGTTCTGGCGTTCTAGGACACAGCGCATGCAGAGTCAGGGCAGGAGAAACAGGCACAGGTCACACCACAGGTTCACCTGAGGGGCTGAAGCCTCAGGTGGGAAAGGAAGGAAAGGGCAAGAAGCTGCAGAAATAAGCCTGGACTTTTTCAAGGCCCCTTAAAATTTGATGTGCAGAACAAATTTTAGCTGCCTCAGATGTTCAGAGCACATTTCTTGTTGTGGACGCCGAACAGTTTTGGCTGTCACCTCCCTGCAAACCCGAGTTAGTTTGTAGTCAGCTAAAACCTCTCAGGCTTTTTAATTTTCCCCATGTGAATGTCTGTCATCTCCTTTTGTCGTTTATTTTTGAACTTTTAATCTTATTAAATTTCATCTTCAATGTGCAAAGATAAGAAGGGGGTTACCACAGATGGTGAGTAATTCTTGAAAATTGGAAATAACCTAAATATATTGGGTGATCAGTAAAGGAAAATGGGTATACTCATTCAATGGAATAGTGTTTGGCCATTAAAAAGTTGATGTTTGGTGATTAAAAAGTTGCACATGGTATGTTGTTAAGAGAAAAATGCTAGTTATATTACACTCCTTATGTACCTCTGCTGTGTAAATAAGTGTGAATAAGTAGTGAGCACTTGACAGTTCTTTGGCTGTGCTGGGCTCTCTCTAGCCGCTGTCCTTTTCCCCAGGCCCGTTCCCTGACAGGCCCAAGCCTAACTTTGATATTCCTGCTTTCTGCTCCCATTAAATCCTGTACTGCCCCTCTAACAGTACTTAACACATTTTATTGAAATTATTTGTTTGTCTTCCCCCAAATAGACTTCAGCTATGAGATGCCAGGGGCCATGTTTATTTTGCTTTCTATTTTATACCCAGAGACTTCGAGGGCCTGGAGAGGGAGCATGCAGGTGTTTGTTGCATGAGTGAAAGAATATACCAACTGCCAGCACACACGCACTCACAAATGTGAAAGGAAAATGTTAACAGTGGGTTATTTCTGGATGGTGGGACTACAGGTGATTTTTTTTTCTTTCTGATTATCTGGATTTTCTATAAGCAAAATGTATTATTTTTGTGATGGAGAAATAGTAAATAATGTTTTGGGGAAAAGATGGCAGATTGAATTTATCCATCTAATTTTTTTCTCTCTTGAAACCCCATTAAATTTTAGTAAAGAAATTGCTGAAACAAAGAAAGAAAGAGGGAGGGGGAGGGAGGGAGGAAAAAAGATAAGGAGGGAGGGGAGAAGGAGAAAGACGCACAACGATGGAGAGAGCAGAGTAGCAGCAGACGTCTGGAAGCTGGAAAGCAGATGCACGAGTGTTATTGACTGAGCAGACCTGAGACAGCTGACTGCTAAGTTGGCAGTGGGAGAAGCGAAGAACCAACCCTCTAACTGCAGAATCCTCGAAAGGCTCAGAGAGTAGCAAGACCACCTGGAACTGGAATACATGCCACTGGAAGCTGAGAACCCCCCCTGGAACCCCCCTCCCTAGCCCTCTTCTCCCGCCAGGCTCTCAGAAGGTTGGCAGTGTGACTTTTACTCTCTAGGTAGGCGTTGGAAGAGTCTTCTCCAGGGAATCTGATGAGCTCACTTGGAAAGACCGAAGATGCTGATCCTAAAGGTTCTGTAACAAATGGCTAAGACATCACTCTACAGTGAAGCTCAGTCAACAAACCCCACCCACATGCTCAGACCTTCCAGTCAGAGTTTTTGTTACTCATTTTTAAATATGAGTAGACAATCCAGATCAACAGACATCTGAAGAAAGCCTCTAAGGTGAAAGATTGAGACCCACACAAATAAATGGGGAAAAAAAGCAACTTTTTTTGGAGGAAACAGATTATGCAGGGAGAAAAAAAGCTTAAATCAGTGAAAAGGTACAAACTTCCAGTTATGAAATAAAGAAGTCGTGAGGTATGACTTAATAAGCATGCTGACTATAGTTAATAACACTGTATTGTATATTTGAAAATTGCTAAGAGAGTGGATCTTAAAAGTTTTCATCACAAGAAAAAAAATTATAACTGTGTGGTGATGGATGTTAACTAGACTTACTGTGATGATCATTTCACAATATATACAAATATTGAATCATTATGTTGTACACCTGAAACTAATGTAATGCTATACGTCAATTATATCTTAATAAAGAAAAATAAATTTTAAAAAACCCCAGTAAATTCTTCAAGAGATAAGAGAAGATATTGCATCTAGAAAATAAGAATGGTATAACAAAATAGGGGGAAAAAGAACTCTTGGAAATTAAGTACATTAGGCAGAAATGGAAAATTTAATAGAAGGGTTGAAAAATAAAGGTGATGAAATCTCTCTTAGAACAGAGGAAGAAGGCAAAGAGATGGAAAATAGTAGAAAAAAAGTAAGAAAACTAGTGGACCAGTCAGAGGTCCAACATTCAAATTATAAGAGTTTCAGAAGGAGAGAAATGGGGGTGCAGTAGAGTGTTACGCCAGGGGCCTCCACCGAATGGTGCTTCTCAGTATTCGTGCCCTGTGTACTTGCCTCCCACACAGGCCGTGGGCTTAACCACGTGACTTGTTCAATGGGACGGTAGCAAGTGTGATGCAAGCAAAAGCTTGATAAGTACATTCACATTGGAACTTTTCTTCCTGAATCACTCCCTCTTAAAAGCCAGCTTCAATGCTTGGACTAGATTACTGGAAGATGAGAGGCCGTGTGGAGAGAGACTTTGGGAGATCAAAGACCATCTTGGACATTCTTGCCCCAAATGAGATCTCAGCTGCATGTAGCTATTTGAGAGACCACTGCTGCATTACATGGAGCAGAAGAACTGCCCAGTTAAGCCCAGTTAACCCACAGACTCAACAGAAATAATAAATCCTTGTTATTTTAATCCCCTAATTGAGGTGGTTTGTTTCACAGCAATAGATAACTGAAATAAAGAGAAAGGAAATAATGAAGCAATTAAAAAATTTTTCCTAGAACTGGAGGGCATGAATTTCCTTATTGAACATGAAGTACTGGGGGAATCATTACAGAACTTGCCTGCTGCGGTGTTAAGGGTGCTTTCTCCTGGAGACAACCACCTCTTTAGTCAGTGGATTACAGATCTGAAAATTGGCTGTCTGGGAACTGAGCAAGGGATCATGACCTTTTATTTTGCCATGCTCTATGAACCATCTTCACAACTCCCTGGAGCGTGGCAGCCCCTTGGACCATGCTATTGTTAATGGTATTTGTGGCCTCCTGGCTTCTGGCTTTAAGTGCCACCCATGCCACCCACTGTTACCATGCCATCCCCATGGATGGTAACAGGCCTGGCTCTGTCACCACCTCTCCTACCACCAGCCCTGGCCTGCAGAGAAGTGTCACCACTGAATTTCTGGTGTCCCCTTACTAGCATGTTCCTGGTGGCCTTGGTGAATGTTATGTCTCCTTACCTGGCATTCCTGTGAAACATCAACCTCTGGAGGGTTGTTTGGCCTCACATAATATATTAACTCCAGCATGCCTTCTTCTTTCAGCTTCTTTTATCCCTTCCTCTATCAGCCGTCAGGGCAACTCAAGCATTTCTGCCCACTCAACATTGGCCATCACTTTTTCTAGGCTTCTCAGAACTGTCCTAGCAGCAAGTTTGCCTCATCCTCTGGGGTCCTTGACAGAACATTAAAGCACATTTCTAGAGAAAGTGTCCTCTGGTCAATGAATTCTGTCTTGTGTTGTCTTATATTCTAGTCCCTTGGTCAATGACCCTCAAAATTCAATCCCAGTGGTACGCCTGTGTTCTTGCCAGTATGTGCTAAATCGTGAAGCTTCTTTGGTATATAATATCTTTCCTCCACTATCAGGCTCAGCTGTTTCCAGGTGGGTTTTGCTGGGATTTAACCCTAGTCAGTGGCTGTCAGCTCCTAAGAGGGGCACCTATTACCTTTTAGGGGAGAGACCTCTTCAGTATAGAAAAGTGCTGTCTCTTACTAGGAAAGGGTGGGCTACCTCTGTAAGCTCCCGCAGGTCTGAGGGGTCTGAAGAGCACAGCTCCAACTACTTCCCAGGTTTCAGACTCCCAGGTTTTCCCAACCAGGGCTCTGACTTCGAGTGTTCAAACATCCCTGGAGCTCTGCAGCTCTATCAGGTCCTGGGTCTGATACCAAGTTGTGCCTACGCTTCCACTGCAAGAGATAAGGGCTGCTCTGTAAGCTACAAATGAGACTCTGGCTCTCATATTGAGTCTTCAACAGCTTGTTAAAGGCCCTCCATTTCTCATTATCTCTCTGTAGGGTCTCAATACAATGTAGCAGGAACCAGTCAATTCCCCTTTCCTTGTAGGCCTTGGAGTGTCTGAATCATTGGGCCTGCAACAGCACTCCCCTCCACCAGGACATTTCCTCAGGTTACCACTGGTGGGAATATTTAGCAGTCAGGGCACCATCTTGTGCCAGGAGACTATCTGCCCCTTAAATATCACTCAGCGTGGCATTCTCTTTGCCTTCCAGGAAGCGACACCTCATTTGTGTTTGTTTGGGTCTTCTGAGAAGCAAATATCAAGACAGGATTAGATGTGCAAGACATTTATTGAGGGAAACAACTGTGAAGGATAAAGGGGAAGGAGGCGGAGAAGGCAGGTGAGCCTTTTGACCATGATGCATGTCTGACACCTGGGAAAGAGGGTGGGCAAAGAGGATTGGGTGGGAAGAGTCTCAGATGGCAGTGCAGGTCTAAGAAAGATCCAGCTAGGGCAATGAGGAGTCCTTGAGCCAAGATTGCCCGTTGGAGGGATCCACAGCTTGCAGGAATGGGTCTGCGTTAGTGCTCTAGCCATGTTCAGTCATAAGGGAGTAGCCTGTGAGAAGCATGGCCTCAGGATCCAAAGGGATAGCAACTGGTGCCGTCACTGAATTATGCTCTTCACAGCAGAAGAACTGAGCAGTGCACTTTCATGGCCACCACAAAGACTGGTGAGGAATGCCATTCAGAAGAAGGGAATGAAAATTATTTACAACCAGAATTTGATAGTTATATAAGCTATCAATCATTCATGAGAGTAGAGTAATGAGATTTTAAGGCATGCAAAGTCTCAAAAAGTAAATGTTCCATAAACCCTTTCTCAGGAAGTTATTGGAGGATGAACTCCACTTAATGTGATGGAGATGAGAAGGAAGAAGACACAGGATATGCAAAACAGTAGGTCTAACCCAGGAAGGTGATGATGAAGTATAGACCCAGGAAGTCAGCTGTGCAACAGACCTAAGAGCAACCAGTTCAGAAGGAGGGAAGTTTCCGGAAGTGTGTCTCCAAGAAAAATATTGGAGGCTGATGTGACCTTGTAGAGGTTTGTGCTGAGAGGCTATTGGAAAATGTGGGAAGAATTAGTCACAGGCACAAAGAAAATAGAGGAAATGAAAAAGCAGTGCAATTATTAACTTCAAGGAAAACAAAAATAAGAAAACATAGTGTTAATTACTACAGTATAACGCCCGTCTGTGAGAATAGTCATGTTGGCAGAATAATGTCAGTACTGAATATTAGTTAAACCGAAACCTGCTGTATAACTAAATTGGCTATGTAAGAGGGCTAAATCCTTCTCTACCATAACAGGAAGTCAATGGACACTGTCTAAAGCATGAAAGTGTGAAAATATGTAAAAGAAAAAATCAGAAGAGTCAAAAGTAGTTACCTCTGGGGAGGAGAACTGGGGGGAGTAGGGCAGGGAACTGTGATTTTTGTTATAAGTTGCATAAAAAATTTTTATCATCACTTTAAAAATTAATCTTGCTAGTTATAGTACATCTTTGTAGCATTTCAGCCCGTAGAGCTCTTTTTGAATCAAGCTTTGGAGAATTTCTAAATTTTCAGATTAATGCTTTGTGAGTTTTCATCCTTTTGATGATAAAAATGTTAAAAAGAAACAGGGCTATGAGTAAACCCTGTGGGATATTGTTAGTCACCTTCTCTAAAGTGGATGTCTCCCGTTAATCCATATTTCAGTGTTTGACACAAAAAAACCCAGTAAATTTTTGTTTAATCCATGAATACTCTTAAAATAGTCCTTCAAGGGGCTTGGCCTGGTGGCGCAGCAGTTCAGTTCCACTTTGGCAGCCTGGGGTTCGCAGGTTCGGATCCTGGGCGTGGACTTACTGCTCATCAAGCCATGCTGAGGCGGCGTCCCACATAGAAGAACCGGAAGGACTTCCAACTATGTACTGGGGCTTTGGGGAGAAAAAAGAAAAAAAAAGTCCTTCAACCATAAAGCAAATCAAATCAAGCAGCCAGAGTACTATCTTATATATGCTCTACTTTTCTTCTTCTTGACCCAAGAATGTCACAAGCAGGTTTGGTGATTATCAAAATTATTACATACAAAGATATGTTTATGGTGTTCCCAGATAAGCTATACAATACTATAAGCAATTATCTGAGGCTAGTTTGGCAGACTTATTTTATGAATCTATGTTGCCTCCTAGTTATCTTCTCTTCCTCAGTACTGATGTATTTTTATGAAGCCATTTCCTAGTTTTGCTCACATGTCTACTGTTTCTGGAATCCACATTTTCTTCCCTTTAAAAACTAAGAAAATTTTCATTCTTCAAGCACCTTATTTTATATGATCCCACAAAGTTACCGATGACTGTTCCTTGATCATAACTGCAAATTCTTTTGCTAGGCCCCTCTTGGACGTGATGAATTTGGAATGTGCTTTCCTCCTGCAATAATTAGGAACCCAAGTTCAAGGTAGCCTGAAGATATATAGTCAAAGGGCAGGAGGTAACAGAATCAAAAATGCTGGTGCCAGTAGTTAAAATGATGCCTCAAGATAGGTAAAGAATATCTGAGAAAGACCTGGAAGACATGAGCAGCATTCTTCAGGAGATGCAACAGGTGTAGTGGATTAAGGAGGTCAGAGAATTGAAACGATCAGAGGCTATGACCTCAGAATGCAATGTTGACTTTCAAATCAACTTTATTATGTTGGGGTAATAAACTGATTACACTGATTGAACTGATTACAAACTGTATAAGTTCAGTAATCAAATATTATTGAGTGCCTGTACCTATTATACCACTAACAATTGTATACAGTGTAATCCTGGATTTTATTTCATATAGATACATCTCTGCTGAGGAAGCTTGGAGTAACACGTGAATTGCTATCTTGATAATTTCACGATCTGCTGGGTGACCTGCTGCAAAGCGTAATGCCTAACGGGGGCAGACAGGTTTTTAACTGAATGAAGTGGGCCAGGGGTAATAAAAGCTTACCGTTGGTGAACATTTGCCCCAACTAAATCCCTCTCAGGAGGGATGAAGTGTGGTCCTGCCAGATTCTCTGTGATTTCAAAAGAAGCTAGAAATTCCGAATTTTGTGTGGTATTTCCTGATTTTTAAAGGTTATCTCAAAAAAAAATTTAAGGGCCGGCGGCGCAGCGGTTTAGTCCGCGCTTGGCAGCCCGAGGTTCGCAGGTTCGGATCCTGGGCGCCCGCCGATGCACTGCTTGTCAGCCATGCCGTGGCGGCGTCCCATACAAAGTAGAGGAAGATGGGCACGGATGTTAGCCCAGGGCCGGTCTTCCTCAGCAAAAAAAAAAAAAAAAAAGAGGAGGATTGGCAACGGATGTTAGCTCAGGTCTGATCTTCCTCACACACACACACACACACACAATTTTAAGCATGACAAAGGCCACACAAATCCCTATGGATTTTGAGTTTATAACCCCGACCTACAGCATTTGGCTCACCTGAAAGCGCTGGAGGGCAGGATCCAGTGAGCCTCGCCCATCTTTCTGTGCCCCAGGCTCTAGACCAGGGCTGTGGCCTTCTCCAGGTTTCCTCTCCCACTGGATTGGTGCTCACAAACGACGGAAATTCCCTAAATTGAATAGTTACATATGTTGGAGAATGTGGATTTGGGGGCATATAGCTCCTTAATGTGCTGATATATTTTCACAGGGTAGGTCTAGGTCCTGCAATATTAAATACATAATGAATATTCATTTGAACTTACTTTATTTGGTGAGATAAATAGGTCTTTGTCAAATCATTAGATGATCTACTTAATCACAAAGAATGCTCACACCCTGCCCCCAGTCCCAGGCTTGAGACTGGAGGTTTTCTCTCAGGAGGAGTTGGAAGAGAAGGAAGAGGAACTTTGGGGTGCTGGATAGAGCAAAGGGCAGGGTGTGAGGCACAGGGATGAACACAGGGGCTCAACTGGAATTGTACCTACAGACTTCCTGTCACCTCCTCACAGCCTCGTCACTCTCTAAGTGATAGCATCTGCTCTTTGATAGGAAACGGGAAGATTTTTTTTCCTCTCTGAAGACTCTGAATGGCTCCAAAGTAAGGATCTCACCCACTGAATTTGGGGGTGGGTCCCCGAATGAAATGACTGGCTTCCTGGCATATCAACATAGCATATAGCTTGCTCTCTATAACGTGTTCCCATGCCTGTGATTTTTGACCAGTTTTTAAGCACTTTTAACTCTGACCGGACAGCCAAGCATCAAAAGATATTTGAGGAAAGCACTCGACATGACACAGAGAGAATAAAATAAATAAACAGAAAAGCAAACCAGGAAAAACATTATGCAGGAAATTAAATGCACACCCACAAACTGAAAAAGGAACAGTTAGCGAATATTAAAAAATTCTTGAAAATCAATAATATGATTGTTGAAATAAAATGTTTAGTAAAAAGGTTAAAAAGGAAAGTAAAAGCAATGCTCTGAAAGTTGTAGAAAATGACAAAATATGGAAAATATTAAAGAAACGGGGAAAAGATTTAAAGAATCAAGCACAAAGGTCCAACGTTAGACTAACAGGAGTTTCATAAAGAGAATAGGAAAAGGAGAGTAGATTTATTATTATAATTATTAAAGAAATAATATAGTAATATATTAAAATATATTATAATATGTAAATATGTAAGTAATAAAATAAAATGCCCCAGAACTGAAGAACATGGGCCTTCAGATTTAAATATCCTACTGAGTTCCTAGCATAATGAATGCACAGTTATATAGGGCTTTAGAAAGCTTATCTTCAATGTAATCTTTCCTAAGAAGCTAATGGAAGGTATGCACCCGCAAAATTACAGAGTAAATAAATAGGAAGAAATGAGATCTAGAAAAGTGTGATTCCAATTCATAAGAAATAAAGAAAAATCCCAGGATGAGAGCAGCTCTAGACAGCATCTAGTCCAGATGGGGCCAGGAGAATGGAAGGTTCTAGCAGAGAAGGGAGAGCTCAAAGTGAAGAAGTAGACTCGATTGAATAGATGGTATGGAAGTGGATATGATGGAGAATCATGAAATCATTAAAAAAATATGGAATATTATGCAAGTTTAATAATGAGGTAATTATTTATTCAAGGGAAAATAAAAAGCTGTTCAGAAAAAAAGGAAATGTTATAGTGCCTTATTTGGCTTTGCAATGAACAATATTTACATAAGAACCTTGATGTAAATACTGATTAATGATTTAAATAGAACAGGCATTTGGGAGAATAAGGAAGAAAATTGGGGGATGTAAAAGAGCTAACTCTTCATTATCATGATGAATTATTAAATTTTAGAATAAGCATATTATTTAGGAATATTACTAGAAGAAACAGCTAAAAGTTAAATGTGGTTGTCTGTAGGGAGCAGAAGTGGGGTTTGAGAGGGAGTGGGAAAGATGCTTACTGTTTTTCAAGATAAGCCTTTGGTACAATTTGATTTTAAACTACATGAATGAATTTATTTAATAATAATTTTAAAAACCCCATACCACTGAATAATGCTTTATAGTTTCTGAAGTGCTTTTGTATATTTTGGGGGCCAGGTAAATTAGTTGAGAGGTTCAGAGAGCTGACTTTCCTCTGGCTGCCAAAGAATAGAATTAGCGTCAGAACCCAGGTTTTCTGAACCCCTGTTCCCAGAGTTCATTCCACAACTCTGTGCTGCCTCCAACACAGTACAGGTTTCACTGGGGGTGTGCTGGTGAATGCCTAGACCAGAGTCAGTTCCCTCCTTCGCTGCATATTAGCGCTCTGAAATGGAGGAGAATGTGAGTCCTAACTTGTCACCAACATCTTTAACCTTCATTAACATCTGGAAACATGCCATTCCTAATTTTAAAAAAACCACTAAACCATACACATCTGTTCCACTCACTATTGCTATGTAATATCCCCAAACTTAGTGGCTTTAAATAACCATTTTATTTTGCTTACATGCTGTGGGTGGAGATTAGGGAAGGGCTTGCCTGGGCTGGTCTTCCCATGGGCTGCAGTCATTTAAGCTTTGATTGGGCTGGGTGACAGCTCATGCATGACTGGCAGTCAGAGCTGGCTGTTGAGCAGACCGTCTATGAGCCTCATCAACACAGTGGTCTCAGGTTAGTCAGACTTCTTACCTAGAGGCTTCCCCCCAGCAAGCATCCCAAGAGAATTCGGAGGAAGTGGTGCAGGCTTTTGACTCAGCCTCACTGTCATGGAGCTTCACTTCTGCCAGAGCAGTCACAACCCCCAGACTCAAGGCTGAGGGAACACGGACCCCTCAACGGGAGGAGTGGCAAATTCATCTTGTAAAGGACCACGGGGGATGTGCTGTCTTTGGAAAATACATTTTGCCGCAGCACCTCAGGCTTTCCAGCTCACAGTGACCTGCCTGAAATGCCTTTATTCATCTCTCCAGGATCTATACATCTTTCAGTACACTGATTAGAAACTGCCTCCTACATGAAGATTTCCCTCAACAAGAAAACAATCTTTCTTTTCTCTGAATCCCCATTGTATTTTTACAAAAATCCTTCTTACGGCACTTTCAACCTGTGTCATAATCATCTGTGTACCTGTGCGTTGATCTCTCACTGTGCCCTGCAGAATAACTTGCCCATTGAGTAAATATTTGCTTAGTGAAATAAGGGTTACATGATAACTCAAATAATAGTTATGAAAAAGTGCATTTCAATTCAGAGTTCTTATCTTTTTCTTTGCAATTCTCATTTCTGAAAAATGAAAGAAACTAGACAATCTCTTATGAAGAGTTACAGTAGAAACTGTGTGGCTTTTTTTCTTGTGTTTATTGCTACTCTGAGAAATAAGGGAGATGGGGGAGTAAAAGCCATGTCATTTTCAATTTGATTAAAAAGCTTTTTCTTTTCCTTTCATGTTTAAGCCCTGCAGTTCTAAATTTTCCCTTTCGTCATAGGGGAAGACAGATCAAGCAGCTGTTATTGCTGCAGCTCCCCGTTCTGGAAACGCCCTCACAGGTGTTTAGCACATTTGGCGTCAACTCTGACTCCTGCCCCCTCACTCACTGCCTTCCAGCCGCACTGAAGGCCTTGCTCTTGTGCCTTTTTTTCTGACTGTTCTCTCTGACTAGAGTGTTCTTCCCATCCCACCCCACCCTATCTCCATATTCACAGAACCAGCTCCCTCACCTCCTTTAAATCTATGCTCAGAAGCCACTTCCTCAAATGAACCACACCCTGACCACTCTATTTAAAACTGCTTCTCCCAGTGACCAGGCCTTAGAGGGAGTAGAGAGGACTACTTCCTGGGGCAAGAAGTACTTCCTGGGGCCCTCAGGGAGAGAGGAGTTTACCAAATTTATAGGGACTGCAGATGAAATGTACAAAGATGAATTTCTTGGGTTTGGTTTTTAGTTTTAGAATAGAAGAACTAATAAGAGCACTTAAAAAACAAAACCAAAACAAAGAAAAACCCTCTGGCATAATCATGGCCATTGAAAATGCAATCTGAGAGTCCTTATGCAATCCCCAGACAGCAGCTCTTTCTTTGGATTTAGTAGTTGCTCAACATTGTAGGGCCAAGAGGCTTATATATGTTAATTAACATCCCCTGATGAACATTTGTAAATGAATCTGACCAAAGCCCAAGGAGACCAGCTTTTTTTTTGCGATAAAGAATAATCTTTGGGGATTATTTATGATCACAAAGGGAGACTGTATGGAAAAATTTTCCTAGACTCGGAAATGGGGCAGAAGGGTTACCGATGATGTGAGCTGAGTCCCAGAGCTGGCCCGCCCGGGTCAACCCCATTCTCTGGTTCTGGTTTTCTGGAGGTGCAGAATGGGGTGTGCCTTTGTTCGATTGGCTATTTCCTATAGATGAGGGTATTTTAAGTTCTGTAAGGGCAGATATTAGTGGAAATGATTTCTGCCTAATAGGAACACATATGGATTTTGTCCTATGGAGATGTAAAATGAAAAGACTAAAACCACAACATATTGATTGAAAGGAAAATAAAGATTCTTGTTAGTGCCACCCAACAAAAATTGCATCTCTCCTTGGCACACAGGCCTCGTTTTTTGGTTCTATATTTTCCATATCATTCATCACCTTCTAACATTCTTTATAGTTAACATTTATTATGTTTGCTGTTTATTGTCTGTCCTCCTGCTAACATGGAAGCTCCATAAGGGCAGATGTTTTTGTCTGCTTCGTTGGCTGTTGTATCCCAACACGCTAGAACTGTGCCAGGCACGCAATAGGTGCTCAATAAATACTTGCAGAATGAAAATATCCCTTAATTTAGATCAGTGACTTTCGAACTTTTTTCACCTTGACCCCTAGTAAGAAAGGCATTTTACATGTTGACACATACACAACTAAAACAGAAGTTTAATGAAGCAGTACTCACTACATGCAGTTCACTCTGGTATTTTCTAATTACTTCTATTCTATTTGAATGTTCAAAATTGCTGTGGCTACTCACAACTTGATTTCATGACCGGAACCTGTAGTATGAAAAACTTTGACTTAAGACCATGTAGAAACTGCTACCACAACAAGGCAAATGTTGGGAAAGAGAGGGAAGAAAGGGCAGGCCGTTTACTTTCTACTATCCGCTCCTCTGTAAAGCATATTTCATATTCCTGTAATCTTTCCTTTCTGACAAGGTAGAAATGCTCACACACTCATATGTCATTTTTTCTTCAGGTGAAAAGTCTTCTTTACTGCAAGGGGGATTGAGTTATTTTGAAAGCAAAGAGCTATACATGAGCCTGTGAACCGATAACTGATCTTAAAGTCTCAGAGAGAGTCAGTCAGTTGGCATCTGCTGTTGATAATTCAAAGCAGGGGAATTAGGTGAGGAGGCAGAAGTAAAACATTTAGAAAGTAGAGGTGACTATTGTGGAAGGAAAACTCTCTGCTCAATTTTGTTGAAATCGGAGAGGAGCTATTTCAGGAGGGTGTGACGGAATTACTTTGGTGATGATAGTAATAGTTTACTGAAAAGATCCTAGTTGACTGATGAACCACAGGATGCTTTGCTGACCTGTGAATACATCCCTTATCTGAGTCCTGTATCTTCTTGTCTCTTTTTCTCATCTTGCCTGTGTCTCCCTACCTGTTCCTTCACGGTTCTCATTTTGTGGCTGTTAGAAAAACAAAGAGATAAAAACCAAGAATTGGAACTCCTCTGTCTCCGATAATGTGGTTAATAGACTAGATGGATTCTGGCCACAGGCCGCATATTTTGTTAACAAACCAGCACCAGTGATTTGGAAGGATTTTCACAGCAGTGTGATTTAGTATTAAATAGAATGATTTAACTGATGTTGATTAGTTCTGTACAGATAAATCAATGAGGCAAGAAACTTAATCTCTGATTTATTGATGTATTTACCCAAAGTGAGTTATGAAATCATTTTTACTTCATTTGAAGGAATTTTTAATCTAAAAACAAATGAATAAGGGCTTTTAAGTAACTTACTTTGGAAAAATCCAGACAAATGATCATAAGTAACAAAACTCTAAGATTACACCATGATTTTAAAAATCTGTGTTGGCCTTGTCTTGCCTAGTTGTAAAAGGATGCCTTTAACTGAGTGAGTTCTTACAGAATCTCAAATTTGGTTATATGTGTATTAAGGAATTCTATCTTTGCAAACGATCAACCCCAACTAAAACTAAGTTAAGGAAGAAAAGGGATTTTATTAGAAAGACACTGGGATAATTCACAGAGTTGGGGAAGAGCTCCAGGGACCTTAGGAATTGGACTTGCAAGTAATCATTACCATCAAGGAGGGCAATCTTTCTTTCCCACACAGACATGCGCACACACACAGACACACAGATACACACTTGTGCTTGGGTCAGCAATTCCAGATTTACTTCCTTCCACTCCAAATGTAGGAGACCCCCTTGCCTCTACTACAGTAGAAAAATCTCAGGGAAGATAACTATTGGTCTGGCTTGGGTCATTCAACTTGAAGTTGAAACTGAAGCCTGTCCTATATATATATTTATGTTATATATGTACATGTGATTCCATAAATTGGGTAATACCATACAGGCTTTATCTGTAACTAATTATAATTTATTAAGGGACTGATGATCATTTGTAGCTAACAAATAATTTGTTCCATTTAATCCCTTATTCTTGGGTTGTTTCAACTAATCCCTATTGTTGCCCTTTTAGATTGTTTCAACTAATCTAAGAGCTATGACTTGCACATAGTAGCTACTCTATAAATATTTGATTAAAAGAATAAATGAATAATCTCATTTTGTTAGATGTTTGGGTTGTTTCAGTTCAACTCTTGTTAATGAAGAGTGTGCAGTCTTGGTGAAGAGCCACCAATTTATGAAGAACTATGAAGAAGCATGATATCTACTCCGATTCAGGGTGTGGTGGGAAAAGAATGACTAAATTTATCCCGGAAGCATGTCTTCTCCAACTTTAGGTTCATATACCCAGCTACCAACCAGGAGTCTTCACTCAGATATCAAACCCATGACCTAAACAGAATTTGCTCACTTCCCTTCCCCAATCCCTTACTTTTTGCTTTCTCTGTTGTCCTTGATTCTTTTTCCCCCTCACGAGTCATATGTAACATCCAACTCATCATCAAGTTCTGCCGATTCCACCTTCATTATAGCCTAAATCTGGCCACTTCTCACTATCTCCTTTGGTCCAAACTAACATCATCTTTTGCCTGGACCATTGCAATAGCTGCCTAACTGGTCTCCTTGCTCCCATCTTGCCCTCCTAGGGTCTATTTGCCACATAGCAGCCAGTGATCTTTTAAAAATCATAAATCAAATTACGTGACTACCACACTGGATAATAAATTTATCTGGCCAGTCACAATTCTAAGTGCTTTCCATATATTGACTTATTTAATCTTCATAAGGATGTGAACATAAAGTGCTATTGTTATCCATGTTTTACAGATGAGGAAACAGAGGCACAGAGTGTTAGATTACGTGTCCAAGGTCACACAGCTAATAAGGGTGCAGAATCGGATGTCTGTCTGAGTCCACACTCTTAACCACTATGCTCAACCATTAGTGGCTTTCATCTCATTTAGAATTAAGTCCAAACTCTTCACTGGGCTCTGCAAGAGGTCATAGGTCTTGCTCCCCCAGAAGCAGGTCTTGAGCCAAGAATTGCTGGCAGGAGCAATCAGTAAGGGCATGAGAGCAGAACCAGGGAAGGGGACAAGGCAAGGGAAGCTGCCACTGAAAGGAGGCTGCTTGATCCCCCGGGGAGCTCTGGCTTGTAAGTTACATCCCACAGTTTTCTGTCTCCCAGCTGGGCATTTTAACTCCCGCACCTGCTATTAGTGTCAGTCATTGACAACTGCTGGCTTGCTTTGGAGGTGGGGATGGGGGCTAAATACCTGGGTCTACTCTTCTTGTAGGAGGTGACCCCTTTGCTTTCTATATGGCTTTTCCTCCAGCCTGCTGCATTCCCTCTTGGCCCACAGAGCTTTCTTTACACTTGCTGAATCCTCTGCCCTGAATGCTTTTCCCCTCCACGTCTTATTTAGCATCCTTCGTTTATCCTGTTATTGCTAGATCTCTCCTCAAGCATGCCTCCTCAGAGAAGCCTTTCCTATCTGAACTGTACTTCCCCATCCCAATCCCTGTCACCTTTGACCCTCTTACCCAGCTTTATTTCATTTGTTATCTCTCTACCTCCCTAGAATGTAAGCTCCTTAAGATCAGAATCTTATTTTCAATCTCATTGATTTCTAGGAACTTAGAAAATTGCCTAGGACAACATTTGTTGAATAAATGAATGAGAGAATAAGTGAGTATTGATCCCTTTAGTTAAAAGCTAAATAACTGAGAATTTTTTTAAAGTAACAAATTACTACTGTAGTTTCAGAAATAATCGGTTTTCTTTTGCCACATAATTCCTAGGTAATTATATTTCTGTCCCAGAAATAGCTTTGCCTGTGACTAAGTTATTCACCCACTATTTATTTGTTTACTTATTTGTATTTTTATGTATAGGTCTTTAAGGTTGATGCACATATTTTAATTGTGCACATACTTTAATTTTATTGACAAATTTTGACAACATACACCTGTGTAACCAACATTCCAATAAAGACATAGAACATTCCCATCACCCCAGAGTTTCCTTGTGACTCCTTCCAATCAATTCTCACCCACCATAGGCAAACCATTGTTCTGATTTCTATCACCGTAGATTAATTTTTGAACTTTATGTAAATGGAATCATGCAACCATATGCATGTACTCTTTGTGTCTTAGTTCTTTTTCTCTACGTATATTTTTGAGGTTAATCCATATTGTTTTGTGCAACAGTAGTTAATTCTTTTTATTGCTGACTAGTATTGCATTGTGTAAACAGACCACAGTGTTTCAACATACTCCGGTTGATAGACATTTGTGTTATTTTCCGTTTTTTACTATTGTGAATAAAGCTACTGTAAGCATCCTTGAACAAATTGTTTTTTGTAAGTTTTTATCTTGATATTATACAAGTCTTTTTGTGTACTTATTTTGTCATTTCTCTTGGGTACATACCTAGGTGTGGAATTTCTGGGTTGTAGAGAAGGCCTATGTTTAACTTCATAGGAAACTGCCAAATAGTTTTCCAAAGTGGTGGTGCTCTTTGCTCTCCCATCAGCAATGTATGAAAGTTCTAGTTCCTTTTCATCCCTGTCAGAATTTGCTGTCGATCTTTTTAATTGTAGACATTCCAGTGGCTGTGATTGCTCATTGTGGTTTTCATTTACATTTCTCTGGTAACGTGGATGTTGAGCATCTCTCCATGTGCTTATTGAGCATTGGTGTAGATGCTCTTGTGAAATGTCTGCTCAAATCTTTTGTTCCTGGTTGAGGGGGGATTGTTTCTTTTTTTTATTGATTGGTAAGATTATTGTATTTATTTCAGATATAATTCTTTCATCAGATAAACATATTTTTAATACAGTCATGCATCGCTTAGCAATGAGGATGTGTTCTGAGAGACATTAGCGATTTCATTGCTGTGTACTTACAGAGACCTAGATGGTACAGCCTACTACACACCTAGGCTATATGGTACTAATCTTATGGGACCACCTTCACATATGTGGTCCATTGTTGACCAAAACATCATTATGCAGTGCATGACTGTATTTCTTCTCAGTGTTTTGTCTTTCCATTTTGTAAACTTTTGATGAGCAGATTTTAATTTTGATGAAGTCCATTTTATCATTTTTTAAAATGACTAGTGCTTTCTATGTTCTGAGAAGTCTTTTCCTACTGCAAGATCAAGAGACTATATTTTGTTCTACAAGCTTTATAGTTCTAGCTTTTTTTTGTGAGAAAGACCAGCCCTGAGCTAACATCCGTTGCCAATCCTCCTCTTTTTGCTGAGGAAGATTGGCCCTAGGCTCACATCTGTGCCCATCTTCCTCTACTTTATATGGGATGCGGTCACAGCATGGCTGACAGGCAGTGCGTCAGTGGACGCCGGGATCCGAACCCGCGAACTGCCGCCTGCCAAAGTGCGAACTAAACTGCTGCACCACCGGGCCGGCCCAATATAGTTCTAGCTTTTAAGTTTGGGTCTATGATCTGTTTCAAATGAATTTTTATGCAAGGTGTAAGATCTGGTTCATTTTTTCCATATATTTTCTGAATTGTTGCAGGAGAATTTGTTGAAAAGGCTTTCCTTTTGCAGTATAAGTGCCTTGGTGTATTTGTCGTGAAACGTTGACATTAGTATAGCTATTTTTTTTTTTTTTTTTTTGTGGGGAAGACCAGCCCTGAGCTAAGTCAGTCGCCAATCCTCCCCTTTTTGCTGAGGAAGACTGGCCCTGGGCTAACATCCGTGCCCATCTTCCTCCACTTTATATGGGACGCCGCCACGGCGTGGCTGACAGGCAGTGCGTCGGCGGGCGCCCGGGATCCGAACTCGCGAACCCCGGGCTGCCAAGCGCGGACTAAACTAGGGGCCGCCCGGTCCGCGCTTGGCGCGGACTAAACTAGGGGCCGCCCGGTCCGCGCTTGGCAGCCCCGGGTTCGCGAGTTCGGATCCCGGGCGCCCGCCGACGCACTGCCTGTCAGCCATGCCGTGGCGGCGTCCCGTATAAAGTGGAGGAAGATGGGCATGGATGTTAGCCCAGGGCCAGTCTTCCTCAGCAAAAAGGGGAGGATTGGCGACTGACGTTAGCTCAGGGCTGGTCTTCCCCACAAAAAAAATAATAAATTAATTAATTAAATAGAGCCAGAGCAGCCATTTCAGAGGAACTGCCTCCATGTCTTACTCCTTGAACCTTTGGACTGTTTATAGTGGGCCAGACTTTCAGACTGGACCAAACCAACCTTGTCTTCCAAACAACTGTTTGTAAATCTAGCAGGAAAGCAGACATCCTGCCCACAAAGACTGATGATTATGGACTCTCTTTCTGAAGATAGAATCGTAACCAGCCATGTATAGCTAAAGAATAGTCTAGCTTATTAACACCTACAGAAGATTTTTTTCTTTTCCTCTTTGTTTCATCTAATTACCCCTTTCCCTTCCCCATAAAACCCCTCCTCTTTCACCTTGTAATTGGGGCACTATTTGGATTTCTACCTGAATCTGTGCTCCCCGGATTGCAATTCTTTGATCCCAAATAAACGCCTTGCCTCTTAAACTGGTTTCTGTTTTTGTAGGTTGACAGTTGGAAATCAATTGGCCCTGGGTTCATTTTTGAATTCTCTATTCTTTTCCTTTGATCTATTTGTCTATCCTTATGCCAATATCACACTACATTGATTATTATAGCTTTATGGTGAGTCTTGAAATCAGGTAGTGTGAATGCTTCAACTTTGTTGAACAGAGCACAACTTTGTTCTTCCTTTTGCAAGTTATTTTAACTGCTCTATTTAATTAATCAATTTCTACAAAAAACATGTTGGAATTTTGGCTGGGATGGTCTTGAATCTATAGATCAATTTGGGGAGAATGAATAACATAACAGTATTGAGTCTTCCAATCCATAAAAATGGCATCTCTTTCCATTTATTTGTCTTTAATTTCTCTCAGTAATGTTTTGCAGATACCATTATAGCAGTTGTGCACATCTTTTGTTAAGTTATTCAGAAGTATTTATGGTTTTGGTGCTATTTTAGGTGGTATTGTATTTAAAATTTATTTTCCAAATGTTGTTGCTTATATATAAAAATAAAATTGATTTTTGTATACTGACAATGTAGTCTGTTAACTTGCTAAATTCACATATTAATTCTAATAGTTTGTGGTTTTTTTTTTTAAGATCCCTTAGGATTTCTATATGGGCAATCATGTTTTCTGTGAATAATACAGTTATTTATTTTTCCTTCCAATCAACGTGCCTTTCATTTCTTTGATTTGCCTTACCACACTGGCTGGAACCTCCAGTACAATGTAAATAAAAGTTGTGAGAGTGGTTAAATTTATTCCTATTTTATTCTTTTTGAGTCTGTTATAAATGGAATTGTTTTCTTAATTTCCTTTTTGGATTATTCATTGCTAATGTATACAAATACAACTGAGCTTTGAGTGTTTATATTGTACCCTGAAATTCTGCTGAATTTATTTATTAGCTCTAATATTTTTTTGTGTGTGGATTCTTTAGCATTTTCCTTATGTAGAATTGTGTCATCTATGAATAGAGATAGTTTTACTTGTTTTCCAAATTGGATGCCTTTTTTTTCCTCTTGTCTAATTGCTCTGGTTAGAACTTGCAATGCATTGTTTAAGAGCAACAGTGAAACATCCCTGTCTTGATCCTGATCTTAGGGGATAAAAGCTTTTAGCTTTCATTGAGTAGGATGCTACCTGTGGGTTTTTCAAAAATGCCCCTTAACATGTTAAGAAAGTTTCCTTCTATTCCTAGTATTTTTAGTGTTTTTGTCTGAAAGATGTTTGGATTTTGTCAAATGCGTTTTCTGCATTAACTGAGATGATCATGCAGGGTTTCCCTCCCTTCATTCCATTAATGTGATGTATTGCATTGATTGATTTTTCACATGTTGAACCATCCTTGCATTCCTGGGATAAATCCTACTTGATCATGATATATAATCCTTTTAATATGCTGCTGGATTTGTTTTGTTAGTATTTTGTTGAGATTTTTTATATCTATATTCATAAGGGATGTTGGTCTGTAGCTTTGTTTTTTCCTTGTGATATTGGGCTTTGGTATCAGGGTAATGCAATGCTGACCTCATAGAGTGAGTTAGGAAATATTTCTTCCTCTTCTATTTTTTGAAGAACATGAGAAGAGTTCATGTTAATTCTTCTTTAAATGTTTGGTACAATTTACCATTAAAGCCACTGGGCCAGGGCTTTTCTTAGTTGGGAGGTTTTTGATTACTGATTCAATCTCTTTACTTGTTTAAACATCTGTTTAGATTTTCTATTTCTTCTTGAGCCACTTTTGGCAATTTATGTATTTCTAGGAATTTGTCCATTTCATCTAGGTTTATCTAATTTTTTGACATAACATTTATTCATAGTGTTTGCTTATAATCCTTTTATTATAGAAATAGAGATACAGAAAAGATCAGTAGTAATGTCCTCACATTCATTTCTGATTTCAGTAATTTGAATCTTCTCTTTTTTTTCTTAGTCAATCTAGCTAAAGGTTTGTCAATTTTGTTGATCTTTTCAAAGAACCAACTTTAGATTTTGTTGATTCCATTATTTTTCTATTCGCTATTTTGTTTATATCTACTCTAATCTTTATTATTTCCTTTATTCTGCTGGCTCTGTGTTTAGTTGCTCTTCTTTTTCTATTTCCTTAAGGCAGAAGTTTAGGTTATTGATTTGAATCTTTCTTTTTTTAATATAGTTGCTTACAGCTATAAAATTTCCTCTGAGTATTGCTTTTACTGTATCCCATAAGTTTTGGTATGTTGTATTTTTGTTTTTATACATCTCTAAGTATTTTCTAATATTCCCTGTGACTTCTTCTTTGACCCACTGGTTGTTTAAGAATGTGTTGTTTAATTTCCACATATTTGAATATATTGATTTCTAGTTTCCCTTCATTGCGGTCAGAGAAAATACTGTGTATGATGTCAATCTTTTAAAATTTATTAAGACTTATTTTGTGTCCTATCATATGGTCAATCCCGAGGAATGTCTCATATGCACTTCTGTATTCTGCTCTTGTTGAGTGGAATGTTCTATGTCTGTTAGCTCTAACTGCTTTATGTTGCTAATGTTCAAGGCCTCTATTTCCTTGTTGATCTTCTGCCTAGATGTTCTATCCATTATTGAAAATGGAGTACTGAAGTCTCCAAGGATAATTATTGAATTATGTATTTCTCCCTTCAATTCTGTCTATTTTTCCTTCATTAGTTTTGGGATTCTCTCACTGAGTGCACCTATGTTTATAATTGTTATATATTCTTGAAGGATTGACCCTTTTACCAATATGCAATGTCCTTCTTTGTCTCTTGTAACAATTTTTGACTTAAAGTACATTTTGTCTGATGTTAGTATAGCCATCCTATCTCTCTTTTGGTGCATTTTTTTAATATTGTCATGTTGGATTTCTAATTATTTTAAGGATTTTTGCATATATATTTTGGGGATATTTGGTCTCTGAGTTTCTTTTCTTATAATGTTCTTTGGCAGATATTTGTATCAAGGCTACACTAACCTCATAAATTGCGTCATGAATGTTCAAAATCTATATCAAGGCTGGGAAAGAAGTTAGGAGGCTATCACATACCATAGTGTCTTATTCCCCAAATTGGATCATTAGTACATTTTGACGCAATATGGTATTATTTTTAGAGGGCTACCATGCCAAATTCCTTCTAATTTATTTTTTTAATGGTATGTGCCTGAAAGTTCTCTGTCTTTCAAGGTCTCAGAAATAAAATACAACCAGGTATCTTATGAGAGAGTTTTCCTTCTCTGGCTCAGAAAAATGTTTGCTTCTGTCACAGACTCTTTGATTTGGTTCTTACTGCCCGCCTTCATTCCTCCATATCTATTTATTGAATATTTACTCTGCCCCAGACACTTTGCTAGAATCTGAGAATAGAGAAATAAAAGACCTAGTCAATCCCTTCAAAACACAATCTAGACACTTAAATAATGTAATGTAATATGGTTAAGGTCTTTGGTAGAGGCCAACTATGGAGACACATGGAATGGACATTTAAGGGTGGGGAGACGGAAGATGTCAGGGAAGATGTCCTGGAGGCAGTGCTGTCTGTGCTGAGTTTTGAAGGAGGGTGAGGCTGGAAGGACTGTGAGTAGGTAAAACATGAGAGAGCTGCACCTATTAAGGCATGGAAGCCTAGGGGATTTCAGAACTTCACGTAGGGTTCAGTGTCTGGGATTTGGGATTTGAGGCAGAGACTGTAGGGCAGGTTAGAGAACCATTAGGCAGGGGTTAATTAGATCACGGCTTTCAAATAACCATATGGACAGTTCAAGCAGGACCTACCATCCAGCTCCTATGAATTATTTTCCTTTTTTGAATTTAAGTTTTTTTCTTACCTTAAAGCAATACATATGTATGGTAGGAAATGGAAAAATACAGAAAAGCAAAACGAAGAGAATTATACCACCCACTGTCCTGCTGCAAAACCTCTTTTAACAAGTTATAAATCCTCCCAGATCTTTATGTACATATTTTTTCTTAATAAAAATGTTATTAAACTCTACTTACTGCTTTGTAACCTTTTTTGTTCAGTTAGTATTTTAGAAACACTTTTTACACATTAATAGACATTCTTCTGTATTACTTATAATGTCTGGATAGTAGCATATTTTTAGTTATACCATAATATACTAAAACATGCATATGTGGGTGTAAATGTATTTGAATAATGGACATTTCAATTGTTTTCAATATTTTGCTTTAAGAAATAATTAGATGAACTTTCTTGCTCATACTCTTAATTATTTCCCCGAATCCTTGTCATAGCTTTATTAAATCTCAATCTTAAGATAACAAGCTTATAAGATTAACATAACTGGAATAATTAGAAAGCAATGCAAAATCCCACATAACCATTTCCTTATTAATCATCCTTAGTTGTTGCAACATCCTAGATGATGACCTTCCTATACCTTGCCTTGTAGTTGATTATTCAAACCTACCATCTGAAAATGGAATCAACTACCTCATGAGGAAATGATGAAGCAGAGTTGAGTTCAGTTTGACAGATAACTGGGCCTCCACGTGCCAGGGAGGGGATGAGGGAACTCCTCAGGAAGCTCAATCTGGAAGGGACATCATTACTGTCAGTAAGTGATGTAAGAGAAGTGTGCCTAAGACTTGGATGGTGCCCAGAGGAGGGAGGTGCAGCTCAGTGTGGCGGGTTGAGGGGTGGGGGACATTCCTGGAGAAGATGCCACGCATGGGATGACCACCAAGTTGGGCTGCTGTAGAGAGCAGATAACAGATCAAGTGGGGGGTTTTGGAGTGAGATGAGTGGTTAAGCCAAGTGATATCTAAGATGCTTGCTGTATTAGTCAGGGTTCTCCAGAAAAACAGAACCAATAGGATATATATAGATATATAGAAAGGGATTTATTATGAGGGATTGGCTCATGTGGTTATGGAGACTGAGAAGTCCCACGATCTGCTATCTGCAAACTGGAGGTCCAGGAAAGCCAGTTGTTGTAGTTCCTGTACAAACCTGAGGGCCTGAGGACCAGGGGAGCCAATGATCTAAGTCCGAGTCTGAGTCCAAGGGCCTGAGACCAGGAGTGCCAGTGTCCAAAGGCAGGAGAAGATGGGTGTCCCAGCTCAATCAGAGAGCAAATTCACCCTTCCTTTCTCTTTTTGTTCTATCCAGGCCCTCAATGGATTGGATGATGCCCACCCACATTGGTGAGGGTGATCTTTTATCAGTCTACCAATTTAAATGCTAATCTCTTCCAGAAACACCCTCACAGACACACCCAGAAATAATGTTGTTATGGTTTTGTTAAATTAGCATTTGTTAAGTGGATCACAGGGTGCCACATGTGATCCTTGGTTCAACAACAGACCACAGGAGAAATTGAAAAAGAGAAGTTTGTCACTCATAGGTCCTGGAGGAAGTACATACACCGCATTCCTCAAGGCACCACCTGGGGAGGTTAAGGCAGAGTGCAGACAGAGAGAAAGACAGGACCTGGGACACATCCCTTTTTAGGGTTTCTGGGTGGAGTGTGTTGGGGGCCCCAGGCTAGGGCCCAATTGGCCAATTCAAACCAAAAGAGGGGTTTTGGTAAGCCTCATTGGGGTCTCATGTGAAGGGCCCTGGGAGGCAGGGGGACTGTTGATCACAAGGCTGTTGGGGAAGTCATATCAGGAACTTACATTTACCTGTGACTCTGCTGGCTGCTGTCCAGGGCTTGCCCTTGCATGAGGGGCTAGTGTCAGTGTAAGGTCCCTGCTGGCTGTTTGGCGAAATAAAATGGATGCTGAGGCAGCAATACCACGGAGTAGCTTAGCTAAACTCTTTTTTTTTGGTGAGGAAGATTGACTCTGAGCTAACATCCATTGCCAATCTTCCTCTTCTTGCTTGAGGAAGATTGTCCCTGAGCTAACATCTGTGCCAATCCTCCTCCATTTTGTGGGACGCCACCACAGCATGGTTTGATGAGTGGTGTGTAGGTCCATGCCTGGGATCCAAACCTGCAAACCCTGGGCTGCTGAAGTGGAGCACGTGAACTTAACCACTATGCCACCAGGCTGTCCCTTAGCTAAACCCTTGACAAATGCTTTATCAGCTATCTGGGAGTGCCTTAGCCCAGTCAAGCTGACACATAAAATTAACCTTCATACTTCCCAATGCTGCAAATTTATATTCTCTAAAATAATCAACTACTTAATAGACACTTTCACTTGCATCACATCATTTAATCCTTACAATGTCCCTACAGGAGAATAGATGCTATTTACATTTGTGCAGAGAAGTAACTGAGACTCAGTTACTTCTGAGTAATAGATAGAGGACTTGGGATCTAAACTGAAGACTCTTCTAATCCAAACCCCAGGTTTTGTCAATACATCACTTCTCGGTTATGGGCTGAATTCTTCAGCAGGTGGTGTTTCCCTTACCTGCAATGCTTTTCATTTTTGGTCTGCTCATCCTTTAGGGAGAGAAAGACTCAGCATTCATGGAGACCCTACTGGGTGCAAACTCTGAGTTGGATGTTTTACGTAAATTATCTCATTTAATCCTCAAAACAGCCCTAGACACAGGAAGGTTAGTCTTACCTCCCGGGTTAAGTAATGTGGTCTAAGACACATAACGAAAAGTGATAGAGTAGGAATTTTATGTGACATCAAAGACCACGTGTGTACTTCTGTATGGTCGAAGTCATTTGTTTCCTCACCAAACTCCTTGTGAGCCATGGCAAAGTACTCAATGTTAGAAGCGTGGTCCATGATTGTAGATAATTCTATTCTATGACTCTTGCTTCAGCTACCTGCAAAACTGACCCAGATTAGGAAGTTCTTGGGTTGTTCTCACTCCTTCCTGATCCCCCTGCCCCCTCATCACAGCACGTGTTCTGTAGAGGTATGTCTGTTAGGTTGAGGACATGACTGTCTGTAAGATGCAATTAGACCAAATTAGGAAAGTCCCCTGGTCCAACGTCCTGAGCACTAGTCTGGACTGCTCCCTTTCTTTTCTATTTAACTGTTATAGGACATGATGAGATTTCTTGTCAATGGGGAGGGGAGAGAGAGAGGGGTGGAGGTGAGGAAGACAGAGAAGGGTGGGAGACATCACAGAGCCAGCAGCATGATTAAGCCCCAGTTTCTTGAATCACATGGGCAAATGCCACTATTCTTCTGATCAACATTTTACTCCCCATTTCCTTCTTAGTATATAGATAGCTGCTTCAGGTCATGAAAAAAATGCATTCAGTGAAATGAAACATAGTAGATATTTATTAAGAAACTAAAAATGAAAGTTAGACATAATCTATTTTATGCCATTGAAATGTTTGGCTGAACTCATAAGAATGGGGATGAGGCCATTCTTGGACGCCTGCACTGAAATGAACAATGAGAAGAATATTTAGGAAAAATGAAGAGGACATTTGGCATACTGAGTGACAGAGCTTCTTTAGGCCCAGGGAGTGGAATGAAAATTGGCAAGATCATTTTGGAGAACATGAGTCAAACAGAGAATTAGAATGGAGTTTTCAAAGTGGATATATTAGCGGAGTAAAAGGCTGATAAATAGCACTTGCATTTGTAGAAAAATAGGGAGAGTAAACCGAGGTGTTCAAAAGTAAAGAGAAACAATTCAAGTAAGGGAGGAAAAAGCCTATAATTCTCACTATTCTTTGTAAATAAAAAGGAAACAAATGAAAATAAGATGTTAGAATTCTGCAGGATTTTATGGGAGTATAAAGTTGGTTTTGTGGAAGCACAGCCCATTTCATTGCTGGAGGAAACTCCTGGCTGAGTGCTGACTTCCTATGGCGAGCTCATCTCCTCAGAGCTGTATTTAGGTGTTCTTTGCTCTTGACTTGTGTCTTGCATGCTGGATCCTGTGGGAAGCCAGCACTGTCCCAGAGTTCTAGAGGGTGGGCCAAGGTTAGATACTGGAGTTGGTCCTTTAATTTATTGCATTGATTCTTCTTAGGGAAGAACAAAGATTGTGAGGACATGTGTTAGAATTTTAGCTCTGAGAGATGAATACAAAATGTTAAATTGACTCCAACTCTTGAGTCAATCTGAAAACTCCCAGTCTCTTAGGATAAAAGAAATATAATCCTATTTAGAAATTCCTGGTGTGATCACAGATGCGAGATTGGTTCTTTTCACAAAGCCTATTAATTAAAAAGTACATAATCCAAAGTCAATTAAGTAGTAAGATATTATAACAAATTCTTATTTCATTAACTTTTCAAAGTATGAATAATAACCACACATTCAACACAAGAAATTCACATTTTTCCACTGGCTGCTGAAAAACAATGAAAATAATTTTAGTCATGGTAGCAGCTCACTGTGGGCTGACCTACCTCAGAAATAATTTATTGGTTCCAGGTGATTTTTACATTGTGGGGTTAGTCATTAAGTTAGGCTTGATGAGAAACAGATACAATTAGGGTTGGGAATTCAAATATGTATTATATTTCTCCTCACAATCAGAGATAAATTCACCATGGTTTTTCTCTTTATAGGCTCATGCCAAAATCTGGCATCTCTACAATACTTCTTTCCGTCCGACTCAGGGAGGCCAGGTGTCCATTGCCCTAAGCTCCCACTGGATCAATCCTCGAAGAATGACTGACCACAGCATCAAAGAATGTCAAAAATCTCTTGACTTTGTACTAGGCTGGTTTGCCAAACCCATATTTATTGATGGTGACTATCCTGAGAGCATGAAGAATAATCTTTCATCTCTTCTGCCTGATTTTACTGAATCTGAGAAAAAGTTCATCAAGGGAACAGCTGACTTTTTTGCTCTTTCCTTTGGGCCAACGTTGAGTTTTCAACTCTTGGATCCTCACATGAAGTTCCGCCAGTCAGAATCGCCCAGCCTGAGGCAACTCCTTTCCTGGATTGACCTTGAATATAACCATCCTCAAATATTTATTGTGGAAAATGGCTGGTTTGTCTCAGGGACCACCAAGAGAGATGATGCCAAATATATGTATTACCTCAAAAAATTCATAATGGAAACTTTAAAAGGTAGGATTGTGGATAAAATTCTAATTTCCTGCCAAAATCCACTGGAAAAACAATCTTTAAGATGATCTGTAATAAACTATGTGAATTTATAGTTTTTAATCATAATGTAGAAATTCATTTTGGCAATAGCAGGAATACATTTATGTAACACCTTTCTCATTTGGGGCTTGAGGAACTTAAATTAATTTTTTCAACTCATTTTGTAAATGAGAAACTGGGTTATAATGTGTGAAATTACTTGACTTTCAGAGTTACTACTCTAGATGTTTAGATTATATTAAGAATTAAGTAAATCCCAAGATACCTAGATTTCTGTGTCTGTCTTGAGGTTCTTATTGCTTGTACTGAATAAAACACTTTTTAAAGAAAAAGGAATATCCACATTTTCTGGAGAAAATAGTAAGTTGTTCATGCTTTTAAAGACTATTCACTTGTTGCATCA
Source organism: Tapirus indicus (assembly GCA_031878705.1). Taxonomy (NCBI): domain Eukaryota; kingdom Metazoa; phylum Chordata; class Mammalia; order Perissodactyla; family Tapiridae; genus Tapirus; species Tapirus indicus. The sequence continues at coordinate 68,556,777 of CM062930.1, read as the reverse complement.
GGCACAATGCTAGGCGCTTAGGGTAGAAAGTAGAACAAGGCATCTTCCCAGGCTCAAAGAACACCCACTGGAAATAAGGGAAATCCAAATAAAAACATATTGGAGATAAGCCAATGGTGAAGACATTTATTTGCAGAGTTATCTAGGTTTGATTAGAGCCTTTTGTCAGTAAGAAAGGTCATTGGTTTACCAAATAATAAGCCTTATACGTGATTTATTTCCTTGAGTAGTCAAACCCTCAAATGCTCCTGAATCATGAGGTGAGTGCCCAGCGAAGGGTCACGTTACTCTTGTCCTCTCTTCCCTCTGCAGCCATCAGGCTGGATGGGGTGGATGTCATCGGGTACACGGCGTGGTCCCTCATGGATGGCTTCGAGTGGCACAGAGGCTACAGCATCAGACGTGGACTCTTCTATGTCGACTTTCTAAGCCAGGATAAGAAGTTGTTGCCAAAGTCTTCAGCCTTGTTCTACCAAAAGCTGATAGAGAAAAATGGCTTCCCTCCTTTACCTGAAAATCAGCCCCTAGAAGGGACATTTCCCTGTGACTTTGCTTGGGGAGTTGTTGACAACTACATTCAAGTAAGTCAGCTGACAAAACCAATCAGCAGTCTCACCAAGCCCTGTCACTAGTAAGTAGTGCTTCCTTATTAGGTTGTCATGGCACATTGTCCATCCTTCGGGCCAAACACGGTTCCTTAATGAGCACATTCAGGGCACAATTTGGAATCCTGCACCATTCTCTCCAAAAATCTTCCTGCCTTCATCTTGCACTTTAAATCAGCCCCAAAGGGGAACAAATTAAAAAATATATGAATATTTAAGATAAGATAGTAAAAAGATAAGATACTCCCTTTTAATATGGTAGTTTTTAATCCTTTTGAAAGCAATTGAGTTCTCCCACTGACAAGATATAACACAGAACCCCAGATTATGTGAGATCTCGGTGGAGCCGCTGAGATTGAGGCGGGAACATCAGGCAGAGCCCTCCTGAGGCATACCTGTGGACCCCCTCATGCTGCAGAAATGCCTCAAGAATAAAAACCCTTGCTCCAATGGTTCACTGATCAGAATGTCATTTCTAGCAATAGTCATTGACATGATAAAGAAGTTCTTCAAAGGATCAACCAAAATTTATTGAGCACCCACTATGTGGTTAGTCCTCAATATCATTTTTAACTTCCCCAACTGTAAAGGAATTTGTTTTCTAGAGTTTGACTGAATACTTTAGTAAGCACTTATTGGATGCTTAGTGTGTCCAAAGCCCAGTGTTACTTGCCAGGGGTGTTTGGTCAGGGGGAGTGCACACAGAAATGAGTAAGATATGACCCCTGCTTTCAAAGGAGTCTATGAAAATGAGGGAAAATGACGACACAAATAATGTGACAGAGTGAACCGAGTGTGGTAGTAAGTGAGCAGAGTGCTGGTGGGTGTTGCTGAACAGAGTCTGAGTGTGAAAACAGAAATCAAGACAGAGGCAAAGTTGAGTCCCTATAGACAAGCAATGGGAGTAACTCCCCGAGGTGGCTTAGAATTCAGGTTTAATTGCCATCGTAATAGGGAAAGGGGAGGGGAGGATATAGGCCTCTTAAGGGAGAGTAAATGATTTTTAGGAAAGATGAATGGGCCCTTGGAAGAACAAATGGGAGCTAGGATAGTCTGTGACAGAATTACCTTCTAGTCTCTCGTGACAAGAATTAGTCTTCCTTGGTTGACAAAACTCCTGGGAGGGGATTTTTGACAACTGCGTTCCTGTTGGAGGCCCTGTCTTTAGGCAGATAAGGGGAGTTCAGAGAAAGCCTTTCTCTGCATTTGCAGCTCAAAATAGTCAATGTACCAAAGAGGTATATTTTGGGGTGGCACGCCCTGAACTCCTACAGTCATATTTTAGGGTGGCATTTTCTGTTACCCCTCAGTTCAAAAGAAGTATTTGGAAGAATGCTTGGAGGCCTTCTAGTCGAAATGAGTTGCTGTTTTCTTGTAAATATCAAATTGAAATGTTTTATTTATAAAGAAATAAATTGACACTATCCTTAATACATTTTTTGCTGGTTTGTGTTATCATTATGTCTTTTTTCAGACCATCTAGTTAGTTTTAGGGGCAGTCTTGGACTTAAATCCCGTCCTTACATTTAAAAGCTGACTGAGGAATGTCGTGTTTGCAAGGACAGCTGAGCGCAACAAGTCTTCTCAGCCCCATGCTGCCCAGTTTGGGATTTTCCTCCCTCCTCCATCTCTCATTCTCCCTCAGCCCACTGCTATTTGGAACCTCCCTATCTAATTTCTCTCCTGCAAGTGGGATCCACAGTGGGGTTCAAGAAGGATCTGAAGGGGCAGAAGTGTGCTGGTGAGGGAGAAGGAGAGAGGAAGAGAGGGACAAAAGGAGACGATGGCCTCCACAGTCCCTCCCTCTTCTTCCTCTTTACTGGGGTTGGGGCCGATGGTCCCCAGTCCTTGTTCTTCTCTTGACCTTCTGCCGTGCGCGGCTCCCTGCTGGGCCCCGTGCCCCTTGTCATTGAGGGCTCACGCTCTGCCCTGATCTCTGATAGCAGCCCAAGCCTGGGCAAGTGATCCCCAGCTCAGTCCTTTGTGAAGAGGTCTCCGCCAGCCTCTCTGTGCAGAGGTGTGAGCTCAGGGAAGCGTGGGGACATTGGAGGGAGCCCTTTCCCTCCTGCTCTGCTCCCCATCCAAGGACTGTGTTTGCCTTGGGAACTGGTGAGTAGTGAGGAGGTTTTAAGTGTACATCCTACTTCCTGGAGAGAAAAGAGATACTCTGGTCTGATGCGAGGAGCACGGCAGTGAGGAGGAAGGAAAAGGAGAGAATTCCTTTTTCTGCTCCTCAGAAGCAGTTGTTTTAGAATTTGATCTCTCAGCCACTGTACCTTTTCTCTCAGGTTGCTCCGCCCTTTTAGCTCATCAGCTCAGGGTCCCTACTCCTCCACCAGCAGAGCCCGCAGTCCTCTCCTAGGCAGAACCAGCCAAACACAAAATTCAGTCATTTTCAAACTCAGGGTGGACCTGAACTTCTCCGGAAGCTCTCTAGTGGAAAAAGACTGCAATTGCTGTTTTCTTTCTGCTTTTCACCCTGAGCTTTGCATTATTTTGGCACTGCCCTTCCCAAGCTAACTTCCTACTGACACAGTAAAAGCTAGTTTTTTTAGGTCAGTTCTGAAGAGTGTGTGTGTGTATGTGCAAGTGTGTGTGTGTTTTAATTTATAAGCAGTACTCTGTACCTTTAATACATTGAAGTCCCAAGAAGTGATTTTTAAACCACTGAAATTTATCTTTTCCCTCATGGCTAGTATTTCAAACTCTTAATATTAATGAGGCATGCATTTTGCCCGAAAAACTTTAAAAATAATATTCCATTAAGCACGTCAGACTGATCTTATGCTTATTCACATGGATGGTCACTGTACTTGGACCTAATTTCCCGGCTGACATGGTTTTCCCATGACCACTGATGCTCATAGTAAATATAGGTTCAGAACCTGCTATATACTGAGAGAGAGCTTCTTTAACACTGGTCATTGTTAAGAGAGGTTTCTTCTATAACATACTAAATACATACTTTATACCCATTCCTTCTGAAAGGTTCAACTTAATGATTTCTTTTTTTTTTTGGTGACGAAGATTTTCCCTTAGCTAACATCTATGCCAGTCTTCCTCTATTTTGTATGTGGGATGCTGCCACAGCATGGCTTGATGAGCAGTGTGTAGGTCCGTGCCCGAGATTCCAACCTGTGAACCCCAGACCACTGAAGCAGAGTGTGAACTTAACCACCACGCCACCAAGCTGCCCCCTTTCATTTTTTATTAAGAAATGGCAACAAATTAATGAAGATTAGATAGAATTTTGCCTAAACACTCATTTCTCAATGTCCTGTATTTTTAAAAAATAGATTTTTCCCCCAGAAATTATACCTAGTCTTTCATATTTGCTTAATAAAAGCTATTGTTCTGGAACAATTATGGCAGAAAAGTTATGAATTTAGTCACCTCAGAGCTCTGTAAAAATAATCCAAAAAAGTCCTTCAAGCTATGAACACTTTCATTTCAAAAGAGTATGCAAATATTTTCTCTTGCAAAGCTGAGGAAACATGATTTGTGGGTGCATCACAGTGGAAAAATACTTCTGACAGCATTCCCACAGTATTAGGGGAAATGCGTGCGTGGGTGATCTACAAGGGACAATTCTCCAAAAAAGCAATTTCCCCCTGCCACGCTGTTTTTTATTACTTTCCTTTATAAACACAGCACTGAGTCCTCCAGAGAAACACCAGTTCATTTGCAACAGGCCTGTGAAATGCAACAAAATCTCTGCTAGTGACTCAAAACTGGAGTTTGTCTGACCCCTGCTTTTATACTGAGGGTCAAACCGAGGAACATGTTCTAACAGGATTATTTCCGAGGAGAAAAGTGGCTTAGGCTGTGACTTTCTGGGCTGGAATTTGAGTTTGCATTCCCTCCATAGAGGATTTTGTGATTTTGATTTTACAATTTGTCTACTTATCCTAAATACCTATTTTCAGTTTGGAGGCTTGTATATCAGATGATTCAAAACCATTAATGTCATGGTTGTCACAGAAAAATAACTTACAAAATTTTTAAAACTATGTTAAAATATCCCATTATGAATGAATGACAATATTATTCCTTATTTCCACATTCTCTTTCACTTTCTGCCATCAGTCAGATTGAATTGGTTAAATTCTGTCATTGACACTAAAGCCAATAAAAGGTGACATTAAGCTTATTTAGCATGTCCTCCATCTAGAGCAGACTTCAGTTTAGAATGTGATTTTAAGAAGCACAATTTAATTTTAAATATTTCATTTTCTCACTCTAACTCACTCAGGTTTTAAGCTTTATCTTTTTTTGTCTAGCTTTTTTTTCAATTTGAAAGTCTCGTACCATTAGTGATTTCTTATATTAAAAGAAAAACGTCCAGAAGTACTCTGCTTGCTTAACACCGACCAGAGGTGTGCGAGAATCATTAATGTTTGTCAACTTAAGTGACCAAAAAAATTCAGGTTTTTTTTTTTTAATATTAAAGTAACAGTTCAAGAGTTAGAACCATGTTAAAATAAATGAGCACAAAACAAAGTGCAATGTTTTCTTCCCCAGGAACTTACTATTTATGAAAAATAGTTTAACTTTTCAGCTAGAAAGTTTTCTATTTTTGCTCATCTTGCTTGCTAGTTTTGTTGAAAGAAATGCATTGACTTGCTTTTCCAGGACTGCCCAGGTGAAGTAACACAGTAATGCTTACCCTCCTTCTGTAGGTCGACACCACTCTGTCTCAGTTTACCGACCCGAACGTTTACCTGTGGGATGTCCACCACAGTAAGAGGCTCATTAAGGTGGACGGGCTTGTGACCAAGAAGAGGAAAGCCTATTGTGTGGACTTTGCTGCCATCCGTCCCCAGATCTCCTTACTCCAGGAGATGCACGTTTCGCATTTTCACTTCGCCCTGGACTGGGCCCTGATCCTGCCGCTGGGGAACCAGTCCCAGGTGAACCGCACCGCCCTGCACTACTACCGCTGCGTGGTCAGCGAACTCGTGCGCGCCAACATCACCCCCGTGGTGGCCCTGTGGCGACCTTCCGGCCCGCACCAAGGACTGCCGCGCCCCCTGGCCAAGCACGGCGCCTGGGAGAACCCTCACACCGCCCTGGCTTTTGCAGAGTATGCCAGACTGTGCTTCAATGATCTCGGCCACCAGGTCAGGTTCTGGATCACGATGAGCGAGCCGTACACACGGAACATGACGTACAGCGCGGGCCACAATCTTCTGAAGGCCCACGCCTTAGCCTGGCGCCTGTATGATGGAAAGTTTAGGCGCTCTCAGAAAGGCAAAATATCTATAGCCTTGCAGGCTGATTGGATCGAACCGGCCTGCCCTTTCTCCCACGAGGACAAAGAGGTGGCGGAGAGAGTTCTGGAATTTGACATTGGCTGGCTGGCCGAGCCCATTTTCGGCTCTGGAGATTATCCGCCTGTGATGAGGCACTGGCTGAACCAAAGAAACAATTTCCTTCTCCCTTATTTCACTGAAGATGAAAGAAAGCTAATCCGGGGTTCCTTTGACTTTTTGGCTTTAAGCCATTACACCACCATCCTTGTGGACTGGGAAAAAGAAGATCCAGTAAAATATAATGATTACCTGGAAGTGCAGGAAATGACGGACATCACCTGGCTCAACTCTCCCAGTCAGGTGGCAGTGGTGCCGTGGGGGTTACGCAAGGTACTGAACTGGCTAAAGGTAAAGTATGGAGACCTCCCCATGTACGTAGTATCCAACGGCATCGATGATGATCCGCACGAAGCCCAAGACAAGCTGCGAGTGTATTACATGAAGAATTACGTAAATGAAGCTCTGAAAGGTAAGGAGCCCTGAAAAGCAGTCTCTTGAAGGTTATAGCACCTAAGGGCCGGATATCTGAGAGAAACTCTCAGAGACACCCACTGTCGCCCTCAGAGGGAAGTGCTATCCCTTCCTTGCCCTGCGGAAACAGTCCAAGAGAGCTAGTATTTTCCCCAGGGATAAAGGAGGGAGCTGGAAACCCCATAGCACCTACTCTGGGCCTGTAAAACATGGACAGTCTTGTCCTCCATCTCAGAATCTTCACAGCAATCTCACCTGCTCCATGTGCTTCAAGATTTAACCCAAGTGCATCATTTGTCTTTACATAAAAGAAGCCTTTTCTGATTAAATCTAATTTAGTCTGACGTTTTATTAAATAGTATTGACATTTTCCCCGATGCACCGAGGCTTTGTAAAAGTCAAGGGTTGTGTGCAAAATATTGTAATAACTGTTTTCCTCTCCTTTTGTTGTTCTAGCCTACGTATTGGATGGTGTCAATCTTTGTGGATACTTTGCTTATTCGTTTAACGATCGCACGGCTCCGAAGTTTGGCCTCTATCGTTACGCTGCAGATCAGTTTGAGCCCAAACCTTCCGTGAAACATTACAGGAAAATTATTGACAACAATGGCTTCCCAGGTCCCCAAACTCTGGGACGGTTTTGTCCAGAAGAATTCACCCTGTGCACCGAGTGCAGCTTTTTTCATACCCGAAAGTCTTTACTGGCTTTCATAGCTTTTCTATTGTTTGCTTTGATTATTTCTCTTTCTCTTATTTTTTACTACTCTAAGAAAGGCAGAAGAAGTTACAAATAGCCCTGAACATCTTCCTCTCCATTTTGAAATAATTATGCACACACATCGGCTGTTAACCATTTGCACTTCTCAGTGTTGTGAAACTGTAGATTTCATATATCTGACTTCTCAATACCTTTCCGTGGCATATGACAGAGGTTTTGAAATGTGCATAAGTGATTGTAAAATACTGAATAATGTGAATAGTGCCTGGATTTGTTCTTTTTTGGGGGGTATGATCAAAAAACTGACGGGGGGCCAGCATTTCTCCAACACATTCTATAACAAAAGCATGAGAAATGGGAACCATTCTGTAACATTTTTATAGAAATTGAATGACGAGATTAGGAATATTTTTATCTGTGCCCATTCCTAAATGTAATGTTTATCTTCAAGTAATAATTGCAGTATTGGAATAAAAATTTAAGTCCCAAGGAACCATCTCTCAACTGCCACGGCATGCCTAATGGTCTCTGTTGAACCAAGTTCCCCTTGAAAATGAAGATGGCACAAGAGAGGAGCGATGACAAAGGCCCTCAGATGAATGTTCCTTTTAAAAGCAGTGTTTCTATCAAATGCTGCTCATAGTAATTTACATATGTGGTTAATGATGTACTTAGCAGAGCAAATTACAGAACTTTGTATTTTATGTGACTTTTGAGGTGCTCTCTAAACCCCAGGTCCTTGAGTGCTTCGTGTTGCTCGGGCCCTGTCAAGGGCCTGCACACAGGGGACTTTAACTAAATGTTTGCAGAGAAATAAACATGAATCACGAGATGTTGGGCTCTTCAGGAAGCATAAACCAATTGTGAAATGCATTACACTGCTGTGGCTCGAGGAAAGAGAGGAAAGGAGGGAAGGAGGAAAAAGCACTTATGAGCCACATTATGATGAATTTGATTATAAACCCTTTTATTTTAGAGCACACCTTGGAACGAATGAGGTGCTCTCTCCTGAGAGAATAAAAACGAAATAATAACTCATCCTATGAAGAGTGACTCCATTTTCTGTTCTTTAGAAGGGGCCATAATTTCTTTGAATTGAGTTTTAAAAATTCTTGATAGATTCAGAAGCATTTGATCTGATAACACCGGAAGATTTGTTTCTGTGATTGCTGAGGTCCGTTTTCTGTTTTTGCTGCTACTTCTGTGGAACTAGCTTTGAACTAGTTTTGCTTTGAACTTTTACACTGAAACGTGCTACTGATTTCTAGAAAAGGGCTGATTAGGCCTTGTCCTTTAATGCCCCTTAAATAAGTCTTGCTGATTTTCAGACAGGGAAGTCTATTACACTGGAGTTGCAAGTGATCCTAATGTTTGTTTCATAGATAAGCCAGTATCATATCAGACATGACTAATCTTGCTGACAAAGGGTTATAGTGTATAAAAAATACCATACTGTATTTTGTATCATCCTTAGAGGTGGTAGGACTTTTTTTTCCATGAAAGATATGCTTTTGATGGTACTCTTTTAAAAGTTGGACTTATTACTAAATTTGGAAACTAGAGAATAATAGCTTATTTTATGTACATATATTTTCTGAATATAAGAGTAATATATGTTCATTGTAAAAAATTTAAAAACACAGAAGCTATATGTAAAGAAAAAAATTACCTGTAATCTCACCACCCTGAGGTAGCCACTATTAACATAGCCTATGTGTCTTATGTAATTAGAGTCAGATCATATTGTAAATAGTTATATATCTTTATTAATTTTTATTGTGTGAATTTCCTTTGTCATTAGTCTTCAAAAGCATGATTTTTAATAGTTGTAGAGTAATTCTGCTATATGAATTTATAACAATTTATTTATTGCAACTTATTTAACCATTCCTATTTGTTGGACTAGTTTCTTATTGTTAATTACTGTTAAATAATGAATGTTGTTTAAAAATGATTTTCTTGCTACAATATTTACTTTAATTTCCTTGAGTGTAGAGAGAAGTAATTGTGTCCCTTGATAAAGTATTGTAATAAATCTGCCTACAACTTTGCCCTCTTTCATAATCATCTGACTGGTTGCTAGATAAACTTCTTAAAAAAATTTTTTTTTGAGTGGACTAAACCACGTAGAATATGATGGGATGGGTGAAAAAAATGGGTCTGACAGCAAGATGAGTGAACTTCGAGGCTAGAAGATGGTAGGGGCAGGAAGGGTGCCCCAGGCTAGTCCCTATGGCTGAGCTGAGAGAGAAGTTCAGGCAAGGAGAGAGCAAAATAGAGGAAGAGCTGAAAGGGACAAAACAGAGATGCCAAAGTACCGAAGAGAAATGACACTTCAAAACCATTCAGCGAAGTTAGAACGAGAGCATCAGGCCAACTTCGAGTCCCCACAGACCTCAGCAGGAGGTCAGTGGCTCACCATCAGCATGAAGGAGAGAGAGCACCTCTCTGATCAGTTCCAGGAATTTGAGAGGCAGGCGAGGAGGGGCCACAAAGGAGGGACTTTCTGGTCCAATGGGGTGATGCCCACTCATTTCTTAACCGCTTCTCAGGGTGCTATATTCCTTCCATTGATGCTTTACTCTCATGAATTTGGTTTTTTTTTTGCCACTTCACACATTTTTTTTTAAATGTAGAGACCACTCCCCTAGAGCTCCTCCACCTCTACAGAGACCTTAAGTGGTGAGCTGTGGTTCCCTGAGGCCTCGAGGCTATTTTCTGCCCTATTTGCATTTGCCCTACATTCACAGTTCCTTCCTTTGAACCAGGTGTGCCCCTTGCACTTAGGCTGATTTTGCATAAATTCATTTTGCCTTGCTTTGGAAGGATGGTTTTTCAGATTCATTAGGACATTTTTCATTTTATTTTTGTCTTCCACAGACAATAATTAGAATCCACTAATGCCTTGGAAGGTTTCCTTTATATTATTTATAACAGTGCTCTCCAACAGAGGTATAAGGCAAGCCACATATTTTAAATTTTCTAGAAGTCACATTAAAAAGATAAAAATGCATAGAAGAAATAAAGCTTAATAATATATTTTATTTTCCCCAACATATTCAAAATATTATAATTTTAACATGTAACCAATATAAAAATGATTAAGATTTTTACATACTTTTTTTTGTACTGTCTTAGAAATCTGGTGTGTGTTTTATGTATACAGCGAGTCTTGTGCTCAGTTTGGGCTAGCTACACTGTAAGTGCTCAGTTGCAACATGTGGCTAATGGCTACTGTACAGGACAGTGCATATCTATAAAGAAAGGCTTGCTCTGCTAAGTAAATTAATAACATAATTAAGCTATCCAAAATATTTAACAAACTAGAAGAATAAACTTTCTTCAAGGCTTGTCTAAGCTCTATAATCCATAGAAATGATTGACATGTAAATTTACAACTAAGCTAAACTATTGATTGAAACAAATATTTTAAAAACATCTATTTGGAAGGAGGAATTCTGCAACCTAGTTCTGAATATAGTGGTAATTCAGGTGGTGGAATTAAACTGCTTTTCTTTCTCCATAGTCTACAATTCAGTCTTTGATTCAAATTGCCCTTTTCCAAATTAATAGAGCAATTACATTGTTCTGTAGCATCCCTATTTACTATTTATTTATTTATTTATTTTTAATTGTTGCTTTAAGCCACTAAGTTTTTATTATTGTTTTTTTCCCCCAGGGAAAATTCCCCCTAAGCTGACATCTGTTGCCAATCTTCCCCCTTTTTTCTTCTTCCCCTCCGCCTCTCAAAGCCCCAGTATATAGTTGTGTGTAGTTGTAAGTTCTTCTGGTTCTTCTCTGTGAGCCACCACCACAGCATGGTTACTGACAGACAAGTGGTGTGGTTCTGCACCCAGGAACTGAACCCCGGCCGTGAAAGCGGAGTGTGCCAGACTTTCAACACTAGGCCATCAGGGCTGGCTCCTGTTTAATATTTAATATTGAACAATGCTGCTCAAAATTTCTGCCTGGGAAGGGAGATCTTAATCTGGATGACATGGGCCAACCTTGACAGGAGGGCTTTGATTCCAGGGGGGAAAGCAGAGGCCATGCCTTTTCTTTTTTTCAGTATTTAGCCCAGTGTCTTATATAAAATATTGTTCAATAAATATTGATTAGTTGAATAAACGTAGGAATGAATGATGGAATAAAAGAATGAACAGAATTAGCTCACTGACATCATCTTTGTCTAGAGACTGACTTGACAGGGACTGACTGTCAAGAATCAGAAACTGCTACATGTTAGATGCCACAGAGCTCCCTTCTATGTATTCAGAGGAAGGAATGATAAGCTTACATGAGATAACCTTTGATATCCTGTCTTTCTAGGTGGCAAGGCAGTAAGACTTACTGCTGTCCTAAGTCATCACCTCCAGACTAACGACTAAGTGAGGGGATGGTAACTTTTTTCTTCATTATTCACACTGTCCCTGAACTAGTCAGTAATCTTTGTATTTGCAAGACCTGTTAGTGGGTTAAGTTCAATTTTACCTGCAAATGAAAACAGAGCAGTCATCTTCTAGAAGGAATGCCTTCACATCTTCTGCAAATACTTATAATTTCCTAAAACATGTAGCTTTTTGCTCAGACCCATTACGTTTTTCCATTTTTATAACCATTAAATATCATTAGAGTTTTGTTTGTTGCAGTGCATTTCCTGGAAGATTTGTGTTTCACATTTGTGGTGAATACCCGTTGTTTGATATCAAGGAGAAAGAGGTCAAGAAAAACCACAAGAAAATTTTAGTAAATGGTGGAAATGCCACAAATACTGTGATAGGACACATAAAATATGGTGAAATCCCTTTTCACAACGTCATTGCTACACACCAGAAAAGACCTGATGACTGATATTCCAGTCCTTTTTTGACCCAATAGACTAGAGAAGAAAAAAATTTCAACCTACATATTAATTGAGTCAGAAAGGCATAGGGGAAAGAGTCAGCAAGACTCAGGTTCACAGTTGTGAGCCTTAGGTAACTCGCCGAGCCTCAATTTCCTCATCTTTGAAATGGGAGTAACGTCTACCATAACACAGTGTGAACATAGTTAAGTATTTGATAAATGAAGCACCTAGCCTAGACATATATTTTATAGACGAATTCCACTTACTTTTAATGTGCATGTGACTGCTTGTCAATCAGATTTAGAGCTCAGTAACATAAAACCAGGACTATTACAGTCAATATGATTCACCTTGAAGCCCTTTATTACTTTATTTGTGACTTTGAATATACATCTTCATGGAATACCCTCAGTAAGACTAAACTGAAAAAAATCAATCCCCACGTTTACTTAATAATACTAGATTATTATCTTGGATTTGAATTTTACAAATGTTGGATTGATAGAATTCTGAAGATAATTTGGCAGAAGATGTTTCTGTATCAGTGTGTTGCACCATCTGCTCTTTTGAAACAATCTAATGACATAGAAAAAACACTGAAATTTGTATATTTGTTATTTAGTTGGTAAATAATTGAAGGGCCATTAGCTAAATTTTTATGTGATTCAAAGATCTTTATGATAGAGTTTCTGATTTTGGTATAATCTTTCAATATGCTTATTTTATGATAAAACTAATTAATTTTAAATGAGTTTATTTATTTTATATAAATTATTTGCAACTGAAACATTACCCCTTAACAAATTGCTAGACTAGGCTGACCTTTTTTCTTTTTTAAATCTCAGTTGATTCATTTGTAAAACTCAGTTTCCTTTCAATATTGCAGCGGTTGTTTAATTATAGCCTTAAGCATAAGAGTCCGCCTAAGGCATTTCCGCCCGTTTTCATCTCCAGCTGCTTGTGAATCAGGCTTTGGCTAATTTAGTTCCAAGTGATTAGACTTCAAGTTCTGTAGTGTTTCAAGGCCGTGTTGCATGTAAGACACGAGGGTTTGGTAACTACTTCTTCTCTTTCAATTACGGGTATTACAGTCTCTGAGAAGAAGCTCAAACTCTTCAAAACAAAACGTTTCAATCAGCAGGGCAGCAGTGGGACAGCAGAGCAGCGGAGTGAAGACACAACTAGAGAAAGACTGACGAGTCAGGTGGAAATATTCCATTGGTAAAAGACAACAGATGAAACATAAACAAGATTTTCTTCCAAATTGGTTCCGTTCTAAAATGTCCTTATTTTACCTGTGCCTGTTATGGACCTAACAACCCACCCAAACAAACACTGTCAGTGGGGTTACTTTATCAGACTGACAAGATTAGAACTGCAAGATTCCAGCGGGGTTGGGGACTTGGCTGCAATGGTTCACCTGGAGGGGAAGGAAGGAGATGAGGGGAGCCAGGAAAGCACGTGACGGTCCTGTAGGGTTAGGGAGAGCCCATGTGTGGAGCAGGGCCTCTGGGTCTGGGGGCCCTGGGGTGTGCTTTCAAAATGCAGATGACCAGGCCTTTTCCTCACAGTCCCCACTTTCTGAGTGCACTTGGGGAGATGGCTGCAGCATCTGAGATTTGGCAAGGGGATTCTCCAGAGTGGTTCTACAGAATGTACTCTGAGAAACTTGGGTTACGTGGAAGAGTGTAGTCAAGGACAGATTCAGTGGGTGCAAGAAGATGAGGAAGATTGAATGACAAAGGGGATTGGGCCAGAAACTAAAATGTTGGAATACAAGAGCTTAGAGGTGAAGCCTTTTTGGTTTGTTTCAGGAAGGGCTGTGTTGAAGGAGAAGCAATGCCATTGGAGGTGATGATGTTTAGAGGGTGTTAGTCCAGGATACAGGGAAGGGGATTTACAAACAGGCTGGAAAGACTGAGGATGATTTCAGGGCTTATGAAGGTGGACACAGTGGCAGAGAGGAAGGAAGCAAAGTATCGATGAAGACTGTAAGCGAGGCATTAAAGTGTGTCCAGAAAGTCAAAACATTCCTAAATTGAGGAACAGAGGCATCAAGTTCGGGAAGGAATGGGCTTTTATATAGTGGAGGCAGCACCAAACCAGATTGGGATCTTCTGACTTCTAGTTTTACTCTCAAATTTGCTTTATAACTTTGAGCAGATGCCCTAACCCGCTGAGCCTTATTGTTCTTGTCTGTAAAGAGAGGGAGTTAATCAAGACCAATGGGTTTCCACCTTGGTTACACATTAGAGTTAGATGGGAGCTTTTAAAAATCCCCAGACCAATTAAATCAGAGTCTCTGGGGGTGGCATCCAGGCTTTGGTATTTTTTAAAGCTCCTAGTGATTACAAAGGGAAGATAAATCTGCTAACTGATGATCTAAATCCACGCCTTGGGCCGCCCAGTGGCGCAGCGATTTAGTCCGCGCTTGGCAGCCTGGGGTTCACAAGTTCGGGTCCTGGGCGCCTGCTGACGCACTGCTTGTCAGCCACGCTGTGGCGGTGTCCCATGTAAAGTAGAGGAAGATGGGCACAGATGTTAGCCCAGGGCCAGTCTTCCTCGGCAGAAAGAGGAGGATTGGCAACAGATGTTAGCTCAAGGCTGGTCTTCCTCAAAAAAAAAAAAAAAAAAAAAAAAAAATCCAAGCCTCTCCAATTTTGGTGTGCACATAAATCACCTGGGGATCTTGGTGACATGCCTCTACTGATTACATAGGTCTGGGATGGGCCTGAGAGCTTGCATTTCTAACCTTCCTGGGGATGCCCAAGATGCCATTGTTCTGTGGACCACACTTCGAGTAGCAGGGGACTAAGGGCCCTCTATGGTTGTTTGAAGGATGGATATAATTTGTTCTAAAGGGGATACCGAGAGAGAGAGAGAGAGAGAGAGAGAGAGAGAGAGAGAGAGAGAGAGAGAGAGAGAGAGAAAGGCCTACTAGTCTGTTTCTACTGGAATGGTAGAAAGGGTCAGAACAAAACAGAATGGTGCCATGATGGTAAACAGGTGCCAATTTCAGGCTGTCATAATCAGAATTTTAAGATACAGTGTTCTAATAAATTCTCATCTTAAGATTAGATGCATAATCATTTTTTGAAACAGAGCTTCTAGATCTAAATAACTATACTTTTTAAAATAAAAAAATAATTTAATATGAAAAAATAGAACAAATTTTCTCTTCTTTCTCTTTCTTAACATTTTCGAACAGTAACTCTGAATCAAGAGCCTCAGGATATAAACATCCTATAAGCTGAAATATCTTGTGGTGATGTATGTTTCATAGAAAATGATAAAAACAGGTCCATATTGTTATAACTACATAAAATTATGTATATATGTACTGATGATATAGATAAGATGTGAATTGTGAGGCATACAGTTTATAAGTTTATTGGAACATTTTCTACCGTTGAAAATATATCTAGTACATCTGAAACTAATATAATGGTATATGTCAATTATACCTCATAAAAAGAAAAGAATATATCTAAAAACACACATTGAATGAAGAGCAAATGAATCTAGTCTTGAAGGAGGATTGCTGGGTTGGGCAGCTTGAAGTCTGAAAAATAACATGGTTCTGGAAATAACTCTTCTGAACCTGTCATATACCAGCCCTTTCCCACCTGGAGGGGTCACGAGACCTAGGTTTAATTATTTGCCACTTTTTAGTGCTTCGTGCATCTGTCTGTAAAGTAGTTAATGACATCCACCTCCCAGGGTTATTATGAAGCTTAAGAGTGTTAATGTCATATGAGAAAGTAGTTAGTAAGTGTCAAAGCATTATCTAGATGTAAGTTATTATTATTGTCTGGCTCTGTTTCACACTGAATCCACTCCCACCACCATGAGAATTGGTATCATTTCTTCCTTAAATATTTGGTAGAATTCACTAGTGAACCCATCTTGGCCTGGTGCCTTCTGTTTTGAAAGATTATTAATGATTGATTCAATTTCTTTAATCGATATAGGCCCATTCAAATTGTCTATTTCGTCTGTGTGTTTTGACAAATAGTGTCTTTTGAGGAATTGGTCCATTTCATTTAGATGATCAAATTTCTGGGCACAGAGTTCATAGTATTCCTTTATTATCCTTTCAATGTCCTTGGGATATGTAGTGATGTCCTCTCTTTGATTTTATTTATTTATTTATTTTGCTGAGGATGATTTGCCCTGAGCTAACATCTGTTGCCAATCTTCCTCTTTTTTTCTTTTTTTTAAATGTGGGCCACTGCCACAGCATGGCCACTAACAGACGAGTGGTGTAGGTCCATGCCTGGGATACCAACCCGGGCCGTGGAAGCAGAGCTCACCAAACTTAACCACTAGGCCACCGGAGCTGGTCCCTCTCTTTTATTTTTGAAATTAATAATTTTTGTCCTCCTTCTTTTTTCCTTAGTTAGCCTGCCTAGAGGCCTATTGATTGTATTGGTCTTTCAAAGAACCAGCTTTTTGTTTCATTGATTTTCTGTATTAATTTCCTGTTTTCAAATTCATTGATTTCTGCTCTAATTCTTATTATTTTCTTTTCTTCTACTTACTTTAGATTTAATTTGCTCTTCTTTGTTCTAGTTTCCTAAGATAGAAACTTAGATTATGGATTTTGGATCATTCTTCTTTGCTAATATATGCATTCAATGCTATGAATTTCCTTCTAAGCACTGCTTTTGCTGTATTCCATAAATTTTGATAAGTTGTGTTTTCATTTTCATTTAGCCCAAAATATTTTTAAATTTCTATTGAGATTTCTTCTTTGACCCATGTGTTATTTAGAAGTGTGTTGTTTAATCTGCATATATTTCAGTATTTTCCACTGTTCTTTCTTTTATTGATTTCTAGTTTAATTCTGTTGTGGTCTGAGAGCAGACGTTGTATGTTTTCTATTCTTTTAAATTTGTTAAGGTGTGTTTTATGGTCCAGAATATTGTCTATCTTGGTGAATGTTCCATGAGAACTTGGGAAGAATGTGTATTCTGTTGTTATTGGGTGGAAGAGTCTATAGATGTTGATTATATCCAGTTGATTGATAGCAATGTTGAGTACAACTATGTCCTCACTGATTTTCTGCCTGCTGGACCTGTGATTTTCTGATAGAGGGGGGCTAAAGTTTCCAACTATGATAGTGGACTCATCTGTTTATCCTTGCAGTTGTATCAGTTTTTGCCTCACATAGTTTGATGCTCTGTTGTTAGGCACATCCACATTAAGACTGTTATGTCTTCTTGGAAAATTGACCCCTTTATCCTTATGCAATGCCCATCTTTATCTCTGATAACTTTCCTTGTGTTGAAGTCTGTTCTGTCTAAAATTAATGTAGCTACTTCTGCTTTCTTTCGGTTAGTGTTAGCATGGTATATTTTTCTCCATCATTTACTTTTAATCAATATGTATCTTTATATTTAAAGTGGGTTTCTTTAGACAACATATAATTGGGTCTTATTTTTTGTTCCACTCTGACAATCTCTGTCTTTTAATTGGTGCATTTAGAACATTCAAAGCAGTTATTCATATAATTGGATTAATATCTACCATATTTGTCACTGTTTTCTATTTGTTGCCTTTTTTCTTTGTTCTTACTTTCCACTCCTTTTCCTCCTTTATAGTTTTAATTGGGCATTTTATATAACTCCATTTTCTCTCCTTTTTCAGCATATCAGTTATACTTTTTTTAGTGGTTGTCCTAGCATTTGCAATATACATTTACAGCTAATCCAAGTCTACTTTCAAATAACATTATACCACTTCATGGGTAGTATGAATACCTTATAATGATTAACAGAATAATCCTAATTTCTCCCTCCCATCTCTTGTATCATTGCTGTCATTCATTTCACTTATATATAAATATATATCCATGTAAGATATGTACACAAGCATATATAATTTAATACATTGTTGCTATTATTTTGAACAAACTGTTCTCTATTAGAATAATTAAGAATAGGAAATACGAAAGTTTTTATTTTACCCTCACTTATTCCTTCTTTAATGCTTTTCCTTACTTTATCTGAGTTCTGACACATTATTTTCCTTCTCTCTAAAGAACTTCTTTTAACATCTCTTGTAAGGCAGGACAACTGGCAAGAAATCCCCTCAATTTTTTCTGTGTCTGAGAAAGCCTTTATTTCTCCTTTACTTTTGAAGGATAATTTCTCAGGGTACAGAATTCTAGGTTGGTGTTTTTTTTCTCTCAACACTTTAAATATTTCAGTCTACTCTCTTCTTGCTTATGTGGTTTCTGAGGAGAAGTTGGGTGTAACATTTTTCTTTGCTACTCTATAGGTAAGGTGTTATTTTCTTCTGACTTCTTTCAGCATTTTTAATTTATCTTTGATTTTCTGTAGTTTGAAATGATATACGTAGGTGTAGACTTTTTGTATTTATCCTGCTTGGTATTCTTTGAGCTTCCTGGATCTGTGGTTTGGTGTCTGACATTAATTTGAGAAAATTCTCAGGCATTATTGCTTCAAATATTTCTTCTTTTCCTTTGTCTCTTTTTGGTATTCCCACTATGCATATCTTACACCTTTTTCAGTTGTCCCTTAGTCCTTGGATATTCTCTTCTGCTTTTTTCAGTGTTTGTTCTCTTTTCTTTTCAATTTTGGAGGTTTATATTGAGATATCCTCAAGCTCAGGGATTCTCTCCTTAGCTGTATCCAGTTTACTTATAAGCCCATCAAAGACATTCTTCATTTCTGTTACAGTGTTTTTGACCTCTAACATTTTTTTGATTCTTCTTAGGATTTCCATCTCTCTGTTTACATTGCCCATCTGTTCTTGCATGCTGTCTACTTCATCCATTAGAGCCCTTAGCATATTAATCATAGTTGTTTTAAATTCCTGGTGTGGTAATTCCAACATTGCTATCATGTTCTGAAGCTTGCTCTGTCTCTTCAAATTGTGTTTTTTGCCATCTGGTATGCCTTGTAATTTTTTTGTTGATAGCCAAATATAATGTACCAGGTAAAAGTAACTGCTATAAATAGGACTTTAGTAATGTGGTGGTGCAGTGCAGAGGGAAGGGAAGTGTTCTATAGTCCTATGATTAGGTCTCATTCTTTTAGTAAGCCTATGCCTCTGGACTTGGAACTTCACAAGTGTTTCTCAGTTCCCCCCCCCCTTTAGGTGGGGTAGGATGGCTAGAGTGAGATGAAAGTGGGTATTTCCTTTCTATCATGTGGATGGCTAGAGCTGATTAGAGTTGGGTTTCCTTCCCCCAGGTCAGTTAGGTTCTGATAATACCCCCAACAGGTGAGGCTATGGTTAACTAGTTCCCCCTGAGGACAGGCCTTGTTCAGAAGAACAGAGTGCTCTGACATATTTCAAAATGGTTCCTTTCCCCCATCCCCTGCTGGAAGCATGACAGGATCTTTCTCTAACATTTACTGTGGGAACTTGGTCAAGCTCCTGAAGGTAAATCTCACAAAATTGTGGGGGCTCCCTATGATGGATCCCCCTGGAGTTTTTAACTCTCAGTGTTGTCCACACTGAGCCTCTAGCAATTCATGAGTTATAGTTCAGGTTTTCCCACCCTGGCACTAGTTCCCAAGGTGGTTTCCACTCATGACTCTGCTTGGGTAAGCCATGACTCCCTATATTTGTCTGTCTGTCTCTCTCCAATCTTGGGGGCAGCATTTTGCCCTGTGTCCTCCCCTCTTTATGGATCCAAGAAGAGTTGTTGATTTTTCAGTCTGTTCACCTTTTTACTTGTTAGGATGGAGTGGTAACATCCCTCCTGTCACCTCTTAAGGAGATAGAGAAAAAAAGGGAAGAGTCAATGAAATGCTGCCATTCTTATAGGCAAAAGGTGGGGCTATTGTCAACCCAATTGCCATACAACCTCAAAATACAGTCTCTATCATCTCAGTGATCTCTCCAGCCCTGGCCAGTAAAGCACAAATCTACAAAGTGCCTCAAAGATCATCACTGTTCATATGATGGACATATAAACAGTTGGATCTGGTTATTCTTCAACATCAACCTAAAAGCCTGGATGATATCATCACCACTATCATGATTTTGTTAAAGTGAAGTGGAAATAGTACATATTTGATTCATGTAAAGATGACTTGCACTGCTGTCTTTGAAAGCCTTTAAGAATGTCGTGTTAACACAGGAATTTATATTTTTATTCACAATACTTTGGAATAAAAATGACAAGTGAGTGTTTTATCTGGATAGTTATACCATGACAATATCATAATAAAACAACTTTGCAAACAGTGTGTCTTCTTCAGTGCATTCAAGGTGGCTGGCCCTTGTTGGATGTCTCTCCAATCTTCAATCAAGTATGTCTAGGGGGAATATTCATTATCTTTCCTGCCAAACAAACTCTTCTTTCTGTTTCCTTAATTTTCACCGGTCATCCCTGAGAGAATTCAAGCATGAATTTCTATGGATTTTTAAAATTCTAATATTTCTACCATCCATCTTTCTTTTGGATACTTGCTGCAATTGTCCTTATTTCTTTTTTCTTTTTGCTGGGAAGTTTTGCCCTGAGCTAACATCTGTTGCCAATCTTCCGCTTTGTTTTTCCTCCCCAAAGCACCAGTGCATACTTGTATATTCTAGTTGTAAGTCCTTCTAGGTCTTCTATGTGAGCCACTGCCACAGCATGGCAACTGACAGACGAGTGGTGTGGTTCTGCAACCAGGAACCGAACCCAGGCTGCCGAAGTGGTGACAGCACTGAACTTTAACCACCAGGCCATCAGGGCTGCCTTTGCAATTGTCCTTCTTGAACTCTTTGCTTTGACATTCCCAATAATCCCAAAAAGGTTTCCTGGCTTGTGTCCATTCTATACATCAAGTGCCATTTTGATTCAGTCACTTCTCTCTTCAAATACTTTAAATGTGTGTCCTTGCTCCTCACAACCAGCTTGCATTTGCTCTCAAATGTCCCTTCTCATGTCATCTGGTGTGGTCATCCTCAAACTTCACTGAAGATTAGAATCAGCACTTACTACCCCTATCAGGACTTGTGTGATTTTCTAATCTCTTCCAAGAGATTCTAAAGTGTTCTAAGGCAGGGAACTCATCTTATTTGTCTTCTTATTCCCCAAACTGTATAGTAATTGCTTAATAAACATTTCTTGTATGAAGAAATGCTTAATGAAAAGGGGTAGAAACTTATTACAGGTGGCTCTTTAAAAAGAGTTAACTGTTTTTCCAGTTACCAAGGATCAGTTAAACTCTATTACCCGGAGTTTTGCCAATCAGCCTTCTCTTTAACAATATTTATGATGCTAATCGGTGTTCACAGTGATTACCCCAGGGCTGTATAAAATCCTGAAAGGCCTTCTCAGTCATTTAAAAGAAAATCATATTAAGATGTTTGTTTCTAGTTAACAGATTCATTATATGTATCATCATGGATTACCCATTTTAAAAGAATTAAAATACAATAAAAAAATCACAATAATATCACACTGAACATTAATCTCCCTTTGAAGATTATTTCATTCAACAAATAATTAGCACACACTTAATATGTGCAAGTTAATAGTTATTAAGCAGGATATTCTGCTTTAGTCAATTTATGTATATTTGAAATGCCTTGTGCATCAATTGTGCTAGAAAATGGTTTACTGTAATTGGTATGCAGTGTGATATTTAATCATTTTTTTCAGTAGACATTAAGCAAAATATGGCTTTTAAAAATAGCATATTTCATAGAGCAATTACTAAAAAGTCACCTATGAAGCAAAGTTCTATAAATCGAATCCAGTTCTTGGATATTCCTTTAAAGGTAACTTAGAGCAGGTTGGCTGCCTGATCTACTGGCATCTTTGGTTTCTGCTTCTGGACTTTGAGTGATGGTGTGTTGACAGCTCTTCTCCCCACGTCTGCTCAGTCTGGGACAAATGCAATACTAGGAATGCAGATTCTGAGTAGATGCTTTAAGCCATGTTTCTCAAGCCTGGCTGCACATTGGAATCATCTGGGGAGTTTTAAAAACTACTGATGCTTGGTCCCATTTGCAGGGATTCTGGCTTAATTGGTCTGGAATGTTGCCCTACATCTCTTGCATTGCTCCAGTGTCCACTGGATGGGCCTGCCAGTCTCACCCAGGTGACCCCGACCCCTGGGGTCCAGGAATACCTCCTCCTTTATCCTGTAGTTTAGGGGAGGTAGTGGCTTCGTGCTGTTGCTGCTCTCTGAGTTTCCTCACCGTCTCCTGTTGGCTTCTCAGCTCTTCCATCACCCCTATAACCAATTCTTTGCATAGCATTCCCTCTGTTGTAAAACCTCAAAGCGGTTCCTCTTTTCCTCACTCAGGTAGTAAAGATAGTGAAAAGTGAACTAAGGGGGCAACCTTGGACAGCCATCCCCTCCTGGCTGGGAAGGCAGATAACTCTCAGGCAAGTAGAGATGGGGGAGTGGGAAGGACACAGGTTTAGTGACCATTTAAGAGGCCATTCATTTAGTAGCAGAGACAACTGCAGATATTCTGTAACACAAATCTCATAGGAAAATTTAATGAAATGTTCTAATTTCATCATTTTTTGATGATTTGAATTTCTTGTAATAATCACACTATATTTTATACAGTCCATCAGGGAAGAAATTGATTTTTTACATGTGCCTATCTACTGATATGTAGGGTTGATTAATTAACTATGATTAACAACATTTTAGTCCATACTGATAAAGCTGAAGAAGCCTAAATGTGAATTTCTTTTTAAATTCAGAGTTCCTTTTTACCAAACCCTGCTGTCGGCTAATGCTTCAAATTCATGACCGAATATAAGGTAGGTTTGAAAAGCCTCATCCCAGTTTTAAAAAAAACAAAAATCAATGGTGAAAAATGCCTGTTCTTTGTCTTGTGTGGGTAGGAGGAGGTGCTCTGTTCTATGTTACTTAACTGTGTTGTCCCATTGGAGCTCCGCTGTCAGCTGCCATGGAAACAAGAGGAAGCAATCCCAGGAAGCAAATTAGAGCCACGTGTATTGGTTGGTTGTACACGTGGACACTCAAGGCCTGCTTTCAAGTAAGTACGGGCCTGAGCATATGCAGACTCAGAGCCTTTTCTTCACACACGCACTCACAGGTACCTCCCACACCCTCAGCTAATCCTGTAGCCGCCTTTATCGAACACTGCTTTCCAAATGGCCTTACTGAATTGGATTCCATTTTGCCTCCCTTGTAGACTTCTTCAGAAATCAGAAGTAAACATCCTCTACATTTTCTAAAAAATACAAATCATAGTCAAAGCTAGCATTTTCATCTTCTTAAGAACATCACTGCTGTAAACTGAGACTGAATCTCATTTATCTAGAATTGAATAGTAATAACACACATTCGCCAAGCCCTGTATCTAAAGGTATGCTATTATCCCCTTTTTACAGATGAGAAAACTGAGGCTTACAGAAGTTAGTAACATGCCAAAGGCTCACAGCAGGAAGGTGGAGGTAAAAGTGGGATTTGAACAGGCAGGATTGCTCCAGAACTTGCACCCTGAATTATGCTATGGACTGAATGTATGCCCATCGTGTTTTAAATGGCTGAGTGAATCCAGAGCTTCTCTGTGCCCGAGCTAATCAGTCCTTCAAAAATTAGGGGCTCAGAAAGACCCAGCAAGTTATTTAAGTCATTAGTGACTACTTAGAGTTGGTTTCACATCGTTTTCCTGGAGAAGGTGGCCAAATGATTTATAAGACAGACAACTGCTGTCTTAGAGAACTGCGTGTAGCTTCTAGAAGGAGAGATTGTAAACGGCAGATTTATAAGACAATTTACTCACTAGAGTGGCAGTAAAAAGTGCATTCAATGCTCCAATCCAAACCACTAGCCGGTGGAAAACCAGAAATTACCTTTGCTACATGCCTGGACTCACGTTGCATAGGGCCTGAGTTGAGAAGGGCCCTGTGCTTGGTTCAATGTTTTACTGTGACCGTCTTGAAATTCTTATTATAATTTTATCTCTGAAGTTGTGTTTTGCCACGATGTCTGATGGGCCGGTGTAGTGCGCACATGGCCAGCGGAGATACGCCAGGCAGCAGCGCGCGCACGTGGATGGGTGTGGTCGGCGGCAGCCCACGGCACGGTGGGCAGCGCAGGCACGTAGCAGTTGGCCACTGTCTCGCGTGCATGCCTCTGGGCAGGTCAGAGCTGCTGAGTGGGTGGCCAGGGCAGGACCTGGGTTCAGATAGGTGGTGGCGACGCAGGCAGCAGCAACAGAAGTGGCAACTGCAGCTCCGAAAGTTGGAGGAAACATTACAATAACATTGTATAAATTTATATTTAAAATTAACTTCAGATTTACACGAAACCCCTTTGTACAGAGAGCTAAATCTTTTAGAAAAATTATCTTGCAAAGTCATCAGTTCTAGATGTAATAAAATTTATATTTTTATATAATTTGTCAGAAATTTATCCCAATATCCCCAAATGATCTCAACAATGTTGTTGCAACCTATAAAATACTCTTAATAGCTCCATTAACAGTTGCATATGAAGAAAGATCCATCTCAAAATAAAAGTTATCAAAAATTGTTTGTAATCTTGCATTTGCAAGAGTGACTGATATTGCTTTCGATTATATCTATTAAAAATAATGTTGCTAAAAGTATAGATTTGATGACCTAATAAATTTGTAGAAAAGTAAACCAGAAAAATCATATGATCAATCAAGATATCACATTAATAAAGTATTATTATTTATCACATAATATAAAATTATGATACCAAAATATTATTTTGTAAATTTGTAAGTTTATGTTGTTACTTAAGTATCACTGTTACCCCTACTATTTTTTTATAAATAACAAAATAATTTTTTGTGTGTGTGTGTGAGGAAGACTAGCCTTGAGCTAACATCCGTTGCCAATCCTCCTCTTTTTGCTGAGGAAGACTGGCCCTGGGCTAACATCTGTGTCCATCTTCCTCTGCTTTATATGGGATGCCGCCACAGCATGGCTTGATAAGCAGTGCGTTGGTCCAGGCCCGGGGTCCGAACCTGCAAACCCTGGGCTGCTGAAGCAGCGTGCACAAACTTAACTGCTACACCCCTGGGCCAGCCTCAGTCAATTATATTTTTTAAAGAGTTTCTGCATGATTTTCAAGCAAAAATGCTAGTAAATGAATTGAAGGAGGGTAACGGTCACTGTTAAGACTTGCATTAGTGGCTTGGAAATTGAACTGGAAGTAATATTTTAAAACATAGGGCAAAAATACAAGAAGAAGACAATCATGAAAGAGAAAAAAATTGTTTTTGGAGGATATATCTGGAAGAACTAACATGTGAATATAAGAAGATCCAGAGAGGAGAAAAGGAACAGATGAAGAAGAGGCAATAATTAAACTAATAAAAGAAGAAAATGTCCCCAAGAGTAAGAAAGACCTGAATGTGCAGATTGGAACTATTCACCATGTTCCAAGCAGAAGGAATGAGAAAAAAAGTCCAAGAAGCTAGTCTGGAAAATTCTTAAACTCCAAGAATGAAGAGAAACCATTACAAACTTCCAGATAGAAATAACCAGTTTCTTAAAGAATCAGACTGCTATTCAATCTTTCATATGCAGCACCTTAAATAGAAGATGGTGGAATGGCATCTGTCTATTGAGAGAGAAGAACTACAACACGAGACCCCTTACCCACGCAAGATGTCATTCACCTTTAGATGGAGGAAAGGATGAATGTGCTGTGACCCAGAGAGAATCTCACTCATGCATCTGGGGTACCAGAGGAAACTACTATAGGGAGGACTATATAACCAAACCACTACACCATAACAATCACACCTCCACCCACTACTGGCACCACCACCAAAGACAGGAGAACATGAGGAGGAAAAGAAGCAATGCTCAGCAATGCATAGACAGTTAAATCCAAACAGACAGTAATAGACCAGGAATGCATGCTAGCTACCCTACATAAGAATTAGAATAGAAAGGAACTATGGAAAGGTAATTCTAATAATAATCAGGAACTAAAAGTACTAAACTATCTCAGAGAAATCTAGAAGTTAGGGATAAAGGAGGAGAAAAGTCATGAAGCAAAGCATTTCGAAAATTTTATCTTGGTCTGAATAAGGGCAGAGTTGAGAAGAACAGAAGTGAAAATATTCTAAAAGACTGACTTTATTAGTGCAGACTATCTCAGTAAAAGAAATAAATTATATCTTGTTTTTTAAAAAAATTACAGAATTATGTGTTTTGTTATGAGTCCCTAGAGAGGGGAGGCAAACATTTATGGAATAGAAAGTTACAGTAGAACAACAGTATTAACACAAGGAAAAAGATAATGAAAAGAAATTTATGAAAACCAGCAAAAATAATAGCAAAAGGAGAAGAAGACAACAAAGTAAACCAAAGTGAACACAAATTAAACATAAAATTAGAAGGAATAAAATAAAGTACAAAAAATACGATGCGGTCATGGCAAACAAGGAAAGTCTGAGAAACACTCACAGTCAAGAGAAGCCTAAGGGACGTGACAACTGAATGTAACGTGTATCCCGGATGGGATCCTGGGACAGAAAATGGACATGAAGTAAAAACTAAGGAAATCTGCTTTTGTTTTTAGCTTCAACAAAACGTGGAATTACAAGGCTGTAGCAGGTTCATGAACGCAAGGAATGGGAGGCAATTGGGTGTCTGATTCAAACTTTCAACAGCAGCTGATGTGCTCTTGTGAGCCAGGAAATTTTCTTTTCCTCCATCTCTCCACTCTGCTTTTTTCTTCCATGTCTGCTTCAACATTTTCTGATGCAGGCAGCCTGGGTTTCCAACCACATGGTGGAAAACTGCCAGTGATGGTTCCTGAATTTAAATCTCCTTTGATTAACAGACCATTCATTCATTCACGTAAGAAATAGTTATTGCATGCCTATTATGTGCCAGGCACTCTACCATGTTCCACTTAGTTTTGAGGATAAGATAAAGCAGACGTGATTCCAACCTCATGGAGCTTACTAGATAGTAGGAGAGGAAGACATTACTCTATTACTTATACAAATAACAATATAATTACAAATGAGACAAGTGTCAAGAAGAAAAATTTCTGTGTATTGTGACTCTGTTCCCCAACCTAGTCTAGGGTACAAAGGAGGACTTCCCAGGGGAAATGACATGAAACTGGGACCTGAGTGTAAATAGAAGCCATTGGGGACAGGGGTGGTGAACACCTTTATGGAAAAGTTTGGAGATGGGCAAAGGGAGAGAGGTGGAAAGTTGACCTATTTATCCTAAGTCTATAGGTAGTGTCTACTACAAGGTAGATTCAATAAATTTCTGTTTATTAAACACAAATTTATTGATTCCTGCAGAATATGTAGGTTTTTGGGTTTTTTTGTTGTTGTTGTTGTTGTTTTTTTTTGTGGGGAAGACTAGCCCTGAGCTAACATCCATTGCCAATCCTCCCCTTTTTGCTGAGGAAGACTGGCCCTGGGCTAACATCTGTGCCCATCTTCCTCCACTTTATATGGGACGCCACCACGGCATGGTTGACAGGCAGTGCGTCTGCGGGCGCCCGGGATCTGAACTCGCGAACCCTGGGCTGCCAAGCACGGACTAAACCGCTGCGCCACCAGGCGGCCCCAGAATATGTAGTTTTTTAATGTCCATGTAATATTTGCAAAAACAGTTGATCATCTACTTGATCACACAGAAAATCTGAGTCTCAAAAAGGTAATTTGGAAATCAAAAAAACATTGATGATTTCCCAGGAAAATATAAATTTTAAAAATGAACGAAGAAGTAGAAAACTTATAGGAGAGATTAGAAAAGTGATTAAAAATGTATTATTGAAAAAGTGAACAGGGTTTGAAAGTCCCGTAGCTGAACACTATTTAATCTTAAAGGGCGAGCAATTCTGTTGTAATTTAAATTATTTAAGACTATAGAAGAAGACAGACAAGTTCTCATTGTGTTTATGAAGCCAGTCTTATTACTATAACCTGATCGAGATATTGCAAAAAGATCAATATCACATTAGATGCAAAAAATTCTAAATGTGATATTAGCTGCAATAATCCAGCAGTGTATTAACAGACAAATAAACCATGGCCAAGTAGAGTTTGTTCCAAGAATGCAAGCTCGCCTAGGTATCAGGAAATCAAGCGATATAATTCATTACATCTGCATATTAAAGCAGAAAAATAAATGAACAAGTCAATGGATGCTGAAAAGCCATTTTGATAAACATTCAGCAGGTATTCTTCATAATAACTTTAAGAAAATATGCACAAGAAACCTTTTTAAGTGTGATAAAGGCTGTAAAACATTGGTAAATATTATTCTAAATAGCAAAACACTAAAAGCGCTTTAATTATGATCAGGAACTAGATAAGATTGCTTGCTCTTGCCGTTATTATTCAGCATTGTCTTAGAGGTTCTAGCAAATGCAGTAAGAATAGACAGTAAAATAATCTGTAAAAACATTGGAAAAGAAAGGATAAAACTGTCTTTTTCTTGATAATATTATTATATTCCTGGAAAACCCGAGACTTAAGAAGAAAGTACTTGAACTGGTAAGATGGATAGATACAAAAATACACGTATACAATCAATAGCAGAAATCACATAAACATGAAAGTGGAAAAAATTAATTCATGATTGCAATAAAATGCAAAGGAATACTGTGTGAAGAAAACTATAAAGTCCTGAAAACAAGACTCAAACAAAATCCCTTACTTGCGGTTTCACTTCCTTCAGTTTCAGTTCCCCCAGGTCAACCACAGACACCACTGCGCCTTACATCCAAGCATCACATTGTCATGGCTTGATGATCCTCCTTCTGACTTATGGTCAGAGGGTCAGTAACAGCCTACTGCTACGTCACAATGCCTGTGTCCTTCATCTCACCACTCAGGCATTGTAGCATCTCACATCATCACGAGAAGGGTGAGTACAGTACAATAAGATATTCGGAGAGAGAGTGAGAGAGAAAGAGAAACCTCCTTCACATAACTTTTATTACAGTATATTGTTATAATTGTACTTTATTATTATTGTTGTTAATCTCTTACTGTAGCTAATTTATAAATTAAACTTTATCCTAGGTATGTATATATAGGAAAAAGCATAGTATATACAGGGTTCAGTACTACCCACAGTTTCAGGCATCACTGGGGGTCTTGGAATGTACTCCTGTGGGTAAGTGGGGGACTATTGTGTATCAGCTGTTAGCTGTATAGACGGAAAATAATTAAAATGTTAGATCTTCCCAAATTCACTATATACATGTATATAAGTATACATGTAATACAAATTTGTATAAATATATAACAAATATAATATTTATATATAATATTAATTATGATATATATTGCAATTCCAATTAGAATCATAACATTTAAAAATAATATAAAATGATCTTAAAGCTTACTTGGAAAAATAAGAAGCCCCAGAATAAAATGTATAAAAAAAAGACTCCTGAATGCAGATATTGACATACTATAAAGCCACTGTAATCAAATAAATAGGGCATTGATTTTTGAAATAAATAAACATGGTAGAGGAATTGAATGGAAAATCTAGGTACAGATTCCAAAATACACACTATTTTAATCTATTATGAAGCTGGTGTTTCAATTCAGTGTGAGAAGGAAGGTGCTGGCTCAACTGACTATCCATCTGGAAGAAAATAGACATGTACCTTTCTCTTTCAGCATTTACAGAAATAAATTCCCAATAACTGAAGACTTCAATGTACAGAATTAAATATAAAAATAAATTGAGTAGATAAATGAATGAATTACTTGAAAAACAGAAGAAAGTCTGGGAGTGTATACATACAATTTAGGGTTTGTGCAGACTGTTCTCAACCAAGACAAGAAGCCAAAAACTATAGAAGATTTAAACAAGGTCAATAAGAAATTATAAAGTTAAAAAGATATTTGCATCATAGATAGACAAAAAGTTAATATGTTTAAAATACCAAGAGTTCTTACTAATGGGCAACAAATAATAGAAAATAGATGTGAATGGATAATTTACCCAAAAGTGGGTATAGTGGCCACAGACATATGGATACTCAAAAGGATAAGTAATCAAGAAAATGCAAATTAAGGTAACAATGCGATATCCCTTCATAATCATATAATTAACAAAAGTGTAATAGAATGATAAGGCTATCACTCTCTTTAGAAGTAAGGATGCAGAGGAAAAGGTACTGTCATACTTTGCAAATGAAATGTGAATTGTTACAGTCACATTTTAACTGCAGTATGGCGATGTCATCTAAAAATAAAAATTCATGTACTCCTTGATCCACGAGTCTCATTCCTGGGAAGTCATTCCAAAGAAATAAAAATACATGCTAATATGATTTCATAACAATTCATGGAGTTAAAATTCGGAAACAAAGTGAATCCCCATAAATAGAGGAATGGTTGAATCAATCTTTAAAATAACATTTTAAAAAATTTCATAAAATATTATGCAGCCATTAAAAAGAATGAATTACAGCAAAACCAGTTGATTTGGTTAGGATTGCTATGAAGTATTATTGAGTGAGAAAATCTAGCTGCAGAAATGTGTAACTGCATTTCTATAAATAATACTAATAAAGAATGACAAAAGTAGGTCATTTGTATATATCCATTTGTGAATGTGTGTATCTGTTTGCAACACGAGATTGTTAACACAGGGTACTTAGTGTGGTTTATGAAGAAAAGAAAGAAAGAGAGAAGAAAGATAGAAGGGGGAGGAAGGCAAAGAACTGAACTATATTTAAAAAGCCAGCACGATCCCCATTTATATTCTCTTCATGGAATAATAAAAAATAAAAGAGTGCTGAGCTATCGATAGGCAAGCTTTCAGTCACTTTTTCATAAGATCTGACTTTTCTACCTTATTGTTCCTGTAGCTACTATCCTGTCAGCAGTTATGTTCCCCTCAGCACACTGGGGAGAGCTCTTTTTCATCTTTCCAGCCTATTAAATAAACGCAGGCGCTCCATGGTTCTTTATTGCTCCATTTGTCAGGTTGTGTTTGTGCCATAGAAAAAGAGAGAACATTGCACAACCATTTTGCCATGCTTGACAGTTTAATGTACCTGCCAATTGTTGTACGAGCTCCATATTTTTAAATATTTTAATTAAACAAAAAATAGAAATCTATACAAGGGAACTTCTGAATAGCTCCATTTCTCTTAATTCCTGGAGTTATAGCCCATTAGGGAGAGAAGCAGGAATTCGTGCTTGTAAAAGGCTTTGCGTGATAACTCTTGATGCTGGGAATGCCAATAAAACATGAGACCAAATCTTCAAGGCCACCGACTCCCTTGGGAAGTAACGAGCAGCTGCAGGGGGTGTTACTGACTTCTCCAGTCTACCTCACCTGCAACCCTGCGGAGAGTTAGCCCTTCTTCCTCTGATTTTTTCCTTCCTGTTGTGTTATTCCTTCTTCTCCAGGACTATCATCTGCCCGGTTTCCCTGACTTTCGTCTTATGACTTCTGAAGATCCACCATCTCTCCTAACACTACAGCTCACATGGTTAGTTTAAACCCATTGTTACATTAACTAACCTTTAAGGCAAATGTACCTTTTCAATGACCCTTGATATAGATCTTTGAACAGAAACTCAGCGCCCTCAAAGCTAAACGGATAGGACAGATCCAGCCCATCCTAGCTTGGGGTTCATTCCTTTCTCTTCATGGGGAGTGCTACATCCTTTTCATCTACAAATGCTCTCATAGCAAAATCACATTGCACTCCCTCCTTGTCTGTCTCTCGTGTAGCAGTCTGAGTATCCCGAGATGAACTTTTTTTGTGTGTTAGAAACAGAAAACAATTCATTGAATTACTTTGGTACTCACATTCTAATTTGGTACTAATGTAGAAGGGTGGAGGTTCAAGTTGGAATATTTGAGAACAAAACTTTCATAGCTTGTCCAAAAAAAGGAAAACATGCTTTGGGAAGATTCAGATTTCTCACAAACCGTACTCGACATGCTGCTAAGAACTGTTCTGTTCCTGTAGAGACGGGCAATTATGGGAAAGTAATTTCTGGGAGAATGGCCACATGAAACAATAACGACAAAAGACCCCCTGGTGAATTTTGCCACTTTGCATGACCCCGTTACTAAATTTTAGAGACGTTAAAATACCAATAAGAAGAATGGCTATCACAATTTAAATTTGCATAATGATGCTCTAAGCATCAGTTCTTTGATGAAAATAACTAGATTTCGAGGTTGTGGTTATGAAAGCAACTCAGTGTTTATGAGTCCTTCATAGCCCTCAGATGTCTGTCCACTCTTGAGGACTTTACCTTAATTTATGGGCTCTTGTTTTTGAGGATGTTCAGTCATGTAAATGTGCACTACAGTACTTCTTTAGGTTACTTGTACCCTGCTAAGGCAATGTCTAATGACTCAGAGGGTATTTGCTCAGTGGCTCGGGGAGGCAGAGAGATGGGGTGGAGGTGGGGGTAGAATGATGCTTTCTGTGACCTGGAAGCCCCATCTGAGGCTTTTTTCACTCTTCCTTCTCCCCACCCTCTCCTCCTGTCATCTAGATCTGCTGCTCTGCTCTGAGGACCAAAAGCAGCTCCCAACCCTGCATGCACATTCTCTCTCTCTGAGCATCCCTGTGTGGGAGCTAAGTCTTACTTAGAAGGCTGCTCAGTGAGCACAGAACAGGATTAAATGAGAGGGGCATGGGATGCTTGTAGCCTCTGTCTCCTCCGAGAGAGAACACCGATGGGGGACCAGACTCTGGAAGCGCACTGCCCAGATTCTCTCTTTCCCAGGCAGGCCGTGGAGGTGCATTCCGAGTTCACCTCTGAGATTTCCTTTCTTGTGGTTCCAAGACTGACTAACTGCCCGTCTGGGCAGAGCATTCTTTTTGGTTTTATAGAAATCAGCTTCCCATCACTCTGAAATGGGAGCTGTTCCGTCCGTTTAAGGCATCTGCACTTTTCTGCTCGGCCCCCTGGGTGTGCCTCTCAAAGGTTTACTCCTCTTGTGTGCCTCAGTTTGAGGGGTTCCCCAGTATAGACCCCGCCCCCTGCAGTACCGGCCAGTGTCTCAGCTGAGAAGAATGCTTTTGACTTTCTCCTCACCTGTTCTCCTTAATGAAATCTATCGATTATAAGGTTCCATCGAAGACGTATTCATTTAGCACATTTCTCTTACTCATAGAGTGGAATCTAAACAAGGCCAGGACAGCACAAGTGAGCAGAAGACACAGCCCAAGGTGATTTCAGACGACGGTCTAGGGAGCAAGTGCAGAAATATGCTTTGTCTCAGCTTCTTCAAGGGCAAGAGCAACTAAGAGTTTGGAATTGTTCTACCTTGCTTGGGCGTAATTCGGTTCCTATTTGCAATTCCTGTGATTGTTTAAACTGTAGATTTGAAATAAACAATGAGAGCAGAGTAATTGTAAAGAGGAAGAACCAGAACTTGAGTTAATTGAATTCTATCATTTCATGTGGTCACTTGGAACTTCTCTTTTTGCTTAAAATTTAAAACAGTGAACAACACTAAAAACTGTGAATGACTTCACACCCCCTAAGTATAATCCAAAAGACGGACAGTAATGAATGTTGACGAGGATGTGGAGAAATTGGCATCCTCATGCATTGCTGGTGGGAGTGTACAATGGTGCTGCGACTTTGGAAAATAGTTTGGTGGTTCCTTCAAAGGTTAAACAAAAATATACTATCTGGTCCAGCAATTCTACTGCTAGGTATCTATCCAAGAGAAATGAAAACCTACCCTTAGAACTAAAGTTAGAAATAATGTTATTTCTACCACATTCTATTCGTCAGAAGCAAATCACTAAATATACTCAAGGGGAGGAGAATTGAGCTCTGCCTCTCGAAGGGATGAGCATCAAATAATCTGTGGACATATTTTAAAACCACCACTCTCTTAACCAAGTTTTGTTCTACATTTTTCAGAAGGGAGATGTCTATGGTTGGAAAGATGAAGGTGCTATAAGGAAGGAATCGTTTTGTTTTCCTTTTGTCTTGTATTGACATTATATCATCCATTTCAGGCAGAGGCCTTCTCCTTATTCTTGCGCTAAATATGCCTTTTTAAAGTCTTTTATTACTACATATTTTTTGTTCCTGTATACATTCTGAAAATCTCAGTACATTCTGGGCTTCAGACTTTCTGACACTACTCTTAAGGGTTATGCCCATCCTTTGAATCTGTTCTTGGTTTTTTGCCCTGTTTCCAGGAAACAAGGCATAATCATAATGCCGTTGGATACTGTTATTGCCAGGGCCCCAGGAATGCTGAAATCTTCATCATCCCTTATTGATCCCTCCCACCAGGCTCTGAAGGCTCTCTATGCACAGGAACAATAGCAGAAGAGAACCAAAAGACGTATTTATTAATAGCTGTGCAAATGTCTGAGAATTGTAGTAAAAGGCAAGGGCTCCCACTTGCCTCTGAATTTAAATCTTAGGACCAAGCAGACCCAGGGATGCCAAGGGGCGGGGGATCCATTTGTGTATCAGGTTGTACTCACTGTCCCAGCTGAGTACTCAGAGGTGTGAGTACACACGATGTGTACCACCTGGCAATGCTGTGACCACACACATCCAAACAACGTCACGGACCCCAATGAATCACATTAGCATATCCCCTGCCCGAGCAAGTGCTGTGAAGGGCAGGGCAGAAGTTGTCTGGCTCAAGAAGGAGTGGTAGTTATCCCTGCCTAATGCCCCTTTTAAAAAGGTGGCCTCGCCAGAGAGCTTGCTGTTAGCCTCACTCTCTTTCTGTCTTCTTCATTATGGAGATTGTTTGCCATTATATTCAAAATTTCACTCTTTAGAAAATCCTCTCAGCCAACCCCTGCCCTGGGTCTTCTCACAGCCGGCATGGCTCCCTGACTTCCGGGCGGGATGGTTGGTTTCATCATCCTGTCATAGAGGAACCCTCCTTCTCTTTAAGGGAAGCAGCAGAGCAAAGATCAGATTACTTGGATTTCAGTCCCGGTTGGGTGATTTCAGGAAAGCCATTTGTCCTTTCTGTGCTTCAACTTACTCTTCTAAAAAGTAGAAATAATACTATTTTATTGGGTTGTTGTGAGGATTGATACATAAATTATATGCACATATAGATGTGTATGAAAATTCCTCGGCACACAATAAGACCTTAATGCATGCAGTTGTTGCTGTGTGCTCACTTTTTCCTTAACAGGCAGTTTATTCCATGTTATGGCTGGTGATGATCAGAGGCAGGCAGACAAAGAGCATGTAGCATACAGGACATCAGAAAGTTCCCTGATGTTTATACTTCTAGGTCTGAAGTTCTGGTTCACTGTGGTTTTTCCTCATTAGGCTTCACAATTCCACCTGGAGAACGCACTGGCGAATCGCCATGACTGCTTGCTGCTTGGTGCGATTTTCTTCTTGTCCAGCAGGCTACAAGGACCCGTCAGCCCTGGGTCCTCTTTTGGCCTCCATTTCCTTGCAACGGTTTATTGACCTTAACCCTGTCCTGGGAGTTACAGTCACTGAGAGATTCTCTTCCTGATTTGCATGGCTCGCGATGTCACCTTGAGCAATCTATTTCCAATCTCTGCATAACATCTTGACACTGGAATGTGGAAACATGATGAGCTGTTTGTTTCACACTCCCAAATCCTTGAACAAAAATTACAATGTGCTCTTCTGTCTTCTCAGAGAAAGAAGGTCCCCCTCTCTTTCTTATTCAGTTTCATGAAGTGACAGCTGTTGCTATGTGTACAATTGTTTAAAATACCTTCATTTCATGTAAAAGAATCCTGCTTGATCTCTGCTTTGCAGTAATTTGAGCCCTGAACAGTAATCTAGTCGTCAGGACTATAAGGGGGTAGGGATCTGTTAAATATGAATTCTGAGATTTATGGGGAAGATTAGGACAGCCACATAGCCTTCTGAAAAGTGAGCAATGCAGCCAAACAACAGTTGCATTTTGACTGAAATGCTGCATCACTGGTTCGAAGTTTCAGTTGAGCCAACCGATGTTTTTTATGCGTTGTATATACACTGCCGGGTGTGTCCTGGAACCACTGCAAACCGATAGAACATTAAGAAGAAATTTGCTTTCCTTTGCCACTTCCAAGTTTCTTTTGAGTTGAACATTCTGTTTCATGCAGTTCTAGAAGAGAACTAAGATTCTGGAGCATGCGATCCTTTTGCACGGCATGCCAGGGGGCGGCTCCAGCAGATCCCAGTGATGGATGGTGTCATCCCCAGCAGCTGCTCTTTAAAGAGAATGTTTAATTTCAGACAACTTGATGGCATTATTTCCCCAACAACCCATCCCCATGGAAAACAGCACACTCTATCCGTGGCTCAAAGAGGTCTTACAGTTATGCCTGTTTCCCTTTTATTTTCCCCTATAGATGAGGGAGCAAGAGAGAAACTGAAGGACCATGAGGAGAACCAATGAATACCCCCAAATCCAGTGGTCTTATTGCTTTGCCCACTGCTCCCCAGTTTGGTGCTTCCTCACTTGGCATCTTCAACTCTTGTCCATTTGGAGTATGTGGGAATCCTGCCTCCTGTTGCCTTTCCAGCCCCCAGAAATGCTGGATGTGAGTGTTCCCTTGGATCTTCCTCAGCTAAAAAGTTCCTCACAAAGCTGTGCAGGGATTGAGACAAAGTAGATACCATACAGCATCTTGAGAATTTCTTCAGAAAGTGCTTGATGGGTTTGGAAACCAAAGGCACTGGGGATTCTCAGAGAAAAAAAGATGAGATTTAGACAAGCTTTGAAGTGGTAGAAGGGGAGAGGGACAAGGTGAAGGAAAGGTCAGATGGGAGGAGGCTGCCGAGAAGAGTCCTTCTGAATTGAAGGCAAAGCTCCCACTTCCCGGACTGTCCAGGAGAGGTACAGTCCCCAAGACTCCCCAGAGAAGTGGGGACCGTGCGGGAAAACAATCCCGCCCACTCCAATCATCTTAGAACAACAAAATCAGGTCGACTTTCATGTTTAGGCTTTATGATGTGGTAATATAATTTCAGGCTCTTCTTTATTCCAAAAATTGCTCCCAGGTACCTGCTGATGCCTGAAATCCCTGTAAAGGGAGTCAAAGCCTCTGATTCCCAATAAAGAGATAAAAGACTTAATTATGCAAATCTATAGTGGAGTAGCTCTGTCTGAAACACGTTCATATTAACATGTCATCAGTCAGCTTTTCTTCAGGTGGGATGACTGATACTTTTGGAGATGGTAAAGGTGGCCTGAAACAGGGTGATACTCAAGGAGAGACCTACTCAACCTTGGTGCTAGGACAGGGCCATGGAAAGGGAAGGTGATGAAGCCCCATGACAGGGCTGGCTGCTGGCTCTTCAGCTGTGCCTGTAGGAAACAACGTGGTGGTGTTTCCTATGAGATAACCCAGATTTAAGGCAACGAATCAATGCATGTCCATTGTGTGATTATCTTCTAGGATCATAGAGTCGAATGTCAATGCATAGATGAAAGTGGATCTTCTGTGGAAGGAAATTCCTCTTTTTGTTTATCACGTTATGAAGGCTGGGGCTCTGGCCTTGGAGTGAGGTGGGCTTGGGGTCCATCAGGCCCTTCCCTGCAGGTCAAGATGTTCACTCATTCCCAGAGTGGAGGTTGAGCTGGCAGGGGCTAGGCAGGGACACGCTGGAGAGCTGAGAGCCTCTGAGGGCAGGTTTGGGTCAATGGGCTGGAAGAGGAGCTACTTGTAGTCGCAGCTTTGAGTGATGCCTTACTTTGTACTTCTCTTATCCTCAGTGTCTTCTTACAAGTGACAGCCTGGTCTCGGGTGCACTGTGGGGATTTAGGGAAGAACTTGGACCAGCTCCATAAAGAAGTATCAAGGGGAGAACTGGGTCTTCCCTCCCCAAGGATGCCTGTGTGTCAGTGTGACAAGAGTAGAAGGGAGATGTGTGAAGCCCAATAGTGAGCTGATTAGGGT
Organism: Tapirus indicus; assembly: GCA_031878705.1. NCBI lineage: Eukaryota > Metazoa > Chordata > Mammalia > Perissodactyla > Tapiridae > Tapirus > Tapirus indicus. Next base: position 68,518,984 of record CM062930.1, on the reverse strand, counting down.
CATTGTCAGCAGAGGCAGTGTGTGGGGTGTGATGAAGACGTCAAGTTTCTAACATCTGTGCATCACTTACTAGCCCTGCTTTCTGACTGGCTTGGAAGATATAGCCACCATGCATCAGCAAGTGTAGTTCTCAGAGGATTCATTTGTCTGATGTTGCTGTACTTCCTGTTCTTCACAAGGACCAGGTCTCAGCAAATTGATTAATTGATCATCCCCGTCCCTGTGCCTTAGCAATGGAGTTGGAGGGAAAAATACTCAGAGTGGTGTTTTGAGTAGTTCTCCACTCCAGGCTCTCAGTAAGGTTTTTCCTGACTGTCTAATCTATCTCCTTCCTCTGTTTTTATTTTTCTCTGTAGAGCTTACCAGTCAATTATTTATCTTGTTTCTTGGCTGTTTTCTCCACTAGACAATAAGTTCCATGAGGACAGGGGTTTTTGTCTGTTTTGTTCACTGATTTTATTATTGTCTTATTTACTGAAAGCCTGGAACAGTGTCTGGCTTATAATGAGTCCTCCGGACATATTTCTTGAATGAATGAACTAATCAAGCTGTCCTATTTGCTATAAGTGGATGTTCAGCATTTGCTGATTTCAGAAACAGTCACATTTAACTTCTTGGAAGACAACCTAATTCTCTGTTCTTTGTACTGTTGGAGAGTTGAAGTAGTCAAAACACAAAATGTTAAGTTATTTCATTAGCTGTGGAATACACTACACAGTGTCCCTCGATTATGGCTTCCATTTCTATGGCTTCTATCATCTTTATGACCAGTTTTCATGTGCCAGTTCTTTTAGAAATACTTATAGAATGATGTAGCAAAAGTGTCCCATGAGATGGAGTTTCAAAGCTAAGTAAGACATGGTCCGTGCCCTCACGAGCTCATAGTCTAGTGGGAGAGTTAGATTTATTGCCAAATAACTAAATGGGATGTGATTTGTGCAATAAGACAAATATGTAAAGAAAAAGGTGGATTGGAGAGGGATGGTCAGGAAAGTCCAGGGAGGAAATGATGCCCAAATAGAGTTTTGAGGAATAAACCAGCTATTACATGACCAGCAAGATGGGAAGAAGGTCAATGCAAAGTCACAGAGATGTGGCACAGTGGTTTGGTATCACTGTACTATTAAGTGTATGGTCAGGAAAGGCAGGAACAACACGACCGAAGTGAACTAAGAGACATACCTCTAGCTTTGAGCACTGGTCACTCTCTTGAGTTTCAGACCTGTATGTCCACCTGGCTGCTGGGCATCTCCACCCGGATGGTTCAGAGCCATTGCCAGCACCGCATGATCAGAGCTCAGTTGATCCCCTTTCCTACATGGTTCCTTCCCTGACCTGCTGCCACCTGCTCTTCTTTCTTTTCCCAATTATCAGTTAAAGAATTCACCGCACAAAAGTTTTAAGTTTTCCCCAGCTAGAAAACGCAGTCATTTAAAGCTAATTCCCTTTCCTCACCTTTCCACAATCATTTAATACACAAATATTATTAATTCTGGCTCAGAAATATCTTTAAAATTCTCTCCACTTCTTTCCCCACAAATATTTTCCAGTATCTTTTTTTTTTTTTTTTGTGAGGAAGACCAGCCCTCAGCTAACATCCGTTGTTAATCCTCCTCTTTTCGCTGAGGAAGATTGGCCCTGGGCTAACATCTGTGCCCATCCTCCTCTACTTTATATGGGACGCCGCCACAGCATGGCTGACAAGCAGTGCCTCGGTGGGCGCCCAGGATCTGAACCCGCGAACCCCAGGCTGCCAAGCGCGAACTAAACCGCTGCACCACCGGGCCAGCCCTTCCAGTATCTTTTTAAACTGAATATATTTTTTGCATAACATTGTGTAAATTTAAGGCATACAAGGTGTTACTTTGGTACATTTATATATTTTAATGTGATTGCCATTGTAGTGATATTTATCCATTACATAATTATAGTCCTCTCCATGAATATTTTCTACCTGGACTGTTACAACAGCCATGTCATTGGATTCCCCACCATCGCTCTGCTGTTTGTTGTGCCAATCCACGCTCAGTTGAGTTGCTAGTCATCCTAATAGCTGTTACCACCCCGAAGCAGCTCCTCAGCCCATGGGGTCCTGGGCTATTCAGAAAAGGACAGACTCCAGTCTGGCCCATGGGAGGGGTCTTTACTTTGTTCCATGTCTTGGCCATGCTGGTGGTGTGGGGGGAGGCAAAGTGACAGCTCAAGCTTAGCTTATACAAATTAAAGACGTCTTCTCTCAGCGAGCAAGCGGTCCAGGTTCAGAGCTCTCTCACGACCAGGGCCAGCCTACCTCCTGCCTCAAGCAATCTGCGTTATAATGAGAGAGGGAGGGAAAAGCAAGCCGCCAACCCAGTCTCTCCCTCTGATTTGGCGTGTGTCCTTGGGGATCTCACCAGTAACTTCATCTTACTGGCTCTTGGCATCTTTGGATCATATAGCACCAGACTGAGCTGGAGCTCCCTGGGTCTTGGCTTTACGGGTATTGTTTTGATTTGAAAGCATCTTCTCTGAGGTTGGATGGATACTAAATTTACGTAAATATTCCAAATCAAATAGGGAATAAGGGAAAGCAATATGTTCTAGAATGAAAGGAAAGGCAGGTTATCATGGATCAGTATCAGCTCAAGCAGCCCAGTGCTATCAATCATTTTTTTTTCTGTCTATGTAGAAACCAAAGGGGAGAGGAACATAGGTGGAGACGGGCGCAACTCCACACCCCTGCTCCTGCACATGTGGGCCAGTAATATGCCAATTCTGTTTAGCCCATTTTAAGTCACTGCCATCAAAACAAATATGATTTCACTTCTCTGCTTTTTGGCTCTCATTTGCTCACTACAAAGTCCTTGCTGCAGCTTAAAAATTCCTGGCTTATGACCCTCCAGCTTTCTCTCCTGCCCCACTCACTCCTACCCTGCGTGCCCTCTGCCCCTCTGCTTTAGCCACACTCAACTTCCCTCTGCTGTCCAAGCCCATCTTATCCTGTGACACCCTGGGTTTTCCATATGCTGATCTCTCTATCACTCCTCTGACGTCCCTGGGGGTCACCGCTGCCTCTGGGCTTCATAGACTTTACAGTAACCTACCACTGGGTTGGTGGTCTAGTGGTTAAGATTCAGCTCTTTTATTGCCATGGCCCGGGTCCTCTCCCAGTCAGGGAACCACATCACCCATCTGTCCATTGTCATACTGTGGTGGCTGCGTGTTGCTGTGATGCTGAAGGCTATGCCACCGGTATTTCAAATACCAGCAGGGTCACCCATGGTGGACAGGTTTCAGCAGAGCTTCCAGACTGAGTCTAGGAAGAAGGACCTGGCCACCCATTTCTGGAAAAATCAGCCACGAAAACCCTATGAATAACAGCGGAGCACTGTCTGAAGGTGAGAGGATGGAGCAGAAAAACTGAGCAGGGTTCTGCTCTGCTGTCCACAGGGACTAGGAGTCGGAAGAGACTCCACAGCACTAACAGGAAACCACCGGGTATTGCATATACACCCACCCTAATTATTTGCAGACTCTGTATTTGCAAATTCGCCCACTTGCTAAAACTTATTTGTAATCCCCAAATCAATAAGCACTGTGCTTTCCTGGTCATTTTCGGACATGCGCAGAGTGGTGCAAAATTGGAGTCACCGATGTTCCTGCTCGTTCCCAGCTGAGATCAAGCAATGTGACGCTCTGCCTTGCTGTTTCAGCTCTCCTACTGCAAACAAGGAGCCTTTTTATGATTTATTTAGCATCATGTTTTTCCCATTTTTGTGCTTTTGGTTGGTGATTTTGCTGTTTAAAATTGACCCCAGGTGTACTGCTGAAGTGCTCTCCAGTGTTCCCGAGCACGAGAAGGCCGGGATGCGCCTTACAGAGAAAATATGTGTGTTAGATGAGCTTCCTCCAGGCGTGAGTTTTAGTGCTATTGGCTGTGAATTCAGTGTTAATGAATTGACAATATGGTACATGCAGAAAAAGAAAGAGGAAACTCCCCCATCTGTAAGTGGGGCTGCTCTGGAAAATGATAGACTAACCCTGAGAGTGCATGATGAAGCCCCGGGAAAGATGGAGAGTGGCTAAGTTTGTGGATTCATGACATGACCCATAAAAAAGTGTAATAAAAAAAAGCATTATTGTGAGACTGAATGCCAAAGAAATTACAGTCACATTACGCAAGGTCAGGAAAATAATAAGCCCTTCTTGACTGGTGTTTTATTATAAAGAAATACGGCAGATAATCAATTATTTGTAAGAAATATTTAAGTAAGGCATCTTCAAACAGAAACACAGAAAAAACAAGGTCATATATTGACTGGTTGGCAAAAACATTGTGACCAGAGGCTCATAAGAAGCTAACTATTTTGCTAGGAGCAATGGCTCAGTGTTTGCTAATTCAGAACTTTACAGAACAGAATTACCAAAAATGAGAACAGACTGTATATCACTGTTTCTGCTTCACACCATGTCTGCTTCACATCAGCACCTCAGCTTGCCAAGCGTTCCACTCCTATTTGACATTCAGTGACTGTGCGCCGCAGGAACAAATGTCGTGTGCAGGAAATCTTGCTTCCTGCCTCATTTTGAGCCTTGGCTGTGCACAAGGAGGATGTGCGTTAGGAGGCATCTAGGTAGCCTGTTGGGTGGATTGTTAGAATGGGAGTAAACACTGTCTCTAAAACAATCAACAAAGGATGTAGTCTGCCTAAGGCATGTCAAAAGTTGCACATTCTAATTTCATGGCTTTGCAACAGCACAATGCTGTCACTTCATGTATTGATTTCTTCGCTCCTTGTGCAGTCAGCACACGTTGATTTTGCTTTTGTGTCAGTGTGTGACATTGCACTTGGCTGGGGTCTGTTTTATCCCTTTACATTTTCTTCCTGAGAAGTCATATGACCAGTTTTTATGTGGCCAAATATCAAAAGACAGAAATAGGACAGTTTCATACCTAAAAATTTCATGAAGTATGCTCCAAATCAAGTTTGAATTCATATGATCCAGGGTCCCAGGACAACATTTACAGCCTGTGGCTGCTAGAATGACCACCATGCTCTCTTCTTTCACACAGAAGAGGAAAGGGGGCAATTGAAATTCCTCCTTTGCCTATGAAAGCAAAGCTTGCCAGTAACGAGAGAAGGTACAAGGGAGATGAGCAGGGAGCAGAGTTTGGATAGTTTCTATGGGGTCACAGGGTCTTTGGGCTGCTATGGCGTTTGCCGCCTGTAGCTCAGAATGTTTGGGAGGTGCTAACTAAGGGCTACCTTTGTTATCTTTTAGAAGCGAAGCAAGAACAAGTACAATGAAGGCAAGAGGCTCCGAGTCAGATGTGGCTACTCTTTATGGTCTAGTGGTGCAGCCATAAGTCGTGTCATCAAGTCTCAATTTCTTGTCTACTCAATGAAAATGAAATTTCATTCACAGAGTTCACTGAGTCTTCTATACAAATACTATAAAGTGTTTTTATAACTTCTAGATTTAAGAAAAGTCCGAAGAAAAAAATCCCCACCCGTCACTTTAATGCCTTAGACACAGGTTAAGGTATCTGGACTCAGTGAATGTCTGTTGATAATAGCATCCTTATATTTGGGAGAGACATTGACTACAGGACAGAGGAGTCAAGCACATGGCAAGTTATCTTAGAGAGAAATCTTCCTCATGAAGCAGGTTTCCTCTCATAGGATGAAGCATGAAAAGCAACATATATTTTATAGAAAATAGGAAATATTTAATGTATATAAATTTATTTGCCTTAGCAATTATTTATTTACAATTGATGATTGATACCAACAATCGAGGTAAAAATATACATGAGGTATAAATATAATATTTAAATGCAATATCATATTTTATTTCCATTGGCAAGATAACAATGAATAAAATACTGCGGTCTTTGACAAACAAGCTTGATGCATCTTTTTCCTTTTTTTTAAGATGCACTGTGATGTTATGCAGCAGCGATGTGATTAGCATTGCATAAAAATAAAACAGTCAGGTAATTTGAAGAGAAGAGGAGTCAGAAATACAATCATATTTGTTTTTATTCTAAGTATCCTGTAGGTCCTGGCTTCTTGGAGTGTGGTCCTTGGGCCGGCAGCATGGGCATCCCCAAGGCCCACCCAGCTTACCTGAATCAGGGTCTGCATTTGAACAAGATCTCCAGGTGATTCGTGTGCACGCTACACTTGGTGACACAATACCATCCATCCTTGTGTGCCTGTCTAATTTTCCAAACACTCCTGTCTCTGGAGTAGGACCAGTGTTAAACTAGATTAAACTTCACTATGCATATTAAAGTAACCCAGCATATATGGTTAAATTTAAGACTTATGGCAGAGGTGAATTTGTTTTGCTCACAGAGCACTGCCAAAATGGAAAATTACAGGTTTGCTGCCACCTTCTTAGGTGGGCCAGAAAATGAAAAATTCCTAGGTCATAATTCAAACAGCATGATTTTCCTTGCACCATACAGAACTCATATATAACATTTTTATTCCTCTCAAAAAAAGAATTGCACAATGTTGATAACAGATGACATTATATAAATGCATGCAATACAAAAAAAAAAAGGAAAACACTCATTTAAATTTTTCTTTTGTTTCTCCAACACCAGTTGCTAAATTATGATACCAATCCCTCGTAGATTGCCAAAGAAAATCTCTCTCCCTGAAACCAAACACAATAAATTATCTTTCTCTCTACAGCTGTTGAATTATAACAAAAAACTTAAATCCATCAGCAATTGGTTAAGGAGAGTCAACCTGCTTAGTCTCTACAACAATAAATAAGGTTGGGTCAAATGCATGGGTAGCTTGACTGGCTAATGAAGAAACATGGAATTAACAAACCTGTTTATATTTTCTAAAAGTAATTGAAGAACATAGTTTTGGTCTTATGTTAGCTTAAAACCCTGTCTTTCAGATTGCAAAACTTTAATGAATTATATCTTAAGAGCATTATATGTAGCAAAATTCCCTGAAGCTGTAATGGTCCGGGTCTCTTAAATGACCATCATCTCCCTTTGTCTGGTGTCCAGAGTTAAATTCAGTGCAATACATTGGTAAGAAAATGCCAATTAACTGTGACCAAAAAAGGCCACTGGTCAAATAGAATGACATTTAGGAACATTATGAAATGTATTTATGAAAACTTCATAAAATGCAGAGACTCCCTTTGGCTGTGAATAAGCAAAGGCTATTATATTCAGCTCTAATTAGCAGGGAAATAGAGGTTCTGTTTCAGTCACTCATGCTGACTCCAGTGGTCCAGGGGCGTCTGACATTTCACTGAAATTGCATCTGGCCGGGCCCAGTGGCAACGGGTCATCTAGCCTTAACTTTGCTAATGACTTCTCACCCACTTCTTTGCTTTCAAGAGGAGTAAATTTTCTTTTTCTCACTTTATCCAACACTCCACTCTTAGTTTTTAAGAACACAAACAGAAAACACATTAGAACCTTTTAATGTTGTTTTCCTTTGGTTAGCTAGTCTTTGGTTAAATATCAGGGCAGCAGGACAGACCACACGTTTTCACCCCTGGGTGTTAGCAGCGGATTCTACTCAGCTTACTGGACAGTGGGGAGACCGGACCCAGAGCAACTTGGAAAGAACCACGTGAGGAAGGGACTCACCGAGTCAGACGCGTTCCTTTTCAAAATATGCAATTATATATAAAATTGATATTTTACATATATACAGTAAAGATAGACATATACACACATATGTACATATGCTATACATATATTTATTTACAGTTAAGAATACGCTTCTTAGAAGCCTTTAAATAGCAAATTAGGCAATGCATAAGGAATAACCCATTTCATTTTAAGTAATATAGATAAATGTTCTGATTTTTAAAAATATTATATTAGTAGGGATAAAGCCATCTCCAGGAAGGCTAGGAAAGTTCTCAGAAATTCTTGCATCTTCAACATTCCGACTTCTCAGTGTTTCCATTTTTAAAAGTTAACCATGTCAGTCAGTTTCTCTCTCTCTCTTACTTTCTCATGAGCACACTCTCTCCCACGAGTGTTTGCTTTCACTTCTGTTTCCCTGAGTTTGATATCACGCTGGGGAAAACTCAGATTTTAGTTTCTGGACCTTCAGCAATGAGGGGCTGAAAAGAGTTTCTAATCCTGGCAACTTCTGCTGCACACAGATGTCCAAAGGCTTTATTGTACCATTCTGGGGAGTGACCTCTGTGGGGACAAAAATCAGAAAGGAAATGGGAAAGTCTTTTTGGAAATCAGAACAATTGGTCACGGGGGACAGGGCTGTCCTGGTGCCCTGACTGTAAGTACACGTGCGTACAACTCGGGGCTGCCGCCTCGAGGCCTGAGAGCCTCGTTCTGTCATCAGCTGCCTTGCAAATGCCTCTCCAGCCAAGCATTCCGTCTACCTTTTCAGTATGCTTTGGGGGCTTTAAAACGATGCCATCTCCTCAGAAAAGATTCAGACTTAACTCTAGAATTTACTGAGAAAACTCAGTTTGTATCTACCCAGACCAAGAACTCAGTTCAGCATCATGAATGCCTTGAAGGGGTTAGATTTGAATTAGTTTCTTCTCAAAGGAGGGCAACTGGAGGGAGCAGCAAAAAAGGACACCCAAAAGAAACACAAGAGAGGGGGGCCCGCATTTACTGAGCACCTACTGTGTGCCAGGCTCTGGAGCATGTGGCTGCTCCGGGCAAGAAGCACAGAAATACAAGTGGGGACAAAACTGAAAATGAAGGAGAGCCAAGGGCTGCAGGAGAATGTCTGAATTTTAGGAAAGGTGAGGAAGAGGAAAGGAGAGAGAGGGTGGCATAAGCAATCGTCTATGAAAGCGCATTAATGGCAAGGAGGAAAAAAGTATACTGAAAGAAAATCAGGATGACAAACAGGGCCCTTGGTGAATGTGCCACTCAAGCTGAGACTCCAAGATGGCGCCCCCCACCCTTGGGAGTCACACTTACTTCAGGTCTGTCCTGCAGATGTGGGTCAGTCTCGACTTGCCGGAGCCACAAGGTTCTATTAAGTACTGAGAATCCATCACTATGGCTCGCACGCCACCCATGAGCTGGGCTTCCTCGTGCTCCAAGGAGAGGGACACCAGAGTACACATTCCTTTGGGCAAATCAGTTTTCCACGTCCTGTAGCAAAACAACCCACACATCAGAACTATGGCTAAAGAGAAAGAAAAACCTGAACACAGCACTGAGGTTTGCACTTACATTTTCCTGCTCAAATTCCCATCCTAGTTACTTGGACTAAGCTGATGGTTTCCACAGGTGTGTGCACAGTTTATACAGCGCAGTTCAAAGCAAGGGTCTCAGCCCTTGGATCCAAAGGCCAGAAACGGCCTTGTGGCTTTCAGATCTGCCTTTGGAACCCCAAACTGAGGATGCAGAGGCTCCTGCCCATTATTGAAGAGCTGGTCTTAAAGTTCTGGAATTAGAACTGGCTCATTCAATTCATTTAGCAAAAATCTATTGAGCACATGGACGTACCAGGCTCTGAGAAGCCACCAACGAACAAAGATACACAGCCCTGGATGCGAAACAGACATCCAAAGAAAACTCTAAAAACCACAGTATGTGCAGTGATATGGCTATGCACAGAGCACTCTGGGATCATGTGGAAGGGAAGGGGAGGCAGACAGGGGAAGGCTTCCTGGAGGAGGCGATGCTCAACTCAAGTCTTAAAGGATAAATGAACTGGTGATGCCTAGCTTGAAGTAAACTAGACACATGTGGACTGCTAACTGTCTTCAGATACCACAGTGGCTCTTGAGTGGGAGAAGAAATAAATATAGTTGATTTGACTCCAGAAGGGAGAGACATGAAGGCACCTTTCAGTTCAGTATTGAGAAGAGCTGTCTCACAACATGCATTCTCCAAAAATGGGATGGGCTGTATGAGGCGGGAGTGAGTTCCCTGTTACTGGAGCTTTCAAGCATAGAGGGGGCTACCACTTGGAAAAAGTTTGTAGATGGAAGTCAGGAACCATGAGAGCATCTGTGTAACAACCATTTCTACCATAGGGTATGGTTTCATTATTATGTCCCAGTTATTTACACCACAAATCCAATTCCCTTGCTTAATCATCTCTTCTGTAGCCTTGTCCTACCCTACCACACCAGAAAGAGAAACTATTACACATGCCCGACAAGAACTTGGGAACAAGCAAGCCCTAACAAATGCTTAGCAACCTCTCCACAGGTGTGACCGTTCTCTTTTCATGCATGATGATGTGATTAATAATAAGGACTAAAAGTCATAAGGATTTGTGGGCATAAAATGGAAAAAGCTTCAGTAACTATCACTGGGAGCTCCTGAAGAACTAGAAAAGGGGATGAAGTGAGAAGTAAACGCAGTAATCCCGAAAGGAGACCTGTCATGTATGTGCTCACCTAGATGAGGAGATGCTCTGAAGACAGGGAGTGTCTCAGCCTGTGACTTCCTGTCACTTTCTACATTCTCGCATCATAACCTAAGGAATTCCTGTTGTGGGAACCAGGTCTGGTTCCTCGTTAGTCCTCTCGAGTGCCGAGTTCTCTCTCAGAGCCTCACGGTCCACCCACCTTCTCCTTCAAGTCTTGGATCAAATATCAGTGCGCTGAGACTCTGCTCTGACCGTATTTAAAATTCCACCCCTCACAATCCCCCTATCTTGCTTATCTCCCTAGGGTAAGAAACCCTATCACCCTTACTTATTACTTATTGACTCTCTCTCCCTAATAAAATAGAAACCCTTAGAGAGCAGGACCGTAGTCTGTTGTGTGCACTGCAGGATCCCCAGAGCCTCCAGTGGTGCCTGGCACAAGGCAGTGATGGAATTGTATACTAAGAAATAGCAGGCTGGTGGGATTGCTGGATGGAAGGAAGGAGGGAGGTTCCATGCATGGACTCCGGCCCTCAGCCCCCTCTACGGGGAGGGACAAGGCAGGCTATGCCATGGTTTCAGCCCCATGGCTGCCATCCTAGAAGAACTATTCCATTTGCCGCTTGCAAGAGTGAAAGTGTGAAGTTTAACTTCCACGAGATGATTAATGTCCCAATAACTGTGGCAATAAGCCACGCTTATAATTCCCCATATTCCCCACCAGGACCCCAGGGTTGCTAAGAGAAACACATATATTTAAAATTCAAGGTCCCGAGGACCAATTCCAAGGGCATAAATAGCCCACGTGAAAAGAACCTTTAGTTTGCCATCAAGAGTAGCTTCATAAAGAAACTCTTTTAAATGTACATTTGGGAATTTCACTAGGGATTCCTTTTACACCGCTAATCAATGAGAAGAGACACTGTTTGCCATCAATTATCAATAAAAAAGGATATATTGATTTAATTAGATTTTATCTGGGTTTGTTAGTATCCTCTATCCCTGTTCTGTCTGATTCAATACTGACTCACCAGCCCACGTGCACAGCTCTCCTGTGCAAACTTCCTATCACTGGTTGAGCATTCCATTCCAAACCCAGAGAGCTCGGGTCTGAAACTCAACCCTTGAATCTACCAGAAGCAATATTTCAACAGTAGACACGAGACTCGCTAGCCTTGTCAGGCCCTGAAATCTTACTGGACACCCAAGTGTCTCAGCACAGTTGGAGCTTCAGGGCTGTGCCAGGGTTTCCGTGCATGGTGATGAGTTATGAACATCTGAAGTTCTCCAGATGAGTTTTGAAGTTACACACACTCCGGTCTTAAGAGTTACACAGACTGAAGACTTGCTTTCCCAGAGGAGAGAAAGGCAAAATCAGGAGAAAAGCCAGTTACATTCAATTTGCATAATCTGGCAGAAAGTACAACTGGACAGACAGCAGCTATTCTTGGGACTCTGTTCTGAGGAAATGAACAATATTTATGGCCTAATAAACTGCCTGCTCCATAATGAAAGGGGCCATAAGAGAGGCCAGCGGAGCTGTAAATTGGGTGAAAGAAGCAGGAAGTCGGGCATAAATATAGCAAAGTCAGTTTTCACTGAGGGAAATGAGGGCTGACTTAGTGTTCCCTGTGGAGGCTGAATTTAGGTGGAAGAACTCGGTGAAATACTTAAATCTGCAGCTCTTAATCTGCTTTGGGAACAGAATATCTTAAATCACAGAGTCAGGCTTACCTGAGAACCACGAAGTCTCTGGAAGGATGGGGGGCCATGCTGTTCAACACGTACTGATAGATTTCTGTTTGCTTGTCCAGAGTTTCCACAACCTTCCACTGCACAAAATCATCATCCCACAGGTGGCGCTCTCTCAGCACGCGGTTCAAAACCACTGATGGGGGTGCTTCCACCTCCACAGCAGCCTTCCACAGCCTCAGCGGATTCCCGTCTCCCACCTTGGGAAAGACACCATCAAAGGCTGAAGGGTCAACTGGTTTCCACAAAAACCTACCATACTTCACTGGGCGTTCAAAAAAATCACCACTTATGTGACTTGAAAGAGTGACTCTGCATTCCCCAGGTTTAAATTTTAAAATGTTAACCCTTAAGCTTAAAAGAATAATAATAATGACAATAAAAACAATAGCCACCAACACACCCAGTGCTTACTGTGTGCCAGGCACCATGCCAAGCCATTTGATTTTTAAATAGCCCTCCTCTGACAGTGGTACTATTTTTATATCTATTATGCCAATGAGAAAATGGAGGCACAGAGAGGCATGTGACTTGCCCAATGTCACACAGCTAAGGGACAGAGACAGGACTGGGGTCCGGCAATCTGGCTCCACAGTCTGCACTCTGATGATGTGCAACATGGCTGCCTGGCATCTCTAGAGAGGGTCTTTGACTTGTTCATATGTGTGTGCCAAGCCCCATAGACAGAGCGGCCATTTTAAAAGTAAAATAAATCCCTAGTTGTTAGATGTGGCTCTTTGGGGGTAATTTTTTCCAACCTCTGAGATTACCTTTTTGAAAGCAAGATCTGTATTGTCTGTGCTGGAGCACGTGACCCATCCTTTGAACTTCTCCTTGGCTTCCTTCTGGAGGCCCTGGATGAGATGTTCCAGGTAAGTGTGGAAAGTTGCCCCGCTCTCCTCCAGCTGGTTCCCCAGGTCTTCCAGAGTTGGAGCATGGATCTCAGCCTCCACATACGAGTTACGAGACTGGGCTACCATTTCATGCGGGACCTGAACCAATGGATGCATGAAAGACCGACACACTGAGCTAAAGATATGCCGAGTAACAGTCAGAGAAAGCAAAGTAATTTCACCAAAAACCACGGTATGGGCAATGGGCAGAGTGCCAAAGGGCAAGAGATGTTTTTTGAAGATCAGTGGCAAGGCTGGGGGGTGGGCGGGCTTCCTAAAGTCAGGAAACACAAATATGTTTCTGAGGCTATATTTATTATTCAAAACATTGTAATGACTTCCCATTCATTCTTTCCATTTTCCTTTTAATGTATTTTTATTCAGTTTGGCAAAATGTGGGCTCAGGAAACTTAAAGCCCATAGACATAAGGGAAACATCAAATATGACTTAGAAATAGCTTTACCTGTTTAGCACATTTTTCCCATTTACAAATGCCAATTTTACCACAAAAAAAGTACGCTAGAAGTCTAGTTCACTTACTTCTTTAACATATCTGTGGCTATATTCATAAGCTGTCAGGGATTGCTAATATCACACACACACACACACACACACACACACACACACACACACACAGATGCTGAATCTAATCAAGTCCTGAGGTAAAATCAAATATAACATAACTGGCTGGCTTTGAATTTGGCATCTGAAGGTGATGTAACTGTTTCCATGAAAACCATCATCGTGGTGACCCCAAGTGTCTTTAACTGTCAAAGCCTCAATTATATAGCCAGCTCCTCACATTTCTTGGAGGCAGAGACCAGAGCTACAGAGTGTATTGTCATTTAAATTCAGGAACAAACAGATATAAGCCATAAATGCCGCAACCATTTCAAGCGTCTTATCTTGTGCCAAGAGCCATAAGGAAGGTGGTTCAAGCCCTTGCTCACCTCAAAAAGTCTGTCGCATTCCATGATCATGTGGGCAAGCCCCTGAGCAGCAGCCAGATTCTCATTGAGGTCCTTTTGATCTGGCTTCCCAGTGGCGTATTTCTTCTGTATGACTCTGTAATTGAAGGGGAGAGTCCTGAGAAGATCCCAAACCCAGGAGCATTTCACAACACAGAGCTCACCCCTTTTGTTATCTCTTCATACCCGGATCCCAGACCTTCTCATTTCCACATGAAAACAATGACCACACATCTTAGATATTCTGAGTCAGGCTAAGAGTCTGACAATTCATAATGAGAAACCTTGGAAAAATACAAGGGCAGGAATAAATGTTGGGGGGGAAATTAATCTATTTTTCCAAAGTTCGAAACCACTTCACTGCAAGCTGCTGTGCTTGAGCCTTAAATACAGCCTTTTTAAAATGAAAGATTGTAAAATACCACTTTGTGTACTTTTTTCCTCCTTCCCACTCACACACACAAAACAAAACAAAACTCCTCAGCCTTTCTGGATCACAATAGACATTCTTCAACGCTACTTTGATAATTGTGTGAATCTAAGCGGCATGAATTAAGTTTGCTTCAAAATATTTTCTGATTATAAATTAAGTGCTGACAACTCCTCAAGTTGAAATAAAGTGTGAGAAATTTTTGTAATGAATTGTGGGGAATACCCGGTTTAGGATTACCACTGTTGCTGAGAAACACCCACCTGGGGGAGCTTTCTTTCTTCAATAAATTAAGATGAAAGAGGGAGGGGGCCAGACACACGGCCAGATTCATGGGTGTCATCTGGTTCTCTTCCACCAAGTTGACCACGTCGTTCAGGAAGCACAGCAACGTGTGCAGGACTTCCCTGCTCTCATCTGCCAGCAGCAGGATGGCGGCCTGCGCTGCCTGCAGCCGCTGCTCTTTGGGGACATCTGTGGAAAAGTGGGTCCAGGTCATTAGAGGAACAGCCACAGAGGGAGCCGGTGGGGGGAGTGAGGAAGCTCCACCTTCCTGACGGGAGCACACTCAGAGACGTCGTCACCATCGACACCAACGAGGACAACCGCTAACGGCCCAAAGAGGTAAGTAATTGCTTCGGCCTCACCGCTGATGAGAGGCAGGGCTGGGACTGGAATCCCAGCAGTCTGACTCCAGAACCCACAGTCCTAATAACAAGGCAGTACTTGGCAAGGAACACCCCCCTCCTGGCTTTTCACACTCTCTGAGCAATCCACCTGCTCCTCTGCTTTCAAACCGTTTTTCTGTTCTGGCTGAAGTTGGCAATAGTCGATAGTCTGGACCTCTGTCAACCTGGCTTCCCTCTTGCCCACCCTCCCACCAGACAGCCTGTGAAGCACCTCTCAGGACACCCAGGGCTCTGTGGGACATGGTTTGGAAACCACTGTGTTAGGGGTCGGCAGCCTTGCCTTTCCCCACCCCTAGTGGAGGAGCCAGGCCATGATGTCAGCTTGACAATTAGCCATGAGTGGTGGGATTGAGCTGGCTGGCCCTCCGGACTGACTCCTAGATGGTCAGCTCCTCGAGGGTCAGCCTGGCACATCTTTCTCTTTCCTATGAGCCACCCAGGGCTTGGTTCAGAGGAGGCACGCCGTTGGCTTCATGTGGTGACCCAATGTCACCTGTTCCATAATCTTGTGGGTTATGGAAACTGAGACTGTGCTTGGTGAAAGGAGCCAGGCCCCCTAAGGTTATGGGGAATGTATGGCCCTCCCATTCCGGTTGGTCCTGGTGGTGGTGGTGGTGGGTGTTGGTCATGTGGGCTTAAAAGGGAATTGGCCCCAACAATATAAAGTGAACAAAAAGGAAAAATCCCAGCAAATAGGTGGTAGGGGCTGCATTTTGCTGCCCCCTGGCTGTGTGCGTTAATGACCTTTCAGGCCTGACTCTATGCCCTTATTCTTCTTACTCTGACAGATGCCTCAGGAGCTCACTTCAGTTAACACTGTTGACTTTCTTAAAATACCATGTTCTAGAGCAGGTCTCTGCAGTAGGGTGTCTGTGCTCTGAAGGAGTGTGGAAATGTGCTCATGATGATCCTTCGGTGTGGGAAGAAAGTACTAGAATTTCCAGGGGTATTTATGTTTCCTCTCATGCTTCAAAAATATGGATTGTGTATATTTTATAACATGCATAGTATATCACAGTATATATTTTTAAAAAAATAAATACATATACATGCTTAGATATTTACTAGTAGGAGGGATGCATGATAAGAAAAATTTGGAGCCTGCTGCTTTAGAAAGGCTGCTGTGTGATCTTCTGCTCAGGTCCTCGACAGCCAGGACAGTCATGGCTCTCCTGCCCCCTCCATCATCTGACATCCCAGGGCTGGGAATGTTCCTGGCCAGCAAATCCAAATTTCTGGAAAAGTCTATAACCGTGTGGTCAGTGTTCTGAAACCTATCTCCCTCCCTACCATGTCCACTGTCAACTGGCACAAGACAGACCCGGGTTTAGTAGAGAAGAGCCATTTTGTGCAAATTAAGACAAAATCTTTCTCTTTTTTCTCGCTTGTGCTGAAGCAGAAGCAGATACCACTAATGACTTCAAGCGTGTCACTGAAGTGTTATAAATCCAGCTTGAGCCATTGAACTGCTTTGAAATGTGCTGCTTTAGGTAAGATGTCTAGTGTATACATTGTTTAGATTGCCAACCTTCTCTTCCATGCCAAAATTTTTGAAGAGTCATTGGTCGTGGCTACATGTTGTCTCAACTTCCATTCTATTCACGTGTTCCTTTATCCCTCAGAAAGTATCTTCTGTCCATTATTTTCTACTCAGAATATTTGTGAAGGCCAACTATTAATCCCTAAATTCAGCATTCATTTTTGATCCTATCCTCCTTGACTTTTCCGTTACAGATGACATTCCTGTGGTTCCTGCCTCTTTCTTGGTTCTGAAGAGACTATTCTAGAACTGCACTTCTAAGTGCTTATAATTTGCAACCATGTGGATGGCTCTCAGCACCTAAAACTCAACATCCAGTTGATTCTGAACACCTCTCCCCTCTGCCCCCAAATCAGTTCCCCTTCCCCTCTTCCTTTCTTTATTGTTCCAGTCATCAAGCCTTAAAACTATAGGGTTGTCTTTGGTCCCTCCATCTTTCTCCCTCCTGTAGACCAGTGGGTTTCAAACATTTTCATTATCCATCCAACACTCTAACTAATCATTTGATGCAAGTCCAAGAAGTAACAGCTAAAATTAGAACTGCTCTGGAGAATGGGAGCAAGAACTGTCCCTCTCTTCCCCGTAGTAGTTTGGAAACTGACTCTAGAGCCTATCCACGGAATGTCAGTCGCTCTTCTAGTCTCACTGCTGGAAGTCACTGCAGGTAATCCAGAGCCTCAATTAATGTGCTCGCTCCCTAACCCTCCATTCTCATCCAGTCCAATATTGACCTCTCACTCACGACGTCTAGATTCATGGGTCAAAAAAGCAGTTCTGATGGACATTCACCCTGTGGCAGACACAAGCTTGGCTGCCTACTCAATACCTACCCTCTCCTTCTTCCGAAGAAGACACACGTTCTGTTCAGGTGTGGGCTGCAGTGTGCTCAGTGAAGATGGGCCCTTCCCTCACACCCAGGGGATAACCATGTTGGCCTAAACCAAAAATGGTAATCCCATTCCTCTTTCCATTGAGTGATTTGGGGGAGAACGTGTAAACCATTTCGGCCTATAGTTATCAAGACAAATGCTAGGAGCTACTGTAAATTTATCTCCTGATAAATAGAGACACATACCCAAGGAGAAGCCCTTCTGCCCTCTTCTTGCCTTTGAATGTGATTTTGGGAAGATGTGATAATAGAAGTTGTGGCAATCATATTGTGACCTTAAAGGGATAATCAAGAGAGGCTGAGCTGCAGAATTAATCAGCTCTGGAATTACTTAATTCCAGATTTCTCATCATGTGCAATTATATAATGTCTTTATTGTTTAAACAACTGTTCGTTGGAATTTTGGTTCTGTGTTTACAGCTGAGAGCATCATAACTGGTGACCCCCTCAACAACACCCAAGGGTTCCCCAGTGCTTAATAAATCAAGTAAAACTCTTTGCCCTAATATTCAACACTCTTCTTTGGTATGGACCCAGTCTAATTTTTCAGTGTCATTTGGTACTGCATTGTACAGTTACCATTCATGCAAGCCAGACGAATACCCTGCAAACTCCTGATACACGCTCATGCTATTTGCTTCACTTAACATGAGTTCCTCACATATCTCAACCTTCAATTGTCAGTTCTCCACCAAGTCCTTATTCCTCATCTCAGCCTCTTTGGGTTTTCTTTGTAACCTTATCATGGAATTTCTCCAACCTTGCTGTATAGCAGTTATTTATGCACATGTCTCGTCTCCCTCAGCTGTCAGAGCAGAGAGTAAGTCTTACCCATCCATATGCTCTGGTGTGCTCAGCTCAGTGCCTGTACGTACACAGCACTCAGTAAATGTTTGCTCTGCTAAAGTCAACTCTGCTTTGATCTGGTTTCTTGATGGTGAGTCTCAGAAAGGGCCAAAGGCATTTATCTCTTGGAAATAATCTGGCTTTCACTTTAGACTAGTGTCAACCTTAAGCTGAGAACTGATTAAATGTAAAGACTCATCTGTGATACTTCCAAACCATCAGAGAGGCTTAATTGAAAAATGCAGCTCAATCTCTTATGGCAATAATATCATGAACTCCCTGTGTTTGGGCTCTAGCAACATGCATCATTAATTTAACTTCACCTATTCACTTTGACAAAATAATATTTATTTAGTGGGTCTCCACTTTATCTTGTTTCTACCAGTGGTACTTATTATAACCCTTTTGAATTTGCAATATTGTAGACTCCTTAAACACATTTAGTACAGAATTCTCTACAGCAGAGAGCTTCAGATTGGATCAATTCCATGTTGAGATCCATTTCAGGCATATTTTGCTGGAAACTCAAAGTCCACAGGCCAAAAGTTTTTATTTCTAAAGAATTGGGACTTGGACCATCAAAATAATTTATAATCATAATGTTATTGGATCAAGAAAAGAGTCACATGTTCATTGCTAATATCCCCTTTTGCAACTACCTTTAGTAGGATATGCTTTTTAGTCAATAATTGTTATTTTCAATGATTATTTTAATCATAGGGGCTTTGTTGAGAATGATCAATTTCACATCATTTACAAAATTCTAAGTAAAAATATAAATGAGTTGAATTAAGCTTAAGCCTGGATTTGGTTTGCTTACTTTTCACCAATTAAAATACATTTTAATAAAAAACATTTGCCTGTTATTTCTAGTCATTTTAACACATTTGGCTTGAATTTCACATATCCAAGGAAATGCTTACTTTTTCAAAACATCTATACACAAAATAAATTCTATCGTATCCCCTTTTCATTTTAAATTTATTAAAAGTACATTGAAAGTTTTAGATCTTACACAAAACCCTATTGAGAAGGAAAATTTTGATGCCAAAAAGGTATTTTCAAGTGCATAAAATGTGGTCTGGAGAATTCCATGTCAAACCACGAACAAAGTTTACTTTTGGAGAGGAATGCAGAATGACAACTTTTATATACATCTTTATGGATTCATGTATTACTTGGATAATTCAACTCAATCTATAGAAATTTTTTTCAAGTGGACAGGTGCGTATGAGAACACGGATCTGCATTATTTCCACTTACACTGATAGATGTGGAGGAAGGTCTCGCTGAGCTTGTTGGTGAAGAGAGGCTCAGGGAGGTCCCGGAAGAACTGTTTCACCATGTCCGCCACGTCATAGGCAGACTGGTCCTCATAGCTGACGTTCTCAGGGAAGTTCTCGTTCATTTGACGTAAGGCATGGATTCGAGACTTCACACCCGATTTTCGAAAAAGACCCACCTGAAACAAGTCACAGGGATGTGTCAGTGAGGCCACCTTTGCTCCAGACACTTTCTTCCTAAGGCAAGCATCGTGGGAGTGATGAGAAGGCATGGGATGGGGACTGGATGAGCAGCAATTGCATCCAAACCAGCAAATTGTAAATGACTAGTTTAGCTACCTTGGGCAGTAGCTGAACACTGACTTCCTCTCCTATATAATGAAAATAGGAATAATACCCCACCTCACAGGGCTATTGTGGAGACTAAATGCGAAAACATATGTGACTGTGCTTTGTAATCTGTAAAGTCTCAACATGGTAGATGTTATTACTTAATTCATTTACAGTCATGTGCTGTATGACGAAGTTTTGGTCAACAACGGACCACATATATGACGGTGGTCCCATAAGATTAGAACCATATAGCCTAGGTGTGTAGTAGACTATCCCATCTAGGTTTGTGTCAGTATGCTCTATGATATTCACACAACGATGAAATCGCCTAATGATGCACTTCTCAGAACGTATCCCCGTAGTTAAGTGACAAATGACTGTATTCAACAAGTAGTGATTAAATACCCACTGTACATCAGGCGCACCTGTACTTTCTGGAAGTCATTAGTGAACAGACCAGACGAAATTCCCTGCCCTCTAGTGTTTACACTTTAGTGGGGGGTTTGAGGAAGTTCCGTCAGTGGAAGGTTTGATGGATCCCAGATAAGCAACCATATCCAGTGTCCTTTGAGTAAGAGGTTTATAGGGAATATGCCCATGAAACAAAATAAAATTATAAGCATGTATTTGATTTAAGGCTCTTATGTGCTTTTCCGTCTTTGGAATCCTTGTAACACTCGTTAGGTATGTTTCTCACATGATGCCTGGCACCCACTCTACCTGGTTAGTTATTATGTGCATAAGCTATGGCTCTAGTGAGAATGATTCCTGAGTGGCTTTTCTTCAGACTTCAAGACTTCTTACACCTTTTTCATCCCTAGGGCTTAGACTCTTCCTCTGCTTGACAAATAAAAGGAGCAACAAGGCACCAAGGAAATGACGCCCCTAATAGGAATGAGTGACGTGGAGCAGAGCACTGCGAGAATGGAGATTCCTGCAAAGGTTGACAGATCACACCCTAGGCCCTCTAGAGGCTTGCTGCACTCTGGACTTGCCTCTACCCCCAAAAAGAGCTGAGCGGGGGCTGGCCCTGTGGCCTAGTGGTTAAGTTCGGTGCACTCTGCTTCGGCAGCCCAGGTTCAGTTCCCAGGCGAGGACCTACACAACCAATCAGTGGCCATGTTGTGGTGGTGACCCACATACAAAATAGAGGAAGATTGCCAACAGATGTTAGCTCCTGGCTAATCTTCCTCAGCAAAGAAAAAAAGAGCTGAGCTTCTCTGGGAGCCCTGACTTATAGTGAATTAGGATGTCTGCTATTTTTAAATGCCTGCAGGGCATAGGTTGCTCAAAACTGGTCCTTCAACCCCCAATCTCCACTTTTCTCACTCCCTAAGGGCTCACAGATTGGCCCACTTCCACAAAGCAAGGTGGGAACATTCCCGAGTGGTCATTCAGGTAAGCAGCGGCCCTCGAGTCAGCCCGTTCCTCCTCCCTATACCTGGAGAAATGCACCAGCTCATCTCACCGGCTGCTCTGTGTGCCGGGCCAGCCTCGACCCAAGTTCAGGTGTCTGAGGAGTGCTTTCTTGGTTGTTGCTATAAATGGAGAGCAGCCCTAATTCTTTTAAACTGCAGTAACAGCAAGGGAGGAATTCCAAGCAATTAGAGAATGCTCAGGTTTTTGTATATGTCAGCTGAATGGATTGCAGGGGAAATTATACACTACTACTTTTTGTGGTAATAAAAACAGAATTCTTAGTAATACTTCTTTGCATTCCAAGGCCTCCACAGATCAGGATATTCAGACATATTGTCACTTAAAACGTTAATTGCTTTCTTTTTTATTCCTGCAAAACTTTGCCACCTTAGATGCCTCTCCCAGAAGAATCTAAAGAACATTTATCTTTCTCTGGCAACTACTCCAAATTTCATCAAAGTGCATGAGAAGAAAGCATGTACTGTCAGAAGAAAAATTCAAGACCTCAGATGAGTGATTACTGAAGTGAGATCCATCCTCCATTTGTTTCTATCTCCACTCTTCTCATTCTGGAAGGAGGCCCAGGCCTGTGCCACACGGCTGTGCCTGACAGGAGCGCTCAGAATCAAGTGCCCCGAAGGTGAATTCTTAAGTGTGACTCACGGACATTTATCCTCCTGTGAGCTGGTATTATTCGGTTTGAGAAGTCTTGTTATTATTTTTCTAATAGCAGAGACATATTGATCGAGATCTATCAAAAGAAGAAAGCAGACAAGTGTTTGTGCCTAAACTGCAGAGCGCAGTTCCTCTTTTGTCCACCGTGCCTTGCTGGCGTCGTTTCTGGGTGCACTTTATGTGCGTGTACACACACATCCCAGAGATGTTTTCCTTGTATTGTTCTGTTTCCAAGTTTCTTTCTAGTTTCAGCAAATATTGTTATTTTAATTATTTTAGACATGTCTGGAGCTCTCCAACTGTGGGCTCTGAGCTGCTTGTTCTGACTTAGATCTCACAGGATGTTCAGAGGGTTGTCAGGTATTTATTTGTTCTGCTTCAAATTCTGACATAACCTTTCGGTCCCACCCTTATCTTCCAAGGGATGTAGGAAATTTCTGTGGATTTTTTTTGGAAGCAGAGAAGGAAATTTCTTTCCTAAACCTAATAAAGAAAAGATGGTCTGAAATCAGACCAGATTCCAGATGTAGTAGCTGAGGATGGCAGAAGGCAAAGATGGAAAGAATCTCACTCTTCAAAAGTGTCACAGAGCTGATGAAAGAACTAACCCTGGAACCAGCCTACTTCCTGACTTCTTATGTGAGCACATGAATTTCCTATTTTTGAAGCCATTTTGGGATGGGGCTTTTGTTACTTGCAGTGGGAAACTCCCTGGACACAATAAGTAGAAGCTTTATGTGTGGAGGTCTTGAGACAGAGAGAAGAGCTTCTCCTACCTATTTTCATAGAACAATCATGGGTGGTGGCATGAGTGACTGCCAATTGTTTCCTCTTTGAAAAGGTCTCAAAGCACTGATAAAATTTGTATTTTTGGCTCAAATTTTTTTCCAAGTGAAACATGGAGAATGGAAGAAACCATTTTAAAATCTGTTGCTTCTAAGGGCACCCTTGTCATCACAGCTGATGGGAGGCCGCCCCAGATTCCTCAGCTGCATTGTGGGGAAGACCCAGGGAGTGTGAAATGTCTTTCATTTGCTTCCGTGTCTGTCACTGGTGAGTGGGCGACCTGGGTAGTCACAAGGGCCCCACACTTAGTTTAATGCTCTGCAGTCACTGTTTTGAAATTCTTAATAATTTATGAACAAGAGATCTCACATTTTCATTTTGCACGAGGCCCCACAAATTACATAACAGGTCCTGTTCTCTTTGAAACCACAGCTCAAACATCCTCTCTAAAAAGGGAAGAATGTGGTCAGCAATGCAAAGTTCATTTTATGCATCTCTCTTGTACACGATCTCTCATTTGAAAGGTAAAAGGATGAGTGATGAGTGTTCTTTTGGTCTGGTTTTACTTTCCTCTCTCTTTTATCTTCCACCTAAAAACCCAGCTACGAAAAAGCAAGGACTCAAGGTATAATTTAAAACGATAGTTTCCAGAGCATCGCTCATCTTATCTGACGCTGGCAATGGGGAAAGTGAGGCAGAGGTGGTGGGCAGAGGATACTTGTACTGATTATGAAGTGTCTTCCCAGCATAATTGGGCTTTTAAAACTCACTGCTCCATTAGAAGGAGAGGTTGGGCATGAGAGCTGCATTAGAATTCAAATTTCATCTAAATAATATTAAATCTCCTACTTGGCATCCTGTTTATGCTAATTCTTTCGGTACTTAATGATGTTTATCAGGACTTCCATTTCCTCTTCTTCAGAAATGTGCTCAGCTAATGAAGAAAGGTTGGTTTTATTTAGAACGAGAAAGGCTCCGAAGAACAGTGTGCAGCGGGTTCTTATTTTGAGCACTGCAGGGTTCACCTCGCACTGCAGTGACTTCATAGTCATCAGGAGCTGGGATAACCTATCCTTCTGTGCACAGTTGATTTAGGGCAGAAATAAAAGCTCAGCCAGCAAAGCAGGGCTCCTTTCACACACTGCCATGTCTGAATACAAATGGTTCAAAATTGAAGGCTAAACTTCCTTATTTCATCTACAGCCAGCTGCAAGGGTGAAAATGGATACACTGTGTTTCATCTTATATAAACTGTTCTGCACTTGGGAGTGTAGGAGGTGACATGTCGGCAATGTTCCAGGGCTCCGTGGGGCTGTTTTCAACTGCTTGCGATGAAGGCTTATGTTTGTGATGAATGCTTAGCATGAGGGGAAGGGGCCTGGTCCCCTGCAGGAAGCCCCCTCCCTGAGATCATGGGCAAAGGCTTCGGAGATTCTTGGATGGTGGTTTGAGGGGACCACGAAGAGAGGCAGCAGAGCAGCCAGTCAAGTGTGGTTTAGAGGAAGGATATTTTGAGACATTCTGGTCTTCTATGACCCTGGGGCTGAGATCTCAAAATCCTGTACAGACCTGAATCTTTTCAATTCAAAGAGGTGCTGTTGGCAAAGAAAGAACATTTGTGTAGTGTTAAGTCCACTCCTTCTTTGTTACCCTGGTCCCCTCTTTCTTTTCTGATTCATTCACTTTTATTTGCTTGTGTTTGCCCTTAAATCTCTAGGACAGTCTTCCTCCTGGGCCTGGTTTTCTTTGATTCCTCATTATGTTTCTCTGGTTCTCCCTTGTTCCCTTCCTATTACCACCTTCCTTCTTCCCAGAGACCCGAGGGGTGGCCTCGGTGTGCTTTCCACACCCTGCGATGACAAAGGGGAGGGACATACAAGGTGGGAAACCTTGTGGTGCTGAGTGCTTCATAAGGTGGTAACTGGCTATGGTGAAAGCCCCTTTGACATCTTTCAGAATCTTACTCTGGACTGATACGAGAGGAGGGTTGCCTTGTTCATTTTGGTTACATTCAGACTCGGTATTTATGTCCATGAAATGAATTTCTTTTTCCTACAAAGCTTTGCCAGCATACCGTTTTTCAGGATGATGTTCTTCCAGACTTAAAAAATAGTTATAGGCTTGACATGGAGACTGGAAATAAGCCAGTGAGTAGGGACTGAGGAGGTTTTGGTGCCCACTATACTTCTCTTTATTCATGTGACTTTTGCTTCAAACAGGAGACTGGACCCAACGACAGTAGTGATATCGGTGCTACATGTTATTCAGAATCTAAGGGGTGTGACTGGTTTCCATTCTACACTAAAGACTATGTGGTAAGTAGAGTAGTGGTATTATAATTCATTTATTTATACCCAATCTTGTAAAAGAAAAAATTGAAGATGACTTACAATGATCTATAAAATACAATTAAGTTAAAGGCAATAGATGAGAAAATTAGAGCAAAAGGAAAATAAAGAGAGAAAAGGGTAGCTGAAACTAGGAATGAAGTTGATACACAAAATTCATGCCGAAAAATTACATGTATTTACTACAGGCAGAACACATATTTGGCTCCAATATTTCTAGCAGCCAATATAGAGAGGAAAACATATCCAGTCGAATGAGTCTGGTATACTTAACATAAAAAACGGACCAGTTGTCCAAAAGCAACACAATGCTTTCAGGTGCTGGGGCCAGAGAAAAAATTCTTTCATTCCCACAGAAAGGGCACTATATGATGTAATGATCAACATCACCAATGAGTTGTTTAGGGCCACTTCTCAATGTGTCTCTCAATGCTGGAGATGGCATCACCCCAAAGTCCACTGGGGACGAGCAATTCTAACAGTAAGTAGTAGAGTACAGTGGTTAAAAATTTGGATTCTGGAGTTAGACAGATTTTCAGGCAAGTGTTGGCTCCATCATTGCCACCTGGGGGATAAGACCACCCAGGGTAGATGTGGGACTAAATGAGGCAATGAATGCAATACACTTAGTATGATCCCTGAAACATGCTGGGCACTCAAGAAAGATTATCATTATTGAACTAATGGCACGGATGGACTGCATTTCCTTCACGCATTCCTGAATGAACACTGTTTTCTCTTAACAGAGTTTTTGCTGATAAGCATTCACTGGCCATTCATTAGAAGGTTTGGAATAAAATATTTTCTGTGCTTGGTAAAAGTCAGAGCCAAAGACTAAAAGAATCAGCCAAGAGGGGGGATGAGTCTTATATACCCTTATGAAAACTGAGAAGCTTGGAAAAACATGTGTCTGAATAAAAGGCTACCCGCCACAAAACACAATCTTGGGTCTGCACTAACAAACCAACAAAAGTACAATTGAGGCCATAAAGTCCTATGCCAAAGGGCATGGTTACAGTACATTTAGGGTTGCAAAGGAGATTAGAGTGAGTATTTCCAAATATTCAGTTGAGCCCACCTCTTCAAAAAGTTTTCTCAGTAAAATACCCATAGATCATCTACCTTTGATTAATATGTGCTTTTGGTAAAAGCTTTAAAATAGAAAAAAAAAATAAAAATTTAATGCTTAAATAGCTAGATTCATTGATTTGCTCTACTGGGATGTTATTTACAAGTCAATTAATGTTGAGGCATCTGCCAAAGATGAGCACTGTAGTTTTAGGCAAGTGGTCTGTTGCCCTTCTTCCTGAGAAATAACAGGCAAGCTATTAAGGCCATTTCTCAAAACAAAACAGGCATCATCACCACAATAATAACAGCAACCACTCCTGCCCTCCACTATGATATCTAAATATGGAAAAATGCATATCTGTATGTTCTCTAAATTAGGAGTGGGAAGGGAAAAGGGGATCATGCATTTAGTTCAATCAAAGATAGCATCAAATGAAGAAGTTACTCCTATTCTGCTCCACTGAAAACTGGCATCTGATTCATCAACACCACCCTGATCCTAAGTGTGATCTCAGCACTGTGGTGGAGCCAGGATCTTTGAGTTCATGTAGCTCAGCTCATTCCTGTTCATTGAGCCCAAGGCCAAG
Source organism: Tapirus indicus (assembly GCA_031878705.1). Classification (NCBI taxonomy): domain Eukaryota; kingdom Metazoa; phylum Chordata; class Mammalia; order Perissodactyla; family Tapiridae; genus Tapirus; species Tapirus indicus. The sequence continues at coordinate 68,492,131 of CM062930.1, read as the reverse complement.
GGCATATCAATAAAAAGTGCAAATAATCTTAGGTTGGCAGGGATTCTTCACATGGTATTAAAGAGTGTGATGAACAAAAGCCATTATAGAATAGTTGCCTAAAAATGCCACCACTACTCTAGGTTGCAATTTATCAAGCGGGAACACGGCTTTTATTTTGGACAGAATGTCTAAGAAACTAATGGGTGTTAATTTGGAGGAGCAGAGGCCTGGCTTCGTAAATTATTGGATGGGTTGCACGCTGGGCCCAGTCATAGTCCACCACTGTAGCGGACCCCAAACAGTCCTGGAGACAGAAGATGATCTCTGAATATTTTGTTTAGCTTAAGCTTTTTAATCAACTCTACAAGATGAGGGGATATTTGACTTAGCTGATATTATTTTCATATTTCACTTGCACATTTTAAAAAGACGCAAATAAATTTGTCTTTAAGTTTTCCTGATCATGGTGCTGCCTCAAAAAAAATTAATAAAGGTAGATATAAAAACCTAATTCTTTTTTCAAAAAAATAATACAACAGGGATAAAAGAATGCTATGAAATCAATGGTGGCATTGGGATGATAATTAAAAAGGAAATGCAGCATATAGCTTAACTCTCAGTTTCTAGGGAACACAAACGAGACATCACAGGTACAAACTATTAACTTTCTGCAGTCACCCCGGGCGTCATTCAAGTTGCCAATGAGGAAACGTCCTCAAAGTCTTGACAGGGATGCAGTCTGGTCAAATTAAATATTGACATATAAAGATCACAGTGCCTTTTATTTTGGAGGAGGCATGTGTTGTCTGACACTGGACAGATCTGACTCTGTCCGGCATTCCATAAGTCCAAGCCCGTGTTTGCGGTTTACGACCTTACCTGATCGAGGCAGTTGCTGCGTAGATACCTCAGCGCTTGCTGGATACTCTGGGGCAGGGGCTGTCCTGTTCTCTGCACGTGAACTATGAGAGGAACACCAAAGACAGTCTTGTCTTTGTAATCAGGAACTTTCATCCTCTTCATGAACTTTGGAACTGACCTAGAATTCACAGAAACCAGGTCATGCAAGCCTCCTGGGGCACACTGTGGGGAGAGGCTGTGAAAGCAAGCAAGAGGGAAGCCAAGCTTGTGTTGGAATTCCCAACAGGCCCAGGGGAAATTCAACATTTCTCTCTTAATGCATCACATCACATAGAAGTACTATGCCTGCCCCTTGCCTGTGTTAGACCTCTAACTATTAAACAGCATGATTCACATCAGCAGAATGGATTTATGGCTCTGTTTTCAAGTCAAGTGTTCGACTTTCTAATTTAATTGCGATTGACACACCCCTCAAGTGATAAACACTTACATTTCCCCAACAAGACAAAACAAAATCAATTTTAAAACGATAACAAGAAGAAGAAATTTAGTTGCGGTTGGGGGAGAAAGGAGGGGACAGAAGATAAAACACATTTCTTGACTATGTCCTCACTTGTCTAGAACCAGTTGTACTTTTTAAAGGAAATTTTAGTACACAAGCATATATTGATTTGACCACACAATTTATAACTTTCTAAAATATTTTTATAAAAGCATTGCCAATTCTTCTATATACATAACAAAGGACAATTAGTGACACATTTTATATTTTTTCAAATCCGCCAAATCATCTAAAAGATGTCCACATAGCAGTTCCAACATATGCTTTTGTCAATTCCTCATTACAAAGGTTTACTGCATATTCTTGTTTTTCTTTGCCGATGAAATAAAAGCAGAAATGTATGTGAAGAATTAACTGCTCTTTGAATGAATCAATGCTCCAAGTGTCGGGCTCCGCGTTGGGCCAGAAGATACAAGTGACAGATGTTTCTTTGCAAACTGCCAGAATTATTTAATGGCAAGTTTATTTTTAATTCCTCTGTTCACCATTAATCACCCTTTACTTGTCATTTTTCCCTCTTGGAGCCTGACTGCCTTCCCTGGAAACCGACAGAGAGCGACACATAGAGCAGTGCTTCCTGGGGCTGCATCACGTCCGAGCTGCAGCAGCCCAGAAGGCAGAGACAAGGCAGAACTCGGGGCACGATTTCCAGGAGATGGGCAGTGAACGCAGTGAATGAGTTGTTCAGAAATCAGAAAGTAAATGCCGAAACTTTTGCAATCGCATACTTAGCTCTAGAACAAACGATCCCCTCCTGAGTGAATGCGCTACGCACCATGTCCAGCCGTGTTTGTTGGACATGGAGTGCTTCTCCATGATGGCCGTGAGGCGAAGCAGCGAGAAGCGCTGGAGCAGATTCAGCTGGCCGGCTGTCTGGTTGCTGATGTGGGGCGACGCTGTGGACGGCTGAGGCTGGTGCGAGAGCTGGAAACTGTTCCATCGGAGTCGCCTTTGCAGAAAGACCATCAGAGAAGCCAGTCACAAACTGGACGTGTTATCGGAAAACACAGGATATTACTAATTTTTAAGGAGCTGATAGAAATAGTTTCCGAGCCAAGAAAATCACAAAGTAAATGGAACAGAAGACACAAATGTACAGAGTCAACATAAGAAACTATTTTTTCAAAGTCTGATAAATCCGAAAAAAGTCATTATCTGTTTCATTAGGAGGTTTCAGTAAGTGCAATAATAAATGTTATTTGTTTGTTTATTCCTAAATTTGTTCCTAAAGTGTTGAAATAAGCTGAGATTGGGTGTGTGTGTGTGTGAAAGACAGAAACAAACAGACAGACAGAGACAGAGCGAGAGATCTCAAATGTTTGGGAGCCGTAGACTATTTTCATATTGCCATCCAGTCTCTCATTGAGTGTTGAGATGGTGCCTGAAGGTGACAGGCATAGATGAAGTCTTCCTGAAGTGATGACTCATCAGTGAGCCCCAAGAGACATCACTGCCTCCACTAGAAACCCAGCAGCACATATGGTATTATGGTTTCTACTACTTAGGCCCTTCTAGGGCCATTTTTCTAGAGTGCTTCTGAAATGGTCTTTGTATAACAGCTTTCATGTACTTTGTAACTGGCATTTTAAAGCCAAAAATAAACTTATGAAGTGCACACCTTAGATCTCAGAAATTTCTTATAGGATTAAAAAAAAGTTTAAAATTTGGGGTAGAGACGTTTTAATTTATACTGTCACAAGGTCATGGGAGGTGCCTGTGTACAGGCACTGGGCCCCTGTTATTAGTGATTCCCTGTGGGGCCTAGTGTAGCACTTTACACATAAGCTCAAAAATTTTTTGAATAAAACAAAGATTGAATTAAGGGGTAAACATTCAGAGAAATGAACATGAGTTACAATGGATTCAATCACCATAGTATCTGTACAAAAGACATACTTCTGTTCAAATAATTCCTAACCACATATATCACTTAGAACAGTGCCAGTCCTTTAGTAAATGCTCTATAAATATCTGTTAAATAAACAAACCACAATTATTATGAAATAGATTAAAAATCATTCCACAAAATCATGCTACCAACCTGTTTGGCCTGGTCAGAGAGGCCCCTACACCAGAATCCCTCCTTTCTCTGACCCCAGTGGCCTCCGATTCATTAAGAGATGTGCCATCTCTTTCCACATCACTGGGTGTTGTCCGACCTTCGGAGACAGAGTTGCCTTCGAAATCTAAGGTGATCTGATTAGGAGACGGAAAGGGGCATAAGCCAGGCTCCCCAACCAACGCATCATGTGTTTGCAGTTCAGGCAAGACATTTTTTGACCAGTCATCCACTACCTCTTGGAGCCCATTGACATGGTGCAGGATGTCATCTAAGTGAGGGAAGAGATCATCTTTCTCCAAGTCCAGAAGATCTCCTGTGCTGGCGTACAAATGGGAGCCTGGGACATTGTCATAGATACTGACTCGACTTGCTCTGTGGCAGGATGCCATGAGCCTGGGCTCCCTAGTGCCAGGGCCCTGCTGTCTGCCCAGGGAGATGCTACCGGTCCTCCAGTTAACCCCGTTGCTATTGTCTGTTGGCGAGAGGCTTTCAATAGAGAGCGCCTTGGGGAATGTTCCTGGTTTGTGATCCTTGGGAATGTGCACTACCAAGTTCTCTTGGGAATGAAACTCATGTGTGTGGTTTTGGTCGCCTGCATCCCGTAGTGCTGTCCCGGCCAGCACATCCAGGTCTTCTAAGTACATGCCCCCACGCTTGTTGGCCTCCTGGCACTTTCGTTCCTTCAGGCCAGGCGTGCTCACCCCACTGCTGCTGTTTTCCGATTGGCTGCTTTCACCACTTGATTTGCTGGAGCACGGAAGCCCTTTTCTGCAGGCAGCCGGGGGCGAGTTCTGGAGATCTCCATTTGGTATCTGGATGCACTGCATGGCCTTGAAGGACTCTGGCTCCTGTTGCAGCACAGGCCCGCTGATCACCAAGCCACCTGTCCGCCCCGACCCCTTATGCCTCCCGTGTGCTCCCTTCCCTCGCAGGGTTTCCATGCGTTTCAGAAATGATTTGGCTCTGGTCCTGCTGGGCTTCTCATTCTTTGGGTGGACAGGGTAGTTGAGGACGTCTTTGGGGGACTGAGGGAGGCTGCTGCTGACCAACGTGGCATCCAGCATGACCGGGCTGTCGGCGCAGTACTGCCCGGAGCAGTCGAAGGCCTCCCGGCCGGCGCTGTGGCTTCCCGGCTGGCCGCGGCCGTCGCTCCCGCCGCTGCTCTCGCTGTGGATGGAGCAGACCTCCGGCTCACTCAGGTCTGTGAGGACACTTTCACTGCTGGTTGTGTTCCTCATCCTAATGTCTCCCGATGACCCATTTCTGTCTCCTCCAGGGAACAGTGTGTGGAGGTCGTCCACGCGAGACCACCGGCGGCTGGTTCTTTGGAAAGTCCATTTGTTACTGATACACAGATCTTCCTCATCTGAGTCGTCACCCTGAAAAACATCAAGGACAATGCTCATTTACAGGAGGCGTGGATGAAAGGGGAAGTCTACGTGAGCACAGGGAGATACTCCCACCTCCTTTCCCTTCCCTCCTCCCTTTCATGTGTGCCCTCTGGGTTTCTTGGGCATCTTTACTCAGTCCTTCCCTTATCTTTCATTGTCCTGGATGCCCTCCTCCTCCCTAGTGGCTGGAAGATCTCTTCTCAATCTGCCAAGCTGTCTTCCTTTCAATTTTCATAGTTTTTGAATTCTTCCTTCCTCTCTAAGAAGTTTTCCTTGACTGATTACAAAGAGGGTGTAATTACCATCTGACTAGACAGTCTAAATATAAAACACCTGCAGTTCTCTTTTTCACATGGAAACGCAACCCTGCCATAAAAGGCACTTACTTCTTTCCTGAAACCTCTTCACTGAGCCCCAAGACCATACTTCCAGCCTCCCTCTTCTGAACCTCAAAGTCAATACATCTCAACGCTAACCTTCCTCACCTTAGTCTCCCAAACTTGATTCTTATCATGTATTCCCTGTATAAGTTAGCAGCAAAATTATCTACTGAATTCCTGTAAGTAGAAACTGGGAGACATTCTAAAAATCACTAGTTGAAAGGAGTCCAATCCAGCCTGCTATCCCTGGCCAGCCTTCTTTTTTTAATCAACTCTGAATCCAAAGGCCTTTGGCAGGACACGCATCTCTGGGCTGCTGTGGCCCCACTGCTTTGCCCTGCTCACGCTCTGCACCTCACACATTTATCTTACCTGTCCGCGTTCTGCCTGAATTTGCAGCCCCTGAGAGATGAGAGCCTGGGTTCTCTGAGGCCAGAGATGGCCTTGTTTATCTTTGCAAATCCCTCCGGCCCAGTACAGACCTCGACCTAGAGCATATAAATAGTAATTTCCTTCCAAGATGAACTGAATCATCAGCTCCTTCCTCCTCTTTACCATGCACATTACCAAGACCGAACTCTGAAATGATTTTCAAATCTGTTCCCTCATTCATATCTTCGCTCCCATTCCCTTTGTGTAGGCCCTTGGCACCTCTGTTTGGGTATATTACAGTAAAAACCTGGCTAGAATCCTTGTCTCCAGCAGACTCTTCCCCGTCTAAACAGCTTTCCATGTGGTAATCCAAATATGATCATATAATTTCCCAGCTTAAAAGCCTTTAGCTTCCCTTGGCCTTCCTAATAGTCTTTAGTATGGCATTCAAAGCCCTTTCAACCTGACTGCAATGTACTTTTCTTGCCTCATTTCAACTATTCCTCCCAATTTCCCTGTACTCTGCTCCCTGGCCCACACCATCCCCCAACACCCAGCTCTGCTTCAGCATTAAGAGCCTACAAGGGTATATACATGATCTCCACTGCTAAGAACATCCTTCCATGGTTGGGCCTGACCATTCCTGGGTACTCAGCTCACATGTCACATTCTCTTTGAAGCCTTCCCTGACTGCTCCAAGGCAATGACCACTCTCTCCCCTCCAGTCCTTATAGCATTTGGATTAGATATTTATTGTAGCTTTTATTCTAATGACAACTTCAGCTTATGTCATATGCACCCACTCTCAATTGTTATAGGTAAGCTCAGCAGGAGCAGGGTCTGTGTTTCTGTGTTTTATTCACATTTATATCCTCCCCAATGTCAAGCACATGGTAACTGCTCAATAAATTTTTGTTAATTGAATTAAGTTTATTTTATTTTACTTTGGCATCCAGTTCTAAGACCTGGTTCCAAGTGCTGGTAGGACCTGTTAAGAGCTTATGTGACTGTACGCGAGTTGCTTACTATCTCCAAAGTAAGTTTCCATCACTTACAAAATGGGACTAAAAATAGGCCCTGCCTCATAGGTATGCCAAAGGGATTAAATGAAATAATGCATTGAGTAGTCCCTTACTGAGGAATATCTGTTTATTTGTTATTTTCCAATGTTTATTCAGTTGCTTATCTATTGCCTATCTAAAACACATCACTTATCTTTTTACATACCTAACATCTACCTTAACTCCCCTTAACCTTGTAATATATTCTGTTTTCAAGGAAAAGTAAACCGATGCTCAGTTAATAAATGTTGGGATCTCCCCATTCTTGTTTATTTCTTGAGAAATTAGATTCAGATGGGTTGGACTGAATGACAAATTTGAAAATTCAAGTACAAGGTGGAAAAAAGTACAAAACTATAGTACTAACAGAATTCCATAGCTTTGGATCACAGTGGGAAATTAGCTTTGAGTTTTAAAAAAGTCGTATAAAGCTTTGGTAAAAGAGTTTAAAAAGTCATACAAGTGGGAAAAAGGCAAGATTCTGGGATGATGATGCAGAATCACACTTGCTTTGTAGCATTTTCTACTTTCTCCTTCTATGTTATTGATACAGTAAAACCCGACATCTGAGGGCCATTTATATAGCAGGCACCACGATAGGCTGAAGGTTGAGCGTTTTGGATTTTCACATCACATTTCAGGAAAGGAGGGGAAGTTGATATTAAGTAAGTATTCTGAAAAGCCCTTTGATCATAGTTTTTGAGAAGGCAAAAGAAGGATATGCTTTTAAAGAAAATATAGATATTTTAAAATGCAAACTACAATATTTCAGGTTGGCTCCAACGAGCTCCCTCAAGCTAGCCCAAACTCGGTTACTGATGCTAGCAAACCACACACCAGGTGGACAAGGACTCCTTTATTTCGGTTAAGAAAAGATGCCAAGCTGGGCACTGTGGGCCGGGAATGGAAAGCCTGCCCCTGTCTGCTAGGCTCTAAGAGCTTATTACACTAGTTCTGGGCAACAGGAAGATATTTACAACCAACCAAAGCATGTGAAAAAGTGGTAAACTCCTGGAAAAAAAGACAAAGAGTTCAGGGGAATTTTTCAGCATTTAGATTGTCTGAACCAAAACAAACAAAAACCAAAGCAATAAAAAACAAAAACAAAACAAAGAAAAAAAATACCCATTCTCCTTTAGTACCCTGTTTCTACAATTATCATAGTATGTCCCAAAGGGTATTGACATGATTCTGTGTCTTTTTTCCCCACTAGTGCAGGATCTTTGAAACTATTGATAGTGACATACAATAAGAAATACATTTTCCATCACAACTCAAGGCACATATACATATTACACTAAAGCAAAAAAAAAAAAAAAAAAAGAAAAAAAATTCATGCGGTAATAATTATCCTCGTTTGTACTCTGATATTTTATAATCTAGTTTAGTCTATTTCATTTTTTAAAAAACGTTGTTTGAGACCCACCAAATTCATTTGACCACCCACCAATGGGCTATGATCCACAGTATGAAAAACATACTGCACTAGAGTTCAAGACATTTTATTCACTCGGGGCCCAGCAGACTATCAGACACATAGCAGACTCCCCAATAATAATTAAGGAAGTGTATTGATTGTTTAAGAGATGATCAGATTTCGTGTTTGATATTTTTTTGGAGGCTAAAAACAAATAGTTTGTGATTATTTAGAAATGCAAAATGGAAATTTCTAGGCGTCAGATGTGTTTATGAGGAAAAGACACACAAACTAACTTTATTCTCCTATCTCAAGGTTTAGTAAACCATAGAAATACTATGGACATAGAGTGCCTGGATTTCAGCAAGGAAACTGACAAAAGCCTCTCATGATATTGCTGTGGCCAAGATGGCTAACTGGGCTGGATGCTACAGACAGTTTTGGTAGGAACTGGTTGAGTAACTCCATCAAAGAGTGTCTTCAACAGACTGAAAGCAACTGAGGGAGAGATCTCTGGAGGATGCCTCGAGGTTTTGTCCATTTTAAGAATAACTTGAGTGAGCCAGAAGAACTCATGTTTTGAAAACATGAAGATGGTACAAGGTTATTCACTAAGTGATCTTGAGCAAGACACCCTTTTGAGACTCAATTTTCTCAGCTGTAAAATGGAAATAATAATAATACACATTTAGCATGGTTTATTGACAGACTCAAATGAGATTACATGTGCAAATGCCATATAAACCTTAAAGTGCAAGATGAAAACTAATTATCATTGTTAGAGAAGAGCCATATTGAGATGTATAAAGATCTTAACAGAACTGAAGGATGGCCTGTTAATAAGAAATTTCATGAAGTAAAATATAAAGACCCTAACTTCAAAAATCAACTATAGGATGTGCAGGATGGAACAGGCTTGGTTTAATAGCAGCTCCTATTAATAGCCTTGAGAGTTGTAGCAGATTTAAGCTTAATGTGAGTTAGCTATGTAAAATGGCTACCAAACTAAGACACCAACCTTAGCATGCATGACCTGAAGCATGGATCTCAACATTCGGAAGGCTGCAGCCTTACTGTGTTCTGCACTGGCCACATATATCAGGAACAACAGACTTTATGTGCCACATTTTAAGGGGCACATGGAAAGGGGTGTATTTCTAGGGAAGAGTAATCAGGATGGCCAAGGGTCTAGGAATCACAACCTCCTGTGAAGGATGATTGAAAGAACTAATAGCTTGGTTTAGAAATGAGGAATTCTAGAGCAGTGCCACTCAAAGTGTGGTCAAGGGGCTGCCAGTCCCCAAACTTACCAGCCTTCAATGAGATAAGTACAGACACTGAGAGAAGCATTAAAACCATTTGTCACCATTTGGCAAGGCTGTGCTATCCAAGTTTGTGATCAGTGAACTTGTCTTACTGAAAAAGGTTGACACCAGCTTGGGTGTTGCATGCAGTAGGTCCAGGTTACCGCATGTGACATCTCAAGATAAGTTTATCTACCATAACCAAAGTGTATAATGTGCAGGATCATTGTTTCACAGAAAGATAACTGTAGGAAATAGCTAGTGATGAAAGATTGAAGGTGAATTTTGAAAATACAGTATCACTTACTTCATTTTGAATGAAAGGTAAAAAAGACTACCCTAACCTTTAAAAAATTACTTTAAAACCTCTTCTTTAATTCCAGTCAACATACTCTGTGAGACTGCTTTCTTTAGTTTTCTTTTTTTGCTGAGGAAGATTTGCCCTGAGCTAACATCTGTGCCAATCTTTCTCTATTTTTTTGTATGTGGGACACTGCCACACCATGGCTGGTGAGTGGAGCAGGTCTGCACTCGGGATCTGAACCCGTGAACCTGGGCCGCTGAAGTGGAGCACATGGGACTTTAACCACTCAGCGAGGGGGCGGGGCCCAAGACTGCTTTCTTTATAATGATCAGTATTAAAACAAAGAAACATTTTAGATATACATTCTTCCCTGTGAGTAGTTTTGTTGTCACTACAATCTAAATTATATAACAAACAAGCAACTCACTGTCATGAATACACATAGTCATATCATTTGATCAAAGTGTGTGTATAGGCATAGAATATGGGGAATTTCTATTTCAAAGTAAACTTTTTGTTTAGCTCTGATGGCTAAACCACAAAAAAGTTACGAGTGCAATTGTGATTCTTCATATTAATTGCCTATGTGCACACTTTCCATAAAAAATGTGAAAATTTTTGTCATTCTTTTCTACTTCCTGTTATATTTGTTCCAATTATATTTATTGGAATGCAATTTTGTGTCTGTTGAGTCTAATAATAAAGCATTTAGGCTTGTATTTTCTATAACCTTTTTTTCATTTCATATTTCTAATAATTCATCTGTATTGAATATTACAAAAATATCTTGGTCAGTGGCAGGCTGGAAATTAAAAATAAAGTAAAAAAAAATCAGTCATTGACCACAGACAGTTTGATAAACTTTGTTTTAGATTGAGCAGAGGTCAGAAAACTTTCTGTAAAGGGGAGTACTTTCTGTTTACTTTCTTTCCAGTGTAAAGTAAACTTTCTATTTACTTTCTATAAACTTACTTTCAGGTAGTAAATATTTTAGGTTTACGGGCTGTACGGTCTCTGTTAAAACTACTCAACTCTGTTGCTGTAACCAAAAGAATGGGTCTGGCTTTGTTCCAATACAACTTTCTTTACAAAAACTGGAGCAGCATTTTGCCAATCCTTGGTCCAAAGGGTCGCTGTGTGAAAGAGGAAATCCATATTTTGTGCTTCTCCAGAGAAAAGAGTTGGGTTCAGATAGGCAAGTTTACACTGAGTCAGCTTTTAGCTTATTATATGGAAGACTTCTAGTAATCAGAATAAAATAAATTGCCTTGCCATATAATGCACTCATCACGTCTAGGTCTAGATGCTTACAAGCAGAGGCTGAGTGAATCGTGAGGGATGTTCTAAGAAGTAAATCCTGGAGTGGATAGGAGTTTGGAAAAGATGATTGAAGATCCCTTCCAACTCAAAGATCCTATGGTTCTAGGTTATTCACATGTAACTATCTAAATCAAGACTGTAATACTCTCAGGCCAAATGAATGCTGGAATGAAATATAATTTTTCTCTCATTTGATTCTGCTGTTTGGAGCTTCCAGGAGATGTTTTATTTGGTGGGAGATGAGGGGGTGTGAAAGGCAGTGTGGGGTGGAGACCAGGCCCCTTGACAACAGCTGCAGCTCCTTTGAAATGCTGATGGCATCCAGGCCAGGAGGTATGGGCTGCAAGTGGCAATTAGTCATGGTTTCTGTGTTGCTTTCCACCTTTGGTCATGATTTCAGAGCTTTATTTAAACTATAACATTAACCAGAACCTCCTTTTGAAGCCACTCTTTCTCTCTTGGGAAATCTTAGGTAAGAGTCCTTTGTGCGTATGTGCCTTTTTCCTCATTTAATAGTCTTACTGGAGTCTTCAGTCTCTGACTTTAACTTTGAATAGAAGTCATATCACATAAACACTAACCATAATTACGGGATTTGAATATCGGCATGAAGCGAGTGTGAATTTTGTAGGTAATAACGGAGAAGAAATGCTTCTAAGAACGAGTAGCTTTGCATGTGCCTGGAGTTTTTAAATTAGATGAAGCTCCGATGTTTGGCTTTTTCTAAAAATGAGAATATTCTTAGCTGAAATCATATATGCCTCAGAGACAAATCCTAACCAGACACTGCAAAAGGAAGGGTTTTGTTTTTTTTAAAATGGAATTTGACCATATCTTTACACTGGAAACAGGAGCCCACCCAAGTCCACAGCTGCAAGAGGCAGCTAATCCACTGTTACACAGAAATTCAGAAGTGCATCTTCCATTAAAGTAACTGGAGCTGAGTGGCTGAGCCCACCTGTTCAGAAGCACAGATGTGCCACTTGCAATTTGCAGGGGGAGGAGCCTGAAGCCAGGGGCAGGGGAACTCCTGGCGTCCTCAGGCTCTCCGGAATGTCTCTTGGCTGGGTTTTAGGAAGTCTTTGAGTGAGGTGCATGGCCAAGATTGAGAACACTCCCCCCTCCTGATGCAGATGACAGGGCAGACAGGGCAGGTGATCCTGAATCTTTAGGGGACCACTTTTCTCTTCTGCAAAATGGTAAGCTACTATCTTGTGGGAGAGCAGGTGTGATTTCATTTCTCCTGGTGTTTTACAAGTGGCATCTGATGTACAAGAAAAGTGCACGCCTAACTAAGTATGAATGAGGCTTCACCACGCTCATCTATTAGTGGACTTTTCTTCTTCCTTGGGTCAACCCACCAAACTTTTCAGAATTAAACAAAATCAGATGCGAACCAAACGCAAAGCAGAACAATGACATTCATGACTCATTCACTGTGAGAGATGCAGAGATAAAGTTCCATGAAGACATTAAGTAAATTGTGGACTTGAGTACAGATGGCAAGAAATATCCCTCTTCCAAAAACAAGAAAAATATGTAACCATATGTATTGCTGAGGAAACCCTTCCAGGTCTCAGATCAAGGACCAGAAGCTCACTTGGATGCCAATACATCTCTGAACATCTTTAAAAGGCAAGGAGGGGCAGATGGTGCCAGAATAGCTGGGTTCAAATCCTGCCTCTGCTATTTCTGCGTGGCTTTGGGAAAGTTACTTAGCTTCTCTGCCCTTCAATTTCTGCATCTGTGACATAGAGTTAATGAGGAGGAATGGTGCCCGACATGGAGTAAGCACCACGTGAGTGTTCGCTAACCACACAGACTGCTAACCAAGCAAGCATAGCCCTTCATCGGCCCAAAAGCTCAGAAAGGAGAAGAACGACTGTGGCCCTGGACAGTTAAGCCATTTGGGGATGACATTCTGCAGAATTAAATCTGTCTGGGTCTCTGTAGATTGGAGATGAGCATTATATTTCAATGTTGTGGATTGCTTAAAATGGGGACATACCTAGAAGAAGTGTTTCTGTTTTATTTTTCTTCCAAATAAACTAATTTCAAAGTTGGTTGAAGCTTCATATGGTGCTCAGTTCTCAAGTTTCACTTTCTATTTTTGATCATTTGGCCTATTCCCAGCCTGTATTTATTTTTTGTATTTTTTTTGCAGTAAAATAAAGGACTAGCCTGTGACTTGTGTAAGGGGCAGACCATGGGAAGGTGTGCCACCACACAGGGTCTCCTGCATAGCTGCTTAGACCACAGCCCCCAGATGTTGGTCATTACTGAGACTCACAAGTGGGTGGAGACCACATGTTGGAATTATTTATTTGAAAACTCAGGACATGACTCCCCCATTTGCAATGTGAAAAGCAATATTTTATTCAAGTGCATGCATTTTGAGGCCTATTGCTAAGTAGGGGCTGTGGCGGTGTGTGCCACTACATCCAACACAAAGAATAAATTAAGAATGTCAGAACGCCGAAGTGACCAATTTACAGAGGAGCTTTTGTGAAGGTGACACAAATAGCCTAACAAATGTTGTTCAGGCCTACCCCACAAACGGGTTTCGAAAAGCTGGCAATAAGGTAAGAATCCAATCACTCCACTTGACTGACAACAAATCTTGTCATTAGTTTTTGGCCTTTTCTTCGGTAAGACGCTGCCGCTCAAGATCTGTATAAGCAGCCGTATAGACCAGCCGCACTTTAGACACACAGGCGTAGCTGCGTGCAGTTTAATAAGAACCATGTGTTACAATCAAAACAACATTTGACCCTGATGCTTCAAACAGTATGTATGCTTCTCAAGGGGTCTATTCAGCCAGACAGCTGTTGGGGCGTTTATTCCCACATTTTTAATTTGTCTTTGGCCTGGACAAATTGCTTATGTTTTAATATTTCTCTGGATATTGTTTTTCACTGTTTTGCCTCCTTAGCTTAAATCTTTGGTTCCTAACTCAAACTCCAAATTGTTTTGAAGGCGAGGTCAACCAAAATTCATTTGCTTTTTTCTGGTGCTATTTTAGAGCAGAAATTCAGGTTAATGTTATTTTTAAAGATTAGGTTACTCAGGAGTGACTTAAAATCCATTGGATTTAATGATTTCTCTGTGTAGACCAGAATAAAGAATACTTTCTTTTGACTCAACGATGTTTTCTCTGCTTCTTCAAAATATACTGAGGCCTGACTTGTTACATATTGGAGATGTGAAATGAAAAAGTAGTTAATGATCTTAATTCTGAATTTCCTAAAAGGATCAATTCAGTGAGCAAGAGAGGTCTTTCAGCACAGTGGTTAGAAGCCTCAGTTTTGGAGTGAGATAGGCCTGAGGTTGAAATCCTGCTCTGCCACTAGCTGAAAGATCATGGTAAATGACTTGATCTGTTCAAGTTTTACATTCCTTATCTAGAAAACAGAGTCCCTACCTCAATGGATTAAATGAGAACATGAATGGTAAGTTCATAATAAAGCTCCTGGAAAACTGTAAGTGCTCAGTAAAGTACAGCTTTATTCCCAAACTGAAATCTCCAGTCTTATTCATATAGTGGGAAGCACACATGCAAAGTCCTAGAAGAGGGAGGTAGCACAGTGACTCTGAAACTGAACAAAATCCTCGTGACTAGAGAAAAGTGTAAGGGGGAAGAATGGTGAAAGATGTGGCAGACTCAGCATCCCATTGTCACACTCTCCCTGACCCCTCAACCATTATGAAATGAACCTGCCTGAGAAGGAATGCTTCTTGAAATAAAATGTATTGGAAAGAATGAAGCAGAAGACACTTGGCATGGACCCACAGATTCTTTTCTGCATTCTCTTAATGTACTAATCACTGTGGAGCATTTTGGTCTAATATGGAACGGATACTGACAATTAAACACACTTCTGAAAAATTACCATAAAGAATTAAGACATTTTACATCTTTATACAGACCCTCTGATAAAAACTAAAGCAAAATGAAACAGTGGAACAAACAGATGTCAGCCAGCTTGCTGTGAATGCAAGCTTTTTCTGTTGGTATAGCCATGGTCTTAGTAAGGTGTAGACACCTACCTTTTTCCTTTGGAAGTTCACATCAAGTTTCATGGAGGCACACTTGTTCAATGTATTTAGTCGTCTAAAAAGAAAGAAAAATGTGATGATTGCTACCACTAATGAACCTAAATCTTTTTTTCTAGTTTGATAATTCTCATATATTGCCAGTGAAGTTGAAAGCACAGAAACAAAAAGTTATGTCCCAAGAAAGTACTGCACTCACAGAAGGTGCTGGATAGAAGAGTTCCCATTTGTTCTCCAGCCTCCAGACCTGAGAGGACTCTGCCGTGAAGACTACCAGTCCCTGTCCCTAATCTAAACCTGGCCCTTTCCTGGCTCTCTTTCCACCATTCTTGGAACCCATGGTCAATCATTGTAGCCATACTTTCACCAGCCCCTCAATTCATTTGCCACCTTTACCTTCTATCATGCTAGTCCCCAAATTTGGGTCAACTCAACCATCTGTCTTCTCTCCTGCTCTTGGGCTGTTGGGTATAAATGGAAAAATAACTCACATTACAGTGCTGAATTATACATGCTATGGACTGAATTGTGTCCCCTCAAAATATACACGTGGAAGCCCTAACTCCCAAATGTGACTGTATTTGGAGTAAGAAATAATTAAGGTTAAATGAGGTCATAGGGTGAAACCCTGATCCAATAGAATTGGTGTCCTTATAAGAAGAGACACCAGAGAGCTCTCTCTCTCTCACTCATGTGAGAACACAACAAGAAGGTGGCTGTCTTCAAGCCAGGAAGAAAGTCTTTACCAGGAACCAAACCCTATAGGCACCTTGATCTTGGACTTTCCAGCCTCCAGAACTGTGAGGAAATAAATGTCTGCTGTATCAGACACCCAGTCTGTGGTGTTTTGTTATGGCAGCCCGTGCTGACTAATACATATATTTTGATTTTCGTCCTAAGCTGGGCTCCCAAAATTGCTACCCAGCATTCCTTTCATTTTTTTTCTCTGGTTGACTCTCAATCTCAGATGATGTAAAAGATCCCAGCCCCCCAAGAGATGATTTAGCCACCACTGCCAATGAGAAAATATAGCTTAATATAAGCTATTAGAGATAAATTCTTTTAATAATCCTTTCCTTCATCATCAAAAAAAAAGATGTTCCTATTCTTTTTCAAACTCACCTTTAACCTTATTTTTGATTTCAACATCCATCACTTCATCTGGGACTTAGATACTCTTTTATTCCCTCTCACCTCAGCAAACTCCCTCAACCACTTTCTTCTCTTTAAGCTCATCCCTGTCTTGAACAAATTGACTAACCAATTAGTTAGCTACCCAAATAACCATAATCAAGCAAACTAGAAATTTTCCTTCAAACCTATCTTTCCTTCAAGCAGCTATACTACCTCAACATTCCCTTCCTATACTACTCAGTTTGTTGAGAACAGCCTCAATTTTCATTTACTCGCTAACTCACTACAATCTGATTTCATGAAATTCTGTTTGCAAATATCTTTATTATTTTGTTTTATTTGATTACTTTTTAAAAATCATAGTTTTTGAATGTATATGGTTTAAAGAGTCAAATATTACCCCTCACGTCCTCTTCCATTTGCTACCGTTTGGAAGCAATTCTTCTAACTGTTTCTTTTGGAGTTTACCTCTAACAACATGCTTATGCTGTTACTTCTTGATTTTTCAGTTTAAGTCATTATCTATTGACTTTGTTCTACGAAAGGTGAAGATTTTTTTTTTACTACTCATTCCCATTCTTCACCCCCTCACACACATTCACATTCTTTATCTCTTATAACTATAGTTATGTCATTATTTCATAATTTTTTGATAAATCAATATTCAGTGTTTATTATGACTATGTAAATCCTATTCACACATATATCATACTCTGATTACGTTTTCTTTCATTCTCAACTTTTCATTATCCCAGGAGTCAATAAACATCTTGTTTGTTTCCTTAGTTTCTTATGCAATTATCTCTAAATTCAAACTCAAACACTTCCCCAATTATCTAAATCTCTAAGTGTGTTAAAACATATCACATAGTCTATTAATTCAATTTCTTTGGAGATGTCTCTCTCAGAGCCTTCTGACCTGTTCTAGTTGGGGTTTGCTGCTTTTGTTTTGTTTTGCTTTAAATCATGGGCTGCTCATATTTCTCAGAACTCAGATTCTCTTTGAGTTTATTTTCCAATATTCTGGAGCCAACTTACAAAAGAAGCCTGGGAACCTCAAGATTTAGAATGTAGGCAGACTGTCACTGAAGCCCCATTTTCAATAGCATATTCCACCTTCAACAATGTCTGATGTCCCCCAGTCTAGGGAACTTCTGTTTTAGTCTCTCCAGGGAATAAACTTCTAGTTTGTGCTGATGGTGGGGGAGAGATGTCACCTAGATATAGATCGGGGGAGTAAATGGAGGGCTCTACATACTTTAGAATAGAATTCAAACAACCCTCTTCTTTTTAGCCCACCCTTAACCTCACTTCCCATTTTTGAGCTTTTTAGGATTTCTGTAGGGCAAACTGAGTTATTTTATGACTCCTTCGCTGACCACTTAGATTTTATTTCTTGGGCTTGCTAAGTTCCCCATTACATATTCCTGTTTTTCTGCTTTGAAAATTTTGTAGTTGTGATCTCTCTCTCTCTGTATGGACGTTTGCTTTTGCAAAGGAGTGTCTCTCTGTAAATTAGTGGGAATTTAGAAGTGAGAAAATTCAGATGTTCAATCTCCCATCTTTGACTAATGACGTTTTTTTGTATTCTGGTTATGCATAGATCTTAAGTTTTCAGCTCAGTGAGTTTTGGTGGTTGTAACCACCCTCAAACAAGGTAAAGAACATTGCTTCACATCAGGAAACTCTCTTGTGCTCCTTTACTGTCAATTCTCCCCACCACCACATCCCCTCCCACCACCCACAGGGGCATCCTTTTTCTGATTTCTATCATCCAGATTGACTTTGCCAATTTTTGGTTATCATGTAAATGGAATCATACAGTATGTATTTTCTGTGTGTCTGCCTTTTTTTTTTTTTTTTGCTCAACACAATGTTTTTGAGATTTATCCATGTTGTTGAGTATAGTAGTAATCATTCTTTTCAATTGCTGAGTAGTATTCCATGGTATGAAGATATACAACTGGTTTATCTATTCTCTTGTTGACAGACATTGGGATGTTTCCAGTTTTGACCAAAATTGACTTTTTATTCACCAAATTCCATAGCTTCTTTTTAGCAAAGTCCCATTTGTAGCAATGGACACTAATTACCACTCACCATTTCTTGAAACTCTTCTCATTTTTGGCATTCAAGATTATGAATTCTCTCATCTCTCTAAACACAATCTCTTTCCTGTCACCAAATAGTTCTTGCTCCTTAACAATCAATATTTTTTAGAATTCAGACTGCAGTCCTTGCTCCTCTTACTCTGAATGGGTATACTGAAATAGCTTATATCATCTTAAAAGAAATTAGACTCTGATGATGCCCAATCCTCTGTTTCTAGCCCAGACACTTCATCTGAGGCCCAGAGTTACATTTCTAACTACTCACTGGTATCACCCATTTGTGGGTTTCTGCTCGCCCTTCAAATTCAACTATCAGACTGAACTCATTGTATTCTCTTCAAAACCTGTTTCTCCTATTTAATGTCTTGTCTTCACTAAGAGCATCACCAAACAGGCCACCCAAACTGGAAAATGGAGTCGTCTCGAGACTCTTCTTCTTCAACATCTATATCATTGGATCACCAAGTCTTCTCAGTTATACCTTCATGATAGTTTTAAAATCTTGCCTCTCCTTTCATCCTAATTCAGTTCTTTCTCATCTTTTACCTAGAGTCAGGCAACAGCCTCTTAATTGGTTTCACTATGACTTCAAATGCTTCACATTGAAACCAGTCCTCTTTCTCAACTTTTTATCATATCACTCATTTACTTAAAAATATTTGATGACTCCCCTCATTTTCAGCTATCTCCAATTTACTCACTGACTACACATTCACTAGCGTCAAATATAATAAGCAACTCTGGACTAGAAGCTGATCATTTAGTCTGAGGCTGTCTTCAGCACGTTCTTCGCCTTTGCTCCTATAACTGACAGCCTATCTTTTTGGCCAGTTCCACATGCATTAATGTCAATATCTAAGAGCTAAGAGTAGTGTGTGAAGTAAATTATATATATATCTTCTTATTTGGAAGCTCTGATATATAAGAGCTTATATAAGTCGATGTTACTCATTTGGCAGCTCTGTAACAGGTTTGTTTAGGGAAGGACTGCCTATTATTTATAAAATTTATTTATCTAACAAACTTGTTCTTCTATTATGGTTTGGAAGCATGAACAAACCATTTTATTCTGTGCAAATTTTTTTCATCTACTGCATATACAAAAGACATCAAAGGGCTCATCCTTTATTATACCACATGCACACAGGAGGTTTATTCGTTATTTTTAATTGTTTTTGTGAGGAAGACTAGCCCTGAGCTAACATCCCTTGCCAATCCTCCTCTTTTTTTGCTGAGGAAAACTGGCCCTGGGCTAACATCTGTGCCCATCTTCCTCTACTTTATGTGGGACGCTGCCACAGCATGACTTGACAATCAGAACATTGGCCCGCGTCCGGGATACGAACCTGCGAACCGCAGGCTGCCAAAGCGTGAACTTAACCACTATGTCACCAGGCCAGCCCCTCATTCTTTTTTAAAGCTAGAGACTAACTAGATTTGAGTATCTAGATTTGGGTCCTTTTATCTCTCCTAAACTCAGATATTTGCCTGCACCTTAACATAAGAATTGCTCCTCTACTTGGAGAAAATATCTGCAAAACATTTATCTCATACAGAACTTGTATCCAGAATACATAAAGAATGCCTAAATTCCATAAATCAAACAAGTTGATTTTAAAACTGGGCAAAATATTTGAACAGACAGTTCCAAGAGATACACAAATAGCAAATAAGCACATGAAAAGATGCTCAACATCACTAGTCATGGGAGACATGCAAATTAAAATAACAGGACACCACTATACACACTAGAATGCCTAAATTCCTTTTAGCAAGGAGGCGGAATTGCTGAAACTTCCACAGGGGTGCAGCCTCTTTGGAAAACAGTTTGGCAATTTCTTATAAAATTAAACATATTCTTAGCATCTAACTCAGCAATTCTACTCTTAGTTATTTATCCAAGATAAAGCAAATCATACATTCATACAAAGACTTGTATTTGAGTGTTCATAGTAGTGATATTCATAAAATAGCCAAAAAATGGAAATAACCCAAATGTCCATCAATTAGCAAATGGATATTAAAATTTGGTATATCCATACAATGAAATACTCAGCGATACAAAGGCACTAACTACTGATACGTGCAACAGCATGGATGGATCTCAGAGGCATTATGCTAAGTGAAAGAAGCCAGACACAAAGAGCATACACTATACGATCTCATTTATACACAATTTTAGAAAAGACAGAATTGTAGTAACAGAAAACAGTTCAGTGGGTGCCAAATGCCAGCATCAGAGGACTTTTTGAGATAATGGAAATGTTCTATATCATGACTGTGGTGACAGTTACACGACTGTATATATTTGACCAAACTCATCAAATTATATACTTTAAATTGGTAATTTTTTTGAATGTAAATTATACTTCAATATAGCTGAATAAAAAATAATACAAGTGAGTGACATTAGTGGGATTGGTGGAGTAAAGATCTCCAAAACTCCTCCATAAAAGCAATAAGAATTCTGGCAAAAATTGTCAAAATCAACTTTTTAAAAACTCTGGAAATTAATAAAGGCTTATAACAATCCAAGTACTGTTTATTTAAGAAAAGTGTTTGAATCTATGTAAGAACAGTGAGCTTTGTAGCATTTGAACTTGCCCTATTCCCATGTTCCTTGCCCCAGCTCTACAGGAGCTTTGAAAAACAACAGCATCACAATGAAAGTACCTGTGAAAACTGGCAGCCTAGCAGCCATTGGGGAGGACAGAATGGGTTTGAGCTCCCCAAAAGTTCCATTAGTAAAGAATTGTCATTATCTGAGCTGTCTGGCAATTCCCTGAATGCCCCCATTCACAAGGCTTATCTTTATTTAACCTGTCTCTGAGCTCATCACTGAGAATAGCTTTTCCCAGGGTGTCTGTCAAAAATAATCAGTGGCAGTTATTTAACATCACAGCTGCCTGAAATGGTGATAACATTTGGGCCAAACGAGATGTGAACCAAAAGTAATAAAAGGAATAGTTGTGGGAATGAGATATCCATAGGGGGCTCAGAAAAATTCTGACATATTCTTGGGAATCTAGAAGACCAAGCACATATGCAGAACTGTGTGCATACCCAGGAAAGACCTGAGAAGGTCCTAATTTCTCACCTCTGTCTGACCTCAGTGATCTGCACAAGCAGGAAGTAAAGGCTAAGGCAGAGTTACCAACTTCCTGCTGGAGCATTGAAACCATAGCCCAGTATGCACAAGGAGCCCCTTGGCAAAGGCTGGGAGATATTGCAGTTCAAGGAAACCTCTATCCAATCATTTGCTGACCACTAAGCTAACCAAGTAGAGATTTCCGTGGTAATACACAACAAAGGACTTCTACTTTAGAGAATTAGTTGAGCAAAGTCACTAAATAAACAGCAACAACAACAAACCTTGGAGAGGGAGGATCTGATTTTGAGAGTTGCTATATTATAAGGTTTAAAATGCTCAGTTTTAAACAAAAAATTACAAGACAATAAACTGATTCTAAAGTTTATATGGAGAGGCAAGAGACCCAGAATAGCCAATTTAATATTGAAGCAAAAGAACAAAGTTGGAGGATTGACATTATCCAACTTCAAGATTTATTACAAAGCTACAGTAATCAAGACAGTGTAATATTTGTGAAAGAACAGACAAATAGATCAATAGAACAGAATAGAGAGCCCAGAAAGACCCACACAAATATAGTCAACTGATCTGTGACAAAAGAGCAAAGGTAATATAGTGGAGAACAGCTAGTCTTTCAACAAATGGTGTTGAAACAACTGAATATCTACATGCAAAAAAGTCAATCTAGCACAGACCATATACTATTCACAAAAATTAACTCAAAATGGATTCTAGACCTAAATGTAAACACAAAATCATAAAACTCTTGAAGATAACATAGGAGAAAATCTAGATGACCTCAGGTTTTGTGATGACTTTTTAGATAAAACACCAAAAGCATGATTTATGAAAGGAATAATTGATAAACTGGACTTCATTAAAGTTAAAAACTTCCGCTTTGTGAAAGACATCAAGTGTGTGAGAAGACAAGCCATAGACTTGGAGAAAATATTTGCAAAAAACATATCTGATAAAGGACTGTCATCTGAAATACACAAAGAACTCTTAAAACTCAACAATAAGAAAAAAATTAGGCAAAAGATCTAAACAGACACCTCACCCAAGAAGATACATAGATGGCAAACAAGCATATGAAAAGATGCTTAACATCATATTTCATTAGAGAATTGCAAATTAAAACAACCATGAGATACCACTACACACCTATGAGAATGACAAAAATCTAAAACACTGACAACACCAAATGCTGGCAAGAATGAGGAGCAACAGGAACTCTCATTCATTGCTGGTGGGAATGCAAAATGGTACAGCCACTTTGGAACAATCTGGCCGTTTCTTACTGCCAAACATACTCTTATCACAGGAGCCAGTAACCACATTCCTCAGGATTTACCCAAATGAGTTGAAAACTTATGTCCACACAACAACCTGCACAGGAATGTTTATAGCAACTTTATTCATAATTGTGAAAACTTGGAAGCAACCAAGATGTTCTTTAGTAGGTGAATGGATAAATAAACTGTGGTACATCCCAGACAATGGAATACTATTCAGTGCTAAAAAGAAGTGAGCCATCAAGCCATGAAAAGACATGGAGGAAGCTTAAATGCACATTACTAAGTGAAAGAAACCAATCTGAGAAGGCACATACTGTATGATTCCAACTATATGACATTCTGGAAGAGGCAAAACTATGGAGACAGTAAAAAGATCAGTGGTTGCCAGGGATTAGGAGGGAGAGAGGGATAAATAGAGCACAGAGGAGTTTTAGGGCAGTAAAACTATGCTGCATGATACTATAGTGGTGGATACATGTCATTAAACATTTGTTAAAATCCACACAATGTATAAGATCAAGACTGAACCCTAATGCAAACTATGGACTTTGGGTGATAATGATCTATCAGTGTAGGTTCATCAATTGTAAAGTAGCATTCTGGTGCGGGATGTCGATGGTGGGGGAGGCTGCGTATGTGTAGGTACAGGGGGTATATGGGAACTCTCTGTACTTTGTGCTCAATTTCACTGTGAACCAAAAACAGCTCTAAAAAATCAAGTCTATTTTTTTAAGACGTAGTCTTTGTTTTATTCATTTAAAAAATCACTTTATTTCTTGGACTTTGAAATTACCGACGTCAAGTGATCTGCATTTCTTTTGCTCTCAATCTACTTGCTCATTAGTTCTCAGTCCTATCTACGAAATTATCATCATTGAAGACATCTTAGAAATTCTGGGTACAATTTTAAAGATCATACATACAACCATTCAACTCTTCCTTTCACAACGTATAAGTATACCAAATCATCACGCTGCACACTTTAAATATCTTACAATTTTATTTGTCAATTATACCTCAGGAAAGCTGAAAACAAAAACTGATCTGTTAAGATGGAAAAAAAGACAAAAAGAGAAAATATTCTTTATAGTGGTCTGCAACTAGGTAGGCATTCCCAGCATGGTGTAGCATCAGCCTGTGATTTATCTTGCACAAGGTAAAATATACAACGGGTAGACTCTGCGAGAACACAAAATGGATGAAACATATATCCCGGAGAGGGGTAAACGCCTCTTTAAGCACTGGCTGCCTCAGGTAAAAGAATATGTCACATAACAGAAGTATTCAGAGCACTTTATCAAAACCACTGTGAAGTTCCGCTGTGAGTGAAGCCAATCATTAGGACAAATATTTAGCATCGGTATTTGTTTACCTCTAACTTAATGACAAGTAATATAAAACCCTTCAGATAATCTGAGTTGGTCTAACACTGGTTGCCTGGAAAACTATTCCTGCATGAATAACAATTTTGATTATAAAATTTATTTTATCTGCTGCATCAACAGTGTGTCTTCCACTAGATTAGAGCTTCTTTCGAGGCAGAAACCATAATTTATTCTTCTAATCCACATAAGGCCTAGCAGGAATTTTTATACATGATAGTCTCAGTAGGTTTTTCTTTTTTAACTGAACGTACTTTGTCTATACAGGTCCAATCACTGACTGACTTTAAGTAATTGCAATAGAACCTGTATAGTCAGAATAACAGAATGATTCTCCCCCACTGAAAATGACAGGCTGAGGGCTGCATCTTATTTGCGTCCCTAATGCCCAGCACAGGCACTGCCTCAGAGCAAATCCACTCAGTAAATGTTTGCTAAGGAAACATTAGAGCTTGGCAGACTCTAGGGACCGTTTGGTCTGACCGTTTTATTTTCAGATGAGGAGAATAAGGATCTGAGAGGAACACTTGCTCTAGGGAGCCACACATTAGTTAGCAGCAGAGCTAGGACTTCTTCCTGCCAGTGATTTCTGTGCTTCCGCCTACCCAAGAAGAATTCGACGAGGGCCTGGAAAATGAGAGCATATGTCATGTCCCTAGCACAGGCTATCCAATAAATGGTAGTTTCCCTTTCCTCTCCTTTTTTTTCCATGGAAAGAGAAAACCGTGACACATGCTGAAGGCTGTCCACTTTGTGCTTTGAGCAAACTGGATTTATGTGTTAGCACAAGCAAAGCAGTTTGATCTTTCAGAAGAAATGTCCACAATGACACTGCTACCAGAACCTGTTAATTTCTACTGTTATCTTCAGAATCCTTAAGAAGGGCTAATACATTAGTAAAGGGGAAATAGTCAGAGTGAAACTTGAGGTTCTAATGGACAGTGAATAAGAAGAGAAGAAGCCGAGATTCGTTCATCTGACAGTGTGCGCTATATACCAGGAACAAGGCTAGGTGCTGGGAATGCAGAGGTGAACAAGAGGTGCTCCCTGTGCAGGACATAAATATGATGAATAAGAGAAGAAGTAACTCATTTCCTGAGTGCATAAGGACAAAACCTCCCAGAGGAGGTAATATTTGAACAAGGTTATGAAGGACTAAGAGAGATTTGCTGCCTAGGCTAGAAAGTTACAGGCAAAGCAAACAGGCATTAAATAGCACGCTTTAGACTAGAAATTGCAACTATCTGAGTGGGAATGTCTGGAGGGATAGGCAGGGACTAGATCATGAAGGACCGAAATAAAGATGTTAGAAGCAATCTGTGGGCAACGGGGAGCTACTGAAGGATATTGGACAAGAGAGTAAGAATAATTAGGTTGCTTGTTAGAAACATAACTGGTGGCAGGATGGAGAATGAGCTGAAGAACAGATAGGAGATGTTTACAACAGCTTAGGTGAGAGATGGCAAAGAGATGAAGAAATGGAGTGACGAGAGCAGAAGACGACTTGGTCATTGATGTGGAAGATGTGGAGGGAGAGAAATAGAGGATGACTTCCAGATTTCAGGCTTTTGTGAAAGTGCCATTAAAGATAGAAAACAGAGGAACAGGGAAGTTGGTAGGGAGCTAGGATATGGGGAAGACAGTGAGCTCCTGTTTGCATGTGTTAAATTTTAGGAGCCCTGTGACATCCAGACCACTTGGGAATGATCAGCATATAGATGATATACATAGATGATACCTAATAATTAAACCAATCATCCAAGGAGACTTGAGAACCCTGGAAAGTCCAGTGTTCAAAGCACAGGCCGAGGAGGAGGAGCCAGGCACAGGGAAGGTGTAGTCACAGAAATAAGAGGTCAACTATTCTGTGGCCTAGAAGCCACAGAATGAGCATTAAGAAAAGGAGGGAGTAGCTGGTTAGCTGTATCAAATATTTAAGAAAGAATAAGTGATATAAACCCTAAAATATGCCTTTTGGATTCAGCAGGTAGCGAGGGCAGTTTCAGAGAAGCGAGAGGGCCCTGAGAGAGTGAAGACATACCGTGAGCACAGAGTATGCTTTGAAGAAGTCTAGCTAAGAAAAAATGAATAATATATCATCACATAATATTCTCTGACAAGTAGAAGCAATAAAATAATTCGTGAACTGACAGGTTATTTTCTTCCAGGTTCCAGTTCAATTTAACCAACATTTATTGAATTTCTGCTTGCCACAAGCCCAGGAAGGCCCTAGCACCCATGATACACCATTGAATAAGACACACTCCCTACTACTGAGAGCTCGGAAACGGGTAGAAAGTCTCCCGCATCCCCAGCTAACCATACCTGGAGTGAGGCTGCGGTCAGTGTAAAATCGAGCTGTGCACAGACTGCCCGGAGTGCACAGGAGGGAGAACCTGAGGAGAGGACAGAGGATGGCCAGGAGGGCAGGACCAAGGGGCGGTGCAGAAGAACAGGAAAAGGCACAGCACCACGCCTGCTGGGAGGGCTGGGGGTTTGTGGGCAGGGTGTGTGTGCCGGAGCATCTGAGGATGACGGGGAGGGTGGTCCAGGCCCTGTCTGAGGCCTGGGACACACAGTAGGGCCTCTGCCTATAGATGGATAGGAAGGCGATGGAACCCTCTCCTTCCTCACATTTTGATTCATATTTTACATTTAAACTGCCAGACTTTAGATGGGCCATGAGGTCTCCCATATTGATTTAATGACCAGCTTCCTGTTTTATTTCTAATATTCCTGCCTAATAACAAGCAGAGGTGCGAATTTCCCTCTCACACGCCATTCTGATTCAAGCTGGCAGACTGAACTTCTCACCCTCCACTCATGTCAGGGGCTGAAGGTATCTAGCTCTGTCAGCTTAGGAGCATTCTGGGCGTGGCCCTCAAAGACAGAAACAAAATCACCAAAGACAGCCTTCCTGACCCAGGGATCAGAGGTGAGCAGCAACCCCTCCTCTGTGGGTGGAGCGCAGGGCATGGGAAAGGTCTCCCCACCACCCGGAGTTTACAAAACAGACCCTGCAGAGCAGGGTGGATGGTTTGCCCAACAGACAACTCTGGTATGTACTCCGTGAGGGTGGGGCCTTTCAAAAATCACAGGCCATCCAGCAGGGGGCTTTATGGTGTCTGGGGGAAAAAAAGAGTGTAATCAGAAGTCCACAAGTGGCTGTTACTATGCCACCACAGAGCCAGGGAAGGCCATGCCTCTGCTCTGCTGAGCTTTCCATTCTGGCTGCTCTCCTGCCAAGTGGTCATGCTGCAGCAGAAATGCTGACCTCTCTCCCAGCCCATAAACCCACACACAACTGCCCCTGGATGTTAGCTGAGGTGTGGGAGAAAAACAGTCAAGCACTGACAGATCCAGCTATGCAAAGAAAATGAAGTGTATGCATGTTGTCAGTGGGGGAGAGGACGTATGTGTAGAACTGTGTGATTTGTATAAGAAAAGAATTTTTTTAATAGAGATATAATTGAGATACAACATTGCATAAGTGTAGGTGTACAATAAAATAATTTGATATACGTATATAATGTGAAATGATCACCACAATACATTTAGCTAACATCCATCACTACACAGTTACAAATTTTTTTCTTATGATGAGAACTTTTAAGATCTACTCTCTTAGCAACTTTCAAATATGCAATAGAGCATTGTTAACTACAGTCACCATGCTGAACATTACATCCCCAGAAAAGAATTTTAAATAAGCTGTCTGCTCTAATGGTGAAGGATTCAAGGAAGAGTGTAAGCTCCACTGGCAAATCAATAAAGAACAACAGCCACAGAGGCCTGAGGGTAAAGAACTAAAAAAATTGTCCAGGTTGTCTTGGGTTTCTTCAGTTTCTGGAACCTCAGACAAATTTTAAATTCACACACACTTGTACTGGAAACGTCAGATGGGGTGTCCTTAGCTTTTTAACTGTTCACAATAATTGCATTGAATCCAGATAATTTCTCTAGTGAGAACTAGTCCAGGTTGAAACGAGGGTCACAACCGGAGATCTCTGAGAGAGGTTCAAAAACCGAAAGCAGAGCAAAAACAGCCTGGAGGTGACTGGATGGTATGGGGCGCTCAGTCCCAGACGCACTGTGGGGGTGTCTTGGCTCCTTGCCCTGCCTGCCCTGTAGAGGTGGTCTCCCAAGGTCAGTCTTGGTCCTCTTTTTCACTCTCCTGGCTGCCTTTGCTGTCCCTGGGTGACTCCCTCACTCTCAGGAACTTCATACCTTCATCTGCTGATGATTTCCCATCTCTGTCTCCAGCTGAGGTCCCTGTCCAGCTCCAGACCTGCACCCCCAGCTGCACATTGGACATCTCCACCTGGCACCAGCCCCCCAGGCGCCTCAGCTCATTATACCTTCCCCTCCCGGGACTCTGGCCAGATCCAACTACCTCCCCGCTGCAGCTGTTCCCTGCCTCAGAGAAAGGTGCCACCATCACCCAGGTGCTCAAACCAGGGGGAGGCTGGTTACTCTTACTTCTGAACAATAACAACAATAATAATAACACCTGTTATTCATATTTTCTTGTGAGAATTAAATGAGATCAATGTAAAGAGCTTGGTGTACTGCTAAACACATGGTAAACACTCACTGAACGTTAGCCATTGTCATCTGTTATTTATCTGGCAAAGTGAGGCACTTTTTGAAACATTGCTAATGTTTTCAATAATGCAATACAAATATCTAAATATATATCTCTATATAATACAGATATATAAAAGTGAATAATGTTGAATATATAAACTCCTTTTTCTCCTTTCAATCTATTTCCTAGTTTTAGTTTCTTATGTATTCTTCCTGAAAGTTTAGGCATATAACAGTCATCTTGAGTAGCTGGTTGGAAAAGGTTATATAAAAGGTCAATGTTTCTCATACAAATTAATATATATGTGTGTATATACAAATATATGTGTGTGTGTATATATATATATATACACATATGTATATGAAATCCCCTATCTTTGACCCTACCACGTCTGTACCTGTCTGTATCCCAAGCCTCCTCCACACTACATAGGCTACACTGGGTAAGGTTCATGGTGGGAGGTGGGGGTGGGGATGAAGATACATTTCCTGCCCATTAATTTAGTTAAAAAAAAGATAAAAGTGTAAAATAGCCACATCAAAATTTCATGTATTCTTGTCTAGGTAATTCCTGCTGGCCTTTTGGGGTCATTTTTCCAGGGAGCCCTCTCTGAAACCCTTTCCCCCTTAGCCATCCTGCAGCTGTACTAATAGCGATTATACCATTTGTCCAAGTAAATTGTAATTTACTCATTTCTCAACCCTAGCGCAATTGGCATTTGGGACCAGATAATTCTTTGTGGTGGGGGGGCTGCCTTGTGCATGATAAGAGATTGAGCAGCATCCCTGGCGTCTACCCACTAGAGGCCAGTAGCATCACCCCAGTGTGATGAGCAAAAATGTCCCCAGACATCGAGGGGGGCAAAACGCTCCACCCCTCTGGGTTGAGAACACCTGCATTGGTCTGAGATCTCAGTGTGAGGATTCTGTCTTCCTTGTCCCCAGGCAAAGAGAGGCCCTCAAGAGACAGCCTTGATGAAGTGAGCTGAAGGAACAAAGGACGAGGTGCTGTACTCTCCTGACAGTCAAGCTCTAACCTCTTCACAAAAGAAAAGTGTCTTAAAGAAACAGAATCACTGCTTATTGGGATTTCTCTTTATTTATAGACTCAGAATTTTAAAGGTGGAATTGACCACGATTACCACGTATCCCCATCTACATCCTTCTCCCAGTGATTTGTCCAAGGTCTCAGTCCAGTTAATTGTCATATACTATTATATGGCATAACACAATATACAATACTGTACATTTTCTGCGATAAATGTTCTAAAAGGAAAAATATTTTAAATAAATTATCAATATTCATAAAGACTAACATTATTTAATATTATCAATGTTATTTAACATATGCAAATCGAGTACTACCTTTGTCTGCAGAGGTAAATTGTAAGCATCTTTTTTGTCAGCACTCTCCCCGACCTCCTCCCCCACCTCATATGAAAATCACCGCCATTGGGGCTGCCCGGTGGCACAGCGGTTTAGTTCGCGCTGGGCAGCCCGGGGTCCGCGGGTTCGGATCCCGGGCGCCCGCAGACGCACTGCCTGTCAGCCATGCCGTGGCGGCGTCCCATATAAAGTAGAGGAAGATGGGCACGATGTTAGCCCAGGGCCAGTCTTCCTCAGCAAAAAGAGGATTAGCAATGGATGTTAGCTCAGGGCTGGTCTTCCTCACAAAAAAAAAAAAAAAGAAAATCACCGCCATTAATTATCCTTTTTAATATAAAAGGCAATGCGAGATGCACTGTAATCCTAATCAATGCCACACCTCCACAAAACAGTGCTGAACATGGTGAATACCCTGTTTTATAATTACATAAAAATATAAATATATTTAATATTTAATACACATTATATATTTTAATATATAATGTAAAATATATATTAAATACATATTAAACATATATTGTTACTATATTAAACATGAATATATTATATTGTTATATATTATAAATATATAAATATAAATTATATTAATATATTATTATAAATATATTAATATATTTATATAATATATAATTTATATTATTACAATATATTATAATATAATATATTATTATATAATATATTTATATATTTAATATAACTATTAAATAGAAATATATAAATATATAAAAATTATACATGCTATAATTAACTAGTATTAATTAACTGCGTAAGTTATGTAGACGGTTTGCTGTCCTAACACTGAACTAGAAATCCAGAGGTCATCTTGGCCATCAGGCCCTATGTGAGCAGTCCGAGTGAACACTGCAAAAATGCTAATAGAACATATGACTTAAAAATCTAATTAAGGAGCTCTGATTTGCTGCAATTTGCCTTAAAGGTGACAAACTTTGCAAGCTATTTTGACACCTTGCCTCTGCCTACATTCTGATATAGTTATAGTTCCAATTACCTCGTCTAGGTACTTAGAATTGCAATTAGTTCTTCATTACTCACAGGGGAGAATATTTTTCAATTAAGAATTTAATCAAAAAACATCGAAACAATTATAATTGTGGTTGCTAAAATAACAGAAACGGCACTGTTCTGACTTGCAGAAACAAATATGTACAGAGCGCCTACTGTATGCTGATGCTGTCAGAGTTGCAGGAGCAATGGCAACAGGTGGTCACCATCCTGGAGGTTTAGGCCTTCAGCAAAGACAGTCAACCTGTCTGGTGTTCGAGACCACAAAATGAGAGTTACACATCCACATCTTTCTCCCTGCCATCGACATCCCCGGCATAATATATTTTTCCAAGCCAATCAAAAAGTTAACACTGTTCAACAACTTTCCAAGAGTAATTTAGGACCTAGGACATTAACTGTCTACACAGGAGAAACTTCTAGAAAACCAAAGGTGAGTAAAATTCTTGTGGGCAACATTTGCAGGAGACCTTCAGCAATCTTGTCCTCATTTGTCTACCTGACAGAAGCCACCTGCCCTCTGGCTATGGTTCCCTTTAAGATTCTGCCTTAGCTCAGCATTTCAAATATGCATGAGAAATGGATAGCCTGCAAAGCTTTAAAGAGAGATTGGCTCTATCACTGTGTCTGCAGTGTGTGAGGAAGAAAACGAATAAAATCACAACTTCTTACTGCTCTCCACGCATCCATCCTTACATAACATGTGAGTGGGTGGGTGTCTAATTAACCGCTCATCAATCTCAAAGTTTTAAAAGTGCTGTCATTCCCCTCAGGCTGGAAGTCTTCCTTCTGCCTGCTTTCTGCTATTTGCAATGTGGGAAATCTGTGTCTTGGTGGAACTCGTAACAAAGGGAAAGAAACTCCACTCAGGTTCCCTTTAACCAAGCTACTTCCACCTCTGCTACATACTTTGCCAGGTTCCTTTGATCCATCCCACTGTGACTACTCCTTTGGCCTCTGTTCTATTCCTGCCCCCCTACCCACCATGCTCCGAGAATCTCAGCTTGCACATCTCCAGCCAAACACTTTTCTGACTTCGTAATATTTTTGGAGACTTAGCTGTCCTAAGAATTATTCCAATTACAACAACCTCCTGCCACTCTAACCATTTTTGCACAAGCTGGGCTCTTATCAAGAGCACCGTGGTGTCTGGCATCGCTGCACTTCCACATGTTTAGGCAGTAATATCTTTTGGGGTATGTCTGTATGGATCCTGCTAAGAACTGTATCAGAGATGGGTCATGGGCTCTAAAAGAGAAGGCTTCCTGATTTTTCTGGCTGACACTAGTATTATTATTCAGAACTTTATATCTCTAAATGGTTTCATATTAATTATACTGGCTAATATCTATAATATGTCTGAAAGGTATTTTATAAAAAAGAGTAGACTTTGATGGAAAAGTCCAGAACTTAGGGCATCTCAAATCACATGCAGCAGTGAGTAGATAAAGATTTGCCACCCCACATGTTTGAGATTCAAAGCTGGGCCCATTCAGCCACATACATCATCCAATGAATAGAACTGCACAGTCAGAGACAATGTCTGCCCCTGCAATCCTGATTTTAAAATATATAATAGAATTTTTATTCCTGGTTTACAATGTAATCCTT
This sequence comes from Tapirus indicus, assembly GCA_031878705.1. NCBI lineage: Eukaryota > Metazoa > Chordata > Mammalia > Perissodactyla > Tapiridae > Tapirus > Tapirus indicus. Next base: position 68,459,439 of record CM062930.1, on the reverse strand, counting down.
CATTTATATTTTAGAAGTAAAATTTAGGAATCTATAACTAAGCTACTAGAACTAACGAGTGAGTTTAGAAAGATTGTAGGATACAAGGACAATATAGAAAAAATTTATATACTAGCAATGAACAACTGGAAATTGAAATGACAAAAACCAGCACAATTTACAATAGCACCACAAAACATGAAATTCTTAAGTACTTTCAAGGATGTGTAGTATCCATATGCTGAAAACTACAAGTCAGGGTTGGAAAAAAAAATCAGAGAACTAAATAAATGGAGACATATACTGTATTTATGAATCAGAAGACTCAATATTGTTAAGATATGACTTGTCCCCAAATTGATCTACAGATTCAATACAATCCAAATCAATACTCCAGTAGGATTTTTAAAATAGATATCAACAAGCTGTTTCTCAAATTTATATGAAACAGCAGAGGAACTAGAATAGCCAAACAATCCCGGCAAAGAAGAACAAAGTTGGAGAACTTACACTATTGGATTCCAAGACATACACAAAGCTAAGTAGTTAAGTGTCATATTGATAAAAGGATAGACACACGGATAAGTGGAACAGAATAGAGATCTAGAAATAGACTCATGATATGTGGTCAATTGATTTACAATACAGGTGCAAAGGCAACTCAATGAAGAAAGTGTAGTCTTTTCAACATGGTGCTCAACCAATGGGACAATGACATGCAAAAAATGAATCATGACCCACACTTTGCACCTTATAATAAAAATATTAACTCAAAATGGACCATCGACTTAAATGTAAAACATAAAACTAAAACTTTTAGGAGAAAATAGCTGTGACCCTACATTAGGCAAAGATTTCTTAGAAATGACATTAAAAGCATAAAAAAATTTCATATGAGTTGGACTGTAGCAAAATTAAAAACTTCTGTTTTGTGAAAGTGTTAAGAGACTGAAAAGACAAGCCACAAACTGGCAGAAAATATTTACAAAATGCATATCTAACAAAGGATTTACATCTAGAACATATAAAGAATTCTCAAAACTCGATAATAAGAAAACAAACAGCCAAACTGAAAAAATGGGCAAAAGATTTGAATGGACGCTTTACCAAAGAAGATCTACGGATGGCAAATAAGAACATGAAAAGAGGTTCAACATCGTTACTCATTAAGGAAATGCAAATTAAAAATCACAATGAGGTAACACTAGATACCTATTAGAATGGTTAAAAACAAAACAAACTGACAATACCAAGTGCTGACAAAGATGTGGAGAAACTGGAAGTCTCAAACTTTGTTGGTGGGAATACAAAATGATACAGTCACATTGGAAAAGTTTGGTGATTTCTTATAAAGTTAAAATACACTTATCATATGGACCCCATAATACCATTCCTAGGATTTTACCCAAAAGAAATGAAACCTTATGCTTACACAAAAACTTGAATATAAATGTTTATAGTGGCTTTATAACTACCTAAACTAGCGACAGCTCAAATGTCCTTCAGTTGGTGAATGGGTAGGCAAACTGTAATATATCCATACAATGGAATGCTACTCAGCAATTGTATTGATTGACATATACAACAACATGGATGAACATTAAGTGCATTAAGTGAAATGAAGCTAGACTCAAAGGCTATATACTGTTTGACTTCATTTATATGGCATTCTGGAAAAGGCAAAACCATAGGTACAAAAACCAGATCAGTGGTTTCCAGGGGTTGGGAGTAGGGGTAGAGGTTGATGACAAAAGGGAACCAGGGAATTTTTTGGAGTGATAGAGCTATTCTATAACTTGGTTGTGGTGGTGGTTACATGGTGGTTACTGTAGGCATTTATCAAAACTCAAACTACTGTACACTGAAAATAGTGAATTTTACTTTATATATACATGACATCTTGATTTAAAAAAACATAAATTTTAAAAATTCAATGGGGAAAAAAGATAATGTAATATAATACATTAAAACATAAAAACTATTTCTTTTTAAACACATGCCAAGTAGTGAAAATACCCTTGGTTAAAACTAAGAAGGAAAACTCAGGTTAAGGTTCTGGTTGATTAGTTCTGAGCTGGATGAATGCTCATGAGGAGGGAGCTGCTTCTGTTTGGGATATGCCTCAGACATGCTGAAGGGAAAACACTGCTTTTCCAATTCATTACCTTTAGAGAATCACAACCAAACCATCCATTCCTCTCATAAACGCTGACAAATGGCATTTTGTGCTTGTTTGCTTTCTAGTCCAAATAGCCTGTTTCTGTAATTTGCGATTTGAAGAGTTCTTTGCTCTTCTACCCACTTAAGCAACTCACAGTCCTGTTTTCCTTAAACATTCAGTGATCATTGCTTAACGCGAATCTATTTTCTTTTCACATAGGAACCAGAGAGTGGCCAGCTTGTGACACAAAAATATATATGTCTGAGGATTCAGCAAGCCTAAGATGATTTACATACTGTTCTAACATACATTGGTCTCTCTTACCCTGAAAAAAGTTTTGCTCATCATTACTTTCCTCTTAAACTACCATCTTTTCTATGTCAAATGCAGAATGTACTAGACAGAACATTAGACTGCAAGTTAGGAGTATTGACTTTTGAGGTCAGTTCAGCCCATAACTAACTGTGTGGCCTTGGAAAAAGGACTCACCTCCTGTAACTAATGTTTATCTCCAGCTCTAACCTCTCTCCAGAGCCTTCGTTAGGAAACTTCAAATTCCTACAGACACATACAGTCTCTCATGTGCATTTAATTGTTTAGGAGTATTGATTACATCGGCATCTTTATTACCCAAATCATAATTGTTACTTACTTGTTCTTCAACTAGATTTCTCCAATCAGAGTATAAATTCTTTGAGGGGAGGGAGTTATTCATATATACATCTTTGTTTCCTTATAGCATCTATCACATCGCAAAGGCTTAAATATTCCAGCTTGCCAATATAATAACTTGAGCTTACGTATTCCAGTTTGCTGAAAGAATCACCTGACTTTGCGAAAAATACAGCCAAGTTTGACATACTCATGGAATTTTTCAGGGCCTTCCCTGGCCACTCATGCTGTGGACCCCCTGCTGCCTCCTCCTACTCATCCACCCACACCCCAATCACTGTCTATAGACTCATCTTGTTTTCCTTTTTTCATAGCTTTTAACACTCTCTGAGATAACATTTCCCTCTCCCTCTTCTTCTCTCAATAGCTCTCTTTCTTTCAATCCCAATCAATAGATTGGGAAAATCTATTGCCTGAAGCCTCCTGCTAGGATTTAAGCTCCATGAACCCAGAGACTGATCATGCTCACTGGAGTATACTTAGAACCTGGACACATAAGTAGGCACTCGAGAAATACTTATAAATTGTTGAAATCACCCCTCAATATAGTGATACCTATTAGAGACTTTCTTTCTAATTGAAAGAAAGAAAAATGCTTCACGTGATTTACCTGCAAAGAGGTTCTACAAGGTCCTTTTCAAGAAAATCATGATCCTTCTTGACAGCCACAATGTTGATAGGAAATTGAGAATCTGAAGAGAAAGAGAGAAACAAAGGAGTTTATGTTTTATCTGAATGGGCATCACCCTTGTCAGGCCACCACATTTCCGTCCACACCACTGATCTCAACGGCACTTACTCCTCATTAATGGGGGTGTTGGTCTTGTTTAAGATAACAGGCAGCTTTATATTTACCACAGTAAATGCTTTTAAAGGTACAGAAGAAGTGTGAAATATGAGAATAACCAAGTGCTTGACCTTGGATAGGACTGAATACTAAGAGCCTGGGTTTTTATGTCTCACCATTATCACAGACATTTGCATGGATGGAGGAGGCATAATCATCCACCATAGGTCGCTGACTTCTACCCTGATCAGTTCATGAAGTATTTAGTTTGGCAGATTTTTAAATTTCCTTCAGAAAGGAAATTTCCAAAAAATACCCAAAGCTCAATGGTCTCAAATGTTTTCCTTTGTAACAAAATCTTGAGTCACTTTGGAATATCAGTAAAATACTCAAACAACTGATTCTACCCAAAGAGAAGGAGAAATTCCAACCACATGACTTTTCTGCCCCAGACTACTCATGCCAGCTTTGGAGGTCACAGGCAATGCTCAGGACACAGTGTTAATTTTAGGTACCTCATTCATGGATGGAAAAATCTGGAGATCGCTGTAATAGAGGCCATGGTCAAACCCCACAGACAGTGTCAGTTCATTACCATTATCCTGCTGCTCTTTCTCTTCCTCATCTTATATTGTGCACTTCCTCCACCTTGCCAGTCACAACAGATCTAAGGGTATCTAAATCTTAATGTGAGTTGGGAACAGAAACAATGCCTCTTCTGGTGAAAAAAGTAATGTGAGTGAATTCCAGATGGTGCCAGAATGAAGACCATCTCGTCCGATAGAGAGGGAGGATGTGTAGTGAGGAACACAGAGCCGGATGCCTGGCTGCCCTGGCTTTGAGTCCTGTCTTGGCCACTCCCTCGCTGTAGAACTGTGGGCAAGTCACTTAACCTCTTCCAGGCCTCTGTTTCCTCATCTGTAAAATGGGATGTTGATAATTATAATACCTCCTCTATGGTCTTGTGAGTATTAAATGAATAGTATATAGGTAAAGTGCTTTGGACAGTACCTGGCACATAGTAACCTCTAAGTATTTGCTCTTATTCTTATTACATTTATTCAATGCCTATGGCTTAAATACAATCTGACAGGCACATTTTACCTATGACATATCTTTACTTCTTAGCCATTTACGGACTCTTCACATTTAAATCACATAGTATTTTGAGTTTACAAAGAGAGTGCACATTATAGTAGAAAATATACTGCAGTGGGGCTGAAAAGACTGGGATTTTAATTCTGACTGTTCCATCTTATAACCTCGGAAAAGTCACTTAACCTGTTCGAGCCTCTTTCTCATAATCAGTAAATTGGTGGTGGGGGTGGGAGTGAGGGTTGCTTAGTCTAAAACTGTAAGACCCCTCCTTTGTCTATGATTCTATCAAAACTTTTATCAGAGATTCTAGACTTCAAAGCACATTCAGAGATATGCCCTCCTTTATCCTCACAAAATTTAAGTGAGAGAAGTACAAGTTTTTTCGTTTGTTTTTTTTTGTAAATTTAAAACTGAGCTTCTAGGTAAGTGGATGAGATTCATCAGTGAGTGACGGTTAATTTTGTTGATTCTTTCCATCCTACATGAATTTTATGCCATCAGGAAGAGAAGTCTATACTGTTTAGTGATACAGATCCACTCTCCACTTTTCTGTACCCTTCTTTGTGCCCCAGGATCACCTGTGTGGATGGCATTTAAGAGGATCTCTGTCATCTGGCTTCCTTTCATGTTTGGCCAGTGGGAAGCCCTGGCTGGAGATAGAGGAAGGAAGGAGGGTGAGGTCAGGGTATTCATCCCCCTGGTTCTCTCCATGGGAGGCTATCTATCGCCAGTGTGGTCCTCCACTCCCAGGGCCTGCTCTAAGGATTGTCTCTCCTTTTGGGCTCTGGCACCCTCTCCCTCCCTCTACCCCTTCGGGCCTAGGCAGTGACAGCTCTGCTACTACAAGCTCTTGGCTCCTGTACTGTTCCCCATGGTTTCCTATATCCTGCCCACATCTTTGGAATGAACACCTTTAGAAATATGTCCTCCTCAGATTATCTCGAGTGTGCTATCTGCTTACTGGTGGGATCCTGATTAACTCACTACACATAAGGACTATCCAAGAAGTAGTTAGATGCTTTGGTTATAATTTTAGGTATAAGTAAGATACATGTGAGTAAGTTTGTCAGTTAAAACATCAATGACAGGAAGTATGCTGGCAATAAAAGCATCTTACCTAAAACCCAGAAAAATAACATCTGACCCATATTGTATCTTAAAAATTTTCATATCAAGTAAACAGAACTAAAGAAAAGTCTCAAGACAATTACTTTCGTGATTTCAAGAAAATTTATCAACAACCATTTATTGTACTTTCAAGAACTGAAGGTAGTAAAGAAAAAAAGGAAAAAGAAAAAGGAAGAGAGTGCAGAAAAGCTGTTGATGGCAGAACGCTAGAAGGAAAAGGTAGAGTTGGTATTGGTGCTAGAGATGAGAAGCAGAAAGTGTGAAGCAGAAAGGACAGAAGTGCCAAGAGAGAAGCAGTGCAGAGCGGAAAGTGAAGAAAGCTTGGTAAGCAAAACTCATTTCTAAATTGGCATCACTATAAGCCCTGGGCATTGCAAAGACTGAGGGAAAGAGACGGCAAAGGAAAATGGCTGAGTAAAGACCTGGGAGTCAAAACACACCACAGGATATACGTGGTTCATTTTGAATTTATTCTCTTTATAAAGAGCAAAGAGAAGGCCAACCTACCCTCATATAACTGAGCATATTGCGGGAACCCAGCAGCACGAAGCCAGTCACATGCTTCCTTCGCCTCAATTTCTGAAAAATACAAGAAAGGGAAATGCATGAGTCCAGTGGCCACACACTAGCACTCCATCTTCTTAATCAAGGAGAAACTGGTGAGCATTGTGCAAGTTATTTCAAAGCAAAATTGTTCTCAGGTAAGTCTGTATAAGTAGGTCTACCCAGAATTGGGTGTAAAATGAGCAGGTACCACAAAGGTACTTGTTATGTGTCTACTAAGATTATCTTCAATGTTGATCCATGAGTACTCGGATAATAACAAAACCACAGATTACAGAACACAAAGGCTGAGTTTCAGGCCAGGGAAAATGTCTTATTTATACACCAGGGAACCAGGAGACTAGGGAGAAGGAGGAAATATTTCCTTATGATCCTGTTTTTTTTAATGAATTTTTTTTTTAACTTTCAAAGATAAGGCTAAGAATATTTATTGAACATTCTCTTATTCTTTCACTCTTGGATAATGAAAGAAAGAACAAAACTGGGTAGTCTATGAAAATGTATTTCCTCATTAAGAAAGGTATTATAAAAATCCAATGTAATATTATTTCTTTAATTTTACTAACAGCTTTAACTTCCAATGCCTTACAACCAGGTGTTCATTCATCAAGCACGTTAGAATGATATTGGAGTGCAGCATGGAAAAGTAAAGCTGATTATCCAGAATTGAGACATGAGTTTGATGGGGCTGCCAGAAGCTCAGAGGGCCAAACCTAAGAGGTTGATCTGTCCTTTGGGTGACCATTTTCAGTGTGGACTTACCAAACACACATGGGACCACCTGCCTGGAGAAGCTGTGGAGGGAGAAGGGAGGAGTCTACAGTATGTGAACTAGGTTACTTTTTGACCTTGTGAATTCTGGATCATTTCCCAACCACAACTCTGTTAGATAAATACGAATGCAAGGGAAAAGAAGTTCATCTGTCAAAAGCCCAGTTTTTCCAAACAAAATTAAACAGCCTATTATAACAGGTCTCTACCCAGGCCCCTTCCTCCGCTGTTGGGATGGAGCCCGGTCAGGTCATTGTATTTCCATTTACTCTGACGTGCATTTTTCCCCATAGCCAAAGCTGGAGAGTACAGTGTGTTCTTGGGATCACTGCATAAAAATGATCCACACTAACATCAGCTGTGGGCCTGAGACTGTACGTCTACAATGAAAGCTCAGTGTCTGCGCAACATAATGTTTAATGTGACAGAGCTATCTGGTATATGTTAGGAAAACACACCAAAGGCCAGATCTTACACAGGCCTCAAAGGGAAGAGCAAAAGCCTACAGCCCCGTCTCACTGATCTGGTTGGATATGGTTTGAGATTTGTCATTAAATTCAGGAAAACTATGATCTCCAGACTTCTACTTCCATGACCCAGAGCGTCTGCTTCTTTTGGCATCCTCTAATCCACTGTCATTCCAGGGACAGACAATTTCTAAATTTTGAGTTTTTTACATAATTGCTACCAGCAAGACCTAATAAGTACTCATTTCTGCTACGTACGCATCATCGAAATACCCAGGGCACCAAGCTGAAAATAAAAGCTTTGGAAAGCATTTCTATCAGAAGGAGTGTCTCTAAGATCCACAAATGCAGTTCAAAATGACCTTCAGCTGAACTGTACTGCATTGGCTAACTTGGGCTTTCCCTTTGGAAGGTACAAAGGGAGATTATTGTATGTCTCAAAAGTTCTATTTAGTACTCATCTGACAGTCCTTATGTGAAGGTTTCCACTTTGATAACCACACACGTATTTCAGGGAAAGTAGGAAATGCACATTCTGACTGTAACACAGGGAAAATGTGGTGAGTTACCACTTAGTCATACGCTGTTGCCTTCTAAATTTTCAAGCTTCAGATTCACTTTCTACTTCAATATAATATGGATAGTGATGAGAAAATATCTAATTTCTAGACATGCTCTAAACTTATGAGTCAGCAAGTCTTAGAGAGAAGCACAGAATTCTGTATTTTCTGTTTGAACTACATGAATAGTATGACTTTTTCTATTTTATTATCACTTTTTTGGGGGTGAGGAAGATTGGCCCTGAGCTAACATCTGTGCCAATCTTCCTCTATTTTGCATGTGAGATGCCATCACAGCATGGCTTGAAAAGTGGTATGTAGGTCTGCACCCGGGATCCAGACCTGTGAACCCCACGCCGCCGAAGCGGAGCGTGCGAACTTAACCACTATGCCACCAGGTTGGTCCATCTATTTTATTATTACTTTAACTACTATCAAAATGTAGTGTTAAGCAGGAGAGCCCCAGAGAGACAGACCGTGAAGAAAAAATGGAGGAGACTTGGAAGGCAGGGGCTCTACAACATAGAAAGCTCAAGAGTGGGAAGTGAGCTCATAAAAAAGCGTACACTCCACAAGCGTAGGGAAGGCGGGGGCTCAGACACACAGTAGGAAGGATAATGAGCTGGCGGAGAGGTGGGCAGTAGGGGTCCTTATAGAAAAACTCCTTTTGGAACTGAAGACTCTGGTTGGACAGTGGAATAGGGCTCAGGCGAGCCTGGGAGATTTTATTGAAAAGGCTCTCTAGATAACTTCATTCTATTTTTTCACAAGAGCAGTATAGATAGTGAACTGAAATTCTACCCACACATAAACATGAGTAATCAAATCTTAACCAGAACCCAGCTAAATCAAACCCTCAAATAAGCTGATTTTTCAAATGGGTAGGCATTTAGCTTTTAGGTCTCAGGGCCAAATGACAACAAAAACTGCAATTAGTTAATAATAAATGAGAAGAAGCCACATCCCAGCCATGGTGGATGGCTCCTCGCCATCACTCCCCACACCAACTGCTATTCTATTTCTTAAATGTCTCTCAAACACATTCCCCTACTCTAACTGTAGGCCTAACACCTTGATATCTCAATTTAAGGGTAAAACAAACCCTCGTTTACCACCCAGTGACAAAGCAAACAAACAAAATAAGCAGGCATTAACCACTATCAAATTTGACTTAGCCCATCAAGACAAGTTGGACAAAAAAAAGAGCCTTCCAGTTTCTCCTGATTGCCTACAGCCCCTACTAACTCCTATCAGCCAAATGCTAGTGTTTTTTCCCAGGACACACCATGCTTGCAGTGGCTAAAATGATTGGAGAATTAAAAAGGAATCATTATTGCCAGTTTCATCATTTCACAAAGATCTACCTAATGAGATTTAAATGACATTTGCGGGACTGTGAAAATCTCTTCTTTACTGGGCTCTTGCTAGCCAGCATAATATTACATAAAAGCTTTCAGGGCCATTCCCATCACATTTTGACAGTTTCATTTGTTCTCCATTTGCAATGCATACCGGTCCCCATACCAGCTCTAAGGCTACAGGGCAAAGTGTCAACCTGCTGAGAGTCTGTGGAACACCCAAGTGGGGGCAGAACCACAGGAAGCCCTGAGACAGACTGGCCTACTGTCTCTACCACGGTTACTACATTGCATCACTGGAGAAAATTCAGTCCATTTGGCTCGGTATCATGATAGGATTGCAGCAGGACTTTTGTAATTACTATATGTAAAAATCATTTCCATTTTACTCTACAGAGGGTATCTATTTTTGCCTGCCCAACACCCTTACCCACTTCTTTGGATAACAGAACCTCTCTATGTTAAGAGCCTTTTCTATTTGGTTTAGGTGGGCAGTTCCTGGTTGCCCCCAATCACATTCCTTGGCCCTACCACCACCACTCACAAGGGGATGACCTGCTCCTTAAGAGCATCCCATTCCACTTAGTCCAAGGAGACCAAGGGGCTTTGAGATCTTAAGTCAACAGTTGTTTGGGGGCTGAAATCAACTGATCAAAAAGAGAGATATCCAGTTTTTCAATTGGTAGCTTGATCTGCACAAACACCAAGCAAACCTTTTCACTCAGTAAATCCAGAAGATGGTTTGGTGCTAGGCATGCTCTTCTGCCACATATCTGTCATTCACTCAGTTGGCCTCGGCTGCCTTTCCTACATGCTTAGAACATGACGTGACCTCTGTCCAGAGACAGACACTGTAGAGGAAGGCTGTCTCACTGGGTACCCAAGCAGCTCTATGTCAATGGGCATGAGAACACAGTCACTGTGAAGACTAACCATGGCCCGTGACACTGGTTTTAAAAAATATTATCAGGTTTCTTAATTACACATGCTCAGTGCTAAAAACACAAAATACACAGAAAGTCACAATAAAAGAAAAAAGTCAACTCTTGTCTCATTACTTACACCTAATTCAATATATGTTATTTGTCAAAATGGTAATATCTTTGGTTGACTACTTTTTTCACATAATAATACACGGTGAATATTTTCCCATATAATGATATTGTTGGTAAAAATGAGAAATTTACTTTGTTTTGAGAATGATGCTTAAGTTTTAAATACTTGATTTTTGGATACCGACAATTGTTTCTCACTGCTGGGAGATGAAAACATCAAGGTAGCCAAGAGAAAACAGTTTGGTAGGACTTCACCAACACAGACTGATTGTGGAGAAGGTTGAGAGTCTATGTGAGTTAAAAGGGGTTTACAAGCTGTTTCTCTAAAGAAACAGCATTTAGTGATATTTGGACACAGTAGGTGGACAAGGCTCCGGAGGGGCTCAGTCAAGTAAGGAGCTATACTGAGCAAATTTGCCTCCCAGGTTTGCAGGCCTCCTTCATGTTACAACCTCATCGAATTTTCAGACGATATTTCTAGAGTACCTGGAACAGTGTGTTCTCCTAGCTAAGCATTTTAAGTATATTTTTTTGGTTTACCTTTTTCTCGACATAGCAAATACTTTTTCCATAGCTAACCCAAAGAAATACTATTCTTTCTAAAGGACCAAAAATTCAAATTTAGGCCAAATTAAATTTTATTATCACCAGAAAATTAACTGGCTAGAAGGAACCTGGTTTATCATGGAAAGTTTACGAAATCATTACATATAGGCGCCTGTATTTATGTTGTTTTTACAAATCTCCTGGAATTTTGATAGACACACTGGCTCCAATTTAAGTAGGTATTCTTTCTTAAATGTTCATTAAAAGTACTCAGGAGAAGTGAGGAAAAAAAGGCATCTTGGATCTCCATGTGATTTAGAAAAGTAGGCTTGAGAACAGTGTTTTGTTTTTCATTTAAACCGGCTAACATGGTGGGTACCCTGTTTCTGAAAGATTATGGATGACTCAATCACCACAAGATGTCTGCAGTGGATACAATTATCGCTATTAAAGTATATCAAAGGTATTAACATTTCAAGGAGCTCATGGTTGTTGGCTTAGGATGATTTATATGGCTGAGTTAGCTTCATTATTAACATACTACTTAAGACGAATGACTCCTTTGTCTTCAGATGGAATTTCTCAACTGAAGTTCCTATTTATTGAAGGTGTATTTATCTGGCCATGCACTAGGCCAGTTTTGTTAAAATCAATGCCAGAGTATCTATCGCCATCTATATATGGATATGAATGATGCAATCATTAATATATAGAATCATACACTACCACCACAGTCCTTCTCCCAGGAGGGCTTTGTGACCCTAATCACAAGTGCAGGATGAAATATCATTTTGTAGTAATAACAGCCTGTGATTTAGACCCTACGTCATGGTGTCATGGTGTCAGTTTACATCTTTTTGCACTCTTTGAATTATGTAGTAAGTTTATTGTGACATGTAAGAGGCCTGAATAAGTCTTAAATGTGTACCAAGTATATTTTTTTCTAATGAGCATAACATTTTTTTTCCATGATATCCTAAGTTACTAACAGAGTTAAAATACGGTTATTTAGAATAAATTTAAGACTATTAATCACTGAATACTCAAACCAGTTAACCAAATGATAAACACTCCCCCATAACTTAAGACAACTTTTTCCTTGATGTGTAGCAAAATATCTTGCTGTCAGCTAACACATAACTACAGAAGAAAGAAATCTGGAAACTGTATATATCCCTGCGACACCTAACTGTACTCAGTCAAGATGGAGATTCATGGCTGTGTTTATGTGTACTTTTTTCCCGAAAGCAAGAGTCACAGACATGTTGAGACATATTATTGCATCACCAATTCTTAACACTAGCTTTACTTCTCAGGCCTTGAAATACCTTCCTCAAGCTGGATTCACAGAAAATCCAGTCACTTAAAAATAATTTCTATTAGGGTAAAAGAGGATCAAGCAAATTCTGTAACTAAGTAGTAGGTCTATTTCTAGTCACGCAAGGGTTGTTTTTAATGACTCGTTTTCAGCCTTGTTGGAGAAATCATATATATTTTATTATTTATTTATTAAATTTATAATGAAAATACACACACACACATTTTCTTATAGGTTCCCAATGATTCGCTGCTCCTTCCAGTTGCCATGTAACTTGTAGTTCTCCTCTAACTGGGAAGCATATACTTCCCATCCCATTTATGTCAGGCTTGGCCATATGACCCACTTTGGCCAATGAAATGTGAGCAGAAGTAAAGTACGCTAGTTTCAAGTAAAACTCTTCAAAAGCCATCTTTCTGCCACCTTTCCTACTCTTTTCCCTTTCCCATGAGGCTAGTATGTCTCAGACGGAAGCTATTCCTTCAGCCTGGGTCCTGGAATGATGACACGGAACAAAGCCACAGCAGACGAGCTGCTGACAGGTAATGTGAGCAAGAAATAAACTTCTGTGGTTTTCTGCCACTACAACTTGAGGGACAACTTGTTACAGTGGCAAAATCTAGCATAAGCTAATTTGTCACAGCTGCCAGCTATTCATTCTATAGATGAAGCATACGGAATGCACTATGGACCTTTACTTCAACTTGAAGCTGTTGCTGGATATCTGTTACTGTGTCATAGAAATGAACAGTCGCAGAAATCACTTTTGCTTCTGATTCTGCTTTCCTGCCTACGGGGCACGGCCTATATGTATTAAAGAAATGTAAACAATCCTTTCACGCTCATCTGTCACATGCATCCATATGTATGTGTGTCTGCACATTCACAAACACACACATACTTTTTCTCTCACACACACATTCGCACTTACACCACAGAAAATCAAAAGTTCAGTTGCTACTGAACAAGGAAAGTTTTCAGGAATATAAATACTATTCTCCATGTCCATATTTCTAATAGTATTAAAATAAAAAATTTACAATCCCCTCCAATCAATCTCAAAGAAAAAGAAAGCAGAAAATATATGTTCTACCAGCCAAACGGTGTCTGACCAGATTGTTTTGAGTCAAGTTTTCCAGGAGGCAGAGTAGCTCTTTATTCTCTTCTCTCCCTTGGTACAGGCTGTTGCCATCGGGCACTCATATTTCTCAGGGAGGCTGCATGCACACACCAGCATACGAACAGCACAGGCTTTCTGAAGTTGTGGAGCCACTGCCTGCCACTAAATCCCAAGAGATTCTTCAAGATGGAGTCAGTTAAGCAACTGAAATGCAAGGTTGAGGAACAGGTGATTCGGATATTTAGAAAGAGGGTCATTATTTGCAGGCTTTGGCCAAAGTATCTACAGACTGACCCACCAAGATAATAGAGTCTTGTTAACCTTTCTTGGGACAAGGGTATAAGATTCTGGAGATGGTTTTTCTTTTTAACTTGGCTTCTTTGGCTTCTCTTGGAAAGGTGGAGAATAAGAGTCCATGGTAGCTGACTTGATGTTGGCTCTGAGAGGCAGAAGCTCTAACTTCCACAAGGCCAGCCAAACTGCCAGTATCAGAAGGGTCCCTGTCACTCTGTCATGCCAATGACTTCTTGCCAAGGGAGGAGCAACTGCTTTAGACAAGCCCCACCACAACTAGAAAGTCAAGTTTCTTGGCTTTGGACAGATACTCTTCTATCCTATATTGCTTTAAGACTTTTATTTTTTTAAATGTTACAAAATTATGCATGTCTTTAGGGAATAAAACCCCTTCTATATCTATTTTCAGACATGTCTGAATGTCTATACTTATAAAGGCTTATCTGCTATTTCGGTTGCTTAGTCCAATTCTTTTATAGCTCTGGGTACACCAATTACACCAGAAGCTTCCATGATATCAGGGAAAATTGTACCATGTAGGCATCAGAAGGAACACAGAATCTATCTGGATAAAGTAACGCCAAGAATCCTACAGACCTTTTTCCAGTCTTTGACCCTTTGTAGGGCTGGCATGACAAGATACAACATCACCAAAGCTTCTGACTCCCAACCCAAGTCTTTGCACATTTCACTTCTCAGCAACTGTAACACCTGGATCAATCAAAACTCGTGTTTGCTTAATTTAATCCCAAGAAAAGATGTGCACAACTCAAGTGTAATTTTATCATCTGACTGTATGTAAAAACTTGATAGTGTATGTATGTGTATGTGCTTTATTTTTTAAGTATTTACTGGGAAATATTTATTGGGATAAAATATGTACTGGGAACTTTTCAATGTGTCTTTGCCAGTTTTCTGTAATGCTTCCCACTTGTCTGCAATGGAGCTGGTTGTGTGAATGATTTTCTAAATATACGTCACTCGTGCCAGAAAATCAGGGCCAGATTCAAGAAATCAAGTTTTTGTTAGGTTTTCAGCCATGGATTAAATTCTCTCCATGTTCTTCCAGACCAAAGAGACCGCTGAGCTTAGAGGTTTGCCCTCTAAGTACTGGGATTTTTATCTTGCAATTCATTAATAGACACTGACTTTATATATCCCTTACAGAAAGCAATTTAAAATGAGTTCAGGTAGTTGAAATAGCTTTACCTGATTCAGGGTGGGGGAGATTATGCTCCCAACTAAAGAAATGGGACACAGCCTGCGTGCCAGAACCTCCCTTTTTCATCAGACACAGTGATACGTTAATGACTAGTGTCATGCTCTGATCTAACCACACGGCATATTGATATTAAAGTCAATTGAGGCATAAACACACCAGGAATGCAATCAAATAGGTTTAAAAAAAGTTTTATAAACTATAAAAAAGTTTTAAAAGTTTAAAACATAATAAAAGTTTAAAAATCTTCTAATAGTTCCATTTGTATAGTAGATAACTTCTAGTTTTAAACAATTATTTGGCCTTAATAATTATTGTCACAAAATCTTAGTTGGGCCTCTCCAAACTTTAAGAACACAGTAGGAAATGGCAGAAGTATGTGTCATATAAACACACAAGTACTTCTAAATAGAGGTCCAGGGAACTCACCTTGTACAATATAGCAAATGTAATTTAATTACCTCACTAGCTTTGAGCATAAAATAGTTTTTAATAAAGTAGTCAACACGATGGTCTTAATTAATATGTTTGTTCAAATACTCACTGAATTCAGATATAATAGGATTATTTCCCCTAAGAACAGACTTGAATAAGAGATAAAAGTGACTTAAAATCCCTTCTTGAGGCCAGCTGGTTGGGTGCCTGCACTCCACTTCGGCAGCACAGGGTTCACAGGTTCGGATCCTGGGTGTGGACCTGCACACTCCTCACCAAGCCATGCTGTGGCAGCGTCCCACATACAAAATAGAGGAAGATGGGCACAGATGTTAGCTCAGTGACAATCTTCCTCAAGCAAAAAGAGGAGGACTGGCAACAGATGTTAGCCAATCTCCCTCACACACACACACAAAAAATCCCTTCTTAAATGAAATCTAACAGAAGAGCAGCAAAATCTAAACCTAATATTTGAAACACCTGAAAGAAAGGAAAAAAGAAAGAAAAGGAAAATTGCTATAATTCTACCACCTAGAGATTGATTAACATTTTGTTGGCATATACTCTCTCATCCTTTTATCATGAAGATGTGTACATGAATCTGGCCTAAGTATACTATCTACTTTACAAAATCCTTAAATAAAATTGTAATCTGCTTTTTCACTTGACAATGTATTTTGAACCTCTTTCCATGCCAACAGATGTTCTCAAACATTCTAGATGGCTGAATAACATTCCTACTGCCATTACTTTAAAAAGTATCTTTTACCAATTCAGGCTTCCACCATCATGGGTTAAAAATAATAAATCCAGTTCTCTGGAGGTTTTCATTCTAAATAAAGAATTTTGTCAGAACATGCATCCTGGTGAATGTATGTCAGGGAGTACTTCTGGGTTGACATTTCTCATGTTATTTTACATTCTGGATCAAGACGTATCTCATATGGTTTTGATTTATATTCTCAGCAGACTTCAAAAAGGAAATTCCAAGTGGAAGTTTATTCATACACCAGAACTATGTTGAAATGATGCTACAGGGATGTCTTAAACTAACACAGTCAGGAAGTTCAGAGTGAAGGTTAGATCCTGGACCATGTTCCCACCTCTTCCTTCTTGGGATTTGGAAAGTGGAGATTCTATGTAACAGCTGTTCCACTTGTCTTTGACCTCCTGCATATGTATTTAGATAATTTAAAAGATGCGTTTCAAAACTTTATGTAATAAACTTGCATTTTCTAAAAGGTGTTGCTGAAGTTTCAAGGTTACACTTAAAAAACAAAACAAATATACCAGACCAACTAAAGAAAAACTCCTCATCTTGTTTTAATGACTAGATGAATAATTTGGAATCTATGTGACTACCCAAATCCTTTAAATTATCAAAAGCAAAACATGACCTAAATTTCTAAAACTAGCAAATTCACCAAAAGTTCATTGTTTTAGATCAAAACAGTTTTATTTTTGTGCAGGGTTAATGTTACTGATTTAAAGGAGAGTTTAAAATGAAGATACAATCTAATTTTATTTTGCTCTTAACTAAGGACGTATTTATTACTTAAATAGAACTCATTTCTTCTCTTGTTGAATACATATACTTAGTTTTATGAATTTTTTAAGAAGAGCCTATCAGTTTGTTTAGAAAATGTTCCTTTATTCGAGCGTATATGCAGACTAACTGTCAAAGAGCAGTAACGTGGCATTAAGCGGCTAGCAGCTGAGTTCAAATGCTGGCTCCACCGCTCGTTACCTCATGACCTTGGATAGGTGAACTTCAGCATGTCTCAGCTTCCTTGTCTGTGAAATGGGAACAAACAACAGTGCTGAGCTCAGAGGGTGGTTGTAAGGATGAAATGAGCTGTTGTCTGTGTTTGCCACTGTTACTACAGTGGAGGTGCTTATTGTTACCGTCCCACGACAGAAAACAGTGGTTCTAATGGTCTCTGATTCTCTCCACTCAGCTCTCTCATTTGGCTTTCAGAAGTGGAAGACTTCAGAAGCCGAACTGACCTATTCAACAGACATCTGTTGGGTGCCCTGGATGTGAAAAGCCTGCCGTTGAGCACCGTGAGAAGATGCAGGGCTGTGGGCAGCAGGATCCTGCCCTGCAGGTGTCTAAGCTGAGCAGGGACGACAAAGACACGTCCAGGCATCACTATGACCCAAGGAAGCAAAAGCCTTTCAGAGCAGGACAAAGTCCTCCAGGGCTCAGAGCAAGAGGGGGCATTTTGGATAAGGTGACCAGGACCAGCTTAGCAGGTGAGATGAGATGTGAGCCAGAAGATGGTCGGCTAACTGGTCTGCCCACAGCAACCCCTCTTCTGCCCACCGACTGATGTTGAAGCTGAGATTCCTGTGAACTCAATACCTTTCTGGAATAGACGCTTATGCTCCTCTGTCTGTGCCTGCAGGAGGGCTTTGGGGCCAAATGCCACCTGTCCCCTACATCCAGATTCTTCTTATACTCTTTCTGTTAAATAACGTTATATCGCAGGAAGGCATGCTTCACAAATACACTGCTGTTTAACAAGATGTAATGAGGGTCATAAGTGAAATGGGATACTTTAAGGGCCTCCACAGGCTGTTACTTTTAGGATATGAACACCATGTTGGGGAAGACAGCCTTGCGATTCCAGTTTACGATGTGCATGTCAGTTAATAAGTAAAATATCAGCAATCACGTGTTTGATATGTGGGGATCTCAAGGGCAAATATATGTTTAAATATATCAAACACATCAGAACCTTGGGAAAGAAATCTGTATCAGACGTGTAGGCTTCATTAAGGGAAATGCCTTCAGACATTTTTCTATGTTATGAGAAAAAAAAACTGAATAAGTAAATTGTGAGCAAAGGATATGGGCTTCCTGTGGAGGAATGACTGGGAAAAGTTGAGGGTTAATGTGGAGCTCAAGGTCATTGAGAGGTTGTAAGTCTCCCAGATAGGCTTCCTGGCAAGGTCATTCCCACCAGTAAAAACATCCTAGGTGCATATCTAGGGATCTGCTCTGTGAAGAGGCAACTGGGAAAGTAATTCAAATACCATTCAAACACTTCAAATCACTTACATTTAAAGCAAAGAAATATTTTGCTCTTATGCTAAAATGGTTATAATTGTTTCACGAATGCTCAAATTATACCGAATGCTGAACAGAAAATTTAGAAAGCAGTCCCTTTGAACCTACTGTTTTTCCAAAATTAGGAACAATAAGTACATATTAACACACACATTCATATGTGTGTGTGTGTATATATATATATATTTTTTTTTAATTGAGATGAAGTCTGTCTTGCTTAGACTAATGCATGAACTAGGGACTCTTTTTTTTTTTTTTGGTGAGGAAGACCAGCCCTGAGCTAACATCCGTTGCCAATCCTCCTCTTTTTGCTGAGGAAGACTGGCCCTGGGCTAACATGCGTGCCCATCTTCCTCTACTTTATATGGGACACCGCCACAGCGTGGCTGACATGCAGTGCGTCGGCGGGCGCCCGGGATCCGAACCGGCAAACCCCGGGCTGCCAAGCGCAGACTAAACTGCTGCACCACCGGGCCGGCCCGATGAACTAGGGACTCTTAATCTGGCATTTTTAGCTAGAACTCAGAGGCCTGGGCACTCCTTGGTGTGCAAATACTGTTATGTAGGTGCTTTATTTGCTGAGGCTACATAGTTTTCTTCAAATTCTCTGACTCACTTATTCTACCACTAAGGTACTGACATTTAGTCCAAGAAGGAGAAAACTTTATGTACCTTGTAGGCTTAAAAGAGGGCCAGCTTTTTCCTGCTTTGTTCCCTCTGGGCAATCAATTATTGATTTTGGACTTGGAGAGATAAATGCTCTCTCTCTTCTCTCGTTCTCTCTCTCTGTAACACACACACACACACACACACACACACACACACACACGCAAATATATACATAGGCACACATACATTCTACAAACATACCATAGGTAAAACTACAAGTATCCACAAATAAATACGTGGATGTTTGTATCCTCTTAAATTATGACACTGCAGGTACACATTACCAGGTTGGAAAACATTGCATCTTTGCATGTCCACATCTTAGCCCAGAGTCTTGCAAATGAATGTTGACTGAAAGAGTGAATGACTATATTAAGAGGCAAATATTTATAGCTTTAAATATTTACAGGCCAATAAACACCTAAAATATCTTTCAGATATTCAGGCCCTTCCAAACTCACAGGGCTATTGTAAATATGGGAACATATATTGTGAAATTAGCTTGTAAACTGTAAAACCCTATATGAAAATAAGGTAACGTTATTCTTTTAGCTGTGATTCTACCTCCGGGAGACATGTTCCCAGATATCCTTGGGCAGCAGTGTCTTTGCGTATCTCATTGTTGCCTCCATTTTCTGAAGGGCAGGGCATTTGACATGGTCCCAGCACTGACTGGGAGAGTCGTTTTTGCTGGCTCTGATCCTATTTCCCCTCCCTCTGCGTGGAATCCTTGGGAATTCCAAGGGCACAGATTACTGCAAGATTGAGTCTTGGAAGAACAGCAGCAAGGAAAGATTTTCCTGTTTTCTCACAGAGGAATCAGTCTCCCTTTTCAAGATTATCAAGCCTGACTGGGACATATTCATACTTGAGAATAATCAGACACAACCACAGGAAAAGAATATCATAGAACTTTCAAATGTTTTGACCACAGTCTTCAGTAAGAAATACACTTCATACAGCTGTGAACTCGCACACGCATACACACACACACACAGACTGAAACAAAGTTTCATAAAACCATAATTACACTTTATATATATGCAATGCCACCTGAAATTTTCTGTTCTGTTTTGTTCTCTTCTATTCTATTAAAAATTACTGGATATACCCACTAACTGACTTCATGACCCCCTGTTTAAAGACCACCGTCTTGGATGACACTCTATTATATGAGAAGCATCATATGGTTCAATAAATGAGTAAACTGAACACAGTTCTAAGAGTTTGACAGCTGGGGGGTCTTCCCAGACTCCTCTCTCTCCTGCATTCCCCATATTCTCACAACACAAGCCCAAGACCTGCTGAATTTCTCTGCCCTGGTCTAGAGCCTCCTCATGTCCCCAGGACTATTGCAACAGACTCCTAACAGGTCTCCCTGCTTCAGTTCTTGCCTTCTTGTACTCTCTGAGATGCAAGTATGATCACATTCTCCTTAAAACTCCTTCATGCCTCTCTATCGCCTGCAGATAAATACCAGCCCATTACCATGGCCCACAGTGCCCTCCTTCCCCTGGCCTCTGCCTGCTTCCAGGGACTCACAGCCACTTTGTGTCCAGCTGCACGGAACTGCCCGGAGTACACCAGTCCCATGCGGCTGTCTCACGTCCCACACTTGTGCTTAGGCTGTTTCCTCCCCTTCATCTATCACATTCCTCTCACTTCTTTTTCTCCTGACTTACTCTCATTCTTCTTCCATCAAGATTCTGCTAAGACATATCTCCTGAGTCCCAGGTTAGCCTGGCTCTTCTCTGGACTTTCCTACCTCTATTATAGTCCTTGCAAGATTAGATTGAAACGTTCTTGTTACACGTCTGTCTCCTCATTAGACCACAAGGTCTTTGAGGGCAGAGGGTGCCTGATATGTTTGCACCTCTAGTGTCTGGCAGAGCACGTGGAACCCGCGGTGTGCTCAATGCACGCTGAATTGTGGAGGAGCCGAGAAGTTCTGTTCCATGTGTCTCACTGGCACCTGTCTTGCACTGACACTGCTCTGCATTGATCCCAAACCAGAAGGGACTGCTGCTCCTTGTAGTTATTCCTAGCAAGGGACCTCCAGATTACTGCCGGTCAAAGGTCTTTGGTGAAGGTAACTTCTGCCCCCTAAAAAAGCTCTCCTGCCTTCTTTCTCCTTTCTTGGTTTGACTGAAGGAGGCTGAGGGGCACACGTGGGTTTTCATAGCTTTCCGTTCCACTCTATTTGAGAAGCCTGCTGCTACTGTTGCTTGGGCTGAGGTTGGGCTGAGTGCCAGCCCCAGTCTTAATCAATAACAAATCAATAACATGCAGTTTAGAGGCCTCCAGATGTGGACTTGGAATAGTGCTGGGAAGTCAGATTTGGTCCAGAGTCATTTCCAATCTGGAGGACTCTGGGAGAAGGAGGGTAGTTCTGGTGATGAGCAAAAAGGTTAGGACCCCTCATGAGCGGATCTGAGGCCTAGTTTGGTCTGGACCACCCAAGGTCTCCCTGGATATTCCCTGGAGGAAATCCAACTTTCAGAGGCTGTCCCATTCATATCTCCAAAAGAATCATCCAGTCAGTCAATGATGGCACCCCTGGAGAAGTGGGTATGCTTTTAATTAGAGTAGAGTAATGCCTCTCTTGAAATGTAACCACACTCAAGTAGCATAATAGAGTAGGGTAATCTCTTCTCTTGAAATGTAACCACACTCAGCTATGACTATTTTGATTCTTAGGAGTGGAGGGAAAACATGTGAGATACTGGGGTGACCTTTTGGGCACTGGATTTAGTTGAGTCTGCCTAGAAGATCCTCCCCTTTACTCTGCTCAGTTAAAGCTTCTCCTTCCTTGAAGGTGTAGCTTGTTGGACATCTCCTCCAAGAAGCCTTCTCTGACTGCTTCTAACACATATAGTCTCCAGCAGTCCATGATCTTTGGCCATGTTGAATTGTTATTTGACAGGTTACATGTAACTATGACTTCCTTCTCTTTGTAGATGTAAAGTCTGAGCACAGTGAATTTGTAAACAGTAGCGGCTCCATACAGGTTTATGATGGTTGTGGCTGTTATGGCTACTGTTAATAATTAACATGAAAACAAGCTTGTACATGGGCGTGGCTGTTGATTGATGATGTTGATGATTTATGGCCCTTGTTCATTTCTAGAGACATGAAAGTAGACAGACCTGGGAGAAAGGAATGAATACCCTTCGTGAATAAAGTAAAGGCAGGAACAGACAATGAATTGAAAGGAGACAGCAAATTGAGATCAAAAACTTTCAGAGAGGAAGTGTGGCAGTGGAGAGCAGCATGGAGTTGGGGCTTACTGCAGGGGTCCTTGGGCAAACCTCCTTCCATCTCAAAGTCTCTGTTTCCTCATCTGCAAAATGAGGATAATGTCACGTCTACTCTTCAGAGCAGCTGTAAGGATGTCAGAGCAACTCCAGAACAAGGAAGGGCCTTTAGTTTACCGCTGCAATCCTGGTCCCTGGCACAGGGCGGGGAACTTTACTTGGCGTTTACATGTGTTGAACAAAAATAAATTATGTAAATTGACAAAGAGCAGGCACTTAAAAATTGGAGCTACTGTTATTAACTGAAATGAGTACTTTTCACATTTTTCCATTTATGTACTCAATGTGTACTCAAATGGCAGAAGAAAATAAACAGATGCCCTCAATGACTTTATTGGACTTTTCCATCTATATAGAGGAAGAATATAACATGCCCACACTTGTTTTAATACAAAATGTTTTCCCTCAAACTGTAAGAAAACTGATGCTCCAAGAAGATGTACTGTCCTGTAGCTTCTTATACGCCTGAGCATCTGCCCGGCTGAAGAGGCTCAGATGTAAATTTCAAAGAGAAATCTCACTTTTAGAGAAATGATTTATTATCTTTTTTAATAACAGCCTCCCTGCACACCAGAAAGTGTGGGGCTCAGGCAAATTCTGACTCCCCTCAAGCCACGGTGGCTTTATGGTAGACTCACAGGTCTGACTTGAACGAACTGAGAGACACACAGGCAGTCAGCTGCTGACTGTGAGCTAAGCTGAAGATCACAAGACGAAGACAGCATCTCTGCTCAGCAACATGAAGTGCTGGCTTGAAGACAAAGACCTTCCTGAATATATTTCCATAAAATAGCAGGAGATCTTATGTTTCTGAAGAAAATTTGTGCGTTTTACTCAGGAGTGCAACCAACATCCTGCAAAGATAGCTTCTGAGATAGAACCCAAATTTGATCACTCTCTCCCCTGCTTAAAATTCCTCATGGCTCTCAAATCCCTCCAAAGTAAAACCCAAACTTCTGAGGACAGCATACAGTTTTGAGGTCAGCATAGGTCCCTGGCATGTTCTGCGTCTCACTGCCCACATGCCCTGGACGCGGGTGGTACCGAATAACTCTCAGCTCCCCCAAACCGCCACCACCTCCCCACCTCCCATCCTCTATTCCCTGTAGGTACTTTTCCCATGTCTAGAATGACTTTCTCCCACTTCATCTGACTGGCTAATTTTTCTTCTTCTTTCCCCCTCTATTTCTTTAATTTTCAGCTCTAGTTTTACCTTCTCTGACCACCCCACTCCTGCCACACAGGTGAGTAAGGCTCGGCCTGTCTGTGCTTTGCGCCCTCTGCGTACTTCTGGCCCGGCACTTACCCTGGAACCGGAATTTTCAGTTTACTTTGCTTTTCTGGTTCCCTCAACAGGCACTGTCTTTGCATATCCTGCACCAGCATGGTGCCCGGCATCCCAAAGCCACTTTATTAACGTTTGTGTAGTGAACTGAGGAAACTTTCAGCACAGAGGCTCAAAGAAATCTAGAGCAAGGAGTAAATGATTGTCTTCTCTCCTGCTTCCGGCCACTGACAGTGGAGAAGAACCTGACTGCTCCCCAGTGACTGTGAAGCATCAGCTGAGATTCCAAGCCTCCACACTTCCTTTCCTCGTCGTTTTCATTCACATTAAAAAAGTCACCGCAGATTTGCCTCACAGCCCGAAAATAAAGTCAGAGGGAGAAAGGATCTCATTTGGAACAGAAAGAGGCACACACTTTCTAATGAATCAAACCCCTAAACATAACTAAAATGTAAGGTGGAGCAGGTTCCACTTATTCACATTATCAACAGGGTCTTTTAGTCGCAAACAGAACTCACTATTCATAAAGAAACAGCTCGAGAGTTATAATTCCAATAGGTAATCTTTTGTTGGAAACTTCCAAGTCTTTCCTTACACGCTCTTTAAATACATTTTTAAAACATTCCGCAGTCGACTACAAGCAGCAAACATGATGTTTCTAAAAGGTTTCCTCCTTCTTGGTATAAAAGGTACTCTCATAGTGTCATGCAGGTACCAATGAACCCACGTTCATAACATCTTTTAAATTTTACGCCTCTCTTCTCTGTCAAGTGTGGTTTCTATTTACAGTCTAAACACTATAATCTTAATTACATATTCTATAACCTCACTTATTTCATAACACTATAATGGTATCGGCAAATATAGAGTATTTGCAATTAACGATCTCAAAACAGCAAAAAAAAAAAAATCCATAAATTTTAGGTTTACCGAATTCTAGGTTGTAAAATTCTCTTTGGCATAATGGTTTCCATTAGGAAAACATAGACAGCACTAAACTACCAAGAAAATTCTACCAGAAACCTCCTGTGAAACTCTGCTTCAAGGATTTACAGCCATTCCCCTCAGGCTTCATACTGATACTTCCTTGTTTCCAATCTTGCTGTGAAAATAGATGGGAAACAATTCACAGCAGTGCTTTGAGACGCTTGTCTGGGAAAGTGGGAGAGTCTCACCAATGCTGATGTCATTGTCGTTCCTGAAATTCCAGCCCTGGTCACTCTCCCATCTGGGTTACTTTTCTAATCCAGAATTCTCTCTCCCAGCCTTCCCTCACTACCCACTCACCTGACCCCTGGGGGAAACCATGAGTCACTTCCTGTCTTTTAAACTTGTGGCTAAACTTCCCCTTCTGGAAGAGCCTTGAACTGGGGGGTGTGAGGAGGACTGGGAGGGAGGGGGTTGCCTGGAAGGCAGGCAGAGGGGAGAGAAGGCTCCCACTCCATCCGTATTAGAGAGTGAGTTGCCAACCAGGGCCGACTCTTGATTTTTCAGGAGATAATTATTGCCATCACAGTAACGGCCTGAGCTGTACATTATTTAATACTTGATTTACCTCCAGGATCCTGAATCTACTCCTCATCTTTCCTCTACTATTTGCAACTTCAGAAAGGATGAAGGGTAAAAGAAATAAAAAGCAAATTCTTCAATCTTATATTTATGAAAAGTCTGATTGGGCAAATCTGAGACATAATTAAAAATAAGTGGTTGGACGGGCATCTATTTTATTGAGACTTGCATCCTTACTTGTCATTAATATTTTGTTGTTGCTGCTGTTGTTGAGGAAGATTTGCCCTGAGCTAAAATCTATGCCAGTCTTACTCTGTTTTGTATGTGGGTCGCTGCCGTAGCATGGCTGCCACCGAGTAGTGTAGGCCCATGCCCCAGAACTGAACCTGGGCCACCAAAGCAGAGCATGCCACACTTAACCATTAGGCTGGGCCCATATTTGTCATTATTATTAATAAGTTGGATGTAGTACATGACTCTTAACTTTCCAGGTCAGTTTTTAATAAAATAGTATTTTTACTATGGTAAATTTGTTTTTAATTAAGAATTTTAGAATAATATTGTGGCAGAGATAAGTGAAGTATTGAACAAACAGGTGGGTGGACTACGATTCCCAGCCTCCCTTGTAGGGAGGCCACACGAAAGAGTTCTGCACAAAGGCCTGTGGGTGAATCTGCCATGTGACCCATCACTCCCTCTCCTTCTCTATCCACCAGTGGATATGCCAATGCCCTGGGGACCTCAGAAGCTACGTATTGAGGTGAGGGAGCTCCAGTCTGCCTGGATCTGGAGCAGAGTGTCTTGTCCTCATTGTGAGTGGGAAACAAACTTTTAGTTGGTTGATATTCTAACACTTTGAAGACAGAGAGCTCTGCCTTATTTGACGTTGAATCACCAAAGGCCACCTTATCCTGGAAAAGAGTAGATATACAGCCAATGTTTATGGAATAATGAATATTGAATGAGTCATAAGAGTACGCACATGAAAAATCAAAATGCACACAGAGTTAATTCTGAGAAAAATTTCTGGGAAAGCTTTGCTCCTACACACATGCACACATGCACAATCAACTTGACTCTAAATATTACTCAAAAACTCTTTTGTCTTTTATGTCCATTTTTGTTTTCATGGAAACTATCCAACTTTCAATATGTATCACAAAAAGACAGATTGTGAAACAGGTTTTTTTTTTAAAAGGATTCAATTTCTCTTCCTCCCCCTGAAAGAAACCTGATCTCAGTTGATCGAACAGGTTTATTTCATTGCTTATCAGTTTCAGGGAATCAAATGCATTTAAAAAACAGTTTGGGGTTATCCAGACTTTAATGGTAGATCCCTTGAGGGGATACTGACTGGTGGCTGGTGGGCAGGGTTCCTTGTTCTATGTTCTCTTAAGAAAATTCTTGCACTCATCAGACTAATCCATGAAAATGACAAATGGTAGGACACTTTGCCTTAAAAACAAAACCCACAAAGCCCTCATACATTTGTATTTATTTTCAGGCTATACTTAATTTCTAGTCTTAAGACTATGAAGTGACATTTGGTGTTTCCTTTTTAAACCAGTTGTGACTAGATATTGGGAGAGATGCTTAGTGTGTCAGGGATAAGTCAATGATTCCACACTTTGTATTTATGCTTCTCTTTTGTCATTTAAAAATCTTTCATTTCTTTTCTTTTTATTGTTTAAAAAGTAACATCATGAATAGCTTGATGCCTCATAAAATCATAAGGAAGAGTTATAAATTAGGATTTAAAAAATTCCTTTAGTATATTTGCAAGAGGTGACAGCAGACATACTTACAATTTGGTTGGAATCTCCAAAGTGGCTTTACCTTAAAAACTAGTATTAATGACTAGACATGACTAATTTTTAGTTATAAGAAAGAAGCAAGGGAGCAAGTGAGAATGGAAGGAAGGAAGGAAGGAAGAAAAATAGGAAGGAAGGAAGAGACTCAAACAATAAGTCATCCTTTCAAATTACCTAGACAAACACGGTGCTCTGGCTGGCACTGGGAGAGTTAGTCCAGCACCAGTACTGCAGGATACTTCTGTTTGATCATCTGGCTGCCATACAGGAACTCCCTCTAACAAAGAAAGAACCTGTTGTTTGCCACTCCTGCTATTCACCGGCATCTTTATTATGGACAATGCCCAGTTCACAGCTATTTCTCAAATCAGCAACTTTGACATCTTTCTCAATTTCATCTTTCTAAATATAATCTTTCACCTGGCTCAATTACTCTCCCATCTACAAAACGGTTCCGCTCATCCTTTACTCCCTGTCTTTTATCTGTCGTGGGTATTCTGGATTTCTAGCAGGAGTTCAATGAAAGTCATTGACTGAAATGTACCACCCTAAGGCTCATCTTACTTTCAGATTCAACCCACTCTAAATCTTTTCAAATACTATTGCAAAAATGATGATCCCAAAACTAATTCTAGATTTATGATATTTTACAAATTAGCTTCCAACTCTTTCTGGGATAAAACCATCTCACTGTCCTAGGTACCCTGTGATCACCCAGTAAGTTCACATTAACTGATGAATAAATATTTGGCTAAAGTTCCATTGTGGCTAATGAATGCCTGTTTGGGCTTTAGTTTGCCCTGGACCTGGTTTATTTAAAAAATATTTTAGGGATTTACTGAGATAGGCATGAAAGCAAAATTCCAAATGTTTTTAAGCCTGTGGCACCACCACCGTGATACACCAAAAATAAAGGGATACAGTTGGAACATTGCCCCCATTTCTCAATGTGCCCAATGTAAATTACATACTCAGAAAAAATCCAAGCATTCAAAACAGACAAACAAATTTAAAAAACCAGTGTCACTCCAATGCATTATTATACTCAAGTTTCCAAAAAGGAGTTGGAATTTCATAAACAATATGCAAGGTATATTGACTTTAATAAGTTATGACATAGTTACTAAAGTGAAGTCACGTAAAAAATTATGCGCATGATTTTCAACTTTTTAAATGTATTTTTCCTCAGAAGCTTTGATGAATGGCCCACTATGGATTATTAGACAGTAAGCAAAGTAATTTCTGAATGCTTTTAATTTAACTTTAAAAAACGATTTGCTTGGTCATAGTCCATCTATTTTTGTTCCCAACAGGTTTATGAAAATTTCCTTAAAAATTTTTTTATTTTGAAAAAATGTATATATTCAGGAAATTAGAAAAAAAGGAGAGCCTGAAGAGGGCAAAGACTTTTACAGAACAGGTTGTTGCTCTGAAGGAAGAGTCAAGAGATGCCAAATGAAATGATCAGACAAAGTGACCAGCTAGCTGTGTGACCTTGAGCACAACACTTTAACCTCTTTGATCCTGGTCTTCTCGCTCGTAAAATGAGGTCTCATTTAGAGTCTTTTAATGCTCTAAAATCCTATGATTTGTAAGATGAAATGTTATGCTGACAATATCTGAAATCAGTGAGGCTAATGCCACTTTGAAACAATGTCACAGGACTTCAGAGAAGATAAACCGTACCTACGTCCTGGCTACACGATTGTAGACAACACCGACACCCAATGTAACTGAACCCAAGAAAACCCATATAAACGTTGTAGGAATGCTTTGGTCAACACTTTGTTGCTAGGAAAGCTTTGTGGACGAGCTCTAATCCAAATGGTTTATATGATTTCATACTGTGGTCTCTGACATAGCAAGAGAAGCATCCTGAGAAACTGTAGCCTCAGCTGCTGTCTTTGTCCCAGACATCAACCCCAACTGGTTCCTTGTTTTCACTTTTATCCTTAAATGTAACATTTCTGATCTCTATCAGTTTTGTAATCCAATTCTAATAAAGACGAGAAGACAGACAGGCTTCTGACTGTAGGGAGATGAATAAAAGTGCATTTTTATAAGGCAGTTAGTTATTATAAGACAGTTATTAAAATGTCTGGATAAATGACCTCATTACTGCACTCAGCCTGCAAATCAGCCAGGCAATCTGGCCCTTGGTGCCTATGGCTTTGGAGTGCTTTCCCTGAAATCAAGTTACAGGAATCTGTGAATTGGAGTCTCCATTTCCAGCATTCCCACAGCACCTGACATGGTGTCAGGCACATAGTGGCTTAGGAAAACTTGTTGGCAACTTACTAAACAGTTATTATTGAAAAGGCAAAAAAAATTCTAGAGCGTGTGAAAGCTTCTGGCATTTTGTAGTCTGATTGGAGATAAACATTTGCGGTAATTGGGGTATTTACTAAACAGAGAATAAGCTACTTAGAGGCTAAAACAGTATATTGGTAAATTTGCTTCTATTATTCTTTAATTTGTTAATCATAATCATGCACATTTGTTATTGGAATTTGTTTTCTTTGAAATAAATATTATCACTAAAGTATCGCAGTTTTTTTTTAAAAGCATATTCAAGAATGTCCTCCCTGATATGAATTGTATGAGGAAGGCTAATGGGGCCAAAAAATCCATTTGATTCTCATTTTAATTCTCTCGTATGCTGTTCAAATACTCTGCTAGAAGGTATCTGCATTGTTATTGTTAATATTGTGTGCCAGGCATGATGTTTAATGCTTTATGCTTTTATATACAATGGCTCATTTAATCCTCATAACAACCTCTAAAAAAGTCTTATCATCCTTATTTTATGGAGGAAGAAACTAAGGCTCGAGGAGGTTAAATAAGGTGCCAAGGTCACACAGTGGGGATGCTGTAAGTCAAACCAAAGGCTTCTGCTCCAGTTCTAGTCTTCATTCATAACTAAGTGGGAATAGTAGATGAAAAAACCATAAAAGCCTTTTCAAATCCTTTTGCAATAAGGTAGGGTAAAAATTATAAATAAAAAAAGCAACCAAAGGAAAGAAAAAAACATTTACTCACATAATTTCCCCATTTATTCATACCCTAAGCAGCCATTATATATACAGTATGTCACCCTTGCACCAGAGGATACGAGAAGTAGAAACAGAGGTCACCTAAATGGCAGGGCTTAAACTCTGATGAAAAGGAGGGTCGTTACTGATAAGAAGGAGGAGAAAAAGTTGAATCATCAAGCAATATATTTCCGAAGGTCTTGACTCCTTGTGGAAGGTTCTAGAAGGAAACACTAGGTTCCCGGCACAATGAAATCTCTAAATGCTTTGAAGAAGGGAGGAGCAGTAACAATGAGAGCAGCATAACGATAGTGCTATTACAGGACATACACCCAGATGAAGCACACCACCAGGCCCTTCACTGTATGATCTCGCACCTTCCTGACTCTGAAGTAGACATTATGATCGCCATTTTGGAGATGAGCAGTAGGAAAGCGTGCACACAACCAGTGACAGTATGGGGATTCACACCCAGTTCCTTCTGAGCCCGAAGCCTTCCACCCTTCCAGGATGCCATGCCCCTCCAAGTCGTCCTGCGCCAGTGCTGTTGGCAGCCGCTGCACAGAGCTTGCAGCACGAAAACAAACAAGGACACTGAAAAGAGGACCCCAGCATAGGGGGCAGGGGAGAGAAAGTACGCAGACCAGTAAAATGAATGAGGGGGTTTATCCAGCAATCTGTACGATTAATTAAATTTAGCTATCTACTGGCTAAGTACTCTGCGGCTCCATGGTGATTATCGAGCCGGTCAGAATTTCAAATGGCGCTGATAACTGGAGTGTAATAGGATTATGCTTTCTTTTCCTCTCAGAGCTGAAGCAAACAAGTTCCTTTAAGCCAAGGTTTTCACATTGTTTTTTCTATTAGTAACTAGTCCAGAATTATCTCAGAGACCTCAAAGATTGTTAGAGCTTATTTTCACATATATAGGGAAAAAGAAAAAGAATCCTTGCTTTGTAAAAGCAAGAACACAGAAACACGCTCTTCCCGGCCCTACTTGCCTCCATCTGAACTTGTCAACAGACTCCACTCAGTAGAAAAGCCACAGGAATGGGGCCATGAACACAGCCCATGCCTAATAACTGGATACATAAATGATAAATATGTGATGACTTTTGAACCATAAATACACTTCACTTTTAAAAACAGGTATTACCTTAAAATTATGTGTTAAACGAATTTTTGTAAATAAGTCAATTTAAATATGGAGGGCTGGTTAATATTTCATTTTGGAAAGATTCTGCTATGAAATCCAGTTTACTAAGGAGACTAACTTTTTCACTTTAAAAAAGTGTTTTGATTGAATCTTAAAAAAAAACCCTGATTTATGTATTGTAAATGTAGATTCTTTTATGGTAAGGATACATAAAATGGGTTAACCAGCATGCGTTTTAGGTTTGAAAGTATATTTATATTTAATCATCATATTTTAAAGTATTTGACATGGAGTGAAATTGCTTTAACATAAACTAGATATAATTTGTATGTTTGTCAATAGAATATTTTCAAGTCCATAATGTGCTTTGTTAGTTTGGGGCAGAATACAGGATAAAGTCAAAAATAGTGAAGAATTAAGATGGAATGAAAAATGGTTCTCGACTCCCAGATATGGACTCCTTTGGAGAAAGAGAAGAGGGATTTTTTTCTTTTTAATGAGAAATGAATGATAAACTGCTTTTTAAAAAGGAGATTATATACGCTGTTAGTCATTAAAAAAAATGACCAGAGCTACCATAGAGACTTTGATTCACATTTTTCTGGTGACGCAGCCCACTCTTGTATAAACATATACACATACCATATATGTTATTTGAACTGCAATCTTGTAGTGACTTCAAGGAAAAACTTGTTTTTATAAAAGAACTCATATTTTCCCATGCTTCTTTACTTCTTGTGCAAGAACTTTTATGAGATTCTAGTAAACTGTGTTTTATTTATTTTCCTTTGTTCTTCCCTTTTTACTGGAAGAGAATATTATCTGGATGTAATCATGTTCAAGGAGAATAAATCCTAAGGAGATGATTTAAATCAATGACCAACAATTAAAATGCCTAATCCTGCCACCACTTTGGAAATGGCAACTTAATTTTACCGGGTCAATACATTCACTTTTTCTAGTGCAATATATGTTCCCCCCACAGGAAGGACTGCCATTTCATTAGCCTCCTATTTTATCTTTGCAGATGTAGCCACTCTTTCTGTAAGCCAGCTGACGAAAGTTGAAGTTTTGTAGCAGTAGAAATACACTGTGTAAATCCTTGGCCTACTTCACCAAAGTCCCCGGAGATGATGTTTTTCTCTCAGCATACTACACCATAACTAGCTCTATCACTGTTTGTATTTACCTATCAGTAAGCCTGTCTGGTGTTCCAGCCACCTGGAGATGACATATGTTTCCCTAATATGAAGGATGCCATAGCAACCAGATCTGTGGCACTGTTCCTAAGCAGGCACAATGGTGCTACAATTTAAGGCAGGAAACAGCCAGGTAGCACTCACTACAGTATTATCTTAAAGAGTGTCTTGAGAATTCAAAATTCATCATTTTTTAGAACTTAGTTCTTTAGACACAAGAATGGAAATTACCTCAGATCCTAAGAGAAGGAAGATAGTAATTAAGATTGGAAAGATCTTATGTTTCAGATCTGTCTATTTCTTACAAGCAATGCCACCTTGGACAAGTTAATGAACCTCTATGACCCTCACTTTTCTCATCTGTAAAATGGAGATAATAGTCCTGCCTCAAAGTGTGGCTGTGAGGATGAAATGAGATGATATCTGTACTGTGGCTGGCAGATGAGAAGCACATAATAACTAGCTTTTCATCATTAGGTTAAAGAGGGAGGCAACAGATATTTACAGGGCACAAGGGCAATGGTCTCCAAAATAGGGTGGAGACGAATATATTAGAAATTTCTATTTGAGTGTAAATATTTTATTTAAGTATTTTAGATATTTTAAGAAATAAACTGTTATGCCAGTGTTCTATATGAGGATTTGATAGAAGGCACTTAGGCAGCAGGCCTGCTGGTGGTCTCTGGGGAGGCCGGCACTGGAATCACGGGTGCATTTCAGTACCGCCATGTACCAACATGTACTCGTCTACATGTACCCCATTGAGAGGATATGCAGAATCCAGCGCTTACTTTTAACCCAACTAACCCTCACAAAATAGTGATGCGATTGAAGAAGATTCCTGCAGAGAAACCACAAAGAGAGGATAATATTAATTACTAGCACAAGTAGACAACAAGAAAGTGGCAACGCTGAAATTCCCCTACCTCAAGTACTGGCGCTGTAATAGTCACATATACAAGGCAAGAACAAGGAAAATCTATGTAGACCAGCCAAGAAATCAGCTAGAATAATTTTAAATTGTCTGGAAGATTACTGGAAATAGAGATTTATGTAATTGTTGATGAACTTTGGCCTTTATGAGTTGAGATAATGATAGTGGAACACATATACAACTTATAAAATGCAAATAGATACATTGGAAGCGCTGCGCAAAACCTTGTTAATGATAGGAGCGTTTTCGAAAAAGTGTGAGGCCACTGTGCTGGGCAACACGTGCAGAGAGTGGGCACACTGTAGGACAATCTCTGATGGCGTGCTTCCCCACCTTTCTCACAACATGGCACACACTGTATTTATACTGCACGCTGGGTAAACTACCAGGCTGCCGGAAGCCCAGGATTATCAGACGAGGCCTTTGGCTGCCCCAGGCCCTGCTCAGCCACCCCAAGTATCTT
This sequence comes from Tapirus indicus, assembly GCA_031878705.1. Classification (NCBI taxonomy): domain Eukaryota; kingdom Metazoa; phylum Chordata; class Mammalia; order Perissodactyla; family Tapiridae; genus Tapirus; species Tapirus indicus. The sequence goes on along the minus strand of CM062930.1, from coordinate 68,425,462 downwards.
GACGGGGTTAGTATCTTCAGCAAACCCGTCACCCCTGCAGAGCACACCCACATCCCATGAGAGGCACCTCAAAGCACACTGGTTGGAAACTCAGTCCTACAAACAGATTTAGGCAGGGCTAATTATTGAAGAATACAGCTACTTGGTTTTCACTGAGTCAACTCAATAGCAAAGGGGAGAGAAAGGTTTTTTAAAAAATGAACCTCTTAAGAATCAGCCCAATAAAATTGGTTTGTATCACAAGTGGGCTTGTTGTAAGGAGTTAAACATCTATACTATCTCATTCTCTCCAGTCTGACAAAAGAACAAACTTTATCTATTTACAAATATTCTCCTTCCTCTGTCAGTGGGCATATTCCACTTGTGTGTGTTCAGTACCTGGCACAGAACTGCTCACACAGTAAATGCTAATACATGTTTGCTAAACAGATCCACAAGCCACAGTTAAGCTAAAAACACTGTTCATCGATCCTTATATTCATATCTAGTAAGGTCCTTTTCCTATTCCTCCCGGCAGCTGGTCCAAAACGTTGCCACTGATTTCCAACTCCCAGCCCTAATCCCATGCTACTTACTCACTCTTAGCTGACTTCACCTCTTCCTTTGATGAGATCATAAAGACCATCCTACAAAAGCTGTCAACACCAATTATATCCACCTAAGTCATTCTGTATAAAACCCCTCAAGTCATCTTTGACTTATTCCTTATTAACCAAACCCATCAGTCATGAAGGGATACTTTCATCTTGAAATAGCTTCTCTCTCTCCTTCTTTTTCTGCCCAATGCTGCTCAACTAGACCGTCAACTCTCGAGCACCCCAGGCTCACTCTACACTGGAGTGTCTGCCTTTTCTGTTTCCTCTGTTGGACATGCTCTTGCCTCAGACATCCACAGACCCTCCTCTTTCACTCTCTTTCATTCAAGCCTTCACTCAAGTCACTTCTTCGAGAGGTCTTCTGTGGCCACCTGTTCACAAAATGTAACCCCTCCGGCTCACATTCATCCCACCTTTTCCTGTTTTATTCATTCTCCTTATCAATCAATTATCACTAAATAAACAGTTTATTGGGCCAGCCCTGGTGGCCTAGTGGTTGAGTTCGGCATGCTCTGCTTCGGTGGCCTGGGTTCGGTTCCCGGGTGCAGACCTACACCACTTGTCTCTGAGTGGCCGTGCTGTGATGGTGGCTCACATACAAAAAGAGGAAGATTGGCAGCAGATGTTAGCTCAGGGTGAATTTTCCTCAGCAAAAAAAAAATTTAAAAAACCCTAAAAAACAGTTTGTTGATTTATGTTGCTCATTGTCTGTCCTCCCCACTAGAACATAAGTTCTGTGAGGGTAGGAAATTTTGTTTTCCTGCTTTGCTTATTGATGTCTCTCTATTGCCTAAAATTGGGCCTGGTGCACAGTAGGTACTCAATAAATATTTGTTGAATGAATAGAGAGATAGGCGGGTGGATGAGTTATTGCACTGGACCTATAAATGATATCAATGTACCCTCCTACCAGAACATTGACCCTAAATGATGAATTGAAAATCACCACCCTCCTCAGGTCGGCCTGGTGGCATAGTGGTTAAGTTCACGTGCTCTGCTTCGGCGGCCCGGGGTTCGCAGGTTGGGATCCCGGGTGCGGGCCTGTGCACTGCTTCTCAAGCCATGCTGTGGCAGGCATCCCACATGGAGAGTGGAGGAAGATGGGCACAGGTGTTAGCCCAGGGCCAATCTTTCTCAGCAAAATGAGGAGGATTGGCAACAGATGTTAGTTCAGGGACTAATCTTCTTCACCCACACACAAAACCACCACCCTCCTTATAAATTGTCAATACGTATGCACGATTTATGAAATAACATCTAAAAACCCTCAAAGATCTGGCCCCAATCTCCCTTTCCATCCCCATTTCCCAGTGCAGCTATCTCTATACACATCCTAAAGTGTAGTCATTCTGGGGGACTATGCATTTATTCTTGAACACATTCAACACTTTAAAGTCTATGTGTTTTTAGATATATATCCTTTTGTTGTGAAACATGTTTCCTACTTTGTCCTCTACTGAAATTTATCAATGTTTCCAGGCCATGCTTCATCATCCATGAAGTTGCCCCGTTCTTCCAATCAGATTTAACTATGGCTCCATGGTGCATTGCCTCATACCTCTAATTAGTATAAAAGTCATTCTTCCTCGAATCATGTCCATATCTGCTCCGAGATGGGACTACAACATCCTGGAGAAGATATTACAGGTCTGTCTCCTTTGCACAGTTCCTCGTACACAGCAGATATCAATAAACGTTTGTTGAAATATACAATGTCACTAGCTGTGGATTTTGAGAAAAGAGAATTGCAGTAAGATAAGCATTTCGATCTTTTGTAGAAGTAATACATCAACACCAAATAATTAAATGTCAGTGAGACTGAAAAAAATAATAAAATTATAGCTTAAACCAACGTGAAGTAGGACTCTTTAATAATAAACTCTAAAGATGCGGATATCTTATTTCTCTCTGCTGTAATGCCTGGCACAGAGATGTCACTTATTTGGAGTTTGATCTTTAGCTAAAAATACACTGTTTTATTTACACTGAGAGCCCACTATTGTTGTTTAACCATTTTGTGGTTTTATTCAAGTACTTGCAAGGCCCAAAGAACACCCGTCAGGATGCCTCTGTGTTAGAAAAGGGTTCTTTTCATGGAGTAATTTACGGTTAATTCTAGAAATTGTATCTCGTCTGCTTGCTGGTTTCTCCTCCCCAGGCCTGTCCCCGTAATGTATACAGCTAGTCATTGGCCAGGCCCAGTACAAATGGTCCAGTATGCAGGATAATAAGCACATGTGGAAAGAAGTTCTCAGGAGATTGTTCTAAATCATTGTTTTCTTGTGGGGAGTAGAAAACCAATAATTCCAAGAAGCTTTTATAGCATAATCTTCGCTGAAGCAGTGGAGTGAGTTTAAATTCTGGAATCATGAGCAGCGAATTCAGGCAGGGTCCTCTTGCCCTTTGCTGACTGCAAAATAAACAAGTGTCCCAGGAGGCCCCTTTGAGAGGTTGCAGGGTAACTGCACGCCCCCCCGTGAACTCCTGGAGCCCCTCTGGCTTGCTGATAGCACTCATGTCCTTCCTCGATATCCTGTAAGGGCTACTGGGGTGGAGGACACGAGGCCTCCTTCCGCTAGCAGCTTGCTCTCTCCTTCACTTCCAGCTCAGATAACCAGCTCGGCTCAGCTCAAGCTACATAACTGACCACCTGCGCCCTGGTGCCGTCCGTTATTGTTTGTGGAAGCCACTGGCAAGGCGTTGCTACCATGCCAGCCCTGTGAAGACATTCTCCTTAGGCTTCCACAGCTTTCCTGAGAAGGAGGCCGCTTCAAGGCATTTTCCTGACTATGAAGACTTAGATTTCCTGGAGGGTAAACCCCTCAGGACTCCACTTTCCCCTGCTCCCTCCACCCCCAATGCCTGATGCTCTGGCATTGCATGTTGGCTTGGTTGCAGCGCATTTGGGGATTTATTTTTCTATTTATTACTGTGCTTGTATTCATTTTTGAAGTTGGCATTCCCTCACCATTTAAACAGTGAACTCTTTGAAGCAGGGGGCTTGCATCACTTATTCAGCAGTACAATCAACAGGACCATTTAGAAACGTCTTTAAAGAAGGCACATGCTTCTCTGCCCATTAAGAGAAGATGGACAGGCCTACTGAGGACACGTTCCTGCCCACCAGCAGTCCTTCACTCCAGCCTCTTTACCGAGAGCTTCGAGGAGTGGCATTATTAGTGGGGATGCATTTCAAGTATTATTCCAAATATTTGAAAAAGAAAACCTGCCCTCTTGAACAAAGAGGTAAATGATGGATAATATATTTCAGTGGGGAGGCCCCCAACCCATTTATCAGTGAGATTGCAAAACAGAGACTGGAGCTTCTAACTCAGTTCAGTGTTCTACCAAATACATGACTTTGATTTGATAGGAGATTTCCAATATTTCTGTGGTTTATCCTGATATAACTTGCAGAAACTATTATGATAAAATGGCTTTACCGCTGCCAGTTATTCCATGTAAAAGGAGATTAAATAAGGGATTATAAAAAGCTCCCACAATTTACATAGTTTTCTTCACAGTCATTTAACAAGCAGACTCAAGTTTTCTCTTCTCAACTGTTTTTAACTTCAGTTCAAGAGAAAAGTTAAACGAGGTAAAATTTCTGTCTCTCAGTGACTGTTCATTTTTTAATGAAAATGGATAGGAAAGGCCTTTTAGGTCCCTCTTGATGCTAAGATTATTGTTCCCACAAAGAGTTTTCAAACTTTGGTCTCAATGGTTACAGTATTTTCATCATTTTCTAAATTATAAAAAGGGAGAGTAGTAAAATTAGAAGGCGGGTAAGAAGTTGCTAAACTTGATTGCTTCAAGTAGATCCCTGGTTCTTTGTAAGGTATCCAAAAAAGGCAGCCCTGAAGTCCACACCTAACAAATAGTCCTAACAAATAGTTGATCAGGCAACCTTTGGATTATTAAGAACTTTATTTTCATTATTAAAACAATGCTGGTCACTGAACTAATTTGCCACTTTTCATATTGTTTATGAGTAATATCATGTTAAACATCTTTGTTCAGAAAGCTTTGTCTATTTTTTTTTACCACTTCCTTAGGATAATTTCCTAGAATGGGAATTACTGGATCAGAGGGTCTTAATAAATACTGCCAAACTGCTTTTCAAAAAGATGGTTAGATTTTCTTTTTAAAGCATATCTAGCTTCAGATATATCAAGGCTCTCTCCAAAGAGAGAGAGTGAGTTGAAAGTTTTAATTTTTAGTTAGCTAAGTGTAATTAGCAGGACTCAGATAGGACTAGTAGGTTGACAGTTTATCTACTGGTGATTACATACAGAGCTTTCTGTTGTTGGAATCTCAGGTTCCCAGCCTAAAATAGTCTATATGCTATTACACTATACTGGTCAAATTATTCCAGACACACAAATGGGTACCCAGATTCTGTCCCAAAAGGTGTGTGATTATAATATATCACAAACAAGATAAAATTTTCAGAGAGATATGGAAAGACTGGCTTGTTCACTCATTCAACAAATACTACTTGAACAGTAGTCAGTTATGAGAAACTATGGTAAGCCCAGGGAATCAAAGAAATATGGTGCCTTCCCTATCTTTGAGGAGCCTATGAAGGGAGAAAGATATGTAAATAAAGAACAAAGTAGGACAAGGTAAGAACTTTATTAGAAGTTTATACTAAGAGAACCGTGAATGAAGAAGTGTTGGGGAAGGCTTCGAAGACTAGTGATGTTTAAGGTAGACTTGGAGGATGAAGGGAATGATAAAAAGACTAGAGAAAGTATGTAGTAGAGCCCCAGGACTGGAATGAGCAGAGCATGGTGGTGTGAAAGCACATGGAATATTAGGGTCAGTTGGTGGGGAGGGAAGGAGGGACATGACTGGCAAACTGGTGAGTTCTTTCCATGATGGGCTCTTGGGGTTCAGAAGAGGGAGAAAACACACCTTTGAGGAGATCAGAAAAGGGTTAAGAGAAGCCTTTGAATGATGGGCAGGATTTAAGAAAGGGGGGAAAGGATTATTCCAGGGAGTAATTAGTCACTTCAAAGATTTCAAAGCATTTTCATGTATATTATTGTGTCATTTGACCACAACAACAACCTTTTATAATAAGGTCTATATTCTTATTCCCATATTGCTGCAGAGGGACTATGAGTCACTGGGGTTAAGTGACTTGCCCAAGGTCACACAGTTGAGTGGGGTGACTCACAGGGTGGCCGTGCTTCATAATTCAGTGACTGGTGCCCACAGATGGTTTTGTCTGGAGCATGGTGGTGTTGGCAGCTGAGATCGGCAGGTCTCACCTCTGACTCCTGATGTCCTTTGCACTATATTAAGCTGCTTTCATGTTTGTCACTTAAGATGAAAATGGCTTAAAATGAACACACACTTAGGGCTCCTATCTTCTACTTTTAATGTTTTACATACTGTTGCTTTTATTAGAATATATATATCTTATATGGAGATAAGCATATATATAAACATATACTTATTTAAATATATATATTTATATATAAAATGTAAGAAAATATTAGGTACCTTAATTTGCACTATCATCCATTTTCCTCATATTAGGATTTTTAAAACTTATATACATTTAACCAAACTAAATCAAAGCAGTATTGCACCAATTTTAACCCAACTTCAACCTGTTTGAGGAGATGACTAATATTTCACAATGCTGGGAATTGTGATGAGGAAAATCAAAGAATAATTCTACAGAGGGAAAAATGTTAATGCAAGTGCCTTCAAAAGTAACCTACTGCCAACAAAAGTACTACTATATAAGATGACAGAATTTTGTTTTAGTGATCCAGAGTTCTTCAGCTTTTTCAGTGTAATGTAGTTCTGTCTAAGGAAATGGAGGCAACTTTGTAAATGACAAATATACTAAAAGCTAACAGCACAAGATACATTATACATATCTTACTGACATTTGCAATGTCTCTGGGAGACAAAGAGATGGCTAGAATTATTCACTATATTTTTAAGCAGTGAAACAGATTTATTAAAAGGTTACTTATATTCCTCAGGGTCACCAAGTTAGGCAGCATAAGGGCAGTGGCTGAAATCCAAGGCTACCCTGGTCCTTGCAATAAATTCAGAATGTTTTCATGAGGTCTGAGGTGGGTACTGTCAGAAATTGGCAAATATTCTTTCACACATTAGGAAAACAGGGCTGGATGCTGCCCTGTCATTTGGCAGCATATGTCAGCACATGAATTTAGCTCATCTGGAATATACTGGCTGGCATATCTGAGACCCTCACATACAGATATGAGTCTATACATCAAGAAGAGAATGTTCCAGAATTTCAGAAAGATGATCCCACGCACATCTCTAAGTGACTGCATAAGTTGCACTGAATCTATGGAGAACTCTGTCTACTGATATTTTCTTCTTCTCATTCTTCAAATCTAGACTATAGGAAACAGGTTAAGCTTCTGAAAAGACAGTAAGACAAAACGTTCAACTTTCAGTTTCTGACTCCTCCAATAAGAAAAGACATAAATGTGGCATTCATTACGAAATGTGTGGAAAGGGCCCTGTAGAAACCATATGGTTGCCAGCGACGGCAAAATCTCATTCAAAGGTGCCAAGAACACTAATGAGACCAGGATGTCAGGAAAAACAAAATAGATCAATACTTCCCCCCACCTGCAGTCGTCCTCACCATCAGTCACCTCGCTTGCTCTATGCAAATGAAATCAATCAGCAAGGATTTCTGTAAAATGCATAAAACAGTTGTCTTCTAGACTCTACCAGAAGATAAATGATTCCAGACGTTGGACTGCGGCCATTTTCCCACACATGCTACAAAGTTCTGACATCCATATTGGGCCATAACACTGAGTGGTTTCTGCTTCTGCGAGTTTACAGCAATGCTTCCACTTCTGGTTTGGACTAGAAAACTTGCCAACGCCAAGGCAAAATAAGTCCCTGTTTGCCTGTGTGAATTGTAAGAGAATTGTCTTTTTCTAATAAAGGGGTTCCTGTGATCCCCCTCAAAACTTTTTGCTATTGCTCATAAGTATATCATTCCAAATCACTGCTTTAGATCTCCTTGGAATTAGACAAATCCCAGCCTAAGAAACATATGACATATGACATCAAATGCAAAACACTCAGATGTAACATACAACAAACAGCACAAGTCCAACTTTGTTTTAAAACCAATGTGCTTGAAAATGTATTACACATACAGAGCAGGATTATTTTATATGGTAGCTTATGTTCTAGAAAAGGGCAAAAGGCTTTTTGAGAAAGATAAACTAAAAGAAGAGCCTGAAGCAGCTTCCTTTAAAAACTATGTCAACACAATAACATTATTTGGAAAGCACGTAGAAGTCTAGGTCATATTCATGGCTATTTATGTAACCGATCCCATGGAATTAAACATCCAACAGACAGTGTTTACTGCCAGCCTCTTAAATCTGAGAGATGGGCACTTTCTCACTAAATTGCCTTTGAGAAAAGATACAAATAATTTTGCTCATAGTTCAAAAAAATAAGAAAGTCCTATATCAATATCTATAGTCTGAGATAAAAACAATTCTCTGAGGTTAAATAAAAGTTAAATAAATCTTACTGTAACTTTCAAATGTTTTTAAAGTGAATAATCAAAACGAGAGGCACTGCTTTATATTTTAAATCCTTATTAAAAGAATGTCCTAAATATCAAATACACTACAAACAAAACTACACATCAATAACAAAACTCACAGTGCAAATAGGAAGTAACTGCTGTCTTACCCACCACCAGGACCTCTTTTTCTATGGAATACAAACTTACTTTGTTTAAAAATGTCCTTGGGCTGTGCTGTGCCTTTGAAACAAAACCACTCTTTTCTTCATTTCATTTTCTGCTTTCTTGAAAATTGCTCCTCCGAAACTGACAGATGGTCTATCTGTCATGAGTGTTTCCTCTTCGTTATGTTATCTCTGCCAGCTAATATTTCCTCTGTGCTTAGCTGTTGTCTGTGAGACTGTTCCACATCATTCTAGCCTGATCAATGGTGTGCCTGGTTTGAGGTTGGTTTTGGCCCCGCCTCCAGCTCCAAGAGCGAAAAACGAAAACTCACAGCTGGATTTCCTATAAATCCTCTTTCAAATCTGGCTCTGCAGCTATGGCACACACTAGAGGAAAAAGCTGCCAGTCTGTCACAAACCAAGAGGGGCGATCCTCTCCCAGGGTCCCCCCATACCAGAGCCAAGTGTGTATGTTACATAACAAATCCCAGTTTAAGTTAGCCTGAAACTTCACAGGATGGGAGGAAATGTTTTAAACGAAGCTTAGGCTTTTCCATGCCTAATGAGACTCGAAGGAAGATGCCCATGACTGAAACACACATACACACACACAAACACACACACACTCAGGCACGCACCAATGACAATAATTTTTAACATGTTAAAATTGTGAAAACTGATGCCAAGGAGAAAATGGAAAAGGAGAAAACGCCAAAATAGTACATAACAAAATTGGTGTGCTTGCAATTTTTTATCCCAAAACACAAGTCATGATTCATATTCAGATAACTTTACAGCCCCTAAGCCCCAGGATTTGCTTGTATTTACACTACTGATGAACTTGGTGAATTAAGAGAACGTATGGGATGCATTTCAGGTTCTAGATGAGAGAAGATTCCCCTACCGAGCAGAGTCAAATAGGGGAAGGTGTAACACCAGTCTGCTCTGTAAATCAGTAGGACAAAGGACGCATTTTTAGACTCACATATTCTACACGATCAACAATAATCAAACCTTATCAGGTAGAGGGGCTGCACATTTAGAGCAAATAGCATACATGAGTGTTACTAAAATAAGGCTAAGGATTTGAAGACTGTACTAGGATCCAGAGTCAGAAGGTCTGGATTCAAGTCCCAGTTTTGTTTCTTGAACAGTGTCCTTGAACACGAAAAGCACAGAGTGAGGTCTGGACACTTCAGAGGTGACTGCAAGATTAAACCAAGATGATAAAGTACTTTGCTGTTATTAATCAATGTTTCCATTGTTCTTTTCAACAACAGAGAGAATATTAAATAAATATAAATATTTAACCTGGCAAAGGATGGCACCAAACTAAATACCACAGCCTGTGATAGGGAAAGTGAAAGATAAAAGGATTCCAGGAGTAATGTGCAGGGTATAAAGCGCCTGCTGAGGACAGGAGTAACTCGGACTTTGAACACCTGAACCCCACAGTGAGAGAGATGCGGTAAGCATAAGTCAGAGCGGGCTTGAGCAGTAAAAGTTTGAAACTTTAGTTCTCCTTCCACAGTCTCACAATAAAATCTTGGAACTGTCATCTGTCATTAGTCTGTGAGTCCCTGGAGAGCAGGGACATACACAATCAGCATTTGTTGAATAAGACACAATGAATGAGACACTGAACTAGATAGGAGTTCCTCGCTCGAAGGGAGGGAGTATAGATTCTTGTGAGAAACTCGAGCTTGAAATTGGGAAATCAGATAGTTCAAGGTGGAGACTACCTGTATGTCTGCCTAGTCTCCTCTAATGTAAGGCTGGGATTTGGAGGGAAAGAGGCTTTCTGTGTCACTGAAAAGAGGAGATTTTGTTCAGGGACCCCTGATCTGATCCAGCTTTCTACTCTCAACCTCCCAACCCCTCCCCTTCCCCACTTCCTCCCTTGAGAATGTCATCCTGCTGACAATGAGTGTGAGTCAAGAACCAGGATGTTTGTAAACATCCCTTTAATGAAAGTACATGGATTGTTAGGTTAAATTCTTCCTAAATGGGGATGCAAGTCCTTGCTTGCTGTTGCTGGCAAGAAATAAGCTTTCCAAATCCAGCAGGACCCTGCTCCACGTGCGCTGTGTCAAGGGCAGCTGTGGACCCCAGGCTAAGGAAAGGCAGATGAGATGGGCTCCCCTTCCTATCCTGTGTGCCTCCCCACTGCCAATGCCTTTCTGTGTTCTTGACTGAATAAATTGGAAAGTTAATGTTCTTTCATAACGGCTTCAGGTGTATGATCTCTTCCCCCCCAGCTGAAGGATTATACCAATTTGGGGTAAGAGAATGTGCCAGCTGCAAAGATCTAACCTAACAAATAACTTTTTCACTCCGACAATGTACAAGGCACTCCACTAGACACCTCAGCGGATGCATGCTTCCAGCTCTCCCGCCGCCGGTTTACGATGGCACAGACGATTACAATCTAAAACAGGATATGAGACCAGCAGGGGACAGAAAGCGTGCAGCTGGGGTTCAAGAGGGAAGGATCACATCTGGTTTGGGGAGTAGGAGTGGGAGAATCCAGAAAACACGACTAGGGTGGTAGCATTACAGTTTGGGAAGAATCTGCACAGGCAGAGACGAAAGGAAGGGCCCTTGAGAGAGAAGGATGCTCCTAGAGTACAGAATGAGCTCTAAGGCACAGAGACAGGAGCAAAGCAAGCTGGGAACATGGGGGCCATCTGGTTCTGCTGAAGCATAGGGAACATGAGGGGAAATCACGGGGGATGAGACTCCGAAGATGGGGTGGAACCATCCTGTGGTGTGGCCTTGAATGCCGGGAGGGAGTGTGGGGAGTTAATACGAAGTTCACACAGCAGTCAGGAACGCTTGCAGGTCTCCGAGCACAGGTGTAACATGATCTGAGCAGTGAGATCTAGACACCATGTTTAGGATGGATTATAAAGGAGATAGTAGGCAGATTGATCCAATTATGAGGCTACCACAATAATTTAAGCAAGAGGTCATGAAGGCTTGAACTTGGAGGATGAGGGTAAAAAAAAAGAAGGGTGCCGGAGACAACAGCATAGATATGAGCGTCAAAGAAAATCTTACCTTGAGGAATTTTTCCTGGAGATATTTGCAGACAGATGTACAAACATACACAAGGTTTTATTTCAGCATTATTTGTAATTGCAAAGGATTGAAAATTTCATGCCCACCAAGAGGGAACTTCTAAATAAATTATGGTACGGTTATATAATGAAATACTATGCAGGCATTTAAAATATATACGCAGCTACAAAAAAGCTGTTGTAGAGTATTGGTGATGGGCACCAGATTGCCAGTATTTAAGGCATTTGTGTAGAAGAGAAGCTGTCGGCAGGGAGTAATTTATGGCAAAGAAAGGAAAATATTGAGGAGTGGACTGGGGACTGGGAGAGGACCTCAGGATTTGGATCCTACTTCCAGATTGGCACCTATCTTCCCCCAAACCAGGACAACCTAGAATTGTGCAGTACAATCTACCCAAATGTATGTGGCAGCTTTGCCACAACCACCAATTTGAAGGTGCCAGAAAACTGCCTAACCCAGCACTACCCATTTTCATGGTAAAAAGTCCAATATCCACGTGCCTGGGAAAATCAGTAGTTGAAAAGGAACATGATCCATGTCTGGGACAAAAATGCTTTTAAGGATTATACCAGATGGCAGAGCAAATGGCATGGCATCTGAAGCTTCCCATTTTAATCAAACTCTGTGCATAAGAAGTCAGTTAAGCATCACAAGCAACACCCATGCCCAGGTGTAAGTACAGTGCAAGTTCATAAACCAAGCACAGCAATAATAATTAGGACTGATCTGTTGGTCCTCAGTCTTGGAATCCTTACGTTAGGGACTGATATTTCAACCATCAGTCCCTTTCTTTTCAATGATGGGACATCTTTAACGAGCACATACAAGAAGCAGAGTCCAGCCTCACAGAAGGGGTGTGAAACTTCAACAGCAAACTCTGGGGTCTAGAGCAGCCATGTGTAGTTTGAAAGGGCATCGTCAGAAGGGTCCCAGAGGCACCAGATACGGCTCCTTGGAGATTTTTTTCTTTTTTGTAGAAAGCCAGGCCTGATTATTAAATGTTTCTTATCAGTTCTGTATTGAGGAAAACACACAGAGGAAACAGGGACTCCACAGAGGAACACTGACCATCAGGGGAAGAGCCGTTCGGAAGCAACAACATGCAGACGATTTGCCTTGTGCACAGAACCTGTGCACGAGCAAATTAAGAGCACAGTTCACAGCTGGTGAGGACAGTATGGCTTCATGGAGAAGAGAGTGTGCTCTCTTTACTGCAGTGGAAAAAGTGTACTTTGTGTCTCAAATGCCTGGCTTCTAATCTTGACTGCCAGGTACAACCCACATGAGCTTGGACAAGTTACTTGAGAGCCCTCATTGTTAAATGGATAATAGTATACCCCTCTTTGGGGTTGTTGTGAAGATTAAGTGGGTTAATATATGTAAAATGCTGGGAACAGAGCTTGGCATAAACATTCAATATATGTTATTTATCATTCCACAGTGAGAATGTTAAAATATAGATGATTACAAGTACAATTAAAGAGTTGAATCTGATTAATTGCAATTCAAGAAACAGAATTCTCTGCAAGAACAGCTGATTGCAGTGCTCGTCTGTAATTTACTTTAAAACACTGAGCATATATGGTGCAATGTTATGTGTGTGTTCCTTAGGTTAAGCTGTAACCCTGGTGCTGCTAGCATCTAATCAAGCATTCAGAGTCGGAGACAGTCTAGCTGGTATTCTAAAGAGGGAGCCTATACTTCAGAATCTACTGATAGAAGCCCCACTGGTACCATCTCTCCATCAACAATTTCCAATTAGCATTCTGAGTGTCAAAAATGGGTTTCAACTGGTGAAAACTGTTACTGTTGACTAGCGTGTTTGGTGGAATTAAGGTATTTAAGAAATATGGATGGGCTCAAAGTATTTCAATGTAAAAATCCGGTAAGACCTTTATCTGTATCTCTGGTAATAATGCCCCAGTCTAAATTCTGAAATGGTCCTATATGTGTTATCAATATGACTTGGTTGTAAGATTTTGGAGAGAACAGTTGACCTCTTTTTGCCTCAAAACTTCTTTGGATGCCATTATCTACCAAAAAGAACCTAAGAATTGTGCATGACCAACGTGATCATTTTAGCTCAGCCAGCCATGATTTCTGGAGGGTTCTACTTGCCTGATGCTGGCAGTGAGGGTGACAGAATCTGTTTTCGGAATCTGGGTGTTTGCCTCAAGCCTCTCTTGAATCTTTTATGTAAGATTGTGGTTGAAGCATCTAAAAGGAAAGCAAAGAGCTGGGACTTCTTCAAGTCTGCACACAAAGTACATGAACTGATTTGTGTATGGGGGTGTGTTTGCTTGTTAATAAATGTCTAATATAGTTGACAGAATTTGGTCCTACAAAAGTCCATTTTTATTCTCAACTCCTAATTCCACTCCCTCCCTAGAGGTAATCCCTATTAACAGTGTAGTGTCTATCTTCCAAACTTTTATATATATATGTATGTGTATATATATATATATATATATATACACACACATAATTTTTTATGAAAAAAATGTATAAACATAACTTTTTATGTATATATAAAACATATATATACACACATATTTTATATGTGTAACACATAGCTACGTATATACATATGCACCCATGTTACATACCCATTAGATAATTCTTTTTATATAAATAGAATCATATTATATGTATTATTCAAAGACTTATTTTGTTCACTTAACAATATGTCTTGGTGATCTTCAAATAAACACATAAGAAAGCTACTAGCCTAACCCAATGGAACCCAAATGACTACTTAGTCAAAAGTCTGATATTAGAGAGACCAGTCCAAGGAAGCAGTACTGCTCCAGAATGGAGTCAGAAACACGCACGTGCCTTTCTAGGTGGGTCAGTTGTCCACCTGAGGCTGAGAGATCTGTCCCTCCTATTCCTCTCCAGAGGTTCACATCCTGGGAAGTATGGTAGAATAGATGGATGAATGAGTGACTACACAAACTCATAAATGAAAAACTTTTTTGAGTAGAATTCAATTCCTTTACTTGCTGCAGGTGACAGACTGTCCCTTTAGCATGCACACAGGTATTTGGAGGATGCCTGCCTTTTTTCTACCCCATTTTAAGCAGAAAATAAATACCACTTTCTACTGTGGAGTTACTCTTACTTGTGGCAACAGAAATGCCGAACTTTCAGATTTGGATATTGAGTTGCTTGGGTGCACATGCACTCAGAGCATAAGCAAGAGGTGACATGTACTAGTCTGCAGGGGTCCCACAGGTAGAGGCAGGTGCAGATATGCACAACAAGGGCTTTGTGACTTCCCACAGTCTCTAGTGTCATGGAACCCATTTTCAAGTTGCAGCTTGTGGTTTTCAGGTTCTCAGGATGCTATGCGTGCCTCCAACCTAATTTCAGTATCAAACGTTCCAGGTAACGTTGAAAACCAAACAAACACATGTTTATATGGTGCTCTAAAAACAAACTCTCCAGAAATCCCTTTTCTGGAATTTAACATTCCTAAACAGGTATAACAATCTATCATACAATTTCTACTATATTCAATTTCCTTTCTTTTTCTGGGGAAAAATTTACCTTTCATTATAAAATTATAAATTTTCACTTGGCTGTTAGTAAGTGTTGTTTAAAATAGAAAGTTTTGTGAAGCTATTATGTTTTTAGATTGAAGCAATCTACTCCCATCTCTGATATATTCTTATTTTGAACCAAATCAAGGTAATTGGCTCAGCTACTTGGATTATTGACCTTGGTTTTTTGAACTTTCTTTATCCAAAAAGATAACATAAGAAAAGTCTGACAGCCCATCTGCAGCAGGAGGGCTCTGAAAACGAACCAGAGGAGTAATGACAGCTGTTATGGAATTCAAATGATAAGAACTTAATTCCACATCAGGTACAGTTTGAAAATGTCAGCGCTGCCTTATCTATCTGGATGTTCCACTGCACATATACGATTTCTATTTCAATATTTGTAAAATTCCAAAAGTTATAAATTTCTGGCTTACATTACCTTAAAAAAAGGAGAGAGAAATAGGGAGGAAAAATAATCTTGTCAGGGGGCCAGGCTGGTGGCATAGTGGTTAAGTTTGTGTGCTCTGTTTCAGTGGCCTGGGGTTCACAGGTTTGGATCCCGGGCATAGACCTACACACCACTCATCAAGCCATGCTGTGGCAGCATCTCACATATAAAAAACAGAGGAAGATTGGCAACAGATGTTAGCTCAGGGTGAATCTTCCTTACCAAAAAAAAAAAAAAAAAAAATCCTGTCAGCAAAAAGTCAACCACGCATTGGGAAGTTGTATTGAAAACAGAAAAAATAAAGTCACGTGGTACAAGAATAACTGCGTTCACAATAGGCTCAGAGAGATACAAGTGATGAAAAGAAAAAGAATCTCCATCACATCAACCTCTTTCCTACAAATCTGATGCTCTGGAGAGCTGGCTTGTGGTTTCTGTTGCCAAGGAATGGAAACTACTCTGGCTTTCTGGGCATAGGGAAGGTATGTGAAGTTCTGGTATTCAGCAGCCACAGACCAGAGAAAGTCAACAGAGAGGCAGAAGGTATAAACTACCTGCTGGGGTGATGCCAATTTCACACACGGTGTTCATGACAATTCTACAAGAATGGATTTGCCTCTTGGAAACTGTCACTATTATTCTTCAGGACAAACCCTAATTCTGTGCTTGTCTTCTCCTTTCATCCCTACTATCTACTAACCCTTGACGTGTAAATACCAAAACATATACTGGTTTAAATTGTCAATGGTGTTATCTTTAATTCTGGGCAAAGAAATCCAGAATTCCTGTTGGAACCCTTAGCACAGAGGCCTGTGTTAATTATGATGCTAATGGCCACCAACAAGGAGGCTGCAGTTTGGAAGAACAAAGCTCCTAATCACACGGCCTGCCAGGGTTTATTCAGGGCTACCATTAAAAACCGGATTATGCGAAGAAATTTCTAAAAACATGTAGTACCTCTTTTGAAGTTCACTTTGAAATTTAAGAAAAAAAGCAGACCTAAAGTAGATTCTGAAACTATAATGAACGTCATCTTTTTCCAACCTTGCAAACCAAAAGCACATTTCTCATTTTTTTGGTTCACATCTGCCTGGTTCATTTCTGACAAGAGCTCTCCACGATTTGATTGAAACCAATGTCAAAACCAAACGTGGAGGCACACTTATCTAAAAGGCTCAGGGAACCTAGGCTCCTGAACTTGTTTCTCATTTGGCTGTGAAGCGTGGGTGGTCATGAGCATTCCTGGCAGCTATAAGACATTTGCTAATGCATTTGACTTTGCGAGCTGTTAATCATACTTATCAACACAGGCAAGCAGCACTGGCCACAAAAGATTAGCCACTCTCCTATCACGCTCCCAGTAATCCGAACGCAGGAACGTCCGTGTGGAGGGATGGCTGCCTCAGCCAGCTCCAACCTTCAGTGACCGCAGAACTTATTAAAAACCTCAGCTTTTCATAAATCCCAGATTTTCTTTTCCATCACCTTACACACACACACACACACACATCCCTTCCCTTCTCTTGTGATGGTCGCTGAGACCAAACATTTCCTGGGCTGTACACTGTATGATTTTTTTAAACAACTAGGATGTGCTTTAAAACACCACCCATAGTTTGAGTTTCAAGTGGCCTTTACTATCAAGAGATTCAGGTGCTACTGATCTCATATGAAAAACATGTACAAGAATCAGGAAAGGGCCTGGTCTCCAGGGAAACAACCTTGTTTAAATCTTTTGGAAGCATTAGATTCTAATTGTAGTTTACCCCCCTAAGACACAGAAACCATTGCTCCTTGGGAAAAAATATATTTAGAGGACAAGAAAATGCTTCATCCAGCTCAAAAGTGGATGCATCAGAGAATTCAGGAATAGAATGAGTGTTTTGGGGGCAAAATGGGCACCTTGTGCTAAGCCTGCTCATCTCTGATGGGTGGAATCTTGCTTTCACTTCAGGACTCTTCCTTAAAAAGACCGTGTGCTTCATTAGCAGACATATTCCTGCTTTGTTGGAGGCATGCTAAGGTTCCCACGCTGGAAGCATGGCCTTTGCTCTTCCCAGCCCATCTTAACCCCACGAGGCTAATATTAGCTCTACTTCTACAAAACCAAACCAAACCAAACCAGTAAAGGTTCATCTTCTATTTCAACCCTCGGTCAACTCTCCACACAGTGTCCTCTAGGTAACCTCTAAGCATTCATTTGTAATCTATCATGATTTCTTTCTTTCTTTCTTTTTTTTTAACACCAAACCTGATGACACTCTGTTCTTTAGATCATGGCATTGTCAGAGCCAAGGCATTTGGAGCCTTGATGCTTGGACGTAATAATGCTCATCATATTTGAGGTCAGTTTCATTACCTGGAGATGTAGCCACTTCATGGGTTTGATGTGACTGAAGAGCTACAGGAATGGAAGATGACAAGAAATAGAGAAATCTCATTTTCTAGGTGTCTTCAAAGGAAAATAGAGTGTCCATTTCCCTAAAGTATTTGATTGTAGGCCATTCCAAAAACAGAGATGGACCAGATAGCTTCTTGGGATGAAGAAAATGGTTGGTAATATTTGACCATATGCCATCATCTGTCCATCATAGCCATAGGACATGAGATTTGAAAAGACACCTTCCATCTCCCTAGCTCACTGTTTTTGGTGACATGTGCAAATTGAGTAGTGGAACACCACTTGGAGAGGGGAGAGCAAACTGGAGACCTTGCCTACCCTCATGACTTCAGAGGCTCCTACCTCCTACCTCCATTGCTCGGCCTCTTCAAAACACTCTCTGTCCCGCCTGCTCCTGCCAAATGTGCCATTTGTCAGGCTGAGTAATGGGGAGGAAAGAACCATTTATTTTCTGGACAAGAAGCCAATGTGGCTGCTGTGAGGGCACAATGACATTCCTGAGGGGGGTGGGCCATAGGGCCGTCCAAGTCAAGGAGGAGCCTGTCCCTCATGGCTTCTCCACTCATTGCTGTGCCAGGTGGCTGGGCCGTCAGCAGACTGCTGTTCAGAATCTTCAGGAAGATTCAAGGGGATACCTTGGAGAGAGTGAGAGACAACAGAGCAACCCCTGCTGGGAAGAATGCCACTGAGCCAGAAACAAGAAACACCTTCGTTAAAAATATTTTCAAAGTTAAGCTCAACATTAAGTTTTTAAAAATTCAGCTTTACTGAAAAATTGCCAGCCCAGGAACTATGCTGGGGCCAAAGACAAATAAGGCACAGCTCTTTCCATCAGGAAGCTCTCAGTCTGGCAGGGCAGGTAAATCAAAGAAGTGATTATTTCTAAAGAGAAAGACAAAGGATATTAACATTTACTGAGTATCTACTTAATGACAAAGCTTGGAGCAGTGTATTACACACACACAATCTCATTTTATCTCCATTTTACAGATGAGGAAACTGAAGCTCAGATTTCAGTGGTGTTGAAGGCTACACAGAAGTTGCCAGCTCTGCATCCAAATCCAGGTCTCGCTCCAAAGCATGTAATCTCGAAGCCCATGCTATCCCTACACTATGATGCCTGTTTCACTTCATTTGTCTGACTTGCAGCAACCTGTTTATCCTTCTGCTAAATAAAATATCATGAGAAGTGCTGCAAATATCTTAACACAGTGGGTACTATATCAATTCAAGTTGGCATTATTGTATCATGTTTACTTATCTTTCATTTAGTTGTCTGTGAAGAGCAGATAGCATTTTCTATATTCTTGAAACTCAGCTTTGAGATTTTGATATTAAAAAGACAGAGGACACTTTGTGATAAATGCGTATTAGGTCACATCATTCTATGCTTGGTTGTGCTAAACAATATGGCAGTGAAAAAACTGAGAATACTTGTAAGCTGATTTCCTTAAAAAGAAAACCTAAAGGTAAACCTAGCTTGGATGGCTCTAAAAATAAGGGCATTGGAAATATACAGAGTATGTTGCTCCCCTAATTTTTAAAATATAACAGACATGTGTTTACCATACCTATAGTATATGGAGTTCTATTAAAGTGCTAGGGGCTGGAGATGAGAATAATTAAAAGAAACTTCAAAATAACTTTCTAGGAGTGAGGGAGATGACACCACGTGGGACATCATAGTTCACAGTGTGACCGCAGAGCAGGGAAGCAGGGGGTATCCAGTAGGAAAAGAGCCAGCTGCAGGGTTCTAGACTGAAGTACTGATGGGCAGAGGGACTGCTGTTAAATCACATTCCTGTAGCACCTTATCAAAGAGTTACAATCAGACCCCTGTCTCTGCTTTAATTTTTCCTCCATGGCGCGTTTCACCTTCTGCCCCACTGTTTGCTCACTTATTTGGTTTAACGTCCATCTCCCCTCTGAATAAGAGCTCCCTGAGGCAGGGATTTTTTTCTGTTTTGTGCACTGATATATCTTCAGTGGCTGGAACGGTGCTGTACAGAATAGTCACTCAAATGTAAACCAAATGAATGAATGAATCACGTAACTGATGAACACACATGAACACGAGTGATGGAGCAAACTTAATGGTGAGGGTCAAGGGTCAGGGTCAAGAAACATATCTGTCTGAAATTCAGAGAAAAAAATCTGTAATTATTATTTTAGTTTCTAGACAATGAGTATTCCTTGGTTCTAGATGATGAGTATTAGCTGGTTGTAGACAATGAGTATTAGCTATAAGGATGAAGATCCCTTACAAAAATTAATGTATTTAACACACATACATCTTAGAAAACAGATGACTGAAGGCTTTCCAGGTTCTGATTCCCATAGATTACTCTGCCATTAGTCTTTTCTACAATTAACATCCCAGACAAAAGAATAGGATTTTTATATTAACAAAAAAGTTTGCCCTCTATAAAGTGGACACAGAATAAGAAGTTCTTATAGAGACTGCAAGAACAGACAAAAAATTTACATGAATATCATAAGAGCAACGAGAGGGATTCACAATAGTTTTCACATCCATTAAAATAGCTAACTTCCCCTCACCCCCCCCCCCCCCATTTAGGCCCTGAAAGCATATTCAATAGCATATGGACTATTGAAATGAAAACACTCATCATTAACTTTTTAAAAAAAATTGTGGTAAAAGACATATAACATAAAATTTCCCATTTTAACCCATTTTCAGTGTATAATTCAGTGGCATTAAATACAGTCACAATATTGTGCAACCGTCACCATCATCCATCTCCAGAACTTGTTCACCTTCCCAAACTGAAACTCTGCCCCATTAAACAATAACTCCCCATCTGCCCTTCACCCCAGCCCCTGGCAACCACAAATCTAATTTCCATCTCTGTGAGTTTGATTACCCTAGGTACCTCATATAAGTGGAATCAAACAGTATTTGTCCTTTTGTGACTGGCTTATTTCACTTCGCACAATACCTTCAAGTTTCATCCATGTTGTAGCATGTGTCAGAATTTCCTTCTTTTTTAAGGCTCAATAATATCATCATCAAATTTTGTGACTAATTAAGACTGGAAACTGATCTTGGAGCAAAGATTCATTAGTTTGTCTTTGGTGTGTGTCCTTCAGCACACTGAGCCCCCATCCCTCTGGGTCAGGTCCACGCTGCTCCCTCTGATTTAAGCCCTTGTCCTGCTCCTCTGCTTGGCCAATCCAGTTCCTCATTGGAGCTCTAGCTCACTCTCATCCAACTCCCCAACACAGGACTGGCTACATAAATTGTGGATCCCAGTGCAAAATGAAAATGCAGGCCCCTTGCTCAAAAATTATTAATAATTTCAGTCTCAAAGAGATATTTTACACCCACATTCATAGCAGCATTATTCACAGCAGCCAAAAGGTGGAAGCAACCCGAGTGCCCACTGATGGATGAATGGATAAACATAATGTGGTATATATATACAATGGAATATTATTCAGCCTTAAAAAGTAAGGAAATTCTGACACATGCCACAACATACACTTGAAGACATATGCTAAGTGAAATAAGCCAGTCATAAAAAGAAAAATACTGTAGGGTTCCACTCACAAGAGGTACGTAGAGGAGTCAAATTCATAGAGATGCAAAGTAGAATGGAGGTTGCCAGGGGCTGGAGGGAGGGAGGAGTGAGGAGTTGTTATTTAATGTATACAGAGTTTCGGTTTTGCAAGACGAAAAGAATTCTGGAGATGGATGGTGGCGATGGCTGCATAACAAAGCGAACATACTTAACGTTAGTGAACTGTTCACTTAAAAGTGGTTAAGATGGTAAATATTATGTTATGTGTCTTTAACCACATTAAAAAAATTATTAATAATCTCAAGGTGGTAACAGCAATACATACATCAAACCAAGTACCAGGCCCTTCTAAACGTGGGACTGTGTCGGAAAACTGCGAGGCTGTACCCCCACGAAGCCGGCCCTGACTCTCGGTCCTTGTGGTACCGCATTTGATCACGCTTCTGGAGCACTCGCCACTACTCACCCACATGCGGGGATGTCCTCCTACTAAACTATGAACTCTTTGAGAACAGAGTTTTATTCATTTTTTATTTTGTTGCATCATCTCGCATGTGTTTGATGCTAAAAGGCATTTGATATGTTCTTTTGAATTAATTCCTGGTATAAATCACATTAATGACAAATTATGTTTGATTTAAAAAATAACTTACAAGCACTTACCAATGAGGCCAATATATAATATTAGCAGATATAGAACATTTCTAGAAGTACTTTCTGATGCCTTTCCCCACAATACATTTAACGTCCATTTCTATTAGGTTTCTATTTTTCTTTTTCTTCATAGTTTTCTATGTTAAGGATGAAGAAGGAATAAGACACCTATATGTGCTATCCATATAACATACAAATGGCAAGGCCCTAAGAACTCTCAGCCATTTGAAATTTTTAGCAACCGGCAAAACATTCAAAATTCCTCTTTGGTAATGAATAACGTCACGGAGAGAATGCATCAGCAATTTGAAGAAACATGGCCCTGGGTCTGTCTGCTATAATTCTTATTTGTTTCCAGGCTGACTCTTCTAAAGACTGAATTAATTTTGTGTTGATCACTGGTCTGTGATGCACTGATAAATTAAACGATTGGTAAAGACAATGGCTTTTAAAGAGAAAGAAGGTTTAGGGATCCTTTTTCTACTTTGGGATTACTACAGAATTTCATTTCTGAAAACAGACCACAGATTAATTTAGTTAAGACCTAATAATCAACTAGAAGAACTTAGGTGGAAGTCATCCAACTTGTCCTAGATTACCCAGCTATTACTGGCAGTTCTGCGAGTCTGGAGAAAGATGTTACAAGGGTTAGCTGAGGACAAGAGTTCAGACAGTACACTGTGAGATTAATACATAGTTTTAACCTTAGTTCTTCAAGGATAGTGTTTTTACATTGTTGGTCATAAAACAAAACTAAAAACAATCTGGATACATTTTAAAAGCCATATATAATACATTTCTGGCTGTACAGGAGAAATACACTTTAAAAAACCCTTCATGTGTAGTAGTTAAAAACGTGGGCACTGGAGCCACACTGCCTATTTCAAATGCTGCCTCTATCACTCCTGGCAGTGGACCCCAAGCAAGCTACTTAGCTCTTCTCTGTGCCTCAGTTTACACACCTGTAAAATGAGGGTGATAAACTACAAATGTCATGTGGCTGTTGAAGGGGTAAATAAGTTCACATATGTCAGCACTTAGAACAGTGCTTGGTACATATTAAATGGTCACTAAACATTAACCATTATTTTTTCTAGATTTAGGAATTTCCTAAATTTTGCAAACCACAGACTTGCTAAGTGATGGTCACAGCTGGTCAGAGTAGGGGAGGACACCTGTGTCAAGAGGTCACAACACAGGCCTGGGTGAATCTATCAGATTCCCACCCTGGGCAAACTAAACTGGGTGACCCAAAACACAGAGTCCACAGTGGGGAGAAAAGATAGCAGTTATATCTGATAATGTCTAGGGTGAGGAGGCAGAGCACGTTGTTTGACTAGCTGACTAAAAGTAACCCACAACTTGTGGAGCAAAGCAAGGACAGGAAACACCATGCAGCCGTGGCACAGAGAGAACAGCTCTGATCTTTCTAGGTCTTCATTTCAGTTCCCATGAACCCTGACTAATCTTATTTCCTGGTCTTAGATTTGGAGAACAGCTCTCTATCTTTACAGTCAACTTTGTGTTAGTCAGAATGGGCTAAGTTATGCTTCAGTAACAAATAGCCCCCAAATCTCAGCAGCTTAACATAACAAAAGCATACTTTTCACTCTACAATGTGTCCACTAAGGGTTGGCCATGGGGCTTGGTTCATTTTAGTCCCTCAGGGACACAGGCTATTGGAGACTTCATCTCAATAATCACCACAGCAGCAGGAAGGGAAAAAGGAAGTCACACACTGGCTTTTATTTTTTTATTATTATTTTTATTCTTTTTGGTGAGGAAGATCAGTCCTGAACTAACATCCGTTGCCAATCCTCCTCTTTTTGCTGAGGAAGACTGGCCCTGGGCTGACATCCGTGCCCATCTTCCTCTACTTTATACGTGGGACGCCTGCCACAGCATGGCTTGATAAGTGGTGCATAGGTCCGCACCCAGGATCCAAACCTGCGAACCCCCAGCTGCTGAAGCAGAGCACACCAACTTAACCACTATGCCACTGGGCCAGCCCCTAATTTGATATTTCCTTAATCACAAAAGATACATTATAAATATCAGATACAATATTGTGATATCCTTGGTATCCAATGAAATATTAATTCATTTAACAAATACATATTAAGCAAATGTATATTAACAAATACATATAAATATACATTAAATATATATGTCACATACTGGGAATACATGAGGAGTAAGAATAGCCCTCACTTCAGAGTGCTGTGTAGGGCCCTTGAGCCAGATTGGCTTTTTATCATTGTTTTCCTCATCTCCAATGCTATCAACTTATATTTGTTGTCTGTATATTGCAAGTCCCCATTTTTCTTCTAATTTCTAGCTTTTAATCCTCAAAGGATTGGAAACTGAACTCATCAGAATGATCTGTAAAGCGAGAGTAAGTAACCAAGTTGGAAGGACCTCGGGTGCTGTGGTCTGAATAAGCACAAGAGCACTGGTGCATGACATTTACGCTGCTTTGCTTCTGGGCTCCTCCACGTAGCTGATGCTGCCACATCACTGCATCTTGGATAAGGGAAGTATCACTGAATCATGAGCCTGGAGAAATTAAGCACTTAGCATTTTCATTTCGTGAGGCATGATTATTTTTATATACTTTTATTATTTTGTAAGATACTGCTTTGTGTTCTCCTCTAAATCTCTTCCTTAATTAAAAGAAAATCCCTTCCTATCAGTATGTGTCTTCCTTCTGCCTCATTTTGCCAAGATAATTTGTATTTTCAAATGTCTAGATCTACAGTTTAATCTTATCCTTCCTTTTATCTTTCTATGACTAATGGTAATGTTTGATTACAAATTCAGAAAACCACACAACTGAAGTAACATTTGCACCAAATCGCTTGTTGAAGCTCCAAACAACTTATTCTTAGAGACTAATTTTACTTGTGCTCTTTCATGCTTTTAAAAATAAATCATTCTTTCGACCCAAGGAATCACTCCAATTCCTTCACTTTTGCCTCAGAAAAGTATAGAAAGACTTTAGTAAAAGGCGACTACAGGGCTATTGACAACAGTGTTAGGAATATTAGCATAGTAGTTTTCAAATTTGATTCCATTATTCAAAAAAGAGAACTTAGTAAACAAACAACTGGTCAATATGTGTAAATGTAACATCCAGCCTTATCCAGGCAATGTTTAGACAAAAAGTCTATTAATCTGACCCATACTATAAAGCACACTACCTTTCAACCATCTCTTAAAACAGTAATTCTTAACCGTTTTTAGATTTTTGAGAATCTTACTAAAGCTCTACCCATTAAACATATAGCATATGTATATATATTTTTTCTTATAATTTTTGGTTTTAAAGAGCCAAGAGGTTGCCAGAGTAAGAACCCCAGCCCCAAAGAAAATTAAGCAAAAACAAAGTAAGTAATCTCTTTCAGCAAAGCAAACTTCATTCCACTTCAATAACCTTCAAGGGCCACTACAAAATGCCTTGGTGACCATTGCTTTTAATCAGTCCCAAAGACAACCTGTGAGCTTTGCTCAGCCTCGGAGGGGAAGTCTCAAGGTGTCTCACAGCAGGTAGCTATCCATAAAGTCATCCTCTTTAAAGTTTCATCACCAGTCCTTTCTGTCCTAGCTCAAAGTCTGTCTTGTAGTGATGAACACATAATAATCTCACTGTCCTCATATACAGCTCAAAATACGATCCCAGGCGGTTCAACTCCACACAGATTTAAACACCGGGCTAATTTGTTCCAGGACTACTTTCCATGTCAATACATTGAAAATACTTTGCAAGTTTAATCCAAAAGGTGGTATGAAAATGCCCCTGCAAGAGAATGAAGCTAACCTAACTCTTAGGGAGAAGAGACAGTCATCACTGCATATGGGGAGCTGGGGATTCCATTCCCCCAAACAACTTTCTCACCAGCATAGTTACTCAACAACCCTGTTCTTATTTAATACTGGGGCAAAACATTTCATTTCAAATTCAAGATAAGGTTTGCATTTCAAATACCCTGGAAAAGATAATTCAGGGCTTTAAAATCACTTTAAGTTGGAAATGATGGTGGAGGTGCAGCAAGAAGGGAGGTAGGATGCTGGATGCAAACTGAGATACTGAAGACAAAATGTGGCTTACTTCCCCAGCTCCCAGTTTAACCAGGCGAGCACCACAAGGAATAACCCACAATTCAGTGAATCTTTACTAAGTGCCAGGAGCTGTGTTAGGGACTGTGGACAGAGTGATGATGAGAATATTGCAAACTACAACACTAGTCTATGAGGAGCTCGAGGCCCAGCAGTAGAAATACATCCTTCCCAAGTTAATTTACAATAACAAATTGAACGTGGGATAGATAGTAAAACTAACAGCATAGAGGAGTTTTTAAACTCTCCTAGGTGGGAGTGGGGAGGGGAATTGAAAATGAAAAATAGGATTTGACTTGGGTTTGTAAGGATATGAAAAGTTTCACCAGAGGGGGATGTGGTGGAAGGCAGGAGTTATTTCAGGCAAAGGGAACATAGAAGCAAGGCGGGAAGGCATGAAGAGTCCATGGAGTGCTCGTGGAAAATCACTGAGGGCTGGCAGAGAACCCTGGTGGCTTTTGGTCTTTGGAGAAGGCTGGGCTGCCCCTCCGGACATTACTTCCCACACATTTCTCTCTCTGTTTTTTATATGCATGTGTATTTTATTAATTGAGGTAACATTGGCTTATAACATTGTATAGGTTTCAGGTGTACAACATTATAATTTGACGTCTGTATATTCTACAGCAAGCTCACCACAAAAGTGTAGTTTCCATCCATCACCATATAATTGACCCCCTTTACCCTTTTCGCCCTCTCCCATCCCCCTTCCCAATCATTTCTTTGTAGAGGTATATTATTTCCAACTCTTTGAGCTGAAACATTTAAATTATGAATCTATTAAAATATTAGAGATTTAAAATTCTTGATAAAAATTACTGATAAAAATGAATTAAGAGTAGAGTTGATTTCAAATTATTATTTGAAGTTAAAATTCAGCTGTTGTTATAAAATAGAGACTAAATGGATAAAGAAATTCAGTTCAGTTGACAACTTGATAATACTCTGTGGTTAAAGTCAACCAAGAGTTTGATTTCACGATTGTTCTTAATTTCCATGCCTTCAAACATATTATCATACTCTTAGGTTAAAAATCTAATGAAGAACATATTTTTGGGATCGCCTAATTCCTATAGGTCACCCCTCCTTTCCAGGTATTTGAATGCAAGATTTCTGCAGTTCCACTACATGTCCACTAGAGGCCTGTGAAGAGCTTTTTTCCCCCATCACACAGAGTCTCATAACCCAAAAGGCCAGAATTGACACAAATTAGAAATATTGATCAAACATCAGTAAGGCAAAGATCGAGTTGATAGGTAACCTCACAATAAGTACCACAATTGTGGATAAAACAAACAAAATACAATATTCTTTCAAAACTCCAAGATACTGAATGTGAAACTTACACAACTCCTGCTAAGTAACTGAAAAAGCAAAGTTTAAAGAGGTAGGGTTTTGAAGGCTTCAGCAACAATTCCAAAAGGCCACCAGGCTCCGGCAGGCTTTGACTGGGTGGAAGCGTGCACCAAGTGGTGGGGCAGCCGTTATAGAGACTGCCAGCAGCCTGTAGGGGCTTCTGAGGAACACGGGCTTCCAGATCGTCAAGTCATACTAAATACAAAAGGCACGCAAACTACCAGAGGGACAGTTCCTGGGTGAGAAAGTGTCTGGGAAAGTAAACAAAGTAGTAATTTAAGTCAGATGGGCGGAGAAGGGACTTCCTAAACAGTGACTCCATGCGAGTAAACAGGGGAAGACAGATGAGACGTGGCAAGAACACGGGGAGGACACAGACTGAAACAGGCCCTAAGGTGAGGACTGTAATAACACTCAGCTTCATGGGAGAGAGGGTGACTTAAAGCAGAACACGAAACCTGTTCAACATGCGAAGACAGCTAGCTGCAAGACTGTGGGTGCACAGGAAAAACTACTAGGAGAGATGAGACGCCTTGAGACAGTCCCCTTACCATCTTGTCAAACTCAAAACAGGGTTTCATGTCATTGCCTCCTCAAAAACCATAAACAAAAACACATTAGGATGCACATCAACCACACCACACACCACACACACACGCACACACACACACTTCTATTTACAGAAATGGCCTGTTTTTCACTAGGTTTGGTTAATTAGCAATCAGAAAAGAGTTGTATGGGGTTTGAAGAAAGAGCCCTTTGTTTGGAAAACCTGTGAAAATATTCCCTCCGCAGCTTGTAACTTTCCCTGCAGATCACCTTGGCCCTGAGGACAAGCCCAGGTGCCAGAGCCCTCTGTGACCCCACACAGAGCTCACATTCAAAGGCAGTTCTCTTTGTTGTCCCCTAGGAGTTAAGCCTTAATGGGTCTACAATTCGCAGGCTTTTTTGGAGAGTGGCTTGGTGGTTGTTGCCTGCTGCCAGAAATGGAGCCCGGAGGAGCCCTGGTGAATCCCACAGCTGTTGTGGCCGCTCTGGCTGCTGCTCGGAGAGAAGAGCAGTTGCCTGAGGCATTTCAAAGACGTGCAAGAACACAGGGAGACTTTATGAATCCTGGAAGTGAATCTGCAATTATTGTGAGCAGACGGTCAGCCCACATGGTGGAAGAAGGATTTCGGAGCTATCTTTCTTCAGTGAAGACCATGGCAAATGGCAATTCACTGAGTCTTCGTGTCCCCAAATTAACCCTTTACACGAAAAATATTCAACTATAATGTAGTATCATCTGCTGCTAGTTAGTGTTACTACCACACTCCTGACTTCTAAACCTCAACAATCACAATTTCGACAGGAATAGGCCAGTACATGCACATCTTACCTTGGTTAACAAGAAAAATAGGTCTGGCGCCTCTGGTGGAAATATGGTGAACTCTCATCCTGGCCCACTGGCTTTCACGGAGCCTCCTGCCTGAATACTGCCTCCAACATTACTTCAGTCAGGCCTTATTTCAGAAAAATCTTCATCTTAAACCAAGATACATGGATGGTGAGACAATGCTGAATGATTTTGAGAGTGGAGATAATCTTTTGCAAGCTAGACCCACTTTTTTTTTTTCCATCATCCTTCCGGTCAAAGGCTGCTTTTTGATACACGGAATTCTCTTTTGCTGAAATCTCAGCCTATTTCCTGTCACCCGCATGTTGATTCATCCGAGAATCACATTATCTCTTTGAAAACATTGTTTATTTAGTCCATTATGACGTCCAGGGTCAGTCTTTACTCATTTTGTATCTGAATGATTAATTTCTTTAGTTCAAGCAAAGTACTCTTAAGTACTCCTGATATGCAGAGTACCAGCTAACACTGTGGAGGAGACAGGACCACAACTGTAAGATGCTAAAAATCTGGTGAAGGAAACAGAAACACCTGGGAAAGAATTCTAACACCTGAGAAGGGCTAAGATAGAGGTGTAATCAGAATGCTGTGGGCATATAAGGAAGAGAGAAAATAATTCTTAATTCCTACTGGAGAGATTGGGACATTCATTTTGAAGGAGATAAAATTTAAGTTGGCCACGTATAGGGTGATCTATCATTCTGGTTTTAAAAGTGAAGTCTTGGGTCTCATGAAATCCTTCAGTTGGACACTCAAACAATAAAGGACAATTAGAACTTAGAATTTTTCTCAAGGGTGAGACAGGGTGAGGGAAAGTCTCGACAGCAGTGGACTGGGAGTGGTAATGAGTGGGCTGCTAGGCCCCAGAGTTGCTGACTCAACGGCCATCTGCGCACAAGGCCCTGGGGAAGCGGGTGAAGATATTCAGGCAGGAGAGCAGGCCCCAGTCTCTCACGGCGCATCATTTTGTGCCCAGCACATTGCACAAGGCACCACGGAGACGAGGCTCAGGGCCGGGCGCACAGGCGGTGGTCGAGTGGCTCTCTTTAGACTGGACACAGCCTTACAGTCCAAGGGCTCCCATAGTGCACACAAGCTGACCTACTCAGGCCAGCTTTGCTGCCCTGCAGGCATACGCATTTGAGAGCCCTGTGTTATGAGTAAGGAATGGAGGAGTAGCAGATTCCGGGAGCTGACAAGTTGTGTTTTGGACCCTGAGCATCATCTTGAGTTGAAGGGAATATACTGAAAACCTTACTGCATGCTCTCACATTTATCATCTCACTTTTGAGATCTACGCAGACCCACGAGGTAGGAAACTGCAAGTTTAAAGAATGGCCTTGGTCACATGGCCAGAAGTAGCAAAGCTGGGATTCCAGTTGTAGATAGCTCTTTCTGACTCTGGGACCAGTGGCATTTCTCTAACTTTCTGAGATGACTGAGCTTTACCTGAAACTCTAAAGAGTTTAACAACCTATAATTCAGTGTCATCTTAGTGAGTCTACTCTGTTCAATCATCGAGATCACTGGTTAGTATATTAAATCTCAGACTCCAGGACAGATGAAAAAGCAGTCACTCAATTTATAACCACTTATCTCCTCTCTTTCTCTCCAGAATCTTGAAATCATGCAATATACACTGCAACCTCAGCAATGTATATCAAGACCTGCTCGATCCACAAGGCACTGTGTGAGGCATTGTGGATGAGCTGAAGTCACATAGGACCATATTTATACACACACATGGCTTAAAATTATATGTATACATAGAAAAATTTGCTAAGCTGTTGTAACTGTCTTCAACCTCCTGGTTCTGGGCTCCCACTGAAGCAGTGATTTTATCAAGTAGAAGCTAAATATCCACCCTTCAAAAAGGAGTACTATTGACTATGACCTGCTTTTCTTGTCATAGCTGATTTTTCTGTCCTTTCGTCCTCAAGTGGCTTTGAATTTTGTTTTTCTGAGAAAATGCTCCTGGGGACACAGGAACTCACCCCCAGTTATTTTCAAAAGTAACCACCAGCCTTCCTCTCTCTGTGGCTCAGTCGGCAGACTCATCAGCTGCCTTCCCTCTTCCATCCACTGAGTTCTGTCAAATGCTTGCATATCTCATCCCTCTTGCACCCTTTCACAACGGGCCGCGCATTTCTTGTCAGTAAAATAGGGCTAGGTCCTATTCACCCACCTTACACGATTTTTGTGAAAATTAACCGTGAAGCTTGAGGGAATTTGAAGTGAAATGATAGGCTAGTTTCTTATAACTTGTTATTTAAGAAAAGCCAAAGTACTGTGATTTTAGCATTCCGCCTCCAACAAATTAAGCTCTCTTTGACCTAAGACAAGTCACCTAATCTGATATATCAGTTTCTGTGTGTAAAGTGAGGACAATAATCGTTACCTAGCTCACTGGGATTGCCTGTTTAATTAATTATGACTGAAAAATGCCACGAAGAAAAAAACTGCTTTGTAAATCCTCCATAACAACAATTACACACAATCATAAGTGCTTTTAACTTCAAAACTTACAACTCTTTTTTGTGGTATTTTTATTCATTCTCTGATTCCTTCCCTATCCAATTCTTCTGATAGAGAAATAAAAAGTCATTAGTGGTAAATTCATATATATTTTTCTGCATTTCTTGCTTTCCAACATTTTAAGGATATTAAGTATTGCCAAAGAAAATGAGAAAAAGCTCAGAAAATACCTTCCTTGTGATCTCTGAGACATCAGCACAGTGGTTCTCAAAGTGGAATCCTCAAACCAGCAGCATCAGCAACACTTGAAGTGCAGTTCCCAAAATGCGCCCCGAGGCACCCTGGGGCCCTGAAAACAAACTCCCAGGGGCACCGCAGACTATTTTACAATTTCAGGGGAATCCCAGCAACACTGGACATCTGTCAGACACCAAGAAAACTACTAGTTCAAGGTGGCTGACAGTTCAAACATGAGTTCTTCTCAATAACATTCCTTTCCACAATGGCAAATCTTTGAGAAGCTAGGTCTTCAACAGTTGTGATAAACAGCAAGTGCTGTGTTGAAAATCAATGAGAAAGAGAAAATTAGGGTGGTGATATCCAATCTGATTCCAGGGTTTGAGAAGTTGTGCACAGCCCAACTGATGCACACATCCCATTATTAAGTAATTGTGGTTATTCATAATGAAATAAAAATATTATTTTTTTCAATTTAAGGGCATTATTTTTTTTGAATACTTACTTTGTTAGGACAAAAATGCTTTCTAAGTTGTTTGGATCTAACTACTTAATAAATAGCACTGTTGGGTATATCTTTCAACCTAGGATTAGGGTTGCCAGTAAGTCTTGCAGCCTTACTTAAGGGCACAGTGGTGTCCTTCAGTGGAAACATTACTGAGACATTGAAAGGACCATGAACCAAGAAGGTTGGGAAATGCAAATTCTTAGGCCCCATCCCAGACTTACTGCCTCAGAAACTCTGGGGGTGGGGTACAATGAGCTGTGTTTCAAAGGCCTCCAGGCGATTCTAATGCACATTCCAGTTTGAGAACCACCGCAGAGTAGTGCAAGTCCTAAAAGCAAAGCCAGATATGCCAGGGCATATGGATGTTCAATTTGTAAATTAACATCAGGTCAATCTCAGTTTGAATGAAAAAGTACAGAAATAGCCCAACTGGGGCAAAAAAACCCAACCCCAAACCACTTAGTTTACGTAAGCACATACATACATAAATATCTTACAGTCATTTTATAATTTTAAAATGATGAAAACTTACTGAATTGTGAAGAATTTGTGCTTTATCTTTATCCTATGGCATTCTGGACAGCCCACAATGCCTTTTGATTTCTGAAGACTGAATCATTCTATTACTGAGTGTTTAGATCATAGAGAACGAATCACAGCATTTCTTTCAGAAGACAAAATTTAAGGCTAGCCTTAAAGCCATGATCTGGAATCTGACTTACATTCTCCTCTGCCTTAACACCAAACAGGACACGCCTCACACACGTTGTTAGCATTTCTCCGGAGAAGACTAAGGAAGGATGAGGGGCGAGGACACCACTGGTAAAAACACATGGTTATCTGAGTGTAAGAGATTTTGATCTCAGTATTTCATCCCAGTTAATCCCATTAAGCCTTTGTACATATGCAGAGACTTCCAAAGTTTTGACTACTAAATCAGAAGCTTTCAGCAAAAATCTTCTTTGGGAGCCCCCTATTTCCTTAGCAATACACCAGTCGAATGCAGAGTACAAAGAAGCCAGTCAGGAAAGCAGTTATTAGAGCACAGGGGAAGAGGATCTTTATGAACTCAAATCCTCTAATACTGGAATGATTTTAATGCCGACTTAGACAGAAAATGAGACCTCACCAGGGATCACTTGGGCCTCAATTCCTCAAGAACAGTGAGGCCAATGCCTTACTAACTCTGGTTCACAGTAGCTACCCAATAGATTTCTTCAGTCTTCTTACTGAATGTGTTAATTTTTAGAAATTACTGTCTGCTCATCTTCTGAGGTCAGTACAAATTCATTTGCTTCTCCCAAACATTTCCAAGTTTAATGCTTTTGACCACGATATCCTAACTGAAATTCTTTCTCCCCTTGGATATACTCTTATTAAATTATTTTTCATTTTCTGTTTGGTTTTCTTCCTTCTCCCTCTTCTCATGGACACAAATGTCTTCTCTTTTCTTCCTACCCCAGCCTTCTACAATCTCACCCACACCAAGGAATTCAGCTGTCTCCACTTGCTGATGACATCCTAATCCCGCTCCATACTCTGGACCTCTGCTGAGACTCCACCCTTGTCCTCTTTCCAAGGCCCAGTCTCAGATGTCCAACTACCGCCTGACCATCAGATCCGCCCCGCCCCAAGCTGAACTCATGATCTTTCCTGGGAGTTAGACGTGTCCTCTTGACAAACTCAGTGTTCTTAATGAAACCGCCATTCTTAGCTAACTAGGTAAAAAATGTAAAATGTATCATGAAATCATCCTGTAATTCTTGTTTTTCCTTGGCCTTCACTTTCAGTCAGTTCATAAGTTCATAAAACATGTATATACTGAGTACCTGCCTGGTGAAGGCACTGCGTCAGTGCTGGACATCTAAGACTTGGTCCTTGCCTTCTAAAGGGTAAGCGAGCCTTATTTCCTGATGTTCCTCTTTTCTGTTCCCACCACTGACAGGTTTTGGAGTAGCTTCACTTCCTACCTGAACGATTGCAACTGACTCTTTTTCTGGTCTTCCTGCCTCCAGCATCTTGCTTCTCCAGGTAATCCTATACCCCGGTGCTAGAAAGACATTCCTGGATCACACCACTCATCAATGTGAATCCTTGATCAAAAACTTCCAATCTCCCCTTACCCTCACCATCCACCCCTCCCCCCCCCGCAAGACCCATTTGACCACCTTTGTCAAAATTTTCCAAGAAAAAGTCTGCCACAATCTCTACAGATACCCTGGGAGATACCGTATCTCCTCTGAAAAGAGTTTTGCCTTTAAAATAAACAAACTAATTGAGTTGAAAAAGAGTCTTTTGTGGCTCAAAAAATGAGATGAAACATCCTATCTGGTGATGAAAATCAGATTATGCCATTCAGAGAACTGCTTCAGTAGCATCGACAGCATTTTCATAAAAGGGGATAGACCAAATTATGTCTTTCGGGAACATATCTTATGTAAACCACACAGAGTAACTGATCGATATTATTTATGAACACAGCAGTAAAAAGTAGAAATATGCTTTGAGACTAGCTCTTCCACTGACTAGCTGTGGGTGACCCTGGATTACTCCCAGCTCAGACATTCTAAGATTCTGTTTAGAATAGCATTTACCTTTCTTTTATTCACTCATATATAAATACAGCACCACATAAAGCCCTGGGAATTCAACAGTGAACACAAACCAGACACAATCCCAGCTTCCTTGGAATTTTTCTTTGTTGGTCCAACTCCTGGCTAGTTTCAAAGGCAAAGCCCGATTGTTAAGACTAAAGATTCATTTGTCCTGAGGCACTATAACAGACTAGAATAGGCTCCCCAGGAGATTAGATAAAGACGGGGTGAAATGAGGGAAAAGATTTGGGGAAAATGAATATACTGCCCCCAAAAGGTAAAGTGAGTGATAAAAAATTTTACATTGGAAGAACAGCATGTCTTTAAAAATTGATCATATATATGTATTTTCTCTCATGTTTAGCAAGGGACAGACTAGTGATTTTGAAATTTTGGTTTAGGATCCCAGGACCTAAACTTTTGCCATTAAGAGGGAAAGATTCAGTTTTAGGAAGCAAAGAATAGCAGAAAGTCCATGAGCTCTGGGGTGAGAAAATCTGACTCAGATGTCCAGTTCTGCCATTTAGTGGCTGTAGAACCTTGAGAAAGTCACTCAGCATCCTTAGACTTGAGTTGATTAATCTGTGGCAATAACAATAGCTAACACATATGTGCATATTATGAGTCAGGTGCTGTTCTAAGTGCTTTACCTTCTTTGTCTCTTTAATTCTGTGATATCCCCATAAGATAGGATGATTTTTTTTAATGTAGTAAAAAACACATAACATAGAATTTACGATCTTAACCATAAGTGTGCCGTATATTAGTGTTACCTATATGAACATTGTTGTGCAACAGATCTCTAGAACTTTTTCGTCTTGCAAAACTGAAACTCTTTATCTATTAAACAACTCCCCATTTCCCTCTCCCCCTAGTCCCTGGCAGAAACTTTCTGTTTCTATGAGTTTGACTACTCTAGGTACCTTACATAAGTGGAATCATGCAGTGTTTGTCTTTTTTTGTGATGGGCTTATTTAACTTAGTATAATGTCCTCAAGGTGTACCTCCACGATGTACCATATGACAGGATTTCCTTCTTTTTCAAGGCTGAAAAATATTCCATTGTGTGTATATACCCCATTTTCTTTATCCTTTCACCTGTTGATGAACATTTAGGTTGTTCTCACCCGTTGGCTATTGTGAATAATGCTGAAATGAACATGGATGTACAAATATCTCTTGGAGGTCCTTTTTCAATTCTTTTGGATATATACCAAGTAATGCAATTGCTGGATCATATGGTAATTCCATTTTTAATTTTTTGAGGAACCTCCATACTGTTTTCCATAGTAGCTGCACCATTTTGCATACCCAACAGTGCACGATTTCTCTACATCCTCATCAACACTTGTTATTTTCTGTTTTCGTTTTGTTTTGTTTGACAATGGTCATCCTAATGGGCATGAGGTAACATCTCACTGTGGTTTTAATTAGCATTTCCTGATGATTGGTGATGTTGAGGATATTTTCATATGCTTGCTGGCCACTTGTATATCTTCTTTGGAGAAATGTCTATTCAAGTCCTTTGCCATTTTTCAATTGAGTGGGTTATTTGTTTTTGTTGTTGTTGAGTTGTAGGAGTTTTTTATATATTTTGGATATTAACCTCTTATCAGATATATGGTTTGCAAATATTTTCTCCCATTCCATAGGTTGCCTTTGCACTCTGTTGACTGTTTCCTTTGTTGTGCAGAAGTTTTAAAGTTTCATGTAGTCCCATTTGTCTATTTTTGCTTTTGCTGCTGCACTTTTGGTGTCATATCCAAGAAATCATTGCCAAATCCAATGTCATGAAGCTTTTCTTCTATGTTTTCTTCCAGGAGTTTTACAGTTTCAGGTCTTACTTTGAGGTCTTTAATTCATTTTGAATTAATTTTTGTATATGGTGTATGGTAAGGTCCAACTTCATTCTTTTGCATGTAGATATCCAGTTTTCCCCACACCATTTGTTAAAGAGACTGTCCTTTCCCCATTGTGTAGTCTTGGTGCCCTCATTGAAGATCATTTGTGACCATGTAAGAGTTTATTTCTGGGCTCTCTGTTCTGTTCCATTGGTCTATATGCCGTCTTTATGCTGGTACCATACCCTTTTGATTGTATTACGTTTCGTATTATGTTTTAAAATCAGGGAGTGTGAAGTCTTCAGCTTTATTCTTCTTTCTCAAGATTGTTTTGACTATTCTAAATTCTTTGAGATTTCATGTGAGTTTTAGATTTTTTTCTATTTCTGAAAAAAAGGTCATTAGGACTGACAAGGATTGCACTTAATCTGTAGATAACTTTGGATAGCATGGACATTTTAACAATATTAAGTCTTGCAATCCGTGAACCTGGGATATCTTTCCATTTGTTTGTATCTTCCCTAATTTCTTTCAGCAATGTTTTGTAGTTTTCAATGTAAGTCTTTTGCTTCCCTGGTTAAGTTTATTCTTAAGTATTTTATTCTTTTTGATGCTATTATAAATGGAATTGTTTCTTAATTTCCTGTAGATCATTCATTGTTAGTGTATAGAAACACAACTGATTTTTGTGTGTTGACTTTGTATCCTGTTACTTTGCTGAATTTATTAGTTCTACATTTTTTGTGTGTGGAGCCTTTAGGGTGTTCTGCATAAAATATCATGTCACCTGTGAACAGAGGTACTTTTACTTCTTTCTTTCCAATTCGGATGCGTTGGCAGAGTGCTATTATTAACATTATATTCAAATGGTGAAATTGTGTTCTGTCATATTTATAAAGTGGTTGTGAGGATGCCATGAGCTTATGGATGTGAAATTGTTTTATAAACTATTTTAAGACCATTGATTTCCACGATAAATTAAATCTCAAAACAGACCTCCATTCATGGTAAACAGACTCTAAGTTATTTCTCAGCACTAATAGAGGCTGATAAAGACAAAAACAACAAAATTAGAAAAAGGAACCTACTGAGTGTTTAAAAGCTAAGAAATACCTTGGACCTTCAGAGTTATTGTAGAGTAATAGAATAAAGCTGCAAACTAAACTTTGTATTAATGTTAAAGTAAAACAAAAGCTTTGTCTTATGATAAAACAGTTTTGGTTCTGCCTAAGATATATTTTCTAGCTGATTCCAGTCTGAATACATACATAAATGGAAAAAAATACAATTAAATAGTATGGAATTAATAATAGTTTTATGGCTAAACAATTTTAAAAACATCTTTTCCTTATTATATATTAGGTCTGATATATTTGGAGGTTTAGTTGATGTGTCTGTATCTTTTTCTTTTCTTGGAGTTTGCAAGACCTATTCATCCCTCTGAGTTAGAAGCTATATATTACTGCTCACTGAACAACAAAAGTAACACCAGTCTCCTCCAAACTGCTGGTTTCTGGAAGCCTGGATTCAGCCTCAGAAAACACCTCTCCATTGCAACTCTCGTATCTGATTGACCTAGTTACAGGAATTCCTGTTTCTACTGTTTCTTCCTCTCTACTGCTGTTTTGCCAACAGAGATGAGACAGCATGATGCTCCCTCTCAGCCCACCCCTTGCCCCCACCCCTACAGGGCCAAGTGCCTCCTCTTCTTCCTCATAGTACTCTTCAGTGGACACTGACCGTACTCAGCTACCCCTCACTTGAATCACATTACCCCCTACCTCTGACCGTCCTCACAAACATTCATTCAACAAATATTTATTAATCACTTACTATGTTCTAAAGCTCTGAAGTAAAAAAGTAAATAGAAACTTGTGTGTGTGGTTGGGAGACGGGGAGGCATCAAAGAGATGCAGTTCAGAGTAAAGATTTTCTCTGAAGTGAACTCACAGATTCATGCAACAGTATGAGCAATTCAAGGAGCTGTGAGGAATGTAGGGTGAAAGGTCCCTGGGTGGGGGAAGGGCTAGACTGAGGCCAAGAGTGAAGGGCCTCTTACGCCACCTTGAGGAGTCTGGATTTTAATCCTGCAGGTCATATGGATTTTCAAACAGGGAATTAAAGATTACTATTTTTTTCCAAAAAGATATGTCTAGCAACAGTGTGGAGGATGAACTGTAAAGGGGAGAGAACCCTTCTTGCTGAGCCGCTAGTGGCTAGACCAGGACAGTGGCAGCCCAGAGTCAGCTGGGGTGCTGTGGAGAGGGAGGGTGGAGCTTCCTTTTTCTCACAACATCTTGTTTCTTTCATGAACTTGGAGATTTCCATTTTATCACTGGATTACAAGTTCCTTGGGGGTAGAAACCACATTGGCCTCATTTACCTGTCAAACCCAGGCCTGGCATGAAGCCCAGTACATCTCAGGTATCTAATAGACATCTGCTTAAGAGAGGAAGGCAGGAACCAATGGGTAGATGTGGTGAGAGAAATGGAGTGCATGGCTCCCAGGCCCCTAATTTGGGCAATTATTTGGATGGTAATATCTTTATCTGGGAAAAGAGACACCAAGAGCGAGGCAAATAGGGATGGAGAAGGTGAGGGAGGAGAGTTAGTGAGTTCTCTGTGGATTAGCTGATTTGGAGATGCCCGGGAAGCAACCAGACAGAGATGCCTAAGTCTGTGCCTTTTTCTTTGCCTTTGTGAGGTGAGGAGGAATACGGAAGTGCTAACAGAATCACTTACTGACAGCTGCTATGTAACTGGCACTTTGCTAGGTGGGTTTATAAGCATTAACTCTAATTCTCACAGCAATCATGATAGGGAGGCATTAGACTCAAGAGATGAGGGAACTTAAGCTGGAATAGGTCAATAATTTCTCCAAGATTACATTACTAGGAAGCAGCAAAGTGGGATTCGAATCCAGGTCCTCTGATTTCAAAGTTATTAGTCACCTTTTCATCCCCTTTCACCACTCCTCGCCTTCACACCACTCCATTCCACACCCTTATGGTAGACTCTTTATCAAGATGGCTGCAATAATCTCTCCTATCCCAGCATGTCCCTTTGCAATTTGGCCTTGCTGCTCCTCTCATCAAGAAGAGCCCTTGAGTATGGGCTTGGCTGTGTGAATTGCTTTCACCAACAAACAAAGCAGAAGAGATATTGTGCAACTTATGAGGAGCCTAGGGTTGAAGAGCTCTTTCAGTTTCCACACTCACTCTCTTAGAACTCTCAGACAAGAAGCCCAGGCTAGCCTCCTTGAGGGTGAGAGAGCACATGGACGGACGAGCCTAGCTGACAACCAAAATCAATCACCAGGCATGTGAGGGAGGCAATATTGGCCACCAGACTCCACCAAACTTCCAGACAACTTTTGACACATGGCTGAACCCAGGAGAGACCAGCAGAAGAACCCACCAGTCGAACCCTGCCCAAATCACCAACACATAGAATTGTAAACCAATAAATGATGGCCATCTTCAGTCATGAAGTTTGGAATGGTTTGTTGCACTCAAATAAAGTCATGTGTTGCTTAACAACAGGGGTAAATTCTGAAAAATGGGTCATTAGGTGATTTCGTCGTTGTGCGAACCTCATAGAGTGTACTTACACAAACCTAGATGGTACAGCCTACTAAATACCTAGACTCTATGGTCCTAATCTTATGGGACCACCGTTGTATATGCTGTCCATCGTTGACTGAAACATCACATGCAGCACACATGACTGTACCCCACATCAAGCTGTCTCTGATGAGAGGGAGAAAGAATCTCCTTCTCGCTAGCAGGGAGGAGGAAATTGGCGCATGTCAGAGGCAGTTCCAGACATTTCAAGTTATTTGAAACATCAGCTCCTTTTCCCTAGAAACGATAGGGCACTATTAATACCATATAGCTGAGTTTCACTTTGAGTTAAATAGGTTATTGTGGGTCAGCTGGAAAAATTCAGCATCCTTTACTGTTAGTTCTATGGGGAAATGTTCCTCATTTGAATCAACTCATTTATAAACTCACTTGCTGGTAAACTGAGGATGATTTATCCTGAGCCATGACATTTCATTTCATAAAAGCTGATCAGACAGAAAAGAGAGAACACTGAGAAATCAGCCAGAACAATCCTCATCTGCACTGATACCCTTGCAGGAACGATAATGAAAGAAAAAATATCCTGCAAATGCAAAAATCTGCAGATGAGCTCCCAGAGTCTTGTGTTCTGGGAAGAGAGTGACTTTCAACTGTAATTGAATCATTCAGGGCCACATTCTGTGGGCACCCTAAGGTGATTATGTTCAGAATGGAGGCTTTCAGAACGTCATTTAGCAAAGGAAAACATGGCTGGATACCAGTAATAAACTAATGCCCTTGAGCTACTCATTTTTTATTGCAATCTAATTGGAACATACAAATTGTATAATGCTCCCTGCTCCTGAGAGGGGGCAGGGCTGAAATTCAGATGATTGATTCTGAAATTTAGCAACTAAGATAAGGTTTCTTCTTCAACAGAAAATATGTCACTGATCTAATTTCCAAGCAGCCAAGATAAGTGGAACTGTCATTCTGTCCTCCTATTGGAAAGATTCTTTGTCTTCCACATGAAAAGAAAGCTGCACAGATACATTTTTTGTTTCTAAAATAGATTTCTTTCATTCATTCTTTTTTTAAAAAGTAATTTAAAGACTTGATTAAATTAACTGGTAAACTCAAGAGGCCGAGTCTACTTTTAAATGCACACTGTGGTTCCCGCACGCAGCGGAAGAGCAATACGGCCTAAGGACAACAATCACATTTTATTCACTGTACAAGTGGGGATATTTGGAAGGTGCAGGAAGGGGGAGGGGTGGGCCTGTTATCCAGAGGAACATCACAAAGAATAAGCTCAAGCTTGGCAATTTCTTAAAAATTAGGATTCCTTTTGTGTGTGTGTGGGTAAAAAGGCAATTGTACCGTATTCATAGACATAAATGCTTTATCTTTCTTCTGAAACAAAAGAGGATAAATCCCAGGTTTACAACTTAAGACATGAGCGTCAATGTGAACCAAGAGGAAGTGACTTAAGATGAATAACTATCTTGTTTCACAAAAGAGAGATGTGTGGCAGTCATTAAGATAGAGTTGGATAAAACATAATCTATTCCTTTACTTTGTATGCACCTAATGCACCCGGAAATAAGCACCCAGATCTCTATGTGGTAGAGATTATGAGCTTGTATGGCTGTGGGGTCTAAGTCAGTGTGTCTAGGAGTAGAAAAGCATCTCCTAAAACTGTTGATTTATTTTAACAAACATGCCTGTCTAAATTTTAGTTTCATATCTCAATCAGTTTTATACCTCAATCAACACCTTTTCATAGTGTTAAATTTACTGAATAAATATTTATTGGGCACTTTCTATGCAGAATACTGGGGTAGGCAGGCACAGCAGAGAATCCAAAGATATATAAGATATTCTCAGTCTTCACTCAGCTTATTAGACAAATAAGATAAAAGTATTCATGGCCATAAAACAAATACAGATAAGCAGAGAGAGAACAAAACAACATGCACTGGGATTTCAAAGACATGAAGGATTGTATCTGTTGGCAACAGAATTAAGATTGCTTCATGGAAGAAGGGCCTCAAAGATAAAATTTCAAAAGACAATGATGGAGTGATGGGAGTGTGGGTAGGGCGAGTGATACATCAGTCCATTTTAAAGGAATGGCTTGAACAAGGCCCCGAAGAGAAAGTGCGTTGTGGCCGAGTTTGGCTGGAGCCAGGGTGCCAGGAGGCAGAGAATTAGAATGGAGGGGTGCCCCAGGTGCGGAGTCAGGGCTGAAGTCAGTAGGCAACGGGCCGACGTGATGAGCACTACGCTCAGATGGTAGATAAGCAGGTACCAATTCAACATGAAGCCTCTCCAACACTGTTTTCAGGACAATTGCACCACGCGACCAGCAGGCCTCTCATTTTTTTGGAGCTAGTATTTTTAAAACATTTTTCAAGGGACCCAAAGGTTCTACCATAAATATATAAAAACAAGTTGCAAAACCACGTCATCTCAGTTATATATATATATATATATATATATATATATATATATATATAAGCTGTATAACTCATTACTAGTAAGTGCTGCAGCCATGATTCACACACTCAGTTGCCATCTCTCCAAAAACATGATTTCAATACTGGCTGCATATCATGTCACCTGGGGTGCTTAAAAAATAATGACAGGAGACCCCGTCTCAGACCACCCCAATCAGTGGGCCCAGACACCGAGATTTCAATAGCCGCCCAGGTGATTCTATCATGCTGAACAAGGTTGGACCACTGATGCAAAGGACTTTTCATTCAGGCAATTGACATTATCTTCTGAGCGGTCCTTACATTACTGCACTTCAAGACCCAACTAGGCTAAAAAAATGTATTTTGAATAAATAGTCATAAAACATTTTAAACTTAGATTCTACTGTGGTCTTGAGTTTTGACTGAGTCAGGACTAACATCAGGAAGAAGAGGAAGATAGAAAAGCAGGAAGGGGATGTAACAATAGATTTTTAATGACAAAGGAATTTTTAGGTGTTACTTAAAACTGGACGTCTATGACGATCCTGGGCACATAAGAATGTGTTAGAGATTCGTGTGCTTATCTTCACACGACAAAACCTCTGACACTGGTCTCTAGATCTAGAGTTACCTCTTGTTGGGGTCAAGACTTGAAAGGGGGGTAGGGAAGCAGGGCCTCCGGCAGGAAGTAGAGTGAGCCCTACTCCACACTGGCCCCTCCCAGTCCTCTTCCTTATTTTTTCTCTCTCTCTTTTTTTCTTTTGCATTTCTCCCCTGTTTCTGGGCCCTTCTTTGCCCCACATTTTGTATTTTGTTCTTTCTTCTTCTTCCATCTCTCCAATGACTTCATTTCTTTCCCACTAATAAATACCTTCTCCCTTATTAACCCTAAACACCTGTATTATACAGTATTTTAAATTACTAGTTGTATTTATTGAATGAGCTTGATGTTCCCTGGTCTTAGATTTTAGAGTGGCAAGCTGAACATATTATCTAGTTCTCTTTAAAACAACAGATTTTAAATAAGCTGCTCTTCACTAATGAATGGGGCAGTAGTTTCTGATAAAGAAAAGGACACAAAACTCCTGTCCCCTTACCAGATATTGCTGATACTGAGAAGAAATGAGCGCTACATGGTATAAGAAGCTGTCACTAGGAAATGTGCTTCGTGCAAATTCTCATGAAAAATATCTGACATTCTGCATGGCATTAAAATGACTGCTAGTACTACAAATTAAAATGAGAAAAACAAGTTGATAACAGTATAACACCATTCCCCAAATGTTGGGAGGATTTAGTTGCAGGGAAATCCACACACACCCAGAGATTATCACCGGCCGCACACAGCTGTCAATGAAATTTCAATCTCAACAAAACACACTATCAAATGACAGCCTGGTTAACCAAAGAGAAAACACAACACCATCTATACAAATTCTTGACTTTATATTTTCATTTTATCTTTTTTTTTTCTGCTTGTAATGGGTTTTCTAAAACTAAATCAATCCATGTCCACGATTTCTTAAGGATGAATCTCAAAAATCATTTCTTCTAAGAACCCTTCCTTGACTTCCCCTAGTTCCTTTCAAGAATTTCTTTTCTCAGGGTTTGCTCAGCCACTTACAATGTGCCAGGCACTTTGGTGAGCAATTTACCAACATTATTTCTAATCGCTGCAAAAATCGTGCAATGCAGATATTTGTAGCACCAATTTATAAATGAGGAAATCAAGGCTCAAGAGATGTTAAGTAAACTGTCTACATCACAATTAACAGAATCAGAGTTGGTATTCAAACCCATATGTTTAATTCTGACGCCAGTGCTCTTTCCACTTCTTCATACGATCTCCCGT
Source organism: Tapirus indicus (assembly GCA_031878705.1). NCBI lineage: Eukaryota > Metazoa > Chordata > Mammalia > Perissodactyla > Tapiridae > Tapirus > Tapirus indicus. The sequence continues at coordinate 68,381,055 of CM062930.1, read as the reverse complement.
CTCTGTTTCTTACCAATGCCATCATAAACTCATTATCTGTTATTTTATTATTATTTCATGTAACTTCACACACGCCCATTTTGTCTCTTCAATCAGACTAAAACAGTTAAAAAAATTTCTGGAAAATTGTATCCTAAATAGTCTGAGCAGTAGACAGTGCTAGGTGTTGTTAAGGAAAATCAGCTACTTTGGGATACCAATTATCCCCCACTAGTTCATATATACCAAGCCAAAAGTTCCCTATGCACAATCTAGTAACCAGTGTTGCCCTTAAACAGAAAAGCCCTGTGGAGAGTTATGGATGTGACGTGGAATTACCGGCACCTTTGTTTTGGAATCCATGCTGGTGCAGATACAGCCTAAGACTGCATCCTTTTCAAACCATTGCTTCATATTGCTGGGGTTTCAAACCTTACCTGAAACTCTCTGAAGTCATGTCTTCCCAATTCTGTATTTATATAATGATAAACCTAAATGAAAGGCTTTATGTTTATTCCTATTTAATTTCAATCAGTGGTTTTAGTCTGATGTTCCACCTGTTGAAATCTTTTACAATTTTTATTCTGCCAACTGACATACCAGCTATGCTCCACAGGAAACAAGCACTCCTTCTATATGTGCCACCTCCCTGCTCCCTGCCCCCCCAGGCCCCTTAGTCTTTATTTGAACACACTTCCATTCCTGTTTGCCAGACGATCAGCTACATGAGGACAGGCCCTCGTCTGTCTTGTTCACTGCTGAATCCTGACATCAAGCACAGGGTCTGGCATTGTGTAGAAGCTCAATATGTTTTGAATAAATTAATGAATAAAAAGATGGGGAAACTGAGAACAGGACTTGGAAAGAAAGGAAAGGAAGACATCATAGATAGAGGAAGGAGAAAGAACAGGATGAGTTCAGGGAACAGCAAGATGCAGAGATTGGAATCTAAGATGCTTGAGTTACAAGTTATTTAATGTGTCTGAGCCTCATATTTTTATTTGTAAAATATCATAATATCAACTTCACGGGATTGACCCAAGAATTAAAGGAGATGATGTGTGTGCAAACATCTAGTGTACAGGAGGTGGGACCCACTGCAGGGTCACAGGCTGACTGGGCTCCTTGGCTCCACTGTCAGGGCTGCCAGTGTGATCAAACAACAGGAGTATGTGGCTTTGAGACCTCTCAGGCCCCTGGAGTATCTGGGCCTTGTCCTCATTGCATTGCCTCTTTCCAAATGAATCACTTCATTAAAATGGGAGATCTACCCAAACAGTGTGCCAGGAGAGGATGATTCACCCACCCCAGCTGTGGTGGTCATGAGAAAACCCTGTGCATTCAGTAGTTATAAAGCTTGAAGAGCCACTAATTTGCAGGGCTTTTGGTTTCAGTGTCATTTATTTTTGTATTTTCAAAGAGGAAAGTGCACAAGACATCATTATGTCAGCAGCATGTAATAGGCTGGTAGATTCTTAGTAAATGGATGCACACGTTTACATTTCCAAAGGTTTCTCTTTTTGTCAAAAGGTCTACTTGGCTGTTTGTAGAAAGTATAAACATATCTATATGTTGGGTTATTTCCTCCCTTGATGGTAAGCTATAATGAAATACAATTTTAATGTAAGATGGGAATTTTGAAAGCCTATTTTCTGCAAGCCTTAGACTTGACACCCCATTTACCTTGTCAACTAATGCTGTTAACGCAAATTAAACAAGTAACATCTAATCCTGAACACAATTTCAAAAGTAGATTCCCTTCCTGTTCAAAATAGACAAAGAGCAAAACTCTACCTCTGCAGATTTCTGATAAAGCCTAAAAATCAAAACAATAAGTTTTATTCATCCTGAAAGGCTACAGATATAAAAATAACCACATACTAAATAAGATATTCATACCATTACTATGTTTGATACTTCCCATATAATGGATGGCCCTCTCGTACCAAAAAAATGAAACATCAGTATCTTCTAATTCAATTTATCCTGGTTAAACATGATTTATCCAAGATTTTGAGCAGCTTTGATGTCTCAGAAGCTGCCCTTCATTTGGAATTCCCTGCCTTTATTCCCTTCTCGGTTGCCACACCCCCATGGGCTGCCTATTTTTTGACGAGGGGGCGATGAGAACAGGGGTGAGGCTGGCTGGGATGGCCTGAAGGCCTCAAGAGGCTGCCTTAGAAGCAGCGATAACAGAGTGCTAGACATTCCATTGAGAACACTGAAATAGCTGCACAACAGTCCTCTGTCATTTGTTTTTAACCACACTGAGTGACTAAGAAGGGTTTCACTCTACGGGTTGTATTGAGTTCTCTCCCTTCGGCATATTTTTAAATGTACTAAACAGCCAGTTCCAGCTTTGAATAGTTCTCACTTTATAAATCCCAACTTTCAAGATCTACACACACGAGGTTTCTGACACAATGTTGAAGCTGCCAGAGGAAAACCAATTTTGCCACTAGAAATAGTCCTGACCTAGCAGGTATGAATGTGTCTCACTTGAATTACAGGTAAATTGTTCAAAATCAAACAAGTGAAGATCTCATCCAGAAGAAGAACGTTTGTTTAGACATTTTTATAACTTTTCCCACATCAAATAACTTAGCAAGATTTTCATCTGAAAGTACTTTTCCAATTAAATTGGATTCCGTGTAAGTCATAGAAGTTTATAGCCCTGCCAGTATGCACTAGGATTAGGGTTGTGAAGGATAGAAATGTGTTTCCTTGGCATGAGAGCACCAGAGAGTTGGCGGGTTAGAGAAGAATGTCAGTGCCCCAACCACCCGTGCCAACTCCACTTGCCGAACAGATGATCTGGCCCATCCCTTTCCGATTACTTTCAGATTACTTTCCTCCCTTTCCATTCCCTTTCAGATTACTTTAAGGACACACAAAAAGGTCACCATCAATTTTTCCATGACACCTAGATCACAATGTCACATGGTATCCCCAAGAACCAAAAAAGAATCCTCCCTTCCTACCTCCAGAGCACTGTTTGTTCTCTGCCCACCACACCATCACAGTCCTGAAGAAAGGATGGCTTTTGTGGTCTTAAGAGATGGCTGTGGACAACATGGACTTCCTAAAAGACTTCTGAGACCCTGGTAGAAATATAGGTGCTCTATTCCTCTTTCCGTCATGGTTTGGTTTTTCTGTGTGTGAGGAAGAGTGGCCCTGAGCTAACATCTGCCCCCATCTTCCTCTAGTTTGCTTGTGGGGCATCGCCACAGCATGGCTTCATGAGTGGTGTAGGTCTGTGCACAGGATCCAAACCTGCAAACCCCACGCCTCCAAAGTGGAGTGTGTGAACTTAACCACTGTGCCACCGGGCCAGCCCCTCAGTCACGGTTTTATTGTTTTATGCTCACTATCTTACCCTACTCTTCAACTTCCTGCAATGAAAGATTGATCTTAACACACAAACCACTTTAAAAAATATACTAAGCCACAGGCTGGCCCAATGGCATAATGGTTAAGCTCCCGTGCTCTGCCTCAGTGGCCCAGGGTTCGTGGGTTCGGATCCTGGGCACAGACCTACATACTGCTTATCAAGCCATGCTGTGGCAGTGTCCCACTTATGAAATAGAGGAAGATTGGCACACATGTTAGCTCGGGGCCAATCTTCCTGACCAGAAAATAAATAAATAAATAAATAAATAAATATATATATATATATATATATATATTAAGCCTATGGATAGTGTAAACATGGCTGATCACTTTCCAACTGTGTTAGCTAACTACACCTACATGTGTCATCCAGGAAAAACAGGATTATTCCAACGAACATACTGAACTCAGGTTGAGCACTAAATGAGTTCTACCCCCACAACAGGGGCTACGGAACTTATTTGTGATCTTGAGCATGACGTGTGGATGTAACTGCAGTGCTGGAGGGCAAGGGAGATGCTCTGGTGAAGGGAGAGGCTGCCCGTCCAGCAACGAGGTCAGTGTGGCCTTCTCAGCCAGCTCTGCTAACACTCAGCCTTGTATGCTTCCTGTGGCCCCAACTATGATCCCACCCAACAGAGGAGGTAAATTCTACTGATTTATGTCAAGTGCATCTCTGATTTGTAAGCATATCATCAAAACCTGAAGTTAAACTTTCAAAACAGTAAGAATCTAAAGACAATGTTTGGATTTCAACTATACTGAAAGGAATAAAAATAAAGGCCTCTCTCCAGTGGAAATGAGTTAACGGAGCAATCCTCTCCAGGTGGGCTGACAGTTGGTGATCAATCTGTAAAATCTATTAGTGCTACAACTGAATATATGTACTGGTGAGATGATGAATGACACATGTAGGGTAACCAGCCAGCCTGGTTTACCTGAGACGGTCCCAGTTTTAGCACTGGAAGTCCAATGTCCCAGGAAACCCCTGTGTCCAGGCAAGGTGGGCTGGCTGGTCCCTAGCAAGTGGAATACTAGGCTGAGAAGATAGAGGGCTGCAAAGGAGACTGAGGTCAGAGGCACAACAAACGATCAAGCCAGCTGCAAAGATTATTTGTAGACCTGACAAGCTAGACACCCAAGTGGAGTGGATAGGAGAAGGTGATGTCAGAACAGTAGGTTCTGGCAGTGCTAAGAGAGAAGTGGATGTGATACTGTGGGTGCCTTAATGGATACTCTAAGACATCACTATGCTGCATTGTCATTGTGGCTGATTTGTTTAGCTTAGTTGTCTTAGGTCTCTCAATCTCTTTTTTGGTGTCACCTATATTCAAGTGTTTGAAAGTGTGCTGTGAATACAACAAAATTGAAAACCTCATATAGATGTATGAACTGATTTGTGTTAGATTCATATCGTGAAAGATCCAAGCTTTAGAACTCTGTTCTTGGCTTATGATAGGGACAGATAAGTCCTCATATTTAGGATGGTGAGCAGAACTTTCACTATTATTATCTGAGCTAAGGAGGAAGATTTATCAAGTGCCCCAATCTTTAAGGAGAACTACTCACAACTGGGGCCAAACTCCTTCCTCCAGGGCTTGCAGGCCCTACAGCCATCAACCACACCCCTGCCCACCCTCCCACGTCTATATGAAGAGGTGAATGGGAGGGAAAGTGTTCATGCTGTAGTGAAACTTGCTGACAATTTATTTCATCGAGACAAATCCTCTCTTCTTGTCACAAAGGCCATGTCTTCTGAGGCCTCTGGAGACAGAAAAAAATCAGACTGAGTCAGAGTGTCCAAGGATACCTGTCCATCACCAACAAGCAAGAGTTGTATACAGAAAGATCTCCATCCTTATCCTTCTTCTCTGGCACTCTTCTTCCAGAGGAGACAGGGCCTAGTTCATGGTGTATAAACAGACGCTCACCTGTAACTGTGGAGGGAAGAGACCAGGTTCTTGGTTCTATCCATCTGAGTTGCAGAGAAAGCAGTAATTAGTGACCCTTCTGCTTATGTTCACCCAAACTGGCATTCAAATGATGGTCCACAGGTAATATAAGACCCGTCATAATCACCAAAGAAGAATACATATATTGAGGTTTCATATTAAATATAAATAAAAATATAAACATAGACATATAAGTTTAATTACCATCATCTAACCACTTTCCAACTGAGTAAGTTAACTACGCCTACTGAAATACTAAAGGAGCTGAGCATACTCAACAACTGAAAAAGGATTAATTTTCAAAATTAATTTTCAAACATGGTTTCACGGAGTGCCAGGTTCTGAATGGGCCTCGGGCCTGTTGCCAGCCCTGAGCTGTAATGGCTCCACTGTGCAGACTTGAATAGGTGTGGGGCCTAAGACACTATCCCAGGCGGATGAGGCACACTTCATCCACTGCGCCTCTGTGTGCTCAGCCTCCTGGGGAAGGCTCCTGCTGGCCCAGGAGGCTCAGAGGCTGCCCCTCCAGCCACACATTCAACAGTGTTTCCGTTTTGTCAGTGCACTTCTTCCCCTCTTGCAGATTACTGCCAGTCACATGGGCTCTGCACTCCACTATTACATGGTTTACTCACATTCCTTCTGAAGCCATTAGCACTTAAACGGTTGAAAAACGATCAGACTATTCATTCCAAGTCCATATGCAACACATTTTCTCCCCTTTCAACTTGTAAAAATCTTCTACTTTTGTTGCCATGGTAATCACAGGTCTTTTCTTACTAGAACTTTGAACTGCTTTTGAACTTTGAACTGTTACTGCTTTTGCATTTACCAGACAAGAATTGGGTCAAAATGATTGCAGAAACCCCTCCAAACTGATCTTAACCATGACAAGCACACTCACAAACATGATGGCAGAAACAAAAATGACAACCCTATTGCTGCTAACCCCATCTATCAGTAGTGTGTAGGACTATCAGTGGCGAGAAAGACCAATGAGGATTTCAATAAAGTATTATTTGTTTAGATATTGACATTTTTAAGTTGACAGTAAATAGAGAAGTTTCTGTATTTGAACCACGTTTGCAATGAAACTAAAGAACAATTTAATCCTTATGCCAATCTCAAAGATATTTTGAAGAAAAAATGGTAGTGCTTAGAGACTGACTCTGGAGCTGAAGGTTAGAGAAATTTAAAAAAAATGACTCTAAGTTTTTTATCAAGAAGATGGGAAGAGTAGATGAAGCTCTAACGAAAATAGGAAAAGGTTCCAGACAGAAAATTAATACATTCAGTTATTAAACATGTTGATTAGAAGTGACAATGATTATACAATTAGAGATGTTCAGTATGAAATACAGAGCTGAAAAAGTGGTGTAGGTCTGACCTACAGATGGAGATTTGGGAATCATCTCCCTGAAATTGGAAATAAAAGCCATGAATGGGGACTCAGTCTTAGGGAACATGGAGCTGGGGGGAGGAATAAGAATTGCCAGGAGAGTCATCAGTAAAAAGTCAAGAGAAGCGGGGAAATAAAGTGCCAAAGAAGTTAAGGCAAGAAGAATTGCAATAAGTAGGCAGAGGTCAGTAAATTCAAAAGCCTTCTTCTCATTCAGTCCACCATGGACTGAATGCCAAGGCTGTGCTGGGCACTGAGGACAGAGAGTGACTGTGACTCACACCATAGCAGCCGCCTCGGAGCCTGGAGCTCAAAGAATATTGTAGATGGATAAACCTCAGGAGAGGAGGAGAAGGTGACAGGCTGAGTTGAAAATATGTGAATTACCATTAAAAATGATTCATAGGCAATTTATAGAAATATAATCTATGAGCCCTAGAAATGATTTTACCCTTACTTTTTAAGGATTGGGATAATTATATCATAATGAGAGTCACAAATTATTAACCAGAAGGAGGTTGGTTATTTTTATCAGATTTTGCCAGCCTTTTCCGTTCCACACAAGAGGGCAATAGGAACAAAGCATTGAGGCCAAATTTCAACTTGAACGTCTCTGGGAATTTGCATTTAACAAGAAAAGATCATCGCTGTAAATATATTTTCCAATTTGTAACAGCTGAGACTCATAAATGGAGATTGTATGGCATATAACAGCTGACAGATTACCAGCATGTGTTGGCAAGAGCCCTTTGGCTATTAAAAGATAATTAAAACTCGCTATCATCTTCCAGCTGCTTCATTTAGTCATTTTGTTTTATATGCATGTGATAAGGCTCTGATTCATTTGAAATGGACAGCTCCCTTTTATCAGCTTCTTGGGTTAATCTGGTGAGTGACCGTCCTTCACCTGCAAATCTCCTTCCAGATACGATATTTACTCAAAGAGTCTTCCTCTGGCTCTAGTTGCCAAGGTTCTAGTTGCCAAGGAGAACTGGTTCATCTTTTATCTGACATAGTTAAAGCAAGCAATAGCCCACCCATATAATGTCACTGGAGTAAATGCTTTCATAACCATCTTCCTAAAAGATAGATGTGCTACAGAGCAGTTGTTCTGTGATTTCAACTGAAGAAAAACCAGAGAGAGGAAGTTTCAATTGGATTTCAATTAAACTTAGAAATAGTTTAATGACTGCGAAGACCAATAGTACAGGAACAGGTTATCACAAGAGACCATGCAATCTTCCACTTTAGAGATTAGGAAGGGGAAAAAAGGAGCACGGGGGAAGGCGGTCAAGAACAGCCTTTTCAGTTTGCATTGTTTAGACCCTCTAGCTGGAAGGCACAGGGATGGGTTATAAAACATTTCAGGCTGTTTCTAAAACACAAAGTACAGAATATTTCTGAGAATCATTCCTGCAGTTTGCAATTAGAGATTTTCAATTCAATTTTATGTGTAGTTTTTCTACACAAGGACCAAATAGAGCCACACACACTTTTACAGTCAGACTGATTTAGAGAAGGGCTCCAGAGATTGGAAATTATATGTGCATGGTCATTATAGAGCCACAGTGAACTATCCAGTCTCTGCTTCCATAAAGAAAACAAGGTTTCCCTTTAATTTGCTATTCCAAGAACAGATTGTGCTTTCTCACACTGCTAGGCTATAGCACATGAGACTTTTCTCCTATAAACATCTTTCTTTTCTATCTTTGCTTGGGTGTCCCCTTCAGAAGTCAGCTGGAGCATCCCCATATCTTGGAAGCCTTCCCTAAGCATTTAGTGTGGACTTTGTGGCTCCCATTGCATCCTGGACTTGCACCTGCCATTGTATTTTCACCCTGTACTGTAATTACCTCTATACTTCCCTCCCTCCCCACCCCAACTGCAGTGGATGCTCCTGGAGGGCAGCGCCCTTGTCTTGCCCAGCTTATAACAGGTGCTTAATAAATGTTGAATGAATAAATGTGGGAATGGATAAGAGAAATTATCTTTTGAGGAACTAACTGGTAAAATTTATATTGTCCTCATTTTCATAGGGACTGACAATATCCTCTTTCTGAGATTTTGGTACAAATTAAAAATTAATAGAGAAACATATTGATAAGGAGGATATTCAGGGAAGAACATACACAGTAAAAGAAAGGACCTCTTCAAAATAGGTCTCTCATCAGTGTCTCCACTATTAAACTTCACATTCACTTTGGTGTCTGTCCCCATGATCTGATGTAATCTCAATCTTTGCAGGATAACTCTTTAGTCCTTACATTATCATCCTTGGTCACATTTACATAGTTGTCAGCCAAAGAGAGCATTGAAAATGGTCTGGGAACATTCTTATTAAGTCTCAGGGGTCAAGGGCAAAGGCCTCTGTTTGTGGTTGGGTCAGGCCCAAGAAATCAGCAAAAAGTCATACCACTTTTGTTTGAGTTTAAAAATCATTACTGATATTTCCACAAAAAGCAAACATAAAAGGTTAATTTATCTCTACCTATGCAGGCCTTTCTAAGCTATGACAGCTCTCCTGATCTCCCCTTCTTGAATCATCATCAGCTCTTCAATCAATGATAAATGCTACCCCGACTTCACTAATACTGGCTTTACTCTGCTAAAGAACCTCCAATGACTCCTTAGCATTAGAAGCAAAGTCAACTATTTTTGACCTTTGGTTTTAAGTAACACAGCTGCTCTATAGACCTATAATAGCTTCCTGCTTTTATTCCTCTGTATCTTTAAAACAATAGTTTTCAACCACAGGTTCATAGTTCATACCAGTGTGAGGTGTATGGTAAGTGATGTGTTACTAACAATATTGCCACCACTCCATTTGCCAAGCACATACATCAGGCAATTTTTGAACATCTGTAATTCTCATAGCAATCCTTTGAGACGGGTATTAATACTCCAATTTATACAAAGAATCTGAGGCACAGTGGGGTTAGATAACTTGTCCAGGGTCAAACAGCTACTCCTGGTAGAGCCCAGAATTTATTCTAGGTCTTTCTAATTCCCCAGCCAGTGTTCTTTTTTTTTTTTTTTGGTGAGGAAGACCAGCCCTGAGCTAACATCCATTGCTAATCCTCCTCTTTTTGCTGAGGAAGACTGGCCCTGGGCTAACATCCGTGCCCCATCTTCCTCTACTTTATATGGGACGCCGCCACGGCATGGCTGACAGGCAGTGCGTCGGTGGGCGCTCGGGATCCGAACTCGCGAACCCCGGGCTGCCAAGCGCGGACTCAACCGCTGCGCCACCGGGCGGCCCCCCAGCCAGTGTTCTTAATGATTAAATCACACTGCTCCTCACATAGTTAAAACATACATATGGTTTAAAATATAAATTTTCATACATTCAAAACCATCCCTTATAATAGCATCTTTCACACTTGTTTGCAAGGAGAGAGAAAGGGAGGATTTCCAGCTGGAGTGCTGGAACTGTGCTCCTTGCTCCTCACTGTGGGCAACCACTGCCAATGCTGCTTCTACAGGTGGGACAAGTTTACTCCGGTTTGATTTTACCGTCCTCTACATTTTATGGGGAGGTTATCAAATCTGAGGCCCAGAGGAGTGTAAACATCCACTTTTGTCTGTTACTGCTGAACAAAGGTTGAAAATTGACTTCAAAGCATGGCAGACACCTTGCTGAGACCACGCCTGGACCCTGTCCAAGGCTCAGGGCTCACTGACCCCTAGAACTGCCAATACCCAATCAATTCATTCAGATGCTTTCATGTATTCATTTTGTGCATCGATTCGTGTTTAGATACTAGAGCATTTTTCTATCTATATTTGATAATCTAAATTTACCTTACCAATACATTTCTAAAAGAATTCACCGATTTAATTTTGAGATTTTCTACAGTGTAATGTCTTAGTAAACAGATTTTTTTTTCCTTGAAAATATAAGTACTTCCTGAATAAATGGAGGATCAAGAATTTCCAGGAAGTCTGATAACCTGAAGCAGAGTTAAGACTTCCTCCTCTGAACTCCCAACCCAAAACCTTAATATTTTCATTGAAGTACATCCCTGATGTAATTATTTAAATCCAAGTCTATCTGCCCTGCAAGTCCCTGTTGGACAATAACTATGATCTCTTCATCTCTCAATTTACAGTGTCCAAAGAAGATTCTGGCACACAGTAGGCATTCAAGAGACGTTTGTGAAAAGAATGAGCAAAGTAATGAATTCATTTGTATCTAGATCAGTGGTTCTCAAACAGGGGTGATTTTGCTCCCCTAGGAACACTTGGCAATGTCTGAAGGCACTTCAGACACTTCAAGTTTTGGTTCTCGACTGGAGGGAAGGACACTTCTGGTATCTACAGGGTAGAAACCATAGTTGCCACTTATCCTTCAGTGCACAGGATAGCCCCCACAAAAAAGAATGACCCAGCCCCAAATGTCAATAGTGCTAAGGTTGAAAAACCCTAATTTAGATACACAGTATCTACAAAAAAATCCATAAGCAGACAAGAAATCTCAGAAATAAGCCAGACCTCATATTAGTAAAAATGCTATGGCACCTACTCATGTCATTTATAGAAAATATTTCACAGAAACATAAACCAAATTGGAGATCCCAGGTGGTCATTTTCATCTCATAGCTCATTTTTGTTCTCCCAACATAAGCCTCAATCAGATAACATCTTTGGACTTTCAGAAGTCAGCATTTGTGGCTGACCCATAGCCCAGAATAACCCAAAGAACGAGACTTTCATTCAATAACAGTGGCATTATTTTTTATTGTGGGTCATGGCTCATAATATGCAATTCAGCTAAAAGGGAAAGATACAAAACATTTGAGATGACTGGCAGGAGAAAACTCTAAAAATGCTCCAGCACAAAGGGGGATTAAAATGTCACAGGAAATTTTTTTCTTGAAAATGGAATGGCTTATGAATGCTTCATTCTTTCCAGAACAGTTAAAACACTGTATGTGCGGGCTGCCTGAGTTCGGAAGGCAGGGTAGGTCTTTCCTTTTGTTCTGTCGCTCGCCCCTAGAAGGCTTTCCCTGGTGAACTTGGGTCCACAAGCAGTGAGAAGATCGGAGCGGAAGACGTTTCATCAAAGTGAATAATCTGGATTGTATTTATCCTCCCTTTTGGAAAAGAAGAGAGACTGCCTCAAACTGGGGAGCAAAAGAGACTGAGCAGAGACAGCCAAGTCTTTCACTGGAGATAACGTTTGCCTGACATTTTAACTATCATCTGTTACCTGAAGACTCATTTGTCTAAGGCAGAATGAAGCCAGCTCTTGCTCTGACATGGAATGCAAAGTGATGAACGAGTCTATCAGAAAGGATGACTCACAGCCAGACATTCTGCATTGGGTGGCATTAATCAGGTGTCAATAGAGAGCAGGGCCCCATCAGCCTGGGGCCTGCCCTGCCAGACACTCTGTCCTGTTTTCTCTCCAGTCACCAGTGAGCACGGTGCCTCGCGGGGTGGCAGCAGCACTCGGCCGCAGCTGCAGTTTTCAGCTTGCCTCTTAGATGTGATGGGGGCTCTAAGGGGATAATGAGTGTTTCTTTCCTGACAATCTGCAGACGATCCAAACTTTCTGGGGTTTAGATTAATTTCCTGTTCGGCATGTTTGCAGGATGAGAAAACAATTATCTCCAAAATTACAAGTAATTAGCTGTTTGCTTGTCATTGGAAGATAAGATCTTACTGCCCTCCCACAACACACTCAGACCACACACACACACACACACACACACACACACACACACATGCATGCACACACAAGCACCCTGTGCTCCAGTTTTTCAGGTGTTATTTAAAATAAGTCTCAGACTGGGAGGTTAGAGCCCAATTCCCACCCACACCTTAACCCAAAGTCTTAATTGTGCTAGTGTGAGCACTACACCCAGCTCCTGAAGGGTAAAGAACACGTGGGAGCACAACGTCCATCATGTGACTTATGCTCATGACGATGGGTGTGGTGGAATTTACACTGCCCAGGACATGAGAAAAACCACTTCCCCCTCACATCCTCTCTCTAGGCAGCTGGGCTAGCTGAAGGACCAAAAGGAAATAACAACATTAGACTGAGGATCTCAGGAGGGTGTCTAAATTCCGGCTCCATCACTTACTAGCTGTGGGATCTTGAACAAGTCGTTTAGCTCCTCTGAGCCCCAGTGTCCTCACTGTTTTCTTTTTAAAGCTTCATTGCATGGTTGTATATCCTAGTTGTTAGTTTAGTTCTCTATGTGAGCCACTGCCACAGTATGACAACTGACAGATGGTGGTGTGGTTCCATGAATGGGAAATGGACTTGGGCCACGGTGGTGAGAGCACCGAATCTTAACCACTAGACCACCAGGACTGGCTCAGTTTCCTTATTTTTATAAGGGGGATTATAAAAACTCCTTGTAAAGCAGGATTTCCCAGCAGTGGCAGTATTGACATCTTGGGCCAGATAATCCTTTGGTGTGGAGGGCTATTCTGTACATTGCAGAATGTGTCAGAGCATCCCTGGCCTCTGCCTACTGGAAGCTGGTAGCACCCACCCCCCTGTTGTGATAATCAAAAATATCTCCAGATATTGCCATTGTCTCCTGGAGGGTAAAATGCCTCTGCTTGATGACCATTGCTGTAAAGGAAACCCCTCTTCTTGAATTTCTTAATAAAACAGTACCCAGAAACTTTAATTCTACCCCTAAGAATTCAGGGTAGCAGTAAAAAAAAATGGCTGTGAGTAAAATGAGAGAACTCAGAGTTCTCATCTCTGGAAAACAGGGTTTGGGATAAAACTGAGAACCATCTGGCCTCACCTGGAGACTCTTCTCCAGCCCTAAACCTTGGAGATGCTGAATTTTGTTTTAAATTTGGGCAGGGAATTTTCTTATAATCTTGGGCAAGGAGTAGGGGTGACAGCATATTCTCCTTTGCACAGGGTGATGGGGCTTAAACAACATAAAGTATGTGCAGAATGACACCTGTAACTATTCATACAGGCACAACCAAAGATTAGTACAATGGAGTGTATGTAGGAATGTCACCAAGGCACTCTCTTCACACCTGGGGGCAAAACCACACTACCTGATGATTCTGGTTGTAGCATTCAGGCAAATGAATCAGTCAAAGGCCAGCCACATGCCAGCAAGAATGACAGAAACTCAGAATTATCAAACGTGTCAAACATATCTTGTCGCTGTTATGAAATACATCTGTGAATTCTTTGGGACTCCTCCCATTGAGTGGTGGGTCAATGTCTCCTTCCCATGAACCTGGGCAGACCTTTATGACTATGTTGACCACGAGAATAAAGCAAAAGTGACCCTTTGGAACTTCCAAGGCTACCCATAAAAAGGCACGTATTTTTGCCTTGCTCACTCTTGGAAGGCAGTCTCTGTGCTATGAGGAAGCCTAAGCAGCCACATGGAGAGGACACATGTAGCTGTTCCAGCTGTCCGGCAGCATCAACTGCCAGTCTTGGGTGTGAATGAGGCTTTGGACAATTCCAGAGTCCAGTCTTTGAGTTATTACCATCCTTAAAGTTTTTCCAGCTGAAGTCACAGTCATCACGAAGCAGAGACAAGTCATCTCCACTGCATCTTTTTCAAATTCCTGACCCACAGAATCCACGATCATAATAATGGTTGGTTAATGCCACTAAGTTTGGGGTGGATTGTTACACAGCAACAGTAACTGAACCCACCTCCAGAAAGTTCGACTCCTGCTGCTCAAAGAATGTGTTCACTGGGGAACTTGTGTCTTGTAGGATTACCTTAGCTGGAGGTTACATTAGAAACACTCAGGGAATGGGTCTGGCGTCGGGCATGGTGAGGAGCCAAAGGTCATACATTTTACCAGTGGTATCTAGACATCCTTCTTGATACATAGGCGATGCAGAGGTTGTGATTTCTTTCATGCCACCCAATGTACAGAGCAGCTTAATCAGCAGGAAAGGCAGAACTGGATTTCCATATAAACATCAGACAAGAACATTAAGTGTGAACCTTGAAAGAACACTCCTTTGGGAAGCCATGAACCTTCAGGAGCCGGTTATTGGGTCAGGAACAGCCTGTCATAGAGAATAAGCTAACACTGACCCAGACACTGGGCAATGACCTCTAGTTTTTGCTTGCTGGGAGAGGTCATGGGAATAAGTATGACCATGACCTGCCAAGAAGAGGGACTTTGTCTGACTCACCATGACCTTTTGCCCTTCTTGATCTGTAGAGATAGACATCTTGATAAAGAAAAATAAAAGTGGACTAACTTGAGAGAAATGGTGAAAAGTTGCTTTCTAAACAGGAGTCAAGAGACTAGAGCGTGTTGAGAAAATAGCAGAATGTGCTCAGGGGTGCTCAAGCGCACGGTGGATAATTCAGTATCATTTGGGCTTCATCCGAGTAAGCCAATTCTCCGACATGGCTTCTACCCCCTCGAAGCACACCGACTCTGTCTCCTGGAGGCTCTTTGGTCATCCCATTTAATTGGATTTAACCTGCAGCTAGATTCAGAACAGGAACTACCATTCAGGCAGAGAAGTAAGACTTTATCTTAATAGCTCTTATAAAATACTATATGAATATTTTTTATTCAATACCAGTGGGGCGCCTGCCTGAGGCAAATATGTGCAATTTCATACTTCATAAAATATTAAAACATCTTTAAATTACTTCCAGAAGAGTTCACATCTGAAATTCTCTTTCTTGATAAAATAATGACTGGCTTAAGAATTTGATATAAACAACAAGAACAGGTGTCCTATAGGGACATTTATTTACTGGATGTCTCTACAAATTAATCTGTGGTTTCAAACTATTTCAGCCAATTGGCCCAATTTAACTAGCATTTTGGTTTATTCACATTTCTAAAATCAGGCACTAAATTATATTTGTATTTAGGTACATAATACTCTTACAAAAGACTTTTCTTTGAAATATGAAATTATTCAAGCTAATTTGTAATGTCTAGAGGTTTAAATTCAAATCTCCTTACGATACATATTAAATTCATTTAATATTAGTATTTGATTTTATTTATTCCTTACCAATAAATTTTTAAGGGGATCATGCCTAAAGCAGAAGGATAATATATATAGGTCCATCAGATAATTTAATTACAATCCAGTGAAACTTCTGCTGTAAGGTGACCCAGATTTTACCAAGTAAGAATTACTGATAACACAAATCAGTAGGTGTCTCCAAGTAGAATGAAAATCTCTAGTAGAAGGCACAGTAATAAATTCAAATTAATGGATTCTTATCGTAGTGAGTAGGGAAAAAGCATGAAGAGATAAGTAATTGAAAACATTAAACTTTTATAAAGCATATAAATATTTTGCCATCCTGAAAAGTTAGGGAGCTAAATGCTCTATTTATTATTTCTTTACCGTCACAGTTAAAATCCTCATCCCTCATGATATTTTTGGGGTAGTCAGTCTAATAACAGCAACAACGACGACTATATTGAGTTGTGGAAGAACACAGACTTAAGAGTCAGATAGCCCTGGGTTCAATTCTTGGCTCTACTAGTTATTTGGGTTTAACTTGAACAAGTTACTTTAACCTCCCTGGGTCTCAATTTGTTAATCTTTAAAATGGGAGCATCAATGGTACCTACAATTGTGAGGATTAAATGAGATGATTATTTATCATGTATAGACAGGGCCTGCACACAAAACACGCTCAATGACTATTACTCCCTCTACATTCAGTCTGACCACTTCCAATCCATGTTCATCTATTCATCTTTCTGAATTACTGTTTTCACCCTGTTACTTCTCTACTCAAAAAAACCTCATTATCTATCAAATAAATTTCAAACTCACTGCAGTCTGGCTTCACATTTCTTTTTCAATCTTATCATCTATACTTCCTCAATCCCCCATTTCACCAGGTTTGGACCACATTCTTAATTACTCACATCACACTTTTCACTTACTCTGTTGCCCTGCTTAGAATAACTCACTCTGATTTTTGTCCAGTGGAAATACAGACACTTTCCATAGCTCAGGCCCAATAATCTTTTTCCTTACTTTACTGCCCTGCTGACCATGTACTCTTCTTGTGAATGCCTATGTTTTGATAGCCTGTTAGTCACTGAACCATGTACTCCCTTGAATTGTTGATATTAATGACAGTTTATATGTCTTATCTCACTTAATTGTGATGTCCTTGAGGGCAGTGATCACATTTTATATAATGTGGTATCATACACAATACCAGCAAAGATCTTGCACACAAGTGACTTTGAACAAATATTCGTTTTGAAATATTGACTAGGTTAGGTTCTCCATTAGTATACTGATGCAGAAAAAAGTGATTTTCATTTCTAAAATGTAGCTTCTCTTAAATATTTGTGTTAGTTATTGCCATGTTACCAAAGCTGATTTCATGAGAAATTCACCACCATCTAATCCTTCCAGCGGGAGCACCAATGCTAGTATAGCAGTATCAGCACAGAGGTAAGCTCTCTGTAGATGATGGGCCCTGACTTTGCAAGGACGCAAGAGAGCAGCAATGCGCTTTTCACCAGAGAGAGTTCCATGTTCCCGGATGACCAGAGCCCAGTTATTCAGATTCTAAGGAAGATACGTGGCTAACTGATGGGGTGAAAATTGATGATGTCTTAATCTCAGGATTCCCTAAACAGCTAGTTAAGAATCATCCCCTAGTAATACCAGGCATGAATGCTTTCTGCTGAGGGGATGGAGGCTGAAGCAATGGAACACCAAAACACCAAACCACCACCACCAAACCAATAGCTAAAGCTAGAACGAGACTCTTTCCATTGTGCCTCCACTCTCAGATGCCCATCCTCACACTTATAACCCTCTGTGGTACCTGTTTAAAGTCTACCCATTAAACTGTGGCATGGACTGTATTTTAATGTGTTGTTATATCCCGAGAGGCTAACAGCACACGGCAAAGAGTAGGTACTCAAGAAGTGATTTTGTGAGTGAGAGAATGAATGAATGACTATGTTCTTCCACACAAAAATGGAAAGACAATGAATACACTTCATTTTCTGTAAGCCAGCTGAGTGATTACAACAACTAGGGATTCAATGTTCTGAGTTTAGCAAAACTTAGCAAAAGCAGAGGACTTAAAAGGCTGTCTTTGAAAAGAAGCCAAGGGGATTCCAGGCTTTGAAGATATCTTGTCCTGCTACTTGTGCTGCCTCTTTTCCTCTAGGCTTCAGAGCTGGCTGCAAACTTGGGGAGGGGGGGCTCGGCGAAGGTGGGAAGGTGAAGAGGAATAGCTTCCTCTGGGCTTATCTTATCACATCTTATGAGAGTAGTTAGGAGGAGGTATTATTAGTTCCCAATTGACTGCACTGCTGAGGCAAATGCTTAGTACTGCTTAGCACTTAGCAAGCACTGCTAAGATTCAGTGCTTCATTTGGGGAAGTTAGACTTGAAAGATTAAGAGTTAGATATGTTTCGGGGCCGTCCGGTGGCGCAGCGGTTTAGTCCGCGCTTGGCAGCCCGGGGTTCGCGGATTCGGATCCCGGGCGCCCGCCGACGCACTGCCTGTCAGCCATGCCGTGGCGGCGTCCCATATAAAGTGGAGGAAGATGGGCACGGATGTTAGCCCAGGGCCAGTCTTCCTCAGCAAAAAGAGGAGGATTGACAACGTACATTAGCCCAGGGCTGGTCTTCCTCACAAAAAAAAAAAAAAAAAGAGTTAGATATGTTTCCATCAACTTCATGCCAGAGTCGAAGTTCATACTCTGGATTTATGGGGGTTGGTCTCATTAGTTTAAGGACAAAAAATATTATCTATTACACCCAGAGTGTGACAGCTATCTGCTTTCAGATAAATTCCATTTGATTAGGAAAATCCTTGTTTAAATCGCGTAGTTTCTAAGCTGCCCTTGTCATGCTTTTTCTCCTCTGAGGAAACTTCTAGACATTCTAATTTCAGATCCACTATATTGTGGCCCTTCCTTAGCTTCCACTTTATGTAATTATCCAAACCTGAGTATTTTTATCTTCCCCACAGTAGTTAATCCATAGCACTGGGCCATGTTGCTGGTTTGTAGTGTCCTCTTGTTTCCTTTTGAGATTAACATACATCACGCCCCGAGTAAGTGCTCAGCTTGGTGCTAAGCACTTTGCATGTGGGACAACACTTCATTCCACAACTCCAGGCGGCAGACACCATTATTTTTTTTTCCACTTTAGATGAGGAAACAGGCTTACAGAGGTCATGGAACTTGCTCAAGATCACACAGCTGAGCGGTGCTGGAACTAGGATTTAAACCCAGATTCAGAGAACGCCAAAGCCCATTGCATCTAGAGTTTCAGAAAATGCACAGCCTCCTAGAGCCAAAGAAAAAATATCTGAGAGATTCTTTCTTTGATAAATCAAGGATCTGAAGGCTTCATAACTCCCATATCAAATTATTAACATCAATCACAAAACATGGTAATTTATTTAAATGGCTGATCATTGAGCAGAGCCAGCACTAAACAAGAAATGTGTTCTGCTAAGCCAAAAGCTGCGCACGTTTCTGTGTGGGGGCGGAGAGAAGTTAGTCTCACACTCATGTGTGAGAAAGAAGTCAATAAAGTCTTAGGGTTCAGTTTTTGTTGGAGTAAAAGGTTTTGGCAGGCCGTTCGTGTCCTTGGATACTTCTCCACCAAACAAGCCCCTTTCCTCTTCATTCACGTTCCTTCCTCAAATTCCACTTCATTCAAGACATCAGCCTTTCCAAATAATAGCCAAGTATATACAGTGCTTAACAATTTTCAAAGATTTTCACACAAATCTCAGCTTAGTCATTGCCCTTTCTCCTGGAACCACCATCAGCAGCACATCCAAACATTTAAGACAAAAAATAAAACTGATATCGAAACTATCAAACAAAACCCAAATATTTTAAAGGGATGTGTTTATAAAGTGTGTGCTCCTTTCACCTTTGACCTTACTTTCCTAAGTCTTCCCAGAGCAGGCTGTGCCGGGCAAGGCAGCAGGAAAGCACTGGGCACGTCTTTCCTTCATCAGGTCATCTGGGCAGCGAGATATCAGGCTTCTTCAGTTCCCTCAGACTCAGACAATCTGCTATGACCACAGTAAGCCCTTGGAGGCCACACCAGGCTATCCTGCCTAGAGAAGCAACCAACCACACAAAATATTAGCCTTAGGCAGGAAGCCCAATTTATACTGGAAATTCATAACTCTGAAAGCATACGATCTATTACACTTTGACTTGTCAAAGCCCGTGAGTCTATAACACAGTGTCTTTCACTTTAAAAGGTTTTTTTCTGCTTATGGTTATGGGAAATTATTCATCAGGAGTGAAACAATATTTATTAGCTGAGTCAAAATTCTTGACACCTCAGAATGGAAGAAAAATAAGAGGGAAAACCAGAGTTTGAAATAACCATAATTAATTATATAGATTCACTCAAAGCACATCAAATATATAAAACGAAAGTATAAAATGAAGCTAAGAATTAGTAGACTTTATCCATTGGGAACCAATTAAAAACAAAACGAAAACCACAGAATGGCACATTATTCCCATATCCTTGAGGAGTGATATAAATTATTATTCAAGGAGAAGCAAGTGTGGTGATGTTTTGTGTCCAACTGAGGACCCTAAAGAGCTGAGTCCTGCTTTATGTGGCTCCTGCATTCAGGCCAGCCCAGTGATCCCAACAGGTGCCCTAATATTGCTTAGCCACGCCAGAACAGAGCATCACACCTTCCATTTGAATTGATTTCACATCCATTCTTCTTTTCTTCCATAATATTACTGAATAGCAGGATCCAGTATTATTCCCATTTGACAGATGGAGAAACTGAAGCACCAAGAGGTTAAATAAAAACATCCACGGTCACTGGGTTAGGACAAAGGAGTCCTCGAACCAAGGCCCCCTGCCTTCTATTTCTCTTTCTACTGGAAATGTCACCACTATTCTACTGAAGACTCACGATGTTCCTTTGTTTTCAAGATTCATTTTCCCTGCGGAAGTTTTTCAGCTGCATGTAATTCGTGTCAGGTGGTTTCATGCACAGTTTAGGCCGCTTGTATTGGAGAAGTAACACTATCTATGCTATGGGTTGTCTCTTTGGAAACCCAATCATTTGAGAAAACCTCAAATCACTAGCAACCAAGCACCAAAAAATTAACCTTTTCTCCTTGAAAATTTCCTCCCCTGAGCACTCACACAGCACAGTGCGTTCATCAATCTCTTTATGTAAATAGCAGTCATGCAGCAAGGGAGGAGGTCTGTTTATTATTTTTGATCCTGTTTTGCTTCTGGCAAAATTTCACAAACAGCAGAAGTTGGCAGAACATCGATATTTTCTTCTGACTGGCTACTGTTCTCGAGCAACAAGTGCAGAGTACAGCTGGGACTATTCTGGTCTGCAGGCCTCAGCCACGACTGAGGTCAAAATTGCAAAATCGGAAAAAAAAAGAAATCTCCATCCAGGACTTCTCTCTGGAAATGGCGACCTGGTTTAATGCCTGCTTTCCTTACACTATAGACTGATGAGCTCGAGATCCAGTGTCCAGAGAACAACACAGGTCTGACCTAGTTTTCACCCCGCTTTTTGTCCCCACTCCTGTCTGCAAAGGCCCAGTGTAAAGGTCATGTGAGCCATGGGCCCGTGGGCCCTACGAGCCCTGGGAGAACTTGGGGGAGGATAGGCACCTACCCCCAGCACTTTCTCGGAAGAAGGGCAGCATTTTGGATGGTCAGAAGTACAGAAAGGAGGTTGGGGGCGGAGGAATCTGTTTTTCCCTCTGTTATGCTTGTCCCTACCTAACCATGCTAGATTCCTTGCCAGAGGCTGGAATACAGCTGCCTTGACATTTACTTTGGACCGAGCGCTCTTGATAAAGAGTAGCCAGCCCTCAAGAGGGCAGTGGGAGGGTAGTTAGTATATGGGGTGATCACGTGGGGTTACTGCTGGTTTTGAAGGCACAATGAAGTCCTCCAACAACTTGAGGGACTGGTTGGGGAGGGAGGACCAACCAGGTCTAAAATAATAAAAAACAAAACAACCTCCTTCGGTTCCAGGTAGACAGGCCTGGGTGATTGGGTTGCACGGTGATGAATAACGTGGGCTCCCGAATCATACAGACCTGAGTTCAAAGCCCAGCCCTGTCACCTACTTACTGAGCAACTTTGGTAAAGTTATTTAACCTCTCCGAGTCTTTGTTTACTCATCTGGATAATGAACATCGTAAGACCTTGAGTGTTAGGCCTTATGATGTTTATTTTCCAGATGAGTAAACTTAACTCTCAGGTCTTCGTGAAAATTAAATAAAATAACAATATATGCGTGTAATGCTAAAAATAGCCACTGGTACGTAATAGCGAGCCCTCAATAAGAGTAGCTATAAGTATACTGTTACTGTTTTAAAATTTCTGTCAACATTTCAAAAGCTAAAAACTGTGGCGTAAAATTTACAGAAAGTCAAATCACCAATCCCCAGACGCAAATATTTTATCTAAATGCACAGAAATGTTAATGATGTTGACAACCTTCCTCTCCATGACAAGCCCCAACTTTCACTTTTCTTTTCACTTGGGTGACTCAGTGGAAATGTTCTCCCCCAGCCCAGGAGGCATGGCTCGCTCGTACCTCTGGGCGCAGTTGCACAGACACCAGCAGCCAGAAGGAAGCATGACTGACTGTTAATGAGCTGAACAGAACCCGTCTCAACTCCACGTCATTCCTGCATTCTGAAACAAAGCCACAAGCTTCACAGAATAGAAGCTGCAGTGTCCAGGGCCAGCCCTGCTAGGTAACCAAAGATGAGAGAAGGAGACGAAAGTGACAGAAGAAACCACATGTGAAACAGAAATAGAATGGCTTCATCAGAAATAGAATTGTAAAGCTAGAGGTGAGGAAGGAGTTTTATTCCACGTGGAAGGGAGAAAGGAAAAAACTGGACTCTGAAACCATCTCTAGTCTACCGATTAGTTAATGATTTACATCTGCATTGCTCATGGACAAGGTTCCTTATTCTATCAAGTGAGTCTACACTTATCTAGAGAGCCCACTCAGGTCAACGTGCTGTTCCATACAACAAGACCAGGTGAAAATCTTGTTTCCAACAGAATGACCCAGGAAAATAGACTAGAAACATTTCAAAGTAGGAAAACTTGCATGTGCATTTGCTGGGTCTCTCTGAAAGACAGATTCTAGAGGACAAAGCTTCCTAATCCAAGATTATAATACCACCCTACACATGTATTCAAAAAGCTAATGCACGTGCAATTGTTCCACAAACTGTCATGCACTAAATCAGGGAAGGAATTACTATTACAATAGCTTGTCAGGGTTTCCAGGACACCATAGCAGACAACTATTTTATTCTATTAAACAAGGCTTTTACAAAGTTCAAGATTAACATCTAAATTATGATGTATAAAGACTGCACTGATGTTTCTATTCTTTGTGGTGAAGCTCTTAAATGGAGAGGGACCTAAGATTATATATAGTCCATAAATTAAGGAAGCAAAAAAATCCATCTTTATTGATTAAATTCAACTCTAAGAACAAATTTCAACAAATGCTAATGATTATATTCAGATGCAGTCTTTCACAGCTGAGGAATTCAACAATTATGAAGAATATTCCTCAGTTGAAAGGAATGAAATCCTTAGAAGAAATGGGCAATAAAAGTTTCTTAAATAATTTAAGAGAGAGAAGGCTTAGTTTTTAAATTGCCAACTGGGCATTAGAAAGTTTATCTACATTTTACCACATTTCTTCTCTATTAACTCTTCTACACAAAGACCATTTTAATACTGGACAGTTTCTACAAAATTAACAAAAATCTCAAAGTTAACTTCTCAGTTTAGAAAATCACAATGTGGGAGTGGAATTCAGATATTATAGATTTAACCATCAGATATATAGACACAACCATCTCTCCCTGGTTAATGAGGCTTATTTCAGGCCTTGCTCCCACCCCCTACTCACTCTCTGGCCTTTCCCTCTGGCCTACCCCAATGAGAGCACAGCCCCCTCCCTCCAGCCCTGTGGCCTTTCTCTGTCTCGGCCATAGAGTTTACCACCATGTGATTCCAAGAGCCAGGAACACTTCCTGCTGAGAACTGTCTTTTATTGCTGGAAGGTGGGGATCAACAGGCTTTGCTGTTTATCTATATGAGTTGAAACGTGGCCTAAACTCACCATTTCAGGTCAGTTCTGGGCAACTGGAAGAGTAACAGCTGTATACAGGAAACCACAATTGGGAAAAGCAATGGTTTTTATTACAGTTTCAGATTAAAAAAAACTCTTTTGTTCCAAATTTTGTGACACTTTTTGAGGACACAAAAAATGTAGCAGTATGAATGCCTGCCTTAGTAAATTTGGTACAGAGTACATAATTTACTCTTCATTTGGTGATATAGTCCCTTGAAGGGCCCTATGTACAGGGATGTCTGTTTAATAGATACATATTTTCTCATATTGGGCACTTAGGATGTGCCAGGCACTGTGCTCTGTGCTTAATTATATTCTCTCATTTAATCCTTGCAACAACTCTGAGATAGTTGCTGTTATTAGCTCCATTTTGCCCACAGGGGAACTGAAGCTTAGAAATGTTAAGTAACTTGGCCAAGGTCACTCTGCTAGGGAGATGTAGAGCTAGAGTTCAAATTCAAGCTGCATGACTCCAAAAGCCTCCAAGTGTTACAAACTGTAGGTGTAGAAAGTTTGGAGTTTGGGTCGAATGCACAGTGTCCCTGGGACATTCTTGATCCCATGGAACTATCTGTAGAAGAGAAGAAAGTGTTTCTTAAAATTCAATCATGTTCCAATTTATTTTCCCGGAAGACAGAGGTTTCAACATCCTGTCAACAGAATAACTCTTGGAAGATTGTCACAGAATAAGGCAAGAAGCAAATGCCCACCCACCTCTCTGTGCCCTGTGCTACCACTTCATGAACTGTTCCAAGTGATCCCAATGGACTGGCCTCCCTGGCCAGTGATAACACATAAAAATTCAAATGTGGAATTATACCACATTCAGTGTTGGGATCAACAGATGATTAACTCAGTCACTGGAATTCTTCTGCAGTCTTTTTCAAGATATCCTGCAAGGCTGACTTCCCTTCTTTCTTGCCAAGTTTTCTTTTTCCTCTTTCTTCTAGGAAGCCAGTAATAAAAATATCTGAGCAGCTTATCTGTCTTAGACCTTCCTCCTAAATGCATATAATGGTGAGGACAGGAATGTACAGGGAAGGAGTGTTAGCTGACCCTCCTACCCAAAAGAGATCAAAGTAGAAGTGAAGGCGATTTGATTACTAAGAATCTGTTATACACAGCACACGTTTTACATAGGTCAAAACAATAAGGGCCTTGCAACGGATTTCATTCTCTATTTTGAGAAATGCATTTAGTGGAAATGTATTGTGTCCTTCAAAGCATCTGGGAGAGATTTAAACTTCTCTATTAAGAACTCTAGTCTTATTGGTTGGGGGCGGGGGAAGGTGGAATACCATTATCGTTGGAATTGTGAATCTTTCTTGTTTCTTATAGTAATTTTAAATATTTGAAATAATTTTGGAGTATTAAAACCCTCAGAGGAAAATATGATTTTATGATTGTACACGCTTTTTTTCCAGTGTGTCATGCGGTGAATACAAAGGTATATGAAATGCTACTATTCACATATAGAAATTGAATACTAATCCAAGCCTCATCCCATCCACATGTATGATTTTCAAAATTAACTAGGAAGAGGGGAGTTGGAATGCAGGCAGAGAATCCCTTCTTCGGCTGAAAATACGGACATGTAAATTAGTTACTTGGTGACTAAGTTTCTTTACAATCTCCACTCTCTCCTCTATACTGTTTCACCCTCATGTTTTATCAGAGCGTTAGAGAGACAAGGCAATGCAAATCATTGGTTTTTCAGTCAGCTCTGTCTCTGCCAGACCTTTAAAATTGTCAGGATTCCTACCCTTGTGAGGAAAATCATTTGACAATCTAGCCAGACATTTTGGATTTATTTCTATTAATTTCCTTTTTCTAAGTGCATTAGCATGTTCTGTAATTTTAAGTTATTTTCCAACCACTCCACTTAAATTCCTTGAGATCTTAAGCTTCTCAAAAAAAAGAGAATTCATGTCTTTTTAAACAATAGTGTCTAAATTTTCATGGGAATCTTGTATCTGTCCTGTCCTAGACTGCGCCATTCTATAGTGATCGCTACGGTCCCGTCTGGCTTTACAACACGGGGATTTGGGTAGACAGTATGGCTAATTCTCCATGCATTCTGTTGTAGCTTTTTGATATTTTGTGGATTTCTCTCAAAAGGTATTCATAATGCAAATGCTAATGTGTTATCTCTTTGCCAGGAGGAGGAGAAATACCTTAAGAATGTATTTGCAGTCTTCCTGGGAAACTTGATAGGTTGCTTATACAATTAAACCAAATAGATTTTACTAGTTAAACTGACCTATTACCTATCAGTTCACTTTATTCTGTTGTACTGAGAGAGATTTTATGTACCAAGGATATGTTTAGATGATGAAGTCAGAGATTGACTCTGAACCACCCATCAATGCCTGAGCTTCTGGGAGTCCATATCCCACATCACCTATAGCCAGGGAGAATTTGAGACTCCTGAAGAGTTTCCTGTTTCTTTCCAGCAGGGCAGTGACTCCATTTCCCAGCAGTAATGGAACATCCTGAATTAGCTGACGTACTGTCAGACCCCTTTGGAACTCACCAAGACTTCAGCTTTATGTTAGGTTAGACAGTTCCGGAGCGAAAAAGCAGTCATTTCTTTCTTCTGGCCCAGCAGTACCTATCTTGTAGAGTTACTTGAAGACTGGTTATATTCTTGTTGTTATAATGATTAACTCTGCCCATACACCTACTCCTTCAGTTTTCTGCCTGGCAAATGTGCAGGGGCCACCTAATCAGGTTAGAATCTCCATTTGGTTGTTAATTTTCATAAAAAGATGTCAATCCTACCTTTCCTCAGTTGATTTTTAAAGTATATGGAGCTGGCCTTATTTGAAAACATAGAATATTTGCAATGTTACTCTACAAAATACAACCTCAAACTATGTACTGCCCAATCCATGCAATAAATTTATTCGAAGAGAATTATCTAAGTGAACTACAAGCCCTGCACTCTCCTAAATCAACCTTTCCAAAATGCGTTCCCCAAGGAACGTTGGTTTTATAAGATGTCACTTCTTGGTATCTGGTGAAAAATGATTTCATGATGAAATATATCAGTTTAAACAAAGTTAAACTACTTTCTGCAGGATTTCTCTGAACTTTTCAGAAGTGTGAATTTCCAAGAAGGGAAAGAGGATGCAGCATTTTCCAAACTTACGTAACCACAGAAACATTTTCCCCCTGAATATCTATCCAACAGGACTAGTGTCCTGTGAAGCAGACTTTGAGAAATTGTCTCTAGATAGTCTCCATGCTATTTCTAGATTAAGCCAGAGAATCAGAGGATTGCATACCAGACCTATTTGTTTTGACCCACCCACCCCACCCCAAATATTTTTATTGAATTATAATTTGTTCTTATGCCCCCACTTCTACTACAGGATGCTATGAGAGACTTGCTATTGAATTCACCGTAGGAATACTTAAAGGCACTATCCAGTATAGCTTGTACTCTCTTTATGAGATTTGTATGAGAAATTGCTCTTGTGTATCAAGCTCTTGGGAGAAAATTCTCCCAAATATTAAGTTTCAGGAAAAGCTGTGCTGGTAGGTTTTTACCTATGGACATGGCAAATCTTCCCCAATCGTGTCTTCCCCTTTGCTTAGGTTAGGAAAGCTCAAGCTAAATCTGCAGCCCATTTTTAATAATTATTCAGGGCCTTATGGTTTATATTTTTGTGTAATATATTTTCCTAGGTTTATCTTATTAATTGACCTACATTTTTCTTTTCATCAGATTTATTGTTTTTAACTGGGTTGTATATTCTATAAACTATTTCAAATCTTTTAGGTAAAGAGGTAGAATGTAAATTAATGTATAATGTCTTTACCCACACCAAAATCATATTCAGATTGCCCCTGAGGAGGCAGAATATGATTTTTACATGATCCTTATCTCATTCAAATATCTGGGGTGCAATTAATTCATGGTCATGCTCTCCTATCTTCTCGTACCTTCTTCCCTAGTCTCACCACCATGTTCTCATAGATAACGAAATGCAGAGACAGAGTACATTCCTATTAATGACCCATTTCTATTAAATTCCCACTGATATATTTCCTTTTATATAAAAGGTTTACCAAAACCTACTTCTTGTTTTCTCTCTTTCTGTCTTTCAGTTGATATTGTTCAGATCACTAGTGGTGATTTTTTTTTCTAACTTGTGCTTCCAAATCTGCCCATGATTAGGCTGCTGAGGAAATGAAGAATCCTGCTTTATAAGAGTTGACCAGTGTCCAGAATTTACTAAGAATTAAAGCACTGATTATGGGGGGAAAAAAGATATGAGAAAAAAAGTGAATCTCTATTCACTTAACTAATGTTCTAAAATCCAAGTTTGGCAATTGCCTGCATCTAGGATGTGTGTTTATAAAATCAGAGCTAATAAAAGCAGTGACGTGCAGCAATGGAAGTCACAATTCCATTCAACTTAAACTCTCAGGTTTTATATGTGTGCAAGCATATTGCTCTGTGCTAATTTCCTTCTATTACTTATTTCTTGACAGCTCATATTTTTCCTATGTGATAATCGTTTAAATGTTATTCAACGTTAGTTGACTTAATTCACTTAACAGATTTTCCTATAACTTTTGGTTGAACAGTATCCTTTATGTACAGGCCCTCAGTCACCAGTACTGAATAGAAAGAGGCTCTGATTCATGAAATGTGAATTTCTGACACTTGCCACTTTTTTTTAAAGAATTTGAGCAGTACATGACTGACGCATTCTCACCCATTTTCTGTGTTCCATCTGTCTTTCTGCCAGCACACTCACCCTCCATTTCTGAAAGTAGCTGGATAAGAAAGTACTAAACATAGAGAAAAGGCAATTCCCCAAAGAACAAATGATTGCTTAATTTCAGCTGATGTCACCCACTTGGTGGGGGTCTCATCTACCAGGGATGAGCAATGCCACCACTTGGGTTGGGCAAATTCCCAAGAAGCCATCTGACTTGATGGAGTAATGAGAGAGAATACATCACTAACACCCAGTTCCACTTCCTGGGAAGAGAAAAAAGCCAATTTATTCCACTCTAGTTAAGTCCAACTCAGGTGCTATCTCTAAAAATAGTCTCAGATAAAAAGTCAATGAAAATGCAAGTCCAACTTTCACTAATTCCCTTAGTAGTGAAATTTTCTACATTCTGCATTTCCTATCAAGAAAAGAGGTCTTTTTGTGAGAATGGGGGTACACAGACATGGACATTCTCCAATCCCCACAGTTCTCTCAATAGGCCAGGTGTTGCAATAACTCAGTCTTACAGTCCTGGACTCCTGAGAAAAAAAGGTTTTTACAAGTTTCTTTATAATTATAGGTTATACTGACATTTAAATAGTCCAGAAGACTGGATATCCTAATGTTCCTACTAAATTGATAATGAGAGCATTCAACAGGTATCAAGAAGCACGTCCAGGTAGATGTTGAATGACAGAATAAGGAAAAGTAAATAAGAATTGTCTCGCTATTAAAGTAATACTTGTGATCACAGAATCAATAATGGGGACTTCACATTTATTTAATCCAAACCCTTTACTTTATGGAAGAAGGAAAGGATGCCTAGAGAAGTTGTGACTTGCCCCAGATCACACAATTAAGTAGAGGCAGAGGTAGACCTAAAATCTGATTTCCACTTTACCATTTCCTTGACAAGTTGTAGAAAAATCATAAGCCATTTTATTTTTATTCCACATTAGAAAGCTGCTCGGTTTCCTTTTCAGCTTCTATTACTTTACGTTTCCCTGCTTTGCACACTCTTGTTCAAGGAGTTACCGACCCAACTACAGAGAGAACTTGAGAACCAGAATAAACGTGAGCAATCATAGCCTGACCATTTCATCTTCTCATCAAGAAAAAAGGCCCAGTAAATTTCTGAAACTTGCCGCAGTAAAAGAACGAGGGAGTGTCTAAATAGACCCTGCATCCCTGTCTCCATTTTTTTCCGGTTCAGTGGACTTGACTGCAATCTGGTCCATATCAAGCTGTTTTAAGCATTTAAAATGATTTTTTTATGTTTAATAACATATTGAATTCTTTCACAAAGCAAGTAATCACATTCATGTATCTGCTCAGATTTAGGTTTTCCAAATAGCATGTGCGTGTGTGCATATAGACTTGAAATGTGTGCACATGTAGCCAATAAATCATAGCCATTAAATAATGACGTAAGGTCCCAATTCTCCATTCTTGTGGCCTAACGGGCTCTTCCTCCATCTCTTCAGCGTCCTCCCTCTTGTCCATTCCCAAGTGCCTGCCAGTGAGGGAAATAAGGACCTTTATTATATCCATTCTCTCTCCCCACAACAATTTCCCCATTGATTCAGCAAGAGTGTGGGGTAGGGAGTACGGACAGCATGACTTATGATAAATTTTTACTCTGCAAAACAACTCTCTATTTTAAACATCACTCCTTTTTTTTAACTGGACTTAAAACTCCAGAACTAAAAACAAGGCTAGAGAAATGATGCATGTGTATTTTGGAGCGTACCCTAAGATGAGCAAGTTTAGATTCATCCTGGGTTTGGGCAACTAATTCTGATCCTATGCATCATCAAAGATTCCTTTATTTCTCCTCCTTGTTTTTTCCTCCCGTGAGTGTGTCTGCTGTTGAATCATGTCCATGCCATTCAGTGATAATCTCACTGTAATGAGGTCAGTGGGGAGCAACAACGCACTTGTGTGCACTGTTCCCAACAGCCATGAAAGATCATGATGATAAGTAATGATGTCCCCAATTATATTAATATCATGGTAAATTTCCCTCCAAAGATCTATAGCAGAATAGTGCAAACAATTTTACTGATGTGGCTATCATTTCAAGATACCAATATGTGAACTACAAAGAATAGTGTAATTAATTTAATATGCACTTGGTAAGCTTTAATTGAATGATTATAGGCCATTAGTAAAACAACTTGACATCATGCACTATTGGGTACTAACTGTTCAAGAAAGGTAAAAAACATAGCACTTTGCTTCCACTAGAGAAATAAAACCCGCCTGGAAATCTCACGGTGAGGGAGCAGTTCTGATTCTGTAATGTGGTTCATAGTTGTATCCTGAGTAGAAAAGACTGAAAGGTCTTTGGCATGTTATATAATCCAAAAATCAACCACAGGTTCAGTTCTTTAACACTCATTATAAAAACCAAAAACAGTTTAGTGTATTATAGAGCATGGGCTCTGGAGTTATATTCAAATACCAGCTCCTACTATGTAACCTCGGAGAAGTTACTTGAACTCTATGTGCCTCTGTTTTCTCACCCTTAAAATGGGTATAATAATATTACTTACCCACAAGAATTTTTTTTGAGGATAAGATAAATTGAAATACATATAAAGCTCTCAGAGCACCGCTTGATACATTATAAATGCTCAATCAATATTCTCTACTATTACAGTAAACCAATCTCCTAATACAGTAAACCCAGTAAAATCCTTTGGCTTCTGCCTTCTCAATGTCTTACTATACAATGCATGATATTAACAAACAGTGAGCTCCTGATCAGTGGACTGTTGCAATTCTTTCACACTTCTCTACGGTCTTAATTGTCACTTTTAATTTTTAGGCCTTCATTGGCTTCAAACATTCGATTGCCCAATATGAAAAGGTGAGAATGCGCAAATGTTCTAATTAGCAAAATGAAACATAGACTCAGGTACACTTTCAATGACCATGCACGTGTTCTTAACTTCAAGTACTCAATGGAAAAATAACCTTCATTCCAAAAAGAACATAAACAATTTCTAAAGAAATCAATTATTGTAAATACTTTTAAGGAGATTTGCAAAGCAATTTCAAACAATTTCTATGCAATGTTTCCAACATAATACACTTCCTATGCATGCTGAGGAACATGTACAGGGTGTAGACCGTAAACCATCATCAAACATTTATCAAGCCCCTATGTTCGTAATGATGATGAAAGCACCATTGTCAGAAACTAAAATGGAGCTAGTTTTTATTCTAAGCCTAACGTATTTTTAAATCAAGCTACAGGGAAATAATTACTTTTGTTTCTATTCAATCAAGACCTGCACACAGAGTTTATGGAATGACATAATATCCTTCCTGAGATCAGACTGGTATGTTGGACCAGTATCCTTCACACATAACCAGTTCCTGAACCTTTACAAACAAATCCTAATTTCCAAGGAAACAATCTCATCAAATGCTGCTCACTAGAATACATATTGTTCCTTTTGGAAACATTACAATAAGATTTTCATGATTACAAACCCCAACTTCCTCTCTAAAATTCAATATAATCTTAAACTCATTTATTCAAGTGGAAATTGTATTTTTATAATGGGTCTAGAAATTCCTGGTAAACTTATGCATTGCCAATATAATAATTTAGTTATATATTTAGTCCAGGAGGGAAGTGGTCATAAACTTCATAAACTTACTGTGTATATGGGGTAAGTGTGTGTCTTTTTAATGGGCGCCAATTAGGGGCTTCTT
Source organism: Tapirus indicus (assembly GCA_031878705.1). NCBI lineage: Eukaryota > Metazoa > Chordata > Mammalia > Perissodactyla > Tapiridae > Tapirus > Tapirus indicus. The sequence continues at coordinate 68,348,753 of CM062930.1, read as the reverse complement.
GGGAATGTTCATTTTTACAGATCTATCCTAAGATAAGGAGGGTGTTTTAAACTATTTTTGGAGAATGATGAGATTTAGTGATGTCCAGGATGTTGATTATTATTTTTTTTTCCTGAGAATTAAAAGGACCATCTAGCAGCTTGTAATCAATATCCTCTCCTCTCTGCCTTAGGAAGCTGGTGCTTCAGTGCACTAGTCACAAATTTGTTCTGAGGTTAGCAGACACATTTATCCTTCACCAGAAAAACAATATCAACAAATCAGGAGCAAATACTGACATAAACATACAAATAGGCAGAGAATGGGATTCTGGTTGTCAGCCCACGGCCTTAAGAATAGAATTGTAACTTTCCCCTGTCACTAAGAGTGTTCTAAAGAATCTGGGCAGGGTGGAAGTTAGTCCCCCTCCCCCTAATTAAATAAACAAGTGTCCAAGTTTTAAATGTGACAGTGCGGGGAACCTGCAGAAAAGCTCCTAAAATACACACTGAGTAAACCTGTCTCATTTATTCCGTAGACACACGAAAATTTTTGAAATTTATGATTCACCGTCCTACCGTGAAGTTTTTTGTGCACTTTATGTTGAGTAATGTGGCAGCTAAGTGCTGTCACTGTTTGCTTAAAACTGCAGCCTAAAGTTATTTCTAAAAGTCATGTGCGGCGTGGCACGTAAATCCATATATTGCAAAGTGAAAACAATTTTAAAAACTGGGTTAGCATGAAACAGAGCCAACAGAAATCATAATTAGCAACAGCCTTCCACTACCGGCAACTCACCTTGTTGAATTTTAGTCACTAGCTGATGGCGAGCTAGAATCCGGCTCATCCTGTAAGGAGAGCGTCTCGTAGTCTGATCAAATCGCAAGTACATCTCCTGGCCCTCAGGTGTCATGGAATTTAGATAGTAGCAGCCTGAAGCTGGGGTCCTGGGTCCCTGACTGAACATCGCGGCAGATTTTCTTTTGCCACCTCAGTCTGCCCTGTGGCTGTCTCCGTCTGTCGCCAGTCTCAAAGAGCAGGGCACCGAGCCCAGCAGAGCTCAACAGCCCAGGCGATTTTTAAAAAGAAAAAGGAGTGCCAAAAGTCACAACTCAGAATTCCAACCCCCGGGCCCTCACGTGACCTGGGGGAGCCAATCAGAGGAAGAAAGAAGAATGGGACTGTACGCAGCCAACCCCCAGCGCAAAGAGAGGCAGTTCCAGCAGCTACTAGCTTAACCCCCAACAATGCCCAGAGCAAATGCAAGTATTTGACGTGCCTCAGAGCTGACTAAGCACCAAGAAGCAGCGCTCTCACTAAAGGAGTTAAAAGAAAAAGAGAGAGGGAAGAGAAAAGGCAGTAGAAGAAAAATAAGCCCTAGGCACAGGAAATCTGTTAAGTTGTAAAAGTTCGAGAAAGCATATTCGCTTTCTCCAAGGCAGCTGCAGCCAGGTAAAAGATGAATGTGATAAACATCTTAACTGAAAAACTACTTCAAATAAGCACAAACCGCCTGAGTGTAAATTACCACCCTTCATTACAAAGAAATGAATCAAATAAAGCTTTTCCAGTGAAAAATAAACTTCAAGTGCTTTAACACCGAGTAAATAAACTACAGACTCCTGACCCTCTGCAATGGGAAGTCGAGAACTCTTACAGATAAGACTGGGAGACGCAGGCAGCGGGCGTAGGCATGTTTAAGTACCTATTCCCCTTTAATTTTTCTACTTCTCCAATTTTTTTTATCACCAAAAAGCAAAATACTTATGAAGTACTTATCACATTTAAGACACTGCCAAGAATCGTTGTAAAGATGCAGATTCACGCAAAAGGTACTGTCACCAAGCTGCTGGGGATGAATAGAGAAGTTACGCAAAGGCTCATAACACGCCTTATGTGAGACACAAACGCAATGTTGGGGGAGCAATGTTATTTTTCACTGGGGAGATGATAGCAGGCCACACAGAGAAGGAGATATTCAGGTGGGCTTTGAAAACATGGGTGGGATTCTGACAGGCAGAGGCTGGGCAGGGCTTTGCAGGAGGGTTGATGCCCACATGTGTGGCGATCAGGAACCAGGCTATGTGTTTAAGGAAACTGCAGGTCATTCAATTTGGCCATATCCGAGTATACATATGGGAGTAATTAGAATTTTTTCCCCTATTTTTTTCTCTTTAATGTTATTTGATGTGAAGAGAAAAAAGTCCATAGAAAATATGTTATCCAGTTCTGAGCCTAGGGCTGAATGAATAAAGTTCTTTGAAAAAGAAGCATATGGCCAAGTTGTTCTTATGTTTGGCTGACAGACTGAAACATAGTCTGGCCTGGGGTTTACAGTCCTAATAATGAAAAACTCGCAATTAGCAGTTTAACAGGACTTAAATTAGAACCTCAATTCTCATTACTGTGTCAGCCCTACCACCTTTCCCTGCGGGAATTTTTGCTGGCTCGATTCTGAGAACTCTCCTGCTCTGTAAATGAACAAGTTAATGAAGGTCCCTAGGGCCTCCACCGGAACATTCTCTCACGACAACTGTGAACCTCTTCCTCTATAACTATGCAGGAGTAGACGAGTGTTGGGTTTCCAACCAGCATCAATGTAGAAAAGGAAAGGAAGCTCTCACTGGATCATGTTGTTCCCTTTCCATTCTTATTTAGGATTTAATCCGAGTTTTTCTGTTTCAGGGCATCCTTTATGGAAGGTGAAAGGGATCTAAGATCTAGCAACTCTGGTATGCCAGAGCATGGGCATCAATGGTAGACAGATTTAGCACTACATTACAGTATTAGACACCTGTAAGGTCCATTCGCCAAGCTCAGATCCGGCACTGGTTGCCATCTGATGGAGACGCTAATGTCAGCCACTTTCTGCTTTTGGCTTGATAGTCCAACACGGGGGACATCCCCACCATAAACCATGTGTTGAAGCCAGATACCTGGCAGTTATCACTTTTTCATTGAGAGAGAATGGAAGAAGAGTGGAGACAATGAAGAACATAGTGTGGAATTGGGGGACTTTGGGTATGTCCTGGGGAGCCAAGCAAAGGGAAGGAAAATGATAGGCAGTTGTTTTATAGCTGTGAACAACACTTAAAGAAAAGCTGGCCGTTCCTAATGCCAACCTTGTACTTCATTACTGACTTGGCTGCATTTTAAAAATAAATGGAATGATTTTTCCTGAGAAGCACTGCAGTGTATCATGGCCAGGCAATTATAAAAAAAAAATTGCAATGCTTTCTTTTTGCATAATAATGAACACATGAGCATGTTGAAAGTCCTGAAGTGTTTTGTTCTGAAAACATCATGATCATAAATATATATTCTTTGATACACGTAAACAGATGCAACGACATGAAACAGTATTTCAAAGGAGATTGGCAATGAAGAACAGGAATTGAACTAAATTAAGAAAAACAAGGAATTTTTATTTCCTGATTAAAAGAAAGACAGCTCAGAATAAAGCCTACATTTTTTAAAAGTCAGTCTGAGTTTTAGTAAGGGGATCCATGAAGGTTTATGTATCAACATCTCTGTCTTCCTCATGTCATGTGTAAGTTCTATTTTATGGTTCAAAATAAATCCATGCAACTGCTCACCATGTTTTTGCCATTTTGTGTGTCCAAAATACCACAGTTAAAGTAGACAGGGAACCTCAGTTTCCTCTTAGGGTCATTAACGCCTTGTTTTATGCTAATGTATTGCTATGAAACCTGAGCCCTTTTAATGAATTTGTTTTCGTCATTTGTTCCCAGTGTTAGAAGAATTACCACTGGGTGGGCAGTTCTGTTCTGTTCATCGTAAACGTAGCAGCAAGAAACTGCTGAAAACCTCCCCTGGGCTGATAATGTCCTGCATGCGTCTCATTGACAGAACTCTCCCTCTGCGCTGATGAGGGAGTGGGGTCCCAAGGAATCAGAGACGAGAGTGCCGAAATCCCAAGTGTATCTTCCAAGACGGATGCTGGATTTCCTTAAAAAATGAAAATCAATGGCACTAGTTTTTAGTTTTCACTTACTTTTCTTCTTTCCTAATTTGGTCATCAAGAGCAATCTTCACTCAGACTATTTTCAGGGAGGGGATAAACAGATGAATATTGGGAACCAAGAAGAGCAATTCAGAGTGGAAAGAGGTGGAGGAGAGGGGCTAACAGCGTTGAGTGCCTACTATGTGCCAGGCCTTACACAATTTACAGTTCATGTCTTTAATTAATCTCCAGCAACCCTCTGTGGTATCCTATTTTATGGAAAAGGAAACTGAGTCTCTTGGAGGTAAATCAATGTCCCCAGTCATATAGCAACCAAGTGTAGAGCCACTGCTTATCTCCAAGCTGATGATATTTTAACTCTTTCCACTATCAACCATGAGGGACAATGAAGGAAAAACTGTGGCACTGAAAGGGTTCTGGGAAAATTGGGTAGAGGAGAAAATTTGGAAAGAATATACTGAAAATCATCTTATCTTATTTAATTGTAGGTGATACTGGAATATCTAAATGGAAATATAGGTATGAGGGGCCGCCCGGTGGCGCAGCGGTTTAGTCCGCGCTTGGCAGCCTGGGGTTCCCAAGTTCGGATCCCGGGCGCCCGCCGACGCACTGCCTGTCAGCCATGCCGTGGCGGCGTCCCATATAAAGTGGAGGAAGATGGGCACAGATGTTAGCCCAGGGCCAGTCTTCCTCAGCGAAAAGGGGAGGATTGGCAACAGATGTTAGCTCAGGGCTGGTCTTCCCCCCACACACAAAAAAAACAACAACAACAACAAAAAAGAAATATAGGTATGAGATAGCTAAAATCCTGAGATCTGGGTGTCTAGAGAGCAAGAGATACACAGACCAGAGCCTTTAACTAACCAGTGAGAACCATGGCCCTCTTTGGAGTAACCCAAGGCTGAGAACCGGAGACCCACCCCTCCGCATCCCAATCCTAAAGTGAAGAAGCAGCTTGACCGCCTCTTTGTGTAACAACTCCTCTTTTGGAAGGTAGGCTGTGTGTCCTCTGCTTTCTGCTCATCCTCAAGGCTAACTCTGCATATTGTCTTGCCTTTTCCGTGGCATTTCTTACCGAGGCAAACACTCCAAATACAGTCAAAACTCTGAAATCTGACCTCTAAACAAAGCTTTTGGTATTTAAAATTTTCAAGTCTTTTGATAGATGATCCCAGATTACTGCTCAATGGAATCTTGTGTACGTATGGAGAAAGCTAGAAGCGCTTTTACAGAAGCCAGGAAAGGCTCACTGTGCTTTCATCTGTCTGCTTCTCCTTCTACTCCTTCACACACATTCCAGCCTCCTCGGCAGCCTGTTTAGAGGGAGCCAAGGCAGTTCTGCCAAGTAGGAAAATGTTTGAGATACAAGTGGCAGGCGGAAAAAAGCAGAACTGATTTGGAGGGTTGCTTTTGAAATTACTTGAATCCAAAGATTGTGGGTTAATGTCAAAGCCTTCCTGTGGGCTCTGAAGCTCCTTTTGAGGATTTCCACCAATTGATGTGTGATGTATGTGCCCAACTCTGTGCCAATAAGCCCTCTCAATATGCGCGCACCACGTGCCCAATGACCAATGCAGGCAAGCCAGGGATGCTAACATTTGCAGCCATGACCAGGACCCTCCATGAAAGGTTCAGAGTGGATCCTCTGAGTGGCTTCCCCAGCTTTAGACCATGTCTCCCATTTGGAGTCCAGATCCTCCTGCAGGTGATAATAGATCCAGGTCCACTTGTGGGTGGTAATAGATTTCCTTTATTTTCTCTCTCAGCCCTCCCTACTGCCTTGTTAACTTTACTTCTTTGGGCCTCTGAAAGCATGTGCTCTGCCCTCATGCCCTCCCCTGGGGACCCAACCATTAGTTCAGTTCATACAGCCAGCGATCCGGTCTGACTTGTCCTGGGCTCATTGCCTACACCCAGCCGTTCCAGCCAAACCAAAATTCTTTCAGTTTTTAAAGTAGTTTCAAAGATCTGGAACTGTGTGATTTCCTATTCATCCACCCTGTCAAAGCTTACTGCCTTCAGAAACATTTTCATGACTAATGCAAAAACCCTTAGTATGAATAGTCATGTTACTACCTGTACTATTTGTTATGTGGCACATTAATTAGATTAACTTGTTACATGCTAATATGGAATCCATTTGTTCATTGCAAGTACTATGGGCATAAAGTTTTTACATTTTGGATTTGGAAAGGATATTCAACATCTTTTAATCCAGCCACTCAACTACTATACAAGTCACTGTCAGATCAATTAATTCTCTACCCACATATATGAAGTGCATTATCTCACCAAGGACCACAAGCTGTTTAAGAAAGTTTTCCTCATAATTTCCATCCACTGGCTCTAATTCTGCCATTTCTAATTAGGATAAATCTATTCCTTCTTCCATATGCCCATCCTTCAGATGTTTGTAGAAAGCCAACGTGTCCCTTATAAGAATCTTCTTTTGTAGGCTAAATATTCCTTGTCATCAAACCACACAACTTCTAACTATTCAGCAAGCTGATTGCTGTCTTTTGGGTCTGCTCCAGTCTGTCAGTATCTCTTTAAAAATATGGCTCCTACCCTAAACTTAGAGCTCGAGACATGGCTAAGGACAGTAGTATATAGTAGGATGTGTGCATACCTCCTGCATTCAGGACATTGCACTTCTGCTGATCCAGTCTGAGATTATGGGAGGTTTTATTTTTTTAATCTATATTTACTCAATCATTAATTCAACATTGACTGAATGCCTGCCCAGCCCTGCAGTAAATACGGAAGATATAAAGGTGAATATGATGTGGTCCCTTCCTTCAAGGGACAGTCCACCAGAAAAGATAAAAAAGAAACTCACCATTCCACCAATGTTAAGTGTTGTGTGGGAGGCTATCTCTATTGCTTCATACTGTTTTATAGTTAGTCTAAGTGCTTAAGCCACGCCATGTTTATGTATCTTCATAAAAATCTGCTGTTAAATGAGTGCTCTCTATCCTGTGCTCAACAAATGACCTTTCAACTTAAGAACAGGTCTTTCAACTTATTGGAATTATTGAGATATTTTCAATTCCTGATTTTCTCCCCCAACTATTTAATTCTGCCTTGTTCTTTAAGGTAGCTAACAAACATGCCTTTATAAAAATAGAAAATAAATAGTTCAGTGAGTTTGGAAAAAGGTAAAGTCAGGGTAGGAAAATAGTAAAGCCAAGGCTGAAATCAGTTCACAGAAATACAAGCCACACAACCCTGTGCATTTGTGGGAGGTGGCTGAAAATGAGGCTTAAGATTCCTATGTGGCAAAGCAAAAGGGAAACAAAATCAGTTACAAAATTCAACATATCCATCAGATAAACAAAATGGTAATTCAAGATAAACACAGATCACCAGGTATTGAGATCCCCAAGGAAAATTTTCCTGGACCCTCATAAAGAATCACCATCCTCGGGGGCCCACCCAGTGGTGTAGTGGCTAAGTTCGTGTGCTCCGCTTTGGTGGCCCAGGGTTCGCAGGTTTGGATCCCGCCTGCGGACCTATGCACCACTCATCAAGCCATGCTGTGGTGGCATCCCATATACAAAATAGAGAAAGATGGGCACAGATGTTAGCTCAGGGACAATTTTCCTCAGCAAAAAGAGGAAGATTTGCAATGGATGTCAGCTCTTGGCCAATTTTCCTCACCAACAAAACAAAACAAGAGTCACCATCCTCAATGATACTGGATGTGGTAACAAACCTTAGTTCATGGTTTCTTATCTGTACCTTTCAATGCCAATAATAGTGTGATAACAATGGACTGTTTAGGAAAAGTAATTTCTATGAGGGCCCCCCCGAAAATATGGTTTAAATATGCTATTCTCAGTGAACTGTATCACCGCTCTGCTTAAAATACATCAAAAGTTTTCTACTGCACCCAGAACAAAATCCAAACTCCTTACTTGGCCCATGAGGTCCTGCAGGATCTATTTCTTGCCCACCACTCCCACCTCATCACCAGTCTCCTCACTAGCCTCCTCCATGTTGCTACCTCACAGTCTTCTTTCTACACATGCTACTCCTCAGCCTGGAATGCTCTTCATGGAGCCCTTCCCATCGCTGGCTCTTTCTCATTTTTCAAGCATCAGCTCACCAGATACATTCTCAGGCATGACCCTGCTCACTTAACCTAAGTGGAAGCATTACCCCAACAAATGTTGTCTCTATAGCACCTTTCTAAATTTGTAATTACATTTTTTTTTTCTCAATGACCTATGCACTGCCTTTTTTTCCAGTAGACTGTCATGACTGGTCCATTCACATTCTATGCTCTGTGCCTACCACAAGGCCTGACATATAGTAGGAAATCAGTAGCAATTGGTTGGATAAATGATTGAGTAAATAATTGTATAAATGATGATCTGAAATTTTCAAGGGTAAAATTCATAATGTCTAGAGGAATTGATGCATATTGTTTAGGCAGTCATCATAAATATCACTGTTGCTACAACTTGAATTGGAAAAAGGATTGGATAGCAGATAATTCAAGGTTTTATTCTCCAGAGTCTTAAGTGCACATTTTTCACTTTGTTGGCTAGTGGCAAGGTATATGTATATGCTTTGACCATTAAATACAGGACAGTTTAAAGTCCCTTGTGAAAATTAGGGAGCCTGGAGGGATGAACAACCCTTGCTCCTCAGAGAGAGGCTGAAAGGCATAAAAAATATTAGCTATTTTCCTTAGCTTTTAATCAGCCTCAAATTTTATAAGCATGTCTGCTGTGCCTTTAATTAAAAAGCTAAACAGGGGGTCGGCCCTGTGGCCTAGTGGTTAAGTTTTGCGTGCTCCACTTCAGCAGCCCGGGTTCAGTTCCCGGGCTCGGTCCTACACCACTTGTTGGCAGCCATGCTGTGGCAGCAACCCACATACAAAGTAGAGGAAGACTGGCACAAATGTTAGCTCTGGGTGAATCTTCCTCAGCAAAAAGAAAAAGATAAAAAAAGTTGAACAGCATTGGGATGGTTGTTCTTCGTGGGCCTGTACTGCATCTGGGTTATCAAGCGCCTCTGTTTCTTCATGCTCACAAATACCTTTTAATAATTCTTTCAATAATTTTACTGGAAATTTTAATTAATTTACTGTCTGGTATTTTCTAAAACATATATATTTTTGCTCTAATTGAAAATAAAGGTAATTGCTCATTTGGGGTGCTTCTTTTCTTTTTTTTTTTAAGGATCCTTTAGATTACTAGAAGGGATCTTTCAGTCTCTAAGTTGGGATTTGTCTGCACTTAGAGCCATTCTCATTTATATCAGGTTAGATTCTATACCCTCCCTCCTCATCTTGAACAACAGGAAATATATTTTCTTACTGTTGACTCAAATAATAATTTGAGTATAAAAGGAAAGCTTGCTCATTAAAGAAATCCTACCATGAATCCTTTGGAAAATCCTTTGTTGATTCTCCACATTACCTGTTTTGTAAATGTTTGAGATTGCCCAATGAAAGGCACATCAGTATTAAGATTGTATGCTGACCTGTCGCTCTGGATCCAGTCTCCGCTTTTATATATTATTATATGCTACTTTTATTATACATATTCCATCTGGTGTCATGCAGCAGTTGGGCACTGAGTAAAGTTTGGAAATAACCATGGCCCACAAACTGTGGAGGAATAAGGGTGTGGGATTAATAATGCAATTGCATTTCTTATATATTTAAACCATATATACTTTCTTGGATAAATTCGGCTCAGTGCACTAAGAATATGATAGAATACTTTCCCTCCTTATTCCTAATGTAAGACCATCAATCTATACTTTAAAGAATGGAAAGTAGTGCAAGGAGGAGCAATGGCATTAGAACATATCCCATAAAGAGTGAAGCACTAAGAATTTGAGAAGGTAGCAAAATAGCTCTCTGGAGCCCTAGATATCAGTATGAATGGAATTTTGAGGTGATTGGGAAGAGAAATTTCAGGGCTTATGGCTGGGCAAAAAGGGGGAGGTTCCTCTTTTGGGTTGGGAGGAATGATTTAATCAAAGGTGCTTCTGCTGTAATTAAAATATTATTTTTGCTGCCATTTTGTTTGCCATAAATAAAGACAAAGCCACTAATTAACTCATGTTACAGCTTCTTTCTTTCACTCTTTCATAGTCAAATATTTCAAAGTATACTTTGTGCCAGGCACAGTGTGAGGCACCAATGGTACAAAGATGAATACGACAATGTCCTTCTCAACAGTGTGGTTTATAATGGCAAAAATTGGGGACAGTTACAATTACGGGACTGCATTACAGGTGCTACCACAGAGGTGTGCAGAGGGTGCCTGTGGGAGCACAGTAGGGACGGCCAAATCAGAACAAGGGTAGACTCAATCTGCACAGCAGAAAAAGTAGCACCAAGCTTGGAGGGATGCAGACCTGGGGCAGAAGGTGCAGAAAACAATATCAAGAAAAAGAACGTCCACGAAAAGAAAAAAATACATAAAATCTCTCCTATCCTACACCCCCTTCTTCAGTTAATAAGAGAGATTAGCATTCAAATTGCCACATGATAGAGACTTCTAGGATTCTCCTACTCAACTTGAAAAGCCACACCTTTCTCCCCATGCTCCTCTTGACTCATCCCGCCTCTTCTCCACCAAAGCTCTAAATTGCGGTGATACCTCTCAGCTACAGCTATTTCCTGGAGGTAATCCTTTAGAAGAAGGACTATGATGAATAATGGTAGCGAAGTAAGAGGGCATGCTGAATTCAGGAGTTTTAGGCTTGGGCAGAAGGAAGGGTGGTCTGCCAGGAAGGGTTCACAGCGACAGCATATGTGTGATGTCCTGAATCTATCCGGCAAATGGTACTCTGACATTGTGACACAAACTGTCTTCTGTCAAATCATCTTTCAAAATGGGTACAATTCTACTTCTAAAGACAAAGCAAGTTTCCAAACCTATGCCTTTAGTAGCTTCACTTGAAGTTTCCATAACCTGGTACTCCTTTGAATTAAGGGGAAAAAAAGGGTATTTATGTCTGTTTTGTACAGTGTTTCTGGGGGAGTTCTCTTCTGCTAGAGAATATACATGGGTGTATAAACACATAGAGACTGTCCTGAGATTTCTCATGCTATTATTTCTTCAGAGCTTGATGTTTATCAAAGCACGTAGTGGCCTCTGGCCAACCTCCCAGAGCATCATCATAATCACACTGTGTCTTATGACACGGACCTGTTTAAACAGACCCAGTATAACAGAGAGCCGGGAGTGGTTACCTTCTCCTTCTGCTGCTCCACCAAGGTGACTCAACACTAATCAATCACAGGAAAATACTTACTAAGCACCAAAAACGTGCTTGCTGCACAGAAGGATAGAACGTACCCAAAGCTACTGTCACTCTTTGATGAATTTAAAATATCTTCTTTCATTCCTCGATTTTGGGGGTCTCAGAGCTGGCTTTGGCCTTAGCTTATTTCTTAATACAGATTACCTTAGAAAATCCAGTCCCACGGATATTGATTGATTATATCCACTGTTAATCAATCAATGTATTGCTGCAAATCAAAAATGTAGGGCACAAAACCATGTGTGCAATAATCTACAATCATACACTATGATTATAATTTTCTAAAAATAAAAAAATATATAGTAAAAAAAGATTAGAAGAAAACACACTAGGAAGATAATTATGACCATTTTTAGAATGGTGGAATTATGGGTGATGTTTTCAAAATTTCCATTTTTCAAATATTCTGCCGTATGACTAATTATATTGCTTACATAATGAGGAGATCAAGCCGAACCAACGATTCACGTCAGGAGGTATGGACAAGGCGCCTCCACCTTAGCTCATTTCCAGCTGCCCCTGTGTCTCACAGAAGGAAGACAGAGACAAGAAAAATCCGCACAAAAATGATAGATACTGTCTGATATGGCTTGAGCTCTCTTAGTGCCTAACAGTATTAGGCAAAACCCCAGTGTTCAAAATAAGAGAAAGGAAAAGAGAGAAAACAAAAAAAGTCAACTGATTCCTTTTTCAAAATGCGTCTCACATCCATTCCTTCTTACACTACTGCCTCCACCACGTAGAGACCAGCCCTCCTGCCTACATGATTCAACAGTCCAACTTGTGTCTCGTGTCTACTCTTGCCTCTCCCGCATCTATCCTGAACACCGCAGCACCACTTCCATCACATTACTCTCCTGTTGAAAAACACCAAATATCGTCCCAGCCCTCCCACCTACTGATTGAGTTATTTAGTCTCTTATGGTCTCCCTTTCCTTATCTACATGGTTTGCACATATACACATATATACATACACATACAAAAGCAGACCAAGTATATACGATTATCAGTTCCCTTCCCACTCTTTGTGTCAACTGGATCAGAATCAAAACCAGGAAAAAATAACTAGTTGAAAAAGGATTTTATATCACTTCTCGAATATTGCCTTTTGGGGAAAGAGTCACAGCGAGTGCTAAGAAGTGTCACCTGCACAGACCCAATCTCTAGATATAGGAAACTATCTTTTTAGTCATGCCTGGTTTTAAAACCTGGAGTAGATAACATATAATATCCTTATAACTATTTTCTAAGAGCTGATATTCCCTTCAGTTTTAGAAATAGGCATCAGCATATTAAAGTTCTAGCCTCCCAACAATGAGAAAAACCCATTTAAATAACATAGCAGTGACACTAGAAGCATTTGGACAAAGTGGTCCATACATTTTTTATCCAAATACTTTCTGAAAATTTATGCAGAAGTGCTATTTTTACTAGCATATTTCAAGTTTTAGTTTAAAAAGAAACTAATATTAAAGACATTGTCCTTTTCTGAGAGTGGAGGAAGAGAAAGTAACTTTCAAGTTAAAAAGCAAGACGAAACAAACTTCGTGCATAATTTCTCAAATTTGGACCCAGGAGGTCCCTTGTGAGGTCCCTTGGGTCCCTTCTGGTCAGGCTTGGGAAGTCAGGGCTGGTTCTCTTGAATTTTGCAGAGGCAACCCCTCCATACTGCACTTGTATCCTCCTGCTCTAAGTCATTAGGTGAATGGGCCCAGGCATTTGGAATCACTTCTATTCAACAACTATTTTTTTAACTCCTACTCTGTGCCAGGCAATTTCCTAGCGCTGGAAATGCATCAATGAGTAAAACAGACAACAATCTCTGTCCTACTGAAGCTTATGTTCTAACCAATGGACATAATAGCATGGGTGTATTAACTTGTGATCTGTGAGCCACCAAAACCCTGGAATTGTTTGCAAAATTTTGTGCATATATTCACCTTTCTAGAGCATAGGTCTTTAGATTTCATCAGATTTTCAAAAGATGCTGTAACTATTAAAATATTTTTCAAACGCCTCTAAAGTGTAGTTCTAGAACACCTAGAACTGTGGCTTTGGTGTCAACTTGTATTCAAAGTCAGGCTCTGCTACTTACTAACTATATAAGCTTGGGCAGATAAAAATTAGTTCATTTTTCTGCACCTCAGTTTTCTCTTCTATAAAACTAGGTTAGGCCTCATAAAGCTCTCATGGGGGTTAAATTAGATTACATATGTGAAGCACCTGGCACACTGTAAGATTAGTGCCTCCTTCCCCCATCCTCATCTGACAGGTTCTGACTCAAATATGAGGGAAAACTTTGAAGAAAGTTCCAAGTACAAAGATAGAATAGGTTGCCTTCAATAGCTAGGGGGTCCTCAACCCTAGAGGCTTTCGGTTTTAGCATGGTAGACCGTATTGGAAATGTCATAGGTTAGTGAGGAAGGTCCTTTCCAAACTAAGAGTTTATGATTCTATGAAATCACCAACATTACATGCACCAAACAGGTTAATGCCTAGATTTTTCTTTAGAGAGTATTTTATGACCCACTGTACAGCCAAACTTTGTTCTTTGATTCCTTGAGTGGAATAAATGCTTATTTTAAGCTATATGATGATATTTGATGCAGTTCTCTTCATTTAACTCAGAAAGACAATATGATGATGATAATGAAATTGTCTTCCATTTTTTCAGCATTTTATAATTTTTAAAGATCTTAAAATTATAAATTTAAGCCCTCATCTCACTTGATGATGGAAACAACCCTTTAAAAGGGCCTGTAAGGCCCTATTTGGTTTTGCCCCTACTTCCTCTCGCAGCCTCAATGAGCAAATTCTCTTTCTTGCTCTCTGTGTTCCAGGGACACTGGCCTTCTTTCCGAGGCCTTTGAACATGCTATTTCCTCTTCTTGGACTATCATATCAACTACTCCTCAAGTGGCATAATCAACTACTGCTCAACACTCCTTCTCTCAAGGATACTTTCCCCAGCCCCCTACAGCTCCCTGTAGCACCCTGTACATTTCCCTTGTAGCAAGTCATAGCCACATTGTGATATTTGGCAGGGGGAATGAATATTTGATTAATATCTGTCTATTCCCCTAGGCTGTACATTCCACGAAGGCAGGGACCATGTGTATTTCTGCTCATTATTGTATCACAGCACTTATCCCACTGGCACAAGGGAGTGGATAATAAATTTTGGTAGAATGGAATGCTGGATGAAAGGCAGATAGGACGCATGAGATTTTCACTCTGTGTGTAAGAAAACGAAGTGATCTGCACAAAGGGATCTGACTACTCAGTGAGGACTATGCATGGGAACCTAGTGGCTGACTGTCAATTTATCCCTCTTCTCCCACACCGTATCTTCTCTTTTCTCTCTCCTCTTCCAGATTGGACTCTTCTAATCAGAGATGTGTAATATGCCTTTCACTTTAGCATGCTAAGTCTCAGTTTATAGAGCAGGACTAATCTATGCAAACTCAAAGTGGCTGATACATATCAAATGTCACTCCCAGTCAAGTTCTTCTGCAGGGAATTTCCACCTTGAATTTATTTTTCTTAGAAAACCTGGACTCAGCAACTCATTTTTAAATTGTTCTCAGAATTATAGCCCTTCTTTCATACTTGTGCCTAAAAGCAGACAGCGTGCTCAGAAAGACTTCTCATGTAATAACTGGGGTAGAATTCAAGGAGGAAAGACTGATACAAGCAACAAAACAGCATTAAGGCAAAGGAAAGTCATGGTGCTTCCCTGATGATAATTAAGGCTGGAGAAAAGATGACACAAACACACACCTACCTGGAGGAAGAGTGGAATCATGACACCAGCAACACTATCTAACAGTTAGGACCACCATATGCCCGGCACCCTACTAAGAGGCTTCACTTAAAGTGAAGAGCTGACTCTAATATTTGTTAAGTGGAAATAAATGCAGGATTTGGGCTCATTCACCTTCACACCTAGAGTACTGAAGTAATGACAACTCACGTTTTTTAACACTATGTGTCAGCCACATTCTAAGTGCTTTACATACATATCTCATCTCATTCTCAAAACAACCCTATGAGGTAGTTACTATTTTTTCCTCATTTTACAGGTGAAACTAACCTCCTATATTCCTGCCTCCCGATTCATCAGCTCCAGGTTTTCATATATCTAGTTGCCAGAGTGCTCTTCTAAAGTATAGTTCTGATATATTCTTTATAACATTGAGGGGTCCTCCACTGATAAAAGGATGAAATCCAAATTCTTCAGTCTGGCATTCAAGGCCTCTCATGGTGGACTCCTTTCTCGTTGCCTGAAAAAGCCTTGATAATTTTCAAGTTTTGAAGGAAAGAGATTTCACCCCTGTTTCCACTGCCTCTGAAGTTCTCTTCTCTGCTCCTTCAATTTCTACTCATCTTTCAAGACTTAACTCAACAGCTCCCTTCTTTGGGAAGCCTTTCCAGGCCATTCTTGCACACATGGCCTCCTCGCTCCTCTGTATTCCGATGAGGCTTATTTCTGGAATAGTCATTGGGCACTTCATTCTGAGCTTTGTGTCATCTTTTACTGCTCTTATTAAAAACTTCTTGAAGCCCACAATACACCATGCACATCTTTGAACCTCCTTCTTGATCCAGTCTTATGCCTCCCTCAGAAAGGCAGTGTGGTGTAATAGAAAAAGCAACGCTTAGGAGCAGCAAAACTTAGGTTCAAATCTTGACTTTTCTTACTGGCTGGGTGGCCCTACACTTCACTCTTAGCCTCAATGTCCCTATCTGCAAAATAAAGAATAATGAGACATACCTTGCATTATACAGTCTCTGGAACACAATAGGACTCAAGAAACTATTATTAGAATTTTTAATTGACAGATGATACAATAACTGCTGGCCAAATTCCTAAGAGCCTAAATTCACACAATGCACATTATATTATGTACTAGTATCTAAGTACCACTATGTCCTGACACTTGACAGGGGGAAATGAAGGGAGAAGAGTACACTGCATGCCAAAGACATCCAGGAAGATTATTCCTTTAAGTAGAAATGGTAAAGTAATCATAAGCACAGTGCACATTCAATGAGAAGGCTTCCAGTAGTGTTCTATAATTGAGCCATCATTCCGGTTATGTCTGATGATAAAGTTTTTACGCTAGAAACCTGGAAACCTTACCAAGATAAGGATCCTGGGGTAGTAGGACCTCAAAAGATTTCCAATCCTTTGTTACTCAAAGTGGGGTCAACAACCAGCAGCACGGGCATCGGCTAGGAGCTTGTTGGAAATGCAGAATCCCAGGCCCCACCTCGGACCTACTCAATCAGAATCTGCATTGTAACAAGATTTGCAGTGATTAGTGGCATATTAAAGTTTTGAGAAGTCTAATATAACACTCTCTTTTCATCAACAAGGAAGATGAGTTTGTGGACTTTCCCAGGTTGTGAAATCTGCTACCTGCAGACACATCATAGGCTGAAGGCCTTTAATTTTGAGGTTTTTGATCTTGCTACTGAGCCACACATGTCTTACATGATTCAGTGAATGTTTCTGGCATTGCTTTGATTGTTTCTGTCTTTCTTACATCATATTTTTAATATGATTTATCACTAAAAGTAAAATTATTTTTCTTGAAGATCTTATTGATTTAGATGGCCTTTAGTTTTTAAAAAAAAGCCAAAGTCTATTATTGGTACCAAAATAGTTTTAACTCTTGTAGGAATGTGTTTTAGTGCTTAACATTAATTTCATATAATTAAATTCTAACCGCCCCCTTTTAAATCTTAAAAAAACATTTATCAACATTCCACGTGATTAAAAAAATTTGGCTTAAAAATACTTGATTTTCCCTGTAGACATAAAGATAAGAATTCTGTTTAATTTTTAAAGTCTACATTTCTTAATCAAGGAATTCTGTAACTTCAAAGAATGAGTTTAAAAAAAAGTAAAAGTAAATGCTCTCCTGGACATCTACACCTGTTGAAATTCTCTCTCTTCAAGATCTACCCAAAATGTTACTTAAACTTATAAATTTCATTTATAAAAATATTGTACCTCCACAACAGGACATGATCTTGACCACAGGTGAGTTCCCCCAAATATTTTGTTTTATTTCCCTTTAACTCTGTGTTTTCTACCACAGCTATTTGTTTACTTTTGGCATCTCATCTACAAAGGCTAAAAAAGAAACATTAAAAACTTCATTCATTCAGCAAATATTTACTGGATCATCTACTATGTGTTTGAGATTGAGAAGACAATGGTGAACAAGATCGATATAGTTAGTACCTGCCTTTAAAGATCTTATACTGCAGTTAAATATTAAGAATTCTGAGCACAATTGGCTGAGAAAAACAGCCCATGAGAGCTTAATGGATTTCATTAGTACACTGATAGTTATTAGCCCCAAGCTTTGGACGTCAAATTGACCAAAAGCACCAGGAACATTCATTTATCCATTCTTTCACCAGACATTTAATGAGTACCTACTGTATCCTAGTCACTAATCCCTCAAAGAATTGACAGATGATGATTCAGAGTGAGTTAAAGAGGAGTGTTCCACATAAGCCTGGGGGTAAAACTAGGGTTGAGTGGAGTCTCATCTCTTTTGCATCTTTGTGTCCCCCACTGTGATTAGCAGAACACCTTACACAGAGTAAACACAAACTTCTTAATCAACAATGTAAAATTCACCTCAAGGAACAGATAGTAAATCAGGAGTGAATGTCCCCATTGGTAAAACATATCCACGTTGATGATAAATGTTTTACCAATAGGGATATTCATTAATTTGACAACTATTTATTTATTATTAGTGAGTAACTACTATGTGCCATAGCTAGACCTGGTGGTCTAGTGGTTAGGATTTGGATCTCTCACAGCTGTGGCCTGGGTTTATTTCCCAGTCAGGGAAGTGCGCCTCTTTCTGTTGGTTGTCATACTGTAGCAAGTGCATGTTGCTGTGATGCTGAAAGCTTTGCTACCAGTATTTCAAATACCAGCAGGGGCGCCCATGGTGGATGGGTTTCAGCAGAGCTTCCAGACTAAGACAGACTAGGAAAGGACCTGGCCACTCACATCTGGAAAAACTGGCCATGAAAACCCTATGAATAGCAGTGGAGCATTGTCTGATAATAGCACCAGAAGGTGAGAGGATGGAGCAAAAAGACCAGGCAGGGTTCCACTGTGCTATACACAGTGTCACCAGAAGCTGGAATTGACTCAACGGCACTAACAACAACTATGCGCCATGCACTATGCTAAGTACTGGGCACAAAGAAATGAAAGATGTAGACCCTCCCTGCATGGGGGAGACAAGCACGTAACAAAAATTATAATACCATCTAGTAAGTATTCTGATATATTAAAGTACAGGGTTCTGTGAAATATGCGGTAGGCCTTGTCACCCATGTCGGGGATGAGCCATTTGGGGTGGGCTTCTGATCCAATTTAAAGGTTGGCATATATTCTCTCTGTATCTTAGAGGTAGACCCTGCGTCAGTAAAAGACTGAGATGTGCTTTAAAGATTCAGAGTTTATGTTAATCCTTCTGCGCTTATACTAATCTTGTCACTTCTTCCTTTGGGGAGCACACATAAAAATGAACCTTCTTGGTCACAAACTACCACATATTTTTCATTTACAATCAAGTATTTTAAACACTTACTGGTAAAAGAGGAATTGTAGTGCTTCTTTATTAGTCAGTTTTACCAAAGGGACCAATATTTACAAAAGTTTCTGGGCACACTTCCATTGTTTCATTCCATCATTGGATTTCTTGGCCCTCAACACGAAGGGACTATATTTGGAGGGAAAATAGTCCTACTCCACATAGAGCGTTTACTTCAGGAGACCTGGCAAAACCCACCCTACTGAGAGTCTCCAGAGGAAGAATAATTAAATCATGGCCATCTCCTCCTACAATGATCATCACTGTGGCTCTAGAATTAGTCCATTTCCCAATTAGCTATGGTTTATTTCTTCCTTTGATTGTTCTAATTAAAATGTTCCTGAATATATAAGTAATACATAGTGCACAGAGAAAATAGAGCAGGAGACTGTATTAAAGTCAACATGCCTGGAATGGATGCAAGAATAGAGTTGATAGTACATATTTTTTTTAAATGTTGAAAAAGCATCTGCCCATATGCATATCTGCATTTCTTGAAGGAGTTAAACTTGAACCCGATCAATGATCTGTTTATTTTTTTTCTAATTTTCTATCAAATGTCTTGGTGAACATGATTTGTCTTGTAGGATTACCCATTTCCTCCCATACGGTGCCTGATGGTTCCCCACGGTAAGTGTGCTGTGAGCCTCTCCTGAGCTCTGGGGTCTGAAGACCACCAAGGATCTGATGATGGTCACTTTGCCTCTGACCAGGCTCTTTCACCAAGTACTTAATTCCATGATTTTCTAACAAGCACAGCTTTCTGCGGACTTAATACTGATCTTAGATGAACCACTTAGATTTAATGGGAACCACTGCATTTGTATTATGCATAGTGTTGAACTGCAAGAATTCAATAAATTTTCTTGATATACAAGCTCTATCGGGGCAGTTTTGATATAGAAAAGCCCAACACTACAGTGAGTTCAAGCCCTGTCCCCTCCATGACACCTTCTGGGATGATACACCCATTCTTCCTTCTCTGAACTCTGAACAAGTCTGAAAGTGAGAACAGAGAGTTGTGGGTTCAGGTGATGGATCAAGAACCTAGGGGAAGCCACAGAGCTAGAGGAAGGGATGTGAGAGTCTTCACAATAAAGATGATAGTGAGAAGGGGACTTGTGGGTCAGCTCTCTGCAAGGACACACCTGACCAAATAAAAGGAAGGCAGAGGAGAGAAGCTGGTGCAATGTCTACATTTACAAAGCACTGGCTGAGTCAGTGAGGCAAAGGGTGGGTAAAGAGGAGACAAGATCAGCAGAGAAGAGTTGTGTTCAACCATCGTTTCATTCAAATACACTGAAAGACGATCCTAAAAAGCACTGACAGGTAGCTTATGGTAATCTGAAACAACTGTCCTGTGTTTAGGATGTCCTATTCCTTCTCAGGATATTTGCCACAGCTTCTTTATAATTTCTGATTTTTCAGAGCGTGCAAATAATAGCAGAAAAGACAGTCATAAGAAGATATCAATATTCTAATACATGCTCTTAAGCCCTGACCAGCCTATTCCCAATTTTAGTGGTTTTCCTCCATACAACATCACATTTCTAGTAAATGATGAGTATTATAAGTGATCTAGCTTGGATTTGTTTTTTAGAACCTTCATGTAGGGTCCACTGACATTATGCTTCTCTGGGGGGGAAGGAAGGGGATGTATACAGAGAAATCATACAGACGTGTAAAGGCCTCTCACTTCCTAGATTTTGGACAGTTAGGAATACAGGAACACACTGAGTGGAGCCATCTTTGCTCTTTTCAAATGCAAGTCTAGGTGGCAGCAGGCAGCTGTCACTCACTTAGTTCTTGGGAGAGCATGCTGCTGACACCCTCCTGGATGCTGGTGGTTCTTCCAGGTATAAATCAGTTAACGATAAGATTACATGAAAGCAAATCATTATGGGATTGTGAAAGGGAAATATAGTTTTAAAAATATTTTCCTAGAATTACAATACAAAGCTTTGCACACTTCCACCTTCCTCTCTATAAGTGAAAGTTATACCTCTCTGGGCTGTAATTCAGTACATGTGCACAGACTGATAAATAGCAGTAATTACATCATTGCAGGCAACCTAGCAGGGCAGGTTAATAAAATCCTGCCAAGTCTTCTGTGATATTAAACCTCCATTGCTGGTTCTTCTTCTTTTATATTTATAAAGAATAATAAATCAAATGAATGTGAGCATTCATAAAATGTTATTAATATTCTAAACTTTTCAAAAATATAATTTTTTCTTATTCCTCCCTGAATAAAGTTAAACATATTAGATATAATCTTT
This sequence comes from Tapirus indicus, assembly GCA_031878705.1. Taxonomy (NCBI): domain Eukaryota; kingdom Metazoa; phylum Chordata; class Mammalia; order Perissodactyla; family Tapiridae; genus Tapirus; species Tapirus indicus. Next base: position 68,327,585 of record CM062930.1, on the reverse strand, counting down.
TCAGCTTCTACTCATTGTGTATAAAACTTCTAGAGGCAGCAGGATGTGGTAGAAAGCACATGAAATCTAAGCAAGATCTGGGTTCAAATCCCAATGAGGTGACTTCATTAGCTGTGGCTTTGGGTAGCCTACTTAACCTCTCTGAGCTTCTGTTTCCTTATTTGTAAAACAGAGATAGACGATATCTCTCATATCATGATTTTGAGTATTAAGTCAGATAATGAAATTACTTTGTAAACTGTAACTTTCAGTTGTAATATTATTTACATTTCATCACTTCTAGCATGAAGTTATTCACTTCTTTATTCATTTAGTTAAAGAAATATTTAGCGGACTCCTTTTAAGCTCTGGGATACAGAGATGAACCCATACACGGTCAGAGGTTCAAGAGAAAATGACGGGCTCAGAGAGAGTAGGCAGCCTGGATAGGAACTGAGGCCAAACGTGGTCCAGGGTCCTGGTCTCAGCATAGGTGGAAAGCAAGTTCATAGGTAAGAGACATTATCTATACTATGCTTTCCTTGCATGTGGATTACCTTGCAAAGTTCCATGTAAATGGAAAGAAGATAGTGTGATTCTTTCAATCCCTGAAAAACACTTAACGCTACTGCTCTGAGAAAAAAAATAATGCTATAGTATTTGTCCACTATTGAAGATGGAGTTCCTATCAGAACAAACGGTTATTGTTTTTCTTTAGAAAGTTGTTCTTGAAGCAATGCATGAAATATCCATGTTCTGCTTAACAAAATATACGTAAAAGCTCCAATAACATCTAATCAACAAATCGTTTTTAGTCTTTGTCTTATGGTTCCCTTTGCTTTGACTATAAAATGTCAGGTTCCATATTTAAGTCCATGCACTTATTAAAAAGAAACAACTCATTTTGCCCTAAGAAGAAAATGCAATGTTCCTTTTTCCTTTTCTCTGAATGGCAATCATAGGTTCTAGATGCCACCTAGCTGGGGAAGATAGTCTTTCAAGTTGGAATGCCCTTGTCAGGGGCATTTTTTCCCCTCAATTCTTGTCTTAAGAAAGTGCAACCTGCCTTTCCTGCTCCTCCCCTCTTTTTCAGCCCTTTCCCCCAACTCCATCCTCTCATTTTCCATGATTCTACACTTCAGCATTTGTGCTTCACTCAGAGTGCAGGTAAACGTCAAGAGATGGCATCATCAAAACGAGAAGAAAATGAGAAATCTGTTTCAATGTTTGTGACATGCATACTTTCTGATATAAGTGATACTTTCTGCGATGTAGACTTGTTCCTTCCAACTGAGTCAGTTTGGAGGGTAATGTTAATTTATTTGAGTAGACATGTGGCAACACAGCTTTCCTCTGCAAATCAAAACAAACAAAAACTCCGCTGCATAAGTATGCGAATACCTGTTATCAGGCTCAGAGACACATTTATTTTGGAACATCTCATTCAGATCAAAGTAACAACAAAATTTGTAATAATAAACAACAAAAATTCCATGAAGAGTGATCCATCTGTTGAGCTACATGTGTTGTCTTTTCTGAGGTAATAACACTCTTAGTTCCCCCTTCGCCAGCTGTAGTGAGTTCCCAAATGTTTAGATCCCAGTGAGCAGAGTTGAAGTTCGGAACCCAAACACATAATTTCCTTTTACTCTCCTAGTAAAATGTCTAAATTTGCTGTTGGATATTTCAAAACACTGCAGATTATCTGGGAACGTGAAATAAGTAAGAATTGTATAAGTATCTAGTAAAAATTAATATAATTTAAAATGTTACTGTTGGGAAGATTTTTTTAAAGTTATTATGAGTGCATTGTCCTAGATACCTGTTTTTTAGAAAAACAGGGCATTTAGAATGAAGAATTTGCTGCCCCAGTGGGAAATGTCATTACTATGTAACATAAATAAATGCTTACTTTATTAATTAAAAGTTCACATGAACCCAGTAAGTAGAAGCCATCAAACCCATGGAATATTTCCATTTGTATGTCCTTCAGGCATCCTGATTTGGGGTCAGTAATCCTAGGCCCTTCGCTTTCAACTTGCTATGGTTTCATGCCTAAATGTCTTTGTGCATGCTGCTGCTTCTTGCCAGAGCATCCTTCCCTCCTCCCTATCCTTCGGTGAATTTCTACTTATTCTTAAAAATTCATCTTGAGAGCCACCTATTCTGGAGAGCTCTCGTCCACAACCTACTCGTCCAAACTCCCACCTTCATCTAATTTGTTGGCTTTCCATGGTACTCCATAGAACACCAAGCAAATTTCTCAGCTGTCAGGCAGCTGAATTCAAACCCAGGTCTGTCAGGGCACCAAAGTTGGCGTCCTTCTTTACTACTAACTAGCTTGCATTGGTGCTTTATTCCCATCTATCTAACACCCAGTAATCAAGTTCTTGGACCAAAAGTTATGTCTTTTATAATCACAGTACCTGGCAGTACACTCTGTGTAGAATGTACGTGATTACTAAGAATATTTAGGTTACAGAATGAGACAGAGCTGAGACAAATGACACACAAACACTTTTTTTTAAGTTTAGGAAAGTCCACCCTTTCACTGACAGTTACAAAGGTTTATGTAAGATCTGAATTATATTGTAATCTATAACATCCTTCGGAAGACACAACATAAAACACTTTCTAAAATATTTTAGCAAGGAACAGACATATGCCTATCTTCACTGATGCAAACTCAAGTGGTCTTGCTCTAGTTAGAACACAGTTCCCTTTGGAGCCCTGTCTTAGAAATGCAAATATGAAGCAAAGACTACTTGATTCAGCGCATGAAAGTCCCTGATAACACTTCACTTCTCCACTTCATCCAATGCATCAAATCCTTGCACTGAACTGAGATCTTGCAAGGATATTCAGTATGATCTAAGCATCTGGTCAACCTCATTCAACAGAGGTTGGGAGTTAAAATTAAATAGCACAACTGTGAATTTATTTGCATATACCAGACGTCACATCTTGTATGTATACAGAAACTTCCCTTAGGGACTTTAGAATGGCTGCCTTTGGCATGAGAACTGGACTAGCAAAATTTCAGTAAAAGTTGTCACATCCTCCATATTTATGTGAGTGAACACACACTCATTCTCTCATTATAAACATTGTTAAAGGTTAGCCATGGACTAGTCACATTTCTAATTCTGGATGTATGGAATAATCTTTAGGTTTTAAGGATATTTAAAAGTCACACAATCAACTTTATGGAGACCATTAAATATTGTGTTTAAAATAATATTTCATGTATTTTGTTTGCTAGAAATAACATTTCTATTGTTTAAAACAGACTGAATATTTCTAGGCAGGCTTGTTCCTTCCTCTGTGCTTTTGTATACAGCATTCCATATACTTAATAACCCTGATTTCTATTAATGAATAATGATAAATAATACAAGCCAACACTTTAAGCACTTTCTTTGCACCATCCCATTCTCTTACATATATTATCTTATTTAATACTCACACAACAAAATGATTATTAGCCCCATTTTACAGACAAGAAAACTGAGTTCAAGTGAAGTAGCTTGCCTAAAACCACACAACTGGGGGATGCTAGCAGCAGACAAAGAACCGGGGCTCTCCCACTCTCTAGACCTCATCACCAGCATCAGTTCATGCTACTTACCTCCCTCTGCAGCCAAGCCAAATTCATCTCTTTTCAGAGGCCTTCCACAAGTGATCCTTGCTGATAGGAATTTGTTTTCTTTTCTATTCTTTCAGCATTCATAAACTCAGTTTGTAGAGCATTGATTCATAATTTTTAGTAATTTTTTTTTTTTTTTTTTGTGAGGAAGACCAGCCCTGAGCTAACATCCGTTGCTAATCCTCCTCTTTTTTTTTTGCTGAGGAAGACTGGCCCTGGGCTAACATCCGTGCCCATCTTCCTCTACTTTATATGGGACGCCGCCACAGCGTGGCTGACAGGCAGTGCGTCGGCGGGCGCCCGGGATCCGAACCGGCGAACCCTGGGCTGCCAAGCGCGGACGAAACCGCTGCACCACCGGGCGGCCCCCGTAATTTTTTTTTAAGTATCATCAAAGATAAGTATTTTGGACATCAGGTTAAAGCTTTATTTAATTACAAAGAAGAGACTGTATTCTCCCTCTCTCTCCTTTTTTTTTGTTTGTTATTCTGCTATGATCTGTGAGTGAAGGAATGTTCTGAACAAGGTCGGTGTTGGGCAGATCCTATCAGTTCACCACTCATTAATCACAGTGTGGAGATTAGCATGTGTGCAACCGCCTAATAGATATTATACCTCATTTTGAAATCCATTTCATTTACCAATTTTATATTACTAGTCACCATTGTATCTAATATCTCCACTTACATAACTTTTCAAATCTGATGATGACAATCAACAAGAATGGCTTATATTTCTTCACAGTGTACACAAGGCACAAATAAACAGCTCAGTCTCGGTAACACAAGTCTTCAACACAATGCAATCAGCAAAATCTTGTCCTACAGGCGGAAGGAGCCCAACCTCTGTTGTTTATGCTGTTCTCCACAGCATTTGGCTGAGATGTTAAGCCACCAGAAGTGCATTACAAAATGTATCTCATATTTTCATTTCCTAACAAATGAACCAGAAATCATATTTTGCAACTTGGAAAGGCATGTTTTCCTCAAACAAAACTTGAAAACTTATATCCACTCATAAAAGTGTTGAACATCTTAAAATATGAACAAATGCTAGAGTTTTAGGAATGACCTAACAGCTGTTGAACATGCAGGTGTGATGTAAAAGCTGCAGAAACATTATTCAGCTATTGAGAAATAGGATCTGGAAAGTCTTCTATTTTGGTACACAAGAGTTGATTTATTTTCCTCTTTCTAGACCAGGCCTTCCAGAAGTTAAAAAGAAGAGACTGACATATTTAAAACTTAAATCAACACATGCAAAGGTAATATAATATAGTTCATATTCCTACTAATTTGAACTAATATTCCAGTTTTTGAAAGATATACAAAGCCACTGTAGATATTAAATTAGTTAAAATTGCCAGGCCATTATGAACAAGCAGTAGTATGGTTTTTTTTATGAGACACAAAAGATAAACTTTTTTTTAGACACTTAGAGATGGAGCTAGAGACACAGGCAAGAACTGTGACAGAATAAGAGAATAAATTTGAAGTCTCAATATTTTTTCTTCCAGCCAGAAAATAAGTAACACCAACCGGAACCATCATGGTGGGTACCACAGAATATGATGTGAAGAGGGTCCCCCGGGGGATGTGCAATGCTATGTGGATGGTGCCCACCAGCCCTGTCCCTCACTGATTCTCTGTGCTCCAACCACACCAGGTGCCTTCCAATCCCTGCTCTGACCCAAGTGCTTTCCTCATTCCCTCATTCAGAGCCAAGCCTTCGTGTTTGCTGTCCCCACTACCTTAAATGCTTTTCCTAATCTTTTATTGTAAGGTAGAACTACCATATGATCCAGCTATTCCACTGCTGGGTATTTATCCAAAGAACATGAAAACACCAATATGTAAAGATACATGCACCCCTGTGTTCATTGCAGCATTGTTCACAATAGCCAAGACTTGGAAGCAACCTAAGTGCCCATCAAGGGACAAATGGATAAAGAAGATGTGGTGTATATGCACAATGGAATACTACTTAGCCATAAGAAATGATGAAATCCTGCCATTTGTGACAACATGGATGGACACTGAGGGTATTATGCTAAGCGAAATAAGTCAGAGGCAGAAGGTCAAAAACTGTATGATCTCGCTCATAAGTAGAAGATAAAAATAACAAGAAACAAACACATAGAGACAGAGACTGGATTGGTGGTTACCAGAGGGGAAGGGGGGAGGGAGGAGAGCAAAAGGTATGATTAAGCACATGTGTGGCAATGGATTGTAATTAGTATTTGGGTGGTGAACATGATGTAATCTATGCAGAAATAGAAGTATAATGATGTACACCTGAAATTTATACCATGTTATAAACCAATGTTACTGCAATAAAAAATAAATTTAAAAAAAGGAATTTATACTACACTCTAGAACTTAGCTCAAATGCTATTCCTCAAGGAAGCATTGTCCAACCTTCCAGATGCTGCCAGTCCCCTTGCTACACTCCTATAGCACCCTTTCTTCTCCTACATAGCACTTTCCACAACTGCTATTAAATAATTCAATGGACCATTTGTTGCATAAGGTCAATCCACGCCCTAGCCCGCATGTTCTCTGAGATCTCTTGTTTTTCCTCTATACCTACAACACTCAGGAGAGTGCCTGCCCAAAAGAGCACTCAATATATTAACACACGTACTTACACTTCAAAGCACTGTCTCCAATCTTCTGCTTTCTCAGCTTCCTATACTTTAAACTTGATTCTCTGGCCTTCAATTAAGTTAATGCCAAAGAAGAATGGGTTTTGGCAAGAAATATGGCCAGAGATGTATCACACATTCACGAAGAGACCACTGGACTCCAAAAAATGTCTCCCATAAGAAATGCCCCCTTGCTCCTTGGGCCAGTCCGATTTCTATTCTAATGTTAGTCCCTTTTGGTCTAGTTTCACAGTCTCTAATGAGGAAAAATAATGACCAGATCTTCTTGCATTCCTCTTGGGAATTTCATAAGGCTCTTTCCACAGCTGATGATCACTCTGACTTTGTGGGGGGAGAGAAGTTTAAAAAAAGTGCAATATTTCACAACAGCTGAAATAATTTTCTGCCAACTCCTGTTTCAAATTCAAAGTGTGTTTTCTCTGTATGTACAAGGCAGCTAAAGGTCTAGAGATATAATGTGACATATGAATTTAGCTCTCTAATATGCACAAACAGAACAGATATTTTTATATCCTACTAATGATAATAATTACTATTGACAATAAAGTAAGCTAATCCATATTTGTTTTCAAGTTGTGTGTTACTTAAGAATATTTGAAAACATTTGCTAAAGAACAGTGCAGACTCTCATCAGAATCCATCTGTCTGCATCTATTAACTGGCATTCCCCCAGCTGGGGCATTCCTCAAGTCCTGCACAGCAAAAGCTCCTTATGCCAAGGGTGAGGGCTGATACCTAACTTAGAAACGGGATTTATTTCATCCAGAATTAAAAGTTCTAAATAGCTTTTGTAAATGTGTATCTTTATGACCCAGCTTTATCAAACACAAAACCACAAGTTGATGTTGAAGAGAGAATTAGAGTTTGGGCTTCCAAGTTAAGGTCGTCATCAAGACTGTTTTTCTATTCTTTCAAAAAATCCTCCACAACTTATTCACAAAAACATCTTGAAAATACTCATGTAAATTATTCAAGGAAAGAGGTATTTAGTGTTTCATCACCTTCCTGTCCCCCATTGACTTCATTGCTTTCTACTTTTTACTCGGTGTTAATGAGGAGATATTATATGTGATTTTTGTAATTTGTATGTTTTCAAGGGATTAAGATATTTGGATTACCTAAATTAAAAAACAAAAAACCCCTCTACTTCCATCATTTAAAAGGGTTATATGTGTCTTTTGAGTAGATGGAAGGTAGTAATAAATACTTACAGACTGATCATTATATATTGATCTTCTATATTCAGGTCAAGTTTATCCCTAAATCCTTCCCTTCTGAAAATGGGGCTGCTTCTCCTGTCTACGCAAATGTCATTCCTAATGGCCCTGGGTCTGTTTCGCTGCCATTAATTTTTTCTTCCTCATATGCCAAAAGTATATATGGTATAGCATATTTTTTCTTCTCTTTTTAAGAAGTAAATGAAAGGATTCTGAATTTGCTCATCAAAAAAGTTTGCGATTAGTTTGCTTGAGTATCATAGCCCACTCATTTGTCATTGTCTCTGAAAACATCCTGGGTACAACCGTGCTTTTAGCTCAACCAGTGCTACCTCCTACTGATGCTGAACAGTGAAGGTTCAATTTCTCTCTTATCTCTAGCCTTCATCCAGCTCTAAAAGGGCTGACATACGGCCTCTGCAGCTCCAGAAGAAAACAGGATGAGGGCCTTGCCCAGACATTCTGCTTGCTGTCATCAACCAACGGTTCTGCCCACAGATACCTCCTGATTATTCTCTATATAGAGAAGAAAGAAAGTGAATAAAGAAAAATGAAAATCAGTATAAAATCTTCTTATAACCTAGGATTTCGAATCCCTTTCTTCACAAAACCTTTTTATGTGAGGTACTTTATGGATTTTTAATTTTAATCCCCTTCTTTTCCCCATCCTATTATGGGCTGGATTAAACTATCCAAATATTACACATCCAAAGGACACACAAAGAAGGGGGAAAAAGAGCCCCCAAAATGCATACACTGCCTTCTCAACTGTCTGACACATAACTTACGAACCTGAGAAATTCATCACACCCTATGAAGCCTGACATTGTCTCTGTTACCAATAGCAAGAGTGAAGCTGGAAGAATATATAATTCATTAACTCATGAAAAGCACAAAGGGGATTTATCCCCATCTTCCCGTCCTCCAAAAACAGAAGTGCTACATTTCAATGGAGTTAAATATAAGAGCTTCCTTTCAGAACAACTGTAAAAATCACAGGATGTATAAAATCATTTTCAATAGGTAAAACGAATAAACAGGAAATCCCTCGCATCCCCACCTGGCATTATTTAAGCTGCTCCTTGTGCTAGGAGAGTCCTGAAGAGACTTATCAAACGAGAGCTTGTGTGAGAACTTTCTTCATTCACTCAAACACCACTTTGTACACTGAAATTTTACAAAGAGGCCATCAAGGTAAGAGGCTAAATTTGAAATGAAACATCATTTTGGTGTATTTCAATAAAGGAATGTAAACCAGACACAATACCCTATGAACTGAGCTATTGTCTTCAGTTTTCTTCCTGTACTCAGACATTCAGGGAAAGGAAAGGGAACCACATTTAGAGCATCTGCTGTGTGATAAAATGGTGTTTTCGAAGTAGGTCTCACAGATCAACAGCCTCACAATTCTCTGGGAAGCATCTCAAAAACGCAGGTTCGTAGACCCCATCTGTTCAATCTGACTTTCTAACCAGCGTATCCCAGATCACATATATTGAAAAAACACCTCTGGTGATTCTTTCACATTAAAACTTGAGAATTAATTGAATGACTTTGTCCAAATGTTTTCACATAGGTTATCTGATTTAGTTATTTAAGAATATCTCTCACCTCAGTTCTAGTAGTACATTAACACTCAAGTGGTGATGTTTATAATTTAATTTGTATGTTTAGTCTCCATCTAAGCAGAAATAACTGTGCTTCTCTTCCACCACGGACGCTTCATGGTTGAGCACACGAGCCTTAAAGGAAGACAGCCCGTACCATGAAACTTTGCTTAATTCCTAAGCTCTGTGAGCTTTAGATGTATCACATGAAAAATGAGTATAATACTGACTTGCTAGGCTTGTTCTAAGTATTAAATACAATAACTTGTGTGCCTGGTACATGGTTAGCACTCAAAAATTGTAGCTGCGGCATTATAATTTTCCTTGGAAAAAATTGGCGCCATCTAATAAATAATTGTATATTTATCCACAAATAGTGCTTCAATCTTAGAACATCACATTATATATATGTGATTATACAGCAGTGTTACCAGATAAGAATACCTATAATAACCACATATCTGCTGTCTCCATTAAAGGAATTCTCTTGGGAGACTACATTTATTTTAAAAAATGCTGCTGGCCTGCTTGAAATATTTTCAAAATGCTCCTCTGAGTACACTTTAGATGTATGGAGTGATTATCTTTGGGTGCTTTTCTATAATCAACATGTTATCTTTATAATCAATGTTGTTAGTTTTATAATTATAAAGAAATAAATCAAATTTTAAGAGGGAAAATCTGTCCTTTCAAATACATATTAGTGGTGCCGATTTTCTGCACTTTGAGAATGGACTTGCTCTTTAAAATAGTTAAGTCTTTCATGGTCAAATCTGATGAAAAGAAGGTAATTGATTTCTTTGGAGACCCACAAGTGAAATTCAACCAAAAAAGGAGACTCATTTTCTTGTGTAGTTCTTAAACTGGTAATTTCCGAGAAGACCTTCAAGCATTGTTGAGATAAGGGAGTGGGCCACTAATGACAGTAGCGTTTGGATGTAAATATTTCAGTATATTTTTCAAAATCTGTCTTATTTTGGTTTAATCATGCCTAAAATATCACATGCTGTTTATTTTTCATATACTGTCTCTTCACAGACTTTGAATTAAATACTTAGTCTGTAAAATTGTTTTTCCTACTATAAAGATTTCTATCTGTGGCTTCTAGATTAAGCAGTAGCCAGGTATGGAAGATGCAATGTGACATACAGTTCCCTCTAAACCAATACGTATAGAAGTTTAAGGGTTCCTGAGACAGATCACCTGGTTCTAATCTTTGCTTCAGAATACTCCTTAGCTTTGTGAACCTGGGCCAAGAATCACATACATTTTAGAGTCTAAATGTATTCATTATAAAATGAGGATGTTAATAATACTGACCCTATAGGTCATTAGGATGAAATGAAATAATGCATGTAAAGTGCTTAGCCTGGTCTCTGGCACATGGTAAGGATTCAATCAATGCAGCTGTTGTTGGTGCATCTCCATGGTGGGGAGCAATGGTTTCAACCGGGGGGTGGGGTGTGTGTGAATTCCTTCATCTTTTTGAAAGGTTGACCAAAAAAGGGTAAGAGGAAGTTTTTCTCTAACCATCTCAACAGTCTCCCCAATTTAGTTCACAATTCCCTTGAGTCATGAGTACAGTATTAATATTTCCCACATTCCAAATAAGGGACTTGGGTCACAAGATTTCTAAGGGTGCCAGTACATTATCAGTGGAGGTAGGAATCAAATTCAGCATTGTTTTCAGTTGGGTTCTCCAACAGTTCACTGCCTTTCACATGCAGATGAATTGTTATGCAATAATTTAATTCAATGCTTTTCATAAAGAATGCCACAGAGGGGCTACTTCATGTGTGTTACTTTGTTGTTGCCCTAGTGACATCTGAAGAGCCCTCAGGCGGCCACGGATATCTGAGGATTCCAGAGAGCAACTCCATGTGAACAAAAAGGGTAAGTGTTACGATGCAGCTGTTCAGTGGAGATTCTCAAGTTGTGCACCATGAATTAGTACTTTTCTTCTGGGCCTCTTTTTCCCCCTTGTCTCTAGCCAGTATGTTAGATAAATAAATCCAGCTCTCCACGAGAGGCTGAGCTCATGCATAATCAAGGAACTCAACTATGTTTAATGAAATTTTGTAAAACCTTTTTAACCATTGACCTAAAACCACTCTGTATGTACACTGAAGTCAGAGAATTATTAAATTTATCATAAGAATTGTAAGAAGTCCTTAATAGTTGTAAGTTCTGTGGAAGAAAGAATTTTATCTTATTCATTTTTGTGTCCCCAGTGCCTGGTATGAAATCTTGCATAACGTAGGTCATCGACAAATGCCTATTAATGAATAAATACAGCCCTCTATATCCATTTCAGATCTCTTTTCAAGAGGATCCTTTTTAAAATAACTATTGCCTAAAAGCCCTCTGAAAAACCGATCAAGAAGTCATCTTAGTTTTACTGTGGAAATTATAGTCTGCCAAGTCTCTGTAATACACCACATGTCCCCAGGACACTCTACCTTTAAATTTGCAAATCCAAGCAACTGCACCAAGACTTGGAGTGAAGAAATCCCAAGGAGCAAGGCTGGAAACCAGGAATTCACAGGAGCTCCTATAGGTTCTGTTAATTTAACAAAAGTCATCTTCAAAAACCACAGAAGACCTCAGGATCTTTGCAACACCCATGCAAGAAAGGAGGCTCTAACGGTTATTCTTTAAAGTTGCAGATCAAGGTAACTTAGAAAAGATGAATATAAAAATAAACAGGGGTGATGCTTATATCAAACACTAATGAAGAAAGGAAAACGGATTCGTGTAATCATAAAGTCCTAGAGTTAAAAAAGAATTTGCAGACTATCTGATATAGCACTGGAAGTCACACACGAGATCCACAAGCTCATCATCTGGCTTCTGCCCACCTCTCCAGGCCTCTCTCTGCCTGGTCTCCTTCTTGACCTGAGGCCCCAGCAGTATTGAATAATTACTCATGCTGCTTCACGCCTCTCTGCTTCTTTGAGTGTCCTTGCTCTTCCTCCTCCTCAGAGTGTACTTTCTTTCCTTTTAGGCCCAACTCAGGGGTCATCTCCTCTGGAAGCCTCTTGACCTCCTGTGCATTCTTCTACTGCTGCACTTGTCCATAAGTCTGTGAGGGCAAGAATTAGTGTCTTTTTCATCTTTTTATTCTCAGTGTATAGCATAGCAGAGTACCTAGAATGTGATATTCATTAAATAAATGTTTTTGAATGAATGAATGAATCTAGCTAATTCCTCTCATTTGTGTAAAAAAACTCAGAGCCAGAGATTATTCTCTCCGTCCTTTTACTTAAGCAAAGGGGCCTTTATATGACTAGCAACTAAGTATTTTTTTTTATAACAGACATGAACTAAATTTGATATTTCTGGGAGGCCTCTAAAAAGTCTTTCTGCTTCCATTTTTGGCTTCTATTGCCTTTCCTTCCCAACTTTTACATCATAAACCAGATAACTGTTCACAGCAAATCATACCCAAGGTCATATCAGGACTCCTTCCCAGGGCATGTGGCCACAGAGGACCTGGCTATCTGTCGACCCCTCTCTATCACTCCCTGCTGGATCACTGCACTCCAAGCCCCACCAGCATCCTTGCGTTTCCTCACACACATCTACGTGCTCCTGCTTCAGGATGGATCCACATCCTAATCCTTCTGTCTAGAACGCTCTTTCCCCCAGATCTCTGAATGTCTCTGCTCCAATGTCACCTCCCCAGAGAAGCCCTTCTCTAATCATCAGATCTAAAATAGCACTTCCTTTCATTCTCTAGCTCCTTCACATTGTTTTTCTTCAGGACATGTTATTTATAACACTTACATATTATGTATTTGTTTATGATTGTCTCTCACACTCATATGGAAGCCCAGTGAGGGTACTGATTTTGTCTGCTGTGTTCACCCCTGAATCTCCAGTAGCTAGACAGTGTCTGACATAGTAGGTGCTTAATAAATATTTGTTGAATAAATTAAGTGAATGAGAACTTGGAGTCTCCATGGGGGAAAAAAGTCATATGATTTAGGGGACTTTTTTTAAAAAAACTCATTTTTTTTCCTCTAGCTCTGAAATTTTAAAAAATGGTCAAAAGGAAACATTTCCATCTTAAATAGATAAAAAATATCAATATTTAAATTTCAACTATGCTTTCTCCATTTTATCCACCATAACGTGATAACAACAGTGTTAGTTTCCTTTAGCTATAAAATGAAAATTTCCAACTGCACTTTGGAAGGAGGCTGGAGGACAGGGAAAAGTTATCTTGCTCAAATGCATGAAGCTGACAGGTGTGCCAAACACTTAGGGGTGAGAGCATAGTAGGGCAGGCAGGGTTTGGAGCCATCGGAGGCAAACTCAGCACTTCGGAGGGAACAATCAGATTCCTTTAATGTCCTTCAGTCACTGAGGCAGTGAGTCAGGCTGCCAACAAACACTTATAAACGTATCTCATGGGAAGGCTTTGCTTTTGAAGGTAAGGTACCATTTTTCCCTCAGGAAGTTGGTACTCTAGACTAATTTCAGAAATGTACATTTTGCTTATGAATGGGTGGCCAAGTATGAATACTCCTGTAATCCCAAAGGTCACTTGGTGTGACTTGGAGTTGGACTCTAATTTCGAATTTATCACTAATGAGATATGTGACTTGGAATGGGTTAATTGAATCTCTCTGAGGTTGAATCAACTCTTGTAAAATGAATGGCTTGGACAAGATAATCTATAAGGCTTCCATGTACTCTAACATTTCACACTTTTTTGAGTTAAAAGAAAGAAAAAGGTAGAATGTTGGCTGGAATTTCCTCATAATGTTAAAAAGCTTGAATAAATCAATAGCATATCTCTAAAATATCAGTTCACATTTTGGAAGCTTGCTAGGAAGTGATTCACAAAAGAAGTAAGACAGGGCATTCATTCTTTTATTTCCTCAACAACTAAGTGATTTTACTATGTGGATCATACAGGAGGAGGTAAAAGGTTTTGTAAATGTATGAGAAATTTTCTCTATTACAATACATAAGAAATCTTGCTGGTGAGACAGGGACCAGACTGAAATGCTCCACAGAGTGGATGGAAAGGCTGGAACTTGAAGCCAGGTGAGAGTCTGCCCTTTACTAGCTGAGCCCGGCTCAGCCAAGTTTCCTCACTTACCCCATCTTCAAAATGGGGATGATAATCACGAGCTCAGCGCCTTGCTGTGATGGTTCACAGGACGACATGTGGAAAAGCACTGAATCAGAGGCCTGGCACCCAGGAGGCTCTCAGGCTCCTCCCGCCCTCTCACCGCCCAAGGGGCACTCAGATATGGAAGGGGGAGATCATGGCGAGATAGGAATGGGCATAACCAGAATGGCACTGGCAGCAAAATCGTGAAGGACTTGAGCTAGTCCTTGAAAATGGGTGGGATCTAGGTAGGCAGAAGGGAAATAAAAGTGTTAGAACTGGAAGACATTGCATGGCACGAGGCACGGGGCCTGGAATAACCATGAGAGTTCAGAGCCATTTGCAGTCACTGGTGAGAGGACGGCACCAGGCAGGCTGTAAGCAAACAACAACAACAACAATCACCTAGGAGGCTTGTTGAAAATGCATGCAACAGACACTACCCCCACACACGCATGTGCACCGCCCCCGAGGGATGACTGCTTCAGTGGGTCTGGTGAGGAGTCCAGGAGCCTGTATTTTAACAAGCTTTTCCGGGGTTCTGATGCTCAGTCAGGTTTGGGAGCCATGGGTCTAGCTAACAGCAGCTGACTGATCTTACAGAGTAGAATTCACACTAGCAGCAGGAAAGGACCAGAAGAGCAAGCACGGGCGCGGGAGCCCGGATTCAAACCCCCTCCGGCCCTCACTGGCCATGGGACCTTCGGTAGTCACATCATTTGCCTTATCCTCATTTGTCTCATGAACGTAGTAGAGACCATAGCACCTACCCTGCCTTCCTCAAAGGAACTTTTGGAGTTTTTGTGAGAGCCTATTGATTTTAAGCCACTGTCACATTATCTTAATGGAAGAACACTTAACTGTAAGGTGTTACACAACTACTCAAGATCATTGTTAATCTTCATCATTATCATCACGGGGACCCTGGGATGCCAGAATGCCATGGTCAGCTCCCATCTATTACGCCCTGTGGTAACCCTGAGGCAACAGTGGGCAGGGCTCTGAAAATGGTTCCATATTGTCACTATGACACCCATGAACAGTGACCCCTTCCTAAGTGCTACACTGTGATTAGGGTGTGAGTCCTGGAGTCATCAGGATCCCGCAAATCTTACAAGTCATGTGAATTGTGCCACTGTCACAAACCCACATAGCTACAAGCAATACATAGTACAAGTAGTAGCCTCAAACAAGTTACCGACCCTCTCCAAGCCTTGGTTTTCTCATGCATAAAGTGGGGATAGCATTAGTACCCAGGGTCACCATGTACAACTGTGTAGGCTGTGCCCCACACAGAGCAAGTAGCCGAGGGGGTCTACGGAGGTTGAAATTCAGCCCAGGGTACACTCACCTGGCCGCACACAGATGGGGCTGCATTTTCTCAGAGGAGGTGCCGTTTGCTTACTGTTTTCTAATTCATGCACCCAGAGAGGAAACCTTTTTCTAAATCACAGCAAGCAGCTGTGTGTGCTAACAGTGACCCTCATAGTACCGGCCCCAAAGCCTAGGCATCAAATGAGAAAATGCTTGGTGTACAATAGGGTCCAGTGCAGGGTAGCTGTTGATATTATAGTTATCAGTAATTCATTCATTCAACGAGCATTCATTGTGCACCTTCTGTATCCCAGCGACTATGCTAGGGCGAATGGACTATCACAGTGAAGAAGACATCATCCTTTCCCTGGAGGACCTTGCAGCCTAGGGGCAAATACAGACACATGACCACATCATTATATTTGAGTATTGATACAGGAGACCTTGTCCAGAGTGACACCTATAGTTCAAATTTCTGAATTCTGATGACTGTGCTATTAAGGTTTAATTTACCCCTACAGATTTCTTATCTGGAAAGTAAAACTTGTTAGAGTTCTTTGATAAAGCTGTTTACATACCTCATTCTTCTCATGTGTTCAGAGCCAAATACACAGAATAGGCTTACCAGGCCACTGTCCCTCAATTCTCTTTGTGGACCACCACCTGTGCCCGCCTCAGTGCCAGGGCCCTGCTGTCAGGCAGGTCTACTTTCTTACAACGTGGGCTAGAATCTGCTAAGGAGGGACCGAATCTGCCTACTTATTTACTATTCAGAACTACGCAAATACATTTTTGTTTGAAGTAGCTTAAGAGCAAATGAAAATGCATGCACTCTTTTTTTATTCAGTTGCCCAGAAATACTTTGCATTAAATGAACTTAACTTTCAAAGGAAAATGTCATTTTTTTTTTAACATCGTAAAATGAGGAGTTCCGTGCACAGCTTCTGTTAGCAAAGGAGGATTTAACCTACGCAACTTTATGAGCCTAGACTCCGGCCAGCTTTAGTGTTCTTCACAGAGACAGATGGACATAATGACAAAATAAACTGTGGGCAGATACGTGCTGGAAATCCCTGATGATAAATGATAGGCTTTATTACTACCTCTCCTAATTTCCTTTTCTTAGTAAGTAGCCCTAAGTGAAAACTACACAGGAAATAGCCTTTATGATTTTAATAGCAGTGGTTTAATGAATTAATCTATTATGGGTACTGTAAATAAAATTTTAATTAAGAAAGAGCTTAATTAAGAAGTTTTCAAAAGCAGCCTTGGATCCGAAAATCTAGCATACCAAGAGTTGTAATTTGTCCCAATTTCCTACTATACCTAAGCACCACAAAACCTTAAAAAAAACCTATTTAAAATATTTGCCTCAATATATGTAATAACTAAAATATAACCATTATAACTCTGTAAACACCAGGGGTAATGTTGGTGCCTTATTTCATAATGATGCTGTCAGAATCAATAAACAATAAAATAAGACAAACACACTTTCTCTCTCAGGGGATCACCTTCCCTAAGAGCAAGGGGCACACAGCACACGGATTGTAGACTACAGATGCTCAAGGGAAGGCTTCCAAGGTCCCTTCCAGATCTAATATCCTGTGATTTTACACATCACTTTCATCTTACTTAAATAACACCAAATCACCGATGAAGGTGAACTCAGAAATCAAGGCATGAGTCTACCAGAGACCGGCTTTCCCTGAATGCAAGGCCAGCTACATTATTTGTCAGCCTGTGCAAAATGAAAATGTGGGCCTTCCATTCAACAATTATTAATAATTTCAAGATGGTAACAGCAGAGCATTAAACTAAGTGCAGGGCCCTTCTAAGCATGGGGCCCTGCCTGAGTGTGGTGCAGGGACTGCTGAGATACTTCAGGTGTTTGCAGGCCCCAGACTCCTAGCTTATCCTCTTCCTGTTCCTTCTCCAATTCTGGCAGATGTAGTTCCAGTAACAGAAAGTACCAGTCCTAAGTTGCTGCTGTTGAGGGAGGCGATGTCACCAAAGCAGCATAGGGAATGACACTGGCAGGCATCCTTGGGGATACTTCTGGGCTTCTGCCCTCTTGTCTATCAGAAGGTCCTATGAAATCCACACAGAAAGAGAGCTAAAAGACTTAGGGCATTAAGTTTCCTTTGGACGAATGGTCTAATTTTATAGACTCATTGATCTTTAAAGCTAAATGGGACCTTAGAGATTATCTAGTCCAACTTCTCTCATTTTAATTAGGTCTCCATCAAATTCTATTTAGGCCAAGGGCAGGGGAATGAATTCTTGGTTGCGTAGCTCTAAAGCGGATGGTGATTTTGATGAACAAACCATGATTGATGATCTTCAGAAAGACAACATGTTAGTATAATGAATGATTCATGCTACAAATGGATTTACACAAGATGCTGCCAACCATGCTAACAACATATGTAGTATCTGACCTTTTTAATCCCAGTCAGAGTAAAAAGAGTGAGGCTAATGTTTTAGCACTTGGAAATCCCCAAACATGGGATTTAGAATGGGCTCAATAAGATATGGGAATAAGGCAGATGAACCCACGTGTGAAAGAGGTGGGTGGTTTAAGGTTGGAGCTAAAAGCATCTCCTTCACCATGAAATATGTCTCTGTTCTATTCTCTACTTACATGTAAATACATATATATTTAAAATAAACTCTTATACAGTATTTATTAGAGGCCAGACACCATGCTAAATGCTGTGAAAATATTAACTCATTTAACCCTCATAACTACTCTATGAGGTAAGCACTATGCTTATCCTCTTCTTTAAAGATGAGAAAACTGAGGAACATTGAGATTAATTACTTTGCCCAAGGACCCACTGTGGAAGTGGTAGAGGCAGGATTCAAACCCATGTAGTCTTGGCTCCAGCAGCTGCTCTTAACCACTAGTTCACGATGCCATGCCAGGAACCTTCCATCGTGCCCAAACACCACGAGGCCCGCCCTCCACTATGCACCAAAAGTAAAACAACATGCATTTACGACAGGGGCCATCTATGCTCCTAGCACTGTAGCCATAGCTGTGGCAAATATTTACACCAACATTATGACTGAACTGATGCTAATTTCACAGACGTTAATCACCATTCCACAGTTGTGATTTTATACTCACGATGATATCTCAAGTCACTTCAATTCCTTTTCCACCCTCATAGTGCCACTCTGAAGGGTTGAGAGTGCAATTTTTCTTTTGTCATTATTGCTTTGATTTAGACTTAAGAGCTAGAAATCAAATCCTTAGCACAAAGCTTCTCTTCTTTCTTTCTGGAAAGAATAAAACAGCGTATAGGACAATAGCTATAATATGTAAATGCTTTTTTTGACTTATTTTCATTCTAACAATTGCTCCTCTTTTATGTTCATTGCTAATGAAGTCTTTTCTTGGGACTAAAATAAATATGTAATTTATTTTCAAGACTATGGGGACAACTCCTCATGGCTAGGAAAGGTGCAATCCATCATGTTTGCGCAGAGTTGTGTGATAAATACAACTCAGCATCAGGCAAGAGAGGGAAGCACTCCCTTGCCATCTTTGTGACATCACTGTGACAACCTGTGCATTCCCATGCAGCAGTAGGTTAGTATAACATACTGTTACACTTTCCAGACATTCAAATATTTGTACTTTTAGGCCATTATTCTAATGATAAATATCAGATTTCAATAGAAAACACTTTCAAAGATCCTTCAAGGAACCTGATAATATTTCCACTTTATCCAGATGGAGAGAAGATACGAAGCATACGACAAGACTTTCCAATTTAATGTCATTGCTAGTAAATGTATTAATTTTCATGGGGTTGCACAACAATTATCTCTATTGTTCATTTAATTTCCTATGTAGGAAGGAGGAGGTATTCAACACAATATGCCATGATGAAATATACATAACATATGCTCTAATACACAAAATAACAGAACCATAAGATTCTTAAAATTTTATTTTAGATAAAAACATTACTAAGGAAATATTCTGCCTAAGAATGTAAGATGGCTTGACACAGCAGATTTACCAATACAATATTGTGTAGTCCTGGCACATTCTATACTGTCCTTCTGGAATTTCTGGAAGCTTGCTCTATTTCTGGTTAAATAGATGAGTTGAGTGATTTGAGCAGCATAATAAAATTTGTGTGCTTTGCCAGGATAAAACCACAGTACTGAATTAATATCCTGCCCTACAGTCTCAACATGCTTTGACAAGGATGCTATTTCATGGCTTAATAAATACTTATTGACTAATTACAAACATGACAAAAATGTTTGTCCTTCAACTCAACTGTTTTAGGGCTAAACATTCAAGGATTCTGAAAAAAGCCCAGGAATGTTGTAATACTTTTCAAATCACTTTTGTTTTCATTTTGCAGTTATCAATAAACTTGCAAAAGGGAAGAATAGAAATACACTGTTGGATAAACCTCCAGAAAATCTACAAGGTCTCTAAGCAAATTTTTCCTTATAAGTTATTTTGTTCAATATAAGATTTAAAAAGCACAAAAGAGGACTATATATTAATTTCATCAGACATGTGATCCATATCTAAATAATCAAGTTGGTGACTCACAAAAATTGTATCCAATGGTCTTCTCAAAGAATTCCAGCCAACTAGTGGGGCTCTGTCTCTTATTCAGAGCAGCCACTAGCAATTAATGAACATGGTCCTTTCTCTGCTCCAATTCCAGGAGGAAATTATGTTACTTTCAAGGGTTAGCCAGCATATTGCAGATAGGTTAGGCTAAGTTTAAGTTATTCTGCCTACAAACACAAAATTTTAAGACATTGTTATCTATTTTTCTCTGAGAAATTTCCCTTCAATTAACTTTATTATGGACAAGTCATAACTGATAAAGGTCAGTAAATGGATGCAATACTGGAAAATTCAATATACAGAACATTTCTTACAAGCTAAGCTTTGTTTGAATAGACTATTCTTGGACGTCATGACATTGGAGAAATCATCTTTTCAATATAAAGTTCTTACCTCATTATATGTGGAGCCAACAAGTTATAGTAACCATAGACCATTTTAACCTGCTCAGACCATTTTTATTTAATTAACTGTATTTCTGTTTTTCATGTATGGGGGGCAACCTTGAGAAATCTTCCCTTCAGATGTTTTTAACATTTTTAATTTTTGCTTTGCAATATCATTTCTAAATTAAAAAGGTATATTTTTATGATTACTTTTTATTCAACAGTTCCAGGACCAAATAAATAAATCTGTCACAAAAGATTATTTGGTACAGTACTGCTACTGTTCTAAGAATGCTGAATTTAGGAACAGTATTGCTATTTTTCTAATTCCCCAGAAATTTAGCACACGTATACGCATATATAGTTCACATCCAAATATTGTGCTCTAAATAAAGGATGCTCTAGGACTTGGTCCTTGGCCCCTTCCTCTTACGTATATTCTCCTCCTGATAACCCCATCCAGTCCTAAGGCTTTACTCCCTAGTAGTCATATGCCATACGCCAATAACTCCCAGATTTATATCTCTGGGTTAACTTTTTGCCAACTCTTGTACATCCAACTCTTTGACTTTGACTTTTGTATGTCTAATAGGAGGCATCTTTGGCCTAATTTGGCCAAAAGAGAAGTCCTCACCACTCTTCTGTCTTCGACGAAAGAAAGTTCCTTTGCAACTGCAAAACGCAAACCTGCCAGTGGTCTCCATCTCAGCCCACGGCACTAAAAACCTAGGAGTCCTTGATCCTCTCCCTCACCTCCAACAACCACTCTATCAGCATTGTTGTCCCTACTTCCAAGACATATTCCAAATTGTCCCTTTCTCTCCATTTCTATCACTTTCACCCTGGTCCATGTCACTGTTTCTCTCTGACCTAGACCACTCTGGAAGTAATTTTCAGGTTCTGTCACTCCTCTGCTTAAAGTCCTTTGCTTTTTATCACACATAGAATCAAATCCAAACTTCTTGCCCGGGCAACAACGCCCAACCTGATCTTATAACCTGACTCCACCCACACCTCTGACATGCTCTCCTATCATCTACTTGCATCACCTTTTTTATTATGCTCCAGGCATACTGGCTTTTTTTTTTTTTTTTTTGTCCCTGTAAAATCACAGGCTCATTCTAACCTCACTAAGCAAAACTTATCTTCGGGCCTTAGAATATGACCTTGTACTGGACAGACTTCTGCAAGTTATCAAACGGTAGTTAATGTAAGTCAGTGGTTCTCAAACGGCATTGCACATGGGAACCATCTGCAGAGCTTTAAAAAATACTGATCGTCAGGCCCTATCTGAACTGAATCAGAATCTCTGGGAGGCGGCCAGGGCATTCATATTTCTGAAAGGCTCCAGATGATTCTGTATGTAGCTAAGGTTGAGAACCCTTAGATAAGTGATGAGTTCCCCTCTGATTTTAATTGTATATTTATTTGACTTAGACTTTTTTTGTTGTTACTGTTAATATAAATCACATCTAAATGTACTCCCCTTTCAAGAGATGTTTAAAAAAAAAGCTTGACAGAGTAGGTTGGCCTGTTCTTTACAGTAAAGTGATAATAAAAAGGAAGGACACTGATATAAAACACATGAAAAGGATCAGCTAGTATCATCCTGTGCTTTTTGCCATCATGGAGCACATTTAGATTTCAAGAAGGAACTTTTTTATGGCCCATGCTCCATTCTTGATCCTGTTCTGCATTAAAGTCCCAATCTCTTGTTTACATCACATCACAGGATGCTACTGTTGACTTTGAGAATGAATGAACCTGTTTTAACATGACAAGAACTCACTGAAATTTGGTGGAATTAGCATTTCTAACGAAACTCAACTTTTCAGTGTTTTAAGTTAATTTATTCTTGGCAACAATATAACTTCCTGTGTCTAAGGGAAATGATTTAAAACGAGACTATAAAAGAGATCAAAAGACTTGGACATCAATTAGTTCACAAGCTACCTAAATATTGTTATGTGAGTATAAAGGAATCAAACATATGGATTACATTTCCATTAAAATAGAGTAGGGCTTTAAAACAAAGGAGCAGAAAGCTTTAGAAAACTCATTTGGATTTTCTCAGAACTTAACATTTGAAAAGTAGTTCAAGTTGCTTACAAACACCAAAAGCTAAAGTGTATGCTTCTGTCCAGAGAATTGAATGATGCTTTAAAAATAAGAATTGTCACCAGTGGTGGCTGATTAAGGACGTGTGGAAGCCAAAAGAACCTGTTACTCACCCACCTTGAAGAAACCTGCATTTACGTTTTAAGACAGCAGCTTATTCTTGCAGCCCTTGTCTTCTTAAAGCGATGGTAGTGGGCAGGGCACAACACATAGGGGCCCCCAACAAGCTAGATGTATGGCTGTTTGTTTGTAAGCCCATGTACTAAGCAGCCCAATAGGATGACTAGGGGACAAGCTATTTTAGGTGCATAGGGTTATCTTTGTCACTCCAGGAGAAAAGAAATAGCAATTTTCCAGTTACCTTTGTTATTCTTTTTTAAACTAACTGCAAGTGACAGAATGCCTTAGAGAAAGGATTTGAGGTCCACGTGTCTCCAGAAAGCCTATGCGTAGTGTAACAGAAAATGGGCACAGATGGCCTTTGACTTCTGATAACCTGAATTAGAATCCTGCCTTGAACACTAACTAACTTTGTCATCTTGGGAATAAACAACAATTACCACCATTATGACAATAATCAATATTGAGATGACAGGTGAGAAAAACTCTTGCTGACCCTCATGAGGATTAGAGTCTTGGGAAATTAAGAAGTACACATTGGCAAAAATGCCACAATCTGATGAAAATTTCGCACCCACTACACAAGTGGAAAGCCCAAGAAGAACTCCCAATATCAGTTCTTCTTGAACAATAACTTCCTTTTATAATTTTGTAATGAAATGAACATATCTGAACATCATTCATATCTTATACTTCCATTGGTTTCATTATTTGTGTCACTGTGACACGTGACAAGAAATGCTTTTTCCAGTTATGTATAATCCCCTCCTTCCTAAATATGGTCCCGCAGCAGAGAAACTTACAGGCTTCAGCATGTTTAAACAGTTCTACTTCTTCTTGTCTTTCTGTTTCATTGACAAGACAGCCTTTCATGAAGAGAAGAGTGAGCTAGAGTAAGAGTTTCCTTCCTTGGGATGTAAAAAAGCAAAAGGGAGAATGAAATACCTTCAGAATGCTCTAGACAACAAACACATGTTTGTTATAAGGCACTTTGAACACTGTTCTATTGACTAGGAGTAATAAGGAGAAAATTTTAGGGAAATTAAAGAAGTCCTAGCACACAATTTTCACCTGATAGAAAAAGACTAAAGAGAAAAAAAGAATAGCCAATAGCCTCATATCATGCCTTGGTGGGGCAGATGCTCTCTGGGGGTACATTCGTAGAGTTGGTTATTCAGATATTGTGAACTGAACCACATAAAGAACACTTTTACGAATGAAGAACACTTTCACCTAGAATTGATGCCAACATTAATAACTTAAGTATTTTAGTGTCTCATGGCCAAAGTTCCATATTTTAGCTACCTTAGCAAGAAAACCCAAGAAAATCAATTTGCATCTAAAAGCTCCTTCATGGAGTTGGCTTGGTTTTGTGGCAAGCATCCCAGCTTGCTGAGAGAAGCAGAAGTTGAAGTCTGCTTCACAGAGGATTGTTTGGTCCCAGTTGAATAACCTGCTGGCATGCACTGTTAGCAGAGTGGTAAGCAGATTATGGGTAAGCAGATATTAATATTCTGATTAAACATTTTAAAACCTCATACCGCTATTTTAAAAAATAATTGCACTACTCTGGGAGAACTCTTATACTTACCATTCTGAAGCCACTTTTAGACTTAATTTTTCTGTATTCATGATCTTAAAATCTCTACCTATGGTTTATTTCCCGAATCAAAACTTTCTCTCTTGACCTCCTTAACCGAACTGCGATGTTTAAAATTCATGTGAATTAATGACTTTCCTGGACAATCTTAATGATTTTAAGTCTTTACATTACACTCTCTTCCTTCCCAGATCTCCTTTTGAAAAAGACAGGGCTGCAGTCATCTTTGGCCTCAGCTTCTAAAAAAATCCAGCACAGCCTTGGCAGCCCTCCTGGAAAGACTTCTTGTTTCCTGAGGATCCATTGATTTAACAAATTTAACAAACTTAAATAACAGAAGCTCTGAAAGAGACACTCGCAGTAAGCATTCTCAAGTTATGAAGCAAGAAAAGTTTACTAGACCACAAAAATTTCTCTAACACTTTTCATCATGTAGATTACACAATTTAGCATGATAACAGGGAAAATTATTAATTGTTATTAATTGAGGTCTGCAATGCACATAGAGGTCTTTAAAAATCAACAGTCAAACTAGTGGGTTACCGCAACTTATTTCTGGTCCAGACTGAAAAGTCTGTTTATTTCTTGGGTATTTACTAAATGGAGCCACTGTGTTGGAGAGAAAATATGGGATGAACATTTTCTGCTGACCACATTGAGGGTTGGAATCATCTGTAATCCTTACTTTTAATCTGATCAGTTAGTTTGATAAGGACCTGATGCTCAAGGAGACAGACTCTGGGCAGCTACTCCAGAATGCCTCAGGCTGGTGGGGAGATGTGGCCGCAAGGGTGGAAGGGCAGAGCATCTAGCAAAGTACTTCTACAGTAAGGAAAAGGGGGAGGAGCCCAGAGAAGATTCAAATCTCCCATCTCACCCTTGGCATCCCTTCCTTCTGCCCAGGCTTCATACCTTCTTCTTCTCTAGAACTCTCTTCCATCCCTGTGGTCACTGGCCAACTCAGGAGACACCGCTGGAGAGACAGGAGGCAACAAGGTCCAGAGAGGGACTTGTGGTCAGCTCATGGGCCCTTCCAACCACACTTCCCCAATTCCTGGAACATCTTCCAGTAGCTAACACTTGGGGAAAGTGGTCCTAAATCCTATACTGCCCTGCTCAGGAACTCAGCTATGGAGTAGAGCTCCTTTCCCCTAGTGGGGCAGGTATGAGGCAGTGACAACCAGACCTAAAGCTCCCAGCGAAGCCTCTGAGGAGACTCAGACCACTCATTGCATCTGGGCCCCTACAAGGAGAAGGTTCCACGGAGCATGCACAGAAGTAAGGCCACAGAGTGAAGGCTAGTGGAGATGCTAAGGAGAGGGCTGTCATTCTGACCTAAGCAAGGATTTTTAAGGACCCCCTTGGCTAACAATCACCTCTTCTCTTCCTCCGATACATGGGCAATGGATCCAAAAGGGACACTCCTCTTTTGCAACCCCAAAGTGAGGAGAGCCTGATCCACAGCAGGACAGCGTCTGTAGGCAGCTATCCACTTGCACCAACAGCTGTCCACCTGTCTTTCCCCAAATCCTCCCCCACTACCCCCCAAATGTCTGGTCTCCCAGAGCTTTGGATATGCTCCCTTGCCTTGCCTTTACTCTCCCTCCCACGCACGCAATGGACGTGTCCCACGTGGAAAGGGTGAAGTAGGGAGAGGGGCAGCCGTCGTGGAGGGCCACTTGGACTGGGAACTCATTCATTCACTGGGCAGGGCTGGATGGCGGCGGAGCAGGGGCCAGCCCAGGGAAAGCGGCCACCGGAGGGAAGACTGGCCAGGTAAACCCTGGCCCCGCTCCCCGCCCCGCGTGCAGCACCCCGCCGGGCTGTCAGCGCGCGCGCCGGGCGGAGCCCACACCCGCCCGGGAGCGCGGTTTAGCGCGCGGAGCGCGGAGGGCGGGCGAGCCGGCGGTCGAGCCGGGCCCAGGGCGGGTGGTGCGCGCAGCCAGCTCGGCCCAACCCCTGGCTCTGAAAACCTGTGCCTGGAGCCCACGGCGGCGGCGGGCGGTGGGCCGGGACCGGGACGCCGGCGCCTCCTCCCGCCCCCGCGGGCCCCGGTGTCTCGCGGGCACCGACCTGCCAGCCGTCTCTCCCGGACGTTTTTCCACAGCAGATCCCAGGCTCTGGCCGTGGAGTCCCGCAACTGCTCACTGATGGACCGCCTGAGCTGCGTTTGGAAAGGTTTCCGTTTGCTGGTCATTTTAGATCTGTCCTCATAACGACCAGCGGGCTCGCCACCGCCACTCCCGCGTGGCCCGCAACTCAGATTCCCGGCGACTCGAGACGCCAGACGCGGGACTCCCGCTGGGGTCCCGGGACCCGCCGCGGGCGCGACATGGGTCCGCCGCCGTCCGGCGCTGGGGCTCCTCCGCGCGCTCCGGCCGGGATGCGTTGCCACCCCGCGCGCCGTGCAAGGTTAACCTCTGCGCTCCGTCAACTCCTCTACTCCTTTCCCACTTTCCCTCCTCTCCCTCCCCTCGGCTCTGCGCTCCTCCGCTTCCCTCCCCTCCCTTCCCTCCCCCCTCTCTCCCGGACTGTCTAGCGCCCCACTCCTCCCCCCAGCGAGCTTTCTCTCCCTCCCTCCCTCGCCCAAACCTGACAGCCTGGCCCCGATGGCCCCCACTTAAGGAGTTCCCACCCCCTTTTCAATTTCAGTCAGATCACGGGCTGTACCATATTCCTCCTATTTCCTGACAGTTTCCATCTTTCAGTCTCAGAAATCGCCACCCTCACGACAATCATAACAAAAATATTAAACTGTGCCACAGTTAGAGCCATAACAGCTCATCATAGTTTTCCAGAAGTCAAGTCACTTGAAATCAGCTATTCAGTTTGGAGGGGTTTTTTGGAGTCCAAAATTGGTGCTTTTGTATTGTCTGTTAATCTTTCCTAGTTTCATCAATGAAATGATTATCTGGCTGCAATCTACAATCAAATATAAGTGGTTTAAAGAGCCAAAATAGATTCATTTTATATAGCCATTGTGTAGGAGGAAAATAAATCATAAATAATTAAGATCAAACTGTGGGGAACCTACATAAAGTAGATTTACATACTGTGGGAAAGCATTAAAATCTGTATGCAGTTTAAAAGTTAGGTATTATGAAGAAGTGAAATAGGAAAATAGAAGGATTTTAAGGAATTTAAACAATAACATAAAGTAGGCTTATAATGAGAAATTAACTCTGACTCCTGCAGGGAAGAGGGAGGAAATGTGCTGGCTCTTTAAGAAATACCTGAGGAGGTGGTGTCCCAGGCACTTTCCTGGGCTCCAAAGCCTCACCCTTAAGATGAAGACAGTTCTAGCTCAGGCCTCAGGGTGTCCTGCTATTCTCAAGGTTTTGCTTCCAAAATGCTTGGAGGACCTCAGAGAAAGTAATTATGACAACATTTGATGTAATTCAGTGATATGGTGAATGTCTTACATCTCAAGTTGGTGAGAGGAACTGAAATAGTTCAAAAGAGAGTTTCTGAATGACTTAAACGGTAAAATGGCTTGAATCTCATTTTTTTTTTAAATGTCTTTGTACCAGACTGCCAAGTAAGAACCAAAGTTTAGCCAGCTGGTTGCTTGTTGGCTTTTGTTTGTTTAACTTCAGGTGCTCCGTGTAAAGTCTGAAACAAAGAAAATTATCCAATCTTCCCTCTATTATATAAATTACTACTGACTTAAGGAGTGAAAAGTAACCGCTACCTGAAGTATTCCTTCTACAATTCTACATTTTTAGGAAATATTCCCTCCACCAGTTTATATTGTTGGTAGAAAATGGGGGGAGAAATGATGGTAAAAACAGTCTTTACTATCTGATTTTGTTATTTTAAATATTCAAAAATGTTCACTAGTGAAACACACTTCAGAATGAGCTAGAAAGTAATGATTGAGCTTTTTTTTGTGCCATCCTGGTAAACCTTTGAAATTGTCAGTTATGAAGCAATAAGTCATGGATCAGAAGTGGACTTGAAACTGTGGCAGCCAGTTATAGACTAATCCAGATTGCTCTCTGGACCCATGCCAAGTACCCTTTTCACTCCATCCTCTGTTTTGTACGCATGTAGTGGTAACGAAATGCTCTGCAAGGAGCAAGATTTGTGTTCTCTGAAAGTGACTGCTGTACGGTCAAACAACAAAATGTATCACAATTACATTCCCAGGGAAGCTGTGTATTTAACTTTAAAAAAAGATCTCTAATTGACTCAAACAGAGGCAATAGTTGTAACATTATATATACAGGAATAGAACAGTACAAGGAACATTGAAGATATTTCACTGATCATTTAGCTCTAAAGATCCTGGGCTCCTACTATTTTCTATTTTAATACATATTTTATGTTCAGATGTCATGGATTAGGAGTTTTTAAACGACTAATTTGAAGATAAAGTCTGGCATTGCAAATTTGTTTGGTTCTGGCTATTGAAGTGTCCGTGGATTCAGGACTGCCCAAGAGAAGCCGGATGAACGACTGACGTGACCTGCTGAGAACAGGTGCAGCCCGAGCAGCTTGTGCCACACAGCGCGGCCCAGCTCCCTGCCCTCCAGGCTGCTGGCCCTGCTGGAGGAAGTCTCACAGCTGTGCAGGTGCAGCCTCACAAATGCAGGGTTTCAGACTCAAGGGAAACCTTGGGGCTACTTGGAGTCTTCCACACAGGTCCTTGGACAGCATCCGCTCCCGTTTTCCACAAGCCCTGTTTCAAAGCTGAAGCTTGGGTAGGACTCCTACCCTCCCCTTGAGCAGATGACGGTTGGTCCTGCCTACTTCAGAGAAAAGAAATCAGGCAACTCCCTACCCCTGCTGTCTTCTTACTTACTCCCTTCCCTCCCTTCACAGCGGAAGAGGGGTCTCTCTTCCTCCCCAAGACCTCCTCCTTGACCTGTGCTCTGCTTACCATCCCTTCTTGTCCCTACAGGGACTTTGCTATCTCAGTTATTTCCTTTATCTCCCATATCCTCAACCGCTGGCTCTCAGTAGGCTCAGCCCTCAAGTCTCACCCTTCTCTGAACTAAACAAAAACCAAACCAACAACAACCATAACCAAGCCCACTGCCTGTACCCTGTATCTTTTGGGAAGAAGTCTTCCTTCATCAACACTGTAATCTGGGCTCCCTTACTACCCACTGAAACCTGTCTTGCCAAGGTCACCAATAACTGTCTGGCTGCTAAATCTAACGAACTTTTCTAGTTGTTGTTGTCCTTTTGGGGGCATGTGGACCATGGGACGCTGCTGACATTCCCTTCCTTGTGACACTGCCTTGTCTTGTAGCTGGCAGGCTACACCCTCCCCTGAGTCTCCTCCCGCCCACACCATGCCCCACATGGCCGTGGTGCTTGTCTTCAGAGCTCCTCTTCTACCCCCTCAGATGTTGGCATGCCCCAGGTTTTGGTTCTCAGCCTCCTGTTTTTCCTCATGCCTCAGCACCCCTGGGTGGTTGTATTCCTTCCGATGGTTTCAGCCCTCATCTCTCCAGGTTCATCTTGGTACAGACAGAAAGTACTTGTGTTTAAGCGTGTGGCTGGAGGCAGAATCGAGTTTTACCCTGGCCATGTTTCTGCCCCTCAACACCACCTACCTATAGGGTTATATTGTAGATTAAATGAAATAATCCCCTTGGCACAAACAAAGGATTCAATCAATACTACCGTCAATAATACTATTGTCATTATCACATCACTGTCTTAGTCCAACTGTTTCCTGAGCCCCTCCAATGGGCCTTTCCTGACACCCAATCTAAATAACCCCATTACCCCCTCTCATGGCATCCAGTTTAATATTCCTTATAGCACTTGTCACTTCTGGACATTTTCCTGTTTGTCTGTGGTCTCCCAGGCCAACCCTGAGCAGCGTTATGGGAGCAGAGGCCTTGTCTGTCTGATTCACTAGTGTGTCCTCTGCACCTAGAACAGTCCCTGACAGTCCTGCTCAATAAAAACTTGTGGAATAAATGAATGATTTTGCTGCAGTGCCATATATAATTTACCTTATTAATGGATATTTCTAAAAATTTCCCTCTAAACCTGCTCTTCCATCTGTATTTCCTGTGTTAGCCAAGTGATGGTACCACCTATCTAGTGTCCAAGAGAGAAATCTAGAAGACATTTGTAACTCCAAAATTCTTTATATTACTTCAATCTTTCTCTGTCTCTCCATCCTTGGAGTAACAGGTTTGTTCAGGTTTTCTTCTTTCCTCTCCTGAATTTCACCATAATGAGATTCACATTAGAAAGCTGTTGCTGTCACTCAACTCTGTGTCATTATACATTCCCTCTACTTGAACACTCTTCCTCTGATTTTTTTTCTTTCACTCATCCTTCAAGATTCAACTCAGAGGTCACCTCCTTCTGGAAGCCTTCCACAAATCCCAGTGGCTGGATTGTCCCTCCTCTCCTGTGTTACTGAGCACCTTGGGCCGTCTCCAGAGGAGCCCTCACCACAGAGCACTGTGGGTACTTGTCTGTTTTCCTCTCAGCCTCCCCACCTGTCCTAAGTTCCTCCAGCTGACTCTAGTACTCTTATTTCTGAATCCCTCGGGCCTTTTTCGGTGAAGAGCACATAAAGGATCAGTTACTGACTGAATGATTATTCCGCTACAGTTTTGGATGGCTGGTTATTACTAGAGTCTGCTCCTTAGTTTAAATGTAAATTTTAATTATGCTTGTGGCATCATCAATTATCACTCTCTCTTCTTATATAAAGTTTATTAATTTTAAATATAAAAGTAATATATATTGATGCTTATAGTTTTATAAACACAGAAAATTATAAATAGAAACATTAAAATCACCTGTAATATTACCAGGAAGAAACAGCTGATAACATTTGAAAATTTTCCTTTTCAGTTTTTTTTCTTTGCA
This sequence comes from Tapirus indicus, assembly GCA_031878705.1. Taxonomy (NCBI): domain Eukaryota; kingdom Metazoa; phylum Chordata; class Mammalia; order Perissodactyla; family Tapiridae; genus Tapirus; species Tapirus indicus. The sequence continues at coordinate 68,296,356 of CM062930.1, read as the reverse complement.
TATTTAAAAAAAATTGGAATAACTTTTATACCAAATTTTGAATTTTTTTTCACTTAGCATTAGTTTGGGAGCATCTTCCAAATTCACTAAGTTATCTTTTAAAATATAGTTTTTAATGAATATATACAATTCTGTTGGACAGATAAACACACCATAATTTATTTTGAAATTTTCATAATTTTGAACATCTCATTCCAAACTTCTGAAGTTACAAATAATACTGTGATAAACAACTTGGGCAAATGGAAAGAAAAAGAGTTTTTTTCTTTCTCCTTCTCTTAACACTATGTAATTAAGATGCATCATCATTGCACCAACAACCATAAGCAATAAGCAGGACTTGTCACCCACCCACCTATACAGATGAATGCCCATGACTCTGCAATTCTATTAACTTCTTATCTCTTCTCTGCCCCCACCATGTTCCACTCATTCTGTGCCATCACCCCTTACACCTAAGAATGAAGACACACACTCTACCATCCACTTGCTGAGTATTCTGTTGTCAGAAGCTTTTGCTTAAGAAAAGAATCCAGTTTCTAACTGTACCAGCCAGCAACCCTTCACCAGGTGCCCATGGTTAGGGTCCATTATTTCATGTTGTTTTTCAGCTTTACTGTAGGAAATTGCCTTCCTTGCCATGACCCAGTTCCTTCACCGCTCCATGGAAAGTGAAGAGCTCACTAGGATTCTTTCCTGGCATGTTCCCTCCTTAAGAGAGATGGGATGTAGCAACCATTCCTTCAGGGCTCCCTTCAGGCTACATTTCAAGGTCTTGCCGGAGATTCTGAAAGGAAATCTCTTATCATTTATTTCTTCATTTAAAAAGTTGCTGAAGGTTCTGGAGAAGCTAGCTCTTCATGCTGGGTCCTGAGCTCACAGTCACAATCTGTGCCTGTCCCTTCGGGCGTGTCTCATTGCCCTAATGCCATGCTATGAATCTGCCAATCTTCTAACCCTGACAGTTTGGATTGCTTTTTGGGTTTTGTTCTATTAATTAAAATACCGTTGGGCTCCGTGCTTCGTTGGAAGCAAAATTTATTGTATCTTTGGCTATGTTTAGTATTTTCCTGATGTAGACTGGTAAATACCTAGAATCTTCAGGCTTAAAGTTATATCATAATATCTCACTTACTTTACAAATACTGTAATTCTTTTCTATATTTTTCATGTGTGCTTTTGGGGACTGTTATTACCACATGGGAGACTCTGGGTCAGTGTGTCACGAATCTCTGATCGCACTCACGGGCTACTGGATTGAAGAAGTTTCTATTGATTGGAATCATCTTGACATCCACTTGTGGATATCCTGTGGCATCCTTCAGCCTGTCTGTTTCATAAAGGTTGAGTAAATTTAACTTACCACACAGCCTGGCCTGATTACATTGATGTGGGCGGGTTGACCAGCTAAGATCCATCCATTTTGCTATGACTGCCTGTATATAGAGAATAGTTTAACCCTCCACACGTTTTAGAGACACTCACACGTACGCTGTGAAGCACACTTGTGGTGCTACGGGAGCTCTTTAAGGCCAATGAACACATCATCTGAAAAGCAGTGAAAGGCAGCTCCCCAGCTCTCTTAGGCAGTGAGGTGAAGTGGTTGAAGCAGGCGAAGGAGGTGGACAACTGGGTTCATACCCTGGCTCCATACCTACAGGCTGTGTGATCTCCACAAGTTACCCATCTTTTCCGTTCCTTAGCCTCAGCATCTATAAACTGGGGATAATAATAGTGCTTCCCTCATAGGGTTTTTGGCAAGGGGCAAATGCAATGATGCATGTAATATACTTAGAGTGGTGCCTGGCATATAATGAGCATTCAGTAAATGTTAGCTCTCATTATTAACATTATTTGGCCTAAACCAATCCTGCAGTTCTCAAGAGATTCCAGTTCAGGTAAATTCTGGATAGCGTCATGCTAAATAACAAGAATTTGGTAGGTGTGAGAATAGAATTCAAGTGTCAGCTCTGAGAATGATAAGCAGCAGAACGGGTAGAAGCTCCCAAACGTTGGCTTCCTTATCAAATGCAGAAAAAACATTTGTTCTGCTTCCCCTGATCAAAGTTAAACTACATGTGCGGGAGTTTTATAAATTCAAAGTGCTATCCAAATGAAAGGTGTTGTAGAGAACATGAAAGATTGGGAAGAATCTACGTTTGGAACTGGTACATTTCCTACTTGTGTTTAAAAATGTGTTTATTCAACAAGTGTCTCTATTCTCGAGTGACACAGGTTTCTTCTGGTGGCCCTAATATATAAATATTATTATATTTATTCCACAGATATGTACTGAGCAAACCTTTGGCATCTTTAAAGACAGGCAGCATGTATTCCACATTCTAGAGGAAAACTTTTAGGAGATCTCTCAGCAGTAAATCCCAACTTGTTACTTAATCTGAGTAGATACGGCATTTTTCTTAGGAATTTTGCATTAATAAGTTTTTGCCCCAGTTTAGCACAATCCAGGCTAAAGCACTTTGTATGCATTATTTAATATAACAAACATGTGAAGCAGGCATTAGCTCTTAAAAGCAAAAAGAAAAAAAACAGACAAAGAAACAGGCTGAGAAAAGTTATATGACTTGATCAAGATAATCAGCCAATAAGCAAGACTGGAATGCTCATTTCTTCTCTAACTCCACGTCACTTGATCCCCCCATTTCCAGAGGCTGCAGTGTGATCCATGTAGCCACCGGAGGCCTTGTCCCTTTAAGTTGATGGGGTTTCTGCCCCTAGTCTGCAGAATTTTGGAGCTTTTCAGACAATACATTATGGTCATTAAAAAGAGTCATCTCTGTCAGTAATGAGATTAAACCTATTTAATTTTTTAAAGTCACCTAGAGTTAACTTATATTCAAATCCATCATTAAGCTGCTGGAAAAAGTCTGGTTATCTAAAACAATTTCTGGGGTTGAGCCCATTTTAATGGAATGATTACTTGAAAATAACTCCCCATCCCCCAGTCCCCGATTCTTTCAGATATAATGAAGGGCTATGAAGGCAAAGATTGAATCCTGTCAACACCCACTGACATTTCCTTGTTATCAATAACAAAACTCTGAGGGTAAATAATATTGCAAAGTGTATTTCACTTTATGATATTTTTAAAAGTGCAAACCTCAAGATGTATCTCTTCAATAGAAATAGTTCAAAAGTAGTTGATTTTTCAAAATTTTGACTGTTTTCCTGTTAGTGCCTTCTGATGATGTGGTGAAACAAAGACAGTTATTATGTTTAAGAGTTTCTGGAAATTACTTTTGTCATTTGATATGTATTTTTCTTCTGTCCACTCCCCTCAGTTGAACATTTTTCTTTCCATATGAGAAAATACTGTAATTTCTATATCAACTCACTTGTGCCCCATTGGCCATTTATTACTAATAATATATTTTTCCTGTAATTTATTTATTGATTTATTTATTTGTGTGTGTGTGTGTGAGGAAGATTAGCCCTGAGCTAACAACATCTGTTGTCAATCCTCCTCTTTTTGCTGAGGAAGATTGGCCCTGGGCTAACATCCATGCCCACCTTCCTTCACTTTATATGTGGGACACCGCCACAGCATCCAAAGTGGTACAATAGGCCCGCACCTGGGATCTGAACCTGTGAACCCCAGTCCGCCGAAGTGGAGCGTGCAAACTTAACCACTATGCCACCAGGCTGGCCCCTATAATTTATTTTTTTAATAAAATATTTTGCAGGTATCATTTAAAATAAAAACTCCTGATGTTAATTAGGAAAACTTACAAATCCAAATCCATTTTTGGAGTCCTGGGAGAGCTCTTTGGATTTAACTGATTTTATTGTTATCTCTATTCTATTTGTGTGAGCAGGACTTCTGTTTTATTTATTTTTGCATTCCCTGTGCCTGGAACTGCTCAGCACATGGTGACCTCAAAAAAAAAAAAAAAGATTGGCCCTGGGCTAACATCGTGCCCATCTTCCTCTACTTTATATGGGACGCCGCCACAGCATGGCTGACAAGCAGTGCGTCGGCGGGCGACCGGGATCCGAACCCCGGAACCCCAGGCTGCCAAGCGCGGACTAAACCGCTGCGCCGCCGGGCGGCGCCAGGGAAATTCTAAATGTTACGTGATGCTGTCCTGTATCTTCTGGAGAGCTTAGTTCCCTCAGCTCATGACTGCTGGGACCTTTGTCTCCAACTGCATTTCACCTACCACTCCATGAACACGCCCTGGGCGAAGTCACCACCCACACTGCCGTGCTTCCGAAATCCCGAGTCTCTGCTTCGATGGTGATCTTGTATCTTTCCAGCGTTCTTCATCTTGTCTCATGATCTTTGCTTTTCCTTTACTTAATGAGTCCCTTTCCTTGGCTTCACACCCTTCTTAGGCTTGAGTTAAGCTCCATGAGCCAGCACTTAACCACTTTCTCATCACATACACACACAGCTATCTTAGTTCCCAGTTATTCCAAGCCTATCCCGCAAAACCCATATATGCACCCTTACACCCAGGCCACCACAGGCTGTCAGTGAAATCCCAGAAGTGCCAGACTGGTGACACGATGCTGATGGAGGGAGAGCTGCCAGTAAATTTTCACAATGTCTCTAGCTGTGTCTTGTTCCTGTTCTCTACAGTGGCTATCTCAAAATGTCACCACTCTCCCCAAGGCCCAGGCACATTAAAAAAAAATTTACTGTGATAAAATATACATAATATTTACCATTTTAACTATTCATAAATATACAACTCATTGGCATTAAATACATTCACAATGTTGTATAAATATCATGACTATCTATATGTAACACTTTTTCTTCATCCTCAACAAAAACACTGTACCCATAAACAATAACTCTCCCTTCCCTCCGGCCTCAGCCCCTGGCAGCCTCTATTCTACTTTCTGTCTCTGCGAATTTGCCTCTTCTAGGTACCTCACACAAGCCGTGCACACTTTCTTCCCTCTCACTCTCACATAGATACTTGACTGATGCTTCACGGAGAAAATAGAGAAACTGGCAGCTCCTTGAATGCACACACTCTCTTTGACCTCAGTGCCTTTGCATGTGTTCCTCCTGCCTTGGACATACTGACTCTTCCTCTATATAGATACACCTAAGCTCCACAGAGTAATAATTTCACGCCCTCATTGGATTGTGATCCTCTGGAGGGTAGAAAGTGAGTTTTTAATTTCTGTATCCCCAGTACAGAATACAGTGCTCAATACATGGTATGTGCTCAATATATATTTACTAAATGAATAAGAATTGAAAATTGGGCCTATAGCGTGGGCTGGGGAAGCTGGGTGTGCCCATGCGTTAAAAACTCAAATGTTGAAATATTTAGCACTAATTCATTAAAAGATACAAACTGGTAAATATGCACACAAACACGTAGGTACTAAGTCACAGTTGATAAAATAATCAAGAATGACAAGAAATTTAGTAATAGTAATAAATATGTGTGAACTAGTAACTATTTTAGAATATTTAATCAAGCTGATTAATTTAAAACATTACCTAGGTTTTTTTATCCCCCAGATCTGCATTTTACACTTGAAAAAACTAATCTTGTCATAAATTAACTCCTTCCTTCCACCCAAAGCAGGGTTGGAGTCTAAAGTTTTCTGTGTTAAAATATAAATGTAGAGTCATCAGTATCTTAAATATACAATAGAAATGAGTTGGGTTATCTTTAACATGTAAGAGTGTACTGTGAACTTAACATGTGAGCTAAACATCTGACTCTGAATAGGAATACAGTATTGTAAAACAAAAAATTAATAATGTCCCACCTGGGGGAAAAATACAACTTTCCTGTGGGTAAGGAAAGTTTACCCTTTCCTTACCTTGTTTAAAGAGAATAGAATAATGGTCAAGAAGAAGAAAGAGGAGAAAAAACTATAGGATGTGGATAAGAGCAGAAGGATAGAAGCTACAAGACACCAAAAGGAACAGAGAGGGACTCCAACACAACATAGCAGGTGGTGGGGCAGGAACAGAACTAATACTACTAGAATTTAATCTAGAGAGAGGCATCCCAAGAGGTAAAAACTCTCGAGTAAGAACCAGTTGGTCACCTTTCACTTTAGTGTGAGGTAATCACAGAACAAATTGATTTGGGCTCACCTGAGCCTCAAGCAGGAAAGGACCCCGATTCCCTGGAGAGTGAGAAAGGGGGACTGAGAGGAATAGAGGGTCTGGGGTGGTGGACCAAACAAAAGTCCACAGCCTCAAAGGATTCTATAAGAGAACTCCAGAGAGTAACAGGAATTGGGACGGGGGGTGCTGGAAAGGGAAGGTTCAGAACATTTGTTGGGCAAAGGACACTTAGCAATATGAAACTACACTTCCGATGCACATCAAGAATATACAGCTGGTGTCCCCACACCTCATTTCACTATTACAAGGTTAAACTGTGCATTAGAATAGCCAGTCGGAGCTGGAGAGGGAAGCCCTGCTGGGGAAGTTAAGGTAGGGTGGCAAGGCTCAAGACCCCCCCCAACCTGACCCTTAGGTAATGGCAGCCAAAAGTAAACACGAGATTCTCTAGCAGATGAAATGTCATGTATTTCATCAAAGGGGCTTTGTAGCTGAATCATGAGAGAACCAGATACAAAATGCAATCCCTTAGCTTTCAATACCTTGAAGAATAAATCACGATCTCTGGAACCCTCACATGTGAACTACAGATTCACAGTAGGTCAGGTGTCTGACCAGGAAAACGTTTGGCTCTGTCTTCTCTCTACTCACTATGCTTTTCTTAGTATAACTATAAAAGATAATAGTTTTTACTTGTGACATTAATTATCCCTGCTCACAAATCCTTTCTATTATTTTTCTAATTTCTCTTTAATGGCTTTATTTTATTTTTGCCACCTTCATGTTTTAAAATAGCATCTTCATTAAGATATTATTGGCATACCATAAAATTCACCTATTGATTGTTTTATTTTAATCAAATGTTTTCTTAATACTATTAGTTGGAGACTCTAGGGCTATATGGCTTTTCCCCCTATGTACAGTATCATAGATACAGAATAGCTTAAACTTCTTCAGTAAGCAAATGTACATATAATTTAGATGTATATACCGCTTCACTACAATTGTTAAAAATGCTTGTAAATAATATTTCCTGAGTATATTATTATAGTTAGCTTAAGAAAGACCAGATAGAGGATAGAACTCTGCCACAATCACTGGAGGGATTTAATAAATATTTCCGAGGCTGATAACAAGAATGTTTGTTCTCACATTTACGGGATTCCCCTGTAATTAATCTGGCACAACGAATTCTTAGAGCAGAGCTCTCTCTAAAACTTGCATTTCATCCTTCCAAAACAAGATTTCTTAGAAATAATTATTTTAATGTTTGTGTTCCTAACCTCAGCTCTTTTATTATTTATGTAAGGCCATAAAAATCTAACTGGGCATCTGCTTTTGATTTTAGAGTTCTATTTTCTCCTTTAAATTTCCTAAGCACCTGCCTGACCAACTAACCAAGCTCTGCTTCCTTCACCATCATCCATTCCTGCCACATGATGCTGTTAGGTTTTTCCTTAGTTCACTTAGTTCTTTAAACACCTGCAGTTCAATAACAAGGGTAGTATTGTCTGGCTATTTTACTTAGCAATGAGTTGATTTACCTGTCACGATAACTTCACTGTACGTATTATTGGATCTCTGGGTTAATGCCTTATAAAACAGCACATTTGTAGTTCTATGCCTTTCATAAGCATTAAACACTGATTTCATCTAATAGGCTGTATATTATATCAACATTTAGTGAAAGGAGCTTACTGCTGGGGGTTCAAAGATGAACTATTATGAAAGCTACCCTTTTGGATTCAAGCTAAAAGTTTACTTTTTATGAAGGATTTTTAGAGGTTATGAGGAGTTATCCATGTCCTGTAAAAGAATACTGTATAAGTATCTAGTAGTCCAAGTTTTCTTTAAAAATACATTAAAATAATTGTATGGCTAAATAATTCATGACAGCATTAACAGCATGAGCACTCACCAGCCTTCTGTTACTAGGTGGATAATATATCAAGAACAGGGAAAATGCAGAATTTTCATCAGGTCAGAGATGTGCTCTATCATAGTCCAGATGACTTAATTTTTTACCATTTTTCTTTTACGAAATGTATGTTAGACATAAAAAAGAATGTTTCCAGCTGTTTCTAGATCTTCTTTTAATTTATTTCTAATAAAGCATGTCTATGGGTAACAACTTCAAGCTGAGTTTTGAAACCTGAAGACAGTTCTGTGCCTTAAACAGTTAATGCCACATACAAGCTGGCTTCAATTAAATTCAGTCTAAGATAGCTGTGTTCTGGTTAACTGCAAGAGAGATTACAACTGTCACTTCCCAAAGGTGAGTAGCTCTTAAAAAAAAGGGAAGAACAAAAATTTTTTAACCAGTACAAACAACAAAAAACCTTGCTGCAAATATTAAAAGCCATTCTTTATGATTTAATTTCCATTTGCTTAAATCTTGAGTATCGTATTGTTAAGTTTACTTTACCCTGTTCTGTTTCTGCTTTCATCTTGGTGGGAAGCGTATCCCAAGATAAAATGGCAGCTAGCCACATATCTAATGTGCCTTAACCTTATTGTATAATGGAAACCGATCACAGATGATTTGGGGGAAAACTCAGTTGTAACTCAGTGTTTTTTCTCTGCCTATATCAAATATTTTAGTGGAATGTGATAAGTATTTCAAATTGAACTACATTTAAGATTTGTTGTTTTATGTGAGTTTAAGAATTTAGTAATCTCTCACACTGTGAGTAGTCCCTAACTAATGCATGTCAATTTAGATCAGTCACTTGCAGATATATGACCTTTTGGAAAAGTGCCCGAAGGACTCAGTAGCTCGCAGAACTTTCCTCCCCTTTCTGATAACAGGGTTTACGATTTCCTTCCCCTTCCTCCTTCTCTCACTGCTGTTTGGTGCTGCTTATGTCCCCAGCCTCCCCCTATTTCAAACTCTTCTTATCTTAGGGGAATAAATCCTATGAGTAATCCCTGTCCCCACTTCCTCAAGGCCCCTCCACCAACTCCTCTCAGCATGTCCCAAGCCAAGTAATCTCTAACCAGCCCCCTCCCCAATCCTGGCCCAGCTCCTATAATATAGAAAAGTTCTTTCAATGAAATGGTATTTCTACAAAATGTAGATAAATCTTATGCCAGACCTCTTTGTCTCAAATATCATAATTAGCATTCATTCACTCACACCATGCTGGGAAAATGGTATAATGGTATTGTGTGCAACTCTATCTTCCTTGTAGGCTTTTGAAAATAAAGAGAAATAATGAAGGTTTAGGAAGGAATAATTTTATCCCTGTTTCCTCCTGATTAGTAGACATTTGGTCCTGTCCAAAACATCCATAAGGCATTCGGTTCATGCCAAAGCGTCCTTGACATTTCGTCCTGTCTAAAACATTCATGAGCATATTTGGTCCACGCCAAATGGTTTTGGACCAAATATCAAGGACCTTTTGGCATGGACCAAATGTCTCCATGGACATTTTGGACAGGACCAAATATAACCAAATATCAAGGACCTTTTCCTGTGGACCAAATGTCTTATCAACCAAATGTCTTATGGACATTTTGGACAGGACCAAATGTCCTGCAAAGTTCTCGCTTACTATTATTAGCAGGAAAACAACAACAACAACAAAAATCTTTGAAAACCTCAAATTTAGTAAGTATTTATTTGACCCTTACTATGTCCTGGGCTCTGTGCTTGGTGCTGGAGAGAGCAATATAAGTACAAAAGACCCTGTGCCATGAAAGGTCTTAAGAGTGTGGACTAGGAAAGCTTTGAGAATGAGAGTGAGCTTATGTCCTGGACAGCAATAAGGAGTGGCTGTGCACATGAAGGCAGGCCAACCAAGCTCAGGTCCAGGAGAGATGTTATGAGGAGTCTGCCCAACATTTAGTGTATCTTTCAGGGGCTTAGCTAGGCAGGACTTTTCAGCCTCCAACTAGAGGGCTTTCTGGAAGGCCCTCCCAACATTCCCTGTTAGAGATCCCATCACAATTCGCCCCTTCCCATCATCACACACACATCCCCTACTGGAGTCTCTGACCAAGACCATGGGAGCCGCCGAGTGCTGGGAGACAGGGTGCCCTGCAGGCTTGGGAAGTGAGTAAGGCGGCCAGATTTAGCCAGATTTAGCCAGATTTAGCAGATGCACAGTTAAATTTGAATTTCAGATAACAACAAATAATTTTTTACTAGAAGTATGTCCCATTCAATATGTGTATTTGTATTGTTCTGTGTTTCATCTGGCAACCCTAGAAGTGGGATAAAATCTTTATTTATGTTTGGCCTCATCAGGCATCCCAGACACCAATTCAGACGGCCTTTCTCCCACTTATGATCTCAGCTCCTCGAAGCGTTGACTACACATTTAGCAAGCCTTCTGTTGTTTTCTTTTTGTGTTGACACGGATAGAACCCTACCTACTTCTTGATCTTCACAGCCAAATTAAATTTGGTCTTTTAGAGTGAAAATGCCTATTTCTCTTACTGAGATTTTCTCCCTTCAAATACCTTGAAAATTCACTATCTTTATTCCATTTCAGTGCACTTGACGTTAGCTACCAAGAGAATGTAATGCCCACTCCAAAAAAGCTTGCATGTAGGTCAAGAAACATTTCTAATGGATATTTATTTATCTGTCTTGAGCAAAGTTAATGGTCTGGAAACAGGTCTAGTAGTTCAAGGCAAACTGAAATCAATTTGAGATCATCTTTACTGGAAAAGTATTTGTCTTCTAATCAACTACCCCTTGTTTTAGGCTTGTCAACAAAGTAGTATCTGAAAGCTCACTTTCTCTTTGTTTAAAGATTGTGTGTCTATGTTCATACACATAGACATATATTATGTATATTTTAGGTAACGTTGGAATGTAGGCAGTTGGAAGAAAAATCTCCCTCTTTTTGGGAGCCACTTATCACTACTGAATAGAGAATCCTTGGGCTTCGTACATGGTTGTCCCTCAGTAAATATGTAAGTAATTCAAGAAGTATCAATAGATTCCTAATCTTTAATTTCTCCAGATACTTTTGATTTTATATTCAAAAGATAAATTATGACAGCCCAGATTACTAAAAATGGGTATAACCTACAGGATAAAGTGTGTAAACATATTGTTCACGACCTTGATCCAAGATCACAGCCTTTATCTTTTCCAGTCTAGCTCCGACACTTGCTAGAACAAATTATGGCTTCTCTGTGTCTCTGCTTTCTCATCTGTAAAATGGGAATAATAATGTTCTCTCCCTCACAGAACTGTTGTGAAGATCGAATAAGGTCATATTTATAAAGCATTTAGAACAGGGACTGGTACATACAGCTGTCAATCACTATGAGCTCTTTGATATTAATTAATTACAAATAACTATACTTACAACTTATGACTCTCCTAGAAGAGGAAATTAATTTTGATATTTATGGGCCACTTTTGCTGAATTTCCATATTTCTCATTCTTAGCTGTGTTTGAGGATTAGGGAACAGTGGTTTTCATAGCATAATTAATTTCAGAAGAACAGCAAGAAATCAATATACAGAAAAAATGTGCTAATACCACTTTAGCTGAATATCAATTTCACCATACCTTTCTCATTCTTAGCTGGATTTGGGGAATAGGGAACAATGGTTTTCACACTATAATTTGTTTCAGATGGGCAACAAGAAATTAATATACGGTGAAAGCCTGCCAGTACCGTTATTTTAATGTCCTAGGATTTATTTTGGTCTTTAGTTATAATTTAATATGTTTCCTGGGTTTTTTTTTTTTGTAGCGCTCATATGCGGAACAAAATTATCCTTTCTGAATGTTGCTCTTCTTTAATTTGATAGGTTTTCTTTAAGAATAATGATAATTTCAAAAAAATAATTATTTTCATCTAAAATCTGTCTCAAAGTTCAGGATCAATTCCCATCATCTTTAAATAAACCGGTATAAAATATGCCAACAGATCTCTTACATTAGCTCTTCCTGAGTAGGAGAAAAGATTTCGTTATAAGTTCTTCCCTTCTTCAATGTCAGTGCTTCTGCCATCTGAGCAAAGAGAAATTTTGTAAAGCTAAGTCTTGTCTATTTTCACCCTCACTAGCATCTGAAAGCATCCTGTGGAAAAGGTCAGCTCTTTTTTTCTTTCCATGTCTGCTTTGCTTAACCATCCATTATGCACTATGTCCTTTCCAAAAAACTGTTAAGAAAGTGTACCCTCCTTGAGTCTGTGTATATGGATATCAATCGTTACGCATTTCAGACTCATGTCATCAAGGATTAAGACTGATGTCGTTATGAATTTCAGACTGATCCCACACTAGATAGCATTTTGTTACCTTGTCAAAAATATTTTGCTACTTTTGATATTCTTCTTTCATTTGGAAGGTTAGGATAAGGAATATTCAATAGTTAATAAAGGAACAACCTGTTGATTCCATCATTATGAATGGTTTGCTCTAATTAAAAAGGCTAAAATTGATTAATATTGTGCTTATCAAAAGGATTAACTGGAGGAAGATGGTATGCGATAGTGAGAAAGACGCTGAACTATGATGCTTCCCGGTCCCTGAGTCTCATCCTGGCCCCGCCATTAGGGAGCTATGTAATGTTAGGTCAGGCCCTTAAACTCACCAGCTCTCATTTCTTTTCTCATTTGTAAAGTGAGAGAAACAGAACAGATAGCCTCTGAGGTCTCTCTTCTAAAATTGTATGATTTCAGGTACATGTTTGATATCCAACACATGAACTCCTTCTTTTCAATTTAAGCTTTTTATATAATGCCATATTGCTTTTATTCCAGAACTGAAATTGGGAAAAGGTAGTCACAAAGTTTATTTCTGTTTAAATTCCAACTAAGGCTCAGACAAAGGGACTTAAAACAATAGATCTTATCTCAGAAACACCTGATGTGTTTTAGACTGAAGATTCCACCGACCAGAATAGGAAACGTCCATGGATTTCCTGCTCTAACTCTCTATTTCTGTTAATCTCTTTTAATGTAAACAATCAGATAAATCACTTCAAAACACAGGGTAGTGAACGAGTCAACAATAGCTGGGGAAAAAATTTAAAGCATTAAATGTAAGCAGTCGGGGGATATATGTAACCTTTATATATCTAAAAGAGCACAAAATGTTTGTTCCAAATGAATTGTTCATCATAAAGTCAGGGGTTGAGTAATAGAGTAAATAGTTATAATTAAAGGCTAAGTATGGTCCTGGTTAACTACCCACACATACCCTGTAAAGACACCTACAGATGTGCATGAATGGACCATTATTGGTTCTCTTTCATGTTAATCCAGTAGAGATGCTGTCACTGAAGTACTTAGTAATGTTTTACACCAGAAATACTAAGTGCTTGACTCATGCTTTTGAAGTTGTTTCATAATTCAGAATAAAAATGACCCCAGGAAGGCCATGTCTTATGCCTTCTCAATGACTTTCTCTTGCCTGACCTTTTATTGTAAAAACTCAACTATCCCTTTGTTGGGATGCTAAGCTAATTACTCAAAGGAGTTTTTTGTAGTTTTTTCAAATATGAACCAACTAGAACAATCAGAACCTCTATTAAGCTGTTCTGCAGAAGGCACACAATCACACAATGTGACTCTATAGTTTAAAGGCAATTTGTAGTAGAAAGTTCTTGAACTAAAAATAAATCACAGAGCAAAAAGGCCAGAATGTAAGAATGTAAAAGTGAATCAGAGTTGTTATTAGGGCTATTATTAGTAGCTTTCTTGGCTTATAAATTAGCCAAGTAACACAGTTCAGAAATAATAAAGAACCTATTACCCCTTTCTTTTTACAGTCCTACAAATATTCACTAGCTTTTCTAATTCACTACTGTCACATCAACGATGCATCTGATTAGAGTAAGACCAACAGGAGTCATGCCTCGGGGTACATTCTGGATTTTTATAAACATTCTTACTTCCCTGAAAATTCATTCTTTTAGAGTTACTTTCTAATTCCCATCTATCTTTGATCATGAAGCAGCCCCTAGCCAAACACTGGAATTTAAACTTTCATCTGATTGTCCCTCAAATAATTTCTCATCTCTTCTTGTTGTATAACAGCAATTAATTTTCAAAGCCTCCGTGTGGAATGTCAAAATTCTAAATCTAAGGACAATGAGATGGAGTTTTCAGTACATGTTTTGAACAGAAAAGGTGGTCACAAAGTCCTTTATATCCCTTATAGAGTTCACACCTGAAAATGTTCACAATTATGTTTGAAGTTCCTCAATCTCACTGGATTTGTCCCAAATAATTTTAAAGCAAAGTTAATTTATATTTAGTTAGATTTTATCGTAAATTTAAGTACAGCAATAAATCATTAATTAAGTGTAATTTAAGAACTCAATTAAGTTAAAAATATAAATATTGATCAGATACCATTTAAAGTCATTGTAGTAGAGAGATAAAACAATTCCTGTATCAAAGGACACTATTGACAGAGTAAAAAGGCAACCTACAGAATGGGAAAAAAGTTGTAAATCATATATCTGATAAGAGGTTAATATCCAGAATATATAAAGAACTCAATAAAAATAATTTTTAAAAACTCGATTAAAAAATGGACAAAGGACTTGAATAGACATTTCTCCAAAGAAGATACACAAATGGCCAATAAGCACATGAAAAGATGCTCAATGTCACTAATCATTAGGGAAATGCAAATCAAAACCACAATGAGATTCCATCTCATAACCATCCCATTAGGATGGCTATTATCAAAAAACAAAAACAAAACAGAAAATAACAAGTGTGGAGAAGGATGTGGAGAAATTGGAATTCTTGTACACTGTTGGTGGGAATATAAAATGGTGCAGCCGCTATGGAAAACAGTATGGAGATTCCTCAAAAAATTAAGAATAGAATTACCATATGATCCAGCAGTTTCATTGCTGGGTATACACTCCAAAGAATTGAAAGCAGGGACTTGAACAGATATTTGTACACCCATATTCATGGTAGCATTATTCACAATAGGCCAAAAGGTGGAAACAACTCAAGTGTTCATCGATGGATGAATGGATAAACAAAATGTGGTGTATACATACAATGGAATATTACCCAACCTTTAAAAAGGAAGGAAATTCTGGCACATGCTACAACACAGATAAACTTTGAAGACATTCTGCTAAGTGAAATAAGCCAAACACAAAAGGACAAATATTGTATGATTCCACTTATATGAGGTTACCTAGAGTAGCCAAATTCAGAAACAGAAGGTAGAATCATGGTTTCCAGGGTCTGGGGGAGAGGGAAATGAGAAGCTGACATCTAATGAGTTTCAGTTTGGGACAACAAAAAAGTTCTGGAAATGGGTGGTGGCAGTTGCACAACAATGTAAATGTACTTAAATGCTGCAGAACTATACACTTAAAAGTGATTAAAATGGTAAATTTTATGTTATGAATATTTTACCACAATAATAAAAAAAGTAAAATTCCTGCCCATATTGGGCTTTCAATATAGTGGGGAAATGAGCGTGTATATAAAATTAGTACCCTATTAACTACACTACAAGGTAAGTGAAATAGAAATAAGATAGTAGAAATTAAATACTATGGTGTTAAGAGAATGCAAAGATAATGGTTGTTTCAGGAAAGGTTTCATAGAGTAAATAATGGTTGGGTTTACCTTTGAAAGATTAATACAATTTCAATGAGTAGAGAAGGTGGGGGCAGGTATCTTATAAAAAGAGACTGGTATAAACAAAGCATGGGAGTAAAAATCTTGGGGTGTGACTTTAGAACTGTGATTCTTTCCAGTTAGGTTAAAGTGTAGAGCCGTACTTCTCAGATTTTAATGTGTATACAGATCACTTGGGAATCTTGCTAAAATGTAGACTCTGATTCTATAGGTCTAATGGTAGGGTTTAAAATTCCTCATTCTAATAAGCTCCCAGGTGATGCCAATGCTGCTTTGAGTGGCTCAGGTCTCTGGTGTATATGCCTACAAACGTAGATTAGTCCAAGTTTGAGGGCTTTGAAAACCAGAAGTCTGTCCTTACCCCAGAGTTAACGGAGAACAGTGCAACTCTTCTAGGTAGGAAAATCATATTATTGGAGCTCTCCTTTAGGAAGATTAATCTGGCAGCCATGTGTAGTGGGAATAGAATGGGCAAGACAGATACTGGGGAGACTGGTTAGGGGTCAATGAGAAAAGTTAAGAGGCTTTTAGTAGTAACCAGGCTGGATGTGGTGAAGCCTGAAAGAGGCAACTGAGAGGGGGCATGCAAAGGGGAGAGTAAGCAAGGGGATAGTGCAAAAGCAGAAGACTGTGCTTTGGCAGCTGACATGCAGGGGAACATGGGAAGAGAAAAGGTAAAAAAAATGCCAATGATTAGAGTAAGCAGACAATCAGGTTTTCCCAAGACATTCCAAATTTATGCCTGTCATCCCAGCATAATTATTAATAGTGTCCACTTCCACACTAAGTGTCCCAGTTTGGGTGATAAATAATGTAATCACCAAGCTTTAAGGATAGGTGACTAACAGGATGTAGAGGAGAGTTAGGCTGGTTTGTAGTGGGTGATATTCATTCATTCATTCATTCAATATTTACCAAAAGTCGACTGTGTGCCAGGCATTTTTCTAAGTGCTGAGGATATCTAAGTTTAAGTAAAAATGACAACCAAAAGGCTTGTTCTCCTAGAGTTTATGATCTAGTGGAGACATACATCTCAGAAGTAGGGGTGAAGGAAGCAATGGAAAGGGAGCAAGTAGAAGGTGTCAGCAAGATTTATGGCCAGGGGCAGTGTCAAGCACAGAATCAAGAGTGAGGGATTAGAATTTGAAAGGGAGGTGGATGCAGGTTTAGGTATAGATGTGGATCTTTGTGGAGGGATGAAGCTTCGATGGGTGAGATGCCTCCCTGAAAGTAGATCTAAAGAGAAGGAAGAGACCATGGGCAGTGCCTACACTTAGGGGACAGACGGAGTCGAGGAGCCCATGGAGGAGCAGGCAGAGAGGTAAAGATGTAGCAAGGTACCGCTCTATGATAGAAGCCAGGAAAGTGGGGAGGTCAAGGGCCCTCCAGGTGACAATATCAAATGTTGCTGAGAGGTCAAGGAGAGAGGTCTGGGACAGGTGGCCACTGTGGGGAAGTGGAGGGTCAGCTTTGGGAAACAATGCACTATGCCCTGGGGGATTGGTCAGTAAGACGCGATGTAGTATTCTGCATATGAGAAAGGTGGACACTAAAGCGTCCAACTGATTCTTAGATAATAACTTGACGTCATAATTTAGGTATTCTCACTGCCATTTGTTAATTGTTAATAAAAACAATCTTTTTGTAGTTGTTGTTCCTGAAGGTTTGGAACAAAACGAAGCAAAACTCTAAGCCTCTCATTTTTCCTCAATAACTAGTGCATAACTTTTCGCACAAGATTACTCTGAGAATAGGTTATAAATAGCACTTGTGTCTAAATCTAAAGTAGTGAAGAAAAGCCATGATCTAGTAAAAACATCTAATTTTACTTTACATCTTCCTTCTGAGATGAGGGGACATTTGGGAAGGAAGATGGAAGTAAGTGCTTGTGTGTGAACTTAAGGATAACGAGTGAAAAATACTTGGCTTTCTCTGAAAGGTAAAAACGAATTTATCTATCCAGAATTGTCAGTACTAAGACTGTTGTTATGCCTATTAATTCTTGTAGTTTTGCATGACAGTAGAACAATGTTACCTTAGCCTCATGGGACTAAATGAAATCTTAACAGAACATTTAAATGATTCCCACCCCAACCCGCCATGTTCCACTCCCTCCCACCATACACACACACACACACACACACACACACACACACTCACAACCACAGACACCACTTGCAGAGGGTGAGAATGCATCCTGTTTGTAATACTTTTAGGGAAGACTGTATGATATCCCTGGATAATCCATATCAAAGTTGGAAATCCTACACTTAGAGCAGGAAGGTGTGTGATTACCTTCTGTGGTTATGATGTAGTTCTTTTTTGTTTTTTCCTTGTCCTGAACCCAGGGGCTGGAGCTGGGAGCAGTTTTTCACCCAGCAAAGGAAATAGGAATTGATTAAATGGGTAACTCAGTAATAACATATCTAAAAACCAAATGAACAAAGCCCTGTTATTAAAACCATTCGCAGTAGCCAATGCAATTCTGGTAGGAATGTTTGGTAACTTTTTAGTGGCTGAAGGACTACTTTTACAGCACTGGAACAATGCTGGTGTTGGTTATTGTTTGTCAAATAAAGCCACTGAGCAAAGCTTTACTCTAATGATGGGAAGCCAGCGTCTGGCTGTAGGCCCCTGGGGGCTGTCCAGACCTTCCTTGGCTCTCATACTTGTAATTCTTGGAGCATGTTAGTCAGTGGTGTCTGAAGGGAAGCGACGGTTAAACTTAAAGTTGGGGAAGCAAGCATGTGTGGGTTAGCATGGCATTCCAAACCCTCTGCACTCCAGCTCAGACTACCAGGCTTAGTGTCCAGGACCACCCTGAGCCTCCACTGCTGCCACATGGTGAGCTCATCGCCCTACACATATCAAATGCGTTCCAACTTCTGTGTCTTTGCTAATTCTTCACACCCGTTCTCCTTCTTCACACTTGCTTAAAGCTTACCTTCCAAGGCCCACTTGAAGCTCCACATTCTCTATTATACCTTTACTCCTAACTAAGGTGCTCAGGAATAATTCCATTCTCTGAAAACCCATGTTTATTATTAGAAACATACATTTGACACTTAGTGTATGCTATGTCAATTGTCATTTGTTTGCACCATCACTCAGGTGGACTGTTGCTAGATCTGGTTTTCTTTACAGAGTTCCTATGAGAATCAAATAAGATAATATATTTTAAACCACCTTGTAAAATAGTTCACATTTAAAATATGCCTTATGGTGCTTTTTTTCTGACATTTGCAGAATTTTTCATAAAAGCTGTATAACAATGTTTAAAAGGTGGGAAATCAGATCACTTTACAACCAAATTTTGATTGGGCAGATTTTAATGATTACACACTGTAATTTATACTCTCATATTTCCTTAGGTAACTCCTTTATTAACATGACCCTCATCTCTGATTTGACATTTAATAGAATTCAGAAGGGGAGAGGTTTTCCTTTTGTACATCACAACATTTGATTTTCTGTTCTCTCACTGGGAAAACATGAGAGAGACACTGTATGTAATTAAAAAAGATAGTATAGATGTAGATACAGATATAAATATAGATTAGGGTTTAACAACAGCCTTAAAAGGCAGACAACATTGACATCTTCTTTTTACAGACGACAAAGTGAAGGTCAAAATGGTTGGGTAACTTGCCCAAGGTCACACAGCTGGTGAAGAGCTGAGATGGAAACCAGGCATTTTGACTCCAGAGTTCATACATTTTGTCACTTGACAGTGACAATCTTTATGTCAGCAGGGGTAACAGCAAGGAGTTGAGCAAGATTCAATTCCATTTAACTTAAGCACCATTTATTGGGCATTTACTAAGTGCCAGGATCCATGCTAAGTGCTAAGAATGAAAAATGAATATGCCAAGGTCCCTGGGCTCAAGGACAAGGTTGTCATATGGCTCACAGAAACTCACAATTTTAGTACTTTGTGGTAAGTGCAATAATAAATGCATGCAAGATAGACCAGTTGTGCTCCTCATCAGATAGATGTTTTATAGTTTGGCTTATTTGGTTTACTTACAATGTGAATACCCTCGTCATACGTATGCGTGTACACACAAATTCAAGTTCATACAGTGAGCGTAGATGTTTCCTTTGTGTGCTGGAGGTGCTGTTGGATAAGACAGTATACAAACCTGAGCGCTGTCTCTGCCCTGCCTTGAAACAAGAAATTAACCAGGTGCAGGGGGGAGACAGGAGGCAGGAAAGGGTCAGATAAACAGATAAATGAGAATATAATAGTGTAAGTGCTATAATAGAACAGAGAACAAAGTTCCCAGAGAAGATATTTGAACTAGACCTTGAAGAACGAATAGGCCCTTGACAAGCAAAAGTGGGGTCGGGGCAGAGGGAGGTGGAGGGTGGGGGCCAAGGGCTTTCTAAGCAGAGAACATTCAAGGTACAGGCTGGGGAAAGGAAGGCGTGTTTAGGGTAACGGAGAAGTTCAGTGTGGCCATAGTATAACGCACGTGGGCAGCGGTGCAAAAGATGGAAGAAGGAATTGGACTGGGTCCAGGTAGTGACTA
The DNA here is from genome assembly GCA_031878705.1 of Tapirus indicus. NCBI lineage: Eukaryota > Metazoa > Chordata > Mammalia > Perissodactyla > Tapiridae > Tapirus > Tapirus indicus. The sequence goes on along the minus strand of CM062930.1, from coordinate 68,276,166 downwards.
GTCTTATAGGCTTAGCTCAGAATTGTAGACGTAATTACAAAGGCAATGAAGTGGTAACAAATTCTAGAACCAAAAATACTAATGACTTTTTTTCTGAGTTTAGATCACCTATATGAGTATATAGAAATATTAGGTTCTGAGGAATGTGTATTTCAAGGGAAAAAAATGTGTCCTTTGATAAAATAAGTTTGGGAGATGCCCAACACTCTATTACCTTACTAGAGTTTTATAATTTACGTTAATATGAAAATATTAAACACTGACCAGTCAGTAAGGAAGCCTATTTAAGTTTGTTTAATCCAGCCTTTGTTAAATTTAATCATAGAAATTTTTTTATTTTCCCCCTCCCACAGAACACCTATTAAACACTTCAAGGTTGGCCTATGTTAACACTCAGTAAGGGCGTGACCCAGGAGTGGCTGCATACATATGGATTACACATCACTTCAGAAAAGCATTCATGAGAGAATGCTCATAGAATTTTAGAAGTTATAACTCTTCAATTATATGATATTAAGAATCTCCTTTTAAATTTCTCTCAAATGTTTTCAGCATTATTTTTGTGGAATATAAGAAATTTATTTCTCCATATGGTTTTACATAATGATACATCAAAGTCAAAACGCCATCCAATAATTTCCCACAGTTGTCCCCTCTGGCACTTATCCTTTGAGTTTCCTATAGAGAGAGAACTGACAAGTCTATGGCCACAGAGGACGGCAGAGGTTGCATCAAACTCTATAAGTATGCAGATCTTCCCAGCCCCCAGGACAAGTGCCCAGAGTGGAGGCCAGGCTGCACTGCAGAATCGTAAATGTAGCATGTCATACCTTACGGGCACTAAGTCACGAGGAATAGAATGCTCTTAGTGGAATTATCTGAAGTTCTGGGTTCTCCTAGGTAACTACAGGGCATTTACCCTGCATTTTAGTTTTTATTTCTTCTGAGCAAATTATGTCTCAAGTTAAACTAATCCAGTTATAAAAATTGTGCCCATGCCCCCTAGTGTCACAGGGCTTTTGGCCAGAGCCATCTCCTGCCCCTCACACAAACTTCTCTTTTCACTCCCTGTCTCCCCACAGGTGACTGCTACTCAGGCCTCCGCTGAAATGTCACCTGTACTGCCACCCTCCCCCAGACGGGGCAGGTCGCTGATGTCAACTCTGAGAATACACTTTGTCTTTTCCTACTCAGCACTGACACCAGCTGTAATTTTAAGTTCATCTACATTGATTAGTTTACTGTTGGTCCTTTCAGGAGACCATGAGCTTCATGGGGGCAAGGGCTCTGTTCTGTTCAGTGTTGCACTGCAGCATCTAGCACACAATTGTTTAATAAACATGGATTTAAAGAACAGTAAAATTTCATAATTTAAGAGAGTGAAAATACTGAGACTTTCCATAAATTGGCTACAGCCTAAACCTCAGTTCTATAATTTAGGCTATTGTAGATTTGAAATTATAGAGAAATGTTAGTCCACTGATAACAGTTGATTGATAAAATAGGTTTATTTTCCTAATTATAAATAAATATTCACTATTAACATTACTATTATAATTGGTGGACAACCTAAACTTACCTGCCTTTAGTTTTATTCTGTGATGTCTAGCTTCTAGGTAGCACTTTCTCTATATGTGTGATATAATTCTTCACGTTGGCATTTATATACTTCACATACTTTTAGCCTCATGTTCTGTTCACTGTCACTTAACCACACTACACATGATTTGTTCCTTTAATCTGCTCCATAAATCACTCTCCCCTATCCTTTTATTATTCCTGTGGATCTTTCCAACCTTCTTCCAATTTATCAATCCCTTTGTGTCACTGGAGCATTAAACCAAAGCCAGTGCTCTGGGTGTTTCGAACCCAAAGGGTCTGGGCTGGGTTGGGCTGGTTGATGATATCTAGTTGGATCTTCCATTATAAGAATGAAAAAAAAAATTCAAGAAATCAGACTTTCAAAATACACTTAGACTCTTTCACAAGATGCTTAATATCTCTCCCGCAGTTCTCTTTGGTTGTCCCACCAGAAATGCCACATGGGTGGCTAATGCTTCCTCTGAGGTTGAGTTTCCGTGGAATACCACACACAAAGAGGAATCTGCCAACGACCGGTGGAAATGGCACACAGTTAGTGTTTCATTTGAAACACAAAATTGGGCACCCTCTTTCTGTTCATCCCTCATCCCGCTCATTTGTACCTTTGTCTTTTGTGAGTTTGTTTTTCTACCAGATTTCTTCTAGTGGGGGCTGGGGGGTGCAGCTTGGACAGCTAAAAGTATACAACAGGCAGTTGGTTCAAGGGCGCACCGTTAGATGATTAATTTGGCCTGAAGGACCAAGACAACACAGAGGCTGGAATTCAAACTTTGACTGTGTGGTTCTATTTAATGTGTCACCTGCAAGATAAATTATTCCTGAGAGAGCAACTTGGCCGGTCTAGCTCTAAAGCAAAGATGATGAAGGCCTTAAGAACAGTGTCTTGCACGATGCTGTCCAATTATGGACCATGTTCAGTTGAAAGGAACAGTGAAGTCACCTTCACATAAAAACACCTTGAATCTGACAACTAATAATTACAATTAAGTGGCCCTTCCTTCAGCTTCAATGCTTGCTGTTTACCACTTTGTGATGATTGAAGGGAAATACTTCTCTTAGTTTTCTAAGCCAATGGTTAAAGCACTGTCGTGGAAGCCAAGCCAAGGATCAGGGGCAGACTGTCAAATCAAATCACATAAAACCACTCAGCATGGCTTGTTAAACACTGACCAATCAATACTTCAGTGCTCCTTAAGAGTATACTAAGTCCATTGGCCTGAGAAAGCAAACCCTTTTGAATCCAATGATTTAATATTAGTGGGCTGCAAAGAACTTTAAAAATCTACCAGTAAGTAGCACAAGAGTTAATAAACCTGTCAGTACAGTAGTACAATAGTGATTTAGCACAAAAATGGATTTTAGAATATCCTAATTTGAATTATAGAAAAAGAACTTAAAATACAAAGTATTTGAACTATCTTGATGGTTAGTCAATTACACTGTTGTCTACAGGGATATAGTCTCACATTCTTTAATCTTTTCATCCCCTATGGCACCCATATATTGCCTTCTCCTTAATCTTTACTCCACCCACATCTACCCTAGAGAGTCTGCTGTGCTGAGGGAAGAGGAAGTTAGTTAAATGTGCCCAGGGCTCCACGAGATCACCTAAGATGGTGAACTGTAGCAGAGGTCAGGTGACGTATACATGGAACCAAAATGATGGCAGAGAAGAGAGATTCGAAAAATATATATATAACTCTCATCCCAAATCATATCTGGCTTGATAATAGTTCCCGTTTCTCTAGGGCCCAAGTGTCCAACATGCCTGGAAATCCTGGAGTTTTACTTTGAAAGAAAGGAATATACAAAGCAAAAAAGGGATACAAGTCTTGGATACATCCATGGAGCAGCAAATTAGGAAAGTTTTGGAGAAGGAAAAAAGCAAAGTGCTTATTTGGTACAGCTATCCTCAGCTGTGAACTCAAGAGTGAAAGTGCTCAGAAAATTTGGTGAGCAGAAGCCAGAGGAACTGGTAACTGTGCGGAAAGCATGTTCACTTGGAACAGTCAAAAAATAGTGACTGGAGCTTTGACCTGGGAGGAGCAGAAATAAGGGTGAACTAGAAGGGGAATTGGAGATATTTTATGTATTTATTTTGCTGAGGAAGATTTGCCCTGAGCTAACATCTGTTGCCAACCTTTCTCTTTTTGTATATGAGCCACTGCCACAGCATGGCCACTGACAAGTGATGTAGGTCTGCACCCAGGAACCACACCCAGGCCAACAAAGCGGAGTGTGCCAAACTTAACCAGTACGCCACAGGGGCTGGCCCTGGAGATAATTTTAAAACCCTAATTTATAGTAAATGTGTTTTGAGTCACATTGAGTAATAAGACTGAATTTGTAATTATTTCCTTGCTTGCATTTATTCATTCACTCATCTATTCGTTATTTATTTATCTGCTATATTTATATCAGCTGAATTCAACTGTGTGCAAGCAGAAAGCAGCTTCCCTTTCTTTTTCAACATTTAGCCTTCAAACCCTCTCTATTTAACCATTTGTTCCTCATTCTTTGGATGAAATCTGATGCCATGGTTCTTCAGATCACACAGCTGATTAAAAGTAATCTGGCCACCTTTAGTCATAAGAATGATCTCATTTTAGTAATTGAAATATCCAGTCCACTGTAACTATAAAAAGCTCAAATTTTATCCAAGATGAAAGCTTTTCTGTTTCCCAGGCTTACTCTTCAGCCTTCCCTTCACCCTCCCGCCCCAGCCCTCATTAGATCCCCTTGGTTTCCTCAGGGGTTGCAGTGGGTGGAGAATGGGCCTGAGGTCAGGAAAAGAAAAGGTCTACCATGCTTAGCTAGCTGGTCTGTTGAGATCCATATTGGTGCCCTGTGGATGTGGCAGGTTCCCAATGCTTATCCTTTTCCCATGAGGTCACATAGCTGGATTTCTTTCTCAGTCCTGGGCATCTGGTGGCCTACCCACTCTGTTAAGGTCAAGTAGCCCTACAAGCAGTTCTCATGGTGGCTTATTCTGTAAGATCCACCCACAACCCAGGATAAGGGACCTGTGCCCCTCAGTGGGAGAGAAGTTCCCTTCCATGTCTCCCTCTTTTTGTTCTACCATTGTGACAGGCAGTTCAAGGCACAGCCTTTTGCCTTCGTCTTCCCTAGGAAGGAAGCAGGCACCAGTTTCTGGGCCCTCCAAAGTGCAGAGAATATAGGTCAAGTTCTCTGGTCCCCTCATGCACGTAGGACCTAGGGATCCTCCTATTTGACCTGAAATGAGAGGGAAGCACAGCATACTGAGCACTCTACCAACAGCAGATCTGCCTTCCTTACTCTTCAATTTCAACTCTTTGTAAATTTTGAGGTAGGTGATGGGCTGCAAACAGGGTAGGATTTTTACTACCCTCTTTGCAAATCCTGCATAGACCTTCTAGTATCTTGGTTTGGAACTGGGGTGAGGAGACTCGGCACCTAATGTTTTGATCTTGACAGTAGGGAATCTCAGCTGAAGCTGACTAAAATGCTTCTGCTTTATCAAGGGGTTACAATTAACAGAAACAACTAGTCAGTGCCTGTTTTGTGCCAGGCTCTGATCTAGGTGCTGGAAATTCAAAAAGAAAAGACTTGGTCACCTGTCTTGAGGAGCACTGCCCTCCCCTCCACACTCTGTGCTCAGGTGGTCTTTGCTCTCTAAGCACATGAATGTGTCCCAAGCTATGCAGCTGGTAAAGGGAAAGCACATTGAGGGGGTTAAGGCTTAATGGTGCATTTCTATGAGGCTGGGACTGCGACATGGAGTTTCTCATCCCAACTGAAATAGGTGCCAAAATCAGGAGGTGAGCAGAGCCAACAGGAATTGGAAGTCAGGATTCAAGAAGCCTCAAAGGATATCTACCGGGCTGCAGAACAGTGAGAACTGGAAACAAATATCAAGGCTGGGGTTCTGAGAACTAAAGAAAAATTGAGCAAAAATAGCTGAGTTTAGAGTAAATAGGCAGAGATCAAGAGCAATTGCCTAGAAGAGGCCATTGTTTGTGGCTTGCCCTGACTTGCCAGCAGAGGCATAATATCGGGTTGGGGAGTTCAGGGGCAGGTATAACCACAGGGCTAAGTCTTGCAGGAGGAACTGTGTGTAGGTTGGGAGCAGCTCTTCACCCCACGTGGTTGTTGCTTGAAGCCTGTAGAGATGGCACACAGGCTGAGCACCTGCATGGGGGAAGCTGCTTATGAAGATGCAGAAGCTCGAATCCTACTGGTGAGATTCCTGCTTTTCTCGTAGGTTAGTTTATTTAAATTCCACCCTTTCTTCAGAGTTCAGCTAAGTCACATCTTTTCTAGAATGCCATTGTGATGTCTGTTTCCTCTGAACTCTTATAGGAGTTTGGAAATTAATGACATGCTGCCCTGCATTGTCAATTTCCCTTTGTAAACACACCCTATTCTTTGACTTGCTGAAGCATAAGGATCTGAAATAACCTACTTGGTTCTCTGCCCTGTGGCCTGGCAGCTGTACTAATGTTACTCACACCAGCAGGCTGAGATCTGCCACAGCCCCTGAGATCAATCCTCATATCAGTACTTTATGGCAGACATTTAGCATTATGTCAGTCTTGCTGCTGGCGACTTCGGAGTCCCAAGCTCCCAGCATCTTGCTGATTCTTCACATTTTGGCCTTGTATATTAGTCCTTCAGAGGATAGAGATCTTGCTAAGTTAATACCTGCTACATAAGCTACATGTAACTGGTGTATAGGGAAGAATGACCCCACAGGTGAAACAGTTCTGGGAGGAAGAGGGGTCTTTACCCCTTCACGTGACAGTGCTATATTAGAAGAAACTGTGGTGGAAGAAGGCTGAGGAGATTTCTGGTGAAGGAGGCAGGGAGGTGAGCTGGGCCAAGCCGATGTGGATTGCTTCTCACCACATCCTGTCTGTCACCTGTCATCTTTAGCTCTTTATTTTGTTATAACGTAATAAGGTGGGTTTGCAAATCTTTTACCCATGATAAACTATAGAAAACAAAAAAAAGAAAACACTCCTTTCATTTACTTGAGAAATTAATCATTCTCTGATATGCAAATCATACATTCACATGTAATTACTTATAGATATATAAACAAAAATTAAAATTTTATTTCCATTAGATTCATATTTCATGGTTATATAGTTTAATAATCATTTCAATTGCAATTAAAGTCCATTTTCTATAGTAATTTCATTTGATTTATCTTTATTTATATTGTTCAAGTGTAAAATAATATGGCATTAATGCTTAGGAAAAAAGAATGTCCTGTAATTTTGATCTCAATATCTTCGCAAGTCTGGAAGTAATTCAAAAGAATTTAAAATTACACTGTTAAAGGTCTGACTTATTTCCTAGTCTTATTTAAAAAGATCAACTGAAGAAACAGAAACGAGAGCAACCCACCCTTCTTTTGTACAAGGTTAAAATATGAAGTATGGAGGTCACTTTCATCAGCAGATATTTCATACCATGAATAGAGCCTAGAAAATCTAGAACAGAAGGAAAAATGTTGGGGGCTGGAAAAGGTAAAAACAAGCAGAAAAATCAATGAAAATCATGTCTTAAGTACTTACTTTATGAACAGCACTTTACAAACTATTGTTCACAAATACAAAAGAAAAACAAGACACAATCCCCACATTTGATAATTTTATAAAAGCTAGAAGAATTGCTGGGCTTAAATTCATTTCCAAAGTCAGAAACAAACAGCATCCCTGGCTTTGGTTATGCAGCAACTTTGCCCAGCATTACCATCAGAATGACTGACAGGGGTCAATTGCTGCAGGATTTGTTCTACCATTGACACTGTGTTTCAATAGAACTTGAATTTTGCTATCCAATGTCCTTGTCCACTTGACTTTGTTTGTTAGAACAAGTTGAGGGATTCTGAGGACACCAGTTTTCTCTCTTTTTGTAGGACTAGCTTTGTTCTATTTTACAACGACAGATAGCATTTGTATAGCTAACCTCTTCATAAAATTATATCATTTGTCACAAAGCAGAAACAAGAGGATAAAGATGGATCAATGCGAAGCTATCAGCATTATTGGAAATATAACTCGAGGCACACACTTTGCGCATGCCAGGACTGCTATGCTCAAGGATGAGGAGGATTGTGTTATTCCTGGCCCAAGAAGAGGGGCCCAAGTTTCTGTTCCAGCCCCTTTAGAGAGTAATCCAGACTAAACCATACAGCTTTAGCTGTGGTGAATATCATGCTGGGGGCTAGGCAATCCCATCCATCACCAAGATGCAAGAGTTCTTTTCATTTTGCACACTGGCCCAGGAGGAAAACAATTCTAAATGCATCACTGAAAATCTGTGTCCCTTTTCTATCTCTAGATGAGTACGCACAGAGTACTTTCAGGTGTGGTTTCATAGACTAGTCCCTACTTCTGGATTTCTTTTCCAGGATATATTGATTTTGTCTGGCAGCACTTGAATTCTCTTAATCAGTCAGCAGGTTACTCTTTAAGTTTGTATGTGTCACAGAAAAATAGGTTTTTACCTCTCTCAGTGACTGGAAAGCATCAGTCTGGGTTATAATAAAAATATAACTAAAAAACTTCATTCATTATTGTTAAGAAAATCCACAGAGAATGCGCTGCTTCATTTTATGTTAAAACAAATGACTGTATCTTAAGAAGTGGAAAACAATTTAGATAAATTTTAACATCCTTATTGCTTGCTCTAGGTAAGGAAAGTCAAAGCAAGAAATATTCACAATTGGCAAAACAAAAACCGCAACTAAAAATTCTTCAAAATAAGCAGGTCAGGTGTCACCAGTTATGTCTTTCAACATTCACTGCATTTACCGAAATCTTGATTGATTGAAATTTGTGCACTTTATTTTAAAATCAGATTCAACGTTTTGTTTTGTTTTGCAAGCCAGAACATTACTGTAAATCAGTGCTGCAAGAGCAGTGTCACATTAGAAAGATAAGTGTGCAGAGTATATCCAGGATTGATATACAGGCCAAGCACATCCCATGTTCTTTAACATATAATTTGGAAACATTTCTTAAAAATCTTAATACATCTAGGAAGGTTATTATGGATGTGACAGAATTAGCTACAAATGACTGGACTTCACAAATGATGGGGCAAGGAGTGTTTGGGTAAAGCTGCCTAGGACAGCTCAGAAATCAGCAGGGAGCAGAGACTATATGTTGTCAATTTGGGGTCAATATTTACTCGTCACTCATCACCAACATCTCTATCCTGAATTGGGCTCTAAGCTGTAGGAACCCCTCAATGGAACTGCTAGTGGCCTTTCAGAGCACCATCTACTCACTATGTGGGAGGGACCTCTTGGCAGAAAAATTCTCAATACTCATATGATATTCTGGAAAGAACCCAGCCAACTGGAAAATGACTATTTTCTGTAAAATCTTCATAGTATAATATCCTACAATACCGTTGTTGTCAGAGGCCTGAGCAGTACTGTTTCACAAGACAGTTTTTCAGGATGGGTCAGTTCTGGTGCAATGTCAATGAGCACAGCGTGAACTTGATTCTTTTGTGGGAAGTCTTTCCCTAACTTTGTTTTACAGATGAATAAAAAGAGAAGTAGAGTTGCTCACAATTATATAGACATCCCTATAGACAGTAGTCTAATTCACATTAATAAGAAAATTAAAATGCACAGAGGGCCCCAAAGCATCCTGTGATGTGCTTCACTTCTCCCCGCTGTTGTTTGTCCTGCAACCCAGTTGTGTTTGACTGCGTGTATACTTTGCTCAGTGTTCATGTCCAGTGACCCCATGTATAGCAGTCCAGAAGTGTGGACAGGAAATTATCATACAGAGGGAAGAGACTCATACTGCCTCTGGATGTGAGGGATGCCGTGCTCATTTGGCCGTATAATCATGTTTGCTCTGATGCGGTGGAATGAATGTAGTCATCGAGTTTTGCATCTATTTAACCTTATCTTTGCATTCTGCCTAATTAAGAAGAGAAATCAAGTCTTAAATATCACCTAATATGCACTGGCAGGAACACTTTTTTGAATATGGATTGGGAGTCTAATCCTATAAGTCTCACGTGGGCCACCTTTCAACTAACTTACATTTAAATTTTGCTGGCATGAAAAGTACAGGATGGAGTCCTGAGTAAACAAAATGTAGAAATCGTGCTTTGTTTAATTATTCCAAAGCCCTTTGTCTCTTACTTGTAAGGTGCAATATGGCAAAGGCTCTTGGCAGACGCCTAAGAGCTTTTATAACCAATGTTGAGATCAGCCGAAACAAAGACACATTTGTTGAGCTCCAGCTTCAGATGCTGGCCTGGCTTTTCAGAGGTAAACCATAAGTGTTTGCTCTTGGATATGGATAAGAGTTTTTCAAAAAATTGATTTGCCAATGCTTACTCAAGGCGCTACTGCATATTATGAAACATTTGCTTTCCTAGCACACAAGCAATAAATTTAAAACACAATAGCAGCATGTGGCTGGAAAGAGAGGCAACCCTAGGGAAAGAGTATTCCTGGGAAGCAGGAATATTTGCTAAAACCCAGATTAGATTAAGCATTAGGGGATGAAGAAATGACTTAATTAGCATCTCCAAAAAGGCAGCAAGATGATCACCAACAGCAAAGTCAGCACGGTGTAGGGGCTGTGCACGGGCTTTGGCGTCTGTAGATAGCTCTGCCTTTCAGTGCTTGGACGAGACGCTTCAAGTCTTTAAACCTGTTTTCTTCTAAAAAGTGGTACTATCTACCTGCCTTGAACATCTACCTGCCTCTTGTTTAGAGGGTAAAATGAGATTATGTTCTGAAAGTGCTTTGTCAACTGTAAAGGTCTACACAAATGAGAATACCAATAAAATAATAGTATAATAATCATTATCAGAGGAACAATATCAACTAACATTTAAGGATTTACTCTGTGCCAGACACTAACCTAAGGGCTTCACGTGAATTATCTCATTGGGTTGCATACTATCATTATCCTTATCATTTTACAGAACAGGAAACTGTGAAGGCTAGACAGGTTGACCAAGGTCTATTTGGCACCCACATTTGTGCTTTACCCTCCACACTGAATTGCCTTCCCTATTATAACCATTATGGATGCTAACCGAATTCATTTAGGGATGATTTCTATGTTTTCACAAATTCCATTAAAGTGATCTTTCTTGTCTAGTGTTTTATTGACTAGTCCAACCACTTGCTCAACATCTTATTTTTTGCTGAGGAAGATTCGCCCTGAGCTAACATCCGCTGCCAATCTTCCTCTTTTTGTATGTGAGCTGCCGCCACAGCACGGCCATTTACAGATGAATGGTATAGTTCCAGGGCATGAACCTGGGCCACCGAAGTAGAGCACACTGAACTTAACCATTAGGCCACCAGGGCTGGCCCTCGCCAGTATTTAATGCATGTGCTCTATATGCTGCACTCATGTAAAGGTATAAGGAAATAATTAACAAAGTCGAAAATTGGGATTATTATTCCAGTGACAGAACTTGCATACAGAAGGAAGGCTGTAAAACATTTAAAAAGCAATGTGAGAACTAGAGTAAAATTATGTAGGCTGCATTGTACCTAATTAAATCCTGAAGAAGAGAAAAAAGAAAATAATTCTTGCAATCATATGACCCTAGTAGTGTCTTAATTTTTACAACACATTTTCTACACTTTAAAATTCTTTTCTTTTACTATTAAAGGCCTAATCCCGGAAATAGTAGTCCTACGAATTGGTCTCTAAGCCTATGAGGTTTCTAGAACTGCACTGTCTTATATGGTAGCCACTAGCCACATGCAGCTATTTAAATTATATTGAAGTTAATAAAAATACAATTTTAAAAATTCAGTTCCTCCCTCACACTAGCCACATGTCAGTCCTCAGTAGCTGTATGTGTATAGTGGCTATCGTGTTGGACAGTGCAGATAGCTTCCCATCATCACAGAAGGTTATATTGGATAGCACTTTCCAGAAGATAAAATCAATAAATATCCTCTCTCCCTGCCTTGGTCTAGTGGGGCCTAGGGGACTTTCGGGTTATATGTGTAAACACATCAGGGGATTTACGGAGATATTTAGGGTGAAAACTCTTAGAAAGAGATGGGACCTACTGTTGATGAACAGGATAGAAGATTGAGGCATCAAAGTTGAATTATCTTAACCCGACCCTTTTGTGTTCTCTGGTGGGTAAAGTACAGGACTTGCCAGTGATCTGTTTGCTGGTGCATTTCACCTGCACAGAGATGAGAAAGAGGTGAGGAGAGTGAGTCAACAGCTCTGGCCAGATCAGTCAGAGTTGTTCAGAGGGGGCTTTTTAGACAGATGAAATGGCCTGAGCACAGGCATGGCATCTTGAAAAGGCCTTCTGACCTGGTTACGGTGTAAGGTGATTTCAGGGTAGTAGCATCCCAAGATGAGACAACAGCAGAAAATGCTGTTGAAGGTTACATTGAGGATCAGACTGAATGGGCCTTGTAGTCCCTAAAATGTTTTCATATTATCCTTTAGGTCATGGGGAGCCATCAGAAGTCTTTAGGGTATGGAATGACATGCCTGGCTTAGCTTGACTTTTCAGGAAAGTAACTATGGCAGAGGTGAGGAGGGTGTCTTAGGTTAGAGGTTAAGAAACAGCTTCTGTAACGTTATTGTGCCCTAATCACCAATCATATTACCTTACAGTTCAAAATAAGAATGCCTTTAAATATATCTCCTAATTTTTTGACGTTAAGCAATAATGATACTTAAATGACAAATTAGTGCTTTGTTAAATATGTACTGTAAAATGGATTATTAGCATGGCCTGAAAAATTCAGTTATCTACTGAATAAATGAAAAAGATTTGAAAAGCAGCTTAAATCCATTCTTGGTCATTATATTTATAACGCTATTAATTGGTTTTATAAGATTATGAAATGAAAAAGTTGAATAATGGACAATTATCAGGCTGGAAATAAAATGGGAAGATGGATGAAATATGAAGGATGAGAAAAGATGAGGAATGATCAAGGTCACCCTTACCATGCTGGTGTTTGGTTTGATTCGGGAAAAGATTTAGTGAAATGAGTGGCAGACGTTTCCCTTAATTTTCCCCATTCTACTAATTCAGGCCTGAGGTAATTGTCAAAATAAGTGAGGATATGCTGGAAACCTCTTCTCCTCAGATCCAGCCTCAGTTTAAATGGGCCTTACAGATTGTGAACCATTGTGTCTAACTCTGGGTTATGGATCCAGTCCCATAACTGGAAGGAGTAAGCCACCACTCTTCATAATCAATAGGAGAATGGAGGTCCTGACTTAATAAGGAAGAAAGAGATACTTCTCTTCAGGTCTGAAACATTTACTACGAAGTACATAAGAGCATCAAAGAAGTCAATCTGACACTTTCCCAAAAGTTTAGATGAATCACCTTTTCAAAGAAGGGAGAGGGAGAAGCTTCCAGGGCCTCTCTAATGCTTCTCCTCGTGACTCTATTTACCTGACGCCTCAGTGTAGACGGCCTGACCCTGTTGGTTTCCTTGAAAGGCACCCTCAGACTATATCTCTGCTTTAGAAAAGTACACATGAAAAAAGAAAAGCTTTATGCTTCAGTATGTGTTCTGTTATTCTGTCCCATTTTAAGTATGCAATTAATTTTAGTTTTCTGTATGTGTAACTAAAGGCCTAATTACTTTTAATGACTGTCAAAGAAACTGTTGAAAAATAAACAAAAAAGAAGTTATCTGCTTCTACCATGCTACGGGAACTGGTACTGGATTTGTAATCCCACTGTAAACAATAGACAATTGGACAAAATTTACAAAATAATTGTTTCAGACATTATAAAGGAGCTAGCATAGGACTGTGACCCCTGAGAGAAGGGAAATAGATAAGGTGAGCCCTATAATCACTCCAGCTTTCTGCCTGAAAGTACTTTTCTGAATTGAGGTGCAGGGAGGGGGAATCCAGCAAAGCACAAGGGTCACATTAAATCACTAAGACAGAGGTAAGAATTCAGGGAAGCTGAAATGACTGGAATCTACAGAACAATCAGAGAGAAGGGGGCCAGGCAAACAAAAAGCTACAAAAATCTGCATAGGGTCTCCTTAAGTCTGTTGCTGAGTATACTCCAAGATGCATACGAAGATACTCCAAGAGGCCAGGAAAGAACAGTCAGGGAATTATAAGTATTGAGTGACAATTCTCCATTGGTCTCTCACATTTCTAGACACCTTGCAACCAGAGGCACTGACAATAGTCATGCACTGCATAATGACGTTTCAGTCAATGATGGATCACATATAGGACAGTGGTCCCATAAGATTAGAACCATTTAGCTTAGGTGTGTGGTAGGCTATACTATCTAGGTTTGTGTAAGTACTATAGCGGAGGAAGAAATTTTACTCTACCTTCTAGTTTCTTCTGGCTGGTCTAAGAATTAAATTGACATGAGACAGATTAACAGGAGAAAAAAAACCTAAAGTTTAATAACATGTATACATGGGAGAAACCCAGGAAAACCACATAACTCACCAAAACACTGAAGCCCTCACCTTAAATTACATCCTCAGCCAAAGACAAAAGATTTTGGAGGTGGGGAGAGTCAGGGACTTTAAAGGGAAGGAAGGCAATTCATAGGTAGGTGAAAAGGAACAGATGTTTGGAAAACATATTTGTTTGGCCACACAGAAACAGAAGAACACAGAGGAGAGACCAACAAACAGGCTTTTCTAGGTTCCTCCTTGTCTACCACCTAGTTCATGCTATGCTAAGGTGATAGCTCACTTCCTGAGACAGGTTTTTTTTTTAATCTGAATTCTTTTAGACAATTAAGGAGGAGGTAACAAGAAAAACTTTCTGAGTCTTTTGTTTCCTAAAAATAATCAGCTTCAAATCCTCATGTTAAAGAGATACATTTTGGGGTGGCAAATTTTGTTTCCTTTCAGCGCACTCTAGGATGTTCACACAATGATGAAATCGCCTAACGACCCATTTCTCAGAATGTATTGTTGCTAAGGAACACAAGATTGTACATTTATTCTGTGTTATTTTTTCACAGATGTTTGTATAGCAAACAGCCTTGGAACATGGTGTCTCCCTCAGGACCAAAGGGCAGACATGCTTACAGCCCATGATAAAGGATTCAGCTTCCCTAAACTCAGGGTTCCTCTCCTGTACCACAGGGCACTGAATGTGCAGATACTGTTCTATGGGAATTGGGTCTCAGGAAGATAGTGTAAATACTGACACTCTGGCTTCTGCTTCTGCATTGGTGATAAAGTTCTTTGACTCTGATCCAGAAAGCGTGTCTTCTGCTAACATCCTTGAAACTATGGCAGGCTAACTTGTTAGCTTGCAAGCTGGGTAAGAGTTCAGACTCTTCGTAGATTCGGAAAGTTTTGGTGATAAGGATGGGATGCTAACAGAGATGTGGCTTTCTGAAAAATGAAGGATGAAGACCTCACAGGCCAAATAATAGGATTTGAGAGAAGTCCATGGGAATTAGCAGCAAATATAGCAACCATGTTGACCAAATTATATGGTCAACTGGGCAATAAATTGTTCTCCCCTTTATTGCCTATTATTGAGGAGGAATTGGGAGGTGGTTATAGGCTGAGTACTAGAAAGTAGACTCAAAGGCAGCTCCCCTGATTGTTGCTAACTCTCCTTTGAGGTGGAAGGAGGAGATTCCTCACCAATCTTGCAGTCAGCCTCAGGTCCATCTCGTTGTAAAAATTAGTACTAATATTCATCATGGAAGATTGGATATCTATGTGGAAAAAAATTAACCTTGACATTATCTTACAACTTTCACAAAATGAACAAAATAACAGCCCAAAATATAAAACTTTTAGAAGACAACATAAGATGAAATCATCAAGATTTTGAGAGTAGAAAAAGGATTCTTAGGACACAAAAACATGAACTCTAAGAAAATTGATTAATTGGATTTCATCATCAAAATTAAATTTTTCTATTCTTTGAAACACATTGTTAAGAAAGTAAAAATCAAGCCACCAAGTGGAAAAATATTTGCAGTATGTATATCTGAAGATTTATATCCAGAATATATAAAGAACTACTCAAGTCTAATTAAAAAGACAAGAATCCAATTTAAAATGGACAAAAGATTTGAACAAGCACTTCACAAAAGAAGATATGCAAATCATCACTAAGCACATTAAAAGATGCTCAATATCATTAGTATCAGGAAAATGCACACTAAAGTCACAATGAGATACCACTGCACACAAGCGTTAGTAAAGATGTGCAGCAACTGAAATTCTCATACATGGCTGGAGAGGATGTAAAATGGCACAAGCATTCTAGAAAGTACTCTGGTAGTTTCCTTAGACACTTACCATATAACTCAGTGGTTCCTCCCCTTGGTATTTGCCCAAATAGAAATGAAAACATATGTCCTTGGAAAGACTTTTATATGGATGTTCACAGCAGATTTATTCATAATGGCCCCAAACTGGAAACTCAAAAGTCTACCGAGAGGTGAATGGATAAACAAGTTGTAGTATATCTGTAGAAGGAAATAGTTGTCAAGAAATAAAAAGGAATGGACTATTGATAGATGAAAAAACACAATTGAATCTCCAGAACGCCATGTGAGTGAAAAGAAGCCAGAACTAACAGAAGAAAACATTCTATGTGATTTTACTTATATGAAATTCTAGCACAGATACAATGAATTTACAGTGGTAGAAAGCAGATCACCAATTGCCTGGGTCTGCGATTGCGGGGCGATGCCTGCAAAGCGGCACAAGGCAACTTTTTGATGGTTATTCTTGATTGTGATGGTGGTTACATAGGAGACATACTTGTCAAAGCTCACCAAGCTGTACACTTAAAGTGGGGACGTTTCAGTTTATGTAAGTAATGCTTCAATAAAGTTGATTTAAAAGATCCTCAAGTTAAAAAAAAAGATTAATGTGGTATGTCAAAATGACCTAGAGCCAACCTTAAGAGGGTTCTCACTGGAGAAGGTTGACAGTTTAAGCATCAAAAAGAGAATAATGGCTGTGGATGCTTGAAATACAAGGAATATGTAAAAATCACAAAACTGTAAAATTTACAAAATTATTTCATTTTGTGAAATACATGTGAAATACATAATTACATGTGTGCACGTGCATGCACGCACACACACAAGCGCGCGTGCACCAAAGAACAGAATTTAATTCTATATTCTTAAAAATCTCTTCCAAGAGCAGTAACTGTTCTGAAACTAGAAATCCTAAAACAGGATTGCATTTTTAGGATCTCAGGTTTGTTTGATTCTAAATTATTTATTTAAAAATATTTTTATACACTTCCAGCCATAAAATAAACAAGTCATGAGAATGTAATATACAGCATAGGGAATATAGTCAATAATGTTGTAAAAACTTTGTGTGATGACAGATGGTTACTAGTCTTACCAGGGTGATCATTTATAATGTATACAAATGTCAAATCACTCTGTTGTACATCTGAAACTAATACAATATTGTATGTCAACTATACTTCAATAAAAAATATTTTTTAATAATATTTTCTAAGCAAAACTTGGATGAAGTTTTGAAAAGCCATTATATAGGCATTTGCCTTGAGGATGTGCCTTGCAGATTTCCAACTACAGGGAGCTTAATTGACCGTGGGCCCCAGCTGTCACACTGAAATGCATTGCTTCATTTACACTGAGGCCATGCTTTCCATAAGCTGCTCCTAGCCAATGACTGATTGCAGCAGGTTTACTAAGGCAGCCTGTTTGTAAGAACCATAGGACTCTTCCAGAAGGCCAACTTTGGCTAAAGGACAACCCAATGGCCTTGATGAACTTTCATTAGACTTCGTGGAAGTCTAGGATGCTTTCACCCAACCTTCCTTCCTTTTTCTCTTTCACTAGGAGTCAGATTTGCATCGTACTTGGATGGCTCTCCCAACCTTTTCCAGCTCCCTCCCCATTTTTTCTCATAGGCATTTTCCTCAATAAAATTCTTACAAGTTTAATCTCATCTTGGTGTCAATTTCTTGGAGGATCTGAACAAATATGCAGTCCAATATTTGATTATCTTTTATAGCAATCAAGACCCACTGATGGCACTTGTGCTCTCATATTTATCCCTATTAAATTTCATCTTGTTGGTTTCAGACCAATTGTTCCAAAACATCAAGATATTTGTGAATCATGATTCCACTGTCTTTTACATCTACTATCTTTCCCACCTTTGTGACATCCAAAAATTGATGAGTAGTTATATGTCTTCTTCAAGTTGTGGATAAAAATATTAAACTGGAACAGACAAATGACAGAACTTTTTGGTCATACAATCAAAATCTATAATAGGCCTGACAGTACAAAGAAGTCCATGTTTTCATAAACTGAGTAAATATTAGAGAATTATGAGAATAGTAAATTACATGTAACTAGAAGGTGGATAGTATCCTTATAATCAACTTGTACCTCCCCCCACAACATTTTACACACAGAAGGTGTTCATAATCACTACCACCAAGACAGCAATGACACCAGAAAAATGTAGAAAAGAATATTTGAAACAAGTGATCTTTTATAGTTTGCTTTAGAAGCAAGCTGTGTAGTTCTTTTGCTCTGTTAATATTAGGGTAGGGAGCACAGTATAAAAATTTCAGCTCTTAAGACAGCAAGAACTACCCACTAAATGAAATAACTTTAAAAGCAATGTAATTGGATTCCCTTAAATAAGGATTTTGTGGTTTGCTTCATTGTGTATTGTGATAATTCAAGAAAAAACAGTTGGTTTTGTAATAATGGCAAATTTTATTTGTATTTAGATTTAGGAATGATTGTGTGGTAGTTATGGGTTTTCCAAACTAATTGTTTTAAGGATAATTTGGGTAGAGGCCAACGGAATGCCTGGCAAATAAGCAAGAGAATAAACTATTCTAAAAATTCTTTTTCATCATGGAAATCAAGCTCATATTAAAAATAATTTTGATACTACATACTTAAGAGGATTCATCTTTCATTAACTCATAGATTTCATAGGATTTTTTGAAAAGAAACACAATAGGCCAGAAATAAATATTTCATGATAAATTGTGTCATTGATAAGAGGTTGAACCTAGATATTACTTCAAGTGTGTGCCCCAATATGACATCATTATAGAGTACTATCACTATATAAATAGTCATCTTGCCTAAGGTCATTTGTCCCACAATAAATCTTCAGTTCAGTGGGGTGCCACACTACAGGATATAGTTGATTATTTTCCACTCAACACTTTTAGAATTTGCGAACACAGAAAATATTTCACAAAGGGAATCAAAACACCCATTAACCTCCATTTACCATACAGATACGGAAATCATACCAGCTCAGTGGTTCAATGTTCTATGTAAAGTCTGGTTGAAACTTTTATCCTTTTTCTCCCTTGGATTCTTCTTTTATTCTAAATACTATTAACAGGGACATTCTATTACGTTTCTCTTCAGACCTCTGAATCATAAGCAAACTTTCACCTTTAATTAGTTTAATAGCGCTGTTGATGAGTAGTAATATGCAGAAGAGGTTGATAATCGTTGGTTTGGCGTAGTTGAAATAGATAACAATGAGATACATTTATTGTGGATAGTGGGAAAGACATCTCCTGGAATACAGACCAAGAAACTACGGTACTACAAAGGACATCTTGATAAGTAGCAGACTCAAAGAGGACAAAAAAGGAACTGGATATCTGCTGACATAAATCTTTTCTCAACTGGATTATTTCCTTTAAAGTCTATTTTTTTTTAAGGCAAGAGTCCAAAAAGGATGTGTTTTCCCACAAACAAGGAAGATCAAAGTAAAATGCTCTTCCGTTATTCAATTTAAAGAGAGAGAGAGACTAAAAGAAGAAATCAAGGGCCTTAAACAGAAATGGTATAATGTATTTATACAGGAATGAGTATTTCTGATGTTTAGAATGCATGGGTGGTGACTTGGACTAGGTAGTGATCCAGAGAGAGAACCTAAGATATGTCCCTTAAACTACCTAAAGGCATGACTAAGAACAAGTCACTCTAAACAAAAAAGTAAGATCTAGGGCTAGGAAAACACCAAATGTGGGCACTGAGTTAGAACTGAACACGTTGTGAAAAGACAAGGTATGTGTGTAAGTTTCTCTCTCACCAGACAGAATGCGAGAAGGAAATGTCACGTCCCGCTGAGGGTAGGGGGTGATGTCAGAAGTACTTCTGGGACTTTTTCAAGCTACGTTTGCCTAGAAGAAATTCTGAGAATTCCCCCTGCTCCTCATCTCCACCACTGCACACAATCTTAACTCCTCCTTAGGAATTAGTGCCCATGTGAGCCACTGTTACTGATCCGTGGGTTATCATGTCCCTTGGGTGGGATGCGGCAGAAAGGAGGCTGAGAACTACTGCCTCAGTGGTTTCCTTCCCTCTACACTTCATGTGACGGTTCATGTCGCTGGGAAGGCTCCCAGCTCTGCTGGGAGGAGGAAAGACTGTGAGTATGCAGAAGACGGCCCCACCTTTCATCAATCCTTCCCCCACTCCACATGCATGGGTGCTCACACACACACACACACAGCCTGCCTGGTAAAGCCGACAAATGTTCATTGTGCTCACACTGCCCAGAACACTATCTTGAGAACTCTAAGAGAGACGCAGAGGACAAAGAAGACTTGATTTCTGCTCTGAGAATTGTCAAGGGCACTGTCATTTCCACAATCTGCCACTTACCTAAATATGGTCCCCCTTGTTATGCTCTTGCCGACAGACTGACCTGGGTCTAACTCAATGGATTGAGGAAACTAGTAGAAGTATTGTTAAGTAATATGACAGCCTTCCAGTCGAATATTTCTGTCTGCATAACAAACATTTGTTGAATAAATGATAAAGACAAAGATGTGGACATGGCCCACCTCAGCTAGGTTGATAAACAATAGATACTCAGAAGAAGTGCTAATTTTGATCTCAACATGATTGTGTTTCCTCTATTACCTCTAATATCTCAATCACAAACTCTATATAGAACAGTCCAGAGACAAATTTTCTTCCAAATCTTACCCTTTATCTGACTTGGGAAATAATAACAGCTAACACGTGTTGAGCACTGCTATATGCAGGGAAGCATGTTTATTAATTTTTGTACATCTTGCTTAAGGCTCATAAAATTCCTATAAGACTGTACTATTATCCCTTTTTATAAAGTTGAGAAAACTGAGCTTCAGGCAGGTTCATCTAGCATGTGGCATGAAGATCACAGAGCCAGTAAGAGGGAAAACCCAGATCTATCTAATGACAAAATCCATACTTATGACTACTGCTCTGTATTGCTCTGTTTACCACTACATATATAAAAAGTTTTAAAATACTATTCAAGGCTAACAAAGACTTTCTGAGGCTGTGACTTAATATACGTATAAAATATATTTATTATATATATCATATAAGATATATACATTAATATGTATAAACATGTTTGACAATTGATATAGCCTAAGAAAAATATTTCGCTTAACAACACTATTGTTTATGCTTGTTTTTCAATTAAGCAGCGTAAATCTTTCTAAAAAGAGTTTTCAAAATATAGTCAGTCCTCATTATTCCTTGTAGTTGTGTTTCATAAAGTGGATCTTGACACTGACTTAGTGAATCCTGAGCCACGGCTCCTAGAGGAAACACTGGGCTAGGTTCCCATGGGCCTCTGGTCAAAACATTTTCATCAACCAATCAATACATAACCTTTTCTGGTGTGTTTTTCTGTTTAAAGACACGCTATCTAATTTCTGTTGTTGACTCATTAACTTGAGCTCCTGGCCAACAGCACTGTAACTCACACCTGAGTGAGCTCATCTAACACACGTGTTTTCTCTGTAGGGCACATCCCGGCCTTCTTGCCCTTAGGACCACTAGACAGCACATCAGCACTACACTTGGGGGCCGTTTTACATAGTGAAATCAGCAACTAAGGCCCAAAAGTGTGAAACTATGGCACTAAATACACCACGAAAAGGACACTTGTTTACAGTATGAGAGCTGAAACAGGAAGGCAGGACATCGCCTTGTTCTACCACCACTCTGTGCATGTCCACGAATGATTGCAAAAGTGCCCAGGGTATGGACTTTGGGGGTCACAAAAAAATTGTAGCGAGTAAGTGAATTAAACAGATATTGAATCCATGGATAATGAGGATTGACTATTTATAAATCACTTGAAGGAAGTCCTGACAGTTAAGCTGAGTGAAGCCAATGTTATACTAGCTTGTTCTTTGAAACAGCAGATCAGAATATGGGTTCCCACGATAATTTTAGCCAATTTAAACCATTCTCCAACAACACACATATGAAATAATTTCTTACGTTCTGGTTACAGAGGCTAAAATTGCATGATCTTTGAATCTGAATGTTCTTTCTTTCTTTTTTTTTTTCTGCTGAGGAAGATTCACCCTGAGCTAACATCTGTGCCAATCTTCCTCTCTTTTGTATGTGGGTCACCACCACAGCATGGCCACCAACAAGTGGTGTAGGTCTTGCCTAGGAACTGAACCCAGGCCACTGAAGCAGAGCGTGCTGAACTTAACCACTAGGCCACGGGGCCAGCCCCAAATCTGAGTATTCTAATTCAGATGAGCAGTGGGGCATTCTCCATCATGAAGGCCTCCTTCAAGTCCGCTGGGAAGGCTCTTACCACGCTCCTTTCCTGCCTAGGCCACATTTCATGATCTTTATCCCCTACCACGGAAAAACCCAAGAGCTCCTTCACGTGGTCAGTGGCTAAATGCAACTCATGGCAGGAGGAGAAAGCTCCAAGCACGATGAGGATTAGATGCTGACAGAAGTGGAACTTGTGAGCAGTACTGCCTGGACTTCTTGCACTTTTGTTTTTGTTTTTATTCTGTTATTTCTTCCTATTGTGAGAATATTTTTCCAAGGAACAATGGGCAGAAACAGTTTAATCATAATTGTGAAAAATACTGT
This sequence comes from Tapirus indicus, assembly GCA_031878705.1. Classification (NCBI taxonomy): domain Eukaryota; kingdom Metazoa; phylum Chordata; class Mammalia; order Perissodactyla; family Tapiridae; genus Tapirus; species Tapirus indicus. The sequence goes on along the minus strand of CM062930.1, from coordinate 68,253,678 downwards.
TTAAAAGTGTGATTTCAGATGGAAATTATGCTTTTTGTAGTGGCAGGTATTGTTAAAAGCATACAGACTACACACGTTCCCTGGAGGGTTTTTAACTTTGCTCCAAACCTAAATGAGCCTGTTGTCTTCTCCCTTAGTGCTCAAGTCACAGCAGGCGCAGCTCGGGAAAGCCTGGGCCTGGGGGCTGGAAGGTGGCCTCAGTTGCCTGGATGGCAGATGGCAGTTCTTGCAGAACAAAGTCTCGGGAGAAGTCTGTTACAAAATCGTCAAAACTACAGTAAAGTAAATGCCCCTTAATCTTACCCTGTTTTCACAGAATCTGGGCTTAAGAGTAATTTTTGGAATGTACTTTAATCAATTAATTTATATTTACTAATCCCAAAGTTAAAAAAATAAATCCAACCTCAAGAATGAGAATTGTCCCTGGGTGTTCCTTCTGCTGTCTCCCCTACACACACTCAGAGAGCAGAGATTCTGTAGGCACTTCCCGGTGCCCCGCTCCCAGATGGTAGTGGTTTGGAGGTGAATCTGTTACTGCGTTATTAGTTTTTATTTTTAAAAATTGTGGTAAATTATTTTTAACACAAAATTTACCATCTTAATCATTTCTAAGGGTACAGCTCAGTACTGTTAAATATATTCATATTGTTGTGCAACCAATCTCCAGAAGTTTTTCATCTTGCAAAACTCTGTACTCATTACGCAACACTCCCTTTCCCTCTCTCCACAGCCCCTGGAAAGTACCATTCCACTTTCTGTTTCTATGAATTTGACTTCTCTAGGTGCCTCATAGGAGTGGAATCATACAGTATTTGTCTTTTTGTGTCTGGCTTATTTCACGTAGCATAATGTCCCCGAGGTTCATCCATGTTGCAGCACGTGTCACAATTTCCTTCATTTTTAAGGTTGAATGTATATACCACATTTTGTTTAGCTATTCATCTGTCGATGGACACTTGGGTTACTTCCACCTATTCCTTTATTTGAAAGTAGCTAAAATCTCGTGAAACAAAGGTATGACAACATGTGTTCTTGGAATGAAGTTGATTATTATGCTCTTTTTAAACTTAGGAATTGAGCCAATTTCCTGGAGATAAATGATCTGACCATGGCTTATGTGATCCCAGCTCATTTCAGTTCTCTTCTCATCCCCCACCTCACTCACTCATCTCTGGCTGTTTTTGCTGTTCGTCTAACAGATCAAGTGTACCCTTACCTCCAGGCCTTTGCCAGTATTGTTCCCTCTGCTGGAATGTTCTGTTTCCTCAAATTTCTGATAGCTCCTTCTTTTCCTTCAAATCTCTGCTCAAATGTCACCTTATCCTTCTGACCATCCTTTACCAATGGCAACCAGCCTCCATACCCCCATCTCTCTTTACTTGATATTTCCATAACAGCCATCACTCTACCTCATATATTTTCTTGTTTTTATTACCTATTTTCCCTACTAGAAAGAAAGTCCTACGAGGTCAAGACTTTGTTTGGTTCACCATTGTATCTCCAGTACCTAGAACTATGTCTGGCAAATAAGAGGCCTTCAAAACATTTCATTTATTTTTTGATATTATTTACTATCACTTACTATGTGCTGGGCATTATTCTAAGCAACTTACAAATGTTGACTCGTTTCCTCCTTATAACCATCCTAACAGGCAGGTGCTATAATTGTCCATATTTTACAGATAAGGAAACTGAGGGCACTGAGATATCAAGTAACTTATCCAAGGTCACCCAGCTGGTATGTGATGGGGCCACAGTGCAAACTCAAACAGTGTGGCACCATAATCTGTGCTCTTAATTACTATGCTATGAGGGAAGGAATGAAGAAAATGACCCTTCAATTACAAAATGAGAGGGAAGAGGTTGTAAGATTTCTCCTTCCCATTATGCACCATAATGTTCTTGCTCCGTGACAAATTGTACTGTGAATTACAGATTCTACAGGGCAGAGGATACAATAAGCAAATTTTTCTACTGCTTTTTCCCCTCTGCTAGTCGAGAAGAGCCCTGGCACATGAAGTTACATTTCTCTCCACTCCGGGTTTTATATTCAGAGCTTGATTACGGACAGTAGAAGTTAGCATAGTACCTGCCTGACTAAATAAGAGTCAAGTTCGTTTCAGAACATGGCAGGTCAGGACACACTAATGTCTTTCTGGGAAGAAGATTTAGTCATTTATACTTACCAGTCTTAACTGGAAGCGCAAATACCTTACCAAGAAAGGAAGACACTCTGGAATCTCAGCTTCCCTTTACGTTATATACAAATGTCAACCTCAAGAGCCACAGCTTTTTCCAACACTTTCTCCTTACAGTTTAATTTTTCTCATTTTTCTTCTTTAGTGTTCTCTTTCTCCTTTCTTCCCCGCTCTGTGTCCCTCACCACGTAGTGTATAAATGATATAGCATCTCAGAATTCCTCTAACGTGCCACTTCAGTTGAACTTGAAAAACACTGGGGTGATTACTAATTTATTGCTGTCTTCTGCTAAGTGCTTAATGCAAGCCTAATAAAAATCAATAGCTGTGTGTGCCTCTCTCCACTGTAGCAATATGCTTCTGATATATGACTAGGTGAGGTAGTTGTCAGGTGATTTATTGAAAATCTTCTAAGATTATTCACCACCTCCATTTTATTGGTGTCATGGAAGATGTTGATCATATAAATGGAAGTAGAAGCAGGGAGCAGATGGAAAAGAGCAGGTAGTATACAGTCTCTTCTGTACAAAGGTCTTCAAAAGGTTTGCTGTGAGCAGACTAAGAGTATGGAATGGGGACATCTTGCCTGATTTGAATAATATCCCAAGAAAATTAGAATTAGGATGCTAAATGCATTTCCAACCAAAAAGCTAAGGTCATAAACTTCCGCAGCCATCAGACTTTATCTCCTACCTGAAAACTCAATTCATTTCTGTTAACAAAGAAGGACTTGGCATCAGCCTCACCATCTGCAGCACCCACCCAGAAATGCTTGACCTCCTGCCCGCTCTGTGTCAGGGGAGACCCTTCCTCTACAAAAGGGGACCCCTTGTGGGGGATGGATAAAACCATCTGTCTGCACTCAGAGAGAACTAGATCCTATCAATAAAATAATTTCAACTTCCTATTTTCAACTATCCTCACAAGCAGTGTGGCATAATGGGGTCACAAACTGCCCCGAGCGCGTCTTTCTCTACATCCACACGGAACACTTCAGTCCTCTGGCAGAGAGCCTCTGCAGTCTATGCACAACATGGGACCACATGGGACCACATGGGAGGTGGCATCTCCCAGCCCCAACCCGAAACATCAGCAGGACACTCTGTTATCAGCTAAAGGAAGAATGTGGTTGATTTTCTTTACAACTTCTAGAAATTTGACATTTCTTCTTAGCCATGCCTCCCCAACTCCAGCTGCTCTGACTATCAAAATTGCCTGCAAACTTTTAGTGTTTCTCAAGGTTTTTAAAAGGAGAAGCTCTTTAATTCGCTAATTCTACCACTGCAATATCTATGGCTTCATCTATGTCATGGCAACATCTCTGACTTGAAATATTTGAATTCTTCAAAATATTGAGACATAGAAAGATTTATTATACCATTTATTTTATTAGAAATAACATATTAAAAAACAACCTCAGCTTTTTAATTAAATTTAGAAAATTCCCAAACAGAGTAAGCTCCCCTCGGTGGAAATAAGCACCATTCTCCAGAATAAAAGCCATAAATATGACAGCAGGCAGAGACTGATCCACCCTCTCTGTTATGCCTTTTCCCATTTCCTTTCTTATTTTCCAGAATTGGACCAATTCATTTCAGATTCCAGGGATCTCAGCGATTGTCCAGACTCTCCAGAGACACACTCCTGCCCCGCAGTGCATTTCTGCTATTGACGTTCCATTCGATCCTTATACGGTCGGGAATCCTGGCAGGCTGCTCCGCGGCACGCACTTCAGCAGTGAGAGTCTGATGCTCCGAAAAAACGCAGGGAAGGTGGGAAGAGTCTCCCGCTTACAGGCAAACTAAGAGAGCTCTTGATTTCAGCAGGCTTAGAAAGAGATAGGTTTCTCTGGAAAGAAAATTTTTTACAATAAACACTATCTTTATGACTATCAGATGAAGAATCATCATTTTGATCATTCTCTTCATCTTTAAAGCAGAAGGCAGCTGCCAGTCTCACTGGTGCTTTGAAACTCCTTGGTTCGGTTTCGCATTTTGCGTTGTTTTAGATGACTTACCCAGCGATTGGCAAATGGCTGAGGCCATTCCATGGGTCCTGTATCATCGAGGACACCACCTGTATGGTCAGCTTCACTTTAGGCTCTCTTCAGGCTTTGCTAGAACAACAGATGCATACAGCCATCATTTGATCCTCAGCAAAATTTTGTGGACAAATGATACTACCTTCATGCTGTTTGTAACCACAGAGTCTTATTGGAGATCATCTGAGGACTCTGAAGATCTGTAGGAAAAATCTCCAATGCAAGAGGGTAAAAATGAGGATAATAATGGAGGCCAAGGCTCAACAGATCTGTTTCTTCTGCTGGGCTTCTGATGGACGATTGCGCTTTACTAACGGATACTGAAGAAATAACTTCATCACAAAGCTTAATTCTGAATTTCCAAATGTACACTTGCTTTCAAGCAGGATCATCTATTTTTGGATGCACTGATTCACTTTGCTTGAAAGTAGAAGTCTGGAAGAAAGTGCGCTAAACCCAACATGTGAGGATTTCCCCTAAAAACATGGAGGGGAAACTGAGCCAGAGCACTGGGCTAGGTTGCTGGAGGTAGGGAAACTATCTTCTTGTCCTGTTCTACCACCAACCACTCATGTGTGATGGGAACTCCAAGCAAGTCACCAAGTCCAGGTTTCAGTTTCCTTGTTTATAGGATGAAAGGGTTGGATTAATTATCTCTAATCTTCTTTCCAGCTCTAATAATCTCTGAACCTAAATGCTAATGATAATTAAGGAACTAATCATTTTCCTGAGGTTTTCTGTCAATCATATACTTGGATCTCTAAGAGGGAAATAGAGAAAGGCACATTAGCATCTCTTGTTTATTGATGTTATTTTTTTCATTTCCTACAAATGTTTTGGTATCCTCTCTAAGACAATTAGTAATTTTATTTAATATAATTAGAATTGCTAATATATCATAAAATCCATAGGCAAACATTACACTCAGAATGTGCCTGTGTGAAAATAAAACCACTAGTTTATTGAGTAAAAGAAATTAGATGGCACTGTGTCAAATAAAACAAACAAGACTACAGTTTGTGATTTTCCCTCCATTTTTATCCACTTATGTGAAATCTTATAGAAATAACACTGGAGTATTGTAATACAAATTAGAGGCACAATATTTAATATTAAAAAACTAAATTCTGACATTCCTTCTTAATAGATTAGACAGTCTATAGAGAGGGTGCATCCGGTCCTTCTTGCCCAAGTAAAGCTCTCTATATACAAATTTATGGCAACAAATTTGAAAATGTTCAGGACATGAATGATTTCTTGAGAAAATGAAATTGCCACACAACCCAAAACAAAAAAGTTAAATAGACAAATTCCTTTAAAAGAGAATGAAAAGGTGAGTAAATCTCTCTTAAATTCTGGTAAATTACAAAACTAAATCATCCCAATGGTATTTAAAGTATTTTTGATCCTGAAAAAAGTTAGAAAAAAGCCTAATTTATTTTTTGAAACCAAGATAACTTTATCCTGAAGATAACATAATATATAGAAAATTGCAATTAATTCCAATTATAAATATAGGTGCAAGAGTCTAAAATTAAATACTAGCCAATATTCAGCAACAGCTAAAGTAATAATACTTTACATTATAAAAAAGGAAAACATATGAGAACTAGAAGGAAATGAGTGAATTACTCTATAACCTAGATGTACAGAACAGCTGTCTAACTTTGACCCAAAGTGCAGATGCAATAAGAAAAGATTGGTAAATTCAACTCAAACAGAGCAAAGCATGACAAACAAAACAAACCTTTGCATGGCAAAAGCTCCATAAACAAAGACAAATGACAAACTAGGAGAAAATATTGGCAACATATATTACAGATAAAGAAATAATGTCCCTAATACATAGGGAACTTTCAAAACTTGAGAGTAGAAAGATCAAAAATTGATAGAAAAATAGGCAAAGGACATGAACAACAATTCACAAACACACACGAATACAAAAGAGCCGGTATACATATGACTAGATGCTCATCTTCACTGGTAATAAGAAATGTAAATTTAAAGTGCACAAAAAAGGAATGTAAATTTAAAGTATTATTTCTCACCTACCAGAGTGGAAAAAATTAAAAACCTGATAATATATTTAGTTGATGAGGCTGTGGGAAACGGCAATTTCATACATTGCTGGTGTAAATGCAAAATAGATACAAGCCTTTTGACCAAGAAACCCCACTTCTAGACATTTACCTTTTAGATACCCTTGCAATATGAAAACATATGTGCAAGATTATGCATTTCAGCATTATTCGTATTTGCAAGATGTTGGAAACTACCCAAATGTCCAAACATAGGAGAAAGGTTGGTTAAACCGTGGTCTATCCAGACAATGGAGTTATCTGGAGCCGAAAAAAAGAATTAAGAATCTCCTGAAACTGATAAGGAGTGCTCTCCAAGATACATTTATTGAGTAAGACAAGAAAAATGCAAAAGAGCATAAACAGAATGCTAATTTTTCTGTGAAAAAGAAGAGGGAATAAGAGAGCATACTTATATTTGCTTAGTTTGGCAAAAACAAACAAAGGATGAGTTAACCAGAGAGAGTACAAATGATAAAGCAAATGGTGCAAAATATTTTAAAAATGATAAAATTTTAAAAATTGGTAAGTTCAGGTGATAGTATATAGGTAAATCTAGTCAAAGAGTATACAGGAGTTTTTGGACTATTTTTGCAAATTTCCAATAAGTTGGAAATTATTTCAAAAGGAAGAAGAAGAAGAAGATTAGTAATATTAGCATAATAATAATGCATTATGACCAATGAAGTTATTCCTAGGAATACAGGGATAGTTTTAATTAGAAAATCAAATTTACAAATCATAAAACCAACAAATTAAAAAGAAAAAAGAAATTAATATATTAATAGATATGAAAACCTCATTTGATAAAATAAGATCATGCAGACATTAAATAAAAACTCTAAGTAAAATAATAATTTAAAAATCATTAAAATTTGATGAGGACTATCAAAACTGAACAGGAAATTTATTCTAAAAAATGAAGCACGTCTAGACCATTTCAGTCAAATCAGGATGTAGTCATGGATTTCTGCTATCAGAAATTGCAATAAGACAGGAAAATAAAACAGTTAGTATAAATGTGTGTGGGAGAATAAAACTAGCTATTTTTTTCCCAAAAATACTATGAGCACTATAGGTTTTATTTGCCTATGATAGAGAAATATTGTAGTTTCAATAAACCAAACTGACTGAAGATTTTAGACTTGAACCAGACTAGGCTCTACTCAGAGCAAGTAGTTACTGGAGAGTAAAGGGTACTCAGAGAAAACATTTGCAAAGTAGACGTATCAGCCTGTTTATTATGATAATTATAGGACTGATAGAAGAAATGATAAACTTTTCTGCCTATATAAAAATTAAAAAACTGTATGGCAAAAGATACCATAAGCAGGTCAATTTTCTATAACTTCAAAGAGTTTTTACAAATTGATGAGGAAAAAAGACTAATAACCCAAGGGGAAAAAGGGTAATGGATATGAAGGGACAAATAACAGAGAACTGATTACAACTTGTCAATAAGTATATGAAAATGTGGAGAAGGGCCAAGGTAAAATAAAATGAAATATTACTTTGTTCTTCTAAGACTGGAAAAAATATAATAAGGTCAATAATAACTCTCACTGGTAGAGATATGGGAAAAAGTATTCTTCAATATATTGCTGGTGGAGATGTGAACTGATAAGTAATCTGGTAATAGCTATTATAATTTTAAATATAGGTGAACTTTGACTCCACAATCCCACTCCTTGAAATGTGTACCTTAGAAACAAATGCACTAATATGTTAGGATATAGGTACCAATATAAATATTACAGTATTTTCTTAGTGGTATATTCATCAATAGGGAAACAGTTGAACAAATTATGGTACATTTGCAACAAGGAATATTGTGCAGAATGTAAAAAAATAAATACAACTGCTTCCTGGAAGGTAGAGTAGACATACATGCCTTAATTCCTCCAGCTAAATGCAAAATGAAAACTCAATTGTTTTATACATAAAACAATTATAAGAAGCCTCTGAAGGGTAGAGAGAAGAAGGCAAACCAGCTGGGGACCTCAGGACCTGAATGTGGTGAGTACCCTGGGTTTTCTTCTTGCCTCACATATCCCAGACTGCTTGCTGGAGAAGCTGGTAACCTGGGAACACCAATAGTTGCAGACAGAAAAAAAAGCCCAACAAAAGCCTGCTCTCTCCAGCCAAAGGATCATGAAAGGGGCAGCCTAGTAAGACAGGAAATTTTAGAAAATAATAAATCTACTGCAGGCAAACACCACAGAAAAAAAAAAAGACCTCTCCCCCACCCACATCAGCAAAGGCTAAGTGGGGAGCCTAGACTTCTACCCTCTCCAAGCTTTAACAAGGCACCCAAAACTCCCTGACAGGGGTGGTGTTGCAAGAGTCAGAGTAGAGAGCTTAGACTTTCATCACCACCTGGCAGTAATGAGGTGCCCCTTCCCCTCTCTACTGGGTGCTGTTAGAAGAGACCCAGGGGAGAGTAGGGACTTTCACCACTGCCCAGTGGTAAGGAGGCCACCAACCCTATATGGTATCAGTGGAGGCCACATGGGAGCAGTAGCAAAACTTTCCCAGGTAGGAAAGTATCAGTAGAGGCCTGGTGAGGAGCCAGAACTTCTACTCCTACCCAGCAGTAACAAGGAGCCCTCCTCCCCCTTCCAGGTGTCAATGAAGGCCAAGTGAGGAATTTGGACTTCTATGCCCATTAAGCAGTAACCAGGTGCCCCCCCCCCTTCTCTGCCAGAGCAATGTCTGAGAAAGCCAGCTAAACTAGAAGGATTAAATAAGATGCAGCATTTCCTAACTTAATACCCAAAGTGTCCATGTTCCAACTGAAAATCACTTGTCATACCAAGATCCAGGAAGATTTCAAACTGAGTGAGAAAAGATAACCAATCGATGCCAACACTAAGATGACAAAGATATTATAATTATCTTACAAAGATTTTTAAAGCAGCTGTCACAAAACTGCTTCAAAAAGTCATTATAAATAAACTTAAAACAAACAAAATATAGACAGCCTCAACAAAGAAAAACTCTCCATAAAGAAATAGTACAATGAATAATCAAATGAAAATTTTAGAACTGAAGAACACAATAGTCAAACAGAAAACTAAATGGATGTGCTTTACAGTAAAAAGGAGGGGACAGAGGAAAGAATCAGTGAACTATAAGATAGAAAAATAACAATTACCCAATCTAAACAACATAAAAAATTGACTGAAAAAAAATTGGAGCCTCAGGGACCTGTAGGATTGTAACAAAGGACCTAACATCTGTGTCATTAGAGTCCCAGAAGGAGAGGAGAAAGAGAGTGGAGTTGAAAAAGTACTCAAAAAAATAATGGCTGAAAACTTCCCAAATTTGGAAAAGACATAAATTTACAGATTCAAGAAGCTGAGTGAAACCCAAACAGGATAAAATCAAAGAAATCCACACCAAGACACATCATAGCCAAACTTTTGAAAACTAAAGACAAAAATCAATCAATTAATCAGTCAATCTTGAAAGCAATGAAAAAGGAAGGACTTCTTGCCTATAGGGGAAAAGCAATTTGAATGACAGCAAATTTCTCATCAGAAACCATGAAGTCCAGAGGGCAATGATGCCACATTTTTCAAGTGTGGAAAGAAAAGAACTGTCAACCCAGAATTCTATATCCAGCAAAAATATCCATGAGAAATGAAGGGAAATCAAGACATTCTCAGATGAAGGAAAATTAAGAGAATGCTACCCTAAAAGAATAGCTAGAGGACGTTCTCTAAACAGAAAGGAAACAAAGAAGGAAGGAAGAAAGAACCTGGTAAGCAAACATATGGGCAGCTGCAATAGACTTTCCTTCTCCTCTTGAGTCTTCTAAATTATGTTGATGGTTGAAGCAAAAATTATACCACTGTCTGATGTGGTTCTAAATGTATATTGAGAAAATATTTAAGACAATTATATTATAAATGGGGGAGAGTAAAGGGATGTAGAAGTACGTAAGTCTTCAATGTTTTACTTGAACTATAAAATAACACCAGCAAACTGTGAAAATTATGTATGGACAATGAACACCTAGAGCAACCACGAAAAAAGCAATACAAAAAGGTATACTTAAAAACACTGTAGACAAATAAAAAAGGAATTCTAAAAGAGATTCAAGTAACACACAAGAATGCAGAAAAAAGAAAAGAGAGAAATGAAAGGCAGAGAGAATAAACAGAAAACAAAAAACAAAATGCCAGAATTAAGCCCTACCACATCAATAATTACATTAAATGTAAATGGTCTATCAATTAAAAGATAGAAATTGGCAGAATGAAGTGGCAAAAACTCACTTCAAATATAATGACATGGGCAGGTTGAAAATAAAAGGATGAAAAAGATATACAGGTATACCTTATCTTATTGTGCTTTGCTATATTTCTTCTTTTTTTTGGTGAGGAAGATTGAGCTAACATCTGTTGCCAATCCTCCTCTTTTTGCTTGAGGAAGATTGTCCCTGAGCTAACATCTGTGCCAATCTTCCTCTACTTTGCATGTGGGATGCTGCCACAGCATGGCTTGATGATCGATGTGTAGGTCTGCGCCCAGGATCTGAACCTGTGAACCCTAGGCCACCAAAGCAGAGCACACACGAACTTAACCACTACACCATCAGGCTGGCCCCAAGTATTTTTAAATTAAGGTATGGACATTGTTTTCTAAGACTTAATGCTATTGTACACTTAATAGACTACAGTATAGTGTAAACATAACTTTTATATGCACAAGGAAACCAAAAAATTCATATGACTTGCTTTATTGTAATATTTGCTTTATTGCAGTGGTCTGGAACTGAACCCACAATGTCTCTGAGGTATGCCTATATCACGCAAACATCAATCAAAAGACAGCAGGAGTAACTATATTAATATCAAATAAAGTAGGATACAGTGCAAAGAAAACTACCAGAGACAGAGAGTGACACTATATGAATATAAAAAGGTAAATTCACCAAGACATAGTAATTCTTAATGAGTATGTACAAACAAACAGAGCTTCAAAATATGTGAAGCAAACTCTGATAGAACTGAAAGGAGAAATAAATAAAACAAACCCACAATTATAGTTGGAGACTTAAACACCTCTATCTCAACAATTGATAGAGCAACTGGACAGAAAATTGGCAAGGATATAGAATAACTCAATGACATCATCCACTAATAGGATATAATCAACATTTGTAGAACACTCTGCCCAAAAACAACAAAAACACATTCTTTTCAAGTGCTCATGGGATGTATACCAAGATAGACCATATCCTGTACCATAAAACAAACTGCAACAAATTTTTAAAAACTGAAATAATACAGAATGTGTTCCCTGACTACAATGAAATCAAGCTAGAAATCAATAGCAGACAGTTCACAGAAAAATCTCCAAACACTGGAAACCAAACAAGACACTTCTAGATAATCCATTGGTCAAAGAGGAAGGCTCAAGGGAAAGAAAAAAAACACATTAAACTGAATGAAAATGAAAATATAACATATCAAAATTTGTGGGACACAGCTAAAGCTGAGAGGGAAATTTATAAAACTAAATGTATACATTAGAAAAGAGGAAAATCTCAAATCAGTAATCTAAGATCCCAACTCAAGAATCTAGAAGAAAATGGAGCAAAATAAACCCAAAGCAGACAGAAGAAAGGAAGTAAAGATAAGAGCAGCAATCAATGAAATTGAAAATAGAAAAATAATAAAGAAAGTCAATAAAACAGAGTTGGTTCCTTGAAAATACTAAAATTGACAAACCTTATCAAAATCAAAAACTTTCTCTCTGAATTGCTCACGTGGAGAGGATGAAAAGACAAGCTATAGACTGGGAGAAAATGTTTTCAAACCATATATCCAACAAAGGACTAGTATCTAAAGCATATAAAGAATTCTCAAAACTCAACAGTGAGAAAAGGAAATGGCAAAAACATGAAAAGACATTTCACTAAAGAGTATATACAGATGATAAATAAGTACATGAAAAGATTTCAACATCTTTAACCATTAGGGAAACATATATTAAATATTCATATAATTTACATATTCATATTACATATTCACATTATGGGAATAAAATACATATTCATATTAAAACTACAAGGAGATATCACAACACACCTATCAAAATGGCAAAAAAAAAAAAATAGTGACCCCCTCAAATGGCAGTGAGAACGCAGAGAAACTGTATCACTAATATGCTGTTGGTGAGAATGCAAAATGGTAGAGCCACTCTCAAAAGCATTTTGGCAGTTTCTTAAAAAAATCTAAACATGGAAGCAGTGTGCAACCCAGCAATTGTCTTCCTGGGCATTTATCCAGAGAAACAAAAATTTATGTTCACATAAAAACCTCTACATGAATATTTATAACAGCATTATTCATAATAGATACAAACTGGAAACAACCCAGATGACCTTCAATGGGTGAATGATTAAACAAACTGTAGTTAACCCATGCTATGAAATACTACTCAACAGTAAAAAGGAACAAACTGTTGATACACAAACAACCAGGATGAATCTCCAGAGAATTACGCTGAGTGAAAAGAGTTAATCCTGAAAGGTTATTTACTCTATGATTCCATTTCTATAACTTTCCTGAAATGACAAAATTATAGAAAAGCGAAAAACAATTAGTGGTTGCCCGGGGTTAAGGAGGGGTGGAAGTGGGAAGGAGATTAGTGTGGGTTTAAAAAGAACATGAGTGATCCTTGTGGTGATGGAAACATTTTCTATATTGACTCTATCAATGTCAATATCCTGGTTGTGACATTGTATCATAGTTTTGCAAGAAGTTACATTGGGGGAAACTGGATACAGGGTACATAGGATCTCTCTATATTATTTCTAACAACTGCAGCTGAATCTACAATTATCTCCAAATAAAAAGCTTAATTTAAAAAAATTTTACAAAAGAATAAAAGGGAAAAATAAAAAAATGAATCAAGAAAGAGAGAGAGAATGAGGAGAAAGGAAGGATGCAAGCAAAGAAAGAAAAAGAGGAAGGAAGGAAGGAAGAGAAAGGAAGAACCATAACTATGCCAGTTGACTTGGTTGGAGTTTCAGTGACAGATTTTTGAGTGAGGGGAAAAAAAGTATAACATGACTTCATTTTTGTAAAGCAGACAGTGACACAAACCATTAAGAAAAAAGTCTGCAAAGACACACATTTCTCACCATGGGTTATCTTATGTAGGTGAGGCAGAGAGGGTACTATGAGGGGAGGTTGGGAGAAAGGGATTATTAAAATACACACACAAAAAAAATGATGAGGGAAAAAGTTCACTAAAATCATACACATATGTGTGAGTAGTATGCATGAAGAAATTAGAGGTAGATAGGTAGTATTAGATCTCTATGATCAATGAGCATGTCTATAATATATTATTAAGAAGAGTTTTATAGTAATATATGTATAGTATGCTTCCACATCATCTAGACCAAACAACAAACAAAGCAGCCAACCTCTAGGGGTGAATGGTGGGGTCAACTGTCTGCAAAGATAATGCCTACCAATAATCCCTCCCATCCCTCTTTTGGGTAATTTGTTACTCAGCAATAGGTATCTGAGACACGTATATATGTCTGTAAATGTTTTTAAGGGAAAAAGAGAATATTATGAACAAAATTTGCCTATTAATGTGGTTGCTGAGCAGTGGCAGCTGGAATAAGAGGGGAGATGATTAACTTTTATTTTATACATCTTTATACTTTTTCACTGTTTTCTGCAAGTGTGTATTATTCCTTAATTTGAAAAATGTCGATTAAAGAAAAATTTTACAAGAAGAAATAAAAACGTTAAATTTAGTTTTTTGCTGTTTTGTTAGAATTAGCCTTTGGAAAAGTATCTTCCTCTCATCTTATTGCCATTTTCTGTGATTTGCTGCAGCATTCTGCAGACCTTAGTTTCAGATGGTTATGTATAATGTTGGTTTCATAAACACCTTTATAAATTAATTTTCTTTAAACATAAGGGCCAAATCATATGCATTCAAAGTGGCTGTGGATTGGCAACCAAAACATTCTTAATCTTCTTTAAATATGCTATAAAATCTAAGCTAGAGGTAGACGTGACCAGAATTGATTTTAAAATATTCTCGGTAATGCAGTCTATAAAATACATTAGAAAAGTGCATTAGCTCACAAAACATTTTATAAGCCTGTAACATTTTCACCAGCTTCTCTGTTCTTAACAGTGATATAGCAATGGTAAATCTTCAAGAAATTTATCAGAAGCATGAGAAAATGATAATGTTTTTCCTGTGGGTTGCAGTTTTCATTTTTATTAGATTTTATATTTATTGAATGCTTGATATTTTAGGATCTTCCTAGATTTCTTATAGGCCCTCAAATTCCTGGCCAACCCCATTTTCATTGATTCAATTCAACCGATTTATATTCAACAGTGTGCTAGACATTGTGCCAGGTGCTTGGAGAAAGAGAATAAGAGTTAAAAAAAAAATCAGAGGAGCTTTCTATAACTAGAAAATGATCTAGTATGAAAAGTGAAACATTTAAAAAGGCTAAATAATGTGCTGGAGGTAAAGCCACAAAAACTAGACACAGTACATTACATTTGACCTGGTCTTAAGGATGAGTAGGAGTTTGGCAGGCAGACAAAATGGGGGACTATATTCCAGACAGACTGGAAGGATGTAGGGAAGCATGGGAGTGTGGAAGAGCATGGTGCAATTGAGGAAGAAAATGTAGTTTGTGAGGATGAAGGGATCCGATGGGCAGGAAGTAGAAATGGTGGAGGTAGTGCAGTACTGAAATTAAGTACATACGCTCTTTTTCAAAAAGGGCATCAATTCAGTGGGGGAAATAGTTTTTTCAACAACTAATACTAGAACAACTGGATATCCACATCCAAAAGAATGGAATCGGACTCCTTCCTTAGACCATCCACAAAAATTAATTTCAAGTGATCACAGACCTAAATGTAAGTGCTAACACTATAAGAATTTTAGAAGAAAACATAGGAGTAAATCTTCATGACCTTGGGGTAGGTTAGGCAAAGCCTTCTTAGACACAACACCAAAAACATAAGCAACAAAGGAAAAAAATAGATAAACTGGAATTCATTCAAAAATTTTAAAATTTGTACTTTAAGAGACATCACAAAGAAAGTAAAAAGACAATCCACAGAATGGGAGAAAACATTTGCAAATCATATATCTGATAAGGGCTTGTATATAAGAATATATAAAAAGGTAACACTTTAAAAAGACAAATAACCCAAATTAAAAATAGGCTTTCTAAAAAGATTTAACAGACATTTCTTCAAGGAAGATATACAAATGGCCAGTAGGCACATGAAAAGATGTTTAACATCATTAGTCATTAGGGAAATGTAAATCAAAATGACAATGAGATACTATTTCATACTCACTAGGATGGCTATAATAAAAAAGACAGATAACAGTAAGTGTTGGTGAGGATATGGAGAAATCGGAACCCTCATACATGGGTGGTGGGAATTTAAACGGTGTAGCCACTTTGGAAAATAGTCTGGCAATTTCTCAAAAAGTTTAACACAGAGTTACCATACAGCTTAACAATTCCAAGTATGTACCTAAGAGAAATAAAAACATATTTTCACACAAAAATGTGTAGATGAATATTTATGATAACATTAGCTGTAACAGTCAACAAGTGGGAAGAATCCAAATGTCCATAAGCTGACAAATAGGTAAACTAAATGCAGTCTATCCATCCAATGGAATATTATTGGGCAATAATTAGAAATGAAGTCCTGATACATGCCACAACGTGGATAAACCTTGAAAGCATTATGATGAAGAGAGTAACTAGGCACAAAAGACCACATATTGTATGATCCCATTTGTATGAAATGTCCAGAATAGGCAAATCCATAGAGACAGAAAGATTAGTGGTGGCCAGGGATTAGAGGGTGAGACTGAGGGGGAAATGAGAAGAGACTGCTAATGGCTGCAGGGTTTCTTTTTGGAGTGATGAGAATGTTCTCAAATTGATTGTGATGATGGTTGCACAACTCTGTGAATATACTAAAAACCATTGAATTATACACTTTAAATGGATGAATTGTAGGAACATAAATTATATCTTAATAAAGCTGTTTTTGAAAAATCTACATTATGTTAAAAAACAAAAACATACAGACTCTAGATCAGACTACCTAGGATGGACTCTGTGCTCTAACACTTACCAGTTGTGAAGCCCTGAGCTAGTTACTTAATCTCTCTGTACCCAATTTCTTCATCTGTAAATGAAAGAGTACTTCCAACTCAGACCTCAAGGGAAATTTCCACAGAGGTGGAATTTGGGCTGGTCTCAAAGACAGTGTTTTTATAGATTATGTGATGAAGACCTTAAAAGGGAAGAGAAAAGAACTAACAATTCTGGAACAGCTATTGTGTGCCAGGGTCTGTGCTAAGCATTCTGTGTATATTACTGCATTTAATTCCCCTGCTTTGTACTTATGAAAACTTTGACTGAGAGTGAAGTGATTGAATGACCAAGCGGTTCAGTTGCAGGCCCAGAGTCTCCTGTGTCTGGCCTGAGTGACGCCTCTGAGGAGGGAAGTACAGGCGGCCAGAGGAGGGAGTGAGGTGAGTTTGTCTGGCAGCATGGAACGGGGGTGGGGGTATGTGGCAGTCAGGCTGCTTAGGAACTTTGATGATCAGACAAGTTTTCTGAATTTCATCCCATGGTTGACAGGGAGCATGAAATTGCTTATCAAAAAAGGCCATAAGCAGTGGGAATGTGGATGTATTTTTATATGTAAAATTCTAAATTCATCTTGTACATTATTATACAGCTCAATTGTACCTTTCAGAAGCCTTGCAATGTTACTCAAAATAGACACAGTCTGACAAGCTTGGCTTAGTGAATTTTCCAGAAGAGAAATTGCTTTGCTTCCACAAGTGAAAGATGACTTTTAAAGATGAATTAAAATCCTGAGTCTGAGAATTTGTTAATTTGTGCTGCTGATTGTTATCAAATGACAGATTGATTTTGATGTGAGTTGTGGAGCTAAGAATAGATAACAGGAGCCTTTAAATCTCATTAAAACTCTCAGAAGATGAACAAAAGTTGTGGTCTCACATTGCACAAAAGCTCAGTGAAAAGGGAGACTACCATACATAGAATTATTCCAGTGGAATAGCGGGTACGCACTGTGGACTCATTTATTCAATGGTGGGTTTTTTGACTATTACTGTAGGCAGCATGAAGCCTTGCCAATGCCTCCTACTTGGAAGGAGATTCTATCAAAGCTGTCAAAAAGCAGAGTGTCCAGCAAGCACTGGAAGTGTCTGGGGACAGTCAGAATGGGCACACCAAGGTTGGCATTGTGCAGTTGAAGGAACAGGTAGCAAATGGACACTCAGTCCCATTCCAAGCGGTGTCTCAACCTCGAGTCATGCTGCTCCATTAGTGCAGGTGTTTGGAAATCTCGATTGCAAGGGTGTTCTTTCTCTCTAAGCCGGTGAGATCCTACACCTCCTAGAAAGGAGCACCTTGGGAAAAAAATGAGGGGAGTGCATTTGTTTTACTGCAATGATTGGGAACTTCTCCGGGAATTTAGTGACTATCCTGAAAACCATGGGACAGGCCTCACAGTGACGAATTGCCCTGCATTCTACATGATTTCCAAATCTCCTGCCACATAAGTTATCTGAGCTTCTCTGAGACTGGACCTTAACTCCATTTTACATACAAATAGAAAGTAGTTTTGACATGGTTTTAATACACACTGAATTTTCCAACAATAAAACTATCATCAAATTATGGGAAGACTGATATTTAGTCCTACTCTTATTTAGCCATTATTTTAAAATGTTAAATATGACCATCTATGTTTAAACCATTTAGTTTTTATTTACGTAGGTTTTTCAATACCATTTTCATACATCGCTTATACAATTTCTCTATAGCTTCTTGTAGTAGAGATTCTTTTTCTAATCCAGCTTCAATTTTCTGTCGTCTATGGAAGGAAATTATCTTTCGTGTCTTTTAAAATATGAGACTGGCTGTATGCATTGCCATGTCATGGCATTTCAAGAAAGAAGATGGGTTTTTGGTGAGACTTTGTTCCTACCCTGTCCCATGTTACAACAGAGGGAATTAATGATTGTGACACCATACATAAATAAAGCCTAGCTCATTTGCAAGAATATCAGACTTTCCCACTTTCTCCGCATTAACTGTTGACAATTCGTCTTGGCATCTAATCTTTACTTTAATTAGGTTATTTTCTTCTGCCTTTTATTACACACCTGTGAATCTGTCTGTTATTACTCATCTCAGCCCTGCTTTTATTCTAATTCCACCCTTACTTTCATTCCTTCATTTTTCTATAACTCGTCCACCAAATGGCTTCTCATATTCTTCTTTTAAATCCAAACTATCATTATAAGCATCAAGACTATTTCATTATATCTTCTAATGTAGTCAAGCTGAACATTATACATTCAATATGTAATCATTTAATTATAAATTACTTTTTATTTCATTTATTACACTTAAGGCATTATACTGGTTTTTGAAACTATGTGAATCTGCTATCAATAAATTTCCTTTCAGAGTAGTAAACAGTATACTTATTTGTTATAAAACTTCTTATGAAATATTTTTTATATTAAGCGGTCACTGTACTCCTATAATTCTAACAAAAAATTTTCACATTTTATGTCTGAGAAAACAGAATGAGACTTATCCAAGATAACACATAAAGAAGGAGCTTTCATTTTTAAAAGTTAGTTAGCTTCTCCCTCTATTCTCAGTTTATGGACTTGTTAAAATTAAAATGCTTTATCACTCATCATTTGGGTACTCAGTAAATATAAGTTGTAGTTGCAGATGATTATGAGAACTTTGTATACACCTAATTATTAATAATAATAATAATACAAGTAATAGCTACCACATATTGACCACAAGCAGGCATCATACTCAGACCTTTCCATCTATTATCTAATCTAACCCTCCTAATAATTACGCCAAATAGGTATGTTTTTATATATGTTCCCAGATGAGTAAAATGAGGCTTGAACAGTTCAGTAAATTGCCCTTGATGATAAGGCTAGTAAGTGACAGAGGCCTAGACTCAGACTTAGCCTGTCTCCAATACCCATGTGTTCAGTCTCCAAAAAGAACAATGTTCTTTAATTTTGCATTAAGAAATGGAAAACATAAAAATAATGTTTTGGATTGCAGAGGGAGGTAGGAGTGCTTCCAATAAATTCATTAAGGAAATCAATAATCTCTACAAGTATCTCAAATCAAAATGATGGAGGAAAAGACACTATAACGGACTGATGGCTTACTGATTTTCACTAGCCATGCCATGATAATATTCCCTTTCTCATCACTTGGAACTGATTCATCCACTATTGCTCTCCACAAGGACCATATCAAACAGCAAATCACAGGGTGATTTATAAAAAGATGTTATAACTTGTGTTGTCCAAAATGGTAGTCACCCTATTGAGCGTTAGAAATGTGACTGGTCTGAATTTAGATGAGCTGTGTCAAATACTCTCCAGATTGTGAATACTTAATATAAAAAAGTGAAATATCTCATTAATAATTTTTATTTTTATTTTATGTTGAAATGATATTTTGGAGATATGGGCTAAATAAAATGTTATTGAAATTAATTCCACCTCTTTCTTTTTACTTTTTTAAATGAGGCTAATAGATTTTAAATGACATATTTAGCTCACATTTGTGGCTTGTATTATTTCTATTAGATAGCACTGTTGTGGACCATATGTCTTTTCAAACAACCAACTTTAAAACCAAGTCATGGAAAAAAAATGTTGAAGCAAAACAACAAACAAATAACACTCAATACTTAGTGTGCTCGAAAAATTATTTGACTAAAGTTTCAATCTTAGTTTTGTCTACCAGTTAGTAGATGCGTAAACTTTGACAAATCATTTCATACCTATTAACTCCAGTAAAATCAAACAAATACCTCTGTCTGATTTGTTTGAAAGTTACTCTTTTTACAGTAACTCTGTAAAATCAAATAATAACTATGTTGCTTACCTCACCAGTTGTTACAACTACAAAATAATTAATTATTTCATTTGTTCATTCATTCAACAGAAGTTTATCAGGGGTCCACTATCTGGCAGGTACCAGTGATACAAAGAATGACAAGTCCTAGTACCTGCTCTCAAGGAGGTTGGAGTAGAAGTTATAGAATGTTATAGGAGCCATGACAGAGCATCACAGAGTGTCTGTGACTGCTTAACTCGGCTTGGGGGATTAAGAGAAAGTTCAACAGAGGGATTAGCCTCTGATCTGCTTCTTGAACATGAGGAGGTAGCGAAGTCAGGGAACATCTTGTCTTCACCTCTCCGAGGTGTGAAAGAGCAGAATGTGCTCAGCGAACAGTAGTGGGGATTAAGGTGTTGGCAAATAAAAGAGGAGAGGTAATGCTGTGCTTCCAGTGTTGGGAGGTTCTGGGTTAGAAGGTTCTGATGCTGAGAGAGGGGAGAAAAGAGGAACCACAATCACTTGCTAGCTTTTGGTGCTGGTGCCCATATTCTAATGTGATTTTGGAATCTTTGTTCCTTTCTTAGAGGAGCATGTTAACAAAAGATATAAATATAAATTGGTGGAACTTAATTGAATAGTATTTAATGATTAATTTCTGTAAAAATTGTGTGGGGCAAAATATTCTTTTTTTTTAAGCATATGCTCGGCTCTTTGGGTTAGGACAATGCCTCATAAAAGGGTCCACATTTTCAACGGGATAATTGCGGGGCTGCCTAGGGGAATGGGTAGCTTCGCAAAGCCACTCAAGCCTATAAGAAATCATTTAGACTTACCAGTATTTCCAAAGATTGAATTAGTTGATAGAGATAAATATACATCAAAGTTATTCATCTGTAGTAATCCTGCAGTCAATATGATCTAAATTTTTCCATGGGACTATATTTATTCATATTAAAATTGCAGTGAAAATAATGGTGTATGAATGATAATTTCAAGATTGTATATTTGAGTATAACTTACTTATAAAAGGCAATTTCAAAAGCAAAAATTATGGCTGCTTTTTAAGACTAGTATTTTCTTTAATGCACTTTTTACAGAGATTGCTGCTTGAAGAATAATAAAAATAAACATTGCCTAATCTCAACTCTCTCTACAAGATGGGAATATATTATAGAATCTCAAAATGAAAAAATATTTTATTTTAAACATTAAACATACATTATTTAAGAAATCAATCTGCTATACATAAAAGTAGAGAGACCCATTTTTTTTTTTAGATGGCATGATTTTTAAAATCATGTTGTTATTGAACAGAAAAATTGTTTCCCTTTCAGATCATGAAACAAATAGGACTTAAGCCTTAAAGGACGTTTTTCAGCTAAGGTCTATTATTTGCAATAAATGGTACTGAACAACAACAAAAAATTGGTACTTCAGTGTTTCTGACTAAAAAAATTATTGATTGTATCAAAGAAGGATTCTTTCAACAAGATAATATTCTTTCCCTGTTGCCAACAAATTAGCTACCAAGTATTGTAATTGCTTTCTGCTTTTCTGCTTTCTGGTCAGGATCTCATCTTTTCAAGGTCTCTCATCCTCTGGAAGATCCTGCCTCATTTCCCAAAAGACCACAAAAGGGAGAAACCAGGTACTGGTTTGCCTTTTATCATTTAGAGTGTGCCCGGGTCCGGCTTCCTCCAAAGGCGCTCTAGAAGCAACAATAAGATCCAACCTCAGGCTTTGCTTTAGTTGTGGTTTCCAGAACTCATTCTTCTATAAAAGATCACTATTTAAAAGGGGACATTTAAATAAAAGTTCACTAACCATATTTGCAAAAATTAATGTTTGCTTGATTTTAAGGATCCTGCCTGTGTCCCTGACATATTTATCTTCTAAATAACAGCAGAAATATAATAGAAAAAATCTATGTGTTTTGATCCCTCTATGTATTCTGTTTGTTTGTTCTCTTCCCCACTACCTGTGAGCTCCTTGAGGGAAGCCACTGTCTTTTTCTTCTTTGTGTTCCCTGGAATGAGGCATAATGCCTACTCTATAAATTTATGAATACATAAAACACAGCAGTTGAGGTTTACGGATGGACCAGCAGTAGCAACCCCCACCCCCAACTGTTCTCCTTGGGAAGTATTTGTTCAATGAAAAGTACGTGGTCTTTGAAATCAAATAGAATTAGGTTTAAATTCCAACTCAGACACTCATTGAGCAATTTAACCTCCTTGACCCTTACTTTTTTAACAGTATAGAGTGAGGACAATACCTTTTATGTTATAGGGGTGTTTTGAGGATTGAATGAATGAAGATTCATAAAGGATGTATGATAGTGCTTGCCTGGCACATAATAGGCACTCAGTAAATACTGATCTTCCAGCTTCCTCTGATATCCCAGACCTACCCTCTTCACACTGGACACTCGGCAATGTGCCAAGAGGGTCACAAAGCCCCTGGATAAACATGATGGTCTTCCTGCTGCATATATTTTTCTGGATGGCCCATAATTATATTAATATAAAACAATTATTCAGGGATTCATTTAGTCTACAAATGTTTTTGAGCACCTGCTACGTAGCAGTAGTCTGCAGGGTGCAAAGGATAAAATAACGAACAAGACGTGGACCTGCTAGTAAAGGAAGGAAGAAAGGAAGGTAGGAAGAAAGAAAGGAAGAAAATGACAAATTCTAAGAAGTGCTGTGAAGGAAACAAAGAGATTGCAGAAATGGAAACTAGTGGAGGGAGAAGACAACCTCTTTAAATAGAGTGGGCAGAGAAGGCTTTTAAAAGCAGGTGGTATTTAAGCTGGATGATGAGGAGACAGCCATGCTCAGAGTGAGGGATGAGCATTTGAAGCAGAGGGAGCAGCAATGCAAAATTCATCTGAATTCTTCAGGTAAAACAAATTTCGTATTTGCTGGTTTGGCAATTTCCTTGACTCTCTGCTATCTGGGGCTCTTTGATCGATGTTTGGGAAGCATTGCCCTTGAGAAGACCTTTAACGCCAGCTACAAGAGGTAGGAATAGTGGATAAAAACCACTCTCCTTTCCCCATCTGTATTTAAGTTGGCAGCTTGCAAGGGCTATAACTAAGTATTCAGAATAAACTGGTACAACTCAAATATAAAGGGAAAGAATGTGTTTTAATTAGACTTATTTAGCTCTTAAGCTTTATGCGGCCCTTGCATTTCAAGATAGAGATTCACACTAATAAAAATCAAATAAAACCAAGGTTCCTCTCAGCACACTCTGAGGCTTTCCCTTTGCCTCATGCAGGCGTACTGCCACAGAACAGTAATTGACCCTCTCTATATAGCCACAGGAAATCACAATTTTAAAACTTATTAAATTATTATAAATTTCACTAAATAGTCACACATTTACTGAAAAGCTCTGATTTCACTGAAAAAAAATCTTAAGAGGATTTAAGTTAGGTGTTTCTTGAAGGAGGGCTAATTTTACCTTACTTATCTTTGTGTTGCTAATATCTTGCAGCGCCAGTAGATGTTCAACAAATACTTGATGAATTAAAATGAAGTTACAATTCTTAACTGGAATTGGTGAGGGGTGCCAAGAATCTCTCGGGGTGGGGCATTTGTCACTACAATTAAATTCCAGTGAAACAGAAGAATATGTACATTCCATAGTATATGCTTTTGTTCATAATCATTGGATTTGGCTGTGCTTTTGACTCCCTGCATACTCTGTATCTCTAACACTTGTGAAATTCTATCTGTAACAGATCCTTCATATCCTTGACAATGGGCCTAACAAAACACCATACCGCAATGAGGCTGAGAAAGCAGAAAGTAATTATAGTACCTGCAGGAAGGATGAATAGTTATGCCATGAAGCCTCTTTTGAAACTGTTGTTAGAGGAGTTGTCCCTATTGCCCTAGTGAAATTACTGAGGGAAAAAACATAAGTGATTTCTTCAGAAGTGATCTTATTTTTCGTAGGCTTTAAAATTGTTTTCTAAATGGAAGAGAAATTCATACAATCTTGCAGTGAAATGTACGTTGTATGCTATGAACAGTGTATCAATGCAAGACAAATATTCTTGGTAGTGAGTAATACTGAAATTTGGCTTTAGTCTCCTATTTACAAATTTGAAGAAATGAAAAATACATACAATGAGAAACTGAATTTAAAGATTGATTAAGCCAATCATAGCTACTTGGGTTAATTTTTAACCTATGTGTATAATTATGAACATTTATATTCACTTTTCAAAATTAAATTAAGTTTTCTTTCCATTAGGGAAGCCATATTATAATATATACCATTCATTTCTATTTTGACTTTTTATCTAACAAAGACCACAGCATGATAAGTGTAAACTCAGTCTTACTCTATTGTTACCATAGTAGATGTTTCTTCCATCACTAGGCTGAAATCTTTTGGTCCCAGTGGACAGTTTAAACTGCTTAAAAAAGAGTGTGGTTATTTAGTGACACTCTCTCTTAATCTATTAGTGAAATCAATAACAATGACTGTCCTTTAGACCACCTCATCGTGGCTCAGCTTTTCTGCTTGGGATCGCCATTACTTTGCGCTCACCATATACTTATCCCTTACCGGTGACTGAGACCAGAAGAAAATGTGGACCAGGCAGTTTTAACACACAAGAAAGAATCATCAGCAATTACCTTACGAGAGCAAACAGTGAGGTTGGGTCACAGTCACACCCTTCTCATATGTCATGTTACACTTTACATTTGTATATATTGAGTGGCCTCTTCAGTCTGGCCGCCATATTGCATCTTTGGTAAAACACACAGAGAGAAAAGCTCTTAGACACTCCAACCAAGAAGCACTGATGGGGATCCAAATTAGAAATGAGAAGAGCTGACTTCACATTTTACAAACAGCAGGAAGGAATGACCATTAAACATTTAAACTGTGAAAATAATTTAATTTGAAAGACAAGATTGAAAAAAAAAGGGGGACAACCCTAACTGAAAAACCCAAACTTATGGACAGTTTTACATTTGCATGGAAATTTGAATTAGGCTTCAAAAATTCTCCTCTGATTTCCATGTGCAGAAAAATTGTTCTCAGACATCCTTCACCAATATTTCCTACTCCCAGAGTGCTTTCCATAAATATTTATGTGAAAATTGATTTGACTCTTTTCTAGTTTCTGCTGGCCTACTTGCCTATTCAATTATTTTCTGCCAAAATGAAACACTGGCAGGCAGAGTGGATAAGCAGCTAAAAATTCAGTGTCTGATAGACTGAACCCCCACTGCATGACACCTGAATACTCGTAGATCAGCTTCACATCCAATCTGGTACTTTACAGCATGTCAGAGCCGCCAAAGCTGAACTTCCCCATTGGAGATTTGTTAGAAAAATACTTGTCACTTCTGGCCAGAAGTTAACTGCACTTTTTTCTTATTTACTCTTTTGAATGTAGCTTTTAGTATATGATGGAAAATATCCTTTAACTACAACAAGTTGGCTATGCTTATAATAAAAAGAAAATGGATCTATCACATTCTTGTTACCAAATCTCCAGGGGAAACATTTTGTTTGTCTAAAATCTTCACACACTGCTCATTTGTGTAAATCCCTCATTTGGTCATTTCTCGAGTGAAGCACATTCTTTGCTGATGTAATGCAGTATTAACTCCTTGAATTCAGGTTGGAATTTCAACAAGAGAGATGAAGCACAGAGGGTTCTACTATGGCATAATTTACTGTTGGAACATATTCATATAATTTTAAAAGAAGGCTTTGCTTATTTCCCACTTAAGTATCAGGTGGTTGAGGGTTATGTATTGTTAAAGTCTCAAATATAAAAGTGAATATGGACAAAATTAGGCACACTTGATGCTATAAGCATTACACAGAATAGCAGGAGCAAATTCTGCTTGGTGGTTTTACTGGTAGAGCTGGTGGGCCTATCACACTCACTAAAGCCATTTTCATAACAAAGTTCCAGCCAGTCACTTTGCCTGGTGGTCCAGTGAAAAGGTCTCCTTGCAAATCTCCCCAACAGATGGAATAAGAGCAGATGACAATATTCCAGAGATCCGATGCTGATACTAATCTGAATTGAAGCTGAGCTTTTGGGTTTTTGAATTATGAACTAAAACTGGTTCTCCAACAGATCAAGAAAAAATGGCATATTCAAAAATGGAAATAACAAGGGTTACCAATATAGATTAGGGCAGCATTAAAGTATTATTTTTCAGTGGTATTATTTGACAAGATTATTCCAAAAACAGGCTTTAAAGATATAAACTGAGAGAAAAGCAGCTTTCATTTTACTTTGAACTCTTTCAGAAACACATCATTTTCAAGATATGAAGAATATGCGTAGTGGAATCACAGTTTTTGAAGTGGTTTCCTTCTACGTACAAGCATTTAAATGACCATATGAAGTAAGGACAAATGAGAAGATTCAGAGTGATGTGTCCACAATGACTGTTCAAGTAAAGAACTGTTCAAATAAAACAACAGCTTCTAAACAGTAGGTAAGAAGTGGTGGTTCAAGGAGTTGTTAGCTCTTATTTTATGTAGTCATTGAAACAAGAAATTCAATAAACTAAGATGTAAAACATTTTGATTTGCACAGAACATTTCCAAATATAGAAGCTATACAAATAAAAATTGCTACCCTTCGTTATTGTCAAGAGGACTCATCTTTTTTGCATCGAAACTTCTAAGTTTCAGTATAGGTGTAATCTTTTACTTAGTTCCTACTTAATGTATAGTATACATTTCAAGATACAGACTGGTTATGCAAAGGATTTTCTTTTTGTGTGAAACAAACTGTACAAAATGGAGATGAAACCCACAATATGACTGCATGAGGACTAGTGAAAAACCACGTGAACTGATCCAGTCTTCAAGATGTAAGACAATCTGATTTAACATCATACTGTGACTATCAATTAGTCAGCATGACTCATGGTGCGCTTACACTTATAGTGACAAGGCAAGGCTCTTCAAACAACTTTTATAAACGAATAGTAAAACATACTTCGCGAAGGAGACTTACCTGCTCTCTCTTTGCTTCGTTTGTCAGAGAGCACCTGTAAAAAAAAAACGCAACTCTCTTAATGTCTCAAAATTACACTGCTTTCATCAAGAATAACATCATCAACTTTGAAAGAAAAATCATATTATAAAATTAGAATTGAATGGCCTCCAGAAATGAAAATAAAATGCCCACTAGGGTATTAGAATTGAATGATTTTAGGCTGCACAAATCATTTGGAATAACAGAAGTAATTAAAATGTTCATTCACAAGGAAGACGCATTAAGTTTATTTTTCTCTGACTTTTGTAAAGATTTACACTATACCATGTGTCCATTTAGTAATCAGAGGAAGACTGAAGTCTAGTTTTGGACTTCTGCTCCACTGCCCTCATGTCACCACACCTCCTCCATGTTAAATCCAGGCCCTACCTCACGTTATCTCTCAGTAACGTTACAGCAGCCAAGCAGCTGACCGCTCCTCCTCCTGAAACTATCCTTCTGGGGTTTTGTACTCCCACCCTGGCCTCGATGCCTCTTCTACCTCTCCAGCTGGTCCTTCTCATTTTCTTGATGAGCTCTCTTTTCACTTGTCCCTGTCTTATATGTTGGTTTCATTTACTTTTGTTTTATCTTGTTTTTGTCAGACATTGATGCAGTGCCTTCTTCTCTTCTTACTTTGCACTTTTTCCAGGCTGATCTCATCTACTTTCCATCTGTGTTCTGATAACCTGCAGATTTATATCTCCAGCCCATGTCTTTTTCCTTGAGCTCCAGGCCAATAGAAGAAACTGTTTATTGGACACCTGCATTTGGACATTGCACAGACAACTTGAACTCCATGTGTCCAAAGTTCAGCATTATTGCCCCCCTCACACACACACACACACACACACACACACACACACACACAGCCCCAAACTGATCATTTTTCTGTGTTCCTGTCTTAGCAAATGGCATCACCATTGCTATGGACTGAATGTTTGTTTCCCCCAAATTCATATGTGAAGCTTAATCCCCTATGTGATGATAATTGGAGGTGGGGCCTTTGGGAGGTAATAAGGTTTGGATGAGGTCATGGGGGTTGGGCCTCCATGAAACTAGTCCAGTGCTCGTTTAAGAGGATGAAGAGCTCAAAGCTTTCTCTCTACTATGTGAGGACACAGCAAGATGGTCACTTGCAAACCAGGAAATGGGCCCTCACCAGATACTGAATCATGGGTGCCTTGATTTTGGACTTTAAGCCTCCAGAAATATGAAAAATAAATGTTTGTTGTTTAAGCCACCAAGTCTATAGTATTTTTGTTATAGCAGCCCGAACTGACTAAAACAACCATTTACCTGGTTGCTCAAATCAGAAACCCAACGATAGTCCTTGACTCTTTCTTGTCCTTCTAGCTAAATTCTGTTGATCCTACTTTCAAATCTTGCTTGAGTCCATGTACTTCTTTTCAGCCCTACCTCCACTTCCTGGGCAACGTTCAGATCTTGCTTAGATCGTTGCAACAGCTTCTTAACTTCTAGCCTGATTCTAGTCTTACTCCTCTCCAATCTATTCACACCCAGTGTGATCTTTCTAAAATACAACTTGATTGTGTCACTCATCTTCTTGAAACCGTTCTATGGTTCCCTATTATCCTAAGAATAAATAGAGTTTAGAGGTTAAGACCATCTGTTTAGCAATTAGAAAGACGGTTGCTAGCTGCGTGACCTTAAGAAAATTTCCAAACGTCTGTGAGCCTCATTTCCTCATCAGTCAAATGGGGTTGCTTTGAGGAGTAAGAACAATAATTCATGTGATGCGCTGAGCAGCAAGCATGGCATAGAAGAGACACACAATAAATATTTGTTGATTATTCTGAAGGAAATTCTGAAAAACAGAGACTTATATTTTTACTAACTTTTTCAAAACATCAAGTAAATGACACTCTACAGGAGTCAGGGATGAAAGAGACAAAATGCTGATGCAGTTAAAGCTTTGCCCTTGATACCACAGTTCCCCCCTGCCTCATTTTTCATTCTTTCTCTCTCTCCCTGTTCTATGCTTCTGTTCACATTAACCCTGGGAAAAAGCAAATCCACAAAAGAGCTGGTGGCTGACAGTGAGATGAGTCACTTTTCTCAGGGACATTCACATTTTAAAGGACACCGTCTGACAACAACGCCAAGTACTGAATCTCTAACGGTAAAACTCCAGACACTGTGACACAGGAGGAAAAAGCTCTTTCCACATCTCTCAAACAATATCAAGGAGGTGGCTACTTACTGCTCTAGAGAGAACCAACCCAACTAGAGTAGTGGATCATATTTAAATGGTTCTGACTTGGTTTGGAAGCAAACTTATTTAATGACTATTTGACTTGGAATAACAACTAGAATAAAATTAGAAAGTAAAATAAGTTCTGTTAGCTAAATACAATAAAATATTAAGAAATTATTTTCTAAATATAAAATTTATCAATCGTGCAACATAGAAATAATCCAGTAGAATTCTTCAAGTTCAGCTGTTTAAAAATTTTTACTTATGAGCTAAAAGCAATTGCTGCAGAGAGATTTCAGCCTGAGGACTTGAAAAGGAAACAAAACATAGTGAGTAGATTTCCTCAACTACTCCTTGAGATTGGGTGCTAATAGAGCTACTCTTACATTAATAATAATAATAATCCTTGAGAGAAGAACTGAAAATCAGATTACTTGATTCCAAAATAAATCAATGCAACCCAGATGAAATAGGGATTCCCAAATAAAATAGAGTGTTTGACAAAAGTATAGTTGAGTACTACATAGTTCCAAATATAGAATGTTTCATTAAAAAGTACACAGAGTTTGAATTTTATAAATATATAAATGTATATAGAAATATGAAATGATGTGAAAAAAGGTAGAAATTAAATGCCTGAAATTAAAGCAACAAAAATTGAAAAATATTACTAAAGTTCAAAGATGTTGGAGATATTTGAAAATGTATGTAACCATTTCAGTAGTGCATGAAAAGTTGAAGCAGAAGTGTAGGGACGGGGGGGCTGGCCTGGTGGCACAGCGGTTCAGTTTGCGCGTTCCACTTCAGTGGCCCAGGGTTCCCTGGTTCAGATCCTGAGTGCGGACCTACTCACCGCTCATCAAGCCATGCTGAGGCAGCGTCCCACACAGAAGAACTATATCTCCACAACTATGATACACAACTATGTACCAGGGCTTTAGGGAGAAAAAAGAAAAAGAGGAAGATTGGCAACAGATGTTAGTACAGGGCTGATCTGCCTCAAAAAAGAAAAAGAATCATTTAAAAAAACACACAAAAAAGAAGTGTAGGGATGCTCCTTTCCCAGGAAAATTGATGAGGCAAAGAAAAAATACATAATATGTATTTTCTATAATATGTCAGCTCTAAAACATTCATAAATGTGATCATGAACATGTATTTCCTTATGGATATACACCAATGTTTTAGCATAATAATTTTCATTAAAAAATCACTGGATGCCAGGGGCTAGGTGGGGGAGAAGGGAATGGAGAGTTAATGTTTAATGGGTACAGAGTTTCAGTTTTGCAAGATGAAAAGAGTTCTGGAGATGGAGGTGGTGATGGTTGCATGACAATGGGAATGTACTTTTATGCTACTAAACTGTACACTTAAAATGGCTAAGATAATAAATTTTATGTTATACGTATTTTTCCACAATTAAAAAGGAAGACACACACACCAAAGCTCTAGACGCACACATACTGTTGCAACTCTTTATGTTCAACTTCCCACTACATTCCACCTCAAACTCCTCTGTCTAGAAATCCAAACAACAAGGTAGAAACTTTTTAGACCCCAGCAATGTAACACCTTAATAGAATATCTCTAAGATCCAAAATGTGACTTATGGGAAGATAATAAAGGAACTGCTACTAACTTGGAGACACCGATCTATACTCACTTGAAGTCATTATGAGATATCAGTCAGCTCCAGAAACATAAAGAAGAAAGTGTGCACTAAGGAGTAGACTGTGGAATAATGTCCTTCACTGAGGCCAGTACAGTTAAACATCTCTAGACCACCAATGGGTTATTTCTCTGAGTATTTTATCCAATACATATTTGTTGAGTGCTTAGTCAATATATAAAACTACACATTTCTAGCACTATGCTGGGTGCTTGACCCTTTCTCTTTGTTGTATAGATCTCTGGGGGCAGGTGAGTCATCCTAACTGGAGATTTCGGAACTCTACAAACTGTTAGATTTATCCAAATCGTAGTAAATTCCTACGAAGTATGTTTAAGAGTCACTTGCCTCATTTGAAGAGATCCCCAAAAGGTGTTAAATTTTTAATACTTCTAAAGCCACAGTAATCATAAATCCATGTTCACACAGTCTAAGAATACCAACATTTTAGGAAGTTGTTCTGTGACGTTGCAATTGCTTTTTGGAACAAATTTACCCAGACGTATATCCTTTGCCCACATAGACAAATATGTAGATTAAATGAACAGAACAACACTAGAGAACCATAAAAACATTCAGATAATTTTTATTGGGAGGCTATGGACCTTGGGGCATGTGATGATCAATCAAGTGGATAAATACATTAACTACTATTGTGCAAACCAGAAAGCTGTTTCAACACCTGCTGCTCCTGAAACACAAAGGGCCCATTTGTTCCTAATGCCTTCATAGTAAACTTGTAAAACCAAAAGCAGCAGATAAAATCCCAAAGCAAATAAACTCTTAGGTAAACATGTAAGCCATTTTACTATTTGCCTTTTACTTTGTCCAGAATACACCTGCTGGTTTCAAACTCAATATATTATATTCAGTGGTGACTCTGATTTAAACATTACAGAATAATGTCTAAGTAGCAATGAACAGATAAGGCTTATCAGCAGATTATAACTAGAAAGTTGGTTTCCTGGACAAATATGAGGGATGAGAGTATTAAAACTGACTTTGGCCCATGTA
The DNA here is from genome assembly GCA_031878705.1 of Tapirus indicus. Classification (NCBI taxonomy): domain Eukaryota; kingdom Metazoa; phylum Chordata; class Mammalia; order Perissodactyla; family Tapiridae; genus Tapirus; species Tapirus indicus. Next base: position 68,221,452 of record CM062930.1, on the reverse strand, counting down.
ATTTAAGGCTGACTGACTTTGATGTAGGTGAATTGCTATCTCAGAAAAACTTTTCCTAATCCTCCTCATGTTAGCTATCTAATAGATCATGCACAAACTATATGTAAAAATGAAAGAGAAAAGGAAATATTTAAAAACATTATAATCTGCAATTCCAGAGTCATTTCAAGGAGCCCTCCTAAGAGAAAAGGGTCAAAGTATCAGTTCATGATGAACTAAAATGAAAATATAATGTTCCTTAATTACCATACTAAATTCTCATTACTGACCGTAAATTTGAATTCAAAATATTCCAAGCATGGCCTTGCAGAGAGTTTCCAAAACTTTCTATTTCTGCAGAAATTCTATATAGTTGTTCCTACTGAATTGTCAAAGCTGTCCCTTCCCTGACTCATGTTGAGAAAAGGCTGTAGTAACTCTTAGTTGGTAGGGGTGTGGGGAGAAACAGAAGATAACAGATTTCCTCACAAATAACTATGCTATGAAAGCCAAAGAACATGCTGCTAAAAAGGATAGAGAGAATACATTATATAATTTAAAATCTACTCTTTATTTTTATTTGATCTTTCCTGATTTCCTCTAGACCTGAGATACATAAAGTAATGCTTATTTTAGTGCTATATAAAAATCTCAATAAATCTTAAATATAAGAGTCAAATGAAAATCTACTTTTGCGGATTTAAAAATATTTCAATTCAGTCCATGATGCATTAATCTTTCTACTTCTAAATTTAAATTTTGACACATATATATTAGTATTCACATATCTGAGTAAAGGTAGTAAGGAATACATAATTTCAGACATTCAATCTAACTACAAAAAAGTAGTCTTTAGTAGTTCAGGGAGTCTAAAATGATGTTATTCAATAAACCATGGCATTTTAATAAGCATTCTTGACATCTGGTGCTAATAAAAAGGATTTTATATTTTACAGTTCACATTTAAAGAAAAAACATGACTGTAGTTTTACTATTTATCACAGACCACAGATGGCCTAGGCCACATTTGGGTGGCTTCATTTCCTTCTTGATTAGTTTATATAAAGAGGCCACTTGTTTTCTCTCTTTCTGGGTATGTTTTATATAAGATTTGGACCAAGTCCCAGAAATGAATACATGAAGCAAGAAAGGAATGCATCAAATGAAAATGAAGTTTCTTAATAACAAAACTGATTATAGAATTTTCCTGGAACAAGTTTAGTTAATATGGTTCATTCTAAAACAATGATCCAAGGAATTTTGCATCTGGATAAATATTTGAAGTAAGTTTTCCAGAACTATGAAAAACCATAAAGACCTAAAAAATTCCATCTTTTGTACAACATCCTTCTCTCTAGGCAAAGGTTGAGCAATCCTTTGATTCAAGGTAGATTTTGCCATGAGCCTGTGTGGAAGCAGGAGCTGAGCATGATGCTGCTGGGACAGCCAGATAGACATGGAGGCCTCTGGCTGCTCTCCTTGTCTCTGGTCCACGAACCTGAAATACTGGTCTTCCTGTCTTGCTTGCTCAGACTTTTAATGTTTTTCTCTTTAGAATCGGGGCTAAGTGTCCTTTTCCAAATTGGACTTTCAATTTGGGCTGTCCTCTGACTATGATTGACCCCAACATACCAGCTCCTGACCGTCTCCTCTAGAAGATGTCACTACATATCTGGAGGCATTAATGCAATAGTATAAAAAATATATCATACGAATTTTCACTAAATTTTGTTAGAAGAATTGAAAATTAATGACTACATTTACACAAGCATTTAGCAGATAGTAATAACAGAAATATTACATTATGAGATGCTTAAATTGACAAACAAAAGCTCTGAATATAAAGCTAATGCATTAGTCTGTGAGAAATGGAAAAATGGGGGTGTGAATTAATTAGCTCAAAATTGAACTTTTTTTCTCCCTATTTAGTTTAGAATTCTTTAATAATCATAAAAAGTATTTGGTTTCATGATTTAAACATGGATTTCCTAGCCAAGTAACAATATCATAGGCCCAGTAGGAAATACTTCCAATATCCTGGCCTGGCTATTTAGCTTTACAAGAGACTTGATCCACCCTAAGATAATTTTGTGGGTAAGTAAAAGACTGTAAGATTTGATAATCTAGAAAGAGAGACAAGACATATATACACAAAACAACTAGAAAGCTATTCAATGCAGAATTAATTTTGATACAGAATTAACTGATTTAGATAAGAGCAATGAACATTTGAGAATATCTTAAAGTTAGAACATTTGAGAATATCTTAAAGTTAGTAGTGAAAAAACGTTCACTACATTTGGGTGTGCTTTTGAAAGTCCATCTGGATCAGGATGCAATTGAGTTCTCTACTCTAAATGAGATTACAGTCTAGAGAAGAAGACAGCCCCACAGTGAAAAGATGATGATCCAGTGGAGGAAGTGTATGAATAGAGGTACATGCAAAGGCATGAAGGCTGCACAGAGAAAGGAGGAGTGGACCTCATGAAGAGAATCAGGGGAGTTTTATAGAGAGAGTCATATTTAAGATGACTGTTAAAGAATAAGCTCACTGGAAAAACAAGAGTGAGAAGGGAATTCCAGAGAGAAGGAACAATGTGTATGAAGGAAAGGGTCAGAGGAGAGCATGAGTGTTTGAGGAAATGCAGGTATTCCAGTATTGCTGTAAATCAGTTATGGGGAAGAGTGTAAAGTGATGGGTTAGAAAGGTAGGAATGGACTAGATAATAGACGAGTTTGTATACTATGCTAAGGAGTCAGGAATGACTTCTGGTGGGCGATTAGGACTCTAAAAATGTAGGTTTTGTAATGGCAAATCTGGAAGCAACATGAGGGATGGACCAGGGGAGGAAGAGACTGGACACAAGTCAGGGGATGGTTGCAGTAGACCAAGACCAGGTGAAACATAGGGACCTGGACTAGACTACCTGTGAGGAAGCGGTAGTTGTGAGTAATATTCAGGAGGGGATTGGTTAAAGGCAGGGAGAGAGAGGGAGGGAGAGAGAGAGTAGTCTTGGATAGTTTTCAGGTTTGGGCTGGGGCAACCTGGTCCATGGAGGTGTCATGTTGATTAAGATGAGTGACAGGGGAGGTGGTGAGAGGTTTGGACTATAAAGTGAGGATTCTACTTTTAGACACATTGAGTTTGAAGCGACTGTGGAACACACAGTTGGGACTGTATAAATAAGCTGGAGTTCAGGAAAGCAGTCTGAACTCAATGAATATGAAATATTAGTGATAATTCCATCCCTGAAAGAGGATGAGCTTGTTCAGGGAAAGTGTGATTATACTGAGAATAAGAGAGGCACAGGCAAAAGCCTGGGGGCATAATAGCATTTTTGAGGCTGAAAGAAATACTGAGGAAAAGCAGCCAGAGAAGAGAGTGACGTAGTGTATGACAAAAAAGGTCAGATCTTAACCAGGAGGAGTAGGTTAACAGAAAAGGACTGAAAGTTGACAACTCTGAAGAAACTAAAAATTGGTAATTATGAAGTGACCTTGGCTAGAGCCAGGGGATAGAAATTTGAATAGGATAAGTTAAGAAATAAACGGGAAATAATCTCCCATCTCAGGAAGCTTGATCTGGAAAGCTTGAAGGATACAAAAGTGCCAGGCTTTGGAGGCAGTTTGATGGAGGGCTTTTGTCAGTTAGAAGAGATTTCAATACAGTCAGGGCCTGAGGAGAAAGAACTTCGTGAAGATTGCAGCTGCAGCTACCAGGCAGCAGGGTCCCTGAGAAGGGGGCAAGAATGGTCCCAGGAGCACAGGGCCTGATGGGGAAGAAGAAAAGGAGGACATGGATGCTGACAGCTTGGCTGAGGTGGACAGCTGATAGAGTTAGGGCAGGGAGTGGTGACAGAAAGTTGGGGGCATACACATCTGAGGGCCCCTAGGTTCTTTGGGGAAATAAAGGCCAGGATGAAAGAGGGCTGGAGCTGGACAGGGGGCACAAGGGAAATCTGTTTACCATCTGAGAAGCGACAGTGTTTTCCTCTTCTGTACTCTTGTAGTACTCAGACCATAGTCTCATACCCAAGTATATTTATACTTTATATAAATATAAAATTATTCTATCGTTATTTCACAAACTCATCTTCTCTCCTCAAGCAGACTGTGAGTACTGGAAAATTAACATCTGCCTCTCTCTACTTCTTTGAAGGCATTATGGTATACCAGGAAGAGTTGGGGTTTTGAGTTAGCCATTGGGTTTGAATCTTGAATCCAATTCTTACTAGTTATGTAGGCTTAGGCAATTTTTCTCACTTGTCTGAGACTTATTTAGTTTCCTTATATGTAAAATGGAGATGGTAATATAGACCTCATAAAAATACAAGGATTAAATTTAAAAATTGTGTACCATCTCTCATCCATAGCACCTAGGACCAGATTGAGCACATAATATGCTTAATCTATGCATTCGAAGTAAATGGCTAACCTGGATCGTTTACGTGTATCTATATGAAAATATCTTTCTCTTCAACTACTATATTCAGTTTCATCTCTAACTTTAAAAATATTGCCCACCATTAAAGGAGGTGTGGGAAAAAAGTTGTTCTATCACATCTCAATTCAGTCCTTTTGTAATCATACCCCCTACTTCACTTTTAGGTGTGCGTAAGTAAGAAATCAAGATCAAGAGTTTGGTTTGGCTGTTACCACATGGCAGGGCTCCTTGGGCAACATCCCCCTGGGTTTGACTGCTTCATAGGCCTATTTGCCTTGGCTTTCAGGCTTGTTTTTATAGACCGGTACTGCCAGCTTTTAAGATTATACAAGATTATAGTGGCATATTTTATTCAATGCTTCATTTTCTTTATAAGAGGGGTTTTGGGTTTAAAAAAAACAAAACACCCATTAAGTCTGATGACTTAGGCCCTGACTTGTTCCACTGAATATAGGCCAATAGAGAAGAATTGGGTCACCAAGTTCTGGACACACAGCCCTGGAAAATGTCAGAAGTTGGATGGTCTGCTCCTCTGTCTGGCTCCAGCTCAAGTAACTTCCTGAATGAATCCTTAGTGCTTTAAGAAACAAAAATGATTCTTAAGAATATGTTTTCTTCTGGGTATGGAAGAAATACTGGTGATGTTGGCTTTTCTGGAGCATTCTTTTCATTTTGAATTTGAAAGCCACAGAAAATCAAATCAATCGTTTAAGGAAATGCCAATAAGATATGAAGTATAGGAGATAATAACGGTGTCATATCACTACCTTTATATGTGTTAATGGAGGTCTGGAACTTTAAAACAATTATCTGCCAAAATATAACTTAACATCATCTTTAGACAAAATCACTTATATAAACACTTTGCTGCGTGCTGCCATTTAAAAAAGAAAAGAAAAGCATTCCCCAAAAATGAAGAGTTAAAAAAAATAAGGTGGAGGAGGTGGGATTTTTTGGTCCTGCTGTTGGGTCCTCAACAGCAGAAAAAAAAGATGGCCTGAATTCATGTTGCTTCCCTGTTCCTGCCAACCTTTGCATGAAGGTGTTGATGAGTAGTGAAAAAGATAAAAGGAACGTAGCAGGAAGAAGAAACTAAAAAAGCAAGGCCGACGAGTTTATGATACGAAACCCACAAGCTAAACAGACAGTCCTTCAACAACTGTGATGATTTTGTTTCTTATGTTTACTTATTGCCTCCTTTCCTAAGTCAAAGGGCCTCCTTCCTGTGGGGGCTGTGAAAATGCACTGCTCAGATCTTCTGCTCAGGGAGCTACTGCCCCTCTAGATCCTCCACCCCCTGAGTGCTGAGGCCATACTTCCCGCAGGCTGTTTCCACCCAATGAATGAGCTTGATGGGGGTACTAATACAGGCCCTTTGCAGCCAGAGGCAGAACACTCCCTATCTTTGACTTTGCTACAGGACTTCCCATTGGTCTGGCAAAACCTTTCTTGGAACTGTCCCCTGGTCTGCGACTTCTCCTTTCCTCCTCATTTCACAGGTGTCAGACCTCTAATGCAGTGAGGAGGCTCTTCCCACCTTTCCCTGCTTCCTTTCTCTAAATCTCTTGCATGTCTAATCACATCTTGGTGTCTGCCTCTTGGTAGACATGAACTAACACATTCATTCACTATCTTTCTTTTGTTTTATGATCATAAGCAGGAATTTATAGACAGAAAAGCTGAAACAAAGAAAGATTTAATAAACTTCCAAAGGGATACTATAACTCAGTGACCTATCCCAGCTCCATGTTAGGGCCCGAGGCTCCTGATTCCCCACAATCTTTCATTCAACAGATATTTATTGAATGCTTCCTATATGCCTTGTTCTAGACCTTATCCTAAGAATAAAGAACTCTTATTGAGTGGCACGCTCAGAGTTGTGGTATAATAAGGCCATTCTGTTGCAAAGTGGAGAATGAATTAAAGGGGAGCAAGGCCAGAGGAGAGGAGGCCAGTTTGGAGACTGTGCAGTCACCAAAGAGGAGATGACCGCAGCAGGTGTGAGAATAAACCCAGTGTAGATAGAAGAGGTGGGAAAATATTTCATAGGGAAAGTGGAGAAGATTAGTGATTCAGCAAGTATGTACTCTGGACTAAGCCCTGGGCTATGCTCTGGGAAGATATAGAACAAAAGACTCATTCCCAACTATCCAGAAGCTTTTGACTGACTTCCGTTCAAAGATGTGTGTGTAAAGGAACTTTTACTCTACTCCAGTAGAGTAAAGCCCAGAGACATAAAGGAAAACAGAAGAAAAAAGAAAATCCTCCATTACCAATAAAACAAGAAATGGCCATAAGCCTAAACCACAGATTATGACACACAGAAGTCAATTACAGTGGAAAGCCCTGCCAGAACGAGGGTGCTGAGAGCGGCCCCAAACCTCAGACTCTGAACAGGATGCAGACTTCTCCGAAAATAAATGTCACAATGGTGGAAGGTCTGGCCAATGATCCTTTGATTAGAACAGCTAGTTCTAGGACTTCTAGGAGAGTCTGAGAGAAGCAGGGAGTGCCCTTGCAAGCAGTGCCCTATCATGGAAGGAAGGCAGGAGAGGTGGGCTCATGAAGACAGGCTGACGTGCCATATTGCTTTCGACACCCAGAAATGAGCGAGGTTGAAGACAGAGTGGAATAACTAACTATCAGATCTTAACACAAAGGCTTGTGGTTTACTGGGCTTCACTGTGAATCAAATTGCCATTCAGGACAGGGGTTGCAACCACAGCCTGCTGGCCAAATCCAGCCCATCACCTGTTTTTGTTCTGCTCTGAGCTAAGAATGGCTTTTACATTTTTAAATGGTTAAAAAAAATCAAATAAAGGATAATATTTCATGACACAAGAAAATTATATGAAATTCAAATTTTAGTGTCCGTGAATAAAGTTTTATTGGAACACTGTCATGTTCATTTGTTTACACACTGTCTATGACTGCTTTCAGGCTATATATTAGTCTACTAAGGCTGCCATAATAAAATACCACAGACTGGGTGGCTAAATAACAGAAATTTGTTTTCTGAAGGCTGACCGACCAAGAACAAGGGGCAGGCAGAGTTGGTTTCTCCTAAGCCCTCTCTCCTTAGCTTATAGACAACCTTCTCGCTGTGTCCCCACATGATCCTTTGTGTGCGCATATCCCCAGTGTCTCTTCTTCTTTTTTACCTTTTATTTTATTTTATTTTTTATTGAGGTGTAATTGACATACATTATATTAGTTTTAGGTGTATAACATAATGATTCGATATTTGTTTATATTGTGAAATTTGTTTATATTGTGAAATCACCACCACAATAAGTCTAGTTAACATCCATCACCATACATAGTTATAGAATTTTTTTTCTTGTGATGAGAACTTTTAAGATCTACTCTCAGCAACTTTCAAATATGCAATACAGTATTATTAATTATAGTCACCATGCTGTAGTTACATCCCTGTGATATTTATTTATAACTGGAGCTTTGCACCTTTTGACTCCCTTCACTTATTTTACCTACCTCCTAACCCCCCCCCCCCCCACCTCTGGCAATCAACAATCTGTTCTCTGTATCTATGAGCTTGGTTTGTTGGTTGGTTGGTTTGTTTTTAGATTCCACATGTAAGTGAGATTATTCAGTGTTAGTCTTAGGCTCTCTGACTTATTTCACTTAGCATAATGCCCTCAAGATCTATCCACATTGTCACAAATAGCAAGGTTTTATTCTTTTATATGGCTAAATAACATTCAATATTCACATTTTCTTTATCCATTCATCCATCAATGGACATTTAGGTTGTTTCTATATCTTGGCTATTGTAAATAATGCTGCAATAAACATGGGGGTGCATATGTCTTTTTGAATTAGTTTTTGTTTTCTTCAGATAAATACCCAGAAGTGGAATTGCTGGATCATATGGTAATTCTATTTTAATGTTTTGAGGAACCTCCATATTCTTTTCCATAGTGGCTGAACCAATTTACATTTACACCTTCAGTGCAGAAGGGTTCCCTTTTCTCCACATCCTCACCAACACTTGTTTTTTCTTGCTTTTTTGATAATAGGATTCTAACAGGTGTGAGGTGATATCTCATTGTGGTTTTGATTTTCATTTCCCTGATGGTTAGTGATGTTGAGCATCTTTTCACATACCTGTTGTTCATCTGTATGTCTTCTTTGGAAAAATGTCTATTTAGATCCTCTGCCCATTTTTTTAATCAGATTTTTTTTTTTGCTATTGAGTTGTGTAAGTTCTTTATATATTTTGGATATTGACCCCTTATCAGATATATGATTTACAAATATTTTCTCCCATTCAATAGGCTGCCTTTTCATTCTGTTGATGGTTTCCTTTTCTGTGCAGGAGCTTTTTAGATTAATGTAGTCTCACTTGCTTATTTTTGCTTTTGTTGCCAAATCCAAAAAATCATCGCCAAGACAGATGTCAAGGAGGTTGCCACCTATCTTTTCTTCTAGGAGTTTTATGGTTTCAAGTCTTACATTCAAATCTTTAATCCATTCTGAGTTAATTTTTGTGTATGGTGTAAGACAGTGGTCCAGTTTCATTCTTTTGTATCTGGCTGTCCAACTCTTCCTCTTCTTATAAGGACACCAGTCCTACTGGATTAGGGCGCCACCCTTATGGCCTCATTTAACCTTAATTATCTCCTTAAAGGCCCTATCTCCATACACAGTCACATTGGGGATGAGGGCTTCAACCTGTGAATTTGGGGAGGATACAATTCAGTCCATAACAAGCTACCACGGCAGAGTTGAGACAGAGACTGTACAGCTCACAAAGCCTAAAATATTTGCTATCTGGCCCTTCACAGAAATAGTTTGCCAAGAATATTCAAAAATGAGAGGAACTTGCCCCCAGGACAAAGGAAATAACAGATTTGGTATCTATTGTAAGACAACAGAATGCCGCAGTTCATCCTCCACCCCAGACACGGGCTCATATTATTCCTTTGCGAATAGTAGGTGGTATTCAAATATGAGTAATAATCACAAAGGAACCACTGAGGGACATGTAAAAAGAAATTCGGAAAAAAGCATGTGTGGGGGTGAAGGCAGGGGGGTGAAAACACAAGCAAACATGCATCACAAAATAAATTACCCAGAGGAATGCAATAAAAATTCACAGTAATAGTTCTAAAGTTTCAAAGAAATTATAGATCACATGATCTCTCTTTAAAAGTTTTAAGCTAAAAAAAGAAATACACTTATTAAAACAATATATTATAAAACTTAAAAGACAAAAAGTCAGTTGGCAAGGCCTAAGATTGAAATAGAAGAGAAATATAATAACTTTGCACACATGAAAATTACATTTGAAGCCACAAAACGAAAGGATTAGTTAGACAGAAAACACAGCCAGGACTGAGTAGACAGTCTTGAAGATTTCGATGAGGTAGTAAATGATTGCGGCAAAGAGAATAGAAATGGAAGCCAAAGAAAAGTCTAACATACATAAAATAGGTGTTTTGGAGAAGAGATCTACAAGGGCACAAAGAGTATCCGAATGGTAGCAGAAAACTTTTTTTATATTTGTTGCCTGATGGGATGCCCTGTGCTCTAGATAATCTGCAGTGTCAAGTTCCAGTGAAGTCACTGATGTTCCCCTCTAAAGAATGAATCACACAGACATCAAGACACAAATCCTCAACGCCAGAAAACAGTGGACATCTGTTGACAAAGGTCTGAGGGAAATAAAATGTGACCCCAAAAGTGCATGACCAATCAAGTTGTTCTGTAAGTATGAAATCAGCAGATAGTCTTAGGATTGCAAGAACTTAAGGAGCATCCAACGTACCTCCTTAAGAAACACAATTTGATAACAAAGACTACCAAGAGGAAGATAAAAACAAAAAATTAACCCAGAGATGGAGAAACCACAATACAATGACAAGCGGTGAGCATCAAATCCATTTAAATGTAGAATCAGGCATATACATTCACAGAGTTAGGTTTTTATTCTGACAAGGTCAAAATAATAAAATTATTAAAAAAGAACTAAAAAGTGTAGGGAAGGGGATGTAGAAGGAGGTATAAATGTGCTGATTCCCTTAACTTTTATAATAGGAGTTAGATATTGAAGTTGAAATATGCAGTTTTTGAACTATGTTTATGTAACAATGCCACTTGCTTAACGTTTTTCATATTTTCTGTCATCTTTAGGAATCATTTATAACCTGCTTCTTCATGTGTGCAGAAACTTTTAAGTTCAGTAATTCCTTTAGTCTCACTAGAATATTTTTCTTATTTTCAATAAAATTAAAATATAATAAATTATTATGATGATAACATGTAGATTCAGCAAGGCTGCTGCTTACACCAATGAGGCTTTTCTGTGAATTAGAAAAAAAGCAACACTTTTGGGAAAAATTACACACACACATGAATTCCTCTGGGTGGCTGAATTACAAAAAGGCTCACTTTCCCCCTGATCAGTGACACCCAGGTCTGGATTTCACACCCCATTCTCCCCCTTGGAAGGGCCCCTCTGAGCAGGAACAAACTGCACAACATGTTTATTATGATTATTTTTAATTGTGTGATGTGTTTTTAAAAATTTTACCTCCTTATTGAGGTATAAATGACATAGAATAAACTGCACAGATTTAAAATGTACAATTTGATAAGTTTTGACATATGAATACACCCACGAAACCATCATCACAATCAAGATAATAAACATCCACCCTCCAAAAGTTGCTTCATGCCCCTTTGTAATCACCTCTCCATCCTTTCTTGCTGCCCACCTCCAGTCCCCAGAAAACCAATGATCTGCCTTCTCTCACTATGGATTAGACTGCATTCTTAAAAATTTTATATAAAAAGAATCACACAGTATCTACTGTATTTTTTCTGGCTTCTTTCACTTGGCATAATGCATTTGAGATTCATCCATATTGTTTTATATATCAGTAGTTTATTCCTTTTTATTTTTTAGTAGAACTCCTAATTCTACTAATATCTCTGTAGAGATATTACAATTTGTTTATTCATTCTTCTATTGATGGGCACTTAGGTTGTTTCCAGTTTTGGGCTACTACAAATAAAGCTGCTATGAACACTCATGTATAATTCTTTGTATGGATATTTTCTTCTTTTTCTCATGGAAGTGGAATGATGGAATCATACAATAGATGTATGTTTAACTTTTTAAGAACTGCCAAGCTGTTTTCCAAATTGTTGTACCATTTTACATTCCCAACAGCAGTGTATAGGAGTTCCAGTTTTTCCACACCCTTGCCAACACTTGGTTGGCCAGTCTCTTGAATTTTAGCAATTCTAATAGGTGTGTAGTGATACTTAATATTTTGTGGTTATAATTTGCATTTCCCTAGTAACTAATCATGAGAAATCTCTTTTCCATGTGCTTTTTTGCCATCTGTGTACTCACTTTGAAGTGTCTTTCAAATCATTTGTCCCTTTTTTAAATGGTTGATTATTTTCTCATTACTGCATTTTTAGAGTTCTTTATATATTGTAGATTCAAGTCCACTACCAGATAAGTGATTTGTGAAGATTTTCTTCCAGTGTTTGGCTCATCTTTTCATTCTCTTAGCAGTGCCTTTTGAAGAGCAGAAGTTCGTAATACTGAAATGTCCAATTCATCAATTTTTTTCTTTTATGGATTATTTTTGGTGTCATATCTAAGAAATCTTTCCCTAACCCAAGGTCATAAAGATTTTCCTCCTGTGTTTTATTCTATAAGTTTTATATTTTACATTTGTCTATGATTCCTTTTGAGACAATTTTTGCATTCAGTGAGAGGTACAGACCAAGGTTCATTGTTTTGCATATGGATGTCCAATTGTCTTAGTTTGCTGAAGAGACTATCTTTTCTCCATTGAATTGCCTTTGCCTCTGCCTTCTTTTGCATTACATTCATGCACTGCATAATGACATTGTGGTCAATGACGGACCACATATACAACAGTGGTCCTGTAAGATTAGTACTATATAGCCTAGGTGTGTAGTAGGCTGTACCATCTAGGTTTGTGTAAGTACACAATACAATGTTTTCCCAACAACAAAATTGCCTAACAATGCATTTATCAGAACATCTCCCCATCATCAGGCAATGCATGACTGTACTTAAATATTTCTATGGTATCATTTTACCTCTTTGGTTGGTCTATAAGCTATAACTGGTTTTTATTGTTGTTGGTGGTTATTAGGTTCTTAGTCCTTGCTCTAGGGTTTACAGTTTACATCTTTGACTTCAGTCTGTCTTCAACCAATATCATACCACTTCATGTATATTACATAAAACTTACAACATTATACTTCCATTTTCCCTCTCCTTTTGGACTATTGCTGTCATACAGTTTACCTCTACATCTGTTATAAACCCCCAAATACATTGTTGTTGTATTTACTTTAAACACTCAATGATTTATAAAGAGATTAAAAATGTTTTCAGTTGCCTTTATCCACATATATATCATTTCCAGCACTCTTCATTTCTTTGTGTGGATCCAGATTTCCCTCTGGTATCATTTTTCATTAGCCTGAAGGAGTTCATTTAATATTTCTTGTAGTGCAGATCTGCTAGTAATGAGTTCTTTGATTTTTTTTTTTATGCATAAGATAGTCATTATTTTACCTTTATTTGAAAGATATTTTTTCTGGGTATAGAATTCGAATTTGACATTTTTTTTCTTTCAGTACTTAACAATATTGCTCCATTGGCTTACATTATTTCCAAACAGAAATCTGAGGTCATTCTTTCTTTGCTTCTCTGTATGGAATGTGTCTTTTTCCTATGGCAGCTTTTAAGATTATCTCTTTATCACTGGTTTTATATAATTTCATTATGATGAGCCTTAGTGTAGTTCTCCACTTTCTTGTGCTTGGAGTTCATTAAGGATCCTGGTTCTGTTGGTTTGAAGTTTTCATCAAATTTGTAAAAATTAGGTTATTATTTCTTCAAATATTTTTTTTCTGTTTTCCTCTTTCTCCCTTCCTTCGGAGACTCCAATTACATGTATATTTGACTGCTTAAAGTTATTCCATAGCTAACTGATTTTTTAATAGATTTTATTTTTTAGAGCAGTTTTAGGTTTATGCCAAAATTGAGTGGAAGGTAAAGAGAGTTTTAATATACTCCCTGTCCACACACACATACAATTTCCCCCACTATCAACATTCCCCCTAGAGTGGTACATTTATTACAATTGATGAACCTACATTGACACATCACCCAAAGTCCACAGTTTACATTAGAGTTCACTGCTGGTTTTGTACATTCTATGGGTTTAGACAAATGTACAACATGTATCCACCATGATAGTATCATACAAAGCAGTTTCACTGCCCTAAAACTCCTCTGTGCTCTGCTTATTCATCTCCCCCTCCCCTCTAACTCCTGGTAACTGCTGATCTTTCACTGCCTCCATAGTTTTGCCTTTTCTAAAATGTCGTACAGTTGTAATCAAATAGTATGTAGCCTTCTCAGATTGGCTTCTTTCACCTAGATATATGCAGTCACATTTCCTCCATGTATTTTCATGGTTCAGTAGCTAATTTCTTTTTAAAGCTGAATAATATTCCATTGTCTGGGTGTATCACAGTTTATTTATCTATTAATCCATTTGTCTTATCTACTGAAAGACATCCCGGTTGCTTCCAAGTTTTGGCAATTGTGAATAAAGTTGTTTTAAACATTCATCTGTAGTTTTGTGTGTGACTTAAGTTTTCACCTCTTTTGTGTAAATATCAAGGAGCACAATTGCTAGATCATACAGTAATAATACGTTTAGTATTATAAGAAACTTCCGAATTGCCTTCCAAAGTGGCTGTACCATTTTGCATTCTCACCAACAATGAATGAGCGTTCCTGTTGTTCCACATCCTCACCAACGTTTGCTGGTGTCAGTGTTCTCGATTTTGACCATTCTAATAGGTGTGTAGTGGTATCTCATTGTTGCTTTAATTTGCATCTCCCTGATGATGTAAGTTGTAGAGCATTTTCCACATGCTTATTTGCCATCAGTATGTTTTTTTAGTGAGGTGTGATTTTTCTTTCTCCCCATTCTTTTTACTCTATGTATTTCTTTTTGGATAGTTTTTATGTCTTCAGTTTCACTCATTGATCTTTTCCTCTTTAGTGTCTCAACTGCTATTAGTCCCATGCAGTGCACTTTTTTTACCTCATTCATTTCTAGAAGTTCATTTTGGATTTTTTGTATCTTTTATGTTTCTACTTAACATGCTCAATCTTTCTTCTAGCTTCTTGAATATAAGCAATGTGGTTATAATAGATATCTTAATATCTTTGTCTCAGAATTCTATCATCTGTGACATTTCTGGGTCTGTTTCTATCTATTAATATTTCTCCTTATCCTGAGTCATATTTCCCTGCTTCTTTGCATTCCTGGTGACTTTTAATTGGATATCAGTCTCTGTGAATTTTTCCCTGTTGGGTGCTGAATATTTTTGTATTCCTATAAATATTCTTTAGTTTTGTTCTGGGATGCAGTTAGGTTAGTTGGAAATAATTTAATCCTTCCAAAGCTTGCTTTTAAGCTTTGTTATATGAGATCAGAGTAGCCTTTATTCTAGAGAGAATTTTTCCCCATTACTTAAGCCACTTTGAGTACTCTACCCAATGTCCTGTGAATTACAAGGTTTTTTTCACTCTGGCTAAAGAGAGCACAAACTATTCTCAGCCCTGGATAAACTCTGCGATTGTTACCTCTGATCCTTTCTGCTGGTTCTTTCCTTGACTTTGGCTATTTTCTTCAACTACATGTGCTGATCAGTACTCAGCAGCCGATTTGGGGGTGAGGAAACCCCCTACAGCTCCCCACAGCTCTCTCTCTCTATGATGTTCTCCCTACAGTGCTCTGCCTTGAATTCTAGCTGCTCAGCCTCCCTGCAGTCCCAACATTGTCTCCCCAAGTCAGGGAGACCATTAGGCTCTGCCTGGGTTCCCCCTCCCTGCATCACAGCCTAGAAATGCTCCTCAGGCAGTAAGCTGGGGCAACCGTAAGTCTCACTTTGTTTATTTCCCCTTTTCCAGGGTTCACTGTCCTGTGCTGCCTGATGTCCAATGTTTGAAAATCATTGTTTCATATATATCATCTGTTTTTTTTGGTTGTTTCAAGTGGGAGGATATATCCAGCTTCCATTTTTCTATCTCAGCTGGAAGCAGAAGTCCCAAATGTATTTTTGTAAAATTATTTTCTACTTCTCTATCTGTTGAGAGATTTATGGAATGAAAGTCAAGAATATTAATGAAGGTTGTTTATGGGTCACAAGATAGGGGTGACATTTTATTTCCTTTTTTGTGCTTTTTCTGTATTTCTTAAATTTTTAATATTGACAATGTATCACTTTTATTTTTTAAAATAACTCATAGCTCTTTTCTCCAATAGAGCATTTCCTATCCCAAATTAAAAAACAAAAGTCATTAACATGTTTATTATTTCCTAGATTTCTAAAGCATCATGTAGAATTAACTTAAAAAAATGGTGAACAAAAAGAAAAATATCTTTTTGCACTAAACTAAAATTGTTTGTTCTATACTTTAAAACTATGTTATTTTACCTGAAATTCTGGCTGTTTTAAGCCTGCTTAAAGAGGTAAATGTGTGTGATAGCCTTAATAATGGAATACTACCAGCAATATGCAGCAACATAGATGAATCTCAAAATAATTAGGCTGAGAGAAAGAAATCAGACAGGAAAGAACACATATTGTATAATTTCATATTTGTAAAATTCTAGAAAATGCAAACTAATCCACTGTGACAGAAAGCAGGTCAGTGGTTGCATAGGGATGACAGTGGTGAAGGAGGGATTACCAAGGGGCTTGAGGAAACTTTTGGTGTGATGGATATGGGTGTTATCTTGGTTATGGTGATGGTATCCTAGGTGTATACTTATGTTAAAATTTATGAAATTGTGCACTTTAAATATGTGCAGGTTATTGTATGTTAATTATACCTCAATAAAGCTGATTAAAAAACCATTCATTTTAAAACTGAAAAAGAAGCCTGAGAAATTTATCTCTTGTAAATTCATAGAGGAGAGGAAATTACAATATACTGAGCACCTCTCTGTGCTAGACAGTGCTACATGCTTGTGTTGGGTTTTGTCATCTAACCCTGATACCAACCACATGAGGCAGGCATTATTTTCCCCACATTTTACAAATGAGGAAACCCAGGCACAGTGAGATTAAGGGCTCCTCAGTGGGGACCCTGAAATTTAAACTAGGCCTTATTTCAGATTTTTGCCTTTTCTATAGTAGTACAGGTCTCTCGGGGGGCATTTTTGCTTATTAGGAACGCTAAGAATTATTTATACTGGTTAGTTTGTGACAATATTCTTGCTTATTATGGTTTTTTATAAAGTTAGGCTATAGTTTAGGCTTTTTATCTTAGAATGATTTTTACAGACTACTCAAGATTGAGATGAAATATTTAAATTAGTAATACCTCTTTTTCTTTTTTAAGTTTATTTTATTTATTTATTTATTTATTTTTGTGGGGAAGACCAGTCCTGAGCTAACATCTGTTACCAATCCTCCCCTTTTTGCTGAGGAAGACTGGCCCTGGGCTAACATCCGTGCCCATCTTCCTCTACTTTATATGGGATGCCACCACAGCATGGCTGACAGGCAGTGCGTCGGCGGGCGCCTGGGATCCGAACTCGCAAACCCCGGCTGCCAAGCGCGGACTGAACCGCTGCGCCACCGGGCGGCCCCAGTAATACCTCTTTTTCATTGTTTCTGTTTGTGATGATATGCATGTTTATGTAAAATTTAAAACCTAGAATAGATACACTTTGAAGAATGGCAAGTAGAACTAGAAAAAAAAAATCATTTAGAGGACATAACATATCCATCCCTGTTATCTCGTCCAGAATAGTTTGTTTAGCTGCCATCTCCATATATTTGCTTTGCCATAAAATAGAACTATATGATTTTCTCTCCAATTTTTTCTTTGTATCATAAACATACAACCACAATAAAGAATAAACAAACTCAAATATTACTTCTCTCTGTATTAATACTTCCCAGCCTGCCTTTCACTGTTCTCTTTCACAAACTCTACACTCTGCCAATATGTTCCATCACCCATTTCCTGTCCACATATTTTGCCTTTGCCTCTGAACTAGTGCCTATGTGACTCTCTCTTCCTGGAATGAAGTCCACCTTCAAAACTTCAACATTCTTTAAAGTTTTGTTGACCTCTCCACCAGCCCTTTTCCGCTCATCCTAACGGAAATGATCAATTTCCTCTTCCCAATTCTTGGAATATTTATTGTCTATACCATTCACTTAACCCTTGGAGATCACATACCACCTTATCAGTCTACATACTACCTTTACCCTTTAGTATTTTAAATTGTCAGAGGGTAGGAGTCCTGTCATATACTTCCATGCCTCTCCAAGTGGCTAGTTGAGTGCCTTACTCTTAGTAAATGGTCACATTTGGTGAATAAGTGAATAAGTAATGATGTTCAAGTCTCCAGAAGTGCCAAGGAAAGGTAGATAAAGCAGGGACCAGCTGCTTTCTGGGACCAGGGGACAGGGACCAGGGAACACAGTCAGAGATCTGGGGTGTGCCAACACAGGCCTAGAGGGGCAAAACAAAGCAAACAGAAATGCACACAGGCACATTTTATTTTGTTGGATCCTCAGGCAACCTGGGGGAACTAGTGTTTTTACCCTTTCGGATGTTAAAATAGATGCATAATAATTTAGTATTAGAAGGTCAATCGTTACTGAAATAGATACTGATCAAATGGTGTGATGTCTGAGATTTACTTCGAAACAAGTTGTTAAGAGTCTGGGAGAGAATATTGATGAAACAAAATTAGTTTGTTGGTAATTATTGAAGCAGTGGGATGGATACATGGGGTTTTACTACACTAGTCTCTATAGTTTTCTCTGTATTTGAACATTTCAATAATAATTTTTAAAAAGATTTATGGTTAAATCAATAAGACGTACAATGAAACACAAAGTATTCTCGCTTATACAAGTAGGTTATTTTTACATATATTTCCCTCCAAAACTTATTTGATCAAAGATAACAGAAACGTCCACAGTTGGAAGAAAGCTGTTTCCGTGCTGCATTGCCCCTATGGCCATAACTGAAATGCCAAGGCCCTGCGCTGGTCTTATGCTATTTTTGCTTTACAATACTACATATTTCCTTATTCAGTTAAAAAATGTGTTGAATGCCTACTATGTGCTAACTACTATGTTAGATGCTATAGTACCTGCCTGCAAGAAACTCCCAGTCTGGCAGGGAAGTCAGATTACAGGTAGTCATTAAAACCTTGGATCTTCCTTATTTCTGCAAAAGCACAACCTCCAGCCAAAAATCTGGGAATTATCCTTGATTCCTCTCTTTTCCCCTCATTCTATATATCCAGTGTATTACCAAGAACTGTCAACTCTACTTTCCCTAACATCCCCACTTGTCATCTCTTTCCTTATTTCTACCACCTTCTTTTCTCCTTTCTTTATTTCCACCAATTACCATGATCTGTTGCCTGGACTACAGCAGTCTCCTAATTGGTCTTCTTGCTTCCATCTTTGTATTCCTATCATTCATCCTCCAAGAGTAATCTTTAAAAATATATAAATCAGATGATGTTCCTCCCTACTGCCTGAATGCCTGTAATAGGTTCCCACTGCATTCAGGATGGAACTTACAGGATCTAGCCTCTCTGATTTGGACTCAGACCACTTTCCTTTTCACTCTGCAGCAGATCAACTGGCCTACCTGAAGACATGACATGTGCTACACTACAGATGCGGTCCAGGTTGCTTAGAAAAACAATCTGCCAATTACTCTGTAGATTACATATTATCTTTCCTAAGGAAATATAGAAGTGTATAATCTGGCTCTGTCATAACCAGATTACTGTTAGCTGTTAGGTTAATGTAGTTGACATTAAGGGAAAAAAAAGTGAGAATAAAACATAACTATAAAATTCCCCTATGCTCCTAGCAAGTAATTATAAAGTATTTTCAGACCTACAGACTCAACATTACACCCAGGAAATGAATGTGCTTACTATTTATGTATATTTTATTATATCTCACTAAGCTTTAATGTACTTGCATGCTAACATCACAAAAATTTAAAGGCTGAATAGAATATAAATGAAAATCTGTAAGTAAAAGCAGTAACTATAAACAAAAACTCAACAAACAAACATGCTAACTAACCTAGAAAAGTAGCATAACATTATATCATTAGTTGTTATTTCTAAATTGTTTTCAAAGCAGAAAATGCAACATAAATGGAAAGTACTCTGGGAGCCAGAAGAAAACTTCTGTGAACTCAAAAGTCTTTTAAAGTCCTAAATACAAATTTAAGACAATCCAAAAGGGAAACACGTACTTGGCATTTCTTCCTGACCCCTGGTCTACATATTAGCAAAAATAAAAATTTTCCCAACGGTAAAACCAGTGTATGGTTGACTAGCAGATCCTTTTATTTTCCAAAAGGACACTGAACAGAAGGGAAATCTCCTACTGAAAGCTCACTGTTTTTTAGTCAACTGGAAGGACCCATATGGGGGTTGATGTTGAAGCTGGGAGTCTCCTAAGCACAAGCAGCACAAGAACTCTCTTCTCAGGGTAATATGAGGGCACTTATTAAATCTATCTGAGGTTGGACGACTTTGCGTTGCATATTTGGATAAGGGCATAGTAATTATAATGGAAACCATTTGGAAGTCGATAAGTAGGATGGGAGAACTTACCATGTGCCAGGCACTTAGACAGACCCCTTACCTGTACCATCTATTTTAATCTTCACAACAACTCCATTAGGTAGATGTTATTATCATCTCCACTTTATAGATGGTAAATATATTTGATACTATGTCGAAACTACATATTTTGTCCTCTTCAATCCCTGGGACTGATTTATGGGCATCTTTGAACTACTGTTCAAGGGGATGGTCGCTAAGATCTTTACACTCCAGTCACCTTCTGGAAAATTCTAATGTTATCAGACTTTTGCTACTTAAGCAATATTAGAGCAAAGCTGGTGGCAAACGTGCCAGAAATAAGGGAAGTTAAAATTGATGCATCATCTTTTTAGCAATTGCATTTGTCCATAGGCACATAATCTGTTCTATGTGAATGACTCCCAAAGAAGCTATCACCACCCGGAACTCTTGCCTCCAGTTCTAATCCTACATCTCCAAATTCCTAAAAGACTCTCACAAAGGGATAATCTTCTGGACATCTGGTTCAATATTCTAAAGCAGAATTCATAATTTCTTTTCCCATCCTACTTACCTCCCTCGTGCCTAATTTATATTAAGACACTTATATCCCTACAGGCATTTGAAACATTTCTATCTTTAGCTTTTATCTCTTACTGCTCCCTTCATCCAATTAATCCATTGACATTTCTGGTAATACTGAGCAACCATCTGTTCTTGCTTCTTTGTATGAGTAATTCTCACCAATGGAATGAGAGCAGAAGAGATTTGGTAACTTCCAGGCCTAGGCCTTCGCCACCCTTTCGTTTCTAATATGCACAAAGGTGAGCCACCTGCTAACCAAGAACACATGCCTCAAACTAATGTGTTGAGTCATTATTAATTTGGGAGATCTATTTGTAATGGCAGCCTAACCTACCTTAATATACATACTTAGTATGTGTTAGGCATTGCGCTAAGCACTTTACATGGATTACCTCATTTAGTCCTCAGAATAATATGATGAGGAATGTGTTATCACTTTTTTACAGAAAACAACACTGAAGTTTATATATTTCAAGAAACCTGTGCAATATCACAAGTGAGTTTCAGAACCAGAATTCAACCCAGGATTGCCTGATTCTGATGCCCATTCCTTAACCAATATGACATGACTCCTCTCACCTCTAAAATATAAACTCCAGTAATTTTGAGAATCAAAGTTAGGGTGCCATGGTTTCTCTGTTTTTGGATCCTTTTGAGAGATGTCAGAGAGATTTCGGCTTATTGAATCACTGGAAGTCTAGTTAACATGGAATCCTCCTCACCTGGAGTACTGGTAGGAAGAATTATAAAACTGAAACAACTTACATTTCATTCAACAAATATTTAAGGAATAGTGTTTACCAGGTACTTCCAGAGACATTGGGCACATGATTGTGGAGACGTTGGTAAAGAGATAATATTAGAGCAGAGGGGATAGGAAAATTTAATAAAGGTATTAGTTGCCCTCGACAATCTGTGAGACAGCAAAAGCAGGCATTATTATCCCACTTTACATAAGAGGAAATTGAGACATTTGGTTTCAGATTAGTCCAATCTTATATAACAAGCTAACGACAGGGACAGAAGTTGGACCCTAATCACTTAACCACAAACATCCCACAGAATCTATTCCAAGCAGGGTGGGGATGAGGGAAGACAATGTTCACAAGACACCAGCTGTACTGTTTTCAGAGTCACTGCTAGAATGATCTTAAAAGATTATAAGATTTTTAGCCAAGTGCTTCTGTTTTTTCATAGGAAAAGATGAAGAGTATGAAATTGCCCTCACCATGTAGTCACACAGAGGCAGGCAGAGATCTGCTTGCAGAGATGTGCTACAAAGATCTTCCTGCATGAAGCAAAAATAGAAACCAGCCATGCAGGGCGGCAGCCCCCGATTCCTGTGAATGCATTATAGCGACGGTTGAATTGCAATATGTCATCCTTAGTTTCTAAGCACACAGATCAATTTAAATAAACTCCCAATTCTTTTTTATTTGCTGGGTCCACAAGGCAAATTCAACTTCTAGAATGGGAAGGAATACCTAATCCTCCCTCAGAGGCTTCTTTCCATTCTAAAATATAACATGTGCATGGCTGTGTTTCAGAAGTAATTGATTATCAGAGTGGATACATTCACCATTCAGTCACACTAGCTCCCTGCTTTTTTTGGCTCCTTGGGGAAAAAGTCATGTGACCATCTGATTTTATGCCTATCTGCAATGCAGACAAACATATTTTCATTTTTTAAAGCAAAACAAAATGACCTTCCTGAGAAATGTTCAAGGATTCTTTTGAAATGGACACAAATCTTTGCAGCATTAATAAGCCAAGTAGCGTTAGAGACACTTCTAACACAAATCTACTATTTTCTACATAGCTGAAATAGAAAATGAAGTTAACTATATAGAAAGAATATTCTTTCATTATAGATGCTTTATATAAAGCCAATTATTCAAAGAAAGATACAAAATCTGTGTCTATGGATTCATTTCTAAAATAAAAGCTCAGCGAATGAAATTACATGGTATACTTACCTTTCATCAAATTATAAAACAGATGGTGCTTTCTTTTTTATCTGTAATCTCCTCAAGAGTATGGATTTAGAGGGGTTTTCTTGCTTACTTTTTTTAACAAGTCTTTTTTATTTAGAACTTTACCAGCAGTTTGTAATTATTTTTCTAAAATTCAAATATAAAAAAGAAAAACACATGCCACATTTCTCAGCCTTGACACTATTGACATTTAGGGCAGGAAAATTCCTTGTCATAGTGGTGGTGGTGGCGTGAGGAGCCGTCCTGTGCACTGTAGGATTTTTAGCAACATCCCTGGTCTCTACCAACTAGATGCCAGTAGTACCCTCCCCCAAGGTGTGACTTGTAACAAACCAAAATGTCTCCAGACATTGCCAATTGTCGTCTAGTCGGGGTGGAGGGTGGGAAGCAAAATTGCCTGGTTGAGAACCACTGACGTATTCTAATGCTGCTATATAACTCAACGCAGTTGCATCACTCAACACTGAAAACTGAAACATGCAACAATCTATCATGCAGCAAAAATGCACTCAGGAAACACCCTCAGCTACTTAGCTTTCTAACCCATTTAGGGTGGTGTAGAATCATGTGTATGCGGAGACAGAACCTGGGGCTCTTTAAGCGAAGAGTAGGTCTAACATTGAAGAGAATATGTGTAAACAAATTATTACGCATCCTGTGGTTTCTCCAGAATCCTGGGGTCCAGCTTAGTCCTGGCCAACTCCAAAAAGAATGTGAAATTGTCTAGATTCTGGAATATCTTTGGCTCCTTTCTGATTTAAAGGTATCTGGAGAGATCAAGCTGCCTCAAACTCAGGTTGCTCAGGTATTCCCTGAAAGGGTCTGACATGGCCTCAGGGACTCTACCCTTGGGTGACTTCTCCATAAACATACACTGGAATGAAACTATAAGTTTTGAAAAAATTTGGGCCTAAAATACTTAAGATTAAGAGGTGTCCTTGGACTTGCTGGTTGACTTGCTGATTCATCATTTGTGAAGTGAGTACCGTGTGCTAGACACAGGGGATGCAAAAATGGGTATCATCCTGCCTCAGGGATTGAGTCCGGTATTCAGAATGGAAGGAGCACTATCATTTATTAAGGCCCTACAATGGGCCCCCATGTAATACAAAGTCCAGAACAGGTAGCATCATCTACTTTTTTTTTTTTTTTTTTTTGGTGAGGAACATTGGCCCTGAGCTAACAGTTGTTGCCAATCTTCCTCTTTTTGCTTGGGGAAGATTGTTGCTGAGCTAACATCCGTGCCAATCTCCCTCTATTTTGTACGTGGGACGCCACCACAGCATGACTTGATGAGCAGTGTGTAGGTCGTGCCCGGAATCCAAACCTGTGAACCCCAAGCCACCATAGTGGAGTGTGTGAATTTAACCACTATGCTACCAGGCTGGCCCCATCTACATGTTTAAAACAAGGAACTAATACTCAGAGCTTTTAGTTTGCTCAATTTTACAGAGCTAATAAGTGTCAGAGTTCGTATTTGAAGCCATACTTGTCTGACTTGAAAATACATATTTTTAGACATACTTGTAAGCTATAATTACAATAGAATGCATTCCACACCAATGAGTGTATGTATAAGTTTCAGCAATAATATAGAGACAGGAGGTTAAATCTGAAGGGTAAGAGGTAGCTTCACAGAGGAGTGAGTATTTACACCAAATCCTTAAGGATAAATGAGTTATTATTTTTTCATCTCTCATTGACTCAGTCAAATGGTCAACAATCAAACAATATTGAAAGCCAACCAGGTATAAAGGCACTGTGCTAAGAGTTATGAGGTTTAGGCAGTGCTTCTCAAAGTGCAGTGCCTGGACCAGCAACATCACATCACTGGGAACTTGTTCGAAATGGAAATTCTCAGGCCCCACCGTAGACATCCTGAGTCAAAAGCCCTGATGGATGGAGCTCAGGAATTTGTATTTTAATAAGCCCTTTAGGTGATTACGATGAATGCTAAAGTTTGAGAAGCACTGGTCAATTCATTACACAAGAATATATTACATAAAAGGTAAATAAACTTGAAACTAATGGTATAAAGCAGAGCTTTCTAACATATGTGCCATGAGTGGGTTACAGGTGTGCCAAGATCTTGATCCCCTCAACCTCTGCGGGGGTGGGTTTGGGGTAGCTAAAACCCTAGTTCATTACTTTCAGCTATGAGAATCCTCATTAATATACCCCAAAATGCTGAAAGAATACCTATTTTCCCTAAGCGTCAGTGTGAGAATATTTGGGAAGCTCTGATATAGACAATAAGTGCCGTCAAATTTCAAAAAAGATAGAAAACACTTTGTATGGGACTACTGGAGAAGCATTCTTGAAGAGATGGAGTGTGAAAGGGCCTCAAACCTGTCACGTTCTCCTCATCGTGACAAATGACCTTTCTCTTCTCTCTTTAATCACACTACACCCATTCAGGCATGGGTTCTCCCTTCAATTAATGAGAAACAAATAGAGTCTTTCCAGTGTGAAGTAGAAAACATCTTTAGGAATTGGAGAGAATAGACACGAAAAAATCTATTTCAAATGGATTGCAGCTATAAATGTGAAAAGTAAAATAATAAAGATTTTAGAGGAAAATATAGAAGAACATCTTCATGACCTTGAGAAGTCAACTCTTTCTTAAACAAGACACAAAAGGCATTCACCATAAAAGAAAAAAAATTGATAAATTGGACTGTATTAAAAACCTCTGTTCATCAAAAGACATCGAAAATAAAAATTCAGTCCACAGAATGGGAGAAGATACACACACATTGTATATATATAAATATATATATATTTTATATATATATTTTTTATGTGTATATATAAATATTCACATATACTTACACAACACAAGGAAAATATACACTCAACAGAAAAAAATGGATAAAATCCTTGAAGAGACACAAAGGAAGACATCCAAATGGCCAACAAACATATGAAATTATGTTCAATATTGTTGGTCAGCAAGGAAATGGAAATTAAAACCACAATGTGATACCATTACACACCCAACAGAGTGACTAAAACTAAAAAGACTGACAATAACAAACATATTTTGGTGAGGTGTGAGTGCAAGTTAATATGACCACCAGCAGAAATTGTTTGGAAGTATCTACCAAAACTGAGTATATATAGGGTATGACCTAACAACTCCTCCCCTAGATGGACCCAGAAATACACACATATGTGCACCAAAGCTCTTGTTGTAATAGCCCCAAATTAAAAACTACAAATATCCATCTACAGTAGAATGGATAAATAAATCATGGTATATTCACACAATGGAATACTAATCAGCACAGAGAATGAATGAGCTATGTCTCACACAACAATTTAGATGAATCTCATAAAAATAATGTTGAGTAAAAGAAGCTGATACAAAAGAGTGCATACTGTATTTATTTAAAGAACAAAATCACAAAAAACTAGTCTAACAAAAAACTAATGTTAGAAGTTGGGGAATATTAGTGACTAGAAGGAAACATGAAGGGGAACTTCCGGGGGTCTGGTGATATTCCATTTCTTCATCTACTGCTGATTATATGGGTATATTGAATTATATCAAGGTGTGTAAAGGTATGTAAGTGTCAAGGTGGTTTTATTGAAGTGCATGTGACATTACATCAAAAAGTTTTAAAAAAATGGACCAGGCAAATTCCTCCTCAAAAGGAATCATTCTAGACATACGAGCTAGACTTCTGTCCTCTTGTTGTACCTCCCCCCACGGTCACTCCATCCCCATCCTCTGCTGATCAACAAATTCTTGATTCATGTTGCCAATGCCTTAGTTCAGGTATTTATTACATTATTGCTCTGTGGCTAGCATAGGCCTGGAACAAGAAATAATTGTTGAACAACTGAATGAATGAGTGAATGAATGAATGACCATAAAAGCCTTGTGTGTGGTTTCATTTCCAATGAACTCTTCACAAGGCAGCCAAAGTGATCTCTGTACAACACGAGTCTGATGATGACACTCGGTTGCTGACAGCACTTCAGCATAAATTCAAGTTCCTTGGTAGCTCCTCCCTCTCCCTCCATGACCTGGCTCCTGGCTTCATCTCTATGCCCACTTGTCACTCTCACGTGCATACGCTGCTCTAGCCTTACTGGAGGAATAGCTTCCAGGTTCTTTCACCCTGGAATGTTTGCCCCCCATTTCCTCTTCCTAGAATATCTTTGTTGTCATGCTAACTTCTACTCATTCTTTATATTTTACCTTGTCATGATCTGATTGGGAAACTTTCTTTGACTATCTCAGATTGAATTAAGAGCTCTGTACTCCAGCACCAATGCATGCACACATCTGTCATAGCAAAAATAGCACTGCACTGACTCCATTTGTTTACCCGTTAGCTTCTCTTAGGTCACGGATAGCTCCTTGAGGGTGGGGATTGTATCTTATCTTTGCATCTCTATACCTAGCATAGCACCTGATATACACAATATACGTAGAGGCATGTTATTAAATGAATGAATGGCATTCCAAACATCATCATAGCAGCATGTAATAGCTTTAAATTTTTTTTTTTTTTTGCAGGCTGTAAAAAGAAAGGAGAAAAATCAGAAGAAAGTAATTTGAACCTAGATAACTGATAGTCTGGTAAGGCAAGCTGTGCTTTCCTTTCATTAACAACCTAAGCGGTATGAAAATATTTATGGTCTACTATACATCACCTAATCTTCACGATGACCCTATGTGGAAGGTATATTACTGTCTCCGCATATGATATATGATGAAACTGAGGCTCAGATGGTTTTAGTAACTTGCCTGTATTGACTAGCAGAGTTTGGACTTCTACCTTTCAGACTACAAAGTCAGATAATCTTCCCTTATATCTGCACAGGCTGTTTTGTAGTTGTCAAACTACTGAAATTACTGACAAGGACCTACAACCTTCAAATGTTGTTCCTCAGGGACCTCCTAAAAGAATTTTGAAAAGTTTATCCTTTTTCAAGTTGATATCTAAAATTTTTCAATATACACTTAAATAGCAGTGAAGTATATAAATCCTGGTATATTGTAAATATTATATTTATGATAAAACTGTGACATCACCCTTTTCAATGTGTCCAAGGGGTCAAAATTCCATAACAGTTTGATTTCCACTATTGTCTATTTTTAAAAATGAAGTAAAATAAAGAGTCAAATGAGAAACTGGGAAAAAAAATTTGTGATGTACCACATTTAAAGGGTTACTATGCAAATATATACAGAGCTTCTAAAAGTAGAGGAAAAAAACCAACAACTCTACAGAAAAATGGGCTGTAGAAATGAACATGTGATTCACCGAAAAGTGGCTCACAATGCTTTTAGCCATGTGAAAAGATGCTCAGCCTTGCACATAATAAGGTTAATGCACATTAAAACTACCCTGAGATACAATTTCTCTCCTATTAGATTAGGACAACTCCAAAATCTTAATAGCCTTCTCTGTTGGCAAGAGGAAAGAAGCACTGCAGGCACCACTGGGGGGAATGCAAACATGTAGAACTCTTATGAGGGGGAAGCTGGCAAAATCGGGCAAAGCTACCAGTGAATTTATCCTTATATCCAGATATGCATTTGTTCCACTTATCACAAAGATATTCAGGCAAAAAAGCTAAAAGATGGATGCATTTCCAGGGTTTCAGCACCAAAATAAAAGATGGATGCACACTGCATTACAGTGTTATTTGTAAAAGGTGAAGACTGAAAACACCCAAAAGTACATCAGGAAGAGATTGGTTGAATAAGGTATGACACATCCATGCAGTGGAGTGCTACGGTGTTGGAAAAAGAAATAAAGAATATCTCTACGTACCACTATGGAACCAACTCCAGGATATATTGTTAAATGAAAAAGGCAGGGAAAAAGGAGTGTATAGTGTGCTATAGTTTGAGAAAGGGGCAATACACATGTATATGTGTATTATATGTATGTGTATACATTTATTACACATATGTATGCACATATATATATGATTTTAAACTAACAATGGAAGGATAGGCTCTAATTAGTTTTAACGGTTATCTATTGAAGGGGGAAGGAAATAGGGTGGAAGGAATAGGGATAGGAGCTGACTCCCTTGTAAGGAATGGGGATAGGAGCCATGACTCCCTTGCATTACATATTTGAGTTTAGAACCATTAATATCTTACAGAATTATAGAACAACATTAAACTTTAAGAAAAGAAATCCAGGGGCCAGCCTGGTGGCGCAGCAGTTTAGTTCGCGCTTTGGCAGCCCGGGGTTTGCGGCTTCAGATACCGTGTGCCTGCCAATGCACTGCTTGTCAGCCATGCTGTGGCTGCATCCCATATAAAGTAGAGGAAGATGGGCATGGATGGTAGCTCAGGGCAAGTCTTCCTCAGCAAAAAAAAAAAAAAAAAACCAAGGAGGATTGGCAATGGATGTTAGCTCAGGGCTGGTCTTCCTCACAAAAAAAAAGAAATCCATAAAAATAAAATAAAATAAATGAAGCTAAATGTGTATCTAGTTGGTAATATACAGAGAGGAGCTAGTTGCAGTGACCTGCAAAAATGAATATTAACTGTTTCTAGTACTTATGTTGGTGGTGGTAACATTGATATTCTCATTCTGAAACTCTTGTGCATATATTTTGAAATAAAACACATGACTAGTTATATGATATTCTATCATTCTCAGTGTTTTTGAGAACAAAGATTTTGCTGTGGGAAAGGAGAACATGGATATAAGATCAAAGCAGAGAGGTACAAACACTGTAGTAATGAATTTAAATAGAAATCATGAATATGAACTCATGTTTATTTTTGTCTTAAAAATATCTTTATACACACATACATTTCTTTTACCTATCCACTGAAAAGGCTTAGCAACAACGACTAGTCTGGTAGCAATGAGAACCCTAACTGTGATTTCCAAATTCCATGTTAACTAAATGGAAAGATAGTTTCTTGGGGAAATGGCTGATTTCAAGTCTGGAGAAAAAATGTTTAGGATGAGCCTGAAGAGTCTTGTCATACCTGAAAGAAAGGAACTATCAAAAATTACTAGGGTCATGTCAAAAGAACCAGGATCCAACTTCAAGAGGCTCCCACTGACCAAAGATGGAAAAAATCGAGAGGTAAAAAACATATCAACGGCAACGGATTAAAGCATATCAAATATGTTTAAATCCATGAGTTCTTAATGACACTAAAAACAGTAACAACTAATAGTTCACCACTGGAGGATTCTGCTTGGCAAATTCATTATTTTGAAAAGTAGTAAATAAAAGAAAGAACCAAGCATTAATCCTGCCTTTCCTATATGAACTGTACCAAGACATAACCAAATCATAGATGAGCAGAAGTTAATAAAAACAGAATGATTAGAACATACTAATGATGAATACACTAATTCTGTATATTCCCGTTTGCAACCCCTAACGAAATAATGGATCTAGGCGTTGATTAACTCCTGCTGCTAACACCACAGAAAAAGAGAGAGAAGCAGACATTGGGTGGCTCCCGATGGAAGAAGACAATGCCATCTACGAGGTAGTCTTACCAAAAAATACTGAACCGCAATCTAGTTACACTTCTAGATCCAACTACCAGTTTACAGGAAACACAGGACAAAGAAATATGTCAAATGCAATCATCAAAGTTCAGTCTGTATAACCTCTACAAAACACAAAACCCAATTTCTTCAACAAATATTTTGACAAGGAAAAAAAATTAGGAAGAGAGAGAGAAAGGGGAAGATGGAACCTATATATTAAGACACTTACAAGCCATATAACCAATTCTACTGTGTGAACTTCATTTGGATCCTAATTTAAACAAACAAACTTAAAAAAGAAATCTGAATTAGAAATATAAGCACTGACTGGATATTTGATGATATTAAAAATTATGGATAATTTTAGGTGTGGCAATGATATTGTGGTTATGTTTTTTAAAAGTCCTTATTGTTTATATATATATATATACATACTGAAGAATTGATACGATGACTGGAATTTGTTTCAGAATGATATAGGTGGGGGGATGTGGGTGGGAGCGTAGATGCAACAAGATTGGATGAGTCAATAACTGTGGAAGCTAGGTAATGGATACACGAGGGTTCACTATTACTCTTCTTTTTAATCTTTTACATGTTTAAAAATTTTTATGATGAAAAGGTAAAAACATCCATCTGTTGGAAATATTATAGTGTTTCTTTTTCCCCTTGAAATCCATTTGAATTGCCCATCCTAATTATATCCTAATGTAAACAGAGATCAATAAGAAGCATTTTACTGATCACTGATTCACATTTCTGCAATGAAAATAAGTATACAAATGTAGGTTTTTAATTTTTAAAATTTTCTTGTGATTATATGGTTCTAAGTGTTAAAAATTTCTTCTATGGGGTTTTGCAAGTATTGATAATATGTTTGATTAAAATTTAAAAATAAACTTTATAAATGTTGATAAATAATTATCAAAGATAAAAGTAAATTCTTATTTAAATGCATCTTTTAATGTGATGAGTGAGGAAAGATTATGGAGACTTGGTTAAGGAAGATTTCACATTTTTAACTGTCCCTTTGTTTGGTGCACCAGATAAATATACAAAATGCAAGTAGAATCCAGTTTGAAGTTTGAAGTCTTGCCATAATCTAAGAAAGGTTTCAGACAATAATTCTCAGACGAGTTTGTATTTCTAAAATTTCTTTTTTCTTTTTTTTTTGGATTAAGTAGATGGGAAGGAAGTAGAAAATCATATGGAAGGGAAGAGAATGATAACCGTAAAGCTGACCAAAGGGTATACATTGATTTGGGGACATCCTTGACCACCATCCTGATTAGGGTCTGGATTTGGATTAGATGAAAACCTTCAGGATGCATTTCTTTATAGAACTGTCCCAAGGGTTACTTCCTCCCTGGCAGGAAAGTCACAGAATTCTGAAGTGAGTCAAGGTTGTGAAGTCCTTGGGAGTTGGAGGGCTCACTGATCACCCAGAATCACCCAGAACTACCTAGAGAATCTTCAACAGTAATAAAAGTTTGGAATGAAACATAGGTGAGAATCTAGAACAGCTGTATATCTCCTATAACTGTCTGGTCCAGACTAGGTAGACTCAGAAGCCAATTAAAATTAAAACATGACAGATGGGGCTGGCCCAGTGGCATAGTGGTTAAGTTCATGCACTCCACTTCGGTGCCCTGGGGTTCACAGGTTCAGATCCTGTGCATGGACCTACGCACTGTTCATCAAGCCATGCTGTGGCGGCATGTCACATATGAAATGGAGGAAGAGGGGCACAGATGTTAGCTTAAGGCTAATCTTCCTCAGCAATAAGAGGAAGATTGGAAATGGATGTTAGCTCAGAGCCAGTCTTCCTCACACACGCACACAAAAAAAACCAGAAAAAAAACCATGACAGATATGTTAAGTGCCAGGGCCAAATAAATAAGTGAGCAATCAGAAAAGAAAATAAAAAAAGGAGGAAGAAAATTAGAGCTTGAAAATAAGTGGTAATCAATTTTGACCATATTTCAGGATGTTTAAAAATTACTGCAAATTATGGTTGTACATAAAGTATATGTTTTTCCTTAGGAAAATGAAATGAGACATCTACCTAAATAAAGGTCATCCTTAGTGTTTTAGAGTTACATAGAGTATGAAAGTTATTATTGAAAAAACATTCCAATATGGCAAGTTCGATATTTCACATAGGAGGCAGTCATTTCCAATTGTGGGGGTGGGAATTGGGGAAGAAAAAAATCAAGAAATAAAGCGAATGTAGCCTCATAAGATAATAGTTGATCTAATTTTATGCTCAATTTCAAAGTCTTAGATCATCTAACCTCAAAAAATCAGTATAAGGAGACACTTTCCTCCAACTCTGGCTTTCTCTTTTTACCATTCACAACCTTTAAGACTACTAACTGATATTTGAGAAAAGTAGAAGTAAATCACTGTGATATAGAGAGTAGAAAAGGGAAGATTCACATACTGAAGAACCGATCCCTATTACTTAAAATCAATTATTATGGAGGTTTGTAAATTAAACCCTAAGAATATTTTCTCCAAAACTCCTACTTGATCAATTGCAAATGCAATTAGTGGAAATGCATTCAGCTTGCCTTAAATTAAATAATGAAAAAAATAAGCAGATGACTAATAATTTCATTACTGTTTAGTTCTTCTGAAACTTAAAAGGCATTTTTAATTACCAAAGTGAAATGGTTCATGATGTTATACAATGCGTTCATGTGAGACTCATTTAAAAAATAAAACATATTGGTTTTTAAAATATTTCTGACTTTGAAGAAATGCTCCAGGAAATTAGAAAATTATATCATTATGTATAACATATCCACACTATCTAGTTCTAAAACTTAAAAAAAATGCTTTTTTGGAATAAATTCATTAGAAAAGAAATAAGAATTAATGTTTTGAAGGGAGAACAAAATGGATTATAAAGCAATTCCTTGTGCTGTATAAGGGCATTGCAGAAATGGCTGAGTCTCACTAATTTCCTGAAAAAGAGGTCAGAAATTGGTCTTCCAAGGGCACAGATTCCCATTATTCACTTCAAATGAGATCAAATGAGGTAATGGATATGCAATCACTTTGAATTGTATGAATGTCTATACAAATATAAGGTACTAGCCTTATTACAAATAGTTGAATTATCATAAACCTTTCCATTTCAAATTACTGCAAGGGCAAAGAAGGTCCAAGCAGAGATGTGAGCGGGAAACAAGGGTTTGAGTAAGCTAAAATAGGATGAATTAATTATCAAGTATATTTTGGTGAATTGGAAATATTAAAATGTAGAATAAAGAAAGTGAGCAGTTTAGGGTGCTGAAAATGAAAACCATTCACGGTGGACCTTTGACAGCACTACTTGTAAATCCTGATCAAAGTGTTCCTCAATGATTTCACCCACATTTTAAGACCAATCTTGACCTAGAGCAGCCCTAGGGAAAAGAGAAGATTGGAGTGCTTTCTTGGCATTTGGACCCAGAGACTCCTACAGTGACCTCAAAGGCCACAAATCAAAACTGAACGGGCTTTGCAGTATAAATACAGTTGCCAGGCAACAAATGTAAAAGGGTTAAGGTGGGACACAGAAGACCAGCACTGCTTAGCTGGGAGCTTCAAATTCTTTCTTTTCTACACAATAATACTCTTTCCATCTTTCCTTATCAACGTTTGTTTCCAGGTGTGTGATTTGCATGGCTCATGTCTTCCACAATTCTGTTTACTGACACATTTCTTCACCTGATCACAACCACTCTTCTCCCCCACCAACTCTTCCTCCAAAACACATACTCTTGCATTTTAATACTGTCTGCCTCTCGTCTGCCAGATAGAAAAGGAATGCATTCCGAACAGTACCTCCATAGTGACCTTTTCTGACTGAAATCAGATAAGCAGTTCATCTTTGACCTTGGAAAGATTTCCTCCACATAAGTAGTGCGTCCTGCTATACGGCACCACTGAAAACCTGACTTTTTCTGTAGGAGAACTAGTTATTCAAACTAAAAGCGTTTTTCTAAATTTACCACTAGCCTGGAGTAACCATTTATTATTAAAACAATGACATTTTAAAAAGTATAGTATCAGTCTGTGTCATATTGTTTTATCATTCACAAGTTCTGTGACCTTGGGCAATTTAACTTCCCTAAACATGGTTTCCTTATCTGTAAAATGCAGACATTAATTTTCCCTGCCTTGTGGAGTTGTGGGGATTAAATGAGGTAATTGATGGAAAGCTCTGAGCACTATCCTAGCACAAAGTAAAGGGCATCTTAACAGCTGCCATTGCTGCTGTTTCTGTAATAGTAGCTACTGTTGTTGATTTTGTTATTAGATGTATAATAGTATGCTTTTACAATGTCCCTGAGCTCTAGTTAGTCCAATTTCCACAATTATTATTTCATATATGTACATGGAAAATAATTCAAATTTTAAAATCTATAAAATTTTTTTGGCTACATGCCTTATAAATGAAGGGAGAGATGAACATATTTCAAATAGTCCATAAATAGGAAAGAAAGGAGTTAAGTTTCAGAATGTTGACGTCGGGTAAATGCTCTAAAAGGGGGAGAGAAATTCTCAGGACCTTGGGGTAGGAGAGTAAGCATCTTGTGAGAGTTTTCATGAGATGCTGGTGTACTCACATCACTAGAATGCTCTTAATTTGGGCACTTCTTTGCAAAGTGTTGCAAAACTCCACCTCGGTCCATTGCGATGTCCTTACCATCCTTAATATGTAAGATCTTCCTTTCAGTTAGTCGTTTGCCTTGCCCCTTCACAGCCACTTTCCTTGACTTTACTTTCTCCTTTAGTTATCCTACACAAACTTCTCAGAGCTCATGCTTGCTGCAGTGAGTTATTCATCTGACACTCATTCCTTCACCTTTTGCAATCTGGCTTCTGGCCCCATCACTCTATGGAAAATATTCTCTCCATGACCTCTCTCTCAGCCATGTCCTCCTATTTGTCAAATCCAAAAATCCCTCTTTGGTTCCAGTCACCCACGACTGCTTCAAAGTGTCTACCTTCTCATTCCCCTTAGTCACACCCTCTTCCTTGTCTTCAATGATACTGCCCTCTCCTGTTTTTCTACTGTCTCGCCCCTACTTTCTCTTCTTCTGCCCATCCCTTAAATGTAGACATGCCCTAAGGTTCTATCTTTAGTCCTTCTCTTTCTTATTACTCCCTCCTATAACTACAGTAATGTCTATTTTAAAGACCCAAACTGCCAAATCTCTATCTCCATCACCACAATTCCAGAGCTGCTCCTTAGAGGTCTACTGCCACCTTAGAGGTCCACTGTGCTTCGGTCTCAAGGGTCCCTCCACCTAGACATGCTCCTCCTTTGTGCGTTAATTTTGATTAAAGTCACCTCCATTAACTCTAGCCTTCCAATGTAGAAATCTCAACATTATCTTTGATTTGTACTTATGTCCCAATCCCACATAAATTCAGCCACCGAACCTGATTATTTCTATGTCTGCAATGTCTCATTTCCAATATCTGGTTCTTTTCTCCTCAGAAACCTTCAGAGGATCCCAATTGCCCCTAGAGAGTAGAACAAATGTTTAGAATAAGATTAAAAGATTACCAGTACTTGGCAGTAATCTTTCTTTTGGACTTCAATCTCCACTATCTTATTTGCTTTTTCTACTACTAGCCATTTCTTGATAACATCAAACACCTTCAAGCTTTTTGAATCTTTGCTGGTGATGTTGCCTCAACCTAGAATATTTTTTCTTTCTTTCCATCTACTGAAATCTTGCCTATCTTTTTAATTCAAGTACCATCTTCTCTCTGTAGCCTTCCTGATACTGGCTCACAGAATTAATCACTCTTTATGCTATAATCATATATTTTGTGTTAACACTTATTTAAAGCATTTAAAGCATGCTTCCTTAAAATAGTCTCCAACTGAATTTCAGACTCATATTTAATTGCTCAGTAATCATCTCACTGTTTTAACCTAAAGTCCTTCAAATTTAATACATCTCAAATTGAATGCATCCTTCTGACTGGACTTGGTCTTCCAACTGTGCTGCCAGTCAGAGAGAATCCTGGGTGTCATCCTTGATTATTCCATGTCCTTCTAATTTCTCACCTTGTCTAACTGATTCTAGCTTCTAAGTATCTTTCAAATATATTCACATCTCTTTCCCCACTGTTAATAAACTGGTTCAGACCATCAAATTGTATTGTTAGTTTTCTTCCTCTGATCAATTATTAATCCATTGCTTAGAATTGCTAAGGATTTCAAATCCCAAATTAGAAAAAAATAAACAAGTTATATAATCTATATATAGTCAGTTAAAGTTTATAGCTTTCTATTTTCCCTTTAAACCTCCATAAGGCATCTCACTATTAATAAGCCTTTTGAGGGTGTTATTGGAAGTTATCTCTTGGTAAACCAAATTAAAAATTAATTTAGTGGTTTAATATTCAGATATTTGTATACTTATTTGTAATAAAAGCTACGAAGATATATAATTGTTCATTTTCTTTCTCTCGCCAATTTCTAATAAATGATTTAGAGAAATTAAATGTTACATTTACGTGTTTCAACTCCAGACAATTAAGAAAAAAACAGGATCAATGTAGACATCTGAAAACAATTTACCTATTAAAACTTCCCTTTCCACTTTCTTTTTAAAGTATTTAAATTAGAGTTTAGTTGAAAGTACCAAGTAATTTACTTATTCAGCTTCTTCTAGGCCAAAATTGAATGTATTAATTTTATTAATCTGAACAATGGTGACTTTGCATTTAAAAAACTCAAGCAACATCCAACAATCATGGGGCCAATCACTTTAACTTACTTTCCTTTCCTTCATCTCTGCCCACTTTGTTAGTTTTCATTATTCATATGAGGATTCTCAGAGAATTATCAGACCAAAAATGTGACCTATCGTATTCCTTCTCTTTGGAGGCTAAAAATTATTTTTGAGATCGTTCTAGAAATTGGAACACTGCTGAAAAGGAAAAAAATCAAAGGGATTGATAACTTTGAGCTTAAGGAGGAACTTCATGTTAAGCAAGGAATGGACGTGACATAAAATAACAATATCGCTCATTAAAGATATTGTTTTAAACTTTAAAATAATTTTTAAATTATCATGAAAATAATTTTATCTGATATATAAATTATAATTTGATTTAATTATAATTGACTTTAAAGACAATAGTTTGCAACCTTATTTCAAAAGTTTGTGTTATTTTGTTTTAAGGATTTCCACATGCTCATTTTGCTCTAGGGAAATCATTTTAAGTCATACACTGAAGAATACTAGTAGATATTAACTATGCCATGTGGCCATGTGACATGCTTATGATGTACTAGAGAATTTGCCAGCGGCAGATGGGCAGCCTGTTTGGAGCAAAAGATTAAAATGAAAGTTCCAAGCTGAGCCCAACTGGTGAAAGGGGAACAGGACTTGGAAAAATGACACATGTAGACTGGCATTTCTCCATTGTATTTCTGGTGCCTGGCACCACAGTAGGCACTCTACAGATATTTTTGAATAAATGAATGAGAGAAAGCTGAATTAGCTTAGTAGACATTAATATGAAATCAGAAACATTAGTAATTTGATTGTCTAAGATTTGAGGAGTCCCAAATAATTTATTAGGAGAAATCCTAATAATTTATTAGGAGAGGACATACTCTAATCTGGAAAAATTTTAAGATTTTTTTTCTTTTGTTTTGCTTTGCTTTTTTAAATCCAATGAAAGGATGTAGCAAAAATTCCAAGGAGTAGGAAGTATGCAGTGTATGAAATCAGTGATCTGTGAGTTGTAGTTCAGTGTTAAAGTTGTACCTTTAAAGCTTAAGAGAAGACTGTAACCTATGCAAGGGACTTAGGCCCACTTTGCCGTAGACTTTATAACATACAATAAAGGATCACTGTCTAAAAGCAACTTCTCATAGAAAAGTGGTTTATAAACTTTATTTTGTACATGGCAACCCCAACACAGACAATCCCTGACTTACGACGGTTTGAGTTACAATTTTTCGACTTTACGATGGTGCAAAGGTGATACACATTCAGTAGAAACTGTACTTCAGATTTTGAATCTTGATCTTTTCATGA
The DNA here is from genome assembly GCA_031878705.1 of Tapirus indicus. Taxonomy (NCBI): domain Eukaryota; kingdom Metazoa; phylum Chordata; class Mammalia; order Perissodactyla; family Tapiridae; genus Tapirus; species Tapirus indicus. The sequence goes on along the minus strand of CM062930.1, from coordinate 68,183,202 downwards.
GCTAGCAATGTGTGGTACAATACTCCCTCATGATGCTGGGCAGTGGCAGCCACGGGTCCCAATCAGCCACACGATCACGAGGGTGAACAACCGACACACTTACAACCATTCTGTAGCCACACAATGATTCTGTTTTCACCTTCAGTACAGTATTCAATAAATTACATGAGAAAGTCAATGCTTTATTATAAAACAGACTTTGTGTTATTTGATTTTGCCCAACTGTAGGCTAACATAAGTGTTCTGAGCATGTTTAAGGTAGGCTAGGCTAAACTATGATGTTCGGTAAGTTAGATATATTAAATGCATTTTTGACTTACCGTATTTTCACTTTACCATGAGTTTATCAGGATTTCACCCAACTGTAAGTCAAGGAAGATCTGTATATAAATTAAAAAATGGAAATTTGGAGTCCATCCCATTTTATCTTTCCATTACACCCCACACAACGCAATGAGGAGCCCTAGAATTCTGAGGAATAAAGTTTGAAAACCATCATACTAGAAAAGTTTTTGGAGGACTCTGAAAGCAAGAACTCCTTGGTGTGGGGAAATGATGAGAGATGGATATCATAATACTATAGTTACCATTTACTGAGTATTTACTACATCTAGGTACTTTATAGAGTTCATCTAATTGACGCTGAGTTAAGTATCATTATGCCTCTTTTAATGAGAAAGCCGAGGCTCAGAGAGGTTAACTTGCTCAAGGTCACTCAGATGCTACACGCACCCTGTGCACTTTGACTCTACAAACTGCTTCAAATATGTCCTACCAAAGAAACAGGTGTCTCTTACTGTATACATTTTCTGGGGTATTCTTCTTTTGTCAAATAAGGTTTTGTGATCCTAAGGGACATGAGTACTTACAAGCGCGTCAGATCGCTCAGAGGGAATCAGCAGTTAGTGCATGGGTAGAAGTGAGATACTTAAAAAGGTCACCATCATCACCTGACCTTTAGGAACCATAAGCCCATTACTTCAAGCAAAACCTCCTTGTGGAACCATTTCTCAGACACGGACACAACCCCTTATGAAGAGAGCTGTTGTCTGGGGCCTGACCCACCACACTCAACACTCCTCCTACCCCCCACACAAAGTCCCAGAATGAACACAGATACAATATAACATGATCAGGAAAGCTGATTATGCATTTCCCAAAACCCACAGAACTGTACACCACAAAGGGTGAACCCTAATGTAAACGATGGCATTAATTAATAACAGTATGTCAAAATTGGTTCATCAATTGTAGCAAATGTACTTCACTAAAGCAAGATGTTAATAGGAGAAACTGTGAATGGGAGTGGGGGGTGGGGAGTATTTGGGAACTCCCTGTACTTTCTGCTCAACTTTTCTGTAAATTTAAAATCATTTTAAAAATTAAAGTTTATTAATTTTTTTAAAAGTCAGTTACTTCCTGTATCAACTGTATAAAACATTGCAAGTGCATATTCAAAAAAAGAAAAATGTCAAGAAAATCCAAATCTAGGATTTACTCAGTGAGCTCTGGTGATCTAGTGGTTAAGATTGGGCGCTTTTACTGCTGTAGGCCCAGTCAGGGAACCACACCACTCATCTGTCGGTTGCCATGCTGTGGTGGCCGTGGGCTGTGATGCGAAAGCTATGCCACTGGTATTTCAAATACCAGTGGGGTCATCCATGGGGAACAGGTTTCAGTGGAGCTTCCAGACTAAGATAGACTAGGAAGAAGAATCTGGCCACCCACTTCTGAAAAAATTGGCCATGAAAACCCTATGTCTAGCAGACAGAGCATTGTCTGATACAGCGCTGGAAGATGAGAGGATAGCACACAAAAGACCAGGCAGGGTTCCACTCTGCTGTACACAGCATAGCTAGAAGTTGGAATTGACCCGTTGGCACTAATAATGAAGGATTTACTTAGCCTCTAAACCCCTCTTAACTCTCCCAAACTGCAAACTTGCAGTTTCCATCACACTCACAGACACAGGCCAGTGGTTGGCTGCATTCAAGGTCAGAGGGTGGGGCTTAGTGCTATGAGAGAATTAGCAGGTTGGTGCCACATGAATAGGGCCTCCCCTGTGAGACCCTGAATGACTTGGTGTAGGTTCCTCAGTGGACAGAGTGGTAAACCCAAAAAGACAGAACTACTTTGGGGATGCTGTATTCATCAGGATGTCAGACTACCAGGGTTAGCTGCTCACCTCAAAGGTCCCTTTACAACTGGGGCAGAAAGAGCCACAGCTAGAACACCAGTCCTTAGTGTAGAAGCACAGCAGACACTTCCTTTCCATATTGACTCATATGCCACCTTTTCAGTGCAGCTTTCACCAACCACCCAACCTAGAACTGCAAACTCTGCACTCTCTACCCTCTTTCTTGCTTTCTTTTCCTTTCTTTTTTTCCCCAGTGCATTTATTGCCACTCAGCATACTAAATATTTTACTTTATCTTTGTTAACTGTTTTCTCACCCCACTACCGTAGGTACTAGGAGGGCAGAGATTTCGTTTTCACTGTTGTATCCCCAGGCCCTAGAATAGTACCTGGCATTTGGTATGCCTCCCATACATATTTGTTGAATTGAATGAATGAACTAATACTTGGAAGAACAGGGTTTAATGGCAGCATGAATGCTGCAATAGGAAGGTGTCCCAAGAGCCCAGGTCATGAGGAACTGAGCAGTGACAGCCCTGATGGAGGCAAGTGTCGGAGCACATGAGAAGGACTTACCATCAGAACCATTAGAGTTTAAGGCTCTCCTGCTCTGCTTCCCCTGGCCTTTGCACCAGCTTTTGCAGTTCATTTCTGACACATTCCGTTTGGTCATTGTCTACTACCAGTGAGAAGAGAGCTGAAGATAGAATAGTGGCCAACAGGAGTGGCTGATAGAATTGTAATGCCAGTAAAACTGGATGGAGGCTTGAGCAAAATAGCTTTTTGATTGAAATAGAGGCCTTGGCTTTTTTTCCCTATAGTTGGCAAAATAAGGGTGACCAGTTGGCCACTTAGGACAACTGCCAAACAGAGAGCTTATGTGATACATTCACTCTCCAGAGGTTACCATTTCAAGGTTTTCTTTGCTGCCACACCAAAAAAAGACATAACTAGCCCAAACCACTTAAATACAGTAGGAAACATAAAAGCAAATGCACCCCAAAAGGGTAAGAGTTCCCACGACAAATCTCCCAAAGTCAACAGTGCGGTTTAGCTGAATGTTATCAAAGCTCACTAGCCATACATTCCCATGATATGACTCAGTGACTCTATTTCCCGCCTACACTTCCTTTTGCTCTGGACCTCACGGTGAGCTTGCCTTTCATGTGTAGCAATGCCAGATATTTCTAGCTCAGCTCCTGTAGACCATAAAAACTGCTCAGAGAATGTACATGTGAGAATAAAATCAGAAGTCAATTTATTTCCTAATTTCATCCACTCTTAATTATAATTGTACCCGCCAGTTAAAAAAATATTCAGAATTCTACCATATCAGGTTTTCTTTGCTATCACTCAAAACTTTGGAAAGAAGTGCTTGTGTTTTACATTAGAGAGTTGTTACGGAAATGCTAACTTAAATAATATGAGCTCTTCTATACATGGTACTCTTTGAGAAGTCCTCAAAGAAAAATGATAAACATCTACAAGGGCAGCATGACCTAAGGTTAAAAGATTGAAAAACTTGAACATTTTCTTCATGTGGATCACTTACTTTCTCATTAGTCTTGAGTAAAATATTTAAATATTTATGTCTCAGCTTTCCATCTTCTAAACAAGATAGAAATACTTGCTGTGTGTATGTTACCTTTGAATAAAGTTGGCAGGAAGGAAGAGAAGGCTATGCATGGTTTGGAATTGTTTTGTATTATTCTCTGTCTTCTCCTACAATGGATGATTTAAATAAATCTTCATCTTGGGCTAACTATCTTTCTACATTTAATATGTTTGATCGTTTATTTCAGACAAGGATAAATATCTTTGAAGCAAGTTTTAAAATAAGAAATTACAATAGCATAGTAAATACACTTTCGCCTAAAATAGTGCTTCACTATTATTGTTACTAATATTAAATGATAATTATTATTATTAAATTTTTTAGAATAATTGATCAATTCCTAATATACCCTCGTGGTAGAAAAATCCTTTTAGTCTCGTTCTTAATATGCAAATCTCTCCCTAACACATCATCTTACTTGATTATGCAATTTCTCTTCTTCTTGTACACAATATTAATATTACTTCAAGTATTCATTCACATCAGACATTTGTGTCATATTAATTCCTTTGTCTGAATCACCTGTATGCCCAGGCACATAGAGTATAATTTTAAGTGCTAAGCTTAAATGGCTCCCACCTTTGTTAACACTACAATATCTAGGACAGTGGTACATACAGAAGAGTGCTTTTACATTTCATAATGCTGCTGCTGCTGATATTATAGTTTCTACATATTCAATGCTGTTTTTAAATAAAGAAAAATATGAACCATTTTGTCTCAATATCAACTGGTAAATTTCAAGCTTTATTATATCTTTGATTTTTTAAACTCTATATAGTCTCATTTCAGGATAAATTTTGGTTATGGGATAATCTACTCTGTTTTGTTTCTATTATCCTACAAGTATCATTTTTCTCAACTAAACCCCAGATATATAAGAAACAGATGTTTTCTAAGAGAAATCTGTTTGGGCTTTTTACACACCAGACTTCCTTTGTGGTTATTCTATTATGACCAGAAAAATAGACCTTGGCTTTCCTTTGAGAAGAATAAAAATAATTCCTAGCTTAATTAGAACAGCCTTAAATGAGTCCCATCACATTCCGAGACCTTTAAATTTCCAAAATCATTACTCTAATTGCTTCTGGAAAAACTGATCGAGTGTGCTACTTCGTGCTCAAATGTGTGTTGCTGATATTATGTGCTGGGTGTTATGGACACCCAGATGTAACCAAAAACATACAGTCTACTTCCTTTCCACGAAGACTAAATGTGAAATTTGTTCTCTGAATAATGTCCGTTGTCTTGAGGACTGCCTACAAGACTATTCCCATCCTGACATTTCATTTCCACCATCAGGCAACAAAGTTGAAATTATTATGTTGACAAGCATCCCACCCCAACCACAGTCTGAGCTTAGGCTTCACTGTCTATTACCTTGGGAAATCTCCATCTTGATAGAAGTGAGAAAGGTTTTCCAAGATCATAAAAAATTTTGTAAACAGATGGGAATACTCGTTTGTAATGGTAAATCACAGCTAAACCACTAAGTCACCCCTCCTATTTATCTTTACATTGATCTATTTCTTTATTTTGTCTCTTCAATATGAAAATCTTTCAAGTTCATTTGGTGGCCAAATCAGCTGATTTATTTCTTTTATGTGTTATCTGCCATAAAGACCACCATCAGTCTTTCCCCCTCTATTTACAGCTAATTACCATGGTTTCACGTACACCAAGTGACAAGTATGTTGGGTCCTGTTGTGTCTTCTTATAGGCCCATGAGTCTGACCCACTATAAAGAGGATTGGGTATGGTGAAGATGGAGTTAAATGTGAGAGGGTTTCCTGGAGTGTATAACTCTTGAAACTCTGAAATGATAAATGATTTGGATAATATGTAGTTATTTTTGTGGTTTTAGTATGTTACTTTAGTACCAGGGGAGTTGATAAATACAGATATATGAGGATCTGTAATATGAAATGATGAGTCCTTTCACCAAGTGCATTGTTAACAACCAACTTTTTACTAATATAAGTCATTAAAATGTGTCCAATAAAAAAGGAACTGTGGTATCAACAGACTGATTTCAGTAAAACCAACTGGAATGTCACTGATACTTCCACACATCTGAACTGATATGTTTTAAAAGCATCTAGTTCTTTGCAAACAGAGAAAAATAACACATTTACTCTCGAGCCTTAAGCCAACATAAAATATATACAAGCGCAGCATCACAACTGATATGCTTCAATTGTAGGAATTTGGAATTCTCCTCTGCTAAGTTTGTACTCAGGAGTGAAGTGTTATCCAAACGTTGATGAAAGGGTTATAGTAAAAAATGATATGGGTGGGAGTTAAATTGATTAAAATTCAAATTTCTCTAATCACTTACATTAGGGATTCTTAGAGTCCCTTTACTTCAGAATATTGCTGTGTGTGATGAACTCAACATTTTAAAATATTTGCATTTTTTGTGATAGTCAAGAGATAAGGTAATAGGACTCTACTATTATAATGAGAAAAAGATAGATTGGCTTTATGTATAAAAGATAACCAATAAGATTGAATGAGTCTAAATGCTTTCTATTAAAGGAATCCAATTAATACACATAAAATAGCAATTTCAAATAGCATCCTTGAAAGATGGAAGATAATTCTTGTATTAAATAAAAAGTGCTAAAAATTACAGAGAAAGATAATGAGGAATCAAAAGTAAAGAACACATATAGCTGTGATCCAAAAGTTATAATATAAAATGGTGAAGAAGACATTCATTGTGCCTCCTTCATATTTTCATATTGCATGTTTTCATATACAATGCTGCAGAAATACTAATTAATTGAGAGAGGAACTCTGAAATAGTCTCAATTTCTCCCTCCCTATCACAATTAAACTATTTTGAGTACACTGCAGTTCAAATCCTAGTATATGAATGAATCTCAGAAATTATTTAGTCTGATACTCTTACTTTTTTACTTTTTATTTTCTTTTGCTGAGGAAGATTTGCCCTGAGCTAACATCTGTTGCCAATCTTCCTCTTTTTTGTATGTGAGCCACCACCACAAGATAGCTACTGATAGACATGTGGTGTAGCGCCACGCCCAGGAACCAAACCAGGGCCGCCGAAGTGGAATGTGTCAAACTTAATCACGAGGCCACCAGGGCTGGCCTCTAATACTCTTATTTTTCTGGATGACAGAGGTGAGGCTGAGAGAAGTTAAATGATTTGAATGAGTTTACAAATTTTTAGAGTTTAAGGATGAGAGCCCAGGCTTCCTGAAACCTTGGCTGGCCATCTTTTCAGATCAAATTATCAGTCTATTCTAATTCACATCATTTAACATTTAAAATTAATTACACAATTGTTAAAAGAGCCCAAATAAAGCTAAGAATTTTTAAAAATCCAAGAAGAGAAATGTGATGGACAATTTTCCATAGTTCTGAATAGTTGTATGTATAAAAATTTTTCTATGCTGCCTGGTGTCCAACTCATATCATTTAGCTACATGCCTTTGTAGTTATTAGCCTTAACAGCACCTGAACAGAATACTTTAGAGATGATCAATGAAACATCTTGCTTGCTGCTAAATAAATCCAATTCTGGGTGCTCTTTGGCTCACTATTTCTTTCTTTCTTTTTTCTCTTTTTTTATGAGAACAATACTGTTATTTTGAGAACATGTGTGGTGTTACCTAAGATATCTGTTGCCCACCCAGTAGACTGATTGCTGAGGTATCTTCACTATGAGAAAAAAAAAGAGTGTAACATAACACTGGGACAAAGTGCAGAGATTTAGCCAAATTCTCATGTTTGCAAGCCTGAAGTTCAACCTTTTGGGGACAATTCCTCATATTTGTCTTTTGGGACTGGTGTAATAGACTTAATGCTTGTCTATTCAGCTTCCACTTCCCCCTTTCTTCCTTTCCAACAGCCCTCATATTCCACTTGTGGATACCTGTGGTTCCGCGGAAATGGATTCTATCCTCCCCAGGGCAGGAGCAGGTAACACAGGTGCAGCCAATAGGCCCATTCTGTTCACCTGGTCACAGTCACTAATTCAGGGCTGCACAGCTGACCTAGGCTGGTTCCTTGGAGTGAACCTCAGGCGATGCACTTGGAATGCTGGGACAGCTACTCCCTTCATTCTGAACTGGAAGAGCAATGCTGTTTTTTCCACTAATAGGGCCCACCAGCCTGGGGCCAGTGCTAATTCAGAAGAGGCTAGAGTTGAAAGAGTTGGAGGGAAAGAACGATGGAGCCCCAAAAACATTGTGAATCTCAGAATCAAATCGCACCTCAATCTTGCCCTGCTTCTGGACTCTTCCATTAAGTAAGTCCATATATTCTGTTTATTGTTTAAATTGAGACCTGCAATTGGTAGTCAAATCGTGCTAGATGCTAAGGGTGATAGAAATCCAGAAAGAATTTTCTGTCCCCTAAAAATACAGCAGCCTGTATAGGAAATCAGAATGCGGGTGGAATTGCTCCAAGATCATCTTCTCTTAATTTTTTAATTTTATTTTATCAAGGTCGTATTGGTTTACAACATTGTGTAATTTCAGGCATACATTATTATATATCACTTTCTGTAGGCTTGTTATTTCTTCAGAATGCTTGATGAGTGCTTGATGAAATGCTTTCTGTCTCAGACTGTGATGACTTCTAACATTTTGTTTATATATTTAGCAGTAAAAGGAATCAAGTGCTGCTAAGTATTAATAAAATAGAATGAACAACTGCAGGGATTCTATCATGAGGGCAGATTCTACTCATGAAGTTAAGCAATGAGACAGAAAATTCTAACCATAATTCTAGTTTCTAACTTCATGATATGCAGACACTAATTTCCTGTTAGTAAATTTGTAAAATGAGGATGACAAACTTGTTTTAAGGATTATCAAATAATGCTTCAATATAAATGTTATAATTATTGGATGCTTGCTCTTTAAGGAAAACAGTATTAACTGTTGGAAAAAATTTTATAATGTTTAAAAAACATGAAAAAATATTGACAGCAATAAAAAAAAACCCCACCACATCACACTTCCCTCCTCTACCTGTCCTTATTCCCTTCTAAATTTTTTTTTTTTTTTTTTTTTTTTTTTTTTTTTGTGGGGAAGACCAGCCCTGAGCTAACATCCGTCGCCAATCCTCCCCTTTTTGCTGAGGAAGACTGGCCCTGGGCTAACATCGTGCCCATCTTCCTCCACTTTATATGGGACGCCGCCACGGCATGGCTGACAGGCAGTGCGTCGGCGGGCGCCCGGGATCCGAACTCGCGAACCCCGGGCTGCCAAGCGCGGACTAAACCGCTGCGCCACCGGGTGGCCCCTCCCTTCTAAATTTTGCATATATTCTCCTAAAAAATTAATTCCATCAGGAGGATGGCAGCAATGGTTGTTCTATTTGAGATATTGTTAGAAATGTCCTATTTCTGTGACAAAGTCCTTCAGTTACATCCTGCTTCTTGGTCAGCTCAGGGAAAGCCTGCTCCCCAAATATGGCTCATAGCAGCTGTGGTGCTCAGTTAGAACTGAATGGAGGAAGACCAACACTCCCCTCCTAACTACGTGAATCTACAATCAATGCTTGTTGCTCTTGCAAGTATGGACTGGGAAAGTAAATGGATGGAAGGAAGGAAATGGAAATTGAGTGCCCTTTATGTGGCAACCAGAGCATTAAGTTTCACATTTATAATACCATTATATCATTCGTCCAAAAGGCGCCCAATTTTCTATGAATGAGGAAACTGAGCCTTAGGGAGGTTAAAAACCCAACATCAATTCGTTGGCAAATGACATAACTGGAATCCAAACTCAGATTTCTCTATTCCAAAAAAACAATTCAGTATGTAATTAAATAAGTAATTAAAAATTCAACAGAATTAACTCACAAATATTTGTAAAGACAGACACAGTCATTTCACAAAAATGAAATTTCATATATAGTAGGACAAAATTAATTTATAAACCAGAAAATTTGTTTATGGTTTTGCATAGATATAAAAAATAATATCAAAACATTAATATCATCCCTTAAAATTATTCTTAAGCAAGAAAACATTTTAAATGAAACTAAGACAGTTTTTAAATTGTCTGGCACACATGTTTGCCAAGGGTCAATATCTCCTGATTTAACTACTTCTTCAGTTAAACTGACTTCCTTCCCACTCCCTAATTCTCAAAGGAAGTTCAGAACAGAATATTTCAATTCAAGTTTGACGTGTATTGTCACAAAGACAAAAATGACAGGTAAAAATCAGGGGACAAGCCAAAAAGCAGTTCATGCTCATGGGTCCTTTTTATGGTGTATCTCAATAAAATGTCCTTATTTCAGTTCTCACAAGAATAGCTGTGATTCTCAAAGTATGGTCCACAGATCCCTGGGGGTCTCTGAGACCTTTCAGGAGGTTTGTGAGGTCAAAATTATTTTCTTTATAATGCTATGATGTTATTTGCCTTTTTCACTATGTTGATATTTGTGCTGATGGTGCACAACAGTGGTGAGTAAAACTGTTGGTGGTGCCTTAGTACAAGTGGCCCCAGGCTGCACCTGGAGTCATTGTACTCTTCAATGCCATGCATGGGCAGGAAAAACAAAGCGAAAGTTTCACTGAAGAACGTCCTTGATGAAGGAGTAGGAATTATTTATTTCATTAAATCTCAACCCTGAGTTTACATCTTTTTCATATTCTGTGCAACAACATAGGAGGTAAGCATAATGCACTTTCATTGCATAGGAAAGTATGATGGTGGGCTTGAGGGAAAGCATGTGTGATTGAGCGGCAGGCTGAACTAGATGGTCTTTCTATGGAGGACCACTATTATTTGAATAAAAACTGACAGACTATACTTATTCAGATCTGGGTGCTTGACAGATGTGGGTTTATTATTCTTTTTAAATAAATTTATGAAAGATAATTTAAAATTTTTGTTCTAATTTCTAATATAGAAATGTTCTTATTTCTAATATAGTAAATATCAATAGCTACAACCCACATAAACAAAAGCTCTTTGGAGTCCTTGACAATTTTTAAGAGTTAAGGGGTCCTGAGACCAAAATACTTGAGAACCACTCTGCTATAGAAATGACATGTGTTGAATAATTATATGATGGTATATAACTAAGACTGAATTATGTTTGGTATTTGCCTTCCTTTCTTTAAGGTGACTTAATCAGTGTAGGGGACATGGGCTTTTTGACTAAGCATCTCTTCAGGAAAACCCCCTCCCTGCCACTCTCAGTCCAAGTGGTTGCTCCTGGTCCTGAGCAAGAGGCGGTCAACCTGCGCTGCAGACCTTACCTATCAGAGTGCTACATCCCCCTGACAAATGGGCAGGTGGCTTAGGCCAAAAAAAGGAATCTCTGTATTTTCAATTTTGTCTGTGTTGCTAGCTCTGAGAATGATGCTGGCCTAGAGCTGCTGGTGCCTCTTTGCTAAAGAGTGGGAAAACTATTAGAATGTAGCCAACACATGTAGTAGAGACAAGGGAGAAAATGTGTCCTGATGACATTAAACCTCTATGACAAACATGCTTGAAAAACAGCTGCATCTCTGGCCTTTCTGGTTATGGAAGTCAATACATTCTTTCTATTTAAACTTTTATGAGCTAGATTTCTATCACTTGCACAAAGAATGAATCCTAACGAATACAGAATTTGATACCTGGAAGTGGAGCATTACAAATAACAGACTTTAAAATGTGATACTGGCTGAGCTGAAGTGAGGTGGAGGATTCACCCATTCCAGGACAGGAAAAGGGCAAAAGCTGCTATTTGACAGCAAAGCAGCCAGTTAAAAGGTGCCTAATGTATCTTAGAACTTAAATCACATAAATATCAAGGATAGAGTTTAGGGGATCAGGAAAAAAGTGTCAGAATTTGGAGGGTGTTGGCTACTTCCTTCAGCCTTCAAAGAAAAGGATGGCCTTCAGCCTAATCTGGCAGTTCTGGAAGCAGAGAAAAAAAGGAATTCAGCCCTCACTCAGTCATCCTTTCTGCCTGTCTGGCACTCCAAAATGGCCAATAGCAGATAAACACGTATCTTTGGGCATGGCAGGGCAGATGTATAAATCTCTGCCTCATGCTAAAGTTTGTGCAAGTGGAAAACACAATGGGAAAAGAAACTGGGATCCTGGTGAACCAGGGAGCTGGAGGACCATTTCCAAACACTTCCTTCTTGCTGTACATTCCCTGACTAACACAGAGAACAGTTATAACTCCTCTATAAAAGCCATTTCCAAGAATCCTACCATGGTCAGATAGGTGAGGGACTGGATCTACATGATGTCAGCCCATTATCTCCTAGTTTGAGGTCCAGATGGCTTGGGGGAGGAGCAGAGCATAAAGTCAGGTTGCTCAGAGGAACGATCAATGAAGGCTGGAAACCGAGTGAAGGGCCACGACTAAAAAGAGTCAATCCAGGGAATAGTCAGAAAATAAACAGACCAACAGTTCTATCAGGAGAGCCAGCGGCATTGCCAGAGAAATGCCAAGGTTCACCAACAGACCCGAGAATGCCCAACTCACAAGGCAAATTTCAGCCCTCAAACCTACATCGACAGGAAGAAGGAGCTAAAATGTTATAGATGTTAGGATGGAAGCCTCCCCAATGTTCATCTGCCCTGTTGCTATGCAAGACAATGGAGAAGGGAGTTCCTCCCAGAAAGCAGTAACAGGCCAGCCGGATTCTTGAACAAAGAACTCCCTTCACTGCCAGGTCAGGGAGTCCTTGCTCTCTTTGACCAGCATGAGATGATTGCTATGAACCTGAGATCACATTGAATGGTTACCCTTCTCTTCCTTTTCCAAATGGAAGTTTTGTTGCAGCAATAGTGTTCTCTCTCTGACACTAACTGGGAGCGTTAAATAGATCATTTCGCCAGAGCTTGCCTAGACATGAGGAGCTACATTTAGACCCAACCAAGAAAAATGCCATAGCTTAGACATTCTGGAATTAAAGTTGACAGTGGTAACTGGATGAGCCTAAGAGTTGTCTCCCTTTAGAGTAGAGGTAGGGGCAATTTTCCTTGTAGAAGGATATTTGCATTATATTGGCCAGGGCCTTTGGGGAATTTTATACATGGGAAAGAAGGTATATATGGATGCTGGGCAGCCAAGGGATGGAAACAATGGGAAATGTAGTTAACCTATGTTTTGTTCATCCCAAAATCTATTGGGAACTCTCTCTTCCTGATTCTGAGTCTAAGAAATTTGAGTGGGACAGATCCTACCTCTTTGGCTCTAGGAGTGGGGGTATCCCAGGAGTCTGGTCAGTTAAGTACTCGATTTCTTTAGCCATAGTGACTAAGTCCAGGGATGGTCACATGACCAAATCCAGGCCAATAAAAGCTCTCCCTGGGACTTTTGTTGGAGCTGTTGAAAAAACAGACTTCTTGTTTTTTCATTAGGAATGTCAGCTGCCAGTACCATGTAAACCCAGAAGTATTGCTAGTCGTTTTTGCTACTTTTGGGGGAAAGTCTGCCCAATAAGGGAGCCAACACCTAGTTTAGTAAAGCAGAGAGATGAGTGAAAGAGTCTTATTCTGAGTTCCTGGATCTAGCCATACCTAAAGCTAGACAGATAAGTTCTGGCTTTTCAAATTATTTGAGTCAATAGATAACTTCTTGCACTTAAATGAGTTTGAGTTAAGCTTCTGTCCCTCTTAAGCAAAAAAATCCTAAGAAACACAACTAAATAAAGTGACTTTTATTTAATTTTAATTCTTTCAAAAAGAAACTGCTTTATTTTCAAAAAGCTTTCTTTTTGAAATAAAAAAGTAATTTCCTATTTAAAAAACTGCTGTATTTCTGGAGTACAGTATGTATTTGTTTCTTTCACAAATATAGCATTTCAGGAGAGAAATCATTGATTAAGGAATCTATGGGAGAAAAAAATCACTATGATCTGAGGTGGCATTAGAAGGTAACAAAGGTCACAAAAATCTGGATTAGAGGGTAATCCCCCTGGACAAAGTGATGAGAGCCAATCATTTATTATTTATATCCTACTTATATTCAACAAAATTCTGCATCTCTTTGCAATAAAAAGCACCATAATAAAACCGTAATAAAACCACTAGAACAAGTTAAAAATTAAAAAGTCCAAATTAAAGTGAAGAAGGAGAAAGTTGACCTGAAAATCCGAGGTTGAGTCTCTCTACTAGAATCAAGTACAAAACTTGTCTCTGAGCTTCTGAAAGGGCAAAGTAAAACGAGTATTGAAAAGTTCTGTAGCATGGTTATCTTACTTAAAGGAAATTGTTCCTCAGAGAAATTATCTTATTTTTAGCACCAAAGTCTAGAAATAATTTATTTCCTAGCTCTTCATGCACTAGCACCAAATAATATAATTGAGAATCTTTAATAGAAGCTTTATAAGAGATGCAAAAATGTTCTTTTTATGGCTAGTATAAAAAAAACTGACACTTAATTAAAGCTCAGAGGCCCTTGTTAAATTATAAATCTATGAAGGCAATTCTGGGGGAGAGTTAAAATAACAAAGCCCACATGATCTGTTCTTGGTCATGTGACTTGATATTTGAGCAGATTTTACAGAGTATTCTAGGTGAAAGGCAAGTTAAGGTAGCGTGCCCCCTAAGACCCCACTCGCCAATCATCAGTTGGCTCATAAAAACTGATAATAAAGGTGATACAGCAAACCACTGGAAACTAAAGACTAAGATCAATCATAAGAAATTAAGTGCTTAAAGCAGATTCCTGACTAAAAGCATATCTATAGGCACTAAGAATTCTTTGGGGGAGCAAAGTTTTACAATGAAAATCAAAGTCTTACCTGCAATTCTTCCAAGATAGGGAATAATAAGTACTATAAGAACACAAATCAAAGAGCTTTCAGGACTAAGAATGTCTTAGAGAAGAGATAGAGTCCTTAGAACAAAGAATGATGTTTTTTATTTAATACTTTTTTCTTTTTACAATCATGGTTTTAGTCACGTTCTTGTAAACTCATTCTGGATTTTTGCATGACCTTTCTCTCCAGGTTTCCTTCTTGAGGATTTACTTCAATTCTTCCTCCTTGTTAATTACTTTGACCAGGTTGATCAATTCCTTATAGGACCTACTGTGTTTTTTAAATGTTCTAAAATGAATACGGTATGTTATACTTACAAATCTTTCTCTAGGTTTTCTAATTTAATTTATCTTCCTGCATTTTTTTTCTTTGTCTTTATATGTTTGTTTGTTTGTTTGTTTTTCCCATTCTACTGTCCTTGCTAATGCCTCCTATGCTGCCTGGAATATAATCTCCCTCCCAGCTAGCCAGGGGCCTTTGGGCTATATGATATGGGCCATTTATTATCCCCCTTAGGGGCTGGCCCAGTGGTGTAGTGATTAAGTTCATGCACTTTGCTTCGTGGGCCCAGGGTTCACCAGTTCGGATCCTGGGCGTGGACCTACTCACCGCTCATTAAGCCATGCTGAGGCAGCGTCCCACATACAGCAACTAGAAGGATGCACAACTATGACATACAACTATCTACTGGGGCTTTGCGGAGAAAAAAAAAAAAGCAAAAAAGAAAAGGAGGAAGATTGGCAACAGATGTTCCTCAGGGCCAATCTTCCTCAAAAAAAAACATGTGACCTTAATCTGCAAAAGGGTCATTGCAGATATAATTGGTTAATACTGGTTATACTGGAGTAGAGTGGGCCCCCTAATCCAATATGACTGGTGTCCTTATAAAAAGGGGAAATTTGGACAGAGATATGTACACAGGGAGAATGTCACGTGAAGATGAAGGCAGAGATCAGGGTGATGCTTCTACAAACAAAGAAATGCCAAAGATGGCCAGCAAACCACCAGAAGCTAGGAGAAAGACATGGAACAGATCTTCCCTCACAGCCTTCAGAAGGAACCAACCCTGCCCACACCTTGGTCTCAGACTTCTAGATTCCAGAACTATAAGACAATACATTTCTGTGGTTTAAGCCACCCATTCTTTGGTACTTTATTATAGCAGTCCTAACAAACTAATATAACAACCATCTTCATTTATTTATATATATTTACATATTGTTGCTCTCATGCAACAATAGCCAAGTTGAGTAGTTGCAACAAAGACGATATGACCTCAAAGCCTAAAATGTTTACTACCTAGCCCTTTACAGGAAAAGTTTGCTGATTCCTGATTTATCTGATTTGTGAGATAGCAGAAAGTGTCACTAGGCATATGCAGTCCATTCTCCTTGTATCTCTCCTTCAATAACTGTCTGGTGTTCTTTCCTCAGCCGCTCTCTCTTCCACAGAGGAGGCCTGGAAATGTTGATCTGCCTGGGACCAGTGAGTAAGTTCTATTCAGGATAAAAGTCAGGGGAAAATAGGAAGGCAATTTGGGGTTCAAGGTATGGTCTCCAATCTAGGCTGATCAGCAGAAAAGTTTCTATTTTGATCTCTTTATGACACCTGTGTATATTTCTCAATTCGTTTCAAATCCAGAGAAGAGAGTCATGTGATTCATTGGCCTCCACACAACTCAACTTCTTCCTCCTCTTAGAGAGATGGAAATCTCATTTCCCTCTTGAAATCTCTCCAAAGAGGAAGTGAGTGCTGATTTATTTTTTAACCTGGCCATATCCTCTCTGAATATGCAATTCTCATGACTCATTCTTAAACTCTAAACCACATAAAACCCCTTGCCCTCATGTTCACACAAAGTTTAGCTGTTTTTTCATGCTAAGACATTATGTATTTTTATGAGTATCTGCATGTCCTTTTACAGGATAGATCCAAATTACTATAATCTTCCTCAGATTATAAGCTCCTGAGTAGGGTTTTGTTTAACGTGAGGTCTGGTTTGTTTAATACTAACACAATGCTCTGCTAATTAATGTGGTTTCCCTTATTAATAAAGAAGCCCCACTTATCCATTGCCAACAATTTTATTCATGTGGGTTCATAAGGAAGAGAAGATGGAAAAGACACTGATGATAAATAATAGCTATGTAGCTTGAAAAAATATTCTAAGCACTAATAAAAATATCTAGAAATATAGCTGAGAAAGAAAAATCAGTTGCTAATCTGTTACCCATAGTTTATCCTTTACTCAATTAAGCCATTGATATAGGTGGAAAATGCCCATTACACACAAATTCTCTTTGACATCCTATGGAGGGAAGGGCATGAAAAATAATAAAATAAAATGAACGGTTGGTAAAGGACCTTGACATTCAGGTGGAAAAATCTGGCTTTGATCCAACAGATGTTCACAAAGAGTAACTGAGGAAATGGAGTGAGTGTTGGGGAAAACTGTTCCAACAATTGTGAACGTAGAGATCTCAGCTTTATAATCTAAACTATGGACATGCAGGCTGGCCCACTGGCATAGCTATTAAGTTCGCGCCTTCCACTTTGGTGGCCCAGGAGAGTTCGTGGGTTCAGATCCTGGGCGCGGACCTACTCACTGCTCATCGAGCCATGCTGAGGCGGCGTCCCACATAGAAGAACTAGAAGAACCTACAACTAGGATATACTACTGTGTACTGGGGCTTTGGGGAGAAAAAAGAAAAAGAGGAATATTGGCAATAGATGTTAGCTCAGGGCCAATCTTCCTCAAAAAAAAATTATAAACTATGGACATGTCTGATCAGTAGGCCCAGCGGAGTCTGTTGACTGGAGGGAGCCAAGGGTATTCGGAAAAATAACTCATCCAAAGGCAGGACAGCTGTCCTGGGGCATTGTGGGAGGGGTCATTGTGGGGGGGATGCACCAACTTGGGGAACAGCATGGGGTTTGTTACCTGAACTTTTCTCTGACTCAGCCTCTGCGGACATCTCAGGGAGAGGGGAATACAATAAAAAGGGAGTAAAAGTGAAAAGAGCAGTTCCCTTAAAACCTCTGTTGAGGGCAGTGTTTAACAGCAGATGTAATCATGGAAGCTGGGGTGGGGGTGGGGCAAAGGGCACTTCCCCACTCAGGGGTGACCTTGCAGCTGGAGCTCTGAGCTGCTCCCAGGAACAGCCTAGAGATGGACCACAAAGGGGGGAAGCTTAATGCTTGGGCAGCCTCAGTACCTCTGGAGATTTTCAGCTGCTCCATGACAAGGGCAGTGATAGATGACATCATGGACTCCAAACTGGATCACAAAATCTTGAAAACCATGCCTGCCGCCACGTAGCCAACAAATCTGAGTCCCAAACCCCCGCCAGGATTTCTAGGGGAAAAAAGACCCTGAGACTCCTAGAACTGGTTGGCAAAAAACAGTAGGGCTGGAGTTATAATAAATGAGAACAGAGCCTTAAAATGAGTGTGTGGTTACAATTATTGCTTCCAGGTTACATGGCCTGGAAAACACAGTTTACAAAGAGGTAAAAAAGGAGGTGATGTGGTGGAAAGGCAAGCAAAGGAGTGCTGCTTGTGGTAAATATCAGCTTTGTGACCTTGGTCAAGTCATTCAAATGTTCTGGGTTTCAGATCCTACATCAAAAAAGTGGAATCTTTCAAACGCCCTGACAAGGTCATCATGAAGCTCAAATGGGATCATGTGTGAGCAAACTCTATACTTTAATAAAGTGGTATTATTATAATTACATGGCATTTACAGAACAGCCTATTTATAAAAGGTTCTGAATGCCCTTATTTCCAGCTGTCGCCTGTTGTAAAAATGTTTTTGTGCCTTCCAAAGCCATTTTCCAAATAAGTAATTTTTCTCACCTACCCTATTTTCTTGGCAAAACCTAGAGGTGCTTGAAATGACTGATTTTAAGAGCATCCTTGTATGTCTGTGTACTCCAAGGGGACACAACTGGGAAAATGCAGCCATAGCTGGCACAGGAGAAATGACACAGAAGAAAAGCCTTTTGGGCAGTAGAAAGCAGGGACCCTAAAAACCTTGGCTTTATTTTAACATTTCTCAGAGTATAAGAGAGTCAGTGTGTGATCGTGCTGGTAGTGACAGTTCTAGTGGGAAATCTTAACTTTAAATTGCCTGCCAATCTCTATTTTGTGTGTTGAAGAAAAGCCATTTATTACTTTTATAAAGCCTCCAGAAGCTCACATTGAGGGGGAAAAACTAGTTATTGAGCAGTACAGCCCTCACACTAAATATATAATAAGAGTAGTGGGCTGAAGTGTTTAAAGATGGGTAATAAATGTTTTGATAAAAGAAATCTAAGATTGCCCTCAACAGAAGGACAGCCCAATCTTACCTCCACTAACTCTCTGTTACCACCTAGGGGAGCAAGTTTCCCACATTAATGATGCCCTGGGATGATAGATTTCCCTGGGAGTGTCCCTGAGAGCTCCTCTCCACAGAACAGCCCTTTCTTCAGCTAAGAACAATAAGCTGTGTACATACATGAGTTTCACAATTAACAAAGCGCTTCATACAGATAAAAATTACTTTATTGCAGAAGGGAGTTTTGGGGGCTCACTTTAACTCGGGGTAGTTCAGGAAGTCCTCTTTACCCTTTAGCTTTATACATTCTTAGGGTTTTTAGAGTTATTGCCTTTGGAGTTCCCCCTTTCTTCCACTCTCGTTCCAGGGGCAGAGGTGTTTTTCATACTTACCTTATGAAAACCAAGATCATCTTGGAATGCACTCCAAGTTCATCCCTTAGTTCAAAGTAAAAACTGATCCCCTTACATCTTCCTGAAGCCTAACTCAGTAAATTCTACCCCAGTCATGTCCTTAGCTTCCTTAACCAGTCTATTTCTTGGGGATAACTGTCCAATATTAGGCAATTCTCTTAACTTTCTCATTATTTTCGTGATGCTCTCTCTGACTTAGATTTTATAAGATTATTTATTTGTAAGTAAATAAATTAATGATTTTGGTCACCATCCTGTCTTTCCTCCAGGCTTGTCACCTGGAGCTGCTCTATCCACTAGCCACATGTGGCTGTTGAGCGCTAGGAGTGTGGCTAGTCAGAACGGAGATGTGCTGTTAAGTGTAAAGCACACAGCAGATTCTGAGGCCTTAGAACCCAAAAAAGAAAGTAATAGCTCAGTGATAATTTTGTGTATTGATTACGTGTCAAAATGATAACATTTTAGATATATTGCTTTCAACAAAATACATTATTAAAATTAATTAATTTCACCTGTTCCTTTTACTTTTTTTTTGAAGTGGCTAGAAAATTTAAAATTACATATGTGGCTCACAGCATACTTCTAGTGGCAGCGCTGACTTAGAGCTTTTAACTTTGCATCCCAAGTCTTTATCCTAGCTCCTCTCCTCCCCATCACCCTCAATTCAATCCCAATCTTCTGACCTATTTTCTTTTTCCGTAGGCATTAACATCCCCATTGAACTAACAATTCTGTTTGATTATCTCTATTTTAGCCAAAGAAGTTTCTCAACTCATTTATCTTGGGGGTTAGATAGCAAACATGCTGGCCCTGAAGTTAATTCATGAGAAATTAAAAAAAAAAATTGTTTTCCTTATTCCTGAAATAACGTCTGGAGACTTAAAAGAAAGTAGGCAAAGTGATGGCAGAATATTCACAGATATTCCTACCGGTCTTGGAAAGCAGAACCAACTTCCTGGAAAATTACATCCAGTAAGACAGTTCCACCCAGAGTGAAACAAATTTAGTCCTGATATTCAAGGGAGTGCGTAAAGGTTCCTCTGAGAACGTGGAGTTAATAAAAATGGATGGTGAAACCGGTTGTGTTTTTCTTGAAGGAAGTTCATAGGCAGTATCAATCCAGCCCAGGGGAGGAATGGGACTGAATATTTTCCAAGTGCTTGACATAAACAGCAAAACTTATTTTCTCCATTGCTGTTTGCCATTATTTTTACACTTTTGATATTTTTATGGACAAATCAATCCATGCACAGACACGTTTATAACAAACCACTGTTAACCCCTAAGGTATTCAAACTTGACTTAAAAAGACCAGAATGTATGAAGAACCACCTGCCCTGTCTCTGTGCCTTCTCTATCTCCTGCCTCCTCCCAGCCACACTTTCTTTCTTCAGCCTCAAGTTCTGCCTGGGACCCATTTGAAAAACCACTTTGAAGCTTTTAGAGAATCAGTGCAAAGGCTGTGGGAAAGCAGGAACCATTTAAGGGGCTGGTCTCCTGAGTTCTGCCCCCGCCTCTGACACAGTTTCCTGTGCAGGGCAGGGTTTGTTCTCTTGCACTGCTTACACTGCCAGAATTACCCCTCACCACCGACTTATTTGGGTTAAGAAAGAATTTTTTAAAAATGCAAATATTCCTGAGAGCATTAAAGGGCTTTCAGTGATTTACACATTAGTGTGAATTTATTCAATTAAATTGCCTCTGCTCCGTGATTAGCACACTACTCACTGCTTGTCTTCCCCAGAAATAGTGACAGAAATCTAATTTCAAAATAAAACATTAGAAAGTTGCCTACATGTGGCTGCTCCTTAACTCTGCCAAGATATTAACATTTAAGCAGCTAAAATAGCCATGTCGTGTCTTTTAAGACATTTTATTTTAAGGATGGCTAATTCATAGTGTTATTCCTTATGGTGGAACTGCCTGTCAGATTCCCTCCAGTGAAATGTTGTGAAAAAACAGGAACCTTTGAGGAAACTTCATTTCCGCTTCATGGAGGTAGAAGGTGGGATGGGACACCAATTTATGGTCCTACGGTCTTGACTGTGGGGAAGAAAATTTCATCTTTGGTTACAGCTGTTTCAGGAGGTGGGGAAGATAGATAATGTAGATCAGGGGCCATTGGCATATTTCACTAACTCATCTGTCCCACTCACTCTCCAGGAACAGTTGTGTAATTACTACAGAATATGTACTTCAGGACATTGACATCTATGACCAGAAATTCAGTCACTTCTGCACTCTGTATATCCTGATGGAGGCTTTCCTGGATCTTTAAAGTCTTGAGGATCTTACTATGTTGTTTATGGACCAAATCTGTTTATATCACCTAATCAGATCCTGCCTATGAGTTGGGCCATCCCAGTAGGTCCAGGCATCCACAGATCATTGAAGGTCATAACACACGCCCAACTCAAAAAGCCACAGAAAAAAAACCTGTCCTTGGTAGCTAAAATGTTCTTAACCCCTGTTCCAAGCTCATAACACAGAAAATCAACAGTGGAAGGACCTTGAAAACTTAGGAAATCATTATTTCTCCAATCTTCTTGAGGAGATGATGTATTAGTAACATTTCTAAGCCCTACATCCAGGCAACCCAACACAAAAACAGCAATCCTTACAAGGTTCTACACAGAGTAGACACTCAATAAATATCGTTGACTGACTTGTTCAAAGTGCTTTTAAAATCACTGTGAAATGTACACCTGCTTTACTTGTAAATACCATCTCACCACAGATATCAAGTGATTTTCAGTTACCATCTGGTGCATAACTTTGGCACAGGCGTGTGTGCTGCACAGGTCTGCGGAGTGGAGAATTTATTACAGCAGTTGATGCTGCTCTCCATTCCAGTCATAGAGGAAATGTGTGTAATAGGTACAGGCTATAAAACAAACCAAACGAAAGCCTTGAACTTTTCAGCTACACCATGCTTAAAAGTACTTTTTAATAATTCAGAAGAGAAATAGGCTTGGTTGGTAGCTGGGGTGATTTCATGGGCAGAGACATTTAGTCAGGGCTTCAGGAATGCACTGGCCACATGCGGCTTGTGACTGCATATTTTCAACCACACAACTGGGCTGCGTCCCTGAAACAGATGTCGTTTTACACAGACGTGGCTCTGTACGTATTAGCTCTGGTAAATACTCTCTAAATCTGCAGGCGACAAAAGGAAGGATCTAAATGTTCTAGAATTGTCAGTCATGATTTAGTCAGGGAACACAATATAAAGAATAGTGTTTTATTCTCTAGGACATTACTTTTTAAGAACACAGTAAGGGGAAGTCTCTATTTTACATCTGCTGGACCACTGTTTATGTACAGATAGTCCCTGGGAATGACTGGTGGCCAAAGTAACTCTGCTTCCCCCACAGCTGCTGCTGTTAGTATATATTTCACAGATCCTTTTCCTCATCCCTTTGACCATGCAAGCAGGGATCCACGTGGCAGTTATACTGGAAATAAGAGCAAGGAAGAAGTAACAAGAGGCTGGATACTTCTCCCCTGCACCACCATCCAAGATTTCTTCTCTCCCCCATTTCCATAGCTACCTTTCCTCCAGCTAATGTATGGAATCATCCACCAACCCCTGGCCCCTGTTCTATCCCAACTCTTACAAAGCCCCTAGCTGTTTCTGAACTCTTCCTTAGCTTCTCTAATTAGATTCTAGGAAATTCACTGAACATAGGTGGCCTCCAAAATATAGACAAACATTACTTGAGACCCACCACCTATTAACACTCTCTTGGGGAAAATAAAAAGTATTGATTGGAAGACATTATGTGGAGCCCCTTTGCTCATTATCTCTTTCTTATAATTTCCACTGAAAACCCTTAGAAAAATTGCAGAGGAAAGAGTTGTCCTTGCTGGAACTTCTTTTCTTATTTCTTACTAGTCAAGGAATGAAATAAATAAATAGCTAAAAGCAAAGACGGTAGAAGTGGAAAGGGCAGTATGCTGCCCAAACACTGGTGCTCTCAGAGAAAAAAAATGGGGGGATGACCGGAAGTCTGACCTGGGTGGAAAAATTCTTCTAGGAATTTCTCCTAGACAGAAAGTCTTCACCCCCAACAGCTCTTCAATTCTTGACATCCTGGAACCCACTAACTTTTTGTGGTGTGAATGCATATCCACCTTCCTTTGCAGTATCAAAACCTTGCCAAAATATTAGTCCAAATGTGTCTGAGTAGTAACCCCTGACACTACCCCACAGCAGAAAGGAGACCCTACAAGTGGGAATAACTAGAACATACTATAGCCTGAAATATTTTATGAGTGCCTACTATTTTCAGTTACTATGCTAAGCACTTAGGTTATTGAGATAAGTGACACAGTCTGGACTTCAAATTGCTTCAAGTCCAATGAAGGGGAAAATCAAAGATATATATAGATAGTATTAATGCTAGATATATAGATATATAGATAAATGCTAGAAGAACAAAGTCCTTCTTCTAGACTGAGGCTTGAGAACCTAGTAAAGTAAATCAGTGTGAAGAAGATAGAAAAAGAATTCCAGGTTAAAGGAGCAACTGATGCAAATACAAGGAGTGTGAGAAAGGACTTAAGGATCCAAAAGCAGTTTGATATGGCTGGAACATTGAGTAAAAGTCGGAGGAGATAAGAGAGGAGAGACTGGAAAAGCAGGCATGACTAAATGTGAACAGCTTTGTCTAAAATGAACAGAAATTTGACTTTCTACCAAGGAAAATGTGGACACATTGAAGGATTTTCCATAGACAGAGAAATGATCAGATTTAACTTTTTGGAAGATCACTCCATTTACATTTTTGGATAATGGATGAGGGGTATTTGATACCAAAGACCAGTTAATAGGCCACATTCAGGTGAGAGATGCCTGACCCAGAGCAGTGGCATTAGGGATGCAAAGGGGTGAATTAAACCATCATTAGAAATGTAGACTAGACAGGACTTGGTGGCAATGAATGTGAGTTTAAGAGAGAAGAATGAAACTAGGGTGACTCCCAGGTTTTTGGCCTGAATGATGAGGTGACTGAAAGTGCATTTCAATAAGACAGGAGAAGATGGTAAAGTTCAAGACATGACAGACTGAGTCTGAGGTACATTGGAACATGCAGTGAGAAATGCCAAGACAGCCAGCCAGGCATAAGGGTCTGGGCTCAGAAGGAAAATGAGGATGCAGACACAAGTTAGGGGAGAATAGATCCTGTGGAGCTGGCCAGACCACACCCCACCAATTTCTTCCCTGCCTGGGATATAACTCCACATCACCCCATCCTGCCGCTTCCACCCACCCACGAGTCTGGGAAGTAAACATATATCAAAAGCTGCTCATGAGTCACTGGCTTCAGAAACGTGCTGGCTTGCTCTCTCAAGCTGAGAAGAGAGAGCCAGAATAGTCCCAGATTTTCAGCTGGTGGCTGTTGGGCTTTGGCTTTCTTTTAAGTACCCTTCTTAGCCTTGGCAACCTGGCTGTCCGAATTCATAACTTGGCCCCTGGACTTTTTGTTTTGTCTGTCACCCTAGCCTGGACTACCCCCTCGGCCAGGTCACAGCCTGTGCTAGCCGGTATGATGTTTTTATAAAAATTAGAAAAAAAGTCCTGTCTGGCTGGCATTTCACTGTCTCAAGGACCCAGTTTGGTGTCAGAAGGTATCTTCATGCTAATTAGAAAAGGTGGCCCTTGTGCAGGGCATACCACCTGTATGAGCAGCTCTGATCTGGCATCGACCTGAGCTATTTGGCTCCTTGGTGAGAATGTTTATGCCCAGTTTAAGTCCTGAACCGTTCTTGTGTCTCACTTATCCTGGCAGCTACCATCTATAGCTTTCATGCTCTACTTTGCCCCTAGGCACGTGATAGAGGCAGAGACATGAATAATCCTACCCAGGTAGAAGCCCATATTCCCAACTTTGGGAAGGTTCTACTAAAAGTACATAGAATTCTTGACAAGCAACAAAGGGTTAAACCCTTTTACCCTCCATCCTCGGCACAGCACTAGCCCCAGGGGAACCTGCCTTGAGCTGCAAGAGGCCTTGCCTTCAGTGTCTGCCAGCCTGGGCTACATGGAGAAATGAGCACATGTTCCTCAGATGTGTTCCACGGGCAGTGAATTCTATATATCGGGTACCTTATGGTTGAAATTGGGTTTTGCAGGCTAGCCTGAGAAAATGAGAAACTGACAATAAGTCAGATGAATGAGTGTACCTTAGGCTGACATAAATCCATGTGGAAGGATTTGTCTCCTATCTTGGAAGAAATTTAGCCAATGGCAAACTTTCTCTGTTATGGGCCCTCTCAATTCATGACATATTCAGAGGAAATAGAATTAAGCTGGTTCTTTAGAAAGTATTCCCTAAAATAGGGAAACAGCAAGGGAAGCTTTCAGAATACATTGTCCATCTACGTAAAGATTCACAGATAGAACAGCAAAAAAAGTTTTTTGGCCAAGCTGACCCCTGCTTGCATGCTGCCTGTTTACACGTGAACATCCTGGAGGGAAAGCACACGGCACATATTGGTGGTGAAAACAGATAGAAAAAGATTTTCAAAGGTTATGTAGATCCCTGTATTAACATTGAAGGCTATGTATTCCTCCTCTCCACACCCTGTGTCAGTAAAAACTGACTGAGGACTTGGATTATAATTTTGTTCTGAGTGAGCCAGAAAATTAAATACTCCTAAATTTCTTATCTAATAATATATAAAGTTACCCTGTTCCTATCCTGAATGAGCTAATTTGGAACTATATTACCTCTCGCAGGATAATTAAGAGCTTACTGTAAAAACAACATAACAAGAATATAAAAAAAAGATTAGAAAATCAGCTAAGACAGGTCCCAAATGCCTTTTTAATAAATTACATTCCCTTAAGAGGCAATAGGCAATGGATTATAGCATCACACTAAATATAATGGCTTTCCTCTTTTCAACTTTCATTGTTAATCTTAAAAAAAAAAATCAATCATTTGCGATAGACACTGTCTTGTTGGGCTGAGGAATGCTCTGAGAAGAAAGCTTGTATAAAAGTTTGATATTTTCTATCAGTCATGCTTCACCAAAAAAGAAAGAAAATGTGGATCACAGTAAATATAATTAAGATGTACTATATTTTTCTTTTCCTTTTTTAAGTAGGAAGAATTACTTTTTAAAAAATAAACTGTACTTTTTAGAGCAGTTTTAGGTTTACAGGAAAACTGAGCAGAAGGTACAGAGATTTCCCATATGCTCCCTGCCCCCAGACATGCACAGTCTCCCACACGATCAACATCCCTCACCAGAGTGGTACATTTTTTACAGCTGATGGACCTTCACTGACACATTATAATCATCCAAAGTCCACAGTTTACCTTGGGGTTCACTCTAGTTTACTGTAAATTTTATGGATTTTGACAAATGCATAATGACATGTACCCACCATTATAGCATCAGACAGAATAGTTTCACCACCTTAAAAATCCTCTGTGCTCCACCTGTTCATCCCTCTCTCTCACTAACCCCTGGCGACCGCTGATCATGTTAATGTCTCCATAGTTTTGCCTTTTCCACAATGTCATATAGTTGGAATCATACAGTATGCAGCATTTTTAGATTGGCTCCTTTCACTTAGTAATAGTCATCATTTTTTCAAAAAAGGCATTACAAAAGTTCCCCAAAGCCATGTATGTGGGTCTGGCAAAGTGATGAATAATGTGAAGGCTCAGACTCAAGGACTGGTTTTGCCCCTTCGGGCAAGTCACCTACCTTTACTAGGCCTTGGTTTTCTCGTCTATAAAATGAGGATAACATTAAAGCCATCCCACTAACTTTATGATGTTGTTGTGAAGATCAGGTTTCTCTTCTAAAAAATGGAGGTAATGATGCCTATGTTGTAGGGTTGTTGTACGGATTAAATAGGCAATGTGTGTGAAGAGCTTAATACCGTGCCTGGAACATATTACATATTTAAGAATGGTAGCCAAAAACGTTACTTTTATTTTAACGTGTGCTGAATATCTTCTATTTGACCCTCTAAAACTACTCTCTGCTCTTTTCCATCTTGCTTTGTGGGGCACAACTTCTAAAGAACACATTAATTGAGCACCTTTCCCTCCTGATTTCTTGATGCGTTCAGCCAATGGGAGGTCCCAGAAGGAGGTTAGAAGCTGGAAGGGAGAGATGGGTATTTACTCCCTGTGCCTCTTCTCTGTCAGGCTGGAGTTGGGTCCAAGGCCAAAGATCTCCCCGGGCAACCATCTTAGAGTTGTTGATTTCTCCTAATCTTGCCCACACCAGTGTAAGCAATCTCTTAAATTATCTCTTTTGAGGTAGTTTAGAAAGCTTCTGCTGTTTCCTGTCTGGAAGACACATATGTTCACCCTCATATTTACTGCCAAAATTAATATTGCTGTTTCATATTGTAAAGCAGCCAAGGCATTGTAAAATCAAGAACCATAAGTGACTCTATAAAACCTTGCAAGTTATCACTAACATCCCTTTATATCCAACACTGGTCAGAATTTATGAAGATGTACTTTTGGGTTCAGTAAAAAAAAGTTAAAAAATTTTAGAGATTTGGAAAAAAGTTATAAAAATGATTAAAAGTTGCAGAATATCTATAAGAAAGGCTGGTTGACTTTTGCTCATTAAAATATATATCAAAAAAATACAGCAAAAAATCCCTCGGTATTGTTTAGCTTTTAGAGCAAAGACAATTATTTAAAGTGTAGTTAATGTTTATAGCTGATGTTTTACAGATGTGTTCCCCAATTTGATGCCTCTTTTCTGGAACTCTGAACAGTGGGATACGAACCATCCTAACAGGGAAGACTTTTATGACAATAGTTCAAGGAGATTCTCAACTGCAGCAAGAATTTTCACTAATAATGAAGAAATTAATTAAAGTGCATACAATCCATTGCTATGGCTCTACCTATTACAATGGACTAACCATTTCATCTTAATGAAATCACTGTATTTTTTCCAGTTTTATAAATGTTAACAACTATATATGTTTTTATTACAAATCATGTTATAATGAAAAACAGGTTAACCTTAACGCTAAATTTAAAACAAAAAAAAGTAATAGAAAAAGTGTGAATGTAGTGCTGTCTTTACTACATGAGTGGGGCATGACACTCCATCCAGAATATTCTGTAATAAAGCTACTTACTTTAGTTTTTGGTCGAGCTCCAGTTGACATTTGGTTTGGCACACCATCAATATTCTGGATGTTTCCCGTTTTATTTCTACAAATTCCTTTCTTCTGATGACTTTTTTTTAAAGATTACACTTCAGGTTTATAGAATTCTGTAGAAATAAATTTTAAACAGGTTTCTTCACATACAAAGAATTATTCCTGGGCTATAATTCAAGTGAATTAGTCAATAAAAATACATTTTTAAAAAACCAGAGTGGTTTTGAAAGTTAACATAAAATATGAGAATATTCGTAAATATTAATAATCTTTCCAAAGATGTTTATGTGTAGGCTCAGTGCCTAGTAAAGCTTGAAAACTTTTTGTAAATGTAAGAGTATAAAATAAAAGTAATTTTAAACTACCAAGGTAAAATATAGTACAGTATAGGCATATTTTTAAACTTTTTAAAAAGCAAAACCAAAGGTGCTTTAAAAATTGAAATAATATTTGGCTCCTACAGAGCCACATTATTCTTTTAAGCTTTAAGATCTCAGTCTATATATTTTATAATAGTAGGGAATAAATTATAAATTTATATTTCTGAGGGTTAGCTATGGAAGTAAAATTGTTAAAAATATATTAACATAAAGACAATCCTAAACTTTTCAGATACAGTAAAAGTCCTTTTCCAGAATGTTGGATAAATTCTTATCAAATTGGAGTAATTAGGTATGCCTTCACCAATTCTTCCCATCACTTGGAAGTCTTCCACATCTGTCTGTGTCCAAGTTCTTTATACAAGTTACCTAGAAGCCTCTATTGCAATATTCTGTCATGGTCTATTCCTCCTGGAAAAGGTATCAAGTTCTGCAGAAGTAGGGAACGTTGGAAATGTGAATTTTTCATTTAACTAAAATTTTACTCATCAATCATCAGATTTTCTTTGGGGGAAGAATAAAAGATCTAGAATAAACAAACTTGTATGTGAATCTAGCACTGCCAAATACTAGCTATAAAACCTTGGACTTAATTTCCTCAAATCTTAATTTATTTACCTGTAAAACTATATTTCTGACATTCATTGAACACTTCTTTGTGTCTATCATATTTGACCAATGGAATGTAGGTACACAGGAACATGCCAAGTCTGAGCAGATCTTTAAATGTGCTGCTTGGAATTTATATTTATCTTACTCTTGGTGCTTGCAGCAACTCTCCCCGGTGGGGAAAAGAACTCAATATGATGACGAGAATGATAATGATATGGTGATGATAATGGTAACTAATATATTTTTTTACAGGCACTATAATTTGCTTTATATATTTATCTTTTAGAAACACTCTCCTAATTTGTTCTTTTTTTTTTGCTGAGGAAGATTCACCCTGAGCTAACTTCTGTTGCCAATCTTCCTCTTTTTGTTTGAGGAACATTTACCCTGAGCTAACATCTGTGTCAATCTTCCTCTATTTTGTATGTGGTTTTCTGCCACAGCATGGCCGCCAACAAGTGGTGTAGGTCCGTTCCCAGGAACTGAACTGGGCCACCGAAGTGGAGTGCGCCAAACTTAACCACTAGGCCATGGGGCTGGCCCCCTGCTTTGTTCTTTTTAATTGAAATTTACTAACTCAAAAATGTGTCTGAGAAGGATCTGAAGGACATAGAAGAGTGTGTACTCACTTCTGCCCTTGAGAAAAAGCCATAAAGAAGCTAATGGGGCCATGTCTTATTTTAAGTACACAGTAACTTTAAAAGGTATGAAAGTTATTAAATTCAAGAAAAAACAGTGACAAATTAGACCACATGGAACAGGCAGCCAGTGGAGCTGACAATAAAATGAGCTGGCCATTGAGTTGACCAATGAGTACTACATTCTTCTGATTACTTCTAATGTTTATGTCTGCCCTGTGGCTGGTGTAGACAGTTTGGCAGGTGCCTAGAGGAACTTCCACTGTGGGCTCATTTGTCAAATGAGGATGATGCCGGCACCTATTTCAATAAGTTGTTGTGTACTGCATGAAAGCCCGTTAAGTACTGCTGTTGTTATGACACAGTAGGTCAGGGATAGTCCTCTTTTTCTTTGGGAAGTTAGAGACTGTATCTTATTCAGGAAAAATTAACATTTGATGACAGAATATTAAACACAAGATCCTGTGTATGATACTTTTGCATATATTACCTCACTTTTTTCTTCCCAGCAACTCCGTGAGGTGAGTCTTGTTGATCCAATTTTATAGAAGAATTCCTAAAGAGAATAAGTTGCTTGACTAGGATCACATGACAAACGAGAGCACTAAGATCTCTTGATTCTTCTCAGTGGTTTCTCTACTTGTTCATGTTTCTCTTTGTATCCTTGCCCAGCCCCACCTCCATGACTCCTCCTGTCTAAATCTCAGTGAGGGTCTGTTCCATCGTAGGCCCTCATTCAGCTGGATAATGAGCTTGGGTTCCTTTTAGCCCCATAGGTGATGGATACCTATGGATATTAGGAAATAGGACTGAATCTGCAGGAAGGAATAGACCGTTATAACCCAGCAGCTTTCCAGAGCTGCCGTCACACAGGTATGGCCACTTACACCACTTACTGAATGCATGCTAAATCACTTTATATATATATATATTTTTTTTGTGTGTGAGGAAGACCAGCCCTGAGCTAACATCCGTCCAATCCTCCTCTTTTTGCTGAGGAAGACCGGCCCTGGGCTAACATCCGTGCCCATCCTCCTCTACTTTATATGGGACGCCGCCACGGCATGGCTGACAGGCAGTGCGTCGGCGGGCGCCCAGGATCCGAACCTGCGAACCCCAGGCTGCCAAGCGCGGACTAAACCGCTGCGCCACCGGGCAGGCCCCACTTTATATTTTTGACACTTATAAATAATATCCTTTGATAAAATTACATTTTCTATGTTCTGTTACTGGTATATAGAAATTCAATTTATTTTCTTAAATGATATTGTATCCATTTGTAAGGCCCCTTATTAATTTTATATATTTGGGGATGTTGCCTTTGTACTCTTACATCTGGGACTAGATATAGT
The DNA here is from genome assembly GCA_031878705.1 of Tapirus indicus. NCBI lineage: Eukaryota > Metazoa > Chordata > Mammalia > Perissodactyla > Tapiridae > Tapirus > Tapirus indicus. The sequence continues at coordinate 68,151,825 of CM062930.1, read as the reverse complement.
TTTGCTTCCTTTCCATTCCTCATACTTTTCTTTCATTTTCTTTATTACTAAGCTAGGCCCTCCAGTCAGTGTTGATTAGAGGTGGTAAGAGAGGACATCCTGATCTTATTTCTGATTTGAAGGAGAGTACTTCCAATGTTTCTCCATTTAAGTGTGATGCTGACTGTATAGTTTTTCATTTGTTTATTTATCAGGCAATTCCATTCTTTTGATTAAAAATTTTAATATGAAAGGATGTTGAATTTTACTGAATGCATTTTCTCCTTCTATTAAGATAATCAATTTTTTCTTCTTTCTCTTAATATTTAAATTATATTAATTGATCTTACAACATTCAACCAACCATACATTCCTGTATTATATTATCAAAATACCCTTCCAGTCTTTAAGATTATTTATCATAATGAATGTTGAAATTTATCAAATGCCCTTTAGATAGCTAGACTTATCAATGAACTACAGTAAAATATTTACAATTATTAAATCATCCTTATATTCATGAGATCACCTGTGCTTGGTTGTGATAAGTAATTCCTTTTAGTCTTATTGAATTGGTTAGCTGACTTTTTCTTTGGTAGTTTTGCACCCATATTCATTTTTGTCCTCTGTCAAGTTTTTGTATCAAGAAAATGTTAGTTTCATAAAATAAATATGGAAGCTATGCATCTTTATAAATAAGATGTAGAAAATGTATATCATGTGAGAATTATTCATTCTTTGAAAATTTCAAGGAACTCAGAGAAAAAACTGACCCTTAGGGGAAGGTAATTTTTTGATAACTTTTTAATTTCTCCCATTGGTTTTTGGTTTATTCTGGTATGTTACTCCTGAGTGAATTTTGACAATATATATATTTTGTTATAACATTGTCTATTTCATTAAATCTTTCAAATTTATTAGCAGACCTATGTAGACTCTCATGCTTTAAAAATCATATTATATCTGATATTTTAGCCTTCTTTTTCCTTATTTTATTTATGTTGTTCAGTGGAAAGAGCCTAGACTTTAGGTTAGACAGACTCAACACGATGGCAGGTAAGTCACCTCCTTGTTGGATCTCAGCTTAATCATTACTGCCTCTGGGAAGACTTGCAGCACTGCTGGTAGATGTTTCTGTGGATTCCTGTTCTTCCTCTACCAAAATGTTTGCCTTGTAATTTTATTATTACTGTAATTTGTTTAGTGAACAGCTTCTATGTTAAACTGTAAGCTCTATGAGAGTAAGGACGAGGTCTAATTTACCACCAAGCACCTATTGGAGTGTCTGAAACAGAGTGAGCACTTAATAAATCTTTGTTGAATGAACAATTACTTGTGTCTTTCTCTGCCTGTCTCTTCCACAAGACCATAAGTTTAATTGACTTCTATAGCTACCATGCCAAAGAGCAGAAGAGTGATTAAAAAGTGCCAGTTCTGGGGAGCCGCCCGGTGGCGCAGCGGTTTCGTCCGCGCTTGGCAGCCTGGAGTTCGCAGGTTTGGATCCCGGGCGCCCGCCGACGCACTGCCTGTCAGCCATGCCGTGGCGGCCTCCCATATAAAGTGGAGGAAGATGGGCACAGATGTTAGCCCAGGGCCAGTCTTCCTCAGCAAAAAAGAAGAGGATTAGCAACGGATGTTAGCTCAGGGCTGGTCTTCCTCACACACACACACACACACACAAAAAAAAAAAGTGCCAGTTCTGGGGCCTGGCCCAGTGGCGCAGTGGTTAAGTTCATGCACAATGCTCTGGTAGCCTGGGGTTCATGGGTTCAGATCCCGGGTATGGATCTACACACTGCTCATCAAGCCATGCTGTGGTGGCATCCCACATACAGAAAAATAGAGGAAGACTGGCACAGATGTTAGCTCACGGCCAATCTTCCTCACCCCCCCAAAAAACGAAAAGCCAGCTCTGGAGCTAGAGTGCAGGATTCAAAGCCAAGCTCTGCCACTCACAAACTGTGTGAGTTTGAACAAATGACTTCATCTTTCTGTATCTCAGTTGCCTCATCTCTAAAACAAGAAATAATAATGCTTTGTACTCACTGGCTTGTAGGGAGCTTATACGTGTAAAACTCTTTAAAAAGTGTCTGGCACACAATAAGTGATGAATTAATGATAGCTATTATTATGTTAGTACATGACAGGTAAATGAGTGGAAAAAAGAATAACGAATCTGTAAAAACAGAGAAAATGAAGATAATACTTGCTCTGCCTCTGGGCTGTTCTGAGGATCAAGTGATGAGAGTTTTAAATAATGACAACCATTTGAAGTATTTTATTAAAATCATTGCAAATAGGAAGCTCCAGTGGCCATAAGGAAGAGAACTGTTTTCTTCTTTGGGAAAAAGTGACGAGGCCAGAGAAATATTTAATTAGGTTTTGTTCCTTTTTGGAATTTTTCTTTTATATATTAGCCTCTACTACAATACAACTAGATTATTTTAAATATATGGTTTTAATGGTTTAGTATTTTTGTAACTATAGAATAACTGAGCAAGAATTTTTTCTCAGACTTGATAGCTCCTTGGGAAATAATCTGTGATTTTACAAATTTTTTTTCTGGGTCTTTATCCATTACTTACTTTTTGTAGTTCATATATTATTCAAACAATGTCTCTTCATTTGTTTTTCTCATGGACAAGAAAATTTTAAAATGCTATCCTATAGTCATTCTTGAAGGATGCTATGTATAGGTATTAGCCCTAGAATATTAAACCTCACTGATGTAATAATCATTGAATATTTTCTCCTATACACAACAGAGCCATGACATAGGATTACAAGAAATCAATAATGAAATTCTCTTTCTAACCTTTGTCCAAATTTCAAATAAAGAGAGCTTAGGAAAAAATTCCTAAGATATTTACATTTATGCAAATGTAGCAAAGGACAAGATAGTTCATTATTGTTGACTGTCCAAGCCTGGAGAGATAAAGAGCAAATTCTTTCGCTCCTTCTGCTCTTTTCAGAATAAAAGAACAAAACATGGAAATACAGAAAGATAACACCTTTATTTAAAAACCTGTAGGACATTTCTAAAATGTAACATAAAATATTCTAATTTTTATATAATATTTAAAAGTATAGCATGCCATTCTTTAATTTCTTCATTTGCAGAGAAGAATCTCATTAACTAATTTAGAAATTGAAGACCATCACGTTTGCTTGTTTAGAGGAAAGCACAGCATTTATAAACATCCATATTTTATAAAATTTTAAATACTGGCTATTAATATCCAGTTGCAACAACAGATATAAATAATGTAACATCACTTTTGATTTCAAATACAAATGATGTGAGCCAAAGGTCAAAGCTATGCATAGGCTAAAAGTCGCCACTGCCATTTTTTTTCCCAATTAGTAGATTTGTTCTGTATCTCAAAAAAGAATCTTGTGTAATTAACCTTCAGGGAACATTAAAAACACAAAAAAGAAATTTAAGCACATGTGAAAGTTTTCCCAAGCTGAGCTAAAATAGTATATATTGAATTTGTTTTTGACAATGTTTCTAATCTGTTCTTCCTATAATAAACTAATTTACTTATTCTGCTAAATGACTAAGAAAGACAATTTTTTCCAGATCTATCTGAGAAATGAGAGGCCTTTTTTTCATATTCCTATTGCTGGATACAAGATTCCCCTTCTCTATCATAATAATGACAACTGCCATTTATTTAGTGCTTACTTTAGTATAGTGGAAGCACTCTGCTGCCTACACTCAGGTCATGATTCCTCTGCTTGCTGTTGTATGACCTGAGTAAATTACTTAAATTTTCAATGTCTCTGCTGTCTCATGGGATTAAAATGGGGATAGTAATAGGACCTACTCATAGAGTTTTATTTGTTACTTCCCATTTTAGTTTTTGGCCCATATTTTACCCAAGATATTGTTAGGGCTTCAGGATGCAGAGTTCTATCTACGTTATATTCTCTATGAGAGCTATCACTATACCCTTTCTGATGGGTCAAGTACTGCAAAAAAGTCACCAGAGATCCAACACGATTAGACTACGAAGAAAGTTAGTGCTATGCTAATTGAAGAACCCAAATGACTCTTCCAAATCCCACGATGTGATCCATTGAAGATGGATTTAGAAGTGATGGAATAAAACATGAGATATGTGAACACAGAAGACTCACAAAGATGTACAGTTCTACTTAACATACAAGCTTTTGTAGTCTCATGGCTTTATTTTTCACTTGCACGTAGTTGATTTAGTGCATATTTTCTCTGCACCCAATGGCTTCCTTAGGCAAAGTTATCTTTGGAGCCACTCAATTCCTGTCTCTTCTCATTCATTCATTCATATGCCAAGCACTGTCCAAGCACAGGGAAAACAAAAATAAGTATGACATATTTTTCTGAAAAGCTCTAGTCTAGGGAGAAAGGGTCATGTAGACAAATAATATTACAAGGATTCAAGCCAAAGTATGTACAAAATGTATGGGAACACAGGAAAAAGAGCAAATAATTCTGCCTGGGGAAAAGGAAGAGTTCATAGAGGAAACAACCTTTAAACTGAGTTTTGAAGGAAGAATAGTAGTATTTCAGGGGAAGGGAATCCCAAAGGCATGAAAGTACAAAAAGAATACAACATGTTCAAAGAATAGTGAGGATTTTTATCTGACTCCATCTGATGGCGCCTAGGGGACAATGGAAGCAAATGATGTAGGAAAGTTAAGTGGAGGTGCCCAGATAAGAACTCACATATTAAGAAATTTGACTTTTCTCTGTAGGTAATGGGAACCCTGTAGATTTTTTTTTTTTGGATTGTTCTATTTTACAACTGAGAATGTTAAAAAATATAGGGAGTCTATATAATGATATTTATATATAGTTTTAAACATGCATAATAGTCATCAGTTTGCCAACATTTCTCATTTTAGCTCAAGTCTTCCTTGCTTCTGCTCCCTCCCTTTTTGGTGAAGGCTTTTTCAAAACAATATTTTTATTGTAAACTAGAGATATAGAAAAGCACACAAAACAGATGCATAGCTTAATGAATTACTCAAAGGTGAAGAATCTTTTAACCACCATCAGGTCAAGAAGTAAAAGTTTGCCAGAACTTTCCCCCCACCCTCTCTCCCGCCTCCCACCAAAACCCCTTCACAGGCTCCACACCAATTGCGATCCCATTCTTCCTCCCATAAGGAAGCATTATCCTAACTTACAGTAATCATTTCCTTGCATTTTTTGGTTTCATCAGTCAAATATGTATCTTTAGATGCTAAAGTTTAGTCTTGCCCCTTTATATATATATTTTTTTTGATATGTCTTTTAAGTCACTTTTAATCTATAACTTTTTTGCTACAATATGTCTGTTGAAAAACCCGAGTTTTTGTACACTCGATAGTTTTCCAGTCTGAATTTTGCAAATTGCATGCTCAACAGTACATTTCAACTTGTTCCTCTGTCTTATATTTCTGAAAATCAGTTGCTGAATCATATTTGGGTTCAATCCCTTTGGCACGACTATAGGTAGTGTCAAGTGCTTCCATCAAGAGATATATAATGTCTGATTGTCTTTTTTTTAATATTAGCAGCCATTGATGCTGAATACCTGTATCTATTAAATCATTGGGGGTTGCAACATAATGATATTTTAATTTTTTTCATTTATGAATTGGAATATATTTATAGAAATATTTCCCCTCATTTGCTATTTGGTTATCCAGTGTTAGAGTTCATATAGTATGCAAGATAAATGCTTGAGTCTTTCACTTCATTTATTAGTTTTCAAGATAATGAATTAGTACCCTATCATCCTCCAAAAGTGATCAGTTAGGTTTTTAAAAAAATATCACTATGAACTCATGGATTTAAATGTATTTGATGAGTTTCAATCCATTGCAATTATTCTCATGATTGAAGTTCCAATTGTCCTATTTTTGGCCAGTGGGAGGCTTTTCAAGTTGGTTCCTGAGAACTTAGTAGTGTTTGATAGCTTCCTTGCCATGGTATGAAAAGCTGTTCTAGGCTCATCTTGTATATATCCTCCCCTAAACCTAGAATTAGAAGTTTCTTCAAGCAGCCCTGGTTTCTTTTAATGAGGAATCGTATTTCAAGAGCACAATCTGTGCAATAGGGATAGTCATTGCTACTGGATTGGTCATTGGTTTCTAGTTGTTTTCAATGGAGTGAGAGAGACTTCACACTGATAGTTGCAATTCAAATTTAAGACTACAGAAAATTAATCTCTAAGCTATTAATCTGTATCTCCTTTTTTTCTACACTGAGAAGATGGGTTCTCAAGGACATAGGCTACGATAGAATATTCCATAATTACTCATTTGTTTTTATCTCATATCACAAGACGATAGTCTCAAAACAACAATACTAACACTGCCACCAACAAGAGTACTAAAAACACTAAAATATTTTTTTGCATATGCTATCAATTCTCCCTCGCTCCCCACTTTTTTAGCCATTATTTCCTATACTCTTGTCTTCTTAGCCTTCATTTAGTCTTAGTTCTACTAAGAACTATATATTTAATCTTCAGCACCAGTCCTTAATGTTGATGTCTCCCTGGGCATTTGGTTACCTGAAGCTCCTTCTCCAAGAGTCTCCAGAAAGGGCCAATGAGTCCTTGTGCCCTTTTTCCTTAAAAAGTCAGTTTTACCAGATATAAAATACTTGGCTCATATTTTCTTTCCTTGAGAATCTTAAGGAAAGAAATAAGGGAATCTTATTTTCTTTGAGCATAAAGTGTTGCTCTTGAAAAGTCTGATTATCTAATTATAACCTCTTATAAATCATGTGCTCTTTTTTTCCCCTTAGATATTCAAAGAATATTTTATTTTTCTTTAAAACCCAGTAATTGTACACTAGAATGTCTTGGTGCTACGCATTCTAGGCTGATATTCTTAGGTATATGGTAAGCTCTTTCAATATGTAACTTCAAATCCTTTTTATTTCAGAAAAGTTTTCTTGAATTATAGTTTTCAGCATTTCTGGTGGTCCCTTGATTTAGTTTGCTTCTTCCTTTACAGCTTTTGCTTTTTTCAGTCTCTTTTAAGATATTCTTTTATCCCAAAGTCATAAAATCATTCTAAAAATTTCCAAGCTTTGATTTTCACTCTTAAGCTCTTAATACACCTGGAATTGAGTTTTATATATAGCATGATCTGTGTACAAAATTCTTTTCATGAAAACGTAGGAGGGAAATTTATGTCATTTGGGTTATCAAAAAAGTACTTCTCAGAAATTGTTTATTTGTATCTCAAGGAATTATGAATCAGTCTGATTCATATCTTGCATCTGACTCAGACAGGAGGAATATAAAAGTGCAGCAGTGGCCATGTTAGTTTAGGGCAGCACAGCAGAGAGACAGAGCCATGTTAGGAGCTAACTGTACTTCTACACAGCCGGGCCAAGAAGGGTCAAGTGGTTCTTGTGAACCGGATGTGTACCTTCCAGACGAAGAGATCAGCCAACAAGTCTCTTAAAAGGGACAACTTTGCCCAAGAGATACACGTAAAGGAGAGAGCCACTTAAAAGGTCAATGGGACACCAACAAAAAGAAACTTGATGAGATGAACTAAGGAGATGCCCACAGCTAAGTATCAGCTGAAGTCCTAAGTGGCTACTCAGGAAAAAGGCCAATCTTCAAATTTTGTAGTTGGAGATTCCAGGCAGAAGAATCTAAAGAGCCTGCTTTAAGGATCAGTCAAAGCCTCAAGAATGCCAATACCAGATTGCTATAATAGTAAACCTGTGTCTTTTTCCCCATCCTTTCAATGCTGGTCCAGCCCTGGAGGATCAGACACTGCAGCCAGCTGACTGGGTGAGGAGCAGTAGAGTAACAAAGGAAAACAAAGGAGAAACCAAACACTGCAGGCCTCTTAGCCTGAAACAGGTCTCAGCAGTGGGAAGGATAAGCTGTAAATTAGGTAAGACTTTGGAGGTGTGAGATTACAAATGGTCTGAAGATTCTGAATATTTAAATGAGACACTTCTTGTGCCCAAAGGTGATCAGATATTTTTGTTTTTTAAGAATGATTGGAAAAGCTATGGGACCCCCCTGAGAAATCATTTAAAAGGTGGAGAAGAAACAGTCCATTGAATAGACTTGAAGGGAAACAATAAGAAAAAATAAAGCTTTCTATTCACCCTACAAAGTTGTTTTCATTCAGTAAATGATTACATTTGGTAAATAAACAAATGCATTTATGCTGATATAAACTGAAAAAGTCGAGGAAGTACATGGTTAGGTAACGTGAACTTAAACCATGGCCTTTGTTTACAATTTCCTGGTATTTGATGTCAATCAGACCTTCAGAACACCTGAGCAAACCTCATCTCTTCCCTGGTGAAGCCATCCTGCTCCCAAGTGTGAGGACTAATAGATACAGTGTATAGAAAGCTCTAGGCATACACTAAGCCCTTAACAAACGGTGGCTTTTATTATCATGCCCTTCTTTGCTATTACAGTCTGAGAGACACCACCTCACATTAGATCATAAGGTATTTCCCATTAGATGAGTCTTTTTTTTCTCCGATTACTATCAAAGTTCATCAGAATACTGGTCAGAACTTTGTGCTTAAAATTTTTCAGTAATAACTGATGACTGATCAATAAGTAGAGATAAGCAGAGTTAGGACATCACAATAGGAATGCTTTGGGGTAGGCAAGGGAACCCAACCAGCAACCCTGAAATCGCACCTTTTGTTAGCCTAGTCAACTTTTCACTTTTTCTAGTCTCAGATTTCTCATTATCTATCTATTATCTCTTTCTTTTATGCCCCGAAGTCTCCTACCATAAAACATCAGGCCTTTAAAAATTATATTATTTTAGGGTATCAGACTTTTGGAATAAGAATATCTGATTCAAGCTCAATGAGAGCCATACTACTTAACTGGATGATGTACTGCTGGGTGTAAAGTTGCTGCCAAGCAGTGTAAGAAAATTCTGCACAAAACAAGGAAAATAGTTGGTAAAGAAGTAAGACAGAAGAGAAGGGTATATTTTCTCTTTGGATTTAAATGAAATTCCACCAGTGGACTTTTGATTCAACATTTTTAAAAAGGTCTCTTGCTTTTCAGTTATTTAATTTACTCATGTAATCCTTGTTTTAAAGATGTTTGAAAATGGATGCTTGATTTTTTTCATGCCTATATTTTGTGATCATGTATAATGTTATGGAGGAGTAAAAGAACATTTTCTTTTCTAATATATTTCCTTTATACATAGAATCCACTGTTCAAACATTGTTAAAAATGGTTATAGAACATTTCAAATGTCTTTGGATATATTTACTGTCTTAATCTAGTCACTACGTGCCTACTATAAGCACTATGAGAGTAGGGATTTTGTCTGTTTTAACATTATTTTATAAAAACTTAATTTTCTTTCATTATTCTATAAGTTATGGGCCTCTAACCATGGAAACCATAATTACAAATGAAACACTAACCCCAAAGATGGACAGTAGAGAAAACTAAAATGAACAGTTTTCTTGATGAAAAAAAGATATCATTCTCTTCTAAAAAAATCTAACAACTTTTCCAAATTCTCGACAAAATACAAGAAGAAACAAAAATGGGCTTTCATTATTACATACATCTGAATATGACTAGCCAAAAATAAAAACAAAAGTAAAAAAAAGCACTAGCTGGAAATTTTAGCCCCATCTTCATTTGCATGTTGATATTGATGATTTAAAAGCAGTGTAGAATAGATGATTAAATATTTAATCATGATAATGATTAAACACTGATGATTTAAAAGCAGTTTAGGAAGAGTTACACGAAATTATTTTTGAACTATAACAATTTCAAATTTATACACTTAAGTAAAAGATAATTTGTATTTTAAGTTTTATCAAAGAAAATCAAAGGCAATCAAGGACATAATTGCTTTTTAGTTATTTAAAAATAAAACTTTGAGAAGCAGATAATTTAGAGAAAATGTCAATTTGTTGTTTGCATTTTAAAAATAACTCAATCATATGAATGAAAGAGATATGACAAAGGTGGTCTCCAAAGTCAGGGTGAGGGGTAGTTCTTAGAATTTATCAGTTGTTTTGTACTAATGTCAACTTTATTTTGAACAAATAAAACTTATATTCTTTCTCTTATCACAAAAGCTGAAGTAAATATGTTCCAACCCTCAATATGACTATTTGTGTTTTGGGGATAAAAGGAATTTTCCACCCTTATTTATGGTTTCTTCTTATTTTTCTACAATAACCCCTTTCAGGGAAATAAAAGGCACGTTTGTTTTACTGATCCCATCTAAGCACATTATAAAAGGTGAGATAACTGCCCGAAAACCTATACTTAAACTATTGGAATGTAATAGGACTGAGAAATCTCTTACAGAACACATAGAGGTCAGATTTAACACTCCAGCTTTACCTCCTCATGATCCGGAATAAGAGCACTTACTGATTTTTAAGACATTAATAGAGCAAGGTTATGGGAAAGCTACTCTAGTTTTGACATTTCATTTTTTGTGTGTGTGCATGTGATTTCAATACATGAGTGTTCCAAAAAGAAATACAAATAAGTCAAGCTTACCCAGTTATAGAATAGATACAATTAAATGTCAAACCCCAGTGATATAATTAGAGAACTGCAAACTCAAACGTGGAAAACAAAATGGTGAAGCAAGATAGAAATGACGAATAAGATGACTAAACTGTATTGTCATTACTTCTCTGCACATGTATTTTTAAAGCAAGGAAATTAGGAAATTTAATCAGTGCAACATACTTTGGATCATTTTATGGCCAACAACATAAGATTTTTTTTTTTTTTTTTTGGTGAGGAAGATTGTTCCTGAGCTAACGTCTGTGCCAATCTTCCTCTATTTTATATATTGGATGCTACCACAGCATGGCTTGATGAATGGTGTGTAGGTCTGTGCCCAGGATCTGGGCCTGTGAACCCTGGGCCACCGAAGTGGAGCACACGAACTTAACCACTATGCCACCAGGCTGGCCACAGAAATTTTTTATTTTACCTGTTCCAAGCTATATTTGTTTATTCTACGATTAGGAAAATGAAAACAAACTACCAAATAATAAAGGCAACCAGCCTCAGAAACTATTCAATTTTGAAAGGTATTTTCTTATCATGGGACAATCTCCTACTGGATCTGAGAATGTTATAAAACTACTCAGCCCATATTTACTGTATGACTATTATGCTCCCTTTGTAGGGTAGGAATTCGGTAGACATCAGCAATGAGTATGAGAACAGACGTGATAAAAACTGAAGACACATGTTAGTATTCAAGGGGCATGCAACTGTGTCTGAGCTAGAGCCACCCGAAGAGCAGAGTAAAAAGGGGAAACCTGGCAGAGTTCTTTCAGTGAACATTCAACTATAAAGCAAACTGGTTTTCCTCTTTAAAGAAAGCCCTCCACCAGCACACTGAACAACAGAACTTCCCTGTGATGTGTGGTAACAGCCTCCAGTCTCTGGAAGAATCAGGCTAATTATTAATATACTAGAGCAGAGCTCAGGTTCTGTTTTCTAAGTGAAACTGCCTCACTATACTGGTCTACTGGTTTGTTATTAACAAAAGTCCCTTGGAAGTCATTCATATTAGAGATGCCTTATATTAAATTTTATTCTAGGTTAAACTTTATGGAATTTTGTTCTAGATTATTCTATTATAGGAAATTTTATTCTAGGTTATTCTATTATAGTAAATTTTATTCTAGGTAACACAATCTATTTCAGGACTCTAAATAGCAGCAAGAGAACAAAACCACAAAGTCTTATACTTGAACACTATGGGTGATAAAACTGTTTCAGGACAGTTCTGACCACAGCTTTCAATAAAATGGACAAGCTACATCTACATGGCTGTGAGGCAAGTTACCGTTTCATTGTTTTTGCATCCTAGTGTATTACTGCAGTGCTCAGTATTTAATTGGGGCTTAATCAATGTTTACTGAATAAAAAGCTAACTACATGATGAGCAGAAATCTGGTAATATTGTGGGTCCTGAAATACTGCTGCCATGTGGACAAATTATGACTGACCAGTTCCCCTGAAGCTAAAATTGCCTTTCTATATAAATAATTTTATAAATAATAATAGAACCTGTCACGTATCAGGCACCTTACAAACAGTATCTTTTATAAACCCAACAATCACCCTAGAAAGTAGACTTTTTGTTTTTCAAATTAGGGAAACTGAGGCTCAGAAAACTTAAATAACTTGCTCAATTCCACCCATGCAAGAAGTTGGGGATCTGGGATTAAGTACTGTTCATTCTGACCTTTGTATAGTATACCCATGAACTGGTGGGCAATGTTTTATATAATTATTTCTTGAAATTACAGTAAGAAATCCATTTTCTGTCTGGGGAGCATATATTTCTTTACTGATATCTATAAAAAATAAAAGGACGTATTTCTTCCTGTCTGACTGGAACATATGCTTGTACTATAGGAGTATCAAAAGTGACAGACTGAATTTACAGCCACAGCATAGTAACGTTTGGTTTCGGGGAAACAGAACTACCCTGGTCTCTCAGCAAAAAGAGCAGGGAGCAGAAGACAGAGGCAGGCAAACCCTAAAGAGAACGAAGGGTATTTCTTAAGAACCCATCTGTGGTAAGGCGCTATCACTTCCAGGAGGCCCCAGAAGCAAGACAGAAAGCCACTGGTGTATTTCCTAGGTTGCTTCTGATGTTTGGGGACAAAAAGTGGTGACACTGGTACAGAAAAAGGATACTACCTTTATTAGCATCATTGAGACCCAGATTAAGAGGGACTTCCACTTTTGCCAATGATGGATTTGTTTTTTAATCAGACCCATCCTCTTAATTGTGAAGAACTAGAAAAGCTGGGTAAAAATACAAAAAAGATCTCTTTGATGGCATCTTCAGAGGACAAGATCCTGGAGAGAAGATGCAGAGAAGTCTGCCCATATTCAACTCTGTTTCTCCCCTTGACTCATTTGCCAATTTGGAAGCTGTTCCAGAGGCTGAGAAGTCACTCAGGAAGTGGCTTCCAGCTAAAAAGCAGAGAAGCTGAAAAGAGCTTTCAGGAGTCCCATGGTTCTGAGGAAATAAAAGTTGGAGTACAGGGGCAAGTAAGGAGAAATGGCCTTTGAAAACACCTCAGGCTTTTAGTTGGGACACAAAAAGGGCCACCCTAGAAGTAAGAACAAACTTGAAATAGACAAGACCTAACAGACTGAAAACCATATAGATTAAGGTGTTCTGCTCCTGGCCTAGCTTCCTAACAGAAGCAAAAGTAAAATCCTTTATGGAAGTAAAAAACATCACTCAGGGCCTAATTTTTTTCATAAACAAAGACAGCATTCCAATAAGAATTTCTGGGCATACTAGGAGACAGGAACAAGAAAAAGACAATAGAGACAAGAACCACGGGTTATCTAAATATTAGAGTTATTAGGCACAGACTTCAGGATTTCACTAGAGAAGTAGAATCTATAAATAAGAATCAAATGAAAATCCTAGAACTGAAAAACCCAATGACTCAATAAATTGGAAATTTAAATTAAAAAAATATATTTATAATAAAATAAAAAACATGAAATACTTAGAATAGATTTACAATACATGTGCAAGACTTGCATGCTGAAAATTACAAAAAGAAATTAAAGACCATAATATATGGAGAGATAAGCCATGATCATAGATGAGAAAACTCAGTATTATTAAAATGTCATTTCTCCCCAAACTGATCAATAGATTCAACATAATAACATCCAAAATCCCAGCAGGCTTTTTAGAAACTGAAACACCAATTCTAAAATTTATATTAAAATGCAAAGGACTTAGAAATAGCCCAAACAATTTTAAGAAAAAAGAATGTTGGATAAGTTGGCATAAGGATAGATGTATACTTTTCAATGGAAATGAATAGAGCTTCAGAAAAATCAGTTGATTTTCGATCAAGGCAATTCAATGGAGGACAGGATAATCTTTTCAACAAATTCTGCTAGAATAACTGGATTCTCATTTTGAAAAATATAAACATCAACTCCTATTGGTATATCATACAGAAAAGTTAACCTTCAGTGGATCATAGGCCTAAATGTAATATACTGCAAATATTAAAAAGATAATAAGAGGATTTTATTTATAACTTTATGCTAATAAATTTTAATATTTGGATAACATGTACAAATTCCTAGAAAAATACAACTTATAAAAACTGCTCTTCAAAAGACATTATGAAGAAAACGAAGACAGGCCACAAACTGGGAGAAAAATTTTCACAACACACTTTGACAAAATACGTATACAGGCAAAGGGGATATGGAGAGGTACAAAGTTTTCTATACAAGATGAATTATGTCCTAGAGATCTACTGTACAGCATAGTGTCTATAGTTAGCAATTCTGTATTATATACTTAAAAATTTGCTAAGAAGGTAGATTTTAAGTGTTTTTTATCACAAAATAATAATAAATGAAGAGGGCGGGAGGAGGCTTTCTGAGGTAATGGATATGTTTATGGTATATAGTGTGGTGACAGTTTCATGGATGTATACTTACCTCCAAAGACATCAAGTTGTATACATTAAACGTGTACAGCTTTTTGTATGCCAATAATACCTCAATAAAAAAGTGTACATAACATGTAAATAACTCCCACAACTCAATTATAAGAAAATAAACTCAAGTTTTTAAATGGGCAAAGTTTTGAACACACTTCACAAAAATAACACCATATACCTCAAATGGCTAAAACTAAAGACGGACAATACCAAGTGTTTGCATTTGATAGAAAAGACCCATCATCCTTTTACATTAGACGGAAGATGTGTAGAGTGCAGATGTAGGTAGATGGTGGGAAGACAGAGAATTCTTGGCTTAGCCTCACAAGTTTTTTCCAACAAAGGATGAGGCAAAGTCATTGGTTGCGGAGGAAGTTGGTGATTTGTGGAAGGAAGAGAAAGAATGAAATATTTGGTTTAGAGAAGAAAGCAAAGTAACTAGAACAAAGGAGTAGGATGACTGGACAATTGGGAAAGCCCCTTTAGGTGAGATCACATTAGTCCATCCAGCTGTTAAGCTGCTGGGTGCAAGCACAGAGAAGACAAAATGCATGAGTTATCCATTATCTGGATTTTGTCAGGAAAGTAGTAGAAGTCTGGGACAAAAGAGTTGAGAGTATTTGCAGGGAGGTGATTTAAATGCCACTATTTGTGAATATATATAAATAAGTAAATAAATAAATAGCGCATTCTTTAAACTGTGAAGAGCTATGTTAGTGTAAGTTACTAGTATAATGGCGGCAGAATGAAGCACTCCCTCTATTTAAGGTTGGCTGTATATGAGGTACAGGCAACACAGGAATGCAGTTAAAATAAACAGCTAAACACCATATATCCAAAGCTGAAACATCTAATGATGAAAACAACTTATTCCTTATTCTACATATCGTTAGAGGTCTAAAAACTATTTTCCATCTTCCAAATCAGCCTTTCCACATCTGTTACCGCTTTAGCTGTGACCCACCCTTTCACGTTTTCTACTATCTTCCATTATGTTCTTTTCCCCCCGGAACATCTTGCCTTCTGCTCACCCTATTTCTGATCAATTTTTAATGATACTGAGATATTGCCCTTTTTCTTTTTTGGCTTTTCACATAAACATGTCATGGCACTCTTCAAGCCACGGCAGCTTTCTTTGCAACACCTACTATCAAGACCACCATTGAAAAACAGTAAATGCCCTTATTTGGCTACTCTAGAAAACCTAACTTTCGTGTATTCACCAGTCCATCTGCTTAAAAGTCTCTCTTCCTTTCGCTCTGGCTTTCACAAGTACTGCTTTCACGCAGGCCACGGACTGGAAAGAGCTCTGAAATACAAAGATAAAAGTGTTTACCAAGGCTGAAGGAATTTCTTGGAAGAACTGAGCACCTTGCAGCTGACACTTTTAGAATTAGTCTAAAACTAAAATAGGGTGGATAGAGATTCCATACTGACTTTATTTTTGCAACATACTTGGTTGCTTCCATGCTGCATCCAAAACCAAAACAAAGGCAGTGCACTCGCACGAGTTTCTATGGTCCATCTATTAAAAGTGGTTTGCCTCTATCTTATAAAAAATGGGAAAGAGGCATCACTTTCCTTTGGAACGGTTTGTTACGGGTGGCCTTCCTTTAGTTAACAAAATTTCATAAAGAGCAAGACCACACCATAAAACACAGAATATAAAATGTATATTCTCACAAAAACGGAAAAATAAAGCAAACGAACTCCTTAAATATCTTAAGCACTGCCAAAAAGCCAAAAGAAATGCTCCCGAAAGTACTTAACGTTTTTGGTTCTACACTAATACTCTATTTGCGCTCCTTTCCTTGAGACATCCCTACCGCCTCAGCATCGATGCTGTAAGACACAGCGGGTGGATCAACCCGGTTCAGAAAGAGACTTAGAAGGAAAGGGTGGGTCCATCCCAGCACTGGGACCGCGCCCAGCGGGCATTTGGCTAGCTTGAGTCAAGAGGAAAATACAGCTCGAGTTTTTACCTCATATACCATTAACTTTCCACAAAGATTTCCAGAAACCTGAACTCACAGCCAAAAACCCAACCCCTGTGGGCGTGAGGATTAAAAAAAAAAAACCAAAAAAAACCCAAGTACGCCACCATTTCCGCCTTGCCGGGCCAGGAAACGTGCAGACACGGAGGACTCAAACGCCAGCGGCGCCTACGTCCCCACATTGCGCAAGCGCATTACGAGGCCCCGCCCCCTCGCGCTCCCGTCTAGGTGAGGCGCGCACACCAAAAAGCAGCCCCCGCTGGCTCCGCCCGGGGCTTCCGCCCCGAGGCCCGACGGTAGCCGTTCGGTTCCGGTTCTAGCCCCGCCCTTAGGCGGGAACCCTCCAGAAGTCTTAATATCCGGGACCAGAGGCTGGCGCCAGCGCGCATTTCCGGTGACGGACGTGAAGGTAGGATCCGGTGACGCCTCTTCCGTGTCCGAGCCTCCCAGGCTCCGGCTCTTGGTGCGGCAGCGCCATCTGGTGCCCAGCGCCCGTGGAGAGGGCGCGCGCCGTTCTCTCGGAACCTTCCAGAGAAACCGCGGCTTTCTTTTCTCCCGCCCTGGGGAAGGGAGGGCTCCAAGTCTCCGCCCAGCCGAGGTCCCGCGCAAGAGTTGTTTAGCAGGACTTTGGAGCGGAAGCTGCTCGCAGGAGGAGAGATACATACTCAAGATAGAGAGGAAACTGAGTTCTTTCTCTAGTTTTAAGGCTAGAGAAAACGGTTCTTTCTGTTTCCTCATCTTTTGTCTTTGGGCTACTCCCAGTCATCCCACTGTCAATTCCTTAGTTTGTTGGCACTGGGGTCCACCGTTTCTCGCTTCGTGGGGCAGTGGCACAGGCTTTGTGGCTTAGATTGACCTCTGCTGTAAAGATTTCTGTTTCCTCTCACTGAAGCAGTGTGGAAAGGGTGCTGTGTATGTTTTTGGAGCCCATCGAGAAGTGGAGAATTTAGTGGGTGATTTGTTTTAAAACAGACCAAGGAAATTTTGGAAAGGTAGCATCAGGAACACTCAGGCTGAATACAGATTTGTTTGCATGGCATACTTTTTGGATAACCAGAGAGGGAAAATCATTTCCCCAAAGTCAACAAAATCAACGTAAATTCTCTGCTGATAATGAATTCTTGCTTGAAAACAGATTTTCCTGGAGATAGCTAGCATAGGGTTGTTCATGTTCCGTTGGAATGGAGCTTTAACTGAGAGTATCAAAGTGTGTAGTAAAAGTTGGTGAATTAAGTTTTCCTTAGAATTCATATATCAGCACCCACTAACTTGACTGCTACCCTGCGCATTTCTCTTGTAGCGGTGGTTCTCAAACTTGAGCATGCATCAGAAGTCCCTGGAAAGCTTATTAAAACAGGTTAGTCTTAACCGAAAGTTTCTAACTGAAGGTCTAGAGGTGGAGCTGGATAATGATAGCTCTGATAAGCTCTCTGGTGACACCTAAGCCGTTGGTACTAGGAGCACACTTGGAATAATTTCGAGTTCGGGATTGCTATGTTATTAGAACTCTTGCTATCTCAGGAAAGATACTGATGAAACTAAAACTGAAGAAATTAGTAGGCCTTTGACCCCATTGCTGGAAAGTAATAAACTAAGCCTTAGAACCAGGAAAGTTCTACCTAAATGAATGTTCACACATTAAAGCAACTACTACGTATAAATGTGTTCTGTATATGATCATGTGATAGAGGGTGCTGTAATACCAGGTATACTAAATATTTCAATAATTTTGCAGTAATTTCTGTCCTTCACTTTAACTGTTAAAAGTCAATAAATCAGAAATGACTAGAATTAAGGACAAAATTGTTTCAACAATCAAATTTTACCCTTTGGTAAGACACTAGACTTTCAAAGTCATTTTGCATCTCCTCAAATTCCCTTGCATCTGTGAATCCTCTACCAGCCTAACCCCATCCCACCATGCCATTTACAAATGTACACAATGCTTTCTTTTGTAAAAATGGCTTACCTAATCTTTTCTGTAGGCCTTGTCTCAAGTTTATTCCGTCAAATCCTGACTATGCCGCTGCATTCATTGACCTCAACACAATAAAGCGCGCTGCACACTGTCAGTTTTATCCTTGCTGCTAATTGAAATACAAATATTGGTAGATAGGTTTGATATGTTCATACCTGAAATTATTCCTAAAACTGATGAAAAGTTTAGAATGTTTGATCTACTGTGACTGACTGTACGCTGATATAACTGATATATTCTTGATCTGTAAGTTATATATCTAAATCAACAAAAACAATTGAAATGCTTCTTTTGCAATAACTTAGTAAGGTTTTTATTAAAAAGCAAATTTAATAATGTCACTGAAGTGATTAAAGCAATAAATTCATTGTGAACTTTGAGGAATGAATCCATACTGTTTGAAATGTAAATAATCACAAAATTACATCAGATCGATGAGATTGTACCTTATATATTTTTATAAAATTGGATCTTAATCACACATCCTTGTTTTTTTCCCTACATATTTTAGGTCCATCCACTGGATTGTTTATTTCTATCTCTATGTCAGACTGAATTCCCTAAATCAGCTAGGTTCCCTAAATCAGTCTTGTTCTAATGCACATTCATGGGCTTTGAGAATCCTCCTTATGGAAAAATGCAAGGCTCAATTTTTGTACTTCCTTATGAATGAGCCCAATTCATAGACTTATTTTTACTGACAACTAAAGATTTCTTAGTAATGATATATGCCGAATGAGTTATTCAGGCTTTCTAAATTGGGTATTCATAGACTAAAATTATTGCATTACCACAAATAACTGAGGATTCTAATTCAGTACTCCATTGAGTTGTGTGGTGCCGCAACAACTCTTGGCAACTTTGCAAACTCTTGCTCTATATGCACACATGCAGGCACTTGGAATTCCCATAATATTCAAGAAGGTTACTTTCTTGCCAGTGTGTCATCAGTGTTATATTGAGATGTTAACTATTCTAAATTATTGCTGTTCTTCCACCTGCTACCTTTTTAGAATTATGTGAGGTTTTAAATTTATGAATTATTTTATACTTTTGTAATTGCCAGGTATTATTATTTGGCTGTTATTGTCTACCTCTCAATTTTAAAAAATTATTTTGTTCAATGGACTTCAGGTTTTTTTCTTTTCCTTTCTAACATGAATGAACCTCTATCAGAAAAAGAAAAAAAGAGATTGAGAACACCTGTCCTAAAACCATGGCATTGACCTGAGTACTTTGCATCTGAGTAATTATTGATTAACCATTTGAACCAAGGAAAGAAAGGTACACGTTCTGTGCTTCATTTTAAATGAACCTTGTAGCTAATTCGCTTATGATGAGGGGAGGTGTGATATAAAACACAACTACTCATTAGAAGTGCTACCTGTTGTATTTTGGGAGCCTATTAACCCTATTTTGTTGCCTAAATGTAATTAGTAATTTATGACACTTATTTATTGTGGCTATTAACATTATCACTTATCTTGGCTAATTTTGTCATTAAGCATTAAGTGAGATGATGTAGTTTACTTTCAACCAAGGATTAGTGGATTTTGATATAGTAATTAGATTAAGACTCTAGTGTCAGATTTGCTTTCAGAAGTATTATTCATTACTTTTGAGTTCCATTTTCTGATTTTTTATTTTCTAAAAACATAATACATAAATGGATGTGTAATGAACATCTCTGGAAAGAAGCATTTCTCCAAGGAGAAGTTTCGAAATAAGTTGATTCAGCTGATTTGCAGTGTCTTAACTGTTATATCTTTTTATCAATATATTTTTGCCACAGTCAGTAGACTTGTTAATACTTTTTATTTTAGCCTAACAGTGCTGATATTCACATTTTGACTAAGTATTGGGACCATTTTTTCCATCCTTTGTACACTGGCAGTATATATCTTTTTGTCAGTCACTGGCAGTTGAATCTCTGTAGCCTTACTACTGCCATTTTATGGTGTTTGAGTTACAGTTCTCAGACTTTCTAATCTTTTTTGCTTGTTATGTTTTAAATCTCATTCCAGCTATCGTTTCTGTTAAGTTATTCTTTGGAAGTAAGTTTGAATTAATTATTATGCTATACTCATTTTAATGGCTGTTCTCCCTAATGGTGAGCTACATTTATTATTATATTGTTAAAATAGTAACATTTCTTGTTTGCAAACAATTTAGATAGAAGACTAGCACATTGCACATGTTACAGTGATAACTGATATAATTTGATATATGGATAAATTAAATAACTTTTAAAGTGGTGAGAATACTGATACAGATCGCATATTCTTTGTATTGGCAATTTAAAGCCCTTGAAGTTTGGTATGTATAAACTATTTTAGTATCTAAGTTTACTATACTAATTTGAGCAGTGCCAATTATTATAATACTTTGGAAAAAGTAAAAATATATGAGTGTTTTTATATGGTTTTTAAATATTATCCCCAAAATATCCATTTCCCGGTAGATATTTTTCAGCTGTTATTGTATACTGGTTTTTCTTTTTTTTTTAAGGAAGATTGGCCCTGTGCTAACACCTGTTGCCAATCTTCCTCTTTTTCTTTTTTTTCCCTCCCCAAAGCCTCAGTACATAGTTGTGTATCCTAGTGGTAAAGTTGTAGCTCTTCTGTATGGGATGCCGCCTCAGCATGGCTTGATGAGTGATGAGTAGGTCTGCACCCAGGATCTGAACCAGCAAACCCCGGGCTGCTGAAGCAGAACATGCGGACTTAACTGCTATGCCACTGAGCCAGCCCCTGTAAACTGTTTTATTGTTGACCTTTCAGCCATGTATTGATGAGAAATAGTTATCAGCACTACTGAACTAACAGTATCTAGCTCTTCTTCAGTAGCCTTGATGTTTTGGTTGTATAGATGTAACCATCGTATCAACCCCACTGTCCTAAATATGCTTCCATATCAGATGAAATTCAGTCCCATTAGGTGAATTTCTGTTAAACATTTTGTGTCAAGCAGAACAATGTCTCCCCAACTACAGTTCCTGTTGTACAAAATACAACCTATGTAGATTCACATATTCATACTTTTTCCACAAATATGAGGATTTAGGATACTATTTTTGTAAACAGAAATAACTTTTCTTGAGAATAATTTTAAAAATTATGACAAAAACATGGGATCCTAGGAAGAGAAAAAGGAGGTAAAATAAATGGAAGAGCAAGTGTATGTAGATATTTCTGTAATGTAACCTCGGGAGAAATATTGGAAACTGAGGCAAAGTAAACCAAAGGAAAGGAATTGAGGCATGTGAAAGCTTCAGAGTAAGAGCAATGTTCTGTGTACATTGGTTGTTTGTACACTGGCATTAAGTTCTCTTAAAATGATGCATTAGGAAGGTTTTGAAGAATATCTCACAGTATACTGGCATTTTTCTCCTTCAGTTTTCCTAAGCTAATTAAGGTAACTGACACAAAAGTGAAAAACACTGATCATTTGGTGGAGATACAAGGGAAAATGCTTCTTACAATTCATATTTACAACAAGCAAAAATATATTCATAAGGAAATTGAGCAAATTGGTGGGGTAAGGAAATGCCAAAAAGTTTTTAGGAAGAAGAGTTAATGGTAATTGAACAATGCCAATTACTATTTTAAAATACTTAAAATGCCATTAGTTGATTTGTTTAATGAGCTGTCTGTAATTATTTTAGATTCACTTATAACTACAGTCCCCTCACCCTACTTTACCTATAAGGTCTTAAGTAGTTCATTACTGCTTTCTCTTATAATAACAGTTTTTAGGATTACAACTGTCATGTTGATAAGTAATACTGGGTGAAAGAATAAAGTTTAAACAACTCCAGTACTTGACAAAAGCAATTATAAATACTAAGACTATTTACTACAATGTCATGAATATAGTATGCCTAAAGAATATTCTATATAAAAAGTATTGTATTTCTTTTATTTGAAAGGAGTGAAATATTCATGTACCAGAATAAATTCTAGGTAGAACAAATTTATATACATAAAGAAAAGCAAATCTAAGAATCAGAAGAAAATGCAGATGAATAGAAAAGGAACTTTTTTTAATCACAGAAGCTATCAGAAATCAAAGGAAAAGACAACTGATAATTCTTGCTACATAAAAAATTTTGTTTATATGTTAAAAATGTGTATGTAAAAAATTTGTACAGAGCAAGTAAATTAGAGAAAATATTTGTCCTTAGTATGTCAATCCGTTAAAAATATATTTATAATTCAGAAAGGGACTTAAACAGATAAAAATAAAAGGAATTATACATAAAAGTTCTACTTTTCTCACTTCCCAAATTGGCAAATATATTAAAAAATTAGCATTTCTGACAAAAATGCAATAGGTGTAAGGTAGCCATGTTTAATAAATAAAAATAGAAGAATCCCAATTAGATTCAAATTTCAGATAAAAAATATGCAATATTTGGGGTATATTTATACTAAAAACTTATTTGCTGTTTATCTGAAAATTTAACTGGCAGTTTATATTTCCTCTGACAATTCTGTTTGTGTGCATTTTCTCCTATGTAGCTGGTGGGAGTTCAAATTTAATAAACTTTTTTGGAAAATAATGTGTCATTATTTACCAAGAGCCCTAAAAATGGTCCTGAACTTTGACTTAGTAGTTCTAATTCTGATAAATTAGATCAAGGAAATAATCATGAATGAAAGATAAATAGAAAGACATAGATATGAGGATATGTATTTGTAATAGAAAATTAGGAACAAATGTATAGTAGGGGGATTGGATATATAAACATATCTTTACAATAGGATATTAAGCAGCCCTTAAAAATGAGATTGAAAAAGTGAGTTGACTTGGAAAGATAAGTGAAAATCGTACTACAAAATGGAAAATCTTTCCAAATGCATAGAAATAAGTCTGTGTATATACCTCCAAATGGTGACAGTCCTTGTGTATGGGTGATGGGATTATGGCTAATTTTATTTTATTCTTTGTTGTACCTGTGCTTTCTGGTTTCTCTATCATGAAGTAAACTGCATAAGAGTTATAAAAAATTGTAAACTGCTTACATCTGCTCCCTAAAAAGTCTCTTGGAGTGTATTGTATAATGAAAAAAAATCCGGTGGTTTAGATGCATCTAAAAAATTATTCAGAAAAATTACAAATGAAGCAGTGAGTGTACTTATGTCAAATGAAGGAAAGCATGAGTATTCATATAAAATAAGTAGAATTTATGGCAGAAAGCAATGCATAGGATAGTTTTTAAATACTATGATACAGAGATATACCATAGAGAAAAAAATTAGTCAAAGCCAGAAAAAGTGAGACTTTTGGAAGAAGAAAATAGAATTGAGAAAAAGAGAACGTGGCAGACTCCAGAAAAATTGACTAATGATTTTGGAAGAGTTTCTTAACATGGAACCATTAATTGAAAAAAATCCAAATGTGCAAGGCCCATCACTTCTTAAAAGGCCCATCACTGCATAGAAAGCTTATTGACACAACAGAGCAGTTTCCTGAAAAGAACTAAAGCTATTTCTGTGGCGTGGACTGGTGAGGAAAATGTGATTTCTGAATCACAAAGTAATGCTCAGCTGAATGTTTTGCATATAGGTAAGGTTTTGCAAAATCAGGCCTCTCAGGAAATAGCAGAGATATGTAACCAGCAGGCTTAATATTGGATATATGTGGTACATTTCAGTTACTTAAACCAACTAAGGTTGTGATAAGACTTTTATTAAAAAAATATTTCCAGGAAAACTTAAGAAGACTACACTGTCTTGTGTTATACAATAAAACTAACTTAGAGAATTCAACAAAGTTTGCTGTTTTAGCTAAGTTCTGTTTTAACGTACATCTTACTCCACAACTATCAGTTTGTTCTCAATTACACAAAAAATAAATGATGACACTTAGGATTTTAAAAACATAACTAAGATAGAATATCTATAGCTAGGGGAACATACCTAATTGATTTATTACTCAGTCACCAAGATACCTTAATAAATTCTCCAAAGCAAAAACAAGTAAGTAACATTCTCAAGAAAGGAAATAAACCAGGTCAGTGAATCTTGAAGTGTGGACCCCAGTGTGGCTTCAGTATCACCTGGGAACATGTTAAAAATACAAATTCTAGAGCCCTGCCCCAAACCTACCTGGGTAGAGACAGTATTTTAAAATTTAAAAATCAGTGTTTTAACAAGTTCTCCAAGTGATCCTAATGGATGTTAAAGTCTGAGAACCATCAAAGTAGGTAAAATAATGAAAGTTTAAACAAAAATCCAAGCTTCTTGGAATTAAGAAATAACCATAGTGCCAAAAAGGAACAAAAAATATTACAGAAACAGATTACTCAGAAAAAAATGTGAATGTTATCAAATACTGTGAAACTCTTCTGTGCAAAGAAGGCACTGTGCTAGACACTTGAGGATCTTAATGGAAAAAGGCATAGAAATACAGCTGTCATTGAATTTTCAATTTAATGGAATTATGTAATGCTACTAAATTTATACTTAAATTCATAGCTAGATTATTTTTTGTTCTATGAGCAAGTCAAACCATTTTATTAAATAATTTAGGAAATGAAAAAGAAGAAAGCAAAAGGAAGAGTATAGTAAAGATAAAAGCAATAATAATAAATGCATTAGAAAATAGGAAAAAAGTGAAAAAAATCACAAAACAGTAAATGTGGACAATCCCAATAAAACTTAGAAATTATAGAGAAGTTATAACATGTAGAAAACATGTATTAAATATAGACATATTATTTATCACAATCAAATTTGAGAATCATGAAGTGGATGATTTCTAAAACAAACTACCTAAAATAATTTAATGATATTCTGCCAATAACAGAAGAAAAATTAAAGTTATCAGATTAATTATTTACTCCTCCCAAAAGGCTCCAGTTCTAAATAGAGCTGGTGAAATCTTTTATCCTTAAAAGGAATAGGTAGCTTCATATATAGAACATAGAAAAAAATATAGAAAGCTACCCAGTTCATTCTACTAAGCAGTCATCCTACCAAACCCGTAAAGCATGAGAAATTATATATCAATCTCACTTATGATTATGCATATAAATAATATAATTTTAGCACACAGACTTAATAGTATATTAAAAGAGTAATTTACCATGACCAAGAAGAATCTGTCCTTTGAATACAAGTATGACAGTTTGCGTTACTTTTCACAAATATTCTCTACCCACACTGTTGAAGAAGTATATTTCTCCATCTCATTGATGTTGGGCTTGACCGTGTGACTTGCTTTGGCCAATGGAATCTGAATGCTTGTCAGTTTTGCCATTTCAAACAGAAGCTTCAAGAGCAATTGCATGGTTCATCTCAATCTCTATGTCTTTTCCCCTCTACTATGATTACTGTTGCTCCTTCAGCCTGGACACGGGAAGGAGACAGTGGAGCAGACCTGCAGTCAACCTGTAGGCTGTAACAGAGCTAGCAGTCTACAGCCTTAATGTAAATGTTTGTGTTTGTAAGCCACAAACATTTGGGGGTTGTTTGTTATTGCAGCAAAAGCTAATACAATAAAGACCGTTCAGTATCAAGAAATGTATTGATACCACATTGTCTCAATAGGTAAAATAAGAATAACCTGTACAATTGTATCCATTAGATTTCCAAAAGTCATTCAGTGAAATTCCATAGTTATTCTTAAATCTTTTTTCAAAAATGTAACTTAGAAGGCTAATTCCTTCGTTTGTTAAGATGTCTTATTTCAAACCAATGGCCATTTTTATTTTATTTAAAGATTAAAGGCTAAGTCATTCCCATTAAAACTGGGGTAAAATAGGGAATTCTCCTCTCACCAATTTTACATTGAAATGTCCTACAAATTCTAGACAGTATAATAGGAACATAATGGAGGAGAAAAAGTAGTATTTACAGAGGATGTGCTAGTTTAAGTAGGAAGTTACAGTGCCTTACTGAGGACTCTGTTATGATGCCATTTGGGAGACCATGCCCTGAAAGGATGGAGTTCTGTTTTACAGGATGCAGTATATGCTTTGAATCAGAGACCATTATATGGTGTTGTTTCCCTCATAGACAGAATACATTGTTCCAGAAACTAATGGGTGAAACACATAATAACCCACTTGCAGAATTTTTGCTTTCCATACCCACAACTTTGAACTCTTCTGGTTTAGAAATCTTGGTCCCCAAGCATGGAATGCTTCCATCAGGGACACATCAATGATTTCTTTGAATTGGAAGATGATTTCATTTGCCTTCCAACTGGCAATTTGGGACATCTCTGTCACTGAACCAAAAGAGAAAAAAGATGTGGTGATTAATCCACATTACCAAGCCAGAAGGCAGCAGGATGACATAGTCAAAGAAAAAACTGTCAACCAAGAATTCTACATTCAGCAAAACTCTCCTTCAAAAAATGAAGGTGGGATAAGTCATTCTTAGGTAATCAAAGACAGAGAATTTGTTGTTAACAGATCTGCCTTACAAGAAATACTAAAGAAAATGCTTCAAACCAATCGGAAATAACAACAGGTGGTAACTCGAATCCACATTAAGAGAAAGAACACTGGAAAAGGTAATTACATGAAAAGACATGGAGGAACCTTAAATGCATATTACTGAAAGAAGCCAATCTGAAAAGGCTATATACTGTATGACTCCAACTATATGATGTTCTGGAAAAGGCAAAATATAACGACTGTAAAAAGATCCGTGGTTTTGGGGGAAGATGAATAGGCAGAACACAGAGGAATTTTAGGGCAGTGAAAATACTCTATGATATTATAATGATGGACATATGTCATTATACATTGGTCTAAACCCATAGAATGTACAACACCAAGAGTGAACACTAGGTAAACAATGGACTTTGGGTGATTATGAGGTGTCAGTATAGGTTCATCAATTGTTAACAAATGTACCATTTAATGAGTGATGTTGATAATGGGGGAGGCTATGCCTGTGTGGGGGCAGGGGGTGTATGGAAGATCTCTGTACCTGTTGTAAACCTAAAACTGCTCTAAAACATGAAGTCTTAATGTGGAAAAAAGATAATTACATAGATAAATATAAAAGAATGTATAAATACATATTTTTGTCTTTTAACTTATTTAAAAGACAATTGCATAAAACTAATGACAAAATGATTATTGGGCTTATAATCTATAAAGGTATAATATATGATAATAACATGAAGGGGAGGAAATAGAGCTATATTGGGGCAAAATTTCTATATTGTATCGATATTGAGTTAGTATTAATCTGAAGTAGATTGTGAGTACTTGTAGTAGATTGTTATAAATTACTGATTATTGTAGTGCCAAAAGCAACCACTAAAAAAACAACTAAAAAGTCTAAAAAAAGAAAGTAGTATGCTAGACTATATCTATTTAAAATAAAAGAAGACAGTAAAAGAGGAACAGAGGACAAAAAGACTTGAGCCATACAGAAAACAAATATCAAAATAGCAGAAGTCCAACTATATAAATATTTTCATTACACGTAAATAGAGTAAATGCTTCAATCAAAAGGCAGAGATTGTCAGGCTGAATTTTAAAAAACTATATGCTATCTACAAAAGACAAGTTTTAAAATCAAAGATCAAAGACAAACCGAAAGTTAAAAGAATGGAAAAAGATACAGTAACCATAAAAGAGCTAGAGTGACTGTATATACTAATATCAGACAAAATATGCTTTTAAGACAAAGATACTTGAGATAAAGAGGCACATTTCATAATGATAGAAGGATCAATTCAACAGGAGAATAGAACAATTTTAAATGTATGCATACCTAACATAGATTCCTCAAGTGCGTGAAGCAATAAATGACAAGAATTGAAGAGAGAAACAGAAAATAATGGTTGGAGACTTCAAAATCCTAATCTCAATAATTCATAGAAACAACTAGACAGAAAATCAGCAAGATATTTTTTAAACAACGCTATAAGCCAACTTTGACCTAACTGATATCTGTAGAACATTGCACCAAACAAAAGTAGAATGCACATTCTTCCCGAGTGCACATGGAGCATTCTCCAAAATAGATCACATGCTAGGCCATAAAACACACCTCAGTATATTTAAAAGGGCTGAAATCATATAAAGTATATTCTCCAACTGTAACAGAATAAGTTAGAAATCACCAACAAAAATGTACTAAGACTGGATTGTGGTGCTGGTGGAACAACTATAATTTATTTAAAAAATCATTGAATTATATACTTAAAATGTAAATTTTACATGTAAATTGTATCTTAATAAACTTGTTTAAAAAATTAATGAAAGGAGAGTCACATTCATTCACCATAGCAGCAGTAGTATAAACTTTTAAAATACCTTTAATGAGAAATGTTTGTGGTCTACATGAATAAAAAGTGATAGAGCTTTGAGACAATTAAAGGTAGAAGTAAGTTAGACAAAGTATGCTTTCATATGTCAAAAATAATACTTGAAGGATGTTGGTTACTTCCAAATTACTTTATAGATTTAATGCAATTCCAGTGAAAATCATAATGAAATTTTGGTTTGATTTGTTTTCCAATTTGACAAAATCATTCTCAAGTTCATCTGCAAGTTTAAATATGGGAAAAAAATGCACAAAATATTTTGAAGGGAAGAAAAATGAGTTACACAAGCTATTCTAGACATTGAACCATATTTTTAAGCTATGATACCTAAAATATTGTAATACTGATGTAATAGAACATTAATTGAACAAAATATCCAAGAAATACAACGTTTTACATATTTTAGTACATATTAAAAGGCATTAGAACACAATTTGAAATGGCTAATTCAATAATTTTTATTGATATAAATGGTTGAATTTGACCTTGCAGTTATACTCCTGGGAATCTCTTTTATGCAAATAATTCTAAAATGAAATGAGGCAAAAATATTAATTATAGCTTTATTCATAATTGTACAAAATTTGAAACAACCTAAACACCTGAGTAGGAGATTGGTTAAGATAATTATAGTGAACTTACAGCTCACAAGTAGGAATATTACACTGTTATTTAAATGATTATATATAGGATGTCATTATAAGGAATAATGCTTATAAATTTTATATTAAGTGAAGTCAGAAGTAAAATTACAGTCATGAGTCATCCAATGATGAGGATATGTTCTGAGAAATGCACTGTTAGGTGATTTCATCATTGTGTGAACATCACAGAGTATACTCACACAAACCTAGATGGTACAGCCTGCCACACACGTAGGCTATATGGTACTAATCTTATGGGACCGTTGTATGTGCAGTCCGTCATTGACCAAAGGTCATTTTGTGGTGCATGACTGTATATAAATGGTATGACTGTAACTACATAAACATAACAAAAATAACTTTGCTTAAAGAGAATAATGGGAAATACACCAATATGTTAATTGTAATTTTGTGTTTGATTGTAGTCTTGGTAACATTTTTCATATTCATTTATAATTTACAATTATAAAAACGAGCATTTTTATTAATTAAATTTTTTCAAGAATTACAGGGGCCGGCCCGGTGGCGCAGCGGTTTAGTCCGCACTTGGCAGCCCAGGGTTCGCTGGTTTGGATCCCGGGCGCCCGCCGACGCACTGCCTGTCAGCCATGCCGTGGTGGCGTCCCATATAAAGTAGAGGAAGGTGGGCACGGATGTTAGCCCAGGGCCAGTCTTCCTCAGCAAAAAGAGGAGGATTAGCAACGGATGTTAGCTCAGGCCTGGTCTTCCTCACCAAAAAAAAAAAAAAAAAGAATTATATAAAAATTTTAAAAATTTATAGATAATTTATTTTCCAGAATTCATAGCAAATTTTTTGAAAAAGATTTCTATAATTAAGATCTTGGTTGTATCATACTGAAGGTTTGGTGAACATGCCAAGTACTTATCCCTTCACCAGTTTATGAGTTTCCTTATATCTTCTCTATACTTTCAGTATCTGGCCCGAAGAATACTAATAGACATTTAACCATATTTTTAAAGTGTAATAATTAAAATAGTATAATAATAGTATAGAGATAGATAACATTAGTCAAATAAAATACCCAGAAAATATAGTTCTTTTAGCCTCTGAAGTTGGCAGTGAATGTCAAAATTCTGTGTGAATCTGGCCCCAACCCCATAGATGCTCACTAAGTGGGATGCAGCTCTGTCATGTGTGTTTTGAAGGCGGTGATCATGGCAGTGATTTTAAGGCAAGCAATTCTTTATCTTATGTGAGAATCACAGAGAGCTTGTGATTCTATCACTTACTGTTGATGTGACCTGAGGCAAATTACCTAATTCTCTGTGTCTCAGGATCCCCCTCTGGAGAGGAACTGAGGATAATAACAGTGCTTTCTTCATAGGGTTATGATGACAATTATGTGAGTTAATATATGTAATGGACATGGTACTACATGTGGTTAGTATTGAATAAATATCTACTATCATTTTGCTAATGGTCTGTTATTATGAAGGAAAGGTAGTTAACATATATCGAGTATTTTTTATGTGTTAGGAATTCTGTTAGGCACATTAAAGATACAAATGCATTATATCCTTTGTTCTTCATATCCACCCAGTAAGTTAGAAGTTGTCTTATCTATTTTACAGATGGGAAAAGTGATGTCCAGAAAGGTTGAGCTGGCTGGATGTGACTGAGAAGAAAAGACTCGGGGTTGCAAATTCCCCAGAGAGAAAGTTAAGTAATTTGCCTATAAATGTTGGAATTAGGATCAAAAATATGCTTGGTTTATTACAAGGACCCTCTCCTTGGTTTGCAAATTTTAAGTGTGCAAACTTTAAAATGCACGTGGGTTTTCCTAGATTCATGTCAGAATATTTTGATCTAGTAGGTCTGGGATGGGGCCCAGAAATCTGCATTTACAACATGAGCCCCCCGGGATTCTGAGGCTAGTGGTCTGAGGACCACATCTGAGAGACTAGCTAATGTTCTGAGATAACTCTAGGAGGATGTAGTAAGTAATCGTAAAAGTTTTCAAAATGTGTTTGAGGTCATACATAGCGAGCTAGTATCTGAACTGAAACTAGGATCTGGGGTGCCCTGACTTAATCCTTTGCTCTTTCTCACACCAGAGACCTCAGACCTGGGTTTTCTCTGAGCCCAGCATCCAGTCAGCTGGGCCTCAGCAAAGCTCCTGCAGGGGAGAAGGATTGGTTATATTTAGGTGGAGAACAGACCAGCAGAGAAGCTGGATGGCTCTAATTGTCTGCATAAACTTTTCATGAAGTTTCTGGAAAAGAAGAGTGTTACCCTGTTAGGTATAAATCTCTTTTATTCTGACATTTTGTTGTAATTGGAGGATTTGTTTTTACTACAAATTTCAATGCTCTGGTTAAATTCTCATGAAGTTCTATTGCTATTCTCTAATATTCTTTAAGTTGCTGGTCATCGTAAACAAGTTGCTCTTCAGTTCTACCTACCCTCAGATATTTCTAGAGGATGGTGATCTAATGGAAAGAGTAAAACTTTAGAGTCAGGAAATAGTGGTTGAGCCTTGTCCTGCTATTTACTGGCTAAGTGAACCTGGACAATCTCTGATCCTCTCCAAATTTAATTTTTTCACTTAAAAAATTGAGAGAACCATATATTAGTACTTAACATCAGAACTGTGAGAATCACATTAGAGAATTCAGGTAAAAGGACTTTGCTGACTGCTCTGTGATATTCAATCTTTAGTATTAGGTCCATTTTTATCATCTGGTGTTGCAGTTCTTGAAGCCCCAAATTTGGAGATAATCATGTTTCATCCTCAAAAACATATATGACAATACAGTGGCTGTGGAACTTTCACAGACAGAGGGCTTCTTACCTGGCAAAAGTAATAACAAATGAAGGTTAATGCTGTCGTGTTTCCTGCTAAGATTGGCATTTTGCACAATATAATGGACTTTCAATATATCAGATTTCTTATGGAGGAATTCATAAGGAAATAGAAGTTATAAAATCAAGATGATGTTTATTCTTTTGGAATAATGTTTAGATATTCATAGATGATGTCAATGTTTATTCATTTTCTTCCTGCCTCCCTTCTTTCCTTTTTCCTTCCTCACTCTTATTTCTTACTTCTTTATTCCCATTCTGAAAATAAACTGACTTTTATAAAAATAATTTTAAACATTCTGGGTTTATGACAAGTCTGTCTTCTTCTGCATACTTAAATTGTCTTCCTGATAGTGAGTTAGAGATTTAGGTAAAGAAAGAATACGACTTCCTACTTGAAGTAGAGAGTTGGTAATTCATCATGTGAAAAGAGAAACAAGATTTATCGAAGCAACGCCCAGCTAGATGAAATCATCCTACTTCTCATCATTAGTGGTGAGATGAGTGCACTAAATTAACATAAGATATCCTGTGTAAAGAAATACTTAATGTTGCTCCTTTAGCCATATATATGTGTATGTGTATATCTATGTATATATATTATATTTACAATTATGATACTATGTTACTCTTTCAGAAACTTCAATAAACTGAACTTGATTTTTTAAAACTTCACTTAGACATTTTAATGACTTGTGATTATTTCCAAGAAATGATTATTTCCAAGCAGCATAATAATCGTATACAAATCCGAGGGGGAAAAAAAATCTCCTTTTGAATGTGCATATGGTATTCTACAAATGTGTTTTTAAAAGTCTTGCAGTCATTGGTTTTGCAGTTGTCTTATTCAGGGAAATTATTGCTTGTTTTTCTGAACTTCATGAGGAATTCAAATTCTGTATAAAATTTGGTATTTTATTATTTGGTACAGTTCCTTCAGCACAGTAATTGTGTCTCCTTTATCTTTATAATCCCAGTACTTGCACTGTGTCTGCTATATAGTAGGTGCTCTGGAAATATTTTTGGAACAGTTATTGGAAACTCAAAATGGGAAGCTTTGGGAAGTGTGCTAGTTTTGTAAAAATGATTTAACCCTTTTCCCCTACCTGGAGGAAGTGAAGTAAACCAGGGTGCAAGCCCTTCCTAAGAGGCAAATAGATATACCTATGGAAGGTTTCTTCGGAGGCTGTAGAGAGCTTGGGGAGAACAAGATATTGCCGTGACTATGGACCCTAAACTGAAGAAGTTGTAGTTGTGAGAGTTTTCTTCTGTTTGGGTCAGAGCATTCTCAAATGTAGATGACAGAGAATTCTGCACAAGGGAGTGAGCCACCGTGTAATTTAAACTAATAAACATGTCATTTTGTAAGAACAAAAAAAGACAAGGTTTTTAAAAAGCCAATTGCAGTAAAAATTTGTTTTGTAGTAAAGGTTGAAATACAGTTTCATTTGTAGTGCAGAAACAAAGTAGAACTTTAAGAGGAAAAAAGAGACAGTTTCCAAATTCTACCACTACTTTTTCACTCATAATCTTTCTTTCCATCACTTGATTGCTCTGTGACCTTGGGCAAAGTACTTACCTCTCCATGTCTCAGTTTCCTTATTTGTAAATTGAGGATGATAATAGTGGTAACCACCTTGCTCCTCAGGGTTGTTAGGATTAAATTAGTTAATATTTTTAAATA
Source organism: Tapirus indicus (assembly GCA_031878705.1). Lineage (NCBI taxonomy): Eukaryota > Metazoa > Chordata > Mammalia > Perissodactyla > Tapiridae > Tapirus > Tapirus indicus. The sequence goes on along the minus strand of CM062930.1, from coordinate 68,117,932 downwards.
CTTAGAAAAATGTCTGGAAAATACTAGGGACAATAAATGTTTGTTAAATAAATAAAATTTAAAAAGAAATATCCTTTCTAAAGCACATTGATATATTTTCTTTTAAAACTTGGCCCTGTTGTTAAGATATATTTTCCCCGTTTGCTTTTAACTATTTGTGTTTATTTCTTGAAATTAAAAAAATACTAGTCTATGTCTGTGGTAGAGAGAAAGAAGGGAAGATAGAAAGGGAGGAAGGGAATAAAGAAGGAAAAGAAATCAAAAGGAATTACTAAATTTTCTTTAAGAAAAAGAGTAAAAATTTTGACCTTGGTCATAAGATTGTGGTACACTGATTTTTCTCACTTTTTGGGTTCTATTATATTATATGACCTCTTAGGGCCTGAAAATGATGAGAAATAAAATAAAAAGTAACTCTCATGTAATTCTGAATATTTAGTCTGTTAAATAAAATAAAGTGATTATAGTAATACTCTGTATACTCATCTAAAGCTACTGCTTATATCAGCCAGAATTTACTCAATATTAGAGTTTTATTTTTAGCTCTCAGTAATCTTCAGGTTCAATGTCATCCCTTTCTAACCAAGTCCGTCATCTGGAAATTAGCGCATATCCTAAGGATTGAAAACAATAAAATGTTAAATCTAATAATAGTTGGCTTTTTAACTTACTGTTTTTAGGCATCTGATAGGCATGTTTATATTATAATATTTAACAGATCTGTCATTTAAATTCTCTATTCCCTAGAAAAATAATCTTTTTTCAGATGATTAGGAAGACTGTTGAGTTTCTTCATTTGCTCTCTCTATGTCTGCAAGTTAGAGGAGAGCTTTGAAAATGTTTTTGAAGACTAATACTCTTAGGTAATTTTATTAACCTACTACATTTACTTATATTGTTTCTTTATAATATTATGTTTTATTTCCCCAAAAGTACCACCTATTTTTTTCAACTAAAAGAAGTTCTATTTAAGCACAAACCATGAAATTCAGATAACACTTTAGCTTTGAAAGTATTTGAGTACAATTGGAGTACAATAAAGTTAGAGAATAGAGAAGTTAAGGTGCCTCAAAATATCATATATTTGGTGTTATGGACTGAATGTTGGTCCTCCCAAAAATCGTATATGGAAACCCTAACCCCCAACTTAATGGAATTAGGAAGTAAGGCCTTTGGGAGATAATTAGGTTTAGATGAGGTCATGAGGATGGAGCCCCGTTAATGGGATTGGTGCCTTTATAAGAAGATGAGGAGACCACAGAGCTTCTTCTCTCTGCCATTTGAGGATACAGCTCGAGAAGGTGGCCGTCTATGAGCCAGGAAGAGAGCCCTCACCAGAACTGAATCTGCTGGTGCCTTGATCTTGGACTTTCCAGCCTCCAGAACTGTGAGAAATAAATGTCTGTTGTTTAAACCACCCAGTCTCTGGTATTTTGTTATATCAGCCTGAGTGGACTAAAACATGAGGATATTATTTTCAGGTTCTGAGGGCTTGATATAAAATTTTAAAATTACTGATATTGTAGGTAATGTCCTAAGAATAGTCTCTATTTTTCTATCTATCTGTCCACAGAGCTACACCACAATATTTTCTTACACTTACAAGCAGGATGTTAAATATTAGTGCAATATTAGTTCTTAACTTTTAAGTTTTTTTTTCTCTAACAGAACTTTAACTTGGTTTGGAAACTTAAATTCAAATTCATAGATCTTGGTTTAGATTCTTTTTTAAAGGCCTGAACAGTCCCTATAATAGACTCTTTCAAAGCATAATATCTTAAAGAAACAAAATTATTTTAAAGGGAAAAGGATTAGCCTTCAAAAGAAGGAAAGGCTAGGTTTTTTTTTTCCCCTCCTTTCCACAGAATCTAGGGTGACAAAAAAACATCGGAAATGCCACCTCAAAGTGTGGAAAGAGTGAATATTATCAGTCTTGCAAACTGAGTCACAATAAAGGGGCCCTTTCAGGCATCATAAAAATTGTTGCCAAATTGCACTGGTCTTGGCAGCAACATCCCACCTTTGAGAATATGTAACTAAGTTATCCATTTGTGAGCACACAAGCTATCCACTATTTAAAAATTCTTAAAACATCCTCATTGCCATCTTAGATACATATATTTCAGAGTCAGTAACATTATCAGGTAAATTTTAGCTTTTTGTTGTTATGCTTTGGTTAGACTGAAAGGATTTGGAGAGACAGAGAATTAGGGCCCCTCAAATAAAGCCCCACGCAGTTAAAACAATCTTGTGTTTGGTTTGCGTTCTTTCCATCTCCGTTCTGCAATCTATTGACAATAGCTCTTAGTTTTTTGTACTGGTAGCATATTTTTAAAAATGCCTTCAATGTAGGCATTAATAAGCTTTAGAAAAATGTTATTTCTCTCCGAGGCCACTGTTGCTGGCATTGTATTAAGAATGTTTAAGAATCTTGTATATGCTACCTCCTTAACGTTTTTCAGGTTTTTTTTTTTTTAGTTTGCTATTAAAGTTCATAAGCTTATAAAGTTATTAATCCAAATAAACTTGTAAGGATTTTTCTTTTTTGGTCTGGATTTCTAACAGATGTTAGCTTTGCATGAAGATGAAATCCTGAACACTGTTAGTTTAGTTAAAAAAAAAAAAAAGAAAAGGAAATGGAAAAAATGGCCTGTAGGACTTATTCTAGAGTTCATAACCTTTGCAAAGAACCTGAATATCTTTTTTGCCACACTGATAAAAATTATTTGCTTGAATTCTTTTGTTCTCTTCCATTTACAACTGTTTACTTCCAAATTGAAGATTTTTTTCCCCTGACAGGCTGTATGTGATCCCTGTGATTATTGCTGGAAATACTCTGTCTTGTTATTTTTTAATTGCAGTACTTAGAAATGTTTCTTTTCCTCCAATTACATTTCTGGTCTTTTTAAAATGTCTTTGTGAGTGACTTTAGATGTGTATTACAAATTGGATTTGAGAGATCTATGCCAGTGTACCTGACTGAAATTTTCTACTGCCTTCTGCCATTGTATCAAGTTTAATACCATGAATAGCCATGAAACTTTAGACTGTTCATTTTAAATCCTCCTAAATTAGTTGCTTTTCAGAGCTACTTCCTAATCCCTTGCAATCCAAAGACATCAAAATATCATACTGTAATGCTTTTTGTACAGCACAGAGATAATTTACAGCATTAGTCAAACAATTCCAAAGGTGTCATCACTTAATAATAACCCACCCTAGGGCTAGTATTGTGTCATGTAATGTAGACTAATGCTCTGTCATTTCTTTCTGCTTAAATGACAGCCACAAATCAAAGAGTAATGTGTTTTGGCCTTTAGTTTTCTCAGTCAGCCTGAAAGAACTGGGCATCTTTTTCAACTTTAGCAGCTTAATATCTCACTTCAAGTTTTTCAAAATATTCGTAGCTAAGATAACATTTCCATTGCTATCTGAGGATAATAGATGATTTATATTTTTGAATGTTATTTGGTTCTGAACCTCATTTAAATGTTCCCTTTTTCTTTTAAGATCTAGAACCAGTGTAAATTTTGGGTTTAATGTATGTAGGTGGTAATTTTTGAAGGTATAATATCCAAATTTAGAAAGTCAAGTCTTCACATTTATTTTAGCTATTTCCTGCCTGTTTTTTTTTAAACTGAGAAAGCTCTATCACCCATAATTTTCTTTATGACTCTGCCATCAAGTGACTCTAAACCTCTGTTTATTCTCCAGTGTGGCTGCCTACACCTCTTCATCTGTATGACCTTACTTATATTTCTCTCTTTGCCTGGAATAACCTTCCATTTCCATGTATTCAGTCTATGCAACACTTAAGCCCAGGTCAAATGCTACTTCCTCCATGAAGCCTTCCTGGATTCTCCACACAAGTCTCTCTTTCTTCTGAAATTATATAGTATGTTTTATATACTTTTAGCTTCACTTGCTTATTAATTAGGAACATTTTAAAAATGTATACTACTAAACTCTCCAAAGTCCAGGGATCCTGTCTTTTTAATCTTTGTATGCCCTAAAGTACTAAATTATTAATATATGTTTGTTGAATAAATAAACTATGTATATGGCAAAACAATGTTAATTTTATGGGTAAAAGGAAGAATTTACCTAAATTTGTTCATTAGAAAAAGAAACCATGTTTTACAAATGTGCTATATAATATGATAAAAATATCAATTAATAATTATAAGTAAAATTGTTTAAATTTTAGAGAGTTCCTAGCTTGATAGTTGGGAATTTAGAAGAAAGAAAACTCTTGTCACCAAAATAAAATTATATTTAGCCTAAGCTGTTGCAGGAGCTGTTAAGAATCAATGTGGTAAGATACTGTTAAGGTTTTTTTTCACTGTGATTTATTTTTAAAAATTAGCAGCTTTGTTGCTTTTGGTCAAGTTTAAAAAAAAGATTTTAAAAAGGTGTATTTTGATAAAGTATGTAACCTATTTGGTAACTTTAAATAGAGGACCACTCTGGTAAAGCTTAAGGAAAGCAAATTCACCATGGATTCTGTGATCTTTGCATACAGCTGTGATCAATGACTTGAGCCTCCTAACCCAGAAATGGAAGGAACATGAGAATATCAATTACTTATAGGCTCATGCAAATCTCTCTCTCAGCCCAGAACTCTGCCTCTAATCAGATCAAAAGACTATGTCATAGATGGGCATGATTATTGGCATTAACATCAATCAATAGCCAGGGACTTTATTCAGAATATTCTAGCTTATTCTCTTCTCTTTCCTTCTCTTTCTAATAAGCACCTTCCTATCTATTCATCCTTCAAGGCTCGAATCAATGCTACCTTCTTTGTGAAGCTTTCCCAAGCCCAATTACTTACTTTCTCCTTTGTGTTTTTGAAGTGTTTGTACCTATATCTGTTACAGAATGTACTGCAATACATATATCTCCTCATCTTCTCTAACTGCCTGAGACGCAGAGACTATGTCTAGTTTTCTGTACAGGTCCACCCACTAACAGTTTCTGGCATTTGTGAAGACTCTGTATAAACAAAACATTTCCCCTTTCATTATAATTATAACATTTCATCTCATAAGATAAACATTGTGTTCTATTTTTTAAGTTTGCTCTGTCTTGCATTTCTGTGGGACCTGAAAACAAGAGGTGCAAAAGATCATATGATCCAGGACATAGTGAATAGAGCCAGCTCCCCATGCCTCCTGAAATGTATTAGTCAAAGTACCCTGGAAAAAGTGAACAAATTGGCAGATCAGTGAACCCTAGATTCCCAGCTGGAGGTATTTTATCAAATTAGGCAGTAGGAGGGCTCACTGCCCTCAGGTACTACCTAATACTAGGCAGTCCTTGCTGTGTCCAAATTCCATCCTTCTATAGTCTATTTCTTATTTCATCTAGCTTACAGCAAGCCTGCCATCACCTACTATATTATTTAGGTTCTGTTGTGTACACTAAATAATTTTGTATTTTGTCTTGGGTTTTCAGCTTCTCAGTGGTCTAATTTGATGATTCAGTAATTTCTTATTCTTCTACACCTTAAGCAAGCCATTGCATGCCCTTCCAATATTCCCGCAGTACAATTTTTGTGCTTTACTGCACTCATCAGCTTTTCTTCAAAACTTTATTTAAACTTCACTTGGTCATGGTTTAGATATATATTGCTGAAGCCGAATGCTTCAACCCTGCCCACCCACCACTAATACTCTTTGCTCCAAGAAATAAATACAAAGGCCCAACTTTTTATAAAATTCATAACAAATATTCTGATAGGAATAACAAATACAAAATAAAACTGACAGTAAATTTTAACTGGAAAGCTCAGCAAAGAATGTTGATATCTTTGTGAAAATAGCTAATAGTGACCCAGAGAAAATCAGATCTTAGTAGAAATAATAAACATAAAATATAACTGACAGCAGCTAAAACTGCACAAGATGGACTCTGTTGCAGATTATAAATTGACAGAAGAATCAAAGCTTGGTAATATTTAGGTCATAGAACATGGAATTTCACAGAAATAATGGCCAAAAGAACAAATTTACAACGGTGAAGCTATAATTGATAAAAATTAATATGGACAAAAATTGTTCTTGAAATCAAATCTTCATTCAATTTATATAGAAGAGTGATAGCAATGGATCATTTCAGAAAAAGAAAAATGAAAGTGGACAAAAGTGAAAGTGGTTCAAATGCACTGTGTAGAGAATTGCTCTATTGGTTAAAATAGTTTAATGAAATTTGCTCTGGAATATTGTTTCATCAATGTCACTGTGCTTCTGATTGAAACACTTGTAATTATAAACACAGGGTCAAAGCATCCCAGTGTCAAAATGCCCTGTGCCCATCTAGTGCAGGGAATCCCCCTTATAATCACTGATGCTTCCCTTAGAAGTCTGTATGTAAACAGGGCCATATGTTACTAGTAGTGAAATGTCAAAATGTGTTTATGGGTTTGCATTTCTTCTTTAGGAGAGATTATTTGAAGAGATTGTTTTTAAAGGTTTTAGTATTTAGGGATTTTTTTTTTTTTTTTTGGTCCACTGTTTAAATGAATAGTATATTTTAAAGGAGGAAGTGTTAGGGAGAAAACAACTGGGAAACTACGTTTACTTTGCTGAACAGGCATTCTTAATTTACAGGCATTATTCCTGAACAGTAGTTTCCTAGTCCTTCTGCAATATGAACTCTTTTATCACAGTGCGTGTTTCCACGGGGACTCCTGCTATCTTCCTTTGGTACTTACAGTAAATCAAGATAAAGAAAAAGAAAAGCAGCTCAGCATTGTGGAAAGGGTAGCAGACAGGTTTGGAAGACTTGCAGTGACCTTCAGAAAAGCCACTGTTGACTGGGGCCCCTGATGGGGTAGCAATGGCAAGTAAACAATTACGTAGCTCACTGGGGTCAAATGACTTTTGTAGAGTTCTGTAAGGTGATTAGCATACTCCTGTGCAATTATTTGTTAATAAAATGCTAGAAGAGCTCTGAAACTTTTCTTAAATACTTCTGTCCTAGGGATTTCGAATATTTAGGAGAAATAGTACAGTACCAGAGGTAAGCTATCAATTTAATTTCACTTGTGATCCAATCGAGCTTTAGTACCATGGTGTCCCCTGTCTGTACAGGGCTGCAGTCTGCCACCAGGCATTAAATAATTGAGTAAGAGTTTCTCAGGTTAGTTATATTCTTGATGAATATATCAGCAAGTCCCAGGGTATGAACAAGAGGATTAAACAGTAAACACATTAAATGTATAAGGTTGTCTATTTAATATGTCCTCAACATAACTTACAGAATTTACACGTAGCTATGTATTTATCCAAAGGAGATTTGTTAACCTACATTTCAGAAAGATTTTTTAAATAAATATATATATATCAAATTCAGAATACATTGAATAAGAAATACATTTGAGGGGCTGGCCCAGTGGCGCAGCGGTTTAGTTCGCGCTTGGCAGCCCCAGGTTCGCAGGTTCGGATCCCGGGCGCCCGCCGACGCACCGCTTGTCAGCCATGCTGTGGTGGCGTCCCATTATAAAGAGAGGAAGATGGGCACGGATGTTAGCCCAGGGCCAGTCTTCCTCAGCAAAAAGAGGAGGATTGGCAACAGATGTTAGCTCAGGGCTGGTCTTCCTCACACAAAAAAAGAAATACATTTGAGCTTTAATATTGGATACAATTATTCTAGTGATGTATTAAGCTAAGGAATTGAGTTTTCCTATACATCTGCCTTATATCTTCTTTTAAAAATTACCAATAGCCATTACCCTCTTAGAAGAAATTGCAAATATAACAGTATAGGAGAGGACGAATATGAGAACTCTGTGGGTAGACTACCTATTCCAATTTAACTGAGTGCAAACAGTATAAAGGCAAAATTCATTTAGCCTTAGGTCTAGAAAATTCACATTTTGATGGAGGGGAGAATATAAATTTATATACATGGTGTGTTAGATGGCTAGTTTAAATATATCAAATAATCTTGTATATAATATTGTATCAGTGTTATTCTTTGTCAAAAAGTAAGAAGGACAATGTAAACTTCAGTGCTCCTTCCCATTCACATGTCTCTGGTAAAATGTCAAATGAGCAAATACTTTGAAGAGCAGGTTGGTAATACTGATATGACCTGTAAATATATGTAAGTGTCATGACATGAAGACCTTATGCAAATTAATAAGAAGAAAAGCATCTCCAGGAAGCCCTCCCAGAATCCCCTGCCTGAGCTAAATGTTTTGATCCAAATAGATAAATAAATTATTTGTAATTAGAGGAGGATTTATGTTTAATTGTGGGAGTGATTTTAAATTTGAAGGATTTAATAATTGTATCTAATAATTAGGGCATGAAGTTAAAGGAAGAAGGCATTAAGTGAGGAGAAAGTGAACAGAAAGTGAGTTTCAGCATTTAGAAGTGACATCTCAATTGGACGAAAGGTTTAAAAAAAGCCTGCATCTGTCAGGAAGTGATAATACACGAGTATTTCATTATGAATTTAAACTATAATTGATTTACATTGACTTTCAAACTATAATATATGGCATAAATTATACAGATTATTTTTGCACTGTATTTATTTTGATTATGATGAAATGGCAACAGTAAATTATTAACCAAACTTTCAAACAGAAATATTAATTTTCCTTTTGATTAATAGGTTAAGATATAGATAAAATAAAATGAATAAAGAGAGTTATGCTTGTTTGTGTTAAAATTTGCTATCCAAAGAAGTAATCAGCATGTGGCTATTTCTAACAACAAGTTTAAAGTAATGAATATTACGTTTTATTGGCTCTTTTAAAGCTAGCCTTCCCTTTGGCACTGTGCATCAATAAAGGGATCTATGAAAGAGCATGGGACGGGAAGTCACAATTCCTAAAAGCCAGCTACCTATTCTCAAGTGCATGTTAGATTATTTGGGGACTTGATTTTTTTAGCAATTGGATGGTATCATTGATGCTTGGAATATGAATAAGCAAAATTTTGGAACATATCAAGATATCCATAGATGATTTAAATTTTATAGTTTATATTACCAATTTGATCCGCATTTAAAGGCTTACTAATGAACTCTTTTTCCCTCACTTTTCTTGACAAGAGTATTGTAATGTGTTTAACTGGGAATGAGGATGAGCCATCCTTCAAACATTTATGAGAATCATTCCCACTGTAATTGGGTAACAACTCACTACTAGATGGATTGCTTTTTGTTCACTTTTGCTCTTACCTAGTTTGCTTCCAGAATGTTTACTGGACTTCTCTTCATGATGCAAATCTTTCTTCTTTTTCAGTCCATAGGCCGTTTGCTTATTTTGGGGGAAAGCTCCTGCCTGAAGTTCTGTTACATGCATTTCGTAGAAGGATAACTGTGGGGAAACATAGCCCTCCCACTCTTCCTCCTCCCGGACTCATCAAGTAAAGCTCACCCCATACATACTGAATTCTCTATCAGCCGCAAGTTATACAGTCATGGTTGGAAAAAAATATTATGCGATGTTTTGTTCAGGATCTGTTTTGGATTTCTTTTTGAAGCTCTGACTGAAAGATGTGTAGAGAGACGTGGCTCAAGGGAGGAAATACAAATATTATCCTTCTACTGCTCCTACAGTAGTAAATGATGTGCTCCCATGAAATGCTTCTTTTTAACAGCATTCATGATGCACATCCTGCCAGGCATCCTGAGAGTTGGAGGCATTGTGTTGCCCCTTGCTCTGAGTATCCCTGAGGAGGAATCCTTTGGTAGAGATTCCAGTTCCCACAGATTGGCAGGAATTCCCATTCTGGTTTTTCATAGCTCCTTCTGTGCACATTTTGAAGTTTCTGGGCATTTAGCAGATACATAAGGGGGAAGACATCTATTTCTCCCTGAAGAGTTGAGATTCCATTCCGATGAGTTTTATGCATGAGAGAACGGACAAGTAGAATTATCTTTATTTTCGGTGGGCTTGGCAATTACAATTCACATTACATCCCAGGTGAGGAACTCCTCACAAAATGAACCAAATTCTTTCAATCCCTAAAATTGATATCACAAATTGAACTTATTTTAAGATTATTTTGCTTTTGAGAACGAATGAGAAATATCTAATGTGTAGATAGTTAAAAATTAGGAGTGGTAGTTGTTTGTAGTGCCTCTATTTTTCTGCATACCTTATGTTATATGTTAGTTACAAAACTCAAATACCCAATTCTAGGAATCAGAGGGACTTGGACCATGCTTCCTTCTCTTCTGTGCCAGTAAGGCCACACTCTTTCCCCATTGTTGCCAGCAGTTATTCTGTGTTCAATTTCACCAGATCTCCAACAGAAACTTGAACAGATTCTGATGTGGACAGTGGACCCTTATACCCTCTTCCCTTTTTCCAAGAGGTGAGGATGCTATGCAGGGTCCAGAAATGAGGTGCCGCTTGGTCTATAGCAGGTACCTGCCAGCCCCCAAAATAATCTGCTCACCTTTTGCAATATGACTGGATGCTGTGAGAAGGAGAAAATTTAAGATGACCTGGAAATATTCCTCTTCTAGGAATTAAGAGCACATGAGCTTCTGAGAATGGGGGAGGTACTGAGAAAAACCCAGTGCAATGATGGTTTAGAAAGAAAATAACAAAAGGGAATATTAGGCCAGTGTTCTGAGGGCCGTAAGTTAGCAGCCTGCTGGGAAACATCAAAGCCTAGTAAATATTAATTAAATTGAACAATAAAAACAGAAATAAAGAATTGTATATTTGCTCAAATAAGCAAACCAAGTGCAAGATTTCTTTTTTATTGCCTGCAGAGTAACATCTAAATCTTCAGTTGTTAATTGTCCCTAGTTTCTCTTTGTGGGTACCAGATTTCGTTTCATATAATACAACTTACTTTTTCAAATGGCTCTGGGTTACAAACTTTTTTCTAAATATCTTCTATATTATTTTCTACCTATAAACTTTAATGTATTAAATGACCCCTGGGTCATTTATATATATATCACATTTCATGCGATATATTCACATATATCGCATTTCATGGCTCTGTGGCCTCTGCTCTCTTTCCCAAGTCCTACTGTGTTCCTTGAGGTCCGTATAGTGAAGAGTGATGGTGATGGGGGTTCCCATCCTAATTACAGGAATAGTCTAGACTGCTGTAGCCTCAGGCAACTACTTAGAAGCCTGGGTAATGCATTCACACAAGAAAACATCTCAGCTCATAATCTATAAACATTAAAAATACAAAGTACAATCTGTGCCTACTATCTAGAAAAAAAGCATTACCATTTGGATTCACATAAAAGTTAGAAGTCCCTGGAAAGTGTGTGCTTCTCGTTATCTGATACCATACATGCCAACCTATTCACTTACAGATCTTAAACAATGTCTATGAGGTCTATACACCATTATATCGATGCTTTATATACACAATAAGCCATAAAAAGAGCTTACTGTCAATTTATTCAACTGAATAAATAATCTGTATTTTATAAAGTTGCAAAAAATACTTTGAGATATATTTTAATTGTCTTTATTTTTCACACTTTCCTAACGATATTTTCTTCTTATTACTCTACAGTAAAAACCATATGCACAAAATATCTATTCGTGTTAGCAATTTCAGACTCCTTTTCAAAGATAACACCAAATTAAATTGAAATTTTTGCCCCTTGGTTCATTTCCTGTTTTATAGCTCCACGGTCAGAATGCCCTCTGCCTAGGCACAACAGAAAAAACTCTGAAGGGATCTGTGCCTAGCAGGATTTTATGTAGTATTTGTCAAACAGCTACAAAAAATATAAAATATAACCCTTTGTAGAATTTTTTTGTGAGAAAGAAAACCAACAAGATGAAAGAATTTTAATACTGACTTTTGAACCAATATGAAATAAATTCAGTTTCATGGAATTACACACCATTTCCACAATTAAATAAATGGCACTTAATTTTTCATTTATTGGTTCATGTTTATTAGCTTTGGCTCCCTATCGAGTTTGTAAAACCTTTGAAGGTAGGAATCCTGTTTTACAAAAGGTAAACATATCAAGTAATCAGATTAATTTTTATGTGTGGCAAATGGAAATCTGTCACATTGTATTATAATCATGCATCCTATATTTAGTTCATCTTGAGGCAAACAAACAAAACAACACATATATGAGCTAATTCTACTTAGAAATAGCAATTTTATTTCACCAACAAGCAGGTTAAGGCCAATCTTGGCCTAAACTCTTTAGGGAAAAATATGTAAGTATTTAACCCATTATGAAATATGGAGAGCACTGTTCAAGTCCCCGTAAAACTAGGGATCCTAGTGGCTGAAAATCTGGCTGTACTTGTGTATACTAAAGCCTTGATTTTCCTGAAAGTCATTGCACATCTCTGATAACAATTAGACTATATTATGGTGACAGATATTAAAATTTTATTGCACATGTTTTAAAGTAAATAGGTATTCTGGGAGATGTTCCAGGAGCAAAAGCAGATAATCTGTGAATTGTACCTCATAAAAATATCAAATATTATAACTGAAATGGATTGTTCCTTTTTTAATTCAATTGGGGAAACCAAATTCAGAAAATATCTAGATTCAGAGCACCCTCTACCCTGTCTTTACCTTTATCTAACCACTAGTGTCCTGGGACCCTGCTTTTAGGCATCTGCTTCCCAAAGCATATTGTGTATAGCATTGGTGGGCATGAACAAACATTTTTGTATGCATGTATGTAATGTATTAAGAATAAAATGAGCACATACACCTGCGATTTCAGAGTAATTAGCTGAGGTTATAGTTAACAAAAAGAGAGGTTGTCCTTAAAAATATTAAATAAATAATAGCGTAGGTAGTACAGGGATGTGACAAATATCATGAATGTTGCCCTCAGAATGGGAGAAGTTTGGGAAGCACTGGATGAGAAGTGCCCAGAGGTGGTGAGTGAAGGGATGAGGGGCTGAGTCTTGTTTCACAGAGTGCCCTCCAGAAAACCATAATAAGTGCAAAGCATCTTAAAAAGCAAGTGCTTCTCCAAAAGTAAATGTTATCTTTCCAAAATGTCATCGAGTTTATTATATTAATGTGAAATATAAAAAAACAACAAATTTTTAAATCCACTACAGAACATAGTAGGTGAAAGCATAGATCATCCCAGATGGAGAACTTTGGCCTCATTTTTATCCAGGAGATTTTGACATCAAGGAACCGTTTCTAATATTTATCAGATTATAGATACTTTCAAACTAGTTTAAGGACCAAAAAGAATGTTTTGACTCTACTTAGAAATATGGAAAAACAATGAATGAAAAAGAGACAAAATATAGTTGAGACGTATTTCTAAACTTGATAGAATTATTAGAGATGCAGACCCAAATAGCACAAGCTGTTACATTCTCAATCTAAATTCACAGTAATGGTGTATAAACCTACATATTCTGTATGCATAAATATTTTCCTGTAATATATAAAAATAACCCCAAAGGTCTAATACAGTTTGTCTAAAGTACAATTTATTGGAAGAGTTATTTTAAAATGTAAATCACTTCATTAATTTTCAGGTTTACTTTCTGACTATATTGCCGTGTTGATTGTTTACATGACTTCTTTTTAATGAGATTATTGTATATATATTTTATTATATATTAAATACTGAATAGCAATTTTGCATTGCAGTTTATAAGAATAATTGTTTCCCTATAACCTTTGATGAATGTCTTCTATTGTTTAGTGGTACTATTGACTGAAATGGAAGCTTAAGATGGTAAATATTAATAGGAACAAGAATGAACTAGTCTACACAACTTACTTCCAATCATCCCTTCATGCCTGTGCCCCTGCAACCAAGTCCAGGCCATTTCAGTATATAGAAGTTTATATGTGCTTGATTAAGTGGCTTGGTCGATTATGTTATCGAACTTTAACCTAATTAACTTTCACATCAGGGAGAAGTAAATAGAAAGGATCTTTCTAAGAAACCTGGGAATGCAGACAACACTGGTAATATAAGCGCAAGTGAACAAGAAAATGTCTGCATGTGTCCGGTTCCTTGTCCTACTATGAGCTCCATCTCAACTCCGTTAAGAGATAAAAATTATCTTATTGGTTCTTATAAGAACTAGTCCAATGGATTTTTATCCATTACCATTAACAATGGTAGGTACCACTCCTAAATCCACTTAGCTAATGATAGTATACAACCATCATATTAGCCAATCATTTGAAATATTATTTAGTTCCTCCTTATTTCATTCTTTTTAAAATTTCTATTTTTGGATAGTTTTATAATGTATACAATAATAAGTTAGTAATAAATGGTATGATATATAAATAAACTATGTACGTTGGGGATATATTACAGAATTTACTGATAGGTATAGGCTATCAAAAATGTTTGAAGAATATTGGTATGGGGTTTGGCACTAGCAGTTTGTCTTGTTTTGTTTCTGAAGCACCTAATATGCATTTCACATAGATCATATCAAGGATTTAGTTGCTCTCAGTTTTTGAAAGATGACAATAAATGCATTTTGAGGAAATCTTGCAGGATCAACTGTCAAACAGAATTTCAACATATCGGATATATTTGAGTTCAGCTGTCAAACTTCGTTGTCTAATCTGCATAGCCAGTGAATTCATTTCAAGTAGGTACCGAGGTTCTTGAAATTAATCCCGCTGCCACCGTCTCCCTGCTGCTTTTAATCAGAGGAAGCTGGGATGTAGAATCTTGTACAGGAAAGACCTCAGACAAAGATAGAGCTGGTCATTTCTTTAAAATGCAGCTCATTCTTAGGATCCAAAACAAAAATTTTACTAGGTCATCGACAGAACTATGTGGTTGGAACATTTAGGAAAGAAGAGATTTACGTTTAAAATGAAAAACCGTTACATTTTTTACAAGTCAATAAGCAATGCCAATTATTTTAATTAACACTTTATGGATTGCAAAGCACATTTACGTTTATAGTATCTGCTATCAATTGTCTTCTGTTTTTTTGGAAAAAATGATGTGTCTATGGGTTAAGAAAAATGTGGAAATTTTACATTTGAAGAGTTCTCAAAAGAGCTATTTTTATTCACTGAGTTATTATAAATTCTTATTAGTGTTAGATTTATATGTCTGTCAGTCTTTTCATTCCTGCAGCTGAGAAAATAGCTGGCCAACCCAGTGAGCTCTGGAGCAATAGAATTTATGCACTTGTTCTTTTATCACTGTGCCAGCATTGAACTCAAAATCTAGAAGAGAGAACCAGACATCCTCCCCACATTGACAAAAATTCTATATTTTGGGGAATGAAGAAAAGCAGAAATGGATACAAAGATGGCCAAGGCACCCTAAACTGCTATGCTTTTGCACATGCCATTCCTTCTACCTGGAATGCCCCCTCCCTCCTTGCCATCCACACTTCTGATGCTCAAGCAGAATGATGTTTCTAGGGCTAAGTAATAGTGCCAAAAACCCAACATGGGACTGATCTCAACTGCAAAGGCCTTGAAATGACAGGTCTGTTTCCAGTGTATTTTGATTCTGCCACAGCACCAAGCCCAGTAGGAGTCTTAACTCTTTGTTGAATGATTAAATTAACTGATGGGTGGACTAATGAAATTAGATCAGTTAAGGGAACACATTGTTTCTACACCAGTTGGCTATTTTTAATTAAAGTACTTTGAATTATTGTTGGTGCTGCTCTCTTGATGGTTGATAACTATAATCAATTAATCTGCCTTCAACTGGCTAATTCTCTCATTAAGAAAAATGAAAACCACATATCAGTTATCCACAAACCTATATCAATTGTCTATTCCCCAAATATTCTTCTTCAAAGTAACAAAATTTGAGAGAAATCTTAAAGTTTTTTTCACCAAAGATAGGATAAAAAGCAATATAGTGTGAGAGATTTAAATTTGACATACAGTAATATGGCTTAGAATAACAAACTTCACACAATTTGATGGACTTTGGTGGAATCTTCTTCTCTGGAAGGCACTTAAAGCATTCTTAGTGATCTTAATATCTTAATTTTTTAATTGCTGGTTTAAAACCATCAACTGTCTGACTGGTAGGTGGATGTACTGATCTTTAAAATAGGCCCTTCAAGTCCTTTTATTCAATACACACCCAACATCTCTTTAGGATTTCACATTTTACAAAAGCCCTTTCAAATATATTTTATCATTTAATCTTTACCATAATCCTGACTGGTATGCATAATTATTTCCATTTCTTTAACTGCAGGAGCTGATTCTTGATTTAAGTGATTTGCATAAAGTGCTACAAGTGTGTACAGCACAGACCTTGGATTCAAATGAAACTGAACTAAATCCACCTATGTTATATTTGATCATGATGATGGTGAACATGATGGGGACAACCTCTACTATACAAAAAAAATAAGCTCATAGAAAGATGGGCTTTCTCTTTTTAAAGGGTTTTCCCTTAGTTGTAAATATTACAGTATAAAATGTCAATTGTTTCAAACTGTTGCACTTAAAAAATCAAGAGCCTTGTCAAGTATTAAAGAAGACGGGATCTGTGCATTTTCCTGTATATAAATTTTACCTGAATAAAACATGAAGAGAATTATTAACAACCAACATGGTATGAAGCAAAAACTGGTAAATAATCAGAGTTATTGATAATAAAATAAGCTCCAGGATAGAAAGCCCAGAATTAGACCCACACAAATATAACCAACTGATCTTTGACAAGGGAACAGAAGTAATTCAATGAGGAAAGAATAGCTTTTTCAACAGATGATGCTGGAATACCTGGATATCCATGTGTAAAAAAATGAATCTAGACACAGACTTTACATCTTGCACAAATATTAACTCAAAGATCATAGACCTAAATTTAAAATGTAAAACTATAAAACTCCTAGAAGATAACATATGAGAAAATCTAGGTGACCTTGGGTTTGACAATGACCTTTTAGATATAATACCAAAAGCGTAGTCTATGAAAGAAAATACTGGTAAGTTGGACTTCATTAAAAGTTCAAAACTTCTGCTCTGTGAAAGACACTATTAAGAGAATGAAAAGACAAGCCAAAAAGAAATATCTTTGCAAAATACATATCTGATAAAAGACTGGTATCCAAAATATACCAGGAACTCTTAAAATTCAACAATAAGAAAACAACTCAATTAAAAATGGGCAAAGAATCTGAACAGACACCTCACCAAAGAAGATATACAGATGGCAAGTTTTCATAAGAATATGAAAAGATGCTCAACATTATCTGTTATTAGGGAATTGCAAGTTAAACCAATGAGATACCACTACATACCTGTCAGAATGGCTAAAATTCAAAACACTGACCGCACTAAATGTTGAAAAGGATGAAGAGCAACAGGAACTCATTCATTGCTGGTGAGAATGCAAAATGGTACAGCCACTTTGGAAGACAATTTGCAATTTCTTAGAAAACAAAACATACTCTTTCCTTATGATCTGATGATTGTGCTCCTTGGTATTTACCCAAATGAGTTGAAAACTTATGTCCACACACAAACGTGTATGCGAATGTTTATTTCAGCTTACTCATAATTGCCGAAACTTAGAGGCAACCAAGATATCCGTTAGTAGATGAATGGATAAATAAGCTGTGGTACATCCAGACAATAGAATATTATTCAATGACTAAAAGAAATAAGCTATCAAGCCATAAAAAGATATGGAGGAAACTTACATACATGCTGGTAAAGTGAAAGAAGGCAATCTGAGAAGGCTACATGTTGTATGATTCCAACTATATGATGTCCCGGAAAAGACAAAACTATAGAGACAGTGAAAAGGCCAGTAGTTGCCAAGGATTCAGGGAGAGGGAATAAAGGGTGAATTGGTGGAGCACAGGGGATTTTTAGGGCAGTTAAACAATTCTGTATGATATTATAATGGTGGATATGTATCATTGTACATTTGTCAAAATCCATAGAATGTACAACAGAAAGAGTGAACCCTAATGTAAATTGTGGACTTTAATTAACAACTCATCAATATTGACTCATCAATTGTAACAAATGTACCACACTAATGAAAGATGTTAATAACAGAGGAAATAGGCAGTGCTAGGGATGGGGAAGGAGGGAGATGGGGTATATGGAAACTCTGTACTTTACACTCAATTTTTTTGTAAACCTAAAATTGTGCTAAAAAAATAAAGCCTATTAATTTAAAAATATATTGTAAAAACCATATATAAACCAAAATAAAAAGAAAAGAGCTCCACATTTACAAAGGGTGTGAGGGAGGTAAATGAGTTGTAAGAATCAAAGGAAGGAAATCAACTTGATTTGAGGCCAGCTGACCCAAATTTTTATCTCTTTATAAGCAAGATAGACTTCTTATAGTATCATGACTTCAGGATTAGAAAATACACATACACACACACTTCTCCAACTCTCCCAGGGGAAGACAGAACGGTATCCAAACTATAATAATTGAACTCTTCTTCAGAAACCCAACTCTTAAGAAGCCCAACTCTAGTATTCTTACAAAAATTACAGTTTCAGTGACCTTAAGGACATATTTATTTTTTGTTTTTGTTAGAAATATTGGCCCTGAGCTAACATCTGTTGCCAATCTTCCTCTTTTTGCTTGAGGAAGATAGTCCCTGAGCTAACATCTGTGCCAATCTTCCTCTACTTTGTATATGGGATGCCACCACAGCGTGGCCTGATGAGACATGAGTAGGTCCGAGCCCAGGATCCAAACCTGAGAACCCTGGGTGGCCGGAGCAGAGTGTGCAAACTTAGCCACTACGCCACTGGGCCAGGCCCTCTTTTTTTAAATTTAGTACTTGCTAACCAAGTTTAAATAAATAGAATTTGATTTATTAAAATACATCATAAACACAATGAGAAGATTTTCTGGACAATGAAATTTTAAATTAGTCTTTTCTTCATGTCCATTTTCCCCATAATTAACCTTTGAGAACAGAAGAATGATTGTCAGACTATTTTAGTATTCATATTTATCAATCCTTTGTTTGAATTCTGGTCCTAAAATATAAGGGTTATAGAAGAAGTTCCCTGTAGACAGTCACCTAGAGCTTTTCCCACCATAATCTTGTGGTAGATCCATAAAACTCTAAGTAAAAACATTTTAAAAGTTTCCAAATCAATGTATTTTTTAGGGTGCTATGAACTCCCACTGGGCCCAAGATCAATTCTATCATCTGTTTTGGTAGGTAGTTATCATAATAGAGTAACTCTATTACATCCTGTATAAAAATAAGGGTTTACCAACAATATCCGTTTGAATTTCTTAGGCCTCAATGAGACTTGATTTTTATTTCATTGTCAAACTGATGTTTCAATTTATGTACTCTTCATCTTATTTACGTATACTGTATATAATTTCAAACTATGAATATTTGTAATACAAAGTAATTCTAATACAAAGTAATTCTGATTTATTTTACAGAACAACTCAGGAGGAATTATTTTCAATGCTCAAGCACTTCATGGAAAAGATGTTAATACATACTGAAAATAAATGATTTGATGAAGAGCTGTATTTGATTATAATAGTGCTAGGCACACATATATGAATAGGAATTTGTAGAGTGAAACCCTGGATGAATGAATTAGTATATACTCCTAAATTTAACAAAACAATAAGGGAAGGTTACTAACATTTACTGAACATCTAGTATGTACTAGGCCTTCTTTGTACATTACCATGTAACAGCACAGCCAACTATTATTATAAAAGCAATTAAAGATGAGAAAACTGAGAAAGGTTAAGTGACTTGCCCAAGGTCACACAGCTTTTAAGTGGCAAAGATGGAAAGCAAACGTGGAATGTTTCTGACTCCCATTCTTATACTTTTATTCATCCTGTGTTGCCTCAGAGAGAGGAATATGGAGATGTGAACATTTAAAAGTATGACATCCTCAAACATGGGTAAAATCTCTCTCTTCTCCAAGTTTTGGGGAATGCTCTTCACTCAATAGAAGAAGGTAGAATTAAGAACATGCTAACAGTCCTTAAAATATTGTAGAGAGCCCTGACTTCCCTTTGGTACAACAGAGCAGATGTACTCCATTGTCCAGAGTGCCATGAGATGGGTCCCTAAACTAATCTCTTTCTCACAAATGTTTCTGACTGAGCTATGAGAAATATTTTCATTTTCAAAGAGAAATTTGTTAACCTACATCTATTTCTAATAAAATGTAAAGCAGAGATGAGATTCTGACAAGAAGTGGAATCACATTTCCTATATGCCTTGCCCAATTTCAGCTTCCATCAATTCATCAAACTTTTTCTAGAAAGGTCAGGACAGTGGGGTTGAGCAGAGGCACTCTTTTCAACCTTGCCTTCTCTAACGCCCTGCCTCTTGGCCTGAGGTTTTCTGTGAACTGCATGTTTGGGACACTGCTCAAATCTAATTTCATTGACCTGCTGACACTAGGAAAATGGTTTCAGTTGCTTTGTGTTTTCTTTAGCTACCGGAATTGGCATGAGCTGTAAAAGGCAATAGATTTAGTTTACAGAAACTGTCACTGTTAGTCAACTTTATGAATTCATAAACCCAGTGATAGTCACAGATTTATCATAATGCAGATGGAGCCCAAGGAAACAAACACTATTAATGGTTTGAATCTTTGAACTCTGATTAACTCATCTGCATAAAGGTTGAAGTTTTATGCCAAGCTCAAAGGGACGATGATCATGCTACCAAAGTAACTCTGACTGACGTACCCATTTAGGACCAAAATGTGCCTAATGATTTCCCACTTCTCCTTCAGCCTCTGGGTGCTTCACTGTTTCCCTAGTCTTTGCACATCTCCATTTAAGGTCTTTCTTTCCAATATTTGAGTCTATACTTTCCCTGAATTTTGATAAACAGGCTTTTCTCTGTCTTCATACTCTGGCCTCTGTCAGCCTCTGGCAGGGCTAAACCATTATCTTAGCTGCTTTCTATCCCCTTTCCTGATGTTTAGAGCAAGGCACAGTTAACCCTAGAAGTCCCAGAAAATTGACCAATGCATCCATTTGCCTGTTCGGACACCACTGCTGTGAATTTTAGCAACTCATGTCTTCAAACCACGTGCCACTGCACCCAAACATGGATAAACAAAATGTGGTACTGATTATTCTACCTTAGAAAGGAATGAATTTCTGGTACATATTATAACATGGATGAACTCTGAGGACATGTCGCTAAGTGAAATAAGACTCAAAAGGACAAATACTGTTACGATTTCACGTATATGAGGTACCTAAAGTAGTCAAATTCATAGATCAGAAAGTAGAATGGTGATTGTCAGGGGTTAGGAGGAATGGGAATAGGGAATTAGTGTTTAATGGATATAGAGTTTCAGTTTGGGAAAATAAAAAAGTTCTGGAGATGGATGGTGGCGACAGTTTCACAATGTGAATGTGAAGTGTACTGAACTGTACACTAAAAATGGTTAAAATGGCAAATTTTATGTTATATATAATTTGCCACAGTAAAAAATAAGATTAAATTTGAAAAAAATCAAATAAAAATACGTGGGAAATGACTAAAGAGATTCACATATTTAAGCTCTTTGTTTTATCAGTGCAGAAGCTGAGGCTACAGGAGATTAAACTTCTGAGTTAAGAAAACACAGTTAGTTAATATGGCAGAGCTAAAATTAGAACCCCGTGATCCTGTGACTTCCAAACCAGAGTCTTTCCATTATCCCAGAGTTACCTCCTGTTCTTTTTTGGTGATAGTTGACATTTTTGATACACAGTCCTTAGAAGAAGGAAGGGATTGCTAATCTTCCAACAAAAATATTAGTTGATTTCCAGTTCTCAGTACTGCATTACTTATAGTTGGATAATATTCCCAGACATGCTGACACAGTTTGACAGCTGGAATAAGGTATCTTGACACAACATGCTGACTTAGTGAAAGGGCTAGATGTTAAATGAGCACAAGGACGAGTTATCTGATCTTTTCAGTCCTGCTGATTCATTGGTCAGTCAGATATCCAAAGTCCTGCAACATATTTTTTTTTAATTAATTAATTAATTTATTTATTTTATTTTTTTTTGTGAGGAAGACCAGCCCTGAGCTAACATCCATTGCTAATGCTCCTCTTTTTGCTGAGGAAGACTGGCCCTGGGCTAACATCTGTGCCCATCTTCCTCTACTTTATATGGGATGCCACCACAGCATGTCTGACAAGCAGTGCATCAGCGGGCACCCAGGATCCGAACCCGCGAACCCCGGGCTGCCAAGCGCGAACTAAACCGCTGCGCCACCAGGCAGCCCCTACATATTTTGATCATGGGTGTCCACGGTAGGCCTGTGAACATGATATGTGAATCCTAGCCCCCACATCGCCCCCTGTGAGACTTCCCTCTCTCCCATCCTACCTTGGGTGAGCTTGCTCTGACATTAGTTCTTATTTGAGACTCCTGCCAATCACTGAGAATCCTGGCATGTCACAGCAGTAATGTTCTGAAATTCTCCCTATTTGGCCAATTTTTTAATAGTTTCAGACACTTTCCTTGTAGGTAAAATTTTGCAGCTCTAGAGTCTTCATTTGACTATTACCCATCAGTAATGGGATTCTCGATGATGACAACTGAATAAATTATGAACATGAAAAGTCTGCTATGACTTTGTATGCCTCAAGGTGCTTAGCACAATGCATTTTAAAAAGGAGGGCCTAGATTAAGGTATGGGTCAGTCCTAGCCAATCTCAATGCATTGATCACTGTGTTCTTGGGCTGCCTGACCTGCTGTCCTCTCTGCTAAGGGAATTCTCAATAACTGTAATAGAAACCTAATCAAAACATAATTAGGAAGGCAAACTACTGTAAAAACCCATCATATAATGCATTCCAGCAAGAGATTTGGGGATTATCTGCACCACTGGTTTCCTCCTTTAAAAGTTGATTAAAAGTTGATTGCAAGAGAATTGCTTAAAAATGAAGAAAGTGACTGCTTCTCTTTCAATACTGTTGTCTTGATTGAAATGAGGAACTCAAGAAGGCGTTTGGCTAGAAGTAAGGGGCACATTCCAAACATTATGTCAAACAGAATTTAAGAAGCATTTACTCATCTTAAGTTTGAGGTTCAAGGATTACTGCTTCCTGGTGTTAAATGTACCTCCTGGTAAATCTTCATTCATTCATTCTCTACTCACTCACTTATTCACCCCCTCACTTAAGTCACAGGCTCACTCCTTCAACAAGCAATTTACAGAGCACCTACAATTAGCCAGGTGCTGGTGACCTCATTGCAGTCCAATGCAAGAGACAGACACATATAACTTCTTAAACAGAGTTTCCAGACCGTTCTCTAATTTCTGAACTAAATCCAGTAATTTGTTTTACTTTTCTGACCAATAATTCAAACATCAGTATCCTTATGTAGTTGGAAAAAAAAATTGTAAGTCCTCAAAGCACTTTGAAGGGGCATTAAACATATCTAGACTTGAAGATGCTTTGAGGACTTAAAATTACTTTTTTTCCAAACTGCAATTTTAAAAAAAGGTTCTTGGCTCTTGTATACCAGAACAATATTATAGAAAAAAGTCCCTTAAAATTTAACATATCTGATTTTAGTCATCTAATAAAGTTTGGAATTTTATGTTCATTTCATTTTTAAGACATGCCTGGCCCATGTCAGTAGCATCCTCGTTCAAGAGCTTTCCTACATGTTCGTGCCTCACCCACCCTAGAGGTGCAGAAGTTCACTGCAAGGCAAGGGCAGATGCATTAGAATCCACGTCTCAGGAAACTCTGGGCTGTCATTCACTGCATCCTTCCGCCCTGACTTCCGGTTGGGAAGGTCCAGCTAATAGCGATTGTCTGGAGTAACAATGCAGACTTTATATTAAAGAAAACTCTCTGTGTTGGAACTTTGTCTTATTTATAATGTTTAAAAAAAACGGATGAAATGCCAGTTTGAAAACTCGTTTTCAGTAAAAAATGTTTATTTCCATGTGTTATATGCATATATTAGTAGATCTTGATGGGATCGTATATTCCCACTAGAATATAAGTTCTTAGCGGGCAGGGATCTTATCTTTTTCTGCATTGTACTTCCCAAAGTGTGCTCAATAAGATTTTCTAAATTGAAATGGTATCTACGACAAAATAAGCTACGCATGATGGAAGGGAAAGGCATTTATATTTCTAAATTCCATTTTACCACTGTCATCAAAACAAATGTAACAGTCCTTCTTTCTTAGATAAAAAAATAATCTATTTGATATTCCATTGTAATCATATTCTGTGAGATAAATGATTCTGTTCATTTTTCAGGAGCCACACATGGCTGTGCGTATGCGGAGCTCCCTGTAGCCAGGCATTAATCTAGTAATGACATTAGAACCGGAAAAAATTAATTTCTTGCCCTGAGATAGATGGAGAAAAGTAAAAGAAACATAAAAATCTATTATTTGGACAGCTTTAAGCTCTGACCTACTTAAGAAAGCTAATGCAATATTGATGCTCATTCATTAATTAAGATTCTTTTAGCATGCATTTTATATTAATTGCGTATTTTATATTCATAGTATGCATTAAGCTTGTATGTCCATATTACTAATATTAGTAATTAAAGATCTACCAGCCTCCTGCTTTTTAACAACATGGTTTTGAATCATAGGTAGCCAATATCTGGCATATAATTTGTCATCCATGCTGAAGGTTCCCCCCCCCCCCAGAACTCAATCAGAATTAGTCTATTTTAGCTAAAAAAGCAACAAAACCAAACGATTTGATGCTTTTCATTAGCTTTGAGACCAGTGGATAGATTAAAAAATTCACTCTTGAAAGAAGAATTTTTAGTTATTCATGTATATGGATCAAATCTCCTTTGGTATTAAAAAAATAGAAATCATTTTTTAAGTTTGCATCAGTAGTCAAGCCATTGTATTATTCCGTATGTTTAATTAATTTGTTTTTGCCATAATTTACCCAAAAGGTTATTTCAGACCTGAGATCTGGTGGGACTGGGAATCATAAGATGATTAGAAAGAGACACTGTATTGTCTAGGAGATTGGCAATGGAATAGAATTCTAGGGCCTCATGCCCTTGTCAGGGATCAATTGTTTACAGGAAAATGGGAGATTCCAGACATCAGAGGTGTGGTTGTGAGCCCTCAGAAGCCAACATTTTAGAAGTAGAATGCTCTTTTGAGGACTTTTTTTAAAATCACTTTATTTTATAAGAAGAGCAACAAAGAAATTAAATACTTGCTTAAGATCATAGGAATTGTTAATAGCTAGCTCCTGATTCCTTCCCAGGCCAATTTTCTGGCCCCAGGATACACTGAGAACTTGAGAAAGATTGAAATAGTTTTATTTGGTGAGGAAGTTTTCAGCATAATTCAACAAATGCTTATTGGTACTGTCTACCAAGTAGGGCTAATGCAGCCCTAAAGCCCCAGCCCTTTCAAAAAGTTCTGCCTGTGTATAGGCTGGAGTGGATCAGAAAGAGGTAGGAGGACTAGATCGGGGATGTTAGAGCTCAAAACTTCATGGGGAGAGGGTGGAAGGCGAGTGGGATGTGGGAATGGTGATAGGCAGCTGATAGAGGAATTGGAAGAGGTCCAGAGATGCTCAACAGTACAAGTGGTCAACACACCGGGGCTGCGGATCTGATATGTATGTCTCTATAAACCATGGCCAAAGATTTCAACCAGATTATGGAGTTGAAGATGTTTACATTCTTTAAACTCTCAGGACATAACCTGAGCTTTCCTACCTCCTGTGCACCCACAACCTCCAAACTCTCCCCGTTGGAATAACTAGACCCACAGGACATCAGTCTACAGATTCAGCCCCATGTCAGTCTTGTCTAAGTTAAGAAGGATTTAAGAAGCCATGATCAATTCTAAGGGGTCACAGCATACTACATTCTCTGAACTTGAGCCCTAAATATCAATAGAAGTTTCTCCTTTTCCTGAGACCAACTCTCCCTAAATTGCTCCTTCTGTCCCCCACATGTGTCCCAATCTCTGGATTGGATTCCTATGTCAGGATTCACCTGCCTGTGACATCTCATCCCTCTAGGGATGGAATCAGTCCCCATCTCCCTTATCCAGGGCTGACAGAATCCCTGGTGACAGCTGCCTGAGCTCTACAAGTGGCACCTGCTTCTAATTCTTGTAATGTCTTTCCATCTAATCATGAAGATGCCCATTATGTTCTGAATCATGCGGAAAAGTCATGGGCTTTAGATTCAGCAAGACCTGCCTACCAAGCACCACTAGAAGTCTCATTTGAAGTACTGGCTCTGCCAAGGTTCTTTCTCCCTTAATCATCTCATCTCTGGTTGCATTGCAAAATCCTACAAAAGCTAAAATAACCTCTAGGAGTGTGATTTGCTAAAACAGTAAAATTTACAGTTTGTTTTCACCAGACTTTACTAAAATATTAAGATTACTTTTTCAAATGTAAAATATACATAACATAAAATTTACCACTTTATTTTTAAGTGTACAGTTAATTGGCATTACAAACATTCATATTGTTGTGCAACCATCACTACCATCCATCTTCAGAACCCTTTTATCTTCCCGAACTGAAACTTCATACCTGTTAAACACTGACTCACCATTCTCCCCTCCCGCCATCTCCTGGCAACCACCATTCTACTCTCTGTCTCTATGAATTTGACTACTCTAGGTACTTCATATGAGTGGAATCATACAGTATTTGTTCTTTTGTGACTGACTTAGTTCACTTAATGTCTTCAAGATTCATTCACGTTGTAGCATGTACCAGAATTTCATTTCTTTTTAAAGCTGAATAATATTTCATTGTATATATTACCACATTTTGCTTATCCATTCATCTATCCATGGACACTTGGGCTGCTTCCACTTTTTGGCTATTGTGATAATGCTGCTAGGAACATGGATGTACAAATATGTCTTCAAGTCCCTGCTTTCAGTTCTGTTGGGTATATACCCTGAAGTGGAATTGCTGGATTATATGATAATTCTATGTTTAATTTTTTGAGGAACCTCCATACTGTTTTAGAATTACTTTTTAAATCTGACATTGAACAATAACATCTTGACACCCTTGCCTCTTCATATATATGTTCTTCAGAGAAAACAATAAAATGAACTTGAATGCATATATACTGATAGGATTTTTGAGAGAATGTGTTATTTCATCATCTATGAAAGGGAGCTTAAATGTGTTGAAGTTTAGGCAAATAAAAGGGCATGAGAGCTGAACAGAAAGTAAAAAAATCGCTATCCAATAAGACCTGAATATGTGGATTGTCTAGAGAACATGACAGCTGTGGGTGGCAATCCACTAAATGACTTTCACAACCTCTCCCTGGCATAATATAATGTTTTAGATAAGGATATGATGAGTTGAAAATAAAATGGATCACTAGGTTTAAATGGTTTTTTAAAATAGACAATTTAAATTATAATGAGAACAGAATTTGAAACCCCTTAAGGTTATGAAGGAAATTGTTAATATAAAAAGTTACCCCTAATTTCAATTATACCTAAGACTTTCTAAAAACAGTGGAAATCTTCAATCTAAGATAAATGAAATGTGCATATGTAGATGAAATCTACTTTCTACAAATGACTTAATGTGTTCCTTAAAGAACAGCACTCAGGGGAACTAAATACTAAGTTACAGTTCATTGCAGAATAATAAACCAGCAATCTGGAAAAAATCTTGCTGTGTCTGCATGGTATGGATTTTAGCAAATATGAAATGGCTGGATTTTAAATCCCAGTGATTTAATCATACCCTAAAATACTCTCCTACAAATTATTGCAAGACAGCTCTGTTAAAACAAACAAACACAGCCTTTAACTGGATTTCTACAGATTGTACTGAAACTTACATTTAGAACAGCCAATCCTTTACTCATGTGCTGTTCACTATTTAGATTGTGTTTCTCTCTGGGATTTGTAGCCTGAATTTGAAGTCAGATGCTCTTCCTGCTATTAACCATCTGACTGTAGTACAAGGACTATCAGCGAATCATTATATAATGTGTGAATTGATAGTTTTTTCTAAGCTACAATTTATTAAGCTGATGGCTACTGTTATCATTAGGGGTTGCTTGTACGTGGCAACAGCGTGTAGTCATCATAGAAAATTGAAAAATTGTATTTGTTTTAGTGATCTTGTTTCAAAGACTAATTGTTGATGTTTTCATCATTCTTATTATTGGCAAAAAGCCCAAGTAAAAGGGTTAAATCATCAAATTATATTTATATTTATATCCTCTTTAAAAGTGCCTTATTCTCACCCCTATGTTCATTGCAGCATTATTCACTATAGCCAAGAAGTGGAAGCAACCCAAGTGTCCCTCAACTGAAGATTGGTTAAAGAAGATGTGGTATATACATACAATGGAATACTACTCAGCCATAAGAAAAGAGACAATTGTCCCATTTGCAACAACATGGAGGGACCTAGAGGGTATTATGTTAAGTGAAATAAGCCAGAGAGAGAAGGACAGACACTGCATGAACTCGCTCATATATGGAATATAAGTGAACACACGGACAGAGAAAACTGATTGGTGGTTACCAAGGGGAAGGGGGGTGGAGGGGGCACAAGGGGTGAAGGGTTACATCCACAAGGTGATGGACAAACAAAAATGTACAACTAAAACCCCACAGTGTTATAAACTAAGACATCAATTAAAAAAAAAAAAAGTGCCTTATTCTACTAGACTTAATTATATCATGGTTTCGGTCATGAACCCACGCAGTGATATGTACATATATATAGCATAATGGAATGTCTGTAATATGTATATATTATTACTGACCATTACTCTAATGTGTTTCTACATTTTTGGTTGAGGATTATCAAGAGTCTTCCCATTAGTCGTACCACCTTTATTCTACGACGTGGTGGGTTGAGCAGTAGGCACTGGTGAAGTATAGATAAGTAAGATTTGATACCTGCCCTCAAAAAGCTCAATCTAGTCAAGTAGAAGTTGGATGAAGGTTAATGGCTGTTAGTAGCGAGATTTGATCTATGGCATATCTTTCTGACAGGAGTGTCCGAATAATGCTATTTGTTCTACAACTTTTTTCAACAACCTGCCTATTAATCATGCTATCTTTGCCACCAAACCCCAGCCTCTAGGGCACTCCTGACATGGCCATCAAGGGGTTCATGATCTTTTCTACC
Organism: Tapirus indicus; assembly: GCA_031878705.1. NCBI lineage: Eukaryota > Metazoa > Chordata > Mammalia > Perissodactyla > Tapiridae > Tapirus > Tapirus indicus. Next base: position 68,088,877 of record CM062930.1, on the reverse strand, counting down.
CTGGCTGACATAAGTGTCCTTTTCTGCTAAGCCAACACTCTCACCGTTTCTTGATTTCTACTCTCAGAGATTTTGTACCCTATAACCCACTCACAGCCCCCTTTGAACTCAGTCCTCCCTAGAACTATTGCACAGTAGGAGAAAAACCTGGTTTGATGGGTGTGAAGTTTCCCTAGGAACATTCAGTTTGAGGATAGAAACAGAAGGACAGAGGGTAGAGGACCAAATTCTGAATCAAGCTCTATCCTCAAATGTCTCTGAAGGAAAAATCTCGTTGTGCCTCTAATTAGTTAGATTCTAACCCAAATAAATGATTTTAGAATTTAGCTCATTGATGTCTCTTTGTTCATTCATCTATCCCTCTAACACTATGTTTTATTATAATTATTTGCTTATGCATCTCTCACCACTATTAAGACCAAGGTCCTCAAGTGTAGATATAGTGGCGGTATCAATATAATGTGACAGAAAATGTTTTAGCTTTTTCATAATTTCCGTCAGTAACTTCTCCCCTTTTTTGATATGAAAACAACTGATATTTTCTCAGTTTTATGTAAAGAATGAGTAAAGACATCTTCAAAAAAACTCTGCTAATTTTTAAATTGACCTGTAACATATAAGTACAAAAAAACCTCCCCTGAAATGCAAACACATCTTCATGATGCACCTCTTAGCTCATAAATTGTCATCCCTAAACCTCTAAATAAGAAATTCTGAAAGTGCCACCAGACAGGAGCTGAGTCCTTTTCATTTTTGGATTACTAATTTGTAAATCCATGCCAGGAAGGTAGTAGCCCTCCTTAAATGTTTCCTGAATGATTCATGATCATGAGAAATCTGGATCTCAAGAGCTTTCTTTTCCTTTATAACAAACTAAGGAATCATTCAGGATTTGCCACGATGCAACCAAGTTTCTGGGATTGGTATCTACAAGAAGGGAGATTCAATTGTGGGAACCTCAGTACAAAATCTTGCAGTGGTTTCTCTTTAAACTTCCCTTGAGAAAAAGCCCCATCATCACATATTGTGCTTGGTTTTATTTCAAGCATCCTGACCCAAACTAAGTTTATTTTTTCCCTTATTAATTTATTTGAAAAGCAGCAATTAAGGAAACATTGCATGCCAGCCTAAAAACTTTTCACATGTTCCGTGAACTCCCTCTGATTGTACTCATACCTACGAACTACACCCTTTCCTTTAAGGAGCCCAGAGGCTTCCAAAGAAGATCTCGAACTTTTCTTTAGCCTGAAATCAAATGAAAAGTTTGAGGATTTCAGCAACACCCTTAAAGAAAAGATTCCTATCCCCTTTTTTTGACACTTCTCTATCCTCACTAGTTACTTAATAACATCGTTCACCATTTCCTTATTAGTAAATAAAAGCTTCATTCCTAGAAGCTCAGGTGAAGTTAATTGGCTCTACTCTCCTCATTAAGCTTTTGGAAGACACCACAGACAAATAATCCTAAATTACTGTGCCTTGACAACCGCAAACATTTTCACAAGAAGGCATTTTTATGGAGCAATGTAGATCAAAAGCAACAAAGTTTAAAGAGGTGGTGCACAGTGACTACTGAACTAGCAATGAGAGAAAGAGACAGACAGACACACGCAGAGAAACCCACACAGAGAGACACAGAAAAAGAAGACTCTTCTTTATAAATAGAACGCCAACTAATAAATGTGGAAGGAATGGACAGAACTAAAGAAAATCACCATTTTGCAACTATCATTATTAAGAGATGATTCCAGCAAGATCAAAATGAACAACGGATGCTAAATCAATTGGCTGTAGGTTGTCGTGAAACAATATTCACACGATCTCAAAGTTTCACAGTGCAGATTATTTATAAATTACAGACGGAAACTGTACTTTTACATTTGGTAATCACCATGTTAACTAGGTGATCAAACAGCCTCACCGATAGGGAACCACTTGACTTTATTTGCTACCTGATGTGATACAATAAGTATACAATATCACCTATGTAGTTTTCTTGCTAAAAATGTTTAGCCTATATCAAATTATGAAGAAACAATCATACAAATTCAGAGTCTGGAACATTCTAGAAGATACTGATCTGGACTTTAAAAAGTCATTGTCATGAAGAACAAAATAGGGAGAGGACTGCTCCAGATAAAAGTGATCAAACAGACAAAAAATAGAAAGAAAGAAAGATCAAAAGCAAATGTATCATGCAAATATTGATTGGATCCAAGATTTTAAAAATCTATGAAAGTATTAAGACAGTTGGAAACATTTAAATATAGACTGTGTTAGGTAATAATCCACTTATTTAATTCTCATGGGTAGTTGGTATTTTGATTATAAGAATATATATAAAAATAATATAAAATAAGAACATCTTTGTGAGTTGCTAATTCTTAAGTAACTAGTTCAGCATAAAAGTGCATATCTATCTATCTGTTTTATATATGTGTGTGTACACACATATAGACACATGTATACATACATCCATATACATAGAAAAAAAGAAAATTGGTAAAACATTAATTTGTGAATCTAAGTGAAGGGTATATTGTATTCATATTCTATTTTTTCAACTTTCTGTAGGCTTAAAATTTCTCAAAGTAAAAAAGTAGGGGAAAACAAAGAAATGAGATAATCAACTTTTGACCAAAAGCATTATAATCAATTAATACTGTAATAAAAATTATAAATTAGCCTTAAAAATAAAAAGCCTTGTTTCTCCTGGCTCTTCCCTTTAATAGATGTGTGACCTTAAACGGGTCACTTAACCTCTGAATAAATTTCTCTAGTCTATAAAGTGGGGAGATGATGTTCATTAAAAAAGGACAAAGAGGGGCCAACCCAGTGGCATCGAGGTTAAGTTCACGGGCTTCCTGGCCTGGGGTTCACACTTTTGGATCCCGGGTGCGGACCGACGCACCGCTTGTCAAGCCATGCTGTGGTGGTGTCCCATATAAAGTAGAGGAAGATGGGCAGGCATGTTAGCCCAGGGCCAGTCTTCCTCAGCAAAAAAGAGGAGGATCGGAGACAGATGTTAGCTCAGGGCTGGTCTTCCTTAAAAAAAAGGACAAAGACACCAAGAGTACCCTAGAACTTGTGTTTTAGTATCCTCCTCTGTGTTCAATACGAAAGGGGGAAAATGCTCACAGGCATCATTATCATCACTCTCCTCTCATCCCTTTCCTTTCTGAAGTAAAACGTGGATCAAAGAAAAGAAAGTGTTACTAACACCTTTCATTTTTCAATAAAATAGGAATTATAGTACTCTTGTCTTTTGGTGGATGATTGCCATGTGCAGCTCAGGAGATGGTGGAAGATTTAAGGTAGAGAAAATAGAAAATTGTTGCCCATATGATCATTTCTACTGTTGCATCACAATAGAAAATGTGGATTAAACTCAATTAGCCATTTTTTCGCGTGTTTCAAAAGAATGTTTTTTATTCTGTTGTGGCCAGCGCATCTTGATTTCTGTTGCTAGGAAACCTGGAAGGCTATTTTCGTCCTCATGGAAACCATGCTTAATGCAATCACTTTGGCTGATTCTTTCTTGGCTGTTTGGGTTGATGCCAAGTCAAGGAAGGTTCACCTCAAACTTTTGCAAGGTAAACAGTCGTGGCAAACTGCGCTAGCCCTAGGGGCTGTGTGAAGTGCCTCAGGGGCTTCCTAGAGGTGGGAGGGGCCAGAGGGGCAATACCCCTCCCTCCTTCAAGCAGAGCAATTCCACTTTGATCTGCTTTAATGTTAGGCTCCATCTGAAGAAAATATTTCACTGGGGGAAGGGAGATATTAAAAAGAAAGTTTGAAAAGCCCTGACCTAATCTATCATAAAAGAAAATTGAATCCTGAGAAGTGACTAGCCCAAAGTTACACAGCTCATAAACACCAAGGCTGTGGATTAAGCTAGTTCTTCTGACTCGAAATCGTTTCCCATTATCACACACCTCTTGTTCCTAGGATTGAACAAACAACATAACTATGCATAAGTAGTGATGTCTGAATGTAAGATGAGAATATCATGAACAATGTTCTGTGCTCATCAGAAGTGTGACAAATGGATGATTTCTTAGAACACTGCTACTTAAAGTGTGGTCAGCTGACTGGTCTGCAAACTATCTGTTACCAGTTTGAGATGAAGTAAGTACAGAAGTTGAGAATAAGTCCCTAGAACCTGTGAAAGCAGTTTTTACACTGCTGCAATATCCAAGCATATAATTTTGTACTTTACCAGTGTTGATCTGTGATGAATTGAGAAGCTCTGTCTTAGAAACCTATAACTTAACAAAACTGACTCAAGAAGGAAATCTAAACAGACCTACAACCATTTAAGAAAATGAATTAATGGATTAAAATCTAACCCCTAAAAATCTTCCCATCCAAAATGGTTTATATTGCAAGTTCTCCCAAGTTTCCGCTGAATGGATCACGTCTATTTTATATAAACTCTCTTGGAGATCAGAACAACAGAAAAAGTGACCCAACTTGTTTTGTGAGGCCAGTATAATCTCATACTGAAACTAGACAAAGACAGTACATGAAAAGAAAGTTATAGGCCAATCTTATTCATGACCATGAATACAAAAATTCTAGATAAAATATTAGTAAATCAAGTCCTGCATATATGATGACTAAGTATTAAATTTGGAAATTCTATTAATATGTTACAACATTAACAGATAAAAAGGAGAAATAACAAATTCCTGTACCAGGTGAAGAAAAGAAGGTGCAGGAAAAATTCATGAAAAGAGAATAATTACTAGTACATTAGAAAAAGAAGAAATATTCTTAAAAGATGTCTCTTAAATCTGTTATAAATGTCAACATCAAAAATAAAACAAAAGCATGCACTTTAAAATCAGGAATGAGAAAGTTTTCCAGTTGTCATTGTTTCTTGTTTTGATGGTGCAGATTGGAGGTAGGGGAAGGGACAAAGTTATACTAATCAGAAAGGCAGAACAAAACTTTCATCATTGATATTATTGTCCACATAGAAAAGCCTAGAACTTATGCAAATTATTAAAACAATAAAGAATTTTGGATTTTATCAAGATACTGTATATAATATAAAAATATTCTTCCCATTAGTATAAAGAAGCAACAAGTAATCAGACAATATAACTTTTAAAAGATACAATTTATATTAGTAACTAAGTTGATAAACTGTCTAGAAATAAATCTAATAAAAATGTGCAATATTTCTAAAGAAAACATTTCTAAATGTTCATCAAAAGATATAGAAGACTTTATTAATGGAGAGAAACATTGTTTTCATGGAAGGAAACAATATTATAAAGATGTCAATTCTCCACAAATTAATTCATAAATTCAATAAAATTGCAGTCACATTCTCATCAGGATTTTTTTAGTATCTGGACAAGCTGATTCTGAAATCTTATGGAAGAGCAAAAGGCCAACAAAAGCCAAGAAAATCTAGAGGGAAGAAAAGTAGGAGGAAGAAGAAGAGGAGGAAAAAGAGAAAAACAATTTATTTATAATAAGACTTTTAATAAAACTATTGTAATTTTAACAGTATAGAAAAATTGATCAATGAGAGCATTTAGAAATAGACCCACAAATATAAGGAAACTTGGAATGTGACAGGTGATATTATAAATCAGTGGGGAAAGGGTAGTAGACTTTTCAACAAATTGTGTGGGACAATTGATTATATATATGGAAAAAGATAAAATTAAGCCCCTGTTTCATGATACACAAATTTACATTCCCAGACAACTTAAAGACTGAAATTTAGAAAAAAATTCTTAGAATAAAGTATGGAAGAATCTTTAGAATATGGAACTAAAGAGGGATTTCTTTTTTAAAAACTCACAAAATACCAAAAAAAGAAAACAGAGAAAAACATTAACAAATTTGACTACATTAAAAAATAAATTTTAACTAAATTAAAAATTAAAAGACACCATAAACAAAGTGAAAAGGAAAGTCATAGACTGGAAAATCCATGGGAACCACATAAATCCCAAATTTATAAAGAACCCCTACAATAACACATTAGAAATATAGGCAAAGCATGTGAATAGGCAATTTAAAAAGCAAGAAGTGCAAATGGACAATAGCATATGAAAATACGCTCAACTTCACTAGTTATCAGGGAATTGAAAAATAAAACAATGAGGTACTATTTGAAACCATCAGATCAGCAAAACGTAATCTGTTGATATCAAGTTTTGATGAAAAAGTTAGACGTTGCTAGTGGGCTTGTGAATTAGTACAGCCTCGAAGAGCAATTTGCCAATATTTGGTAAAGCTGAAACTGAAACATGCCAGGAATGTACTTCTAATTTATTGAGAGTTTACCTCAATAGACACTAGACATGTGTGCTAGGATAAATGCACGAGCATATTGATTGTATTCTTTGTAATGAAAAAGAAAGTGGGGAAAAAATTCATGCCCTTGAATAAGAGACTGGATTTAAAAAATAAATTTTCTTATTTAAAGGAATATTAAACAATATTAAGGCTAGATTTACCAATATTCACATCGATAAATTTCAAAAACATTAGGTTGAGTACAAAAAGTAAATTTTAAAAAGATGCGTAAGCGGTATCATTTACATAAGTTTAAAAAAACATGCAAGATCATTTATATATATTTATAAATGAAAACATATGTGGTAAAAGTCCTAAAAACCAAGTGGGAGGTACCCTCTGGGGAAGGGAGGGATGAAGGTGGGGCTTTACTGCGTCTTCAAAATTTTCTTTCTTTTTAACAAACAAACAAGAGCTGTTTCCAGCTGTAGTAACAACTAAACATCTTGGTGATGAGTACATGAGTGTCATATTATTTGTATTTTGGATCGTTCCATTGTTAAAAAGAAAAATTATTCATTTGATTTTACTTTTTTTAAAAAAGAAAAGACAGGGAGTAAAGAATTGTTCACTCTTGGGGACACAGCACAGCACTCTCCACAGTTGGTTCTCCGAGCCTCGAGCCCACTGCCGAACTGTATTGTTCACCGGGAACGTGGCCAAGCGTGGCCATTGGCTGGCAGTGGGCAGGGAGCCACTCTGTCTTCAGCTTGCAACAGTGACTATCCAGAGGCCAGCCTGGGCCACTAGGAGTCATCCTAAGAGCTTACCCCGTGGGGTACTCATTGTGGCTTTGGTGCCTGGAAAACTCGGGTGTTTGGTTTGTTTGATTTTTGTTTCTCTTCCCCTGTAGGTCATGTTGGAAGCAGGGATGAAGGCGAGCAGCATGTCTGTCACGGAGCCTTGCACACAGAGCACCTGCTGGAGGGTACCGCCGAGCTCTCTGCATCTGCTCCTGGCATCGCGGCTTTGTCCTCCTCTTTGGAGGCATTGGAAGGCCTGATACGAGTGTGAATGAAAGGACACAATGGTGGCAAAAAGACTCGTGGCCAGATCAAGACACACAGGAAGTTATAAGAGTAAAAGCATTCTGTTTCAGCTGCACCCATTGACCTTTTGTGGGTGAGTTTTTGGTAAAATAGCAACATCTGAACCCCTAGAAGGATGGCTTTGTAACTGGGGAAGAGACGTTGCTTCTAAATATAGTTGATGTGGCTTTCCTGCCTTAATTCAGTGTATCCATTTTCGACCACATAATCTTCCTATTGTCCACCCTGGTTCCTGTTTGGGTTGGCAGGGTTAACTGCTGGCAGGCTTCCTCGATGCTGAATTCTCCATACTCCACTGTGCAGGGATTACTGAAATAACAACAAGCTTTCCCCCTCTCTCCAAAACATGAGCCAAGTGTGACACGAATTGTGAAACTTGTTTCTGGTTACCAGGCAAACTTAAAGAGATCCCAATGAAGCAAAAAGATCGACAAAATTCTTTCCAACATTTGAACAAAAAAGGTGTTTTTCGGGTCTTAGATTTATGGAAGTCAATTCTCCAACTCCCAGGCAGACTTTCAAACCTTCTATTCTTTGCACTACATTATTTAAATACACTGTAAATGCCCTTAGTTTCTCTAATAGCAGGTCCATATTGTGCAAGACGGCCATGGTCTGAAGACCTTGTTGAATCTGAAAGGCAGAAGTTCCGTTTCTGGCACAGAAACTTGAATCAGGAGTGTGGTAAGAGTGCCAATGAAGTCTGCACTTTGGCAGCTAGACAAGCAGGTCATTTATTTGGAAAGCCTTTGAATCCCTTCCCAGAGTAAAATGCAGTCCTTTATACTCAGCAGGGTTGGAATAAAAGCTTCTTAACTGACCTGATCAGTGTCCTGAATTTTAGGGTGTAGGAAAGTATTTCTGATAACTTAGAAATGGAGGAATCGTGGAAAACCTGGGCCTGGAAAGATGCTTCCTCATGGGGGTTCCTGCCCTGATATTTTCTAATTTGTGTGTTGAGTGAGGATTTATATTGTTTGTTGAAAATATTATCTCCTTGTGACAAAACCCCAAGTCTGGAAAGAAAAAGCAGAAGGAATGAAGAGAAAATGGGATATATGAAGCCTCCTGGATAAAACTTTAAAAACTCATAGGCATCAATCAAACAACCAGATTTACTGAATAAATATTATACACCAGGTTCTAAGGGGATAAATATGACTAAGACGTAGTCCTTGCCTTTAAAGAGTTTGGGAGGAGGGTTGCAGGCTAGATGGTAAGAAAGGAATAGTGATAATCCAATTATGTGTGTGCCCTAATTGTGGTAGTTTCACCTCTGTCAGAGGACAGACTAGGCAGGCCAACTGCCCCAGACTGGCAACCTCCACACTCCCCACAGACCCTGCATCTGCTCTTCTTTGCTTACTGCCTACAGGCCTCTTTCAATCACTTCTGGACCACTGGGCTCTGGTGCTTTTCTCTACCATGACCAGTAGGGAAACAGCTTCCACTTACGAGACCAGCTCTTTTGCAGAGATATCCTAAAATAGAACTATTGAGCTCTTAATGCATAGTTCTTTCCACTGTCAACAGCCCTTTCCTTCCAAGGGTACTCTGCCAGGGCCTCCCCTAGTGTAAACAAAAATCACCCCTTCCTTAAGACACTTGACTTTCCTTTGGCAGAAAATTGCAAAAAAAGATTAGCACGTGCAAATTTACTATGTGAATGATATCTTCCTATATATGCCCTTGTTTAGTGTACATCCTGAATGGCCAGACATGGTGATCTAGCACTACAAGATGGGAAAGGAACTGGGTCAGAGGAAAGCTAGGCACAGCTTGCCCTGAAATGCCTACTCCCTGTATCATCCAAGCCTTGCTGCAGAGACTGGATCATCCTTCGATTTCTCTGTGGAGTGTGACTTCAGGGAGCCTGTTCTTTCCCTCCTGTGTAGCCTCCTTCTGGAAATATACCATCCACCCGGGCCATCAGACAAATCTCTACACATCTTAGTCTGAATGTCTTTTTCAAGTTCTCTCTCAAAGGGCTCCCTTTGAGGTTGGGAGCCCCCAAACTCCTGGAGGCTGGTCCTCAGAGCACACGAAAGACCCAGGATGGGCCTAAATTCATAGCTGCCCTGTCAGAGGCTCACCTGGACCTACCCCCAATCTGTTATGCAAATAAAAGCAGCTAATAATTAGCCTAATAGCTTTTCTTTCAGTCATTCTTTCCTCCAAATCAAAAAGAACTCTTCTGAGCAACTTGAAAGTTCAAGCTGAGGTCTTAAGTATGAGTTAGAATGGGTCTTTTCTCTTTTTCTCAGAATTGTATTGAAATTGAATGGACTCTGCTAGATACTGGCATGTGTTGGGGCTGGGGATTAGTATAAAGATGAATGGAAATGGTCCCTGCCTTCAAGCAGCAAAGAGGAATAAGAATACTTCACGTTTATAGCTTCCAAATTATTTTTACAAATATCAATACCCACAACAGCTTTGAGAGGTAGATATTATATATATTTTATAGGTAAAGAGGATGAGGCTCAGAGAGGGTAAGTCCAAGCTTACACAAGTAGTATGAGTTGAAATGGGACCTGCAACTGATTCCTCTGCTCTAAATCTTATCTTTCCCCATGAATGCAGGCTGTCTCTATAGTCCAGAGAGGAAAATAGTATTATTAGTGTCACAAAGAGTTGTGGGCATAGAGGGAGAGGGAGATGATGTCCCTGAGGCAAGATAAGGTGGGGTGGGGACTGGGGAAGCCTAAGGGAGCATAGATGGGATTACCACGGGCAAGTCCCAGTGGAAAGGCGAATGGGAGGAATGGCCAGAGCACAGCCATATATGAGAAGGGAGAATTTCAGGACTTGTTGGGGAACGTCAAGTGAATGATCAAACACAGCTGGTCTGGATGGTGTGCTGGCAGCAGAGGTGTTGAAGGAGGAGTGAGGTAAAGAAGGTCGTCACAGGCCAGGCTGCTGGGTGTAAAATGAGTTCATTAGCCCCGGAAGCCACTGGGAGAGGGACAGCTCAGATTTGGGCTTGGGAGGGGTGAGGTTAATTTAACAGCAGGGTGAAGAAGGGATTATCAGAAGGGACAGAAGAGGAGGCAGGAGACACCCAGATACTATCAGGGCCAAGTAAGGGGTTGGGCTCTCAACTAGGGCAGCAACAGTGGGACCAGAAAGCAGGGCGAAGTGTGAGATTACAAGAAACACATATCTATTTTGGGAGGTTAAGAAGAGGATTTTTAAATGCATGTAAACATACGTATTAAGCAATCACATTCTTTTTCAGTGGTGGACTTCTATTTACCAGACATCACTTTTGTGGAAGCCAGTTACATTTTTTAAAAATAAAGCAGATAAAAGCATAGCTGCCCTGGCAAAAGAGAGGTGCTTGGGTGTCTGGAGCTCCTGCTTCCCCAGGTGCAGCCCATGCTCAGCTTGAAAATCAAATCTCAGGTGGGAATCAAATGCTGCCTAAATGTACCTTATCTCTGTAGACACGTTGTCTGGTTTTATTTTGTTTTTTTCTGGAAAATTGAACTTAGATTCTTTTATACTGTCCTTGACTCACCTTAGCCAAATATTGCTCTTCAGGGTTTCAGAATCTCAAGACTCAAGAAGATGCCTGATTGAGATGAACGTTGGCCTTACTTGCATTTTCAGCCAGCCAGTCACACTTCTACATGCTGGAGATGCATCAGTGACCAACAGAGTCAGTCTCTGAGCTCAAGGAGCTTATAAACTGGTGGGGAGACGTGCAATAAATACATGCAAGCAAGTAATACTTCTACATATAATCTCATATAATATGAAAAAACAAAATAGAGTAATTCAGTTGAGAACAAAGGAGGCAGAGCAGTCTGAGGAGGTGGTGTTTGAACCATGGTCTGAAAGACGAGAAGGAGAAAGTCCCACGTAGATCTGTCTGGGAGATGTACATTTTAAACAGCAGGACCAGCAAGCGCCAAGCCCATGAGCCTGCCGTCGCTCAGTGTGTTGGAGAGTCAAAGTCCTGTGTGGCTGGGGAGAGGTGAGTGAGTGGCAAAGGGGTAGCAGATGGGGTTCTTCTTTGGCAGGGGCAGATCTCCTTCGGGGTTCTCCTTATGGCTGTGGCAATGAATGGGAGTTCATTCTGAATATTTTTGGAAGCTGTCAGGAGAGTGAAATGATCTGGTTTGCATTGTTACAGGGCTTGCCCAGGCTGCTATGTGAAAAATGGACTTTAAAGGGACAAGAGTGGAAGGAGAGAGGCCAGTTAGGTAAGAGAGGACGCTGACGTGGGCTACAGTTGAATCAATCAGAGAGTAGCATTGACTGGGTTAGAGATACATCTTGGAGGTAGAGTCAACAGAACGTAACTAGTGGATTTAAGTGGGATGTTAGCTAGAACAAGAGTAAGCCACGAGACCTCTTATATTTTTGTCTTGAGCAATTTGGTTGATGGTGGTGCCATGTACAGAGGTGAGGAGGAGCTGGGATGGGAGTTGATTTGGCCTAGGGCATGGGTTGGGGAGTGTGGATAGGAATCAATAGTTCTGCTTTGACTCAAGTAGCAGAGATTCAAAAAGAGATGCTGAGTGGACAGTCAGAAGTTGATGCTCAGAGTAAAATTGGGCTGGAGATAATTGATTTTTAAACTTAAAAGTTAACAAATAGTATCTTTGAGTGCTTACTATGCGCTCAGCACCACTGGAAAAAGAATATTTTCTGTTGTCAAAAAAGTGCTTCTCCACTGAGAACTGCTCCCCGTACAGTATAGAGCTAAGGCAAAGCAGGACTTCTCCTTCGGGCAGGACAGTGAGATGGAACACCCACCTGTTTCTGAGAACAGACTTTCCAGGGCAACCATCTGGCATCCTCTGCAGAGCGCCAGATCTTTGGCACAAATCTGTCTTTAAAACAACACCACAATTAAGCTTCTGTGAAGCCTGGAGCTGTGTAAATCCACAGTGTTAGAGATATCTTGACATCTAGGTACCATCTAGGTAGCATCACACTGCACCCAAACAAAGAGGCCTTTCAGTGTGGCTTGTGTTTAACCTCAGATGGAAATAGCTGTGTGGGAAAACAAATTTCTCATGGGTCGTAGGTACTATTCAGACCAATTAATATTGTGTATCTACGGTATCTCCAAGTGTTTAATTTCTTGGAAACAACACTTGATGCTGCCAGTCCTTAAATGAATCAGCTTAATGTTAACAGTGCTATCGTTATTTGTATTATTTATGTTGTGTTGTATTATTTAACATTTTCTAACTCTGCAGAGGCAGCTGTGCCAAGCATACTAAAGACATATTTATTGCCAGAATTAGATTTGCTCAAAAATGAAAAGGAAAGGGATGGAGGCAGGAAGGAAGGAAAGAAAGGAGGAAGAAAGGAAGGAAGTAAAAGAAGGGAGGGATGGAGGGGGGTGGGAGGGGAGGGAGGGAGAGAGGGAGAGAAAGAAAGAAAGAAAAGAAGGAAAGAATCTCTAAGGTGAGATTGATAGGGACAAGTAGTATGCTGGTGGTTTTAGTAGTCAACAACAAAAGGATATTAGACAATAAAAACTTTCTGCTCTTTCTTCCACATATTTATCATTCTTTGGATGCCAGTCTCAGAAATCCAGACTAGGGGAGTTTTGAGAATTGTCCATCTATTTATCTATTCATCCATTTATTAATTCACCAAAAAGGGAATATTCTCAGTGATGGTGGGGGCAGGGCATAGGAAAAGTCTATAATATGTGGAGCAGGTACTGTCCTAGGTACTTGGGTATTTGTTCATTCTCTCAGCAAATATTTATATTGTGCCTACCACAAGCCAGACACTGTTTGAGGCATTGAAGATACACTTGTGAAGGAGAGAGATGTGGTATCTTCCCTTAAATTAGTAATTAAATAACATTACTCGGATATTAATAAGTAATAAAATATGTAACTACAGGAATACTCTTTAGCTTAATTGTGACAGTGCTACACAGGAAACGTACAAAGTACAATGAGAGTACATAACAAGAGGACCTCACCTGGGGCGGGAAGAAAGGGCTGGTCAGGAAAGGTTTCTTGAAGAAATGATGTTTCATTTGAGACCTAAGTGACAAGTAAAAGGAAACCAGGAAAAGAGGCATTGGGTAAGGAGTAAGAGGAAGTACACTAAAGGAACTATGGATCTAGGTGTGGAAACAGAACACGTCCATTAGTAAGTGCAATACGACCTGATGTTATCAGGGTCATTAGCATAGATAGAAAGTCCTTTTATTCTTAGTTTACTTAGTTTACTCTACTCCATTCCTGGGTTTTTGCTTTGCTTTTGTTTTTTAAGTTAGAATCTCTGGGGTTGAATCCTAGCTCCATCACCTAGTTGTGTGACCTTGGGTTGATACAATAGCATTATCAGGTTGTCATGAGGATTAGCCTAGCACAGTCTCCAGTGTACATTAGGTGCTCAGTATGTTTGATTCTCTTCTCCTTGTACATAAGCAATCAGTGTACACTCAATGCTTGTAAACTCCATAGCAGATGGCTGATATCAGAGAATACTTCATAGATGAAGAGGCATTTGACTTAGCCTTGAATTGATGACAGGTTTTCAAAAAGTGTCAGTGATGCAGGAAATTGAGGGGAGGGGAGGTATGGGGAAGCATTATATTATGAGGCACAGGAACAGGATGGTATGTACAGGAAATAGTCCATTAGGCCATAATGCAAGATAAATGGAGGGTTGAGGAATGAGGCTGCGTAAGTATGTTGGAACCAGATTATTTTGAACTTTGAATGTTTATTTTATTTTACAAGCAATAGGGAGTCATTTAAGATTTTGAATAGGAAGAAAGAATTGTCTTAGACAATGTAATGGTGCAGAACAGATAGGGGAAGAGAGTGATTAGGTTTGGTTCACTCATGTAATCTTCCTTTCTTTAACCCAACTGATTAGTAATCTTAATTCCATCTGCAAAATCCCTTTGCCATGTTGCATAACATAATCATAGGAGTAACACCAGAGGGTGTAGATCATGCAGGCCATTTTAGAATTCTGCCTACAATCAGAAAGACTTTTTGAGTGCCTATTGAGGAACAAGCACTGTGTTAGGTTCTGGGTGTTACTTTGAAGAGGCCCAGAACCTAACACAGTGCATGAGAGTCCAGCTCTTACAGAGCTTATCACCTGAGAAGACAGACAAGACTATGAATATGTAAAAATAAAATAGATAAGATAATTCAGACAGGGATATGTTCTCTTAAGAAAATCAAGCATGGTGTTATGATAGAAACGGGGTGGTGGGGGCATGGGTGGTTCTATTTTAGATCAGGGAAGACTTCTCTGAAATGGCAACATTTGAGTTGAGTTCTGAATTATACAAGAAACCATCATGCATGCAAACAGCGAGGAGACAGTTCCAGGTAGATGGAACAGCACGGTTTCTGAGGCAGGAGCAAGTTTGGCATACATAGTGAGGAACAGAAGAAGGGTTGGTGTAGCTGGAATGAACTTTATAGTTGTCAGTCGTTATGACAGGATGTTCTAAAATGGTCCTCCCCCAAAAGTATTAACTGTGCATTGACAGATTTTATACCTGCTCAACTTTACTTCATTATTTAGCATATTTCTATACAAATAAGCCAGATTCTCCTTAAACATCTATCAACTCTAACAGCACATATTTATTGAGCACTTTGCATATGCCAGTCAGTATTCTAGCACTAGGAATAAATCAGTGAACAAAACAAACAAAACATCATGTCCTTGTGGTACTACATTCTAGTGGGAGTAATATAAAAAGTAAAACAAAACAAGAGTAAAATGTATAGTATGTTAGACTGTGAGAAGTGCTAAGGAGAAAAAATAATGTTGGGAAAAGACATAGCAAGTTTCTTCCACCCATTTCTCCACTAATCCAACTGTTCATGCATCCTTTCATACATGCATCCATCCATCCTACACTGGGATTGCAGATCAGGCATTAAGGATACAAATTAAATAATTGTGAGACTTCCTCTTCCAGCTATGAAAGAGTTATTGCTACCAAATTTATAGTATGCTCTGACATACTATAAAACTAGAAAAAACATATGATGTGTCCCACCATTGAATAGCAGGCAATTCTTGAGATAAGGAAACATGAGATGAGCCCCATGTTTCCTGCTGGGGGCATATTCTGGACTGCAGCACAGGGAGATGGAGCCCAAGCAGAGCACAGTGATTTTGCTGAGCTGTGGAGCCTAAGATGAGAGCGCAGGACTGCTGAAGTAGCTGGAACGCTCAGTGCAGGGTACTGAAAAGGAGGATCTGGAGAGAGCAGGGGCCCTAGGAATCTGTGTATGTGATTTTTTTTTTATGTTTTAGATTCCACATATGAGTGAAATCTAAATACAAATACATAATATTGTATTTGTCTTTCTTCATCTGACTTATTTCACTTAGCATAATACCCTCCAAGTCCATCCAGGTTGTCACAAAATTTCATTCTTTTTTATAGCTGAGTAGTATTCCATTTTATATCTATATCTATATCTATGTATAATTATACACCACAACTTCTTTATTCATTCATCCATCAATGTACACTTAGATTCTTTCCATATCTTGGCTATTGTATATAATGCTGCAATGAACATAGGGTTTTTGGTGAATCCTTGGCTGTGTGCTGGACTGTGCATTCAGAGGGAAAAATTCTGTGAGTCCTAAAAGAGAATGATTGCTTCAAGGCTAAGAGCAGAACAGGAGATATTTGAAGCTACATAAAGCTGGAAGACAGAATTCTGCCCCAGTTAGAATGGTAGACATCTCTGAGAACCTTGGGCATTTAGTTCAGACCCCAGAAGCACCACATCTATGAGCAAAGACCACACTCCAGATAAGGGCTGCACTCTAGGGCTAAAGACAAAACTGGATTAAACAAGCTCTAAAAAAGAACCAAACAAAATTTGACAGGAGAGGATTCTAAGTAATTTAATTGCTTGTGAGACAAAATATAACTCCCTTTAATGAAAGACATAAACCAGATTTTCTACAATGTATTATCCAAAATGTCAATGTTGAGTGTACAATCAGTTAATTACTATACAGGAGAAAGAAAAGGAAAATGTGGCACAAAATCAAGAAAAAAGATAATCAAGACAGACCCAGACATTGCCCAGATGTTGGGATTAGGAAATATGGACTTTAAAATAGTATAAATATGTTGAAGAAGTTAAAGGAAAATATAGATCTAATGAGTCAATGAATGAGGAATATCAGCAGAGAAATAAAAATTTTTGAAAATGGAAATGCTAGAATTGAAAAGTGTAACATTTGAAATGAAAAATCTGCTAGATGTACTTCAAAACAGATTATAGACTGCAGACGAAAGGGTCTGTGAAGACAAATCCATAGAAATTAGCTATTCTGAAAAAGAGAGAAAAAAGATCGAAAAAAACGAACAGAACCTCAGCGACCTGAGACAATATCAAGTTCTATATCACACATGTAATAAAAATCCTAGAAAGAGGGGCCGGCCCGGTGGTGTAGCAGTTAAGTTCACGTGCTCTGCTTAGCTGGCCTGGGGTTCGCAGGTTTGGATCCCGGGCACGGAGAGACACACTGCTTGTCAAGCCGTGCTGTGGCGGCATGCCATATAAAGTAGAGGAAGATGGGCACGGATGTTAGCCCAGGGTCAATCTTCCTCAGCAAAAAGAGGAGGATTAGCAACGGATGTTAGCTCAGAGCTAGTCTTCCTCACACACACGCACACAAATCCTACAAAGAGGGGAGAGAGGAAGAATGGGGCAGAAAAAAATACAAAGATATAGTAGTCAACAATTTCTCAAATTTAGTGAAAAACATCACCCTACAGATTCAAGAAACTCAATGAAATGCAAGTAGAATAAACACAAAGAAAACACCCCCAAGATGCAAAATGCTTCAAGTCAAATACAAAGAACAAAATTTAAAAGCAGCCAGGAAAAATACTACATATGTGTGTGTACATTTACCTACAGGGAAATAATGATGTGAATTGATGGCTGGCTTCTTGTCAGAAACAATGGAGGCCAGATATAATGAAATTACATCTTTAAAGTGTTAAAAAAAAAAAAAAGAAAGAGAAGAAATGTTGACCCAATATTCTATATCTAGTAAAGATATTCTCCAAAAGTGAAGGTAAAATAGAGATATTCAGATAAGCAAAGCCAAGAGTATGTTGCCAGCAGATCTGCTTATAAGAAAAACTAACAGAAGTTCTTCAGCCCACAGAAAAATGATGCCAGATTGAAACTTGGATCAAGAGGAAGGACTGAAGAGAATTGGAAATGACTATCTTTCATTCTCTCTTAATTTCTTCTAAAAATGACTGTTTAAAACAAAAAGAGCAACATTTCAAGTCAGGTTATGATATGTATAAATATGAAATGCATGATGACCATAACATGAGGGATAGAGTCGATAAATGTAAATATACCTCTTTAAGTAAAGTAGTATAATATTGATTTTACTTTTGATTAACTTAATTTAATTTCAGAGATTAATTCTAATTTAATTTTTGATAAATTAAGGCTACATTATTGTAATTCGTAGAACATCTTTAGATATCTAGCTAAGTTATAGGTAGATAAAAAGCCAGTAGAGAAATAAAAGGGAATATCCAAAAATATTTTATTTTCCAAAAAAAGTAGGAAGGAAAAAGGAATGGAAGAGCAAAAACAAGAACAAAAACAAATAAAAAAAAACAAATGTGACAGACTCTAAACAAAAACAAACAAAAACCCCCCAAACTCATAGATACAGAGAACACATTGGTGGTTGCTAGAGGCAGGGGGTGGGGGATGGGCAAAATGGGTGAAGGTGGTCAAAAAAACAGCATGGTGGCTATAGTTAAGAATACTATATTGTATATTTGAAAGTTGCTCTCATCACAAGGAAAAAAAATTGTAACTGTGTGGCGATGGATGTTAATTAGACTTATTGTGGTGATCATTTTGCAATATATACAAATATCAAATCATTATGTTGTACACCTGAAACTCATATAATGTTATATGTCAATTACATCTCAATTTAAAAAAGCCAAATGGGACAAATATGAAATAAGTAATAAGAAGATAGACTTGAACCCAACCAAACAATAATCACATTAAATGTAAATGTGCTAAATGTTCCAATTAAAAGCTGGAATAGTCAGGCTGTATAGTAAAGCAGGCCCAACTACATGCTGTCAACAAGAGTCACATATTAAATATAAAGACAGATAGGTTGAAGGTAAAAGAATGGAAAGTGTGTACTGTGCAAATAATATGCATAAGAAAGCTGGTGTGGCTATATTAACACCTGAAGTAGACTTTAAGACAAAGGATGTTATCAGAACTTCATAATTATAAAAGAATAAATTGATCAGGAAGATAAAATAATCTTAAATATGCATTCATTTAATAACAGACTTTCAAAATAAATAAGTCAATCATAATTGGATTTTTTTAACATCCCCTTTGCAATTTATAGAACAAACACACACGTGCACAAAATCAGTAAGTATATAGCAAATTTGAAAAATGCTATCAATCCACATAACCTAGTTGACTTTTATAGAACAGTACACCCAACACTTCAGAATACACAGTCTTTCAAGTGCACATGCAGCATTCACTAAAATAGATTGTCATAATACATTTCAAATGATTGGAATCTTATAGAGTAAGATTAAATTAGAAGTCAATAACAACAAGCTATATAAAAATATACTTCTAGAAATCAATAATAATAATATATATAAATAATAAAATACCTAGAAATGCTCCCAAATAGTTGGAAATTAAGGAACACATTAAATAACCTATGGATCAAAGACTAAATCCAAGAGAAAATATTAGAAATATTAGGAACAAAATGATCATGAAAACACAACGTGCCATAATCTGTGAGATGCAGCTAAAGAAGTGTTTGGAAGGAAGTTTT
This sequence comes from Tapirus indicus, assembly GCA_031878705.1. Lineage (NCBI taxonomy): Eukaryota > Metazoa > Chordata > Mammalia > Perissodactyla > Tapiridae > Tapirus > Tapirus indicus. The sequence continues at coordinate 68,069,654 of CM062930.1, read as the reverse complement.
TAATATTAAATGTCTATATTAGAAAATAAAAAGATGTAAAACCAGTAAGCTAAGCTTCCATCTTAAGAAGTTAGAAAAAGAAGAGCAAACTATAATAATAAATAATAATAATAACAAAGGTCCATACCATGACTAGAATGGTAAAATTTTGAAAAGACGTATACCAACTGTTGGAGTAAAACTTGAGCCCCCTTCATTGCTGATGAAAGTGAATAAGTTACAACGATTTTGGCAAAGTTTGGCAGTTTTTTATGAATTTGACATACAAGTACTATACCACCCAGCAAATCCACTCCTAGAAATGAAAATGTATGTCTACAAAAAAAGACTTATTCAAGAATGTTCATGGCTGCTTTATTCATAATAGTCCCAAACCAGAAATGATACAGGCAACCCAAACTAGAAATAACTCAAATGTCCTTCAGAATGGATAAACAAATTGTGGTATATGGAGCACTAATCAGCAATAAAAATGAATGAACTTCAAAGCATGTATTGAGAAGATACTCTGTAAGTATTTGTGAAAACACCCTCCTTTTCCTTCTAGACTCAGCTCCAGTATCTGCCACCCCGGGAGCGATCTTGGACACCCGTGGGCCTCACTTCAGGCGGCGTGAGGTGTGCCTCTCATGTTATTCGATGGTCCTATCCCCCCTGTGATCATGCATATCACTGTGCTTAAAACAGAACAATGTGAATATTTGTTTTCTTTTTCATCTATCTCACCAGACTAAGAGCTCCTTGAAGTCAGTGATGGTCTTACCCTTCTCTGAATCCCCAACATCCTGCCCAGCACTGACATAGTGTATAAACTCAACCAATATTTGTGAAGGAATAAAGGGACACCACAGATGAACCTTTTACTTCCTTTGAGTCTCTGAAGGCCAGTATAATAGTTATTCAATATTGTTCGCTAAATAATAAATGAATCTCATTACTTGGATGTAAGTAACTGGAAGGCTGGATTAGGTTTATATCTCAATATTTGTTTTTATCACCAACAATTTGGCCAGATTAGTTATGGACAATTTAGTTTAATCCAAGCCAATTTGCCCATGGTCATCCAAATAGTCTGGTGTCAGAGTTGGGACCTGGGTTACTAACTGTTCTTCCTACCTCATAAGAACAGGCGCAGCCTGTCAGAATCCTGCAAGGGGGATGTCATCCTGTTTGGCTGAAGCATGTTGGCAGCAGTGGGAAGAGAGGTGGGCACTGCCATCCTGAGGGCAGCAGTTGCTGTTCTGTTGCTTCCTGGCTGCAGCCTGGCCTTTCCTCTCTGAGGGGGCAGAGCAGAACTCTTTTTCTGAGAGCTGAGTAAGGCAAGCCTGGGGCACAGGAAGGAGCAGAGGACAGATAGGGGGTGAGACATTTTTGCCTCTTCATGCTTGAGAGGGCAATAAGAAATCATCTTCCCAGGGATAAGGGTGTGAGTGGAAACCAGGTCTGTCCTTAACTGCAAGTACAACCTTAGCAATAATCTAAAAATTATTATAAACTTGGGCATAGAAAATTGATAATAGTGTCTAAGAACACATTTAGAAATTTGCTCATTCTGATGGTTAGAAGCCAACTTCATTTACCTAATGGTATTAGAAGAATTGTTCAATGTGTATTCCACTCATAGTCATTAAAAAATTCCGCTTAAAATAATTCTTTTCTGATTTGGCCTTATATATTGTTCTTATAGAATTTAAACAGGAAAATTTTATACCGAAGTCTCTTGGTACTGTCCATGGGTATGCTGTAACTATTTCAGGGAACATCAGAAATCAGATGTGATAACACCAAAGGTAGAGGAGGAGGAAAAAGGAATGAACGGGAGGAGATTTGTTTAAGGGTAGAAGTCAAACTGTCTAATATTTTTATGCCCTCAACTGAACAGAGCTTGTCTTCTTTCAGTACCCCAAGCTTCACCCCCAACCCCCAAATATTCTATTCTCTGTAGCTGATCTTTAGCTACACAAGAATCTGATTCAAGAAAAGGCAATTAAGCACGAATGACCAATGAATGGGCTTAACCTCCAGTATTTGAGAAAATACTGGTAAAATCTAAAGCATAATAAAGCTGTTATCACTTCCATTTCCAAAGAGGAGCTATTGCTCCAAGGGACTCTCCAGTTTTGGAATGTGTAGGGAAGTATTTTCTATTAGTAGGATCATATAATTTTCCTGGCCCCCTCTATGAAGCCATCCTAAGAAACACGTCACCTATTCTCCTTTCTCATCTTTGCAAGTAGTACTATATGCCACCAGGCCATGTATTGTCATTACTAGAAGAAAAAGTATGGATTAGTCCAACACATATCCCAACTTGAGAATGGCAGATCTGGAATGGAAATTCACCTGTATTTGAGTCCACATTGAGAAGTCTACACTTTTGATTATATGTTTGCCTATCTGTAAATTAGATTGATCTTGCCTTAGGTCCCCGACAGAAAAAAAAAATCTGGCCGCCAGGACCAAAGGATCAATAAACTTTGAATAATATAATTACAAAATTGGTTCTGATAAAGGAAAATAGAATAAACCTGCTGCAGTCTTTATCAATATTCTTCTCTATTTTCAGAACCATTAAACCACCTTATTTCAAAAATATTTTCTAATATTTTGTTGTACTTTTCTACCTAGATCTACACAGTATCAATTTGGCATGTACTTTTCCAAGTATAATTATTAATTTTTTGAATGACCATAAAGGACGTATTTAGCATAAATCAGCCTAGATTTATTTTGTATAATTTTAGGCTATTTCTAAGACAGTAGTCTTTCAGTTTAACAGGATAATGAGCTTGGATGAATACATCTGTTCTTGTTCCTGAACACACACACACACACACACACACACACACACACCCCACACACACACACACCCCACACACACACACACCCCACACACACACACCAACTTCCAATGCTTTCCTTTTCTTTCAGAAATTAAACCAAGGATGCCCCTTCTTTATTTTTTCTCCTTTGTACATGGCACTAATAAATTTATTCATTAATAAATAGCCTAGTCTCTTTTATTCCAGCCATTTTATCCTTCAGACCAAAAAGTTGCTTCTGAGCAGCTTCAAATTTCGAGTTGAAGTATTAAGTATGAGTCAGAATGGGTCCTTTCTCTTTTTCTGAGAATTGTATTGAAATGAACCTGTTCTAATAGGTATAAAGGTAATTAACTTCAGCTTTACTCAGCAGGAATCTCACATAATCAGAGTCCAATTTGGCAAAATTTAACCCATTCTGTGTGCAGAGGGGCACCTGAGAGAAATCAGGACTCTTTGAAGGACTGAAGTAGGAAGGCTAAGAAAGTACCCCTTTTGACTACAACAGCCACCCTGAACTTCCACGACTAAACTAATAACACAATTGCAAAAGCTGCTCTTACATGATGTCTTATGTGGGAGTGAAAACAACGCTACTAGTCAGAAGTTTCTGTATGTTCCAGTTTGTTTGTTAGAGATTTCTAGACAGAGCCAAATTTGTGGCTTGGCCTTAATGTAAATATTCCAGTCCTTCGTGATGACTTTTTACTGGGCTTTTACTTTGTCAAAGTCTAGAAACTAATATGCGTGTGTTCAAGGGGAACACTGTAGTTTCTAAGTTAAATTTACTTTAAGTTAGATAAGGGACATATATGAGAATTATGGATGGCACTATATGGCATTCTTTGTTATAAGCACATACCCTGAAAGCTGGTACGTTTATATTGGTAAGAATATAAAACAAGCAGAAAAGAAATACTACTGAGTTTTAACATTTTTTGAACTCTCAAGAGCCAAGGAATTGCTGGGCAAAAAATCAATACTTTTCTCATTGCCTCTCTCCCTGGCCCCATTCTATCAGAAACACTATCTTGTGTTGTAAATCTTTAATTTGCTTCTAATGTGGCAACAATCTCAGAGGTTTGCAAAGTCTTTTAGATAAGTAATAGCAGCTCAGTATCATTTGATTTATGAATATAAAATGAACAAAATGCGTGTCAAAGGCAAATGAAAGTCTTTTATTGAATCAGATATAACTTACGCAATGTGTTCCAATAGTCCTTGTTATTCTTTCATGTTTATGTAATTTTTGTATATTTGCAAAAGTCTTCAAGCTTGCTTTTATTATCTGTTTCTCACAGCTGCCCCAAGAGGTAAATCTGAGTAGCTTGCTTTAAAGGCAAGGTGCCAGAGGAATAGAGAAATGAAGTGAGTTTCCAGAGCAATCCAGCAAAGAAGTCGCTGAACCAGATTGCAAATTCCCAGTCCCTTGGTCCCTCACTCATTAGACGCTAAATCCCAGCTCCTCTCGTTTCTTCACATCCTCAAAAGCTTCTTACCCTCTGCTTATTTTAATGAGGCCCGTGAGACCTCCTTTTGGCCAGCTTTCCAGCCCTTTTCTACCACTCCGCTACTTTCCTAGTGCCTAGGAAAGATTTACTCTAAAGCCTAAGGAAAAGTTAATTGGCTGATACTCATTCTAAATTGGTCTGTTGCAGCCACTACATATTGCTTTTCCCTCCAGAGGTGTGGATTATGTACCCTTCACCGAGAGATTCAACATACCTACTCTCCAAGATGCAATATTGGGTTGTGAATTGGATTTCTACAAATCCCTCGTGAACTTTACCCCTCTTTGACTTGCTACTAGAGTCTTATCCAGGGGCAAAGTGTGGGAAAAATTAAGTAAAGAGGAAGAATTTTTGTAAACACCCAAGACTGTGGAATTTTATCTTGTTCTTCAGAGTACTAGATATGCTCTAGCTGGTATCGCTACCTGCTGAATCACAAGTTTTCTTGCACATAGTCTGTCCTGGGGATCTGTGAGTCCCACAGTCCTAATCTTTCTTCACCTTCTCTCATCACTTAATTGGCTGTAATATGGTAGATGCAAGAAAGGAATTTCTCTCTTTTCTAACACCTCTCCCATCCTTGTCTTACTGTTTTTAGATAATATAATGCAAGACTCCTGAGGTAGAAAGATCCAGATCTTCTTAAGCAAAAATGAACTCAGTTGGCATTCATTATGAATCATAAACCTGCATTTTAAAAAAGATGTTCAAAGTCCCTGCTGTCATCCCAGTTGTGTATAATATACTGGTGGAAATGATCGGTAGTTGGTCCAGTCCAGGGCAGTGTGAAATAAATCACTCTGATTTTATGAGCGTGGAGCAGCACTTCTTTAGTAGTCTCTTTCTTACATAGTAATCCTTGGCAAGAATAAGTACTGGGGATTTATAATACCACATGCACTTTTAGTGATCATCCAAAATATATCACCCTCCTATTAAGGGAATGCCAGGTGACATCCATCTATTCAAAACCATTTCTCGAGTTTCATAATAGCCAGGTATTGTGCTAAATTAAACCACAATTATCCGGAGTGTTCATAAAATCAGGCAGATATTAAAAAAGAGTTTGATTTCAGCTTTCTTTTCTAAAAGCACTTAGAATATCCTCTTCACAGTCTTAATTGGCAGATAGTGTATAAGAGAGAACGATTCCGTCTTGAAGATTGAGGAAGTGCTAGCATTCCATGTCATAATGCTGATTCCTATGCCTCATTGTACAAGATATGTGGATACAGCTATAAGCTTTGGACTAAAAAACACTGAAGCTAGGAAATAACCTGGACTATTTGTGTTTGCTTGTTTATTTTAATCAAATCTTTTTATTTATTTATTTTGTGAGGAAGACCAGCCCTGAGCTAACATCCGTTGCTAATCCTCCTGTTTTTGCTGAGGAAGACTGGCCCTGGGCTAACATCTGTGCCCATCCTCCTCTACTCTATGTGGGACGCTGCCACAGCCTTGCTGACAAGCGGTGCGTCGGCAGGCGCCCGGGATCCGAACCCGCGAACCCCGGCTGCCAAGCACGAACTAAACCGCTGCGCCACCGGGTGGCCCCTATTTTAATCAAATCTTAACAGTAGCTCTGTTTGTTGCATTTTGTTTAATTGAAATTTAGATTTTTAGAGTAGAATGACCATTAAGATGCAATAGGCTGCTAATTTTTACTTTATTTCTTTAAATGTCTATGTACATATGAACACTTCCAGTGTTCCAAATGCCATACTCAGAGATCAGGTTAAAATCTTTTCATGACGTCCGGTGAGCAGAGAGAAGTAATTTGTGGTAAAAACTATGGTTACAATAGTGGAAGGAAAGAATGCTGTCATAGTAACACATTTCCACTAGATTTGAAGTAAAAAGAAAATCATCTATCACAAAAGTCTAAATAGAGTTTATTTGTCAATGGTCACAATAAAAATTCCTGATCACAGTGTTGCCAAAAGAAACCAGTTTTTGTTGTTATAATGAAATCACTATTTGCATTTGCCAGCTTAATTGACCAAATGGCACTCACTGCTACAAGTTGTGTGTGATACTGTCAATCTACAGCTAATACATATAATCAGCACACTATAGGTGATGTGCTTAAAGCCAAAGAACACATATGAGTCATTGAGGCCAGGATACGACTTCAACTTTTGGGCTCTTGTACAGTTCCTTCTGGGCTTACTCGCTCTGGAATATGTTCCTGCACATTCTGGCCTTAGTGAGCCAGTTAATCAACAATATTCAGCACTACTTTGACCAGATATATTATTTAGAACATTGTGAGTTAGTCTATGGCATCCTGTCAGAATTCTATTTTGCTATAAATTACAATATAACCATGAATCATATTGAGAAAATCGTTAGTAGGCTAGCTTCCATCTCACTGTATCTGTATTCTACTTACATATCTTTGTAACAACTTGGACGTACACAAGAAGAAATTTTGCTCCAAAATAGAAGCATTTTACCCCTCAAGTCCAGAAAATACATTGGAATCAAAATGGGAGCCAAAGCTTTTGTAGGAAAAAAGATATTGTCAAAATAATCACCAAATTTTATAATTTCTCTCCACGGGTATATATTCTCTTTTCCAACCTGATTATCTGCAGGTTTTACTCTGCTAGAAAAATATATTTCAGAGGGAAATAAATCTATCAGCTACCTACTCTTCTACAAGTATAAAGTCTCGTTGTTTTCCTATGTATTGGTGTCATGATGTCCTATATTCTTATTTTTTTTTAATTTCTATTTAAGGGGCAATGGGCAAGGTATAGTATCTTTCAAGAACATAGTGATCATTCACAGAACTGAATAATGATCAATGAAATGATAACCCGAGACCTGAATAAACATAGCATTAGTGCTGGAAAATGTCAACCCCATCGCTTCAAAAGGGCAAAAGTGTCACTGGACCCAAGCTGGTATTTCTCATTTCATACAATGGACTTATCCTGAAATTCCCCAAAAGATTCATTTTATTCCTATTAAGAGGTGTGTTTTGAATTGCAAATGACATTATTGATAAAACAGTGCTTGATAATGTCAGCTATATTATTCAGCCATGTCATTCATTGCATTTAATCCTTCTGGGAATTTAGGAAGTCCTGACCTTCTAATTTCCTCTTGTCATCCACATGCTGCCTAATGCTATTTACAGAGGATTTGATGGTTACCTTTAATCATATGATACCCTTTTTTTTTATGGCACATAAATGGAAGTTCTAAATGAATGCTAGAGTTTATAGTAGATTCTTGTAAACAGAACAATAGATCGTGCTCTACCTGCCTTATTCATAAGATAGACTCAAGGTATACCGAATACAAAGAAACAAAACATACTGGCCTCTAAATATGTGTATGTACATAAATATTCAATAATATTTTCATATATATTACTGGGTCATTAACCAGTTTAGTGGATGTTAAATTTTGGAAAAAATGAAATAAAAGACACATTCTGCTTAATGTTCTTCATAGATTGCATCTGCAGCCTCCTATTCTGTGTTGAGCTCTACATCAATGATTGGCACTACTTTTAAAATGTAATCACTGCACAGAACAGCTAGATTATGTTTGATTGCATCTTCAGAATAATGGCAGAAAGGAAAAAAGGCAGATGTTATTATACACATTCCTCTCAGGCTGGTTCTAAGTTTCATTATTCAACCGTTTTATGTAAAAACCAATTGCAGAATAGAAGAATTCAGCCTGGCAGACGAGGTCATGCGGAGAGGGTGATGTAATCTGGGAACGGCACCTGGACCCTGCCTCTCAGCCCAGGGTGGTATTGGTAAATGAGCTGGCACAGCGGAGAGCTCGTTCTCACTCCTGAGCACCCTCTTGGGGCTATCTGAACTCTGTACACAGGGCTTTCAGAAGGATCCAGAGAGGACAAGACCACATTTGTTTGCACCTATCAGTCAAATGGATTTTTCAGATAGTCTAAACACTACTCTTTTATCTACCAGAGGACAAAACTACATTTGATAATTTAATGGTAATTCTTAATAGATTGAGAAGAATTTTCGTTAAACGATGACCACCATGTAAACATGGATTGTTTAAATAACCTCATTTCCCTCTTACCTTTTATCAGAAAGTTAGACTTCCAATGTACCTTATTCATGCTACAGCCTGACTCATATCCCTGAGCTGAGAACTCTGAGTGTCATCAATCCATAGTATCTGAAAGATTTTGCCAAAGACATGTCAGCACTCCGTTAGGGAACAGATCACCTCGTGAGTTCCGGACTTACACATCAGTGATCTCACAGTTAAAGTATGCCTTAATGACCCAATGATAGAAGCTGTTCAGTAAATATGTGGAATATTTCTCGTTATCAATGGGCGTTTCCTAGAACTTCTAAACTGTTTTAAACCCACAGACCTATTGTGTTTTCAAAGTTTGATTTACAAAAGAAATAGACACCTAAAAGCTTTTTCCATTCCAAAGCTTTTTTGTTTTTGGCAGAAGTTAAAATCAAATAGATACCGCAAAGCCATTTTGTATCACCAAAATTTTTCCTTCTCTAAGTCTAAAATCCTGAAAGGAGCCGTGAGAGGTAGATCAATTCACCACACTGCTTCTATGTTGGATGAAAACTAAATGATCTAAACTACTGTTGCTTTTTTTAAACACATGCACGTGTACACACATGCTTCTTTTCTCCTGTTTCTCTTTCACATGGTTGGACTGCCCCTCTGATGGAGAGAAAAACAGTGTTCACTGGTCCCCAGGGAAAGTGGTGTAGCTGCAGACCGAAGGGTGGAGTAAGGTGGTGAAACAGTGGGCATGCTCTATTGGCCTTGTCATTTCCCCTTGCCAGTGCCTTGTGGGTGGAAGATTGGGGGAGTGCAGGGGAAAGGCAGCTATGCACCAGCTCTCCCTTGGAGATACTATCAGATAAGAGGGACATTTGAAACACATTTTTTATTTTACCATAAATTATAGAACAAAAAAAAAGAGAATATATATCTCAAGAATTAAGCCCAGTTCTTCCCTTTGCTTTAGAAAAATGCTTCCCTAGGCTCAGAGAAATCTTTCACAGCGCCCACTTTGTGAACTCTTCCCTCCATGTACAGAAGAATAGTACAGCAGAGCAGAGCACAGACCATGGTGCCAGCCTGTCCTGAATTCAAATCCTAACTACTACCATATACTGTTCTATACCCTCAGTTTAATTTATTACCCGATAAACGTAAATTAAATACCTACCTCATGGAGTTGGAAGAAGAGTGATGCAACACACTTCACACAGATCATTGCATATACTAAATGCTCAACACATGGTAGTAAATATGATTATGATTCTTGTAACCCCACATACTTTCTTCCTTAGTCCTCTATTTTAAAGAACACAGGAAATAGAATTTCTCCCTGTCCTCCAGGAAAGGAAGACTTAGGGGCTCAGCAACTTCTCTCACCACTACTCTTGTTGAGATTTCATTTTCGGTAGGGAAATCATAAAATTCATCATCCAAACTTGAACACTTTTGAGAGTGAAATGGAGTGCCAATCTGTTGGGACACCAGGGCACCAGGTATAAATCAGGATTCTGTCTGGAAAATGGGAGTTTGGTCACCCTAATTATGGGACTATTCAGGAAGCTGAGGTCTAAATCTTCTTCCTGTTTCAAAGTCTGAAGCACAACTGCAGGGAAAGGTGCTAATTTTTTCAGAAGTCTATTCTCCTATTTGAAGAAGAATAGGAAATAACTGCCCCCACTACTTTATCCAGAAACTCTATTTCTAAAAAATGAGTCAAGACAACAAAGCATTATTACTGGTTTAATATGCCTATGTCAAAAACACTGTTTGGGTCAACGGGACCCCTGGGTTCATTGCCCAGGCTAGCAGCTAATTGGCTTTGCTATCACAGTGTGGGGCCCAGTAGTGCCACCTACACAATCAGGGAGTTGAGTCAAGGGACCTCTGAGATCCCTAACAGTTTAAAATTGCTTTTAATCTCCAGGAGTCCTGGAGTAGTGTTGCATAATAATTTCAGTAGCATTATCTTTTCTAAACTCAGATTTTGCATCCTTCTGAAAGTAGCCTTCAACTCAGGTTGTGAGCAAAACACGCTACTCCTGAAAGCACCATGACAGAATGAATGATACTCTATGTATCTTATCGGGAGTGTTTTATGTGCCAGACACCATGGTTTCATTTAAGCCCCACAGCAAACCGCCGTGGTGGGTACTGTCATCATCTGTTAAATGGGGAATCTGAGACACAGAAGTTAAGTAACTAACCAAGGTCTTGCAACTCATAGGCTGTAGTGTGGCTTTGAATGGAGAGAGTGGGATTTCAGAGTCTGTGTTTTGAACCCTGTGCCATTAAACAAAGCAGAGTGATCTTAAGGAGAGGCAGAGGCTTCCAAATTTCTACCACTGGATTGCAGGAAACAGAACTTATTTAGATTTTAGATGGTGAAAGAAGAAGTCATTTCCATGGCCCATACCTTCAAAGTGCTGTCTTCTGGCTTAGGCTATAAATGAGAGCAAAACTTGCCCTCAGTAGAGTTAATATCCATAAGGTGCATTTTAACAAACAGCCATCTGGAAAATGCTCGGTTTCCATGTTGTAACTTGAAAGACCTGGAATATAAATATCATTCTGATTGCTCTCTTGCTCACTGGAAACTCATTTCAAGGTCTCACCAATCTGCATTGAACACCAATATGTGACCAAACTTCCAATTTGCATGACATTTTCTCCCGAGCTTCTCAGCAGTTAATACTTATTATTTTGCAGCTTATTCAAGGGCTTTGATAATTCTTTGCCAAAGACCAAAAGACAGTTTCTAATCAACTCATACATTTATCATATGCAAAGAAACTCAAGGAAGCCACAATTTACACTAACCCAGATAATTTGCTTCCAAAAAGTAATTTAAAAACGAGTTAAATTGATTTGAATTACATTGCTACGTAGGACTTACATGAAACCTAAAGAAGATGGGTCTGAGTTTTGAATTTTGATTCTTACCAAGTCAATTTTTTAACAGATAAAAAAAATCATATTCCTGAAACCGCAGGTCTTAGTTTTCCAGACTCTTTTAATAGGAATTTGATTTGCTTCAATCATACTGATAGCACTGTCTTTTATTTCATATTCAAAGTTGTTGATTTTCAACTTTTAACCAAATTCATATTATGTTTTTATTTGTCCATTCATTCATTCATTTCATTTAGCTACTTTTTGGGGGCATTTAATGACTTCTTTCCATAATTCCTCATCATGTTCTTTTAACAAGTTCTTATGTGTTTGAATAAATCCGTGTCGCTTTGCATTCGTATATTTGTATTTTTTACCTTGTTTTGAACTCTGGATTTGGAAACTCAGTGTGAGATAAATGGTGCTTGCTTACCTCCTCCAAGGTTATAACTACAGATTTGGAAATAGTGTATACACAGGCTTTACTTTCTGAAATAGAGTGGCAACTCATTTATTTGAAATACTTAGAATAAGAAATGATTCAGATCCGCAGAAATATTAGGCTGACATTTCCATAATAGTTCAAATCATAGTTTCTATCCAACTTGATTGTATTGTTGCCACTGACTCTAGATCTAAGTGTCCCCCTATAATGTTACTCTCTCAAAAAATCAGGCAGGAGTGGGATGATAGGGATAATGAGATAGATAATAATAATATAAAATTATGATGTGCAGATAAATTTCTTATAAGCATTTGTTATGTGTTTCTAAAATGTAAGACTGAAATACAGAAGTGCTTCTATGGTCAACTGAACAATGAGGACCAGTAAGTGCGTGCCACAGAGTATTTCCAGCAGGTAAAGATTTGCAACAAGTCAGCATCTTCCCTCTAAAGACATTTGTCTTTAGACATTTGTGGAGGTCGGGTGTTTCCCAAGTAGTCTGTGAATGGGACCCACTTTACCTTGTCCTAAGCTCAGAGATTAGAGACTGGTCATGTTTGAATTGGAACTACCTGAGCCTTTAGTAAGCCCCTCAGTTAAGAGATTGATTCATTCAGCGCATATTTGTGAACCAGGCATTTTTCTAAGTGCTGGGGATAAAGTAATGAACAAAACTGAGAAGCCCCCTGCCCTCGCGTAGTTTGCTAAGGGGAAAAGAAAGGAAACAAGAAACAAGTGAACAGATAACACAATGACAGATGATGACAAATGCTACAAAGGGGTAAAAAGGGTGATATGATGAAGAGTTGGACAGTAATTAGGAGGCTACTTAAGGTGGGGTCGTCAGGGCAGCCTCACTGAAGAGGCATTAGAGTGAAGATCAGTCATGGAAACACTTGGGCAAAGACGATGTTGGGCTGAGGGGGAGGTAGGTCCAAGGCTTTGAACATCAGCTATGTGCCAGGTAGTTGTGCTGGAAACAGGGGATGGAAAGGTACCCAAGAACAGCTATGGTCTTTGCTCTCCTGAAGTTTACTGTCTAATAGGAAAATAAGGTTCCTGCCTTCAAGGAACTCATGAATGGCAGAGAAAACAACGTGTAAGCAAGTCATTGCAATATAATGAAATTCTCCAAGTATGACCACCATGGCAACAGAAGGAAGGAAATGATCCAATCTCCCTGGACAGAGCAACGGGTCAGAGGAGAGCTCCCAGAGCAATTTGCCTCGGGTCACCCAGCTCATTAGTGTCAAAGCCAAATCTCTAACATGGGCTTCTCAACTCCTTATCTGGTGTTTCTTGTTTGTTTTTCATTATATTCCCAGTGGGACACAGAAAAGAGAAAGAAAAGTGAGGAAGCCAAGATAAAATTCCCTGGCTTCATCCAGGGAAGCACCTGCATGATCTTAGAGATGGCACAGTTCATCCTTATTGAATCTAGTACTGTACTTCTAAGCTGAACTCCTTAAATTCTCACATCATATCTGGGGCCCCCTTATGGAAGATCTATACCTTCTATGAAAATGCAGTTACTGAGTCCAGTCATAGATCCAAGAATATCTTTTTTCCCTAAAACGCTAATTTGTACATGTGTTTCATTTGTTTCCATCCAAGTATCTGTGGTACAACAGATCGCCTGGGGGCTTTGCCTGGGAGAAGGAGTTCAGGGATGGATGGCGGGTTATATCACTGGTTTCCTAAAGCTGCTGGACCATCTACCATGAGTTGCTGTTTCCGATTTCCTGTTGAAAGATATGCCTCTCTCTTTGTGCTTCTGCTTAGTTTCCCCTAATAGACCCACAGAGGTCAGTGGTTTCTGTTTCTCAGGCACCATTTTTCATTTTGATCTGTACATGCCAGGGCCTGTTGTGCTCAGAGGTCCCAACCGCTGCCCATTTCTTTCTCCCTAAACCACAGTCCCCTCCTGAAAACAAATGAGCTTGAAAAACAACGCTGTAATTAGAAATAAATGCGATATTTGAATAACTTGTAGTTAGGATATAAATAACCTTCTAATAGCCCATGGAAATGAGAGTCTTAGTGTATTGTGAATCAGGGAAGGAAAATACACTAGTGGTGGTGACTTCCCCCTTCCCTCAGCCTCCAGCCCGGCAGCTCCATTCAATGTTTCACTGTAAACAGACCCCCTTCCTTCTCTAAGCTCAAGGGACTCGGAATCTTTGCCATTTAATGATGGATTTGGCAGATGGCTTTGTTATTTGTCAAATACATCTCATTTTGTCAGTTACTTGTGAGACCCTTCAGACAGCAGATCCTTAGGTTCCATGCAGGCTTGTAAATGTCCTGCTCAGAAATATGATTTAAGGAAGGAATGGGAGGAGGTGAACACATCGGTGGACTGATCCCAGCCTCAGATCAAGAAGAGAAGAGTGGGAAACACACTCTTCTTCTTTTTTTTTTTTTTTCATTTTTATTGATGTCTTAATAGTTTATAACATTGTGGGGTTTTAGCTGTACGTTATTATTTGTCTGTCACCATATGGCTGCATCCCTTCACCCCTTGTGCCCACCCCCCCCCTCCTTGCCCCTGGTAACCACCATCCAGTTCTCTCTGTCAGTGTGTTAGTTTATATTCCGCATATGAGTGAGATCATACAGTGTTTGTCCTTATCTCTCTGGCTAATTTCACTTAACATAATACCCTCTAGGTCCATCCATGCTGTTGCAAATGGGACAATTCTGTCTTTTTTATGGCTGAGTAGTATTCCATTGTATATATATACCACATCTTCTTTATCCAATCATCAGTCAAGGGACACTTGGGTTGCTTCTACTTCTTGGCTATAGTGAATAATGCTGCAATGAACATAGGGGTGCATAAGCCTCTTGTGATGGTTGATTTCATGTCTGTTGGGTAGACGCCCAAGAGTGGGATTGCTGGATCATAAGGTTTTTCTATTTTTAATTTTTTGAGGAATCTCCATACTGTTTTCCATAGAGGCTGTACCAGTTGGCATTCCCACCAGCAATGTATTAGGGTTCCTGTTTCTCCACAACCTCTCCAACATTTGGGAAACACACTCTTCTTGATGGTGATTGGAGAAAGGGGGTTATTTTTCTTCCTTTGTTAATTAAGCAAAGCAGGGAGAGACACAAACTTTCTACTGTATTCCTGGAATGATGCTGGATGCTTATTTCCTCTCATTTATTTTTCAGAAAAAGCCTGTGAGATACTGATTATTACAGTATTCCCATTTGTAGAGATGAGAAAACTGAATTTCAGAAAATTTGATTGAGTTGTTCAACCTTGTAGCTTTCAGTAGCAAAAACCTACCCTGTCCCAGAAAAGTTCCCGGAACAGAAATGAACAGGACAGTGATACTTTTGTTACACTAATGTAAAAAAGAATAAGGAATACTAACATTGAGTTAATTTCAAGACATAACTATCACGTGACAATGACAGATATGACTATCACCTAACCATGCAGTGCTCGTGCTAGAGTCTAGGCTCTTAGAAAATAGTCTTTTGTCTCCTTCATTTTTGTGCCTTCGCTTCTTTCCTTTTTCATGATCCTACTGAAAAAGTTGGTGTCAATACAGAGGATTCACAGGAGGGTAGTTGAATGAATGACTGAATTCATGAATTGATGAGGGTTATTGAGACAGTCTTATTTTTTTTATGGTTATGTGGGAGAGAAGGATAACAGGTTGGAGAGTGAGTCTTGGGAGTTAAGAGTTGTGAATAAGGATAAAGCTTAAATAATAAACACCTGGATTTAGAAAATACTGAGGGGGGAGGTATGATCAGCAATGCAGGGAGAAGGCTGTGTACAGGGGCCAATTTGAGAAAGATAATAGAGACATCTTAAGAGAGAGAGAGGATCTTAGGAAAGTCTGGGGGCCCGGAGAGGAGCTGCTGCCAGGGAGAGTAAGTCTGTGGGTTGGACAGGCAGGTGGCTGCTCTGGCGTGTTACTGAAAAGAACTGTGCACTTCCTGTGCTCTGGGCACCCCACGGAAATTCTATTTCTTGTTTAAGCCTCCCAAACTACTTGATGAGGTGGCTGCTGAGAGCTCCATTTACAAATTAATCAATGGAAACTCAGAGACCTTAAGTAACCAGCCCTGAGTCACACAGCCATTAAGTGGCACAGGTGGGATTTAGTAACATCTGGCTGATGCCAGAGTCCCTGCTGTCTACTGCTCTGTGTTTTCTCAAAGGCCACATGACAGTGGGGGCCGTGGGATTCCCTACATACTGCAGAACGGCCAGGAACTCTGGGAACGAACAGACATAGACTCCCTTCTTGCTTAAGAACACATAAAGCTGAGATCAAGGAAGATCAGATTCGGACTGAGACAAGAGGTCAGGGTGAACTCACGCACAAAGACAGAGTTACCACAAAGAATAAACATTTGTTAAGCAATTACCCTGAGCCCAGGGACTGGAAGAGAGGGATCACTGCTTTAAGCTGGCTTAGGAGGGAGAGACCTCCGACTTTCTTACTATACATGTGTGCGTGTATCTATACAAAGTACATTGCTTGTTCCTTGAGATTCTCTTGAATGCCAGTAAATTAACTTGGGTCCTTTAAATAGTGCATACACATACACACACACACACACACACACACACACACACACACACACGGAGGATGTTTAAGAAAATCTTGAGCATCTTTATTGGTTCTGAACCCAATTCAGGAAGGCTTGTCCTCTTAAAACAGCAGCCTTTAAGCAGTCACTGGAACCAAGGAGAATTCGGAGTATTTGCCTACTTTACTGAAAATCTCCACGGGGAAGTTTCCCGCCTGCTGCACCTGCTAAAAGGAAGCCCTTCGGCGCTTGTCGTGGGTTCCATCTGACCCTGCCCTGGCCACCCCACCAGAGGTGGCTCATCGGCACGGGCAGCCAATCCACAGGCTGGCTAGAGGCGTACATGGTGGCCCAGAGGAAAGGTGACACTAAGCCAATCAAGATTCTCTCTTGGGAATGAGAATTGAGGAGTAAATACTTGAAATCTGTCTATTCATGAGGTACAAGAAGGGAAATAGCTTTATTATTATTTTTTTTCCAATCAGTGCCTTACAACATCCTCCTTGGATTTCCCTTCTGTGCCCCTTGGTGATGACTCAGGCAGATGCCACAGGTTTCTATTGCCTTTCAGTTATTAAAAAGATGGCCTTATTGGGGCGGCCCAGTAGTGTAGCAGTTAAGTTCGCAAGCTCCTCTTCGGCAGCCTGGGGTTCGCAGGTTCGGATCCCGGGCGCGGACAGACTCACCATTTGTCAGCCATGCTGTGGCGGCGTCCCATATATAAAGTAGGGGAAGATGGGCACAGATGTTAGCCCAGGGCCAGTCTTCCTCAGCAAAGAGAAGGATTGGCAACAGATGTCAGCTCAGGGCTAGTCTTCCTCACACACACAAGAAAGATGGCCTTATCTCCTTGTTTTAGTAATTATGATTCATTTTCATATATTAAGAAGTACACCATAGCCCAATTTTAAATTTTCAACCTCACGTCTAATTCAAAGCTGTCATCCACCACCCTCCCCCCAGCTGGGGACTAACTCAAGGTGGGGGCCTGCAGTGGGGAAGGGAAGCCTGGTCTATGATGTCACTCATCATTGCTCTTTACATCTCATTCTCTGTTTCCCTTCCATCCCTGGTGTGTTGGGGACATCAGAGCAGGGACAGAGGAAAAGAGGCAAACGTCTTTTAGGTGATCGGTGCTGCTGTATTTTGGTTGTTAGTATCACCTGTACAGCAGCTCCTTGATGCTCCTTCCCCCATAGGGCACATTTGTGGATTTTCACTCCACCATGTCCTCTGTCCAAGGCAAGGCACTTTCTGGTTGACCTCCTGAAACACCTCTCAACCCTGCCCCTGGCTGTCAGCCCCACAGCTTCTCACTTCTTGGTCCTCCCCACAGGTAGGACTCTAGGGAGGGAGAACTTTCAGACAGCTTGAGTGTAGCTACCTGTTGCTGTACACGCTTGAAGTTGGGGAGGTCTCAGTTCACTGCCCTACCACACAGCTGGGGCGCAGGTGTTCCGCCGCTGCCTCCCCCCTCACTTCATGCTCTCCAGCTTTTGTAGTCAGTCTTCACCTTAAGCAATCTCCAGACCAGGAGCAACTGCCAGGCCCTGTGTGCATGTGCATTCCCAAACTGGGGACCAGCATCGAGCTTTCTCAAGAACTCTCCTGTTGCACAGCACCTCCATCGCTACACTGTGGTGGGCCTTTGATTCTGCAGTTCAGTGACTTCCAGCTGGGGAGTGGGATGTCAGTCTCTCTTTGGGGCAGGCATCCCCAGTTCCTCTTGGAGCCTCGCAAACTTGGTTTAAGATCGGGGTGAGCAGCTCACACTATACACTTTCCTATACTTCAACAAAGTTCCTAATTCAAACTATCCTTTTACATTAATGAACTTTCCACCCCACCTCCCTCCCCTCAATAAATTCTAGTCTTCTGCTTAAAGAGTCTGGATGATGTGGGGGTGAGGGTAAGACCACTTGACCACCTCTTATTAAGGGCTGGTGGAAGGAGGTGTCTGCCTGCTCTTCTACATTCTCTCTAAAAATCAGGGATTCTTAGTACCTGTTGGCTTCAGTGTTGAGGCTTTAGCTAAAATTCTAAACAAGGAAATTAATAAACAGGGAAATTCATAATCAGCAACCTTTTACATGATGGTGGGAACTGAACTTGCAAAGTTGAGAATATGAGGGACGATGAGGGACCACTCATGTGCAAAACAAGGCTTTGAAGAGGATTGCAAGTTAAAAGCATGAACTTTGGAGGCACACAGCACTGGATTTGGTCCTGGTTTGACCATTTCCTAGACATGTGACTTGGGACAAGATTAATATTTTTGTAGCCCCAATTTTCATCTGTAAAATGGGAAAAATAATACTATATGTCATTGGGTTGCTGTGGGAATTAAATCAGATAAGTGTTGCAAAGCATTTAGTACTGTGCCTGGTGCATAGTGAGTGCTCAATAAATGTCAATTATTACAAGTGAGCAAAATCTATGTCCTAGAGAGAAGTCCCTGCCCCTCGGGGGTGCCCTCACATGGGCTGTAAATAGTGCCCCATATAGGTGTGCAATATAAATCCACTCAAGGGTCTCCGAGAAGCCTGTTGGTAGAGAGTAGACAGAGAAAAACAGAGATAATAGAAGAGACAGAGAGAGAGAGAGAGAATGAGAGAGATCATCAGGCCATAGAAGGGAGAGGAGTCAGTTCCTAGAGTTGACTGCTGATAGCTTCCAGATCCAGCTGTTCTCTCCTTCCAAGCTTACTATTGACTAAACAAAATAAAACAAAAACCCTCCAGCAACTACTTGAGGCAACTTCAGCGAGTCTTTGTTCCAAAAAAGCATAACTAAAACAATGAGCGTTCCTCCTGGACGACTACACTCCCTCTCAGAGAGTCTCTCTCGACAGATCTGAGGAAAACCATTCTCTGCCACACTTAGAGCTAATAGAAGCAACCAGAACTCTGGAGACCTCCCCATCCAGGTGCCTGAGCTGTTCCTGAGGTCAGACTTAAAAAAAAAGTCTTCCAAAGAAACAAGAGGAGGAACAAACAGTTATTTCTGACTAAAAGGTTATTTTAAGGCCCTGATGGTATCTGTAAAACTGTCTGAGTGACTGAGTATCAGATTATTTCAGAGAATGTACAATATTTTATATGCTGTGCACAGCTACTTAAATATGGGTTTTTCTAGGAATAATGACACCCAAATGTTCAGATGGCTCCACTATAACAATGTGCATGTGACAGATTTGCATTTGCATCATTAGAGAACAAAACTCTCAAATCAGAAATAGTAAATCGAAACACATGGAAATTTTCTTTCTGGAGAGAATCTTGCTATGGCTTTGTTACAAATACCTTTCTGTTGGCTCTTTGTGGTAGGTTGCTTGCAAAGATGGACGCAACAATCCTTTGCAGTGTGACCTTGACATTCCTCCCATCAAGAGGTGAAATTCCCTTCCCCTTGACTCTTGGCTGGCATCGTGATTTGCACTGACCAATAGAATGTGACAGAAGTGAAGTTCTATGATCTACAAGCTGCACTTCAAAGTACCTTGCAGCTTCCACTTTCTCCCCTTGCAGCCCTGGGGCCTTCATGTGTGGAGGCCTGGTTAGCCTCCTTGAGGATGAAAAACCAAGGGAGAGAGAGGCCTAGCTGACAGCTGGTATGGCGGTGAAGCAGTGAGACCATCTTGGGCAACCCACATCCAGCCCAGCTGCAGGATGACTGTAAGAACTGGTGACCCCAGGCAAGACCAAGCAGCAGAATAACCCAGCTGAGCTTGATCCAAACTGCTGACCCAGAGAATTATTAGCAAATAAATAGTGTGTTTAAACTGCCAAATTATGGGGTGTTTTGTAACAAAGAAATAGGCAATTGACACAAGGATACATCACTTTCCCCATTGTGAGCAGGTACCCTTTCAACACTGTGTAGTAGGACGTGGAATGGCCCATTAACATGACTAACCAGTGGTAGAACTGGAGAAACCCCAGTCTTAGAGGGTTATCTTGTTACGAGCTTGTTATCATGAAAAACATTTTATTGTTAAGCAACGTGAAGAGCAGAGTTGTGCCTCCTAAAGCTAGAGGGAAGTGGCTTTTCAGTGGGGTGGCAGTACTTGCTCTTTGGGTTGTGTTTGATATGTGAAAAACTTTGCCCACAGGCATGCCTGGGGGAGAGAGAATAGACTTCTTAAGCCAGGATATCGCCTACGATGGATCTTATTTGCATGTATCAGCAGTGACGGCATATAGAGTTTTTCCTTTTTCTTTTCCTTCAGCCACCTATTGCAACTACTTGAGAATTCTGTGACTTTTTCAGCTGGAGGATATTACTCAGAGTACACATCTGAGCAATAACTGACACCAGCTGTTGTCAAAGAGATGGTAATGATTTTTTAAATGGACAAAAAGCTTATCAAAGCAAATGTAAAATTGGTGTATCCAGTTAAGTCCAATTGAAAGAATAAAACCTCATGTGATGGCTTTGCATACACAAAGAATATATTCCAGGTGCACCGTCCTGTTCCTCCTCATTGAATAGCTACACTGGAATGCAACTGGTCTTTCCCCAACTAATTTCCCTCCTTGGCTGAGAAGAATAATCTCCATGCTATTCATATAAAGTCTTAAAACGCAGCATGGTGAAATAAGTACCCTGTTGCTCTTTTTCTTGCCTCTTTCTGTTACTGGCCCCTTTTTAGAGAAAACATTCTGCCCCAGCATCCAGCAGATATGTGAAGAGGAGTATATAAGTACGTATGGTTTCAGTTTAGACGAATCCAAGGACTCCAGGACGTCGTGCCCAAGAATCCTTCAAACTCCCACACATCTTGGCTGCGGGCTTCTCAGGACCTGGCTTGGCTCTAGAGGACCTTAGTAATGGGAAAGATCAAGCACAGTGTCTCTGAGGATAAAAATGTTAGAACTTAATTTGTGTTGTCATACAAGGATTTTGCTTTTTCGATAGAGGTGAGACACGGTCATCATTTTACACCTTTGAAATCATACTCAAGTTCAATTTAAAAAAAATTAAATTTAGGTCAACTGTAACCGTTTCAAAATTCTAGCCAAAGGTCAAGGGCAGGGGGTAGGGTGCTGAGATGTTAGATTCTCACAGAACTCAAAACAATGAAATGTTACATACAAGTACTTTTAAAAACTATCATCTAATACAATATTTTATTTATTTATTGACTTTTAAGCAAAACTTTGAAAGAGCAACAATTTCATGGGCAATTAAAAAATTCAATGGTAAGGAAATAATGATATGAAAGAAAGTTCTTCATACACAGTGGGTTCTCATTTTGCATTTAATAATTGTACAGAGAAGTATGTGACACACCTAAAATATAAAATGAAAAAATTCAGAGCAAAATATCCCTTGAAGTAAGAGCTTTCACCAGTTCCAAAAATTAATTTAAAATATATCTGCATTTTATTGATGTTGGACCAGTTCCCCCTTAACTTTGATGTACATAGTCATAAAAGGGGTCTTGCTTATATCTGCCCTTGGAAGGATGCAAAGAAATTTGATCTCCTTGGAAGAAAGGTGGAATCACAGAAATTCAAAACATGTTTTTCTTTTAATCCACATCTCAAGAGACAAAAAATATTTACCACAAAAAATATTTATCTCAGTCATGCTAGTAATTCTTGTGATTTACTTTGTTTGGAGAAAGAATATATTCAATGTTTACAGTTAACAAACAGTTCCCATAATGCACTTGTGCCAGTTATGCAGAGTCCGGGATGAGAATCGAGTGGTTCAGGTCAACAGAAGTCGTTCAGCAGCCCCCCTCCTCCCCCCTCCTCTCCTCTATCCCAAGAAATTATTTGACCTGAATCATGTAGTTTGGCTCTATGGATTGATCAAATTGTTCAAATACTTAACCAAACTCTGTTTTTTCATACCAACAATGATAGTCCTATTAGCAGGAAACTATCTTGACGGACCTTGAGCAACAGCCTGACACATCAAGATTATTGAATCCCTGTCTCGTAACGTGATTTTGTATTCAAGATGCTGTAAATGGCAAAGGTCTAGCAGAGGTTTTGGTCCCATAGAATTCAGCCTTAGTGTTTGGCAGAATAGTATCCAAAAGCTTTTTCTGACATATATGGAAAATAAACTGATGTTTTACTTCATTATTTTCATTCTATTGTATATTTAATCAGGTACTCAGTGAATATATTCATTTTTTAAATACAGTGTCGTCTCATATGGGGCAACAATAAGAGGACTCTTCTAGAGTGCAGGAGACTTAAGATCTGGTTCCATCTGCTGTGCAACCTTAGGGAAAAAAAATTAAAACAGCTGCCAATTATTAAAGGCTTACTCTGTGTGAGGAGCTTACAGAGTACCTTATAAATCAAGGTTTATTTAAATTTTTTCAACTGTCCCATTAGGCAGATAATATTATCTCTTTCCAAATGCAGAAACTGAGTCTCAGAGCAGTTAAGAGATTTGTCCAGGCTCATGAGCTGATAAGAGGAGGTGGGATTTAAATCCATGTCTTTCAGACTTCAGAGTCTCTGCTCTTACCTGCTTCAGTGAGTTCTAGTGTCAGCAGTTCTGGGGTCATATCTCAGCCCTGCCACTTACCAGCTAGGCAGGCTTGGGGAGTTACTCCGTGCCCTTTCATTTCCTGTTTGTAATATAGGAAGGATATTGTTTAGTCCAAAAGATTGGTAGGATTAAATGAGACACATTACGGAAATGGTTTCCCATGTAGTAGTCCCTAGTCCCTAAGTAAGAATTAGTTCCTTCACTTTCCTCCTTGCCTGGGCCTCAGCTTCCCTCTCTGTATATTGAGGAGGGCCTCAGAGCTGTAAAAATTTCAGAAAGCAGCTGGGGCAGTCTTTTCAATGTACACATAGGAAAACTAAGACCTAGAGAAGTGACTTGCCCCACATCACAGCTAGTTCACCAGTAGTTTGTGTTCTCATAGCAATAACTTTTATTTTGTTATTGGAGTGAGACTCAGACCTAGTTTGATCAAATTATCTAGAAGCCAGATACTCTAGATTCTAGATAATTAGCAAAATTCTAGTTACTGTATTTTGTTTGTTTTTTGGCTTTTGGCCTAGGCTACCTAACACATTTATTGCATATATGCTACCATGTAAAAGGGTTTATAGTTGTTGTTCTCTCAGTCTGAAATGCACATCTCTTGACTCTTCATGGCTTTCTGCTTCTCATCTTTCACATCTAAGCTCAAATACGACCTTCTCAAGAGGCCTTTCCTGGTAATCTTAGTCACTCCCCCCCCCCCCCCCACCTCACCCAGTTACTTTCCATCATGTCATGTTGTGGATTTCCTCAGAGACACTTAAAACAATCTGTAATTATTGCGTTTATCATTGACTTGTTTACTGTTTCTCTGGCTACACCAGAATATAAATACCGTGAATGGATCTTGTCAGCATTTGTTCATTTTAGTATCCCCTTAAGCCTTAAGCTTTAACCAGAGCCTGGCTCATAATAGGTTCAAAGTAAATACTGGTTTAAAGAATATCTCTACCCCTCCATCCATCCACACACCCACCCATCCATCTATCCATCCATCCATCATTTTTCTTCAAAAGATCTCAAACACTTTAAAATACAGATGAGGGCTTGATAATTAAGCTTTCAAATGAAAAATAAATAAATGAATAATTGGCCCTGGTAGTCAGGGTAAAGACGTAACAAATGGAATGTATGTCTCATTCATATAGAAAATGAAGTGGAAGCATTTAGCTGCCATGAGTGACTGACTTTAAAATACTTACTTGGAAGCAATAAACATTTTAAAAACCTTCTAATTAACAAAAATGAGAATTAATAGTCATTATGAAATATGCCTTGTCTGAAGTTTTATTCTTAGTGCAATATTTTTAATTCCTTCAAGACACTTTGCCAGGAAAGTTTCACATTCCTTTTTGTTCCCATTCACAGGAGTTATTCCCCACCACTGGAATGCCAAATCTAGAGACTCTCATAAAGCAACCTGCAGCCTCAACTGCTTCTTATGGGGATGAAGAATGGAAACTACCTCTCTTTCATTTGCCCAGTAGCTGTTTCTTATTTGACTCTATACCTGGATGTGAAATGAGTTCAATTAAAAAAAAATTTTAACTTTTAATGTTTCAAGACTTTTGGGCTTTTATTTTCACTCGTGACCTTAGAGAGCTCTGTGGGTTGAATTCTTAGAGTAAACTTTATTCTAAAGAAGAACTCATGTAAAAATAAAATTCAGTAATGGGTGCTGCAGGGGTAAAATAGGAGAAGCAGTGTCACAGATGGGGTGGATTATAGCAAGGGTGAATATGAGCTTGCTCGTCTCCACAAATACTAGCATTTGTCACAAGTTTACTTTACTCAGCAACTTTCTTATTGTTTTTTAAAAAGTCAGGTATGTAGCAAGAAACAGAGTTTTAGAGAGAGGATGTAGATGTATTCTCCTTAATAACAGAATGTGATCTTTTCATTGACTTCTTTTGATACGCACAGGGATCTCATAGTTGCTATTGTCTCAAACCATTTTCCAACACATTTCCTTTCAAAAATGAAAGTTTATGCACTGTAAGAGTTGTGAAATATCAAGAAAATAAAATTTAAGCTTTCTGCAACTCTCTTGATATACTAATCTTCGATGTATCCAAAAACTAGCATGGCCATCATTCCAGTTTGCCTGGGATAGTCTCATTTCATGCCTCTAATCCAGGCATAAGAATTATATATGCCCCCTTTCACTCTCAAAAGTATCTGGTTTAAACAATAAATTATATGATCTTATCATCCTAACAATAACGCCCATTAAACTTTGAGATCTTTGGGTAAGGAGGTGGTGTCTTTTTAATCTGTTTCCCCAAAGCCTACCATTGTGTCTGGTACAAGATACCTGTGGCAGCTTAAGGATGGGTGCAAATTCTTCAACATTACTCTTATCTAGGGGTGGGTTCCAGTTCCCTTCTTCTTGAATCTTGGCCGTTCTGTGACTACTTTGACCAATAGAGTATGTTGGAAGTGATGTGATGCTAGTTTTGAGCCAAGCTTTCACCCTTCGTCCAGGAGTCCTGAACCACTCTGTAAGAATTCCTTCCACTCTGCTGGAGAAAGTATGTGGAGAAGAAATGGGAAAGGGTCCCAGCTAAGCCTACCTTCTACTCACTTCACCCACCGAGGCATCAGGCATGTGAGTAAAGCCATCTTGGACCCTCCAGATCAGACCAGCTGGCAGCTGAATGTCACCAAGTGACCTCAATGTCATCATGTTGAGCAGAAGAATTGCCCAGGTGGGCCCTGCCAAAATTCCTAACCCACAAAATTATGAGATATAATAAAATGTTGTCTTAAGCCACCAACTATTTGTTGTACAATAGGAAATCAAAACAATAGCCCTCAATAAATATTTTTGAACTAAACTGACCAAAATGTCCCAATTGTTGGGCATTTTGGATTATGCTATTGATATTTTCCCTTTTAAGTTCCAGCTCCACATAATTAGATTCACACAAGATAGGAATGAGAGACAGGGATTTCAATAATTTAACTTAATACTTTTTGTGTCAAGTTAATATTTTGATGAAGACTAATTTAAGCTACAACTTAGCAATTATACATGTGATAAAATCACATTTGAATTATGAGTGATGACAAACTCCAATCTCTAGATTTCTAAACAATAATTGTAATTGAAAGTTATTCTGTAGTTGTTTCCCATACTCTGTTCACAATTTGCTCCTCATATTGGTACTAAAAGTAAAAATCATAACAGTTTCATGATTCCTTGGGATGTAAAAACACACGGATTCACAAACTATTATTGTCTTGAAAGCCAACTTAATCAGGCAGGCACAAAAAATTTACATTAATGGCATACAATTTGGAGTCAGTTACTTTTCATTTCTCATCCCAATAAGCCACTTATTAGGAAGATCTTGGGCAAGTTACTTAACTTCTTTGAGCCTTGGTTTCTGCATCTGTAGATTGGGAACAGTAATAGTACCTCCAAGAGTTGTAGGATGGGTTCAGTGAGACAGTGGATTGGTCCAATATCTGGTATCTAGTAAGCAATGGTAGCTATCTTTTAATGATACTGTCAGTTATATATTTAATTTATAGCATTAAAATATTAAAATACTTGGGAATAAATTCAACAGAATTAGTGCAAGACATGTACACTGAAAACTATAAAACATCACTGAAAGAAGTTAAAGAAGATCTAAGTCAATAGACATCCCATGTTCTGGAATGGACTGGAAGACTTAATATCATTAAGATGGCAATACTCCTCAAACTAACCTACAGATTCAGTGTAATATCTATCAAAGTCCAAGCTACCTATTCTGCCGAAATTGTCAGGCTGATCCTAAAATTCATTGGAAAAGATAGGTGACTCAGAAAAGCTAAAACAATCTTAAGGAAGAACAATGTTATAGGACTTACTGATTTCAAAATTTATTACAAGCCCACGGTAATAAAAATAGTGTGTTACTGGCATAAGGATAGACATATACACCAATAGAATAAAACTGAGTCCAAAAATGACCCATACATTTATGGCCAACTGATTTTTAACAGGGCCGCCAAGACTATTCACTGGGGAAAGAGTAAACTTTTCAATAAATGGTGCTGGGACAATTGGATATGCACATGCAAAAGAATGAAATTGGACATCTATACCACACACAAAAATTAACTCAAAATGGATCTAACACCTAAATGTATGAGCGAAGATTGTAAAACTCTTGGAAAAAAACAGCAAGAAATCTTTGTGCTCTCGGATTAGGCAAGGGATTTTTAGATGTGACACCCAAAGCACAAGCAGTGAAATAAAAAACAGATAAATTTTCATCAAAATTAAAACTTTTGTGCTGCAAAGAACACTGAAGAAAGTGAAAACATAAACCACAAAACTGAGGAAAATACTTGCAAATCACGTAGCTGATAAGGGATTAGCATTCAGAATATACTAAGAACTTAAAACTCAGCAATAAAGGGGTAAATAATCCAACTTAAAAATGGGCAAAAGATTTGAAAGATATTTCTTCAAAGAAGATATACATATGTCCAACATGCACATGAGAAGATGTTCACCCTCATTAGTCATTAGGGAAATGCAGATCAAAGCCACAATGAGATACTACTTCACATCCACTAAAATGGCTGTAATAAAAAAGACAGACAGTAACATGTGTTGGCCAGGATGTGGAGAAATTGGAACTCTCATACATTGTTGGTGGGATAGTAAAGTGGTGCAGCCACTTTGGAAAAACAGTTTGACAGAGTTATCATATGACCCAGTAATTCCATTCCTAAGTGTATAAACAAGAGAAATGAAAACATATGTTCATGCAAAAATGTGTATGTGAATGTTCATAATGGTCAAAAAGTGGAAACAATCCAAATGTTCTCCAGCTGATGAATTGATAAAAAATGGATATTAATATATAAATATATATTAATATCCATACAATGGAATTATTATTCAGCTATAACAAAGGAATGAAGTACTGATACACAGTGCTACATGGATGAAACTTGAAAACATTATACTAAGTGAAAGAAGTCAGACACAAAAGGCTACATGTTATATGATTCCATTTATATGAAATGTTCAGACTAGCAAATTCATAGACACAGAAAGTAGGTTAGTGGTGGCAGGGGCTGGGGAAGGGGAGAATGAAGAGTGCCTGCTAATAGGTGTGGGGTTCATTTTTGGAGTGATGAAAATGCTCTGGGAATTAGTGGCGATGATTTAATAATGTTGGGAATATACTAAACCACTGAATTGTACACTTCAAAAGGGTGAATTTAAAAAATAAAGGGTGAATTTTATGCTATGTGAATTATACCTCCAAAAAATCCAATAGAGTAAGATAAAGAAAGAGGGTTGAAATATAACTCACTGAAAATTAAAACAGGTAAATTTCTGTGAGGTATTCTGCCCACAGTGCAAAAGCTGTTAGGTTAATTCATGATTTTACCTTGATTACTCAGAGGTGGAAAGTTTTGGAAATACTTCTGCCTGATTTTTCATACCTCTAAATCTTCTGTAGCTGATTGAAGCAAAGGAGGCTTTGACTGAAAGAATAATACTTGGGAGTGAGACTTGGGGCTTCTTGTCTTGCCTCTCCAGTGCTGGGTCCTGTGGCCCTTGACAAGCCACACCTCATGGTGGGACTCATTTCTCTCCGTGAAAGGGGCTCTTGGCCTGTCTCTGGCCTCTGGTGGAATGCTGAGAACTAGGTACCGAAAACAGCTGCGCGGTGTTTTACTATTCTGAATGCTTTAGAAATACAAGTTAATAACAGGAATCCTTCCTTCCAACAACTGACTTTAATGGGACAAGCAGACCTAATCTCTAATGTCTTTCTAAATTTGGAATATAATTATTAGGGAGAGCTTAATTTGAATTTAAATGTTATTCTATGGTAAATGGGCATAAACAGTACTAATAAACTTTTATTTTGGATTGCATGAACTAAAATTCTAAGTATTATGCAACTGAAATCAGACCTGCAACAATGGATATTTCCTTCAGAGGAGAAATGCACTTATTGGCAAGAGTCGAGGGTATTTTCCTATGACTGCTTTTAATACATCAACCCAGGAGACTAGTACATTACAGTCAACATTTAATGACATACAAGTCTGTGATCAATGGAGACTTTATAAATCACTGCTATGCTCTCAAATTAAGACATCCTTGTTCTCTTCCCTCCCAGGCCATTCCAGCCCTGATCTCCCCAGGTAGGAGTGATCCTGTTGTGTATATATATATATATTTTTTTTATTATATATATTTATATAATATATATTTATATTTATATATATTTATATATATATATATAATATATATTATATAATTTATATTTATATATATTTATTTATTTATTTATTTATTTATATATATAAATTTTTTGAGCACCTGAGACACTTTATTTCATCTATTTATGTTTATCTTTGCATCTAAGTACTCGATGCAAGCCCTTTGGATAGCTCAGCTCTGCCTTTTTCATCTTTGATTCCTCAGCATTCTATATAGTGATTGACACATAGTTAACGTTTAACAAATGAATAAATGCTGAATTAATAAATGTCAATTGTTGACAAATTTCCATATGAGCACAATATAGCGACAGCCAGAAGGAGGTTCTGAAATTGGTTCCCAGAACTGCTGCCATGGTAGCGCAGGTTTGAAGTCCTGAGGGAATTCTGCAGCTGGCCCACTGAGAGACTTGCAGTAATAGGCTTGAAGATAGGACACATACAGAAGCAGAGGTTCTTAGTGTGGAGGAACTTAAGTAAGTCAGTGATGCCATCCACTCTTGGTCCATGCCAGCCGCACTCCTGCCTTTGCACTTGCTCATCCCCCCACCACTCTATTTAAATTTGCAACACTTTCCCCCTCTCCTCACCACACTTTCCTGCTTGATTTTTCCCCATAGCAATTATCACTATGCATTCTAGTTATTTATTTATTGCCTGTCTCCCCACCTGCCCCATCAGAATCTAAACTCTGATTTTAATTAGTCTGTTTTTAGCCTGCTCTATATTCAGTGCTAGAAATAGTCCCTGGAAATAGTAGCTGCTCAATAAATATTATGGAAGGAAGAAAGGACGGAAGGAAGGAAGGAAAGGAAAATAAAGAGGGAGGGAGGAAGGAGGGAGGAAGGGAGAGAGAGAGAATGGAAGAAAGAAGAATGGAAGGAAAAAAAGGGAAGATCAATCTAAAAAGTATCTAAAGGCCTTGCAAGCTTTTTAGAACTTTTAATATATTCAGGTCATCTTCTGGCTTACAGATTTGTTTTGTTTGGCTCACAGATATTTTAAAAATTAAAAAAGCTGTAAACTTCTCATAAAATATCAGATTATGAGCTTCTCCCTAATAATCAGGTCTGGTTAAACTGGGTCTGTGCTCTCATACCACATCAGTCTTGTATACCTGAGTGGCAGCTTTAGTAGGGGGCATGGATTTAATACGTCAGAGAATTTAAAGTAGGGATGGAAGCTGGCATCGTTCCTGGATTACCTGAATGGCCCCAAGAGTCTCATTGTGGATGTATAACCCAGGAAGCACTCAGAATAATTTAGATTCCTATGGAAATCCATGTTCCCAAGGGGGTTTCAATGAGAAGATAATGCCCATGTCTTTATATCCTGGTTCATTCAGACCAGAGACCCCTGGGGCTTACCTGAGAGGAGCAGGTGTGTCTCGACAAACCCTCTACTGATCTGCTGTCCCAAGAACTTTCCCAAGAGCACTCTGAACCCTGCAGCTCTCTAGTGAAGGTCGTGGGTGTAAATATGTTAGGACGTGTTCACCCGCTGGAGGGAGAGAATCAAGAAGCCTATTCCGCTCTAAAATACGCTTAACATGATTCCATCACCCCTGCACATCTGTTCATTCATTCAACAAATACTTACTGAGCACCAACTAAGTGCCAGGCCCTATACTGGGTACCGTGTATTCAGTGTTGAAGTAGTCACACAATCCATGTCCTCACAGACCTCACAGTATCGGGAGAGAGAGACAGGTAAGGAATAAGGTAAGTATTAGAATATTGGAAGCACAGGAAGGTTATCAAAACGTACATCAGAGGCTCTGAAACTGCAGATATGAAGTTGAACGTGTAGAAAATATGCAGATATTCAAAGCTTTTTTCTGAACTACTTGTGGGTAAGTTCCGGGAAAATCAAGTAGTTATTCAACTTAGTCTTGTTGCCTAGGTATATAAACTTCCTTTAGAGCCTTAACTGGCTTTGAAATGTTTAGATGTAACTGTCTAAAGACTACCTTGCTTCCTCACTTTATGTGTACAAACATTCCAGAATATTTTGATGTAAGCAGCTGAGCCCACCCTTTTACATCAACCCAATCAACGTGAAGCCTTTCTCTAGCCGACCTAAATTATTGATATTTTCATTACCCATGTTACTTAACTAGTGGGTCTACTTTCAATTCTAATGATTATTCTTTCTATAAATTATATTTTTTATTTTATAGTGTGTAGAGTAGTATATACTTTTTATTGTGGTAAAATATGTAAAGTATAAAATTGACCATTTTAACCATTTTTAAGTGTACAGCTCAATAGCTTAAGTACATTCACAGTGTTTAACATCACCACCATCTGTCTCCAGAACGTTGTCATCATCCCAAACTGGAACTCTGGAGCCACTAAACAATAACTCCCCATTCTCCCTCCCCAGCCCCTGGTAACCAGTGTTCTGTTTTTTGTCTCTACGGATTTGACTACTCTAGGTCCTTCACATAAGTGGAATCACACAGTGTTTCCTTTTGTGACTGGCTTATTCCACTTAACGTAATGTCTTCAAGTTTCATCCATATTGTAGTGTGTATCAGAATTTCATTCCTTTTAAAGGGTGAATAATATTCAGTTGTGTGTATATATATCTATCTATCACATTTTGTCTATCATTCAGCAGTTGGTGGACATTTGAGTTGTTTCCACCTTTTTTTTTAAGTTGATTTACCTTATTTTGAATCGTGCTGCTGTGAACATAGGTGCACAAATATGCTTACTATATTTATGTAGTGCTTGTGCTTTTAACTCTGCCAAGTGCTCTCATGTCTATAATTCATGAACCCTATGGGAGATAGATTGTATATTCCTCTTCTGGCAGATAAGAAATCCAAGTTATTAAAAAGTTAAGTCACTTGTGAATTTAGGGATCGTCATTGACTCTTAGCCTGGAGAGTCTTTTTCTCAACATACTTTTTATTCTTCACTCTGATGATTCTTCACCAGTCAAAGATACCAGGGATGCAAAAGCAAAAATATGCTTGTGGGATGCAATTTTATGGCAGATCAAAAGTCTTCTTTTACTTGGACATGCTAAATGAAATCTGTAGGCCCATAATTTGGGGGGAAGTCAATTTAAAGAATTTACCTTTCAGGCATCAGTTGCAGCTGTTGTTTTCTCTAACAAGATGAGATTCTGGGCCAGCTAATCCAGACTAATTCTCCTCCTACCCCTCAACTACACCATTGCTCATAAAATTCAAACTTGGCATACACTGTAAGCTGGGAAACTATGTCTACAACCCAAATAAAATATTTTAATCTTGATTACTCATGGGCTTAAATCATACCTGATAGTTTCACATTCTATTCTTGGATAAGGATCTTCATTAAATTCCAGAGATGCCAATTCTCTGTTTGAACAGAGCTTTTGAAAAGTTGAGAGGTCCTAGAGGACCTTTGACAGGGGAGAGTAGAGGCTAGGTATGTAGGTGTGGCAGGGTCAGCGATGCTGTGTGCCCAGTGAAGCCCTTTCCAACGAGGCTCCAGATGATTTGTACATGTACAGTTTTTCTTTGCAAAATTCATGTTTCTTTATGTCAATAAGATTAAGCAAAATTTTGTTTTTTAAAATAGCGCTATTATCCATGCTAGTTCTCATAGTTTCTTATGGTTTAAAACAATCTTTCTAACAGTTAAGACTGCTCTAATTATTAAAATTTCTCCAATTGTTAAAATCTCTCTAATTGTAATAATTCCATGTCAGTGGGAAAGACCCCATGTCTTGCCTGGCTTTCTGCTTTCTGCCTTCACTTGCTGGTCCTGACCAGGTCTAGACCCTCGCTGATGTGTGATTTTCTTTGATGGTGTATCACTTGGTGATTCTTGCTGCTGTGTCTGGGAGGTAGGACACTAAATAACTATTTCAGTTGTGCTGTTAGTTCCTTGATAGTGTTGCTTCCTTGGCAGGGTTGCCAAATTTAGCAAATAAAAATACACCTAGTTAAAGTTGAATTTCAGATAAACAACAAATAACTTTTTATAAGTATGTCCTGTGCAATATTTGGATAAAAAATTATTCATGTTTACCTGAAATTCAAATTTAACTGGGTGCCTTGTATTTTATCTGACGACCTTATTCCTTGAATTTCTGCCAAGAAGACTACTCAATGAGTAGGAGCGCATAGTGTTATTAACTAATAAAAACAGAATCGACTACTCTTGAATCCAGACAGTGTGGCTCAGATGCCAGTACGTGTGATAGGGTCTGAGCCTGGTGATTTGGGGTGACCTAAATTTTACATCAAACTGCAATGTTGGGGTTATAAGAAAAGAGATGAGGAGAATTCGCCTCAACTTCTGGTTCTCTTTTGGAAGCAGACACTGATAAACTTTACGTTCCCTGGTGATCAATCTGAAAAGCAGGGTTTGTGAGGCCAGTCAAGGGAAAAGGAAGTGAGAAGGTAACGCAAGCTCTGAAACATGCTGAATTTTTTTTTCTAAAGGATGTCAGGAAGGAGGTTTTTTTTTTGCTGGGAAAGATTTGCCCTGAGCTAACATCTGTTCCCAATCTTCCTCTTTTTTTTTTTCCTCCCCAAAGCCCCAGTACATAGTTGTATATTCTAGTTGTATGTTCTTCTAGTTCTTCTGTGTGAGCCGCCACCACAGCATGGCTACTGACAGACGAGCGATATGGTTCCGCACCCAGGAACCAAACCTGGGCTGCCGAAGTGGAGCATGCCGAACTTGAACCACTAGGCCCTGAGGGCTGGCTCTGACACATGCTGAATTTTGTTAGTCCTGAAGATTTGTGGGAGGGTAGGGACTCTACTAGGGAGAGTGTGTAAGTATGAATGTATGTATGAATGTATGTAGGGGAGGGTGAAGGAGGAGGAGGGGGGAGGGAATGGGAATATGACCTCCCAGAAAGAAAAAACAAATCTGATCATATTCTAATATACATATAGGCTCACAAACATGTCATCATTAAAGTAATTTATTCTTGCCCAACCCCATAATTATTTACCAGAGATTCCTAAATAGTTTGGAGTTATCACACTTTTGTTCAGTTGATTGTTTGTGGACACTATGGCACGTGTAAAATAAAGTCAAAATTTGCTTTGTTTTGAAATTTTTGTAATTGAAAAACTACTTGAAATGTTGGCAAAATACTGTTTGGAAGCATTACTACTCTTTTCCTAAACAGACTTGACCAGCGGAGCTTGAAGTCCAGTTAGTGTGTGGCTGCTCAAGGGTACAGGATACCCCTGGTTTGCTCTGTGGCCCTGGGCAAACCAAGTACCTTCGCTTTACCTTCACATTCTCCCCCTTTTCCTAAGCTGAAAGCCAAGTGTTTGTTATGTACTTCAATGTGGCCCAGGATTGGGATAGTGTCTATTGAGGATACAAAAGAAGAGGATGAAATGCCTGTTCTTAAGGACTTTCCAATCCAGTTCTATTGAGAAAAACCTCCCCCTCTTTACCAGACCTGGACTCTAGGCTTTTAGCTGCTTTCTGAGGAAACAACAAATCGAAATCTGTGGAAGTAAGGACTACGCTGTGTTCTATACCTTCTCTACAGTTGCCTCAGAAGAGATCACAGAGGGTTAAAAATAATTTTTAAAGCTTATACGCATTAATTTGAAAACTACCACAACCCCATTACCCAAATGGGTAAGGAGACATAACATTTTCCCAAAGAGGAAATCAAAAAAGCTAATAAATGTCTGAAAAAAACATTTGGTCTCACTAGCAATAAACAATAACAATACAAGTTAAAAGGAGACACTGTTTTCTCTATAAACTTAGTAAGGTTTTGAGAACATATCAAATTCAGTGTTGGTGAGAGTGAGGTGAGGTGTTTATTCCCATGAACTGCTGATATTAGTTTGAATTAAAGCAATCTTTCTAGAAAATAATTTTCTAATATCAAACATTATTGCTTTCAATGATAGAACTCTTAGAACTATTCTTAGTAAATGATCCAAGATACTTTATGGACCAAAAATTTGATAGCAACATTTTAAAAAATAGAAATGCTATAAGCAAACTAAATGTTTAGCCATTCAGGTATTATTTATTACATTTTATTTGTGCAAAAGGTGAAATATTATGCATTAAATATCTGTTGTGAAGTTTTTATTATGAATTTTTAAAACATGGGGAAATGCCTTTGTCATATATTTAATTAGCAAAGAGTAATACAAATTATATATAGTTTGGGATCAATTATTTCAAAATAGTAGAAAAAGAACTGCAAAGAAATATGCAAAATGTTAACAGTGGTTATCTATAAGGGAGTATGATTTTGGTGATTTTTTTCTTTTATTATTATCCTTTTCTATATTACTCAAGTGTTCTATAGCAGTCAGAAAAAAATATATATATACAATAAGTGGATACACAGAGCATGGTTCTAAGAATAGATACTGTGAAAATATTATTTACTCATTTATTCTTCACATCTACTATCTATGTGTCTTAGGAGTAAATCACTTAATTTATGAAATCATGCATTTTCTCACCTATAAAATGGGGGCAATATTGCATTAAACTTCCCCCCAGGTTTGTTTTGAGAGTCATTTGAAATGATGAATATAAAAAATGCTTTGTAAATTATAAAATACTGAAAAAAGTCTCAAGATGAATTGGGGTTGATCTGACATTTTTCTCCACAGTTGACTACCCCGCATGAGGGTGCAGTCTGGGGCCCTGCAACATAAGGAGACCACATGGCTTAGCTGAGGACCAAGCCCATGACCCACTAGGAGCCTGTTCCAGGGCCTTTCTGGTCATGAGTTACTGCCAATAGTGTTGGAGAGCTAGGGAAGTGGTAGTCTGAAGGGATGGGGGAAATAAAGTGGGGTTGGCCATGTGAGCCAGATATCAAGGGACTTTGAAAGTCAGGCAGAAGACTTTACAAATTTGATCTTGACTAGTCAGAATGAAGCCATACTAGGTGTTGTCTCCTTTGCTTTGGGCCTAGGTGTCACAAAAGACAGCTGGTTTGGGGATAATTAGCCGAGGAGTGGCCAGTTTGCTGGATTGACTTAAGGGTCAGGAGAGTGGATGAAAGAGTCTAGCTTGGTCAGAGTTTTGGCAATTCCCAAGAGAGGAGGTGATATGTCTAACAAGGCCTTGGTGGGAGGCAAAGAGTGAATGTCAGAGAGACTTCTCAAGGAGAGAACTCTGTGATAGATGGAACACAGAGGATAAAGGAGAAGGAAGGCTCAAAGGTATCACTGATACGTCTCCTCTGGGAGACTAGAGAAGGGCTGCATTCCTTAGCAATCCCTCCTGAGAGACCGAATATAGAAGACAACAATGGCTACACCACATGTGACGACAGAGTTCTGACGTACTAACTCTACAGCAATAGGCCCAAAACAGTCAGGACTTGGCCAATGAGTATCAGCTTCCCTATTTTTTTCTCCCTGCTTCCAACTCAGGACAAATTAGCCAAAAATGCTCCCCTAACCAATCATTGGACGCCCCACTTCCAACTAGCCCTCCTCCAGCTTCCCCACACGAACAACCTCCACTCAGATCACACCTGCAGCCTTCCCCTTTTTCCTCTATAAAGCTTTCCCACTCCTCTGCCTGACTTGGAGTCTGCCAAAATGCACATGATGATGGCTGATTCCCTTTGCTATAGTAAACTCTGAATACATTGCCTCTGTTTATTCTCATTTGGATGGTCTTCATTTATTTCCACACTCTCATATCAACCTTCCAGCTCAGCCACTCTTCCCAACAGTAACATCTAGGGAGGCGGTTTGGTGTATTTAAGAGAAGACATCACTAGGAATCACTTTTTAGCCCCTGAACTCTGACTCCGAGGCCTTGGGCCATCTCTTAACCCTTTGAACATCCTTCTCCTGAATCTGTAAAATGAAACTTGTCTACCACAAATTGATATAATTCTGTGTCCTTGTCTTGAAGGAGATCCAGCCTGTCACACTATAGAGAGGAAGTCCAACAGATCCTTAACTATCCACAGATATAGTTCCCTGCCCATAATTTCCAAATCCAGAGAGACAGAGGGAGGAAGAGAGAGAGTGAGAGGAGAGAGGAAGGCAGATAGGATCTCTCAGATCTGATCTGGTTTAAAGCTTCTCCAGTAGGAAAATGAGAGGCCCATGGTTCCAAACTCCCTTGAATGAGATCAGCTTCTGTTTTACTTGCCTAAATCTGATGCTGCAGCACCTGCTCCTCTTCCAGTCTGAGCAATGATAAAGTCTGACCTCAACCACTCTGGAGAGAGCCTGGCAACTTACAACAGGAAGGAAGTGTCCAACTGTTTCCTCTATGGGAAGGGAGGAATGGGAACTGGCTTGTACAAACAGTGGTGGGTACTAGTTTCTATTCTGTCCTAGACCCTCCAGAGATAAACACAGAAATTTCTTTGACATAAGCAATCACAAGTCCTTTCCAGTCAACATTCAGGACTTGAGAGGAAAAGGTATGGGTGCTGAAGGGGCACTAAGTTCTCAACTTTACTTTTTCATTCCACTGCCTTTTCCACCAAGTGCAACAACCCACGGAGGCTCTGTTCATTCTACACACTTCCTTTTTGTGACCTATTTTCACACCAAGCACTGCACCAAGTAAGGATTTAGTAGCAGACACATTCAATTTGTTTTTACAATTATTGAGTTTTTGGTGTCACTGTGAGAAAGAACAAATCTACAGCAAGGGTTTCACATAAATAGTGCATTTCATTTGAGGTTTTCTCTCTGAAAAAGTATGGAACTGCATTGTTTTTGGAGTTGGTGAAAATTCCTTTTAGCACATTCACAGCTTGTTGCATGTGATGGAACTTAACAATGCTCTTTCTCACCCCAAAGAAATCCGACAGACCTAGATTTCAGTCCTGGCTCTCTATCTTGTTCTCGTTGCAATTTGGGGCAAGTCAGTTGCCTGCTTTGAACTTCAGTTACCACACTTAAAAACATACTGACTTTCTTAGTCACCTTACTCATCTTGACCAAAAGGGTAAAATGAGACGGTGTCTGAGAAACCATCCATAAACTATGTTGTGAATGTTACGATAATGAGAATAAAGGAGGGCCGGAGGATTGGGGCCAACATTTCAAGGTCAGGCACCAGTCAGTGAAGCATCCAACACAACTCAAATTCCTCAAAGGCAAATTCCTGCTTCTTATTTAAGGTAAGCTCTTGATCATGTTTTACCTACTATTCCTTGTCGGGTGGGGGTTGGAATAGGAGAATACCTGAACCCCTTGACATTTTTTGCACTTTATGAAAATCTTCAAGGGAGCAAGCAGCCCTGTGACATTTTTCAGATTCTCAAGGAGTATATGATCCAAAAAATCAAGAACTCCTGATCTAATGCTACACAACATACAGGAAGCTATCAAGTTGAGGACAAAAAATAAGAAAAACAATACACAGATACTTAATCGTGTTATGGTCAAAAATTAGTGGTAGCTTTTATATCTCTACCTAAGTAATAAGAACATTCAAATTCTCTCTTTTGACTAGGAGCTAAATGAAAACAATATTTTTTTCACCAACTCCCTTCTCTTGCTAGTTCTTTTGTTAATTTTGATTAGCTGGTCAATTTTGATGGAAAGACAATGCCCAATAGGATCATTTCAGACAATGGAGTAATTACTACATAGGATATTTTTTCTCTTACAGAAGAAAGTGCTTCTTTTTTTGCCTTTCCTATTTTTTTTCCAATATTGAGACTAACTAGTGTGTTTAACCAACTGGAAGCTTGCTGGCTTTCAGAGGCAGCCATGAGAAAGGATTGTTCTGAAATGAGAGGAGACGGAACAGTTAGGCTAAAAATAAAACGAATTCCAAGCTTTGACTCTTTCCAGGGTTCTCTTGGGTGTCATAACTTATGGTTAATGAGGGTCCCAAGGGGGAAGGTCATAAGTCAATGTCACTCAGCTAGTTCAGTACAAGCCATTGGGCTAAATGTGTCAGTATACTCCGCCCTTAACCACAGGGATGTGGAATAATCCAAGGCATAACATAACCTGACTTGCCCTTGAAGGAAGAGAAGCTGCTGCTAAAATGAGACTAGGCCTGGTGGTAAGGTCTACACATTCCTTTGACCCCAGGACTTCTGGAAGAATTTCTGGGAACAGCATGCCACAGCTTCTTAATCTCTAAATGGAGGAAATCCTTCCTAATCTCTAAACAAAGGAAAATTTATACGTCACCTGCATGAATCTCAGGAGAAATGGCCAACGTTTCTCTGAATGCACTTAGTGCTGCTGTTTTAATGTTACTAATATATGGACCAGGACTTACCACATAGAACCACAGCATTTATGGGCTGGACATGACCTTAGACGTCACTTTAGTCTAGGAGTTACCTCACTGAACTAGAAAGAAGACTCCAATGTTAACAAAGCATTGTGGTTAAAAGCAGGGACTCTGTATCCAGGTTGCTTGGATTTGAATGCTGGCTCTATTACTTCACCTGTCTATCTCAGTGTCCACATATGCAAAATAGAGATAATTAAAGTGTCTACCTTTTAGGGTGTTGTGATGAGTAAATCAGCTAATATATTTAAAGTGCTTAGAGTATCCGTCAAAGTGCTACATAATGTTTGCTCATGTTGTTGAATAATTTCACAAAGTGCTACGTAATATTAACTATATGGTTAAAATTTTTATTAATCACAAAAGAACCTATGTAAATTTGAAAAGTAGTAAATCATATATATGGGAAACATTATCTATGCAGTTTACACAGTGTTTAGTGAACATTCTTAGACTAGTTGAGATTACCAGAAGTAAATTCTCTCCTCCACCATGTTTCTCCCAGAGTTTGGGAACTAAAATCCATCCATCCATTCAACATCTATTGAGCACCTACTGTGTGTCAGACATTGCTCTAGGTACTGCAGATACAACAACGAACGAAAAAGTCAAAGGTCCCTGCCCTCATAAATGTTACATTCTAATGTGATGAGTAAGGTCTTTAGTTGGCTATTTTTTCATATAAGAAAACTGAAGTTCAGAGAATCCTCAGCTAATTGCCCCAAATCACACAGCTAGTCCTACATTCTGTGATCTCCTATTGCATCAGACTTTTAAAATTCTTCTTTACCATGCAACTCTAAAAATGTCCAGAAGATATATTTGCCTGTCAAACTAACTAATAAAGAAGCAGTGCAGTCGCATAAATGCACCAGCTGTTCCACATCTGACTAAATTATGGGTTTTCCCAGCCCCTTGGGGCCATCACACATCCCCCCTTTTCTATCTTGTCACATTCACCACACCATGCTATTTCTGTTACTTTCTTTTAAAAACATTCTGAAAGTTCTAGTGGTGAGTGAGGACAATAGTGATGATAAAGGAGAATTTTGGCTATGGAAAGATTAAAAGAGAGACAACTTCATCTTGAGAATTTCAAGCTTCATGCTCCATGTTAGATATGCTTCTGTACCTGTTGGAATAAAATACTCATGTAGTTTTTATTTCTTTTCCAGACTTTCCAGGTTGTCCTAAGGTGTTCAGAAATATCTATTTTGCTCTCTCAGAATTTATGCACTCAATTTAATTTAAATTTATTTTCATTTTCTTGTTCATATAGACATGTACAGGAAAGTGTGTAGACAGGCAGTTAAGCATGTAGGGTTAAGTGTATTTATGTGTGTATGTGTGTCCATTTATCTTCCCAACTATTGCATTTCTTCATTTCTAAGACACTCTGAAATGCACCATTAGATTCTGTATAAAGAAAGAAAAATAACACTGTCGATTAAATGATCACTTGCCATCAATTCTAAAATTCACCCCCGTTTCCGAGATGTAAAAATGTGAAAAGAGCTTGATAACTTTTCATGGTAAAAATGTTTTTCATGTGATCCATTACAAAATTATCCTTTTTAATGGATGCTGAATAATTGTTGCACTGAAACACTTTGGACTTAATTGTTTCAAATATCCATCAAAAATGGCACTGAAGAAAAAAAAAAGTGAAGTGCTAAAACCAAGTCCTGGGTCTTTTATTAAAGATACAAACTGAAATATTCATAGATAAAATGATGATATCTTGCATCTGCATCACAGAAAAATCTGGGGGTGGGTGTTGTGGGAGAGTAAAGATGAAACAAGATTGGCTGTGAGTTGATGATTGTTCAAGCTGGGTTGCAAGGTACACGGGGCTTAGCATACTGTTCTCTTAAAATTTCAGGATAAAAAGAATTTCTGTCTGTAAAGTAGTGACAGAAGCTCTCAGGAATAGGATTGGGTTCCCTTCTGTTGAGGAGCTTTGCTCTGAGCTCCTGGTGGTAGGTTCCAGATGGAAACTGAAGAGAACATTTCCTGGCACTGTGAGTGAGGAGATGAGTGGAAAGTAAGCTCGTTGCTAGTCCTTCATCTTCCTTCTGAGTACCTTATTTTCTCAAAGCTGTCTGAGTCCTACCTTTTATCACGGTGACAGTTGGCTAGTCCTCCTAATTGCTTCTAGCCCTGAAGGCCTCTGTGCTACTTTCCATCAGTATTTGCTCAGCCTCAGGGGGTACACATGATTGGTATAGAGGATGATTAAAAGCAACAACAATAGCAATTAAAAATTTGATTGAGTGTTCCATTTGCCATGCTAAGTGGCTTACCATGCACGATTTTATTTAATTCTCCTAACAGCCTTAACAGGTTAATACTATTATGATCTCTATTTTTACCCATGAGGAAACAGACTGAGAAAACTTAAGTGCATTTCCCAAAGCTGGCAAGTGGTAGGACCTGGATATAAACCTAAGCCTGTGCTCTGAGCCACACTATGTATTGCCTTCTTTCCAGTGACACCAGATTAACAGCCATGGAATCACAGCCTGCTGAGAGTCACTTGCCGACTAGCACTAAAGACTCAGCCTTGAGCCAATAATCAGCAGATGCAGACGGCTGAAACGAACACAGACATGGGAAAGGAACCCTCGCAGAAACAAATCAAACGGACTGCAGATCAAACAAATCCAAAGGGTAAACAGAGTCCTAGCAGCGGGACAGGCAGAAGAGGCCAGCTCACCGATGGCTTCCATCCTCTCCTGAGGATGAAATCATTTCAGAGTGTACTCATGCTTTCTCAAGTCTCTCTCGTCTGGGTTTAGCTGGCGTGTTGCACACCATCTCCTGGAACTCAGAGGGTCCTTTTAGATTTCTACAGCTTGTTCCACTCCATCTGGAATCTTGCCCATGCTCATTAACTGTCATGATATGAAGAATATTTTCTTACATGACCCTCTCTGCAGGACCCTGACTGTCTAACCACACTTGGTTACAAAATCTAGCTATTAATCTTGTAGAGACTCGAAGATTTCTCCTGTCCTGCTAGGCTAGCTATTACCCTTCTCTCCACAATCACCCACAATTGCCTCAGTAAATAAAAAGATGTTTTGGAGTGGGGAAGTCTTGAAGTCATCATGTGGATTGGCCAATAATTTGGGCTGCAGGGTTCAAGGGTAGTTCAAGGACGATATGTGTACTCACAAGCAATGAAAGTCACATGCGGGATGGGACTATGACTACAGTCTTGTACTATAGCTAGCACAGGGCTTGGGCATGTAGCATATCCCATTCATACTCCTCCCTTATGCTTCTAATAATGTCATCAAGGATTACCTTATTGTCTTACATGGAATTTACTATCAACCAAAATCCTAAAGTCTTATTTCATAAGTACAAATTCTTCCAACAAGTGCTTGTGCATTTATGCTTATGGACTAAAGCAAATAATCATG
Organism: Tapirus indicus; assembly: GCA_031878705.1. Lineage (NCBI taxonomy): Eukaryota > Metazoa > Chordata > Mammalia > Perissodactyla > Tapiridae > Tapirus > Tapirus indicus. Next base: position 68,026,961 of record CM062930.1, on the reverse strand, counting down.
TTTATCGCTATTATATAGGTCCAGGTAGATTCAGATCATTATTCCAACCTGTTAAGATCTGTTTCGATTTTGATGATGTCAACACACTAATGTATCATTCTTTTTGGCTTTATATCCTGAAATTTGTTAAACATGCATTTGTCCAAGACACTGGTAAAAATATTTACTAGGATAGGACCAAGAACAGAGTTTTGTTATAAGCCACCAGACTGCCCCACTCCCCAGGTTGCTAAGAAGCACTCTCTAAGTATGTTCATTCAACCAATTATTAATCTGCCTAATTGCATTAGTTCAGCTCATATTTCTCGATCTCGTCTCCAATAATATCATGAAGGAATTACACAATGCCCCACTGAAGTTCATGTGTATTTTGTCTATTGTATTTCCTTGAACTATTGTTTCTTACTAATATAGCCAGATTTAATTTGGCTAAAAGCAATTTGACAAAAAGCAATTTGGTTAAGAAGACGATTTCATCAAAACGATGATCTAGTTAAAAGGGAATAATGCCAATCAGTGTTTTTTCACAGTTGGCCATTTTTGTGTACTACTAGACAGAGTTGCAACTTATTTTGCTCCTTACATATTTTTGGTCACATTTTGCTTTTTCACATAGCTTGATTTTTTAAATTTCTAATTCATTTCCAGCCAGTTATGCCTATCAATGCATATAATGTAGAATAATTGAAACAATCTAACTATTCAGTAATTAATTAGAAGAATGCAAATGTCTAACAATTGGTGGATTGTTTTAAAAATATGCTAGGTTCCAAATACCATATCGTACATAGTCCTAGGAAATGCATATGGAAGGCTATCATAAACTAATGTGCAATCATTGGTTGACACTATTTCAATGCGATTATGTTTAAAAATTTTTTTCTGGTTGGTATTTATAATTTTCCCATAATGAGCATGTGTTGCTCTAAAAGTCTAAAATGATACATAAATCATAACTGTAGTCAATTGTTCAACCACTCTACTAGTTTCAAATAATTAGCTCCTTTTGTTGGCTCCTTAGCTTATTCCCTAAGCAGTTCCTTAATTGTTCAAACTTTTCACAGTATAGACAGAGTGATTGTTTGAAGATGAACTCATATACATAATGATAAAAAAAAGTGAAAACTGTAAAATAATGTTTATAGATACTTTATAGTGCTGTAAAGCTGCCCAATGTGTTATCATCCATACTTGGATATATAATGATGAAAGATATTCATTTTCAACTATTCTATTGTGTTGGCCAATTAGATTTTGACCAAATTACTTTTGTCTTACTTATATGCTATCCATCTACCAGGTGAGTAATACATTAGAGAAAAAAAATGTGACTATCCTGATGATGTCCTTTAATGAATCTATGCTAGATTCTAGGGATCCACTGGCAATTCTTTTGTATGGTCTATAAACCATCCTTTAATAATCCATTTTGGAATCTTGCCAGTTTGAGAAAATCTAGCAGTGTAAATAAGTTCCTTTTGAAGCCGTACAAAGACACAAATAAGGAATTACCTCCTACTTGAATATAAATGCTGAGAAACTTGGCTAGGATGCTGTCCAAACACTTTATTAAGTATTTTACACTGACCAATACACAAGGAAATTGCTTAACTTCTCCACATTCTGGCATCTCTACAGAATCAATTCAAGAATACAATCAATTCAAGAATTCCCACCTTATAGATTCCCCAATACTATTTTTCCCTTAACTTGCCTTACTGCGATCACTATTATTTTAAAAATCAGTATGGTTCCAGGGGCCGTGATTGCTGCTTGGCCCTGCTCTTGTAGACCCTCCTGGTCTGTATGTATGGCTGTCTGAGAGAGAAGGGGTATAGGAGTCATCAACAGTTCCTGTGAATTGCCAGCCAACTGTTTCTGAGCACTCTAAGTGCTGCTGTTGGGCATATAGGTGAAGGGTTACACTTTATATGATTTCGCATAATATACCACATTATATAAGACAAAATATTTAAATTATTTTCCATCTTGTCTGTAAAAGGATCCAGTGGGGATTATTAACTTTTAAGTCATAGTCCTCACCTTCCTAGGGTTTGTTTAAAATAAAATGGTCTAATCACGTCTCTCAGTGTTTGTTCACACAGACTTGCATGCCTGTGCAATCTCGGTGAAAACTTGTAGAATGATGGAAGGAACGTTCTGCAAATGGGACATGACATCGTAGTAGTTAATTTTAGCTATTCCTTTGGCCATTCATTCATTCAATAAAAAATGAAAAGTAATAATAACAAAAATAAAGGAACTATTAGCTTTAGAGACAAATGAGACATTCCTTAAATGTGAGTTCTGCAACGGTGGTGATTTTATCACGGTTTTGTCTTTAAAACAGCAGACTCTTATTCCTAGTGCTTATAATGCCAGTGCCTTTGTCTACCTTTCTGGAACTGCCCCCCAAGCATTCTTATGCTAAGAAATCAGAGTCTGAGCGCAGCTATGAGGAAAAGACCCCAGACTGTCAGAGATGAGAAACACAAAAGCCTGAGTGAAGCTTTCAATGGAGGAGATGTCATCTTTGATAAAAGAAATAGAGAAATCTTGAAAAAAATTTTCTGGTCCCCTAATCAGGCAGTTTTTCCTAAACTGACATAGCCATATATTTCACCTTTGTCTCCTCCCACCTCCCCCCGACCTTTTTTTGCTTTTAACTTTATTAGAACAAGAAAAGGAATTACTAAGAAAGGTTCTGATGTCGTGTTGGTTAATGAAGCTAACACATTGCCTAAATATTTATTCTCATGTACGGGGTATTTGGATCGCAGAAATGTTGTCAGGTTAAAAATAACTCTTTCCGCAAGCCAGTGGCACACTGGAATGCTGATCCAGGCCCACTGCTTATCCTTCTGAGCTAGCATCCTGGGTGTCCTGGCTGCACAAGTGAACAGCCCCCGCCTCACTTTCTTAGGAACCTTCTTCACCTTTTTGCTTGAGCTGTTTTAAAAATGTGTGCTGAGACTAGCAAGAAACAGAGCAACGAGAGGAGGAGAAAAATCCTCATCAGATAGCCATTCTCTGTGCCAGAGACCCCACATTCTTTATTGCCTGCCTGGTGGGGAATTTCCTTCCCTCCAGGCCAAAAGTGGCTTCAACACCCTAGTCCTTAGAGTGAATGAGTACCTTACCTAAACTGTGTGCAGCTAATCAGTAATGTGGTTCAAAGGGTAGGCTCATGGGAACACCTGGGCCAGGTGAAGCAGCCTAGTCCTCCAAGGGAGGAAGCCTGGGGGAGGGGAGATGGCATCCAGGCCAGGCCCCACCACTGCTGGCCCTTCAGACTTTAGGTAAGGGTACCCTAGCCCCTCTGGGCTTCACCTTCTCAGCATATAAACTGGAGGGAGCCTGTATCACAGGCATGTGCACTGGGGGCTGATATAGGAATATAAACTACTCTCCAGGGTGAGAAAGACAATGATGGGCAAGAATCTGATTGCTTCTTCGTGTGGATGCAGGTTGGTGTTGTCGGTAAAAGGACACTGAAAGGGGTGTGCAGATCTCAGGGGAAGTTTGAGATACCCACAACGAACTTAGTCCCTGGGGAAGTGACAAAGGCACAATAGGAGAGAAGAAACTTCTAGGCAAGGATTCAAGCGAAAAGAAGCAGCGTGAATGTAGTGTAGGTCGTCTCCTTTACGGTCTCCAGAGCACAGAAAGAAGATTCAACATCTTATTTTCCCCTACAACAAAGAATATTTTACAGTGATGTCCTCTTAGAAATAGATCGCTTAGGGAGCAAAAAGCATCCAGTATTCCACACTTGGAGTATGGTCAAACTTGAACCAAAATTTTAGAACCGTTAATAGATAAATTTCCACAGGAAGATTGGACTTCGTTGACAACATTAGATGAGAAAATGCCTTATATACTTGTATATATATACTTATATACTTGTTCTACGTCATTTTATGTCTGATGAACCTCTGGCTCTTAATCTTCCCTATAATAACTTCCAGCTTCCCAACTTAATTTGCCGCAATCACAAGGAACTGGTCTGCACACAGCAACCCCTGACCCCAGAAGTTTCCATGTCATGCAGAGCAGTGCCAACACAGTCGTAGCAGCCTGCTTTCACTAATCCCCTCCCGTGCCTAAGCAAGCACCGAGCGACACTTGGATACAGACCTCCAGACCTGGACTGACATTCGGTTGCAATTCCACTGGGGTTTTCTCTCTACAGGAGTATGCCTGCACACAGACCCATTTTCAAGTGGCAAAGATAATTGGATCCTGTTTTAAAGGATACTGATTACACTGACTGAGACCAGAGAGAAAAGCTAGCCCATCTGGACACTTCTACACAACTTTAAAAGCACAACAAATCTATGTGACTATTTCATTATGAAAGAATTTTTATTTTTTAAGCAGTGGCTTTTTTTGTCTTTTTAAATCAGAGCTGTGTGTGCATCTTTGACAGTGAGCTCTTATTCTTAAAGGCAGCAGGAGAGGCAGCATGTTAAAGTTTCGCATTAAACAACAAAGAGTTTCAAAGAAAGTCCTCAAATTACATTCACAGTTTCAAAGTTCAAGAATTGTGACTGAGCGCTGCTTACCTTACAATTTCAGGTCCCAAGAGGTCTTTAAGTTTAAAGCGGTACATCAAATGTGCAGGGTTTATTTTCTTGCATGGAAGTCTGATCTGTCATAGCACCCAGCTCAGTGGGAGGAACCAGCCTCCTCTGCCCGAACACCAATGAGGGAACCAGAGGAGCCCATGTGGGAAGTGGCTTCCCTGGAAGCCTGTCACAGTCTGCACATGCTCTTTGTGACGAGGTGCCAAAGCAACCTTGGCGTGTGGCTCACAAAGCACCTCATTGTGAGGTCCTGGGCGTCTCTTGGGGAGAAAAGAGCCATAAAAAGACATTTTGAAGTTTTCATGCTTTTGTTGGGGTGGGCCTCTCATTCATTAAAAAATATAAAGGCAGTATTTTCTGTTAATTAGCTTCCTGGGGAACCAGTAAAACTAGTAACAATCCACCAATATGTTGAGATAAGAGGGAAAGCTTATCTTCTGGATTCTGCTACTGCTCCTGGCTGATGTGAAGGAGCTCCATTGTTAAAGCTCCATCTCACACTTAGAAAAGTGTCGACTCCATGAGAACCAACAGGATGTTTTATTGGGATGAAGTTCACAATTACGAGTGTACAATAACGTTTATTAACTGGGTCCCGTGAGGCCCAAAGGTAAAATGAAAATCTACTGCATCTGTGCATTAGAATCAATCTGTGACACTGACATAATATTTCAAAGAGACTGTCCCCATCAAGCTAACTAGAAGTCCTTGCGAGGAGGAAGTACACATCCTCTCATGGACACAGACACACAATGACCGGAAAAACAGCTTCCTGTTACCTTCATATCCACCTGCTACAACGTACCACAGAAAAGAGATATTGGGTGAAAAAAACCAAGGCAAAATAATCAAATCTCTTCAAAATCCAAATGTTGAGATTTGTGCCATGATTCCTCGTTGCTTAGAGTTTGAGGTTGTTCAGTCCTTCTGCAGTCTTCGCTAGGACACTAGCCTGAAGCAGTTAATCACGGTGAGCAGCGAGTCATGGATGTAAAGAGAGTTCATGTTCAAGTTCTGGTTGTACCCCCAACTCTAAGCCAGGAACATCTTGAGATCTCTCTGGGTCTCAGTTGCTTTTTCTGTAAAGTGAAGGACTTGAACTAGTTCTGGATGGAAAACCAAATGCCTGCAAAGGCTCAGAGTGCAGTTCACTGGGTGGGGGCTAAGGTGAGACGGAGAACACTAGTCTCTGTTTCAGAGGGGAGCTATTACTCCCGCAATACCTGATCCTAATTGGAATGTGGGCTGAATTATGCCAAATCTTCTAATTTTTTAAAAGAAGCTAGAAATTCAGATTTTTATGTGACACCTCCGAAGTTTTATACGTGGGCAACTTATTTAAAATGTTTAAAAATACCATGAATGCCCAACGAAATCTATCAGGCTGGTCAAATTTGCCCTGCAGGCCACCAGTTTGTGACTTATAGATTAGATGATTTGAGTCTTATTCTGCTGGAAAATAAATAATCCAGGGAGATTAGTCTCTAAAAGAAACTGTTTTTCAAGATGCTTAGCAGTCAAGATAGGACTTAAAGAAGAGGCTGCCTAATGCTTTTGTGGTGAAATTGGGGACCATCACTCCCCTATGTCATGGTGGTGACCACATGATCAATGATCTCAAGTGGCCGATTTTCCTTGGAAAGGGCTGGTGTGGAACCCATGGGATCACAAGCATTCTAAGAATCTGAAGAATGAAAAAAGGCAGGAGAATCCGCACAGGGGAGAAAAGAAAATATTGTTCCAGTAATGTAAGAACCAACCAGATGCAGCGCCACCCATCTTCTCTCAAGAGTGAAATATCGAAAGTAAAAGCAAAAGTTCCAGTAGGGCTGATGAGAAGCAGCTAAATTCAGCAATGGAGGGGAAGAAAAGGTTTATTGACTTGCTGAATAAAAGAGATGTTGGGGTGGAGCAGCATGGAGATGCTTGCAAAACAAAATTGACTAAATAATTCTCTTCTACATCAATATGCAAAACTGAAATTAGGAACACTCAGTCCTCATGGTCTGAGCAGTCTGGCCAGTGCAATCCTTCCTGAGTCACTAGATGAGCTCTGATCGGGCAGAGAATCCCACTTTGTGCACAGGGACTCATCCTTGTAGAGGGAGAAGAGTGCTGACTCACCGAGGACAGAAGCCAGAGTCCTGCAAACATGGCCTGTAAATATTTGCTCTGGCTGATGAACCCTGGTGAGGAGACTGTGGACCAAAGACCCAGATGGGTAGGCAAGGCCTCCAATCTTTCAAGACTCGGCTCCAGTCTGAATCATGGCATTCCAAGAAATTTCCTGAACCTCTCAGGCTGCCTTTCTTATAGAGGATCCTTTATTTTGCTCTATCTTAGTATAACTTAAATTGAATTTTAATTTTTTGTCTCCTTGTCTGTCTACCTCATTAAGCTATAAATTGGTTGAAGTAGGGATCTTTCTCCCTTTCTCTCTCATTTCTTTATTTCTAGAACCTAGCATAGTCCATGCCTGGCACATGTATGGAACTTAGTTAATATTGGTTGAATGAATTAGTAAATAGAAAGCTAATGGCTAGAAGTAACATGTGCATTATAAATGTAATGAAATTAAAGTGATAAGGCAAGGCTTTGGAAAAAAATTAGGATTAGATATATGTTTTTCTATGAGGATTATGTTTTCTCAAAGGTATAGCTAATATTTTTTCAATTTCATGACATTGTGGATTTTTAGTTTGCATTTGTTCAATATAACATTTCTCATTACAGTATTTACTGCCCTTACATAATCCAAGCTTTCTGAGCATTCTTGTTTATGTTTCCTATGACCATCTCTGGGAATGTTTTGGTCAATAATGAGCGTACAGCTGAGAGTTAACATAAATTGGCCACCTTCAAATCTCATGTTTCTTTCACAAAGGTAACAGAGGGAGTGAAGGTAATTCACTTAGTTCTGAGCGCTTATGTGGTAACCAGTGACAGCAGCAGCACACACTGCCACCAGGGTTCAGGGACCATGAAGTAGAGTAGATAGAAATCATTCTTTTACACATAGCTTTGAGACTAACTAGAGAGAGCCTCCACTATAAATTTTAAAATAAAATTTAAAAATAAAAAATAAATGAAACAAGATTTCAACTGAATGAAATTTATTTTGACCACAAGATTCTATGTCTATTTGAGAAATTGATGAATACAAAGAAATAAAGGAATGAAGGGAAAGCAATGTGGGTGATTATTTCTGTTATTCATGGTTGCATAGCAAACTACCCCAAAACATAGTAACTTAAAACATCTATTTTATTTTCTCCATGGTTCTGTAAACTGACTGGGCCCAACTAGGTGATTCTCCTGCTCCATGTGATATCACCTAAGCTGCAGTTATCTGGGGGCAGATAACTTATCTCTTGTCTTTTTTGATAATAGACATCCTAACAAGTGAGGTGATATCTCATTGTGGTTTTGATTTGCATTTCCCTGATGAATAGTGATGTTGATCACCTTTTCATGTACCTGTTGGCTGTTTGCATGTCTTCTTTGGAGAAAGTCTATTCAGGTTCTTTGCCCATTTTTAAATTGGGTTATTTAAAAAATTTTTTTGCTGTTGAGTTCCTTGTATATTTTGAATATTAACCTCTTATCAGATACGTGGTTGGCAAATATTTTCTCCCATTCCATAGGTTACCTTTTAGTTTTGTTGATGGTCTCCTTTGCTGTGCAGAAACTTTTTAGTTTGATGCAGTCCCATTTGTTTATTTTTGCTTTTGTTGCCTTTGCCTTTGGTGTCAAATCCAAAAACTCATTGCCAAGACCCATGTCAAGGAGCTTAGGCCCTATGTTTTCTCTAGGACTTTTACAGTTTTAAGTCTCATGTTCAAGTCTATACATCTTGAGTTGATTATTGTGTATGGTGTAAGATGAGTGTCCAGTTTCATTCTGTAGCATGTAGATATCCAGTTTTTCCAACATCATTTGTTGAAGAGACTATCCTTTCCCCATTGTATATACTTAGTTCCTTTGTTGAAAATTAATTGACTGTATGTGCATGGGTTTATTTCTGGGCTCTCTATTCTGTTCCATTGATCTATGTGTCTGTTTTTGTGTCAGTACCACACTGTTTTGATTACTATGGCTTTGTAATATAGTTTGATCAGGAAGTATGATGCCTCTAGCTTTGTTCTTCTTTCTCAAGATTGCTTTAGCTATTCAGGATCTTTTGTGTTTCTATACAAATTTTAGAATTGTTTTTTCTATTTCTGTGAAAAATGCCATTGGAATTTTGATAGAGATTGCATTGAATCTGTAGATTGCTCTGGGTAGTATGGACATTTTAACAATCTTAATTATTCCAATCCATGTACATGAGATATCTTTTCATTTATTTGAGTCTCTTTTAATTTCTTTCACCAATGTTTTATGGTTTTCAGTGTCCAGATCTCCTTGGTTAATTTATCCCAAAGTATTTTATTCTTTTTGATGCTATTGTAAATGGGATTGTTTACTTAATTTCTTTTTCCAATAACTCATTGTTAGTGTGTAGAAATGCAACTGATTTTTGCATATTGACTTAGTATCCGGCAACTTTACTGAAGTCCTTTATTAGTTCTAACATTTTTATGTGTGTGTGAAGTCTTTAGGGTTTTCCATATATAGGATCATGTCATCTTCAAAGAGAGACAATTTTACTTCTTTCTTTCTGATTTGGATGCCTTTTATTTCTTTTCTTTTCTTTTTTCTTTTTTTTTTTTTGCATGATTGCTCTGGCTAGAACTTCCAGTGTTGTGTTGAATAAAAGTGGTGAGAGTGGGCACACTTGTCTTGTTCCTGATCTTAGAGGAATCACTGTAGAGTATGATGTTAGCTGTGGGCTTGTCATGTGTGGACTTTATTACGTCAAAGTACATTTCTTCTATACCCAGTTTGTTGAGAGTTTTTATCATGGAACGATGTTGAATTTTGTCAAATAATTTTTATTTATGTGACCATATGAGATGATCATATGATTTTTATCCTTCATTTTGTTAATGTGATGTATGACATTTATTGTTTCCTATGTGTTGTACCATCCTTGCATCTTAGGAATAAATCTCAATTGATCATGGTGTGTGATACTTTAAGGTATTGGTAAGTTTGGTTTGCTAATATTTTGTTGAGGATTTTTGCCTCTATATTCATCAAGGATATTGACCTGTAATTTTCTTTTCTTATAGTGTCTGGCTTTGGTATCAGATAATGCTGGCCTTGTAAAATGAGTTTGAAGTGTTCCCTTCTTTTCTAATTTTTGGGACAGTTTGAGAAGGATTGGCATTAATTCTTTACATGTTTAGTAGAATTCACCAGTGAAGACATCTGGTCCTGGACTTTTCTTGGTGAGAAGTTTTTCATTACTGATTCAATCTTCTCATTCATTTTTGGACTGTTCAGATTTTCTATTTCCTCATGATTCAGTGTTGATAAGTTGTATGTTTCTAGGAATTTATTTATTTCCTCTAGGTTATCTAATTTGTTGGTGTATAATTATTCATAGTAGTTCCATAAGATCCTTAGTATTTCTGTGTTATCAGTTGTAATGTCTCCTCTTTCATTTCTGGTTTTATTCATTTGAGTCTTTTCTCCTTTTTTAAGTTAGTGTTAAGAGTTTAGCTAAACTACACCATGGTTTTGCTGCCTCAACACTCATTTTGTTTGGCCAAGTGGCCTGCAGGGGCCTTAAAGTGACATTAACCCCTAAGGAAGTGAGTCTGGGGTTGTTTACTTTGCCTCAGTAACAGCCCAAGAGTCACAAGTAAATGTAAGTTCCTGATATGACTCCCCCAACAGTTCTTATGCTACAGTTTCCCTCATCTCACAAGGCCTTCCCCTTGCATGCTCCATAGATAGTATGCATTTATTATCTTGTGATTATCCCTGTGATAAGCTCCCCTATGGAGCTTACCAAAACTCTGCCCTTTTTGATATGAATTGAGCAATCTGGCCTGGGGCATTCCACTGTTGGACTCTAATAAAGGCATATGTCCCAAGTCCTGCCACCCTCTCTGCCTGCACCCTGCCTCGAGGCATGCCATCTACTTCCTCCAGGACTTGTGAATAATAAACTTCTCTATTTTATTCCCTTGTGGTCTTTTGTTGAACCAGGCCCACCATCCAACACCCCAGGGCTGTATTTAGTAAATTTTAATTTAATGAGACACAACAGTTAGTCTAGCTAAAGATATGTCAATTTTGTTTATTTTTTCAAAAAATCAGCTCTTTGTTTCATTGATTTTTTTCTAGTATCTATTTTGCTTATTTCTGCTCTGATCTTTGTTATTTCCTTCCTTCTGCTAATTTTGGACTTTGTTCTTCTTTTTTAGTACCCTGAGATGTAAAGTTAGGTTGTTTATTTGAGATCTCTCTTTTTTCTTTATGTAGGTAGGCATTTATCACTATAAACTTTCCTCTCAGAATTGCTGCATCCCATAAGTGTTGGTATGTTGTGTTTCCATTTTCATTTCTCTCAAGATACTTTTTGATTTCTCTTTTGATTTTTTCTTTGACCCATTGGTTGTTCAGGAGCCTGTTTAATCTCCATGTATTTGTGAATTTTCCAGTTTTCTTCTCATAATTGACTTCTGGTTTTATACCATTGTAGTTGGAAAAAAATACTTGATATGATTTTAGTCTTCTTAAGTGTATTAAGACTTGTTTTGTGGCCTAACACACGTTTACCTGTACCAGTATGTTGTATATTTCCATGTTACTAATTATTGTCCTTTCATTTTAGCTTAAGGAACTCCCTTTAACATTTCTTGTAGGGCCAATCTAGTGGTGATAAACTTTCAGCTTTTCTTTGTCTGGAAAACTCTTTATCTCTCCTTCAAGTCTAAAGGATAATTTTGTCAGGTAGAATATTCTTGTTTGGCAGGGTTTTTCTGTTTTTTGTTTTTGCTTTCAGCACTTTGAATATATCAATCCACTCCCTTCTGGCCTGCAAAGTTTCTGCTGAAAAATCTACTGATAGTCATTTGGGAGTTCCCTCGTATATAACAATGTGACTTATTCTTGCTACTTTTAAGATTCTATCTTTGTCTTAAACTTTTGACAATTTAATTATAATATGTCTCTGTGTGGGTCTTTTTAGATTCATCTTATTTGATACTCTGTGGGCTTCCTGGATCTGGGTGTCTGTTTCTTTCCGTAGGTAGGGAAGTTTTCAGCCATTTATTTCCTTGAACAAACTTTCTGCTCCTTTCTCTCCTCTTCTTCTAGGACCCCTGTAATGTTTATATTGCTCTGCTTAATGGGGTCCTGTAAGTCCTTTAAGTAATCTTCATTCTTTTTCCTTTTTGTTCCTCTGATTGGATGAATTCCACTGCCCTGTCTTTGAGTTCACTAATCTTTTCTTCTGCTTGATCTAGTCTGCTGTTGAAGCGCCTCTATTGAATTTTTCAGTTCAATTATGGTGCTTTTTTATTTTCTATCTCTTTGTTGAAATTATGACTTTGGTCATTTATTGCTCTCCTTACCTTGCTGAGCATCTTTATGACTGTTATTCTGAATTCTCTATAAGATAAATCATGTATTTCCATTTCATTAAGATCTGTTTCTGGAGATTTGTCTTGTTCTCTTTTGGAAACGTATTCCCATTTCTTCATTTTCCTTGACTTTCTGTGTTGGTTTTTGCACATTAGATAAAATAGTCACCTCTCCCAGTCTTAACAGACTGGTCCCATGTAGGAGATGATCCTTGTCAATCAGCCCAGCTTGAGCTTGAGGTTGCCTCTCCAACCTTTGTGATTATCCATTCCACCATCTTTGTTCTTAGTGGTTCCCAGTAGTTGAAGGTGTGCCAAGATCCGTCAGTGTCCCAAAGGGAAGGATTACCATCAGCCTAGGTGCAGGCTGCTTGGAAGCCAGACCCTCAGGCAGTAGCGGGGAAAGTATGCAATTAAACCCCTTCCAGGGAGAAACTGGGATATGGGAGATTTTGCCTGTTTCCTCTGTGCTGAGCTCAGGTACATAACCACAGGGGTTGATCCTGCACCTGTTTAAAAACTGCTTCTTTGTTTTCTGTAGTCCTGTGAGGCTCATGAATGCAGCCCCATTGGCTATGTGATTTGGGGGCCTGTCCCTCAGGTGGCAGCCATAAGATTTTGGTTGTTAAATGAGTGGACATTCTTCTTCCAGGGAGATATTGGCAACATTCTCCTTCCAGGCAGATACTGATTACTTGGTTTTATTGTTGGATTGAGCCAGAAGGGGAAGGTGGGGCAAGTGCCAGTTTGCACTTTAGGGCTCTGAGGAGGATCACAGTCAGCACCTAAATGCACGCTAGTTAGAAACCAGACACTTAGGCAGCAGTTTGTAATGTATGCAGTCAAACCCCTTCCTGGGAAAGAGTAGGAGATGGGCATTTTTGCCACTCCCTCTGCGCTGAGCCCTGGGTGGATAGCCACAGCAAGTGCTTGCACACCTATTAAGAACTGCTTCTTTGATCCAAATCCTTTATCTAATAAGGTGTTAATATGCATAATAGATAAAGAACTCATACAACACAATAACAACAACACAAAAAATAATCCTATTAAAAAATGGGCAGAGGATAAAAATAGAACTACCATATGATCCAGCAATTCCACTTCTGGGTATACATCTGAAGAAAACAAAATCACTACTTAAAAAGATATCTGCACCTCCACGTTCACTGTAGCATTATTTACAATAGCCAAGACATGAAAACAACCTACGTGTCCAATGATAAAGAAAATGTGATATATATATATGTAAAGACAATGTAATGATGGAATATTATTTGACCCCACGAGGAAGGCACTATTAGTGTCATCATTTTACAGAGGAGGACACTGAGGCCCGTGGAAGGTTAAGTCTCGTAAATTCACATAGCCAGCAAGTGGATGGACTGGCTTTCAAACACAGGCAGTCTGGCTGCAGGGCCCTGCTCTTACTCACAATGTCCTACAGAGAAGAGTGAGGATCTGGGACCCATTGACCCTGAAGCCTTGGGAATGAATTTTCTCAGGCAGGAGTATAGAGTGATAACACAAGACAGCCAAAGATGGGCCCTGAGAAATCCGGCTAGCAAAGGGAGGGGCTCAGAAGACAGAGCAAGGGTGCTCCAAGAGGGGAAGGGATGCGTGGCAGGAGGCCAAGGAGTGAGCAGTATTAAAAAGGAATTTGGAAAAGTATCCACCCTTCTCCTACGAGGCCCAGTCCTCAGGGGCAGGAGGAAGTGCAGGACCCCACCCAGGAGTCTGACTATGGACGCCGATGGTGTAGAACCAGGCATAACTATAACTAAACCCACGGCTGAAACATGAAAACTTTGCTGACATATCCAATTAACATCTCTCTTTCTCATTAAAGGCCAAGATCCTTTCTCCCTGGAGAGCTCTCAAGTTTATCTGCAGCAAGGAGACATCTAATTGTGTCTAAAAAGTGTAATCTTCCCCGTTCAAGCCCGAGAAGTGGCAGGCACAGAAACGCCAATGTGCTCACCCCTTTATCCCTCCAGAGTGATGACACTGGAAAAGCTCCCTCTAAAGATACAATGAGCTGCCCTGACAAGTTAACCACACGGAGCCTCCCTTTGCTTATTCACACACAGACTACCTCCAGAATTAGCTGCACAAACTGGGTCATGTGGTAGGAAATAAAAGAATGGTATTCTCGTTTTATGTACGTTATTAAGGACTGTGTCTGTGACTCGATTCCTTCAACTATAAAAGAGAGAGAATTGAAACAGTGACAATGAGCTATAAATGGGAGCAAAGTTCTGAAGGGGAGTTTTGGATGGGGAGAGGAGGGTGGAACTTGCAACCCAGGACGTAGCAGACAAAGTTTATCAGGTAAGGACTTTGGGTGAGATTTCTGGGTCTGGGACTGCCAGACGTTAGACATGGTTCAGGATATGACTTCAAAACAGATTTTTTAAAAATGAAAGTAGGCCAAACCTATCCATTGCTTTTACTTGTTCTCTTTACATACTACCGGCCTGGCAGAATGACCATTCAGTGTAAACATGCTCTTTGAAGTCAATGACCTGGCAACACAGGGGTCTCAGACTTTCCCCCTGGGATTGTCTTTTCTTCGCAGGCAGTCTCCTCTTCAAAATCCTTAAACTCCCAGGCTTTTCTGTCTCCCTGAGCAACACATTTGCTATCACAAGAAGGCGGATTTTCGTCTACAGGCTTCCAGGGCAAAGAGAATGTCTAGCTCCCTCCTCAGGATATAAGCTGAAATTAGCTTCGAGGGTCGTTGCTTTAGCTCTCCTGCATTCAACAACCTGCACGGAGGCTGCTCTCAAGCGTTTTCGAGATTCTGGTGCTGGGGGTGTGGTTGAGGGGTGTTTTAGAGTTAGGCAGACTTGAGTTTTCACCCTTGCGTGGGCAAGTTTCTTCACCTTTCTGGGCCTGATTTCCTCATCAGCAAAATAAGATAATTACATCTACCTCCCAGGGCCTTTGTCAGATTCAACACAATAATGTAAAGCAAGGGCCCAGCACAGTGCCTGGCAAAGAGAGGGCACTCAGTAAATTGTAGCAATTCTTACATTCCTACTGTCTGCCTCAGTCCCTTCTCCTCTTCCACCTCTTCCTTTCTCAACCTTCCTTTCCCTTATCTCTTTCTTCCTGACATCAAAGGACAGACTTCTCCTTCTTTGAAACAAATGAGCTGTGTGTGGATAAGAACAGCCCTGTGAGAGAGTACGTGAGGGGGCTTCGAGCGGCCCATCTCATGACACCCCTCCAGTGACCCCGGCTCAACGCAGTCCCCGGCAGAAGAGATGGAGAGATGTTGTGAATTAGTGTGACCCCTAGCTGTAGGCCAGAAGGGAGCACCTCACTGATGTCTCATTCTGTGAGACCCAGTTCTCATGCTGTTGAAGCTGCTCTGGTGATCCCTGGCTGTCTTCTGATTCCAAAGTAGTGAAGTGAATTTGGATGCTTTCCTCTCCGTGTTCACCCTCATGGACTCGGGCTCACTAAGTGAACGGAGCTCACCCTGGGGAAGCTGTAGTGGGTTCCCTGTGTGACTCTCCAGTGCATCTTCCTATGGCCAGTCACTCAGACATAGAAGCAAGAGGCAGGTTGCCAGCATTTTTTTCCCATTGTCTAATGAATCAAGAATAGGTATGCTGGCCCAGACCCAGTAGGATCCACATGGGAAGATAGCAGCTTGGAAACCCACTGTTGGTCTTTAACCAGCTTGATCTATCCTAAGGTGACTTTAAAACTCTTGTTCTTTTTCTATCACGGGGAGTGGTGATTAGGAACATGTGTTTGCAAGTCAAAGATCTATTTCCCACAGTTCTGAATTAAGAAAATTAGAAAACTATGGGTACTGTGGATTCTTCCATTGGGATGGTCACAGCCCCACCCAGCAATTTCTGAAATCTAGTGTTATGATATTTGATTCTAGTTTTCACTTTCAACATTATAGCTGAGTCAGTTTAAAATGTTTATTTTTAAACCAAGCATTATATGTTCCATATGTTCTATAGAGTTTGCTCTCTAGGCAAATTCTATTTTATCTAAACTTATTAGTCACTGATATAATCAGTCTCAAATATACCAATGTATTGATTATTCTGTTCAAGTTCTCTTATTTGTTTTCAATTTTCATGTAGGACTAACTTCTTCAAATATTTGTCTTTATGAACAAGTGATTTAATCCTAATAATAAATCCATTAGGTGGCACTACTATTGCCCCCATTTTACAGATGGGAAACTGAGGCACATAGAGATTAAGTAATTTACCTGTTATCACATAGCCAATAAGTGGCGGAACTGGGATAGACTCTTATTCTTATTTATTTCAATACTGTTCTTATTCATTTTCATCTTCAGGCCCTAACTTTCAGGATAATATAATTCATTCACATAAAAAGATGTCCCTCACATGGGAGGGTATCATGCATTCACCGCCAAAGAAAGCATCAACTCTGAGCTGTGCTGATCCATTTTACAAGATCCTCTGGTGACTGAAAGTTAGCATTTGCAAGACATCCAGCTGAATCAAGCGTGCAGGAAGAGAACCAAGCCACAGGCCCGTGGGGATTAGACTGGAGCCTCTCAAGCACTTTGGGATCACTTATG
Source organism: Tapirus indicus (assembly GCA_031878705.1). Taxonomy (NCBI): domain Eukaryota; kingdom Metazoa; phylum Chordata; class Mammalia; order Perissodactyla; family Tapiridae; genus Tapirus; species Tapirus indicus. The sequence continues at coordinate 68,010,315 of CM062930.1, read as the reverse complement.
GAGCACTTAGTCATGCAGTCACCTGTGTGTTCTTGCCCATAGCAAAGTTTTAGGTGATTTTTCTCCATACATGTTCCTGTGTCTAATCCCAAGTCACTTTTTCTGCTAAGCTTTATTTTCTCTTCTGTGCTTTGTAACTCAGCTCTGAACCAAGTGCTTCCTGCTCTCACTCACCCTTGCCTAGTCTAGGAGCAAACTCCCTCGGTTCCATTGCCAGTCACGAGTGAACACCCTGGGCATTCTGCCTGTGCAAGACCAGAATGTGGTATTTGAAGAGGAGTTTACTTTTCTGCTCAGGAAAACAACCCTTCTGGCCCTTTAAAGCCAGCTCCTGCACTATTTGCAGTGCAACTGGTAAGAAAAGAAAGCTATATAAATATGGAATTAAAGTTCTAGAGTCATTGAGCTGTTGGAGACCAATATGATCCTGATTATTTAATCTAGCCTTTGTTTCTAGATGATTAGACACTGAAGTACACCAGCCCTAAAAAGATGAGATTCTATCCTATTTTAAAAGGCTGTTATGTGGGGTCAGGGAGCACATGGGAAATCTCTGTACCTTCCCCTCAATTTTTCTGTGAACCTTAAACTACTCTGAAAAAAATAAAGTTGTAATAAAACTGCACATACACATGCTAGGTGACCAACGTGGCTGGAAGGGAGGGAGTAGAAGCTTCCGAGAAGGTAAAGCCAAAGAAATAATGTGACCAAAAAAAAAAGGCTCTTAGAATAGGAGTTTCTCATTTGTCATGTGACAGACATCTTTTATGTTTGCTAGGCTGAACTTTAGTCTCCTCTTTATCTAACTTTGGCTCATTAATCAGATCTCAATAAAAACATAAATTCCTAAGGAAAACCTTATGATTTCCATGTAGATTAATACCCAAGTCACACACTCATTGGATCCTGTACTTCTTCACAACACTTAACATAAATAAAATAAAGTAACTAATTTTGAGTTTGTTTGCTTAATTCGTGTCTTCCCCCAGTGCAAATGAGCTCCGAAAGGCCAGGGCTGTGTCTCTCATGCTCATCACTCCATCCCAATGCCTAGCCCAGTGCCTGGCACTTATTAGGTGCTGAAAAAGTACTTGTCAAAAGAACGCTGAGTTCAATAGATGGAAAAGAAAGACAGTATGGCTACTAACTGTGTCTTCAGTTGGTTTTTACACTAGGATATTAGTAATTAGTTCCTCCCCCCCCATCTCAGGAAGATACCTGGCCCCAAATGAGTACATAAGTAAAATCACTACTTAATTCTTCTCACAAAGTGTTCTCCCATGTGAGTGGCTCCTTCTCAGGCTAAGCTTCTCAGACAGAGGATGCTTCTGCAGTGGTCAACATCCCACAGTAAAGAGAAGCCTAATGTGTGGTCACCAATTCATGACATTGGAGATCCAGACACCATAGGAAGAAGTAGCCATTTTAGATGAGTTTATTGGCTCAATTCTAGCTTTTACAAACCAAGATATGCCTGTATGGCTTTCTCTGATCAAACTCTGCTGGTTGCAATGTTTGACAACAGTGACCACAAACCTTTAAAGTTCAAGAACCTCTAATTATAGAGTCCTTAGATCAAAGAGACACTCTATTGGTAATTTTTTCAACACTTCCAGAAACATGTCTAGACAAGCACGTTTCTTGTGTTATTCTGAACAACATCTATTTGAGAACAATTTGAGAAATGTCAGTTAAAGTCTGACAAAGACAGATTTGTGATATCTAGAGTTTCCTTTTTTGCACTGATTGTTTCAAAAATCTGAATAAGATGTTTTAGATTTAGCAGTCAATTACTACGATAACATTTAATCTGGTGATTCTACAAATGCAGTCAACTATAGAATGTTGTTCGTTTCCATGCCCAGAAACTCAGTCTGTGTTCTGATGTATACTTTACAACTTATTCTGAAGGTTTTTATTATATTTGATTTTTGTTCTGGAAATTTTGCAAAGGCCTTCTGGCTAAGAATGAAGGTTTGGACCGTGGCATTTTGGAGCCTGGAAAGATTGTAGTTGCTCTCCTTGAGGATAAAAAGTAACCTTGTTCCCTGTTCAGAGGGATTTAGGAGATTATTAAAAATTCACCAGGCTTTATAAAATCCTTTTTATTTCTCTCCATATTTCTAAGACCTTCCCTTCAGAGAGAGCAAATCCACATCATTTCATAAGAATAAGAAATTCATCTCTGATGTGATAAACTATTGCCATCCTAGTATTTTCTCCCATATTACCTTTTCCATGGAGATCTCAAGGTGCAGGAATGAAAGGTGTGATTTGTGCATGAAAAACGGGTAAAGCCACTCATAAGCATGTGACAACTCCCAGCCACAAGAACAACAACAAAAATCCAGTCACATACACACTTGTTTGTTTCTAGAAAAAAATAAACTCATATCCTCCATGGCCCCGGATGTGTTGTGTGTATCTCTACTTTGATGTAGCTATAGTCTGTCTCTTTAGAAAAGCTAGAAAACAAATCTCATTTATTTTGAACAGAGCAGAGGTAAGAGATGGGCAGGAAAACACTTCTCACAGAATGACAGAAAGGGCACAGAAGTCTATCCAATCAAGTCCTATCAGAAGAACGGACTTTCAGTATCTTAGAAGCACACATTATCTGTATGCTCTAAATAACTGTATTTGATGTGCATTAGGAGGTGAGGAACAAGGAGGAAAGTGGATGGGAGAGAAAATCAATCCAGGTCACTAGCCCTCCTGGACCGTTTATGATCTGAGAGATTTTACCAGTGGGGGCTTTTCCATTTCTGGGTCTTACATGCTTTGAAACATACATATCAAAAGCATCACAGATTCCCTGTAGCAAACCTTGCAGCCAAAAGTCTCCCTTAAATTGAAGTTTTTCTCCTCCAGCACCAGAAACTGTTAAATCCCTTGCAGCCGCCTGCGTGTGATGGAGTATTCCATCTGCCCTGGCTCCATGCGTGACAACAGATGCCACCCACGCTCAGCGCTGCCTTCTCCCAAGGAAACATTAATACAGACTTTTCCTTTACTTCTCATAAAGAGTCCGTAAAGCTGCCTTGATCACACAACAAAGAGATGTTCAAAAGCCAGGAAAATGATACTAAAATGCATTTCAGTTTTTAAAATTTTTTCTGCAGTTTTTCAAGCCTCTTCTCAATGCCCACCCTGAGCTGTTTTCCTGAATTATCTCAAGTAAGAATGCTTTGTCCCAACTTTGAACATTTTTCATCAAACAGGGAGCAATTTCAAAAAAGGGGGTAATAAATATTCTCCTAGGATAAGATAAACGCTTTTGAAAAGTAAAAGACACAGTGGGGTTTTACACATGAATTTGCTCCATATTTTAGAATCCTTCTCGAGGTAAGTTGTTCAAGAGACTGTAGCTGCTTTTTCACACCAACAGCTCAACAGTCTGCCCAACAGTGTTTAAGAAAGAAGGCAGGGCAGGGTTCCTCGCCTTGGAGACTCACATCCGAGACTATTCTTGTGAAAAATTCCATTTTCTTTGCTTTCAGAGAGCCAAAGAATGAGATTAGGCCTTCAACTTTTCCTTGCCCAGTGATTTTGAAGTTTTATAGTTTTTGACAGTGTGTGTATATATATATAATATATGTGTATTTAATTGGCATGCCCATATATACTATATATATAGTATACAGAGGGTTGTTATATGCTATTTCTACTGGGCTTTTTCTGCTTAACCTGCCTCTTTTTTCGCTTCCTTTTGCCAGATATCTCAGAAAATGAAGGATGTCCATAAATTCATCAAAAGACAACTTGGTACACAATAGAAATTGCCCAAACAGTGAGTTAGGCCCTATCACTAAAGTGAATAGACATAGGGTGGTGGTGGAAAAACCACTGGCCTTCAAGAACATACAATGAAGAAAAGAAAGTCTCTTCAATAAACAGTGTTGAGAAAACTGGACAGCCACATGCAAAAGAAGGAAAGTAGACCATTATCTTACATCATACACAAAAATTAACCCAAAATGGATTAAAGACTTGAATGTAAGACACGAAACCATGAAACTTCTAGGAGAAAATGTAGACAGTACACTCTTCAACATTGGTCTTAGTAGCATATTTTCAAGTACTATGTCTGACTAGGCAAGGGAAACAATAGAAAAAATAAACAAATGGGACTACATCAAACTAAAAAGCTTCTGCACAGTGAAGGAAACCATCAACAAAACAAAAAGACAACCTAATAATTGGGAGAAGATATTTGCAAACCATATATCTGATAAAGGGTTAATACCCAAAATGTGTAAAGAACTCACACATTTCAACAACAGAAAAAACTAACAACTCAATTGAAAAATGGGCAAAAGATCTGAACGGACATTTCTCCAAAGAAGATATACAGATGGCCAACAGGCACATGAAAAGATGTTCAACATCACTAATTATCAGGGAAATGCAAATCAAAACTACAATGAGATATCACTTCATGCGCATCAGAATGGCTATAATTAACAAGATAGGAAATAATAAGTGTTGGAGAGAATGTGGAGAAAAGGGAACTCTGGTACACTGCTGGTGGGAGTGCAAACTGGTGCAGCCACTATGGCGATTCCTCAAAAAATTAAGAATAGAACTACCATATGATCCAGCTATTCCACTGCAGGGTATTTATCCAAAGACCATGAAAACATGAATGTGTGAAGATATATGCACCCCGATGTTCACTGCAGCATTGTTCACAATAGCCAAGACTTGGAAGCAACCTAGGTGCCCACCAAGGGACAAATGGATAAAGAAGATATGGTATATATACACAATGGAATACTACTCAGCCATAAAAAAATGACGAAATCTGGCCATTTGTGACAACATGGATGGAGGGTTTTATGCTAAATGAAATAAGTAAGAGGGAAAAAGTCAAATACCATATGAGCTCACTCATAAGTAGAAGATAAAAACAACAACAAACAAAGTCATGGGGACAGAGATTGGAGTGGTGGTTACCAGAGGGGACGAGGGGAGGGAGGAGGGTGAAAGGGGTGATTAGGCACATGTGTGTGGTGATGGATTGTAATTAGTCTTTAGGTGGTGAACATGATATAATCTACACAGAAATCAAAATATAATGATGTATACCCAAAATTTATGTAATATTATAAACCAATGTTACCACAAAAAAAAAAAAAGCACTGGGTTTGGCATCAAATAGCAGTAGATTTGATGAAACCTTCACCCTTTCTAGTTCTATGTTCTAGGAGCAATTTGTTTAACCTTTTCGAGCCTCAGTTTACTTATTTACAAAATATAGCTAATAGTTCTGCCTATATCATAGGATTGTTACAAAGATTGAAGCTAATATTTCTAAACACCCAGTGTAGTGGCTGCCATATGTGCACTCACTAAAACAGTAGTTTGACTTGAAACTGATAATCACAATAGGTCAAAATGAGTACTGCAAGAATGAGTATGCAGTTTTGGTGCATAACAATATGTTTGTATGTGAAACTGTGAGAGCCATAGCTCGTGAGTGTCTCATCCAAACTCTGATCTTCCATGACCTTGAGGTACAGGGGAATGTCTGTCCACCATAGGAGACCAGATTGGTCCCCAGCAGCTGTGACATGCACTGCAGCCGGCAAGTGATAGAGCACTCATGAATAGCAGAAACCAGTCATGGTACCTACTGGTTTGCAAGCTCAGAGGAAGGCCTCTTAGTCTCTGGGTAGCCTTAACCTAGGCCTCTAAGAACTTAGATCCAAAAGCCCATCTTAACCATGTGATTTCCCGAGAGAGACTACTTCGTTACCTCCTAGAACCATCTGACTTTACATGCCCAGGCACTTGACAAATGCCCCAGTTTCCCAACACATATTCCTCCATCATGCACAAGGCACCTGCACAAATTCTTCCCAGCCATTACACTGGGCATCCAACAAGCTGGAGGTGAATAGCAACTCTGGAGAAATGTTAGTATCTGAGTGTCCTATGGGGTTGTCATGCTGTCACCTTAAGTCTTATTGACAATGGAATGGGACATAAATCAACCAATCAGTCAACTGATCAATCCATACCCCCATCCAAAGCTGGGATTAGAGCACCAGGAATGTCACCTTACACGGAGCCAGGTGATGAGTGTGAACATTCCCTACTCACACTGCATCCTCACAATCTTGGCCCAGTTCCTGGCAATGGACTCCAAACTGCTCCCCATTCCAAAGCCTGTGGGTCCTAAACATCTACCCTAGTGAGCCTCTAAGGCTTTAGGTAAACCACAGCTTGCTTAGCTAGGGCTATGATATCCATCCTAACTTTTTTCAGACCTTCCCAGAGGATGGATTCTGTGTTCTGTTCTCTCAATCACCAGCTAGGATCTGGATATGAATGCACTGATATCCCACAATCACAACCTAATATTTCTTTTATTGTCCACAGTCTCTGTGCCTTAGGTACCAGATTGGAATTCCTAGTGTTGATACTTTTTGAAATAATATCTACTCTTCGGGATATTATTTTGTCCTGGGCTTCAACTCTGCCTTACAGAGGTCAACAATTGCAGGCGGGTTTATCCCCCTAATGCCTGCACCTTGCTTTAGTGAGCAGGGCCTTTCCTGACCTCAGCTCACTAGGCCTTCCCATTGGCCTTCAGTCCTTGCCTGTCCCCACCAGGCCTGAACTTGTCCTATTGTGATACTGGTCAAGTTACCTATCTCTCTAACCAGCTGCAGATAAAAATTCTAATCACGTCATCATTGCATGTTTGGTTTACAAACTCCGGATGGCATGCCCTAACCCCAGGACCTCACGTCTTCAATGACTTAAGTCTCCATCATCAAATGTTTCCACAGCACATTCTGCATGTCCCTCTCACAGCATTTATTCATTGTTTTATCCTCATTTGTAAGTTATTCCCCTTAGAGTGTAGTTCCCACAGTGCAGGGACAGTGTCTAAGTCATCTTCTCATCTTTAGCTCTAACACATAGTAGGTACTCAACAGATGTTCATTAAACAAAAGGATGAATAAGGAGCCTTTTAGCTCTCAAATTCTATAATTCTGGAATCTATTAAATGACACATCTAATTCTGAAGTCAATAAAATGCCGAAAGGTAGAGCAGGGGATTACATACATTTTGTTTCTTTATTGCAAATGCTTTTCCCATAACAGTGAGTGGTTGCTCTGTCTCTGTTTTGTTAATTTTAACAACAAAAACCAAATAGATGCAGCTGCCATTTATTGAGCACTTGCTATTAGCCATGTGCCACGCTGAGGGTTTATAGACATCAGCTCTGTTAGTCCTCCTCCACATCCTACTTTATCTCCATTTTAAGGATAGGAAACAGTGATCTTTGTTTTCTATCTATGCCTGAGAACCAAAGTTTACTGGGTGAAGGAGAGAAACGTTCTTTTTCTCCAAGAATCCTTGTGTGGAATTTCTTTTTCATTTGGTACTTTGGGCAGGGCTCAATCCCTGCACACACTAAATTTATACTATTCCCCCTCCCTTACCATAGGCAAACCAGAATAGAGAGATGCAACCAAGAGATGGACCTGGTTTCCTAACTTCATTGCAGAAAAGGAGTTCTGATCTTACTAGTATGTCATAGTTAAAGCTATTACACTTTGACTTTAGTTAGCTGTTCAGGGATGGAATGGGTTTTCAATCCTTTTCTTTGGTCCAGCAGGCGTCAGGCATCTTTGAGTAATTCCCACATGAGTGCTCAGGACCTCCCCCTCATTCCATTCAATTAGATCAACTGGATCAACGAGGGCAATCAATAAAATGGCGAATACTGCAGACAGGTGCACCCTCAAACCATAGTATGCTGTCCCAACTAGAAGGCTAGATTTCCCTGTGTGGATGGAAATTAATCTGATCCTTAATTTTGATCTGAATATACTTTAAAAATTGAGATTCAGAATCTTTAGACCAAAAATATTATATACTAACTCTTAGATCTCAGACCTAGAGCCCTTATGCAATTATTTACCACGGAGAAGTGACATCTTAGAAAATAAAATATAATTTGCCAGGAATAACTGGAATAATACATGCTCTCATATTAGCATAAAAATAGCAAATTGGCTCTTTTTCTTTAACTTCAAGTTTGATTTTGAAACCATACTTATATATGTTCACACACAAATTCATAAAGAATGTACAATCAAGCTGAGCCTAGGCTGGAAAGATTCTAGCAACAACACCCTTTCCGCTGATGGCAGGCAAGGTCAGGGAGCTCCTGTGAAGATATAGAGTGAGGTGGACCAGTGTTGGGTAGTGGCAAATAATTTAATTTTGCTGTTACTTGGATTTTTTTAAGCATGAAATATCTAGGAAGCTTTGCTATTTGCAAAGAATGACAACCTTGTTCTCCTAAAACAGGTTTTCACACAGCAGGGTCCAAGACCTTCTCTGCAGAGCATAACTCATCTCTGCAGACAGGGCAAGAGCAGGCAGAGGAGGGAAGTCAGATTCAGATGAATGCATCCAACTCGCCTTCTTAAATAAAATACCTGGGCTTTTTAGGGCTAGGAAAAACCCCATGCTCCAAAGACCTTAGCTCCATTTCAGTCTTGACCATCAAACTTGTGAACTTCGCTCCTCATTTGCACATTTTCCCCCAAAGGATTAGACTTTAGACCTGAGAATTCCCTGCCTCTTTACCATTTCAGTGTTTGTAACCTGCCCATCAGTTGAAAGCTGGAAAGAACCTTGGCAATCAAAAATAATAGTGAAAATGAAAAAAAAAATGCATCCATATTACAGTACTAGTAATAATGCTACTCCAAAATATCTCATAAGGCACTTGGCAACCTTCAGTTGTCACCAGCTATAGTCAAAATTTGAGTCACATCATCATTACATATATGCTTGGCCTACAAACTGCAATGACGAAGAGTTGCTAAAACCCTTCCGACCCCCACCACCAGAGAGCTCCTCACCAGTTGTCCTCCAAAATCTATGAAGAGCACTAAGTGCTTCTTCATTTTCCCTCTACTTTAATTTTGTTTTCTGATTAATGGAAGCCAGAACATGAAAGTCTAGTTTATGATGTCTAAGCAAATGTAACGAACTTATCCATGTATGTGGACATGCTTTCTTTCACACGAAAAACAATAGGCAAAACATATGCATGCAAACACATTGCACTTGTCTTTAATTTGGAATAAAAATTTGGCCCAGCATATATAAAAGCTACATTGAAAGAATTAGTTAGATGTGGTAAATAACTTGAATAAAAGAAACTGCCTAATTGTTAATAAAACCAGAAAGGACACAGATTCAAAGCTGAGTGAGATTTATATTTTCTCTACAACATGGCCACATTTTAAACAGGACGATGCCATTTCCTCCCCTTCGATAAAGAGCTATCAGTTCATGAGTTACTTTGCAAGCATTCAACAACTGGGCTCATAAAAACTGTACACCATCTGTTGCCCAAATTTATGAAACCCTTGCCAACGCCACTTCAGGACTAAAAATTTCTACCTTTTTGTTTCCTCCCCTGGAACAAAACTAAAAAGGTACCATGCTTGCATAAACTTGTAGAATTTTATAACAGGGACAAGAATAAACTTAAACATCTTTGTGATAATTTATTCTCAACAGTTGTATTAATAACTTTTTTCTGCTTAAGTACAATGATTATGTTTTTCCAAATTAAAAACACCATAAATCTTTTTTAGCCCCAGTATAACTAAAATTATTCTTTATCTGGGGCAAGTCCAGATAATTCACTTAGAATTACTGAGATTTTATACATATGTGCATATATAATACATAACTATATATGTAACTACGTATTATATATGTGCTTCCAAAAATCTCACAGATTTCATTTAAATTACCAGCATCTTATCTGATCACAAACTAACAAGACTTCTAATTTAATCATTGTGCCAAACCCATATATTCAAATAATGTTATCATTCAAAATGAGTAAGTACATTGGGAAGTTTTTCTTTTGTATTAATGTATAACTTACATACAGTAAAAGTCATCCATTTCAGTGTTCAGTTTCTGTGAGTTTTGACAAACTTATGCAGCCATGTCACCACCACCACAATCAAGATGTGGAATGGTTCTATCACCCCTCAAAATGTCCCTTGCACTTTGCAGTCAACCGCTCTCCCCATCTCCATCACATAGCAACTGCTAATGTGTTTTCTGTCTCTGTAGTTTTGTCTTCGAAAGAATGTTACATAACTGGTTCTTAGAGTATGCAGTCCTTTGAACCTGGCTTCTTTCACTTAGAGAAACACTTCTAAGATGCATCCATGTTGTTGCATGAATCTGTCGTTCATCCCTTTTTACCGGTGAGTAGTATTTCATTGTAGAAATAGACCACATTTTGTTTACCCATTCCTCAGCTGAGGAACATTTGAATAGTTTACAGTTTGGATTGATTACAATTAAAGTTGCTAAAAAAATTCACATATATTCACGCAAGTCATCGTGTGAACATAGGTTTTCATTTCTCTTGAGGTAAATACTTAGGTGTAGGACTGCTGGGTCATATGGTAAGTATATGCATATGTTTGTAAGAAACTGACAAACTGTTTTCCAAAGCGGCTGAACCATTTTCCATTCCCATCAGCAAAATATGAGAATTCTAGTTGCTCTAAATCCTCACCAACACTTGGTATTATCGGTGAGATTCTATATTTTTAATGAAAATATCCATGACTCTATATGCAACTAATTCAAAATCTTTGATTTTGAATGAATGTGATTTTTACTCAAAGAAAGAAACCAAATCACAGCAGAAACCAACTTTATTTGCTCCCTGGTTGAATGTTTTGTCTTGAGCTGACTGACTGACTCGGTTTCTGGAATTCAACTTGATTTGAAACATTATCTTATGCAAAGCGCATGGAGTGACCTGCTACAGATTTTTTCATGTCTTGGGAAACCATTGCCCAATTTCCCTGGTACTTGGAAGAGTGACTCTTTCTTCTTATACTTTGAATACATTAGGTTAAGTCCAACTGAGAAACACAGAATATGAAAATGGAGCATTCTAAAAACAAATCATAGCAGATTCTGCAACCTGTACAGAACCAGATCACATCGATTTTGAAGCCCCTTCTGCCCCACTTCTCAGCCACCCACACTGGACTCCTACTCATAATTTTAAAAAAATAACTGCTTTATTTGAATTCACATAATGTAAAACTCACCATTTTAAGGTGTACATTTTAGTGGTTTTTAGCTTATTAACAGAGTTATATATCCATCATCACTAATTTTAGAATGTTTTCATCACCCCAAAAGAAACCCCACACCAATTAGCAGTCACTTCCCATACCTCCTTCTCCCCGGCCCCCTAATTATATACTAACTAGTGATTAGTATTTAATCACTAACATACTTTCTGTGTCTATGAATTTGCCTATTCTGGACATTTCATATAAATGGAATCATACAATGTGGCCTCTTCCACTTAGCACAACACTGTCAGTGCTGCCATTTGCATCTCACGCAGCACAGTTTATCCATGTTGTAGTATGTGTCAGCACCTCACATTACTTTTTATGGCCAAATAAAATTGTACAGCTGTGCTGTATTTTGTTTACCCAGTCATCAGCTGATGATTATTTGGGTCATTTCCACTTTCTGGCGTTATGGATAATGGTGTTATGAACATTCAGACACAAGATTTTGTGTGGATATATGTTTTAAATTCTCTTGAGTATATACTGAGGAATAGAATCGCTGGGTCATATGGTAACGCTATGTTTAACATTTTGAGGACTTGCAAAACTGTTTTTCCAGAATGGCTGTACCATTTTACTATCCCACCAGCAATATATGAGGGTTTCCAATTTCTTCACATTCTTGCTAACACGTGTTATTGTCTATCTTTTTATTCTAGCCATCCTAGTGGGTATGAAGTGATATCTCATTGTGGTTTAGATGAGTTTCTTTTTATGGACTTATTGGCCATTTGTATATCTTCTCTAGAGAAGTGTCTGTTCAAATCCTTTGCCCATTTGTAAATAAAATTACTTGTGTTTTTATTGTTGAGTTTAAGACTTTTTTATATTGTCTGGACACAAGTCCCTTCTCATGCATACAATTTGCAAATATTTTCTCCCATTCTGTGAGTTAATTTTCAATTTCTTGATGGTTTCCTTTGAAGCACAAAAGATTTAAATTTTGATGAAGTCCAGTTTATTTGTCTTTTTTCTTTTGTCACTTTTGCCTTTTATGTCATATCTAAGAAAGTTGCCTAACCCAAGATTATGAAGGTTTTTTCCTATGTTTTCTTCTAAGAGTTTTATAGTTTTACCTCTTACATTTAGTTCTTTGATCCATTCCTTGTTCACCTTTATTTATTTAGAAAACAAACTACACACACTGTTTCTACATTTCTAATTATCCAAGTTGGAGTTTGCTGATTGGGATGGCCAGACATGTGTTTAATGATGCCTTGTGGTTCAATTCACTACCAATTTGCTTCTGCTTCTAGAGTGTCATCCATCTTGTTGGTTCCAGGAAGGAAAGCAAGCTAAAAGTGCAAGCCCCCAAATGAATGCCTTTTGTCTTCACAAAACATTCTTTCCAACAAAACACTATTCTACTTCTTTTTCTCCTGGATTTTGAAAACAGTGAAATTTACGTATGGTTAAAAACATCTCTACTGATTATATTTCGATCTTACAATAGCTTAAGTATCTCTGGCAACTGGAATGTGGAGTTATAAAATTAGGGTGTTCAATATTTTAACTTATTGTGTCCCTAAAGCTAAAACAGGACGTACAAATACAGAGTATTGAAACATACTCATACTATTTGAAATATCACATAGTTTTGCACCAATTACCTGGAAAATTGTCTCTTTTTCCTTTTTTATTTTTCGCTTCGCCAAACAGACATCTAGCTAATAAATTACTTCTTCCTGTCCCAGTTTTCCTATCGAAAGTGAGGACACTGATACTTATTTTCTCCTCATCTCAAGGGACTAATGCTGTGTTTGAGAAGCGTAAGCAAGTTTTGCCTCAGAAATTCTAGGAAGAGACAGCGTGGAGAACTCAGAGCATCACTAGTGTAGGGAGGAATCTCCATAGTGTGCATGGTGCATATTCTGATAAATAAACAGCAGATAATTTTTTCAAGTGCAACAAAAATATGTGAGAACACTATGCCACAGAAAGAGATGTTAATCAGCTTCTCTATCCTACCTGTCAACATGGAATCTGCTTGGAACTAAGCATTTAGGACCATCACAAAATCTTGCCTTTTGTGTAAACTCTGCAAATTGGCAAATCATTGCTCCATGCTATGACTCCTCTCTGCTTTACTCCTAAGGAAATGCTCTTAGCACTGTGATTGAAAAATTCATCTGTTTTGGGCGGGGGGTGGTGGTCAGGAAGATTGGCCCTGGGCTAACATCTGTTGCCAATCTTCCTCTTTTTGCTTGAGGAAGATTGTTCCTGAGCTAACATCTGTGCCAATCTTCCTCTATTTTGTATGTGGGATGCCACTACAGCATGGCTTGATGAGCAGTGTGTAGGTTTGTGCCTGGGATCTGGACCCGTGAACCCTGGGCTGCTGAAGTGGAGAGCTCAAACTTAACCTCTAGGCCTCCAGGCCAGTCCCTAAAAATTCATCTTTTAAGGAAGAAACTCCTTGGTCAGACTCCTGACGATGAATACATACCACAACACGGCAAGATCTACAATTTATTGTAGGACAGGAAAAAATATATACATATATAAATACATATATATATATATTTATTTACTTATATCTTTAAACAAAGAGCTAACGGAGAAATGATCCATTTTAGGACTGATTTGATTAGATAAAGAAACTGGAAGACTGAAAAACTCTGTATTGTCATTGTTGTTTTTATGTTGTTTTTATTTCCAAGCAATTGAAACAATAATAGCAAAGAGATTATATCCCATGAATCAAGAAAATAAAAATATAGCTGGGTGCATGAGTGCAGAAAGTATCTACGACTTTTATGTTAGACATCATTTCATAACGTAATAGAAAGCTCGCTGGGTTGTATACTCAGATCTGGAAAGTCCCCTGAATTCCTTTAGGGGAAAGTAACTGTGAACAACACAAAGAAGAATTTTTTCTGACATCAGGTATATCTTGTAGTCATAAGGTCTACAAAAGGAGAAAGAATAACGAATAAGTTTCACGTCGGGCAGGAAGATAGCTTAATGTAAAACTGTGCGTGTGGAAAACACGGAGGGTTGTTAAGTCTGTTCTTTGCCCCATCCCTAAAAATGAGTGGGCTTGTTTTGAAAAGTGTAACTCTTATTGGTAATTCTGGTGACCTGAATTTATTTTTGGTTCTACCTCCTGAGAAATATTACTAGGATTTAATTTTTAAATCTTTTGACTATTTTCAAATATCAAGTTTAACTTTGTTTAGTAAAAATTTCATCTATCAGTACTTATCTTGCTTGATGTTGAAGTGAGCATTGCATTTTGGTTTTAGTCTCACCTTTTTGGGGTCTGTCACCTTTTGGTGCCATAGTTCCTTCTCTCTCAGCTGCCTATTTATGTGTCAGAGAAAACTGGAGTTGTATATCTCCAAGTACAAAAGGAGAAGTACTTCTTGTCCTTTCAGCCCTCTGTGGCTTGGTTTTCTGTTATCCAAGGAACAAGTCATCAAAAATTAATGTTGAGAGATGACAAGTATCTTGGCTATTCAAGTCAATAGCAAAAATAATAATTTTTTCATAGACTTTGTACTTCTACAAGTGTGAATTATTCATGAAGTTCCAGTTTGGGTAAAAGTCAGCTCAATGATAGATTTGAGCCAGCACCAGAAAATTTGCTAAGAAAAACTTCAATATAGTAGAGCCTCAAAATTTAGCCATGCAGTTAGAAAGTGTCTCTACTCCTTTACTCTTGAATTCAAATTCTCAAACTTGTAAGTTGAAATTTCAGTGAGAATCAATCATTTCCTGAATTGGAATTGATCCTTAGTATTGAATTATTAAAGATGGTAGCCCTTAGGGATCTACCAAAAAAGAAGAATGACATTTTGCCCAAGAATTAGTTAACTTATTTTCCACGTCCCAAGCAGGGAGACAGACAGAAATGCCAGAGCAAGCACCCACTCAGCGCTCCAGACATGCAGTTAGCCACACTCCCAGAAACAAGGGAAGGGACATCCAGTCCCACAGGGGATGTGCTCCTGTGGCTTCAGGGAACAAGGAGGTACAGCCATTCATAATGTCCTTCAGAGGGTCCCTTCCACTTCGTGTGCTCTCATTTGTCTCAAGGTGGCAAACATCCTGCTTAAGCCTAAGTTTGTCCTTGGCTCAAGCTCCTGAAAGGAAAGGGGCGCCATTAAAAGTCACACGACCTGTTTATTCCTTTCCAGGTGATTTCTTAGAGATAAGTTGAATCTCTTTGATCTGATTCCAGTGAAGTACCTTTAAACAGTCCAGAATTAAAACGATCAGAAACTAGTAAGAGTGGAATTCAGTAAGGTAGTTCTAAACAAGACTTATGGGATGGTGGAAATGAGAATGTACAACCAGAAACACTGAGAGGAAAATTCAAGCAGATGAAAGAGGGAGTACTAGAGGGAGAAGGTCAGCTACAGGGTTTCAACTGGGGTTACAATCATTGGACATGAATAAACAGTCTGGAAAAATCTGTATAGTTCAACAAATGAGGTGGGAGTGGGGGTTGTCATGTAAAATTTCAAAATACAGAAATGTCCTGTATGAAACACATCATGCAAACCAAGTCGAAGTAACTAAACTGGCACGTCTTCCATCAGCGTCCCTTATCTTGGTGCTTACTATTTTCCCTTATTATTTTAGGGAAAATTGCTAGGAAATTGAGTTTTCCAAATTGCCATTTTATGACCTTCTCAGTCACACTTGGGGATAAATCTCAAAGGAAAGAAAACTGAAAGTACATAAGTTATTCAAATGCCTTGGTTTGTCTTTCACTCTATTTATGTCCTCTTCCAGGAATGAAAGCAGGTGGCTCAATCAAGGGACTTTTTTCCAGTACATCAAGGAGGTCAAAGACATGGTGGACATCAATAGAAAAGTAATATAAATTAAATGTATTTCCACTCCTGTGCAAAACCATGATTCTGCATACCTGCACCTCAAGCAAGATCCAGAGAAAGCCCAGAAAATGACAGGTAGAGGAAGACAACAGGGGAGAAAGCCATATGGCCATAAGCCAGAATAAAATGTTCTAATTCAGTCTTATGAACTATGTAATTGGAGTCAATACAGTCACGACGGTGATATGGGGTGGGGGGGACACAACATCTTTAATGCTGAAGTTTACGTCAAGGAAGGCCACCTCGCCAATTTAAGGCGTCTTCTTAGCCCCTGTAGGTGAATTAGCTAAATTAGGCCAGTCAGATTCTCTCCTGGGAATTTGGTTTGGAACCTAATATAATAATCCATTTCAGTTCATGTTGGAGATAGGAAGAGAAGTAAACTCAGTTGGAGTTTCAATATGGGGCAACCATATTCTGCCATGTGCACAAAGAAATAATAATAATATGACAATAATAATAATAATAATAAAAGCCAGGCTGCAGAGAATGAAAGAGACGCCCAGAAAGAAGCAAATATACAAGATCTCATGACTTCAGGAAGACAAAGAACAAGAAACCAGCTGCCTTTCTTCCTGACAGCTCTAGTTCCTACTCTTTGGGTTTCCTGGGAATTACCTCTACTCATACGTTAAATTACTAATTTTTCTACCCTTGGTGGGTTCTATTACTTGCATCCAAATGATTCCTAACTCAGACACAGCCCTCCTGTGTGTGCTTACAGCTCCCTGTCCTTCTCTAGCATTGCACTTGCCACTACTTTGCATTTGCTTATTTATTGACCTGGGTTTTTCACTGAGCTGTGCCTCCACTAGGACAAGGACTGTCTGTATCAGGGTCACAGAATGTAGCAAGGTGCATTGAATATGTAAGAAAATAAACATCTGTTGAATGAATGAATGATTTCTTACAAAACTCCTTTTGATGCTACTTGGCTTTGGTGGACCATGGAACATTCTCAATTTTCTCTCCCCTGTGGCTGTCTAAGGATTCAAGTCATAGCCCTTGAGTC
Organism: Tapirus indicus; assembly: GCA_031878705.1. NCBI lineage: Eukaryota > Metazoa > Chordata > Mammalia > Perissodactyla > Tapiridae > Tapirus > Tapirus indicus. The sequence goes on along the minus strand of CM062930.1, from coordinate 67,993,293 downwards.
TAAACAGCTGTCCAATGTATAACACGAGGAAAAAAATTTTCATATAGGGAATGTTGTCTGAGAATTCTTAGTGAATTTGTGGAACATTGGCTTATGTCACCTTAGAAATCTATGCTGACCTTGAGTTTTTTTCCCCTACTGAGGACAGCAAAAATAGAGGCCAGTTGTCAACACACAAATTAGGGACATGAAGTTTTTGAAAGAAACTTAATCCTTTTGTCTGGTAACTGGACCTTGGTTCTTTACCTGATTGAAGATCAGAATCACCAGGAGAACTTTTTAAAAATATAGATCTTGGATTTCACCACAATTTCAGTGCAAATTGTTATAAAGCACTTTGAATGCTTCTGAGTCCCAGGGAAGTTTCTTGAACTCACTGCTCTGAGTTGCTCTTAGACCAGGTTAGAAAAATATCTTTGGGAGCTATAGACATCCATAATATAAAATACGTAGATCAGATCTTAGGGTAACTGCTATTATTCAGGCACCCATTCATTTCATCCATAAAAAATTTATTGAAAATTTCCTGTATGTGCTTAAGGAGTCTTCTTAAGAGCATGTCCAGGTGCAACTAGGGTTTTAGGGTCAACCTAAGAGCAGCATGCTTGTAAGAAAACAATAGCAATTCTCAAAAAATCTTTTTGATCCCCTTTACCTATCAAATTTCTGCAATGAATACTTGTCTGAATATGAAACTGCACCACTGGCATTTAGATCCAAAAAGAAATACCTCAGTGAGTAACCCAACCCAAATGCCATTCCCAACTCTGTCTCTATAGAATGTACTTGGACTGAGAAGAGTTCCAACTGAAAAGGGAAGTAAGTGGACACAAAGTCTCTGGATCTTTGAAACAAATATTCTAAACTCCTGTGTAGCTCTAAACACTGTCATGATCTGGGACTTTCGGACTGTTCAGGAAGTGCTGGGTGCTCCGTTAGAAAGATGTTTGTATATCATGTGCAATTGGTGATGGGACAGAAATAAAATGAGTCTGCAATGTCTTGTTACAGAGGAGAGGTACTGACTTGACCCAGGAAAAAGGCTTGTAACTTACATGTGAGTGACAAGTAACAAAGAGCAGACAGCCAGGACTTCACAGTGGGACAAGAAGAGTATGAAGAATGGGTTAGAGGAAGATATTCTCAGAAGATAGCATCAGAAATGAATGCAGTCAACAAGCATTCATCGGCTGATTTTGCTACACAAAGCACAGGGTAATTTGAGGAAGGTCTTTTGATTGAGCTGGGGTAGAAGCATAGTAAATCAACCAAGTAAAAAAGATGAGATAAATCTGTGGACCTAATGTTTTTCATCTGCTAATGAAAGAGTTTAAATAGATCATCTCAAGCCTCCTTGCCAGTTAAGTCTTTGTGATTCTTAAAACATCAGACAGGGTAGAGTAATTCCAGTGGGTAACCTAGTAATCTGACAGAGGGTTCTCAAACCAAAGAATCTCTGAGTCAAACATTACTTAGGATAAACAAGCTTGGACTCAAACTAAATTGAGATGCCTCTAATTTGTCTCTCTGTTCTCTTAGAATTTGTATGTAAAGGAGCTGTGGTATTCTAAATAAATGTTCTTTGAAAAATGTTGGCCAATTATTTTAACACTTTGGGGATAAGCACCCTAAAGATACATATTCATTTATAGATTATATACATTACTACTTTTCTGTTCTATTATCATATATAAACCATATACAAAAATAGAAAGTAAAAAAGATTTGATAGATAACTATAAACATGTGGAAATCAGAATTTAAAATGTCATATCATTTTAAATCTTGCCAAAGAAAATCAAATACTTAGGTATAAACCTAACAAAACAAATACAGGATCTGTATACTGAAAGTTACAAAATGCTGATGAAAGAAACCAAAGAAGAACTTGATAAACAGAGAGACATATCATGTTCATAGAGTGGAAGACTCAAGAGTTCTTCTCAAGTTGACTATAGGTTTAATGTAATTCCTACCAAAATCCCAGCATAGTTTTTTTGTTGACATAGATAAGTAAATTCTTAAATGTATATGGAAAGACATAGGATCTAGAATACCTGAAACAATTTTGAAAAAGAAGAATAAAGTTGGAGGAATCATTCTACCAGACATCAAGACTTACTATATAGCTGATATAATCAGAAGAATATGGTCATGGTGGAGGAACAGACACATAGATCAGTGGGACAGAATAGCAAACACAGAAACAGACCCACAAAAAGATGTCCAACTAGTGATTTACAAGGTATAAAAGCAATGCACTACGGGATGGATAACTGTTTCAACAAGCGGTGCTGCAGCAATTAGATATCCAAAGAAAATAAAATGAACCTCTACCTAAACCTCATACCTTATGAAAAATTAACTCAAATCATGGACTTAAATGTAAAACATAAAACTATAAAACTTCTAGAAAACAACACAGGAGAAAATCTTTAGAATCTAGGACTAGGTGAAGATTTTCTAGGTTTGATGTAAATAGCAGAGTCCATTAGAGGGAAAATCGATAAATTGGAACTAATCAAAATTCAAACTTTTGCCCTGTGAAGCTTGTGTGAAGAGTGTGAAAGGACAAGCTGCAGACTGGGAGAAAATATTTGCAAACCACATATGCAGTAAAGGACTTGCATCTAGAATATATAAGACTTTCAAAATTCAACAGTAAAAAAAAAAATCAAACAATCCAATTAGAAAATGGACAAAAGATAGGAACAGGCAGTTCATTGACGAGAAAGCAAAGAAGCACATAAAAAGATGTTCAACATCATTAATCACTAAGGAAATGTAAATTAAAACCACCATGAGATATCACTATACACCTATCAGGATGGCGAAAATAAAAAATAATGATAACACCAAATGCTGATGAGGATGCAGAGAAACTAGATCATGCATACATTGCTGGTTAGAATGTAACAGAGCACAGCCACTTTGGAAAATGGTTTGGCAGTTTCTAACAAAACTGAACATGCACTTGCCATATGAGTCAGCAACAGCACTCCTGGGCATTTATCCCAGAAAAATAAAAAATGTATGTCCACATGAAGTCACGTACAAGAACATTCATAGCATCTTTATAATAGCCCCTAACCAGAAACAATTCAAATATCCTTCAGTGGATGAATGGTTAAACACTGTGGTATACCCATACCATGGGACACTGTTGAGCAATAAAAAGGAACATACTATTGGTACAACTACTGTATAATGTGGTAGACAGAAAAATGCCCCTCTCCATCACCAAAAAAGATGTATGTTCTCTAATCTCTGGAAATGGTGACTATGTTACATTATGTGGCAAAAGGGACTTTGCAGGTGTAATTAAGGTTACAGACCTTACAATAGAGAGATTATTTTGGATTCTCTGCGTGGGTCCAATCTAATCACACGAACTCCTTAAGTGAAGAATTTTCTCTGGCTAGGGTCATAGTGATGCGTCAGAAGGAAAAGTCAGCGAGGTTCCAAGTGTGAGCAGGACTCATCTGCTGTTGCTGGGGGCAGGCCACATGGAAAGCATAAGGATACAGGCAGCCTCTCGGAGCAAAGACTGGCTCACGGCTGACAGCCAGCACAGACATGGAGACTTCTTTCCTACAACTGCGAGAAACTAAATTTGGCCAACAAGGTGAATGAGGTTGGAACTGCTTCCTTCCCAGAGTCTCCAGATTTAGGCCTCATGAGATTCTAAGCAGAGGGCCCAATTGAGCCATGCTGTTCCTGGGCTTTTGACTTTCAGAAATGCAAGATAATAAATGTCTGCTGTTTTAAGTGGCTAAATTCGTGGTAATTTGGCCCGGCAACAACAAAAATCTAATGTATGCAATAATTTGGATGGGTCCCAAGGGAAGGACGCTTAATGAAAAAAGTCAGCCTCAAAAGGTTACATACTGAACTGTTCCATTTATATAATACTTTTGAAATGACAAAATCATAAAGCTGGAAAACAGATTACTAGTTGCTAAATGTTGGGGGGAAGGAGGGTGGGAAGTGGATGAGACTGTAAATGGGTAGCATGATGGATGTTTGTGGCGAAGGAATATTCTGTAACTTGACTGTAGTGCTGGTTACATGACTCTACACATGTGACAAAATTGCATGGAACTAAATACACACACACACACAAGTGCATGTAAAACTGGTGAAATCTGAATAAGTTCAGTGGATTGTATCAATGCCAATATCCCGGATATGGCCTTGCCCTATAGTTATGTTAGACATTACTGTTGGGGGAAACTGGATTAAGGGTACGTGGGGTCTCTTTGTATTATTTCTTACAACTACATGTGAATCTGCAATTATCTCAAAATAAAAAGGTTAATTAAAAAAGAATTTAATAGATACAAAATACCTATGTTAAAAGTAATACTTTACTTTTATTTTATGTATTCATATTATAAAAACCATTGACTTCACTTAAAACATTATTAAAGTGAAAACGATAGGATTAAATATGTTGGATCATCATTGCTTTGACTTCAAAATGAGCCGAGGAGGAAGGGGAAGTCCAGCCCTGTCAGGGTCTTGTTTACATGAGCTTGCATTATTTGAGCTGTCTTTCAGCAAGTTTTTCTGCAGAAATCTCTTTAGACGACATTCATCCGTTTGGTGACAGTTTAGTTAAAACGAAATAACAGAATTCACAAATTCACTTAACAGAACATGTTAGTTTCCTGTTGCTGCTGCAACAAATTACCACAGTTTAGTGGCTTAAACAACACAAATTTATTATTTAACGTTATGGAGGTCAGAAGTCCCAAATGGGTCTCACTGAGTTAAAATCAAGGTGTTTCACGGCTGTGACCTTTATGGAGGTTCTAGGAGGGCTGTGACCTTTACGGAAGTTCTAGGGGCAGTTTTGTGTCCTTGACTGTTTCAGCTTCCAGCTGCCCGCATTCCTTGGCCTGTGGTCCCCACATCACTCTGACCCCGGCTTCAGCCATCACATCTTTCACTGTGACTCTCCTGCTTCCCTCGTTCATTTATTACAAGCACCCTCATGATTACATTGGGCCCACCCAGATAATCCAGGATGATCTCCCCATCTTAAGATTCTTTACTCAATCACATTTGCAAAGATCCTTTGGCCATGTGAGGTAACCTCTTCACGGGTTCCAGGGATCAGGACACAGACATCTTTGGAGGCCATGACTCTGTCTGCCACATACTGCAAAGTGCAGAATACTGCACACACAACCTGCAGCATGTTGCAATGTGCAGCATGCATCCAGACGTGTGAGGACCCCATCTCACCACTCTGTTGTGGCATCGACGGGCTCCTCAGGAAATCTTATGTACTAAGTCCCATGACCATTTCCGATGCAGACCAGAGAAGGTGCCAGCTTTGGTTCATGCATTAAAATATCATGAAGGCTTATTATACTTTTCATTTTTTAGTTTACACATAGTTATAAATAGAAGCTCCAACATTCTCTTTCCATGCCTCACTTGATTGCTCGTGTACCCCTGAGGTCGGAGCCCCCAGTTGGAGGCCACTGCTCTCAACCTCTAGTATGTAACAACTCCTCACAGCTGTGCAGCAACACACAACTTACAGACTGTTGTCATAGTGTTTCATTTCATGGAATTTTTAATTCCACGCAAACAACACTGCGAGGTAGATACGGTTTCCATTTTATAGGTGAGGAATCTCAAGCCAGAGTTCGGGAACTTGACGAAGGACAAAGCTGAAAAAATGCCGACTGACAGAGTGCAATCCTCCATCGTGGCTCCCAGTTCCTCCACAGCACCGAGGAGGCGTCTCTGGTAGAGAAGGAGCAAGGTGTTCAGCATCCTGGGAGAGAGCATCCTCAGCCCTCGGGAGAGCAGCAGCTATGGCGGTGAAGGCAGACAGCCCGGTTCAAAATGAAGAGTAATTTCACACTGACTACTGACACAGAAACTGATTTCCTCAAGCTCAGAACCTCCACACGACCAGGACCAAGTCCAGAAACAAAAATCAGTGGGGCTCAAATAAATCGGGCCTATACAATAAAGAAAAGCTGTATTGTTCTGAGCACATTTTCTTTTCTTTCGTATTTCATGAGGTGACAAATAGCTGTGGGGTTTTTCCCCGGCTTTCTTTTGGAGAGGACATTACAAATGAGAGTGATTCCATGACAGATTCTTCCTTCCTAAATGGTTCTGAGAACTCGGAGGAAACAATGCAGTTTTTGTTCACCGGGGCTTGGGAGTGGCAGGAGAGAGAGAGAGCTGCGGTGCTGGTGTCCTTCTGATACAGGGGACAAGTGTGTTCTGAGCGATCTTGAAAGGATGACACAAGCTCATGGGAGATCAGGGAAATGCAGATGTAATTATACAGAGAATCACAAGACCTGGACTTAGAGATAATTTGGAACAGCATGACTGAGCAGTAGAGGAATATGGAAATTTGTAACTGATAAACAGCAGTAGCTGGGCCACATTTTGAGAGGAGGTTTGAAAGGTCTAATGGATAGATTACCTAAGAGGCACTTAGTGGAGTTTAGCTCTGACACTGACTGACTTTAATATTTAAGTAAATGCTAAATTTTGTCCCCCTGCATCATCTTATATATTTAATCCATGGGATTGGAAACATTAATCTTTACATTGCTGAGGGGAAAATTAATTAGACCTGTAAATGGCTTTTAAACTACAAATAATGAGAACCAAATATTTGAAAGTGACACCAAGACTATAGCTTGCAAACAGTGTATAGGTTTCTGTTTGCTGGAATAATGACCATTTGCAAGAGCTGCATATGCAAGCCAAATTTCCCAACTGACTTAGAAAATAACACTGAGGTCACATTACATTAACCAGGGGAAATGGAAAGCAGAATTAATTACCTTGATACTATGAGCTAGAGTAAACAACTGTTGCTTCAATTATCTGATTCTTTCAGATGAGACTTTTGGGGTGTGAATGATCTGAATAGAATTGCTACTGAATTTCACTTCACCAAACTAGGCAATGGTGGTCTAGTGGTTAAGTTTTGGTCCTCTCACCTCAGAGGGCCTAGTTTCCTTTCCCATTCAGGGAACTGTGGTGGCTGCGTGTTGCTGTGGTGCTAAAAGCTATGCCACCGGTATTTTAAATACCAGAAGGTCCTGACCACCCACTTCTGAAAAAATTGGCCATGAAAACCCTATGAATAGCAGCGGAGCACTGTCTGATGTAGCGCAGGGGGGTGAGAGGATGGTGCAGAAAGATCGGACAGGTTCCGCTCTGCTGTCCACAGGGTCGCTAGGAGTTGGAATCAACTCAACGGGCGTTAACAAAAAACTAGACCAAGTCTAAAAGAGTCAGAAAGCCAAATTTTCCTAGAGGAATTTTTGTGAGTGACTCCTATACAGCCGAATTTGCCAGAATGTGACTTATAAACTTACATACTGGCCAAGTATTTGAGCAGCTTCTTAACTTTCCAGTTTTATAAAAATAAAAACTGAAATGGTCAAAATACTATTTTCATAACTGTCAACTAATTCATAGTTACAACTATAGGAAAATAAAATAGCATGTAGGAAGCAGGCTGAACACATATACTATTATTAGGTTTTTTTATCGCAGTAATTGTTCTGGACCTCCTAACTTCACGAGTATGAAAAATTTAGAAAACATTTCGTTTTAGATTTATACACAACAGATTGCTCAAAGGGCCGGGAACACAATTCAAGAGGAAATCATTTTGGATCCCGGAAAATTTACTTTTATTTTTCAAGGGTTTTGTTTTGGGGGTGTCTGAAAACTTGAAAGCCAGGTGGGATTTACGACTTACTCCAGTGGTTCCTATTCACGGGTCATTAGACCTGTGCTGGGCTGCCTGCCTGTGAATTTATAGCTCATTTCCCTACCTTCAGACAGGAAAAAGATTTTCCAGGTGAAAAAAAAGCTCCACTTTTTGCTGTTTGTTTAAGTTCAATTTCTAGGCCCTGCCCTGGGTTTTCTGACTGAGCAGTGTTGTGGTTGTGACCCCTGAATGTGTATCTCTAAAAAAGCTTCCCGGGTGATTCTGTGATCCAACTATTTGTGGAAACCGCTGACGCCAGTCCAACCTCGTCACTCTGGAGATGAGGAATCTGAGGCCTGCCTTGCCGCGGGTCGGAGGAGGGAGGAGAACCCAAGCTGCCCGTCTTCTAGGCCTTTCGTGCTCCCCAGGAGGCCGGGCTGCTGCTGAAATCCTTTCTGTCCGCCGCGAACCTGAATTCAGAGTGAGAGGCGTGCAAGGAGGGCACGTCCACGGCCCGGCGCCACAGCCGTTGGGGAGAACTGACCCACACTAAGGACTGTTCATTTGCTGCATTTCCTTTCCTGGGAAATTTTAAAACCAAGAGAAAAGTTTAACTGAATGATAATTCACTTATTAAAGTGAAATCTTGTCTGAGAATAGGGAAACGGGTTAGCATCTTCCGTCTCTTCCAGCCCTCTCATTCTGTAATTAACAAAAGGCACCCATTTGCACTTTCACTTTCGCTGGTTAAGATGGTTTCCCCAGAAGCTTCCACAAATGGAAGAAACTTACTTTCCTCCTCCTTCTTTCTACTTAGCTTTTCTTATCTGAAAGGAAAACGACACCGTAAACACTTACATATGCAAAACCCTATCCCTCCCCGCCTTTGGCGCTTACTTAACACTTTCAGATCAAATCTACAGGGAGCCGGGGCGGCTGGGCCTGCGGCTGGTTTAGCATAAATACAACAGCGCCACCTTGTGTTGCGTTCCGGGAGAATTTACCTCCAGGGGACAAAAGCTCGGGTGAGGAGGGGGCGCAGGACGGAGGGAGCAGCCAGGCCTGTGTTTTCACGTCCTCTCCCCTCGAAAAACTCTTCCGTTCTCTACCAGCCTACAATCATCTCTTATAAAATTCATATATTTTATTATATACATTAAATCTCTGTATAATCTAATATATAATATGTTAGATATAAATATATACGTTATATATTATACATTTAAAAATATGTTTATAATCTAAAAGGGAAATGAAAACGCAGAAATAAATATATATTAACAAAAGCCTAGGCAAACACAATGCCTTAGTGAATATTTTTGAGGGAAAAGTTACAGTCAATTTTAATTTAAAAATACTTAAAGGTAAATGCACATCTAATGCTGTAATGATTTAATACTTTCTCTAAAGATTCTCCCACATTTGGAGAGGTAGGTTTTGAACAACGTATTTGCCTCTTAAGGTTTTTAATAAAACCTCTCATGATAGTTCTATTCTGGATAATATGGATGAACTAGTTCTATGATGGTTAAAATCTTTACTTCCCAAGCAGAGTTGTAGAGTTTTTTTATGTTTGATTTTCTCTGTAGGGCAAGCTGAGAAATTAACATATAGATATCAACTTGGCACTGAAGTCTGTAGTTAAAAGACATCGAAATAGAAATATCACCCAAACAAACATGCTGTTCTTTCTGATCTTTTCACCAGAAACAACATAGTTAATCAAGGAAAATTGTTTTCAACTGCAATTAGAAATGTCAAGATTAGTATAACAAATCAGCAATTCTTTGTCCCTGAAGTCATCTGGAAAATTGAGTCTGAGGCCTTACAACCCATGTGTGATTATAGGATGAAAAGTTACAGCATTAGGAAGTAGTAAACCTCAGGGCCTTTCTGGGACTGGTGGTGCAGAAAACTGTACCAGGAAAGCCCCGTGGAAGGCTCAGTAATGTTACTTCTAGTTGTAACGCGCGGGTTTTGTCTTCTAGGTTTGTTTGCTATTGTTGATCCAGTCTCCACAGCATGCATTTGCTGTGCTGTTAATAACTTCAAATAAAGACGCTACAAATAAGGAGAAAAAAATTTTCCTTAATTAGTCATTCTGGCAAAAAGATCACACAAGTGGCATATTTGGTTGGACAATATTTCTACTTTTTGGATAAAATTTTTTATATTGTATACTCCAATTAAATTATAGTCTAATTTATAAAAATGGTGGATTTGTGATTATGAAGGGCACACTACAATTTCAAAGATACATGTAATGTTCAAATGTTAATCATGAACTTGGAGGGCACTCAGCATGTCGGGTGAAAAATATGGTGAAAACGTTCTTCTTCCCTTTAAGCAAAGACACCCTCAAAACCTGCGAGGGCTCGTCATTGGTCTCCTAATCACCATCTCTTGACTTCTCTTCCTAACCACTGTTAATTCTCTGCACAAAGGAATCTTCTACCGCTTCCCCAGTCCTGTGTTCCGGGTGACTCCCCACCAAAGGGCACCTGCTTGGACAGAATGGGGACCTCACACTTGTCCCAAATCTTCTCCCTTCCATTAGACTTTCACTGAAGTTTTATCTCATGCGAATGCCTTCCCTTCTTAGCAGACAACTACTTCATACTCCCCACAAAATCCAAGTACAGTCAGCCCTTAGTATTTACAAGTAAATTCTCCATCTTGTCCATTACTGTGGAAGTCAGGCTTATTTCTCTGTTATAGTTAGTGTGGCTCAGTGAGTTCAAACCCATTTTAAATTAATTCAAGTAAAACACTAATAGGAAAGGAAATCTTTTTAAAATTCTATAATGTACTTCAGAGTAAAAGTTTTTTTTTAATTTAGTTACCTGAATTATATTATTTCTTGTCTTTATCATGGCTACTAGCTTTTTTTTTCTTATCCAGATAAACCATAAAAATTTTTTTCAGTCTAATTCGGATCCTGAGGAGATTATAGACTTAATTTCAATATCTGTGAATTCTATACTGCCAGCTACGTGACTTCCCACTCAGGAGACAAGAAATGACTATTTGTTGATATTGGAATAATAATAATTTTCTAGAATGGTAGACTAATTCTAGAAAGTGTTAGTATTTACTGATTGGATGGTGTACTAGTCTGCTTGGACTGTCATAACAAAATACAACAGACTGAGTGACCTCAACAGCAGAAATTTATTTTTTCACAGTTCAGGAGGCTAGAAGACCAAGATCAAGTTGCCAACAGGGTTGGTTTCTCATGAGGCTTCTCATCCTGCCTTGCAGACAGCCATCCTCTCACTGTGTCCTCACGTGGCCTTTCATCTGTGTGCACATGGAAAGAGAGAGACCTTGGTGTCTCTTCTTTTTGTTTTTGAGGAAGATTGACCCTGAGCTTAGATCTCTTGCCAATCTTCCTCTTTTTGCTTAAGAAAGATTGGCCCTGAGATAACCTCTGTGCCAATCTTCCTCTATTTTCTATGTGGGATGCCATCACAGCATGGCTTGATAAGCGGTGTATAGATCTGTGCCTGGGGTCTGAACCTGTGAACCCCAGGCCGCCAAAGCAGAGCACGCAAATTTAACCACTACACCACCAGGCCAGCCCCTCTTCCTCTTTTTAAGGACACCAGTCCTACTTTATTAGGACTTCAATATGTGAATTTTGGGGAGGCACAATTCAATCCATAACATTTTCTTCTCTGGCCCCCCAAAATTAGTGTCCTTTTTATAGGCAAGGTAAATTCACCCCTCCAACAACCCCAAAAGTCTTAACACATTCCAGCATCAATTCCAAGTCCAGTCTCCTCTAAATAGCATCCAAATCAGATATGCATGAGGCTCAAGGTATGTTTCATCTGGAGGCAAAATTTCTCCATGGCTGTGAACCTTGGAACCACACAAGTTATGTGCTTCCAAAATACAGTGCTAGGACATGCATACGATAGATATTTTTATTCCAAAAGGGAGAAATCCAAAACAAGAAAGGGGTCCTGGATGCCAAGGAAGTCCCAAACCTAGCAAGGCAAATTCCATCAATCTGAAGTCTTGAGAACAATCCTCTTTGGCTCCATGCTCTGCCCGCAGGCCCCTGGGGCAGCAATGCAGCACCTTGGACAGTTTCTAGAACATAGCTGACTCTCAAAACTTGCCACATTACCCTCTTTCTTGCTAAGTTTTATGGCAAGAACATGATTTTCCATTGTCTGGAATCTCTAATTCTATAAACTAATAGACCTGTATTTAAATTAAATTAGTTCAAATGTGTATTTTGGTAACATTTGGTGTTAGCTTGTTGACTTCTAATTTTGATGGAGAACGTGCCACCCACTGTGTAGTGAGCTGGTGACTTAAGTAACTATTATGTGGGTGTTTGACTCAACTAGAGGCTAGAACTCTGAAAACAAATCCATACAAATCAAAGAGATGGTAGCAAAGTCTTAAATTCTCTGTAGTTTGACTGGTGAATTAACATTACAACATTCTTTAGAACTCTCAGACAGCTTCTAAGGACATCAAGATCATCAGCAAGTTTGCCTGAGAAAAGCCAGCCTCCTCTGTTTTGGCCCAGAAGGTTTGACATGCTTTTCTCCATACCTAAAGGTAACTTATCAAAAAATTGAAAAATATTTTAAAGATCAAACATTTCAGACTTAAATATTTTTTTAATAATCTTGACCAAGTTGTGAAGGTTTGAGCCTGTGCTGGTGTGGGGACAATAAATGTGGTTGATATGTGTATATTGTGGTTGATATACATGTCATGATTTATACATATCTCACCCATACCACGTGCCAGAAACCACAACAGTTGTTGGCTCTATACATTATGATCTTGGCAGATACCGTCTCTGAGCTTATTGGAGCTCACAGGGCGGTGGGTAGGAAAATATGAAAAACTACACAAATGACTAAAACTTTACAAATATGATAAAAGCAGTGAAGGAAAACCCTCAGTTGAAGGCACCACAGTACAGGTTACTCCTACATATGTCAAATACAGCACAAGACATCTTCTTTCCGTGGGTCTGGGTACTTTCAGTCGCACTCCTGGCATGCTCCGAGGCAGGCGTCAGTGCTAGAGGACAGGGTGAAGTGGACATTAGGAGAAAATATTGACAGACCCTCCTTACTCTCATTGTAAGTCGTAGGGGGGAAACTCCTTTACAAAAATCCCCATTAGCCTAAACTCCACTTCTGAAACATGCCACAGATCCATGGCAAGCTTCCCTGGAGTGCAGATTGAAAATTCTTGTGTGGAAGAACAGCCTGCTTGTTTTCAGAAGAAAGGCGGGAAAAGTGCCTAGAACCACACCCGCTAATGATATCAACATTTTCCAGAAGTCTTGCCCATAAAATGGTGCCTGCTTGGCTGGACGGAGAAAGCGTGATCGCAGCCCCACCCTTGATGTCAGCCCTATGCCATGAGCACGTAGAACCCTAATACCATCTTGTAGGATGGATTTCAATCCTCTCACTTCCCTCCTCACAGCCCAAACTTAAAACGCTGACTTCGACCTTCCTTTCTGCCCCTGCTGTTGGCATGGCCCTCCCCACCACTCCAGGGAAAGAAAGCTGGATCTTTTCCAGGAATAGCTTCAGTCTTGCTCAGATGAAGGGCACAATGCCAGAGTGAGGCAGTCTCGTTATTAATCAACCTTGATTTGCAGAAGATGACACTGTTGCAGGGTCTGTGCTTCAAGGACCCTTTCAGCAGCGATGAAAGTCAAGCATTATTCAGCACAGTTCTAAGTGGACACTTTAAATCTCGCTAAAGGCTGTACCATTTCAGTGCTGGAGGCAGGAACTGAAAACAAATAATGTGTTACTGGTAAACTGCAGTGAAATCTGTCATTTTGAACTCTGAGCACCTATTTGTGCTTATAAAGCTGAGAGTTCGTGCATGTCGGGTAAGCAAGGGGTTATTGGAATTTTGCGGGGCTGATTCTGTCCAATTTGACTTCAAGGACATTTAAGTCAAATTTTGTTTTAAATAGTCAAGGCTGAAGAAACAGAAGACCCTGGGAATCTATACATCGAATCCGTTAGGAAACATTGCAGCTTAACAAATTGTAAAGCGCATTGCCCATCTTAGACAATCACTTGCATGAAATGTCCTGACCAAGCCGTCTAGGCCATCCAAGCCCCATTTCTTCACATAGCCCTCACCAGTGCCATCGGTTTGCAGTGTGTGCCCTCTCTCTTTCCTTCGCATCCCTAGAACTTAATCTCTGCTCAGTAAGTGCACACTTTGACTTCTGTTTACAATGTCCTGTTTATTTTGACACATAAAGTCAATTTTACCCTTTTAGAAATTGATTTTGTTTTGTTTCCTAAGTAAAAATTTTAAATCATATGTACAAGTAGCACATTCATTTAACTGTGAAATATTGAAATGATTTTTTTGTTTTGTGTTCCATTGAGAAATGGAAAGATCATGGGCTGTGATGTCAGGTGGATCGGGAGTCAGACCCCAGTTTGGACAGTTATGAGCTGTGTAATTCTGAGCAGTTTGCCTAATCTCTTTGAACTTCACTTTTCCTCATTTGTAAAATTGAACAATTATAATAATACCTTGCACATGGTAAAGGTTTAATGCTATAATGTATGCTAGCTGCCCAGCACAGAATATCTAAGGTACTCAATAAATGGTAGCCACCAGCAGAAGTAGCAGGAATAGTAGCAGCAGGAGTATTATGCATAGTATGTTGCCTCCCTGCAAAAGACTGTTCTTGAGAAAAAGGATCACACCATATACCTGTATGTTATCTCTCAGCATTTCTAGCACGGGATACAAACAACATGAATAAGCACCAGTTGAAATGTACTGACATGAATGAGTTGGGACTCAAGACATTTGCCCAGTTAGAGTAATGGGACAGAAGCCTAGGTCACCCACCATTCTGAAGAGTGAAATGCATTACACAGGCAGAGTGCTTCATTAGAAATGTAGAGATAACAACTTCCTCTTTCACAAAGTCTTTGAGTTAGTTTAGGGTGCGGGGGGAGAGGAATGAGAGAAGAGAGGGAAGGAGCTGAAGCAGAACCAAGGGATAAAGAACAAATCATAAGGAATAAAGAGAAGGAAACTCAGATTTGCTGAGCACTATATGTTAGCTCTTTACACGAAACCCTGACTTTGTCCTGAAATATAAGTCCTGTTAGCCTCTGAGAGCTTCAATAAACTTGCCTAAGGTCCCACAGCCAGTAAGTGATAGAGCTGAAAATTCACACTCGGGCTGTCTGTCCTCAAATGTGGGTTCATTCACAACTCTGTGCTGCCACACTCTTGTTTCAGAGAGCTAAGGATTGCTACTCTAAGCCATTCCCTTGCAGGACATTTGGTCCTGTCCAAAATGTCCATGAGTATATTTGGTCCATGCCAAGTGGTTTTGAACCAGACCAAATATCAAGGAGCTTTTGGCATGGACCTAATGTCTATTAATAATCAATTCATCCTCTATCTCTCACCCTGCCCTTCACACAGGGTGATGTATAATTTATCATTCAGAACAGGACACGTTGGAAAGTGAAGGAGGGAGCTATTGATAATTTCTCCAGGACAACAGGCCAAACCGGAACTTTTTTGGGTAAAGTTGGACACTTGGTCAAACCAACTCAAAAGAGTTGTCTATACTCTGAACTTCCTTAGCTCTCAAGCACTAAGAGCTCGTGCTATTATTTTTCATGCTATTCGCTCTCCAAATGGCTTTTGATAAAATCACCAGAGACCTCCCCATCCCTAAATCACAAGGACATTTTTAGTCCTCATTTCACTTGATTTCTCATTACACTTTACTCTAGTGGTTATTTCATCTCTAATACTCTCTATCCCCCTGGCTTCTGGGATATGACATCCTACTAGTTGTG
Organism: Tapirus indicus; assembly: GCA_031878705.1. Classification (NCBI taxonomy): domain Eukaryota; kingdom Metazoa; phylum Chordata; class Mammalia; order Perissodactyla; family Tapiridae; genus Tapirus; species Tapirus indicus. Next base: position 67,977,741 of record CM062930.1, on the reverse strand, counting down.
CTTCCATATCTCTAGCTTTTCCAACACATTATCTTGCACCCAACTTTTAAGTACTGGATTCCTTAAGGCTTGGTCAGAGGCCTTCTTCTTCTTCTTTTTTTAAATCTAATTTCTTTCTATATGCTCTCCCTAGAGAACCTCATCTATCCTGATGGCTTCACATAACACCTTTAATTACCATCAAATTTATATTCCCAGTCCAGATCTTTCTTCTGAGCCCCAGGCCAATGGTTTACTCGACATTGCTACTTGGTTACTTAACAGGTACTTCAGCCTCAGTAAGGCTAATATCATCTCTCTTCTTTCCACCCCCAGCAACTCAGTTTTCCCCTAATGACCACTAGCTCAGTGAATATAACTGCCATTCATCCAAGTTGGAAACATATTCCTCTTCCTCACCCACCATATGCAATTCATCATCAAACAGTGTTAAGTGTACCTTCTAAATGTCCATCTCTCTTCTTCTTTTCTGCCACCATCTTAGTCCAAACCAACATCACTTCTGTTTCCAATTATTATAATGGCTTCTAGACTCTCTCTCTAGAGAGAGACTCTCTCTTCTAGACACTCTGGCCTCTCTCTAATTATCACCCTGCAGCATCTGAATCTCTCTTGCTTTAGCTCAATCCTCTTGCTTCTCTCTCTTCAGCCCTACTAATCTATCAGATCCTCAAACAGTCCATGTTCCTTCTTGCTTTAGGAGCTTAGAATGTTCTTCTCTTCCATAATGGATAACTTATTCATCTCTCAGGTCTCAGGTTGGATGGCCTTTCCTCGGAGAAGCTTTTTGGAGCCCCCAGACCAGGTTAAGTCTTGCAACATTTTCATGGCCCCCTCTAGTCTTCTTCTGAGGCATTTATGAAAATTGTTGTCTCAGTCTTGCCTTCTAGCACAGCTTTAAAGCTGTTATTAACATCCAATGGCCAGGATGGACCAGAGGCCCATGATTTTGTAATTTCACTGGCTCACTCATTTTGAACTTGGTATATGAGACAATGACTTGCAGTGGGGCAGTCTGATGAGCTGACATGGGGCAAGAGGAAGATAAAGATGTTGTGAAGGACCCCCTAAATTCCACTCCCAAGCTCTGTCTCTGGTCAGATGACACAGAGGCAGATAGACACAGGGTGCTGGTAAGACAATGAAGAAACCAGGAAAAGCATGGATCACACTGAGTAAAGTCAGGAGAACTGCCAAGGTGATGCCTTGTACAATAAGGGGTAATGAAGTGTATGAAGAAGTGACAAAGGTGGCTGTAGATCCCAAGTCTTCTCTGTCACATACAACTGCATGATTCTGCGCCATCCATAATGATGCTGATAAATATAAAAGGTGATAATGTGACTATACAAGATATAACTTTATAGTGATAACTAGCTTCATGCACAGTTTGTGGAATTTTGTCTCAATACTATATAGTTACTGCCATTTAAATTAAATATTAGCTTTAGCAGCATAATTCATCTAATCACTTGTGTTTTATTTTCCTGATACTCCTAAGTACTTTAAAAACTCATTTGTAGGCAATTAAAATGTACTTTTATATTTCTAAATTACATATTCTATTAAAAAGCACTTTAACCTAAATGTAGCAATATCATAAAATATTCTATTTGCACGTCAGGTTTATAGCTATCAAAAATTGCTATGACGTATAAACTGAGCTTTGCTTTGATGCCAGTGTTCTTTTCCCCAGAGTTTATTCTTCTGGAATATCCAGCAATGATAGAGTGTTTCTATCAAAACTGCACTGAAATCCTCTCTAAAAGAGGCCTCTGGCATTGGGGATGGAGCGAGACGGGCATGGAAGGGGTGGGGTGGGGCAAAGTGAGAGCTGCACTTCTTGCAGATTTAAGAAAAGCAGGACTGGAGCATGATGAACGGTGAAATGAAGACGGGTCCCAGGGGAAGGCGATCACACATGACCATGGGAGATGAAGTGGGGAGATTATTCCCTGTGTTGTCTCTACGTGGAACCACGTGCTCTGGGTGGAGGGCTGTTAGTTGGTTTATCAGATTCAAACCTAACTGGACAGCTAACCTGTCAACTAAGACAAAGATACTTTGGAGAAAACCACAATTCATTTTATAATTATTGAGCTGGAAATAACTATAGAGGTTATTTTGTTCAGCCTCCCTTAGAGTACAGATTTAAAAAGTGGAGCCAAGATATGTGGAATTATTTTGGCTCTTGACAGAAGCCATAGAGAGACGATTTTCAGGAGATGCTCAAAGATAACCAAAACACTCAATTAAAGGAACTGATATTATTTAAGTAGGTAAAGAGAAAGCTGCGAGATGATCTCATGGCAGTTAAAATAATGATTCCAATATATAAGTGGTGTCAATAATTAATGACACATATAATATGTAGCTATTTTATTGAACAAGCTTGATTTAAGAGGCTACAAGCCAATTTTATTCTTTATCATTATTCTCTTTTAAAATTCTCATGTAGAATAGTTCCTTACCTACCCCTAGATGAAATCTTAGGAAATTCCCATACTTCTTCCAGTCCAGGCCAGAGCAGTATAATAATCACAAAGTTACAAACTCTCTTCTAATGTAAAATGTCCCCCTCTTCCAGCTCTTGTTGGCCCAGGCCGCTTCTTCCCCACTTCTTTCTCTGCCTCTCCAGGGTCGGCAGAGGTAGAGACTGGGGTAGATAAAGCATAGAATTGGTTGACATGATTGTGATCTGGTATTGGTGCTTTCTGAATGTGGCAGAGTCCAAATTCTGATTCTTTCTTTGTGGGCTGCTTGTTGGGTTCTCTGGAGACCCTCTCCCCAATGCCTGGGGCTCTCCCTCCTACAGTCCCCTCCTCTGGCTGGCTGCTGATGCCTTTCTCCCTCAGTCACCTGCTTCTTCTGCTGGGCATCTGATCCCTTTTAAAAGTTGCTCTTGGGCAGAGTCCCTTTTAAAAGGATCCAACACTGGCTGTCTTCAATAGGTTCACTCCTGGCCCTTGGGAAATTCAAAGTGTCTTTCCTTGACCCATCAAACTCTGAAAGTGCAGACTATTCCTTCTGTAGCTGTGGCTCTTCCCTCTGCCTCCAGGTAGGGGAAGCCTCTCACCTTTAACTACTGCTTTCCTCAAATTCTAGAGAATGAGTGCCAAGCTCTCTGAGTGGTTGTCTTGAGATGGCATTTCCTCAGCTGGAGATGAAGGGAAGTATGCCTTTCTCCTTCATTAGAGGTGCTGGTGAGCTCAGAATGCACAACACGTGGACAACATTCTCTGAGATGGTTCTCACTACCAGTGAATCCTTCTGTCATAGAGCTGGAGTGGATGGTTGGCTAATGTTGGCTGAACCTATTTTGTAATTACTTAGCATGTGTCCAACAACTCACTAGGATGTGGGAGCCTTTGGCACCAACTGTTTTGTTCTCTATCTTTAGGGCGTGCGTGGAAACTCCAAGGCAGCAGAAGAGGTGGTTTAACTTCCTGTTATACACAGATGGCCTGAAGCCATGCCTCTGTCATGCTCCTTGGGGTAGCAGAATTCTAAAGGTGTTCCTGCAAGATCCCTATCCCCTGGTTATTCAGTCGAACACTAACCTAGGTGCTGCTGTGGAGTCACACTGCAGATGTAAGTAAGGTTACTATTCAGCTGACCTTCAAATAGGGAAGTTACCCTGGTAGACCCAGTGTAATCACATGAACCCTTGAAAACAGAAAAGGAAGGTGGAATAGTTAGTTAAAGAGGTGAAACAAAAGAGGAGAGCAAGAGACATGAGGTAGAAAGGGAGGTCAGAGAGATTCAAAGCATAAGAAGGACTTGACCTGCCATTGCTGATTTTGAAGTTGGAGGAAGAGGGCCATGAGCCAGGAATGAGGGCAGCTTCTAGAATCTGATAATGACTCCCAGCCAACAGCTAGCAAGGAAACAGGGACCTCAGTCCTGCAACCACATGGACATGGGTTCTGCCAAAAACCTGAATGAGCCTGGAAGCAGATTTTCCCCCAGAGTCTCCCAGTAGAAGCCCAGCTGACTGTCTTGGATTTTGGCCTCGTGAGACTCTAAGCAGGGAAACTGGCCAAACCAACCTGGATTTCTGATCCACAGAACTGTGAGATAATAAATGTGTGTTGTTTTAAGCCTCTAAGTTTGTGATAATTTGTTATAACAGCAACAGGAAACTAATGGACAACTTAGCCCCAATGTCACTGGCCACGTGCTTCCAGGATCTCTGACCCTTTTCCTCCCCGTGAGGGGTGAGAGCCCAGAGACAAGTGTCTGATCCCTTTTCCTGGGCGTGTTTGGGAGAGTCGAGGAAGGAAAAGGAACGTTTGACGCACCTTGATACCCACTGCACCACACAGCACTGACAATACTTTATCAACAGTTCTCCTATTTAATAATGACTTGCCACAGCCTCTTGAGTTCTTAAAACAAACCAAACCTGTGTGCCCCAAACTTTCTCTTTCTTTGATCAATTTGCTTGCTAAGGACTGTGCATCCTATGGCTTCCTTCACTCCCTCTATCTGATGGGGCACTATATTCAGGGGCAGAGAAAGGATGGAAAAGACTTTCTTTGCTGAAGATTTGACTGAAGCTCAGAATTTTAAAAAAGAAAAGAGCTAGGGTTTCATGGAAAGGTCAATGGATTGTGGAAAGGCTTCCCAGGAAAAAAAGTTTACCTGAGAAATGATTTCTTGCCTAGACTATTCTCATACTGTGCTACCCATCTGAGACCCTTAAACCAAGCCCCGGTGGCATTCTATGCAGAAATGACCATTTAATCTGAAAACCATAGGATGTGGCCTCTATGGAGGTCTCACACCAGATCCATGTGTCTTAGGATCCCCGAGCCTTTGTTATGGACGTGGGAAAAACAAAGGCAACCCTATGCCCTGTACGCATCTGGTTCCCTCTGATGGGACCAGTCTTCACACTCCCTGAGGGGCACGTTGTTTTTGCTCAGTCAGACATCAATGAGAATTTGTAACAAGCCAATATGGCTGGAAGCGGACAACCTTTCCAAAGCCTTCTTATACTTTGCTTTGGGCTAATTAGTAACCCTAAGATTGCCTTCCTCTCCCCACCAAGTAAGATACCTGGAAATGCAGAAATAGACTAGGAAACACTTTAAAAGTTGCTAGGAAGCTAAAACTCAGTTCTTTAAACACGAAATGTAAGCATTTCCAAAGAAAATATGGGAGGGTTATCTTGTTGCTAATTTCCTGCTAACAATGTGAGATGATCCTTACTAACACACTGTGAAAGGCATGGGAACTGGGCAGTTCTCTTGGCAGTTTCTTTGTATCTGAAAGACTACTTTCATAGCTGCACAAAAGATGAGTGAACCCAGACTGCCTGTAGCTTCTGGATCTTAATGAATACTCCTGAAATTTAAGTTCAAAGACCATAATGGAAAATATTGACAAATGAAGGGTATTAACTAAAAATTCTAGGGAGAAAGAAGTCTAGAGGATATGGCTTGCAAATAAAAGTCAGAAATAAGAGTGAGAAAACAATCAGGACATTTTGCTTCACTTTCCACTGTATCATTTAGTGATTATAATTTGGCCACCCATGTTGTAAGTCTCCACAAGGAGCTTTTACAGAAAATAAAGATGGAAACAATGAGGTAATCCTGACCACTTGCCGTTATAATTTAAGGTTGTTCCCCAAAGTGTGTTACTGAATGTCCTGCCCAGCAAAATTTCCTATGACTCAAACTATGGGATTATTTCCACTTCCTCTGGGAAGCTCTTTGGAGAATAATAGCATTTATTATTAGGAATGATATTTTGAAGGTCAGCCAAATTTTCTCATTGTTCAACTGAATCCAAGATTTTGGCTATAATTTTCCTGACCACCCCCAAACAAGTGCTTCCTTTCAGTACATGTGGATAACACTTCAAGTTTCATCCAGCACTTGAAACAGTGTAGATTCCAAAGAAATATTTGTTGAACAGATATTTCTAGATGAATGTATGGATGAATAGATGAATTATTCTCCACTCAATGCCTTTGATTCCTTAACCTGCTTTCTGAAGGTCTTTGGTAGGCATAGAGTTTTGGGGGTGAAGGAGATGAGGAAAGGCATCTCATGCTTGCCCACTATCCTTCAGCCTGGATCCTGTTGGGGACATGATTTGGAACAATGATAGTGTATTGGTTTGCTAGGGCTGTTGTAACAATGTGCCACAAACTGGGTGCCTTCAACAATAGAAATTTACTGTTGACTTTAAAAATAAAACAGTTATTTTACCAGCAAAAAATGGATTTATTTGGGAACAGCAAATAATTGTAATTCAGAACATGCGCTCTATGGGGAACCACAGGCAAGTTTGGAGAAGATGGTCCTTTTACAGAGAAGAGAGTTGGGAGGCACTATTTTAAACAAAGAGGAAACTGGGAGTTCAAAGTGTAGTAGCTTCTTATTGGCTGAGTTGTGACAGTCTCTCATTGGCTGGGCTGTTGCCAAGCAAGGAGAAAATCTTCCTTCCTCCTGCTGAGATAGTAAAGCAGGCTTCTTCCTGCTGGGTCTGCAGCTGAAGTGGAGTGGTAGGGTGTGAGAGCTTCCCCTTCTGGCCTCCTGGCTCTGTTTTGAATAAGGTTTCTGTTTATTAATTTTCAAAATTGTCTTGTGGTTCTGGAGGCTAAAAGTCTAAGATCAAGGTATTGGTAAGATTGCTTCCTTTTGAGGGCTGTGAGAATTTGTTACGTGCCTCTCACTTAGCTTCTGGTCACTTTCTGGCAATCTTTTAGCATTCTTTGGCTTGTAGGTGCATTGCCCTGATCTCTGCCTTAATCTTCACATGGCATTCTCCTTGTGTGCATGTCTGTGTTCACATTTTCCCTTTATAAAGAGATACCGTTCATTTTGTATTGGGGGCCTATCCTACTTCCCTAAAATCTCATTTACTTTAACTAATTACATCTGCGACCCTATTTCCAAACAAGATCACATTCTGAGGTACTGTGGGTTGGAACTTTAATGCATGAATGGGGGGGGGCAAGTCAACTGATAACTGGTAGGAATCATTCTTGATACCTCCTTTTTCCCTACTATTCCATGTCTAGTCACCAAAACATTCTATTTTTCCTCTTAGTTATTTTCAGAATCCACCTACTTGTCTTTATCTGCACTGTCACTTCCCTAGTCCAAATTGGCATATCTTGATTACGTCAGTAGTCCCCTCATTTGTCTCCCTGCTTCCAATTTTGCCATGTTCCAATCTATTCTCCACATTCTATACAAAGCGGTATTTTTAAAAGGCAGATTGGATCATGTCACTCATCTCTTAAATCTCTGGATGGATTTATTTTAGTTCTATACGCCAGATCCTCCCAGCTTCACCAGCCTGCTTTCCTGTCCTGCACTTGTTCATTTCCTGCTTTCCAGTTACACTGGATCTCTTTCAGTTTCTCTGATATACTACACTCCAACCTACCTCAGTGCTCTTGCACATGCTGCTCTCCCTGCCTGGGATGTTCATCTCCTCTTCCTGACTTGGATAACTCCTTCTTACCCTTCCAGTTTCAGCTTAGATGTCACTTCCTTAGGGAAGCCTTTTCTACTCCCTACAACAGGTTGAGTTGCCATTATTTACTTTCATGGCACTTTGTAAGTCACCTTTTTAGTACTTACCAAAATTTAATCAACTGATTTCCTAGTAAATGTGTGTTTCATTAATCTCTCTGGCATAGATTGAATTTTCTGCCCCCCCCCGCCCATATTCATATGTTGAAACCTAACTCCTACTGTCATGCTATTTGGAGGTGGGATCTTTCAGAGGTGATTAGGTCATGAGGGTGGAGCCTTCAGGAATGGAATTAGTGACCTTATAAAAGAGACCCTAAAGAGCTCTCTTGCCCGTTCCACTGTGTGAGGATACAGTGAGAAGATGGCCATCTGTGAACCAGGATTGAGCTCTTGCCAGACTACAAATCTTCTGGTGCCTTGATCTTGGACTTTCCAGCCTCCAGAACTGTGAGAAATTAATTTCTGTTGTTTATAAGCCATCCAGTCTATGGTAGTTTGTTACAGCAGCCAGAAGAGACTAAGACACTCTCCCAGTAGATGCTAGGCTCCTGGAGGGCCAGTACTGAGTCTGCTGTTTTTCATCATTGCATTCACTCCACTGACCATGCAGCTTGGTATGGAGAAAAAAACCAGTGAATAGTAGTTGAGTAAGTAGATGAATGAATAAATGAATAGTTATTTTCTTTCTAATGATGTGTCTTAAATGGCTTATTACTACTCTACCTTTCACCTCAATGAACTACCATTTTTACATAAAATACCTAATATATGTCCTTTCAGTCACCAAATGGATCATCCCTAAGTTGTCTGGTTCATGAGAGGTAAAGTGAAATCAGCATCAGCATCAGCATGTGCACTGATGGAATTGTTCTATAACTGATCACACATATGAATCCAAACCATTTCCAAATTAATTAATTTAGTCATTCATGATATATTCATTGATCTCCTGTTACATGTAGGCATTGTCCTATGCATTGAAGGTAGAACAGTGATCAGAGACTCCTGACCTCATGAGCCTACATTCCAGTGAGTATGACAAACAACAAATGGGTATAGAATAGAATGTCAGGTAGTGATAAATACTATGAAATATGGAATGAAGCAGTAGAAGAGGATGAAGAGGGGCAGTGAGTGTTAATCTAGATAGCAGTGGTCAGAGGGTGCTTCTGAGGAGGTGAGGTCTGAATAGAGTCCTAAATCTTACTGAGGGATAAGAAAACAGAGGTAGGAATGGTTGAAACAGCAAGGATCTGGGCAGGAGAAAGGGGAGCAGAAGAGATGAGATGTAAGCTGAGGGCCCGCTGACTCAGGACCCTGTAGTCCAGGTTAAAGCCTAGATTTTATTCTAAATGTGGCAAGAGGCCAGTGGAAGTATTGAGAAGGAATTGGTACATTTTTAGGTTACTTTGGCTGCCATGTGGCAGAGACCATCGGGGAGTAAGAGTGGAGGCAAGTCAAGTGGTTAAAAGTCTCTTGTAGGTAAACATGGGAGAGCTGATAGTGGCTGTCAGTCTTCCTCAGGCTGCCGAATCAGAAGCCCCAGGGCTAATCCTTCTCAACAAACTCTGCTCTCCTGCATCACCCAAGCCTCACCCCACAAATGCTAATGGCATCCCACTGTATGAGTTGAGACTGGGCTGTTGGAAGCCACCCCCTCCACAGCCTCCGGCCCTCCCAAATGGCTCAGTTCAGTAACTTGCTCATCACTTCCCTGTCCCTTCTCCCCCACATGCCCCACAGCCGTAGACAGAGCAGTCCCCAGGACCACAGTAAACTTGGTCTCCATCATCTCATCAGTCTGTGTGCCGGGAGCAAATCTCCCTAGGTAAGGGCCCTGGGATGCCTGGGACTCTGTGTTAGCACCACTTGACCAGGAAGAAGAAAGCCTGAGAACCTGTTATGTTGTGAGCCCCCAGGGGGTGGAAGGGGAGGGGTAAGGGATAGATAGGGATGTTGCTTCATTTACCTTGTTGTAAACTCAGTGTCCAGAAGAGTAGCAGCTCCATAAATGTTTGTTCAATGGGTAAATTATGAAATTATAAACTTATTTAGGGTCAAAAAGAGAAATTCAGGAGTTCATTGTGAAATAGTGTGAGGTTAAGGAGGAAAGATGTTTTGTGGACTGCTCCCCACACCTCCACCTACACGAGTCTCTTTTGAATGACAATGGACTTGATCTATCATAATCAACAGACTTCACTTTACATCTCCCACTTCATAAACTATGAAAAGAAACTAACCTACAACTGGAAGATCTTTGACAGAACTGAAATAGAAAACTGGAGCTGTGGTGAAAGAGTTGGGGACAGCTCAGCGGAGAGCACACACTCAGCCTTTCTCCTACCCTGCCACCACAGCAGAAGTTTCCATCCTGTCGCAAAGTTTATTGCTGAGAGTCCTCTTACAACCCGTTCTTGAAGAAACTTCTTACCACATAAAGAGGGTGCAGAATGACCCGTGGTCCTTCAGAAAAGATGGGGACCTTGGACAAGTCACTGATTCTTGCTGATACAGCTTCCTCATCTGTTATCTACCTCAAGGGACTACTGTGTCAGTCAACCATGTAAACTCTGGTTACTTAGCTGCTTAGGGAGAGGCAGAGGAAGTGGGGTGAAAGCCTGAAGCACCTCCAGGAGGACTGGAGGCGGAAAGTGGGTGGGGATCAGTGCAGCTGTGTAGAACAGGGAAGTCCCCTAGGGGAGAGGGGATGCTACAACTGCCAGTTGGAAAGACCTACTACAAAATGGATTATTTCCAGATTTTGCTACTCATAAACTAAAAAAAAAAAACCAAACAAACAATGAGGGCAAAGTACTGCAATCCTGCAAAACTCCAGTTTTCTTTAAAGAAGAAATAAATATCTTCTAAATCCTAAATACTGGTTGCTGCTTCCAAGAGGATGCCTGAAACAGAGACCTTTTCATGGGCCAGTGTGTGCACAGCCACTGCCCCTATTGGCAAGGCTGTTGAATTGAAAACCTTTCATTTTTTTTTTTTTTTTAATTCAGACTCTGTACTATTTACTGATTTACAAAAAGGTACATTCAGAACTTTTGTCTCCTTCCCAAGAGGGTATCTCAGGAGTCAGCAGCTGCATAAACATGCACAGTTCAGTGAAATGACATGTGGATTGATGATATGTGCTACAAATGCATTTTTAATCTTGTAAAAAAAAAAAAAGCCATAAGCACAAGTATAAAGGATTACAATGAGCCGCACAGCTGCAGGGAACACCATGACCCAACGTGACAAAAATGAGGTACTCTTGCATAACTGCAGGTCAGCAGCCTCCATGGGAGGACAGCATTTCAAAGACATGGATGGGAGAGAGCCCATTGTTACTGGTTCACATAAAGGACAGTGGTAACTGACCATTAGAAAAGAAAAATTACTGCCCCATTGTTCCTTGATGCAGACATGGACCATTTGGTATTACAAATGTAACCAGCCCCACTACCAGCCTGCTCAGCAGAGCCAAGTAAGAATGAGCTTCAGTAGCCCAAGGCAGTCATTTGAATAAACTATGATCTGTGGCTGATCTAGGCAAACTCAGCTCACCACACACTTTGCACTCTCCCTACCATCTTTAAAACAGCTTCTCTATAAACCTCTACTTCTCCATTCTTTGGAGGCTGAATGCTTTTTAGCTGTCTTCTCTTGACTTAAGCTTCTTGAGGCCAGGGACCATTTCATATCTGCCTTCATATCCAAACATATAGCACTGTTGTTACACAATGGGTGCTCATTCCAAGAAAGAAGTTCTCACTAAATGCTCCCATTTAATGAAAGGACCTACAATACCACAATGCCCTCTGCTAAGTTCTTGCCGTCTAACTACCACAGATTAAACAAAATGATAACAACCAGCATTGGCAGTATTCATGAGATTGTGCTTTAGTATCTGTCCACAAAGCAGTTTAAGAACTAAAAACAAAAGCTTTAAAAATTAGCATACTCTTAGACTAGGCATTCTAATACCTATCCTAAGGAATAGGATAAATCATGGATTTGTTCTAAGACTTACCTACAAAGAAATTCAATGCAGTCTTGCTTATCTTATTAGAAAATTGAAACTAATATAAATGTCCAACATTAGGGGATTTGTAAAATAATAGGATACATCTTTGCAAAGGAATACTATACAGATATCTAAAATGATGTAAAGGGAGAATATTTCTGCATTTGGAGAGAAATAAGAAAAGCAAATTATGAGCCAGGTCTAATGACCTAGTGGTTAAAGTTCTGCTTCGGTGGTCTGGGTTCAGTTGCCAGGCAGGGAACCACACTGTTCATCTGTCGATAGCCATGCTGTGGTGGCGGCTCACATAGAAGAACTAGAAGGACTTACAACTAAAATATACAACTATGTATTCGTGCTTTGGGGAGGAAAAATAAAAGAGGAAGATTGACCACAGATGTTAGCTCAGAGTGAATCTTTCCTAGCACACACACAAAAAAGGAAAAGAAAGTTCTTTAACATATAATATGTCCCAAGTGTCATTTTTAGAGAAAAAATATATCTGTGACTTGAGGACTATGCATAATGGTACTTATCTGTAGGTGATAGGGTTATGAGTTATTTCTTTTCCCTCTTTTTGTTTATTGTTATCTTACATTGCCTTATAATTACTCTAAAATGAATATATATATTACTTAAGCAATAAGGAAGAATAAGATTTTATTTGTTTGTTTGGTTTGTTTTAAGAGGACCTGCATGAGTACTTCACTACTAGTAGACTTTCAAACACTAGCATTGGTCCAGACAAACATTGAGGTCTCTGGAGTCAGTCTAGATAGGAGCTGCCTTCTCCAATTGCTCAGTAGGTACCATTTTGATTCTCTGAGATACACCACCCTGCAGAATAGCCTGGTGTCCTAGCTTCATATAACTCTAAGCATTAAAAGGCACACTACTTGGAAAAACTGGGGCTTGCTGCTGAAAGGTGTGACTTAAAAAGTTGATCTGACTCAAGGTTTACTTTTGTAGTCTGTTATTCAGCAATACCATTAAATTATGCATTTTCATTCATTATTTGTTGGGAGGTTGTCCCATTCAAGAATTTCTAAGCTTCTAAACAGCCTTAATGGGTTAAGATTCCCAAATCAAAGAAAAGTCGACTCTTGGTACCTTGGCTACTTCGTGCTCCAGGAACAAAGCCAAGGTCAAGGGAGGTGCTGTATATACACACACATAGATGTATATCTCTATCTCTATCTCTGTTGATATACACAGGTACAAATACATCGATAGAGATACAGATATAGAGAACAGAAAGTCAATGCTCTCTGTTAATAAGCACCTTGTATTGGACACATAAATCTAATCTTTGGTGGGTATTATAAAGTTTTTTTTCTCTAGCTAATTTTGCATTGCAAATTTACACATATTTAGAGTATTCTTTCGCTTATCACTGAGAATAGGATTAAAAGGTGCACAGCAGGCAAGAAAGAAATACTTGTGGTTGACTGAGCATGTGTATCTAGTTGAATCATAAAGAAGTCAGTGATATAAAATGAGATTTTGATATATGAGACTGTAAATATTTTAGATGAGGCTAAATGAGTTTGAAATTTTGCAAACAGCTTTATTACTGATCCCTCTGCTCACTCTAGAATGCTCCATGTTACCTGGATGAGAACAAACATTTGTCAAACCATTTAATCATATTATTCTCTGCATATCTACGAGCAGCCTGCCATTTTAGGCTTTTTGCCCGTATCTTTAGTATAAGCAACAATGACTAGCACGTCACTGCTTTTTTGAGTCATAGTCTTCCTAATGCCCTAAATTGTTTTCAGGTAATAAATTAGTTTCTTAAGCAAGTGCAGTAATATATAGCACAATCCAACCTAACTGAAGAGAAGATTAGTTCAAGCAGGGGAAGGGCAGTGTTCTGCTTTTGAGGCACTGGAATCCAGTCCTGACTCTACCAGGGCCTGGCTGTGTGACCCCGGCCAAGGCTCATGGCTTTTCGGAGTCTCCATTTCCTTATCTATAAAACCAGAGAGTTGTCACTAGATGATCTCTAAGGCTCCTTTCAGCTTTAAAAGCCTTTGCAGTGAAATTATATGGAAACTGACATTTGGAATAATTTCTCAATGGTTTTCAAAGAGTTTGGGTATAGATCAAAGTCTGGAGTGACAGCAATCTTTTGATGGGGGAAAAGTCGCTTGGTGTAAAATGCACTGTCCATCCTGCCTCCTGGACCTCAGGCAGCTCCCCTCAGTTTCCTCAGCAGAATATGTGGCTAAATGCATCAACTCATAGAAAAAAACACACAGGCTTTGAAATGAGCACTTTTCACAAATCACAATTTATCAAACCACCTATATGGAATGGTAGGTTTTCTCCCAGCGTTTTTTTTCTCTCTCCTTCCTTTCAGTGAGTTGTAAATTCAAGACTGCCTGTGTTTGGTCTGGGAAGTTCTCCTCCAATAACTCAGCCCCTGTGATGTATCTCCTAGGTGCAACTTGTGCAGAAATTACTTAATAAATCCATGGTTGACGTACTTTTTATTCCTGTGGGTTGTGCACTAAGCTTCCTCTACAACCCTTGGGTTTATCTCTCTTAAGACATTGATCTTAGAGAAGAGACCCCTTTCAATTCAAATAGGTATCAATTCGGTGCTTTTACGTAGGTAAGGAAACCTGTGCTTGTTATATTTGGAGTTTTTCAATATGTAGCAGGACGATGTTACGTTCCTTAAAAGGCGTGGTCACTGTCTTGTTTTTACCACGGTCCCTAGATAGGGGCTCCATCTGTCTTCACTACATGTGCTTTAGCTGATGCCATGCTTAAGAGAACTAGCACACGTAATGTTCCAAATCTGCTAACATGAACAAAGAATATAATATGGAGCTCTTCAAGGATTCCTTCAAAATAGCTCCTCTACTTCTTCTGGAAAACCTTGGATAAAACTAGGATATTTGTACTTGTAAAACATGATCTTCAAACATTTCACTGAAAAATAGTATAGAATTAATCTCCATTTCAATTTGAAGAGAGGAAGAAAGTATTAGAGTCATTATTTTATAAAGGTCAAAGAGAGGATATAGAAGTTGTCTAGAAATTACTACAGGTTTGAAGTAGATCAGAAAAAAGATCAACTCCTGTTGGTTGTAGTGAATATCGTTATTCTTTTATCAGATGTTTTATTTCTAGGTCATTTGTCCATCCATCAATCCTTCCATCCTACATCTATTCAACACCTACTAGTATAAGACACTACAATGACTATAATTCTGCACCCAGTTCCGGTGTGTAGTTTTCGCGCCCCACACCAAGCAATTCTCCTACACCAGCTGGATATCCTACAATTTAACTCAATTCTGATGCTATCTACCTGGAGATAGCATCAGGTCCCACATGTAAAGGTCTTAATACTACGAGACTGCCACCCCCACCCCCGCCCCTTCAGACACCAATTGCAAGTCCAGGTTGTCACATGTGCTTCTAACCCACCGGTTATAGATGGGAGGTTCCAATGACCCCTTCCTAGATTTGATTAATTTGCTAAAGCAGCTCAGAGAATTCAGAGAAACATTTTATTTACTAGATCACTGGCTTATTATAAAAGAATATAACTCAAGAACATCCAGACCGAAGAGATGCAAAGGGCAAGGTATGGGGAAAGGGCACAGAGCTTCCATGCCCTCCCCAAGCAAACCACTCTTCCAGCACCTCCATGTGTTCACCAACCCAGAAGTTCCCTGAACTCTGTCCTTTTTGGGTTTTTACGGAGGCTTCATTACATATGCATGATTGATTAAATCATTGGCCATTGGTGATTGAATACAATCTCCAGACGCTCTTCCTTCCCCTGAGGTCATGGATGGGACTGAAAGTTCCAACCCTCTAATCATATGGTTGGCTCCACAGGCAAGCAGCCCCCATCCTTAGGTGCTTTCCAACAGTCACCTCATCAACATAACAAATGACACCTTTTTCTCTCTCTTCATAGGAAATTCCAAGGGTTTTAGGAACTCTGCCAGGAAGGGAACAAAGACCAAATATATATTTCTTATTATAAATTACAATATCACAATAACCAATATCTATTGAGTATGTCCTGTGTTCAAGACACTGTTATAAGCACTTGGCAAGTATTAACCCATTGAAATATTCACCACAATCTTTTGAGGTCAGATACTATTACTATTCTAGTTTTAGAGATGAAGAAACTAAAACACACAGATATTGAGTAACTTCTGATCATCTTGCTGATAAATGACAGAGGCAGGGTTTGAACCCAGGTAGTCTGAGGCCAGGGTCCATGTTCTTAGTCACTCACTGTGCCCTCTCCCAACCACAGTGGGTGTTTCTGGGAGTGTACAGTGCAGTGGATTGTGCCTAGATATCTAAAACTCAAACCTAAATATAGACAGTGTCATAAGAGAGATGAAATTCAAGTTCTATGGACGTGCAAAGGAAGGAGGGATGAAGGAATGATGGTTATGGGATGACAAATTAGTGTGATAATTATGGAAAATTGGTCTTTTCTTATTCTCAAAATAAACTCTTGAGTATTAACTAAATTTGTATTTTATGATATTTACATGTAGACACAGTGAATAGTATCACTATGCCAGTTAAAAATAGATTATCTACTCTGTCTGAAGAAACACTTTGAAAGAGTATTCTTCAGAGCCTCATGAGCTTACTAAGAATAACTTATTTTGCTTCACTGTTAACTATATTTTTTCCCCAATTGACCTAATCTTTCCATGAGTAAAATGATTGCATCTACATGTTGATTTATAACTGAAAATTGTGCAAGGGCCGTAAACTCCTCCTGATCTACTAAATCTTGCCTAGTAAAAGCAATACTCAATGACTTATGTGCATACCTGTCAGAATTAATTGGATTGTTACTGAAAGTTCATGAAATACCATTCATTGCCTTTTAAAATACTCATAACTTCAAGTTTACATTTTGATGAATCTTGTCTCCTCTCTGAGTGATCTTTTCCAGAGTTAACTCTCACTTCTCTGAATTCCTATGACTCTTTCAGCAAGTGCCTCTACCATTAATTATATTTTGTATTATATGTTCTCTGGCTTTACATTTAGAAGTATTATGTCTTCCTAATTAGTTTGTCATCATCTTGAGTGTCATCATCTCAGGAAGTACAAGTGTCTTCTATTTCTCAGTGTTGTCAGTTTCTGCTGGCATTGGGCATGCAGGAGTAGGAGTGAATGAATGCCATGGACCTGACTTGTCGGTGCTGGTCAATGATCTGCTGATGTTCCGAAGTGTAATTCAGTCTGGTGGTCAGGCCCGTGGGCTGGAAATTGGGAGGCCTGGATCCTATTTCTCATTATCTGAGACTTTTGATGCATCATTTAAGCTCTCATTTTCTCCACAAATAACTTGAGGGAAGAGTCTCTGTCTAGAATAGTGGTTCTCAGCCTTGACTGCACATTGGAATCATGCGGACATGGGCTTCCACTTCCAGAGATTCTGATTTCATGAGTCTGGGCACTGAGATTTTAAATAGCTCCTCAGGTGATTCTATTAAGAAGCAGAAGAACTTGCCTAGAGAATTTCAGAAATGTTAATGAGATGCTTATAGCCTAATGTAATACCCATCACCACTCCACATACACTTTCTTGCGAGTTCTGCTGATTTGCCTCTTACATCTCTATGAGTCTATCCCCTCCTTTGAATTCCCTCTGGCACTCTTCAGCATTTTTTTTAAACTTCCTGCCTCATCATCTTCTCCTTCTCTGATCCTCCTCCTGCCACAAATGTGGGCTTCCCAAAACACAAATAAGAGTATGTCTCTTTCATGCTAAAACTCTTGGCTGTAGAATTGAGGGCTAACTCCTTAGAATGTCATATAAGGCCCTACATAATATGTGCCCTGCCTGCCTTTCTAACTACATTCTCCAACACCCTCCCTTGCACATTTGTCTCCACCCATGATGTTCCATGTCTCCGTGCTTGTGCACATATAGTGCTATCTGCCCAGGATGATTCCCTCCTCCTCCTTACCCGCTATTCACTCATTAATCACCTACTATTCATCCTCAAAACCTCAGCTAAGATGTCACGTCTGTCAGGAAGTCTTTTGGATTCCTCTAAACGGACTTGATCCTCCCTCCTCTATGCTAAGTATTTTATATATATATATACATATATATCATTACTCTTCTCATACTATATTATAATTATTCATTTGTTCTCCTAATGTTTGAGGTAGAAATTTTGTCTAATTCATCATGTTTTCTTAGCACATAGCATGGAAGCTTGCACAGACTAGGAACTCAACAGAGTTAATTGAAATAAATTGAATTAATGTTAATAAAAAGTTTGGAATTCCTTAAAAATAAGCACAAATATACTTGGCTTAAAAAAAGAAAAAGGGTCCACACAACAGGAAGACTCCTCAAATTAAATTTTTGTAAGATAATTCTAAATACAACCGATACATGTACTATCAAGGAAGTTGTAATGTTAATTGACTTCCTATTTTGATTCTGTATAAACCCAAATTATTAATTAAACAATGATTTATTGAGTTCATTCTGTGTGCTATGACACTGTTGCCATCCTCAAGGAGCTTGGAGAGAAACACAGACAGGTCAAAAAGCAGTTACAATTGTAGAATAATGAAATTCTATGATAGAGGTAAGCACAGATTTACCTCCAGGGTCAATTAACCCTGTCTTGGGGACGTTCCAGAACAATGGCTGAAATTTTACCCCTTTCTGTGCCATTTAAGAGAGCATAGTCAAATGCAGATTAGTAAAAGGGATAGTACTGTAGGGATAATCTTGCATACACTCATGACTCAGTTTTGATACACTGAAAAACAAGAGGTTTTTTGGGGGGGGGAGATAATTCACAAACCTTGATATTTTAGCTATTATACTAGTTCCTTGTGACTTATTTTAGAAGTAATTGCAACATACAAGTGTTACCACCTATTTTTGGGGGGACAGAAACCACTTCCTTAATGTATTTATGATACAGTTAACCTTGCACAAATTTAGATTATATATAGTCTTTTAGGAATATACCCATGCATGTTGTAACCAGGAGAAAACTTGGTCCTTTAGGGAACTGACAAAAACTCACATTTAAATGGTATTACCAATGTAGGGTGAAGGGATAGTCATAATTTTATAACTAAATTGTTTGATACCCACTTTATCTTTTCCTTTCAGTTCTTTCAGTCAATCTGACTTTTGAAACATGAATCTGTCTACCATTAAATTTATTAGATCCCTAGTTTCAGACTAATATCCTTTATCAGCACTAAACTTTAACACATTACCTTTTATTTCCCCAAAACAGCACTAGTAACTGATGGGCCAAGACTTGGTGTTAATGTAATACACATGCAAAAATATAAATGGAAACAACTACGTTACTCAGAGCATGCCAGATATGAATGAGCTAAGGGTATTACACTGAGGTGATTTCACTTAATCTCTAAGGTACATCAGTTGTATCATTAATACTATTAATCTCAAAGGGCAGATCGGACACACATGTGGCTTAGCAAACACTTTTTACAAGAATCCTAAATCCCAGCACAAAGTCATCGCACCATAAAGATAAAAAATCTAGTGGAAAAAAAAGAAAAACCATGTACACTACTGAGATGGCACAATAATCTTACTCAGATGTAAGATGTAAGGCTCATAGAATGCTAGAACCTCAGTCAACACACGTGATTTATTGACTCGCATTTCTGTGTATGTTCACAGGAGAACATGTGGAAGAAGAGTATGAGTGATTACACGGATCTTACCTTTTAGAAACCGACGTATAATGGGGCTCAGTGTGGTTTAAATTCCTGCCTTGATTACTGAACTGGATTTCTTTTCTGAAATCTCTAAGCCTACATAGTTCATGTTTTTGGAGTCCATTTGGAACTGTTTTGGACATTACGCATTAGCTATGGCTGCCAGAGAGTTTAAAGCTGGTTTCTAACCACTAGATGATGACTACCAGACTATCATTGTACTCCTTAAGTCAAATAAAACCTATAAAACTATTGCTGTTAGATGTTTGGCTTCCCTCTTAATTCTATTGGACCCCATTATAAGTATTTCATAAGGCTGAAGGCGGTAGAGTTCTTCATATTCCATAACCCTCCGTAGCCCTAAAAAATACACTGTGATACACCACTAATTCTATCTGCAGCATTAAATGTTAAAAAGAACATATATTTTTCCCCCACGCCTTTCTTGATCCACCTATAAAATCAGATTAAATTATTTCTCTTAACCAAAAATATTCTGAAAATAAATTTTTGTAAGGTAAGATGTCAGTTTTCTTTTTACAATAAAAAATGTAACATGTTCCTCATGGAAATAAAATATAATCTCCTTAAGAAAAAGAACCATTTATTTTATTCCTCCATCTCATATTATCCTATTAAAAATAGCTGGTGAATTTTTGGCAACATAGATAAGAATAGCATAGGCTCAATGTTATTGTTGTGAATCTAAAGGATAAGGCTATGATTGGAATTCGGTAGTATATAATCTTGAAACAGATATTTTGTTGACTTGAGGTTTAATTTTTGAGATTCTCTATGGTTTTTTGAGCCTCATTTTCCCATTTTCCCTCTATCAATGCAGTGAGCCCTGATGTGCATGTATATTGGGTGCTGACCTGAAAGCAATCTTCTCCATGAACCATTCTCTTGCTATCAGACCTGTGAAGCAGTATTTAGTTACATTTTAGGAGGAAAATTCCTATATCAAATGATTTCGTACCACCAATTTAAGCTGAATTTTAATCATTTAATCCCAATTCAAAGTTGACTTTTGGAGGAGAATTAAGTCATTGCCTCCTGACATAAACTGTAGATGGGTTCCTGGTTTTAGAGAGAAGGAAGAGTGACGTATTACTTTCCCACTTCTAGCAAAATAAATCTTGTCCTTCTTCTGGCACTAGAGTCCCAGTTTTTCTCCGAGGATGCCTGATCTCCTTGTGACAGTCATTTTTAACTAGAAGGCAGCGTGTACAGTGAATGGGTGCAAAGGTCTTTACCACAGGCCACAGCCATTTCTGTTCAGTGACAGCAATGAATGATCCCCCTCTTTCCGCATTTATTTAGTACCTGCACAGTGCCAGGTCTGTGCTAGGTGTGGGCATGTGATGTTAGGCAAAAGCAAACAGGGCCCTGCTCTTGTGGAGCTTATAGTCAAGTGGGAAAAAGAGACATTAATCAAATAATCAGATACAGAAATGCAGTGCAATGTGATAAGCCCTAATAAAGTGGGTACTTTGTTCAGTAAGAACATTGTTGAAAAATTTGACCTCGTTAAGGGGGTCAACCGAGGTTTCTTAAAGAAGTGGGGATGATGCCAAGGTTTGGAGACCAGGTCCCAAACCAAGAGGTCAAGCAGAAAGCAGAAACAGAAACCTAGGCAATGGAGGCTCGACCTCCTTCTTTACCTCTACTCTTAGATATTTTGCTTTTATTATCTGGGTAATTGAAGCAAAATATTCTGAAGAGTCATTATTAAATTGGGAACTTTGCTCAATATTTAGAGCCTGAGCAATTCTTTAACCAAATGTGCTTTCCTGCAAAAAGCAGCAAGACTATGAAAATACAATGGATGACATTCACGCATGTGATGCAAAGGTCACCCTTAGTTATCACATTTCTGTGTTTCCTCTTTAGATGAAGTCCAACCTGCCCAGTGTGTTTTAGGGCAATTTCTGTTCCAGTCCATGAGCAGACGAAAGACACCAGGAGCTGGTGTTTTCTGCAGCACTTCTGCTTAGCAGAGATAATCCTTAGTTCAGTGGCCTCCAGTCACACATGACCTGCTGCTTAATGACCATGGCTCTTCCACAGCCTTTTAATCACCCCCCCCACCCCAAGGTGATCTGACAATACTATGACATTGTGGAGTCACGCCCTAGCTAACTCTTTGTGCTTTGCTGTTTTGTTGATTTTTCATTATTATTCAGGTCGAGTTTGCTTAATGAAACTCTGTGTCCACGGTTGAATCAACACGAACGGCTAGGAGAAAAGCACATGGATTCTTAGAACCTGAGTCCGCACAGGGCTAATGTGGCCAACGTGTTTTCCTTTCTTTTCCACTCAGTTCTCTGATGCCTGGCAGAGGCCAACGGTGACCAACTTTTTCAAAGCACACCTTTAAAGGACTGAGCAGAACCTATTTCATCAACGAGTCAGAAATAATAAAAGGTCATACACATAGAGCTTTTAAAATAAAGGGAACATTGAAGGAGGTTTAGATGTGTCGCTAGATGGCGCTGTTTCTGAAGTTCATTCTAAAGAGTCCATATTCGGCATCATAATGGCTGTTTTGTTGAAAAGTCAGAGTAATAAATAACAGCTAATATTTATCAAGGTCTTATTACGTACCAAGCAATGCGGTAAATGTTATGTGCACATCAACGTGATAAGATAGGCAAAATAATTATTCTTTTTTTACAGATGAGAGAATGGAGGTTTAAAATAGTTTAATAATAACAGTAGGAGCCAGGAATCTAACTAAGTACTTTTCAAGTATTATATAGTTTAACTCCCAATTGCCCTAAACCACAGGTGTTAGTGTAGCCCTCAGTTTGAGGGTAAGGAAACTGAGAAGAAAAGGTGTTCGGTTACTTGCTCAAGGTCACACAGCCAGTGAGCTGAGGAACCAGGACCCGAACCCGGTTGGTCTATCTCCAGAGTCCACACTCTTAAACAAGCCTTCCTCCCTTTTGGCTGGAAAAGAAAAGGGTTAAATATGCACATATTTTTTTTTCTGTCCTGCTTGTGCATTAGAAACTCTTAGAGTGAATCTAAGCTCTCTATGCAAGCTATTTTTAGTGACGGTAGTGGAAAAGGAAAAAAATCATCAAAAGGGGAATGTCATTATCCTAAAAATTAACCCATAACATTTCTTGAGGATTCAAGTCAATTTCCCCAGAATTTGTTTATAAAATCCTCCACTCTTTAATAGAGTGGCTTTTGAAAACTCATCTCCTCTATGAAAGTGCTGATCTCCTTTCATTTCAAACATGAAATTGATAAGAAGTCTATGCCCACTGTTATTGTCCAAGTTTGCAGCCCAAATCAAATTTCCCAGAAATGGACACTGCAGTACTGCTGCTGCCATCTTGATGACACGTCTAACGATCCTTGATCCTCTTATGACATATTTTTGGCCAGTATTCTTTAAAATCATTCATCATGACTGGAAGCCACACAGCCCATGGATTCTGGAGTTTTGCTTTTGTTTTTTGAGTCTACTGACCTGAGGTGGTTTGCTGGCATTTTGTTCAATCACGGTGAACGCTTACAGAGCAATGTGTTCACGGTAAGACAAGTTGTTCCTAGAATACAGTGGTAAAGGTGTAATTTATTGTTTAAGATCTTGGAGAAAGGATTGGGAGGGGATGGTGAGGCAACAAAAGAAATTCACCCACTTTGACGCAGTAGGTGCCCATTTTAATAGAAACACTCATATTCCAAATTTCACTCCTCAGATATTCCTTTTTTGTGTGTGTGAGGAAGACTAGCCCTGAGCTAACATCTGTTGCCAATCCTCCTCTTTTTCCTGAGGAAGACTGGCCCTAGCCTAACATCTGTGCCCATCTTCCTCTACTTTATGTGGGACGCTGCCACAGCATGACTCGATGAGTGGTGCGTCAGTCCGTGCCCGGGATCTGAACCTGCAAACCCCAGTTGGCCGAAGTGGAGCACTAACTTAAGCCCTACACGATCGGGCCAGCCCAAGATATTCCTTTTTTAATTAAAATTTTTCTAGAAGTTTGATTCTTAGTAGTACCTGTCTGAAAGCACCACTATGTTCCAGATGCCTATTAAAGAAGCAAAGAAACTAAAGTCCAGAAATCACTTTAAAGGCTAGCCTCTACTTGTACCTAATCCAAGATATCTAGAGTTTTCCAGATTATATAACAAATTAGCTCCATCTGGCTGCCAGGAAAGAATGATGGTCAACATGTCTAGTTAACCAGATGACGGAGGGGAGGAGCAACGCAAAGCTTCTTGCCTCCATTAAAATGGCACTCCCTAACTGAGCTGTCTCCCAGTCTTTGAACCAAAAAAGAATGGTTCAGTCAAGATTCAAGTTCATTAGAATTTGTTACTTCTTGGATTCCTTATGAGTGACACTCTTTCTTTAAAACAATTCTGTAAATCTAATCCGTTATTTTTTGATCCAGCTTAAGAGTAAACTTAGAAGGAATGCTTCATTTGAAAGGGTTTGCATTTCTTAGCAGCTGTAGTGATGGAGATAAGGCATTGGAAATTCTAAGATGAGGGAGAACACCTTGGTTTCGCTAACAACGATTTCTAGGAAGAACTCACTGGTTGCCTCTGAATACCTGTTTGATAGCAGAGGAGTTGATAATTCTACTTATGTTTTTCTCTTCTACCAGGGCAGGCCCTATATTTCTTTCTTTTTAGCACACTGCAGATGTTTTCTAACCTTTTCTATATCACTTAATCAATAAGATGGTCAAATCAAAGAAAGGAGCTCTGGTCAAGAGCAAGATAATACTCTTCCAAAGAATACATGATGTACGTGTATTTTAAGGTCAATGGCAGTCTCGGTGTAGTTTCCTCCTGTTACATTGGACACTGAGGCTCTGGGTCACTACTTCTAATATGGATAACCATAAGAAATACATGACAAAAAGTGTTCCTATGAGTGCGATCTCTGTAAACTGAACTACTAGTAGAATAGGCTTGTGTGGGCAGGCAACAGGTGTTTGTTGCAGGCACAGATTTTTCTTCCTACAGAGGAGTAATTCACAGGGTATATTCAAGTATCTGAATATTGTAGGGATTGAGTAATTTTATGGGTCATAATGCCTTAGAAAAAAGAATGATTTTTTTTGTTGTTGTTGTGATCAGAAGACCATGATAGATACATAACATGTTGGAGAAAGTCAGAAAGCTTTTTTTAATAAAAGTATTTCATCTCTTGAACTTGGCTTCTAGTTCTCTTTAAGAATGGTTGACAAATGAGGCTGTGGCTAAAATCTTCACCTCACGCCATCTCTAAGATTCCTCACCAAACAGTTCTGGCCTAACCTGCTGCCCTATTGTTTGCTCTTCCTTCCTGTCATCCCCTCCAACTAACTCCCCTAAACCTAAATGGATTCTCTGTCCCCTTCTCCAAACATATGCTTCCTAACTGCAAATCCTGCCTGTTGACACCTCTGGAATAGACCACAGAACAGACTCACACTCAGAATCTCTTAATGCCTTCCCAAGCTCCTCAAAGATGTCTCTTGCAAATAGAGAGGAAAGGTTTCCAAGGCTAGCTTTTACTTGCTTTCCATTTACTGCCTCCTAAACTACACCCAATCCATTGCTTTTATACAGTGTAAGTGTACATTTGCAGGTTTGAAAAAGCCTGGTGAGTCATCTTGTCTTGAAAAAATGTAATTTTTATCCCTATAAAATAATTATATATACCTGGGGAAAAAATTTCCAGCAAAATAGACGATTATAACATGGAAAAGTACAAATTAAGTAATAATTTTAAATTAAAGTTACCAATTTTAGATTGTAATATTTCTGGTGATTACCTGTATAACACCAAATAATATGCAAACACCTTTAATTCTTGACTAAAAACTTAGCAGCAGCATCTCGTCTTGCTGATATGAAGGAAGGAGAATTAACTCACACGTCCCCGTCTCCTCTGCTCACCCCAAGTTTTGATGGTTACCAATGGTTTTGATTCTTCTGGTGGTTACCTTTCCAACTCTAAGTAATACATATCGACCTCTCTTCCTTGATTTGCCAGGTTTCTTGACTTGCCACTTAAGATATGGACGTTTTTGATCCTTGTACTTTCCTCCACCTTCCTGCCATTCCTCTTCCACTCTAGTTTCTTACAGCTCTATTGTTATTTTCTGTGTTAGGACAGGCCAGGCGACACAGCTAGTCACTAAGATTTTCTATCTTTTTTTCCTCTTGCTCTATATTTTGAGAAATTTCTGCAAGGGCATCTCTCAGCACTTGTGTTGAATTTTTCATTTTGGAAATCGTATTTTTTAATTACCAAGAAATATCTTTTTCTATAATTGCTCCTTTTTCATAGCAGGCTATAGTTTGTTTTATGGTTTCAGTATCTTCTCATATTTCTCTGAGGATATGAACAAAAAAATTTAAAACTCCCTTCTATCCCTTGAATTATATGTTTTTTCCAGATTTAGTTGTGCTGCTTATTCGTTTGTGCAAATTTATTCTCCCAAATGTCTGCTGATCTTTTTTTTGCCTGATCTTATTTGTGAATGAAGATCAGGGATGGTTAATACAGTGGTTGATAATACTCAGTGTTGGGAAGAGTAGCGAGGCAGAATTCTCATACATTGGTGTGGACTTTCTGAGGGAAGTTTAGCAATACGTATCAAAAATCTTAAAGTTGTTCATATCTGTGAACACACGGCCTTACTTCTAGGGAAAGGACCATATTATACACAAAGATATTCACATAAATATGAATGAATAGAGGACTCCTTAAATATGTTTGGTGGAATATTATGCAGTATTAAAGTTGATGTTTGGAATAAATTTTTATTAATATAGGAACATTATATATACATGTATATGAAAATTGTTTATTTTCTTGTTTATCTTTTTAAAATTGTCTACATGCAAATATAATACTTCAATAATTTAAACTCTGAAAGTCGCTTAAAAACAAGTAAAACCAGATGAGCAAAGGCAGGTGGAACAGGTCAACCATCCACCCAGCAATCCCCTCTCTGAGTCTTGCTCCTGACTTCTGTGTGAGCTGCCCTGGTTTCTCCCTGTGGTTTTGTTCTGAGAGGATTGACTGACCGACTAAGATGGATGTGGCTTCATTCTCAACTCCCAGGCCTGTGACTCTCAGCTTTGTCATTGTGTGTGTGTATCTGTGTGTGTGTGTCTGTGTATGTCTGTGTGTCTTCCTGTATGTCTTAACTTTTACCCCAGATGTGTCTCACTGGCTTTGTTCTGGGCACCCCACATCTTGGCTGCAGTCCTCTGGCATCTTCCTTGAGGGCATGGCTCACCTGCTCCTTTCTCTAAGTCCTTCCTTCTGCCACCTCTCTGCCATTACCTTGCCTGCTGGAAACCTGGCAGCTGGCAAAAACTAGACTAGGGAAAATAGTTGACAAAGTTGGAAGGAAGGGAGGACCTTATAAGTCAGACCCACTTCCGGTAGACAGTGAAAATTCACACATGAATTAATGTGATTAATGTGGCTGTTTTAGGAAAGTTGATTGGAGGGCAGTGTAGAAAATGAATAAGTAGGAAGAGATTGAAAAGGGGAAGAAAAATTAAGGCACAGTTCCGGTAATCTGGATGTGAAGCAATAAGTGCCTGAACAAAATGGAAAGGAATGTCAATTAGAAAGGAAGGCAGGGACAGAAGAGAGATTGAGAAAAGCTATGAGAACTTGGTAACACATGAGTCAGAGATGATCCCAAGGCTTTTCAAAACTGTATTCTGACACACTCCTGTTCATTGCAGCATTGTTCACAATGCCCAAGAGGTGGAAGCAACCTGAATTTCCACTGATGGATGAATAAATAAAGAAAATGTGGTGTACATATACAATAGAATATTATTCAGCTTTAAAAAAGAAGGAAATACTGTCATATGCTACAATGTGAATGAACTTTGAGGACATTATGCTAAGTGAAATAAGCTAGTCACAAAAAAGACAAATACTGCATGATTCTGCTTATATGAGGTATCTACAGTAGTCAAAAGCTTAGAAACAGAAAGTAGAATTATGGTTGCCAGGAGCTGAGAGCAGGAGGCAGAGGGAGGTTGTTCATTATGTATAGAGTTTCAGTTTTATGAGATGAAAAAGTTCTAGAGGGGGCCGGCCTGGTGCGGTAGCAGTTACGTTAGCGCGCTCTTCTTCGGCGGCCCGGCGTTCGCAGGTTCGGATCCCGGGTGTGGACAGATGTGCCGCTTACCAATCATGCCGTGACGGTGTCCCATATACACATAGAGGAAGATGGGCACGGATGTTAGCCCAGGGCCCGTCTTCCTCAGCAAAAAGAGGAGGATTGGCAACGGATGTTAGCCCAGGGCCAGTCTTCCTCACAAAAAAATAACAAAG
This sequence comes from Tapirus indicus, assembly GCA_031878705.1. Classification (NCBI taxonomy): domain Eukaryota; kingdom Metazoa; phylum Chordata; class Mammalia; order Perissodactyla; family Tapiridae; genus Tapirus; species Tapirus indicus. Next base: position 67,950,158 of record CM062930.1, on the reverse strand, counting down.
AAAAAGTTCTAGAGATTTTTTGCACAACAAGGGTCATATATTAAACCCTACTGTACTGTACACTTAAAAATGGTTAGGATAAGATCAGACAAATCTTTTGCCTTTTACTAAAAACAAAATGGTTAAGATGGTAAATTTTATGTTATGCGGTTTTACCACAATAAGAAAAAACTGTATGCCGAAATATTTCAGACTTAACCAAAAAAAAGATTAAAGTAACATTGTCAACATCAGGTCCTTAACATCCATAAAAGTAAACTTTCCCAGCACCTTTGAAACCTTTGAGTAATCCTCAAAGTTTAAAAATTTTCGTTTATTCAACAATTGCCTTTTGAATGCCTGCCATTTGCAGAGCCCCGTGCCAGGGCTCAGAGATGCAGCGGTGCATCTGCCCTCCCCTTAAGGAGACGTGGCTGGCATGGAGAAGGATTGCTATCTTGACAGATACAGAGAACTGAATGGGAAAATTGCTTTGGGAGATGATGATGCATTTTGCAATTCACAAAATTGGACAAATTCACAGTATTGGACTTGAGGTGACAATTGAACTGTCCGTATTTATCTGTCCCTTCAGAAATAATTCCAGGAAATCTGTAACATATAGAACTACCATTAACAATCCCATGTAAAAAAATTCATTGAGTAGTTATATGTGTAAGTCACTTTGCTGGTTACAAATATTTAATGAGCTTCTACTATGTGCCAGGCACCATGACGGATGTTGTTCTCGAGTAGGTGAGATGGGCAAGAGGTGAGACAATTATGTAGTTTGACAAGGGTTATGATGCGCATGGTGCTAGTGCTGAAGTAACACCAACAGTGTACCAAAACTTCCCTATCCTGCAGGGAGATTTCCTGAAGTAAGTGACATATGACCTGAGATGGGATGAAATATATAGAAAATATATTTTCTCGCCCTTGAGGATTCAGTTCTCGCCCTTGAGGTAATTCTGGTATACCAGGGAAACAGATATAAACAAGACCCAACAGAAGCTGCAATAATGTTTTCATGTATAAAGTACAAATGAGAAGAGTGTGAAAAAGCAATTAATTAGACCTGATAGGGTGGAAATCAGTGAAATGAATCTTTCATAAGTTTACAAATAAATAAATTTATTTTAAACAGAAAGAACAGCAAGAGCAAAGGTACACAGGTTAAAATCTATGATGCTTGAGGAATCCCATGATCTTCACTTTAGCCCGAGCTGGGCTCACTTAACTCTACCCATTGTATCCTGTAATTTCTTATTAGGAAAGAAAGTTCTGCTATGACTTCAGACATAGTATAATTATCCGATCATATACATAACTATTGTAATAATACAAGTATGTGATAACATGAAATATGAAATAATATATGTAAAATTACTTTTAAGTGACATAGTATTCAAGTAGTTCTGCTTTAGTCGTTGCTGTAAAAATGATAGGGACACGATTACTTAAATGGTCTTTGGCCCGGAATTTTGTCAGACATTTTCTGAAATCCTGAGTAATGTGTTTTAGATCTTTTTGCCTGCTCTTCGTCCTTCAAGACATAGGTTTCTTTTACAACCGTCAGTTGTCTCTGCCCCCAGGCTGTGCCTGCCTAAGTATCCAGTCATCAGACACTGGACTTGTTTGCATATTCTGGAAGTAATACTAGTGCCCACACTGGTACTACTGTGAAAGTTCTAGGGAGGTCAGTTTTGGCTCAGCATGTGGAAGAATTCGCTAACTTACCCACAACGGACTGAGAAAAATGTGCTTACATAAACTTTGTTTGCATAGTTTTACATAAAACAAAATTTATTTGATTTATAAGACAGTTCTTTATTCTGAGGTTGTATCCTTTCAATTTTTTGGTACTAGAATATTTCCTTCCATGAATTACACCGTGAGTGAATTATAGTAGTTTTTTCAATGTCCTTACTTGGCAAAATAAAGGCTGGAAACACATTATTTGAAATTTTAGAGGCTCCGATTTTCATAAAGTCCAAGAACTCCAGTTTCCCTAACTGCTAAACTCAGTTCCACCTGCCAAATTATGTCAGATTTTCAAGCTGTTAATCTTGTTAAAAGATAAGAAGAAAAGTTCATTTGAATAATATCAGCGAATTGTTTGCACATGCTGATTTTAACTTTCTGCTTTATTTGGGTATTCTGCCTTTCCTAAGAGGACACCGAGGGAATGAACTGCTTTGATGGATGATTCAGGAGACCTAGATCAAACTCCCAGCTGTACAACTAACTAGAGGTGTTTGTTTATTTTGGTTCTTAGTTTTATAATGTGAAAAATAAGGGAATGAGCAAGTAGTAAGATTCATTTGAGTATTAAAATTCAATTTAAAAAATGCACATAGAGAGAGTGCATATATGTACATATGTGTGTACATATATAAATACACATACCCCTATACATATGTACCTATATACACACATGTGTATACACAACTTTGGATTTTGTGGGAAATTTTTCATTTTTGCTAATAAGAGTATCTCTCAATCCTTGTTTGAAACTGAAAAGTGTGTGGAGGATTAACACTTCAGGGAGTGAGTTTATGTGGAAAAAATCCCAAATCTTGGAAATTTAAGGAACATATAAGAACATTGGCAGTACTGAAAAGTGAAAAGAAATTGGACTATAAGCTATGATTGCAAATTTTTTACAAGTACCAATTTGTTGATGGGCTAATAAGCATTTACGTTTGCTGATCTCGGAGTTAGCTGCCTAATTACTCAATTTGTGCATGCAAATGCAATCGTTAGCCTGTAAACGCATGCAGGTGCGAATCTACATGAGTGGTATTAGGGCCTCATGTGAAACGTGGTCGTGACCCTCCATTTCTCTACACTTGAAAAATCAAGAGCCCAGTTTTCAAAAATAGTTCCTGAAGTAAAACCTAAAATCCATATGGGCACGATTATGTTTTAAATGTGATTGCCTTCCTTAGATGTCTGTTTCCAGATCATCTAAAGCTATCATCCTGCAACGAGGTTACTAACTGATACTAGTTTGAAAAAATAATGTGTTGCACATATTTGTCAACATGAATTCTCAAGAATTTTTTGAATCTGAGACCCCAAATCAAAAACATAAAAATATGATTCAATGCAGTGAGGAACCTAATTTGATGATGCAATTATATTCATTTTCTAGATTTCTTAGATTTTTGCTGTTGCTGTGGTATGCATATTGTTAAGCTAGATATTACAAATCATGCAGTGGTCACCATTTTAGAAAAACTTACAGGGAAATGTAAAGTGTATACTATAGGATTCGTTACTCATAGTAATACCTAACTGTTGTATGCGGCTTTGAAGATTACAAAACACTTTTCCACATATACTATCTTACTTGATCCTACAACACTCCTACAAGCCTAATCCCCATTTTAGAATTGGGAAAACTGAGACTTAGCAAAATAAAATCAACACCCTAATTTCACAAGTGCTAAATTACATAGCAAGATTTTAAACCTAGTATACTCTGTTTTAAATTCTAGGCTATTTCAATGACATTACATTGCTTTGATTCTGCTGTTTGCTCTTGGTTTTGCACGTTAATTTCTGTGACCGTCTTCCCCCATAATGTTACAAAATTCTTAGTATCAAATAGCATAATTTATCCTTCAGCCTTCTGCACAGTACTTAGCACAGCTTTGTATATAAAACTAGACACCCGCCACATACTTGATTGTTGATGACTAGGGAGATAGAGACCTGGTGGCTAAGCAATGAAGCTTAGTTCATAAATTAATTTTAATGAACTTGTGTTGAAGATCAGCTTTTACCCATGACCTCATGCTCCCAGCCTATGCAACATGAGGACAGTATGAAAATCTTGCCCCAGAATGTGGTGAGGAAGAGCTGGCAGGGATGGGACAAGATACGTATTTTGGCAATGCAGTATATACTTAAGAAATGATAAAGCATTTTCATTTCTGTGTGCGATACTGTGATTTATAAGAAATATACATATTTGGTCATTCAGATGACCGAAACATATTTCTCAGATATATTTGGTCTTCATCCACAGTTCCTGGCTCGTGGCTCCCAAAACTCTTGAAATTTCCTGAGCAATTGGAGCATCTTTGGTTATAATAATAGGTCTCTGGTACTCAGTTCCTGAAAATGCTTCAGGGCCGTAAAGGTGAAATGAGTGTCTTGTTTCTGCTAATGAAGGTGACTTTTGGATGCCACTCAAGGGTGGGGGCTGGTTGCCAGGAGACAGCCATGTGATCAGAGGATTGGAACTTGCAGTCCCATCCCCTGATTTCTGGCGGGGCTGGGCCTTGAGGTTGAATCAGTTGCCAATGGTCAACGACTTAGTCAGTTGTGACTATGTAATCAAGCCTCCATAAAATCCCAAAAGGACATCCCATCAGCCCTTTTCCTGAGAGTTTCCATGTCGGGGAACCAGAACATTCCCTCGTGCCACCGTGCCCAGTCCCAAGCTCCACGAGGACAGAAGCTTTGTTTGGGACCTCGACCTATGTATCTCTTCATCTGACTGTTGATTCATACCCTTTAATATCCTTTGTAATAAGTCAGTAATTGAGTGAGTAAACGAGTTTTCTTGAGTTCTGTGAGCCATTCTAGCAAATTAATTGAACCAGTGGAGGGGTCATGGGAAGCTCTGATTTATAGCCGGTAACAGGTACAGGTAACAACCTGGACTTGCTACTGGCATCGTGAGTTGGAGGGGTTGTTGGAACCTTCAGTTTGTAGCCGGTCGGTCAAAGCACAGGTAACAGCTAGGGCTTGCACTGGCGTCTGAAGTGGGGGGTGGTCTTGTGGGACTGAGCCCTTTCCCTGTGGAAGCTGATTCTATCCCCAGGTGGACAGTGTCAGAACGGACTTGAATTCCAGATGCTCAGCTGGCGTCAGAGAACCGCTCGCTGCTGTGGGGAAGCCTCCACACATGTTGGCACTGGGACCAGGAACCCTTGGCGCTGTGACAGATACCCGGGTATCCTCTAGTTAATGAGACTGGCATATTTCTCAGAATAGAAATTATGGAAGTTACCGCTGTAAAAACTCCAGAGTAATCTTATGTATGACAGGTTCTCATCCACAAATGAACATACGATTCTCCAACTGGAGCAGGGGCCCGAGGCGTTTCCATTTCTCTATGCCGAAGAAATTCTTCATTCTTTGGAGATCAGCTCCAATATTCCCATTAGAGTACTTTTACCCCAGCTTCTACTTTTCTCTAAGATGCAAGATTGAATAAATAGCTCAGGTTGTTGAAGAAAATATTTCTGGAGGGAATAAATATTCTCAGCTCTTGCTAATTAAAACAATTTTCGGGGCCGGCCCGGTGGCGCAGTGGTTTAGTCCGCGCTTGGCAGCCCGGGGTTCGCAGGTTCGGATCCCAAGCGCCCGCCGACGCATTGCTTGTCAGCCATGCTGTGGTGGCGTCCCATGTAAAGTAGAGGAAGATGGGCACGGATGTTAGCCCAGGGCCAGTCTTCCTCAGCAAAAAGAGGAGGATTGGGAACGGATGTTAGCTCAGGGCTGGTCTTCCTCACAAAAAAAACCACACCAATTTTCATTGCACTCTGTGGATTTGAGACTCAAAGCTTTACCAATTGCCCATGCAGAGGGCAGTATGAAGGAGCAGCCTGACAGCCCTGGCTCCCAAGTCCCAGTGCAGGTGCACCACTGGGATGGGAGAGGCCGCCATTTCCATATACACACAATCAGGATTTTATGAGAACATCTGTCTATCTGTCTGGGCTTGTTTTGCTCAATCATTCAGGGGCCTGAGGGTGCTCCCACCAGAGGCAGGTGACAGGGTAAGTTGGGAGTGGGGTCCTGTCTTCAGGACCCTTGTGGTTTCTCTCCTCAGTACATCCCAAGGCTCCTGGGGGTGCTACTTGCTTCCTGATATCCAATCTACTTGCCATTGGGCTTAGTTGAAGGGATTTAGAGTGAGACGGTTTGTTTATCCAATTGACATTAAAGCAATATTCCACTAGGAGACTGCCAATAAAAAAAACAATAATAACAGCAGCAGTTATTTGTGTTCTGACACTTAACACACTCCAGACACCGTAGTAAGTATATGTTATTGTCGTAACAACCATAATACAGGTAGGGAAATGGAAACTTAAAAGTTAAGAAACTTGCCAAGATATACATGGTATTGTCAAGATTTGCACTCACATCTGCCTGACTCCGAAGCCAGTGCTCTAACTGCTAGGCCACACTGAACTTGAGTCTGGTAGAAAGTCTTCTTTGAGGGAAAGAAATACGCTTATTTGTAAAAAATAATTCTGCTTTTAATATTTGGTAGCCACTTCTATCTGGTAGGTACAGCCCAAATGGATAAATATCAGGGAACTTTCAAAGGGGAAAAGGGGGTGCCAGCCCGGTGGCATAGTAGTTAAGCTCATGTGCTCCACTTCTGAAGTCTGGGATTCGTGGGTTCAGATCCCAGGCATGGACCTATGTACTGCTTGTCAAGCCATGTTGTGGCAGTGCCCCACATACAAAGTGGAGGAAGGTGGGCACAGCTGTTAGCCCAGGGCCAACCTTCCCCTCAAAAAATAAATAAATAAAAGGGAAAGGGGAAGAGTCTGGCTACTTTTCGGAAGATCTGAATAAACAAAGATCTCTGGGTCCTCCTGCCATAAACATCCCCTCTTGTGTCACCTCCCACTTCATCATGACAGATCCCTGCGCCCCTTCCTTTATATTTCAGCAGCCTCCAATTGCTTCTGGTCATAGCTCTGTGGCTCTGCCTGTGTTACTCTCTTTCCCCAGAGGGATGCACTCAAGTTCTTCACCGCAAGAATTACCACTGATTCTTCAAAGTCCAGTTCCCACATCAGCTCCTCTTGGGCAGTCTCCTCATATGCACGCTTGTCATTGCATTTATCACACGGTGTTGTCATTGCTTCCTTGCCTATCTCTCATATCTCCCCAACTGTAAAACAAAATGCACAGGGGCTGTGTTAAGTTTTATTCATCTCTGTATCTCTGTTGCACAAGCTGAAAACATACATGCTTAATGAATGTGTAGAGAATTGACTTGAAAACTCTTCGATACTAAAGCCACGAGCTACTTCAAAAGCATTTCAAGATGAATGAGGTTAGTATCTTGATAGCACTGCATTGTGCTTTTTTCATCTTTAGTTGTAAGTGTATTAAGGATGAAAGATGTGTTTGTACTACTGCAAATGTTTCTAGAAGTCACCCAGAAAGGAGAAATGAGTCATCTAGCCCACAGCTCAGCATTCACAGAAGCCTTTGGGTCGGGAATTGTTGCTAGGAAAACAGCGGCCTTTGATTGATGCAAAAATCACCCGTTTCCCTCTGTGTTGTCATTAAGAATTGTGGATGTGTGGCTTTTTATTTTTTATTTATTTTGTTTTTTTCAACAGGCAAAGAATTTAATGCTACAGAATGATGTATGATTTGTAGTTGGTTTGGCTGGGTAAGCGCTGTTTGCCTCCACCACTATGAACTTATTTGTTCATCAATCATTTTAACACTGTGCTACAAACCAGGAAATAGGTGGTTTAAAAAGAATAATCCTTGACAGAACCTGCTCAGAGCCCTCTGATGTTTTTAAACCTGTGACTGCCTACTTCATAAAGTCTTAAAGAGAAAGTTCACAGAATTTGATAATTTAATTCAAGACAAGAGCTAGATATTTCTAAATGTGAAGAAATTCTCACCTGTAATTGAGAAATTCTCATCTATAATCTTTGTCTTATTGTCCTCATTGCAACCCTTCTCCTGGGAGAGACCAGAGGAGCCACAGGAAACAAGTTTGGTTTCAGAAAAATAGACAGAACAGATAACAGGACCAGCCAGTCTAGGTAGAGTTGGCTCTACCTAGAGTCTAGGCAAATTGGGTAATTTGCCTCCCTCGGTGACATCGGTCGATTACCATTACCTCTTGGAATCTCCGCCCACAGTTGTAATTTGGGCATAATATGTGTCTTGATTATATGGCAAAGAAAAATGAGTTTCTGAAGAGTGAGACCTTGATGTTTGGTAGCCTACTTCTATCTGGTAGGTACAGCCCAGGTTGTAAATTTAACTTTTGACACTTCAAATCTGAAACCTTTGCTCTCAGTCCCTTTGGAATGAACCGGAAGGACTTGGGAAGAGCATTTATCTCCTGCTGAGTGGAAGTGGAGAGGTGTGTGCAATTCACACATGGAACTGAACTGCATGGCAGAGTGATTATAGAAAATCACTGATTTAAAACAATCCCCAAGTTAAATGTTTTCCTTTGTTTCAATATTTTCTGCTTAGCAAGGCCTTGATTACCCCTGTCACTGGACATCTCCAAATCAAAGGCTGCCAGAGGCCTCAGATGTAAGTCATATGGTTGTTGCTATCAATTTGTTGTTGCTATCAATGTTGCTATCAATTGCCCAAGAAGGACCCATGATTTGAGAGTACAGCATTCATTACTGCAGACAATAACAGATCAGTGTCTGAGGCTGACTCTTGACCCTTTCGTGTTGGGGACTGTCCCCTTCTGACCCTCAGGCTACACAGGTAGTTGGCCCAGTTTCCTGCACAGTCAGGTTGTGTACAGTGCTGTAGAGGCTCATTGCAAAAACTGCCTTTCAAGAAAGCTTCAGGATTGCTCTTTCTCCTGCCCTCTGCTCCGTTTACTCATGGACAGCTTCTCTCCTGACTTCCCTCCAAAGTTTCAGAGAATGAAAAAGGAAGGAGAAAACCAAAAGTGATGAGGATAGGCTAGGTATGAAGGCAACACTAGAATCATATACAGTGATCATATTTCCTGAAACAAAAACTGTAATTTGTGATCTGACAGTAGGATCGAATATTTAAAATCCAAACTACCTTAGAAGACTAGGACATGTGGTTTTCTTATTGACCACAATTACAATAAGATGTCACTGTATTTTTCAAAGAAAATAAAAAACTAGGATGGTTTAAAAGAGTTGGGTAACTCATTTTCAAAGAGGATTAATGCAATAGGTAGGAAGCTGGACTTGATCTCTTCTTTCATTTATTCCTTCATTCATATACTCCTTCAGCAAACAGTTATTGCGTACCCACCACATGCCAGAGACTGATGGGATCAGGGTTAAAAATTAAGGTGAGTTTTAGAAAATAAAAGGTTACATCTTTTGCACCCTGAATTTATGGACTGGGTTATGTATTTATTATCTACTATGGCTGGAAAGAACCACTTATTATATTCTGCTTCTAGAGAATATTGTGTGCATTTGGGTTTCCAAATTTTTAATCAGATACTTTAGAAATAATGACAAATGTTTCTAGATTAGGACAAGAATGATAATTGAAGGAAAGTAGGATCCCTGAGGATAACTTTGAAGATAGAGGAAATGCTTCCCCAAGGCATTAATGACAGAAGTAATAGTGAAAGAAGCTGCTACTTGCCAAGCACCTACCACGTGCCTATCACAGACTAGGCACTTCATGGACATCATGTTGTAGGGGAGCAGAATTTGCTACCCTAAATTGTGTCTCTTTGGCTTGATTATTTTTGAGAACAAAAGACTCAGGAAGAAACTTTGACCTTCCCCCTAACTGCCTAAAAGAATTTGAGCTGGAAGGCCTGTTCCAGGAAGGAGCTATCACTGTAGGTAACTATAGTATAATATGAACTTGGTGTGGTAGTCAGGGAAGAACCTAGCAAGGCCCATTTGATCAAAGTCCTCTTCATATCTCATTGTCTCTGCAAGATATGGCAAACATTTGTTTACCAAACATTTGCTTTTCCATCTCCATGTGAATTGCCTTCCTCCCCTTTGAAATTCCAAACCACTACCCCCAACATCCTCTTTTGTCTTTAGCTGAAGATGGTATTTAAGGTGGTGGCTTGGACCATTTTGGTGAGAACCCCAGTTTTCCTGGGGTTCTCCCATGTGTACATGTTATTAAACTTTGTTTGATTTTCTCCTGTTATGCTGTTTCATATCAGTTTAATTCTTAGACCAGCCAGAAGGGCCTAGAAGGGTAGAGAAAAATTTCTTCCTCTCCTACAATTTCTAGCCCCTATTTGAGGACCTCCAGAGAGGGCAATACAAAACACAGTATTAACCATGCCACATTTCCTTAAAACCTCCCAAAGGCATATAGCACGCTATGAGAAAACCTCTGCGTGATTTGCTAAAGCTAGGTACCTAAACTCATTAGATCCAATTGAAAACTGGGTAGTTCAACAAGCAGAATAGCACATGAAGTTTATGCCTGCTTCAGTGCACCATGCACACCTGCAACCCGTTGATTAGAGTAGGTACTAGAGATGAAATTTATCTCTGAGTTCTATCAGCAAACTGCTTTTCCAACCTTGACTTTCCACTGCTCCTCATCACTGACCCTAAGCTTTAGCAAAGCTGAATTGTTACTTACTCAATGGCCATAATTTCATACCTCTATGATGTACTTGCTCCTCTTACTCCCCAGCTGTGAATTCCTTTGATCACCTAGCTCAATGCTATCTCCTTGAGACATCTCCTTGGTTTCTTCAACTATAGACAGTCTTGTTCCTTGGAGTTCCATAGCACTTTCCCTGTGCCTGTCTTATGACAGTGACCTCATTGCCCTTTGAATTATAATTATGTTGTACCTGACTTCTACATTTGCAGGACAATTATTAGCCATCATTAGGTAAATAAATCCTTGTTTCTACATGAAGAAATCAAATGAGAAGCAGCTCTGCCACAAACCAATGCCTGCAATTTGGATTGTCTGCCCCGATGACTTATGCTTTGGGACTTGTATTTGAAATCCCTGTGCATATGTGATTTTGGTATTTCTCTTCCCATTAGCAGCTGTGTGGGCCTCCAGCTGCCCTTGGGAGATGCCTGTGGTATCAGTTAAGGTTTTTGGTTGAAAACAAGAGAAACTGACACTGGATGATTTTTTTAAAGGTATTTATGAAAAGACTGTAAGGAAGCTTAGAGAATCCCAGGGAAGGCTGAAGAATCAGGCATGAAACAGACCAGAACCTACAACAGATCTGTCGGGTCCCGCACGACAGTTATTCCAGGAACATGAGGGCAAGGAGATGAGAAGAAAAGTAGATAGAGCAAGAAATGGGGGCAGGAGGGACACAAGGAGGGTTTGTTCCAAGTGACACTTTATTTGGCAGCTTCAGGCACTTATATAGCTCAAGCAGTTACAGAATAGGTTGATCAATATTTAGGACAAGTTCCTCATCCACGTCTGCACATCCCCACCAGTTTTTGGTTAGTTCCGCACTTCTTGTTGATACAATAAGTTTCTCTTCCTCATAGACTCGGCGGTCCGTTCCCTCTGGCATTGAGACTTTACCCAGTTACAACCTTTCAACCAATCAGCAAAAATCCAGCAAGTACAGCAAATGCAGCGACATACAATAACAGGTTATTTTTATTCAGGTCAAGGTGTGGTTCTTTGCTCGCACGGTTCCCCATGTCCCCCTGCCCATCAACAACAGGGGTATGTCTGGCCAGCCGGGGTTGGAAGGGTCCAAGAGCTGTTGCTCCATTGGTTAACCCCTTCCTGGCACCCGGCTCCCAACACAGATCACACTGCCAGGGGAGGCAGGGCATTCTCACTCAGAATCCACCACTGGGATGAGCCAGCTCCTATAATTTATTCCTTTTTTGGATTGCTCGGCTCAAGATTCAGAGTCCTGAGAGAGACGCTGTTTGGCCAAGCTTAGTTCACTTGCCCGCCTCTGGCTGTTCTCAGAGGTGGGGGCACTCATAGGAGTCCCTTCAGCATCTTTTGTGAGAGGGCTAAGTATCTTGATTTACCATCTGGCTAAGACTGCATGCAAAGGAGAGGTAATGCCCCCTCCAAAAAAAAGGTACCGTTAGACACTGGGTGGCCTCAAAGAGCCTCATATCTGGGAAGATAGCCTATCTGATTGAGGGGTCCTCCAAGGTTTCCCTAGGTGAATTTCCAATATGCCACATAATCTGTATTTTACCTCAGTGCATCCCAAATATATCTTCAAAATTTGGTGAAAACTGTCCCCCAAAAGTTAATATTAATTATTTAGATGAAAACTATGTAAAAGAGGCTTTGTGTCTGATTCATCTTTGTATATCTTAATGTCTACTAGATCTTTGCACAGAATCGAGGCTCAAAAATATTTATTGAATAAGTGAAATGTAGACATGATATGCTTAAGTTTCAGAATTGAACATGTCTATATGTATGATTACTATGTGAATGAATGGTGTATGTTCACATATGTTAAATATTTGTGTAGTCATGCAAATAGGGTTTGGTTTATAGTCACCAGGATCCTGTCAATGATAATAGGGAAACATTTGCTTCATTAGCTGTTAACCATTTCCAGGCTTTTATAATACCATGAAAGAAGTAAATGGAATGATTTTGTCCATGTCTCATGCTCACTCTCTATGCACTCTCTTTAGTTCCCAGAATATTTTATTGTTTTCCCCTCCTCAAGTCTTTGGTGAAGGAAGCATGTCTTATCCATCTTAAATTCCCAGGCCCTAGCAGGCACTAAATAAATGTCTAATGAATAAATTATAGCAATTTAATATTTACCCTGGTAATGAGGGCTAAAATCTCTTGTCAAGTTGTTAGGCTGGAGCAATTATATTCCAGTGAGAACCCAGTTTTGGTGAGAGGAGACTGGATCATGGGAGAGGGGCAGCCTGGGCTTGTTTTGTGATGGGTCCCAAAACCAGCCGTTAGTCTGGATTGTTCTACCAACATGTTTTAGCTGATGAGAAGATAGGAGGTGGAAGATGGAGCAAGATCAGGTGTGATCCATGACTGTCAGAGAAGGACAAGCGATCCCTCCTAGCCTAGTGAGTGGGAAGTCTAACTGGAAGGTAGGTGGCTAAAACAGTTGGCAAGTTCTGCCCTTACAGACTGATGCTTCAAAGAACAGAATAACCGTTATGCAGGTATTTTCTCTAAAAATCTGTCACCAATTCCACTTTCACTGTGCTTTCCTCACTTACTATCTTAGCATTGCTACTCCTGACAGCAGTGAGCAGAAGAAAGCAATATGTGAGGAACAGTGATAAGGGATAGTTCTGAAGTTTTATTAAAATCTTGACTTATCAACAGCTTCATATCTGACGGGCTCTGATTTATTCCAGGTTGTGAGTGCTCGTTTGCACGACTGTTGCAGACATTTCTCTTGGCAGACATGACTGTGCTAGAATTGCTGTGCACTGAGCATCGGGAGGAGAAAGGATGTGCTTTATTTATCTCTCTATCTTCAAGCTCTAGGAGAGCTACCTGGAACTATACACTCTCAATAGTTATTGTTTAATACATAGAACAAGATAGAAGAGGAAAAAAAAGAGAGAAGAATGTTGACATAGTGATAGTCCTGTATGAACACACCCGTTGATGCCTTCCAAGGAGCCTGCCCATCTACTGAGGGCTTCTGCTGTATTAATGCTTGTGGGAATCCTATAAACAAGTTAATCCCATTGTCATTCTCCTGAGATACAAATCCTTCAAAACACCCTCAATCAAGCAAAATTATTAACTCCTTCCTAAGAGGCCTGTGCCTTTCTTAGACTGGGCCTGGTGGGACAAGTTGTTTTGACAATCTTGAGGTTAAAAAAAATCCCACCACGCATCACATTCTCATCCAAAGCATTAGGAGCCCCTTTGAGCATCCCCAATTTTTCATAATCTTAGTCCACTGCTGCTTTGTGAACACTCTCACTGGGTCAAAATTATATTCTCGTTGCCCTTCCCCTCCCTTCTCTTCATTTCCATTTCCTTCTTCCTTTCCTCTCCAAAGCCTTCCTGTTGTACTTTGGAACATTTCGTGTGGTAAACCAAACCTTTGACATCCTTAACTTCTATATTGGAAAACTCTTGCATCTCTTGCCTTAACTGAAACCTGCCATCCCCTTGAAGACATTGGATCTGAATTGGCCCTTTTAGGTGGATTTGGCCTATTCTTCCAACCCCACATAGATTTGGGCTAAGGTTTAACCTCAGCAACATTTTTCTACTCCATGCCACTTTTGGACCATTAGTCATTCATGTAAAAACTGTGGCTCCTTGAAGCCTGTACCTCTTCTGGTAGTTGTAAACTCTTGACATCTGTCTACACTTGCTGGGCCTTATTTTACTCGCATTTTTCAAATAGCACTTAACATTGCTGACCACTCCTTCCTCCTTCCTCTGGCTCCCAACACTTCCAACACAGCATAAGCTATTTATTATCCTACTACTTCTCTACCTACTCTTTTTAATTTCTGAACTTTAGGCCTCTCTTTCACCACTTACTCCTTCCATGTCTGCGTTTCTCAGTGTGGTAGACCTGGAGACGTGCTACTCAGATCCCCCTTTGGGGAAGGACTTGCTGCCATAGCTGCTGTGAGTACAGAAAGGGGACAGCTTTCGCCCAGCCTGGTGTGGCCTCAGCTGCAGAGCAGGCTTTCCTGTAAGGTTCACACCCTTCCCAGGACACTTATATCCAATGACTGACTGATTAAGGCAGAGTATAAAGGCCTGGTCATTTTGGCCAAATATAGGACAACTCCGACAGGTCATTCCACCTGGAGAGAGCTTCTCAGGGTGGCATTGCGACTCAGCTTCCCCCTTTGCCTAACCTGCTTCCTCTACACCCCTTCCGCCTGTGTGGATCCCAAGGGCACGCCTCAGTAGACATCCTGAGCACCAAACTGTCTCAGAGGCTGCTGCCTGGAAAACCCACACTCCAGCAGGGTCCATTCTTCACTGCCTCTCTTTTCACACTGCATAGTTTCCCTTGATGATTTCATCCCAGTGGCAGTGTCAATTGCCCCCTTTATCTCCTGTCTAGACTTCTGTTGTAACTTCCAGATGTGAATATTCAAGCTCTTTACGTTTCCTCTTGAATGGCCCATGAACATCTTAGTCTCAAGGCAGCCAAGTATGAACTCATCTTAAACAGCCCTCACGCCCACCACCAAGCCTGCTCTTGTCTGAACTGATCCCTACTGTTGCTGAGAGAATCTATCTGGTAAACTCACCCTCACCTGGGCTGTAGGGGATTGTATGAGCACAGGGAGCAGGGGAGCAATGCTTCCTAACAAGGAATTCTACTTTCTAATTGTGCCTTCCTGGTTTCCCTTACAATTACCACTCAGTTCTCGATTTATGGGTAACATTTATCCTACCCTGATGCGAAAGTAAATAGATTTTTCAGTTTACTATTATTATTGTAGAACCAGGGAGCTATTAATTAATTACTATTCTTATGTTGATGAAATGTAAGTATTATATTTTTTGACCCTCTACAGATAGATTCCCAGTAGAAGAAAAATAATGATAATAATAATGAGACAGGGACTTTTATATAAAATAATTTCTTACAGGGTATAATTTATTCTTTTTTTGAATCTTTACAAATTTTTTTTGATTCCTTGGGTATAAATCTCCCTCTATGGAGGACGGGGTGGTTTCCATCATGTGTGGATCACTCGGGCGGTAGCATGATGCTTCATAAGTAGATCGCGGTCCGTGCTTGGGGGGGGTTGTTATGGTCTCCTCTTGACTGCTTCCAAGAAATTGCTTTCTCATCCACCAAATAACAATGGCAGCAATTTATGCCATGTCTTTTGTGCTTTGACTCCATGTAAACAAGCTCAAATCCATTACAGCATTTTGGGGAAAATGTGTAACCACCTTAGTTCGGCAAAATGTTTAATCACTGTAACATTTAAACCCCTGTCACTGTCATTGCCAGCCAAAGATGCATGTTCTGGGAAGCTTCTGTCTTTGTACAGATTCATTCACATTTTCAACTAGTCTCCCTTATGACATTTGTACCTGGTGGCACTTGCATCATGAAAAAGAATACAAATAAACACACACACAACAAACTACAATTTGGTACCATGACTTCAACCACCACAGGTAGTTTACTTTATTGAAGGTATGACAGCAGCCCCCTGTGATGCTGGTAAGATCGAGTTGCTCCAGAACCTGGTCATATTGAAAATAAATTCCCTAGACAACTGTGAAGAGGAGTTGGAATTTAATACTTAGCAGAGGGAACTGCCAAAATCTGCAGCTATATGGCGGTTCTTTCTCCTTGGAACCCTTCTGACTTAGCAAGCCCTACAAAATGGCCATAGGTGTCCTCTCCCAGCCCAGTCTTTGAAGAGAGTGCCTGTCAATCTCATAGCTTCCCTCTGCCAACCACAGTATATATCCTGTCAAATGACCTCCTCTGGCAAGTGTCTATTTCTGAAAAGTTTTACATGTTAGTGGCCCTTAAAGCTGTTTTATAGGCATAAATGATTAAAATTTTTAACTTATAGTAACTTTAGAAATACAAATAGATAAATTGCCCTTCATTTTAACCTCACCACTCTCAGACACTCGCAGTCTTGAAGTCCTCTAATTAAACTTTCATCATCTTTGTGCTTAAAGGAAAAGTCCTGTTCCTAATGTAGGCAGTTTTGCATTTATAAGTTCTGACAAGCTGCCTGGTACCCGACAGCCAAAAGTGATGAACAATCTCGGCAGATTAAAATGTAAATTTGATTGAAGAAAACAACCTACAAAAATGTATGCTTCTCTATAATCTGTGTGATTAAATGTTACTTGTTTCAAAGTTAATGTTTCTGACACTTTCAATTACAGCTTTTGGAAGTTTTATTCCACATCATTTAATCTATTTTAAATAACTCTCCCTTCTAGCCTTCACACATAGTGATGCATGTTTAGCATCAATCTCTGAGGCAAACTTGGAAATAATCTCTGTCTGGTCTACAACAAGATTCATTTTATATGGAGAAAACAAGGTTTAAAAGATAAATCTACAGTCTTCTTTCTTATAACTAAGAAAATACTGGATCTCAGTATAACTACTAATGTCCATTTTTTTTAAATTGCAGTAAAAAATACATAACACAAAATTTACTATCTTAACCACTTTCAAGTATTCAGCTCAATACTGTTAGCTATATTCACATTGTTGTGTAACAGATCTCTAGAACTTTTGCCCCCTTGCAGCCAGCTAGAAGCTGGTTATGTTGACATCCTACCTGGGATGTGGCATTGCCTCCCAGTATAGTACTCTACTTCTTACTGTGTTTCCCGTTTGAACCAGTGTTCTGGATCATCCCTGTGGCAAAGAGGTTCTATGGTCTTTCCTGCTTCACCTAGGAGAGAAACCCGCCCAACTGTCATTGCAACTTACACGTATGTGTGTGCACGCGTGTGTGTGTGTGTGTGTGTGTGTGTTGTCAATATGGGAACTTTACCATGGGTTTCCAGAAAATAAAATGATTTCATACATATAAAAGCACTTTAACCCTAATTGATCTATAGATTTAATGCAATTTCTATCAAAATCCAGCAAAGTTTTCTATAAACATAGACAAACATTCTAAAATGTATATGGTAAGGTACAAAACATAGAATAGATGAAACAGTTTTGAAAAAGAAGAATAAAGTTGGAGGAATCACTATAACTGATTTTGAGTCTTATTTACAGCTACAGTATCCAGAAAATTGGCAGAGGGATAAACATGGATCACTAGAACAGAACAGAGAACCCCAAAATAAATCTACACAATATGCCTAACTGATTTTTAAAAAGCACTTTAATAAATAAAAGCCTCATATCATCACAAAATCCTACTTTAATTGATTTCAGCCTCTCTGCCTCTGGATTTTTGTTTGCATTATCTGCTCCAATTTTCAGTGCCATTTCCCCAAACCCATGCTTCTCCTCTCTTCAGAGAAACCTTCGCTGACCATTCCAGCCTGAAATAGCATCTTCTAAGCTTAGAAAGAACCATTTAGTAGTTTTGCTTCCCGTTTTAGATCAGGGGTCTAAAATGGGAAATCAAAAAATTTTAATGTTCGAGATTAAAGCAAAAGACTATAATAGAGGAAAATGAAATACGGAATTGTTATAGCCTGATTTTCTCTGCTGAGCTTCAAAACTTTTCTAAAGTGTCAATAAAACAGGCTGTAAACTTATTGAAGGCAGGAACTGTTTCTACCTTACTCGCTGCTGAATGTATTCATTTATTTGGCACATGAATTTGAGTGCCCACTGTACCAGGCACTGGGCCCCAAAAGGCAAAAACGAGACACAATCTCTGAACTTCTATGTCCCCACCACACCATCTAGTTTTCAAATCAATATCCTCAGGAAGCATTTGTTGACAGATTGATTGAATAGCTAAACTGAGTTTATAGTATAAGGGAAACAAATAGGAACCAAACTATAGAGACTAAAAGAGATCATATGATAGAATATTTTCCACCTAACATTTGTCTAGCCTTATCTTGCCAGAAACCTAACATTTATGTTTCAGCCAAAACTTCTATTTAATATAAAAACAGGTCTCTGGTGACTAAACAGTCCCAGCCTGAAGGCTCAGTTCTCCAATATAATGAGGATATGAATAAAGCGGAGCAACCTCTTTTCATTGTGGTTTCCGTGTGGCTTGACTTAACCAGTCTCTGAACAGATTCCCCACTGAGTGGGGGTCACGCCTTCACTGGATATGACAAGTATACAGCGTACTGTAGCTAATTTTAAAATGCTTGAATGCCTTGAAGAATGCCAAAGGTGGAGGTGTACTGCCTCAGGACACATCAGATAGAATCATAAACATTTACAACATCCTCGAACAGCACCAAGCCTGGCCTCCAGCCTGAAGTCCTCTGGTAACCACTTATCTGAAAAGATGTGAGGATTCGTTTCCCTAGAAATATTTGTTCTTAGAACTCCCTGGTTGTCCTAATGGTGCTTTTGTAGGCAGAATTGTAAAAACAAAAGTCCTTGGTCAGCCATATTTTAAAAGCATATTCTGGGTTACCAATGAAGAGATTATGAATAAGTATGTGTAAATCCATCAGCAATACTGAAAAATAGTTTCAAAAATCCTTGTTTGGGGCTGGCCCGGTGGCATAGCGGTTAAGTTTGCACACTCCACTGCAGCGGCCGGGGTTCGCAGGTTCGGATCCCGGGTGCAGACAGATGCACTGCTTGTCAAGCCATGCTGTGGTGGCGTCCCATATAAAGTAGAGGAATATGGGCACAGATGTTAGCCCAGGGCCCATCTTCCTCAGCTAAAAGAGGATTGGCAACGGATGTTAGCTCAGGGCTAATCTTCCTTACGAAAAAAAAAAAATCCATGTTTTGGTAGGGTGACCAGATATAATACAGGATCCCTGATTAAATATGAATTTCAAATAAACAGCAAAAAATGTTTTGGCTTAAGTCTGTCCAATGCAATATATGGGATGTACCTACACTAAAACGTTATTTGTCATTTTTCTGTTTTGGGGGCTGGAGGTGGGAACGAGGAGTGACTACAAATGGGCAAAGGGGATCTTTTTGGGGTGATGAAATGTTCTAAAATTGGATTGTGGTGGTTCTGTAATTTTACTATAATTTACTAAAAACCATTGGATTTTACACTTAAAATGGAGAATTGTATGCTATACAAATTATACCTAAAAAAAGCTCTTATAAAATGCCCATGTTTTATTTTAGATGACTCAGGACCAGCATTTTTATTTGATGAATGAGTTACATCTTGTAGCGTTGCCGTGATCAGCAAATGGGGTGATAAAAAAATAGAGGGATTTTGTAAATGCTAAAGTACTATACAACACAAGGTAGCATAATATTTCTTTTGTTAATTGCAGTGTGTATATTTCATTATTGTATTTTACTATTAAATTTCTTCATCTGTAATGAACTCTTGCATTATTCTCTGCATTTTTGTCAATGGGAAACCTGGAATTCAGCTATTGACTACTTCAAGGTCACATCATGACAAGGATAGGGCATCCCTCAAGAGGTCATCTGACTCCTAGCACAGTGTTGTTCCAAAACCCCATGTGTAACGGAAAAAATAGTTCTACTTATCCTTTTTCACTCATCTTTTCATTTTGGACTATGATAAAAATGCACAGATGGAGATACAAGCATCAAGATAAGATGTGTCAAAATGACTGTGGAAAGATCTTCTATGACAGTCACCATGCCTTTCCTTCAATCATTGAACAGTTATTTATTGCATGCCGACTGTCAAGCACTGTGCTAGAGATACGGTGGTGATGAATATGGAAAATACTTCCTCTATTTTTATAGAACTCCCAATGAGAGGGGACTTTCTCAAAATTTCTTTCTTTTTTTTTCATTTTGACCTATATTATTTGTTCTTGCACCTATATAGCTATTCATTGGCTTAAAGGGTAAGTTAGAAGTTTTTGTTTTTTTTTTAATTACTACAATAACTAATCCGCTATTGCCCATGAATCGCATTAACTGGTAAAGATTTAATTCTCAATTACATAAGAATTGTCAGTTATTGTTGAATAGGAACTCACTCTATGTTAGACTCCTCCAATCTCTTAAATTTACATATGCAGTTTCCCAGCTCATTGCTGTTGTAAAAGTTAATGTCTTTTCAATATATCAGATTAAAAATAACTCCAAAGCATTGTGGGATTGGAGGAGTGCTGTGTCAAGGGAATACTGAATTTTATTCTATCATGCAATGGAAGGCATCAGAATGCAGTAGCTGCCTGCACGGCCCCAAACAGTTATTTAACATTATCTGAGTGGCAGTTAGACTTGGGATCTCTGAACTGATGTGATATGAAGTTAAAAGATCTCCAGTAGAAGCTGACAAAACAATTATTATAATTTGCCTCCATGAAACAAAGGAGGAATCAAATTCTTTCAGGAGCTGAAAATTTCCCCCCAAGTAGGCATTTATTATAATTATCATTTTTATTGCTACTCTTGGTATTTCTAGTAGTTAATGTTGTTACCATGGAGTTTAAAACCAACTGGTGGCACTGATTGGCGTGAAGATAAATGTTCTTAATAAAGAACACACACCGAAAGAATGCTTTCCTTGGAGAGCTCCGACTGAGGCAGAAGTTATTGCTTTTATGTCCTAATGCACTTTTAAGTATTGTGTTTTCCAATTGCTCTATAAATTCAAAAACTTCCTAGGTAATAAATATATTCTTCTACAATACTCTTACTTTTCTTTGTTTCATTTTTTAAAATTTGAAATTAGGATTAATTCCTGATATTTAGTGTTGATATCTTACAAGTATTGTTCAGGGTGGTACTTATCCAGTAAGAGCCCAGCATTATTTGATGGAAGTAATTTGGGAAACTCTCTCATAAATTCCCAAGATATCCCTTTCTTGGTATGATTTGGACAGAGTCCCACCATCCATATGTAGTGGCATTCAGGCCTTAGCTTTAACTACAGTAGCCCCTAGGCATTTATGGATTTACCATTTATCAGTATGATTTTGACCTCAAAGGTTGATGACACATGGAAATTTGCATTCACTTATGTCACACCGCCTGAGGCTAGTGTATGGGAATGGGTCACTTGGCTCCTGAGCGAAACTTACCATTGGCCTGGCATCCACACCTCTGGCTTCTTGTTCTCCACCGTTGTGAAATGACAACACTTTCTTCCTTTGTGAAAAAGATCCCAAAGGAAAACCAACTGCTAGTCTTAGAAATGCAAGTAAAAGAAAGTGAGGAAGTTTTATTTAGAATTTATGTTTCGCATGAAGTAAAGAGTGGAATGTTGAGTTCAATGTTGGTTCCGGCCCATCACAAAAACTAGTGTCCACTAGTTATGCTGTATGAATAAAAGAAAGCAAGAAATAAATATAATATTTATTGTAGAGGCAGAAATTTTTAAAGTGCTATATAAATAACTTCAGTGCTATCTGATCACTTCAATATTTAAGTTCTGTGCCACTCTATTTTATGCTACAGTGGTATTCACACATTGGGTCTTTAAACATATTTTACTTGAATGTCATGACCCTAGTATATATAATTTTATAATTTGTTTAGTTCTTATTTTATTTTTCTTGCATGCATGTTTATTTAAATTAAAAAATCAGAAGAAAAAAAGACTTCAAAATATTCCTCAGAGAGTATATCACCAAGGCAATGAGATGAGTTAGTGACATTGAGGACATAAGGAAGTAATGAGCAAGTGTCTATTGCAATATGTTTGCTTTTGATATAACACTATCAAGTTAAAGTTTGGTTACTTCAACAAATTTCTCGAAAGAAGCATCCATTATAGCTCAATAGCCCCTCATATATTTTTGCATTCCCTTCTCCCAGTCTCCTAGTTGTTCTTTTATAGAGCATTGGAACCACTCAGAAGTGGTTGTGTCTATGCATATATTCTTGGTGGGTAAGAGGGACTCCTCAATTAAACTAAGTTTGTTAAAAAAGCTCTTGTAGTAGTTTCCTGGGGGTCCTGCAACAAAGTACCAAAAACTGGGTGACTCAAAATAACAGAAATTTATTCTTTCATGGTTCTAGAGGCTGGAAGTCTGAAATCAAACTGTCAGCTAGCAAATAGTGTTCTCTGATCACACCAGGGGAAAATCCTTCCTTACCTCTTCTAGCTTCTGGTGTTTGCCAGCAATCCCTTGGCATTCCTGGCATCACTCTAGTCACATGGCCATCTTCTCCCTGTGTGTCTTCACATTATCTTCCTTCTGTGCATATCTGTTTCCAAATTTTCCCTTTTTATAAGGACACCAATCATATTGGATTAGAGCCCACCATAATGATCTCATTTTGTTTAAATCTGCAAAGAACCGGGGAGTAACATCAGAAAGATAGTGAAATAGGAAGCCACAGACCCTCAAATTGTCAAAAGTCACAAAGAGAGAATTTTGAGAGCAGTAAGAGAAAAGTGACTCATCACATACAAACGAACTCCAATAAGACTATAAGTGGGTTTCTCAGCAGAAACCTTGCATGCCAGGAGGGAGTAGAATGACATATTCAAAGTGCTGAAAGAAAAAAACTGCCAATCTAGAATGCTATATCTGGCAAAAATGTCCTTCCTTCAAAAGTGAAGGAGACATAAAGAATTTCCCAAATAAACAAAAGCTGAAGGATTTCATCAGCATTAGATCCGTCTTAAAAGAAATACTGAAGAAAGTCCTTCAAGCTGAAAAAAAAGATGCTAAACAGCAACATGAAGGTATAAAGCTCACTAATAAAGACAATAATAATATAGACAAATACAGAACACTGTGTAAATCACTTTAGAAGTTAAAAGACAAAGTATAAAAAAAAAGTATAAAATATGTTAATGGATACACAATATAAAAAGCAATAATAGACAAATGAGACATCAAACTAAAAAGCTTCTGTGCAGCAAAGGAAACAATCAACAGTGAAAAAGCAACCCATGGAATAGGAGAAAACATTTGCAAACTATATATCTGATAAAGGGTTAATATCCAAAATATGTAAGGAACTCCTACAGCTCAATAGCAGAAAAACTAATTATCTGAATAATAAATGGACACAGGGGGCCGCCCGGTGGCGCAGCAGTTTAGTTCGCGCTTGGCAGCCTGGGGTTCGCAAGTTCGGATCCCGGCCGCCCGCGGACGCACTGCCTTTCAGCCATGCCGTGGTGGCATCCCATATAAAGTGGAGGAAGATGGGCATGGATGTTAGCCCAGGGCCAGTCTTCCTCGGCAAAAAGGGGAGGATTGGCAACAGATGTTAGCTCAGGGCTGGTCTTCCCCACAAAAAAAAAAAAAACGGACACAGGACTTGAATATGCATTTTTCCAAAGAGGACATACAAATGGTCAACAGATATATGAAAAGATGCCTGACATCATTAATTATCAGGAAAATGCAAATTCAAATAACAACAAGCTATCACCTCACACCTATTTGGATGGCCACTATTAAAAACACCCAGAAAATAGCAAGTATTGACAAGGATGTCAAGAAATTGGAGCCCTTGTGCACTGTTGGTGGGAATATCATATTGTGTGACCACTATGAAACACAGGATGGGTTTCCTTAAAAAATTAAAAATAGAATTACCATATGATCCAGTAATCCCATTTCTGGGTATTTATCTAAAAGAACTGAAATCAGGATCTTGAACAGAAGATATTACCACTTACAAGTATAATACAGCACTATTCACAATAGCTAATATATAGAAACAACCTAAATATTCATTGATGGATAAATGGGTAAAGAAAATGTGATATATACGTATGGTGAAATATTATTCAGCCGTGAAAAAGAAGGGAGGCCTGTTGTATTAGTCAGTTTCTCCAGAGAAACAGAACCAAAGAAACTTGTTATAAGGAATCGACTCATGCAATTGCGGAGGCTAAGAAGTCCCAAGGTTTGCATTCAGCAAGCTGGAGATTGAGGAGAGCCAAAGATACAGTTCCAGTCCAAATCTGAAGACCTGAGAACCAGGAGAACCAATGGTGTGAATTCCAGTCTGAAAGCTGGCAGTCTCAAGACCTAAGAAGAGCCAATTTTTCAGTTTAAATCTGAAGGCAAGAAGAGACTGATGTCCCTGATCAATCAGCCAGGTGGAAGGAGTTCCCTCTTACTCAGCCTCTTTGTTCTACCCAGGCCTTCAACAGATTGAATGAGGCCCACCATATTAGAGAGGGCAATCTGCTTCACTCAGTCTACTGATTCAAATGTTACTCTCGTCCAGAAACACCCTCACAGACACATCCAGTCAGTTGACACATAACATTAACCATCACACCTGTCATATGCTACAACAGGGATGAATCTTGAGAACATTGTGCTAAGTGGAATGAGCCAATCACAGAAGGACAAATACTTCATGATTCCACTTACATGAGATAAAAATACTCAAAGGCATTGAAGCAGAAAGTAGAATGGTGGTTGCCAGGGGTTGGGAGAGGAGAAAATGAGAAGTTGCTGTTCAGTGGGTTTTAGTCATGCAAGATGAAAAAGTTCTAGATATCTGCTGTACAATATTGTGCCTATAATTAACAATACTGTACTGTACACTTAAAAAATTGTTAAGAGGGTAGATCTCATGCTATGTATTTTTTACCACAATTAAGAAAAAATGATATGAATGAGTTTTCTAGTAACTATTTAGTCTTGCAGATTATTGAAAGTTCATCTTATGTGAAATCATTAAAGGAGAGCCCATGAATTACCTTTAAAAAATCTGCAAAGACCCTATTTCCAAATGAGGTCACATTCAAAGGTAGTGGGGGTTAGGATTTCATCATATCTTTTTTGGGAGGGACAGAATTCTACCTATAACAAGTTCAATTTGTCATGTTTTCATTACAAAAATGTTATTAAGGCAACTGCTATGGACTGAATTGTGTCCCTCCAAAATTCATATGTTGAAGCTCTGACTCCTAGTGTGACTGTATTTGAAGATAGAACCTTTAAGGAGGTAATAAAGGTTAACTAAGGTTATAAAGTTAGGGCCTTAGTCTTATAGGACTGGTGTCTTTATAAGAAGAGGAAAAGACAGGAGACAGCACTCTCTTTTTTCACATGCACAGAGGAAAGGCCATGTGAAGACATAGCAAGAAGGAGGCCATAGGCAAGCCAGGAAGAGAGCTCTCACCAGAAACGAACCCTGACAGCATCTTGATCTTGGACTTCCAGCCTCCAAAAGTATGAGGAAATAAATTTCTGTCTTTTAAACCACCCGGTTTGCAGTGTTTTGTTATGGCAGCTCTAGCTGAAGAATACAGCAACTCAACAATGAAAACACCATGCTTGTTTTCTTGTATCTTTCACAAAGTTTACATTGCTCTTCAAATTTGAAGAAGCAGTCAAATTGAAGGACAAAACAAGAAAAGAGGATAAAAGAGGAAAAACAATTTGCAGTCTTTTAATAGTATGTTACGGTTATGATTTCTTTTTTTATTCTGCGACTGTTAGCAATTTCTCAAAAAATGTCTTAGATTCCCTGGGGCTATAGATTTGCAGACACACTTATTAATTAATTATTTAGGGTGTTCATCAAATCAATTGCTAAGCAAAGAGAAAAAAAAGGAAAATAAAAAAAAGTTTTCCTTTTTTTCCCCCCGCCCTCAGTGTGATAGTGATCAAAGAGAGGTAAAAAGTGAAAATTTGACTAAAATGCCTATGCAGAATGTCTGTAAATTTTACCTTACTCACTAACTCTACTTTGTAAGCTAATATTTAACATTAGCATGATTATTTTCAATTAAAATATCCTCAGCATTCCTAGTTCCAACCTCTTACTGAATCTAATTTTAATTTTTTTTCACATGTATTATAGATATTGTTTTGGCAGTGTGTTAGGTAGAATTCTAAAGATGTTCCCTTGAGTTTCCCAGCCCCTAGTTATCCAATCAAACACTAATCTAGGTACTTCTGTAAAGGAACTTTTGTAGATACAATTAAGGTTCCTAATCAGCTGAGCTAAAAGAAGGAGATTATTCCGGATTATCTCGGTGGGCCCCATTTTAATCACGTGAATGCTTCATAAGTAGAAGACGAAGGCACGAGAGTCTGTCAGAGAGATGCAGCAGAAGGGGACTGCAGAAGGGATGAATGAGGCAAAGGACATGGAAACCTTGAGAAGGACTCAACTGCCATTGCTGGCTTTGAAGGGGGCCATGCATCAGGAAATGCTGGTAGCTTTGAGAACAATCCTCAGCTGACAGTCAGCAAGGAACTAGGGACCTGAGTCCTACAACTGCAAGGAACTGAATTCTACCAGCAACCTGAATGAACCTGAAAGTGGATTCATCTCCAGAATTTCCAGAAAGGAATGCAGTCTTACTAATACCTTGATTTTGGCCATATGCAATTGGGAGCCGAGAACAACCTGAGCTATGCTGTGACCAGACTTCTGATCTACAGAACTATGAGATGATAAGTAAGTGTTGTCTTGAGTTGCTCCGTTTGTGGTAATTTGTTACAGCAGCTATAGAAAACTAATACAGGCAGTCATAATTATAGAATAATTTTTCAGTGCCATAGTATAACTTTTTACCCATTTAACATTTAGCTATATATATTATTGCAAATTATAATCTTAGTTCCTCAACATTCATAATTTAGGGATATGACAAGAGGAAAATACAAGCAAAAAATCAATAACATAATGGGAAAAGAAACTATTCTACTTTTTGAAAATTACCATTAATAAAATGAAAAGGCAAGCCATATATTGGGAGATATATTGACAATACATGTATCTCACAAAGGACTGTATCCACAATATGTAAATAATTCTCATGATTCAATAAAATGAATCAACCCAATTAAAAATGGGCAAAAAATTTGAATAGACCTTAACAAAGATATATGAATGGTAAATAGCACATGAAAAAATGCTTAATATCATCAGTCTTCAGGGAAATGAAAATTAAAACTACAATGAGATACCACTTATACACTCAATCAGATGACTAAAAACAAACAAATAAGATGCCAAATGTTGGCAAAGATAGGAGTACCTGAAACAATCATACATTGCTGGTGGGAATGTAATATGTTAAACCACTTTGGAAAATGATTTGTCAGTTTCTTATGAAGTTGAATATACCCTTAACCTTATAACCCAGCAATTCCACTCAGATATTTACTCAAGAAAAATGAAAACATATATCCACAAAAGGCCTCTACCTGAATGTTAATAGCATCTTTATTCATATCAGCAAAAAATTGGAAAAAACCCAAATGTCCATCAAAAGGTGAATGGATAAATTGTGGTATATCCGTACAATGGAATATTTCTCAGCTATTAAAAGTAACAAAGTACTATTACTATTAAAAGTAATAAAACATGGAGCAACACAGATAAATCTCCAAGTATTATGCTAAGTGGAAATAGCCAGACACAAAAGACCACATATTCTCTGATTCCATTTATATGAACTTCTAGGAAAGACAAATTTACAGTGATAGAAAGTAGACCAGTGTTCTTGGACTGAGGGTGGGGGACAGGCATGGAGTGGGAAGGATCACAAGAGAACCCTTGGGGTGATGGCGATACTTCACTTCTTCATTGTGTGGCATTTACATAGATGTTTACATTTGTCAACAGTGACCTGTACATGTTTTATGGTATGTCAATTATACCTCAATACAGTTGATTTTTAAAAAAGAAGAATGGGAACCAAAAAATAATAGTAATGATGACCATTCGTTTGGTCTTGAATAGAATCCAAAGCTTGAATTTTGATGCAAAAGAAAAATCTGATCAGAACTTCAAGGTAGGTATTCTGCTGGATTGTTCTATCCAGGCAACCTTTTTATAGCACTGAGAGACTGAGGTAATAGACTGGAATGTGTTTCTTTTCTTCTCTACCAAAAATTAGGCTCTGTTTTAAATCTTCCTCTTCCTTCCAAGGTTTTCTAGATCAACCCCTCCAAGCCTTAGGAACCACAAAGATTTGGTAACGTGAAACTATGTGCTGGTTGTGGATTCAGTTTAATCCTTAATTCCTTTACTTACAGCTATTTGCTGCTGAGATCCTGCTGCTGCCATACCTAGAATTGATAGAATAAAATTGCATCTGGGCACAGGACCACAAGACTGGGTCTAGAATGCTCCCAGTTGGTTTCTGGCCATACACATAAGATCTATCATGAATCATCAGCTCAAGCATAAATCTTGTGGCTTCAAATCTTGTCCTGAAGCCATTTGACATCATTTGTTCTTCCTTTAGACTGCTTGTGCTTATTGTGAGAGTGAATGAATTTGGCCTTGCTAATAACGATGTTAGCCATTTTAGCAGTATTAAAAGTACCTTTGTCATCCTTCAGTCTCAGTTCTAACCTCATCTCCTTAGGGAGGGCTTCCCTGATTACTTCAGCTAAAGCAGACATCTCTCATTCCACATCCTCATGTCACACTCAATCACATTATCCTACACTATTGTCTTCACTGTGCTCATCAATATCTGAAATTATCCTGTTGCTTATTTATTGTCTGTCTTCTCCTGGTAGAATGGCATCTCCATAAAAAAAGGGACCTAGTCTGCCTGTTCACAGTGTCCTGAAAACAGTGCTCAGCTCAGAGCAGGTACTCGGCAATATTTTGGAATGAATCTAACTATACAATATAGGGAGAATTTTTTTTTTTTTTGGTGAGGAAGATTAGCCCTGAGCTAATATCTGTTTCCAATCCTCTTCTTTTTGCTGAGGAAGATTGGCCCTGGGCTAACATCCATGCCCATCTTCCTCTACTTTATATGTGGGACATCTGCCACAGCATAGCTTGATAAGTGGTGAGTAGGTTCACGCCTGGGATCCGAACCTGCGAACCCCAGGCCACCGAAGTGGAGTGCGCGGACTTTACCACTACGCCACCGGGCTGGCCCCAGGGAGAAATTTTATAAAAACAAGTTATGTAGAATCTAGATTTAAATTCTTTTAAACATTTCTATTCACACCCTTGATGAGTAAAAATAATTTAAAATATAAAATTGTGTTGCATGTTATTTGTCCCCTACTCATGAAAGATCTGTAAACAAAACTTGCCAAAATGCAAACTGCTTTTTTTTCTCATTGCACCTCCCTTTAAAAGATCTTTTAAATTCTTAAAGTAAAACTAAAGTTCAATCTCAGCGTATGTATTTAATACTATTTAGCTATCAAGCAGATGCGCACATTTACTTTATGTAGACATCAAAGAACTTCTGTTGATTTTTTGCCCTTTTCATGGTTCAGAGGTTCCCATTTCAAAACTGTAAATAAAAGTTAACTGAAAATATGGAAATGTTCGGGGTAAAGTCACCTAGTGGATAAAATTGCAATAAAGAGAGAAAAAATGTGCAAGCAAGGTAAGCCATGTTGTCTTTCTTTGATTTATTGCTGTAAGGAAGAGAAAAAAGTAATGATGATTCAACAATTCCAGAAACCTTTATCATTTAAACTATTTAATGAAAAAAAAAGTTTATAGTAGAAAAATGCAGCATGTAGAAAAATAATTTAAAAAAACAAACCAGGACTCTCCTTCTGTGTCAGCTTAACAAAGAAGTCTGAATAGAATACCCTGAGAGCATTTATTTTGAATAGGGGTTCCTCCTCAGTCATGGTTAGATCAATCAACTCAAGTTTGGGTCTCATTGTCCCTGGCCCCCTTGACACCACAAAAGCTTGGTGTTCTACCTAGGTTGGTTGTTGTAGTGGGTTGAATTGTGTTCTCCCATATTATATCCATGCCTTAACCCCCAGTACCTGTGAATGTGACCTTATTTGGAAATAGGATCTTTCTAGATAAAAATTAACTTAAGGATCTCGAGATGAGATAATCCTGGATTTGGGGTGAGCCCTAAATCCAATGATTAGCGTTTTTATAAGAAAAAGGAGAGGGAGATTTGAGATATCCAGACAAGAGGAGAACTGGAGGGGAAAGCCAAATAAAGACAGAGGCAGAGATTGGAATGACGTGTCTACAAACCAAGGAATGCTAAGGATTGACAGCAACCTAGGAAAGGAGAAGCTAGCAGAGAGGCCTGGAATGAATTCTCCCCCCGAGGCTCCAGAAAGAACCAATCCTGCCAACACCTTGAATTTGGACTTCCGGCCTCCAGAACTATAAGAGCATATGTTTCTGTTATTTTAAGCCACCAGGTTTGTGGTAATTTCTTATGGCAGCCCTAGGAAACAAACACAGTTGTATCATGTCTTCAATAGCCTTTCTTTTGTTGTGTTTAAAAGTTTGCAGAACAAGATGTCTTGTTACTTTGCAGACCACTGTGGGGCACTGTAATCTGTATCTTCGGTAAGTAGCCCTTGAATGGTCTTGGACAAAAGCTTCTGTAGGCTCTGCAGCAATACAGCGTTTACTTTGGAGAACAACAGTGACAACTTCAAGACTCGGAAAAAAGAATCTCAGCCATCTGGGGGCCAACTGAAAAACCCTGCTTTTCCATTTAATAACACAACACTCATGGGGAAAAATAATCATTTAATAACAATTTCTCTTGCAAGTAAAAGCAAATTTTCTTTGGAATGATTGCTGTTCTTTACTCAGTGGTTCTGTAATATTTTGATTTTAATGTGTCATATGAATATTGTACTTCAAATTACTAATAAAATAAGTAAAAGTAGAGAAGGGGCAAGGGTGAAAGTCTGCATTCTTCAGTGTTTACAACATCCACTAATGGCTTGGGCTATAACATTAAATTTGTGATAGACTAGGTAAAAATCTATCTATTTAAAATGCATCTGACCGTTCACATAAATAACTTTACTATGACTATTACTAGTATCAGTCATTTAAACAAGAAATTTTAGAAACATTCTTGACAACTCCTTCTCTCCACCCTCATTCTCCAGTTCCCATCCTAATATCTTCTAAATATCCCTCCTTGGTTCCACTGTCTTGGAAAAGGCTCATGTCATCATTGACTAGATGGTCACAGTATGTTTCTAACTGATCTTCCAGCTTCATTATCTCTTGGTTCCAATCCTCCATCCACACTTCTCCTAGGGTGATATGTTTTTCTAGAACAAATCAAGTGATGTGAATATAAGTTCCTCAGCATGATGCACAAGACCTTTTCTTATCTGGCACCTGTCTGGTTCTCTGGTCATTTCTCCCCACTCCTCCAACCCTCACTCTATGCATTTTGGCAGATGCTAGTAGATGCCTACTGAACACCTAATCTCTCTCTTTCTTTTCTTTTTTTTTTCTTATTCTTAGAACTCCTATTTATTTAGGAGCATTAATATGCCCAGGTGAAGAAAAGCATACATTTCTCAGCCTCCTTTCAGCCAGGAGTTGTCATCAGACACAATCCTGGCCAGTAAGATGTAAGCAATTAATTGCCTGTCAGGAGGCTCTGGGAAGAGTTTGGTTTCTCAAAATAGTGCCCCCATTTTCTCTGTGCTAGTTCTTTCTTCTTCTTCTTTCTGCCTGGCTAAGTGGACTGAAGCCAGGAGGTAGAATAGCCTCATGGTGCTGCCACACGAGTCCTGGGCTGCCTGCCTCTGGACTTTTGATTTTTTTTTTGTAAGAAAAATCAATCCCTATTTGTTTATGCCACTAAGTCAGGTCACTTTTACATGTAACTAAGTGTGATTCTAGCAGGTACGGCCATCAACAATATACCATTCATCTTTTCTTGAATAAATCTTTGCTATCAAGACAGTGTGTCTTAGTAGATTCTTCTCATGCTCTGAAAAATTCCTATTTATAATTTAGGACCCAACTCCACTGGTACCAACTCATAGATGTATTTCACAACTTCCATTCCAATTACTATTCTACCTCAGTGCTCCTACTTGTAGGGGGCATACCCTAAAAAGGACAGGCACTATTCAGGCATCATGCTGTAAGAAATGCTGCTTCCCTCATAGGACTGTCTGGAATCTAAACCTTACCTGAAATTGTCAGTGGGTTCACCTGATTTAAGTGCTCTTCCTTTAGAAAGGTCTGAAGAAAAATTTAACTCATAGTCTGTAAAGCCAAAGAGACAAAATAGTATTTTAGAAAGCTGCTTTTATACCAACAAACGAATAATACATACAGTTATAGTTAGTGTAAGCATATATATATTAATGCACATGAATATACATACATATTTGCACACATAATATGTATAGTGTGTCTACACAAGTGCATGAAATATGCAACCGTGTACACAAAAGTATAAATTCTATATAGATAGAGCAATAATTCTGAACTAACGTAAAACTCTCTTAAATGAGATATGGGCTAGTGTTTCTCAAACTTTAGTGAATATAAAAATCTTCTGGGGATCTTATTAAAATGCAGATGAAGAGGACCCGAGAGTCTGCATTTCTAACACGCTCCCAGGTGTTGCAGATGCTGCAGGTTCAGGCACCACCCTTTGAGTAGCCGGGAGAGAGGGAAGCCTGGAGCTAATTGTGTCTAAGGTAAATGCCTCTATCTCAGTACAGGTGTGGGACACCTTCCATTTCCTTTTTGGTTCTCTGTCATCTTCTCCTATGAAAGCCCACCTAAGAGAATAAAGTTCTTGAAGACAAGGACCACTGTTCCTTCATCCTTGGATCCATCCTCCAAGATCTAGTGCTGCACCTGGTACTTAGCAGCCATTCCACAAGCTGTCTACAACTATAGTAACAGCTAAATAAATATCACATGGGCTACATAGACATAGTGCTAAGGAGCTGCAGGTGGAGAGGAGCTTGCAAAAGGAGAAAAGTTTTCACTAAAGAGGAAACTTTGCCCTGTTTCTTAACGAATAGATGGGATTTTGAGCAGCAGGAGAAATTGGGAAGATGTCATTGCAGCCAGAAGGATTATATGAGCAGAAAATTCAGTAGCAGTTGAGGTAGGAAGAACAATGAAAAGTATCACAATAATTTAAGTGGGTAATAAGAAAGCCCTGGACTAGAGTGGAAATGGGAAGGAATCAGTAGATGTAAGAAAATAAAACCGGTGCACAGAAGGCCAGCTTTGGTGGGCAGAAAAGGTAAGGAAGCCTATTCGAGCTGCAAAACACAAGCAGTTTGTGGGAATTGGGTCTCCTGTGAAGCTCTGACTTCTTGTCCCTCTTACTAGGTTGAACATCCAGCAGGATTTAGAACAGAGCAGCTTTTTACAAAATGGTTCGGGCTTTTAAAGAAATTAGACTTCAAAATGTTTCATTATTCCATTTTGCCTCAAAAAAGTTGGGATTATTTATCTAAAAGAAAAGACGAAGGACTAAATTCTGTCTTCAGACCCATGAAGGCAAGACGAGAAGGGCAAATGAGTAGCAAGCCCAGGAGAGCAGGGCCCAGTGGGATGCCCCATTGGTGTTTTGACCTGAGCTTGGAGACTGTGGGCAGGCACCACTTGATGTGACATCATCTAGTGTTGTGTGGCCAGAGAGGGACACCCAAGGGAGCTACTCTGAAAAAACACAGCTTTGGATTTGATAAACATTGTGGGCTTCACAAATGTACAACTTTGCCTCTTTTCAACTGTTTATGCTTTTTTCTCTAATTTTTTTGCATAATTCTTGGGTAATGAGCTTCCCAGTTCCACCTGAGCTTGGGTTCCTTCTATCCTACTGTCACCTCATAGGGAATGTTCCCACCTGGCTTACCTGAACCTCAACGCCAATGATGACAAAAAATTAGGTTTACATATATAAAGATATGAAATATCAAGAAAATGAGGCAATGGAATGTCTCTAGAGCCCCTAAAAAATAGGGTACATGATAAGAGTATGTCTGTGAGTGAGTATACGTGTGAATTGAATTCACAAGATACTGTGGGATAGTGGTTCAGTGCCTGAGCGCTACAGGCAGATGGACCTTAGCTTGGAATCAAGCTCTGGCCCTCAGTAGTTGTGTGGCCTTAATTGACATCTCTAGACTTCAGTTTCTTCATCCGTAAAATGGGGTAAAAATGGTGCTTACCCATAATGGAGGTAAAGCGTTTAGCATAGTGCCTGGCAAAGTAAAAATGCAACTAATGGTAAAGCTTTTTCTCACTGATTCTCAGTGTCTTCCATGCATAGTTGTCTGCTGTTCATTTATGCATTACAAGAGTCCTAAAGAAAACTTGGGTCTGATCTAAAATACAAGCCCTTCTTTTGGAAAATAATCTGTAGTGATTCAGACTTTTATTTTTATATATGGTTAAGGACTACTTACTGATGACCTATAAAGATCATTCTAATGTTTGTTAAATTTGGTGCTTATATATTAAAATTAGCACATTCCTGAATTTCCTGATGGTAAATCCAGTATTCTAATTATCTTATACCTCATGAAGCATTTAACATTTTTGCAAAGATCATGCAATCTATGCACAGTCACAGATATTTCGCAAGGCAGAGGTTGGCTGTGTGTTTTTTAAGCCCTTTTTCTCCTATATTGGAACATACAGTTAGACTATTTTCTCCAGCTTCTGCTTGAGTTAGATGTGGCTATGTCACAAAGTCTAGCCAATGGGATGTGCTCTATACCACTCTGTCCTGGCCCACATGAACATTCCGTATGTGATCCTGCAAGCTCATCTCCTTTCCATTGGCTTGATGCAGACAAGCGTGGTGACCTTGGAGGGCAGCTGGTGAAGATGGCAGAGACAAAAGATGGAAGGAGCCTGTGACCCTGTATTGCTGCTTGGAAGAGAGTCATTTGCTATTCAGGATCACTCATCTTTGACCTTACATAAATGAGAAATAAAATTCTATCCTTTCTGAGCCATTATACATTTTGGAGTATGTTTTTACAGTAGATTGCCTTCCCTACTTGAAGCAGTTGTAATTTCATAATTTGGGGTCAGGATATAAGTGCAAGATAGTGTTATTTTGAAATGGCTATGGTTTTCAATTTTTTTTGGAGGAAGAGTGTTTATAAACATAAATTACTGTTAAATTAGCATTCTTTCTATTTATATACACATGTTTAGAAGTGGATGAACCAGGCTAATTGTATACCATTGTATATAAAACCTCACCTCTCCTGTTTTTCTCCTTTACTCTCACAATACTACCACACTTACGACACTTCTCACACCAGATGTATGGTTTCTTCCCCCACCACACCAAGCAATTCTTCACACCTGCTGGGTGTCTTACAATTTAACTCAAGTCTGACACTATCTACCTGGAGATAAACTCAGATCCCACAGGCTGAGGACTCAGTCCCACAAAAAGTGCCCCGCCCCAGCTTCAGATGCTACTTACAAGGCCGGATTGTTATCTGTGCTTCTGACCAATCAGCTATAAATCAGAGGTTCCCAGGATCTGCTCCTTGGGTTCGATTAATTTGCCAGAGCAGCTCACAGAACTCAGGACAACAGTTTACTTACTGTTTCTTGGTTTATTATAAAAGGATACAAATGAACATCCAGATGGAAGAGATGCGTAGGGCAAGGTATGTGGGAAAGCCCATGAGCTTCCATGCCCTCTCTGGGTGCCCACTCTCCCCTCACCTCCACACGTGCACCTACCTGGAAGCACTTCCAACCCCATACCACTACGATTTATATGGAGGCTTCATCATGTAGGTATGATCAATTACAAACTTGATGTCCAGCCCCTCTCCCCTCTCTGAAGAATGGGGGCTAGGGTTGAAAATTCTAAGCTTCTAAGTATTGCTTGGTCTTTCTCATGACCAGCCCCCATGCAGGAGCCCACCAAAAGTCACCTCATCTGAATAAAAGACATGCCTATCACCTGGGAAATTCCAAGAAATTTAAGAGTGCTGTGCTCTGTCAGGAACCAGGTCAAAAACCAAATATTAGAACAAAAGATGCTCCTAGTGCTCTTATCTTATCTGACTTAGGAAATTACAAGGGTTTTGGGAACTCTGTGCCAGGAACTGGGGGCAAAGACAAATATATATATTTTCTACTACTTCACAACCATAAAAAACATGTTCTGATTTGAATAGTTGCTGGTTTTTCAGAATAAAAAATCCCATCATTTAGAATGTATCTGATTTCACCAATGAGGTGCCACATAGAAATTACAGGAAGAATTTTTTTGTTACCATAATTAATAGCAATATTATATATAAATGCAAGACACTAATGGCTCTTAGGAAAACATCTAAAAATAGAGGTGTCCTCAAACTGATGAATAAACAGAACTGCTTTTTAAAACTAAATTTCTAATGACTAGAAAAAGTATCTAATGATTCAAAAATGCCAAAGGAAAGGACATGATAACTCAAAATTGCCTCTGTGGGTAAGTGGTTCCTACAAAAATGTAATCATTCCTAATAATTAGAGGTAGGAAGGATAAGGAATTTAGCAGAATATTTGGAAAGAAAGTATCAGAGACGTAAAAGAAGTTTAAGGAATATAAGGAAAATCAATAGAGTTCTGTTAGAAGTCATTACTAATCCTTGCACTTGTATAATCACATTTTTTATAATAAAAGTCTTTTACATTTCATAGGATTATAACTATTGGCTGTAACATATATTGTCCATCTCTTAGAATAAATGAAACTAAAGAGATTTCTGAGCCTTTTCATTGCAGAAATGGAACAGAATTGATTTCCATATAACAGATTATTGTGGAAATAAATTACTAAGAGGTCAGATATACTTTGCTTTCCATCTCTGAGTTTCATTTGTGGACAAGCTATTATTTATAGAAAAACGTAATTTATCTTCAAATGTGGAAAATATAGATAAATTGTATTTTCTTATATTACACATTTTTGTAAACTAAAACAAGCAAAACTCCATTAACCTGTTAAACCAGAGTGCTAGCCTTTCAGATAATAGTTTATCAGCTGCTGGGAGTCCACACTACAAGGAGGCAGGGAATGTTTGTCTCAATGACAATTCACATGGACTCCTCATTTCTCCTTTTAGTCAGTTTCAGCTTTTGCCTTCACCAAACATTTCCTTCCAGTATCAAGCAAGGAGTAATACATCAATAAATCAAGGGGAAATACATCAAATACTGAATGATTTGAGTTTTGACTTTGTTTCTTCTCTTTCTGAGGGGGTTTTAACGAAATGTTACAAGGTCTATGTGGAGTCTGCAAGCTGAGGAGTGCAGGCTGAACCCGCCCTGCAGATGTGTTCTGTCAGCCTGTACAGTGTCATTGATTCTCTGGAGATTGCACAAAAGAATCTGGACTTGGTCTTCTCTCAAAACACATGAAGTTCTGTCACCAGTGGGCCAGCATCCTGCTTGGGGGTGATCAAGAGAAGCTGAAGGGCTGCCACTCTCTTTTGGTGAGGAGAAACTTCCTGTGTTTTCTTCCTGTTTTACCCTCCCCAGGCTTAGATCATACATTTGCCTGTGCGCCCCCTGTTGGCATTTCTGTTTATAACTCTTGTCTAGGGGAATGGGGGGAGGCGGTGGTGGTGATAAAAAGAAACAACATTTTTTAAACTCTACAACTTAGATCTTCATTCAAGTGAAAAAATGAGAATTGATGTTGCTAGTACCACTTCAAAACAAATGCATTTATTTTAACAGCTTTGATCATTCACAGCAGATGAACTGAAAGCCAAAAAAAAGAAAAGCTCAAGTTTGGTGAGATACCTTGACATAACTCACCTTTGTTGGGTTTTCTTTAATGAGCTGGACAAGGAGTACTGAAACAAAGAAATAACTGTTAATTTAGCATAAATGTGTCTATCTTTCTTCTATCTACACTATGTGTCAGGGTCTTTTTGTCTTGTTTAGTAAGTAAACTACAAATTGAAAAAAGTATACCTCCATGTTTAAATTGAAATTTTCATGATGAATCTCTAAATTCTGAATTAAAACAGAAATTTTAAGTAGGAAATAAATGTCAACAGATTTATGATCTCTCTAAACTCTTTGTAATTCTTAATGTCAAAATAGCTGCATTTAGGTTTACATTTCGTACCTTTTGAGCCATTTATATTGTCCTATTCCTCTTTCTGTGTTTTCATTAATTACCCCCTAATGCTTCTTTAAATGATCAAGTGGCAGCTCTAAGCAAAATGAAAAAATAAAGTCTTTCAAATGAAAGCTAATATGAGGATACAGGATACATAGGTATTGCATATTTTGTTTTCTTTTCTTAACTGTGACCATATAAGAACTACTGGAGATCACACATTAAAAAACAATAACAGTTTTTTGATATGACAGGACAAATGTGATTAGCTCTTTAAGTCACACTGTTAAATATAAAAAAGTAGGATGAGACCGTCATTTATAAATTTCTTTGCTTATTATACTTAATTTTTCTTTTCCTTGGTCTTACCATTAGTGTATTTCAAAAGAAAAACAAAACAATACAAAGCAACAGCAGTGACTTCCTTCAGTGTGGCCTTTCCGGCCATAGATTCTTGGGGTTCTAGTTAGGACCTGTTCGTGACTGGTTTTTTGAGAAGTTTTGGTTTGATTTGGGGAAATTTCAGACTATGGTGACCTTAAAAACTCCACATCAGAAGAACAGCCCCTCCTACCAGAAGTAGTGATTCCCTCCCACTTTTGAAAGAGAGAATTACCAGGATAGTAAAGTAGCCACACTCTTGGCTTTTCCATATTTTCCTTCCAGTTGTTTGCTGTTTTGTTTCTGAATTGCCAATGTATTGATTATTTGTGTATTTATTTATGCATAATCTGCCATGTTCAAAAAGAGTCATGGTTGTTAGCCACATAACATTTAGCAAAATAAATTTTAAAATAGGTGAAAAATGAGGTAGCAAAGGTAGGCATGTAAAAATGGAGAGCATTTAGTACATGCATGTGAACAACTTTGATCGTCTGGCCAGAGGTGGGCTACTCATTGCTTTCGACCACCCACAGGAGGAGAGGGCCATGAATGCCCGTGAAACTCACCTGCCACTCTTTACTGCTACAACAGATATAAGGGAGGAGGGAAAGAGAACAAAACCCTAATGATTTGAATGTTGCTACTTCTAAGGAGGAGGCTGAAACCAAAGATTAAAAGAGACCCCCGAGTTTATTTCTACCTCTCGATTATTCATGCTAGCTCTACACTGCAGAAGCCATGGGAACGGAAGGCAAGCTGCACCTTAACTACACTGGAGCGGATGAATTGACAGTGGGCTGGGGCAGCGAGCCCTGGATGTTTAAATTGAAAGGGAAAACGATTTCGCTCAGCCTGGCAGTTTGCGAGTTCAGGGCAGGGTCCTTTTCAGCCTGAATAAAGCCATAGCTTTGTGTTTCGTGCATCGAGGCTCTGGAGGACCCGAAATGAGGCCTTTTCCCTCTCCAGGACCTCAACTGCATTGCTATGGTGGGGGGGAACATTTCCCCAGGGAGAATATGACAGGACACAAAATATCACCCTGTTAACATTAATATATTTATGACATTATACTCGTACCACTCAAATGTCACTGGCATGGCTTCAAGAAGTGCAATCTTTCACAGAGCCCCTTTTCTATATCTTGTAAGCTGTAACTCTGCTCCCCTAACCACTTCTGAGGTGTTTGGGAGCTTGAAATGTGCTATGTCTCATGTTGGTGATAAGCTGTGGTCAAGACTGAGCTGAGCTGGTGAGATCTGAGCTGCCAGGTGTCAGAATCAGTAGTGCATTAAGATCATAAGCCAAAATGAAAGTAACAGTCAAGTCTTTAATCATTGTGGATAAGAAACTCAATAGGAGAAAGCCCTGCCCTTCCTCTCCCCAACACTAGAGGTCCATTTTCCCCCATGGACTGCTGCCAAGCAAGAGTCAGGTGGATCAGCACAGATGAGGGAACTGTCTCACTGCCAGGGGGGCCCCAAACAAAAGCCTCCTACTGTTTTATGGACCTGGGAGCTGGGAGTAAGCAGAGGTTCGGAGTCAGAGTGGGGAAGAGTATCTTCAAGGTTCTCTGCATTAAGAAGGTCTCAGCAGAGGTGCTGGAGGAGGGTCTTGGTCTAAGACCTTTGATAAATGGAGGTGCCTGGGCTAGCAATGCAGACGTGCATAAGCACGGCTGTCCAGAGGAGCCTGAGTCCTTGACCTCAGCTCCCTTCAGAGTCTACAGTGCACTGTCTGTGCACCAAGTCTTGTATGGAGAGGGCTCCCCTTGTGAGGCCTACCAGGCAAAGCCTTTGCAATTGCCTGTGGCTGGCCTAAAAGATCACACATGGGCTTTTCGCCAGGAGCTGGACTCCCCAGTTGTACCACCTCCACCATGTTTTGTTGCTCTTTGGAAAATGCATGTGGACACTGGAGTTGGTCTCTCTGGGGTGAAATCCTTTTATTATTTATTTTATTTAAAAAATCCTTTTATTTTTCACTTTTATTAACTGTGAATCTTTGGGCAAATCTCTCCACCTCTCTACACGTCACTTCCCCTGTCTTCCTATTTGTGCCTGTTCACACAATTCATCTTCCTATATCTTGTCATTGAGTTCAGCAAATATATACTGAGCCCTTCCTATAGACAAGACAGTATATCATTCCCTTAGTGGCTTCTTTTGTGTATGAATAAGGGCAAAAACATTAAGTTAGCACTGACAAATCGTTCATCATTTGTCCCAACTTTTCTTCCCAAACTTCTCTCCCACCCCTACTTCACTTACACTTTTCACCATAACAAAATCATGCTCTATGTTTTAGTACCTTATGGCCTTTGCTCATTACAATCCCCTATGCCAAGAATACCTTCCCCAGGAATGTTTGTTGTAACCCTGCTAAGTATCCTTCAAAGCCCAGCTCAAATGCTAGGTCCTCTATGAAGGCTTGCCTAGTCAGACAACCCAGAACTGAACTTGAATCTTTATAAGTATGCGTAAACTGATTTACTCATTGACAGCTCTCAAGGATGCCCCTTCTGTATAAGAACATTATAACCAAATTCTGAAGTTTTCTGCAGCTGACTCGAAAATTCTACCCGTATTTCACTCATTTCTCTGATCACTTATTGTCTTCTCTTACTCATTGTTCCCATCTATTTTAGGACTAAGTCATTATAGTTTTCAGAGGAAAGGCACTACTTAGATATCTCCTAATTAAATATGCACTTTTACCTTTTAGAGAAGACAAGTGATTGGGAGGGTCTTGTTACTATTACATACCTAGTAGGAAGAAGTTATAAACAGCAACAACAACAAAATGTCCAAGAATTATGAAAACATCTCCTCTGAACAAGAGTTGATCAAAGCAACCAAGTGGATTTGAAATTACCAGCCTATGACTCTTTGCAGGGAATTTGGTACACAGGATGCACAAGAGCTCACAGAGAACAATGTGCAAGTACGAAGGAATATAAAACTTTAGACCACCCGGAAAGAGATTTTTCTTTTAAACCAAAAGATAGCAATACAGTTATTCAAATTCCACCCAAAATGAATAAGTAACACAGTGTCAACCATTTATGTAGATAAAAATTGTTTTGGTATAGTGCCTAGGCCCCAGACAGAAAGGTGTTGTTGAAAATGATCATAGATTTATTCCAGAGTCAGTGATTTGTTACTCTGGAAATCCAATAGAATGGTACTGAAATCCTAGCTTTCTTTATCACATACATAAATATAGGACTGAGGATCACTTGACTCCAGTAGAGATTCTGCAGGTTAAAATATAGATACAGGTAGAAGGATATACATCTATCTATCTATCTTCTGCTTTCTCTATAATGAACATCAGTTACCTTATAATCACAAAAAAGTAGAACAATTTCCACTCTAGTACTGTAGAAAACAAAGAGACAAATATGATTTAGAGTTGTTTCTCTTTCTTTTGCATTTGCCCTCAACACTAGTTAGATGGTAATCATTCAGGGACTTGCAGAGTGGCACAATGGTGAGACAGCAGGTTAAAAAGCCATGCTCCTGGTCTTATGCTCGCCCTGCTGTGATTCTGACAAATGACTCCATTTCTGTATGCCATTGCTCTAATCCTACTGTTATTTTGGTTTGAATGTCTTGAGAACAAATTAATATCCCTAAAATATTAATAAGGATATCAGTAAAGGTCCTTTTGTTATGGGTTAATGAAGCTTCCTCTGATCTCTATTTTCAATATCTAGCACATTGCCAGGCATCAGGTGCTCAATAACTGGTAGGTGAATGGTTATCTCCTGCTCGACTGACAGACTGAGTGAATAAACAAGGATATACCTATATGAAGCCAAGTTGTTCCATAATACCAAAAATTTGTGGCATTTCAGAATACAGATTGATGGTAAAAATTATAAGAAAGACTTGCTTAAAAACAGCTGCAGAAGGTATATGGAAACTAGAAAAATCATCAAACAATATGGGTTAATGGGCTGCTGTGATTATAGGAAAAGCATAATAATGTTGCTAAAATGATTATCTAGTTAATAATATATATGTAAAATAATCTCTAAGAGAAAAAAATCAAACTATAGTTTTGAAAACAATGTTGCAATGAACTGGTCTAAAGCTGTAATAATAGACTGCCTCCAATCCCAGACCATCATCTCCACATCCCAGTTGCTAAAACCAACATTCATTGATATCGCTATCCCACTTCGCAGAAACATCTCAAAAACTGGAAAGTTGAGGAATTGCTAAAGATCATGGCAAAAGGAGGAGTTTCACCAAAAATGTGGATACTTTGAAGAACTTGATATTCTTCCTTTTTTGGCAAAGGCACAAAGAATACTGCAAGGTGACAGAGTGTTAGGGCTTGCAGGGCACTTAGAGGTTGTCCAGTGCAGCCTTTCATCTTGTGGATGAGTCCATTCAGGCCTGGAGAAAGTGGCTTGCTCAAGGTCAGGCAAGGAGCCGGGGACAAAGCTGGGGCCAGGATGGAGCCTTGCCCTGGCTCCCAGCAGAGAGCATTCCATCATCAAGCAAAATCCCTGGGAAAGCTGCTCAGGGTTTTAGAACTGTAGAGTGTTGGAGTTGTGTAGAACCAGCTTAATCCTGTTATATTACTTGTGGGGTAACTAGAGGAAACTCAAGATATAGACCAAAAAATTCCTATAAAAACCCAGGATGGGGGCCGGCCTGGTGGCGCAGAGGTTTAGTTTGCACTTTGGCAGCCCAGGCTTCGCGGTTTGGATCCCGGGCGCCCGCGGACGCACTGCTCATCGGCCATGCCGTGGCGGCGTCCCATATAAAGTGGAGGAAGATGGGCACGGATGTTAGCCCAGGGCCAGTCTTCCTCAGCAAAAAGAGGAGGATTGGCAACAGATGTTAACTCAAGGCTGGTCTCACACACACACACATACACACACACACACACACACACACACAAAAACCCAGGAGAGCTGCCCAGCACAGCCTCTTCATTGGCCTGTCCAGCCTCGTCTCATGCCTTTCTCCTCCGTGTTTTCTCTTCTCAAGCCCAACAAGTCTTTCAGTAGGAGCCCGGCCACTTCCCTACTCAGAGCCTGTGCAGGTTTTGGTCCTTTATCCTAAAATACACTCTCCTTCTCCCTTCTGGCCCATTCCACTGCTCTAGCCTCATTCTGAGTGTTACTTACTCAAAGAAACTTTTTCTGACCTACATGATTATGTGAAGTCTCCCTAGAAATCCCATTTAAAGTTATTATTGAAACAAATAAATCCACTGTCTCTGATCTCTGTCCCACTACTTCATTTCTGCTTCCCAGAGAAAACACTTTCTACTCTTTCAGTGTGTGAGTCTGTGTGTGTTTTGGTATTAACTCCATGTTTCTCAGTAACATACTAATACTGCTTTTTCTTGTCTTTGAAAATTTAGCTATTGATTTCCTATTATGGAAAATGAGGTCTTATCTCTCTTACACCCCTGCCCCTCTCACACCCAGACACACTTCCCACCCCTCATCTTCCCTGTGCACTTATTTCATAATTTCTGGTTAGGTAAATATATGGCGTTTACATTATTTTGATTATGTAAATATTATTCACAGTTGAGCCACATGATATAATGTTACAACATTTCCTTTCTTGGATACTATATATTCCTTTTATATAATTTGTATGTTCCCTACTGTTAGTAATTGTTTTGTTTCCTCTTTGACTTAGTTTTTAATGTACCTATTGCTGATTTATCCCCAAACTCTCTTGCATATGTGTAAATCTCATCCAGGATGTGTGAG
This sequence comes from Tapirus indicus, assembly GCA_031878705.1. Taxonomy (NCBI): domain Eukaryota; kingdom Metazoa; phylum Chordata; class Mammalia; order Perissodactyla; family Tapiridae; genus Tapirus; species Tapirus indicus. Next base: position 67,905,992 of record CM062930.1, on the reverse strand, counting down.
CACATCAGATATTAATTTCATTATTTGGAGACAGGCATCCTCCTGCTTCAGCCTGAATCAGTCGTTTTTCAAACTTGCTCTTGTCACTGTTGCCTGAGACTTTCCTGCACCAGTGCCCTGGCACGTCCTCTTGCTCTGCTCCATTGTGGGATCTCCTGTTTTCAACGTCCTTCTCTCAGAGGCCACAGATTAATCATTTTTAAAACATCAAGATGAAGTAATATCAGTGACAAGAGCCACAGAGCCTCAAAGGAATAAAGGCTCTGTCTTCTTTTGATATTGAACATTTAATCACATTTTATTTTTAGAGTTGTAATTGAGGGGGCCGACCTGGTCACGTAGCAGTTAAATTTGCAGGCCCCACTTCGGCGGCCTGGGGTTCGCAGGCCCAGATCTCAGGCACGGACACACCGCTTGTCAAGCCATGCTGTGGTGGTGTCCCATATAAAGTAGAGGAAGATGGGCACGGATGTCAGCTCAGGGCTAGTCTTCCTCACAGAAAAAATAAATTAATAAATAAATAACTGTATTCCCTTTAAAAATAAAGTTGTAATTGATTTTTGATGCCATTTCATGTAAAATAAATTCTTCTTTTTAACATCTGTGAGTGACTATTTTCAGTTTTAATATATTACCTTTCAAGAAGGTAGCAAGGGCAATTGAAGATGTGTTAAATATATGTCACAGTTAAATCATGCAGAAAAAGTGCTTTTTCACTTTTGAAATTTCAGCTGCATATATAAAGGCTTGAGTAAAATGGGTGACAGATTTGTAATATTCTCAAGTGGAACAATTTATATTTTATGATTTCCAAGACCAACAAGATGAAATCTACAACGTCCAAATATGGACTTAAATGCCTGTAACTAGTAACTCCAAACAGAATCTCAGCCAAGACTTTTGCAAAACTGACAAGTAGATTCTCAAATTTATATGAAAACACAGAGACCAAAGACCGGCAAAGGTAACTTTGAATAAGAAGAACAAAAGGAGTCAAACCACCGGAAACCAAGACTTCTTATAAAGCTATAGTAATCAAGAGGGTATGGTATCTGCGCCTGGATTGACAAATAGACCAACGGAGCAGAATAGGGGTTCAGAAACAAATCCACATATATGTGGTCACCTGATCTATGGCCAGGTGACCCTGCAGTGGAGTGGAAAAAGATCTTCTCAATAAAGAGCGTGGGTGTAACTGGATATCCACATGGAAAAAAAATGTATCTTGATTCTTACGTCATACATCATACAAGATAATCAATTCCAGTGAATATAAAATCTAAACTTGAAAATAAAACAATAAAACTTAACAAAAACCCACAGCAGAATATCGTCATGACTTTGGAGTGGGCAAAGATCTTTTTAAACAGTATGCACCAGACTACATTATAATGAAGAGCTTCTGTTCATCAAAAGAAATCATTAAGAGAGTTCAAAGCCACACCACACCTTGGAAAGCGATATTTACAATATATATGTTTGAAAAGAAACAAACCAATAAGAGAGACAATCTAATAAAAAAATTGGCAAAAAGATTTGAATAGGCACTTTACAAAGGAATATTCTGATCACCAATAGGCACATGATAAAATGCTTAACATCATTAATCATTAGGGTGGTTAAAACCATAGGGAGATTCTTCTACAAACCCACCAGAATGGCTAAAATTGAAAAGGTTTGCTGGTTGTAAGGATGTGGAGGCACTGTAACTTTTGTGCATTGCTGGGAATGTAAAATGGTGTAGCTGCTATGAAAAACTGGATGGTGGTTACTCAAAAACTTAAACGCAGAATTACCGCATGATATGGCAATTCCACTTCTGGGTATGTACCCCAAAGAATTGAAATCAGAAGCTTGAACAGATATTTGAACACTAATGCTCATAGCAACATTATTCACAAAGGCCAAAAGATGGGAACAACCCAAATGTCTGTTGATGGAGAAATGGATAAACTAATTGTGGTATATAAAAATGTATATATGGTATATACAGTGGGATATTATTCAGCCTTGAAAGAAATGAAATTCTGATACATATTACAACATGGATGAACCTTGAAGATATTATAGTAAGTGAAATAAATCGAACACAATAGGACAAATATTATGTGGCTCTACTTATAAAGGTACCTAGACTAGTCAAATTCATAGTGGACAGGAAGTAGAATGGTGGTTGCCAGGGCCTGGGGATTCCCCAACATGGGGAGTTACTGTTTAAAAGGTGCAGAGTTCCAGTTTGGGATGATGAAGAATTTCTGGACTTGGATGGTGGTGATGGTTGCACAACAGTGTGAATGTATTTAATGCTACTGAACTGTACACTTAAAAATCGTTCAAATGGTAAACTTTATGTTATGTATATTTTACCACAATGAAAAAGATACTTGTTAGGAAGGATGTGAAATGTGTAACTTTCATTCTTTGCTGGTGGGTATTTAAATTGGTACAAATATTTTGGAAAACTCTTGTCAGAATCTACTGCAGCTGAATATATGCCTACCCTTATCACCCAGGAATTTAATTCCTAGATGTATGTATCCAATAGAAATTAGCACATATCTCAAAAATATGTACTAGAATGTTCAGCAATATTATTCTTACTAGCCAAAACATGGAAACAAATGTCCATCAACAGTACAATGGATAAGTAAATTGAGATACACTGATCAGGACTGGCTACATAATTTACAGGGCCCAGTACAAAATGAAAATGCAGGTGCCTTATTAAGAAATTATTGAGAATTTCAAGATAGCAACAGCAGAGCATTAAACAAAGCAAGAGGCTATGTGGCACTGCACAGGTAACATTCCCATGAAGCCTGTCCTGATATTAATACAGTGGAATACTACACAGCAATAAAAATAGGTACAACCTATTGCTACATATAACAAATGGAAGAATTTTGCAGACATATAATGAGTAAAAGAAGTCAGACACAAAAGAAAATATACTATATGATTTCATTTATATGAAGATTAAGAACAGGGAAAATAATATATATGATGATAGCATTTAGAATAGTGGCTATTCTGGGGGTTGTATTGAATGGGAAGGGGCACGAGAGAGCCTTCTAGGGTGGTAGAAATGTTCTATATCTTGATCTGTATTGTGGTTACACAGATATATACACGTATAATAACATAAATAACAATACTTGTCAGATTCAATATAAAAGCACCACAAGGTGTCAGCTGCTCCTACCCTCCAGTCTCTTTCATTCAGGCACAGATCTGAATCTTGTGCTCTGATTCCTGTTTGGGTGGGTGGTGTTGGATGGTCCCATGGCTCAGAGAGCAGGAGAGGAAGACCTTTATGCTCTCTGATTCATGGCACCCACATTTCCATTGTCCACTATCAATATCTGCCATCCTGAGACGCTCCTCGGAGCCAGGGACACCAGCAGTGCCAGGTCACACCCATCAGACTCAGAAATATATCTAGGATACTTAGGTCATAAACAAAAGTGCCTCACATGACCAAGAAAACCTACGTTGTGGTGCACCATGGCTGTACTCTGCCTTCATTTTTGTAATACATTATTTCAGAGACCCTCCTCTTTTCATTGCAATGTAATCAATAGATTTACCATAAGAAAAAGAAAATACACACTTAGAAGGAAAAAATTTTCATATTAAAAACAAAATAAAATTAGAACAAAATTTACTCTAGCAATAGCGATCAGTCAGTAAGCACATATTCCTGACTGGTGACAACTGGCTGAAGTGGCCCTTGACATATAATGGACCCACAGGGTTTGAATTCTTGGATTTTCTTTTTGAAGCAACACACCTGTCACTGCAAAGAGGCAAAGGGGCACCAGCCAAAGAACTGGTTGCCTCCCTACTCAACTTGAGAATCCCTGGCATTTTAATGAGGTGCCATTTTGCTTGTTAGGTGAAAAATACTTCTCTGCTATGCACCAATCTCTGATAAATCATGGCTATTATTTCTATTGTAATTATCTTTATAAAATTCAGTCTTTAATATCTTGGGATATTTTAATACTGTGTGCAAATTTAATATGAAAAGTAAAAGCCCATTATTATCTGTTCTCTTGGAGAATGGGCGAATAAATGGATACAGAAATGGATAATGGATAAGAAAAAAAGGATGGGATTGTTGGGCTTTGATAGCACGGGCACTGATGGATCCTGCTCAGCACATTGGCTTAGCACAGAACTGGGTATGTTTTGGGGATTACCACCCTCAAGGGAAACCCTCAACCAATAGGGTATGGGAGCTGGTGGATGAATATTTCTCCCCATCCCTCCTTGATAGACAATTCAAAGAAATATTCTGTACATTCCTCAAAAAAGTTCCTGGAGCCATCAAGCCCCAGATGCCCACACAGGTGATCTTGATAACACCCCCTTGCTTCAGATTACTTCCTCCCCTGTTTCACTTTTCTCGGTCCCTCATTGCTGATCCATGTGATCATCTCCCCAATAAATTACCTGCTCTGCTTTCAGGAAGGGATGGAGCAACCCAGGCTAAGATGCAGGGACCCAGTTTCCTTCCATTTAGGGCCTCAACTATCTCCTACAACCTCAGAGCCCTCCTCTGGAGTCTCTGATTAAACCGGCAATGAGGGAACAAGGTGGGGAGGAGCAGCCAGGAGTTTTAATACCATAGGCATGGAAATGGTGCCTGGCACTGCAGCGTATTTTCCACTGGCCAGAACTCAGTCATGTGACTCCATTAACTCCACAGAGGAAGCTGGAGAAAGCACTCTGTACCCAGGATGAGCAGGAAAGAGAGTTGGTGAATATACAGAACTGTTTCTGCCACAATTTACCATGAATTTTACATTTCTTCTCTCCCTTTGGGAGTTTTAAACTATTGTTCTCAAGTTATTTGCACCAAGGTCTATGCTCACTTATTTCAGAAAGATAAATTTCATATTATTGCCACAAAACTGCCACAATGAAATGTGACATTGTATAAAGCTCCTGTGAGAAATCCCTGTTTAAAATTTTTTCCAGCTTACTATTTAATGTTAGTTCTAAAGTGCAGAGAGGGATCTCCCTGTTGGTCCTGCCTCAAATGAGAGATAGAATTATAATTAATGCTATAAATATAATTACCAATTATAATTGATTACTGTGAATCAGAGAATAAATGATAAGAAAAAGGGCCAGAACACTTTCTCACTTTTAAATAGAGTCCAGTATGCTGGTAAAGTTTTCTAGTTACGCTCTCTGAGAAGGAAGGTCCAAATCTGCTCAGACATATTGAAAAAGAAGAAAACTCACAAGCAGGGGGGTGAAGTCAAAGTGATCACTTTTTTTTTTTTTTTTTAGTATTGTTTTGAACAGAGAATAAAGAGGAAATAAAATTACACTGTGAAATTAATGAAAGAAACCTCAACTAAATTGGAGTGGTGAAGGCCTGTAGGGGAGTTCACATACCCTTTCATACAGTCAATTACTCCAAACAGGAAGAGACAAGAGACATAGGCTTGCATCTCTGACAGGAAGGTGTTTTCTACTCTACTGCTCAGCAGGAGGAAGGGAGATCTCTCTCCCCAAAAGGCAACAGCCCAGCCAATGAGAGACCTGAGCAAAGCAAACAATGAGAAGTCCCAGTTTCCTCCAATGGACTTTTTATTTATTACAGCCCCTCCCAGCTCCTCTTTCTCCTCTGTAAAACCAAGCCCCTTCCCATGTTTCTCTGGATTTGCCTATGGTCCGCCATAGTGTGCATGTCCTAAATTGTAATTCTTTTCATTGTTCCCAGAAGAAAACTCGTTTTGTGGTAAAACAACTGGCCAATTTACTTTTTAAGTTGACAACACATACACTCTTAAGTAGTCTCTTGGCCTCCTGAAATCATGAAATTTCTGCCTCATTACTTCTCTAAATGACCAAAATTAGATCCAGCGTAGAGAAGAAACTTACTCCTGATTCTGGCAAGAACCGATTACAGATTTGCCCCAGTAAGGTGCATTGGGATGAACTGCCAAGGGTTATAAGCAGAAGAGCCCAGGTAACACAATCCTTCATCTTGAGGGCCTATGGGAGGTTTGGTTGGTTCTTCATAGCCCTTGGTTACGGGTACAAGATGGCAGCTTTATCATTTTTGTTCAGCTGACCTCAGTGCAGATTTAACCTTGGTGTGTTCTTACCACCTCTGTATTCATGTCCCCTCATCCTCATCACTGTATGTCTCTTCTCAGTAAAACATACCTACTAATTATTGAGTGCCTTCTATGTGGTAGGTATTTACATTATCTCACTTACTCCTCAAATGAGCCATGTAAAGCAGGTTTCATTAACCACATTTTGAGCTCAGAAACCTGAGTCATTAAGTGATTGGAGTTGTGGTTTGCTGGCCACTGATTTATATTCATACCTTCTTCTCTGAACACTTCTTTTACGTTCTAGCTCTCCCGCAAGGATTCTACTTCCTCTGCAGCCATCTCTCACATCCTATATATTCAAGGGTATGGAGTAGGATTGCCAGATAAAATACAGAATACCCAATTAGATTTTAATTTCAGATTACTGCAAATATTGCATGGGCATACTTATACTAAAAAGTTATCTGAAATTCAAATTTAACTGGGCCTCCTCTGTTTTTATTTGTGAAATCTGACAACGCCAGGAGAGCTAAGTGTCTTTCCTGTGTAATCTTGTCCCCTCCACACCACTTCTCCTTTGGAACCTCTGGCAACTTTGAAACACACGTGGTCAAACTCCTCTCTCCACTCCTCCTCCTTGTGGAAGTTGCCTGTTGTGCTCATTGTCACTTATGTTAATTCATTGATCATTTTAGCATCTGGTTCACTTTCTTCTTCTGAGTAATTATTTCCTTTATTATTTTTCATGATTCCAGTATCCACATAGATGACACTTCAATACCTTCACTTCTGATTTCCTTTACCTTCTAATTTTAAATACTTTTTCCTCCATCCCAATTCAATAGGGGAGGAGCACAGGGAGTGCAGAGATTGCAGTATTAAATAGGGTGGTCAGGAAAGCCTCACTGAGGAGACGACTTTGAGCAAACACCCTGAAGGAAGCGAAGGACTCAGCTTTCTTGACACTTGGACAAAAGCGGTCCAGGAAGAGAAAATAGTTAAACGCAAAGGCCTGGAGGTAGAAGCCTCCCAGGCTTGTTTTGGAAAGTTTCTTGAGAACAGGGATAAGATACAATCTATTAATTGTGCCCACAGGATACCTTTGCCCACAGGAATAATTCAGTAAGTATGATGATTCACAAAAGAGTAAAATAAATTCTTGTTTAATATGAATGAGGGAGGGACCTTTATAGAAGGTTATTAAATATTTGGAAATCAATTCCTTTCCTGTGAGACCTTGCAATCAAATGACAGCATTTAGATTCTCAATAATATGTAAAATAAAAGCATAAATTAAATAAGGAATTACTATTATGTACAACTAGAAAAGTGCATTCGAGAGGTGTAGTTTGAGGGATCACATTTCTGTAGTTTTTCATAGTCTTTAGATTCTTTTGCTTTCAATCCAGTAGGAATCTTGAGGCGTGGAGATAAGGAAAGACAGTGAAGATTAGATATTATTCTTAGCAATGAATTCAATAAAGATTTCTTGGGTGCCTGCAAAGTGAGAAAAGCCCCACGCCGGATATATTCTAGTGCCAAGCACAGAGCTCTGCACAGTAAATATTTTGTAGGTTTCAGTAGGACGAACGGCTGACTGGATGAATGAATGAACGAACGGAATGAATCTAGGAGAGCGGCTTCTCTGAAGTACCCGGATTTGACGCCTAGACTATCACAGCCAAATTTCCAATTTTGCTTAATAATTCCTGGACTATCAGAGAGGGTGAGAACAAAGAGAAAGCGATCAAACAAAACAATGAACATTAAAACTGGGTGTTACCGACGCCGCGGCTAATTCTGTCCGCGCTAGGCTTCCGTAGTCTTTCCCGTTCCTACGCTTACGCGACCGGTAGTGACGTCATGAGATTTGGAGCTCGCGGGAGAACTCGTCTCCGCTTTCAGGTGGAGGGCGGGAGCGCGCGCGGGACTTTCAAGTGTCGAGCCCCGGGAACTCGAGCTGACATGAGCCTCTGGGTGGACAAATACCGGCCCTGCTCCTTGGGACGGCTGGACTATCATAAGGAGCAGGCGGCCCAGCTGCGCAACCTGGTGAGTCAGCGGGACGGGACGGGGCGGGCAGAGGGGAGGCCTCCCAGCGGGGCTTTCGCGTCCCCGAGGAGCGGTGCCTCGCCCTCCCGCCGCAGAGGGTGATGGACGCTGGAGAAAAGTAAAACGGGGAAGGGGTGGGGGTCGGTCGTGCTTGTAAACGAGAAAAGTCTCGTTGCGAATTGTCCTCTGAGCCAAGATTTGAAGGAAGTGAGAAAGCCCGCAGTACAGAAATCGGGGGGAAGAGGTGGCCAGGTAGAGGGAACGGCAAGCGCAAAATCCCTGAGGCGGGAGTGTGCACAGCCTGTTCTGGGAGCTCCAGAAGGCCCGTGTAGCTGAATAATAGTGGGCCAGCGGGCAGAGTAATAGGAAATTGGGAAGCGTGTGTGTGTGCAGATCCAGTAGATCCTTAGTGAAATGGGAGGCCGGCGGAGTGTTTTGAGCATTGAAATGACGTCATCTGACTAACTTTTTAACAGGCTTCCTTAAAATTCTTTGTGTCGTTGTCCTCATTTACAAAAAGGAAGGTGTCGGATTTATTAATTGCTAAGGTCATTTCTAATTCTAAAATAGGTTCTATTAGATTGTCCCTGAGTTTAATTCCTTTATGGAAGATTTTTTTTCTTTCCCCCGCGCTGATGCCTATTTTGATGTTGTAGTTGATAAAAGTGTCTAATGGTAATGTTTTGTGAAAAGCAAACTGAATCTCGTAGGGAATGGAGAGGGGAAAAGGGTCTTGAGGAGAAAAATCTAGTGTCTGTGGAAGCTATTTATTCGCTCTTTTTAGGGCCTAAAAGTACCATATGCTGATGGAAGTGTTCTTGATCAGCACTCTAGTCTTTCGGTACCCACCTTTTTCAGAATTACAGGTACTATATGCTAAGTATTATTTAAAAATGAGAAATAATAAAAAAGGAACTCCATCCTTATATGTGAAAGGCGATAGAAAAGTTGATAGTGTTGTGAGATTGAAAGCTTTTTTTAGTTCTCTTCACTAGTTATTGTTATTCCATCTATACTAATTTAAATAAGTGTGTTACAGCTATATACTTCATTTATAGACGAATTGCTTTTTCTTACAATAGATTTGACTTTTACAGTCTTAGTCATAGGATAGATTTTATTTTATTTTCTGTGACCATTTTTTTGTATGGAATTTGGAATAAATATTTTGGGCAAAAATTTAATATACTGGTGTGATGTGTTAATAGATTTGCTTCTCAAAAACATTTGCCTGTTTATTCCTGAATCTACAACTTAATAAAACTATGAGACATTTACAGCATAACCTTTATTTTTGGTGAGATCCAAGTTTTAAAAACGAAGGCAGTAGTTGTGGAGCACCTACTATTTTCCATGCACTGTGTTAGGTGAGTAGTCCTTTCCTTGAGACTTTATTTTTTTTCAGTGCCAGAGATAAATGGGTTTACAAAGTATTAAAATTCACTGTGATAAGCACTTCTTTTGAGACACTTATTCTTTTTTCCTATAATGGTTATTTACAAAACTTTGGCTCCACAAGATTTAATGCACCTGAAGCTAAGGTCTGTGTTCTCGTCTTCTTCATAGCCTTCATTGCAGATTCCCAAACCTGATTGATGATCACAATCACCTGGGAAGCTTGTACTGTAATGCAGCACTGTCATGCCCTACCCCATCCCCTTGCTCTTAACTTGTAAGTGCACACAGACTGACTTCCAGCTCCCTGCATCTGCACTTACTGAAGGCTTTCTCTTGCTGACACCCCTAAGCAGAGTTGAGATGCCTGGAAATTAATGCCCTCCCTTTCCCCTGATTCCCAAAGGACTAATGAGAGATAGCGTATCATACTCCAGCTTCCCTAGCCCTTGGGTGGGTTAACACTGTGGGATATTTTTATACTGGCTTCAAGAGTATCCCCAGCAGGATCAAGCCCCAGATGCCCAGAGTGGTTTTTAAGTTGATAGCATACTCATGTTGGCTGCCTTGCTTTCCTTGTTTTGTGTTTCTGCTCCCTTAGATAGTTTTTCTTTACCTCCTAAATAAACCAGATGCACTCGTTTTTTAATTATGGGGACTGTTTGTAGAAGCTCAAACTAAGACAGGCATCAGTCTCAGTTACTGAATCATAATCTCGTGGATGGGGACTGGTAATCAGTCTTTTATTTTAAAAAGTTCTCTAGGAGTTTCTGACAGCCAGGTTTGGGAGTTCTTGCTTTCTAGCATGTAGTGTTGTATCTTGCATGTACTATGCTAGGTATGGAAGTTATATAAAATTTATGCCAGGGGAATAATCAACATTTCAGAGTTAAAGAAAAATTCTGTCTCTTTGTATATATATTCAACACACACACACACACATATGAAGTCTCATAGGTAGAGACACAAAATATTTGATACTTAAAAAGTAGTTTATTTCTACCTAGAGCAGTTGTTTGACTAGGGAAAATGCCCCATTCTTGTTTTTCCAGGTGCAGTGTGGTGACTTTCCTCATCTGTTAGTGTATGGACCGTCAGGTGCTGGAAAAAAGACAAGAATTATGTGTATTCTACGTGAACTTTATGGTGTGGGAGTGGAAAAATTGAGAATTGAACATCAGACCATCACAGTAAGCATTTCACTTTGGGGCTCTCCAAATATTTATAGCAGGGATTTTCAATCCTCATTATATATGCCATGCCCACCTCACCATTGCTGCCCAATGTGTGATTTAAGTAAGAATTTCACAGTAATTCTGGTGTACAGGATTGAGAGCTGCTAATTTATAGACCTAACTATTATAACTAGACCAAAGTCAATTATGTTAGAGAGAAAATATGAGCAACAGGAGATTTTGGGTAAAATGTGGGTGGTGGGACTTATTTCAGATTACCTAATAAATCAGTGTCTCAGCTGGAGCTAGAACTCAAGTTTCTAAAGTTCATTTTCTGAGAGCAGTAGTGGGTATGGAAAGTGAATGATTTGAGAAAAATTTTAAACGTGGCATCAGGCACCTTGGTAAAGATTAGGCAACTGTCTGGGAAAGGAGGTCTGAGCCTCTGGGATGTGCAGAGAGTTCCCAAGATCTTGCTGTGGCCGAGCTTTCCAGCCTCATACCATGCAATGCATTTTCATATTCTTTCCTTAGAGATGATGTTTGAGATCTAGCTGAAATATCTCAGAAGTGCCCCCCAAGCCCATTAGAATTAATTTTTCCTTCTACAACCTATAGTTTATACTTTTTAGAGTACTTACTTTATTTTGCCTTGATTATAGTTGTTTATACATCTTCTACTTGGATAAGATTGTATTTGTTTTGAAATTTTGTAAGGAACACCTCATGTTCATTTTCATATTCTTCATAGCCCCTGGTATGTCTTGTACGTATTAGGCACTGAAAAAAATGCATGATGAGCGACTGGATGGTAGGATGGTAGTGCTGTTAGAATCTTATAGATTTTAGACTAATGTGGATTAGCTTGTGTTTAGACACACTGAGTTTGAGGTGTTGGTGGTATATCCTGGTGGAAATTCCAAAAAATATGCAGGGACAAATTTAAGAAGAATGATGTGAGATCTGTAGGAAGAAAACTATAATATCTTATAAAAGGACAAAAAAATGAGAGCTGATCGAATGGAAGAATGCAGCGTGTTCTTAGATGCGAGGCTTAATATTTAAAGGTATCTGTTCTCCCCAAGTCACAGTATAAATTTCAGTGAAATCGCAATTAAAATCCAACTTTTTTTTAAATTATATGAAATGGTCTTAAAGTACATATGGAAGAATACATTTCTGAGACTAGCTAAGTAATTTTGCAAAAGAAGATTTTGTGAAGTGGGTCTTGTGTTACCAGATATTAAATCATATTGTAAGGCTACTGTAATCAAATTGGCAAAAATTGAAGGCATTATAAAACCTACTGCAGATGGGGACATTGGGGAAGAGTATTTATTCATTGCCAGTGGAGAAGTGAATTGTTAGTATTTTTTTGGAAAGCAGGCTGGTTATACGTATACATATAAACACACATACATATAAAAGTTTAGAAAACGTGTCATCTTCAATCTAGCAAATCCTTTATTGAGAATCTGTTACATAGAAATGAAAGCAGTGCATGAGACATATGTACAAGGATGTTAATTGTGAAATTATTTGAGATGGCAAAAAGCAAGAAACAAAATGCCCATCTGTATGACTGGCTTTGGGACATCCATGTTGTAGGTTGATATGCAGCTGTAACACCCTATATCTGTTGTCTGAGAGGGATTGCCTACATGTGTTGTTAAGTAGGAAAAGCAAACACAGAGAAATATATATGATTCCTCTTTTTTTAGTTTTATTTTTTATAAGAAACACACTCTATATAACATACAGAAATATATTTGTGTGTTTATTTTTGTGTGTTATCATGGAAAAGACTGAAAAGATGTACACAGATTGTTTACAACAATAATCTGCTGATAACGGGATGGCTTGGAGATTTCTGGAGGTAAAAGAAAAAAGTAATCACAATAAAAACACAATATGTGATTATGACCCAATTTATATAAAAACATATTTGTTTATCTGCGCATTAAGAAAAGAATAGGGCTAATGAAGTTAAAACATTAGTGGTGTATCTAAAGTTTTATTTTTTTTTAGTAAGCGTAAATTGTATAATTTAAAAAAATCAGTGAAATATAAAAGGAGAAATAGCCAATAAATAAATGTTAAAAAAGTCTGTTTTCTTTGTGCACAGACTCCATCTAAAAAGAAAGTTGAAATTAGCACTATTGCAAGCAATTACCACCTTGAAGTTAATCCCAGGTAAGTTGCTACTATGTAGAAATAAGAATTTTTAGAATAGTGGTGTTCAGACTCTTTTTAAAGAGTAGAAGTCTTTATTGAAATAAAATCACGTATGGAAACATAGTACATAAAACAGATAAAAGTGAAGCTGCCCTGTTGAATAGGGAGCCTAGAACCTTCCCATTTTCCCTTCTCTCTGAGACCCCTGAGTCAAAGAATTTTAATTAAGTTTTCTTGCTCTGCAGAGCTCAATGTTTTACACAAAGTACATTCCAGTCAGTAATTTTTTGTTAATTGTATTGACTCAGAACTGATGAGCAAAGTGTGTGTAAAAGTTTGTAATGTCTGGAGTGAATATTTCAGAAAGTGATTTGGATTACCAGATCTTTCTTTGCCGTTTCCTTTAGTCCATGAACCAGTGTCTATATTATCTATCATGAGATAAGATTAGGATCTTTTTGGGAGGCACATTGAAAACTCAGGCCACAGCATATAAGTACTGCTTAACTAAATGGTGTAGAAATGATTTTATTGGGAGTAAAGTTGGCTAAACCTTCAGTTTTCTATGGGGCCTGTTCTTGAAGGAGAACAGAATCAAGGGTATCTTCAGGCAAACGCAGCTTTATGGGCAGTGGCACGGAGACGAGAATAAACATCCATTTCAAGCCTGAATGGAGCAAGAGGAATAGAGTTATAAGCTAATGTGTATTCAGTAGCAGGCACTGTGTGAAAAGCTTTACATGGATTATTATATTTAGTCCTCACAACAACCATAACAGATATCATTATTTTCCCTAGGTATGTCAAAGAAAATTAAGAGAAATAAGGTTGGTGGGAAAGGGTCTGATCATAAAACTAGAGAGGGTGTTGATTGCATAGACAAAAGAGAAATGTTTTGGATTCTTGACTACGAAATGATCAAATGAGGAACACTCTAGGTATATTGATCTAATAATAGTGAATTGAGGAAGACTTGATGGCTATTTGGGAAAGTAAACTCAAGCTGATTGCTTTGCCCTCTTTCTCATTGTGAGTTTCTCTATAGCAAGAATAGCCAATTAAAGATAAGCTGATTGTTTTTCAGGTGTTTGAAGTTGACATTCAGCCTGAATTAACCAGGTGACTTATGTTGGTTTGTGAGGCGCATGACTTAAGTGCTAAAGCAATAATATGGGTATAAATGACAGAGAATGCCTATAAGAAGTCAACAGCTTACAGACTTCTGACTTTTTATCTTAGACTCCATTTGCTTAGACCCTGAATCGGCTCCATGTTAGTGCTGGGAGCAGACTTGTCTAGGCTTGTTCTCTCTCAGACCTTTGATATTTTGGGGATGGGGAAGAGGAATGGCGATTACATTTGTTTCAAAGAGTTATTTTTATATTTTGAGACTATAATATAATATATAATAGTTGTATTAAGAAATTAGCTGTAACTAGCTATTAACTATAGTGGGTACAGAAGTGTCAAAGTGTTTGATAAACTGTTAATTATTACTCTTTCTAAGTAACCATAAACTTTATATAAGAACATGTTTAGTGTTTTCAGTGTTGTTAATCAAATTGTAATTGAGTACTGGAATATTAGTATTTTTAATGACCGTGAAATACTTCACTTTTTTTTTTTTTTCTTTTTTTTTTTTGTGAGGAAGACCAGCCCTGAGCTAACATGCATTGCCAATCCTCCTCTTTTTGCTGAGGAAGACTGGCCCTGGGCTAACATCTATGCCCATCTTCCTCTATTTTATATGGGACGCTGCCACAGCATGGCTGACGAGCAGTGTGTCGGCAGGCGCCCGGGATCCGAACCCGCGAACCCCGGGCTGCCAAGCGCGAACTAAACTGCTGCGCCACTGGGCCGGCCCCGAAATACTTCACTTTTAAAGGTTTGTGAATGTAATTAGGTGTTACTAATTTTGATTAAAATTTTTTTTTTTTTTTTTTTTTTTTTTTTTTTGGTGAGGAAGACCAGCCCTGAGCTAACATCCGTTGCTAATCCTCCTCTTTTTGCTGAGGAAGACTGGCCCTGGGCTAACATCGTGCCCATCTTCCTCTACTTTATGTGGGACGCCGCCACGGCATGGCTGACAGGCAGTGCGTCCGCGGGCGCCCGGGATCCGAACCCGCGAACCCTGGGCTGCCAAGCGCGGACGAAACCGCTGCGCCACCGAGCCGGCCCCTTGATTAAAATTTTAACCACTTAAGATCTGTAACATTTTTCTTATAATAAGAGACTAAGAATAAGGGCATAATACTTTCTACATATTTACATATAAATTTACCATTATTTTTGTTTTGTATAGTGATGCTGGAAATAGTGACCGGGTAGTAATTCAGGAGATGTTGAAAACAGTGGCACAATCACAGCAACTTGAAACAAATTCTCAAAGAGATTTTAAAGGTATGTGATAAAAAGATTTCTTTTTATGAGCCAGACACTCAAATTGTAAGCAATGGGTGTAAGAGAAAATGTAGTGAGAAGTGTAAATTCTATCCATTTAGCAAATATTTATTAATCTCTTGTTCTTTGCCAAGCGTTATGCTACCTTTTTTTTTTTTTTTTGGATATAAAAATGAAAGAGGCATGATCTCTGTGTTCACGGGAGTTTATAGTCTAATGAAATTGAATTTTGGTGGAAAGAGGACTATTTGTGCCACTCGTATGTTATTTTAGAATTAGATGAGTAATGAAAACACTTAATTTAAAATAAGAAATTGCATGATTTAAAAATAACTTTGTAGGACCAATGTTCTACGTTAATTTTCAAATATTTAAATAAAAAGAAAACGAAAATCAGCTATAATCTCACCATCCACAGTTACTGTTAACATTTTGTCAGTACCTTCTAGTATTATTTATATATGCATACATTTTTACAGAAGATTTTGTGATGATAAATATGCCAACATTTAATGTTTTTGATATACTTTGTCAAATTCTTCACCTGAAAAAGGGTATAGATTTATACTACCACCAGCAATGTTTGGGAATGCCCATTTCTCCCCAACATTTATGGGCACTGTGGAAAAATAAATTGTTTGTGTTTTGTTTTTCTTTAGTGGGTCTGATAATTTTTCTTTTGATCATTGCTCGTTTTACTGTTTTGTGAATTGCCTATGCATATTCCAGCCTGTTTCTTATCTTTCCTCTTCATTCTCTATTTCAAAATAAATTTACATTTATTTATTTATTTATTTGCTGCTATAAATGAGGCTTCTCTTATTTTTTCTTTTTTGTTTACATATATGACAGCTATTGATGTTTCTATCTTAATTTATATCCTACTATGTTGTTAAATTTTCTTATTGTTTGTAATAGTCTTTCCATTGTTTCTTTTGGTTTTTCAGATATACATTCATATCATCTGTAAATAGAGATAATTTTTCCTCCTCCTTTCCAATTTGTATGGCTTTAAATACTTTCTCTTATCTAATTATGTTTGCTAGCACCTCCAGTATAGTGTTTAATAGTAGTAGAGATAGTGGACATCCTCATTATGACTCTAGAATGAGAGTGCCTTAGCGTTTCTGCATTTAGTTAGTTGCTAGATTTTGGCCTGAGGTATATCTATTTGATCATTGTAAGAAAATATTCAATTCCTATTTTATTGAATGTTTGAAACATGAACGTGTGTTAAATTTTTTCAGATCCTCCTACATCCATGATTTTTCTTCTTAATTCTATTAATACCATATTATATTACTGGATCTTCTAACAAAATTGATTTCCATTTCTGGAGTAAACCTCACTTGGTCATTATGTGTTAATTTTTAAAATACGCTGCTGTTTTCTGCCTACCAGTATTTCTTATTGTATCATTTGGTCTGTAGTACTTGTTGTTTGGTGCTATCTTTGTCAGATTTTGGCATCAATCTCCTTGTCTCTTATTTTTCTGTTCAATTTGGATTCTATTTACAGGATTTCTCCTCATTGTGAAGCATTGTCTTGGAAGGGGTCCTCATTTTGTTATTTTCAGTTTTCTGCTGTGTCAAACCTTATTGCATCAAGGTTCCTTTGCGCTCATTCATGAATCGAGCCCCATGGATGCTGTTTTCAAATTGGCCCACGATGCTTTCCATTGTGTTCTCGTGGGTGATTTGGGGTTCTCTTGTTCTAAAGGTCAAAAACCTAGTGGATTCCAGCCACCTCCTCCCATAGTTGCTTGTTCTCACTTGCTCATATTTGGGGTTCTTACATAAAGTTTGTCACCTAGCTTTGATGTAAACATTGTCCATGAGTCTTGGATATTGGAATCTTTAGTTCTGGCTGTTTTTTTGGAGAGATCCAAATGCTACACTGCTACCACTGCCATCTTCTAGAAATAGTTTAATATAATGAAAAATACAACAGTTGGATTCAATCTCTACCTACACATTATTCCTGAAGCACTTTAAGGCCAGTCCTTGATTATTGCCAGTGGAATCTTACTGTATAAGTGACCAGATGTCTTTCTGCCTTTTTGGCTACATCTCTTGTGCCAATATTTTCCAAAGTATATTTCTTAGAATGCTAACATTTAAGATGTTCCACAGAAATGTGCTCCTGAGATAAAATATTTTGGGGAAATGCAGCACAGTACGTCCTGGTCTTGGTGATTGTCTAGAACTGTCTCTGCCTCTTTCTAAATGGTGATTTTTAGAGCATATAAATATAATAAAGGCTGCAGTAAGTTCTACAACAGAGTAACCTCTTTAACTTCATTTAGCCTAGTGTTTCTTTGATTATAGAGTTTTTAATAAATAAGATATTTATTTAAATAAATAAGTTATTCTCACCACACCTATAGCTTTTATATGTCCTTGACAAAGGGCAGAGTGATATATCAGGCTTATTATTTAGGATTTCACTCTGAATAATGAGGAGGAAGAGAAAGAGGTAGATACTCAAGTTAACGTTTGTTTTGTTTCTCCTTGACTCAGTGGTGTTATTGACAGAGGTTGACAAACTCACCAAAGATGCTCAACATGCCTTGCGCAGAACCATGGAAAAGTATATGTCCACCTGCAGATTGATCTTGTGTTGCAATTCTACATCTAAAGTGATACCACCTATTCGTAGTAGGTGTCTGGCAGTTCGTGTGCCTGCTCCCAGCATTGAAGATGTAAGTCAAGTTAAACTTTTCAGAAAAAATTCAGTTCAGATTCTGTGAGTACTGTGTGTACATCCTGTCATATTTTTTTGTAAAAATATGGTGAATTGTATTAGTAATTCAGGAACAGCTATGGCCTGGATGCTAACCATTAGTAGATGCACAAACCAGTACATATATATATATATATATATATAGTAATAAATACCAGATACCAATATATAGGAAGTGTTCTCTTTAAATCATCTTTTACCTTAGACGAGTAGGTGTGCATTTTACTAAACTAGGTAAGGGCTGGTTATTTAGTGTTTTCTACCTCAACCAGATTTAATTGGCTTTGGAGAAGACTTGAGTATGGAGGAAATAAATTTTGTAAGAAGATGATTTAGGAATACCTAGTCCCTAGTAAAGGGACCAAAGTTAGTCTGAAACAACATAATACGTATTCTTTTCCTTTATCATTTTTAATAGCTCTCAGTAAAAATCCTAATTTCTCACAATAAGCAACTTTCCTGCTATTAATAGATTTGGGGCAATTTTATGCAAAGTAGTGATAATATGTGACATTGTGTTAGTTGCAAAGGGGTAAGTACCTTTATTATAAGTTTTGCTTGTAAGAATTTTGGGAGTAATACAGTTGAAAGGGTCTATAAAGCAGGTGGGACTACCAGGTTCCACCACTCCCATGAGCACCATTCACCTCTTAGTGCATGCAAATAACACCCCCTGAGTCCTGCAGAATTCAGCCTGTTGCAGCTTTACTCGGCAGCCTTGTGAGCAGCGTCTGCCACCGACCTTGGGACCCTGTTGCCTCAAAGAGGCTGGCAGGCTTGGAGCTGGAACTAGGTCTTCCTTCAGTTGCAGGGCCAGCTGCTGCCTCTTCCTGACAGCTGGGCTAGACTCGTTGCTTTCTGTTAAAGGAACATGTGGGTTAGGGTAGGCTAGTGAGAGAAAAAGAGGTCTAGAAAGATATTACCAACGGAAATTACCTCAATATGCTGTTTGACAGATTGCCCATTTTTGTTAATTATTTTATTTGTAGATTTGCCATGTGTTATCTACTGTGTGCAAGAAGGAAGGTCTGAATCTTCCTTCACAACTGGCTCATAGACTCGCAGAGAAGTCCTGCAGAAATCTCAGAAAAGCCCTACTTATGTGTGAAGCCTGCAGAGTGCAACAGTGAGTGAAAGGGGTCAGTTACCACAGGAAACATTTTGGGACATAAGCACGCTTCCATTTAGCTTATCGTGTTCTCTTTTTGTCATGTAGATATCCTTTTACTGCAGATCAGGAAGTCCCTGAAACAGATTGGGAGGTGTATCTGAGGGAGACTGCCAATGCTATTGTCAGTCAGCAGACTCCACAAAGGTAACCAGTATAAAAGATGACCATAAACGTTTGATCATTGGAATGGTACAGATATTCTGAGTTTTAGGTTAGCTGTTTTATACACTGTGCCATTTAAAATTATAATTAAATCTTAAATTTAAATACTAAACTTTTAAAGAAAAGGTTGGATTTAATTTTAGAAATTTCGTGGTTCAGAATAGTTGGTGTGTGGTATCAGGGCTTTTATTAAGCTATTGACAAATGTGGAACTTCTAGATCAATTAAAACAAATCTTGAAAGTTTTAGTTTTCCTTTCAGAATCTCAGATGACTTGAGCAGGTAACTTCATCTTAGAGCTTCAGAGTCTTCATTTGTATAATGAAGATACTATTATTATTACCCTGCCAAGGATACTTGTGCCTTTGTTATGAAGAGCAAAAGAGATTGCGTGATAATGATTTGAGAACTAGAATACCCTGTGCTCATAGGCTCTGTTAAGAACAGTATTGTCTGTATGCCATCAATATTTAGGAAGTGTTTTGTGGCACATTTGCTGCACATTTGTTTCCATTTACTTCTGTGGGTCTCTTATTCAGTAGAGGACCATACTGAAGATACTTCGATCACTACTTGTTGGGTTTATGATAACTTTGAGAAGGGCAGTCTGTTCTTTTCCAAATCAAGAGTGACAGTCTTAAGGCCCACTGCCTTTGGGAAGCCTGGTGAAGGTTCCTTTGGTTTGCTGAAACACAGTCTCCTCCTCTTGTGTAGGAATTGAGAAATTGGAGTTGAGAAACCATCTTTGGACTTTAGAGAGGGTTGTTGATTGTTTTAGGAAACAGACTAGCCTGGGTGCAACTACTAAAATGTAAGCTTCCCTGGTTTATATGAAAATAATCTTGAGATGAATATACCATGCTTCTCCTTTTGGGTGATATATCTGATGAATTTTTATCTTTATAAGAGATCCTTCAAAGGAAATTATAATATGTTTGTTCTCTTTGGCTACCATATAGATCAGTGGAGGTGGATAGTCATACATAATGGGTACTTAATATTTCATCAGAGTTTGCTTTGAATTCCTATCATTCAGTTATTTTAGTTGAAGAAATTAATAGTTTTCAAAAAGTGCCAAACATTTTAAGTAGTCTCTTCAGAAAAGAAACCTTGATTTGAGGAAAAAGTATGCATTCTATTATGTAAAATGTTTATAAGCAGTGAAAAAATCTCAGCCTTTAAAGAGAAAATTCAAATAGTATCTTAGGAGCCTTTTACTTTCATAAAATATTTCCACATTAAAGATGACTTTCTTGTTTTTGTTCTGATTTTAAAGAAGAAAAGTAGTAGTAGTAGTAGTAGTAGAACTTTCCTACTTTTAAGAGATTTGGGTACAGATGTTAGAATATTTGCCAGTTATTAGATGTATTTTTAAGACGTGAGTCGATTATTGCTCTACTTAATTATTCTAGCTGCCACTACCCTTTCGTCCAATTTTCCAAACAGGTTTTGCTAGTTCATAAATTAACTTGTTCAAGAAGAGGTGCTGCTGTTTCCTGTTTAGACTATCTATTTTGGGAATTGATTCCGTTGTGCTGCATAAAAAGAAACTTCTCTCAATTTCAGAAAGCCTTGGGGCTGCCCAGAAATACAAGGAGGGCTGATGTCATTCTGATCATTAGTCCACACAGTACCAAATGGCTACTTCAGATTTTTGACCCCTTAGTCTTGCTGTACTATTTATAGTCTTGATTCTTGTTTAATCTTTCTTAGAGAGGTCATAATTTTCTAAATTGATGGCAAGTAATATTTAGTGAATGATCATTATGTTGGCTCTTACACTATATCTCATTTAATTCATATAGTAGTCCTATGAGAAAAGTATTATTACCATATTTGTAGATAAGAAAACTGATATTTGGGGAGATTGTCATGTTTTCAGGGACATTCAGTTAGAAAGAGGCAGAGATAGTTCTAGAATACCATATTTCTCTCACAGAAGAATTTGTATTCTTTACAACTTGCAACCCTCCAAGAAATAGTGACACACAGTATAAATGTAGAATGTATTCATTTTTTAGAAACTGTCATATTTGAAATGAACCCAGACTAAGATGGGATGCATGTGGACATGCATGAGATGCAGACAGTGAGTTATAAGATCAGTGGTGTAGGTAAATGTGTCCTGAAATAACTTTTCAGAAATAAGCTATGTGCATAATTATTAAAATAATTTTATATAGTCTCATTCATGTCTATTTTTTTATGCTTTAATAATCAGGTTTTATTTTTGAGGTATGCTACCAGGTCTGAGAGGGATCAAGGGCTTTGGAGTCAGACTTGAATTAAAATTCTGCTTCAACTACATGAGTTTTGATGGAAGCTTAACCTCTCTGAACTTGAAGTCTTCAGTAAAATAGAGTGGTGGTGTGATGAATAAATAGTGTACTGCAGTGAGCCTCGTACAGAGTAAAGGGTTAAATAAGTGCTTTGGCAGATGTTGGAAGGGTATGGACTTTCTAGTAAGATAGATCTGTGCTGAAATCATGCCTGAACTATGGTCAGCTTTGTCAGGTTACTTAAACCGTCTGAGCCTTAGTTTTTTTCAACCAAAAAAAAAAAATGGAGCTAATGCTCCCTCACAGCTGGTGTGAGGACTGAATTAAATTATTTGTTGCAGTGTCCTGCACATGGCAGGTGCTCAAAAAATGCTAGTTCTTTTCTTCACCTTATTTGGTTTTATTGTGGCACAGCTTCATACTTCTGGAGTCCCAGGAAAGGGGTCTAAACTTCCACTTTTAAGAAATCTTTTGTAAATCTCTTCCCTGATTGATCTAAAATATGGAGCATCTGTGATATTATTTTAGTAAAGATTCAGAACAGTATTTTCCCTTTTAGGGTAGGTAAGTATATACAGAGAGATAAAGATAATACTTGTTTTATGTGTATTTATCATTTTAATTGTCTGTTTTTTTCTTGCTGTTTTAAAATGTCATGTGTATTTCCCTCCTTCACCCTTTTCCCTCCTGAAAATATTATGAGGAGGGCCTAGAAACAGAGGTTGGAATGTTGATATTCACTTAGGCAGCCTGGTTCTACACCTACCTAAAACGTCTTGTACTGCCCCTTCTGTAACAAGACAGCTTTGTTTCCCTGCCATATTGCTTTTTTACTTTGCAGTTGAGGCAGTAGCATTATATTATATATCGTGCTTATATTTTCTTTTCTTATTTGTGTTTAATCTTTTCATGACCATTTTCTAGATTTCCTAGGTATGGAGAAAAATGTCCTATATGGAGAAGAAATAAACGTATTACTTGATATGTCATTAAGTATGTTAAAATTCATGGTGTGAATAAGCTCAACCTTCACTATTCATGAAGTCTTAATTTTTATCTAATACTTTCATGGTATTTTGATATAACTAATAACCCTGAATATAAATGCTGTCTGACTTTCAAACAGTTTTGTAATTTTTTTTTAGAAAATGAAATGAAATTAGGAATAGCTTCTATATGTGTATCCTGAGTATGATAAGCCATTTAAGAAAATATCTCAATAGGATTGTATAATTCATAAAGTAAGATAGCCTGGTAGGTACTTGGAAAAATTACTTCTTATTTTTATCACAGAATATTAATTATTTTGTTTTATATAGGCTCCTTGAAGTTCGTGGAAGACTATACGAGCTTCTAACTCATTGTATTCCTCCTGAAATAATAATGAAGGTAACCTGATTTCAGATCTTGAACTGTTTATAACCATAAAATTTGGACTTTGGGTATGTGATCACAGGGTTTTTACAATACTAAGATAAGTTGTCACCTCTTTCTATCCAGCGTATTAATTAGTTAATTAATTTTTACTTCTTTTTTGAATGAGAGAAATAAAGCTTGTTCACGTAATATTTTTTTAAATGATTACTTTTTAAATTACTAGTTATCTTTCTTTAGGGCCTTCTTTCAGAACTTCTACATAATTGTGATGGACAACTGAAAGGGGAAGTGGCCCAGATGGCAGCTTACTATGAACATCGTCTACAGCTGGGTAGCAAAGCCATTTATCACTTGGAAGCATTTGTGGCCAAATTTATGGCACTTTATAAGAAGTTCATGGAGGATGGATTGGAAGGCATGATGTTCTGACATCGATCAGTAATTCTTGCTAATATTTCTCAGTATCAGCATTTACATTCAGTTTATAGTGGAAGAGCTGCAGGTAAAATAAACTAACTTCACTTAATCGTGTCTTATTTGTGTTTTTTTGGTAATAATTCCTGTGTGAACTATTAATCATTATCCTCTAAGTTAAATAATTGGTCCTATATTATTGAAATATATTGAAAGGACACAACTATAAATTTTAAAGTCCAGGAACGTGATTTTAATTTACTTAAAAAATTTGTTATCCAAGTATGCAATGTTGATCCTTACATTTTCCATCCAGTCTCTTACTGGCTGGAGGAAATTTACACATATAAAAGCAAAGATTATTTTCTGTCCTCCAGATGACCATTTTGACCACAGGCACATAAATCTTTGCTTGGCAAGTCATTATCCTTAATCATGTTTTCCCTCAACCAAGAATTAAATTTTTGCAGGAAATATAGGATTTAATTTTAAAATATAATTACACAGGTATGGAGAAAGTTGCAGGTAACCATTTCTATTGAGTCTACAGAAATCCAACTTTTATTTTAGTGATACAGATTTGGTATTAGGTTGGCTATTAAGAAATAAGCTTGTTTTCATTAAGTGCTTGAGATTCCTATGAACATGCATCATGTAGTTTTGGAGCAAAGGTGTGTTACTATAGAAAGTACTCTTTGAATAAGTGTGTGGTTGTGTCGTTGGTCCTGTCCTTTGGAACGTTTTTTTTTAATTCAGAAATTTGGTTCATGGGACAAAGGGTTTGCTTGACAGATTTCTGTGACAGGCTCTGAACAATTTCTTTAATTTTGGGCACTGGAAGCAGGACACTAAGCTAAACCAATAAGGTGAAATAAAAGAAGGTTTTAAGTTTACATAAGTTATATTACCTATATAGGGATATCGGGGAGACCTGCTCTTGCAGCAGTTTGTGATAAACAATCAGGAAATATTTTATTGATAGACCCAGCTACACACACACCCCCAACACAGCAGGAAATGCTTTATTGATAGACACAGCTCCACACACACAGACACAGCTCCACACACACCCACACCCAACACAGCAGGAAATGTTTTATTGATAGCTACACACAGCCACACCCACACCCACACCCCGTAGACACAGCTACACACCAACCCACCACACACATACACACACACACACACACCCCACCCCACCCCCAATATAGTTTTAGACTTATGGGAAACTAGGTCAGCAGAGATGATGGTTGTCTTTTGGGGAGGAGGGGTTGAGGGGTACTAGTCAGGCCCCAACCAGAAGTCTCAGTCCTGGGGGCTAAATGTTAGGAGGGCTACTAACACTCAACAGAAAAACTGGGAAGGTGAGGTGAGGTTTGGGAGAGCTAAAGCTGTTTTGATTTGGAAAAAAGAGTAAAAAACATGGTAACTGTCTTCTAATGTTCAAAATGATGCACTTGAAAGTATGATTAGTCTTATAATTTGTTTCTCTGGAGGAGTGCTTCTCAGAGTGGAATCCCTGGGCCAGCACCAGCATCACCTGGGGGACTCAAAAATGCAAACTCTCACGTCTCATTGTAGACTTACTGAATCATAAACTATGGGGATGGGCCTCAGCAGTCTTTGTGTTTTACCACCCCTCTAGGTGATTCTGATGCACACCTAAGTTTGAGAACCACTGCTCTAGAGAGTGTAGCCTTAGGATCAATGGATATAGGTTAGAGAGATTTTAGTTTCCTGTGAAGAACTTAACAGCAGCTATCGTAATGGCATGGGAAGCTTGAGAGCCCTTCATAAATGGGAAATGTTCAGGTAGAGAATTGATGGAGAATGAAATGCTTACTATAGGCTAGGCATTGCACTGGGTCTTTTATAAGTATTATTTCGTTATAATCTTACAGCTCTGTGAGGTAGGTATTATCTCAGTTCTATAAAATAAATAGATTTAGAGAAATGAAGTATAATTTATACAATAAAACATCCATTTTAAGTCTGAGTTTGATTTTTGACATATGTATTCAGTGTAACCACCATCCCAATCAATATACAGATTCCATCACCCTAAAAAGTTCCCTACATGTCCCTTTGCAGTCAGTCCATCACTACCCTGACCCATGTGACCACTGATCTGCTTTCTGTTTTGCCTGTTGAAGAATTTAAAGAGAGTCAAATAGGGTGTGGTCTTTTGGTTAAGGCTTCATTCTCTCAAAATTATAATAGATTTATCTATATAGTTGCCTATTTCACTAATTTCTTTAATTTTTATTGATCAGTGTATGTTTGTATACACTTTTAAAACCCGTTCACTTGTTGATGGACCTTTGGGTTTCCAGGTTTTGTTTATTATGAATAAAGTCACTCTGAATAGTTCTGTTTAAGTCTCTTTGTGGACATGTTTCATTTCTCGAGTAAATACATAGGAATGAAATGACTGGACATAACATAGGTGTAAGTTTAACTTTTAAGAAGTTGCTAAATGGTTTCCCAAAGTGATTTTACCATTTTACATTCCTACCAGCAATATATGAGAGTTCTAGTTGTTTCTATAAAATTGGTTTCATTGATTTTCTATATTGTTGTCCTATATTTTATGTTTTTTATCTTTATTAATCCTATCTTTCCACATTTGATTTAGTTTGCTCTTATTTTTCCAAAATCTTAAAATGGACATTTAGATCATTGATTTTAGACCATTCTTTTCTAATAATTAAAATTGGACATTTCATCCTGAATACTCATCTAGCTTCCTCCTACAACTTTTGATATCTTCTGTTTTCCATTTAGTTCAAACTGTTCTAATTTCACATGTGATTTTTTTTCTTTGACCAAATAATTACTTGGAAGTGTATTTAATTTCTAAATAATTGAGATTTTCCAGATATATTTTTAAGTCTTCTCTATCCTTGTTAATCTTCTGTCATTTACTAAGAGGAATATTGAAATCTCCAACTGTAATTATGAATTTGTCCAATTCACTTCTTTTGGGTTTTCGTGCATTTTGAGGCTCATTAGGTGCATATGTTTTTAGGATTGTTAAGTCTTCATGGTGAATTGACCCCTTTATCATTATGAAATGTCACTCTTTATTTCTGGTAATATTCCTTGCTCGAAATCTAGTTTATTTGATGTTAATATAGCCACTCCAGCTTTCTTTTGATTTGAGTTTGCAATGTAGACATATTTCTTGTAGCTAAGGTCTGCTAGCAATGAATTTTTTGTCTGGAATATGTCTATTTTGTCTTTATTTATAGAATTCTTGGTTGATTTTTAAGTTTGTTTATTTTTCTTTACCCCAGCACTTTGAATATTTAATTCTGTTGCCTTCTGGTTTCTATTATTTCTGATGAGAAGTTGTCCAATAACTTGATAGTTGTTCCCTTTTACATGATGCGTTGCTTTCTTCTTGATATTTTCAGTATTTTCTTCTTTTCTTTGGCTTTTAGCAATGTGACTATATGTCTAGTTGTAGTTCTTTTTGTGTTTATCCTACTTGGGGTTTGTTTAATTTCTTGGACCAGATTCCTATGAGTAGTATGGGTATTATAGTATCAATTTTGGGAGTTTTGGGCCATAATTTATTCAAATCTTTTTTCTGACCTTTTTTCTCATCTCCTTTGAGACTTCCATGACTCATAGGCTGGAATGCTTTTGTCCCATAGGTCTTTGATGCACTGTTCATTTTTTTTCAATCTTTTTTCTCTGTGTTCCTTGGATTGGATAATTTTATTGATCTTCAAGTTCACTGATTCTATTTCATATCTGGTATTGCATCTAATTTATTTTTCATTTTAGTGTTTGTTCCTTTATATAGTTTCAGTTTTTCTGTTGCCATTCCCTATTTGTTGTCTCCTTGGTAGCATGTTTTCTTTTAATTCTTTGAACATATTTATAGTAGTTGCTTTGAAGTCTTTGCTAAATCCAACATCTGGTCCCACTCAGAGTCAGTTTCTATTGACTGCTTTTTTCCCTGTGTATCATACTTCTCTGGGTTTTTTGTTTCCCCCATATCTGGTAATTTATGGCTGAAAACTTTAATTTTAGATAATATATTTTAGTAACTTTGGATTCTTTCTTTCTTTTTTGATTTTTTTGGTTACTTTGTGTTATGATCATATTATAGCTTACCTAGATTTAAACTGTGTAGTTTGTCTTCCTTGCATTGCACAGCCACTGATGTTTCTGCTCAGTTATTTTTATTTTAGCCTGACTTCATCTTTCTGTCTGGAAAATTTAGTGGTCAACCAATGATCTGGGTAGATGTGAGCTCACACATCTTAAAGCTGAGACTTCAAGTCAGCTGAGCCATATGTGGGTTGAGGAACGCATTCAAGATTGGAACCCATTCTCCATATCCCTTGGTTTTCACGTGTCCAGTTTAGCTGTCAGGTATGTGTCAGTCAAGAGCTTATCTTAGCGACTCTGTGGCTCTTTCACTTCCGGGATCTCAGAGTTCAATATCTCATTGATCTGAACTAGACTTGCAACCTTAGGCTGGCAGAACTGGAGATTTTTCCCCATCCTTTTTGAACCAGATCTACCATTTTTATCCAGCAAAGTTACGGGTTTTCCTTGTTCCCCACCATGAATTCAGTCCACTACTCTGTCTGCAACCAGCCTTGAACTTAAAAAGCTACAATTTTTACTGACAAAGTGACAAGTGCGTGATGATAGTAAGGGGTATAGAGGGCCATAGAGTTGCTGCCCTTTTTATCCAAAGCTAAATAGTTTTTCAGCAATAAACATTTTTCAATTTGTTGTCTGATTTTGATCAATTTTAAGTTTCCCGGTTGGTTGGTTTTTGACGATTTTGTCCACTTGTATACTTTTCTGCAGCGTGAAATAACCCAGTCTCCTCCTGCTTTGATTAGTAGAAGTAGCCCTCCACTGATTCATTTCTTCATTGCTTTTTGTAGGTTCAAATTTCAATCTGATATCATTTTCTTTTTATCTTAAAAAGTTTCTTTAGCTTTTCTTGTATGGCAGGTCTGCTGGTGAATTCTTTCAGGGTTTTTGTTCTTGTTTTTTGTTCAGTTTTGTTGGCCTAAAATGTCTTTATTTTGGGTGTGGGTGTGTGGGGGTGTGTGTGTGTGTGTGTGTGTGTGTGTTGTGAGGAAGACCAGCCCTGAGCTAACATCCATTGCTAATCCTCCTCTTTTTGCTGAGGAAGACTGGCCCTGGGCTAACGTCTGTGCCCATCTTTCTCCACTTTATATGGGACACCGCCACAACATGGCTGACGAGCAGTGCGTCGGCAGGCGCCTGGGATCCGAACCTGCGAACCCTGAGCTGCCAAGTGCCAACTAAACCGCTGTGCCACCGGGCCGGCCCTGCATTATTTTTTGAAAAGCATTTTTTAATGGATATAGAATTGTAGTTTGACGATTTTTTTTCTGTACCTTAGTAATATTGTTTTGTCTTCGGTTTGTATTGTTTCTGAAGAGAGCTCTGCATTCTAATCTTTTTCCCTGTGTGTTTTCTTTTTTCACTATTTGTTTTATTTTGCTTTATATGGCTACTTGTAAGATTTACAGCTCCTCTTTATGACCAGTTTCTGGCACTTTGATTAGGATGTGTCTTAGTGTGATTTTTCTTGTGTTTATCCTGCTTTATACTACTTTGCATTTGATTTGATTCTTAGATTTGTGGATTTGTGCATTTTATCAAATTTGGAAAAATTTAGCCATTTTCTTCAAATATTTTTCTGTCCCCTCCTCTGAGACTCTAGTTACCTCTCTGTTTGACTTCTTGATAGTGTCCTATAAGACAGAATATCTGTCTTTTTTCCCCCAGGCTTTTTCTCCCTGTTCTTCAGTTTGAATAGTTTCTATTGCCTTCAAATTCACTAACCTTTTGCACAGTCTAATCTGCTTTTAAGACCATCCAGTGAAATTTTCAATTTAAATATTGAAATTTTCAGCACTGGAAGTTTCATTTGGTTCTTTTTTATATTTTACATTTTTCCTTTCATTTTGTTATGGTTTCCTTTAAATCTTGAATATATTTGTACTAGCCATTTTGAAGTCTTTGCTAGTTCCATATCTGTCATTTTTAGATCTGTTTCTATTGACTGACTGTGGGTCACATTTCCCGCCTTTTTGTATGTGCATTAATGTTTGTTGGATCCAGGCTGTTTTGAATATTACATTGTAATGTTACATTTTTGTTACATTTTGTCTGAATTCTGTTGTCCTTTTTTTGGTGAGGAAGATTGGCCATGAGCTAACATCTGTGCCAGTCTTTCTCTGCTTTGTTTGTGGGATGCTGCCACAGCACGGCTTGACAAGTGGTATTTAGGTCTGCGCCCGGGATCTGAACCTGCGAACCCCAGGCTGTGGAAGTGGAGTGCGCAAACTTAACCACTGTGCCACTGGACCAGCCACATGTTGTCTTTAAACAGTGTTGAACTTTGTTTTGGCAAGTAGTTATTTGATTGGCAGCTTGGTCCTTTTCATGCTTATTTTTAATCTTTTAGGATGGCCCTAGAGTAGTCTTTATCCCTAGTTGAGCTTTACATCAGAGATATGATCTTTCCGGTGTCTCTACTGAATGCTCTGAAGATCACTGAGGTGTCTCCATCTTGGGTTGCCAGAACCCAATGTCTTTCAGCCCTGTGTGAGCTCTGGTAATTGTTCAGCTTACAATTTCCAGCAGGTCTTTCTCCACTAGTTTTTGTTTTTAATTCTTTGTCAGAATTTTTAAAAATTCTTTCTGGAGGTATAGTCAGTGTTTATGCAGCTTAGTAATCAGCCAAAGATGCAAGGCAACTCTTATGCAGATTTCTGGTGCACTTTTTGTATGTAACTCTCCTGTTTCCAGATCTCTGCCATGCATAGTCAGCCTCTCTGAATTCTGCTTTTCTCCTCAACTCATTGTTTTCACATTTGTCTGCCTGGGTTTGCCCTTCCTATCCTGCTGGTTGGAAAGTGCCTCTAGGCAGAAATGAGGGGTAATTTGAGTTTACCTCATTGGTTTCTTTCCTCTAATGCATCGCAGTCTTGCACTGTCTGCTGTCCAGTGTCTCTTATAGAGTTGCTTTATATATTTTGCCTAGTTTTCTAAGTGTTTACGATGGGAGGGCAAGGCCAGCATCAGTTACTCTTTTATAACTGGTAGTGAAAGTCTTCGAGTTAGGATTTTAAGTGAAGGCACTGATTCCTGGGTGTGAATCACTATCTTACATAGTTCTTTAAAAATCTATGATATATGGGGTTTTTTTATCAGCTTTATTGAGATATAATTGATATATATAGCATTGTGTAAGTTTAAGGTACAGTGTGTGTTGATATACACACGTATTGCAAGATGTTACCACCATAGCATTAGCTCCATTACATCACAATTAGCATTTCATTTTTGTGGTGAGAACATTTAAGATCTACTATCTTAGCAACTTTCAAGTATATAATACAGTATTATTAATTATGATCACCATGCTGTATATTAGATCCCCAGAACTTATTTGTCTTAAAACTGAAAGTTTGTACTCTTTGACCAACATATCCTCATTTCTCCACTCTCTAAACCCTGGTAACCACCATTCTACTATCTGTTTCTATGAGTTTGGCTTTTTTAGATTCCACATATAAGTGATATCGTACAATATGTTTCTTTCTCTGTCTTACTTATTTCACTTAGAATAATGCCCTCAGGGTCCACCCATGTTGACACAAATGGCAGTATTTCCTTTTTTCTCATGGCTGAATAATATTCCATTACACACACACACACACACACACACACACGCTCTCTCTACATTTTCTTTATTCATTCATCCTTAGATGGACACTTAGATTGTTTCCATATCTTGGCTATTGTTAATGCTGCAGTGAACAGCATCCTGTTTTCATTTCCTTTGGATACATACCCAGAAGTGGGATTATTGGATTATATGGTAGTTCTATTTTTAATTATTTGAGGAACCTCCATACTGTTTTCCATAGTGGCTGTGCTAGTTTACATTCCCACCAGCAGTGCACAAGCGTTCCTTTTTTTCTACATCTTCGCCAGGACTTACGTCTTGTGTTTTTTTGATAATAGCCATTCTAACAGGTGTGATATCTCATTGTGGTTTTGATTTGCATTTCCCTGATGATTAGTGTTGTTGAGTACCTTTTCATGTAGCTCTTGGCCATTTGTATTTCTTTTGGAAAAGTAGCTATTCAGTTCCTCTGCCCTTTTTTTAACCAGATAGTTGGGATTTTTTGCTATTGAGTTGTATGCATTCTTTATATATGTTGGATATTAACCCCATATGAAATATATGATTTGCAAATATTTTCTCCCGTTCCATAGGTTGCCACCCCTTCATTTTGTTGATTTTTAAAAATTTTTTTGGTATGCAGAAGCTTTTCAGTTTAATGGAGTCCCAGTTATTAATTTTTGTTTGTGTTGCTGATACTTTTGGTGTCATATCCAAAAAAATCATTGCCAAGACCAATGTCAAAGAGCTTGTTCCAGATGTTTTCAGGAGTTTTACAGTTTCAGGTCTCATGTTTAAATCTTTAATCCATTTTGAGTTAATTTTTGTGAGAAAGAGGGGCATAATTTCATTCTTCTTCTTGGGGTTATCCTGTTTTCCCAACACTATTGAGGAAACTATCCTTTTCCCATTGAGTATTCTTGGCTCTCTTGTCAAATATGATGTGACAGTATTTATGAGGTTTTATTTCTGGGCTGTTAATTCTGTTCCATTAGTCTATGTGTCTATTTTTATGCCAGTATCATACTGGTTTGATTATTATAGCTTTGTTATAATCAGGAAGTGAAATCAGGAAGTGTGATGTCTCTAGCTTTGTTCTTGTCTCTCAGTATTGCTTTGGCTGTTTGGGGTCATTGGTGCTTCTATACAAATTTTAGGATTGTTCTATTTCTGTGAAAAATGCCATTGGAGTTTTGATAGGACTGCACTGAATCTGTAGATTGCTTTGGGCAGTATGGACATTTGAACAATATTAATTCTTCCAATCTGTAAGCATGGAATATCTTTCCATTTATTTGTGTCTTCTTCACTTTCTTTGATCAGTGTCTTATAGTTTTCGGTGTATAGGTCTCTCACCTCCTTGGTTGAATTTCTTGGTATTTTATTCTTTTGATGCAATTGTAAATGAGATTGTTTTCTATATTTCTCTTTCTGATAGTTTGTTATTAAATGTATAGAAACGCAATAGGTTTTTGTATATTGATTTTGTTTCCTGCAATGTACTGAATTTGTTTATTAGTTCTAACAGTTTTCTTTTTTTTTGGTGAGGAAGATTAGCCCTGAGTTAACGTCTGTGCCAGTCTTCCTCTATTTTGTATGTGGGATGCCTCCACAGCATGGCTAATGAGTGAAGGTCTTTGCCCAGGATCTGATCCCGTGAACCCAGGCTGCCGAAGTGGAGCACACGGAACTTTAACCACTCGGCCATGGGGCTGGGCCCCTCTAACAGTTTTTCGGTGGAGTCTTTGGGGTTATCTATATATGATATCATGTTATCTGTAAATAGTGACAGATTTACTTCCTTCTTTCTGATTTGGATGCCTTTCATTTATGTTTCTTGCCTGATTGTTCTGGCTAGGACTTCCAGTATTAGGTTGAATAGGAGTGGTGAGGGTGGACGCCTTTGTCTTGTTTCTAATCTTAGAGTAAAGCTTTCAGCCTTTCACTGTTGAGTATGATGTTCCTCTGTGTTTGTCTTATATGGCCTTTATTATGTTGAGATATGTTCCCTCTATACCTAGTTTGTTGACCATTTTTGTTTTGAATGGATATTGAATTTTGTCAAATGCTTTCTCTGCATCTCTTGAGATGACTTTATGAATTTGATGCTTCATTTTGTTCACGTGTATCACATTTACTGATTTGTGCATATTGAACCATCATTGTATCCTGGTGATAAATCTCACTGATCATGTTGTATGATCCCTTTAATATTCTGTTGAATTTGGTTTGCTAATATTTTTGTTGAGAATTTTTACAACTATATTTACCTGGGATGTTGGTCTGTAGTTTTCTTGTAGTGTCCTTGTCTGGTTTTGGTATCAGGATAATGCTAGTCTCATAAAATGAGGATGGGAATTTTTCCTCCTCTTCCATTTTTTGAAAGACTTTGAGAAAATTAGTGTTAATTGTTCATTAAATGTTCAGTGGAATTCACCAGTGAAACCATCTGGTCCTGGGCTTTTTGTTGGTGGGAGTTGTTTTAATTTCAGATTCAATCTCCTTACTCGTTATTGGTCTGTTCGATTTTGTATTTTTTTTTATGATTTAGTCTTGGTAAGTTGTATGTTTCTAGAAATTTATCCATTTATTCTAAGTTATCAAATTTGTTAGCATATGATTGTGCATAGTAGCTCATGTGTTCCTTTGTATTTTTGTGGTATCGGTTGTAATGTCTCCTTTTTCATTTATGATTTTATTTATTTGAGTCTTCTCTCTCTTTTCACTTTGTTAGTCTCACAAAAGTTAATCAGTTTTGTTTATTTTGTCAAAAAACCAGCTCTTAGTTTCACTGGGCTTTTCTATTTTTTTTCTGGGTCTAATTTATTTATTTCTGCTCTGATGTTTATATCCTTCCTTCTGCTAACTTTGGGTTTAGTTTGTTATTCTTTTCCTAGTGTCTTGAGGTGTAAAATTATGTTGTTTATTTGAGATCTTTTTTTTCTTAATGTATGTATTTATCACTCTAAATTTTCTTTTTAGAACTGCTTTTGCAATATCCCGTTGGTTTGGGGATGGCCTGTTTTCATTTTCATTTGTTCCAAGATATTTTTTGATTTCTTCTTTGACCCATTGATTATTCAGGAGTGTGTTGTTTAGTTTCCACATATTTGTGAATTCTCGCTTTCCTCCTGTTATTGATTTCTAGTTTCATACCCTTGTGGTTGGAACAGATACTTGGTGTGATTTCAATCTTCTTAAATTTGCTAAGACTTTATTTGTGACATATCATATGATCTGTCCTAGAGAATATTCCATGTGCAGTTGAGAAGAATGTGTGTTCTGCTGTTGGATGAAATTTCTATATATCTGTTAGGTCCATTTGGTCTTAAGTATTGTTCAAGTCCAAAATTTCCTTGTTGATTTTCTGTCTGGATGATCTATCCATTGTGAAAAGTGAGGTAGTGAAGTCCCCTGAAATTACCTGAAATTATTGTATTGTTGTCTGGTTCTCCCTTCAGATCTATTAGTATTTAGTTAATATATTCAAGTGCTCCGATGTTGGGTACATATATATTTATGATGGTTATATCTTCATGAATTGACCACTTTTTCATTATATAATGACCTTTATCTCTTGTTACAGCTTCTGAATTAAAGGCTATTTTGTCTGATATAAATATAGTTATCCCTGCTGCCTTTTAGTTTCTACTTATATGAATATCTTTCCATCCCTCCACTTTCAGTCTGTGTATGCCCTTAAAGCTGAAGTAGTCTCTTGCAAGCAGTATATAGTTGGGTCTTGTTTTTTTTAATCCATTCAGCCATTCTATGCCTTTTGATTGGAGAATGTAATCAAATTTCCATTTAGGGTAATTATTGATAGGTAAGGACTTACTAATGCCATCTTATGGTTTTCTAGCTGTTTTTCAAGTCCCTTGTTCTTTTCTTCTTCTGCTCTTCCCTTTGTGAATTGATGGTTTTCTGTAGGGCTATGTTTTGATTCCCTTCTCTTTATTTTTTATGAATCTATTATAGGTTTTTACTTTGTGGTTACCATGAAGCTTATATGAAACATGGTGGAGTGCTGGGGGTTCCCGTGGGCCAGTTAGGGTGATTCATGGGTGAGGTGTTCCTAGCAGCTCGTGGGCAGGTTATTGATGGAATGCATGACGTACTTAGGATCTGTGTCCCTTATTGTCCTCCAGTAGTTACATCTACCACTCTCCCCACCTCTTCCTGCCCTCCAGTCATGTAGCTCACGATTCTATACTCTGGGTGGGTCAAGAGAGAAGGGAGCCCCTTTGGCAGTGTCATGTACAGCTGGGGAAGCAGGGTGCTCACTCACACACTCTCCCTTTCCCCCATGGGATAAATCATGGCTGAGGAAGATCTCTCTTGGCCCTAAGCTGTGCTGCATTGGGGAAGGGGTGATGTAGGTATAGTCAGATTGTTCTTACTTACTCCAATGCATCCAAACTCATTTTTAAAATTTTTCTCCAACGGGGTGCTGGAACTTCTTGAAAACTGGACTTTCACAAAGTCTCTCTCTTCCATGAGTGATTAGCTAAGTCAGAGTTCAGGGCCTCCTGGATCATGGCTAAGAGGAGCTGTAGCCTGTTTACGGGCCACTACAGGGTCCACAGCTGGGACCAAGGTCTGTCTGCGTATTACCCAATGCATAGGTGGGCAAGACTCCTCCCAGGTTCCTTGGCATATGGTGCTGGATCCCACAGTTTCCTCAAAGGCACTTATCATGGATGGATGCTGAATTTTTGTTGTTGAGGAGGAGGGAAAAAATGACAGATGTCTTAAGCTGCCATTACTCCCCTTTGATTTTATGTTTTTATAACAAATTAAAATTTTCTTCCTAAGATTTGAAATTGTGCAATATACATCACAACAAAAACTCTTGCTGTAGCTTTACTCGTGTTGTTTTATACTCTGAGATATATCAGAACTGAGTAATAGGAATTTGTTATTTCCAAATTATAGCACTCCAAATCGTGAAACACATTCCTTAAAACATAAAAAAAATCAACCCTTGGCAGCAATTTTCCTTGTACCTAGTTCTCAAGAAAAACATAATTGTTTCATGTTTTTCAAATTGATGAACTAAATTTCACTAGCTATTCGCTCCTGGTTTCTTTCCTGTTTACAATTCCTGTGGAAATTTGAATTTTGTCATGAAATGTTCTTTATCTGTTTGATCATGGTATGCAAAACTTACAATAAATTACCTTCCTCTCAGTAGCTTTGTGAAAATAGTGGTCCCTATAAACCTTAGCTCATGTCTAAATTACAGCCTAATGCTGGTTACAAACACTTTATGGTACCTTTGTGGCTTGGTACCTTCTGTGCCTGTTGCAGCTCTTCTTAGCTGATTGCCTACTGAAGTTACCGTCTTTTTAATATAGCAGCATAAGAAACTTCAGCAACTTCCTAAAGAGCAGCTGTGCAAAATAATCACTAGCAGTAGGCATGGAAAGAACTTCACATAGCCTTTCCAGAGTAACATTAAGTACCTTTATGTGAGGCCCTGTGCTAGGTTTTTTACAGGCATTCTCTCATTTAATTCTCCTAACAATCTTTGAGTTAGGCATTATTATCCTGTTTTGCAGATGAGAACACTGGATCCAGGCAGCTGGGCACAGTCTCCACTCGAATAAATCTGCAGCTACTAACCAAGTAACAGGACCTCAGTACTACCCAACAAACTCATGTTTCTTTGATTAAGTCTCCACAATGCCTCTTTCAAAACTTTATTTAGAGTAGATAACCTTATCTGCTTATCAGCCAGCTACCAAAACCAAATATGTATGCATTTTGTATTAGTATATATTCATTTGTATGCATCCTGTTTACTCTGTGCATTCATATTA
Source organism: Tapirus indicus (assembly GCA_031878705.1). Classification (NCBI taxonomy): domain Eukaryota; kingdom Metazoa; phylum Chordata; class Mammalia; order Perissodactyla; family Tapiridae; genus Tapirus; species Tapirus indicus. Next base: position 67,869,049 of record CM062930.1, on the reverse strand, counting down.
TTCATAGAGAAGCTGCTCATCTTTGTTTTTAAGTCTAATCTTTCCACCTGTGCTTTGGATTTCACCAACTTTAGCCTGTCTCTAAAAACCTTACATGTCCTTTCTGTCTTATGTTTTCAGTCCCTCTCTTAAAACTGGATCCTTGCTTTGGTTTTGATTTTCCTAATAGCTTATCATTAAAGTTTCCAACATACTTAAAACTGAAAAAAATTGACAGTGAGCATTCATACCGTTATTTTACAGTGAACATTTAACTGTATTTGCTTTATCACGTATCTATCCATCCCTCATCCTTCAGTCATCTTATGTTTTTGCTGCATTTCAAAGTTAGAAACATCAGTACATTTTCTCCCAATCTTGTTAGCGTGTGTATTGTTAATTACCCAGTTTAATAAGTCAAGAAAAATACATAACAGGCATAAAGAATCAAAAGGATGGAGAAAAATTCTTTTTTTAGCAGATGAAATGATTGTTTACCTAAAAAATCCTGAATAACAATTTCTTTAACGAATAAGTGAATTTAGCAAGATCACAAGATGTAAAGTTAGTATATAGAAATCATTGTATTTATATAGTAGTACTAAACTATTGGAAAATAAATTTAAAATAATTAATTTACAGTACATCAAGAATCCTAAAGAAGTACTTAGTAATAAATTTAATAAATAATGCTTAAACTTGTACATTGAAAATAAATCGGTGTTAAGAGAAATTAGAGAACACCTATATAAATGGAGACATAGATCTTGGATTTGAAGACAATATTAAGATGTCAGTTCTCTCCAAAGTGATCTATGATTTATGTTGTAATTATGTGTTACATGTACAACCTTATAACCTCCACAGTACTATATTACAATTTTTGCTTTAAACAGTCCCAAGTACTGTAAAAGAAATTAAGAGGAAAAATAGATTTTAACATTCACTATTTACCTTTACTGAAACTCTTCATTCCTTTCTGAATATCCAAGATTCAATCTTTCTTACTTTCCCTTGAGCCTGAAGAACTTTCTTTATCATTTCTTATAGTGTAGGTCTAACAGCAGGTTCTCTTGGTCTTTATTTTGTCTTAATTTTTTGAAGGATATTTTCACTAGATGTGGAATTCTAAAATGACAGATTTTTCTTTTATCACTTTTAAAGTTGCTCTGCTATTTTCTGACCTTTGTTGTTGTTATTGTTTTAGTAACTTAAGACAACACAAATTTATTATCTTACAGTTCTGGAGGTCAGAAATCCAAGATGGGTTTCACTGGGCTAAAATCAAGGTGTTTGCCGGGCTTTGTTCCTTCTGGAGGTTCTAGGGGAGAATCATTTCCTTGCCTTTTCTAGCTCTTAGAGGCTATTTGACCTGCTTGGCTCATGGCTCCTTCCTTCATATTTAAAGCCGGCAGTGTAGCATCTTCAAATTTCTCTCTGATTCTGCTTTTGTCCTCACATGTCCTTCTGTGATTTTTTCTCCTGGCCATATAATTGACATATAACATTGTGTAAGTATAAGGTGTACAACGTGATGACACATGTATAAATTGGGAAATGATTACCACAGTAAGGTTAGTTAACACATTCTTCACCTCACATAATTACAATTCTTGTTTTGGTAGTGAGAAAATTTAAGATCTGTTCTCTTAACAACTATAATACAGTATTGTTAACTACAGTCACCATGCTGTATATTAGATTTCCAGAACTTATTCATCTTATAACTGGAAGTTTGTACCCTTTGACCTTCATTATTTTTATTGAGAACTCCATGGTCATACATATCCTTGTCCTTTATGTATAATTTCAATTTTCTTTGCCTGCTTTCAAGATTTTTCTTTTAAAAATGGTTAGTATTATTTTTAGTTGTAAGACACACATAAAATTTTTCATCTTAACCGTTTTTAACAATATAGTTCAGTGGCATTAAGAACATTCACATTGTAGTGCAACTGTCACTACTATCCATCTCCGGAACTTTTTTCATCTTGCAAAGCAGAAACTCTGTGCCCATTAAACAACTCCCCATTCCCCCTTCTCCCCAGCCCCTGGCAACCATTCTACTTTCTGTCTGTATGAATTTGAGTACTCTAGGTACTTATTTGAGTAATCTCAAATAAGTAATCTTTGAGTACAGTGGAGTCATACAGTCTTTGTCTTTTTGTGACTGGCTTATTCATTTAACATAATGTTAAAAAATTTTTTTTTTAACTTTGGTCTTCAGTTTAACTATGATATGCCTGATGTTGTTTTCTATGTAAACATCCTGCTTGGGGTTCATTGAGCTTCTTAAATCTGTAAATTTATGTTTTTCACCAAGTTTTGGATATTTTCAGCCATTATTCTGTGGAATAGTTTTTTCCACCTCAGTCTCATACTCCTTTCCTTCCAGGAATGTGATTGTACATATATTTGACTTTTGCTATTGTCGTACAGATCCCTGTGTCTTTATTTTTTTAAACATCTTTGTCTCTTTGTTTTTCAGAATGGACAATTTTTATTTTAATTGAAGTATAATTGACATCCAACATTATATCAGTTGGTATACAACATAATGATTCAGTATTTGTATATATTGTGAAACCACCACCACAATAAGTCTATTTAACATCTGTCAGCATACATAGTTACAGCACTTTGTTTTCTTGTGGTAAGAACTTTTAAGATCTACTTTCTTAGCAGCTTTCAAATATGTAATGCAGTATTATTAACTATAGTTGCCATGCTGTACATTGTATCCCCATGATTAATTTATTTTGTACCTTTTCATGCCCTTCACCCATTTTGCCCACCCCTACCCCCGGTCTCTGGCAACCACAGTCTGTTTTCTATATTCATGAGCTTGGTGTTTTTTTGTTTTTTTTTTTTAAGATTCTACATGTTAGTGATATAATCCAGTATTTGTCTTTCTCTGTCTGACTTTTTTCACTTAGCATAATGCCCTCAAGGTCCATCCATTTTGTCACAAATGACAAGATTTCATTCTTTTTTTTGGTCTGAATAATATCCTGTTGTATATATTTTAATACATATATTTAATAATATTCCATTGTATATATGTACACCACATTTTCTTTATCCATTCATCCATCAGTGGACACTTAGGTTGTTTTCATATCTTGACTATTGTAAATAATGCTGCAATGAACATGAAGGTGCATATATCTTTTCAAGTTAGTGTTTTTTCTTCCAGTAAATACCCAGAAGTGAAATTGCTGAATTGTATGGTAGTTTTATTTTTAATTTTTTGAGTACCCTCCATACTGCTTTCCATAATGGCTGCACCAATTTACAATCCTGCCAACAGTGCACAAGTGTTCCCGTTTCTCTGCATCCTCTCACAAGCATTTCTCTTGTCTTTTTGATAATAACCATTCTAATAGTGTGAGGTGATAACTCATTGTGGTTTTGATTTGCATTTCCCTGATGATTAGTGATGTTGAGCATCTTTTTATGTATCTGTTGACCATCTCTATGTCTTCTTTGGAAAAATGTCTATTCAGATTCCCTGCTCATGTTTTAATCAGATTATTTTGGGGTTTTTTGCTATTGAGTTGGATGAGTTCTTTATGTATTTTGGATATTAACTCCTTATCAGATACATGATTTGCGAATATTTTCTCACATTCGGTAGGTTGCCTTTCATTTTGTTGATGGTTTCCTTTACACTGCAGAAGCTTTTTAGTTTGATGTAGTCCCACTTGTTTATTTTTGGTTTTATTGCCTTTGATTTGGGTGTCAAATCCAAAAATCATTGCCAAGACCCATGTCAAGGAGTTTATTGCCTACATTTTCTTCCAGGAATTTTATGGTTTTAGGTCTTACATTCAGTTCTTTAATCCATTTTGAGTTAATTTTTATGTATGGTGTAAGATAGTCGTCCAGTTGCGTTCTTTTGCATGTGGCTGTCCAGTTTTCTCAACACTATTTATTGAAGAGACTGTCTTTTCCCCATTGTATATTCTTGGCTCCTCTGTTGTAAATTAATTGACCATATATGCATGGGTTTATTTCTGGGCTCTCTATTCTGTTCCATTGATCTATGTGTCTGTTTTTATGCCAATACCATACTGTTTTGATTGCAATAGCTTTGTTATATAGTTTGAAATCAGGGAGCATGATGCCTCCAGCTTTGTTCTTCCTTCTCAAGATTACTTTGGCTATTCGGGGTCTTTTGTGGTTCCATACAAATTTTAAGGTTGTTTATTTTATTTCTGTGAAAAATGCCATTGGAATTTTGATAGGGATTGCATTGAATCTGTAGCTTGATAACATTGGGTAGTATGGACATTTTAACAATATTAATTATTCCAATTCATGAGCATGAATATCTTTTATCTGTGTCTTCTCAATCAGAATGGACAATTTCTATAGATTTATTTTCCATTTCACCAACTCCTTTGTCATCCTCATTCTCCCGTTAAGACTATTTAGTGGATTTTTTCAGATACTGTATTTTTTAGCTCTAGAATTTCCATTTTGTTCTTGTTAACAATGTTTATTTCTCCAGTTGTATTTTCTCTTTTTATTCATTAGCATTTTTCCTTTACATCCTGGAGCATGATTATATTTGCTACATTAGATTCCTTTTCTGTGAATTCCACAATCTGATTCATTATGAGGTTAGTTTGTGTGGGTTGTCTTTTCTTTTGATAGTAAGTCATGTTTTCCTATTTCTTTGTATGTTGAGTAATTGTGAATTGTATCCAGAGGTTGTAAATGATTCAGGCATTAACTGGAGAGTATATATTGCAGAATTGGGGCTCATGTTCTCTTGTTTTCTCTTTTCTGGGATTGTCTCTGTAACTTTCTAGCAGTTGTGGTTGCCCAAGTCTTTTAGGTCTTCAATCCAGTAAGACTGTAGAGTTTCCATAAGAATTTTAGCTACCCTTAGGCTAAAAGCTCTAAAAAATAGGAAACTCTTCCAGTGTTCCACCTGCCTTCCAATTGTTGACTGTCTTCCAGTTTCTTCTTGATTTTCATCTCTTTCCAGCAATTGCTTTTTATATTTTGTTCAGAGTTTAGTTATTATCTGCTTGAAAATTGGCCTGATAGGAGCTATTGGCCATACCAGAAGCAGAAATTCCTTCCCACTGTTTATAAATATGTTCAAGTCTCTCCCATTAAAAAAAAAGGCGTTCATATACTCCATATTCCTATCTTGCAGCTTCTCTTTCTACTTTTTACAAACTTCTGAACAATATCTTCTGTTCTTATTGCCTATATTTTCTCACTTCTCAACCTATTTCACTCTGATGTTTTTCTCCCATAGCTTCAGAAACCCATCTAGTCTAAAAATAGATGTGTGAGCGTTTCTCCATTTGTGAATGAAACTCGCCCCTGCTCCCTGGTCTAACAAGTGAATCTTGCGAGTGAGCTATGTAGGCTTAAAGTCAGTACAAAAGTCCGTGCTGTACTGTGAAGCAGCCATGCAGGCCATCCTAAGCCTGTGTTAGAATGAGCCTGCAGCCCCACACCTCATGACTGAAGACACTAGCTGGACAGATCCACAATGGAAAAGCTAAGGGGTACCTTGCTCTCACATTTCCCAGCTGCGTTTCTTAGAGATTGAGGGGAAGAGGAACAACCCAGTTCTTGCCTCTTTCAACACATAGATGACCACCAACATTACAAGCCTTGTTTAATGTATGACCAAAAAGTTCTAGTTTATGTTATCTTTAAAGTATATGACTAATAGATGTGTAATCCTTTTCCTGCACATACACTGCTTTGTTAAGAAGTATAAAAACTGTACTCAGATCTGTAGACCTAGGAGCAGTTCCTCAGAATACTCTGTTGGACTGTTTCCCCAGGACTCGAGTTTCTCACCTTGATTAACAAATAAACTCTCTTAATTAACCTTTACCTAGACTCTTTATTTCAGTCGACAATCCAATGAATCTCTGCTCTAAATCCAATGAACTCTTTTTACTTAACCTGGGCAATATTTGTTCCTCTTTCTTGAATTCCTCTCTTCCCATGGCTTCCCTGAAACAAATGCTCTCTCGGGTTTTCTCCTCACTACTTTGGCTGCTCACTTTTTGGCTTATTCTTACTGAACTATCAAATGTGGAGTATGTCTTTATCCTGACTCTTCTGCTCATAAGACTCTCTCCCTGGGTGACCTTATTCATGCTCAAGGCTTCAAATACTGTCTATTAGCCAATGATTCCATTTATATGGGCTCAGACTTTTTCGGAATTTCAGACTTCTACATCTAAACACACATCTTACATTTATTCACAGATACTTCAAAGACATCTCAAACTGAACATATCTCAAACTGAGCTTTTGATCTTCCCAGCTCCCAACTTTTCCAGTGTTCCCTTTCTTAGTGTCATCCTGATTGTTTTCCATGTTCTACAACTGTCGGAATTTCCTGTGGTTCCATTTAATTTTCTTTATTCAATGACTAGCTTAGAATCTATGTCTTGTTCTTATGTTCCTCCCCCTTTTCCACTTCTTCACCCTGAGACAACTCAGTTTTGGGTTTAAAAATTATATATATGCTGATGATTCCCATGTCCAGACGTTAGGTGTGTTTCCTAATATAACCTTCAGTCACTTTAATTTTACTTTATCCAAAAACAAATTCACCAGTTTTTCTATTAAACTAGCTACTCCTCTCAGCCTCTTGCTTGTATCAGGGCATCACTTTTCCCCTAGGTACCTGGTTGTAAAACTCTGGAGTAATTTGACCTCTCCCTACCTTTGATACAGTCAGTGTGAAGTTCTAATCATTTTCCCTCATATGTGAGTTGTTTTCTTCTCTCCCTTCTTCCCCTAAGTGGTCTATGTAGTTGTACCTGCCACTAAATGAGTGGTAACAGACAGACTATGTGAATTCATGGTTAGGTTCACTCAGATGGCACAGATGGATATAATGCAAAACATAGTTATTTAGGTATTAAAAAACTACAGCTCTTTATACTCAGCAGCATAAGTGATCTAGCAACTCAGTTTTATGTAAGAAAGATATGCAGAAATATAAATATTTAGATTCAGACCACTAAGTGCAACTTCTGTCCATTCATTAGTTCATAAAAATATTTATTGATGACCTGCTATGCGCCATTTTTTTAGACACTGGGGATACAGCTGGACAAAATAGACTTCATCTTCCCTTGTGAAATTTACATTATTCCACAAAGAGATGAATGATAGATGATAGTCAGATAGATAAAATACTGTGTGTCCGATGTGAAATGCAGGTAGAGAACTAGTTTGTTGTTTTACATAGGATGATCAGGGAAAGACTCTTTAATAAGGCTACAAATCAGGGATCAAAGTAGTCCAGGCAGAATAAACAGTATGTGCAAGACCTGAGGCAGGAAGGAACATGTCAATGGAGTGGGTTGGGCAAATGGGAAAGTAGTAAGAGGTGATGTCAGAGATGCATTGGGCTGGCAAAGAGTGGGTAGATCACATAGTGTACTGGTGTGCTGGTAAATGTTTAACAGCTGGCTCTGGGGGAAATAATTTAGGTTCTGATTTATAGCATTTGCCAATTTTTCTCATATAAATAATTACACCATGGCCAGTTACAAACTACCAACATGAAAGCAACCAGCTCTCAAAAGTTCCTGAAAATTAAAGCTCTGGTGAGCCAGTATAAGTCTCCTTCAGCACACCACTGATGTAGGGTCGTATAGGCCATAATCAAGATTTTTGTTTTTTCTGCGAAAGGGTTTTAGAGAGATGACATGATCTGGTTTATATTTTAACACAATTTAACTCCTGGATTGAGAGTAATAATTACTGTTTATATAAACATTTGGCTGCAAAATCATGGCTTATAAAGTACTTTCTTTGGTTTACATAGTGTTGGCTTACTGTATTGCTTTAAATTATTTTGTTAGTTGCCAATATTTAAAAATCTAGCCGATATCCCATAAGAAAATGAATTTCTCGATTTTCTTAGAAAATCAGAAGATTGGCATTCCTTTCTGGCATTAATTTGTTGGAACTGAGAAGTGGCTGTCTTTTTTAGATAAGAGTATGCATTCTCCATTTTGGCATAGTTCTTTCCACTCCCTTTACATCCATCCCTGACATTGAGTTTTAGCTATCAGCCTGTGCAGTTTTTTATTTTAAATTGTGGAGGTGAGGAAGATGAACTCCTTCTTATAACCAAGTTTCTTATTAAAAGTGGTGGCAAAATGAGAAGTGAGAGAAGGCTAAATAATTCAAGAAAAATCGAGCAATCGTATTTCTTTACAGATGTGAAGAATATTTCTATGTATAATAAAATGTGTCTGTTTTGAAGGAGCATACTTAATACATCATTATGAAACAAACCATAGTAGGAACTATGACTAGATGTAGAAAAAGATAAATATTGTTTTAAAAAATTGATGTATTGACAAGTTATAAAAATTTGGTGAAGCTTTGATTTTAAATTGAATAAAATAAATTATGTTCCTATAATTATGTTAATTATGTACTAAGTGAAAAGTTGTCAGGATATCAAAATAATTTGTGAATGTTCAACTTCATGAATGAGTGAGTACAATAGAAATTGTCTTAAAGAAAAACAAACAGCAACAGTATATTAAGACAGAAATATTACTGTTTTAAAAATATGGTTGACTTACAGGACAAATTATATCATTTTCATGTTTTCTGCTAACAATGATTAAAGTACAGATATTTAAAATGTGTCACCTAATTAAGTTATATTTAATTGTATCAATGAGAATTTTAATGAAAGCAAAGAATTTGAAAACATTTTGCCCATGAGAATCACATGAGAAGCTTATTTTTGTATTTTGGAAAGAAGTCTTCATAAGTTTAATATACATTGATCAAAATTAGAAAGTATGATTGAAACAATTCTTCTGCAGTATTATGTTAATTTTGAATTTTTCTTCCCCACAAAATCCAGTTGCGAGGATATAGAATTTACATCTATTCGTTGCCTCGTTTAGCATGACGTAAAAACAAGCCAAAACTCCTCATGGAATGAGAAATTAACAGCATTAACTAGATCCACTCTTATGGCATGAACCATAGGTAATGTAATGCTTTATTGATAAGTTAAGTGCATAATACAGGTGTCTGCTGTCTTTACATAGAGGTTAGGTGAAAATGATTTTTGAATTGTTGAAAGAAGTCATCTTTGTTCATGTCATCGAAGGGAAAATCTACTTTTAATTTTTCCCCACCCCCTACCTCCTGCTTTGCAAAGATTGGCTTCTTTGGTTGATAATACAACATATCTAAGCAGTGAATATTTTTGTGTAAAGTCAGTCTTAAGCCATTACACACACATATGCTCCAATATACTTATTCTTACTGAAGTTGGATCTGTGGGAAATTATTTGACAGGGAATAATCTGACCTACAATCTTACTGAAAAGATATTTCCAGATATTTAAATAACAGACCTAACTATGAATACATTCCCCAAATTGTGGAGTTGAAGACTGAATCCTAAAATTGACTTTCTGAAACCAAATTTTATGAAAATGAATTAACACTGATATTGCGAAGCATCGATATTCCGTGAATGAGATTTATTAAATTGCAGTGCAATATAGTACTGAAAACTAAATATGAGAATATCATACTATCAGAACTGCACAAATATGTTGAGAACAGTTACTCTCAATATAAAAACCAGTAAGCAGAGATTTTAACTGTTTTTGCAGGTATTGTTAGCCAGGAATAATTCTTCCCCATTCCTAATGTTTCCTTCCTGGGAAGTGAGCTCTATTAATGTCATTCCAGGCCTCTCTCTATCCTTTATTCATCCAGCTCCTGGAGAGATGAAGTGTCTTATTTGATTGTCAACTTTGGGAGGAAGAAATGAACCTGCTTGACTTAGCTCCAACTTTCTTCCTGTTGGGAATGAGTCTGTGTGTTCTAAGTGGTAAAACTTAACTAGTCAGGCTTCTTATATACAGCGAGGCCTACCCAGATCTAGTACTGCCTCACCAAATAAGCCATGTCCTGCAGCCTGCCCTCTACCAGTAACAGATGATATTTTGGCCTCCTACTTTTCTGTCTTGTACTTCTCAACTTGTTTTAGGCTGAGGGTAGAATAAGGGTGCTATTTTGGGGGGAGGGGCCCTCAGATATCCCACAGTTTGGTTCATTAACCAGGAACATTGAGAAAAATAAAAGAAAATTTTCAGGGAGAAAATTTGGGGAGAAGATTTTTGTGCATCTAAGGCCCACACTGTGGGTCTTGGACTTTAGTTTGGGGAAGAGAGATATTGACCTTACTGGTTTATAGAGGCTTATTTTAGGCTAAATGAGTTTTTACACTTTTGCACTTGGCTTTGAACTTCTGTAGCCTGAGAAAGAAGCTCCAGCTTTCGTGAGGTATTTTGAGCTTGGCAGATGACTGCATCTTATGACTTACACAGCTTATGTGAGAAAATAAGACACAACCCTTTAGCTGTGTTGGGGACTTTAGGTAAACTGCTTTAGCTTACTGCACAGGCCTAGCTTTCCCTTAACTGAGACAAAAATTCCTTTGTAGAGAAGAGTTTAAAAGTGTTTTAGACATTGGTGGTCAAAAGAATGTTTGCCCTTTTAAACTGTAAGGCAGCTGAATTCTGCATGTGAACAGAGCACTAGAGATGCTCTAGCTTTATACAGTTAGTACCAAGCCTAGTTAGGTAATCTAGATCGGGTATTCTGGGTTCTATTTCTCTTTTAGGATCAAGGAGGGCACTAGGAGGGACTGAGTAGTCCTTGATTTCATGTGGCATTTCCTCCAACTTTCGGACTCACTCTCCCATCATAGAATCTCAAATTGGCTCTATTGTTAACATAAATTCTAACCCTGATTTATTTTCTGAGATGTAAATTTGCCTTCACCATAGACTTGTGTTAGATTTAGTAAACAAATAAAAGATGTGAGCCCTTATTAGAAAGAAAATGTCATCCCCTTAAGATAGAAAATCAACTAAATCACATTATTGCAAACCCAAAGGCCTAGAAGAAAACAAAAATGCTCTGTGCCTGGAATTGTTTGCCTCTAATAATCCCATTTGCTTAGGAAAGCAAGGAGAAACTAGAGTGGTTTGAAAGTGTACTTTGGTTTTAGTATCAAACCCAGGAGCCGTGGAAGATAAAGGAAAACAGGCCAATTAAGCTGGAGGAAGCGATATATTTATTTATTCATTTATCTTAAGAAAGAGTAAAGAGGAGAAGGGCATCTTGAAGATGAGTTTAGACCAATATACAAGGGGGAAAAAAAGAGTTCAGATTCTAACTGCAATTAAAAAATGAAAGATATTTTTGTTGTTACTAGATCAGAAATGGTAACTGGGACCCAAACAAATCTAACAGAGCAAGCTTGGGTGATTCCCTCAAGAAAAGCCAAGTTACCGAGGGATGACTTCTGAAAGCCACAGGTTCTCACTTGGAGCAATTGGAGAACCACTCCTTAGAAGAGTGGGACAGCTATACCAAGTGGTTACAAACAAATCTGGGCAGAATTGAGGGAGGTAATCCATGTGAAATATTCAAAGCATTTTTTAGGTGACACAGTCATTGCAGATGGATAAAAGGAATTTCCTTTGCCCTGAGGGAACTTATTGACCTTAGTCAATAAATTTATGAAATGAGGATCCTAAAGGAAAGTAGAGGAAAGACATGAAGAAATCTAGATGTGACAATCAGAGAACAAGTCCAGACCTTGGTTAAATGTTGTCTGGTGGAAGAATATCTCTGAGGAAAGATTATCTGTCTGATTGAGAGTAAGGAAGACAAAATTTGAACAATGAACTCAGAACTTGTCGATTTCTTCTCTATTATCATTATTATTATTATTATCAATCCAGAATAGTTATAAAAATAACTGTCTGGGCCAGAAAGCAAAGATAAAATAAATGGAAGAGAGGCACTCAGTTCCAGGAACAGTATTAACTCTCACATGGATTAGAGAAGGAAAAGGGCCACTTTAAGTAGATTAAATTGTTCAGAGGCTTGACTAGCCTTCCTGAAAGGAATCGAGAAATAGCAGAGGGAAATAGCCAGAAGCATGTCTCAGTGCTTCAGAAAAGACATAGCAGAAAAAAAGCTACTCAGATCCTGGGACATTTAAAAGTGTTTTCCCTAGGGGCACAAGTTTTAGAAGCATCAAAACTGCTTAGTGCAGGAATCTGTTGAGGGCGGTTCTTGAGCTAAAATGAATTGGGAATGAAGGAGAACTCTCCCCTAGGGGGCGAGTTTCACTGCCCGCGCAATCCCAGAACTAGAGGCAGTGAGATAGCCACTGTGGCACAGGACCGAAAATGCCTATTCCTGAGAGACAATGCAGTTGTGTCACCAGACAGAGGTTGTCCAAGCATTAAGAGGTCCAAGGCGTAACAGGAAAACGGAATTAAGAGGTCCTGGATCTGCTGGATGGGGAAGAAAGGCACCTGAAGTGAGCTTCTGTGACTGGAGCTGTGCCCAACTCAGTTGTCTAAATTTGCAAGGAGGCAGAAATGACACCCTGCATGAGGATGCAGAAAGGATAGATGGATTTTTTTTCCCTCATAAAAATGTAATCAAAATGCTAAATGTGTAGTCTCAAATAACTTCTTGTTGGGAGAATTTTCCTGGTTTGGCTTAAGTAAGCAGGTCATGGAATCCAGACAGTTGGTCTTGCATGACAGACTTGCTGCTGAGTTTGAATCCAATAATATTTTCCTTTTCTCTCAGATATCCTTGGATTTTTCTTGGGGTCTTGGTAGCCTTGGTTCTGGGAATGTAATTTTGCCTGCACTAATTGATCTAAGGGCAGGAGAATGGCTTTCTAAATTAGGTGGATCTGGAAAAGGCCTGTAATCATTCTGTGTGTCCTTTTAACTCTTTGGATTCTTTAGAAAGGAGGCTCCTGAGAGAGCAGGCACTGAATTACTGTGACTTCTGAGGCTTTGAAAAGCTCCAAATCCATTCCAGTGAGAGACTGCTGCAGTTGCTGAAGGGACCCCAGGCAGAAAATATCTCTAGCTGAAGCTGAATAGAATAAAAAATCAGGGGATGGTTTTTCTTTTGTATTCGAACTTTGTGCTTTGAACTTTAAGATACAGGACGAGAGAATTTGATTTCAGAATTTAGTTCCCCTTGATTTTAATGTCTTTAAACTTCAGCTTGTAAAGGAATTTAATCTTTGGACTTTAATTTCGTTCTTGGAATTTAAAAATAGAAAGGAAATTGTGTTCAAATTTGAAGCGTCTCTTTATTGGCATTTTATTATTGAAATATCTTTAAGATAGCATTCAGTATCTGCAGAACCTCTGTCATGCTACATTGGACAGCATGCCTGGACATAATTTTGGACAGAAAATAGAATAGAGGATACATTTTCAGCTTTTGGTATGGAGTGGACTCAAAGTTGATCTATGAATGTTGTTCTGACCCGTTGCAGATTCTTGTGGGGACAACTTTTAAGCTGCCTGCCAATAGACCCAGGAGGAAACCCAAAAGTCTAGAGTATGGTCTCATGAAGGTGGGAGCAAAGTTCTCCCAAGGCAGACAGCCACACATGAAGCTGACCACAGGCTTCATGCTTAAGCCCAATGAGTTAAGAGAATGAAAAACTGGGGAATGTTGGTGAGGCTCACCTCTTCCCCATCCCTGATGCTTTGTCCCTTTGAAAGGAGCTCAGTTAGTTATGGCTCTGGGTTTCCCTCTGTCCCGTTAATCACTCTGCCTCTGAGGAGATTCTTAGCCTATGAGTCCATTTAAGAGGAATAACAGGATATGCTCAGCTCAGCTCCCATCTTCCTCCTCTTGGAAATGAACATGCATTTTCCTCCGTTATTCCATATGGGGAGTCCTGCCCTGGTCCAGTACTACCATGCCTAACTGGATAAGTCTGCCCAATTCTGGAGTTCAGTGTTAGTGGATCCCAACATATAAGCTAAGTCCTCCAGCTTGACCTCTGTCAGATTCAAAAGTGATATTTTGGCTTCATCTGTTCTCTTTTGTTTTGACCCCTGATGTCAAAACTTTGCTTCTCTTTGCTCTGTTAATACCTAGTTTGATTCCTTTTTTAGAGTCCTTAGTTTCCTAATTTGAAATGCAAGCCAATTCAACAAATAGTTATTCAGTGCCTACTATATATTACTGTGCTGGGCACTGGGAATACAAAAACAATATCACATTGGATGGTGACTACTTATTTACATGCTTAAGTATAATGTTAGAAAAATATACATCATAAATGTAGCACAAAGGAGGAAGTTATCAGTCTGCCTGGTGGTTTGGAGGTAGGCAGCTTTCATGGAAAAGAAAATTTTTGAGCAAAATGGCTAAGCAGGGCAAGCATATTTTTGACAGAGGGAGTAGTATATAATAAATACATGGGGACATGATGTGTATTTTGTATCAGGATACTAAAAATAGTTGATAATTCTTGAACATAAGTTCTATGTTAGGAAATCATGATGGAGAGGTAGCAGGGACTGGGTCATTCAGGAAGCTTAGACTTTGACATTATCATTGAGGAGGGACCTTTGAACAGCCTTAACCTAGAGAACCCAGAGAGTGATATAATTAGGTTTACAAAATGAAACAGTTGGACCAAATGATTTCTACACTTCTTTTTAGCTTTACAGTTCTCTGGTTTGTGTCTTGGGCCTTTGCCATAGATTTAGAACACTTACTTCTCAGCTACCCTAAATCAGCTCCTTATCACATTGTACTAGGTAGGAGTAGGTTTGGTTGCATACAACAGAAAAACCCATATTTTATTTATTTCTCTCATGTAAAAGCAATTTGGGGGGCTAGTCTGGTGGCTTTACAAAATTGTTGGTAACCAGGATCCTTCCCACTGTTCACTCTACAAGCCCTAGAATACAAACTTTATCTTCATGTTTCAAGATGGCAGTTGGAGATCCAGACATCCTGTTCACATTCTAGGATGGCAGCAGAAAGAAGGAAAATTTTAAGATTTCCTAGAAGTACTTCCTACACTTTTACTTATTTCCCAATGGCTGGAATTTATTTCTGTGGTCACATCTAAAGTTGGATAAAAGCTGGGCATATAACTGTACTGAGTAAAATCCTTTCTTTTTTTTTTTAACATCAGAGAAAAAGTGGAAAATGAATATTGGGGTAGGCAATTAGCTATCTCTGTTCCAGTCATGGAAAAGTAAGGTATCTATTTATGTATTTAAATGGAAATAAAAGTAGTAAGCTATCAAATATAAAGAAAATATTTCTCACAGAATTTAGTTTTCTAATTCTAGCTCTTAGTCCTACCTTTTTCTTTAAGCTATAGCATCACAGCCCCTGAATTAGAAAGCACATTTATAATACACGCAATATATATCCTCGGATGCTGAATGCATGCTCTGTAATGTGTGGCCATGTCATCCTTCTCTCTAACTTCTCTCTCTGACAGCACTTTGGATAAGCTGTTTTCTTTCCCTGGGACACTCTTCCCTTTCTTAGGTCTACTGATTCCGTGGGGTTCTGTGTCACTGTTGCTTTGCCTAGAGGGGTGGGTTAGGATCCCTCCCTTGTCGTAATGGTCATAGCAATTTGTTGTAATAACTTCTTTGTCGTCAGTCTTCTTAGTTGGAAGTCAGTGAAGACAGGGAGTGGCTACATCTGTTTTGCTCCCTGCTCTAACCTTAATTTCTAGTTCAGTGCCTAGAAAACAATAGGTGCTCAATAAATTTGTTGAAGGAATAAAAGGGCATAAAGGTAAATGACTGAACCCAGCTGAAAGAGCATTCATATCCTCATTGCTACGAAGCTATTAAGTGTTATATTGATTATGCAGAGTTGACAAATTTGGGTGTGCAAAAATGTGATCATTTTCTCCAACTGAAATTAACATTGACATTGAGCCCCTCATTCTACTTTAATCTTAGTCAATTCAGGGTTGACTCAGTCAAATTATGGTTTTCTCAGTCAATTCAGGATTCTCCTTTCTGAGATTGCACCTCAATTGTGGGAAAGTTACATTACCTGAAAGTGTGGAGAAGAGAGTGCACTTGGTCTACTTTCTGCCCAGGCCAGCATCTGGCAAGATGCATTTTTCTACCTGGTCCATGGGCTCCATCACTTTTCCAGTGTGGCATCTGCTGAGGTATCGGGGTTCCCATTGGTCTCCGATTGCTGTTCTCCATTGGCACACCCTTCGGCATTGGGATGTCCCAACACAGGGGATGTGATGAGTGTGTGAGAGCTCTCTTTTAGCACGCCCCTTGCCTCTCAAGGAGGCATAGGCAAAATTAAGCTATTCTCCTATTCCATACTAGGGTCACAGGAAACTGTGGAACTTTCTCAAGCGCCTCCTTATAGACATCCTCATACCACCATCTCTACTCACTGTCACCTTGCTGTGGACCCCTCTTTAAAGCTTACCTCTTGCCTAGTCTCTAGCCAGGAATTGGGACACTGGTCTGCTCTATGCTCAGATTCTCAAAACTATCTGGGAATCTTTACCCCACGCCCCTTCCCAAGAGTTTTAGCCTTGGTGATGATGGTCAGAGGGCAGGATCTCTTTTGAGAGACCCACACCATCTAACTCCATGGCTCTCCTCCCATATCTGATTTCTCTCTTGGTAAGTCTTTATCCCTTCTAAACTACTTTGGCTAATTTCACATGCTTTCAAGTTTATTGTTTATGGTATAAATGAAATACCACTAACACATCATTATTTTATTTGATACTCAAAAGTCAGGGTTTTGAGACTCAAAAGTAACTTTTTGCTTAGGCTTTGCTGAGAGTTTTAAAAATCTGCTTTAAAACTTCGAAGCTGAGCATGAACTCTTTTCACCTCCCCTCTGGTCCTTTCCCTGAGGCAAAGCCTAAATGCCTAAAAGAGGGTCGTGGAGAAAAATAAGAATTTTGAGGGGAAAAAAATAGATGGGTTAATAGCAAATTAACCCAACATATTTATAATAGGGACAATTTATAATCACTCTAAATGCCCCCCAATGATAGAATAGTTATGTTATAATGGAAAAGTTTAAAATTATTGAATATTTTGAAATATTTTTAATAACATCAAAATCTTTATGTTTTAATGAGTAAAGAGAACAGTATATAAAAGTGACCATACAAAGATCACAACTTTATAAAAATACTCAGAAATTCATGAGGAAAAGGAGCATAGTTTTAGCAGTTATTGGGTAGCAGGACTATGGATAATTCCTATTTTCTATGTTTTCTAATTTTTCCCTCTAAGGGACATGAATTATATTTATAATCAAAAAATCATATATGATATATATATATATATGCAAATGTATATATTTATAGTTAGAAATAAACAAGTTTCCTGTAGGTAGGTCAGGCAAATAGCATCCCTTATATAAGATGGCTGAATAAGACTTACATCTATCTGGGTGTGCTACACATATTTTTTTGGAAGAGGGAAAGGAGCCAGGGGAGAAACCCAAAGTAGCAAAAAATCAAGGAAACAATAATATGGAGGGGGAGGACAGAAGTCCATTGCTTCCAGTCGGGGTGGGGGCCTGCCATCAGTCACTCACTCAGATGTGGGTGGATTTTGTTCTCTACCACTGCACAAACACATTTTAAGACATCTTCATTATAGAGCTCCATATATTTGAATTAGTTACTGTATTTCTTCTCAATTGTCCCCTCTCCAAACTAGACATTCCCAGTTTCTGGAAACATTTATCCTGTGACTTGGTTTCCAGACTCCTTGTCTTCTGGTTGTTTGTCTCTGGATATGCTTCTGCTTATCTCTCAGCTTCTTAAAGTGACACTCGACTCCATATGTATTCCAGGCAGCTCTGAGGATAGAGAAATTCCTTGTTCTTTCCTTCTAGGCTAAAGCAAAGAGAGAAGAAAGAAAAACGAGACGTGTTATGTTTCTCTCTGCAGCATGATTCCCCTGTCATGATTTCCTCCCATCAGGGGGAGGTTACTTTGGCAACAACCATTTTATCTCCCTTTAAATAACCTCCTCCTGGTTAGTGATATTTCATTTTTATAAAATAAACAAGTTCTGCAGTGACTTCTTAAAGTAGCCAAATCCTTTTTTCTCTCATTGTTGAAGAAACATATTTGAACAGACCATATAATATTTAAAAACGTATTGCCATACAAGGAAAACATACCAGTTAAAGGTTGCATGTCCATTTCAAGATTTTCTAGAGCGGTGATAATAAAGTTGGTTTTAATGTGGCATTGAATTAATAATATCAGTAAAGTGATCTCTTTTTAACAAGCATAGTAATTGCTGATTGCAGAATGGCTTTGCAAAGGGAGGAATTACGACATTTTCATGTTTGAAATAACATGTAGAATCATTGCAGTTCATAACTATGGAGGCAATTCATCTTGTAAGGACAAACACAAATCCACTTAGAAGCTCCAAAAATGATTTTTCACTTAACAGTCTCTTGCCAACTCCAACTGTGCCATACAAAAGGACTCCAACCAATTACAGTTGGTGACCTTTGCAGTAAAACTAACTCTGAAAATGTAAGAAATTGTTTTTATGAGTAGTAGAAATGCCTATTCTGGAGGCTCTAAAAAACCTTAAATTTTACTTTCTGCTTTACTAGGTGTAGAAAGTTGCCTACAAAAATATTCTTCTTACTGTTTCATATGTTATACTATGAAAAGGTACTCCACAGGGTTATAGATTTATTTAGTTCTACACATCTTGCCTTTAGACATCTTAAGATGAAGTGTTTGTCCTTTCAATTATCAAAAAAGGTTGTTCCTTTCCAGTTAGCTAGGTCACTCAGGTCTCTCTTCAGTTAGCATTTTCTCCCAGTTGTTTGGCTGATTTCCATTACTGAAGAAGGAGGTCTGGTAATTAAATCCAATTTCAGCAAAGTTTTTTTCAGGCAGTTTATTTAGGTTCTATGCAAAATGAAATCCCTTAAGGACAGAGATTAACATGTTGTGAAGGATGATTGCCATGAAATACATTTCACAGTTAGTTTTGAAGGAAGAACTTAGAGACTTCCCTTGACTTGACTCACCCTCAATGTCTTTATGCAACCTCTTCCATTTATAGCTCCCATCCTTTATAATTAGATGTGTTCCTATATTTTCTGCTGGTTTTCTACATCAATAAGCTGCTTTTGTCAATGATTTTATATCACTCAGTATGTCTCCCACTGATTCATACACACACACACTTTAAAATACTTAAAAGATGAGACACAACTATAAAAGATTTTAAAATGTACCTATAAACATACATAATACTTATACTTTTGTATTATATATTTACGTATTTTTAACATTCTGTATTTTGATATATATATTGATATACATATTTTGATACATATCTTCTATAGTTGTGTCTTAAATTTCTGAGTATTTTGATCTGATCTCTTCATGCAACTGGCAATTTAAATGTCCTGAAATTAGATAAGGAGTAGGAAAATCACCATCCAAAAAGATAATGAGGGGTGCTGTTTTGAAGTTACATCTGAGGTCATCTTATTTAGTCTATTCCTCAAGTTTCCAGCTGCACAATTTCATCATAGACTGGAATTTACAAATTGCCTCCCAATGCTGTCGGATTCTATTATTTATGATAAATTCTTACATAGATTTTCAAGAAAGGTTTTGAAAATGACTTCCTGAAGGTCCTTAGTGTTTCCCACAGAAAACTTTGGCTTGTTTTGTTGGTTAGTTGGTTTTGATTTTATATCTAGGAGTATTTACAATGATGTTCCTTCCAGTCACAGACTCCTTTTTACTGACAGGTTATTTTTTGTCATAATATTTATAACCGCATTGCTATGGACTGAATATTTATGCCCCCCCCCCCCCCCACTTCTTATGTTGAAACCTAATCCCCAGTGTGATAGCATTTGGAAGTGAGGCTTTTGGGAGGTGATCAGGTCATGAGGGTGGAGCCCTCAGGAATGGGATTAGTGCCCTTTTAAAAGAGACCTCAGAGAGCTACCTTGCTCCTTCTTTTATGTGAAAAACACAGCAAGAAATGCCATTTATGAACCAGGAAATGAGTCCTTACCAGACACCAAATCTGTTGGCACCTTGATCTGGGACTTCCCAGACTTCAGAACTGTGGGAAATAAATTTCTGTTGTTTATAAGCCACCCAGTCTATGGTATTTTGTTATAGCAGCCCAAACAGACTAAGATATACATCGATGATCTATGACTGAAAAAAATGTATATATACATATACATAATAAACATATGCAGCTATGAATCTCAAACACAAAATCAGTTGGTTAAGGAATGACTATTTTTATTTTTTTGTAACTGAATTCGATTTCTGTTTAGAGTTCCTATTCTGCTAGGTAGCAGACGTTAAATCCTCATCAATTTAGCACCCTTCCCTTCCCACCCAGGCTGTGTTCATGGGAGGAGAGAAGGGGTTCAGGGAAGGCAGTGGATTTATGATATTCAGGCATTGAGAAGAGCGGTATGCTGTGTGGGTGTTTGTCATTGAACCACTTCTGGTGTCAGCTGAGACACTTTCATTCCCATTGGTCTTGGTCATTTCACCCAGGTAATTGCTGTATCTTTCTCGTTCCAACCATAAGAACTTTCTCAGCCGTGAAGGAACTGTCAGTGCTGAGTCATCTCTTCCATGCTGTTTGCTGCTCTGAAATGCTGTTTGGTGCAATGAAATCATTCTCTTGTTTGATGCTGAATGTGTACCCAGGCCCTCTATGAGACCATCTAAGGGTCTTGTTCTAGATTTCCCACTCCACCGCTATGTCTACTCTATTCTCCCCTGTATGCTCAGGTTGGAAACACTGAGATCGTGCCAATTTTCAGGGTTCTTCTGGGCACAGGGCACAGATTACCTTTGTTCTAAATCTCCCAAACATCTATCCAGAGGTTTTTGTTATTTTCTCGTCTTCTCTCCCCTGGGACTTAGCTGGGAAGAGAGATGGCTATGCCCAGGATTCCCTCTTAAGGACATCACCAGCATCTAATTGTTGCATTCTTTCCCTCTGGTTCTTTTATTTATCTTCCAGTTCTTGGGTTCTTTACATAGTACAGCTGAGAGGTGAGGGTTGGGAGTTACAAGATGGAGGGAATAGCATGACCAGAGATGATGAAGTGAATTCAAGAAAGGTGAATATGAGAAATAGGAGACACTTGAGATTACCTTGGGGAGTGTGGTTGGAGGTTAAAAGATCAACTGAGATCTGCTTAGAGAGTGATGAGGCTGGGAAAAGACTGCGTAGAGTAGTGATAGCCTGAAGTTTTAAACTATAGAGTTTTTTCCTCAAGACAATGGGAAGCCTTTGAAAATACTTGAGCAGAAAATGATACAGTCAAGAAATTGGATGGATTGCGGAGACTTTATGGAGATATTTGAAAGGAACTCGCATAGATGGGATGTGCAAATGAGGGAGAACAACTCAAATATGATTCCAAGAACCTAACCTAGGTGAGGGTGAGGTTGTTTTGTCAGAAGAAGGGGAGTTCAGTTGTAGAGGTATTCTGTTGCAGTGGCAACTTTGAGATGTCTGGCACACAGTTGGAAATGTGAGATTAGAGTTCAGAAGAGAGATAAAGCCTAGGCATGTAGCTATAGATGAAAAAAAATCAATAATTGATTATAGTTGAAACTGTGGGAAGAGAAGAAAGAAGGTAGAGAAGATAAAAGATCACCTTGGAATAGTGAGGAATGGTCAGAAACTGAGAAAGAGAAGCAAATTAGGAGAATGAAATGACATAGAAGTGCAGAAGGAGCAGGGTTTCCAAACAGGAGAGTGATTACTGGCATCAAATGTTACAGGAGAGTTTTCCAGGACTAGGGTGATTTTGCTGTCCAGAGTAATCCTCTCAGTTCAGAACACCTAAAATCCTATAAGAGATAAGCAAAAATATTTCTATAAGCAGTGCTGAACTTCAGAAAGTAAGGGAAATTTATTTCCTAGTACCTTTGCTTGAAGGAGTTGCCTTATAAGAAGCAGTTATTCCCTTTGCACTCACCCACCCTAGTGATGTCTTGGGCCTCGAACCAGAGTATGTTGTGAGTGTGGGTGAGGACGAGAGGGTGCTTGGGAAATTACAAAGGCAAACCTGGGAGGGGAAGGTGATGTAAGAAAAGAATTATAGTTCTTTGCTAATTCATATCAGCAAAATCTTCAAGGAAATGAATTCTGAGGAAGCTCTATCAAGGAGAGAAGAGCATAATTACAGATCAGACTGAATTTATCAGTGCAGGCCTACACCCCAGAGATTCTGGATCCCATGTGCTGGACCAAGTAGCTGGAAATAGTTCTTAATGTTGACTTGGCTAGTTGAATGAAAACTGGGTTTCACATAGGTCTAGAGTAAATAAACTTGATCTGTCAGAAAATACTCAGTGTAATGTGGCCTGTATCTACCAAAGACAGGACAACTTGAGTGAATTAATCACATGTGACTTCCGTAACTGCCCTCCAAGAGGTCTCAGAACAAACTGTCTTCACCAAGGCCTTGAGTAATATATTGATGAGGTAAGAACCTTTGAGAAGTGGTTCAGGGGTTCTTTTCTGTAGGATAAGATGGCGAGGGGAACTGCAGAGGGAGTGGTCTCAAAAATTGGGTGCTTTTGGGAGAACAAGGGAAAAGGAAGATCATGGTGGTAACTGAGATGATGGATTCTGTCTATCAAGAAGAAACAGGGTTTCATTTACTCAAAAGAGACAGAGATGAGTATAGGTAATTCCCTGGGCAGCATCCAATTATCACTCCATCGAGCAGTAAAAGTTAATGAAAAACTACAGCAGCCTCTTCTAGGCTAACCCATAGGGCTGAGATCTATCAGGTGGGAAAGAAAGTTTGTGTTACCCATGTAGCCAAAGACCCCATACCAGTTACAATGCTGGCGGGAGAAGAAGGGAAAATGAACTGTGCAGTAGAGGGGAGAAATCATAACTATCAACTGCATCCTATGACTAGCATTTCCGTCCTTACCATGTCATGATTTGTAAATTTTAACTAATTTTCTTTTTCTTTCCTACCTCTTTCCCATACCATTTTAAAATGAGTTTTGTTGGTTAACTTTACATTTCAGGTTATATGCTGCAGAATATTAAGCAGGCGTCCAGTAGAAATGGAAGGAAAAAGAACATTACTCAGAGTTCTTAGACTTTGATCTAGAGGCAGTAACTGGCAAGGCTGAGGGTTGCCTTCCTTTGTTGAGAGGGGCGGAAAATGTCTCAATTATTTGAGGAACATTGCATTGTATGAGGCAGGAGTGTTTTCAAATGAAGAGTATATGTAGGCATCAGGTAGGAAGAGTACTGGACTGTGCTAGACATCTGCTATTATTTGGCTACCCAGCATCCAAACACCCTTCTCTTTGTGAGAAATCCTCCAGAATGTGAATCTTGGTGGAAGGGAGGCCTCTCCTCCCATTACAGAAGCCGAAATGGCCAGACATTCCTCCCTGGTCCCTGGTACTGGGGTATGCCTCCATTATCTAGGCTTGAACATTCCAACATTCCTGGGAGAATGACACAAAGTTACAGGGCCAGTGAAAAATGCTTCCTGGGTTTGGTAATGATGCTGAGCTCGGCAATGGCAGTGGTTAGTGTCAAAATCCTAAAGGCAAGGACATGAAGTGTCTGGTGGTGGCAACACTGAGTTGTTACTGGTGGTGGTAACCAGTGGTGGCATCCTGACAGAATATTCCTGGCTCTCAGCTGTTCACTCTTCTCTGGTCCTGCCCATTTTCTCAGCCTGGACTCTCTAGCCTTCCTGTTGATTGAGTTACCAATGCAGTATCCTTTCAATAAATGCCTTTCTGCTTCATTAAGTTAGTGATATTTGGTCTCCACTTCTTGCAACTGAAAGCCTTGACCTTTACAGGACTGATTCACGGATAACATTTGATTTCTATCTAGGTATAGTGAGCTACAAAAAAATTGAGGGCTACATGAAAAACACTGCAGATTTTTTAGTTGTGTATGAGTGTTGTTTTCTTTACTCACCTACTTTTTCACATAATGAAGAAAAAAATAGAAAAAAAGTAAAATAACTTCTACTAATAGAAAATTAAACCCTTCTCAGGGAGATAAATGTTTATCTACAAAGAAGGATATTATTAAATTTCTCTTGTGCTTTGTGCCTGCAGATTTCTGCCTTTGTGCTTCCAGTATGGGTTATTTGTCCTCTTTTCCACCTAGTTCCACTGCTTGGAGCTGGCCTGCAGGTGCAGGAGGAGGTGAACTGAGTGCTTCAGATCTTGTAAGTAAAGGCAGGAGAGAGAAAAGGACTTCATTATTGTCTGGCCTTCAAGAGGAGTATCGCAAAGATCAGACCTTTCCCCGCTGTGAAGGTTAATCTCCTAGCATGTCTCTTGTATCTCAATATGCTAAAATAATTTCTATCACCTTCTTAATGTCATGTTTTAGAAGGCCCTTATTTTATTATTCAAGCTTTCAGAAGCTCCAGGTTTCTAAAAATGGTCAGTATAGAAAATCTGCCCCCTCTACAAGTCTGAGAGAAAGGAGTATAAAAATCTAACTCTCTCTTATCCTAATGTTTGCTGGCTTCACAAAGGGAAGGAGCAATTCTTTGTCAAGTTGACAAAATCCAGTGAGCACTCTCATGTTAGAATTGCTAAGTACCTGGAATCTGGTTCTTAAATGTATACTCAGAATATTTTGGTTTCTATTTTGATTCTGGTGGAAATGTCCTCACAAAACCTGGCAGGTTGAAAGCAATTGACAGCTCAGTTTCAGAAAAAAAAATCCTTTGCACAGGGCTAGTGAAGGGCAATGCATTGCCTGGCTGTGCTCCTCTGCTCACTTCCAGAGCCCTGAGTGGGCTTATTTATTCCGAAGAAAATGAAACACAGATAAAATAGTGGGATTCCTTTAATCCATTTAATCTTCTTTTGTGTGTCTAGAATGGGGAGTGGTGCAAAGAGGGATGTATTTTGTTTGAAAATCCAAGTCACGTGACATCTCAAAGATGGCAAAATAAGAAATAGCTGACATCATGTTTCTAAATATACAACGTTGTGCAACAGCTACAGGGAGCAAAAGCAGAAAGGTTGAACGGGCAAAATAATGACTTTCAGTTGCTGGAAGGCATCCATGTTCAACAATCTGTCAGGAAGAGACAGGTGGGACTGGCTCACCACCTGGGGGGAGGGCTGGTACAGGGCTTTTATTAAAATTACTGCACAGGAGTGGAGAAGATAAACACTCAGTGGGTGTAGTGGAAACGCCAGGCCATATGTTTGGCCAGAACTAAGAAGCTCCTTCTCTAAAATAAACCTAAGGCAGGCACCATGTTTTTAAAAAAATCTTGTGTACTAGGCAAATATATCCCAGGATTTAGAGATATATTTTACATGCCACTGTGTCTTCAGTGCCAATGTCTGAGATTTATGACCTGGTTATATAGTTACTTGAGGTATGGAATGACGGAGAATATAAACTAAATTTTAGAATATCATCTGGAACACAAGGAGGATATTAATTTAAGTGGCTCTGTACACTTAGCATTGTGTCCCTCATAGACTCTCAGAGCTGGAAGGCACTGAAGAGTTAACCCAAGTTAAACCCTGTGGTGCATGGTAGATTAAAGTCCTGAGAGGTAATGTCAGTTGTTTGAGGTCTCACAGCTAGTAGTGGAAACTTCAAACCAGAACCAGAGTCTTCTGACCCTCAGTCGTTTGCTCTTTTTACTAGAAAACATAGCTTCCCACTATTATTAATTTCACAAGGATGCTAAAACAAATTACCACAAACTTAGTGGCTTAAAACAACATTTATTATCTTGCTGTTCTGGAGGTCAAAAGTCCAAAATCAGTCTCACTGGGCTAAAATTGAGGCATTAGCAGGGTCCTTCTGGAGTTTCTGAGGGAGAATCTATTTCTGTGCCTTTTCCATCTTGTAGAGGCTGCCAGCATTCCTTGACTCTGGCTGCTTCCTTATATCACTCCAACTTCTTGCTTTCATCATCCCATCTTCTATTACTGACTCTGATCCTCTTGCCCGTTCTTGTAAAGGCACTCGTGATTACATTAACCCCAGCCAGATAAGCCAGGATAATCTCCCATCTCCAGATGCGTAACTTAATCACATCTGTAAAATCCATTTTACCATGTGAGATACCATATTCAAAGGTTCCAAGGTTTAGGATGTGGACATCTTTGGGGGCATTATTCTGCTTACCACTCCATTCTACCTTTTGTTATCCCCTCTCCAGTCTTCTGAAACCAAATGATATAGAAGGCAGAAGAGATTTCTGGGGTATATGGTAAAATTCATGGAATGTTGGGGTGGTTCTCTTTATTTGACACACCACTTTTGCCTCTGTGTCAGTTTCTTGATACCCAGATGAGTGGAAGGGGCAATATCACTATTTTACAGATTAGTAAAGGAGGGGAAAATTAAGAGTTTTTTTTTCAGTTAGAGATTAGTTCTTAAGGCATATCTGCTTAAATATTAAACAATATTTAACAGCACTCAGTGCTTACAACAGTGTTTGAAGTCCTTAGGTTCTTAATTCTTTTAACATTCTGAGCAGGTGGCCTCATTTGTGCTTTCAATCAATTTTTTTACTTTTGTCTCTACGGCGAGAGATAAGAGAACATTTGCCTAATATCTATTTGTTTGCTTGACTTCATGTCCTTGGAATGTGCCAATGGGCAGAGTGTGTGGCAAAGAAAACTTATTCATAATCCTAAACGTGTTGTACAAGTGGCTGAGTCAGAACAGGGAGGTGCCGTAACTAAAGGCAATGGAGTGAGGAAGCCCTGGGAGAGGAGGAGGCTTGGGTAGGGAGGGAAAGTCATCACCTTGGAGAGTTCAGCCCTTTCTGTGCTATTCACAGACAGATTAAGCTTGCTGCTCTCTGAACTTCTTTCTTGGGGAATGATTGGAAAGAGAGTAAAATTATTTACAATTTATATGAACTTTACCAATCTCCAAATGTTCTGAACACCTGGCATTTTTATTTTATTAAAAACAAATATAGTAGGCATTCAATAAATGTTTGCAGAGTGTGGAATGAGTGAATCTCATCAGTTGTTGATTGACTCTGCCTGAAAAATAGATGAAGGATGTTTTCATTTGGGCTTGTTTGCTTCCTCTACATTCAGTGATAACTTAAAGAGTCATTTGACTTTTAAAGTTGGGCTAAACAAACGTAGCCCCGTGGTTAGAAAAGTGCCGATTTGGTTTGCTTAGGAGATAAAATTGAGGGAAAATATTTTGCTGGACTTAGTAGAGCCTTCAAGAGTGTTCGAAAATAGTCGCAAAGTTCTTCTATCAATCCAGCTTCTCAGTGACCAGCTGCTCACATCCAGCCTTCTTATGTGGGAAGGGCCATTGCTGATTTTAGAGGATATTGTGGAACGCAAGGACAGTGGTCGAGTTGGAGCCAACAAATGTTTGAGCACCCACCATTCCTAGGCCTTTTCAAATATATTATTTCATTCAGTTCTCTCAACAACTTTGTGAAGCTGTGTTGCTCTCATTTTACAGATTAGAAAACTTTGAAGGAAGTTACGTGACCTGATAAAGTGGAAGATCCTAGTATTCCAAAGACCTTGTTTTGCAACTCCAAATCCAGTGCTGTTTTGACTTCACTGTGGCTTATTATTATGCCAGAAATTTCTCTTAGGTGAAAAGACTGAGAAAACATCCATGGAGTGTCTGAAAAGAAGTGAGGTCATAAATTTAACACATCTTCAAAAGAAGGTTTTAGGGTGACAAGCTGACAGAAAGCAAGGGTTTAACTTTCAATTTTGCAAAGCAACATGAAAGCAGGAGTGCTTGACTCTTGAATCTCAGGTCCACCATTTACTCACGATGAGACTTTGAAGAAGACCCTTAGCCCTCCTTTGCTGTCTCCTCATCTTTAAGATGGGGTTATTGATGACACCTACTTATAGGGTGGTGGTGATGGGAGGGTCAATAGAATAGTCCATATAAATCCAGTTTATGTTGCACAGGAAGTGCTTCAGGAGGTGCTAGTGATAATTATTTGGGGGAAGTGGAAACCTTCAGTTTTTTATTCATTTTAATCAGAGTTAATCTTCCTTTAAGCCTCATTCCTCTTTAAATGATCCAAGATTCTGAAGTTTTAGATTATAATTTTTGGGATGAATACACTTGTCTGTCAAAATTTAATGCTTTTGTATATAAAAATTTCCACTTTAATTTCTCTATTGAACTTTAATGTTATTGCTCTTTTTCTGCAGCACTTTCAAAGCATCTCATTTGGGACATTGCTTTAATTTATGTGCCATCACCCTCTTCCAGACCACTCATAGAGAGGGAAATTACATACTAATTATGATGAGTCCGTAAAAAAAAAAACACATCATTCCATTCCATGGCACACTAAATAATCACTGCTTAAAAATTAACAAACCCAACTGAGATTTAACAGAGGCAGCGTGACCCGGGGCCAGCAGCCAGCTGGTTTGGGTTCTAGTCTGGCAGTGCCACTCGCTAGTTGGGTGCTTTCTCTCTGAAATGTCTGCTCTCTCCTTCCATCTGAGGTGCCAAGGTTCTAAGAAGGTTGTGAATCTGATTGAGAATGACTCAGTCTATGAGAAAATATGTGCTTGGGAAATGTCTTTCCAGATGGTAAACCTGAATAAAATCCTTCTCTTCAAAATGGAAGTAGACAAGGCACTGGTTTGTCTGGTTGGAGTGTTCTTTCACTTCTATTTACAACCGTACTCTCATGTTTGTTCCCTTCCAAATACTTCTCCTGCTTTGTGTCAACTAAAGGTAGGAAATGTTGACCTCTCGGGTGGTATCTCACTTTTACTTTCATTTCCTCCAGTGCATGGAGCAAGGATTGTTGAGTGCCCATATGTGCTTTTGGTACTGAAAACACAGCAGGGTATTATGACTATCAGAGTCTTCTAAAAGGCCACAAGATGGGGATGTTACTCCACAAACTTACATCTTTTTCATTCGTTCTACAAATAGCTATTGAGTGCCTACTATGTGTTAGGCATTGTGCCAGGCTCTGGGATTACAGTGATGAATAAAACAGACCTTGCTCAATGGATTTTACAGTCTTGTGGAGAAGGTAACTGTTTGAATGTGAATTGAACAGTCCCCTTAGTGCTCTGGTGACAGAAATGCAAGAGGCTGTAGGCATGCATGGTAGAGACCTTAAATGCAATTTGAGAAGATCTGGATGGAGCTCTTGGAAGGCTCCCTGGAGAAAACAATGTCTAAGCTGAAACCTGTAGAATGCCTAAGCATTACGTCAGAGCAGAGTTCTAATCTAGGCAGGAGAATGGCATGCCCAGAGGCCCAGCAGGGAAGGTGAACTTGGTTCTTTGAAGCGACTGAAAAATACCAAATTATAGTTGAAGCATAGGAGTAGAGAGTGGTGAAAGACAGTGCTGGGCCATATCATGAAGGAACTTGAAGGCTGTATACAGTTTTTAGGGCAATGGGAAGGCAATTCCTCTTATACTGGTTTTTCCACCTGGAAAGTCTTTCTTATCCTTCTCTAACTGGCACAATCTCTGTCAGGTCTCAACATACATGTTGTATTCTCTAGGAAATGGTCCCTGATCCACTGGGTTAGGAGCCTCACGTGTGGGCTCCGTTGCACATTATACATTATCCATCCATCACTTATGCACTGTCTGTCATTGTTAACAGACAGGGCTTGGACTCAGCTGACTGGGATTTGAGTCCTATCTCCTGCTTTCTAGTTAGTTCCTGGCCTCAGATTCCTGATTTGGAAAATGAGACTAATAATAGCAGCCAACACACAGCGTTTTGTGAAGCAACCGGTAAGTGCTGAGCATATTGCCTGGCACATAATATCTGTTGAATAAATATTAGCTATTGATATCAATTATCCTAAATGTTAGCTGGATTGTAGGTTCTTAATCACTTGTCTGCTTCTATTATCTCCTAAAATTCTTGAGGATGGGGACCATATCTTACTTCACAGTTACAGCTCGAGCTCCTACCACCATTCCTGGAAGAAAGAAAGTCCTCAATCAATAATTATCTAATGAATGAGAATATTCACTGTATAAAGAGATAAACCTGTATCACATTTAAAACTATTAACAACAAGGTGATACAGTTGAAGACTGTGTGTAGTAAAGATCCGTGATCTGTCCCCTCAGGAAATGGAATCTCCTTGGGGGCAGAAAATGTCTGATTTAGGGTTTTAAAATCCTTATTTTATTTTTCCAAGTTTTTGTTGACAATCCTTACTTTAATCAATGTCCATGGCTTTCTGAATTTAGTGGGTGGTTTTATAAAACTCATTTAACCTTAAAAACTTTAGCCCAATGATAATATTCATATTTTTAATGTTACTTCTTAAGCAATATAGACATATATTCAGAAGCATATAAATTTGCTTTTATTTGAATTTAAACTTAGCTGTAGATAGTTTACTTAAATTAATATAATCAGTTAAACACTTGGAAGCAAGATGACTAGTGATTCATTATAGAATTTCTAACGTATGAGATGGTGCTGAACTGACTTCTAAAAAGGTGTACATATCTTGGCAGTTGAAAGAGCATTGGATTATAAACCTAGAGATCTCGATTCTGCTCTTGGATCTGCCTAAAACAAACTTTGCAACCTTGGGAAGTCAATTTTCCTTTTATGAACCTCTATTTTATCTCTAAACTTGGCCAGATTGAGCTGGATTTCAGCTAAGGTTCTCTCTGTGTTCCCAAATTCCATGGTATGGTATCTTTCTGTTCAGATGATGAACCAATTGAGCTTCTGGCAAAATAGACTGGTGTGTATACAAATGCAGTGGATTAAAATCAGGCCTTGATTTCTTTTGTCACTGTAACACTTATTGCAACTTGCTTTATTGGGAGGAGGGTGAGATAACAGCTGAAAGCTAGTATTTATTGACTCCTTACTAAATTAGGCTAAGTACTTTACATGCATTATTCAACTGGATTGCATTGTAACTCCAAATGAGTATTATGTTATTAGCCACATTTTAGGTGTAGGGGGCAAGGTTCAGAGATGTCGGGTGATTTAGCCAGTCACACAGCTACTAAGTAGTAGTGACAGGCTGATTCTAGGGCCCACTCTATTAGCCATTATGCTGTATTGACTGCTTATTAAAGAGGGTCTACTATTTGCCAGGCACCGTGGTAGGCAATTCACAGGCATTCTTTCATTAAATGCTCTCAACCCCCATATGGAGTAATTCTCATTACTTCATATATTTTCTTTGTAAGAGGAACTAGAAATTATAGGACAAAGACATATTAGGGAGAAGGAAAGTCCACAAACATAAATAAGAAGAACCCGAGGTCTTGATATGGAAGTCATTTAAGAATATAAATACCACTTTAAAGGCTATAGCTTTCCTCTGACTTTGACTGTTTATCTTATCTACGAAGTCAGCTGCTATTTTGTCTGAAATTCTTTTATTCTGGCATTAATAGAAAATAAAAAGTTGAATTACTGCCTCTGCTATCAAGAATCTCAGGTTTATACTCCACTTAGGACTGTAAGATCTTGGCAAGTTAGTAACATCGCTAAGCCTCGGTTTTCTCATCTATAAAATGGGCATAATTCCCACCTTGTAGGGCTGTTATGATTACTAGGGACAATATATGCAAAGCATCTGGAACAATGTCTAAAATATAGAAAATATTCAATAAATGATAACTGCAGTTATTTTTATTGTTATATGTTGTTATTTATATGTAAATATATATTTACATATAAATAATATATATTTATATATAAATAATAATAGATAACATGTTATATGTTATCTAACATATAACATATATGTTATATGTTATCTTTCCCTCTCGATTTTAAACTCCTTGATATCAAAGGGTATGTCTTCCCACAGTGATTTTCAGATAACAAGTCTGCAAACATATTTTTAAATGAAAGAATTAAAGTGATGCCCTGTGGTTATAAATTCTTTTCATTGACTGGATTGGTTAGGGAGGAACGATTAGAGTTTAGATAAGAACCAGTGAGATTAATGGAGCCTCTAGAAATGGATATGGAAGGAGTGTGTAGACCAGAAAGATACAGAGGAAGAAGAACTGTCAGGATTTGGTGATGAGCTGGGAATGGTGGGGATGGAAGGTGGGGAGTCTCTGGGTATCTGAGCTTTCCAGCTTGAAAAAATGTGAGAAGGAGCAGATCTGGGGTGGGGAAGGATTTGAAGAGTTCAGTTTGAGACATGCTGAGTTTGAGGCGTGTGGTAGGCAGCTCGACACATGGGTCTGAATCGATGGCATATAGAGGGTCTCAGAGGCTCTGGGAGTGGACACAGGAAGTTCAGAGCTCTTGGAAAGTACATTAGGAATAGATTTCCTGAAAACACTGAGTGAGCAACTGTCTGTAATTTCCATAGCAGCTTCAATGAGATTATCTGCTGTCTAGCTAATTCTCCATCTATCAATCCCCTTTCCATTCTTTTTCTTTCATTTTACCATGCCTTTAAAGCCTTAAACAAAATAAGTAAATAATGTGGATATTTTAGGCAGGCATAGAGGGGGATGAGTGTGTAAGTGTTTGGAAAGTTTTGAAGTAGTTTCTTAGCCCTCATTAAATCCTAGTTTTTTGGTGGGTCATAGGAGAACTCCAGGCTGTTATTTTAGCATAAGTCCCAACAAATTTCCTCCCACCTCAAATGCGTTAGATCCACTTTTCTATTTTGATAGTAACATTCAATATTTTATTGTCCTTTTGTCTTGAGAAGCATGTTGAATTTTTTTTAAATGACAAAATGGAAAATAAAATCTCATCTGATAACATATGATCTCAGTAAGTTGACACAATAGAACAGTTATCTTATTGCTATTATAAATAGAATTGTGCATACTTTTCTAATGTTCTTAAAGATTGTATCATTTCCTTGTTCTTTTCATAAAGCAAAATAGATTAGCTAATTTTATCCTCAGTGCTGAGAACTTTGGTGTCATTTTCAGGCAAACAACCACTCTGCATTAGCAACTCTGTGCATGGAGGCTTAGCTCAAGCTCTGCTCTCCTCCTCTGCCCAAGCGTCCATGCCCTGCTGCAGAGTTCTGGGTCAAGGAGCCAATTATGAAACCTCCGTGTCTTAGGAAAAAAAACTCCTACAGCTGAAGTGTACCACTAATTCTTTTAAAAGCTGCTTCCCCACAACTACCAAAAAAGAAATAGAAATAAAATTAAATAACTAAGTAAAAGTTGCATCAATTATATTGAATTTTAGGAACCTTCTATATTAGGTTCCTATTGTTGCTGTAACAAATTACAACAAACTTTGTGGCTTAAAACAGCACAAATTTATCATATTATAGTTGTGAAAGTTAGAAGTCCTCAATCACTCTGAGCAGGTTAAAATCAAGGTGTTGGCAGGGCCGCATTCCTTTGTGGAGGCTCTATGGGAGAATTTGTTTTCTTGCCTTTTCCAGCTTCTGGAGGCTGCCTGTATTCCTTGGCTTGTGGCCCCCTTCCATTCAGAGCCAGCAATAGCCAATCTAATCTTTCTCCCTCTGCATCACTCTGACACTGACTCTTCTCCCTCCTTCTTCCGTTTTTTTTGCGGGGTGTGTGTGAGGAAGATTAGCCCTGAGCTAACATCTGTTGCCAATCCACCTCTTTTTGCTGACGAAGATTGGCCCTGGGCTAACATCCATGCCCATCTTCCTCTGCTTTATATGTGGGACACCTGCCACAGCATGACTTGATAAACAGCGCATAGGTCTGTGCCTGGGATCCAAACCTGTGAACCCTGGGACACCAAAGCGGAGTGCGTGAACTTAACTGCTATGTCACTGGTCCAGCCCCCCTTCTTCCATTTTTAAGGACTCATGATTCCATTGGGTCCACCTGGATAATCCAGAATAATCTTCTCAAGGTCAGCTGGTTAGCAAACTTTAATTCTATCTGCTATTTTAATTCCCCTTTTCTGTGTAACGTAATAGTCACAGGTTTTGGGGATTAGAATGTGGGCGTTATAGGGGACGCTGTTTTTCTGCCTACTGCACTTTTTAACCATATTAAGCACATAACATGTTATATTAATAACACACTTATGAAATCTAATATGTTTGTATAAAAGATATCAGGGTTCTAATATGGTTAGACTCCACACAATTGTGTTTTGTGCTGAAAATAACCTAATTAGTGCTTTTATCCTCATTTCAAGTGTCAGGGGCCCAACTGAGACATGGAGTGCTGAATCTCTTAAAATGATATGATTGACTGTGTGAGAAAATCAGGAAAGAGGGAAGACAAATTAGTGAGTCATTGTGTGTTACTTTAGGCAACAGTGTACATTAGAACTTTCTGAGATGATGGAAATATTCTCTATCTGTACTGTCCAAATGCTGGCCATTAGCCACATGTAGCTATTGAGCCCCTGAAATGTGGCTAGAGCAACTGAGGAACCGAATTTTTAATTTTATTTAAATTTAAATCTCAATAGTCAAGTGAGACTAGTGGCTACAATATCATAGCTTCCCCCAATGATGGTGTCTTATATAACTGTAGGACATTATTCAAACCAGATAATTGAAGTAAGTATAATACTATTAGCAAAACTATCCACCTAATTCAGATTTCACCCTTTTTTACATGCAAACACTTTTGGGGGGTTGTATAGTTCCATGAAATTTTACCACGTGTAGATTTGTATAACTTCCACCATGATCAGGATACCTAACTATTCCGTCACCATAAAGAAACTCCATTGTGCTACTCCTTTATAGTCATACTCTCTTCCCAATCCTAACTTCTGGCAACACTGACTTATTTTCCATCACTATAATTTTGTTATTTTGAGGTTATCTTATAAATAGAATCATACAGGATATATTTTGATTGGCTTTTTTCACTCAGCATACTTCTCTTGAGATCCATTCAAGTTGTTGTGTGTATCAATGCTCATTCCTTTTTATTGCTGAGTAGTATTCCATTGTACAGATACACACAGTATGTTTATCTGTTCACCCACTGAAGGACATTGGGTTGTTTCTAGCTTTTGGCTCTTACAAATAAAGCTGCTAGGAATATTCACATGAGATTTTTTGGAGAACATAAATTTTCATTTCTCTAGTATAAATACCCAGGCATGTAATTGATAAGTCATATGTTTTATAGTGGAAATAACTGGTTAACAACTAAGTACATATCTTAAAATGACTATATGAAAATAGTGGACCTGTGTAAGGTCAGATTAATTATATTTTAAAATAATCCAGGGGGAAATATGGACATAACAGAAAATTAAAGGAGCTTGCAAATGTGTTTAAAAAAATCCATAGTTTTTGTTTCTTCCACTTAATTTAAACAACGAAATAGTTCTCACCTCTCCTTCCCAGGTCATTAAAACACTACACCAAGGACAACATGACAGACCCTGTGGTGATGGAGCTGTTTTGTATTTTGACTGTAGTGGTAGATACAAGAACCTATATATATACAGAATTCCACAGAACCTCACATACAAGTGCATATAAAACTGGGGAAATCTGAACCAGGTTGAAGAATTGTATCACTGACAGTATCTTGGTTGTGATATTTACTATATTTATGCAAGATGTTACCATTGGAGGAAACTGAGTCAAGAGTACATGGATCTCTCTGTATTATTTCTTATAATTGTACAAGAAGCTACAATTATTTAAAAAATAAAAAGTGTAAATAAAAAAGCCACATCAACCATTTGCTCTGTTTCTGAGGTTTGCCACCAATCTGTAGCCTTTGTATAATCTTTGAATTTTCAGAGTGTATACAGCTCATTAAAAAAGCTCATCTGCCTGCCTATCCTGAAACACTTCTTTTCAGCAACTACACACTAATCTGCATGATGAAAACATACTGATTAACCTATAACTCAGGAGCATGACACTCCACCACTTCTTCGGGCTCACTCTTTTTAAAATACATGCTGGCATCTTAGGGAAAGTCTGGCATTGACCTCTCCCATTCTGCAAATGCATGCTACAGGGTTCTGCTTGAATAAGTTCTACCTTGACCAAAGTGTGCTTGCTTTGGGGAAATTCTATTTTTGCTTGTCTAATAGCTAATTCTTCATGTTGGAAAATGAGGTCAAATAAACACTCACGCACAGTCCTGAATTATAGCTGTAGACACCAGGAGCTGTTTAGAACCTAGTCTGATTTAGAAGATGTCTCTGAAAGCCCCAGAATGAAATGACACAGTTACTCTGGTTTCTACTATATCTTCAAAGATACCATCTTTTGAATTGTCCCTGACTGTCAGAAATACGTTGGAGATGAGCTTTGTAAGGGTGCCAAGACTGTTTTGTGCATAAAGACTTTCTCCCTGCAATGCACCCAGCCGAATCTTGTGATTATAGCTAGAGCCTTGCTCACCATGGCAGCTGTGGCTGCTGCTGTCGAATATTAAATCTATTGATCCTGAGCATAGAGTCCATCTCAGAGAGTCCTTAAATGGCCGGTGCAGTGTCTTCCCCCAAGAATGAAGTACTTTTTAGCTTCTTGTTGGTTTCCGAAGGCTCATCGTATTTCTTGGCATGAGTGTTCTTTTGATTTGCTGGTGATTTTGTTACTCCCCATAGACAGATGCAAACCAGAGGACAGAGGAGGGAAAGGAGTAGAATTCTTGCCTTTCAAGTCACCTTTCTTATGCTCTGTTGCCCTCATACCCAGGTTATTTCCTGAATCCCTCTACTCTTAGAGTGAGAGCCAATTCTTTCATTTTTCTCAGACTGTGTTGGGAAGATGGTGGGCTTCTGGAACAGAGAGTGCTCTATTGAACAGAGCTACCTTTAAGCCTATAATGAATAATCCCTACGAGGCTGATTAGTCTATCTTGGGTACACTAGTCAGTTTGAAAAATGGCACAGATTAACTATTACACTATGTTATAGTATCAAACTGTACTGTAGTGTATATGATTAAAATACTGTATCATTATATTATCATGTCACACTGTAATCTTATACTATGAAAATATGAACATTCAAGACATGATAGGAAAAAAGTTGATCTAAGAGTCGGGAGACCAGGGCCAGTTTTGGTCTTCATTATTTAATTATTTGGTAACTGTGTTGCTTAACCCTTCCTTGCCCCAATTTTCTCCTCTGTAGGTGAAAATTAACTATAATAATACCTATCTCATAGGTATCTTGGTAGAAAAAAAGAGGAAGTTTAGCTGAAGCATACTACTCTTGTGAAAGGAAAAAAATAATACTAAAAGTTATTAAAACCTAAGTATAGTTTTTTTCAGACACTAACAAGAAAAATCTTAATATTTATGAAAATGTCTGGTTCTGGAGACTAAAAGTCTAATCTCTTTTCACCTTAGAATAGTCTAGAGACACCGTGGGCTGCCTACCCGAGAGCTTTCCTTCCCTTATTTTTTCTCCTAATAGAGAGTGCTTCTCACAATAGAGGTTAAATATACTACTTCCTCGCTTTTCCAATCTCACTTGTAGCTAGTAATGGTCATGTGATAAGTTCTTGTCAATGAGACATAAGAGTAAATCTTCTGGGTGACGTCTGTGAAGGATTTTCCTCCCTTTAAAAAAAATAATAAAAAATAAAAAAGAGACATTCAAGGATAGTTTTCTCACCTTCTCTATTTCCTTCCTATATTTGGATGGTTTCCCTCAACTTAGAAACCATCTTATGACCATGGGGTGATAAACCCAAGGACAGAAGCTGACTAAGCTGAGGAAAATAGAGTGAAATGATGAAATAACCTGGCTGACATAGCCACACGCCTGAACCACCCTAGGACCACGTTCCTTTAGGTTTTGAGAAAATAAAATCTTCTATTATTCAAGCCACTTTCTGTAATTTTCTGTTTACTTGCATCTGAAGGCATCCTAACTGATATACAAAAAGAGTTTCTTCCCCAGAAGCACGTGTTCGGGGGTCACCATATATATAAAATGTGATGGTGCTCCTTGAAGTTGTGCAACATGGTGACCTTGATCTTGGCATACTCTCATTCATCCTTCAAGACCTATCTCACATAGCACCTCTTCTGGGAAGTCCTCCTGCACAGAGTAATTACTTCTAGTTGAATATAGTATCTTGTAACTGTGTATTGTTACAGATATAGTAATTTTTATAATATATTGAATTGCAGTTAAATGTCAATGAGTCTGTTCCACAAGCACAGAGGCCATGTTCTATTCATTTTATATATTTCTAGGGTCTAGCTCACATGTCTTCCTAGTATATAATAGGTGTTCACAAACAGCTTCTGGAATAAAGCAAGCTTTATTCACCTACTGAGTGGTAATAGAATTTTCATTATAGTAAAAATTATCCAGATTCCATATAGCAGAAACCTAGAAAATATTGATATTTTTTTCCATATGGATTTTAGAAAAGGATCTAAGTGATGAAAACATTTATTGATAGTAGGTACTTATTTTAATGAAAATCTTAAATTTATATTTCAGGGCCATACTTCCTTCATCCCAACTCTTACCCTTCTTACATCTGTACCTGCAGCTGAAAGATGAGATTGGATTTAGCATGATAATCCTAAGGCTGCAATGATCCATCACATCATTGAAAGATGCAGTTATGTTCACTAGACTGTGCTTAGTAAGGCAAGAAATTATATACAGACATTTGAAGAAACATTTAGAAACCATAAGAGTTGAACCAACAGGGGGCTGGGTTACTCTTTAACCCTCAGCTGGCAAACTTTATAGCTCAGTCACTCTGCAGGCTGGTGATTATTCAAGAATTTGCCTAATTTAAAATTAATTCATTGATTTATTCATTCAACAAATACATTTTGCTAGCCTACTATGTATTAGATTTTTTTCTGAATGCTAGGGATATATTGGTGATCACTTTATTCAAGGGCCCTGCCTTCATGGAGCTTATATATGTATTCACATGTTAATGATATTGGTGATAACGGCCATCTTTAGGGTCGGAGCTACCCTACGCCTTCCTGACAAAAGGCCCAGAGAGTGTTGAGGGTCACTTTTTAAGCTGGGTAGGGTGAATAGGGTCCTAGTTTTGATTTGAGGCATTGCTGGTGTAATTCTTAGCAATGTGTATAAATAGAACTGATGTGTGTTGAATGATGTTAATTTATGAATTCAGTCATTTGGTTAGACCGAATAGACACCAATTTTCTATTCGTGCCCATGATCTGAATACTGTACTATCTATGTCTAAAAGTAATCTCAGAGTCATGAATGTAGTATAGCTACCCTATATGGGTAGTTCTGCCCAATCTGATAACACCAATATAATATTAATCTGACTTCATCAAGTTAGGCATGACTATATCCCAGAAGCCACATAACGGTGATTCAGATGCCATTGCATTGCCCCTCTGCTGATGAAACGAGCAAAGCTGTTGCCTCAAAATGGTTTAGCAGGTTTCCCGTCATAGTTCCCATTCTCTCTTCAGAAAACCTATGAATCTCGGGAACCCTAATGTTTACTTATCAGTTACTATGTGTCAGATATTATGCTGAGATTAATTATATTATATCCTCTAAGCCCGTTATAAGTTGATGAGATAGGTAGTACTACCCAGACTTACTGATGGTGAAACTGAGGCTTCAAGAGCTTAGGCTACTTGTCCAGGGTCACACAGCTCGTAGGTGGGCCAGCTGAGACTCAAACCAGGTCTGTGGGACTCCTAAGTCCATTTCTATTCCTTTTATACCATGCTTTCTTCTAGATAGACCAATATGTAAAATTAACCTAATTTTTAAATGCAGACACTTATCTTTAGGAGACAGCATATTATGGTGTGTCAATCACACAATTCATGAAATAACATTGACTTTGTGTTACACATAATTTAATCCATATATAAAGTGAGGAACCCTAGAAATTATAATAATCTTCAACTTTTTGGTCCTTCTAGGCCATGGTCACTTAAAAAAACTGAAGAATCCACCTTCAGTTTTTTTAGTGGTTGTAAATGGTAATAAACTATGACTTTCGCAATCTTGCTTGCTAAGTCTGATATTAAATACACAACTAAGAATGGCAATGGTATTTTTAAGCATTCAGTATGCATTTGAAATACTGGGAGAATTTCATATGTAAGAACTCTAATAATAGAAACAACTCCACCAACCTTGGTTTTAATGCATTCTTCTTATTCATATGCAAGGTTCCCTAAAGGTTTTATCTTGAAGTGTTAACAGGGAAATCTGTCACCGGTAGAGGACTAAATGAAGTCACGAGTCATAAAACAAGCAGAACAGACAAGTAACCTTCACTTGGATACTTAAGAAAATACTGGCAGAAACCCTGATACAATCAATTTGCAAATAACTTGAAGACAAGAAGGTACTTAGTGGATAATGACTAATGTGTCCTACTTAAAATCAAATCCTTTTAAGCTAATCTAATATGGTAGATCAAGGAGAAATGATAGATGTGCTTTGCCTTGATTGCAACGAATCTTTTGATTATCTGCATGTTACACCCATCAATGAACAGAAAGGAAAAAAAGTGATCTAAAGCACATAGCTGACTGAATTATAGTAACTACATAATGTCAAACATCTCGATGAAAATGCCAGATGTTCTATATCTACAATGACAAATATATATGTCAAATATATATGTCAAATGTCTATATATACAATGTCAAATATATATACAAGATACTCATGTGCACAAACATATACACACATAAAGTATATGTATTTGGAGATATCTGAATTTTTGGCCTTTGTGTTATATAGGAATTTTTACATCATATAAACTTGCTTAAAGCCCTATGTCCCAAATATAAAGGATATGAATAATTGTGAGAAAGTTCACAGGAATGCAAGGAAAATTAGTGAGACATCAGGAAATACCTTCTGGGGATAGAAGTTAAAGATATCACTACAATTCAATCTGAAAAAAAAAAGCAGATAAGAGATAACTTAGTAACATTAGTTTGCTATGCCTACATGGTAGCAAAACAACCAAAAAATTTGGTCAGATAACTATCAAAGCAAGTCAAGTGAATGTTTAAAAAATCAGATGAAGCCATCAAGACAGTAATTGATAGCCTATACATGCATCGATTGAACTTTTACAAATACCTGAGGCATCTTAAATATACAAATTTGCTGGCCCTTGAGGAGTATTGCCTTGGGCAGGGGGCGGTTGGTAGATTAATCAGATCTAATACAAAAATTAGGGGAAAGTTAAAGAAATGATCAAAGAGAGAACATAAAAGCTAGAGCTCCAGAAGCCAGAATAAGGGATATGGACCCTCCTCATGATAGTAGAAGGTTCCACCCATCTGAAACCAGAGACTTAAGACTTAAAGAAAGTTGGCCTCAGTCTGGAAAGCATCTTATATTCTTTCTGCCCCGATTAAAACTGTAAAGTTGGCAAAGTTGAGTGTTGGTGCCACATTTCTGTTTCCCTGCTTCATTCCATCTTCCTTTTTTCTTTGGTTGTTCCATCAGTGACTCTTCCTAAGGTGCTTGCCTCACCTCATCCAACCATCTAAGACCTATAACTCTTGAGTTGGTGCTTTTGTGCATCCTCCCCCACTCCCAGCAATGACCACCAGGATTTCCCACCACCACTTTCACGCATGAGCATATTTCTCAGCAGTTTAAAACCTCAGCATCAGACTTTTTGCAGCTTCTAAAAAAGTAAGTGATAAACTGATTCATTTGAAGCTGCTTAGTGGGAAAAAGCCTGAGAACATTTCCCTAGCAGAGAAATGCCACCCCGCCCCCACTCCAGATCCTGACCCCTGCCCTGCAAAGTGTACGTTTTAAAAATGACTGTCTTGACTTGCCAAATGTAAGACAACAGTAGTTACATGGAGTAACACTGATGGTGGGAATATCAGGCCAGGTAAAGAATGGTAAACATATAGGCAGGAGACAGGGTGAATGTGGGTAGAGAAACATGGGGATATATTTGGAGGCTGATAGAACATGGTGAGATTCTCAGGTCCTAGTAGAATTGGCCTCCTTTCTTGCTCAAACATAAGGTTGACACTATCTCAAGCCTGTGTGATTCTATCAGAATAAAATGTGGTTAAGTTCCATGAGTGTGGAGTAAGACTGTCCAGGATCAAAGCTTGGCCCTTACTAGTAGCATAACTTTGGGAAGCCACTTGACCTCCTGCCTCAGTTTCCTCAGCTGTAAAATGGGAATGATGATAATAATGCCTTCCTAAGAGTTAGTTAAGTAAGAGTTAAAGTAAGTTCCCTTAAAGTGCTTAGAATAGTACCTGACAAATGAGAAGTACTCAGTTAATAATGGCTAATTATTACTTATGGTTATGATTAATTTTACTAATACCACAATGCTGAGTCCACCTGAAAAATGAGCTTAGTCATTTCTTGCTTACTTACCAAATAATTACTAAATACCTGTGATATGCCAAACATCTTCTTGATATTCACATAAAATGTTGAATAAGGCAGGAACTGGTATTGTTCTAGTGGGAGAGAAAGGCAATATAAATGAATACATTAAATAATCACATAATTTAAATTGTGACTGTTGCTATGAAGAAAACAAACATGGTGCTAAAATAGAAAAAAAATGGAGGAAAATATACTGTATATTCTTAGATTGGTCAGGAAAGGCCTCTCTCAGTTTAATATCATTTAAACTGAGACCTGAAGGTTGAGAAGGAACCAGCGATTTGAAAAGGCAGAGTGTATGTCGGTGTGGAAACATGGGGATCTATTTGGAGACTGATAAATCATGATGGGATTCGCAGGTCTCCTCAGAATTAACTCTGAGGGAACATGTGAAATAGTCAGTGGACTGTTGTCTTTACATTTCACTTCTTATTAATGAAACAGAAATCTAGTAAAAAGATTTGCACTTGGCAGGAAAACCTATTGATAATTGTACCTTAAAGTTTTATCCAATAGCATTTGAAGATTACAGTTTAATTTTATATTGTGTTTAGCCTGTGTCAGATAGTTTACCTCTGTATAATGCCAAGATCATCAGTTCTACTTCCAAAATTTATGCCATGTCCATTCACCTTCCTTCATTACTACTGGCAATCTCCCCAGTCCAAACTACCATTACTTGTCACCTGAACAAGGGCAGTAACCTCTCTAGGTCCCCGCCACAGAACCACCAGAGGGAGCTTTATGAAGTGTAAATAGATGATGTCTTTCTCTTGCTTTGGACCTTTCTATCCTCCCTTTTCCACTACAAATAAAACCCAAACTCCATTCTATGGCCTGAAATCCTCCACACAATCCAATCCCTGCCCAGCTCCTGACCAAACTCAAGGTAACTCTCTTCCTCTCCCTCCAGCCCGTTGCACTTTCTCCATCCCTTTCTTAAGTCTAGACAGTCAATAAAACAAGAAACCAAGCCTGATTTGTAGCATTTGCCAGTTTCCATGGTGTAAATACTCCCACCTTGACCAATTCCAAGCTACCAACGTGCTGTCACTAACCGTGGAGTTAGGCAGAGGTATGAGTCGTTCCCCATTGTAGTGTTTCCGCTATACAGATAACGGTAGGTGTAAAAACCTCAAGAGCACAGATAGTAGTAAAATTTATAACACAATTAGAAAGTAATACATTTTGAATATTTATTGCCTCTGTTTTAAATGAAATTTAATTGTAAGTTTATGTAATTTATTTTTTAGTAGTGTGTATTTTTAAAATGGCTGGCAAAATTTCTGAAAATTTGACAATAGGCTCTCACGAGCTGGTGCATGCTGGCTCCAGGACATCACTGTATATATCCTAGAAGTTCTTAAACACTCCTGCTTGGATTTGCATATTTA
Source organism: Tapirus indicus (assembly GCA_031878705.1). NCBI lineage: Eukaryota > Metazoa > Chordata > Mammalia > Perissodactyla > Tapiridae > Tapirus > Tapirus indicus. Next base: position 67,825,485 of record CM062930.1, on the reverse strand, counting down.
TACAAAACCAAGAAAATCCTCTACATTTTGTTCCTTTTCTTGCAGCTCTGAAATTCCCTGGGGTAGTGCTACTTTCCCTGGGGCCCTATTAGGGAGGTTTATTTCATTATGTTACCTTTGTCATATGGGGAATGGTTTGGGGTCCTGAGTTCCCTTGTTAGACCCCTGTGCTGTCATTTCTTGATGAAAACCCTACTGCTAATTGGTTTTCTCCCAAGAGTGAGGCAGAAACTCATTATCTCATTTTGTCTTCCAATATGCATTTGTGTTCAAAACTAAGCAAAGAAACAGATATTTACTTCCTATTGTATCGTGTAGACATCCATGTTTATTACACCGACCTATCTTTACTTCACTGATTTTACATATGTGTGTGTATGTGTGTGTGCAAGACTATTTTTTTCAGTATCATTCTCTTTTTCATCACTTTGTGAAAGAAACTTATTTCTGAAATATTATTTGAACTTGAACATTCTAAAATGGCTTATGGTAAATTTTACCTCTTATTTGTTACTCTATAACAGGGCCTTTGTCTTTTTTATAATTGTATGCCCAGCACGTAGTACATTGCCTGGTATGTAGTAGACACTTAAAAATTATTTTTTCCCAGCTTTATTGAGATATAATGGAAATATAACATTGAGTAAATTTAAATGTACAATGTATTTATTTGAAACATATATTGCAAAATGATCACCACAGTAGCATTTGCTAACACCTCCGTTACTTAACATAATTGCCATTTCTTTTTTGTGGTGAAAACATTTAATGTCTATTCTCTTAGCAACTTTCAAGTATATAATACAGTACTATTAACTATGAGCACCATGCTATACATTAGAGCTTCAGAACTTATTCATCTTATAACTAGAAGTTTGTACCATTTGATCAACATCTCCCCATTCCCTCCACCCCCCAGCCCCTGGTAACTACCATTTTAGTCTCTGTTTCTATGCATTTTCTTTTTGAGATACCACATTTAAGTAATATCATATAGTATTTGTCTTTCTCTGTCTGATTTACTTCACTTAGCACAGTGCCCTCAAGCTTCATCCATGTTGTCACAAATGATAAGATTTCCTTCTTTCTCATGGCTGAATAATATTTCATTGTATACACACACACACACACACACACACACACCACATCTTCTTTATCTATTCATACATAGATGAACAGTTAGATAGTTTCCATATCTTGGCTGTTGTGAATGATGATGCAATGAACATGGGAGTGCAGATATCTCTTCAAGGTCCTGATTTCATTTCCTTTGAATATATACCCAAGGTGTGATTGCTGGATCATATGGTAGTTCTATTTTTAATTATTTGAGGAACCTCCATACTGTTTTCCATAGTGGTTGCACCAATTTACATTCCCACTAACAGTGCACACGTGTTCCCTTTTCTCCATATCCTCACCAATACTTGTTATCTCTTATCTTTTTGAAGATAGCTATCCTGGCATCACCTTCCAGATAAATATTGTACCCAGGTCATTGCCCCTACTGTGCTTTTTGGGGAACCCAAATTAAGACAGGAGTATTTACTTATTTGTTTTTGTGATGGTGAATTTCCTTTTTTCTTTTTCTTTTGAAATAATTCCAAACTTACAGAAAAGTTATACTGAAAGAATAACACAAAATAACTCCCATATTCTCTTTGCTCAGAGACTCAATCAAGTTTTGCGTATCATCTCAGTAATGTCCTTTATAGTAAAATGATCCAATGCAGGATCACACATTGCACCTATGTCACATCTTTTGAATTTCCTTCAAACTAGAGCAGTTCCTCAATTTTCTTTCACTATCATGGCCTTGATTTTTTTGAATATACAAGGCCACTTTATAGGCTGTCCCTCAGTTTGGGTTTGTTCAATGTTTCCTCATGATTAGACTCAGGTTATGCATCTTTGACTGGAATACCACAGAAGTGATGCTGTGTTCTTATTGTGTCCTGTTAGGGGGCACACAATGTCAATTTATCTCATTATCAGTATGTTTACTTTAATTATTAGGTTAAGGTGGTGTCTGCCTAGTTTCTCCAGGGTAAAGTTACTTTTCTTCCTTTTCTAATTAATAAAATATTTTGTGAGGAGATACTCTGAAAGGGTGCTGGCAAGGCTGGCTTCATGGCTGTACCACCTGTGCCGTTGCCCAGGTTCCTGTGCTTGGTTTCCTTTTTGCTTAGTTCCCACAAGGAAGAAAAGGAGGAAGGAAAGGAAAGGAAAGGGAAGGAAAAGGAAAAGGAAAAGGAAGGAAAGGAAGATAAGGTGGAGGGAGGAAATAGGCATACATTTAATTTTTTCTCCAGTTTTTATTGTGATGAAATACATAAAAAATTTACTATCTTAACCATTTTTAGTGTACAATTGAATGATATTAAGTACTTTCATATTGTTGTATAACCACCACCGCCATCCATCTCTAAAACTCTTCATCTCACAAAACTGAAACTCTATATCTGTTAAATAACACCTCCCTATTTCTCCTTCCCCCAGCACCTGGCTACCACCATTTTACTTTCTATCTCTATGATTTTGACTATTAAATACCTCATATAAGTGGAATCATACAGTATTGGTATTTTTATGACTGGCTTACTTCCTTTAGTATAGTATCCTCAAGGTTAATCCATGCTGTACCATATGTCAGAATTTCTTTCTTTTTATTTATTATTATTATTATTTTGCTGAGGAAGATTCATCCTGAGCTAACATCTGTCACCAGTCTTCCTCTGTTTTGTACGTGGGTGGCCACAACAGCATGGCTACTAATAGACAAGTGGTATAGGTCTGCACCTGGGAACCGAATCCAGGCCGCTGAAGTGGAGTGCACTGAACTTAACCATTAGACCACCAGGCTGGCCCCAGAATTTCTTTCTTTTTAAAGGCTGAATGATATTTCATTGTATCTATAAACCACATTTTGCTTATTGATTCATCCATTGGTAGACACTTGAGTTGCTTTCAATTTTTAAATAGTGTAAATAATGCTTGTTTTGTGACCTGAAATATGATCCTTCCTGGAGACTGTTTCATGTGTACTTGAGAAGAATGTGTATTCTGCTGCTGTTGGATGGAATGTTCTGTACATATCTGTTAGCTCCATTTGGTCTAAAGTATAGTTCTAGTCCAATGTTTCCTCATTGATTTTCTGTCTGGATGATCTATCCATTGTTAAAAGTTGGTTATTGAAGTCCTCTACTTTTATTGTAAAGTTGTTTATTTCTCCTTTCAGATCTTAGCATTTGGCTTAATATATTTAGGTGCTCCAATATTGAGTGTATAAATATTTACAATACTTATATATTCTTGATGAATTGACCCTTTTATCATTATGTATTGACCCTCTTTGTCTTTCGTTACAGTTTTTGTCTTAAAGTCTGTTTTGTCTGATATAAATATAGCTCCCCCTGCTCTTTTTTGTTTTCCACCAGCATGGAATACCTTCTTCTCTTCCTTCACTTTCAGCCTATGTGTGTCCTTAAAGTTGAAGTGAGTCTCTTGTAGGCAGCACATAGTTGGGTCTTGCATTTTTAATTCATCCATCCACTCTATGCCTTTTGTTTAGAGAATTTAATCCATATATATTTAAAGTAATTATTGATGGGTAAGGACTTATTAATGCCATTTTATTAATTGTTTTCTGGCTGTTTTGTCATTCGCTTGATCCTTTCTTCCTCTCTTGCTGCCTTCCTTTATGAATTGATGATTTTTGACAGTAGTATGTTTTGATTCCCTTCTCTTACCTTTTGTTAATCTGCTGTAGGTTTTTGCTTTGTGATTACCATGAGGCTTACATAAAATATCTTATAGCTAGAACAGTCTATTTTACACTGATAACAACTTAACTTCAATCACATACAAAAACTTTACTTTTTTAATGCCTCCCCTTTGATGTTTTTGATGTCAAATTTACCTCTTGTTATATTGTGTATTCATTAATAAATTATTGTAGCTCTAGTTATTTTTAATACTCTTGTCTTTTAACTTTTATGCTAGAGTTAAGTGGTTAACACATCACCATATTACAGTATTAGAATATTCTCAATTTGAATATATACTTACCAGTGTGTTGTATATTTTCATGTTACTAATTATCATCCTTTCCTTTAAGCTGAAAGAACAGCATTCTTGTAAGGCAGGGCAAGTAGTGATGAATCCCCTCAGCTTTTGTTTGTTTGGGAAAGTCTTTGTCTCTGCTTTATTTCTGGAGGATAAATTTGCTGGATAGACTATTCTTGGTTGGCACTTTTTTCTTTTAGCACTTTGAATATATCATTTTACTCTCTCCTAGCCTATAAGGTGTCCTGCTGAGAAATTTACTGATAGCCTTATGAGAATCCCCTTGTAAGTTACAAGTTTCTTTTCTCTTGAAGCTTTTTAAGATTCTCTCTGTCTTTGATTTTTGAAAGTTTTTTTTTTTTCAATTTTTTTTTTTGTGAGGAATACCAGCCCTGAGCTAACATCTGTTCCAATCCTCCTCTTTTTGCTGAGGAAGACTGGCCCTGGGCTAACATCCGTGCCCATCTTCCTCTACTTTATATGGGACGCCGCCACGGCATGGCTGACAGGCAGTGCGTCGGCCGGTGCCCGGGATCTGAACCCACGAACCCCGGGCTGCCAAGCGTGAACTAAACCGCTGCGCCACTGGGCTGGCCCTTGAAAGTTTTTTTATAATGTGTCTTAGAGAGGAACTCTTTAAGTTGGGTTTATTTGGTGATCTGTGAGCTTCATGAACCTGGATATCCAAATCTTTCCCCAGATTTGGAAAGTTCTCAGCCATTATTTCTTTAAATAATCTTCCTTCTCCCCTTCCCCTCTCTTCTCTTTCTGGAACTCCAGTAATTCATTCCTTCTTTGAATGATATCCCATAGATATTTTAGGCTTTCTTCACTCTTTTTCAATCTCTTTTCTTTGTTCTCCCCTGACTAGATAATTTCTGTCTTCAAACTCAGAGATTCTTTCTTCTCCTTGATCCATTCATGTTGATGCTCTCTGTTGCATTTTTCGTTTCATTCATTGTATTCTTTAGCTCCAGAATTTCTGTTTGGTTCTTTTTTTATGATTTTTATCTCTCTGTTAAACTTCTTATTTTATTCGTGTATTGTGTGCTGATTTCATTGAATTGTCTTTTTGTGTTTTCTTGTAGCCCATTGGTTTTCCCTAAAACAGCTATTTTTTATTCTTTATTGAGTAAATTGTAGATCTCCATGTCTTTGGTATTGCTTATGGGAAGATTATTGTGATCCTTTGGTGGTGTTGTGTTTCCTTCATTTTTCATGTTCCTTGAAGTTTTGCATTGCTGTCTTCACATTTGAAGTACTGGTCACCTTCTTCGGTCTTTACAAATTACCCTTTCCAATGTGTCCAAATTCATATATTTTTGCTCCAATGGTATGCTGGAACTTCTTTGCTGTAAACCTGGATTTCCACATGTGGGTGATTCCATGGTTGATTGTCTAAGACAGTGTTTTCCAGGGCCTCTGGACTATAGCTGAGAGGGGCTAAAGCTGGTTCATGGGCCATTCCAGGGTCCACAGCCAGGACGGAGTCTGTATGCCTATTACCCAATGCACGGATGGATGAGACTCTTCCCAGGTCCCTTGGCATATGGTGCTACATCCCACAGCTCCCATAAAGGCACTTTTGTCTGTGAAGTGGGTACCAAATTGTTATTGAGGAAAACACGAATAAGGGACATCTTTTTCAACCATGATACTTGACACTTAAAAATTATTGAATGATTGTATGTTATTCTATGGCCAAACTAAACAATATTTTTTCTTAAAAAGTTAGTCCTTCTTCCTGATTGCCCCTGCCCTTTTTTTTCCTCTAAAGTCACCACTTATTTTTTTGTTGCCTAAGCTCAGATTCTCTGAGATGTCTCTTAAGCATTTGTCTGCTCACCCCTGCTCTTCACCAATTTTGGTTAATGTAGCTGAAGTGTCCCTTCTATATCCATTTATATCTTTTTTATACCCTCCTGAAGCACAGGTCAGATCATGCCATGTCCTTTAAAACAGACCAGATGGCTCTGGCACCATCAAGATAAAATCCAAATTCCCTTATATGTCATTCAGGTGCTTCTATAATCTGCCCTCAATCTGCCTATCCACCCTTTCCTCTCAGCAATTGCTTCCACATTTGAGAAGCTGATGTTTTCCAGGTGAATTCCTCAGAACACTATTTCCTCAAAAATTAATAGATGCTACATTGGACACATTTCCCTTGGCCAAATAAGCTGTGATGGCAATGCTGGCCTAAACAGAGCTTGGTAGGACTTCCCAGAGTCAAGCTGTTTTGAAAAATATGACCCAGCAATATAAGTGTTTTGGGTATATATTTGGTAAAACTGTAGAGAAAAACAAAGTAATGATGAATATAAAATTCAAGGTAGTAGTTATCTTGCATGGAAAGGAAGGAGGTGTGACAAGGCAGGTGTATACAAGAGACTTTAATGATGTTGGGAATTGCTCTGTATATTAAGCAGGTAGTGTGTACCTAGGTGCATCTCATTTGTTTATTTATTTTTTTTCATATTTTGACATCTCTGAAATCAGGATGGTCTTACAATTGCTTAGAATCAAGTGACAATTGTGATGTAGTTGTCTTTACCTTAGAAGTATCTTAATTTCTTTCACTTATGTTCTCCATTGTTTTGTATGTATAAGAGTGACACATGACAAAAATCTAAGTCTGAAAAACCTCTTTCATTAAGTACAAAACAAAAATCTAAATGGCAAGAAATTAATCATCCATGAGTTCATAACAATATTTACATTCAAGTTTGATGGTAACTTAAGGATCTTCGTGGCTGAAGCAGATTTCCCATGACTTGTTCCTTCATTATGGTCAATGCAGATTGTAAAGATGGCTGTTAAAATAGTAAGCTCAGTGTCTCACACCTAGTAGGTGTACACTAAATATTGCTGACTAGATTTCCAGTGACTGTTAATGTTCGAGTCAAATGACCTACTAATATTCTTCACCAAATCTGGCCTTTTCCAAACAAACAAACAAACAAAAAGGAACAATGATTGGAAAGCCCACTTTGATAAATGTCTGACCTGATAAGATAATCTGAATTTATGTGCTAATGAGAAAAAACTATCAGGCATCTTAAACTCAAGTTGGTCTTGCCCTTCTCCTAACTGCTGCTGTGCTTAGGTGTATATGATGCTAATGACTTCTCTTCTCAATATCAGAATCACAATGTCCTTAAGGGACTGTGGCTTATGTTTTGTTATCATATAAAATGCTATGTATATAGTGTTACTTATTCTATTGTTTGATTAATGGTTCTGTTTGTATAAGTGGCACATTGATCACATTCTCTAAATACAGGTTTTTGGTTATGACTCAGCTGTTTTTATACTGCCATAGGACCTTAAAATCTTATCCATGAATCTAAATTGGAAACCATTTTATAATGTGTGCTTCTTATTTATTTGGCTTGTGGTCAGTAAGTCAAGAGAGATTGAAAGTTGGATAAACTGATTTTTAAGGAAATCCCCATTTTCTGTGTTTATTGACCTTCCAGGTAAAAGTGGTGGTTTGACTAGTAGTAGGTCCAATGGCTGCCATACATTGGAACTAGACCTCCAGGAGATACCCAGCTTCTACATATGACCAAACTTGGGCTTTTCAGATTCATGTATACAGTGCATGTCCTGATCATCACTTTCTATGGAAATGTAAGTCTCAAATTATACAGTCAGCCATAATCCTGCAGTCTTTCTTACCATTGACTTCTGTTTTTATTTGCACATTTTTTCTTTTCTGAAAGGGCTACTCTTTAGTTCACTTGCAGTCTTTATTTTTCTTTTGCTCACAGTACCAATGTAGTACGAAGTCCTTAATAACTACTTACTGAATTCTAATCCTAATCATTTGTGAGGCAAAGATTTTGGGGAGTATGTTCTATCCCTAAACTCTTTGGCACCATGAAAATGGAAGATTATTTAGAAGTGGAAACTCTATGTTCTGCTTAGTTCTAATATCTCTATCATCTGTGAACCTGGACCAGAAATCTTGGGATTGTTGCATTTGCCATTTGTTCTTAAGAAATGATAAATCCTGTGGCATATTTCATTGCCCCAAGTTATTACATATCAAAAATTAAATCTCCCCAAGATAAATAAAACAGATGAAAAGTTGTGAATGCAGCTAATTTCAAAAATTACGCTTAAATCCACAGCTGAAAATATTTTTCTTAGTGAAAGACATCATTTGATTGTTATGTAAAATTTTAGAATAAAAAAATTCTTATAGATTTAATTCATTCTAATTTAATAATAGAATTAATTGCTTCTTTGGCTAATTTAAATATTAGCAATAATCATCCTAAAGAGATTAGTTAGAACAAAAAGACAATGGAGAACAAGCTTTAATATCATTTGACTGTCTCTAAAGACCATAGTTAAAAGCATCAACTATTTAATCTCCTTATTTTTTTGTGAAATAATTTTCAAAATGAATATTTTAAATCAGTGATCCAATTTAAACCCTGTTAAAAAGCAAGAAAATCATGTAATCAGAAATAAGTCTTCTGCCGTGTCTTATATTAAAGTCAAGGTCTTTCACAAATCTTTGAAAAGTATTTGGGAATCAGAGCATTACAATTAAAAAAATTTTTTTTTTCTTTCCCATGGCATATATATGTTATACATACTCACTTTCTCCCTGACAGTTCCTATGCTAGAAAGTTTTCAATGTGTTTGGAATAAAGAATTCTAGATAATAAAATTTCATTTTCTTTCTAAGAATATGCTGAAAATCAGAAAGGGTAAAATAATCAAGTATTAAACTACTCAAAGAACTCCCCAAAATATTCCTATTAGGAAGATTAATGATTGACACTGCACTTATCTGAAAAAACAATGTTAAATTGACGAGTTTGCATCTGTTTCGTCAGAAGGATGAATGTCTGCTGAACAGCCTATTAAAAGAGAGACTGCAGACTTGGAGGTTCAGCACCGTGGAAACTGCTCCATGGCGTTAAGGGGCCATAGTGCAGGCTTTTGTGGCTGAGAGCCCTGGAGTTTCAGGAAATTCTAACTTGAGTGCCAGAAGACTCTGGTTATCTGTGATTTCTGAGGTGGCTCACTGGGCGCTCCGTGATTTAGAGAGCTTGTTACGACTTGAATCCTAGCTCTTGTGGAGACTGTCAGCTTCACAAAATTAGCTGGAAAAAGTCTTATGGTTCCAGAGAAGGAGGGAAATTATCAGGCCTTGCTGATCCCTCTTCTGTAATTATCTGTGTTCAGTCAGGTTCTCCAGAGAGAAACAGAACTAATAGAACTAATATATATATATATGTAACTAAAACATAATTTATTTCATCTCAAGATATATATATCTCGAGAAAGGGAGAAATTGTGGAGGTTGAGAAGTCCCAAGATTTGCAGTAAGCAAGCTGGAGACTGAGGAGAGCCAATGATATAGTTGCAGTCCAAGTCCAAGGGCCTGAGAAGCAGGAGAGCCGATGGTGTAAGTACTAGTCCAAAAGCCAGCATGCTCGAGACCCAAGAAGAGCCTATGTTTCAGTCTGAGTCCAAATGCAGGAAAAGACTAATGTCTCAGCTTGACAGTCAGGCAGGAAGAGTCTTCTTGGGGAAGGTCAGCCCTTTTGTTCTATTTCAGGCCTTCAACTGATTGGATGAAGGCCACCTGCATTAGGGAAGGCACTCTTCTTTACTCAGTCTATTGATTCAAATGATAATATCATCCAGAAACACCCTCACAGATATACTCAGAATAATGTTTGACCAAATATCTGGTCACCCTGCAGCCCTGTCAAGTTGAAATTTAAAATTAACCATCACAATCTGACTCTATTGATAGCTTTTTCTCTTGTTGCCTGAAAGACTTTGAAATTATCTATAACATACATTCTTCAGGCAAGATTAAAAAAAATTGAAAGCAGTGTTTTCTGTAGAATCATTAGGATTTTAGACCTAGATGAAATCTTAGAAATTTTTAGTCCAACTGTCTTGTTTTATCTTCACAAAGAACGCTCTCGGGGTCCCTGAGGCAATGATAGGCCAAGCTGGTCCCTGGCCTCATGATCTTAGGCTCGGGCTTCTCCCACAGTCTATAGCCTTCTCAAGTCAAGGAAGGTGTCTCTTGGGGAGAGCCTTGTCTTCTTTCACCTGCTCCTGCTCTTCTTTCTTCTCCTCTTCTTCCTCCACCTCCTCCTCTTCTTCTAATTCTTCCCTCTGTTTATTTTGCTCCTTTTTCTCCTCTCCCTGTTTCTCCTCTTCCTCTTTCTTCAGCCCTTTCTCCTTTTCTTCTTTCTCTTCCTCCACCTCTTCCTTTTTCTCTTCCTCCTGCTTTGTCTCCTTTCTTCCTGGTGTGGAAAAATTTAGGAATTGGGATAAATACAAAACAAAGCACACTTCCTTAACTCGGGTTTATCTGTCTTTAGCCTGAAGGGAAAGGCTGTGCTGGTCATCTTCCTGTTATGAATCCTCTTTTGAGCCAAGATCTTGGAGATGGGACCAAAGTAAGAATGTCCCTGAGGAATTGGAAACTGCATATGTGGTGCCCCTTTGGCTAAGACTTGGTATCTCACCAGAAAGATCATTTAGGGCATTTGCTCAGTAAAATTAACATTTAATTAGCACATACTGTATATTGAGTACTATGTTAAGCATTTTAGCTCAGTTAGGAGGAGGAGAGAGGTTTTGGAAGTTCCATCATAAAAATGTAGTAAACTTTTACTCACTTTTTCAGCAAATAGATAAGAATTATAGACCAGACACCATGGCAATAATATGCACATACATAAGATTTCTCAAGTTTTGTTATCTCCATGTTTGGTGTTATTTGTTATTGCTATTATTGTTACTGTTTTACTGTTGCTTCTTTGCCACGTTCATTAATTCACTTGTTTATTCATTCAACTGCCTACCCAACTCCCAAACATTTGCTGAACTCCTACTGTGTGCTGAGCATGTATTGGAGGTACACAGATAAATAGGACAGATTTTGCTCTCAGGAAGAGTTAATATAGCAGAACAGTTCAGAATTTGGACTCTGAAACTGGATGGATAGTGTTTGAGGCCCAGTTTTTGTCATTTACTTAAAAGTTAATTTCTCTAAATCTCGACTTGCTCATATATAAAGTGGGGCTTAATAGGACTATAGTGTTGATCAAATGCATGGCACAGGAAAGAGTTTGTCAGAATACTTGGCACATAGTAAGCATGTGAGAATGCTTGTCATTATTTTTACTATTGATGTTAACCTTGCAGCTGGCCCAGAGACTCAAGGAAGTAAATCAAGAATATAGACAGTGTGACAATGTTGTAAGTCCTCCCTGACAAATGGAACTGAGGAAACTGGCACTTGATCTCAGCTAGAGGGATCACAGAAGACTTTCAGGAGGACATGGTACTTGAGTTGAGTCCTTGGGCAGACTAGGAGCTACCTTGTAAAAAAGAGTCTAAAAAAGGATATTCCAGGTAAAGGAGAATAGCAGTTATAAAAACAATAGGCTGTGAAAGCTCAAGGCACTTAAGGAGAAGGGTTTTAAGGAAACTGGCAGAAGTGGACCTCACAAAGGCCAATTTGAAGTGGGACAGTCCAATCATCCATTTTACAGATGAGGAGGTTGAGGCCTCGATGCCTTGGTTGGAATGAATTGCCTCAAGTCAAACAGCTGATGAGTGAGAGAGCTCTTTCACACCATAGCCTCCCCTACCATTGCAGAGCTGACCTGGGAGAACATCCTACTGTTAGTTTACACACAGGAGTCGAGAGTTTCTGTATAGAAATTTGCATCAGCAGCTTTGCCTATCTATCACTTGTAATCTTTTTCTTAACTAGTTGGATATTGAGGGCTGTTAAAGCATGTATTTTTGTTTGTATATGGATAGAAGTCAGTAGTGTTTTTCCTTCCTAGACCCCACCCACACTTTCTACTACCACCTCTCCTCATTGCCAGATCAAAGAACTACTTGCAGATTCTTGCCCATATGATCCAGTCAAGGTGAAGAAAGGGAACCAAAGAATTAATGATATGGGACCAAGAAAAAAGTGCCCAAGTCTAGGGATAGTGATTTTTCAGCCTCCCATTTCTTATCTTTAGTATTTATTTAGCTGATTAGTCAGTCGTTCAAGGAGTAGAGCTTCCATCTACTATGTGTCCTAGGTCCTAGAGATACTGTTATGACCAAGATAGTCTGCTTCTAACCACAGTGATGGTGGGAATGTGACAAGTAAATGAGTGACTGCAAAACAGTGTAACAAATGCAATGATGAGGGAAGTCTGAGCTGTTATGAGGGTTCTGGGGAGGGACATCTATTTTGACCAAGAGGGTTAAGAAAGGCTTTCTGGAGGAAGTAATTTCAGCACTGAGTTTTGAAATGAGTAGGAATTAGTGAGCTAGAAAGGGTTAGTGGTTGGGTGAAGGAGGTTTGAGGAACAGCCAGCACAATGGCCCAGAAGGAAGAGGAAAGACTCAGGACTGAGAAGTGAACCAGTATGGCTGGAACAGAGAGGACTCATTCATCTCTAAGGGTGAGGCTGGAGAGTGTTACAGAAACCAGATTTGAAGGGCTATGTGAACCCAAGAAAGGAATTGAGAGTTCATTCTAAGGACAATGTGGAATCATATACTATTTATCAGGGGAGTGAAAAGATCAGATGTGTATTTTAGAAAGATTCTTCCAGTTGCAGTTCAGCCTAGGCCAAGAGTGGGTCCAGGAATATCAGTTTAGGTATTTTTGTAATAACTAAAGCAAGACATATTAGAGATGGAGGTAAGCAGAAGGATGGCAGTGGTAACTGGCTTGGTAATTGATCGAACGTGTGAGCAGATGAGGGTGAGAAATCATAGATCAATTGCACTCAATAGGCTCTATTGAGCAAACCCACCTCTGGTAGTACTAAAAGAAGAAGCAGGAGACACTGGACCAGCGACAGCTTAGGGGTTTAGAGAGGGTCAGAAAGAAAAAAAAAGGGAGTTTAGTTTTGGGCCTTTTGAGTTTGAAATGCTTGTGGATCATTCAAATGAATCTGTCTAGCATAAAGCAGGCAAGTGAAATTGTCAGTTTATGAACAGAAACTTAATAACCAGTTATTTTACTAAGACACTCTCTGGATAAGGAGATAAAACTCCCTGGACAAGGACATTTGCTGGGGGGTTCTCAGCACCCAAAGCAGTACCCTTAGGCCCTAAACTGAGCTCAGAGCACTGAGCCAGGTGCTGGCGGGAGAACAAGGAAACATCTGGAGGAGTCTAAAGAGGAAGCTAGAGACATTTTTAAATCTCTTCATTATTAATCTATATGAAATTGTTCTGAAAGCACCAAGCTGCCCAAGTAGTATAATGAACTAATTTTGTGATCAGCTTGAAGGACACAGCAGTTAACAACATGGGCTTTTGAGCAGATAATTCTGGTTTAGAATTCCAGTTCTGTCACTTACTCTATGACCTTAGGGAAATTAATCTCTCTAAGCCTCAATTTCTTTATCTATAAATGGGATAAAACTATCCAGTTACATGTAAAAATACCTAGCTCATCAGAGTGTTGTGAGGATTAAGTGAAATAACGTATGTAAAGTTTGAGCAAGTTGCAGTGTCTGGCAAATAGTAAGTCTCTGGTAGTCACTGTCGCTGCTGCTCTTATGAGACATCCAGGGAAGGTAAATATCCTTTTCCCCCAGTTTACTACAGCAACCAGGGCTAAAAGGAGCACACAGCTGCACCCGTTCACACAGATGCGGGCAGAGCACGTGACTGTATGTTTATTTGCAATAACAAAAGACTTCATTATTATCTTGCTTTAAAACCATAACCCTGTTGTTCTATGGAAATATGGAAGAGAAGTGCATCCTGTTGCTAAGTGATATGCTCATGTAATTACCGGAGAAACAAATGGCCAATCAATAGTAGACAGGTAATTCCCTTAGAAATGGATTTAGTTAAAGATTGGAAATGATGATAAAGTGTACTGTCCTTATAATAGTGATATTAAGGTGGTTCATGGTCAATTATAATAAAAAAATCATATTGAAAAGAGCATCTTATTTCCACTTTAAAGCTAATAGGAAACTGATACTTGCTCTATCATTGAGCCAAGGTTTAGAAGAAAATGGAACCACTCATTGTGCCAGGCAGATACTTTATTCTAGCCTACTTTTTCTTCCAAGGAAGGAGTTGAGCATTTGAAAAAGTCCAATTATCTATTCATTCATTCAACCAACATTTATTGAATACCCACTATTATTCTTTCATGTACCTCACTTCTTCCCTACTCTGTTCCTTCTTCCTCCATTTTGCCCCCATATGCTTCAGACTACCACAAAAATTTAGAAATGGGTACCTTAAACACACATGTGGCTGATGGCTAGGTAAATTAGAACAACCTTTAAGAAAATGATATGTCTCTGTAAGTCAAGTACAAAAATATTATGCTATTTGATCCAGCAATCTCGCTTTCTTGGAAATTTATCTGCAGATAATTCAGCATAAGAAAAAATTATTTGTATGAAGATAGTTATTGTAGCATTATCTATAATAATAAAAAACCCTCGAAATAAATTAAATGTCCAATATTAAATAATAAAGGATGACACCGCTATATTAATCCTACATAATATTACTATTATGTAGCTATTCATAGTATTTACAAAGTCTCCTTATAAATCTGAACAAAATTAATAATCTCTTAGATAAAATAGCTTGCAAGAATTCACCTGTTCTATGTTTACAGCTATATGAAGAATAAGCATGAAATATGAAAATGACTAGGAAAGAGCAAACAAAAATGAAAATGATGTGTTAGGAGGGTGTAATAATTTTTTTCATATATTTAAAAATTTATTTTAATATTATTTTATAATACATTAAAAATGAACACCACAAAGAATTGTTCTGTATGTGGTCAAAATCCAAGATGGCATCTTGCAGCAGCAAATCAAAAGGCTTCACTACTTTTAGAATTCAAGTAATCTTAGAAAAATAAATAGCTCTGTTTCTCAGTGTTTTATCTCCTTCGTTTTCTATTGTGAGAGGCATTTACAAGTATATTGACTTTCTCTTGCTTATGAATTCAACTGCTGCTGCTTTTCCACAAACAGCCTTAATCCTTTGTTTGGCTGTCATAGTTACTACCACAGGAATTATGATGCTGCCAACAGAGAACTGAAGAGCTAAAATGAAGAGGTTTTTAAAATGCCAGTATACACTTCCCCCCTTTTCTGGACATCAATATATAAATGCATATATTTCTATTAAATTCTAACCTTGTTCAGGACAGGGACCATAAAATTTATTTAATCTGAAAACATGCTCTCCATGCTATATTTATTATTATTATAAAATAAATACATTCACTAATCAGTATACCTGCTAGCAATGAAGAGAGAAAATGCTGGCTTCCCTGGGGGTAGATTTCTGTAGTTTTCCTCATGCCTATGCAAGGGTTTTGTTTTCTTTTTCTTTCAACTCCCTGGACTCTGATTTTCAATCACTCAGGATAGTTTCCCAATCAATGTCGGGTAGGAGAGATAAATGTTTTATTGGAAAACAATGACTAAAATTATTTTGATGATTGATTTTAAAATTGGGAGAGAATAACTATGCCTCTAAACGGCAGAGCTTTACTCAGGTTAAGAAGTCGTGAGGAAAATGTTTGCGTGCCAGAGATGCTGAGGTGCAGGTGTTGCCTGTCCGCATGCTGTAAAGCGCGTATGGACCTTCTGGACTCCTTCCCAGGCATCTGCAGCAAATTAAAGGTATAATCCCCAAACTGTTTTCCTTAAGACTCAGAATCTAAAGAACATTATTTGAAAATCCCCTTAGAGATAGGAAGAAAAAGAAATACAACAAGCAATAGCCTTCCTGCTTGCATGTTATTCTACTCAAACTCACTCTAGACAAAAAGCACTGTATTCCTTTGGTGACAGAAACAGATGTCTCAAAGAGGACGGGATCACACAAAGTCAGACTTTGCCTAGGGGAGAAAGCATTCTTCATTGACAGCCATCTGGGTTTTGACTAGACGAAGTGTGATAATGCAAAATATTGCCCCATAGTCCCTGTGGAAGTTTGGCTAATAGTACCAGTGATGATTTCACCAAGGCCATCCACAGGGAGCAACTGCGTGTATATATGTATGTGTATGTATGTATTTGTATATGGGTATATATGTATGTGTATGCATGTGTGTGTGTAAATGATTTTAATTCCAGTTGTCAAATGCATTTTTGGTTTATATTACTTCCTTCACCTTCAAGGTTATTGACATAATTTAACACTAAAAGTCAAAGTTGTTATTTGATATTTTTTCAAAATTAAAGATGTAATTTCTAAATGAGTACAGGGGACTTTGAGACATTAATCTGTTAAACTTCAAGGTCCTGAAATTTTAAAACTCAGAAAAGAAGAGTAAGATCCTAGACATAAATCCCTGTCTTCAGGTGCTCATGATGTGAACAGATTTGCAAGGCACACAGGGTCCACATTTCCCCCGTACAATCCTTGAGTCGTAAGATGTTATCATAGGCCAAGGCAGTTCCCTATCAGCCCCTCTTTTCACAGAACACAGGTGTAGTCCTGCGTAGGTAAGTTTATGAGTAAGGCAGGAGAGCCCAGGCTTTTGTGGGCCTCTTTATTGTGAACAGAGTAGATTTTTAAATAAACCAGAACCTTAATTTCCAGAAAGATGATCACAGGCATGGAAAGGAAGGCCAGCCTGAAGTGCAGGAAACAGCCTGCATTCTAATTTTAGGACTGTGAATCTCGGCAGCTTCCTTTAAATATTGCAGAACACTCTGCTGTTTCCAGGACCTCTTCAGGATCTATTTGAATATATTAGGATCAGAAGAGCCCTCCTGCTTCCTTACAGTTAAGCAAACGCTGCCAATAGCCCCATTTTAGCTCCTTGAGTTGTGCTCTGTGCACTGCATAGGGCCCTTTCTACAACCTCCACGCTCCGGGCCAAGCGCAACCCAGTGGTCATGACTCAGACACTATTTAATTTCCTTCTCAAACCATCTTGTTTCATATAAGTTGACCTTTTCATGCCTCTAAAATTTCCTCATTAGAAAATGACAGGCTCCCTGGGATTAGAAACTTTACTTGATAACACTGTGTATAAAGGTGTCTGGATAAGATTTATCTCATTTAAAAATGAAAGAAAACCCCTTTATTCACTCTACTAGGAGGATTCAGAGCCTATAGGCAATGCACTTGGATTTTGCCAGAAAAACCTTTGCTTGTTGGGGCATCTGGCAGAACTGCAGTCAGAGATGGATCTGAAGGAACTCTGATTTTAAGAAGCTCAAAATAATTACTGACTCCATTTTCAGCGTGCCCATTACCTGTAGAGCATTTAACATAAGCCGTTGCTGGTATTCCCTATAGTTCTGCAGGGTGCATATTATAGTTAGGGACATTTGGATTCAGAAAGATCCAGAAACTTGCCCAAGGTCATCTAGCAGGTGAGTTGCAGAGCTGGGATTTAAACCTGGGTCTGTTCTTTCCCTTGTGTTGTTCTGCCTCTCAGGACAAATAACTCTTCAAAAAAGAAATGCTAGGTAGACATGCTACCGACACATTAGTTTGTGTGAACACATTCTATTAGCGATAACTATTTGGACTGGAGAATTTCTGGCAGTTTCAGACCTCAGCAACTGGAGTAGCATTATTTTTGAACCAGCCCTGAGCCAGGCTGCTAGGATTCAAATCTTCACATTTATTTGGTATGTGGTCTCTGGCTGGCTGTGTGATTTGGGGCTGTTACCTTTCTGGGGTTAGGTTTCTTGCGCTATAAAATGAGAAAAATAATACTTTCCTCGTAGGGTTGTTGTGAGGATTAAATGAGAAAATGCTTGCAAAGTGCTCTTGGGTAATCAATACAAGGTAACCATTGTTATTACCAAAATTGCTTATAAGTGTTTCTGTGTCCCCCACCCTGTATAAATGGGAAAGAATTTTTTTTCTTTACAGGGGAAAATTTGGGGAGCAAATTAACTTGTGACTTGCTAGAAACCTCAAATAATGGTACGAAACAATAAAGAGGGCTGATGTACAAAACTGCCAGCAGTGGAGGGCATTCCAACAAAACATGTGTCGGACAGGAAAGGCCGAGGCTGTCATGCCCTGTGCTTCATAGCCCAACACCATGCTGACTCAGCCAAATGCAGGCAGTAATCACTGCCAACTTTATATGCTCAAGAATTGATGTGGCCATATTTCCACATTCTCAAAAGCAAAGTAAAAAAGAAAAAAAGGTGATCAGAAAGTTTTTATGGGCCTAATTATGAAATGCTGACAGCTCTAGCATAGTGATTTGCCTTTAGTTAAGCTCTGTAATTCTCAGTGATCTGCGCAGCCAAAAACGGAGGTATTAGCAGGGGAATCCTTTTGTCTTCTGGTCGTTTTGGAACAAAGAACTTGTCAGTTCTTATTTATCCTATAGAGAGTAATTGATTGGGGATGATGGTAAGTGCTCAGATAGATTACCCAGAGGGTATTTATCTCAGTCCCCCCACAGCGCACACAATCAGTATTGTTTAGCTAATGATGTGATCGGCCCACAGCATCAGAAATTCTGAAAAGCATGTGCAGGAGCAGTTGCAGTACCCTATTCAATTATCTCTTTGTATTTCTAACAGTAGAAATCAATTAGAAGAAATGTATTTGACTACTATTCTGAGCCTGCAAATCCATTGTTTTCTTGTTAAATGGTACGAATTGTGGTTGTCATGGAAACCCTGAAGGTACTTAGACCAATTGCCCAATCTATTCTTTTCCTCTGTAAGTGATTATTTCTTTGGCTGACGTTGAACTTCCTCCTCTAGAAAACTATTGTACATATGTTCACAAGACACTCGCTCTAAGTCAAGATGCTTGATAAATCTGTTACACCAATTGTATTCGTACTGTGGTTATGAGAATCAATTTGCTTCACATGTAAACTGATCACCTAGAAAAACTAATAAAACCAGTTGGCTGTTTTTTTGCCAAAAGTATTGATATAAAACCTAGATGATTTTGAAAAACACCTATTTGCTGTAAAATGCTTGTATCATTTTATTCCTGTGTGTATGCTTTTAAAATACCATTTTGCCTTTTCAAAAAATGGAAAAATTATATTAAAGAGTTTTATCTGCTTCTTATTAATTCCATGGGCAGATTTCATGGGGAACAGACATTCGTGGATGGTATATGTGCAGAGGAAAAAGTCTCTGGAGTCTTATAGTCTTGGGGAAAATATTAGACCTACCAGTTATTAATTGTGGGTACTTTACCTGGGTTTCAGTGTCCTCGTGTGTAAAATGAAGTCATGCCTTCCCTGGGTTTTTGTAAAGTTGAAGAGTGACTATACACATGCTCCTGGTTCAATGCCAGGCATATAGCAGATGCTCAAGAAATTTCACTCCTGTTCCAGTCTAAGTCTCCCTAAGCACCCTCCCCATCCTCACCCCCTCACAGAAACTCACCCCTCAGATCCTGGAGTGATGTATTTGGTTCAAAAGGAGAGAACGTTTTGTTGGCAGAACCTCAGCAAATTGTTAGTGTCCTTAACGCCGTCCCCATGTTATGGGAAACGAGCAATATTCCAGGATAAGCCTGACCTGGAAAGAGAAGCTCTCACAAAGATTTGATAAATTCCACAGTGATAACTTCCAAGTAGCTCTCAAGAAGTTTACTTCCCTCCCAACACAACATCTGATCAGCCAGGGGTAGGTTGGGGTGGGGAGAGAACTCGGGAGCAATTGTTTGCCCTCTGCATGTGTGAGTTTTAGGAAATGCACAATTAAAAGTTTTTAACATGGTGATACAGCTATTCCTGCAGCTCACTGCACCTGTGGAAAAATCTTCATCCTTGGGGTCATGAAGTGCAGTCACCACATGGTTAGCCTATGATATCTAAAAGGAAATAAACAGTCTTATGAGTCTTTATCTTGCTAAATCTTTTCTACTACATTTTGGTTCATATTATGAATCATTTATTTCAATAAAAGTGAATTTAGAGAGTAAATCAAGTTTCCCACTGTATCTTGTATATGCCTCAATTAATAGCATATACATATACTTACCATGATATTACCATTGTTTACGTATATTTATCTCCATCGATTAAACAATTTACAGATAGGGGCTGCAGTCTGTAAACACAAAACAAAACAAAAACTCGAAATCTCCAGCACCAAGTAAGGTTGGGCTATTCATCCATTCAGTGATTATTAACAGTGTCTATTATTTCCCCTCTGCTGTGCTAGCTGTTGGGGATTCAGCCGTGAGTGTGGCAGACACGTCTCTTTCCTCATTGAGCATTAAGCACGCATCTACAATAGCAGACGCTATGAGTAGGTGCTGTGAGCAGGGGACTGCGGGCTCTCAGAACACATGGCAGCTCCCTAACCCACGTGGGAATGGCATGCGAATCAAGTCAGTCTTCCTCAAGGCGACGCCTTCAAAGCAGAGAACTGAAGATGAACAGTTTGGATAAAAAGGTTACGGAGAGTGTTCCAAAGAGAGGGAAAAGCAATTGTTAATGCTGAAGGTCAGAGGCCAAAAGACAGTTTCTTGAATTCCTGTGCCTGAAAGTTCCTATAGAAGAGTCTCAAGCCTATAGGAAAGCCACACTGGTGACATTGACCTGCTGTTTTTATATAGGAGATTACATTTTTTAATAAACAGGATCAGCACTGTGGATCTGTATCATGGGCTGAGGCTACACTTCTGAGAGGCCTTGATTGTTTCCCCACCAGCACCCCTAGAATGGAGCCCTTGGGTGATGAACAAAGGCATCCATGGGGGTTTCTTTGGGATTTCAGCTTGCTTATCTGTTACTCTACTTCAAACACATTTTAGTTTCTCATGAGGCTGCCTACTCAAATGCTAGTTATGCAAAGATTTGAGCTAATTATCCAGTATTTTAAATAAGGTATAATGTGATGCCCAGAATTAAGGACATTGCAGAACACAGTGCAGTCACTGGAGTCCACCAGAGAAATCTGGGTTTGCTTCCTGGCTCCTGCTCTTTGGATCTAGGAAAGCTTCAGCACGTTCTTCCCCTAATCGGTTAGGCGGGGCTAGGAATACCTACCAGGGACTGCTGTGAGGATTGACTGAGATGACCTCCATTGCCTGTTTAACATGACGTCTGATTTCAGCAGCAGATGATAATTAATAATGAGAGGAAATTTTAAAAGCTTCAACATTTTCTCTTTTTTCCTCCTGTATTTTCTTTTCTTTAAATAGCTTTATTGGAATGTAATTTATATACCATAACATTCATCCATTTTAAGTGTACAATTCAATGAATTTTAGTATATGCAGAATTATACAATCAACACCACAATCAAATTTTAGGATATTTCCATCACCCTAGAAAGAATACTTTTGGATTTCCTTTTTTGTGTCTATGAATTCCTAATTGTGTTCAGAAAATGTTCTCCTTTAGGATCCAGGATAATCATCATATTTACAAAATAACCACAGATTATCATTTTGCAATATTGTGATATACTCTTGATATAGTTCAAACTCACCATTGTGTTCTACTTATGTGGCTAAATATTTTGGTATTTTCTAGTAATCATTATTCTAAAGAGTACATTCTCTGATAACTCCCTTCCAATTTCTCTTCAGATAATAAGAGGGGGCATCACTCATAATATTTATTGATATTATTAAAAATATTGAAATAGTTTTTAATATTTTGTACAAAGAACGTTCCAGGATAACTGGCGGTGCTTATTCAAATAAACAATTTAGAAAAACAAATATTGTCATAAAACTTCTGTGAAAAAAGTGTTTTCTTTTTTAAGTTTTATTGTGAAAAGGTAGTTATTGAAATCATCTTGACTGTGTTAACTGGAAACTCTTTGAAAAAGGGTAGCCGCTATTAGAAAGGCAGTATGCTATGGGATTAGGCATGAGGGTTCTATGTAGTTCAAACTCGATCCTACCAGTTGCTAGCTGCGGGGTGTTAAACAAAGTTCCTTAACTCTCTAGGCCACAGCCTCCTTGTTTGTAAAATAAAGATGATAATAGGGTTGTGGGAATTAACCTATCATATACAGTCATGTGCCACATAACTACGTTTTGGTCAATGACGGACCACATATATGATGGTGGTCCCATAAGATCAGTGCCACATAGCCTCGGTGTGTAATAGGCTGTACCGTCTAGGTTTGTGTAAGTACACTCTGTGATGTTCACACAACGACGAAATCGCCTAACAATGCATTTCTCAGAACGCATGCCCGTCGTTAAGCGACACTCTACTTTACGTAAAGCAATTAGTATGGTGCCTGGCGTATAGTAAGAGTTCAATAAATGGCCACTGGAATATTGCTGAGTTGTAGTCTCCTAGGGAGTTGATAAAGGAACCATTTTATTAAGTTCAAGAACGCATGGGGTGATAGGAAAATTATAAATGTAGGGGAAGAGATTCCTTTCATCTTCAGTAGGGAATCAAAAATTTCCACCCTCTGACCGGGAAATGATAGTCATTCAAGAACTAAATAAAGATAAATGTTGCTGCACATTCTCTGTGGCATAGATAGAACTACTGCACTGTAATCTGATTTTGTTCTTTAGCTTTGAGGAGAGGAGATGAGGGAGACCAAAGAAAAGCAAATCTTGCTAGCAGAAAAGCTCCCAGACAGACATCCTAAGTCCTTTCCTTTGCTTAGGTTTATTGGCACAGGGAGGGTACCATCTGCCTGCAAATGAGTCTGAGAAATGCCAGGAGCAGCCATGAGATGCTGGAGACCTTGACTGGCAAGTTGGATGTCATCTATGCTCATGGCTCTAGGATGCCTGATGAGTAGTTGGGGACAAGGATATTAACCTGAAAATCAGTGGATCCAGGACAAGTGGGATGACCTGATTGCCGGGGTCCTCAGGCCACATAGTCACTTGTGGGACTGAATTAGGAGGTGATAGTAAGTAGGGCTGATGCCTGATGATTGAGGGGAGGCTGGAGGTAGGGGCTCGAACAGTGACTCAAATTAGGGGTGGGTTATAAAAGGGGAATGACAACCACAGGAGGAAGCGAGGCAGGCTGATGCTGTGAGTAGACACCAGGGAGCTGGAGGCTGCAGACAACCAGCTGCATCACTCCTCAGCTTCTAATAATTTGAATGCACTTCAGTCTTTTCTGGCCTCTCACCCACAGGTGGGCCTTCTAAGCCCCACAGCGTCTCAGGTTGCCAGAGAAAGTTTTGTTCCATCCTGTCGGTGGTGTCCATTAGAGATTCCTCGGTGTTCCTACTGGTTAGAGCTAGATTTGCCTCTGAAGGCTTGATAGAACCTGATTTCCCAACTCCAGGAGTTTCCTCCATGGGGGCTGGTGTCAAGGCTCAGCCCTGAAAGAGGCTTTGAAACCAGGATGAAGAAAAACCCCAGACTAAACATAACTTGTACAAACCCAGGAGGGATTATGCTTACAGGCCTAAATTATGAAAGATACAATCGAATCTTCTGAAAAATGGATGACTGATTTTAAAAGATAAGTATAGATTTCTTAGGCAGTGGTATAGAGCACACTCATTCATTTATTCTTTATTTCATTTGTTTATTTTTACACAAACATCACTGACTTCCTATGAATGGAAAAAATTGATTAGAAGTTTAAGACCTAGACTGGTCTAGATCAGGATAGGCAAACCATGGCTGGCAGGTTAAATCCTGCCTACTGACTGTTTCTGTAAATAAAGCTTTGCTGGAAGATAGCCATGCTCATTTGCTTACCTATCATCCATGGCTGCTTTCCTGCTACAATGACAAAGTGGAGTAGTTGTGACAGAGACGATGTGGCCGGCAAAGCCTGAAATATTTATCATATAATTACCTTTACATAAAAACTTTGCTGACCTAGAAGAGTTCCCTTCTTCTCTTCCCTCACAGAGACATGGGAGGCTTCAGGAGGGTAGAGATAGAAAATGATGTGGTGGTATTTTAAACGCAGAGAGATTACGAGATGAACCACACCCCACCATGTGTCTCCTTGAAACCCCAAGTGACATGGAACCCAAGAATGTCTGAGATTTGCTGTGACTCTTGAGAGATTCAGAAGGAGCTGAGAGTGGGCTATTGGACTAGAAAGGCCTAGTGAGTGGGTGACTTGTGTGGTTCTGACTGGAACAAGGGTTACTGAGCAAAAAAGGTTGATTTACATCAACAGTGAATGGCCCCTCAAGTCCAAGGATGGGTTTCAAATGAGATAGACCAATGCATGGGTAAAATAGAAGTTCCCAGGGACTTAAGTCAGCAGTGAGAACCTCAGCTAACATTCTCATAGCATTTACCATGTGCTAGATACTGTTAACATATATTAACTCATGTAATCTTCAAAACAGTCCTGTGAGGTTGGTTACTATTATTATCACCTCCTGTCACATGAGGGGGGATCTGAAGCACAAAGAAGTCAAATAATTTGCCGAGATGCCCAAAGCAGTGAATTGACAGAGATGGCACCTGAATGCACACAGGATCAGGGTCATGGACTTACTTAGTATTACAAGTTGCTTCTCTAAGGAAAGGAAGGAGGAGGTATTTCCTGAGAAAGACTGAGAAAATTGTGAAAGTGACTCGGTAGCAGAAACGGCAACTTGAGAAGCGAACAATACTCAAAAATATAAAGTTATGTATTTCTACCCTAGAATTCATGGCTATAAAGATTAATACCTACTACAAATGTTAATCCCGAATTTTCCATTCAAGTTATATGCCAATGACAAGGTTGCTTGTCTCTCATGAGCCAACAGTCAGGGGCTTAGGGAGGGTTCACTTGGAGGATATGTCTGTGCACTGAACTCAACATCCAAGGTATAAGTTGGGCACGTTAAGGTGTGTTAAATATATCGCTTGTTAAATTTAATGTGTTCACCATGTTCTATCATGTTGATTGGCTACCCTGTGTCTCATCCCAGCTCTGGCCAGAGGAGGAGATCTGGGGCTCAACAGCTTCTCTGGTTTTGCAAGCTCCACAGGCTGATGGAGCAGGGCTCCCTGGATTACTGACTAGCTTTTCCCAGGGCTTTTACATCTGTACCCACCTCCCAAATGCCAAGTCCACCAGCCACTTTCCTATGCTTAAACCTGTGCAGGATCCATTAGCTGCATGCCATCTAATCAGCTAGGCAGGCATATGTCTGTTACAACCAATATTGCATTTGAACGATGAGACCCAATGTCTGGAAGGGAACTGAAGACTATCTGAAATGGATTAGTTTCCCCAGAACACAGAGTTGTTCTTTGTAGAGGAACATGCCCACCTTTGGCCCTGATTTAGGATTACATCTAAAATTTTTTTCTAGAGTATTTTGCAGAAAAGCTTTCAAAATCCATTTCACCCGTGTCTATTCTGAAATAGATGAGTGGAATTTATAGTTTTTTCAGAATCTGAAACCTTGCACTAAAAGGATTTAAAGGAAGGCTACCTAATTGTTAATAAAATATGATATTGCATTTATTGTTTGATGTAAATTCACCGAGAAAGGCAGGAGAAGAGAGAAGTCTGACAAACATCCCCAGTCATAGGGAAACTGTCCTAGAGGGTTGGTGGTGAAAAGAAGGGTGTTATGATGGATAACAAAATATTGCTGGAGTGCTTGACAGAGCCCTCTTCTCCAAACACAGCCAGAAAACTTGTGGGGGTTTTTTTTTTTGGAACGTTTTAATTATACATAATAGAAAAGTTTTGTCACGTAAACATATCTCTGATTGCATGTTGCAAGTCAATGGAAAAAATGTACTTTACAAAGATTTAACACTGAATTTAATGGAATAATTGTGTCATTAAAGCTCATTAAAAGTTATTGTGATATGTAGATTTTAAGAAGGATCACATAGCCCCAAATATTTCTCAAATATTCCAAATGCAATTTTTATGTGATATCCTTTAAAAAATTTTTTTCTGGTGTCATTCTTATTCATCATAGAAAACTTGGAAAATGTGACAAAGTAAAAGAAAAAAAATTTACCCATAATCTCCACACATACATGAATACTGTTAACATTTTGATGTGTGCATACACTTATTATTTTTACATATTTGAACTCATACTATATATTCAATTCTGTATCCTACTTTTTCACAAGGAAATACCTGAACTTTTTCTTATGTTATAATTTGACAATTGGATTATTTCCAATTTGTGTTACTATACCCAACATTAAGGTAAACATCTTAAATCTCTGTCGGTATTCCTGTTCACTTCTTTAGAATGAAGTACTGGAAGGTATTTCTGAGTCAGAAAGATTCGGCTTCTTTTTTTTTTTTTTTGGATGAGGAAGACTAGCCCTGAGCTAACATCTGTTGCCAATCCTCCTCTTTTTTGCTGAGGAAGACTGGCCCTGGGCTAACACCTGTGCCCGTCTTCCTCTACTTTATGTGTGAGATGCCACCACAGCATGGCTTGATAAGCAGTGAGTAGGTCTGCGCCCAGGATAGGAACCTGTGAACCCCAGGCCACTGAAGCAGAGTGTGCAAACTTAACAGCTACACCACTGGGCTGGCCCCCAAGATTCAGCATTTTAAGTTTCTTAATGTAGCGTGTCAAATTGCCTTCCAGAATATTTGTGACAATTTAATGCTTCTATTAGCATTGAGAGTTTTCTTCTAATATTTGACAGTTTAGTAAATAAAAACAATTGTACAGCTTTCTGTCTTTCATTACTAAAGAGGTTTAATACTTTCATATTAATAAATTAGCTATTTTAATTTTCTTTTCTGTGATTTTTCAGTTCATGATCTTCAGTCACTTTCCTCTTGAAGGAAAGTCACTTTCCTCCTTTTTCTTACTAATCATATATATTTTCATGGGATATTAGTGAAGAGAAAGTGAACATTTTGGGGGAAAGAGTACACCTGGATATCTCAAACATGTTTTCCCAGTATAATCCTTGCCTTCCTCCTCTCCTTTAGTTCTTCTGGAAAATGGTCACCATCATTTGGCATCATCTATGATTTCTTTCCGTATTTTTAATGCTATAAAGTGATATCTTGCATTCTCTTTTTTTCTTAGAATGTTTTTTAGTGGTCATTTATGATTGGGGCAGTTTTACAGTTGGAGCACTTCAACCTTTCCTCACTTGATATGTAGGACTTGAGTGCTGTTGATGGTCTCCTCTTCTTTGACCTATGAATCCTGGATCTTGGATATATTGGACTGTGAAAAATTTCCTGGGCATCAACATAGTGGGAATATCCTGATAAAAATAGATTTTTCAAGAATGATTAGCTGAAGGGCCCGGGACAGGAGTATATGACCACTGGGTGTGAAAATGATATTTGCTGCTCATAATGTAATGAGAGCGGAGTTGAACTAAGAAGACACTGTGAATTCAATTGTAGTGTGGTTGGTGGTTTGATTCATCTGAGCTGGTGGTTCTCTGACTTTAGCACACATCAGCATCACAAGGAGCAGGTGCTGGGCCCCACCCTAGAGTTTCTGATTCAGTAGGTCTGGTGTGGGTCAGGTGATGCTGATGGTGCTGATGTGGGAACCACACTTTGAGAACCACTTGGCTAAGCTCTCTGAGAACTGAGCTTAAGCTTTCTATGGTGCTGATTATAAATGAGATCTATAAACTCTCCTAAGATTTTTGCCAATTAAACTGATATCCTCCAGGAGGCTAAAATCACTGGGAGGGTGTGGCATTCCCACAGAGACACCACGTTGCTTACCTCCAGGAGGTGCCATTCCCGTATGAATGACTGCTGAAGTTGTGTGCATGTATGTGGCCATACACAGAGACCCTGGATGCTAATAGTGGATGTAATTTTTCCTTTGTGGTGTCTGACGTTTCTTTTAAACATTGGAAGTCCTCTTCCTCTCCTTCTAAGAGCCTCCCCCCATCCCCAACCCAAAGATCAAATTTCTAGTCACCTATGTTTTCTTCTAGTTTTTTATGAATTCTTTTTTTTTAAGCTTTAATTATAGATAAAGTCAAGTTCTCTTTGTGTATTCTGTGAAGTGATAATTAAAACAGTATATTGTTTCCCTAACTGGCAATCTTCTCAACACTTTTTGAATAAAACATTTGTTTTTCACTGATTTATGATTCTGTCTTTCTCATATGTTGTGTATGTGTATTTATATTCTGATACTATTTATATTGCCTATACTGTGCTGGCTCATTTATTCTACAAATGTTTACTACGTTCCAGGCACCATGGAGATATCAGGGTGAATAAAAGGGTCTTGAACAAAACACATGTGGGCTCTGTCTGCATGGAATTTAACATGTCAACGGTCTGTTCTGTTGTTCATCTGTCTATTCTTGCACAGGTTCCACACTGGTTTTAATTGTTGTAGCTACAGAGCACATTTTAATTTGTAGTAGAGAAAGTTCCTCCTCTTTACCATTGTTAAAAAAGATCTTAGTGATCCTCGGCTGTTTATTCTTCTAAATATACCTTAGAATCATTTTGTAAGGTTTCAAAAAGTGGGAGAGAATCCTTTGTGACTTTGACTGGAATTTTCTTACAGTATATATTTATTTGGGAAGAATTGATATCTTTTATAATATAATCTTTCCCTCCAAAAATTTCTTTTTACCTCCATTTATTAGGGTCGTCTTTCATATTTCCTGTGTTATTAGATCACATGCAAATACTAAAATGTGTTAGGTTTATTTTATAAAGTATATTTTGTCAGTGACACAAGGGATTCCAAGAAGCTTCAGAACTGGGCCCCTGGGAAGGGATGAGGATGAAGATTGTCAAATGGAGAAGGAGAAATACAGAGAAAGGATTGCCCCAGAGCAAGGACAGTCAGAAAATTCTCATATCATAAAGATAATCATGTAAAATAATGGGTAGTTCACTATGTCTAAATCAGTATCAAATATATATATATATATATATTTATACACACACATAACTTCTTGTTTGTTTCTTCTGCAAAGTACCTTGCCTTGTAAGTTTTAAACAGTGGGGACACTGGTCCCTGAGCAATATTCTTGGGATTATGACAACAATGACTGGCTTTTACTACCCAGATTTGCAAACATTGGTTGAGGCTTGTGGACTAACAACTTAAATGGACAATATGTCCACAATCTGCGTGCCAACTGGCACATGCTGATAACGTCTGACAGGCCTCTCTTGTCAAAGCTTTTGAACACCTAATAAATACAACTGTACTCTCGCTACCCTTTGAAAACGCGGAGATATTCGTTTTCCCCTTTGCATTACAGATGGTGATATCATAAGAGCTTTGAGCCAGCTGCTCGGCCTCATTGATGCAAGTGCTTATGGCAGACAATAAATTCTTCAAATCTGGAGGTGTTTTTCTTTTTTCTTTTCCAGCTTGCTAATGCCAAGCTGATAACAGGGACTATAAGCCTCAATAGCAATTTCAGTAATAGAGGTCAGAAAACACGTGGAGATCTGAGTGAACAAATAAAGAATGTGCAATAATCGCATTCTACCTGTCCTACATCATTTGGGAATGAGGTCTTATTGTGTTAAAATGAACTGCTGGTCAGTACTGGGGAATAATGTTCCCCGAGAACTTATTATTGGTTTAGTGATTGTTTTTTATTACCATGGCTTCTATGGCCACTGCTATTATTGGGCTAGATGCTCGTCTCCTTTGCAGTGTTCAAAGAAACCTAGCTGTGATTAATATAATCGATAGCATTTATAACAGTGTGTCAGATTCTCATCTTTTATCTTTGGTGTAACAAAGAGATAGTAAATCAATGAGATGATAGAATTTAATAATGTACAAAGAATTTCATTGTTGGTGATGCTTTTTCAAATGATGACTTAGGAAATTTGAAAACAAGGAGGGAGACACATTCTCTTGTTCGCAATAACTGACCTTCTTGGGAAAAAAATCTCCCAAAAGTCAGATGTATGAACAGGAAAATAATTCGTTTGCTTTTATCTTCTCACAAGAGAGAAAGAAATGGAAAAAATTCTAAATATCTTCTCTAAAAGTTAAAATTTGGGGTTTTAAAGTTTCATTGAATAGCCACATTAAATTAAGAAAAATATGTCATTTAATATGATGAGTAACAAGAGACTCCAGGATTGGAGAAGGAAAGATAAATAACAGAGGGAGGGAGATGGATGGTGCAGGAGATGGTGAGAGAGGCAGGCAGATAGACATTGATGGGAAGCTAAAGGAGAGGGGAGAAGGCGGGGGAGAAAAAGAAATGAAAAGAAAAGAAACAGGACAAGAAATCAAATACTTAAAAATAAAGCAGATAGACAAAGAAAAGAAAATAATTGATATGCAGAAAGTGAGAAGGAAACATGATGAGGAGGCTGGGAGAGGGAGAAGGAAGCAATGGGAGACGAAGAGGGAAAAATGAAGAGAGGCCATTCACTGAGTTCCCAGCTGGCTGTGTTTGCCTTGGGTTCCTCTGTTATCTTCTGGGACATTAGAATCAATAACCATGAGATCCTCTGATAGCCCAGTCTCAGACTTCCTCTTTCTATAGCTGGTGCCACTTGACCCCCAACTGCTTCTTCCTAACAGCCTTGGTCTTTAGGATTCATGTGGACCCTAACTAGACTCGGGGGCAGGCATCCCTGCCCTTTGCCCAGGCTTTGCCTTTTGTGTTCCATTTCTTGTAAGTGGGTCTCTTTTTTGTAAGTGGTGTCTTTTTTTTTTTTCCTATGCCAGGGCACCCGTCTTGGTTTATCTCCCTAGTACTATTTTTTCTCTAAATATAAGGTGTCACCTTTCTCCTAAGGGCACCTCTTCTGGGTCCTGGAGTCTTTGCTTGTAACCCAAGCCCCATAGTCTCCTGTTGTGAACCACCTGCCAGCCTGGATGGCTGGATCCCACCCATTCCTGATGGTCTGCTCACGTGGCAGTACACCTTGCTGAACCTTTCCTCACAGACTGCCTAAATCTCCACATTTTGGATAATTTGGCTAAATTCATGGTTGGAAGGTCTTTTTTTGATTTCCAGATAACTGGATCATGTCAATGTCCTAAAATATGACAATCTTCCCTTTGAAATATTATAATTTTTTTTCTGCTTTGAGATATCTTTTCTTTTTTTCTTTTTCAAATGTCAAGGAGGGAAAGAAACGTGTTTTAAGTAGACTTCCCATGGGATTATGGAATGATGATTGTGAGAAAACAACTTAGGTTTCAGAAATGTAATTGGAAAACTTAAAGGTGCCATCAACTTCCTGGTTATGACAGAAAGTCTCTTTGACATTTAAAATGATGCCAAAATACATCATCTTTGTCTTTGGGAAATTAGGGTCCCCTCATTCCATAATGCATAAAAGTTTTACTTGGAAGTAATATCACATGCTACTGGCTAGTGACTGGATGGAATTAAATAGCTAGTGATCCTGAAGTTGTCCAACTTGTAAGTGCAAGCAAAGTGTTTAGCACAATTAAGTTTCCTTCCAAACTAAAAATAAGATTTTTTTTGTTTCATGTTCAACCTACTGTCCTGTTATTTTACTAATAACTATTGATTATAGCATTTTTCCTTTGATTCTAATTTATGGGGTTGTAGTAGGAAGAGAAGATTTATATTTTCACTGTGATTCACCTTTAAACCAAAAAGATGTGGTTTAAAGCACTATCCAATTTGTTCCTGAAACTTTTGTTACCTTACTCATCCCGTCACTCATGAGTATGTTCTGATCCACTTTGTAGGAGGAGAACAGAATCAGCGATACACCTGGTCTGTTAGGGAGAAGCAAAAACAAAAACAAACAATGTCTTAAAAATACTTGACAAAACTTAAATCCATTGCCTGAATCTACACAATTATACCAGAATGGACTGATAGGAAAAGACATGTTGGGGCTGAAGCATCATTTTACAAGTCTAGTTGCTGCATGAATGGCATGGGCAGGTCCACCTGATGACACACTTATAGCCATGTATAGCACTTGGGCCACTGAGCTGGCCTTACCTTTCACATATGCAGAGTCCTACTGGTATGAGTGGTGCAGTGTGCACATGTGTGCATGTGGGTCCAAGTGTGTTGTGGTAGTGATGGCACAAGGGAGAGGCAGGTGGAGGCAGGAGGCCAGGTAGCCATATGCACATTGTCCCAAAGGCATGGAAAGCTCAAGTGGTCATTGTAATGACATCTGGGAGATGAAATCAAAGAGAAGAACATGGTAACAAGTAACTCAGGTGGTAGGTGATAGTGTCAGGTGGGCATGGGCAGAGTGGCTCTGGGAGACAAGGACATTGACATCTAGATTCTACTTAGGGACTGAGAAGGTACTAGTGGTGGATTGTGTTATGGGGTAATTTTCCTAGACTAAATTGCTACTCATTTATAAACATAGGTGCTGTTATAGGTTGAATTGTGTCCCCCCAAAAGATATTGAAGTTTCAATCCCCAGTAATTGTGAATATGACCTTATTTGGATATGAAATCTGTTATGGGTCAAATTGTGTCCCTCCTAAAATTCATACTTTTAAGTCTTAATCTCTGGTACCCTAGAATGTGATCTTATTTGGAAATAAGGTCATTGAAGATGTAATTAGTTATAAGATGAGGTCATTAAGGTGACACCCAATCCAATATGACTTGCGTCTCTACAAAAGGGGGAAATTTGAACACAGAAACAGACACGCACACAGGGAGAATGCCATGTGAAGATGAAGGCAGAGACTGCAGTGATGCATCTCCAAACACCAAAGATTGCCAGCAAATCACCAGAAGCTGGGAGTGAGGCATGGAACAGATTCTTCCCTCACAGCCTGCAGAAGGAAGCAACCCTGCTGACACCTTGATCTCAGACTTCTAGCGTCCAGAACTGTGAGACAATCAGAATCTGTTGTTCTAAGCCACCCAATTTATGGTACTTTGTCATGGCAGCCCTGGGAAACTAATACAGGTACTAACATGGATTGGAGATTTGGTTAACAGGAAAATGTTAGCACTAGAAGGAACCTTAGAAATTGTGTTATCAAAATCTCTTACATTACCAGATGAATAAGCGAAGTCCAGAAAGATCAAATGAATTAATTGCCTGAGGTCACAGCTAGTAAATGGCAAAGTCAAGACTAAAACTCCTGTCTGTTGCCTCTTGGTCTGTGCTTTTCCTGTACTTGCAGCTGTGCAAAATTACCATGTAACATGCATATAGGAACACAGATTTGAAATACATGTAAAAGAATAATCGGATAACTTAGAAAATGAGTTATGAAAATGTTTAGTCCTACTCCTTATCTAAAATTAATTTAACTGAAATTGTATTTTAGATTAACTTGGCTACCTAAAAAGAGTCTAAGTGGCTGAGAGCAGTAAGATTTGTTCCCTAATGTGCTCCTCAGGGTGAGTGGCCCTTTTTTCATTTCCCAAACCACTAGTCCATTAATATTTATCAGGTGCCTGTGGAGTACCTGTACCTCCTTATACGTTTCTGCTCCCTGCATGGTCGAGCCAGCCCTGCATGGAGGAGGCTACTTTCTCTATTCTTGGTCACAGGACACATACCTATTGCACTCATTCATCCAGGAGTTCAGTCAGAAAGAGAAACAATCCATGGGCTTCACTGAGGTTTCTGTTACCTGCCTTAGTTTAAAGGTATCTCTCCTCTCCCCGCATCCCCTCCCACATGGTGCAAGGATATTTGCAAATTTCCTAAAGGAATACCTAAGTAGCTAGGATCTGCCATTTTCAGAGCCATAGCTCAAGCCTAACCACAAAAATAGGATTGTATTTTATACTATGCCCCCAAAAGCAAAAATGCCTTCAAGGCCACGAAGGTAACATAAAAAAACAAAGTAATTGGAAGTTTTCATGTTAAATATGTTGGCATATTCTTTACTTCCTCAAGAAAATATGTTCTATCCCATTTTTAAAACTCAAATATTTTTTAAAACTTTTTTGGAAGTTTAACTTACACTCAGAAAAACCATAATATTTAACTTGATGAATTTTCACAAAGTAAAAACAACTATGAAACAAGCACGAGGTCGAGAAGCAGAACATCACTAGCACCCCAGAAGCCCCCTGGGGATCCCTCCTAGTCATTACCTTTCCTGGGGTAAACACTCTTCTGGCTTTTAGCACTGTAGATCAATTTGTTTTGCCCATTTTTGCAACTTATACAAGTAGAATCATGCAGTATACAGTATTTTGTGTCTGGTTTTCTCAATATTATGTTGTATATTTGTGATTTCTTCCTTCTCATTGCTGAATGATATTGCCATTGTGTGAAAACACCATAATTTATTTATCTATTTTAAATAGGCATTTAGGTACTTTTCAGTTTTTTGCTATTACAAACAGTGCTGCTATAAACATTCTACTCCTGTTCCATACCTTTCCCTATGCATCTCTTCCATTTGGCCATTCCTGAGTTGTATCCTTTAAAATAAACCAGTAAACCTAAGTGAACTGTTTTCTTGAGTTCTGTGAGTTGTTCTACCAAAATATCGAAACTGAGGAGGGGGTCGTGGGAACCCCTAATTTATAGCCAGTTGGTCAGAAGTATGGGTGGCCCTGGCACCTGAAGTGGGAGCAGTCCTATGGGACCGAACCTTTAACCTGACTCTGGGTAGATAATGTCAGAATTGAATTGAATTGTTGGACACTCAGTTGGTGTCCAAATAATCAGAAAATTGGTTGTTGGTGTCAGAGAAAACACCCCAGAGCATAAAATTATCATAATTTCCTCTTATTGTCCTTTAAATATTTGTAAAATCTGAGATGATGCCATCTTTGTATATTTCCGTTATGGATAGTTTGTGTTCTTTCTCTCTTTTTTCCTGATCAATCTTCCTAGAGGTTTATCCAGTTTATTAATATTTAAAAAAAAACTGTGGGTTTTGTTGATTTTATCTATTGAATTAATTGTGTTTTATTTTATTAATTTCTATGCCTAATTTATTGTTTCCTTCCTACTTCCTTACTTTTGGGGGGATTAATTTGTTGAGATTTTATCTAAATTCTTGAGTTGGATTCTTAGATCCCTTGATTTTCAACCTTTCTTTCTTTTCTAGTATATTAATCACGGCCTATAAATTTTTAAGGATGGCGTTAACTGCACTGCACAAGTTTTATTATGTCTTATACTTACTGTCATTAAGTTCAAAATGTTTTTTATTTTTCATTGTGATTTCTTCTTGATCCATGGATTAATTTAGAAATAGATTGCTTAATTTCTGAACACTTGGGGATTATATCAGTCAGAGAATAATCTCTGTATAATTTGAATCCTTGGAAAATTTGTTGAGAATTGCTTTATAGTTCAGAATATTGCCAATTTTGGTAAATGTTGCATTTGCCTGTGGAAAGCTTGCGTTTCCTGCAATTGATGTATGCAGTATTTTATATGTGTGAAAGGTGTCAACTTTGTTAGTCATCTTGTTCTCATATTCATCATTTTACTATAATGTCTTCTTATAGAGTAAAAATAATTTCTATTTTTCATTTCTAATTTTCATTTCAATTAGCTTGTCTGTTATATCTTCTTTTATTATTATTATTTAATGCTTAGCCCTGACTTATTGTAGTCTAATAAGAAATATTACTTTTACCAATTCTCTGATTATGCTGAAACCGTAGAATACTTTAACTTCATTCATTCCCGTTGTGCCTTTCATACTACTGTTATCATATATTTTTGGTATATTTTAAACTCTAGCACATTCCTATTATTGTTTTGTATAGTCAACCTTCATTTATATTTATCTACATATTTACTACTTTCTGCCACCCTGTATTCCTTGCGTTTTATGTTTCTGTTTAGGATTGTTTTCCTTTTGCCTGAGGAATTTCCTTTAGCTAGTATTTTAGGAAAGTCTACTAGTGATGAATTTTCTCAGTTTTTGTTTGTCTGAAAACATCTCAATTCTACCTTCATTTCTGAAGAATATTTTCATAGACTATGTAATTCTAGTTTGGCACTTTCTTTTTGGCACTATAAAGATATCCTTGTATTGTCTTCTGGCTGCTGTCTTTTCTTTTGAAAATTGAGCCCAGTCTTATTTTTTTCTTCTTTGAAGATGTGACTGTTTTCTCTGGCTATCTTTAAGATTTTTCTATGACTTTAGCATTTAGCGGTTAGTGTGCCTAAGTGTGGATTTATTATTTTTTTTTGTCTCCTTGGTGTTTAGATAAGTCTTGAATATGTGGTTTGATGTCCTTGACCAGTTTTTGAAGATTCTAGGCCATATGTCTTCAATATTGCTTCTGCCTCATTCTCTGTAATATCATTTTAGGACATTGATTATGTGTAACATGGAACTTTTCAATCTCTCCCATATATTTCTTGTATTATTTTCCATATTTTTTATCCTTTAATCTGCATATTTTCTATCTTTCTGTTCAGTAAAATTATCTTTTCAACTGAGCCCAATCTACTGATTAACTCATCTATTAAATTGTTGATTTTAGTTATTATTTTTTTTAGTTGTACAATTTCTGTTTGATTTTTAAAATATATTCCACATTTCTTCTAAAATTCTCTTATTATTTTTTGGACATATTAATCACAGCTATTTTAAAGCCTGTGTCTGATAACTCTAATGTCTGGATCACTTGTCAGTCTGTTTCTATATTCTATTTTTTTGTCTTATAATGTTTCTTGATATATCTGGGAATTTTTTTTTTGAAGAAGCCTGGCCCCATGCTAACATCTGTTGCCATTCCTCCTCTTTTTCTTTTTTCTCCCCAAAGCCCCAGTACATAGTCGTATATCATAGTTGTAGGGTTGTAGCTCTCCTATAAGGGATGCTGCCTCAGCATGGCTTGATGAGCAGTGAGTAGGTCCGCGCCCAGGATCCTAACCGGCGAACCCTGGGCCGCAGAAGTGGAATGTGCGAACTTAACTGCTATGCCACGGGGCTGGCCCCATCTGGTAATTTTCATTTGAATGCTAGACATTGTGTATGATCATAATAATATCTTCATAGAGAGAATTAATTTTAGATTATGATAGGTAGTGAAAGTAGGGCAAACCACTTTAATCCAGTCAGGGATAGAACTGATTCCAGTCTGGACTGCAATATTTCAAAGGCCTTGACTATTTTCGATTTACTATTAGGATATTGCCCTTCACGGGTTGCGTTTGAGAGCCAGGGTGTTCACTGGGATTTCATCTCCTTGATAAGCCCTGAAATTTAATTTTTGTCTTCAAACCACAACGTTGCTGATAGCTCTGCCTGACTTCTCAGCTTTTAGCTGACACTTTGTTCTGGGCTTCTTAGCCTCTAGTATTGCTCTGCTCATGAATTAGCAAATATCTCAAAGAGAAAAGCAGAACACACTTTCAGTTTTACTTTGCTATCCTTCCCTTCTCTCTGGAATTTTTGACATTCAAGTTCTAGCTTCTTGATCTGATGCTTTCAATTGGACATTTAAAATTTTATGCAATCTTTCTAGTTGTCCTTGGAAGGAGCATTGGTCTGCTGCAAACTTCCATAGCCAGAAGTTATATTC
The DNA here is from genome assembly GCA_031878705.1 of Tapirus indicus. Taxonomy (NCBI): domain Eukaryota; kingdom Metazoa; phylum Chordata; class Mammalia; order Perissodactyla; family Tapiridae; genus Tapirus; species Tapirus indicus. The sequence goes on along the minus strand of CM062930.1, from coordinate 67,788,111 downwards.
TGAAGTGTTCTTATGATGTTAACCACGTTGATGATATCTATTAGCATTTTGTGCTTTTCTGCCTTCAACTTTTTTTCTGATATAATTTATATATGAATGATGTAGCAAATGAATTTCATGAGTGGTATTGTATATGTAACATTTCATAACATATTTAAAATCTAGCTAAAGCTTCCATACATTAGTAGATATTATCATATGGAATTTCCATAAACTTTTGTTGTCAAAAATTATTTACTGTTAAGAATATATCTTATCTTGTACATCTTTCCTTAAGAGAATCAGAAAACCCAGAATCCTCTATTTTATTTTTGAAAGAATCTAGCAAGTACTATAAACTAAGATATATATAAAACCTGTACATTTATTCAACAGTTTAGTGGCAAACTTATCTCAATTTGTAATTAGTTTTAACATGTTTCCTCAGCAGATTTGCTGGGTGTCCTCTAATAATATTTGCCGACAAAGACATGCATTTTGGTTTGATATAATATTATCTTCTGTGTGTTATTTCAATTATTGTTACTCGTTCAGGAAGGATAACTGCCTCCTGTGTAGTGTGTGCCTTTTTAAATTTTAATATTTAGTGGAAAACTTCCAAAGAAGCACCTAAACATTTCCTATTATGTTTGCTGGAATTTTGTCAAGTACTAGATTGACTGAAACCTTTAAGTTTATTTTTTCTTCAATGTGTTATGAATGTGTCATTTAAAATTTTTGGATCTTGCTAATAATTCTTGATATAGTAATTAGCTATTGTTTTAATATGTATTATGCACTTAGGGAGAGTTTCAACGTTAATGACTGGGCATAAATCCATATTTCAAATAATCTTTGTAGTTATTTCAACATTTTCTGCTGACTTATTGTGATATGCAATTAGATTATGTAATTTTATACCATAATGAGAGTATAAACAATACAGGAGCAGAATTTAGAATTTATAACAAATTTAGAAGTAGAATTTAGAAACACCATTATTGTTGTTTTCATGGCACATACTACTGATTCAAGAACTCGCCCACTCCCCTACATTTGAATGGTAGCTTAATTAACATTTCAATTTTTTTTTTTTCTGCATGAGCTATATACTTGTAGTCAGTTGGTATAGTAACTAGATTGAATTGGAATGCCAATGGTTCCAAATTCCCTAGAGAAAATCCTGGGAAATCTGGTGCACACCTATAGCAGTTGACCTGTTCCACTCATATGAAGCCTTGACTACTAAGGTATAGTAAGGCAGAGCAGTTTCTATACTGCCCACCCTTGCACTGATGAGTGGAATGAGCCATATGAAACATCCTCAGAGCTTCTTCCACCAATAACCATTGGGGGATTTTATGATTTTGATTGTCAACCTCAATATTATGGTAGTTTCCAGGATTTTAGCAAAGGTCTTAAAGAAAAAATATTGTGCAAACTATTTATGTTTATTACTGACATCTTACAGTTTAATTAAGCTTTCATTTTTTATTGATGAACAAGGATAAGCACTGCCTCAAATTCTGCAAGTTTCTAGGCATCTTGCACTGGGATTTCAGAAAATGATACTACTGATGGGTTTAATTGTTATATGAATTATCAAGTTCACCTGAAAACAGGTGCCATTACAAATGCTTTCTGAGTTCCTTTTTGAGGCTAATATAAAAGTTAATATATCTATTGTGCAGTTAACTATATTTCTGTGACTATTTTATGTATGTTAGCTTCCTTTAACTTCATAATAATGCTATGGAGTGTAGAATATTTTTATTCCTATTTTATAAATGGGGAAATTGAAGCCTGTATTAGTTTTCTATTGCTGCATAACAAATTACCACACACTTATTGGCTTAAAACATCATACACATTTACTATCTCACATTTACATGGAGGGGAGTCTGGGCATGGCTTGGCTGGGTTATATTCTCAGGGTTTCACAAGGCTGTAATCAAGGCATCAACTGGGTCTGAAGTCCTGTCTGAGGCCTGGGCATCCTCTCCCAAGCTTACCTGAGTGTTGTAAAATTAATTTTCTTGGAGCTGTAGAACTCATGGTGGCTTGCTTCTTCTTTGAGGTTAGCAGGAGGTTCTCTTTTGATTGACCTGAAGTCAACTGATTAGGAACTTCAATTACATCTGCAACATTTCTTGTCTATTGCCATATTCTATTGGTTAGAAGCAAATCCACAGGTTCTATCGGTTGGGAGCAAGCACTCAAGGGGAGGGGATTATACAAGGGTGTGATTTGTTGTGGTCAGTCTAGGGTATGTCTTCCACAAAGCCTAAAGAAGGTAATTAACCTGCCCAAACTTGGTCAGTGGTGGAGGCAGGATTTGCATCCAAGGTGTTTGGCTCTAGAGCCTAAGTGCCTGCTGCTTACTCTCTCAAGGTCATCCATTCTTATGCACTGCAGCCAGAGAAAGGATTGATATGACTTGGTTGCAGACATTCTAAAAGCACACATTTTCATGTTTGTGTTCCCTATTTGCTTGGTTGTCACAGGCTATCTTAATACAATAAATTACTCCTCTACTTTCTGTGACAAGTGACATCCTTTTCCTTGTGGAATTAGAAATGCTAAATTTACTTCAATCAATAACACATCCTTCAGAAACCCCTAAATTTATAATATTGGAACAGAGGAGGCAGTTATACAATAAGCAGCAATTCCTTCATAACGCTGCTGATTACATATGTAAAATTTAAATCTTTGATCAGTGAGTGATGACAATGGACATGCTGTTGATAATGCTACAAGGGCATCTAATTTTAAGTGAAGGAAGGAATGGGAGAATGTGAGAACCTATTTAGTCACACGTATGTTGAAGCCCTAGAAACTGTTGATTATATGGTTCATTTATCATCACAGTCCTATATTTTGCTTATATTAAACATAAGATGAAAATCTTTATGTACAATAATCCCAGGAAGTAATTCACTTAGACTGACCTCTGCAAAATGCCCACAATCAGCCAATTTAAACACAGACTTTAAGTTCAGGGTGCAGATATCTTCAGTTATGTACCTAACAGTAGCACTTGAGAATATAATTGCATTGCCTGCTGTTGCCTAGCTTGCACACACACACACACACACACACACACACACACACACACTCACATACCCTCAAATTCCCACACATCCCTTCTTGTTGCCAGAAGATGAGAAGATATTGCCCTGTATCCTTAGGAAAGAGTGGGGGCAAATGTAACTGCACCAACAGTCCATGATTGGTACAAAACAGCTCCAGATTAACCCCTCAAAAACCACCACAGCACTTAACTCAGCCCCTCAGAAAGACCAAAGCACTTCATTGAGCCATAGGGTCCCCTGGGCATATCGTATTTTGGTCTTGTGATTCTTCCTTCCTGTCATCTTGTGTTTCTGAGACATCTTTCCTCCTCACATCCTGGCTCAGTCGCATAGTTAGCCTTGTCAGTTCCTGCCGTGATCATACTCCTCATGTTTCACTGTCTTGTTGATTAAGATTCTGCTTTCAAATGCCATCTGAAAGTACATCTCACCTCCATAGCCTTTGCCTCCTATTCTTCTCTTCTATACTCTTCTTTCCATTTTTAACTGTTCTTTTCTAATTTTATAATGTGATTGGGGGAACAATTGGCAAGAAAGACATGGAATGAAAATAGAGCCATAGGATAATCATTATGTCACTTTCCATATTCATATAATACTTGGCACTTCATAAATGTTAACTAATGAGACTTCAAAATGTTCCTATAAGGGATTCTTAGATACAGTTTGCAAATTAAGAAAGAGAAGTGGAGGAGAAAAATATACCTGATAGGGTAAGAGTAACTGCTGGGAGCAGAAAGTGTGTCCTTGGCTTAAGCACACGGCCTCAGGACACTCCAGGCAACTGGAAATCCCTGCCATTCACTTTGCCTTGATGGTGCCTTGTAAATTCCTCTTCACCCTAAAGTTAAGTCACTGAGGCATTATAATGTTTTTATTTCTCAAGATATATTGAAAAATAGACCCACAGACCCCATCTGATCTCTTGGAAGCAGAGATTGAAGAATGGTAAGACTATATTCTTTTAGGCATGTATGGTGCCTCAAAATGCTATGTGATTTCAACTCATGATCATGCCCAGCTGAATCTGACATGCATTTAGAAGGGGCATAGTCTCCTGATGAAATGGTATGTTCTTGGCTTCCTACCTTAAACACACCTTCTTCCTATCACCTGCAAATATAACACTTTTGTATCCCTTTCCAAGCCTAGGAATCTTGGAGTCATCTTTGCCTCTTCTTTTCCTTTATCTTGTACCCATCTGGACAGAGAGTCTTATTATTCATTTTTTTTTGATATATCTGTTGCTTTCTTAGTTTCATTATCATAATTTCAGTCCAGATCTTTAGTATCTTGTGTCTGGGGTGCTTTTCCAGCCATCTAAGAAGTGCTTCTGACTCTGGTTCTCTCCACTGAAATAATCTGCGTCATGCTGCCTGGGGAATATTTCTAACATGACCAATATAAGAATCACTCTCTGCAGGGTATAATTATTCTGCTTGTCTGCTCAGCTTCACTTTCTCCTTATTCTCTTAAGACACTGCATTTCAAGGGGAGGCTACCTTTTCCTCCCATATGCTACTAAAGAGGTGACCCCTTGACCCAAACTACTTTAGCCATTGTCAAGGCACATAAATAACATATTTTCAAACACATAATTTGTTTTTTGAGGAAGATTGGCCCTGAGCTACCATCTCTTGCCAATCTTCCTCTTTTTTTTTCTCCCCAAATCCCCAGTACATAGTTGTATATCCTAGTTGTAGGTCTTTCTAGTTCTTCTATGTAGGACGCCACCTCAGCATGGCTTGGTGAGCGGTTAAGTGGATCCACGCCCAGGATCCAAACCGGTGAACTCCGAGCTGCCATAGCCAAATGCACGAACTTAACTGCTATGCCACCAGGCCGGCCCAAACACAAAAATATTTTATAAAACAAGAAAATGTTGTGAGAAGAATGACATTGTTTTATACTTTTGCAAATCTCTTTAATGTTTTGCTTCATAGGCAAACCTGCTTCTGCATTCAATCTGCAAAATATGTTGTTATGGTTACATATATATGTTGTTATATGAAGAAAATATGGCCTCACACAGATATGTAGCTGGAAAACAGGATTATTTTAATAGTCTTTATAGATATTATGGATATTTTTCCTTGGTGCTACACGAAAACTTGACAAGTGGTAGTTTCTTAAAGGTTAGTTGCAATGTGGAATCTGAAACCATATCAATGAACTTTTTGTACTCAGCTACGATAAAATTCACTGGTCTATTATGCCATTCGAGTGGATCTTTTACCCATGCATGACTTTGTAATATCAGGCATTGATCATTTGGAAAATACCAGTTCACTGAGATATGCAAATGTTGACATATTTGATTATAAGATGCCAAAAAACCACATTCATTAATATCACCATGGACCTCATCAGAAAAGTCTTTATATATTTGGATGCTGTCAGGCTCACAATGGCAATACAAGTTTTCTAAAATTCAAACTTGGAAAGCTCAAATTTTATCATTTGTAGTAAACACTGTCCAGAAAAATGCGTGCTAAACCCCCAAATCTGAATAACCATAGTTGTTCTTTCAAGTGAAAATGGTATTCCATTTGAAGCCTGTATTAGTTTTCTGTTGCTGCATAACAAATTACCACACACTTATTGGCTTAAAACATCATACACATTTACTATCTCACATTTACGTGGAGGGGAGTCTGGGCATGACTTGGCTGGGTTATATTCTCAGGGTTTCACAAGGATGTAATCAAGGCATCATGTGGCTAGTTCAGCTTACAGCCCACACATTTGCCCTAGAGCTTTCCCTCATGACATGACTGTATGTTGGTGTGCAACAAAAGTACTTTATGTACGCTTCTTATTTTGTTACATAGCATATTAAAAAGTCATGTACAAGAGTTGAGATTTAATGAAATTAATAGTTTTTACTATTTCATCAATGGGAGTGATTCATCAATCAATGATTCTTAAATAAAAATGGTTTTTAAATTTTTTTTCTAACCGTGACTGTGTGGCCATGAATAAAATGACTGCTAGTACAATTTGGTGCCTCTGGCTAAGGCACCAGCAGTTTTAGCCAAGATTGCTTTTGCACTATTAGTGTAAATAATCAACAGGTAAAAGGGAAATAATGTCTTAGTTTATTATAAAAGTAGCTTTGACCTTGTAGATCCCTAGAAAATCGCGGGGACCCCCTTGCATCTGTAAACCACACTCAGAAAACCACTGGTATAAAGAAATGTTCTTTCCACCAAAATTGCTAAGTGTGGAACCTGATATTTTGGGCTTGCCCCTGGCTATGTTCCCTGGCAACATGGAAGAAGCCATCCGTCTGTAGTTAGGAGAGGACGAGGCCAACACACAGGTGAGCTGAGCTGAGAGAAAAGGAGATAGCTCTGAAGACATCTTTTGCAGTCCTGGATTTAGCCTTGCCTGAAGCAAGATCTGATCTTCCTGGTTAACAGAACCAATACATTCTCTTTTTTGCCTAAGCAAGCTTGAGTTGGGTTTCTTTTCCTTGTAGGCAAAATGTCTCCATAAATTGGCCCTGTCTTATCTATGCAATTTCTTCCACCGATTTAGTATTCACCGTTAATCCTTTCAAGGTTCCCACCCACACATTTTCTCCTACTTTCACTTCTCACTCATGTGGTACCTCTCATCCATGCCAACCACATTCTAGGGCTGCCAGGGTTCTTGACGACTTCCCTGAGTTACTCCAGCCCACTGACGGCTCCTTGTCTGAAGTCTGTCAGCTACTATCCGTAGCATACTTTTCAGTACTAAATTACTCTCTAATTCTTTTATGTGTTTTGATCTTGTCATTTCAACTATAATGTTCATTTCCTGATGACAGAGGTCATATTTTAGACTCCATTTAAGTGCTCTGTGCACATGATTGGGTATATTGTAAGTAATAATTTTCTTTTAATCTAGGGAATTTTTTTTACGTTTTTTAGAAACATGCCATTCTTAGTCAACTGAATAGAGCAATTACCTTCAGAAAGCTATCTGCAGTCAGCCTTTTGGAATAAAAACAGGTTTATAGTTAATCATCCAATCGTAGAACTACTAGCAAAATTTCTTTATGGTTTCAAACTCATACAGGTGTTTATTATAATAAGAAGCTGACAAATTGAGGATAATAGTAGTTACTGTTTACTAAATGCCTTCTACGTGATAAGCAATAGCCTAGGAACTTTATGTAAATTATCTTAAATCCTCACAATAACCCTGAAAGGTAGATATTGATTAATAGTGTATAGATGAGAAATTAGATTCAGAGAGGTTAAATCAATTTTCCAGGTAGCACGGCTTATCAACGGGTTAGCCAAGATTCACAAAGTCATTGGCTTTAAGTCATGTAATTGTTCCATTAACAAATGTCGTAAACACTCCCAAGAATAATATAAGATTCAATTGAACATTTATTTGTCGAGTGCCTACTAGTAGGAAGCACTATGCTTGGTGCCACAGGAGGTTCTGAAAGGAGAAAGCGATGGCTGATTTAGCCTAGTGGTGTTCCTTGTTTATGCTTGGAGGGCAGGTTGCCCAGCAAGCAGTCCCCAGACTTGAACACATGTAATGCTCCAGCCTCATTAAAATACAGAAACAAGCACCCAAGGAGCGGAAGGGAATGGCATGTGCCTTGAGGCTGCATCTTTTATTGAAAAATCAGTTGGAAACAGTTCTCTTTAAATCTCTTTCTCAAAGTGGTCTTGAAGACAACTGAGTGTAGTAGTAACTGCGGAGAAAGGATAAAGAAGCTATTTGTGGAAGGAATGTGAATTTGGGAGTCTGAGGGATTAGAATTCAACTTTATTCTGCTAGGTCTTGGGTCTGAACCTTAGGTTTTCATCAGTAATTGGTGGAATACCTGTCTCACAGGAATGTTGATTGATTAAATGAATGGAACAAAACATATTGTGCACACACAGTGTTGGTGTTAAGGAAATGTTTCACTCCCTTCCCTGGTGATCTCTTCAAATCACCCTTCTCAACAACCAGGTATTTGAGAAATGAGCGTCACGGTCATGGTTAAAAGGGAGATTACAGTCCTTTTCTCCAGCCTTCGGTAAAAGGCGAGAACAAGCTGTGCTGCATCCTTGATTGAGCACTCCTTGAAAATGACTGGGGATGGGATTTCACTCTTCCCCAACGTGTCTTCCTGTTCAAATTCTTAAGCAGTTCTTTTTTTCTAACAGAATGTCATTTCTATCAGGATATCGTTGTAAATTTTAGCGCTTGGTCCTACATCTGTTCTCAGGTGCTATACAGGAAAACTCTCCCCCCTTCTACATGGGACACATTCAAATATTTAAAGCCATGAATCTGCTCCTGCAAAAAGAAAAAACTGGTTAATTAAAACTGTGTCTCAACTATACAGAATAAATACACATACAGTTGTCTTTGAAGTCTTTATTTCAAATCAAAAATAAGAAAACATTTAGAAGAAATTAGAGCAATAATTTGGAGAGATTTATGTACATTTTGAGCTCGAGGTTTACACTTCCTCTATGATTATTTGGAAGTTATCCATTTTAGAATGGATCAGTGTTCTTTTTGCAGTGGATGGACGGTTTGTGAACATTTTCTAGGTCTGAATGATCAGGATCCTTAGCTGTCTAGATCCTGAGATCAGATTTTCGGAAAAATAAAAGAATAAATTGCTCTTAGCAGTGTGGTCTTGCTCTTGAAAGTAAACTTGATGAATGAAAGGAAAACCCAGTCATTTCTCCCGGAAGAATTTCAATAGTGATGCTGTGACAACAATGTGATTGAAACTGTTGTTCCCAAACAATGAGAAAAGGTAAAGCCCTCTTCTCAACAGTGACAAGAAAATCCTTGATGATTTTAGACAGGTTATAAATATAGTCCTAAGGAAAGTGTTGGAAAAGGAGCATCTTGTTTTCTTGGCTTATATCCTGACAACCAAAAATGATTGCCACTTTAAAACACTGTCCCTGTGAAGTTGTAACTTACATAATGATGTAGTTCCCAAGGTAAGCTGGAATCCAAGGATCCAAGAACTCACTAACACCTAATCACAGACAGCAAATACTCACAGTAAGACTGCTCTATTTCCAGACATTTCCTATTTTTTCATGCTCCTCTTTATTTTTTCTTCTATTCATGCCCCTCTACTCATTTTTTTGCTTGAAAACTGAATGGAATTTTGTCATGACATTTTGGGGAAAATTTTAAAGAAAGGTAAAACGAAACATTCTTTGAGAATTATAAGTGCTAGGCAATATATACAGTGTTAAACAGAGTTTTACCAATTGAGGAATCTTACTGATTCCCTTTTGCATTTAAGAGAAATCTGTTGCACAATTCTATGAAAACCTGGGATGACAGAGAGACCTCAGGAATATTTTAAAAACAAGGCATTTAAAGGAATATAAAACATAGTATTAAGAGAATGGTTAGATATTCTTAATTTCCCTTCACCTGATTCCCAATCCAATTGACCAAAAAAAAAAAAAAAAATGCAATCCTATAAAGGGTTGAGAGGAAAAAAATGACCTTTTAGTTATCTTTATTTCTCAGGTAAAAGATATTTTTAACAGATTTAGGAGAGAAACTAGGGAATATCTATATTTATGTGAAATCAATAGAAACTATAATTATTAGGAAGAGTTTCGTAAATATAACCAAGGAAGAGGTTCACAATTCACAAATACAAGTTCTTATCATTTCAAGAACATAGAAGAGGTCTGAGTGGTAGTCAATTCATAAAATGTCTATGAATTTTGTGTTCCAGGCACAAGAGAGCATTATAATGCTTGGACATAGGAAGATTTGAGGTTAATCAGGTCATCATATGCAAAAGTTGAGAGTAGGGCTAATTCATCCCAATCTACTTTCAGTTTCATGAAGCCCATCACTTGACGTCATTCATTTTCAAAATTCAGCGTTAAGCTTAATATTGATGTCTCTGTAGCAAACATTTCAATTAAGACACAAACCAAGTGAATGGAGCCCAATAGTTTGGTTTCTATATTCCTCATGTAGCTTCTATATGTGACCTTGTGAGTGTCAAGGACTCAAATATCCTGGTGGTGTTCAATTTCCCTTCAAGGGTCTAGAAACGGTCTCAGAAGGAATGATTACTTCATTGAACTAGTGAGACAGGGAAAGCAGGGCAGTAAAGAAAGAGAGTGAAAAAGTTGAAATGAAGGCTTCAGAGGAGCAATTTCAAGGAAGACAGGTGTGCGAAATCCTTCAAACTAAACCACGTTTAAGAAGCATTTGCTAGAGCTAAACGATGGAAGACTTCTAAAAGTGTTTAACTCTGCTTAACAATGATATTGTTGGGTAATTTTTTTGTTGTTGTTACTAGTATGGGCTACGAGGAAAGAGTAGAATGAGTAACTAAAAAGCAATGACATGCCGAGTGGAAAGAGTATATCCAGATCATAAGCAAGTGGTTACCTGTGGGGGTGTGAGGAGGAAATAAACCTTTTATTACCTTGACCATAAACCTAATCCTAATCCCACTCTCTCTTAATCAGTCCTTACTCTGCCTCACAGAAACACTGATTTTGCTCAACAAAATCATAATCCGATAAACTTTATAAAATTAACTGGGTAATATAAACATAAGATAGTGAGTGAACTTAAACATGAATGCACTATTGCTTGAATTATATTCTTTGTTTAATATGGATTGTCCTCCAAAAACAGGCTTTATGGTCAAATAACTTCATGACACTGGACTAAACGATAGTTAAGTCCGCCCTTCCCGCGCCCAGGGATGTCCCGGGCGCTTTGGTGCTTCACACGCGGTCGGCTCCCGGGGCGACAGAGCCCGCAGCATCTCCCAGGTGTTTTCTGTTACCGTCCCCAGTTTTCAAAGGGTTTACTGAGGAGCATAATCTACAAAATTTTGGTTCCTGATAAATCTTTCAAAAATAAATGTTATAACGTTTCTCAACCAGAAAAAAAACGCAAAGTTTAACTCTATCGTTCACCAGTAATCTACTCTTTCTCTATTCATTGATGTTTTTTTTGCTTTCCCTTCAGCTCTTTGGACCCACACAGACTTCTCTTCCAGTTTCCGCCAATGGGTAAAACAGTCCTCTCTACCCTCCCTCATTTGGAAAGATATTCAGAGGAGACAAAAAAGTGAAGAAGTTAATGTTTTCTTTCCTTGGATTGGGATTAATTAAAAATACATCAGGAATATTGAGACATTAAAAATCAGAACATTAGACTGGAAACTATTGGTTGGATTTCTAGGAAGAGGCAGCTAAAGGCCCGAGTATTAGTTCAATTTCACAAATAATATATGGTAGTGATTTCTGGGCTCAACTGATATAAGATATTGCCTGACGGCAGCTTGTGAATACGATGAACACAGCAAATTGTGCACCGTTTCAGGTCCTCTGAAGCCCAAACTAATAAATTTCCCTAAACTCTGCTGAACCAGCATATTAGAGACATTCCACAAAAAATGTTCTATCTTACAAATAAAATACATTAAATCATACCAAAAAGTATTTCAGATGCCCAAACCTTAAATGAATGATTATATAAAGTGAAGGGATTTTGTTTCTTAGGATGAGCTTTTGCATCAAGGACATATAAAAGAGAGGGAGGAGTCATGGACAGGAAGGAAATGAGCTGGCATCCTAGGAGGCTCTTCCACTCTTAGCTGTGTGACCTTGGGCAAAGCTAGGTGGCTATTGAGTCTGCGTCCTTGTCTGTAAAATGGGAAAATAACTCCTGCCCTAACTATCCGTGGTGAGTCCTGACAATCAAATGGAAAATTCATAACATGATAAATTGTAAAGTTCTTTATGCATGTTAGTTACCAATAGGATATAAGCTTGTGCTCTCTCTTTCTTCTGTCTCTATGTGTGTGTATCTACATGTGTACATCTATGCAGATCTATCATCTATCTCTGTGTTTCTATGTATCTATATATCTATGTATCTATCTATGCATATATCTTTCCTTCCTTCCTTCCTCCCTCTTTTTTCTTTCTTTCTTAAGTTGTTCTTTATTATACTTTTATATACAAACAAGTGTATTGGTAACTCTTTTTTGGCTTTGGAGGATGACTATAAATGTGTAGGTTATTTCATTCTTTTTTTCTAGTATTATGAAGCTTCCCAAGATTTTGTTTAAAAATTATGGTGTAAAGCTGAAAAGAATAATTTATTTGCAACAATTTTTCCAGAGCCCCATTAGATAATCAGCCTACCATTCTTTTCTTCTTTATAAGTCATGCCAGAAAGGAGAAAAGCATAATTGGATTATTTAGGGCTTATATTTTATAATGTCACTTAATTTTATAATAGAACAGGTATAGCTGTGGCAATGGAACACAAAACATTAAATGAAATAGTTTAGAATGCAGGGCAGCATGGTTGGTGTGCATTTTGCCCTGCCTGATACTGCTTACGACAACTGAATACACCACTAATGTGCACAACAATGGGCGGCATTTATTTTGAAATAATCTAGAAGAACAAAGCCGGCTTCTGCTGCTCTGAAGGAAAAATAGTTCTTTTAAATTCAAATACATAAATGTGAGGCCAGGAAGCTCTGAGCTAACTTGGACAAACATGTCACTCTGTGATTGCTTGACTTTAGCACAACCGGCCCAAATTCACTGTGTTTATCAGTCCAGAGCTGTATGAAGTCGAATATGAAGGTCTCCTGCACCACTTGGGGATGGGGAGTGAGCCCATCCTACAAAGGAGGAGGGCAGCCCCTTGAGACCTGGGAGTCCCTCCATGATTACCAATCTTCCAGGCTGGCTGGGTGGTGGCTGGCCTGCCTGCCTGTCTTCCTTCTACAGAGAACATCTGCTATTGTACCACACGCTGTTATAGGTAGTAGGGACACAGTGGTGAGCTGGGCAGATGCTGTCCCATCTTCATGGATGTTATATTCTAGTAGAGATGAGAATCAAAAAATGTCATACTACAAAAATTATATTACAAGTATTATAAATGTTAAGAAGGAAACTAATAGGGGGCTGACATAAGTAGAAAGGGATGGCTCCTTGGATAGGGTGATCAGGGTGGGTGTCTCTGAGGAGGTGAGACTGAAATTAAGACATAAATATAGGTCTCAGATTAAATGTCATGGCATGAAGAGGTTTTGGCTGGAAGACGATGGTGATGGTGGGGTTGAACATTGCAAGTAATAGAAATGGCATGTGCAAAGGCCCTGAGGTGGGAAAGGGGTGGGCCTTTTGATTGTAATGGCAAAGCTCCTGTCTACAGAGTACAGGTGCAGCTTTTGACTTCATGGGGACCTGTGTCCCATGAGCAGTAGGGAAAACAAGGGGAAGGAGATTTCTGGAGGTATTTGCACCTAGTTCCTGCCCTCACAATAAAGTGGAGCTTTTCAAACTGGTATAGATGTGTTTCAGTATTTTCACAACTGGCATGGTTGTACTAGAGAAACTGGATGAATATCAAACCTGAGAATTGGTGTTTTCCTGAACATACTTTGGAAACATACCTATACAACATCCTAGAGACAGGTAACAGTTTTTTTTAAAAGGGGTAATCATGTCAGGGGATGGAGGTGTTAACTAACCCTGTTGTGGTAATCATTTCACAACATATACATATAAAAAATCATCACGTTGTACACCTTAAACTTACATATGTTATAGGTTAATAATATCTCAATAAAGCTGGGGGAAAAAAAGAAAACCCAAGGAAGGGCTAAAGGGGCAGAGATGGCCAGCTATCCAAGATTTGGAACACAGAGATGAGACCAGAGACAAGATGCAGTGTTTTGGAAGTCTTTCATCTCAGCGTCCCCATGGAAGAATAAGTCTTAGTATAATGAGAATTTGACAGTGAAGAAAAGACGGGTTACTTAGCTGACAATTAAACATATTTTATCCCATGAAACCTTTTTCTTTTTAAGAATTTTAGCAGAAGAGAGAGAATGGAACCATCTGGCCACAGCTGGCTTAATAAGACTCTGTTCTCATAAGCAATGGTCCACAGAACATTCACGAACAGTGGCTTTGGAGCGCCATGGCAAGTCCTTCTGCTTGGTATATGAGGGGAGTGGAGTGTCCTACTCAGTGGGAGAATCAAGAGCTTGCAATGTCAGATAGCAACTTTCCTGTTTTCATTTGAATTGACTAGATCTGGGAGGAAAGTTAGGCAAGCGGAGACTTAATGGATCTGCTAAAGAAAGGAAGAGAGAAACACAGGCTGTCAACGTTTGGCAATGTCTTAGGATCCCAGTTCATCCTTGGTTTAACTCATTTCTTAGTCAGAAGCTTTTCCCTATTTTTCTGTCCTTTTCTCTCCTTTTTAATGTACCCCTATCCCTCAGCCACACTCCCCAAGTGAATGGTTTTTGGCTTAGTACATCTTTAATAATATATAAGCTGCTCTCCTACACCTTCAGAATAAATGTTAAGAGCCTGAAAGATATTCGTAGCTCTCAGAGCACTCTTCTTCTAGGAATCATCCTAAGGAAACAACCAGAGGCTAAAGGTTTATGTTCAGTTATGCTAATTACAACACTGTTTTATAAAATACATCTGAGACGTTCATGCCGTGAAATACTATACATTCATCAAAATAACACCTTCTGGGAAGAGTTAACAGCAGAGGGAAATGCTTGTGATTGCTATCATGGAAGTCAGAATGAAAGACTCTGAATTCCAAATAGAGTAACATATATATGACACTATAATGTGTGCGTACGTATATGTATACATATACATAGTGTAACATATATGTTACACAATTTGAGTGAATGAGAAATAATACAGCATTGAAATTAGAAGCAGTAGGCTTGAAATCAGGAAGACTTGGGCTTATCACTTTTTACTTGATATCCTGGGAATTCACTGTGCCTCAGGATGTCATTTTAAAATGAAGACAGTAGGGGCCGCCCGGTGGCGCAGCGGTTTAGTCCGCGCTTGGCAGCCCGGGGTTCGCCGGTTCGGATCCCGGGCGCCCGCCGACGCACTGCCTGTCAGCCAGGCCGTGGCGGCATCCCATATAAAGTAGAGGAAGATGGGCACGGATGTTAGCCCAGGGCCAGTCTTCCTCAGCAAAAAGGGGAGGATTAGCAGATGTTAGCTCAGGGCTGGTCTTCCTCACAAGAAAAAAAAAAAAAAAGAAAAAAAAAATGAAGATAGTAGTACCCATTTTATAGAATTATTTTGTGGATTTATATGAGAAATAATTTGTCAAATGCCTACTATAGTCCTACCACATAATACAAATTCAATAAATGGTATTTATATATAAATACATAAAAATCCAAAATATTGCCACCAAAATATGTATACCAAAATCTTAACATGAGTTATCACTATGTAGTGGTACTACAGGTTTTTCAATTTATTCTCCATGCTTTTTCATTTTTAAAATTACCTATAGTGGATATATATTACTTTTATAATAGAATTAAACTATTATATTAGGTAAATTGACATAGAGCTTGCAACAACTAAGACATTTCTTCAGCAATAAAGAATGTTTTGTTTTAGGCTTTGTTTTCTTTGTTTGAGAAAGATTGGCCCTGAGCTAACATCTCTTGCCAATCTTCCTCTTTTTTTTTTCTCCCCAAAGCCCCAGTACATAGTTGTATATCGTAGTTGTAGGTGCTTCTAGTTCTTCTGTGGGACACCACCTCAGCATGGCTTGATGAGAGGTGAGTAAGTCCAGACCCAGGATCTGAACTGGTGAACCCTGGGCTGCCAAAGTGGAACGTGCGAACTTAACCGCTGTGCCACTGAGGGGGCACCCAGCCTTTGTTTTCTTTTATCATTAGAGACATGATAAAAAGATCTAGGGATATTGTAAAAAATATGCCAAGATCAAATAGAGAATTCTGTGTGACTCAGTACTTCCTGGCAGAAAATGAAGATTCAAAATGGTTCATGTCTACTTAAGCAAAATTTTTACTCAGAAAGCCAGTCTGTAGGCATTATGTTTGCATTTTACTTGTAAAATGTAATTAACACTACCTAACAGTGAGATAGTGTGGTTTCTGAAAATCATGCTCTGCAACAAGGACACCAAATTAATTATGCTTGGTGAAGAACTGTGTTAGAGGGAGCGATAGTAACGCAGGACAGGATAAATCTTTGACTAGTTACACGCCTGATTAAAACCTTGAAAAGCTTTACAGAGCAGTCTGCATTCATTTAGGGACATTTTTAGTTTGCTTGTTGGTATTTCTTCCATCCTCTGTTGCTATCACAGACTTCTGGGCTTGACTGACTTATATCTGTTCTTCTGCATTCATTTCTCTCTGAGAAATGACAGTTAATAATGAGAAAATGAATGTATTGTCTCCAAGAACATTGAGACCGAGGAGGGAATTCATAGTGGCTGCTGCAGCTTAGACCTTACCAAACAGGAATGCCCCCCAAACAAAGGCAATTTTGCTTGTTCAATGGGACAAAAGATATTACTACTTTATTCATAATGAACTATATGTTGGAGTCTGGCGGTACAAAATTATGGAGCTTCTCAGTCCAGAAATAGATACTTTTACAGTGTGATGTGGTCTCTATTATCAGTTACATAACTAGTAAAAACAAACTCTGAAGCATTTTCTGACATGTGCCTTCCTGTCAGCTATGAAAAGACTTCTTTCTGTCCTCTGCCCTCGGCCGTCATGCTGGCCTTAACATCATCCTAGTCCATTACTTATGAAATCACTGCAGCATCTCTAGAGTTGTTTGCTCTGCTGCTGGCCACTCTGTACTTAAGTCAGCTCTCCTACTCAGACCCAACTATGTTATATGTTCATGACCTTAGTTACGGTTTATAATTTAGATAATGTGATAATTCAGGAAACATTAACAAGTGGACCGCGTATTAAAAAGGCGGCAATGTCGCCATTGTTCTCAGAGGAGATGATTGTATGCTTAGAGAACTCATGAGAAGTAGAATAGATACGACATAAATATCCCAAAACCTAGAATTGTTTTTTAAGCAATAGTCAATTATAATGAAAAAGATATGATTTGCAACAGCGGTTCTTCCATGAGCCAGACAGATTCAGATTCTATTCAGGTGGGGGAATGGCACATTCCTCAAGCCTGGCCCTTAATTTGAGGTCTGGACCCCTAAACCATTTTCCTTTTGTTTGGAGTTTCACAAAATTTCACAGATTTTGGAAAAGTTCTCACCAGTTTCTGGCCATGGGAATCACAGTGGGTCAAATTCACAGGGGAATAAACACAATAACATCTTCCCCATCCTCCTCATCTCCTCCTAAAACAAAAACATTTTTTCCAAATGTTAACTGGGCTGTTTGCCTCCAGCACAGGCAATCTTTTACATTCTCACCCTAAAGCAGTTTCAGCTGCTTAGACCACATCATCATTTGGAAAGTATGCTGTTTTGATTAGGAGGATTGTAGTGGGTTGAATGGTGGCTCCCAAAATGGTATGTCCATGTCCTATTCTCAAGAAACTGTGAATGTGAACTTATTTGAGCAAAGGGCCTTTGTAGATGTAATTAAGGTAAAGATCTTGAGATACAATCATCCTGAATTATACCAGTGGACTCTAAATCCAATGACAAGTATCCTTATAAGAGACACCAGAAGAGAGTCAGACAGAAGAGGAGGAGGCAGTATGACCACCGAGGCAGAGATAGAAGTGACGTGGCCACAAGTCAGATAATGCCACCAGTATCTGGGAGAGGCAAGGAATGGAATCTCCCCTTGGAGGGAGCATGGCCCTGCTGACACCTTGATTTTGGACTTCTGGCATCTAGAATTTTGAGAGAGTAAATTCTGTTCTTTAAGCCACCTAGTTTGTGGTAATTTGTCACAGCAGCTGCCCGTAACTAGAACAAGCAGATTCTAGAGTCAGTAGATTCTGGTCCCAAATCTGCCACAACCTTGGGCATGTTGATAAACTTCTCTACAGTTCTCATCTGAAAAATGGGGATGATAAAAATAGTATATCCCTCATAGGGCTATTGTGAGAATTAAATAAGATCTCTATACATTATTATCATTTCATTTATATAATTAAAAGGCCAATGAAGGGAGTTTTCCTTGTTAAAAGATAAACTGAGGCATATTAAAATTTTAAGACTTTATTTGAGCAAAAATCGATTCTAATTGGGCAGCCCCAAACTGGAAGTAGTTAGGAGTGCTCCACCAACAGGAGCCAGGGAAAGACTTACACAGAGAAAGTACAGAAGCATAGAAAGGAGATTACTTGACTGGCTACAGCTTAAGCCTAGTTGGCTGTTTATGATTGGTCGTCCTCGGCATTTCAATTTTGTAACCTTGAGGCCTGTACAGGCTTAGGTTTTGGTTTGCTTACCTAGGCTGCCAGGACGTTAGAGCCTCCTCAGTCTAATGGCCTCCTGGTTTAATTAATTTAACAGCCTGAACAAGAGAAAAGTGTCCTCTAAAGACGTATTGGAGTCGCCACCTCTTACCAAATAGAAGCTACCATTGGCGTTTAAATGTCAGCTTTGCTTCAGCTTCTACCCAAGCCATTTTTCAAACATCCTCGAGTCTGTGTTTTACCTGAGCACCCTGGACAGGGCTTTACAGGCCCTCTTCTGGGCCTGTGGCCTCAATTTGACACACCTAGTTTCATCATGATCTCTTTAATCTGGATGCTATTTAATAGTATTGAATATTTACTTGTCTTGGTCTTATTGTTGTCATTCATTCACAGCTTGCTGCTGGACTGTAAATTACTTGGAAGTGTATTACATATCTTTTGTGTCCTTATGGAATCTTGTACATAGTAGGTCTGTGATAAACTACTGAATGGGTAATGAACACTTCTCACAGGCACATGAGGAATCAAGAAGCTGTGAAACACTCTGAGGGCCTCCTAGGAACGGCCTGTCATTAACCTGAATTTTCTCTTATCTTCTAACCTGTGAAATTTTGCATACACTTTCC
The DNA here is from genome assembly GCA_031878705.1 of Tapirus indicus. NCBI lineage: Eukaryota > Metazoa > Chordata > Mammalia > Perissodactyla > Tapiridae > Tapirus > Tapirus indicus. The sequence goes on along the minus strand of CM062930.1, from coordinate 67,769,190 downwards.
ACTTTGCTTGGAATGTGCTGACTTCTGCTCTTCCTGTATCTCAGGCCTCAGAACTCAGTCTGAATATCATTTCCTGAGAAAATCCTCCCCTGACTGGTTACATCCACCTGCTAATCATATCCACAAATGCCTCTTCTCCTTCAAAACCTCCATCTCATCTGTAATGATCAGTTTAACATGTGTCTTTCTCAGAAGACAATAAGCTCCATGAATTGGGACCAGGGAGGTTTATTCCCACCTACATCCCTACATCTAGCTTATCTCCTGGTACTTATTTGTCATGTATTCAATAAATATTTATGTTTACCTATGCCACCATGTAATAAACATAACATTGTCACTTTCTCTTTAGCTTTGGTCTGCCATTTTCTCGCAAATATTTTTTTCTATGCACATGGCTTGTCAGGGAGTAAATATTTGACATGTATATTATGCTTCTATTAAAGGCAAGATAGCTTAGGGACTTAAGGGGTTCAATGAAAAATAATACATTCAGAAATGACCACTGAGTTCTCAGTCTTTCTTTTGAATAATTTGTAACCCTGCAGAGTTAACATGAGTTTCTGTAGCAGCAAAGAGAAAAGGCCTCAGTTTCTTGATAAACCAATATGCAATTAACTTTTTTTTCCAGGGGCCGGCCCGGCGGCGTAGAGGTTAAGTTCACGAGCTCTGCTTCAGCAGCCTGGGGTTCGCAGGTTCGGATCCTGGGTGCAGACTGACGCACCTCTCATCAAGCCATGCTGAGGCAGCGTCCCACATAGAGCAACTAGAAGTATGCACAACTATGACATACCACTGTCTACTGGAGCTTTGGGGAGAAAAAAACAAAAAAGGAGGAAGATTGGCAACAGATGTTAGCTCAGGGCCAATATTGCTCAAAAAAAAATTTTTTTTTCCCAGGAAAATTTGTAGGAAAAGGAAGACATTAGGAATGAACTAAAGTTACCAATTTTATTGGCATAGTGATGAGGCCAATTCAAGAGAAGCAAGTGAGATTTCATTCCCTTCCAATACATTGGTAGCATTTCCAAAACTGTATGCTGCAGAGCACCAATCCCTCATGATGATCTATGAAAAAGAGCTTAAAAAGCAAATTAGTTTCAGAAACACTACTATTTATAACCCCCTTTGAAGAGTATAATATGTATTAGCGTATTAAATGCTCTGCCGTGTCCTAATGTTAAGAAATCAACTTAGTTTAAACCAGCGGTTCCTAAACTTGTTAAACAAGGAGTTCTCCAACTTATATGGATTTGGAGTCTTTTTTTTTTTTGACAAGTCATACCTATTGACATCCTGAGGAAATCAAGCCCTTTGGAACACGCTTTGAGAAATTCTGTACTAGGGTAATGATGACTGACATAAACACTTAAAACTATAAAGGGCAAATGTATAACAATTCTTACCACCCTTGAAGGGTAATCCTGAGCTGGTTATGCCTCCATTGTGTAGGGTCAATACCTTACCTCTACAAAGCCAGCCTCAGTGTGTCAGGTATGTAATCTTTTCAAATGTGGCCAATGACATGTGCATCAGCTGGTAACAACCAAATGACCATAGGGTAAGTTCACAGAAGGAAGGACTGCCACAATTTGTCCAAAGCTTAGATTGCCTTGTGTTTAGTCACGATTAAGAGTTTTTCTAAGTGCCTTCTGTGCATAAGGTACTTAATAATCAGTAGAAAGATTAATATCCAACACTGTCAAAAAATGTTCTCAAATTCGTGGAATTATTGTGTGGACAAAACCAGCAAAATTAAGAGAGAACATTTTGTAAATTGTAAAGTGCCTGACTAAGCATTTTGCCACTATATTTGGTGCAACCCTCTCAGCAAGGAGGATTGTCATCAATATCCTTGAAATTGCCTGTCACGTTCTCTTGGAAGTTCTGGTTATTAGAGAGAAGAGTCACAGAAGAAGGCTCTGAAATTTTATCTTGACAAGTTGGGCTGCATAGCAGCTTGCTCATAGGACCTGAAATTTCATCTGAATACTAATGCCAGCATTGTGTTGACTTTACCAAATCAAGCTCGAACAGTCAGCCTTGCAGTTCACCCACTGTACAAATTTTCTTCATTACTGCCGTGTCCTCACATTCTAAAAATCTGCCTTGCAAGAAATTACACACATCTGAACACTGTCAACAAATGAGATCTGACAAGTAAACATTTTGCAGAAATGGGATTTGAAATCTGGAGTTTGATTGCCTTCAACTCCTGATGATATTGTATCACAGATTCTTCATGTGATGTATGAAAAGTGTCTTTCCTTTTTGAAAAGCCATGAGGAATCAATAAGGAGTGAGAATTTTTAACAAGCTGCAGCACCTCAAAGCTGAAGTAATTAGTTCATGAAGCTTGACACCTCCAGCCTTCAGAAGGTGAATCTTGGAAACTGTGAGACACAATCTGCTGTAAGGAAGTCTGTTTCACCTGCCATTTTCCTACAGAGACTGGGAGGCTCTCCATTGTTGGTGACTCTCAAAGAACAGTCCAGATAAGCATTTTCACCAACTGGCACTCAGGAAAATCTCAGCATCCTCTTTGACATGCATGGGACAAAGCCCCGTTACAACACCTGTGACCATTCCCAGAGAGGTGCAATAAAATCAAAGTGCACCATCTGTTACAGACTCGAGTTCTCATCATACAACTTCCATTTACATGGTAGAAATGGAGGCCTGAGAATGATGCTCTCAAGGAATACAGCACAATAGAAAGGTAAATTTGAAGTCAGAAGACTTATGTCTAAGTCCAAATTCTACGTGTTACTAGCTAAGGGACTCTGGTTGTTGCTGTTGGTGGTGGTGGGAGATTAACTAGCCTGGGTCTATTTCTTCCCCTTTAAATAGAAAAAAAATAGCCTGTCCAACCTACTTCACAAAGATCTAAAAACTGAAGAAAATAAAGGTGAGCTTACTTTGTGAGTGTAAATGGCTGTCTTAGTTTGAATTTCTCTAGAACCAAATCCTGAGATAAGAATTTGAGGTGCAATAGTTTATTTGGAAGATAATCCCAAGAAGTACCAGTAGGGGAAAGGGAAGAGAGACAGTAATGGGCATGATATCCAATAAATTACCATTGTATGCAACTGATTTAATCTCACTGGGAACTCTGGGAGGCAGTGTAGGACACACACCTCAGAGCTATCTCACCTCAGGGTTGGTCCTACTACATTCATAAGACTCCGTCCAGTCATTAAGGAAGGCTGTTCTGGGGGAGGGGGAGTTAATTCTTGACACTTCAGCCTGCCACATGCATGGGTTGGGTGGTCTCAGAGGAGGCCAGGGAAGGCCCTCAGGCAAAGTGATGTTGGTCCTGGTAGTTGACGGTAGCCTGATGTGCACTTAAATGGAGAGGGCGAGGGGAATACGAGCTGACTATTGGAAGATATCAGGTAGAACCTACATGTTCTGGAACCTAGCATGATGATCTTTCTCTTTTATTTATTACAAAAAATGGAAATACAGAATAGAACTGACAATATATAACAAATATCAATGTTCTAATTATGCAGAATTAACAAAGGTTTACATATTTGTTATATTTAATATATATGTGTATATATATATATATATATAAAGGAAAAAGACCCTCATGGACAGCTGAACTCCTCTTTGTGATCTTTTCAGTTCTTTTTCCTGCTAGTCCTCAGAATTTGAACCACTATCATGAATGATGAAAATATTTTGTCTTTGTATTTTTATAAAATTATTACCCAAGGAGTATCCATAACCAACTTATAGTGCTATTCTGCTTGTTTTACAATTTAGTAGGAATGGCATAAATGGTATGCATCACTCTGCGACTTATTTTCATTCATTCACAGTGGTTTTGAAATCTATTCATATTGAAACATTTATTTTCAATTTTTCTATAGCAAGAGTTAGCAAACATTTTCTGTAAAGGGCCAGATAATAAATATTTTAGGTGTTGGAAGTTAAATAGTCTATCATACAAACATTCAAAATTTTGATGTAATTAGCTTTATCGATTTGTTCTATGAGTTATGTTTTTAAGGTTTTTTATTCTTTTAAAAATCCTCAAGGGGCCGGCCCATGGCGCAGCAGTTTAGTTCGCGCTTGGCAGCCCGGGGTTCGCGGGTTCGGATCCCGAGCGCCCGCCGACGCACTGCTTGTCAGCCATGCCGTGGCGGCGTCCCGTATAAAGTGGAGGAAGATGGGCACGGATGTTAGCCCAGGGCCAGTCTTCCTCAGCAAAAAGAGGAGGCTTGGCAATGGATGTTAGCTCAGGGCTGGTCTTCCTCACACACAAAAAAAAGAATTTATTAAAAAAGAAAAAGCGGCCGCCCAGTGGCGCAGCGGTTTAGTTCGCGCTTGGCAGCCCGGTGTTCGCGGGTTCGGATCCCAGGCGCCCGCCGATGCACTGCTGTCAGCTATGCTGTGGCGGTGTCCCATATAAAGTAGAGGAAGATGGGCACGGATGTTAGTTAGTCCAGGGCTGGTCTTTCTCACAAAAAAAAAAAAAAAAAAAAAGAGGAAAAAAAATCCTCAAGATGGTGAGGAAAAAAATTTCAAATATTTGTTTACTTATGTGACAGTCCCTTTTGAGGTCCCAGTGTTTATGCACGGAGTCCAATTGCAGCTCCTCCTTTAGCTCTGAGCCCATAGTCTTCACTATCAGCCTTATGGGGTCGTTGAAATCCACTGTCTAAAATGTATATCCAGTCCTCAAAGTTAAGACAGACATTTAGCTTCAACTCTAGCTCTTCTAGATTTGAGTTCCTTTTTCATTTTTAGCACCTGAAGATTTCCTTTTCTTGCTACTAAGGTTTTTTTTTTTTTTGTATTTTTTGTTATATTTTACTCAGTGTTTTCAATTTTGTAGTTAAGAAGGGAAACTTTCCATGTCTGCTTGGGTCTCCAAGATGTTTGCAAAAAATAATCCATTCACATTGCTTCTCCAAATGGACATCAGACCCTGTACCTACAAGATTCATGATAAAATTGGTACCTAGTGCCAGTTTGGCCCAGTAAGTCTAAACTATGAACTCCTTGAAGGCAGGGGCCATATGTTATATATCATTTTATCTCTAGCATCTATGACACTGCACTATTCTATTAGGTACTTGATAAATGTATACAAAAAGAATAATGAAATAGAAAAATGTTGAAGAGGCTTTATGGGGCCTACACTGCAGAAGGGCACAAGAAAACAACAATTATTTCTAAACTGGATACTAGGAATCAATTCACTTAACACTATTCATTTAGTACCTTTATGAGTAAAATCCATCTCAACTTTGAGGGATAATATAGAAAATAGCACAAGTTATTTCCTTTTGCCCCAAATGGCCATAAGCTCCTTGCTGTTTCATAAAAGAATGAGGATAACACACAAGAAACATTGCAACAGAATGTGTGTGTGGGGGTGTGTGTATGTGTATGCATGCCTGTGTCATAAACTATAGTAATGGTTGAGCAGCAAGTGATACAAGAGTTTAGGAAATTGGAGATCTCTTTGGTGCTGGGAACCAAGACAGACATCTGAAAAGAAGAGAGATTTTGTCAGATTCTTCCAGAACGGGCAGCATTTGGATAGTTCACCAGAGAGAACATTCCTGGCAGAGGGAGCATTACATAAATAAAGGTCAGCAGATAAAAACACCCTGGTGAGCCATGGGGATGATATGGACCTGCCTTTGCTGAAGCCACTGAATACTGCCCAGTCGTCTCCACTTTTTTAACCAAAGCTGGGGAGAAGGGTGGGGGATAGTACAATATACCCAGCAAGGAGTGAAGCCTGGAAAGGCAGTTAGGCAGCTCAATGGGAGATCCTCAAATGAGAGATGAAAGCTGTGCATCTCCTAGGGCATACCACCCAGTGGCTTTGAAAGTCATTTGCTGACTCTCTCTTTCAGGCTCTATCCCAGTAGAAGACTCATAAAGGCACCTCTGGGTGTCTCTGCAGCATAGTAGTCCTGGAATTTGAGATCTGTATTTAGTTCTACCCCACATACTGAGTGCTCCGAGGGCAGAGATACAGGATTGCCAAGTGGGTCCTACAAGTCCTAGCTAATACGAGGGGAGAGGCTGAAGGCATCGGCAGAAAGAAACCGATCTTTGCTCAAGGTCTGGTGAGTTGTCACCCTGGCTACAGAAATTAGTCTGGCAGCAAAGCCAGTTTTCAACTCTTGATTCAGCAGAAACCATCACGAAAGTCCCTAGAAAATAAGTGATCACAAAATTGCTTGTTTTCCTTTTTTATTTACTTTACTTAAGGCAAATTGCTGTATAAGAAAGAACAATATTTCCTACTTGCTCTTCTCCAGCCCAACTTAGATTAGAGTGGACACTGCTCACACCTCATGAGCAGTCACATCTTTGGGTGTTTGGGGCTCAGACTACTGCTCCCCTCCTGCTGAAAACAACTTTATTCCGTCCTCTGATCTCTACCCCACTCCAGAATGAATTGATAGCCCCTGAATCATTATTTTTGTCCCAAATAAAAGATTCTTAACTGACTCTATTTGCTAAGCTCACAAAATAAGAGAGTAATGACCGCCTCAAATAGACTTGAGAACAATTCCCCAAATTTTAGGAATGACGAAAGATTATGAAGTGTCATTTGGTGGAAAACTATACCAAATGCTTGAATTCTGAGGATGGATGTTAAAGTGAGAAGGGCACAGACCAATTAAATAATGGGCAAAAGATCTGAACACTGAGCCAAAGAAGATATACAGATGCCAAATAAACATAAGGAAAAGTGCTTAAATTCATTTGTCATTAGGGTATTGAAAATTAAAACAACAATGAGATATCACTACACACCTATTATAATGGCTAAACCCCCCCAAACCTGGCAATACTAATTGCTAACAATGATGGGAAGCAGTGGGAACTGTCATTCATTGCTGGTGGGAATGCTAAATGGTACAGCACTTTGGAAGACAGTTTGGCGGTTTCTTACAAAGCTAACGTAGTCTTACCACATGATCCAGCAATCAAGCTCCTAGGTATTTACTCAACTGATCTGAAAACTTAAAAACCTGCATATGAATGTTTTTAGCAGCTTTATTCATAATCACTGCAAACTAGAAGTAACCAAGATGTCCTTCAAAGGTGAATGGATGAGCAAACTACAGTACATCCGTATAAGAGAAACCATGTAGCAATATGCAAGACTGAGCTTCCAAGCCATGAAAAGGCATGAATGAATCTTAAATGAATACTGTTCAGTGAAAGAAGCTAGTCTGAAAAGCTAAATGTATGACTCCAATGATATGACCATCTGGAAAAGGCAAAACTATTGAGAAGGTAAACAGATCAGTGGTTGCCAGGAGTTCCATAGGGGAAGGGGAGAGGGTTGAATACATGAAGCACAAAGAATTTTTTTAGGGTGGTGAAATGATTCTGTGTGATACCGTAATGGTGGATACTTGACACTATGTATTTGTTAAAACCCATAGAATTTTATAACAAAAGAGTAAACTTTAATGTATGCAAAACTTAAAAAGTCATTTAGGAGGTCTGGGAATCCCAGAATGGAATATAGAATGTGGCAAAATTGTCTAACTGTGTTATAAGTGTATGAAACAAGTTCACAGAGGGGTCTGGGGAAAAAAAGAGGCTGACCCAAGCAACTTTAGAAATGGGTGGAGTCTCTGAGACTAAAAGCAAAAAGAAGTGCACATATGCACATAAACACTGTACTCTTGTTGATGAAGTTGCTGCCCATAGGCATATGGGTTAACAATTCTGAACACCCTATATACGTATACTGGATTAGAACAATTAACTAAATCCATGGCAGATGGAAGGAATCAGGTTTCTTACTGTTGTAATGGGAGGTTATGGATAAACAAGGGGAGGAAGCTAGAATGATCCGTTTGGTAATGGATGAGAGTTGGAGACATCAGTGTGAATGCATGTGTAGCTTATTGTAGATACAGATGCTTACATAAAGACAAATTTATAGATATGTATATATACATATACAATGTATAAATATGTTTCCTTGCTCTGTCAGCAGAGAGGGCCTAGAAGCAATGATACGCTGGGAGCAATAAACCCACTTAGCACCCAGAGTTTGGTTTCTAATACCATTCTCCAATAAAAGGAACCAGGGCATGTTTGGAGAAATGGCTGATTCTAGAACTGGGACAGGAAATATACAAAATAAGCTTGGATCATCTTATATTGCAGGAAAATAAGGGTGTGCTCAAAATAAAATGTCAAACATATGTCGAAGGACACAGGAGCCAACTGAAAGAGCTCCCAATGGCCAATTCTGAGCAATTTGAGGCACAATATTAAATAAAGTAGTATTAGATTATAACACAACATATAAAATGAATATCATGAATCCATACTGATATAAACAAAAAATTGAATAAAATAAATGGGAAAGAAGAGACAAATATCTTGCACAGAATAATTCCAAATAATTTATGTAGAAATTCTGCCCTTAACTTCCTACTCCTTAAGTGTGGGCTGTGCATAGTGACTTCCTTCCAAAGAGGACAATGTAGAAAGGGGAGGAAAAAGAAGAACTTTATAGTGGAGAAATCTGATAACAACTACCTCATCCAGGTGATCAAGTTTAACATTTACAGTGATAAGTCATGTTGATTATGTGATGTGATGAGAATGACACCTTACCTCTGTGGTCTTTCTTCCCAAAACCCATAACCCCAGGCTAATCATGAAGAAAACATCAGACAAATCCCAATTGAGGGACATTCTACAAAATACCTGATCAGTACTCCTCAACACTGTCAAAGTCATTAAAAACAAGGAAAGTCTGGGAAACTGTCACAGGCAAGAGGAGTCTAAGGAGACGTGATGACTAAATGTAATACAGTATTCTGGGTGGGATCTTGGAACAGAAAAAGGGCCTTAGGGAAAAAAAAGAGGCAATCTGAATAAAGTATGGACTTTAGTTAATAATAATGCATCAACAGTGGTTCATTAATTGTGGTGTATGTACCATACTAATGTAAGATGTTAATAATAGGGGAAATTGGGCGTGGGGTATATAGGAACACTCTGTATTAGCTTCCCAATTTGAATGTAAATCGAAAAAATATTCTACAATGAAAACTTTATTTAAAAAATGAAAAGGGTCCTATAAATATTTCTACTTTGAAAAATACTCCTCTATACAAAAATTTATTAGGCCTTGTAATATCAAAGTATGTTCCAAAAAAAGTGTGTACTTCAGGGGTCTGACAGAAATTTATAATAAATTTTATTTTTTTAACGTGTTTTATTCAGGAATAAAAGCAATATGCATTTTAAAATGTATTATATAGAAAATTTTAACATTGGAACAAACTAGCTTATTGTCCTGTGCTTTCAAGTTAATTCATTTTTGTGCAATCCTCAGGATAAACCTTCTTTGGCCACCTCTATTTAACTAGTGGGTATTATGATAATGCAAGGCAAGCTGTCTTAAAAGAACAAGTGCCATTTGCAACCACTTCTCTGTGTGAATATGGACTTTCTTCAAGCTAAGTAAGCAAAAGCCATGGCAGATATTAGTTGCAGACTCATCTTCAACTTGCTGGTGTAATCCAAATTTTGAATTGTTTGTGTTTATTGAAACAACTTCACTAAGTAACTTTAAAAAGTACAATGCAAAAATGCATTATGTAAATTAAATGTCATAAAGTACAGTTATATTAATAAAACAGCACTCTTTAATGTATTTGGATACTGTTTTATATATTGAATTCTACTTGCTATTTAACTTTAAGAGATTTTTTATTGATTTTTTTAAAAGCCTTGAAAGCTACTTTACAAAACTTAGTTTCTAATGTAGCCTAGAACTGATTTACTTGGCAATTCATTTATGACCCTTGTCACATATGACTATTTTCATTCAGAATCCTCCTAAATCCAGAATTAATATTTGCATCAAAAAAGAAAGAGGTGTGGGTCCGGCCTGGTGGCATAGCGGTTAAGTTCTTGCGCTCTGCTTCAGCGGCCTGGGGTTCGCAGGTTCGGATCCCAGGCGCAGACAGACGCACTGCTTGTCAGCCGTGCCATATGAAGTAGAGGAAGATGGGCACAGATGTTAGCCCAGGGCCAGTCTCCCTCAGCAAAAAGAGGAGGATTGGCAACGGGGATGTTAGCTCAGGGCTGGTCTTCCTCACACACACAAAAAAGAGGTGTGAAAGTTAATAAGCATGATAGCGTAGATCCCCAAACCACTTCCTAGTAAACAACGTTTTGTTTTCTAATAGGAGAGGTAAAAGAACAGGAAAGATCATGGTTGTGATGTGTTTTGGGGGGCGGGTATTTTTTATACCTACCTGAGTATCAGACAATCACTTTGGGAGTCTCAGCACATCTGTAAATAGATATGATAATACTTGACCTGCTTAAAAGACAAAGGGCAGGGACCAAAAAACCCTGAGAGCCCTCCTGGTTCCAAGTAGAAAAACATTTTAAGTTTTTATCTGATTTACCAAATGATCAAGCATAAAGAACTGTGTTGGTTTCATAGTATCCTTATTTAACATGTTATTTCTGTTTTTCTCTGTCCTATTGTTTTTGTCCATTGCTTCTTTTCATCATCCTTTACTCCTTTTGGCAATCTTGAATGCCATATGGTGAGTCCCCCAATCCTCTGGGTCTACGGTTTTGTTTGAAAGTCAGACACGATCTTTGACCTTTGTAATATCTGAGAATTACTCCTTCCCCCTCTGTCTCCACAATATAACTGTTGCTTGGATTTCTCTCATGTCCCTGGTTGCTCCTTTGCAGTTTCCTCTGGGGCTCGCCTTTCTTTGGCTTATGCCTTAACAATAGAAGCTCCCTGGGGCCCATCTTGATTTTCAGCTTTTCTACTTTTCACGCTCTTCTGGGCGCTATAATCAACATCTGTGGCTTCAACTATTGCATAATATGTGGGTGATCCAGAAATCTATATTTTTAGTCAAGATTTCTCTCGTGAACTCCAAGTTTTATATTTAAGTGTCCACTGCACTCTTCCAGTTAGCTGTCTTACAGGTATTCCAAATTCATCATATCTAAAACTGAACTCAGAACCCCACCCCCAATTCCCAACCTATTATTATATTCCCCACCTTAGCAAATGGAGCCATCATCAACACTGTTGCCCAAACCAGAAACCTAGGAGTATTTTAGAATTAGTTAGCCCAATTCTGTACTAACTTCCTATGACATCTATTTTGCTGTTCCTGCTTCTCCATTCCCATGAAAGTCACCAAGGCCATGGTATAAGCTCTTACTATTCTCATCTGGATCTTTCAACTAGTCTCTCTGTTTCCAGTCTGACCCCCCTTCAATCCATCTTTCTCTGATACCAAAGGAATTTTCTAGACTATAAAGGATTTCATGTTCAACATCCTTCAGTAGGATGTTTCAGAATAAAGTCATACCCCTATCTTACAACATAAAATCATTATATCATTCCTACCTGCTGCATCGATCAAGACTCTACCACCCCTCTGGGCTTTTGAGACACACGCTGTCTGTCTGAGATCCTTCTGCTCTTCTCTTCTCCCTCAGCTAGTCTCTCCTAACCATCCCCATCTTATTTATTTATCCTTGCCTATGATACCATAGCACCACTGCATACCTCTATCAAAGCTTCTACCAAAGTAAAACCTAATCACTCATGTGCTTATTTCAGCCTTCATTAGACTGTAAGTTCCTTGAGGGTAGGAAGATGTTTTATTGACTTTATATTCCCAGCACTTAGCTCAGTGCTTGATACGTAGTCAGCATTTAAAAATCTTTGCTGACTGGATGACACAAATGGGCACCTTATTCCTTTGAAAAGTGCATCGCATGCTATTCAGTTTATCACCTCCACTCACCTACTTCAACAAGTCCTGATTTTCTTCTTTCTAAAGGGAACCATTTGCAACTAAAGAATTTTTATTCAGTCAGCAAACCAATAAGGAAAGGAAAAAGAAATGAATTCACTCTGCAACCAATAGAGAGGTTGATACCATAGATGGTCATTAATATATAATTTCTTAGCCAATCCCCAGAATTTTAATCAAATTGTAGAAATAGAGGGAAAGGAAAAGGGTGATTTTACCCTGTATATCAAAGCTATGCAAGAATAAAGAGCCCAGGTTCAGAAGAGATAATAAGCAGCAGCTACCTGGGAGTAATGAAAGGTGGAAAAAGGGCAAAATCTCGGAGGAAAAAAAGATGATTTTTTAAAAAGTCAGAAGCCTTTAATTTTAATGATCTTTATTTATTGGAAATATCACCTGTAGTCTTTCCAGTAGAGTATATGCTGCTTATGATTGACAAGGAGAGACAGAGACTATAAGAAGGGGTGACTTGGCTAAAGAAAATTTCAAGAGTTGAAGGTGGCACTTAGACCTGATTAAGTTATTTAAGATATTAGCATTGAATACAGGTCAGTATTCATCCTTTTTAATAATTTATTGACAAACAAATTATTTAAAGACTATAGAAAGAGCAAGTATACTCATCGAAAAATATATCTAAAAGCACTTAACATAAAATACTTTGCATGGTATTAGAAGTGTCATATTCATTATGATTATTAATGTTATAGTTATTAAAAATAAAAGGCCAGTTCTAAGACAAATAATTACTAGGGATGTAACATACAACATGATGGTATCGTTAACACTGCAGTACGATATACAGGACAGTTGTTAAGAAAATAGATCCTGAGAGTTCTCATCACAAGGAGAATTTTTTCTTATCTTTTTACTGTATCTATATGAGATGATGGATGTTAATGAAACGTATTGTGGTAATCATTTTGCAATGTATGTAAATCAAACCATCATGCTGTACCTGTTAAACTTATTCAGTGATGTATATCAATTATCTTTCAATAAAACTGGAAAAGAATTACAATGAAAGGCTACCCTGAACACCATAGTCTATCAAGCAGGAAAAAAAACACATGAAAAGATACAAATCAAATAAGTTATAAATGCCTAGAACAGTTAATCGTGCTAGGTTTCAGCTGCCATGTATATATGTATAAATATGAAAGGTGGACATATATATATATTTACACACACACACAAATACTTTGTTTCTTTGGAGAATATTTTGTGTCAGACCTCTCATTTTCCACCTCTAGCAAAGAGGCCAACCACATCAACAAATGGGTAAAGATGGTGAATTATGCAGCTTACAGAAAAGCTTTCATGTTTGCCACATGGGACATTGTTGTTAATGAATTCAGAAAATAAAGGTTAACCCTTTTTATTCTTTTAGTTATGTAAATTGAAAGATAATTTAAATGGCCATGAAATAGACTGAAATGGTACTCTTGGTTGTTCTTCATTTGTTTATTCAATAAATATATATATTGAGTATATTCCATGTACCAGACAAAAACACACCCTAAAAACCTAAATCCCTGCCCTATTGGAGCACATACTCTAGTTAGGGAGGAGGGGGTTCAGAAAATAGGTAAGATGAAACAAGTGAGATGTCTAACACACCAGTCCATATCCCAGCAGCCCTCCTCCACTCAGTATAGACGTCTCGACACCCTACTGCCAGCCCCTGAAACTCTTGGTCTGAGGGCTTGCCCTTAGAGCCTGGACACATGGGAGGTCAGGCACTTCTGGGAGCAGCCCTCAACTAACAAGTGACAGAAATTTACTTGCAAAATATCCCAGCAGTCTCGACTCAGGTGGGATAACCGAAGCATGCATTCCACAAAAGTTTTCCAGGAGTCTTCCTGACAGATTTAGCTACAGTTGCCCCACAGAGTAACTGGCTTGACAAGGCATCCTTCACTGCATTCTTTCCCTTCCTGTCTCACTTCCCCAGTTTTCTGCCTGTGTTTTTTGCACCACCTCCCAAACTGCTCACACTCAAATCTTTGTCTCAGGGTCTCCTTCTGAGGAAGTTTATTCCTTCCTTCTGGAGGAAACCAAATAAATCAGAAGGTGATAAGATAATGGAAAAATCAAGTAGACAAGGGAGATATGGAGTGTGGGGGGAAGAGTGTAACTTTAGACAGGGTGGCTAGGAGAAGTCTCATGGAGAAGTCAACTTGTTAAAAGTTAACATTTTTATTGAAGTACAACATTCATGTAGAAAATCACACAAATCATAAGTGTATAACTCCATAAATTTTCATGAAATTAAAACATCTTTGAGTGAAGATCAAGAAATAAAACATTACCAGTGTCCTAGATCAAGAAATATTTCATTTCAGCATCTCCTTCATGCCCACTTCTAGTCACTATGTCCCTTCTTCCCAAAGATAACCGTGATCCTGATTTCTATACTATTAATGTATTTTTCCTGTATTTTGACAATGTAACTGGAATTATACAATCTATACTCTTTTGTATCTAGTTTCTTTTGCTCAACATTATGTTTGAGAGGTGCACTTGTGTTGTTGCATGTAGCAAGTTTGTTCATTTTCATTGCCATATGGTATTTCATTGTATGACTACACCACAGTTTGCTCATTCTACTGTTGATGGACATTTGGGTTGCTTCCAGTATTTGACTACCATGAATAGCACTGCAGTGAATCTTCTTGTACACAAAATTCTGTGTATATATCTAGGTAGTACTGTTGGATAAATACCTAGGATCAGAATTACCAGGTCACAGGCTATGCCTATGTTCAGTTTTAGTGGACTACACAGTTTCCAAAGTAGTGGTACCAAATTATACTCCCACGAGCAGTCCATAAGAGTTCCAGCTGCTTGGCATTCTAATCCACATTTGATAGTTTTCATTTTAGTCATGTTGATGGTTGTATATAAGTATTTCATTGTGGTTTTAATTTGTATTTCTCTGATGACCGAGGAAGTTGAGCAAGTTTTTAACTCTTTATTAGTCTATTGGATATCCTCTTTTATGAAATGCTTGTTCACATCTTTTGCCCATTTTTCTATCGATTGTTAGGAGTTCTTTATATATTGTGGACTTGAGTGTTTCTTCAGTCTTTGATAGTGTCTTTTGATGAAAGTCATCGTTACTTTAATGCCTTATTTAAAGGTAATATTTGCCTTAATGGTTTCTGTTTTTCATCCTGTTGAAGAAACTTTTATACATTTCATGCTCATGAAGATATTCTCTTATGTAGTCTTGTATGAGCTTTATTGTTTTGTCTTTCACAAATAGGACACAATTAAGAGAAGGACTTGGGTATGTGTCATTTATTTGGGGAGTGGTCAAAGAAAGCACAGTAGAGGTAATGGAAAATTGAGAAGGAAAAGAGAAATTGAGAAGGAAGAAAAGCTACTAAAAGTTTTGTTACTTAGCAGGTTACTGCTGTGGGCAGCTAGGCTCAATCCCATTGGGAAATGGGGAGAACGCTACTCAGAAATGTTCCCCTGAGGGACTGGGAAGCTGGGGTATTTATCTACTCAGTCTTATACATTATTGTTTGAAAGTTGCCCCTGGAGGAATTAAATGTATAGCCCTCGGCGACCACTTTGGTCCTGGACTGAGCAAACGCCTATAGAACCGGGAAAAGACACGAGTGGAGAAACAGAAAGATGTAGGCACTTGAGCTAGGCAGCTGTCAGCATGTGAGATAATGTCCAGCCCAGCATGAGTGAACTCAGAGGCTGGTCAACAGGATGTGGAGGGGAGCATCAAATCAACAGTATCTTCTACTCTACCCCAGGAAAGCTGGACTAATGATAAGATTATGGTGGTAACTTGAAAATAGCTGTGGAGATAGGAGATCTTCAGAGACAGTTTAGGTGTACATGGCTTCAAGAGATTCTTGCTCACAGTTGAAAATAAGAAAATAAAAATCAAAACCAAACCAAACAATAAAACCAACAGGTGTTTGAGAGTGAAGTCTAGTCCACATGCAAAATTTAATATTAAAAGGAAGAGCTAATGTCCCTGAAAGTCAAAAATGAAAGAAACTATACTCCTGGGTGATGGTTGGACTCATAAAAAAACTAAATCCTTATCTCCAAGTGGTTAGAGAGGAAAGTGTATGTGGTCATTCATTTGATACATTCTCTTTTTCAACAAACAATAAGTAATGATGAAGACCTAGGCTGGAGTTTTGGAAAAGAAAGTTGAATAAAACTACATACACTCAAGAAACTCATAATCTGTGGCCAAGGTGGAGTTACATACACAAATAACCCTACTACCTACAATGCGGGAAGTAGTATAATTGGGTATGTCCAGAGGGCTCAGGCAGAAGAGAGAGCTTCTTTACCCTGACTGTTGAGACATTTAAGAGAGCAGATGAAGGAATTTTCCCTGGCCTCTGAGTTTGGTTCTACTTTATGATTAGGGATTTCCAAGTTGAACAAGACAGGGGTGGGGTGGGATAGGCTATTCCAGGAACAGTAGCCAGAATAAGCAAATGAAAACAAGCACACAAGTACATGGTAGTCCAAGGTGGCAACAATTTAGGAATTTGGCATTTGTCTCTAGACAATGCAGAACTATGGGGTTTTTGACAAGGAGAGGGATATTTTAGATTTGTAATATTGGAAAATCTATTCTGGCAGCAGTGAAACCTGAATTTGAACGAGGAGATGCAAATGGGGATACTATTCATGTTACTGCTGCACAAATACAGGTGTGATAAGATCCTGAACTACAGTAGTGATCGGTAAGTATCATTGAGATTGAGGAAGGAAGATTGTAATTGATGAAACTCAGTGACTATAGGTGCTTGGAGCTGAAGGAGAGAGATATTGAGGATTCCTTCCAGATTTCTGTTTAGGTATGTGGGAGAGCCAATTGCTGAAACAGAGAAGCAGGCTTGCTAGGTTGTGGGTGGTGATGATGAGTGCAGGTTTGGGCATGCTGAGTCGGATGTGTAGAAATACTACCCATCACTGAATGGAGAGGTCTTTCACCTCTTATCCGTGAAAGCAAATAAAAGGTTGTGATGAATTTGAAGACAATTATCAATAGCTTTAGTGCTTTAGAGGAAAGTCGTATGACCCTTAGAACATATAAAATATCTACCAGGCTAAACCCTAAGAAATTGCTAATATTTTGCCGTTTTTGATTTACATAAAATGACAATTTCATATTGTCCATCAAATAGTTTCCTGGATTTGGGAAAAAACCTTACAAAGTTTCCCTAGATTTCACTAAGGAAATACAGATTATTGTTAAGTATTGAAAATAATCTTCCAAGGGAAATAAAACAGGTGACAGAAAATTTATTATGCCAAAATATACACTTTTTATTAAGTAACTTTCAGGTCTCACTGCGCACTCTCTTGGAAGAGGTCAGTGGTGCCCAGGTAAGCCAGTGGAGAGCTCTGACCTAGGAGGTGAGTGGTAGTGGTGGTGGCGTCTTATTAGGACTCTACTCCCAAGATCTCTGCTGGAGAAACTGGACTGTATCCTCATTCATCCCCAGGCCCCACACCAGCGTTCCACAGCAGTTACCACACAGGGCAGCATCTCTTGGAACGTTAAAGAAAGATCTAAGGACTCTTGAAAATATCATTTACCTTTAATGTAAGTTAAACTGAAGAATTCTTCTTTATTAGCCAAAGGGAGGAGTAAAACACTTTTGGGCTTTTCAAATAGAAAGAAAAAAATACATGAAATGTTATTTTCCTTGGTGACTGATGCCAGGAACATTTTGTTTTCATAAATGCAATTCTGCCATCATTATATTACAGTCAAAATAGAGTTTTTGACTGAATTATGTATTTCTCTCCTTAGCTCCTCCTGCTCTCTGGAACTGAGATACTTCCTCTTCAAAATTATTTCTGCCTTTCAGATTTGTACTGACATTAGTATAAACCAAATGAAGAAAAATGAAAATATATTCATGCAGCCGTTTCTGCATATCACCTTTAATCTTCCATGTACTTTAAAATATGTGCTTCTCAGAGAGGAAGAGAGAGATCTATTTTTGCTTTATGTGAGTATAAAAGTAATTTGTTGCCATGGTGATGTATTTTTTCCATCCTGTATTTTCCAAACACAGCCTTTGCCTCAGGTTTGGGTAAACAGTCGCACTCTCTGTCCTGATTTACAGTGCCGTGCTCCACTGACCACTTTAGGCCAAGCGCAAGCTAGTCTACAAGATCAAGGACCACATTTGACAGATTTTAATTTTGTTGGTGCTTGTATCAATATGAGCCTCTTGACAGAGTCAGGGAGAAAGCGTTTCAGATTCCTGAGACCCTTGATTTGGAGAGTGCTAAAGTTTAGTGTTCCAATTTCCATGTCTTTTTTTTTTTCCACAAAGGGACCAGTGCTTACTTTAACCCTATGCAATCCACCTTGGTCAATATTCACCTAGTATTACACTCACCAGCCTGCCAGTCTTCAGTGGATGTTTTTCTATTAATTCTGTTTGTAACATTTTAGGAGCTAGCAACTTTTTGGTTGTTTTGTAAACCAATGAAAAAAAATCAGAGGCCTCATTATTTTCAACTTAAGGACAGTGTAGTAGAAGAAATAAAGTAAATAGAACCTGAAGAGTCAATCCACAGGTTCAAATAAATTAAATAAATTAACAATTAAGGAAAATTGCCTTAAAAAGAAGGCAGATTAGAGAAGATAGAGAAAAAGAGGTGCAATCAGAGAACTGTATTAGCCCAAGTTCTGAGGATATACTGTCTGTACGCTGGTGGTGGGAGGTGAGGAAGAGGGATTTGAAGCGGGGAGTAGAAGAGAACCAGGCAAGGAGGAAAGACAGCAGCAAACATAGGAAGTTGTGCAATAGGTAAGCAATTTTAGATCTAGTATTTGTTAAAACAACAAACCAATATTGTTGGTTAAAGTGTTAAATCCCCAAACAAAGTCAAAGTTATAAGTTCATCTATATAACCTGCTCTTGGGTGGGATAGAGGCATGAATACACAAGAATAGATTATTCATATATAAGTTAGATGTTATTGAACATCTGCCTGGGCAAGCCATCATGTTAGCCTTGAGGAAGGTAAACAGAAGTTGCGTGTTATAAAAATGGAATAAGGGCTGATCCGGTGGCATAGTGGTTAAGTTCGCACGCTCTGCTTCCATGGCCCAGGGTTCACAGGTTCAGATCCCGGGTGTGGACCAACGCACCACTTGTCAGCCATGCTGTGGCGGTGTCCCATATAAAGTAGAGGAAGATGGGCATGGATGTTAGCCCAGGGCTAATCTTCCTCACCAAAAAAAAAAAAAAGGAACAAACTGAAAGAGGCAATAATATGCAAACACATAAAAAGGTGACTAGTTATACAAAAGCCACGTGAGCTGTACAGATAGATTAGGTTTATTGCAGTTTGAAAGCAGTGGAGATTCCATTTCACTGCGTGGAATTACAGATCAAGATTACAACTAGCTTGTGAAGAACAGGGTGAATTTAGAGAGCTGCAAACAAGAGGGAAAGGAACCCCCTTCTCCTCTGAATACCAACCGATGGAGCCTACACATGAAGGAAATTGTTGAATGGAACAGGAAGTTGGATTGGACACCATGTCTTAGAGTCAAGGCTGAAATAGGCTTCTTACCCTCTACTCTGACTCAACACCAATACCCACAGAGATCCTACTGGGCCTGAAGTACAGACGCAAAGCCCTCGTCCCCAACCAGCTGGATGAATGAGGACCTCAAGGTTGCCTTAAACATCCATTTGGAGGCAGAAAATAAAGTGGAGTAGTTACCTCAAGAGAAGAGGTAGCTCATGTTGCAAAGAGTGAGAAAGGAAATGTGGAATCTGGTCTGGCCTTTGGCACCATCAGCATACCACCAAAAAAAGGTTCTATGGATATCAATTTCTGACAAAATTTACCACTGTCCTTTCCTTTGTGAGGAATATGGGCATCAGAGAAACTGTGTTTACCTTTAATACTCTCCTAGGTGGAGAGCAGGGATTTGGGCTATTATCCTTAATAGGTAAAAGTAGAAATGAAGGAAAAGGAGCAGATATTCCCTCCCTCCCCTCATGCCTGCCAAAAGCCAAACACTATGGCAGATTCTTTTCATATACACATAACTGGATCTTCACAATAACTCAGTGATGTAGGTATAATTGGCTCCATTTTACAGATAAATAAACTGAGACCTAGCGGCTAAGGTAAAGGAACTTACCCAAGGTCAAATAAGTAAATAGGCAGACCAAGATTTGAATCCATATCCATAACTCCAAAGCCCACACTCTACATACACAGATTGGGGTAGTCCAGCTGGAGCTGGGAAATGTGTAGGAAACAGTGAGAAGCTAATCTGCAAAGGATCCTATGATTCCTTAGCAAGGCTAAGGAACTTAATTTTGTTTTTCAGACAATTCGGAACTTCTGGAGCAAGTAAATGACAGAACATGGCACACTTTAACAGATTGTGGATAAAAGTCATCCCAGAATGTATATAATAACATGATAATAAGCCATTTGGCATTTAAAGTCTGTTAGAAATAATTTAAAAAAAAATGAATTCAGAGGTGATGAATGGTTCATCATTGTATGGTTTGCTATTGCTCACAACAGAGCATTCCAAAATTCAGTTGCTTAAAGCAGCAGTCATTCATTGCTGCTTATGCATCTTCAGGTTGGCAGGAGTTGGCTGATCCAGACTGGTCTTGGCTGGATGGTTCTTCTTCAGACCAAGGCCACTGAACAGCTCTCCATCCTGTATGTCTGTGGGCTGGGGTGGGATGGCTCCACTCCATGTGTTTCTCATCTTCCTTGGACTGATGGTTTAGACAAGAAATATTCTTCTCATTGTGACGGCATGGTCCAAGACAGCAAGCAGAAAACCTTTAGGCCTCCTAAAGTTCATAATCAGGTTTGGCTCTCACGCTGTCACTTTCACTTCAATCGTATTAGACAAAGCAGGTCACTTGGCTAAACTCAAAGTCAAGGGGTAAGGAAAGAACTTAAAAGAACTGGGAGGAACTGAAAAGTCACATGGCAAAGGGTATGAATATAAGGAGGGGTGAAGAATTGGGGCTAATAATGAAATTATAATCATGAATCACCAATGTATAAGTACTAGGTAGGTTCTGAATTTATAGGTTCTGTTTGAGAGGTTGTCACTTCTGATTAAACCTAGTATTTATAATAGAATAGCAAAATCTACTCCTCTGCCCCGGGCCTTGATTTCCTTCCCTCATCTGTAAACAAAATGTTTGGACTAGCCAATATCTATGGTCCTTTCTAAATCCATGATTCTAGGTTTCTATTATTCTCCCTCATCATATTGCTTTAAGTTATAAATATATACAAACATAGTCAAGTGAAATTTCTGCTTGAATGTATATTCTATAAAAAATTAGTGGAGAAATACTTGGGAAAATTTTCAATACTATAAGTTTCAAGAACTCCAAATATATGCTAAAATTTCATTTTGATTAGAGAAATGGAATTGTACTCTTCACAGACTAATCACAGCTAAGACTTTCAAGTCACCTGTGTCTAATACATATTTAATGTCCTCTTTATATAAAGGGAAACATGGATGGAATATCATTATTATAAAGCCTACAGTTCAAAAAGTTCTCTTTCAAGAATCGTGGATAGACCTTCTGAGCATTATTTGAAATAGCAGAACACTGAGAAAATACACTGGGGCAACCTCACTGTGAGGCTTTTTACATCTCTGTAATCCTTCCTTCTCCCAAACCCTCTCCTTTACAACAAGGACTATCCCTTCTGGGGATCTTTCTGACGTGTGGGGATACAGAAGCAAGAGGAAGGAAGCCAAGGCAGGAGTTGTGAGGGAAGGGACTGGCAGCATGCCATTGCGTCAGCAGGCTGGGGAGACAGGGACGGCTGCAAACAATGTGTCTACCACCTGCCCCCTCTTCTTGTTCCAGCCACGCAGTTCCTTCAGAGTTCTTCTTCTGTCTTCTTCTTTCTTCTCTTAATTTTTGCTTACTTTATTGGTAATATGGCATTTCATTTGGACTTTCATGAATGGATATTTTGTTCCCATATTACCTTCTTCTAGAGTCATGCATCACTTAACGACGGGGAGGTGTTCTGAGAAATGTGTCATTAGGCGATTTTGTCATTGTGCAAACATCATAGAGGGTATTTACACAAACCTAGATGGTAAAGCCTACCACACACCTAGGCTATATGATACTAATCTGATGGGAGCACCGTCGGATATGTGGTCCATCCTTGACCAAATATCGCTATGCAGCGCATGACTGTGTATTGTCTAAGTCCTTTAGCTTTCTGAGGCTACTGTATCCTGTAAGATTTAACTCAAATTGGTTTATGCCCCTCACATATATGGAGGAAACCCAGCATCATTTCCACTAACTCCAGGGATTCATGGGGTCTTAACTTTCTCCCAGCCACCCTGGCTCTGAGTCCCTACTGCTGTTGAATTCTTGGTCTCCATGAGCACACCACCTCTAGGATGGCTTTCCCTATCCACACCATGTTGTTCTGCTGGGCGCCTCTTTCGCCCTATCCTTATCTTCTCCTTTGAAGTTCCACAGACACAAGGCTGGGGCTTAAGTAAACTTTGCTAAAATACTGGGAAAGTTGAGTGGCATGACTTTACTGCAATACTGGAAGTAACATAACAGTAAGTAAGACAGCCCTGTAATTAAAAGTCCTTCTGCCGTGTTCCATGACCAGGCCTTTCTTATCATAGAGAATCTCTTCACTTTAGCCCCTGGCTATCTTGTGAAGCTCCTCTCTCTGCTGCACCTTGGGTGCCTCTCAGAAGACAACAAAAGGCTCCCAGGCTATTACATAGAACAATTGTCTATAGTCCCTACCATAAACCAAAGTCCCTACCATAAACCAAGACTTTAGGTGCACACAGACTTTAGTACTTTCCTAAACCAGAGAATTGCATATTTCAGCAGCACAAAGCCTTGAAATGGTGTTTCCTTAATCTAGGCCAGCTCAAATGCTTTGGTAGAACCGTCTTCTTTGAATATGAACATTGCCAATGTGACCTACCGCCCCTTATTACCCTCACACCGCCTTTCACAGCAGGAGTGGCTACAGTCATTTCGTTTTTGTTATTGTTTTGGAAAACATTTTTTTTTTTTCTGATACAGATAAATGTGGTATCCCAGACACAGAAAAGTAACTGAGGAGCATTCCTGGTGAATAAAATAAGTTGTTACAGTCTAGAACGTGGAGGCAAGGATGCTGGGAGAATGTTGCAGAAGCAGTCCAATTTGTGCCTACAAGCCCATGTCATTGTAGGTGATCAGGGGAAGAAGAACCTGGGAATGTACATTGGATCAGGCTGAGGAGAGCCCTGGATGGCAGGCATTTAAACTTTCCTTTGTAGGTAATCCCCATCACTCACAAAACCGATGGTCACCCAAACCAATGATCGGTTTTGAGTAGAAACTTTTACATCTTTACAATTTTGCTTAAAGGAGATATTTCAAGAGGAGGATGGAGTCGACTGGGGTAGCCAAACGGGGAAAAGGAGACGGAAAAGTCCATAAGAAGACTATTGTAGGAGTTCTTCATATGCAATTTGTGTATAATAAATATAGAATTGAAGCAGTTTCTTTTAATACCTCAGTTCTTTGCTGGGCATCTATAAAGGCCTGGGAGCCTGTTTGATTTATTGTTTCAGTGAATTGGGGGATATCCTGTGGGTTGAAAAAATTCTTGCTATTATTTTTGTTGGTAACTCTCAAAAAAACTGATGAGAAATCTAGGAATTAGAAAGATCTTGCCCACTAATATATGGTAATAATACTTTGGTATTTTCCACACACTGTTAAATTTGACTTCAACAGAAGTAAGGGGCATATTTGCAAGGGTTTGTATGTCAGTTACAGAGTAGTTGTCAGAGCCACAGCCAATATAAAGATCGGAATTGACTTTCCATTAGAACCATCTCCCGACAAACGTCACAACCCTGAGTGTTGTGAATGGTGAAGTTGTCTTCCAGAGGAATGGAATTCACTCAATTCAATATGTCACCTCCTCCATCCAGAAGTCAGCCTCCAAATCCACTGTGTGTTTGTGATCTGAAGTTTGGGAGAAGGGGAAGAGCATGGGATTAGAAAAAGCCTTCACTTTCTACCTCACACTTTTCTGTATTGTTTTCACTTCTTCATATGCATAAATTTCTTTTACAATAAACATAATATCAAAACAAATAAGCAAAACATTCATTCCAGAGTGCAACATTATTCCTGCTGGTTTATAGTGACCTGACTAGGGCTTTGAAAGTTAAATTGAGAAACTAAAGGCTTAACAGCTGTTTCAGACTTCTGCTTCAATACTGTTGAACCATCTGGAAGTGGAGTAGAGGTGAACAGGAACTGAGGAAACTATATCTAATACAGCATCTGGAGCTTCAGTCTATGTTCTTTGGCCCATTTCATCTCTTTCAAGAGACCACTTGCTAAGTTGAATCAACTTTATAATTTAATACAATTAGGATGAAGTCTGAGTTAGAGTTGCCTTGAACCAATTTCGGCTTCATCATCAGAGAATGCTGGATCTACACATTGGGTTCTGGTCCACGCATTGAACCCTAGAAAAGAGGAAACAGAGAGAGGCATATTTACTAGGTGTGAGGAAAGGTACATTTACTACATACTTGTTTTTATCCAAGCCCTGTGATAGGGCTTTACTTATGCTAATAAATTAATACCCATCACCATCAGTATCCATTGTGTAGATGAGGAAATAAGTTCAGAGAGGCTGGGTAATTTACCAAAAATCACACAGTAAGTGATGGAGCCATTTCTTAGAATCCTTTTTGTCGCTAAAGTCACACTTTTGCCTGGACAATATTCTCCTTATTGGTTAAAGTACAATCCACTGTGATTTATCTGAAGTACCTGGGTGTTACTGCCCAGAAAAGGCAGAGCCAACATGGCTGGCACTACACCCAGAATCTCCCTTTCCTGGGAAGGCAACTTGGCAAAATTATTCCTGGAGGCTGGCCTCTGGGATGATAAGTCACCAAGTGGGAGGTTATTTATTTATTTTTAATGAATTGGTACAATTGCTCAGACTGAGCAGCAAGTAAACATCCTTGCAGAGAGATGCAGGTAGGAAGAACTAAGAAAAACAAGTTCTTAGTTCCTTTAAAATTGTTTGATGTGATTTTGGTTGGCAACCCGGGGAGGATGTCGTTTTCCTGTCAAGTTTTTATTATGATTGCTGTGCAGTTGTTTGTTCACCTCTCGACTTCACATGCTCAGTGTTCTCTAAGTTCAGAAATTACCTAAATGACTGCTCTGCTGCATTTAAAGTGAGGGGAATAACTACCAGAAAAATTTCATATGAATTAATGTAGCTAAACACGTTCTCTTATCAAAACTGGAGTGTTGAGTTGGTCACTTACGACTGGACGACATACACATCAATGCGGTGGAGAGAGTAGCCATCCAGATCTCATGTTCAGCAAGAACCTGCTTTCCTCCTGAGTCCCCCCTTCAGCTGGTAGCCCCCAGTCCACACTGCCTGGAGGATTGACTCAGCCCTGTTTCCACAATGGCCAGGTCTCCACCGCCAGGGCAGAGATTTGTGCCTATCATTGCACCTCGAGAATCGAGATGAAAGTGCTTTTCCTCTAAATTACTTGGAAAATTGTCTCAATTTCCTTTTTCATTTTGCTAGGCTAGGCCTGGCCTTTAGCTGAAAGGGTCTAGCCCAACAAGGCCATTACTGAGTGACTCCTGCAGGGCCATTTCTAAAATGTCATTGTGCAGTCATTGCAGCCTAGTTTAGCTGCCGGAATATTATTGCTTTAAGCTTTCATAGTTTCTTGTCTCTGAAAAGCTCAAGCTACTTGTCAAATTTCAAAGGTATTCAATATATGCAAAAAGGAAAATGGAGAGCACGATGAAAAAATTAGGTGCCCTATATTTACAAACTTGAATATGCTCAGTTCGGATGTGTTTTTTATGTTTTCTATGAAGAGGGTCCTTGATCCCCCTAAATAACGGGCTCCTGTCTAAGGAGAATAGGCTAAGCTTTCAGGTAAGATCCTATTGAAGCTATTGAAATTGATCCAATTGTTATATATGCAAATTTCTAAAGATTTGATGCAGTGACTATAACGTATATTGAGTGCCTACTACATGCCACATGCTTTACATACCTTATTTCACTGAATTCTGAAAGGAATTTTATCATTAGGCATTTTCCTCACCTTTTTATAGATGCCTACCTCTAGACTATTCTATTAGAGCAGAGATGGCGTCCAATATGTTCACTGCTGTATTCCCAGGAGCAAACACAGGTCTTGCTTTCAATGGGTACTTAATGGATATCTGGTGAGTTAACACCAACCCTCAGTGGACGTTTGTTAACTGTTGAACTAAACTACTTGAGGAAACGGAGGATCAGAAAAGCTAAGTGACATACCCAAGGTCTCAAAGTCATTAAATGCTGGTTTAAAATTCAAACCAATCCTGGTTCCCTTATTTAGGAACCATCAACTGAGACCAGAACTGTCAAGAACTCTTCCCATAGACGATTTCTCTTCTCTCAGCACGTCTGTGAGCAGGGACCCTTGCTAATGGGTTACCAAGCCTGCGTGTATTTTCTGGGACACACTGCCTCCCAACTCACAAATCTGGTTCTTCCTGGTGCTGAAGCTGGAACTTTTCCCATGTCAGACAGAAATGGCAAGCTGAGGACACTCAAGGGAGGAGTGGCTGAGAGATGTGTTTCTAACAGGCTAAATCTTCTCTGCCTGAGGGATGGGTGGCCCTCCTGTTCTCTCTTCTCTGCCTTTGGCAGACAAAACAACATGACAGCCCTGAGTACTCAGAGACCTCGACCATGGTGGGATGGAGGCCTTTTCTGGGATTAGCTAAAGGGTTTTCCTGTGAAGGAAACAAAGTCTCCTTAAGTCCAAGTGAAACCAGCGCTGAGCTGTGCATTTGTTTAGGAATTTGATCTGGAAGGTGAGAAAGACTAGGCAGGAAGAAAGCCAACCAATGATGAAAGGCTACAGGGATTTGGCTCATGACAAAATTTGTTAGGGGATACAAATGCCTGAAACAAGCAGATTCCAGGGCAAAAGAATAATTGAGAATGGGGAGGAATGTGGAAGATTAGGGAGAGTCTATGAATGTAAATGTTAGTCAATAGAGTTTCCTAATATAACTTAGATCTTTCTATACATTTCAAACTTAGGCCCTAAATTATCCCATCAATATGTATAACTCTGTAAATGTTTAAATCTAATGAATTCCTTTTTATTTAAAAATGTATAATTGAGGATAAAATAGAGCTAATCAGTTAAGATTCTTTACTCCAACATTTGGTCTCTGATCTCTGGACCAGAAGTCAAAAGACCCATGTTTTTGTACTGAGTCTTCCCTTGCTTGTTTGCTTATTAACTAAGTCATCTTGGAAGGTCCTTTTGGTCTCTGAACCTTAACTCCTGCACCTGAAATAGTAGTGTACACTGTGGAGGCTGTCTCCCTGGGTTCTTAACTTGCCTCTAAGCACTAACTGTCTGGCCTTGGGCATGTGTCTTAGCCTCTCTGTGCCTCAGTTTCCCTGAGGAAATGAAAAGAATACTAGTGCCTACCTCACCATTTAGCCGTAAGAACGTCATGATCCTCACCACACACAAAGCACGTTGAACAGGGCATGGCACAATAAACGTGTCACAATCGGGAGATGGGGGCTGACATCGCTCCGTCCCACAGCTGTGTGAGCATCAGTTGAAAGAATGCATCTTGAAAACTTTAAGTGCATTTGTAATGTGCATATGTGCTTAGGTAAATAAGAAGCATTCATGTCATTATCATGTAATTTTGCATTTTTGTCTGCTTATTCATTTTCCTCAAATTGCTTGATGAATGCACCATTCTCCCTAAAGAAATAGGGCTCTGATGTCAGGATCTCTGTATAGAATTTCTTCTGAATTCTTTAATATCACTCAACAATATTTATAACACGGCTGTTTTCAGAGCCCTTTCAGAGACGTCTCAATCATTCCACACAGCAATCCTGAACGGTACATGTTGTTGCAATTTTTCCTTCACAGATGAAGGAACTAGGGCTCAAGGAGCTAATTTTTTCTGCATCCCTGGGGGAGAGGGGGAGGAGGGGACGGACATGTAAGAGGCAGATCTATGTTATAAACCCAGATCTTTCCATTCCAGGGTCTGTGTTTTCTCCACCTTACCAGGCTGCCTCTTGTAAGTGCTTACTGACCCATCCCTCAGGGTCCAATCAATTTTGAATGCGCAAAGGGCTGGCCTGCTCCAGCAGTTTCCTTAGCAAGGCAGGAGTCTGGACTCCGTGTGACTGGGGAAGCCTTCCTGTGTCCCCCATTCCTGGCAGCCTCTGCTCCCCTCTAGCTCTGTGCCGAGCCTGGGTACTCAACCTCCCGCAGGCACTGCGCATGGTCACGTGGGACAGCGCAGTCAAGGCCGAGGACTCAGAGCAGCAGCCAGAGGCAACCTCTTTTAAAAAAACTCCCACTTTGCTGAATTATTGCAATAATTGTGCCGCCATCTCTGCCGTATGGGGTTGCCCTCCGTGGGCAGAAGGTCAGCAGCTAATCAGCTGTCCTCTGCCCCTGGGAGAGATTTGAGCAACATGCCAGGGCAGTTCAGAGCTGGCCTCACGCAGACACCGGCCTCTCTGCGATTCTGAATTCCCAGCCAGGCACGCTGGGCTCCGCGGAGGCGAGGTCACGGCGCTGCGCGCTCTCAAATCACGCCACAGGCACCCTCTTTACAGATCCCATTATTGTCAGTGGAAAACAATTTTGAGGCCTGTATGTGATGAGGGCAGATGGCCAGCTGGAGACATTTGAAGGAAATACTTTTTACATTTCCTTTTATTGAATTTGGAGAATATGTGGTTTAATGCATTTCAATACAGCAAAACTTGGAAGAAAATCTCTTTTAAAGCTACACATGGATTGTGGTAAGGCTTTGATTAAATAGTTGTTAGTGAGTCACATTTCTCTGCACTCATCGGAGGCCTTTCTCTAACGACGGTAATTCTCACCTTTGATTTCATTATTTTACGAGGGAAGACAGAAGGGAAAATGAAATAGAATTTGACGAGGTTTTTACTCATCCAATATGCAGAAAATGAAACCTGGAGGACACACAAAAAATAAACCGGCACACTGCCAAGCTTTCTAAGCATGAGATGTTTTAAAATCTAAAATCATTGGTTATAGAATTAATAAATTGGTTTTCTGATTAAAATGTAATCAACCTTCAAAACGATTTCTCTCCTCTTTATCCCTAAGACACTTGTGCACGCTGTGTGCATAAGGCAACGAGTCGGGAACTTTCCAGTGATAGCTGTTGCTTCTGTTCTTATAATGAAAGGATGTTTAATAGCGTATTGTTATATTGCTTTTTTCGTGTTTATGATTACTGTAAGTCTCCTGTCTCCTGGAAACTCAACTGCACACTCCTAGAGGGCAGAGATTGTGTGTGCGGTGTCTTCTATTTTCTAGCCGGTAGACTGCTAACTATTTACCAAAATCTGTTTCCCCTCCTTCCCAGCACTCAGCTAGAACTCATTTCCAGTAGCCCTTACAGTTTGATGTGGCCAAATCATATTTTTAGTAAATGGAAAATGAGCAGAAGTGACATTTGTCATATCTAGGCTGAGCATAAAAATTTTCCACACACTTTCTTCCATACTCTTCCCATTTTTGCTGACTTCAGAAGACATGTGTCAGAGATGACAGAGTCATTACTAGCCTGGTGTCCTGAATCACTGCGTAGAACAGACTGCCCCCACTGACCTGAACCACCCTGACCTATCACATAAATGAGAAATTTCTATTATTTGGAAGCATTACATTTTGGGCCTATTTGTTACTGCAACCTGGCGTACCCAACTAATACACCAGGCGACTGTTGGGTCGGGAAGAATGCTACTTGCAGCTGAAAACTGAGAGATCACTGGCATAGAAATCTCAGCAACCCTGGTAGGGCACATTATCCACAGAGACAGAACAGACAGTACCGATGTGATATTAAGGTTGTGATTTGCCATAGTATTTCTCAAAGTGCTATTCAATAAATGTCCAGGACAAGGTTCGTAGAATCTGCCGAAGCCTTGCTGCCAAATTAATGATGATGGATGGAAAACAACACTCTAGACTTCAGTAAGAAAAGCAAAATGGCTCCCAAATGAATACATGAGCCATTTGGGATTCTGCTAGGGAAGGGGAAAGGACTTGGGAGGCTCAGAGTACCAGCGATATCCCTGTGTGTGTACATGTCAGTGTGTGGGTATATGTATGTGGATACTCAAAGCCTTAGACTTCTTTCCCTTACCTTTTCTTACCACTGCTTTTGTTACCAGCCCTCTTTGATGGCCTTCCCCCAAGAAGGTATGCCTAAGGGAAGCAGGGTTACATATTAATTACATCCAATAAAAGCAGAAGGTGTGCCTCAAGAGAGTATGTGCAATTTTTTTTTGTTATGGAGGATGTGAAATTTACATCAACTAACAGTTATTTAGTGCATTTACTTATATTTTCCAAAAATGTCTGAAGTTTTCTGCTTTCTAACTTTGTGCTTTTAACTTAGAGAATTGCAGTTTTCATCTGAGGCCCAAACTAACGATTCACTGCCATGTCTAGGTTTGTTTGGCTAGTTATGAGCTCTAGAGGCAATATGAGATTTTCATTTTTACCACTGTTCATAAAAATCTGATTAGCAAGTACTTTTCAGTGATCTCCTTGTCTTTCAGAATCACCTCTGCTTTCTTACATTTTAAATTACGCTCTAATTTTTAAAGGGGCCTGCCATTCGTCAGGCTGCTTTAAAACTCTCTGCTGGTCTATTGATGGGAAGTTGCCGGGAGAATTTTCTTGTTTTCTTCTAGAAGAGGCTGCTTCCTTAGACGGCTCCTGGGCCTCTCTAACAGAACACCTACCACTTGTTTGCTGTACACACAGGCACAGACACAGATTGCTTCCCTTGTGTATGATATTTTCCTGGTCCATGAGAAGATCTGAGTTTGCAACGTTGGGTTTAATTGTCAAACTGTGATTCTGTGTTTGCATTTCTAAATGTGTATAGTTGAGAAATCAATTAGTGTAAATCTGTATATCTGGAGGAGATTGTAAACTATTATCCATATATTTTAGGTGATTCAGCACCAGAAAAGAAAGATCTATGCCATTCTAATTTATGAAAGTGCATGTAAAAATTCAAAATAAGGTATTAACGGTGTATTAAAAGACCAAGAAGTGTTTAGTCAAGCACTGCAAAAAACATAAAATGAGAAATAATGTCATTGTAATTCATTATATTAACAGTTGAAAAGAGTAAAAAATAAACATAATCATTTTAATAGATGCTAAAAAAGAATTTGATAAAATTTAATACCTATTCATGATTTCAAAAAAACAAAAAACAATCTCTTTTCATATTAGTGTAGAAGAAAATTCTTTAATTCCATAAAAATTATCTACCAGAAATCCAGAACTGATAACACAATTAATGGTGAAATGTTCAGTGTGTCCCTATTAGGTTTAAAAGTAAGATAAGGAGGCCTGTTATTGTCAGTATTCAATGTTGTGTGGATAGTCCTAGCGAGTGCAATAAAATGAGGAAAATATTGGCAAGAAGGAGAAAAAACTCATTGAATAGGATGTGCAATCTACCTAGAAAAGGAATAATAAAACATCATAAGACTATGTTTAGCGAGGTGACCAAATACATTAATGGACAATAAGATCATCATTCATGCCTATGTAATGTGTAATGAAACTTCGATAAAAACTCTTGAACTATGAGATTCAGAGAGCTTCTGGATTGGTGAACACATCAATGTACTGGGAGGGTGGCATGTTCAGAGAGGACATGGAAGTTCCACATCTCCCTCCCCCAACACCTGGCCCTATGCGTCTCTTCCATTTGGCTGTTTTGGGATTATATCCTTTATAATAAAAATGTAACCACAAGTATAGTGCTTTCCTGAGTTCCATGAGTCATTCTAGTGAATTAATGAACCTGGAGGAGGGGGGGTTGTGGGAACCCCCAAATTTCTGGTCGACCAGGCAGAAGTGTGGGTTGCATGGGGACCCCGTTTGCAGCTGGTGTCTGAAGCGTGGCCAGTCTTGTGGAACTGAGCCCTTAATCTGTGGGATGTGTGTTAACTCCAGGTAGTTAGTGTCAGAATTGAAATGAACAATGTAGGACATCCAGTTGGTATCAGAGAATTGGGGAGTTTGTTGTTGTTGGAAAGACACAATAATGGTTAACAAAAAATAGTCAGCAAAAAGTCTTGTAGAGGAAAAAATGTTAAATTGGCATGTGTGAAAAATTGAGAAAAAATATTGGCATGCAAAAAATTGGTAGTTGAAACAGCTACCATCAAAAGAGCTACCTCAGAATGTCACAATCAAAACATCAAGCGTTCACATTTCCGGTCATTATACAGTCTTCATCAGGGGTCATTGGTGTGTACAGAGCTCAGCACTATTTTGATTTTTGAAAGATGTGGTCCTGGAAACTTATTTATTTCATGAAAGAAACCCCATCCCACATAAAAGATTACTGACGTATACTTACAAAAAAATAAGTCAGGAGTTGTTAGCATATGAGGGCTAAAGAGAATAAAATATAAAGAAGAGAAGGAATCATTAGAACTAGGAAAATTTAATTATTAATTAAAATACTATAGTATTCTGTAAATATTGTCTGGAATAAACAGAAAGAACACAAGCATATGCGTCACCCATCTATTCACACATGCGTATGTACACGTATGGCACAGTCACTGTGGAAGGGCTCCCAGAGACTGGTAATGGCAGCTGGAGTGGGGAGGGTGGAAACAGTGGCAGTAGGAATCAGGTCGGAGAGATACATTTTCCCCTTTTGTGTATCCTTATGTACTATTTGAATTTGTTTTTCTCTACCGTGTGCAGATGTTACCTGAGAACTAAATAAAATAGAGAAAACTTAAAGCCTAATTGTTATTCACATTTTACGAATGAGGAAACCCAAGTTCTAGGTAGTTTAGCACTTTCTTATAGAGCTGAGTTAGGTAGATCTTCTTCCAGAGCCCCTGCTATACTTTACTTTCAGGCATCGATGTCATAAATCACTCACATTAAAGGTCTGTACCATCATGGAAAGCATATATTTTTGGATAACAAACAGCAACATGAATTCTGAGGTCTTTCTAGGATATCGGGAGAGTTAAGGATTCATGAGACTGTTGTCCTCTTAGCCTAATGAAAAGAAAATGAAACCACATCATCACATGTGCCCATGGAATATTTACTGTGCTTGATAAATAGCCTGGCCTTTGTTCCAGTGCTTGGAGTCCTGAAGAGAAAGATCTGGTGGTTTTCCCACATTATTTTGTGAGTCTGTCACCTTTGGAAGGTCTTGCTAGCCATGGACAAGTGATGGGTGTACACACTACTCTTGAACTTGTTTTTCCTGTTTCTGTAAAATGGAATCAGGTGCCAGGCTGAAAGTATTTGTGTTTGATATTTCTATTTTTTGATGATAAAGATTGGATAAAAACAAAAGTAGCTATATTAATTATGCCATGTGGCAGGTGAACCAAAAAATGTGTAGGTGGCACATTTCCATCCCTAGCGTATTTTATGACAGCTATAAACCTGTAAAAGGACTGAATTGCAATGAAAACAGTGACACAGCTTTCAGAATAGCAGTGCAAATGACACCACAAAGATTACTATTATATGACATGTTTTCTTCTCATAAGATTTAAAGGATTCAATTAAAAAAAACCCAAAACAACAACAACTTTCCTTTCTTTACTTGGAGTGCTGAGGAAATTCCCACCGGGGCATGAAATTCAGAAAATGAACGGACTGCCACTATCATAAGCGATTAAAGATGACGACAACAACAAAAGCAAACTCCCTGCCATAGTGATCTACTTACACAACCAGAGGTGCACAAAGTGACAATAACCTGGCTCAGGCCATTGGCCCACGTCAACGTCTCATGTTTTCTCTAGTTGCTGCCCAGCCGCTGTCGCCCTTTTTATCCATAGCTGTTCACTGCTCCCTCAACCCACCCCCCAAACCAAAACCCGCTTCCAACTATGCCCCAGGGCCTTCTCGGCTGTACAAGCTTGTGTGAACAATTTTCCAGGGGAAAAAAGACCTGCTCTTAAGGGCTTTGCAACAAGCGTACCACAAGCTGACAAATATTACATCTTAAACCTTACAAGCTTCTTTCTCATTCGATTGGTTGCTTCTTTAGAACAGCAAGGCAAGTCCTCGTTCTGCAGAGTCCTCAGCATGGATTAAGGCAGTGGGCGCTCAGTATATCTTACACTGCCGATGAAGAATAGATGAGGAAACGCATATACATATGTTCTTTCTGTTTATTCCAGACAATATTTACAGAATATTATAGTATTTTAGTTAATAATTAAATTTTCCTGGTTCTAATGATTCATTATCAATGTAAGGTGTACTGAGCGCCCACTGCCTTAATCCATGCTGAAGACTCTACAGATCGAGGACTAGCCTTTCTGTTCTAAAGAAGCAACTGATGACGCTTGGCCAAATAAAATCTACACGTTGCTGTTTGTTGTTTTATGATATTCTTACCTTCTTGTTAATATTTGAAGGTGGGTGATTGCTCAGTGGAAAAGAAAAGTAAGAGAGGAGGAGAAATATTTTGTAAAATGTAGAAAGAGAAAAGAAAGCTTTATTTCTAAAATGAAGAAGAACAGAAAGTGGGTAAAAAGATAGGAGGGCACTGAAGAACAATTTTTTCATGACTCAATTTTCGATTAAATCTTCCTTTTGATAAAAAGAAATAAACAAATTGTTCGGTCTTCTCTATCCATTCCCGCCATCCCAGGAGCCCCTGCCTGAAAGTGTGACCTGATAACGAGCTGCTGCTGGCAGCAGAGGAGGGGGCCTGAATTAGACGGGGCAGTGAGGGGAGAACAAAGAGAGGCACTAGTAGATGTTTACGAGGCAGAATGGCCAGGAGTTTCGCATGCTCACGTGAGGAAGGAATCTAGAAGGGAGACAAAAGTGTCAAAGATAACGTTTCCATTTCTGGTTTGGGCAAAGGCTTATTGGCTAGGCCATGCAATTTCCTGTGATACTGAGGTAAGGAGCTCAGAGGAAGGAGTAGGCTGAAGGTGAAGAAAAAGAGACAATTTCGGCTTAGAAAATAATACATTTGTGGTGTGTAAGGGTAAATTGACCAAGCTTTCAAATGTAAGGGTAGGATGATCCAACTCATTTTGTTTAGTGAAGAGGAAGGAGGTGACTGCCCGCCCACGCTCTCCACCTTAGGGTGTTTCCCTGAAAATACAGGGGTCCTCAGTAAACGTCTGACCTTGGAGCTCACAAGGCAAGGTCCTGAACCTTCTGAACTTGGAGCTATAAACACAACCTCCAAGATGAACTTGGAAGTCCTCAGAAGGTACATATGACACAACCACACACAAGCGGTGTGTCCTCTTGTCGCTAACGGCGATAAGAAAAGTTTTTGTTTTTCTCTTTTACTTTTATAAATGAATTGATGTGAAATTCTGTCCAGACTTTGTATGCATGTTGCTGCTACCTTAATATGTATGTAAATCTGATAATACTAACTCAGTTTTAACTTGCTTGCTTTCTCCTGCATTGGTAGGGGTCTTGTGTCGGTAGGATAGTTTTATCTCCCCAACACGTAGCCATGGAATATGTAAGTGGAGATGTCCAGAAAGCATTTGACTATATGGACTTGATATTATTGGCTTGTAAATGTCAGAAATTATCCCAAGAGTGGGAAGAAAAGGAGAGTGGGGTTAGCTATCTGAGGACAGAGACAGGCCGCAACAAGATGCTCGTAGCAGAGATGCAGAGAAGTTCACAGAGGAGGAGGAAGTGAGAAGGCCATGCGCCTCTTGTTCATTGTGCTTCACTGTGCCTAGACACACAATGGTGTTTGTTGAATGAATAAGTGAATGTTGTCAGTTATCTCCCCTGGCCTGAAGGTGGGAAAAGAAGCTCTGATCTGAAGTAGAGGAACATTTCATTGAGGTTTGGCTTGGCTATTGCCTCATATCTCAAGCTGTCACCTTTCTGCATTAGCCCAGACCTTCCCTCCCTCACGTCTCTGCCAGAGAGACATAAAGAAAATGACCCCAGTAGGATAGGATCT
The DNA here is from genome assembly GCA_031878705.1 of Tapirus indicus. NCBI lineage: Eukaryota > Metazoa > Chordata > Mammalia > Perissodactyla > Tapiridae > Tapirus > Tapirus indicus. The sequence goes on along the minus strand of CM062930.1, from coordinate 67,733,237 downwards.
CCACCATCTGATAATTAGCTCTCTTCATGCACATGCACTGATTTGGTGGGGATGCATTCTACCTGCACTATTCTATCCCTCAGTGCAATTTATACTCTTATACCCACTGTGTATTTTCTAACTTTCTCCTTGAAAAGCATTATGTTTTGTCTTTTTAAATCATTTATTATGTATGTATGTGGGTATGTATTTGTATATATGAACAGTAAAACAGATATCCATACACCGACCACTCAGTTTAAGAAGTAGAATATTCCCAAACCACAGAGGCTGTTGAAGCCTCTGCATTTCCCTTCTCCCTGGTATCCTCCTCCCTTTGCCAGAGGGACTCAGTATTAGGAACTGTGTGTTTATATTTCCTTTACTTTTCATTATAGCCTTACTACACGTACAGTTTAACAAATATATGATTAAATTTTATATTATTGGAAATTTATATTTAAAATGGTGCTATTTTGTATGTCACTTCATTTTTTATTCAACATTACATTTTTGAGATCCATGACTTTTTCTAGGCAACTAAAATTCATTCATTTCCACTGCTGTAGACTATTCCAGCATGTCACAAATTCATTGATTCCCTGTCCAACTAGATCTAAGTTGTTTTTCTTCTAGGAACAAGGCAGCCATGGACATTCTGGAATGTGACTCTGGGTACGCATTTGCCAGACTTGTGTATAGTTAGGGGTAGAATTGCTGACCACAGGGCTCTCAGGCTTTGGGTATGTTCACATTTACAAGATAAGGCCAAACTATTTTCCAACTGTGTTGCAGTAATTTATACTTTCATCAGTGGTATATGAGAGCTTCCATTGTTCCACGTTTTTGCCAATACATGGCAGTGGCAGATATTTAAATCTTTTCACATTTATGTATTATTTGGATTGAATAATGGCTTAAAATTCAGGAGGATCAAAATAGTATAGAGTGAAAAATCTCCTTCTCATCTCCAATTCCTCTCTCCAGAGGCAAAGAGGGTTAACAATTTGTAGTTTATCCTTTGGGATATAGTCTGTGCATATCCAAGGAAATATGTGTGTGTGTGCATGTATGTGTATATATATTCACCTTTTTTTACATAAACAGTAGCATGTCCTACAGACTATTCTGCACCTTGGTTATTCTAGCCAATGATAAATTATGGAGATTGTTTCATATTAGTACATAATGAAGGCTTAAGTTTAAAAAAAAACTTTGTCTTAAATTCACACTTATAGAAAGTTGCAAGAGTAATATAAAATACTTCCTTATAGTCTTTACCAAGATTCACTAATTATTCATATTTTGTTATATTTGCTTTATCATTCTGGCTCTCAAATATTTTTATTATCATTTTTGAGCCATTTGAGAGCAGGTTGCTATGTCATGCCCCTAATACTTCAGTGTGTGTTTTCTAAGAACAAGGCTATTTGCTAATACAACCAGTGCACAGTTACCAAATTCAGAAAATGTAATATTGATATATTTTTATCTATTACAGACTCAGTACTCTAATTTAGCAATTGCCCCAAAAAGTACTTTATAGTATTTTTTTTCTTTACAGGATTCAGTCCGAAATGAAAAGTTACATTTAGCTGGTTATGTCTTTTTAGTCTTCTTTATTCTAGAATAATTCCTCAGCCTTTGTTTATCTTTAATGATGTTGATACTTTTGAAGAATTAGGCCAGGTATTTTATAGAATGTCCCTCGATTTGGGTTTGTGTGATAGTTCATGATTTTCGCTGAAATGTGACCTAGGTGACATTGTGTCCATCTTGGGATATTACATCCAGAGACATAGAATGCTCTTTTCTCCTTATTGGTGATATGAATTTTGATCACTTGATTAAGATATTGTCCAGTTGCCCCACTGTACCTTTTATTCATTTTCCTTTTGTGATTAATAAGTAATTTGTGAGGAGATATTTGAGACTGTATTTTCTCCCTATATTTAGCATTTATTGATGATTCCTGCCTCAATCAGTTTTAACTATGATGCTTACAAAGTAGTGATATGTTTAAAATTCTATCATTCCTTCAATATTTACAAGTCAGCATTATACTATAAGAAAGCATTTTTCCTTCTCTCTCTCTCATTCATTCATTCATTATCCGCACCATCTCATGGGTTCTTATTTTATTCAATGGATTGTAATTTGCCATCACTTCCCAGATTTGGCCAGTAGGAGCCCCTTTAATCTTTCTTTTGTATCTCTTTTTATTAATGAATTTATGTATACACAATAAAATTCTCCCACTTAAATTATAGAGGGTAACCATCACCACAATCAAGATTAGAACAGTTCCCTTATCCTAAAACATTTTTGTGCCCATTGCAGATGATTCCTTCCGACTGTCTCCAACTCCTGGCAACCACTGATGTGCTTACTGTCATCACTAGTTTTGACTTTTTCTAGAAGTTCATATAAAAGAAATCAACTTGAATCCAATGTGGTATGGATTAAAAAAAATACATTGCTGGATTTGCGAACGTTTTGCTTAGGATTTCACATGCATATGCATGAATGAGATTGTATTTAAATTTCCTTTCTCATACTACCCTCACCAAGTTTGGGGATCATGGTTACTATAACCTCATAAAATTATTTGGGAAGTATTCCGTTTTTATAATTTCCCAAAAGAATGTATAAAATATTGGAATAATCCATTCCTTGAAAGGTGGACAGAACTCATCTGTTTGTCTGATGTCTTCCTTGTGAGAAGATTTTAATAAATTATTATAATAATTTTATAATTATAAAATATAATTTAAATTATATTTATAAATTATAATTTAAATTAATAAATTTAATTTAATTTAGGTTAATTTATATAATTTAAATTAATTAATTTAATTTAGATTAATTTATGATTTACATTAAATTATAATTTAAATTAAAATTATAAAATATAATTTTTAAATTATAATAATCTCTTCAGGCTTTTAATTTCTTTCTGAATCAGAATCAGAGGCCTTCATACTAGACCTCTGACCATTTAGTATAGCTTTAAGATTTAATAACACAAAGTTATGAAGAGTATTCTCTTTGAATTTTGTAATCTCTACTTTATCTGTAATTATGGCCTGTTTTAAAAAATTCCTAATATGGCTTATTCTTACCAATTTTTTTGATGAATGTTTGTCAGGGATTTATAATTTTTACTGAGTGTGTTCTATTAACCAGATTTGAATGTGTTAATCCTCTCTATTGTATGTCTGTTTTCCATTTGAAATCGTTTGTTGTTAGTGCCCTCTGACTCCCAGCGACCCTGTGTACAGCAGAGAGGAACCCACCCGGTCTTTCTGCACCATCCTCTCACCTTCCAGTGCTATATCAGACAGTGCTCCGCTGCTCTTTGTAGGGTTTTCATGGCCAATTTCTTTGCAAGTGGGTGGCCAGGTCCTTCTTCCTAGTCTGTCTTAGTCTGGAAGCTCTGCTGAAACCTGTCCACCATGGTTGACCCTGCTGGTATGTGAAATCCTGGTGGGATAGCTTTCAGCATCACAGAAACACGCAGCCACCACAGGATGACAACCAACAGATGGGTGGTGGTGTTCCCTGACTGGGAGACTAACCCAGGCTGCAGGAATGAGAGCACTGAATCTTAACCACTAGACCACCAGGGCTGGCCGTTTGAAACCATAATGGAGAAAATAAAGATTCTTTGAAGGATCTCTTTTCTGGCAGGTGAATTTTTTTCTCTGGGCCATTTTGGACAATAATATAGTCATTTTCATGGCTCCTGACCTAGGGTGCACATCTCACCTTTAGCGTTGCCACTTTGAGTGGTCCTAGGGCTTGCTTGGATTCCAAATCATCTCCAAAGCTCTCCTTTTGCCCCCAGGACAGACAGGTTCTGGATCAGGAGGTTATTCCTCACTCATTTGCTTTCGGCTCCTTTTTTTTCCCTAAGTGTTTTACAAACTGTCCTGTAAGCTCATCAATGAATATTAAAATGTGCTTGTTATAGTTTATCCAGAGGATAGTATCACAGGAGGGCTTTTAAAAATACCTAGTCTGCATGCACCTAGGAGCTGAAATCCACTTAATTCAAGACAAATTTAAACTAAAAAATAAAATTAGAGAAGAAAAAAATGATCATATATAGCAGTGTTGTCCAAAGAACTACAACTTGAGCCACATATGTAGTCTTAAATTTTCTGGTGGATATGTTAAAAAATGAAAAAGAAATAGGTGAAGTTAATTTTAAAAATATATTTTATTCAACTCAGTATTATTCAAAATATTACCATTTCAACATAATCAATATAAAAATTATTAATGAAATAGCTTACATGTTTTTGCCCTAAGTCTTCAAAATATATATATTTTTATATATATAACATAGTTCAGTTTGGACTAGCCACGTTTCAAGTGCTCAATGCCGCATGAGGCTAGAGGCTATTTGTCAGATGGTGTGATATACAGCATCTTTACTATGCTTTTATCATATCTATCTCACTTTTCTATATATATGCCTAATCTCTAAAATATTTTCCTGATATCTTTTTCTTTGCCTTTAGAAAACGATTCTTATTTCCTCTATATGTAAAGAGAGAGAAAATTTTCAGGAGCTTTTTTGGTTTAGCAACTTTGATTCATATAAGATCTTGATATTGTCAAAATATTTTTCATTGTTCTAACAACTGTGCCTTGTTAAAGGCTACTGCAAACAAGGAATGGAAGAGATGTCTCACTTTTGGAGTTTAAATCTTTGGAACAAAGACAGCAGCCATTTGATATGCTTAGAATTTGTATCCATTATGTTAAAATGTGGAAACAAAATACTTCAGAATATTTGTGAATGTTGCATTTTAAGAGCTGAAAGATGATACCATTTATCCATGCTAATGGATTTAAGAGGCAACTTCATAGTTGTTATCACACTGAATATATTTAATCGTTTATTTCACTGGATGTTTAAAAAGCAAAAGATCTATCACATGTAATGTACTAGGCTCTGTTTTAAGCACAGGGGATAGAAGTAGTTATAATTTATTCCTGCCGTTGTGGGACATCTCACAGTAGACTGTGATTCCAAGTATTGAAATCAGTGTAACAAGTGTTATTATCTATCTATCTACCCATCCAGTCATGTGTGGTACTCTTAGACAAGGAATAGATGTGTACAATTTTGCTTATGTGGATTGGGAAGTTGGGGGAAATTTTCATAAAGAGGCTGAACTTGATCCGGGTCTTAAATAATGTTCAAAGTCATGAATGTACACTTTTTGTTAATGACCCCAGAATAAGTTTAACACATGGAGGCTGAGTGGGATTCCTCATGTGCTCATTTAATTATAGCTAAATTTTGAAAATATTTATGTTTCTCTTCAGTTTCTTTTTTTAGGTGTAGCCATGATCATCCAGAAAACAAAGTAAAACATTTCAAAATGATTAAAATTTTTTACCTGTCCATAGAAAAGTGTGGTGGTTGCTTTAAAAAAAGCATTTTTTCCCAAAAAGGAAAGATATTCATTTTAATAATATGATGACTGAAAATAATTGACTCAAGATTTATGGAATTACAATTTGAAATGTCTTTCTTAGTGTATAAAGGCTGTTTCCTAGGGTTTAAGGAACTTAACGTTTTGCTCCTTAGTGCTTGTATTTCTTGTGATTAGTTGGTAGAGAATTATCCCAATCCTTACTCAGAATTAATGGACAGTGTCTTCCTATCTTTCTTTCCTCACTCCTTCCCTTCGTCCCTCCCTTCATCCCTTTCTTCCTTCCTTCCTTTCTTCCTCCTTTCCTCCCTTCCTTCCTTACTTTCTTTCTTTCAACAAAACCCAAATACAGTCCCTGAAGACTGCAGCTCTTTAAGTGGATGACATGTGTCTCAATAATAGTCCTCTTGCCTTTGCATTAATCTTGAGTAAAAGCAAATCACAAGCATTTTTACCAGGATGGAAAATGCATAAGAATAGAGCAAGTTTCTTGTCTTTGACCTTCAGTAATTTTTAATAGCCAAGAAAAGTGGTTAGTATTCCAATTAACACCTTTCAGAAACTGCCACCGATGAATGAGTAGCACATTCAGCGGAAGGTGAATGTTGCTCGACACATCCTATGTGAAACGATCTTTTTGTCAGGAAAAATCGAAAGCTGCCAAAAAACTCAAGAGTGTTGAGAAGAGCCGGGAGACTATAACATCAAGGCATTTCAATTGCCCAGGTAAAAGCACAGCAGAGTCGTTTCAAAGACATCCCGATCCTTTGAATTTACTCTGGTGAGGACCAAAGTCCATTGAGCCAGTGGGTGAGGAGACTACGGTCGCGGGCCTGTGCAATATGCGGTGTGGCCGCTCTCTGGAGGAAGAAGAAGAGCAAAGCAAAACACTAGCTCTGTGTCGATGGTGCTCAAAACAAAGCTGTGTGTCATTTCAGGTGAGGTCACAGAACCTTAACAGTGGTTTGATGTTGGATTTTGAATGCTCTCTAAATATATACTTACAATGAAAACTGTAATAGTGAACAATCATATAGCACCCAGCTTTCCTAATAGTGATTATTTGAAGGGATAACTGCATAACCTTGGCACAACTCTACTAAAACCAAAATACATACCTCTTGGTAATTGCCTCTTGACCCCCTTCACGAAAGAAGCCTTGCATCTCAAAGACTGAGCTTAGAAAGAACACCGCGCCCAGTGGGAACTCAGGCAGGCGTGCCTGGAAGGCTCTGCCCCTTTTCTCCAGCACAGGGAGGGAAGCAGGGCAGGATACAAATGCTGGCAGCTTTCCAGCTCCTTTGGAGTCTAGTCTTGACAATGCAACTTCATTAGTTTTATTAGAGCATCATCTATTCCCTAAATGTCACATGAATCTCTATTCAAATATAAGCAAAAAAATATAATCCAAAGACAAACATAACTTGTTTGCTGATTATCCCGTGTTTATAAATGTTCACACTCTGGCTGTCCTCCAGGGAAAACACAAAGAGCACGGAGAGCTGATTGTACATACTGTGATTCTCAGTTCTGATCAAGTCATTAATTTACTGGGGACTCAATTTCCTTGTGTTAAAAAAAGTGGGGGAATGGCCATTAAGTTTAATATTAGACTAGCCCCTTCTGACAAAGTTCCAGCAGGTTGGGTTCTGTGACTCTACTGGATTAGTATCTCAGGCTTCAAAATGATTCACCGGACCACGCCTTGGCCATTCTGGCCATTCCGGTAGCTAAACCTGGTTTGGCTCCATCTTCTCCATGGCTGAGCTGCGGCTATAGTTTATCTCCCGGTAGAACTACTTTAGTATCATCATAAATGTAAATCTTTGACTTCATTGTAATGCCCCAATCCATCCTCTACATTTGCATTCTCCAAAGTGTATTCCTGGGAACTCTAATCCTATGAGATGTTGACGAAGGAAAAAACAAGTTTTCCATAATAAAATAAGTTTGGGAAAAGTTGCATATCCTCTTTCTTGGAGAAACAAAACAAAGACGAGCAAGTTAAAGATTTTGAGAAGTTTAAGTAAAACTTTAAGTATGCTTAAATAGTTTAAGTATGCTTAACCCATCATTTTCCCAAACTTATTTGACCAGAAATCATTTTGTGTCATAGCTATACCAAGGTCCCTAGAAACATTCTTTGCAAAATATTGCTGTACATTTTTAAGTGGTCATTCTAAGATGTAAATATGACTGTGTTACAATTGTGCTTAAATATTGCATTGGTTATCCATCTCCCATAGGGTCAAGTTCAACACTATCCGGTAGGGGCACAGGACCCTTCATGTGTTCATCCCCAGATACCTCTCGAGCTCATTTGCAAACATTCCCTGACATATACCTTGCGTGTTTCAAGGTACACTCTGCTCTCTAAGGCCTCCTGTGCTGTGCCCTTTGTCTGGATTCCCCTTCCCCTCACATCCTTATGGAAAACCCCTGTTTGGCCTTGAGATCCAGCTCAAGAATGGCTTCCTTGTGGGAGATTTCCTTGGCCATCACCTCTACCCCACCCACAATCAGCAAGCTTTCTGTGCTTGTCCTCCTGGGTTCTGGAACACCTGTGCACAAGTTTCTATTTGTAGAGATGGGTTGTGTTGCAATTGCTTTTTGTGCATATCTTTTCCACTGCGCATCAAGCTTCTTGACAGCATGTGTACTGTACTAGTGTTTTTTAAAAGTGAGTTAAAGTAACACTTTAGTAAAATTTGTTAAAAACCAAATGCATATATGAGGAAAATTGTCTAATACACAATTGTAGTGATAAGTGGAATTTCCAAAAGTGTTAGATTGAATTCTCTTTGAGAAAGAAGAAGGGATATATAGAAATTATTTTTAATTTTTTTTAGACTATTGGATTTACTTCCTGCCTTAGGGCTGCAATTCATATTCTTATGAGCTGATCCTATCTATGCAAATTTGTAAAAATTCTATGTGAGTTGAAGAAACCTCACAGATCTCACCGTCCAGTTATTCAGACATACAAACAATTGCAGCACAGTCTGATAAGGTCTATTTTAGTCTTTGCACTGACTATTTGGGAACCCAGAAGATTAGTATATAGTTATTAGTCATGGAGTGGGTGGTGTGGTGGTCAGGAAAAGCATCCAATGGCTGTGATATTTAAGCATAACCACAGGGAAGACTTAGTTTACCATGCTTAGAAATAAATGTAAACGTTGAAGAGGAATTTGCATTTTAGGAGAATGCTGGAGTGCAATGTTGGAAATAAGATCAATGTTTCTATACTATAGAATCTGCAAGTAAAGCCAGAGCCAAAGTTAAAATATAACTGTGCTGCAGCATAATGGAGTGTCTGCCCAATACCCTTATTTATCTTCCTGCATTAAAGTGATAAATGAATTTCTAACTGCTTTTGAGGTTTCGTAACTCTTAGAAGCAATGCTTTTCTCTTTTAAGATGATTTCAAAGGAAAGATCAAATATTCAAAAAACCATGTAGGCAGTGCTTAGTATGTGTGAGCAAACAAATGAGTCTCTTTACAATTAATTATAAAAGAAAAAAAGCTCACCTCCTAGTTGTTCTCCCTCCAATATTTTTTTCTTCAGTAGATTGGACATAGTTCAATAAGGATATCATCTTAAAGAAACATTTCCCAGTGATGACAGTGTTTGATAGGATGTGATTCAAGCCCTCCTGATTGGTGAAATATGCTGCTTTTAGACTCAAAGATGATGTTACTATATCATGTCACTAGTCAGTCGTGTACTTTGAGTCCCTTCCTGCATGGAAAAGGGTTATACCAAGCCATCTGCTCAGTTGCTTTCAGGAAAAGCAAGACTGATTAATTTTTCTCTTCAACAAGAAGGTGTTGAGCTCTGCTGTGTGTTAGGCACTGCATCAGGGATACAGTGATGAATGGAGATTGTTCTTGATGTCACAGTGGGAAAGGAAAACAATAAATGGGCTTTGGCAATGCAATGGTATAATTTTATTCTAGGACTGAGTGTAGGATGCTATGAGACTATACAGTGGAGCACTTAATTTAGCCTCGGGGAGCGTTGGAATTGGGAACATTCATCCAGGCAACACACATCAGAAGAGCTCACTGGCTACCCAAGTTAATGTTCAGTTCGTGGCCGGGTCACGTTGTCCTTCTCTGTGGACCTGCTCAGCTCCTTGATGTTGTTAGAATGAGGCTAAGCTGACTCTATCATGGGATGTTGCTTCTTACTCTGCCAGCACTGTACAGTTAGAGTTATGTTGATTAATGAAACTAGAGAGTTTTTCATCTTTCATGTCCAAAGATATCTATATTTTAGCACCTTTTGTGAGAAACAAAGAGGAATAAGGGAACTGGGGGGGACGAATATGTTCATTATCTTGACTATGTGATGGTTTCACAGGTGTGCGTATATGTCAAAACTTATCATAGTGTACACTTTAAATATACACAGTTTATTGTATGCTGATTTTACCTCAAAAATCTGTAAAAAAAATAATATGCTAGGTATGCCACTTCTAAACAAATATAAGTCACTGATATGTTTATAAACAATTTCCACTAATCAGAGACTTAAACACACTGGGGGTCCTGTCACTCAATCCTGTCTTCTATTTCCAAATGCATCAAGGGCTGCATTACATTGGATTTCAGAACTCGCCAAGTAAAAGAGAAAGATACTTTTCACTGGAGCTCTCGTGGGGGAGGAGAAATTATTTAGGGTGGGGGTGGCAGTTGATAGGTAGTGATTTTTAATTTCTTAATTTTTAATTCCTTAAAAGATTTTAGAACTAGGAGGCCAATACAAAATGATTTGAAGCCCAATTCTAGCTGAGGTCTGTTTTCAGTAAAATATCAGGACCAAAGGCCAGGGGTGGAAAGATGCGCGGTTTGGAATAATCAAGCTGGAGACTACAGGAAGATGCTAGTTCCACAGGGGCTAGTTTTGCTTTCTTGGTCATTTATAGACATCATTGCAGCACTTGGAATATTGACTAAGGAAATAATGCTGGATGAATGGCTGCATACGGGTACAGGTTAAGACTCCTCTATGTCCTTTTCAATCCTCAGAGACCAGATGACTCAAAGATTAGGGGGGAAAAAACAAAAGAAAAAAAGCAAATAAGGCACTAAGCAATAAAACAGAAGTTCCTGTAGCTTTCCATCTTGTCACCAGAATTGTTCCTTAGTGGCCCCATGGCTCCAGCCTAATAAAGCAGGAAGTTCTTATGCACACACCGACAGGGCATTTCATATCTATGAGGCAGCAGGGAAGGAAGGGCTTCTCTGACACTTGGTACAAATGTTTCCCCTTCCCCTCACTGTCCCTACCTAGGTCCAGAAAGCACCTATACACTTTGTGGCCAACATTCCACTCTCCTGTTAGACAGAGGATACAGCTCGCCTGGCCTGCCTCCAAGCAGGCTGGGGTCAAGTCAATCAATCTCTCTGCTCACTACTCTCAGAGTTCTTATCACTCTGGGTACAGCTGCCTATTCTCTTGTCTACATTCCCCATTAGGCTACATGCTTATTGAGGGGAGCGACCAAGTCGCCCTTGTACACTGTTGTCCCTAGCACAGTGTTAGGTGTACAGTAGGTGCTCAATAAGTATTGCTAAATGAATGGATGGATGGATAAAATCTTTCTTATATATCCTTTACTGTATTTCCAAACATGTAGATTGACTTCTCCATGTTTCACCAATGTTATACCAGTTGGCATTCCATAACAACCAAAAACAATGAACAGAACTAAACAGCTCAGTTGATAAAAATGCTGTCTTCATCCCGTTAAGGTTTATAAATGATCTCCAGAGCAGATCTCAGTAGCTACAGGGACTCCAAACCAGGGAAATCAGTAGTCACTCTATACATTCAAAAATGCCATTCAAGAAGATATACCACTTCTTTCCATCGACACTGAAAAGGTTCCTAAACCACGCTTAGTAATTTTATTCAACAAAATTAAATATCATCTAAACACAATAAGGCTTTAAATTATGAGTTAATTTTAAATTTTGAATGGAACACTTCAAAGTTTAAGGGTAACTGGAATTCTTTCAAAGACATGTCTCTCTTTAAAGATGAGATCCAAGTATATTGGTTTATTTCCTAAAATTAATAAAGAGTGAAGAATCAACTTAAAATTTATGTAGCAAACAAGGGAGAAAGTATCTTTTGAGAAATCAGCATAGCTTGTAGCTAGGACGACATTGCTACGGCAGAGATTTTCTGCCCTCGTATTTATACATTCCCGAGGTGAAGCCTTCTTGCCTAACTCTGGGCTTCAGGTCTGTCCTCCAGAGCCTTCCCAACCCCTTTCCCCAGCCATACCCCTCCCCATGGGGTAAACACTCATCTCCCATCTCATGTAACTCAGCTCAATCACCCTCTCTAAGAAGCCTTTCCCAACGCTTACCCTCCTTTTGCCAAACATGCCCTTACAATTGAACTCTCTTCTTTGTGCTTCTGCTTTTTCTTGTGCAGATGCCAGTCATAGCAGCTGTAACATATAGTATACATCTCTCTACCAGACCATAAGGCAGGCCCTTAAGTGTAGGGATACAATTTCATTTGATATTGCATCGCCTGCATTTTCAACAACACTCAGCACATTACAAGTGCTTTATAAGTACATTTGGAAAGATTCTAGCATGTAGTCCTCTCTTGCCACCAGTCCCTAATGTACTCTTTTTCTCTTTTTGAAATATTTTTTATTTTGAAATAATTTTAGATTTAAAGGAAATTGCAAAACGAGTGCAGATAGTTTCTGTACACCATTCGTCCAGCTCCTCCTGATGTTCACATTTTCCAAAACCATGGTACAGGTATCAACATCAAGAAATTAACATTGGCACAACACTATTAACTAGAGTATAGATTTTATTTGGATTTTATCAGTTTTTCCACTGAAAAACTTTGTCTTTTTTCTTTCCCAGGATCCAATACAGGACACCACATTGCATTTGTTTTCTCCAAACTGTGATGATTTCTCTGTCTTTCATGACCTTGACAACTTTTGAAAAGTAGTAGTTATGTATTTTGCAGAATACCTCACTGTTTGGGTTTGTCTGTTGTTTTCCTTGTAATTAGATTAGGGTTGTGGGTTTTGGAGGAGAAAACCGCAAAGGTGAGTGTACATCTCATCATATCACGTGAGAGAGTATCTGATGTCAATATGACTCATTACTGGTGATGTTAATTGTGATCACCTGATTAAGGTGGTGACTGCCATATTTCTCTAAGATAAAGTTGCTAACTAATGTAATTCCTCTTTAACAATAGGTTCTTAATAAATATTTCATTGCTTTATTCAACAATAGTCATTGACTTCTACTATGGGCCAAATTGATAGCAGTCCAGGTTCTGGGATGTACAATGAAGAAAAGATAGCCAGAAGTCCCTTTCTCAAGTAGTTTACATTGTAGTGGGAGAGTCACACAATAAATAAGAGAAATAAACAGAAGATAATGATACATATTAAAGGGAAAAATAAAAAGGAAAGGTGTGGGGAGAGTAGACATTTTAAATAAGCTTGTTAGAGAAGATCTCCCTGAGAAGTGAGTTCCTGAATATTCAAGCAGAAAATGGCCAGGCCATATATAAAAATAGAATTCTGATCCACAACCTGCAGCAAACAGCCCAGGAAACCAACACATGATCTACAGTGAACAGTCCAGCCTGCCATCTCCAGGTCAGACTTATAGGAAGTTAGACCACTATCTCTAGTAAACACTCCAGGAAGTCAAACAATAACCCATTTAATAATTGGCCCCAAATGGCCAGGACCTGATTAATAACTGACAGTTTCCCTAATTTTTGCCATTGCTTCCAACTTAAGACCAAGAAAGCCATATATGTCCCCTAACCAGTCACTAATTAGCCTGCCTATAGCTCCCCCATGCCAACAGCCTCCAATCAGTGCACACCTGGAGCCTTACCTATTTTCCACTATTAATCTTTCCCACTCCTCTGCCTGCCTTTGTGTCTCTGCCAAAACTCAAGTGAAGGATGCTGACTCCTTTGCTATAGCAAGCTCTGAATAAACAGCCTTAGCTTGTTTTCATTTGGCTGGTCTTTGTTTATTTCCACAAAGGCCCTCAGGTGAGAATAGTGAGGAGGCCAGGCCAGTAGACTGCAACAGAGTGAGAGGGAGAGGATGGCAGGAGACTAGGTCAGAAGCGCAATGCAGGGGGGAGGGGGAGGGGAGCAGATGGTATAGGACCTTGTAACTCGTGGAAAAGGCTTTGGATTTTATTCTGCATGAGATCGGAAGCCACTGGAGGATTTTGAGCACAGGAGTGACGTGATTTAACTGAGATTTTAGAAAGATTACTCTTGCAGCTGTGTTTTGGACAAACTAAACATATACAAAGATGAAAGCAAGGAGATCAACTAGGAGGCTGTGTGGTCATCCAGGCGACAGACAATGGTGGCTTGACCAGGGTGCTGATAGGGGAGCTGGTGAGAAGTACTCAGGTTTTGGATGAAGGTAGAGCTGTCAGGATTTGCAGAAAACTTATAATATGTGGGACGTGAGAGAAAGATAGTAGTCAAGATTGACACCAAGGCTTTTGACCTGAGCAACTGGAAGAACACACGTGGCTTTTACTGATGAGGAAGACTACAGGAGGAGTGAGGTTTGGTGGAAAGGCCAGGAACTCAGCTTTGTACATGTTAGGATTGGGGTGTTAATTAGACATTCAAGAAGACATGTGAAGAAGTTGGATATAAGAGTCTGAAGTTCAGGAGAAATTTCAACTAAAGATATATATCTGGGAGGCATCGCTACTTAAGTGATCTTTAGAGCCCTGAGAATGGATCAGGTCAACAATGCAGTGAGCATAGATAGAGAAGAAAACAAGGCCAAGGTCCAAGCCCTGGAGTGCCCCAGCTTTCAGGGGTCGGGGAGATGGGCAGAACCAGCAAAGAAGACTGACAAGGAACAGCCAGAGTGGTACAAGGAATATCTATGTTCCCTCTGTGGTGTTCAGGGAAGGCACTAGTTTTCTACTGTCTAGTAAAAAAACTCTGTTTTTTCCTTTCCTTTCCTCCCTACTACTACATTTCTCAAACATTTCTGACACCAGATGTGTGAGTTTTCCACACCAAGCAGTTCTGACAATGACTGCTGGAGTTAGTGCAGATCCCATAAGTTAAGGACTCAGTCCCACAAGACTACCCCCACTTCAGACACCAATCGTAAGTAGTAGGTCCCCAGGTTACCCACAACTTCTGTCCTACTTGGTTACAAATCACAGGTTTCCATGACCCCTCTTTGGATTCGATCATTTGCTAGAACAGTTCACAGAACTCAGGGAAACACTTAAGTTTACCAGTTTATTATATAATAAAGGATATGATAAAGGATACAGATGAACATTCAGATGAAGAGATACATAGGGCGAGGTCTGCAAGGGTCCAAGTGCAGGAGATTCTGTCACCCTCCCACCACCCTCCTAGCATGTAGCCATATTCACCTCCCTGTAAGCTGTCTGAATACCATACTTTTGGGATTTTTAATGAAGGCTTCTTTACGTAGGCATGATCGATTATTACACTCCATTTCCAGCCCCTGTCCTCTCTCTGGAGAATGGGAGGATGGGCCCAAAATTTCGAAGCTTCCAATAATGACTTGGTCTTTCTGGTGACCAACCTCAATTCAGGAGCCCACCAAAAGTCACCTCATTAGAACAAAAGATGTTCCTATTACCTAGGAAATTCCAAAGGATTTATGAGTTCTGTGTCAGATGCTTCTAGCATTCAGGAAATTGCAAAGGTTTTAGGAGCTCTCTATCAGGAACCAGGGGCAGAGACCAATATATATTTTTTCTACTATATGATGTCTACTTATGTCTGTGGGCTGACGTGACAGGATGTCTGTGGGCTAAGTTAGTCCAAAGGTGTTAATGAGGGTATCAGTGCCAGCATTTGTCACAGCACAGACAGAATCATGATTTATAAAGAATGGGGGAAAAAGTGTGCTTATTCTGTAAAAATGTGTCTATTAACCTCCTACAATGGAGAAGAAAGACAAAATGGTTGTATGTTTCTACTTTGAGTGGTTTGGGTCACAGATCTGCCCCCAGCAAGTGTTTCTTACTTCTATTAGTCCATGTGGACTGGAATTGTATAATGGGGTCTTCTCACTCCAGTGCACCTCAGATGACTGAAGGGCGATCCTGGAGGATGATTCTGGGTCAGGGCTGCTTACAGCCTCCCTGCTCCCCTGCTGGTTCTTTTCAGGAGGCCCTGATGACACCAGCACCTGACATCTTTTCAGCTTTTACTTCCATCTTCCTAGATGTACTGAAAACTGAGATGTCAAGCTATACCAAGGGGGAAAAAAAGCTTACTTCTCAACTAAATCAAGAGAGAGAGAAAGAAAAAAAAACCCTGATGAAATCAAATTTTAAAGTTGCAGAATCAGAAAAGCTGCCCATAAAGCACAGTGAATTGAAAGCACTTCAGGCACAGGGAGAAAGTGGGTGTCTCCAGGTGGAACTCACGCTACACACCAACTTAGTCTCTGGCAGTGGCAAATCCACACCTGCTGGGAGCCACAGGGAACCTGAGTTAAGGAGCAGAGTCTTCTCTCACTCAGAGCACAAGGAAGAGCTTGGGAAGAATTCACCATATCTGCCAACCACACATTTGCGCCAAAATTCTTGAAAATCAACTAGAAAAGCAAACAGAAATGTTTCAGCATCTGGAAGAACAAAAGGTGTAGTCTTGTAGGGAAATATGTTATTTACATGAATACACAAACCCTGTGGTGAATTCTTTGTTCAAACCTCTATGGAGAACTACTGAACAGATAGACGGAAGCAAAATAGAAAATGAAATGCTTCGATTGCATCCTTTCTTTCAAGAATATTTTAATTCCTTAGATATGGGGCAAAATTTCAGAAGGCTTCTGGAAGAAACAACAAAGCACCTCCTGAGGTGGTCTTCCTGGGGTCAGAAGCTCCATGAAGTCACTAATCTTGGTCCACCAGGGGCCGGCATTGTCGTCCCCACAGGCACTGTCTCTCGTAGTTGCGAGAGGCATCCATCCACCCACTGTAACCAATGCTTTTATGGTCTTTTTGAGACTTAGGCATTCCTTACACTTTAAGGGATATTTTTAAAACTATAAGCAGAGAGTTCCTTCAAGATAATAGCTCAGTCCTATTTGTTTTCTAGAAGTGCCACTTAATAACCGTGACTTTACACAAGTCATAATATTTCTCTTGGCCCAGAAGTTTCCTCAGCTATAAAATGGCAATAAATATATATGTTGTAAGACAGAAAATGAGAATACATGCAATCTAGCATGTGAAAGAACCTAGCAGAGTGCCTGGAATATATAGACACTTAGTAAATCTTTGTTTTGTAAAGGAGTAAGAATGCCTAAATATTTAAAAGGAACTGTTCATTTCCCAAGTGAGGAATAACTGTGATCTACTGATACAAATATCTGATGGGAATGCTATTTTAAAATGAGATGAGTGGTATTGTGAAAACAAAATCCAGAACAAAATGCTTCATAGATAACTAATGCATTTTAATGTTTAGGAAAAGTAGACACCAAGTTTTGCTACTTCTGTTTCGAGGATTTAGTAGAAATGCAAAGATTATGTAATTTATCTTTCAAGTTCAAGGCCAGTCTAGCCATTCCTTCCTCCCATGCTCTCACTTCTGGGATGCCAAAGTCACTAGGACTCAGATGACCAGGACTGGTTGCCTTCTTGGCACCACTTTTCAATGCCAATTATGCAGTTCAAATTTAATTTTTATTGTTATTTTAAAATCTGATTCGGAGAACATAAAAATATTAAATGGAATGCATTTTCAATGAACATTTGAGCTCTTGAGAAACTTTTATATCAAAATTAATAAGGCCTGTTGGACGGAAAGTTGACACCAAATGAACTTATAACTGAAAATGTGTTTGTGTATTATTTGTATGTTCATTTTTAGAGAAATGGAGCTGCTAATGTTGAAATCCACTCAACAAAATCAGTTTCCATTTCCTGGGATTCATTTAGTGGTACTAAGAGTTGCCATTTGTAGAACAGTCATTGTATCCCAGACTTTATGTAATTTATCTCATTTGATCCTCACCACAAATTGTGAGTTCTTTTTATTATCCCCCCGCCTTTTTTTGAGGAAGATTGGCTCTGTGCTAACATCTATTGCCAATCTTCTTCTTTTTCTTTTTTCTCCCCAAAGCCCCAGTACATAGTTGTGTGTCATAGTTGTATGATTGTAGCTCTTGATGAGCATTGAGCAGGTCTGCACCCAGGATCTGAACCGGTGAACCCTAGGCTGCCAAAGTGGGACACTCAAACTTCAATATGCCACCGGGCCAGCCCTCTTTATTATCCCCTTTTGACAAATGAACTCATGTCTCATAGCCTGTGGCCTCTGGGATCATTTCAAGTAGAAAAGTGGAGAGGTAGTATGTTGATAAGGAATTGGGTGGGGGAGCATAAATGTGTTAATATTTGGGCACTATCTTATTTTTTTCTCTTACGTAAAAATTACAGATTGTTCCCCTGAGAGAAAAGTTTTGATAAGGAGTAGATTTTTAAAAATTAGAATTTGGGGCTTCTGCTTCCATCCATGAAGGATTAACTGTATTGAGATTTGGATTTGCCCTTCCACCATAACTAGAAAACCAAACAAAATATAGAAAATAACTACTTTCAGAGAACAACAGGCAACGTGGTTCTGACAGTAGGAAAATAAACAAGTTGAGCCCTATAATTGTTCCATTTAGGAGGCAGTTTCAAGGTGTAGCAGAAGGATCTGGACCCAAACAAAGCCCAGAGTTCTGACTGAGTTGAGGAGACAGACATCAGAATTCAGACAGCTAAAATTTGAAAGGAAGAACTCCAGAGGGGAGACAGATGCAGAGACAGAGAAACAGAGAGAAACAGAGACAGAGAGACAGAGAGGGAGAGACAAAGAGGGAAGGAAAGAAAGCTCTGGAAATCTTCAGCAGATCTCCTGGAAACTTTGGCTGAATATCAACCTGTTCATAAGAAGGTTGCAGCTCTATAAGGCTGGTAGGGAAAACATTAGACAGAATAACTGCCAGACTTCACACAGGATCCATAAAACATGAGCATCAGGTGAGATGTTCAGGAAAATGCTGCCTCAGTAATTGGGCTAAATTAGCCCTAGAGTAAAAGTTGCTCTAGACCTCCCCTAACCAAGCTTAAAAGTAAATGTTGAAAGAACCAAACTGATCCCAAGTAAATTAACTGCATGCCAGACAAAGTCCAACAATATAAAACTTGCAATATCCAGCATTCACTAAAAAATTACCAGGAAAGCAAAGAAGCAGGAAAATATGACCCATAACCCAAAGAAAAAAATCAATAAAAGGAAACAAGTCCAGAAATGGCAGAGATGATGTTATTAGCAGACAAGGGCCCTAAAAGAGCTGTTATAAATATGCTCCATATCCTCAAGATGTAGAGGAAAACATGAACATATTGAGAGAAGAAATGGAAGAATGATATAAAAAAAGAACCAAGTAGAACCTCTAGTTATGAAAAATACAATGTCTGAAATGAAAAAAATCACTGGATGGAATTAAGAGCAGATTAGACACTGCAGAAGAAAAGATCAATGAGTTTGAATACATAGTAATAGAAACTATCCAAAATTAAACACAAAGAGATAAAAAGATTGGGGAAAAAAATGAGCAGAGCATCAATGACACTTTGGGACAATATTAAGAAGACTAATAGGTGAAATTTGAGTTCCAGGAAGGGGCGGGTATATTGACAAATAAGATATGGAGGAGACTTATTGGCCTGCAAAATTAGGAGGTGGACCTTCAACCCTGTTACACTGAAGTACTCAAATGATGTCAAGAATATGCCTGTTTCTTCTCTCATTTCTGCTCTCTCCCGCATTTGGCTTCATTCTGTAAGAAGGCTCTCTCCATAAGACAGAAAATGGCCTTTAACAATCCTGTATTAATTTTCTTCCCATTTATCCATCCTAATAGAGAAGGACTGCTCCTTCCCAGTGTATATGAATCAGCAATCCAGGGAAGGGCTCTGATTGGCCCAAGGTGAGCTAAATGTCCACCTGGACCAATTCTTGTTGTCAGAGAAGTGAAGAATCCAGACTGATGCAACCTGGATCAGATGCCATACTGTGAAGGACTCATATTTGACAGCCTACGGGACCACTGGGAATGAGGAGAGGAAATTTATCCAAAGGTTATAAAGCTACTATGTGAATAAAAATAACAGATGTTCATAATGCCATCCTTTAGGTTCAACTCATCCAAGAAGGACTTTTTATTCACACTCTTTCCTTCTGAAATACCCCAGCATTGAATCTGGCAATTCATTTCCTAATGCTTTGTGCCATTACATGTGTCATTGTGTTGAATCTGTTATTGAGCTCTTATAAACTTTTCCCTCCAGCTAGATCTTAAGTGCCTGAGAGCAGTGACCATGTCTCATATATTTTTAATCTGTCCCAGTGGCTGGCAGAGTGTCTCTCAAATGATAGCAGAATAAATGTTTGTTTGGATGAATTTGTTGCAGGAACTAATCAAATGCTCCCATTTAACTGAGGAGAAATTAGATTGAGTAAATACCCTCAGCCTGTGTCATCATGAATGAAGAATAAAGTGTTCATTAAAAACTAATTGGTAAGCAATTTGCAAATGAAAAACTGGTTTTCTTTCTTTTTTCTCTGTCTCTTGTCTGAATCACCGAAGCTGTGATGAAAATGCCAGGAGCAAAGAGGTAGAGTCTTACATTTGCATTTGACATTTCTTGCTGCCCAGTATCTTTGGGCTCAGACAGAGCATGTGGATGCCTGTAGGATGGGATTTGATGGATACTTAAAGTGCCTCTTGCCCTAATACATCCTTCCTGGTGTCCTGAAAATTCTTCAATTCAAAGTCAATTATTTTGAGTTAAGATACTGTATTTCCTCCAGACCTCCTTAAAATGCAAATACCCAGGAAGGGGGAATATTGTTATCCATTAACATCTTTGCCAAAGTAGCTTTGGTCACCTAACAGAGCCTCGAGGGAATGGGTGAAGGACAGGGAAGTGTTCTGGGACTGATGGGGAGGAAGGCATTTGGATGTTGAGCAATCAGGGAGATGGCAGAACCCCAGTGCTTCAGGTGCTCTGGAGAGCTAGGGAGAAAATGTGCTTGTTAGACATCTGAGGGGACATACATTTAAAAGGGACATAAAAAGGTAGCAGAGAAATTGCTCCTATTACCTCTCTTGTGTTGACAAAGACCCTTCTCCTCTCGGGACAGCTATGATAGGGGAAACAAGAATAAAACAAAGCAACACAAAAGCACAGGACAAATGTGGCGTTAGTTCCCTGATTCTAAGGCAATTCCCATCTGGTCGCACTTCCTTGGCCTCCATCTATCTGGGTACTCAGCCCTGGGCTCTCCTCTTCCTGCTGCTTCTGCCAACCTTCACTCCTTATAGCCTTAGGGGCTAGAGGCAGAGTTTCGATTTTACTGGCCAAGATACCGTAGTCACTCAATCCCTCTGTTTAGAGAAAGGGAATGAGAATGAAACACTACCATATCCATTGTAAGACCCATCTCAATTTCAGAGATTTTAAGCTGGAAAAAAAAAAGTGCATCCTAAAGTTAAGAAAATACAGTAACAAACAACAATAAGAGGAAGTGGGCTGGTGGCCCTTCTTGGGTAGATCTTTTGGAATCAGGAGCTTTCGTGTAATCACAGACAAGTCAGCGCACAGCAGCTCCCCTACCTCCCAAGTGTGACACACAGTTCACTCACAGAGGGTATGTGAAACAAAATACCCAGCACACACTGTGCCTGGGTCACACCAGATTTCTGGAACCCAGAGGCTCATGCCTTCTGGGCCCAGTGCAGGGCCTCCACATCAAAGCTCGTATTAGCAAACTTCAAAGTTGGGACCCAGGAATGTATAAAGACAGGAGATTCCTCCCCAACATGGCGGTTCCATTATCTCCTGGGAGGAGAGGCAACTGGGCACCTTTGGCAGCATCTCTATTCCCCTGGGGTGGCTCCCTGACAGTCCTGGAACCTTCAGTTGGTGTTACTAAGTGATCCCATTCCATCTTAATCATCTATTTGGGGACATTGCCTACCGTGTTCCTCATGACTTCTACAGTGTCTTTTGCCCTCATTTGTAAATAGCTTTCAGAAACCTGAAGTGAAATTGCATTTATTTTTCTTTTCCCTTCATCAGCCTCAGTCAGCTTCGCTTGGAATCGGCTGTGGCTTTTGGCCTTTTAAGGAACCATTATTTTCATGGAGGAGAAAATGATCATTCTGCAGGATGCTGTGGAATGTAAGGGGACTGAGTGGGAAGGCGGGAGTGAGGCCACTCTCCCCCCCTCCTCAAATGAGCTCTTTTCCCCACCCCTTTTGAGTTATAAAAATGTACACCAGCTTGGTTGCCTTAAATCAAAATGCTTACATATAATTTTCTTGCACACAATTTAATCTGGTTAGTACTGGGCCTAGAGAAGGGCCCGTTCCCTTCCCTGCTCTGTAATAGCTTTGCTCTCTAAACTGTTTGCTCCCTGCCTGCCTCAGATGCTCACATTGGCCTGGCACGATTGCATCTCAGAACAGAGGGAAGGAAATCACCACGGTAACACGGCTGCCCAGACTGCAGTTTTGTTTTTATTAATGGAAATAACAAGCAGATAGGCTGTTCTCCTTTAATGTCTTTAATAGGTCAAAAGTTTCCAGTTTCTGCTAGTAGGAAATTGAATCCGAGCCTGGAGGGAGGAGACATCATCTGGCTGTGAATGACCTACGAGGAACGGACCTCTAAGCAGCATTACCCAACAGGAAGAAGTCTTTCCTGTGGACGCAGGAGCTGAGCGGATCTCAGGCCCCCTTAAATGTACGGTTTAGCCCAAGTTTTTCAACAGCGGGCTCTTTGGGAATATGTTCAAAATCTCTATTTCAATGTTCGACGCTGAGGCTTTGTTTACTTATTGAAACAGGGCTGACTTGGGAC